>CAWUFW010000263.1:2508391-5016783 GCA_963921515.1 Calotriton arnoldi
TCACAGGATTAGCCCTGCAAACATGTCTCAGGCCTGCCACTGCAGTGTCTGCAAGGGCAGGTTTTCACTGCCATGTTGACCTTGCAAGTGCCCATGCCTTCCCTTTTATTACATGTAAGGCATCTCTAAGGTAGGACCAAGGTAGCCCGATGGGCAGGGTGCAATTTATGTGAAAGGTAGGACATGTACTGGTGTGTTTTACATGTCCTGTTAGTGAAATACTGCCAATTTCGTTTTTCACTATTGCAAAGACTATCTCTCCCACAGGTTATCATTGGAGCTGCCTTGTAAAATCCTTCAAGTCTAACTTTCAATTGGGAAGTGATGGAGAGTTGGAGTTTGCGTTCTCTGAACTCAGAATTTAACAACACATCTTTCTGTGATGATGTTTTTTATATTGTGTGTTCTAAAATGCCACTTTTACAATGTGGACATTTTCTTTCTTTACCATCCAGTGGAATCCACGTCTGGTTTAGGCTGACAGTTGGGCTGTTTGTGCATTCACTCTAGACAGTCACACAAAGGGAGCTGAGGTGTGCCCTGCATATCCTAATTGCCCATCACCAGACTGATGGACCGTCCTGAGCTAGAGTGGTGGGAGGAGTTGTCACTGACACCAGAATAGGGCTGTGCCTGTCCTTTCACAATGCTGTCTTCACCCCCATGTAGTGTGTCTGGAGCCAGGACAGGGCAAGGCATGATCTGTGCACTACAAAGACTATCCTTTGAAGTATGCCTACTTCAAAGGCAGAAAGGGGTTTAAGTAGTGGACCTGTAAACCCACATATTTAGAACACTTTTGGACAAGAGGAGATTCTGCCAAGAAGACGAGCTGGAGAAGCTGTAGGAGGAGAATTGCCAGCCTGCTTCTTGCTGTGTTGAGCTAACCTGCCTCTTGCTTCTTCTGTCTTGGGCAGAAGAAGGACTGGACTTTACTTTCTTGTTCTGCTTGTCAAGGTTCCCCAAGGGCTTGTGTGTGCTTGCCTCCTGCTGGAGGGCTCAAGGGACATCAAAGACTTAATCTGCAGCTCCCCTGAACTCCTCTGCTGGGGGTTGTGACCTGCCAAGTGGTGCCAATTCCAGTTCTGGGCCCTTGGAGGTGGTTTTGCTGCTTCAAAGACTGAAAATCCATCCACCACCCTTCAGCGCCTGTTTTTCTCGCTACAAGCTTGCCGCACGGTTGAAAAAACCAACGCATCGCCACAGTGCGGCCGAAGAATCGAAACAGCGCCTGTCATGTGGCTTTGAAATCACTACAGCCAGAGTCTGAGCACCGTGTCTCCGACGTCCGGGACCCCGGCTTCGACTTCGACGCAGTACCTGCTGTGTGGCTGAAGGAAACGACGTGCCTGAGAAAATCGATGCAGCGCCGGTTTAGCCAATGTTTTGACCTACTGTGCCTAGATTTTCCACGCATCGTACCTGTGTGCCAAGTCTCCAGCAATGCAGTAAGGAGCCGAGGCTGCGTTTTCGTAATTCATCACATCGCTTCTTCTCACAGTAAAGAATCACTGCAACTTCTCCTGTGTGCAACAGAACTGACGTTACGGTGTGTTTTATGTACAAATACTTTACACATTGCCTCTGAGATAGGCCTGACTACTCGTGCCATGCTACCAAGGGACTGAGGAGGGGTTATCTCGGGTGTTGAACTGCCTTACCCTGACTAGAAGGAAGGGTCCCTACTTGGACAGGGTGCATACCACTGCCAACTAGAAACCCCCATTTCTAACAAATTCAATATACATAAAAAACAACAAATGCCTGCCCTGCCACCCAAGGCATTCGTATAGCTTTGGGGGCCTGGATTAATCAGCAGTGCCACACCTGAAGGAGTATGATGTTCGTAGGTGTGTTTGTACTGTCAATGGCGGTGCTGGCCAGGAAAATGTGTGGTGCAAGCTGCAGAGGCCTCCTGACGACAGCCCTGGCACTTATGTTTTTCACAAATTAAGCACTGGTGCCCTCCTTATGTACAATTATAATTGAAAAATCCACAAATAAAATACATGTTTGTTATCCGATTTACTATCACAGCCCTACATGGATACAAGTTACTTTGAAGTTCAAAATGCCTTCACTCTCATTGACGTAAGCCGGTATGGTATTTACAACACCCAGTAAATACCACACCCCAAAACTTGGCATGTGCCAGGAGTGATAAATAATTCCTGTTCAGATATTTTAACATGAAAATGAGATAATATGCAGAAGTGGTTTTAACATGCTAAATTCCATATTTTGCCTTTTTTCGGGCTTTCTTCCCCCTCTCCTTAAATTCTTCAGCTGTTTTGACCTAGAAACTATCAGCAGAAAACAGCAGGGCTGTGAAAGTCACGCAACTGGTAATTCCATTCCCTGTGAAAATTCCTATTTGTCCAGGAATCGGAATTTAGCACTGAATTTATAATTAGGGCCTTAATCTATGTAACAGCTCTCAGCACTACCTCATATCATTTATTCTTTTCGATGTTTTTTTCTGTAACTTTACAAGACATTTCTCGCAACAACGCTCGCCTTATTGCAAGGCCTAGCTATGTTGCCAATGTGCAACACATTTACATACGATTTGCAATAAAAAGTGTCCTTCACACCCTTCAGCTGCATCGGTTTTCTTCTGAAAGTGTCAAAATGGATCCTAGAGGGGAGGACCAGTGTGAGCCTTTAAAAAGTGTGGCAGCAGTTTGTTGCCTTGCAGTTGTCAGCTCTTCAGAGAGCCCGAGATGTACTAATAGCAACATGTTCTCGGCTGCAGTTCAGGCAACAGACATTAGAAAGTTATGAGAATTTAGAAGGGGGGGTTTACGGGTTTAGCAATAGCATATGAAATAATCAGGGAAACAGACTATCACATTTAATGTTCAATCTGAAAAATGCGAGAAATTTCAGATGGTCAGAACGAAACTATTTTAAAAATCAGTCATCATGGCAGCCATGAAGGCAGCCAATCAAAGGAGCTATTACATGCAGCACATATAACTGTGTCCAATCACGTTGTTTCCCATGATGTGTGTGTACTACCCAATCAAGATGTTTATTGTGCATTGCAAACATGGAATTAAACAAATCAGCGGGTTCAGCCAGAAACCATGCGCTTACTTTTCTCGATATATGTAGACACAATTTATTTGATGAATAGCATCCACCAGCCATGTTTTGCAGGAACACTTAAAGTGTCCAAAGCCTCCATATAGTCCTGATTTAATAGTGCGTTTACTGTATATGAAATAAATGACCAGTTATCTCAGGGTGTTTTAAGTGAGGCGTTAAAACACATTCATAAAGAATCATACGTGTAATTACCCTAAATCTCTGAAAAGTAAATATGTTTTAATAATCCATTAATGCTTGCTTAAAGTGTGAAGATTCCTATTAGCACAAAAAGTAAAGGCTTAAGCACGGGTGGTTGCTTAGTGGCATTCACCAAAATACGATTTTGGATCATGCAGCTAACAGCAGAATAAAACATGAACAAATAATGATCTCAGCTGGGGAATTCCACAGACAGAACTTTATGAAAAGCTGTTTTCAATGGGGACATTCAAGGTCACCTTTGCACAACAAATATATTATAATTATCAATTGAAAAAAATGACCATTTATATGAGGTGCTAAAAAGGATTAAAAATCATATAGGTAATAACACTAAGGGGCCGATTCCGATCTCGGCCGGTAGCGCTCCGAATCGGATTCGGCTTTACCGGATCCGATTCGGAGCCCTATTTCCCGACCGATTCGTACATGCGTCCGGGCGAGCGAGTACGATGCGTGCGCTCGCGAAATCTCCGACCGACTCGTTCGCAGGACCCGACCGCTCCGACCGACTCGCACAGGGACGACGCGCACCACGCAATGGAGACGTTCCCCGGCCGGGTAAGTACGATGCGCACCTCGACCGCTCCGACCGACTCGCGCAGTCCGGCTCCAAAAAGCTGTCGGATCCGCACTTTGGGGGTCCGTGTCGGACCCCCCTGGAAGCGTAGGCGCGCGAGTCGCACACAGGGGGGACCCATGGGTCCCCCCTACACGTGCATGTATGGCGCGACCAGCATCGACGCGAACACGCTGTAGGGGGAGCCCTTGTTCGCGTCGTGCCCATTGAGCCAATGGGAGCCCGGGTACACGTCGTACGACTGTCTCCCATTGACTTCAATGGGAGTCCGACCGAATCGAGTCCGATAGCATACGTGCGCATCGTACTCGTTCGGTCGGGCTGCTAGGGTCCGATTCGGTCGGAAATCTCTCCGGGTCCGGCTCGGTCGGGGAGATTTCCGGCCCAAATCGGAATCGGACCCTAAATTTCTGAATAGTAAATATGTTTTAATAGTCAATTGATATTGACATAATATAAGCAGTTTTTAATTAGTTCTAAAAATACAGACAACTGTAAATGGCTTCTTAGAGCATGCAGACTCTTATGGGTAAAGCAGGATGATCTGTACCAGAGAAGATTTTCTCCTAATAGGATTTGCCTGGTCTGAACTTTCGAACAGTTTTTCTTAAAAATTCAATGACGACATCTCAATGCATGAAATCCAGAGATGCGTCTTGTGACCACGTGACCAAAACGTAACACGAATGTAACATTACACGCCAATGGGCTTCTGCAGGATATCCATTCACATGGCGCAAAGAAAATGCGCAGATATGGTTTATGGTGTCCTATCGTGTGAATTTGAGAAAAACCCTGCACAGAAGGAGACTGTAATCTTATAGCAGAGATGTGCAGAGGTTAGTTTCCTTTTCTTGCAGCAAATACATATTTGCAAAATTAGGTTATTTGTCTTCGTCGAAAATTGCGAATTTCGAAAAACAAATCGATTTGGTGAGGTTAAAAAAGAGAAACAATACAGTAGGAAACAAAACATTTTTTTGCTGTGAGTATGTCAAGTCTCTTTGCGAGGTCCACTGTAGCCAACAGGTCAGCCGATATGGAACAACGAATTTGCAGAGATAGAACAGTTCTCATCCATGAACAGCTTTGTGTATATGGCCCACGGCTTAAATACAAGCCTATTTTGGGTTGGAAGAAAGTGAAGTGATGTCAGTGATGCAGAGTGGTGGTTTGTGCACCTCGGGCCAAGTATGAGGTTTGCAACATGATTTTGTATGATTAGCTTTTTGACCATCGTCTTTGCTAGTAGGTCTTCCAGGCACGGCCCATGCAGGTAAGAGCGGCGGGGTGGTGGGTGATTTGTCATACGACGATGAGGGAAACAAATTAAAAAAAAGAAAAGCATGATTTTCCTTTTTTTAAATTTAAGTTTCCCTTGTCGTCGTATGTTGAATCCCTCCCACCCCGCCCCACCGCTCTTAACTGCATGGGCCACGCCTGAGGTCTTCATAGAATCCATTATAGTAATCACTGCTAGCATTTGCAACATTTTGCAAAAGGGCAATCCTTTGAGGCATGAAAAGTCAGTGGATGCAAAGGTCACATATTAGTGAAAACTTTCTCAATGGGGATGATCAGTACATTTGTGTCTATAGTACGGCCCAATCCAGAGACGTTTTTGGCAGAAGACAGTGATGTGCTTCTTAAGGGGGGCTTTTAAAACGAGAGCTTTTTGGTTTGTCTCAGCTTAATGAGATGAACTGATGTGCACACATATACATACTAGCAAAACCTAGGGCTGAGCGACATGGAGAAGCAGCCAGATGTAGCTGGATACTTTCTAGGCAATGAATGATTCTGTCAACAATCACCAGATTCAGTGCAAGCCTCCATGTATTATATATGGGTGTCAACAGTGCAAAGGGTACAATGTAAACAATGAACAGGTATTTTTGTAAGTGCTGACCCCTGTGTAACAACCCATTGCATACTGAGGGGTAGATAGGGTAGGTGGACACGCTATCTTGGTCTGAGGAACAGGAAGGAATGGAACCATTGGAGGGCCATTCAAGCTCACCACAGTTTATAGTAAGCCCGCCCAGGAGTATGAATTGACAAGCGTATGAAGCGCTAGCGAGAGCTTGTGGGGGTTCACTGTGCATGGCTCATCGCTGTCCAGTTCTGTAAGAAAATACTCTCGGATGATCATTGGATCTGTGATGATCACTTAGAGGGTGCAGATTCTGGATTGAAAATTACTTAGGTTACGACAGTGGGAATAGTTTTACATCTACCTGAATTATCCATGTGCGTGTTATTTGAAGTTTCTGGATGATAGAAGACGGTGTGAAAATCCATTAGGTGTTTGGCTGGTTGAGCAATCTGTGCGGTTCATTTACAGTACAAAAAAATTAGAAACAAAAAATGCGAATTCTATATATAATCAAGCAAAGCTGATTGCATATAATGTTGGCTGATTACATATTCCTCTCTTTCTTTTAAGTGATACCTTTATTATTTATTTAAAAATGTATTTCCGTTAATGAGTCCCATTTAATTTACATTTGATGTTCTAAAAAAACAGTTTCTTAACAGAAGAACTCTCAATATTTATTTTCCACCTGATATTTAAGGTGTCATGACTTCTACATTTCCAAATTGTAGTACTTCTTATCATGCTAGGTTTCTGAGTAAAAGCAGGGCTGCCCATCAATTTGAAGTTCTATACTCACTGATCCGCTCCGACCAATTACAGGATATTCCACCTAGAAATCTTTTTTTGAGATAGCATTTTTTGGTGCTTTGATAAAGACATCATCAGTCTCAAACAATGTTGCTCAATCTTCCTTGATTAGCCCACAAACAGCAGGCTATGGTAACAGGGAAGAACATCTCGCAGTGGCCACCTTGAGAGAGCCTATGACATGGAAGCCGGTGATTTCTCGTCCCTGGTATAAGGACACAATATCCCCAAATCTAAGTCAGATGATGCTCAAATTACAACATGGGATTACACTCGACCTGATTCAGAGTGGGTAGGTTTTTCCAACCTGTTCTTTATTGGTGTGGCACAAATATACATTTTCCAGAATTAGCTTCTGGAAAAAAATCCCATAAAGAATTTGCTGTAGCAGCAGCCAAGACTCATTACCCACTTTTCTTTAGAAATGGTGGAGTATACAATGATCGATCCTCCATGCCAAAAGTACTTTCCCCTTCCTCATCTACTCTCTCCAACACTCTCCCACGCACAGATCCCCACGACAATTTACCATCTGCTAAAGCGTATGCGTTAAAACCCCATAGAATTTGGAATTCAGTGTGGTTTTGCAACTGGAAAAATGAGTCCAACGAGGTAATCCCCCATTCCATGTGATTGTACGCGCAATTGCAGAGTACTTGTGAAGACTTATCACATGGTAATGGCAACATCGCACATGATTTTACTGCTGCTGCAGTACTGTTTAAATTGTAATCAGGCCATATAAGTCTGTTCTGACCTTCCTGCAATATATCAAGCTATTGTATGACGAATCTTGGGCTATAGTTCGTTTGGGAGGGATATTATTGGAGACTTGGTCAATGTGCCTTAGCAACTGACAAGGAAGGCAGTTACCTCTGATGCTATTTTCAACAACAGAGCCAATGGCTACGACACTGAGGAACCAAATGCCAAATTGGGGGTATTTATGTTGGATGAGTATGATGTTGTGAGCTATTTAAAAGATTGCCTCAGGGCAACTCCATTTTTGACCCATGCTCAGCACATCATGGGATGCTTTCTGGCCAATGCAAGAATTGTATGAAGTTGAACTTGTCCCCATCAAGGATAGTGACACATAGAGAGGACTCTGAGCTCCTGACCTCAGTATTAATAAGCCAATCCAGAGAATTGATATCTATAAAAATGGTCCCTTGAAAATCAATTCTTTGCAGCTATGGCCTTTTCAGCAAAAATATGATTATTTCAGCACTTGCCACATAATGCACCATGAGTGGCGTAATTTGCAGATTTGAATAACAATTTCTTTTTATTTCTAGTTCTCACTGATCAAAAGTTCAAAATGGTGTGCAATTAGTGCAGCTCAAACTTAATCATTTTTTTAAGGTAACAACCTGTTGTTTGCTCTAGTCAGGCATTTCAATATAGGACAATTTTGTCATGACAGTGATGGAGGGTAAATTTCATTTCATTGGTAGGGGTGCATCACAATCATGTGTAGAGTGCATCCGTATATAATCTTGCAATTGTATTGACTTGAGGTGTTAGAATTGTGAAATGTATTAATGCAATTAAGTGACCTGTTTTTGATTATTGATGAGTAGAATGGAGAATTAACGTAGGAAATTAATGTAACTAACAGAAAATGTTAATGTGAAGAACTTGTGTTGTGTAACTGACAACATCCGTATACTAAATGTGTTTAACAATAATATTTTTCTATGGTAAATGTGTTAATAAAACGTAATAGGGATATGCAAATCTGTAATGCTTAAAGTGACAAGTCCCTGAAAACTCTCGCTATAGAATTATATGTTTGAATTTCCTGTGCACTGTAGAATCTGTTCTTTCTCACGTTTGCATTGCAGGTGGAGAAGCACTTATTAGGGAAAAGTAATGTCTTTGTTTTAGTAGCTAGTCAAGGAGAGAAGAAGTTACAATGACATGTTTTGGAGGTGATAAAGACGGAGACAGATTCACATGGGAGAAGGCATGGAACCAAGGACGAATTGTTACGAGAGATGTATATGGAACGAAGTAGCACCATGGACCACAACTAATACCAAGAGGGCAAAAGCAACGGCCCCCTGGTTTAATGAGACATTAAGGAAAGCTAAACAAAAATGCAAACAGTTAGAACGCAGATGGCGCAAAAACTACTGCACCAGAAGCAAGGAGGAGTATAAAACAGAACTTAAGAGTTACCACACATTAATTAAAGAAGTTCGCAGCGCGTTTTATACCGGAAAGATAGAAAAGGCCAGAAACTCTTCCAAAGAAATGTTTACCATTCTAAAATCCCTACAGTCAGCTGATAAGTTAACCGTACTGCATATCTCCACGGAGGAGTCATGCAATAAAATCGCGGAATTTTTCGCACATAAAGTAGCTAAGATCTATGATACCTTACCTACGGAAGCACAACTGGGCAGAAGCAGCGACTGCACTATGGCCATGATATTTAAGGGAGAAACTTTGGAAGAGTTTAAGATGCCTGAATTAGATGAGCTGAGAAAGCTAGCAAATGGAATAAGATCTGGATCCCCGAAGAACCCAGCTCGCCCAGAATTGTTGATGCAGGAAGTGGAATGTATTTTACCCATAATATCTGAACTAATCTCCCGCTCCTTCCAATCTGGAGAAGTTCCCTATGAAAGGAAACAAGCTATGGTCCGCCCTTTAAGGAAAAAGCCGCATATTGACCACTCAGTACTTGAGAACCTGCGCCCTATCTCACTGCTACCTTTTTTCGCAAAAATAGCAGAAAAGGCTGTGAATATACAGCTGACCAATCATTTCGACAGAAATAATCTATTGCACCCCTCACAATCAGGTTTCCGAGCTGCTCATTCCACAGAGACAGCCCTCCTCCTGGCTACGGAAACCCTAAGACAGCAAGTGGATGAAGGCCACACAGCTGCTCTGATCTTGCTGGACTTCAGCGCGGCGTTTGACACCGTATCCCATGGCCTCCTCCTCCAAAGACTAGAAACCTGTGGAATTAGGGGCATGGCGCTGTGATGGATGATGTCCTTCCTGTCATTGCGAGGTTTTCAGGTCACACAAGACACGCATACTTCCAAAATCTTTCCCCTGCTCCAGGGAGTGCCCCAGGGTTCAATCTTAAGCCCCACGTTGTTTAATTTATACATGAGTCCGTTGGCCACCATCGTGGAGGGTCATAAGGTGTCTATTGTATCCTATGCTGACGACACGTTATCATCACATTGTCCCAAAACCCAGGAATCACCGCCCACCGTTTCTCCCAATGCATGGAGGATGTTACAGCGTGGATGTCAAATCATTGCCTGCAATTGAACGGCAGAAAAACAGAGGTAATGATAGTGGGGAAAACGCCATCCACCTGGTCGTCAGCATGGTGGCCTGAGACTCTCGGCCAACTCCCAAGTCAAAAACCTAGGAGTCTGGATTGATTCCAATCTGACATTTGAGAGTCAGATTCGGAAAGTCACAGGTAAATGTGTTGGGACACTAAAAATCCTGAAGAAGGTCCTCGATCTATTACCTGCCAACGCCAGGAAAACTATAGTACATGCTGTGGTCACCTCTCAGATTGACTATGGCAATGTCCTATACTTAGGCGCATCCAAATAAAGAATCAAGAAATTACAATCAATACAAAATGCAGCAGCCCGCCTAGTGCTAAATCTTCCTAAAAGAACGTCCATAGCTAAAGCCTATCCAGACTGCACTGGCTACCAGTCGGAAAGAGAATACTGTTCAAGACAATGTGCCATTGCCACTGTATTCTGGCAAATAAAGGACCACGATACCTTCAAACTATGATAGCTACCTACACACCTGGCAGGAACCTGAGATCTGAAGGCAAAGCATTAGTAAGGATTCCCAGAATCAAAAAGGCGAGGATGGGCGGTTGCTCCTTTAGATTCCTGGCAGCCAAACACTGGAATACTCTCCCCGTTGAAATAAGAACAGAGCCCAGTGAAACGACCTTCCGCAGAAAGCTGAAGACATGGCTTTTTCCCATTAGTTAGTGAACTGTCTCCATATACCTCCTATGAAAGACCTATATATACCGATCCTGAACTGACGCTCTGCCCTACTGTCCGCTATTTTTCTCTCAGCAACTAGCGCGGGTACGCACCGGCGGTGTAACCATGCACTCTACAAATGTATAAATATAAATATATGGAGAACATTGTGGAAAAGTACCCACATGACTGTGTCCATTTTGAACTGTGCACACGCTGTGCTGCATGGGAAAGTACACCTGTGGATAACTGATTGTTTGATGTAGGGAAAGTGCCCACTTCTTTCTTGCCTTTGTAGGGAGAGCATCTCAGAACACGCGCTTGACCCATTGATGATGGAGAGACTTCTTAGGAAGACTCCATGCACTGGCATCTTTTTTCCTTTTCATTGAAAATGCTTACGTAGGGATGTCATCTTAGCGCTAGAGTAGGGATAGATTTAATGTTTTTCTCATCAACCCTCGATGAAGGGAAATTCGGACTCATGCTTCCTGATATTCTGTGTCCTACTTCTTGAATTAATACCTTTGTTCATGCTGCACCGTCTAAATAGGTTGCGTAGATTTGGCTTCATGCTAATTCCTTTGTATTTTTAAACCCTCATGTTGAGGTGTCTCTATGTTCAGCTATTTTTGGCTTTGTAATAAATTAACTAACCTTATATAGTTGTACACAAATTCTTATGTATCCAGTAGAGTTATTGGCTAACTGATTATGTATTAATGATTTTCTCCCCTTCACACTTTCAGTCTGCGAAAAAGAACCATCGTATTGTGCCTCTAGAATAGATTTAAAAACTAATGGGCCCGGCCCTTTCAATGATGCAAACATTAAACAACTCTATGTGCCAGGTGGAAGGGCTTTTGTCTGCAGAAGGTCACAGACACCACTACAACAGAAACATATTTTTGAAGGGGAGAGGGAGAGGAGAAGGGGTCCACGTCTGCCATCCAAATATTTTGTTTAACAATTCATGTAAATTTATGCACTCACATCATAATCACTGTTCGCAGCAGTTACTTGAATTTGGCCCTCAGAATTTAGAAGAAATTTACACCCAAATCATGTGCTAAGTCTTAAATCAGAAAATGCCTCCGAATGAATAATGTAGATAGTAATATCAGTGCACCATTCTGTAATACAAGGCCGTTTCTTAAAGGAAAAGGCAGCCTCCAGGGCTCCTATACTGAGAACACAGGGGGAGTCCACAGCTAAAGGCACTGCTGGAATAAACATGGCAGAAACATGATGGTCAACCTGACTCTAAACAGAGTGGGGAGCTGTCATTCGGACAGACAGGGTACTCCACCACAGTTGTAGCAGAGTACCCTATCACCAAACTCTAAACAAGGTGGAATGTTTTTTCTAAGTCACTGGACTCACTTCCATACCAACTTATTAAAATGCCAAAGCAGCCTTATAATGAGCAACAGAATGTCTTCCATATTCTGCCTTTAATCACATAATATGGTGCAAAGTGTGCTCTGCTTTGACTCACAATTTGCCTTCCCTTGCAGCATAATTTGCTCCCCCTCTGGGGCATAATCTGGCCGTCCACAGGACATAGTTCTGGTGGGTGAGGGTATTGTCTTTCAGGATGGAGAAGTAGTAGGATATTAATATGGGGTGGGGAGGTGGCATCCCTGAAACAAAATGCAGCAGAAATGAACATAAATCCTTCTCTCCAGAAGATGGTGTCTGGTCTGGGAGATGCTGGGTGGGTTCACACAGCTGCACCTGTTGATTCTCGATGCGATTCAGAGCCCAGGTATGAAGACTCAACAGATCAAAAGTGAGCATAACATCTGACAGTTATTCTTGGCCCTTTCAGCATAGCTCATACCAATCTGACCAGACACCTGTTTGAAAGCAGGTTAAGGCTTGTCAGACGGACCCGCGCCATCTGTAACGCACTGTAAGGTCTGCAGAGCCGACAGGGCCAGAGAGGTGGGTTCCCTTGCCTGAACCAGAACAGAGATTCTTAATAAAGCTCGTCTGTCTGGTAAGCGAGTTGCAATTATATCTGTGAGCTAATTACCAAGAGGCTGTCTCTCTCTCTCTCCTGTGAGCCCAGTTAAAGTCATGTCCTGCCACACTGCTGTCAGAATACATCTGGGAAAGGCTGAGGCGAGAACAAAGAAAATCCACATTTTTTTCGGAGTAGTAAGGAAGAGGGGGTGCAGAACAAACGTATGAGCCCACTGAAGCCCATTTTATACACTTATTGCACATTTGCAGCCAACTCCCTGTGGTGCACTGGAGTTGGCTGTAGGGCTGCGCCCAGGCCCTATAACTAGCCCCCAACATACAGACTACAGACTCTCTTCCCGGCGTGAGCTCATGGGACCATATATAGGGGAAGAGCGTATGATGGCTCCCGCCAGCCTCCTGTGGGATCACGGTGCCTTGATTTTTTTTGTTTGTGAGTTGATCCCAAGATTCATGGGGATCAGGCTACCTCTATCCTTTCCCCTTATCTGTGATTTTTTACATTTTTCAGGTCACAGAGACCATGTCCTTGAATGGTGGTTGCAACATTTTCTTTCGTGTTGTGGGCAGCCAATTTGATCTCTCACTCCTGCCAGGGCGTGAGTCAGCCATCGGGACAAAGAGCACTCCCAACCAATCAGATCACTCCTATTTTTGAGTTCACAGTCCCCCAGGATCAACTGTCAATATACCTACACATTTGAACTGTAATTTCTCAAAACTACTGAACAGATTTACACCAAATCACAAAAAGCACGCTTTCTGGGTGAAGATCTAGCTGTGTGCCAAATTGGTGTAATTCTTTTTAGCTGTTTTCTCTGTATCATTGTCTCATTTTTCCTATGGGAAAATGCATGGGGAAAACACTGTTTTGGGTCCCCCTTTTTTCTTGGCCCCTGCTTGATCAATCACCCCAATCTTCCTAGGAAGGAGCAGAGGTTGATGAATGTTTTTTAGAACGTTTTGTGAAGACTCGTCAAACGGCACCAAAGTTATTAACAAAACATATAGCGCTTTTCCTATGGAAAATATATATATATATATATATATACACACACATACATACATATACATACACATACATATATATACATATATATATATATATATTTTTCGCTCCTGCTTGCTCCGCTGCATTGAGAAGCACTCGACCACCAACAGAGAGTTGCAAGCATAACTTTTATTTAAAGGTACGGAGCCGTCAGCCTGCTAATCCTTCACAGCTCCTACTCACTGCCGTCGCTTTGAATTGAATCTTCTTCATGGGCTGTGGTAAGTGAAGAGCACAATCTGGTCACAGCTTCTCTTAATTACTCTCAACAGCGCGCCCTTTGATGGGCTGTTCTGTATGAAAACTACGCAATGAGTTATGGGAGTTGCAGTGCCGGATTAGTCTATTTACTATGTGCAAATGTTCTGCTGGAATCGAGAATGCACCACCCCGGGAACCTGGGGGCCGCAGGGGGTGACATTTGCCATCTCCGTTGCGTGGGACATCAACTGATGATTGAGGGGGCGCCCGCCTGTGGGGGCTCATTTGCGGGCCCTTGATTCCAGAAGAACATTTGCACATAGTAAATAGACTAATCCGGCACTGCAACTCCCATAACTCATTGCGTAGTTTTCATACAGAACAGCCCATCAAAGGGTGCGCTATTGAGAGTAATTAAGAGAAGCTGTGACCAGATTGTGCTCTTCACTTACCACAGCCCATGAAGAAGATTCAATTCAAAACGCGTCGGCAGTGGAGTAGGAGCTGTGAAAGGATTAGCAGGCTGACGGCTCCCGTACCTTTTAAATAAAGAGTTATGCTTGCAACTCTCTGTTGGTGGTCGAGTGCTTCTCAATGCAGCGGGAGCAAGCAGGAGCGAGAAATATATATATATATATATATAGATAGATATATCCTACTGGCGGTCCCCGGTAGGTAGTTATAGTTAGGACCTAGTTTCCATAGGAAGAGCGTTTTTTGTTTTGCCAATAACTTTGGCTTAGTTTGACAAATCCTTCACGAAATTTTCAAAACTAGTTTGACACTCACTTCAGCTACTACCTTGAAGGTTTCGTGGTGATCCATCAGGCGGGAGCTGAGAAAAAGGAGGGGTCCCAAAACACGTTTTCCCCCTGTTAATTCCCATAGGCACTTTAGACAAGGATACAGCCCAAACTGCTGAACAGAATTACACCAAATTTGGCAAAAATGTAGATATTGGTCCTTGGAAGTGTCTTTTTCTTAGTTGGTGTAAATCTGTTCAGTATTTGCAGAGTTATTAAAACGAATTCAAATTAATGTATATAGGGACATGGATCCTCCAAGGATCCGACAGTCCCTGTGCTTAAATCTGATTGGCTGCCAGCACTCAAACCAGGAAGTGTTGGCAGCCATCTTGGGACTTGGCTTGATCTGAGTCTCACAAAAAACTTAAAAGAAAATGAGAATGGGGCAGGGTAGGAATACTCTGACCCCCTAAGCCTCTGGGAGCTGAAATTTAAAAAAAGCAGCGCTGTCTCCCGCTCTTCTTTACTAATAGGCCCCCGGGGGTAGGGAAAATTAAAGGGGGGGGCCCTCCTTGGGTTTATAAATGCCCCAGGACTGCCACCTCTCTGAGGCTTATGTGTAAATAAAGGGGGTTGCTCAGACCCTTCCAGGGGCCGAGGGACCATCATCTCCCCGGGGACACATAGAAAAAATAAAATGGGGGGCCGCAGGACTCGCCGACCCTGTGTACCGCCACCTCCTGGGGCTAAATTAAAGGTAATCGGGCACCATGCAGATCCCCCCCCCAGTCCTGGGGACCACCACCTCCTTGGGGCCAAATTAACATTAAAACTGGGAGGGGGGTGTGCGGCCCCCCTCCTGGGCCAAAAATGGTCTCAGGGACCACCAACTCCCCGGGCCAGCCCATCTACTTCAAAGGAGGGGGGCTGTGCGGCTCCCCTCCTGGAGTCAAAAATTGCCTTGGGAACCACCTAAATAAAGGTGAGAAAGGAGCAGCAAGAAGCAGAATAGAGGCCAGAAACGAGCAGAAAGAGGCAGAATGCAGGTCAGAAACCTGCAGGTCAGAAATGAGCAAAAAAAGGTGGAATAAAGGTCAGAAACGAGAAGTAAGAGGCATAATAGAGGTCAGAAATTAGTAGAAAAAGGCAGAATAAATGTCAGAAACTGGAGGAAAGAGGCAAAATAGAGACCAGAAATGGGCAGAAAGATGCAAAATAAAGGTCAGTAAAGAGCAGCAAGAGGCAAAGTAAAGGACAGAAAGGAGCTGCAAGAGGCAAGGTCAGAAACGAGCAGAAAAAGGCAGAATAAAGGTCAGAAATGAGCAGAAAGAGGCAAAATAGAGGTCAGAAACGATCAGCAAGAGGCAGAATAAAGGTCAGAAATTAGTAGAAAGAGGCAAAATCAAGCTTGCTGAGAATTGCTGAGACCTCATTGGAGGCCCACCCCCTTTATCAAGCGCTCTACACAGGGATCCCTGGCATGCTACTGGTTGGGGGATGAACTCCCCTTGGCTGCTGAGGGTCGTTGGGGGCCAAGACCCCCTATTGTTGTGGTAACTAAGTCCCCCACTTCCAGATTGTTGAGACGTCATTGGAGGCTCCGTCTCCTTTCTCAATCACTTTGCACAGGGGCCTCCTGGTGTACAACTGGTTGGGGGATGAACTCCCCTTGGCTGCTGGGGGTTGTTGGGGGGCCAAGAGCCCCTATTGTTTTGGTAACTAATTCCGCCACATCCGGATTGTTGAGACGTCGTTGGAGGCCCCGACCCCTTTCTCAACCACTCTGCACAGGGGCCTCCTGGTGTACAACTGGTTGGGGGATGAACTCCTCTTGGCTGCTGGTGGTCGTTGGTAGGGCCAAGAACCCCTATTGTTGTGATAACTGAGTCCCCCACACCCGAATCGCCGAGACCTCGTCGGAGGCTCCATCCCCTTTCTCAACCACTCTCAACACAGCCACTCACTCACCCATACAAGCACTCACACACTCCCTCACACACCTGCACGGCCACTTACATACCCATTCACACAATAATACAAGCAGTGAATATATATATATATATTTCCACAAAGCCTCTGCACAAAGCCCTGTCATCCGCACTGCTCTACCAGGACAAACAGAAGAACGGCACGTAGAAATCCTTTAGCAAGGCGCTTTATTAGGCTTCTAAAGCTACCATGCGCCATGGAGCAAATAGTCAGCAAAGTGCAAGGTGCATGAACATCCATAGACAGACCTACGCGTTTCGACCGTAGCCTTCTACTGGGTCATAGAGTATAGTGCATAGAGTGTAAATTTAAAGGGGAATCACTACCCTTTCCCACCACCAATTAAAAACGTCCATTGTGTTTTAAAGGGGAAACAACCAAATTTTTTTTACATTTTGATCACAAGAAAGTATATCATTGCAGCGAGTTGTACAAACATGAAATAAATCAAAACTGATCTTTGTGAAGTACACAGAGTCTCAGAAACAAATTTCAACTGAGTCAAAGTTTACAAAGTTCTAAGGCAGACGGGTTGCGGAGCAGAAACGAGAACCTTAAATGCACAGTAATTCACAGTAATTCAAGACCAGTTCATGTGAAGTACACAGAGTCTTAATGCTTGGTCTGGTTTCAACAGTTAGTGTTAACAATTGCCCATGTTACCAATGAAGTTGAGACCACCATTTGCAGAGACGGGAGATTCAAATATGATAACAGCTTATCAATTGCGTGGTTGATCAAACAGTTTCTCGAAATCCTGCATCACTGTTGCAACATATATATAAATATAAAGTGCAAAGTGCTGTTCACAATATATATACCATATTACCCAACAAATTCCCAAGATCAAAAGAAATTGTAAAGTGCAGATGCAAAATGCAATGTATTATCCCTGTAGACTGCCAGAGATGCAACATACCAGAGCGTATACTACAGTACTAAATTCAAAAATATAAAGTGACAAGTGCTTAATCAATCTGAATGTAAATATGAAGGAGTCAAGAACCATTCCTCTATCCGCTCCCCCATCACAACAATATCTACATAGAATAGCCCATGCCGATGTCCCATATAAGGAACTGTATAGACAGGAATAAATAAAGTACTGTAAAATATAGCAATTGGCAAGGTGCAAAGTCTTATCATTGTAAAAGCCTCCCATATTGCACAAGTATTCAACAATGAAAATTCTATAATCCATAAGGATATGTACATATAAAGTGCATCGTGTTGTTTCCTTTAAAGGCAGGGAACATTTAATGTTGCTTAACATTATGTAAAGATGAAGTGCAACGTGTGGTTTTCTGTAAAGTACAGAGACCAACAAGTAATGATCCTGCTCCCTCGTCCTCTCCAAAGATTGCACATATGTTGTTAAAGTGCCAAGTGCAATTATTATCCCATATTTGGAAAAGTGGCTCGTGCTCATATAAAAACACACAGAAAAACAATTCATTTTGATAACACAAAATTGATTACACATCACATTCATAGAACATGACATTCAGAATCAGATAGGTGCTTTCATATGATTCGGATATCATGCTGCCTTAATATCATGAAGGTTCAAATGCAAATATATATATATATATTCACTGAAAAAAACCAAAGGTTACAGGGGCGTTATAGTTATTCTAAGAATTCACTCATTCAAAACCATAAAAATTCAGCAGTTATAGTTACTTGAGCTAACTATAACTTACGCCGCCACAATGCACTCCTTATGACCTCACATATTACATCACTAATGACATGGTCAGTGACATCACTGATGACATCACTAATGACATCCCTGATGACATCAAGTGAATGTAAGTGGTTTTAAGAGTAAATGGGTGTTAAACATATATACCGACCTACTACAAAAGTTAGATTAGTATACTAGCTGTACTACTGATGAGTGATACTATCTCTAACATGTGTGATCTGAGAGGGTGTGTGACTGACTGTATCAGTGTGTAAGTGGGTGTGTAAGTGGCTGTATGGGTGTATACGTAGGTATGTGAGCAGCTGTGTGGGTTAATGAGTGGGTGTGTGAATGACTATGTTGGTGAGTGAGTGGGTGTGTCAGTGGCTTTATGGGTGAGTGAGTGGCTGTTTGAGTGAGTGTTTGGTTAAGTGAGTTGGTGTGTGAGTGGTTGTATCAGACAGTGAGTGTCTGTGTGAATGACTGTATGGGTGAGTGAGCAGATATGGGAGTGCTTGTATGGATGTGTGAATGGGTATGTAAGTGGTTGTGTGAGTGTTTGTATGGGTGAGTGAGTGGCTGTGTTGAGAGGCTGTATCGGTGTGTGAGCGGCTGTATAGGTGAATAAGTCTGTGTGTGAGTAGCTGTTTGGGTGAGTGTATGGCTGTGTGAGTGGCTGTGTGGGTGAGTGACTGGTTGTATGAGTGCCTGTATGAGTGAGTGAGTTGGTGTGTGAGTGGCTCTATGGAGGGGTGTGTGAGTACTTGTATGGGTTTGTGAATGGATATGTGAGTGGTTGTGAGGGTGTGTGAATGCGCATTAGAGAGGTTGTATGGAGATGTGACTGGGTGTGTCAGTGGTTCTGTGGAGGATGTCATCAGTAATATCATTTGAGATGTCAGCGTCGGTGGTCTATAGACCGCTATATTACGAGATTAACGCAGTGACCACAGTGTGGCTGTGGAGATTTTGCAGTAGTGGTGATTTTTTTTGCACATGTATGGATGCCTGTGTGAGCATTTTGGCTGACTATGTGTCAGGTGCACACATATGCATGATACATGTGGAAAAATGCCACATACCCATTGCCATATGTGGGCACTCCAGGCAATGGGTATATGGTACAAAAGGAACACACCTGTACATCACCAAAAACAGGGTCGTAATCCTTGTGTGAAGATGCTGCTGTGAAGGGGGGACCTGAAGAGAGGGATCCACGGCAAACTCTGGCCAAAAGGACAAGAAAGGGGTGAATATGCATCCCAAATCCTTTGTTTCCACCGATTTGAAGCTGGCAGTCTCACCGCCGCGGTGAGCTCGTGGAAAAGCCAACACTGTAATTTGGACAGCGGTGAAACTCCCCTGTACCACCCTATGTCAGCTGCCTTTTCCCTACCACGACCCTGGCGGTCTATGGTGTGCTTGGGGTGTCAACGGTTCAGCCGTGGTCTTCCCAAATGCAATCCTCACAACTCGTAATACGGTCAGACTGCCGAGCTCGCGGCATTTGGACCACGACCGCGGGTACCAAGGACCATGGACTGCCAAACTCGTAATAAGGCTATGAGTACAGGGCATCTCCAAAAGCCACATTCTGCATCCCATACCGTAGTG
Source organism: Calotriton arnoldi (assembly GCA_963921515.1). Taxonomy (NCBI): domain Eukaryota; kingdom Metazoa; phylum Chordata; class Amphibia; order Caudata; family Salamandridae; genus Calotriton; species Calotriton arnoldi. Next base: position 2,528,239 of record CAWUFW010000263.1, read on the forward strand.
ACACATTCAAGACCATTCCTTGTGAAATCTAAAGTTAGGCATAACCAAATTTTTTTTTAAAAGAACCTCCTTTAAAAAATAATTTGATGGGCATTATGGTTATGATCTGCAACATTGAAAACACTGGAAGTCACCACTTATGGAAAGATACAATACCATAACTCTCCTAATAAAAGCTCCTGACGTCAAACGTGGTTATTGATGACATCGCTAAATATTTAAATGCATTTCGGCAAGCATGGAATGATTTCTTCTTTGCCACGAACATTTTTCACTGCTCACGCAATTTCATGTTATTGTCACAGACACTATTTTAAAAGTAACAAGCATTTCAAAGAGTACTCGAAATTTAGAATAATTGCAAAGATGTTTCATTTCCTTTTACAATCCCATGTGTTAAATCCTAAAGTGCTTCCTAGTAAAACAGAAATGCTAAATAAATCTGACATGTTTTATGACAGTTGCAGGACTGCTTATTATTGGAAATAGGTACTTCGGCGGCATTGTATACACACAGGGAATACCCAAAACTCAAGGCACATTTTAAAATGCAATAAGAGATGCGAACAATAAGTAGGGCACTCCTTTCCTAAAACATCTACCCCGAAGGCAGAAAGAACAGTGCAAACAAAATGGTGTTTCTTTCCTTCCATCCAAGATTCATTCATTAACTCCTGGTGTTTAACATTTTGCATAGGATCTTCTGAATGTGCATAGTTTTCATTCTAAATTAATGTATGTATTGTTATTGCACTGGTGTCCCTTTTGTATCAGTGTGTTAAATTGCCAACCTAGATAGAGACGTATGTTACAAAAGATGAAATAATTTGCCTTCAACCACATTATATTTGACATTTAATATTTATTTCCTTGCCACATAATTTAGGAAACCATGCAATATTTTGGTTCTCCACTGCCCAAAATTCAAATAAGTCTAGGATAGATATTAGTATGCAAACAATTCTGCTAACCCAAGCATTCCCTGTTGACTGTAAAATGTATATTGCTTGGCAAAGGATGCGGGAAACCAGAGAGTGCATTGTCTAGTTTACATAAGTAGGTGTAGATAATAGCATGCATGCAGGTCCTGGCATTCGATATTTATCGGATTGCAAACAGTTGCAACACTTTTGCACCAAACAAGAAGAGGTGTTCTATGAGGATTGGGAAGGAGAAAATCCATGCATTTCCAACAATTGTACCAGGCACTGAAAAGATCTTTTCAACATCCATTTGCATTCTAAAAGAGAAACATGGAGTGAACTGCTTTCATGGAAGGCCAGGTTATGTAAAGATAGGCTTGGCAACATGTAGGTGTGCAGGTGATGTCTGATCCTTGATAAAAGTGTGACTATAGGACGACATCACGCTCCAGACACGCATGACCCTTGAGAGACCCAGAATAAGGGTATCCCCCAAGGACAGAACACTTAGACGCGTGAGAGCCTTAGGCCTCACGTATGTGCATGGTATGCATGCATAACAAGGCAGGGATACTTTAAATAGCCCTGATGAAGGCCTCAGACCGAGGGGCCGATTCCGATTTGGGCCGGAATTCTCTCCGACCGAGCCGGACACGGAGAGAATTCCGACCGAATCGGACCCTAGCAGTCCGACCGAACGAGTACGATGCGCACGCATGCAATCGGACTCGGGTCGGTCGGACTCCCATTGAAGTCAATGGGAGCCTGTCGCACGACGCGTACGCGGGCTCCCATTGACTCAATGGGTGCGAGGCGGACAAGGGCGCCCCCTACAGCGTGAACGCGTCCATGCGCATCGCGGCGTACATGCACAGGCCTGTGGGCGACTCGCGCGCCTACGCGTACAGGGGGGTCCGACGCGGACCCCCAAAGTCCGGCTCCGACAGCTTTTTCGAGCCGGACGGCGCGAGTCGATCGGACTGATCGCGGCGCGCATCGTACTTACCCGGCCGGGAAACGTCTCCATAGCGCGGTGCGAGTCGTGTCCATGCGAGTCGGTCGGAGCGTGTTGAAGCTGCGTTCGAGTCGGTCGGAGATTTCACGGGTGCCTGCATCGTACTCGCTCGGCCGGACCCGCGTACGATTCGGTCGGGAAACAGGGCTCCGAATCGGATCCGGTAAATCCGAATCCGATTCGGAGCACTACCGGCCGAGATCGGAATCGGCCCCCTAGTTGGGCTCTCAGTGTGGGCCAACACATGTTGGCACTTACATATTAGGGTTAATTAAACAACTAAATTCAATAGAGACCCTGAAAAAAACTTTTTATTTATACCCCAGGTACCCTACAAATAAAGGAGATCTTTGGGTATACTTGTAGGTATTTTTAACTTTGCATTCCCCTTCTTGATTCCTGCTTATCGAGCTAGATTTTATCTAAGAACTCCCATTTCTTTGGTTGAGTCCGACCTGGTGGTACCACCCTACCAGGGTGTGGATAAGCGCCGATGATGAAGCATGTCATGATAAAGTGAGTAAGGCGTCTACTCCAATATCTTTTGATACCCAAGAGGTACTAGGAAATGGAGTCTTCCCAGGACAGGATCCTTATCTTTCTGTCTTCAAGATAATCCAGTTGCTCTTATGTGTGACTTTGTGTAAAGGTAGCACCAGTCATGCAGGTGGCTCAGATGGGTACTCAATTAGTTCAGGTCGCATCAACATTATTAAGCAAGGGAAGGTGTTTGAAGCAAATACCCCCACCCGGGGTGGAACCTAGAGAGCTCAATGAAATGGAAACCCATAAGTATACTGCTTTTAGCTATTGTTTTCACTATAAGTGGGGAAAACTGCTGAAAACATGGCGAGAGAAGAAAGTGTGGAGAGGTTGCGTTTCTGCCACCCACCACTGCTAATGGTAATACTATATACGAAGGCTCCTGGTGTCTGGGAGGCTGAAGATGACTGTGATCGGAAAGGAATAGCAAACCTCTACTATTTGCCTGTGGCAGTGATTTCTGGCTGCCTGGCTAACCATTAATACTTAAGGAAAAGGAGTTATTCTCAAAGTGTGACTCAACTGAAAAGCAAATGTGATAGAAAACTTTGAAGTAAATTGGACAATCAAAGTATTAAATGGAAACATTTAAACAGTAAACAAGTAGGAGGTTTGGAGTTGGAATTTATCAGATGCTGCCATATTTTCCCATTTATTTATGAGTGACTTCACGCTCACTCTCAACGCTTCTTTTCCTTGTCAGTAGAATTCTTCACCATGTAGGATCCTACAGATTTTGCTTCAGTTTCACCAAAAGATGCTGAAACCACGACTTTTCTTGGATAGGAATCATTTGATATTCTGTATAGGTGGCAAGTTTTTAAAGCTTTTATTGCATTGCTTTACTGTGGCCCAATCTAGGTCCATTGCTTTGACCAATTTCAAAGACAGGCTGAATCTAATGGTAATGCAGCCCAACCCACTCTTCTGCACACACAATTGCCTCTAGGCCAACCTGTATTCAATGTTATCACTTGTATTTCTTTATTCCCTCACTGCACAACATAAAAATGGCTGTCATTCTGCTTGCCAATGGGCATGCAGGGAAAAGCCTGCAATCATATCTTAGATGTTACTTCAAGATTTTTTAGGTGAACCTCTATCAAACTAATTGAATTCTATAAGACGGAAACTCACTTGCATGAGTCTGATGTGAAGGCTCCACTGGGTGAAAATATTTTGATGCTGCTTTTTGATTGGTACAAAAAATTGTATAGGTCAATGACTATTTTTATTCTTTTACAAAAATCCCAATCTGAGTCCTTTGAGAAAAGTATTTTCAACCTATACCCTGCTCTCCATCTAACCCCCAGCTCTATTTTTAGGGTACCAAAAGGCTCCAGTAAACAGATGAAGCAGGGACATCAGAAGAATCACTTTAGTCAGAATGAGCCTTTGAGACTCCACATGAGCCTCAGCTATTCTGAGCACAGGCTTGGCTGGTGCTGTGATCTCAGCATGTTTTGGGCAGTTGCGGATGTTGTCTGCTGCTGCTCAGTATCCTCATCTTTTATGTAGTGTATTCCACTTACTTCACAGAGCAAGTAATTCAAAGATAGAGACTGAGAAACATACAAACACGCATGAATATATCTGATGAGACTGTCTTTCATAAGATATTCTCTCTCTCTCTCTCTCTCTCTCCCTCCCTCCTTCCCTCCCTCCCTCCCTCCCTGCATACTTACTAGTTGGCCCACTGATATAATCTAAATCATATCCCTGATGCTTTGGGTACCAGCACTGCCGCTTTGTCAGAGTTCACAGAAAGGCATGCTCTGCCGGTGTCATGTGGGGCTGAGTGATGCTGGTGAACATACCCTGATACAAGAGCAATTGGTCGGCTTCAGTATTTATTTTACCAGCGCTGCCCGCTATCCCATGAATTTTTATTAAAGTTGTAATTTGTCATGATAAGCAGTTCTTCCTTACTGAAAAGAGGGGATGTGTCACCAGGAGCGACACTGACAAGCCCCAGCATTTGCACTCTGCTTTTCAGGACACAGAGAGGTGACAAGAGCGATATTTAATGAGTCTCGGGCTGTTTTTGACACTGAGGTGGGCCACACGTAGGTAGCAAGCCGAAGTTCAGTGCTGTGCCCACATAGGCACAGATCCTGTCTCTTATGGATGCAACAAAAAGGCGACCTCGAACCCACTCCTCCAGGAATCCTTGTCAAGAGAGAGTTTTGAAGCCTTATTCTTTTTAAGGAAAGGTATTCTAGTTCACTTCAATAATGAAAAGAAAAAATATTTAGATTGTGATTGTGGTATGGTCTGCTTGGCGTAGTCTGCTAATTTCTCTTCCTATTTTACACAGACTCTAATACAGATTTCCTCTTTCTTGCTCAGTAAATTTGATTTTGTCTGACCCAGGTCTTCATATATGTACTTAATGTCTGATCCATCAATGTGAAGAAAACATAAGTACATTGAGTCATGCATGGCAATATATCTTTTAGTTCTTCAAATGTGTTCCCTTTCCGTGCATGGATAAACTGTGCATGTTGTAATGTACACAAAAGTATTAGAACTGACTAATGGTCTTCAAACATTTCGTTATCAAGTCCCCCTTGAGTTAAAACCTTTGGCTGTCAAACACCCCCTAATTTTTTGGACTGAGGTTTTTTTTTTGTAGGCTAAGAAGGGGTATGGTGAAAGGAAACATACTCTAAGGATTATTAACACTGACATTCAGACGTCTTTCTCTTAAACATTTAAGGAAAATAAGAGAATCCTACAATGAGGTTTAGGGCAGGTGTGGAGGTTCAGAGGCCACTCCATGATCCTCCAAACTGCTATTTCCCGAGGATGGCTGACACGGGTCAGGACGGCTTCTGCCATTGGTTTCGGTGGCACGGTTCGTGGGGGTGTGAGCATGCTCAGGAAACCTATAGCCTCTTTTATTTTAGGGTCTGGTTCTCATTTCTGCATATGAGGGGACCTCACAGTGCTTCCGCCAATGCTGTAGTTGTCCTGTGTTGGAGGGAAGCTTGCACTGTTGTTGCTGATGCCTTGCCTCTTGTTCCTAATCAATTCTCGGGTGGGGATAGGCTATGTGTACGATGGGTTGGGAAGCTTGCATTCCTGTTGACCCATGCTATGTCTTTTTTTCTGCAGTGAAGGAAGCATGTGCAGATGCTACAGCAGATGTACCAGATTTCTGTGTATGTGTGAATGTGTGTGAATTCTGCAGTATTGCCATTGCTCTGCCAATTCTCTGTTTTAAGGTTTTTCACCCTGATGCTTCTTCTACTATAGTTGTGTTATGTTTGAGGAAAGCTTTGCTCTGTTGCCTGTTCTCCTGTCGCTGCAGTACATGTTCTATTTGAATGAAGTTGTGCTGTTGCTGCCGCTGCAGTACTTTTTCTGTGTTTGAGTGAATGAATCGCACACTGATATTATCTGAGTGCTTGTATGAGGCCTGCGCAGCTGCTATGTGGGAGTTTAGCTTACTGTGCTGCTGCCAATGTTTTGCCTGTTGGGTGAGTGCATATATTTCCTATCTCTTTCGCATTTCCTGTCACCTCTTCCTCCCCATTACTGCCCCTCACCCGGTTACTTCCCCTGTCCCTGTTCGCTGCCCCCATCTCTGGCTGCCCTTTTCTCCTACTGCCATCACTCCATTCTGTTACTCTGCCCTCTTCCCAGCCACAGTCAGTGTCACACCACTCTCCAGCTGATGCGTCTGAGAGGCTAGCACTGCTTAGAAAGAGCCAGACATTCAGAGGCCTGGGGAGAGACAAAACTTTCTGTAGTGCCCTCTTGATCTGTGGCTGTCTTTATGTTACGGAGCAGAAACCCTGAATATTTGATCCTGTTATCACAACTCAGCCCATGCACCTTGTTTCAAATTCCACCATGGCAATCTGCTCTAAGAGCAAGGGATCTAACTCTTAAAACAAGCCCAACTGCTAGATGGAAGAAAACCAAAACAAGCTTATCCCATAAAAAAATTGGTGACAACTAGCACTGTCACTATTTTGGGTGTAGCTCAGTAGCGGCTCCTCCGCTAAGGCAGAGGAGCGTTGCCCCACTGGTCAAAAGTAAAAATAAAATGATAATAACGTATCGTTATTATCATTTTATTTTCCCTATTGCAGTCTGTGGTGGCGCGCGGCAAGGCTGGCCAGAGCAGGTAGGAGTGGTGTGTACTCTCTAAGTGTGAATGAACTGTGTGGCCGGCCCTACTAAATGTATTCTTTTTTAATCCTCTAGTCAAACACCTGTGAAAGTGACAAATGGTGGTGCATTTTCCCACAATTTCTGCAACACTTAGACCTGAAACATTCAGGTTCAAATTTCGAATTGCTGGGTAACTATGGGAAATGAATTGCAAAATCTCTGTCCATTACCATAGTTTACGATGCTGTGGCTATTCACATCAGAATCATCTTTTCGGCGTGGTCACCCCAGATATTTTTGCCTTTTCCTGGACACTATTTTCACTGGTACTGTGATTCTGTGCACTGTGATGCTTGTTTCGCTGAAATAGTACATGTTCACTGGACCTAAATAGTACAGTCAAAATAGGATTCACACAAATGGACCGTATAACTCACCTGCAAGGCCATAGTAGGTATTGCAGAAATTGCTCCAATGGCTTGGATGTTAAGTGTCATTTGTGGGCTGCCTGCAATGTGTACTTACGTCACCCACTTACGTGAAAACAATATATGGCTAGCAGGAGCACCACTGTGCTCTGGCTGGGCTACAGTTTAAAAGTACTGCAATGACACATGAAAAGAAAAAGTGGCTTTGCCATGTAGGAAAGCCTATGTTTATATATGAATAAGTCACCTCCAGAAAAGTGATATGAAAGCATAGAGCCCAGAGGGCTGGGGACTTACTATATGAGGAGTAGCACTCTACATGGTTGAAATCCTAAATATTTATCTTCACGTGGGACAATGATGGCAACATGATTCAAAATATTTAATAGTTAGATCAAATTGTTTATAACTATATTTGAAAATTAATGTTATAAAAATGTACTTTGTGTTGGCTGAGCCAAAACTTGTGTAGATTGAGTTTTGGTACACATCTCACCTCTAGAGGCAAATACAAGTCATGGCTGGTGTTAATGACCCTGCTCCCCAGAGGGCAGTGGCCTGACCTCTGGACTCTAGAAGGCATGGATGTTGCCTACAACTGTTGACTAACAGAGCTTACCCATCTGGAAAGTGGGTAGGAGCAGTTGGCTGAATAAATAACAGTCCTGACACCAGCTGTTTTGACTTGGATGACAGGATCTGCTCTCATTCATTCCCAGGGTCATCCTAGAATTCCTGGCTCCAGTCCTGGTGGCAGTCAACCCATTCTCGGCCCAGACAGAAGGAGAATACCTCACCTAAATAGGGATTAATGGAAAGTCAGGAACCCTTCTGACTGAAGGAGTCAGACATTTTTGATTGATACCTTTCTTGCAATGTTTACAGTAATGTGAAGAAGTGCTGCAAAATAAAGTGGACATACAGCAAGAGAGTAGAAAGGTCTGTGTTGGGAAAATATTTTCCGGCAACTGGCTAGGGCACAGGATAAGACTGACACCTCACTATCAGCTACTCAGAAACTTTCTGTGACTGGGTAGTTTACACCGGACGAATAAGAACTTACTAAAAGAAAGAAAGCCCAAGAACTGCTTTTGTTACCCAGAGATTAAACCGGCACTCCAAGGGTCAGTGTCAGGTGACCACTTTGGCTTGCCTGCTTTTTTTAACAGTTGGAACAAAAGTGAAGGTCGCACCATAGACCGGCAAGAAAACCTGGCTTGTCCCATTCAGAGCTTTGTGCAGTGCTTTGAACAGTTTCTTCAGTGCTTGATGGTGAAGGTATTCTGTCTTCTGGAACCCTTCATGGCAACAGTTTCCTGTCTTGATCCGCTGGTGTGTTTTGAAAATTAAAATAGTGACTACATTCTTGGCCGGCAGAGAGGGTAAATCTATGTCTGTGGTTAAATTCTGTGTCCAAAAATCCAGCCTTGTTCCATTTTAAGCATTTGGCAACAAACTAGTGCCTTCTGTGGAAGCTCAACAACAATGCAACCGACTTTAGGGGACCCTCAAAAGATTCAGTCTTTGACCTTGCCCTAAAGGAGGATTGCTGTTTCCAAAATGTAGGCTAAATTACAAGGTAAATACTTTGATCGGGATGACCCACTTGGTGTAAACTGACTTCTACTCCATTGCGGTCACCCTTAAATCATGCAAAGTTGCTGATCATTGATGAGCTGTTATTTTTTAACTGCTTTTTCTAGGTGCTTTCTGTCCTAAAAATTCAAAAATATTTATCACTGGTTACCGTAAACAATTTTAATTGCTTTGGTTCCTTTTTAGTCAATAGATTTGTCTTGTTTTTTCTATAATGGTTTGAAAATGTTGTTTTCTTGGGTTTCTATGTGTGCTGCAGAATGCATCACACATAGAAAGAGGAAGAAACGAGGAGGAAAATCTCTATTTCTCCTCGTTACACATCCCTTGGGAAGTTGTAAGATTTTGGCGCATCCAAGTTCTTGTAAATCTGAGATGTGTCAAAATCCATGGGAGTTGCATAGGAACACCACGCAACACACATGGAATGCCTTTCCAGGGAAAAATAAATCAGCGCAGTGATTTGGGCAGCGTTGCGTTACTCCAGATTTTTGAAGCCACTCAGAGCCACGCAAAGTGGCTTTGCATGGTACAAAAATCTCACTTAGAGGTTTGCATCACCATGTTCCACTTTGCCTGGTGCAAATGTGATGCAACCCCTCATAAATAAGCCCCTTAGTGTGCACATATACATGATGTTTTTTTCAAGTGATGTTCACACTTGTAACTGAAAAAAAGCTTTGTGAAATAGTCCTTTAGTATGTTTTTGTTTGTCTTCACCTCTTATACTGTTAGGCTCGTCCTTAAATTAACTAAACTGATATTTCTTATGTTGCTATCGAACTCCATTACTGTTCACTCAAGACATTTACCCAGAAGTTCTTCAACAAATAAAATTATTTGACCAATGTATTGTGCTTTTTCTCTCCCCAAAAGACAGCAAGTGAGTTACAATAGCACCACCAATAACTGCGGTGATCTATAGATCATAGAGTTTTAAACAAACAAAGCCAGCTTGTTCTTCTTTCCTTCCAAGATTGGTAAAATTAGTTCCATGATAATAGCAACAAATGTTATTGACAGGATTTAGAAATGGCACAAGTATGGTGTGGTGCTTTACCGAACAAGGGTCCAACACAATTTTGAATGCAGAATTACAATTTCACAATTTCATAATAAAAATTGGAATTAACAATGGTTATAGTTTAAAGATGGTATTTAATGCGAGAGTCTATGAAACAGGGGAATAATAACACGTGAAAAATAAGGGTGAGCAACCGTGGCAAGGCAGAGGGAAATCAGCCGATTTCCTTACCCCAGGCAAGTGACTTAAAAAGTGACTTTTCAGTATGCGTGAATATAAATAAACAAAAGTCACAGTTGAGGTTACATCTCATACTCCACAAACAATATAAATAGTGGTATAGAGTTGAGAATGTATGTGTCGACTGACGTTTCAATCCCGCAGAGAGTATCGGGATCTCATCAGGACTAATAGATAGAGCAGGTGCCTGAGAAGTTGCCAGTAGTGCGGCAAGTGTGAGAGCCGCGATGTAGGGAGCCAGGGCGAGGTGCTGGCGGTGGGGTCCGCCAGGAGCAGACAGGAGACGGGAAGTATACGGGAGTTCGTGGGGGACAAGTATGGTGTGGAGCAATACATAAAATTAGTATTGTTATACTCTGTCTTGTTTATTGTATATTTGAATATAGTAATGAGATTTTCCACAAAGTCTTGAGATATGAATACAATAAATGAACATGTTTACCCACTTTTACACCAGATAACCAATGATTCCTGACATCATGGTTCTGCATTCTCTTTGGGGTCAGCTGAAGTTTAACTGGTGGATTGATAGAGTGAAATGATCTGTCTGAGCCCGATATCAATTGAATTTTTAGCTGATTTTAAAGTTCACTAGGATTACGAAACTTCTCCTCATCCTTCAATAGCATGCACCAAGATCAGAATATTATTTGGAAGACTGCAAAGCTAATTCATTATGAGTTATTCTCTCTCTTCCTATTACCCTTTAGTATTGGTGGATTAGAACCCAGAAGTTTATGGGATTATAGCGAATCGATGTGGAGTCGGGGTGCACAGCATTACTATTGTGCAGAAAATACTGTCTTATCTTCCACAAATATTGTGGGAAAATATTATAATAACAAGAATATCATGGAACAGAATAATGCTAGTATGAATATCATGTTTCTAGGCCTTTAATATCATTTTTTTTAAATATAGTGATATATAATACATTTTAGTTGTCTGTTACTGTCTGTAATTGTAAATGTGACCCCCTCCGAAGTCCAAGACTTTCCCTACTGTTGTGTGGGAATATTAAATCTGATCTCTAAAGTCCAGTGCTTTCCCTACTGTTGTTTAGGTGGGAGTGGAAATATCAGATCTCAAATCCCCCAAAGTTTAACACTGTTCCTACCGTTGCTTAAGTTGGATTGGAAATAGTAAATCTACCTCCCCAGCAAGTTCAATCCTCTCTCTACTGTTTCTTAGGTTGGAATGGGAATAGTAGCTCTGACACCCCAAAAATTCAACACGTTCACTATTGTTGCTAAGTTTTGAGTGGAAATGGTAAATCTGACCCCCCCAATGATCAATGCTTTCCCTAGTGTTGCTAAGATTGGTGTGCGAATCGTAAATTTCTTCCTTCTAAAGAGCAAGTATTTCCCTCCTGTTGCTTAGGTTGGATTGGGAGTAACACATTTTTGTCCTTCAAAATGTAACACTTTTTTGAACATTTCTTTTATTGAAGTTGGAATGTTAATTTATTTTAAGTTTTTGTTTTTATTTTAATGGATTTGTTTTATATTTATTTCATGTTTATGTTTGTACTTCCATGTAGCATTAAAAATATGATTCACATTTTATTAAAGTTGTATTTATTCTCATGAATTTAGATTTTTTCTATTTGTATTTTTCAATTTTATGTTATATTTGATTTTTTTATATTTTTGTGTACATATATTTATTCTGATTTTATTTTGTAGTATGTTTTTATTGTCATTCTATATTTTTATTTTCTTTTGTAATGTTTTGGAATTTTATTAATCTATTTTTAAAAGTTAATTTTAATGATGTAGTAAATATATTGTATATTTGTAATTTTTATTCAATATTTAATACAAATGTATATTACGTTTTTTTATTAGTTATTAGTATTTGTAATATTTTTATGAAAATGATGTACATAGATTGTTTATTATGTATTTATTTGTTTTTTTACATTTATTTTCAAGTAATATATGTATATTTTAATTAACTTTACTTTTATATTTTTTATTTTATTTATATGCAAAACAAATTTAATCTTAATCTTTTAAATTATAATTTTAAGCTAAACACTTTTTAATATATATACTTACCTATGTAAACACAATATTAAGGGCCACATATTTTGTAGACCATATTTTTGTAGATTACGCTGTAAGTATGCAAACTGATATTTAGGACAATGATATTTTTCTTCAATATTTTTATATTACTATATAAGGAGATTTATAGCAGAACTTTGAGGGACATTGGAGGTGGATCTTTTTAAGAATGGAGGTTAACAATGCAGCTTCAGAGGTATTTCAGTTGGAGGCCGGATCCAGCTCCTTTGGTAGCAGGGGCATTTCTGTATGTTTAGAAGAACTTTAGGGGGTAGGCTGTCCCACTAATTCAGAGGTTACACTTGCTGGTCTAGACACAGAGGTGTCAGGCGATTTTGATAATACAATTTTGTGTATCATTGCCCTGGTTTCTTGGAGTTTGCAATGCAGGAGCTCTTTTTGATTGCAGCTACTGTGGGTCTATTAATAGCTCCAGGAGAAGCAGAAACTCTTCAGGTGAAAAGCATTGTTTGGCGAATAGCAGGAGAGAAAGAGAACTTGAGGGACTTTCTTAAGAGGCTTCCCAGCTGCTCAGAGATTCTTGAGCATCAGGTACCTGCAAGAGATGTAGAGGGACATGGAAGGTCTGGGCATGTTGTTGCATGGAGAAGGCTTTGGATCCCTTGGAAGCTGCAGTAATAGTGTATGTTTTTGTAAGAATTGTTTTTCAAAGGATTGAGTTGCAGGTCTATTATAGATCCACTGTGGTTGTTATGTGAGGTTGGTGTAAGGAAGATCTATTTGTAAGGATGTTTTGTTGTGCAGAGTTATGACAGGTATTAAGTTGCATAGGCCATCAAGGGAAAAGTACAATTTTATGTGGGATGTTTACATGGATTTCAGTTTGTTTGAAGATAGATCTGGAAATAGGTTTTACCCTTAAGACAGGGGGTAAGTTGGCAAATTGTTATTCCTTATTTCTTTCAAAATGGTGTCTGCTGTTCGAGCGTTCGAGGTTCATATCAATTTTTACCATCCAGTGGGTGTGTTGTATAAGGTGAAAAGAAGAAATAACAATGTGGCTCTGATTATGAATCAGGCAAAGTTTAACTATCGTGTGGAATTCCCCTCTCCCCTCCATCTGATTCTGAATTGATCAGTGTTCCCACATCCAGTTTTTAACATGCTTTGGTACACTGGACCCAATTTCACCCAGTGGTAATTCGATCTGGAAAAATTGCATGAGGCTTTGGCTGCAGTAGCAGCTTCTTCTCTGTCCTCATTTTTTTCTAGCAGGGGGAGCATATAACGACTTTGAGGTAATACGCCATACTGACTCTCAGGTTGGGAAAGTAATCAATTTTTAGAGGGACTTGCAGAGCAAGACCATTGTTTGATCCCGAAAACAAAGATCGATTTTGAGTTTTTTATGATCTTGTGCATCTTTTTCTCTATCCCAAGAACAAATTTAGCATGAAGACTTTTTGCACCGGTTGCTCTCTAGATGAGGAATATTGTTATTTTTTGGCTTAAGGATTCATCAAAAAATGACAGCAATCAATTTTGTTTAATCGGTTTGGAAAATCAGAACTTTATGCCTGTTTCTACATAACATTCAATAATAATAAAATCCAACCGTGGCCTTTCAGACATGACTTGTAAAATGTTACCAGCAATATTAGAAACATAAGATACACATGGCATCATCTGCAATGTGTTAGTTTATTAAATGGCCCTCAGTAGTCGGAGCACATGCTCTTGCCATTGGTTGGTGTGAGAAAATTGACTTCCAAATTGCCTTCATGGAGACGCTCAGAATTGATGCTACATAATGCAAGCTGTTAAAACCTTTTAACAAATTCAGAAAACCATTTGCCAGGTTTATTCATCATTAAAAATATGTGCTAAATGTCCTCTATCACTAAAGAATTTGCTTCTAGAAGGCTTGAATAGATTCTGCATAGCAGTGTCTCTGGCAGGCTGTTGAAAGTCTCTGAATTATTGATTATTTGTATTAAGTTGACCGCGCACACAGCTAGTGAGAAAGTGACCACTCTTGTGTCGAGACCACATCTTGATAGGTCAATGTAGGCCATTCAAACTTGTCACTTGTAAGTTACACAGAGATCTCTGGAGTGCATGCTCAACCAGTATGGATAATATATCTGCTTCTTCACCATTTTAAGGGGATAAAACCCGTTCAGAGCTATGAAAATTGATTTGATCTGAACATTTGTAAAGTGCACGAATACCCGAGGGGTGTCTAGATGCTAAAGCCAGTGGAAATCAGAAGGTTGCCGAAGAAATAGAATGAGAAAATTTAGTTGTCGAAGAGCCAGGTTTTTAGCGCTTTTCTGAAGGATAATGCAATAAGTATCAAAATAAACATAGCTCAACAAGTATTTCAAATCATAACCAATGAACACTTGTAGACATTAGCATCATTCCCCTCTCCTCAGAGCATTAGCAGCAGTTATCAACCACCTCTGTCGTCATTAAATGTTTGTCTCCCCTATATCTTTGGCCCTGAGCCAATGGTGAGAGCATACAATACCAATAATAAAGGCAAGTGACATGTGATAACACCTGACAGCATTTGAGCAATAAACCTTCTAACATCCACCATCCTAAACTCAACAAACACAGACAGGTCCTCACCCACTGCATCTGCATGCTCCATATTCCTGATTATTCACACTGTCACTGATCTTAGAGTGTGGGCAAAAAATAAACTACTGTTAGTGCCATCATTCTAAGCTTTCTGATTGGCCTGGTATATCGCTCATTCATTCCACAGGGGTTCTGAAAGAATCTTCCTCGCAAACAGAACAAGAATTGTCCGTTGGTCCTGGGCATGTTTTTTCTTTGACAAGGGAGGAAAATGATATACTCCCCCATTCTAAACGATCCTTCTCCTTCCCATCATTACCCTCCCAGGCCTCCTTCTCCAGCTCTGCCCCACTGGGAAGCCACTGCTCCCATTTACCACATGGTCAGAGCAGGTGGTAAATGGAAGTGTAACCCCCTCAGAATATGGAATAGAGTATGGAATTCTGCGGAGTAAATCTGTGTCTGTCCAGTTATTCCACATTCAGAGAGGTCTGACTTAATAGATGGGATTCCATGCAGAGACACTGGTCACTAATGGACAATCATTCCGCTGGGTATCTCTGTATGGAATTCCACATAAATAGTAATCAAACCCTGGCTGCCTTCTTTAAAACCATAATCAACCTCCATCTTCAGACTATCGTTTAAGACCCCCATGCAAAGCACCCTCAAAAGCTCTGTCTGCAAAACCCTACACATGTCAATCCACACACTATCTACAAAGCTCCATCAAAACATTCTCTACACAGGCCCTTCCTCATACCTCCTCCAAGCATCCATCCAGACATTCTTTCCAGAGCCCCATCAACATCTCATCTGCTAAGTCCAATGCATATCAACTCTGCAAAGACCTATAAAATTACATCCAGGAAAACCTCTGCACCACCCTCTGCAAAGTTCACCCTTAGTCCAGTTCAGATGGCTTTTCTAAAGCCCGATAGATAACTCCTGTGGAAAGACTCATCCAGATAACCTCTAAAAAACACACTGTGCTCCCCTTGTCAATAGACTTGAACAGTACCTTTCGAATAGAAGGCCATTCCTCTTCTAAAAGCATACCTTTCAAACGTTTACAGAAGTGTGGTGGATGGGGCTCCTGTTTTCAATAGAAGTTCATGATGCATATATATTTTTGGGGGCGAAAGAAGGTGACATTATTTTACCTTTCAGCCAAGTATTCAAATAACCAAGTTATATGCACTGGATAGACATATATTCAAGTGTAACATAGTAATCAACAAAATAGTTTTTATCTCTACTTGGACTCTTTGGTGATACTATTCTCTCAGCTGTGAAACTTTATGTTAGCATATCTGAATTATAGCTCATATATTGAAGTTATTTTCTTTCACAAAGTTGAGATAAAGAGTTTGAGTCCCAGCAAATCTTTCCAGCCTACAACCACCTGAAGGATTGTAAATAAAGAAGCATTGGCAAAATCAATAATGATCGCCTACACGAGAGCTATTGGCTTTGGGCATGTGTTTTATCCATATTGTATGGCAGTGTGGCTGTTGTTCAGCATGGTTAATAGTAGCTCAGAGGAGAGTGTCATAGAGTGGTGTGGAGTTGAGTGGGGAGTGGAGTGGAGTAGAGTGGAGAGTAGAGTGGAGCATCGTAAAGTGGTGTGGAGTGGAGCGCCGTAGAGTGAGTAGAGTGGCGTAGAGTGGAGTAGAGTGGCATAGAATGGATCTATGTTGTAGAGTGGAGTGTCATAGAGTGGAGTGGTGTAGAGTGGAATGGTGGGGAGAATAGTGTCGTAGAGTGTCGTAGAGTGGAGTGGAGTAGAGTGTCATAGAGTGGAGTGGTGTGGAGTGGCATAGCTTGGAGTAGAGTGTCGTAGAGTGGAGCAGGTAGAATGGAGTGGTGTAGAGTGGAGTGGTGTAGAGTGGAGTAAAGTGGTGTAGAGTGGAGTAAAGTGTTGTAGAGTGAAGTAGAATATCGTGAAGTGGCAGAGTGGAGTGTAAAAGAGTGGAGTAGAGTGTTTTAGAGTGTGGTGTTGTAGAATGGAATGGCGTAGAGTGTCATAGAATAGAGAGTGGCATAAAATGGAGTGGTATAGAGTGGAGTGGCATAAAGTAGAGTGTTGTCAAGTGGCAAAGAGTGGCATAGAGTTCATGGTTGGCATTAGCCGCTCCTGTTTCCTTGCTTTGTGTTGTCTGTAGAACTCCCAGTTTCTGGGAAATTTAGCAGCACCAGCGCTAACTTTGCAGCACTCTTGCTAGTTGGAATGATCTACAGCCCTCTCATCTCCTGTGGCTTTCTGCTGCACTCTCATATGAGGTTTCATTAGTTGCGGCTACTCTCTCTCTCTCTGGGACGGTCTACACCTTGGTCAATATCTTGAATTATCTGCAGCACTCTCACTATCTTTACAGCCCTCCGACTAGATGGAAATATTTTCAACTCTCTCATTTTCTGGGGTTATTTGCAGCTCTTTCACTAGCTGAGTATACAGTTAATTCACTTCTTGGGATAAACTACTGGTCTCCTGCTAGTACTGATTACCTGCACAATCCTTGCAAGTCAGCGAGCGCTGCAGCGCCCCTGATATCTCATCTCCCAGATCCCCACAGTGCGGAGACCATCCAACAGTACCACGGGTGAGGCTGCTGGAGTGACCCACTCCAGAGAATGCTGGGTGTTTATAAGTCCAGCAAAGCTCAGTGACTCGCCAGGATATCTTCATTTAGCAGCCCAGGCACTTCTTGTTGGAGGTGGTGGGAAGCCTGGACCAGCCACAGTTTAAAAGAGATGAGCACCTGCCTCACCCCTGGTGGGACAGCTGAGAAATACAGAGGGACGTTATCATTCCTACAATCTGGGAGGATCTCTACCTTTCTCACTTCTGGGAAGTGCCTGTTATAACATAACATAACACATGTATTTGGTAAAGCGCACATTCACCCGTAGGTATCTTGGCGCTGAATAACAAAGGTTTATTGTTACCCAACTCAATGGTATTCATTTTATCGACCTCAGATGGATGAAAGGCTGAGTGGACCCTATGGATTTGAACCTGTGACCATGAGGTCGAACACAGACCCCTGCAGTAGATGCATTAGTCCACTGAGCCACCAGATCCGGCTAGACACCAGACCCGGTGGTGAGGGTTATCCCCTCACCACATCAGAAAAGATGCAGTCTGATCAGTGCTGAGAAGCAGGTTTGTATTGCAGCAGTGCCTACTCTAAGCTCACAACTAATCCGACTTGGACTAGAACTTTTATCTAATTCATGCACTCTGCATTCCATATGTAATGCAACGGGTTCTATTGTAAAGCGCTCTGACACCTTCCGGTAAAGTTTGTGCTGTATAAAAACACATAAATAAATAAACTGATCGCAACGTCGATAATACAAAATGAATGGTTTCACTACCTCACTGAACTGCATATTGATTGAAACAGCCACATTTCTATTCAGTTTGAATTTGGGAATATTATCTCCCTGTTCCTGGACTTCTGGAGGCTGCCTCTCTGATGAGGACCATCTGCAGTTGGTTACCCTTATTGAAAGTCGTCATCTTCCGGTCTTTGATTGGCTTCGGCTGGACCTACAGGGGTGAAAGGTGAACCAATCCTTCCGTGCCTCACTTGGCGGTGCCTTGTGAGGGCAACAGAAACGGACAGCAAGTCAGGGCACCGTCGTCTTAAAAACCTCGGGGTCTTCAGTAGCGGAAGGCACCGCATGGCATCAGTTGTGTCGCGGGTCTAGAGATCCTCAGGGCCAGGGCCCATCATAATATTTTGAATAGGGCCCATTTTGTCTTGCATCTCGGCCATCCAATGACACCAACATTACTGCCCCGTGCTAAGCTACTGCTTAATAAACCACGAGTACTCCGTTTCATTTTCTGTGCTCGCTGGGCATCTCGACGGGTAATGGAAGGTGGTCGGGGCTCTTCTGCAGCGTCCTCGCTCTATCCCCGCGCTCCATCTCTCCAGCTCATCAGTATCAGCATTTTATTAATCTTACGCCAGTAAATCTCCGCTGTTTGTTATGAAACTCCCCCGTGCTGCGTTAGCAGAGCACGCGAGTCTTGAAATGACTGCAGGAGGCTAACACAAGCCACTCGGCAATCACCAGCCGAACCCTATTCATTCCGACTTCGAGGTGGCGCTTGCACTTGGCGCTGCGGCGCGGTGCGCGCGGGAAACCTCGTGCCCCCAGGGGCTGAGCTGCAGCGCAATTTGGTATTTAAAACATTTCTGCCTCGCTAGACACCGCTTGGTGAAAATTAGGCCCTGGGGCTGTGTATGCGGGAGTCTGTTTGAGGACATTCAGGGAAACTTCCATCAGCGCCCTTGATTTACTCTGCACCAAGGAACTGCTAAGGGAAGCGCAGGCCGGAAATCTCCTGGGACGCGACTGCGGAAGTGCGTATCCGATAATGTACTGGCAGTGACAGCATCTTTGTAATATGTCATTGCAGGAATAACAGGCTACAAAACGAAATCCAGTTAACCTGCGTCCGCGTAGAAGGCACCAGAGGAGCAACGTAGGACGTCTGCAGCTCAACAGACCCCACACTTGCAAGCGCCCCTGCTCAGACCTTCCATTCTTTCTGCCCTCTGTCTCTCGAGGTAGCAGACTATGCACATATCTGTCTGCCTGCTTTGTGTTTCGCCGTCACTCTCTGGCGTAACGCAAAATGATGCCCCCCTACCCGAGCAGAATGTGAAGAGGGGGCACTTAGCCTCCACGTCTCAAAGACTTTCAATGGCACAGTTTTGGGCATAACCAATTTTGGCACTCCCTCCCAAAAATTCTCTTTAATTTTCTATGTAATGAAAACCTGGGAAGAGTAAGGGGGAGGCAGGAGGGACAAAATTAAGGCGGTCGTAAAAGTTAAAAACAAACAAAGAGTAGATAGGGCACCAAGAGCCTTCAGAAAACGTGTTAAACACACTTTTCTTTGGACCTAAGTCATTGAGAGACTGTTGCTGGGAGCTCCAGTGCCCCTCTGGAGGTCAGCACCATGGGTGTGGGCCCAGCTCACACATGCTAAAGACCAGCCCTGTTTATTGGATTTAGGCTGAGTCAGGGAACAAGTCAGGGATACACGCAGGGGAAGGCAGAGTCTACCCACTATTTTCACAGGGTGGACGCCATCCACCCTGCCAAGAAGTTGAGCCCCACTAAAATAAGCTGAATTCGTCCTGGTACACTTTCTGCAGCACCTGCAGGGGCAGCTCCTCCATTTGAGAGGAGGAGCGTCTGCCCACAAGCCCCAGAGCTGAAAATAAAACGGTAATAAAGGTTATTTATTACCGTTTTATTTTTAAGCAACCTGTCCTGAACTAAGTGTCAGGACAGGGCAGGGCCGGCGCTGCCGAGTGGCAGAAGGGAGCTGTGCGATTTAAAATGCGCATATCTGTTTGGCCGGCCATCTTGGACAGCCAGCCAGGCATTTTAAAGTACTCTTACCTAGCTGTCTAGCTGTCTTAGACAGCTGGGTTAGAGAAAGCGCAGGCCTCCAGGGCTCTTAGGAGTGCTGGAAGAGCCTGCACTATCCAATCCTGGTGCTGCTTTCATGCTGTGAAAGCAGCACCAGGATTGGGTAGTGCAGTTTCCTGCATCAGGAGCTTCCTGAAGACATCTGAGGGAGGAGGACACCGCGCTGCGAAGAAAGGAAGGTAAGTTAATTTTATTATTAATATATTTTTTTGTGCCCCGCCCCCTCATCCTTGGTACATGTCAGCCACCACTGAGCACCTGCAGTTGTCTGCTTTTTCTCAGAGCATCAAGGTGCAGGTGGGGAAGGGGCTTTGTTACTTTTTAAAATTCCAGCTGGGCCCTTAACAAAGGCCAAAGTCAAGGGGCCATCAGGTCACGTTTTGTTCGATTATCCTGGGTGGTAACTATGTGCAGTCTCACACCTAGATGCAATGGAAGGGAAATAAAGGCACACAGCTTATCATTTCACAAGTACATAAGAGAAACATTTTTTTGACTTTGTTCAGTCCCTGTATATAATAGAGATGCATGCACTGTAAGAATGTAAAAAGTGTTGCTCTTTCCCAGTACTTACACAAATAGAAATTTAAATACCACTATTGTGTTTGATTTCTTTCATACTCATCTTAATGCAGGGTGACAGAGAGCTTTATGTCACATAAACATTGACAATAAATAATATGTGTGTAAATCAATGTACAGGATGTGTTACATACGACAGTGAGGGTTACATGGTGTAGGAGTCACATGCCCTTCATAGCTCACTGTGCTATATTAGAAGGATTACCATATATGAACTGCAAGTGACAAAATAATCTATCTTTGTGCTAAAGCAGTTACCAATTTACCTAGTTACCTTATATAAAAATCGGTCACCTACATGATACATGATGTGCTTTGCCGGCAACACATTAAACCCTCATGCTACTTTGATTCAAAACTGGGGCTAGACAAAACACAGAGCTCTCCAGCAAATGCGTTAACCTCCAGAGTTATCTTACCTTTATTATTCCCTGAGATTTACTGGACAAACAGATATCTGCAGCCGGTGCTTTAACCCCATAAGATATTTTAAAATACAGACTTTGCAACCAATTAATCAGAACAGAAAATTTTTTAAAAATTGAGGCCAGATTTTGTGATGGGGTTGCGTCACTTATTGGCACAACCCTGATGCAAAATCTCACTTGATAAATCTCGTAATGCGCTCAAATGTACTCCTGATATAACTGCTAAACATATGTCAGTGGTGTTAAAAGATCTGAGGCCACTTCTTGTGATGTCACTTCATGTGAGTTCATGAGTTGTGATGCCTCTTCCTGTGATGTCACTTCTTGTTATGCCACATGCTATGTCACACGCTGTGATGTCATGCACCATGATGTCACTTGCATACTGCCTAACTTGATTAGTCTCCCCACTTCTTTTTTTAGAACTTGTGCCCTGGGCTGAATGGGATCTCTCTGCAGGGTTTAGGCCGCTGTAATGTTGCCCCGCCCGCATCTCCCCTCTGCACAGCAGGGGCTGCAGGGTCTTGAGTTATGCCCCCTGACGTCACGGTGTCTACGGGACACATCATGTCTCTTTGACTCCAACAGATCACAACCACTGAACAGTTTGAGTCTAGTTTGAGCTCGTTATAACCATAGAGTGTGCATATTGGCATTCTCAGGGGGTCTATTGTGTCTCTTTGTGCTTCATTTCATGTGTAGTGATTTTCATGTAGATCGACTTTGGTTGTACTTGGTGGTGTGTCGCAGGACGTTTTGTAAAAAGGGATGTGTTGTAGTGTGTAAAAAGTAATGTGTAGCTGTATGTAAAAGGTAATTGTTGGAAGCCGGAGTCCCTGTCCCGCACCACTGTCACCAAATGTGAGACCCGGGACTCCTCACTCAACGTTAGGCCAAGTAAGGACACCGTTTGAGATAGCCCTGCTCACCCCCTTAGTAGCTTGGCACGAGCAGCCAGGCCTATCTCCAAGGCACGAGTGTACAGTATGTGCAACCACACTCACAACAACCCACTGGTGACACCACAAATGGACTCCACACGAGTTTGATAAAACGAGTATAAACTTTATGTAAAAAGATATACGATCAGACCACACGATACATAAGCCAGCATATAATAAAGGGTAATATTCATTCCGGCTGGCTGGTAGGTTCAAATCCCAACCACTGCTTTCAAAATGCTATGCTGGTCGCAATGCTAGAATCACACACGTTGCAATGGACAAACAATAGTGCGCTGCGTAACGATACAATCCTGTGCTGGGCAAAGGAGAGATAATACAATGCGTAACAATACACCCCGGTACCTGGCAATGGGAGAAATAATGCAATGCGTACCTCTACAATCATGTACTGCGCAATGAAGGAATAATGCAATGCGTCACACCCCAATCACGTACTTTGCAATGAAGAAATAATGCAATGCGCGCCGCTACAATCATGTACTTTGCAATGAAGGAATAATGCAATGCGTAGCTACAATCATGTACTCTGCAATGAAGAAATAATGCAATGCGGGCCGCTACAATCCTGTACTTTGCAATGGAGAAATAATGCAATGCGTAGCGCTACAATCGTGTACTCGTTATGCAGAAATAATGTCAGGCGTCATAAGACAGTCCGGCAGTTCGTTAGCAGCAATATTGGCAATGTGTATTACGACAGTCAGCTTCTTCGATAACAGTTGCCCCCCACACGTATCAACGTTGACAAAGTACAGCTTCTCACTCTGGCCCCAGTACTGCTACTCCTGAACGCAGTACGGGCCCCAATCTGAGCCGAAGCAAAGGCTCACGTCGCCAGAAGGACTGAGAGGCAGAGAGAGTGTCCCTCCGAGCCCGCGCCCCGCCCAGGCAGTGATCCACGTTACCTGGGGGCGCAAGCCCACTCTCCTCTCCTCCTTCAGCGAACTGGGCTTTCCGTGTAGAACTTTCTCAATGGGCCTCAGCGGCTCGGCCTGGCAGCTCAGCTCCTCCGGGGCTGCCGGTCCGGGCCGCGACTGTTAGGAAGGTCTCAGGCGGCCGCAGGGCACACGTACCCCACACCCCTGAGATTACGTTACTCCGGGTGCACGTTCACCACAGCACCCTCCGGGTCTCCTCTGGCACGAAGCCACACACACAACGCTGATGGGACTTCACGTCGACTCCGAGTGCACGTTCACCAGGCACTCCTTCCTGCGGTCTCAGTTGGCACCAAGACACGCACACCGCACTGCAGAGACTCACTTTCTTCCGGTGCATACGATGATCAGCCGATCACCTCCACAGTCCCAGGTTGCACCAAAGCACACACACTGCTTCACTGAGACTTACTCCAACTCCGGTGCCCCGATATCCAGGCGCTCTTCACCAACGCCTTCGGCCGCACCCCGACACGCTCACCATGTCCGAGCCTCACTTCTCCGGTGCACTCGATGACCAGGCGCTCTTCACCAGCGCCTCCAGTGCACCCCGACACGCACCCTGCACGTCCGAGACTCACTCCACTTCCGATGCACACGTTGACCAGGCGCTCCTCACCACCGCCTCCTGTGCACCACGACACACACCCTGCGTGTCCGAGACTCCCTTCACCTCCGATGCATCCGCTGACCAGGCGCTCTTCACCAGCGCCTGCGGTGCACCACAACACGCACCCTGCGCGTCCGAGTCTCACGTCACCTCCGATGCACACGCTGACCAGGCGCTCTTCACCAACGCCTGCTGTGCACCACGACACGCACCCAGCGCGTCCGAGACTCACTTCACCTTTGATGCACACGTTGACCAGGCGCTCTTCACCAACGCCTCCTGTGCACCACGACACACACCCAGCGTATCCGAGTCTCACTTCTCCTCCGTGTGTCCAAGATCACAGGGCACACCTTCCGAGGGTCTCAAGCTGCCACAACACGCGCCCACCGCGTCGCTTGAAACTTCTCCGGAAACTTTTATGTTCCTGTGTTTCCAAACAGGGAGCCAGCTCAGCTCGGGCCCTTGGGGTAACAAGACACAGCACAAAGCACAGTCTTCTTCAAGCAGGGGGACCCAGCGCACAAAGCACAGTCCCAACAGCCTCTTCCTTGGTTAAAACAGCAAACTGCAGACCAGCCCCAGATCACGAAGCAAGGGTCGGTCCTTCCCAGCAGTCTCTTCAGTTGTTCCTTCCTTAGCAGAGGTTCCTCTTGACCACGAAATGGGTCCAAGCCTTTTCAGTCTCAATCCATTTCTATTCCAACGTACAGGGGTCTCAGCTCTCATAGTTATACCCCTAAATGTCTTTGAAGTCCGTTGTGCTCAGGGGTCCCTGACCCCTGCCTAAATCAGTTCTGGGTGTCTCCCTCCCAGTGTCACCTTTCTCCCTTTGATACTGGGGGTCTGGATCCTTAATCACTCAGCAGGAGATGGGTCAATTGTTTTATAGCCGCAACCCAGGCCTCTTCACCTCCCGGTGCTTTTCCTCGCCTACTCTCCAGATGCAGGTCAGCCAGGTGCCATCTCAACCCCTCCCTGGGTCAAGACCTCCCCCAGCTCCACATTCAGCAGAGACACACAGAAATGCTGAAAGTACAAAACTCAGCCACTTTCTATAAGAGTGGCTTCTGAACACACAGTGACAAAACCACTTTCATAGAAAGATGTGTTATGACGCTGTGAGTTCATACATACTAAACTTCACCTCTCCATTTTAAACTTATGGGAAACTAGGCTAACAAACACAATACCCAGCCTCCCCCATTCTGTCCTATGGGCAGAATGGCCTTTCACCTGTGAAAAACGAAATGGAGTGTATTTCACTGTCAGGACATAACACACACCTCAGTATATGTCCTGCCTTTTACTTACACTAGACCCTGCCCAGGGGTTACCCGGGACCTACCACAGGGGTGCCCACTGTGTACGCAAAAGGGAAAGTAAGGCCTGACAAGTGGTTGCACTTGTCAGGACAACATGCTAACTTAGCAAACTGCGCGCAGGCCCTACACTGCAGGCCTGAGTTCCCTTCTCCGCGCACCTTTGCATTACTAGCCCTGGCACACACAATGCACATCACTAGGGACTTTACTAGTAAGGCAACATACCAATCATGGACAACCAATTACCATTACACTTTATACAGGGAGCACTTGCACTTTGACACTGTTTAGCAGTGGCAAAGTGTCCAAAGCATCTAAATTGGCAACTCTATGTCAGGAAAACGGTCTAGGGGGAAAGCAAAAAGTTTAGGGAACTTTAGCCAAAAAGGCCAAGTCCTACAGTAATGTGTAGTTGTTTGTAAAAAGTTACATGCAGTAGTATGTGCATGTGTGTGTTATACAGCAAACAGCCATAGCCCAAAGCTGGAAAGTAAATGGTTGAATAGCAAGTATGTAATTAAATGCCGCTAGGTGTTAGATTGAGGTATGTGCCTGCGGCCTGGTTGTGTTGTGTATATATAATGGAAATGGCCTCTGATGCAGCACGAGCGGGGTTAACACGTGAGGAACCTTGAGTGTTGTGCTGTGTGAGATGTAGCACTTTATCTAAAGTGGTAGTGCTGTCTGGAGGGAGACAATGCTTCTCTAGTGCGTTTGTTGGCGCTCCTGGGCCTTTCTGTTGGGTGATGCAGTTGCAAAAGGGGTGCATTATTTAGGGTTTTTATTTTTTTGTGATTTTCTATGGTTCAGCTAGTTCGTGGGTCACCATCTCCCTGTTGCATGTATTTTTCAATGCCCTGCTTCATACTTTAAGCACCGTTTTCCTACACTTCTTTTTCCCCTTCTTTTTCAATTTTCAGCCTTTCTCCCTTTCAATCTGGGTCAAAAGCCTGGAGAGGAACACAGGTCACAGTATACCAAAGAGAGCGCAGTTCACATCGCTTTCAACCACGTGCCCAAATCAAGCACTGAGTTAATGCTGAAAAGTTGGGAGTTCAGTTTAAAGGGGGAGGGGGTTAGTCTTTTTTAGGGGCAGCAAGAATTGCCTTTTTGAAGTCAATCCTTTAGTCACTTTATTGTCATTTACTGCTGATTTGTAAGTAAAGGGGTGAGGAAATTAGATACATTTCTAAGTTTTTCCTGTGGTTAGGTGTCCAAAGTTTTATGTGATTACAGATCCAGAGTTTGGTTGCAGTTAGAAAGATGCCACCGGTGCATGCTGAATGGCATGTGAGAGAGAATCAGCACAGAAGCAGACAAGAGGGGGACCTGGGGATATATCTGACAAATTTCTTTTGTAGGAATTCTGGGCCAATTCTGTGGCTTTGTGAAATGAGCAGAGTGCCTTGAAAGTTATTCCTGCTATGTGAAACCAGTGAAGTATATGCAAGAAAGGGGTGATATAGTCTTATGCGGCTTGACAGAGAAGGAATAGGGTTTGTTTATTTTTGCATTTGATAGCATTTGTGTATTACATAGGTTTGAAGATCAAGGGTTAAGAGCCGAAGAGTTTGGGCGAGGCCAATGTTTCTTATAGTCCAAGTGTTAATATAACAAGGCCTCTTTGAAGGAAGGGAAATTCTTCCTGGAGTTGTGATGTGGAAAAAGAACATTTTAAATAGAGTTATTTTTGGTAGGAGTGAAGTCGGAATCGCTCATCGTGCACGTGACCTCTCGCTCATGTAGAGGTTGGGGCAGAGGCCTAACACTTGAGAGAGTGGCATGAGAGTTGTGTTACTGAATGGCAATCATGTCCTTGTGTTGATCGAGATTAGTGGATGGAAGTTTCTGGTCATCCAGTTGTCTATTTTCAGCACCATCTGCTGATGCAGTTGGTGTTAATCATGGTGATCTTCCTGGTTTTGAGGATTGTTTGTAGTCAGAGGCCTAGTTGATGCAAGTGACTCAGGAGTGGATGTGGGCAGAAGAGTCATGATGGAGGCATTGAACGGAGACTGGAGTAGGGGAACCATGAGGATCCCTACCAAAGAGCTGATGAAGGTGGGAGAAAAAAGGTGACGGGGACACTATTGTGGATCTGCCTGGAAAGAAGGAGCATGTCCATTTTTTGGGTTGGATTCCAATTACGATTGAGTGATTGACAGAGTTGAAGGTTTCCATGAGGCCTCGGTTCCTTGTGGAGCGGTATCCACTTTTCATAAGAGTGTGGCCAGAAAAAAGTATCCTTAGCCAGATCCAGGCCCTACTTCATAATGTACTACCATACCTTTAAATATCTACTAGGTGCGGCACTCTATTAGCTCTATAATAGAATCACTTGATGGACCCTATCGAGATTACTCTGTTCCCCAAGTCTTCTCAAACACACCACAGTGGCCTCCAGAAACCAATCTCCACATAGAATCCACTGTTCTGTATGCAGGTCAGAGTCCCTCTCATGGATGCCCTTGTTTCTCTCACGCATGTCCTTGCTTCTCTCACACATGCCCTTGCTTCTTTCAGGCATGCCCTTGCTTCTCTCATGCATGCCGCCCCACACACAGTCTTTTCACCCATAAATGTCCCAGACTCCACGGTCTTATTCATGGTGTTTTTCTCCAAAAATAAGACCACACACTTTCAAAGTCGTGATCAGCTTTTCCACCATGTGCAAGTCTCTTTCACACAGGCCCTCTCACCAGTTGTGGCACCCTCCATTTCCCACATAACCCCACCAATCACCAATTACACCTGCTCTCATGTACGGCTCTCTGATGCAAACATCCTCTTTCCCTTGCATGGCCCATATCTTTTCAATACAGCCCCTCTCTCCTCTGTGTGACTGGCACCCTCTCTGCATCACGCCCCTTCCCCACAAGACATCAAAGCTTCTCTTCCAAGCGCTACGTCACATTCAAACCCTCTCACCTATGCAAAGCCACCACTCGCCAGCTTCCTCTTTCTCTCGTGCTCGGCTCTTCTCTCTCACACACGTCCATCCCTACATGCCCATCCTCTCACACATGGCTTTTCGTTTAAAAAAATTCCCCGCTATTCTCCACGAGTTATATTTCTGATTCATTTGGACTCCTCTATGTTATACTTTCTTGTATGTTTTATTTCATAAACGCTGTATATAGTAGCAAAGGAGAATCATATCATAACCCATGAGAAGGAATTGATTAAGTAGGTCAGCATTGATTGGGATGTATGGGCAAAACAATAGCAGTGCTTTAAGACATTTTTTTTTTTGCAAAATGTCACTTATTTTTTAACATTTCACATTCATATTTACAAATTGCTTGATAATGTGATTTGCCTAGAATCAAACAATGTTTGATCAAGTACTAAAGTCGAGATTAGTGTCTATGTCTCAAGTTTCCAAGGACAGGACATTAGCCACGTATTGTCCTCTTTGCCCCATCTCTTTCATAGTGCCCCTTCTACCGAGTGCACAGACCTCCTCTTCTCCGCAATGCACTGACCTCCTCTTCCCCACCATGGAAAGACCTCCTCCTCTCCACAATGCACTGACCTCCTCTTCTCCATGATGCACTGACCTCCTCTTCTTCACGATGCACTGACCTTCTCTTCCCCACCATGGAAAGACCTCCTCTTCTCCATGATGCACTGACCTCCTCTTCTCCACGATGCACTGACCTCCTCTTCCCCACCATGGAAAGACCTCCTCTTCTCCACGATGCACTGACCTCCTCTTCTCCACGATGCACAGATCTCCTCTTCTCCACGATGCACAGACCTCCTCTACTCCAAGATGCACTGACCTCCTCTACTCCAAGATGCACTGACCTCCTCTTCCCCACCATGGAAAGACCTCCTCTTCTCCGCAATGCACTGACCTCTTCTTCCCCACCATGACAAGACCTCCTCTTCTCCACGATGCACTGACCTCCTCTTCCCCACCATGGAAAGACCTCCTCTTCTCCACGATGCACTGACCTCCTCTTCTCCACGATGCACTGACCTCCTCTTCTTCACGATGCACTGACCTTCTCTTCCCCACCATGGAAAGACCTCCTCTTCTCCATGATGCACTGACCTCCTCTTCTCCACGATGCACTGACCTCCTCTTCCCCACCATGGAAAGACCTCCTCTTCTCCACGATGCACTGACCTCCTCTTCTCCACGATGCACAGATCTCCTCTTCTCCACGATGCACAGACCTCCTCTACTCCAAGATGCACTGACCTCCTCTTCTCCAAGATGCACTGACCTCCTCTTCTTCACGATGCACTGACCTCCTCTTCCCCACCATGGAAAGACCTCCTCTTCTCCATGATGCACTGACCTCCTCTTTTCCACGATGCACAGACCTCCTCTTCTCCACCATGGAAAGTCCTCCTCTTCTTCACGATGCACTGACCTCCTCTTCTCCACGATGCACAGACCTCCTCTTTTCCACGATGCACAGACCTCCTCTTTTCCACCATGGAAAGACCTCCTCTTCTTCACGATGCACAGACCTTCTCATCTCCATGATGCACAGACCTCTTCTGCATGTGCACAGACCTCCTGTTCTGCACGTGCACAGACCTCCTCTTCTCCACGATGCACAGACCTCCTCTTCATGATGCACAGACCTCCTCTTCATGATGCACAGACCTCCTCTTCTCCACGATGCACTGACCTCCTCTTCTTCACGACGCTCAGACCTCCTCTTCTCCACAATCCTCTTTTGCACAAGACTGGTCCATTCTAGTTTACTTCCAGTGCTTAATTTGAGCTGGTGTTTGCCGGGGGTGTGCATCTGCACTTATTTTTCCTTATCAGATATTCCCGGAGAGCAAGAGAGGGGAACACACACAAACAGGAAAGAAGAAGGAAAAGAAGATGGAAAAACAAGGGGAGGAAGCAGGAGCCTGTAAGATTGAGATAAAGGGTCAGGGAGAGCCAGGCAGTGGATTAAAGAGGTATGAGGTGGACTGCGTGGCCTTAGTATTCGGTGCAGGGACATTTAATAGCACAGCTCACTGTCATTTTAGCAGTGCTCTGGGCACCAGCACTAATTATGTTACAAGTTAAGCACTGAACCCTGCACCAATAGAGAAAAACTAGTCACAGACATGAAGCATGAGATCGGACTCTCTCCTCTTCTGTGCTTTGTTTCGAGCAGCCGGTCTCCCCTGTCCCATCCAAACCCGCCTGATGGCTCAGAGTAACAGCAGTGCAGACCACTCAGCAGCCAAACGCATTCAGCTGGGGATCAAGCAAGATGAGGATGGGCTTCTGAAATGCCACGGCGACAGGCATTGTTTTAAATCTGTAATTGATTCTAATTCATCACTTATCGCCCGGTGACAGATTCTGATGGAGAGTATTATCAAAGCCGCCACAAGGGTCTGCAGTCCCTCTTCACACTGCTTCTGGTGCGGATCCAGCTGTGACTTCATTTTGTCGCTGATGAAGTTAGGGATTCTGGTGTCTCTGGATCCCCAGGTTGCTGTCACACTTGTCTCTAAGAAGCGTCTTCTGGCGGGGATCTGCTCCCAGCTCCCTCTATCCCAAGGCTCGCTGGAGCATTCAGGAAAAGCTCAAACCGAAGAACTCATCTTTGTCCACAATGTAGCAAAGCCGTAGTGCTGGTATTAGCAGCAGAAATGTGGGTTGTGGAGCAATGATGGCTGGGACTTTACTGAGCTCCTGCTTGATATTGCCATGCTAGTCACATTTCTGTGGCAAATTTTTCATACAGAAGCAGTCTTGTCTTTGCTCTTTGTTAGTTTTTTGTTCTTTATTTTACAGCAGACATGAATGCTGAACTGACATGTCGGGTACTCTGGCACTGCCAGATAGGCTGGCTTGAAAGAACGAGGTGTGGCCTGTTTTTGTTCCGATCACCGCTCACAGGACAAAAAAAAGCGGCCACAGCGTGAACTATAGGCCCAGGGACATCTTAAGGATTTTGGGGGCACAGGGCCAAATGTATTTTGGGGGCACCTGTTCGGAACAGCTTTGAATTTATGATACAATTTCAAAATGTCTGTAATAGACTCTCGCACATCACTGGCATTAAAAACAGATTAAAGGGAAACGGTATTTAAAAAACCTGTTCAATAATTATTCAAGGTCATCAGGGCAAGACTCTGCAGAACAGAGCTGGCTCTATCAGGCTCTATCAGCAGCCCCCTGAAAGGCTGGGGCCCTGGGTCAGAGCCCACTTTGCCCCTGCCTAAAAACGTCTCTGTATAGGCCTGTTCAACACTGGCAGACACCAACCTTTCAACACTGAGAGGAGTTTCAGCTTTTGTGGTCTTGTCAGATCCGCTTCCAGGTTACCAGCAAAGGAAGATGCAGATGCACTTGGATTTGGATCACTGACCCACCCCATAGAGAGAAGTGTCCAATCCACCAAAGCTTTTCCAGTCCCTCAATGAGCACTTGAATAGAACTTTTTTAGAGTGGCATAGATAAAATAGCAAATTGAGTATGGATGTTGTCAGAAAGTGGGTTATTACTTTGGAAAGGAGGAAACGTACCAACTTAAAACTCAACACAAGTCTCAGTGAAACTCTGCTCAACCATAAGTAGCTATGACACAAGCAGCTGGCAATTCCCCCCAAAAATGTTGATAAGTGCAAGGATCACCAAAGAGGACCAATACGTTCATACTCAAGAACACAACACAAAATATTCTCCAACCAATTTCAGAAAAACTGAAACATTTACTAAACAAAAAGACACTAAAATGACTGACTGTAAAAATCACCAGAACAAATAAATACGAAATAGCCAACACCTGCTTCAATCAGCAGGGTCTCTTGCTCTCCGTAAACCACTCCCCTGTTTAGATGAGGTCTCCTTCTTCTGTCATGACAAAGAACTTATTTCCTACTATTAGGGCTGGATCTAGAAAGTCTATGAGGACTGTGGGAATAAATGGGAACACACCCTGTCAGCCACATTTGAGGTCTTTAAACCAAAATAAGTAAAGTGATTTCTGCACATTATTCTGTCAACTGGTCTTGTCAGCCACCAGATGGATACTCTCTGTTAAGTGGTCAGTTGTTGAGAACTCTGTTGCCTTCCTGGCTCAAAGTCCAAACCACTGTCTTCTAGAAAGCATCATCATCAAATGCAGCTAGGAATGTATATTGAGCCTCTAAAGCTGAGACAATTGGCCAAACTGGTTCCAGTTTTGACATAGGCAGCAATAATTATATTTTTTATAAAGTTACTTATCCACTAAAGATATCAGAAATCCAATTTCACCGTGAAGAAGGGGCTTAAACCTACACATAGAAAGTACCTGTTACATAGTTAGCCACTATAAAGACACACTGTATTAAAAATTCAGGGTGCCACTATTTTTAAATATTTAAATATTAAGTACCCAGCCTTCTGGGCCTAAAAGTTTCACTATAGGGGTTACTTATTAATATAAAAAATGTTTTTTTACATGGCAACCCACTTTGAATTTCTACGTGTCATTGCAGTGTTTTTAAACTGTAGCCCAGCCAGAGCACAATAGTGCTCCTAGCAGCCATATATTTTTGTCACATATGTGAGTGTTGTAAATACACACTGCAGCTCACATATAACATTTAACTTACATTTTTTGCCCCATCTACCATGGCCTTAAGGGACAGCCGAGCAGATCAAAAAGTTAAATCCAATGCACAGTAGGTATTTTAAGGGTATAGCACATGTACTATACAACTGCTTGACAGTGGCAGAGCGTACAGATCATGCAGCTAGCAAAAACCCGACCGGACAAAATGAGCGGACAACAACAAAAATGTTCTTCCGTACATACAGGTATAAAATTCATTTTAGTTTAATGTAAACAGCCAACTGAGCACTCCTTTCAGTCCATCCATGTAACTAACCATAGACGAAACTCATGTGATTTCCTTTAAGGAAATTACACAAATGCCCAATAATTGTACAGATTGCACATTATTATGGAAACTTCCGATCCTGCATTTTGCTCTGTTTTCTAACATGAAATGTGTCCTCATGAACAGCTAAGCTCCTCACCACAAGACCTTTGCAGAGCCCGGAAATTAAGGCTCTGCTGCCCCAACCCTCCTATTCCCAATACTCTGGCTTATCTGAGCTTGCCTCAAGCTCCGATTCCAGAAACTTGGCTTAATAAACTTCCACTCAACATTGAGACACGCTCTTGACATCCATGACCCCCCTACCTGAATCCAACTCTCAAATAGCTGGTCTTAGTGACATATGATTTGGAGACAATGCAATCATCAACTGGGTTATGAGATAATCCTGAAGAATGGAGAGGGTAAACAAAGGAATGGATTACTCTCCCTTGAATGACAGAACTCCCATTCTCTATAATTCAAAGCATGCCTTTCCCATAGTTTAAATGCTAAGTGACTCATTCTATCATTAAACTGGACAAGCATTTAATCTCAGTTGTGGCATACCACCCACCAGACACAACCCCAACTTCCTGGATGAGTTCCTTGAAGTACTGTCCAGTACAGCAGAAAAAAGTCAACAAAATATTATGAATATTTTAATTTGTGTTCAGGCAGCCTAGACAACAAACCTGTTATGACCTCCTCAACAACACGCAGGCCCTTTGTTTTAAACAAGTGCTAACCGTCCCAACTCGCACATCCAGGAGGAACACAATGGGACTCATGTTCACATACAACTGGAAATTGACTTACCTAATAGTGCAATCACAGCTATGGTCAAACCACTCCTTCATCAATATTAGCCTTTTCAAATTAGCCTGCATATCCAATTGCTAAATCAAAAATAGCATTCTTCCATTCTGATTAGGCTCTTTAGAAATGTAAATACAATTTTGTGACACACTTAATTTCTATTTGGCTTTGCAAACCATTATGAAATGGTTTTCCTTCCTGCAGCCTATGCATGTTTGTCCAATGGCAGGGCATCTACCTTCATGTAGAAAGGAGAATCCGCAGCGGAAACACGATTTCTTTTTCTTCTGAGACATTACATGGTGGGTCTCTACCTTGTGTTTCAGCATACTTTTCATGCTCAACGCTGATTAATTTTTGGTTGTTCCATCTTCCATAGCAGCACCTTATCGATCAGCACGTTCTTCCACTCTTGCAGCCATGAGCACTTTCTCCAAACTGAGCGTTTCTTTCAACATGCGTTGTCAGAATGAATCGGAGAGGCACCCATCAATAACTCTAAGACGCATGGCTTCTTCATCATTGAATGAATTGAACTTGCAGTGCTTTATAAGCATATCAAGTCTCTAAACAAACTCATCCATCGTCTCACCAGGTTGTTGTCTCACTTTCGTTAAAGTGTACCTTTCATAGTTCACATTCAGCATTGGATTGAACTTGGCCTCCAACGTCTTTTTGTTTTGACGGTATGATACTTCATCAGCTTGCGATATTTTCTTTATCACTTCTTTTACTTTGTCACCTGCAAGGATCTTTAAGTATTTGATCATCTTTTTTTCATCTGCTTCTTTTATAGCATCTATGAAGTCATTGAACGTTTCAATCCAGGAGGTCCATCTGGCGTCAATATTCTGCTTTTTGGTGGTATCAAAAGGAGGTGGTAGTTTCAGGAACGCGACTGAGCTGTATTGGGCACTTTTCCCGTTCTCCTTTTGTTCTAGTGTGTGCTATTCAGACAGCATTTGGCCTTCAGTGTTTTGTGTCCCCGTGACACCTCTGCAAGAATCAGCCTGCTCACTGGTGCTTGGGACATCGCGCCCGAGCTGAGGTCGGTGGGTGCCAATTTCCTCCTTCATGGTGAGTAATGATTTCAATTCATGTATGTGCTCTTCACCACTCTCGACTTTATACATTATACTTGGCTGTCACTGCCTTTAGTAATTCTTTGCACCTGGTCATCTCTGCCTCTAGTGCTTTCTTGGACCTGTCTGTCACTGCTTTTAGTGCTTTTTCGCACCTGGTTGTCACTGTCTTTAGCGTTTTGTATGGGTGCTGTCTCTGTGTTATGCTGTGACGCAGTATCTTTTCTTTGGGCCTTACCGGTAGATTTTTGGCAGGCTCACAGATTGTGCTCCTCTGTAGGGCCTTCACCTTCTTCGAGGGTCTCTCAAAAGCTGGAGTTGCGCTTTGACTCCACATATGCCAACCGTAGACTGCTTCTTGAGGCACACGTGGAACGCACAAGCAGTTTGCTGGACCATGGCAAACTCCCAGGGAGAACAGTCTCGTATCATTGGGGGGGATGTATACCCTATCTCATCGCCAGTTGTAGCATCCTCCCCAGCCCAGAAGTTTATAACAGACCCCACCATACACACATCTCTGGTCTGCATGTATTTTTTCTTCAGCACGCAGCCGTTAAATGAACACACTGCGTCACAAACATTTCAACCACACCCAGTCACACCTACCATATAACATAATGCTTGTAAGGTATATGAGGACCACTAGAGGCCTCAAGCACATAAATACAGGACACGACAATACCCTGCATGACAATATCAATATTTCTATATATTTAGGTTACTGTTTTAAAGCACAAACATACACATGATGAATCTCTTGTCACTATGCAAATGACTTTGATGGCGGGCTAGGAAATAAAACTGATACACTTAAAAGTTTAAGTAAAAAACCCAGATTATGATAAACTGAAGATGGTCTGATTCAGATTTTAACTGCAATGGGAGGGAGTGCCACAATTACTTCTTGCAACTCAGAAAGCTTTCTGTCCCATCTTGCCAGTCTAACCATCGTCTTTCAAACCTGATCATTTTCAGCAGAGTATAAGGTTCAGATCTGGTGATAAATGGGAAACCTAGATGGCAAAAATGTGGGCTTTGAAGTTTAATAGATCAACTGCGTAATAAAAGAGGGCTTTAAATATAATACTTTTCCTTCTAGGAGGAGAAGTATTTATTCATGATCGTATCCAATCATACCTTGGTATATCATCCAAACTAGACATTCTTTCCTCCAACAAGTGATTTATCAGGAAACTTGTTGAACTGAAACATGCCAAGTGAATCCAGGAATAGCAATGGAGCAAGTAACATACAAAAGTTTAAGTTTAATGCAGGAAACACAAAGCCATCAAGAGAGCCAAATAGTTTGCTCCATCAAAAGAACATTTGTGGCTTCCAAACAAATGAAATAAATCTTCACTATCTACTGCAATCTATGCAGCCCAAATGCCCTAATAAGTAAGCCTTGATTATTTCCACAACACTGCAAAGACCTCCTTGAGTACCCCAAGCCCAATATTGCCAAGCTCCAAATCCATCACCAACTCGGCAGAAGTATATCCTGTTAACCTCTCCCTCCACCTCTACTACAATCTTCCTTCACCAGTTTTAAACCTCTAGAAATGGGTGAAATGATAGACCTGGCCCTCAATATAAAAGTGTCCAAATCTTCTAAGAATGTTAGCTTGGCCACTTTTCATAAACAACTCTTCCACCTGCTTGCAGAAGATACAACCAACATTACCAATGCCCACTTCTTTGTGGTACTGTTACTGACGCTCTTAAACATTCCTTCATCTCTCCCCTTCTGAAAAACACATCTGTTGTCCCAAAAATACTGGCTAAAATGAACCTATCTACAACCTCTTCTTTTCTCAGCAAAATCATAGAAAGCAATTCACAAGATAGCTTTGTGAGTGTGGGGAACTAGATCACTTTCTTCACAGCTACAAGTCTCAATTTCACCCTGCAAGATGTACCAAGCCTATCTTGCCCAACAGGAAGGAAGAGCTCCTTCTATCGCTCATTGACCCCACCAAGATTGGTCTTGCACTTCTTGGCTTGTCATCTGCCTGCAATACTATTAATTGCTCAGTCCAGCTGGAAAGTCTTGAATACTGGGCAGGCAGACCCAAACCCACATTGCAATAGATCAATTTATTTCTTACAAATCGCAGCCAAAAGGCCAAAATGGGATCGTTTGAGTCTTCTATACTCATTGTGTCTTGTGGCTACTCTCAAAAATTGTCCTTCTCATTTCTTATTTTCAACATCTATATAAACCTCCGGGTACAGCTCCGAAAACAGTACAAGATAATCTTCCAAATATACACTAATAACACACAAATCCACTTTGGCTTAGAAACCAGTAAAGTCGATTCAACCAAAAGCACGGTTTGCCTAAACAGTGTGTTCTACTGGATGAAGGAGAGCTTTCTGTGCATGAATGGCACTAAGACTTAGATTGTGGTAGTCAGAGACTGTGTGTGTGATGCACTAATCTTTGATTGGCATTCAGGCTTTGGAACACGCCCATCCACCTAACCAAAAGTAAAGAGCCGATGGATCCTCCTAAATGCCAATCTCACCCTGACGCCTCAAGTCAAAGCAGTGTCAAAGCATGTGAACACATAGCTTTTCTGTCTAAAAAAAGTCCTCTGTCTTACAAATTAACTACAGAGTCAAGCGCATGAGGTCCCTCATCCTGGCATGCCTCAATTATTGTAATATGATCTACTCTGACCCCTTTAAAAAAATAATTGCAAGGCTACAAATACTTCAAAACCAGACACCTATAGCGTACCTTAACCAGCATAAGCGGCACCACATAAATGCAACCCTTAAATTCACACCAAGTAGATGAGAATAGTTAATTGAATGTCTTATGCACTATTCATAACATATACAAGGACTAATGCCCTGTAGACCTAAAAATCTGGCACTTCACTAAATCCAAACCAGTGTATTCACTCTATATTTGCCAACCTGAGGAATTAATGCTCATTCAAGAGGAAGAAGCACAGGTGAAGACCAAGAGGCATGCACAGTGCCTCTTATCTTCAGTTGGCCTTTAAAGTATGTGATATTGCATCTTTGGGCCTCTTAAGAGTAGCATTGGCTGCTCAATTACAGCTACCACTTGTGAGTCAAGGAAACAAGGCGATCTCTGCTAATCATTGCAGTCACAGCACCCCATTGTCTCGAGACCAGAGGTAGAAAACAGGAGTTTCATTAACACTGCCAGGTGATCCGTACAACTAATAGGATCTGGAGAAAGAAACTGGCAAGTGAAATGAAAAAGTGTTATCAAACTTTATGTCTATCTACAATGAATTTTATATGTTTGGGTGCAATGGGAAGGTGTTATACTGATTTATATTTTACTGCCTTGTATTGAATACTCATAACTGTGCCTATCAAGAGAGGCATCTACCTCTCTCTACCAGACCTGAGAAGTATTTTACACAACTGGCATACAAACTGGCACTATCAAACAAGTAACTTTGTACTAAATAGGAAGTGACATCACTGGATTTCCCATCATCCATCTGCAAAGGAAGTGACAGCAATCATACCACTCCCAGGACCTACTTAATGATGGCTGCAGCAGCTCAGCGATCACATGGAGCAGGTGCACTGCTGCTACACTGAAGGCATAACAAAGGCAAGCTGGGTTGCTCTCGTCCTTGCCTGGACCATGCATTGTGCTAGGTACCCTGCTGCTGCCCTCTCACACCGCTACCCCTTTGCTACTCTCCATTGCCCAACCCTGGCCGCTACTGCCCATGCTGCTGCCTCGTGTCACCAGACAACACTGAGAGACCTTCCTTCAAGTTTCCATGCACTTATCCATGCTCACCATGCATGCACTGACATCACCCAACATCCCACTCTCTCACGCTCACACAGTCCTGCAACCACCCACACACAACTCTCAACACTCACATGCATGCTCCTCAACACATGCTCACTCACTAAAAATGCAACAGAGATTTTGGACCTGCTGCACAACATCATCCTGGAGCTACTTTCTTCACAGAAACCTGGCTGAACCCCTCATCAGCACCAGACATTGTCGCAGTCATCCATAGGCCATAGGATCGCAAGGCAAGACAGACTTCACAAGCCTGTAGGCAGAATCAGGATCATCCACAAGAACTCCATCAGCTGCACCACTCCAAGGACATGTTATTCTCCAACATGGAAAAAAACACCTTTTTTTCAAGATCCACAACCGAGCCAACTTCACCCTAAGCAGCACTCTCATCTACAGACCACCAGTACTGCACACCAACTTTATCAATACCATCACATACTTTGTCACACCACTCGCCCTTGAGACCAGAAATTGTATCCTACTCAGAGACTGAACTTCCACCTGGAAGACCATGTCAACCTCAACTCAATAGCATTCATTGAAGACATTGGAAGCCGGGACCTTACCCAACAAGTAAAGGGACCAACACACATCAACAGACACCTCCTGGACTCTATTTCCACGATTTTCAACAACAAAATCTGAGTCGATGAGCCCACACCAGTCTCCTGAACAGGCCATGCCCTCATCAAGTTCATCAGCCCTGTCCCAGTCCAACACACATGCACCACCGCCAGACCAGACTGCCAAACTGGAACAGCATCATTGACAAGGAATGGAACATTGCTCTCAACACCCATCAACCCGAACACAGCAACAGCCTCCCCAAAGCCATCAAGAGTTTCAACTGTTGGCTCTCCTGTGTTAACTTCCTGTCCCCCTCCCAAATAGCAAAACAATAGCTGGTACACAAAGGGTTACAATCCAGAGTAAATCCATCACTTCTTAGAACAAAGAATGGCAGCAAAGCACAAATTACTGCACCACCCAGTATAGTCACACCTAAGTCACGAAGTCCACGAAGGAGGAGACACGGGAGGAGCAGGATGACTCGTACGGCTTGAAGAAACTTTGTAAGGACACTTGATAATGAACTTTTGAAGTATGGGTGCTCCCTCACCTACGCTGACCCGTTTCTTCTGAATACCTGATGTTATTGTGCAAAACCAAGATATAACTATTTCACTTACGCATCTACAGTTTTTGAAGGATGACCGATTTGAAAATATAAAGAAGAACTGAGGATTTGTGGCAGGAATCTGGCGTGTTTTATCATGATCAACATTTATTGATACTACTTTATAGTGCCCTGAAGAAGTCCTTGTTGTTGGGCAAAACGCTTTGGCTGCACCTGCATGCCTGATAAAGAAGAACTTTGAATAAAGAACTTTCCTGTTCACATTAGGAACTGTGGATTGAAACTGTTGGAACTTGGACTCTTCATTTGTGATCATATTGCCTCTCATTTTGTTATTATATTTAGATCCATCACTTCCCAGTGTGTATGAGGCCATTTGGAATAGAGGGAGCAGATTGCTCTTTATGCTGCTGACCAGGTTCAAACAATGGAAGTAGGGGAATTCTCCTTTCCTGGCATTTCTCTTTGTTACCCTGACATGTCATACTTACTAATAATGAAAGAATAATTTGTCTGGAAGGAAATTCTAGGTGCGCAGAAGTATGCCTCCTCATGTAACTCTAGAAGAAGCAATGATCTCTGCATCTCAGCAAAAGTACTGGGGTCACCTAGCGGAGTAGAGACAGAACAGTAACACGAGGAAAGCTGATTTGATCTTGTGCTGTCGGGGCAGCAACCTACGAAGCACTTCGGCTTTCACCCTCATCCTCAAATGTGTAGGATGTCAGTATGGCTAGAAGCTGAGTCATAACTTATTTAGGAGTCGTACAACCGCTGCTCGTCCGGCTTTGTGAGCTTTTGGAAGCATTAGATAGAGGAGCTTGGAACATGAATTCTTAAAAAAATGTTTTGCCCTTTTTTGGTCTGGTCAGCATGGGTGAAATCGGGGCTTTTTAAAGATTGTATAGTTTCTGTTCAGGTTTCCAACTTTGAAACCTCGTCCACTCCTTTCCCCACTCATGAAGTGTATTTGTACAGCAGTAGACAGTAAACCTGCCTTAAAATATGGAACAGGGCTACTGCTCATGTCATCAATTCTTATTCTGGCCCATTCAGCATCTCTCCTGTGTGCATGTTGCCATATGAAATATGGGCCTTCTCTGATTATCCCTTTTTTCTTGTGCACATGCACACAGCTCCCTGCTGCCCTATGGCGAGGGCAGTGTTGTGTAGATGCCTATATGTTTTAATCCTAACTATTGATAGAGCGCTTGCAGCACTCTAATTGGTAGGGGTGCATTATACTCCTGATACAAACGCACTCATATATATTTTTGTCGTGTGCAGTGTTTTATGAATATGAAGATGCATTTATTCACGTCATATTAGTATTAAAATAAAGTGAGCACATTTAAGTAGGATCATGTGTGTATTAGAAATATAATTCCTGTATGTGTAATGTGCAGGACGATATTGTATTGATATAAATGTAACCATGTTGAGTTTAAGTTACCCGATTTGTAGGCCTCAAATTGCAGGTTGTTTTGAGTTTTGTTTCTCCTTGGTGGCTCAAGAATTAATTAAATAAATTCTGGTGTGCTCGAAGAAAGTATGTTCTCATCCTACTGCAGGTGCAGGAATTCGACCTCGTTATTCTTAGATTTAAGGAGATACCCGGAAGGTCTTTGAAGAAGACTGAAAGGCGAGAAGGGAGGACACCCTCGTGCTTAGCCTATCTGGGAACCAAGGCCACTGGAAGAAAAGTCAACTAATTAAAAGCTTCTGTGGAAACTTACTGAAAAAATGTTGCAAGTGGAAAAGTTTAACACATGACATATTGTGGGTTGATTTTGTTCTTTTTGTATGATGCACAGGTACAGATTTGAGAGACTTCTACCAGCTTTCGGAGGAGAAGGAGCATCTTAGAGCGAGCTCCATAGCTTTAAGCTATCAGACCCATTTTGACGTGAGTACTTCTTAGGAAGTCAACACGTGCTGACACCTTTGGGATATGATACAAGGGAGATAGGTAGGATTCTCATTGAGAGTAGAGTAGAGAAAGATTTTGCTCCTCTTATAAATGAAAAGAGAATTGGACTCCGCTTCTATTCTTTGCTGTATTTTGATTTGGGAGTTCATCATATTATGCCTTCATTGCCAAATGACTTATATTCGTAAAATCGGCTCTGTATTGATTTTCCTGTACCTCTATACTCTAATATTGAGGTGTGTTTATATTCAATTATTTTTGGCCTTATAATAAATCCACAAAACTTATTTCGGAGTCTGTGGTCTTTAAAGAATGCTTAAATTGACAGTATAACTTTGAATTGTTTCCTCCCCTCTACCACTTTTAGTAGGTAAATAAAAGATCATCAGCATTAAACCTAGTAGGGAAGATACGGAGTACAGGTTGGCGTAATCACTATAAATATAATTTGCATGCCTGTCTCTCACACCTCCTTTTCCATCACATTGCTGGGGCTGAGCTCCAACACAAGATAAGAAGACCTCTCTGTTCCCTGATGCATAGCACCAAAATGCTTCCCACGTAGCACAACAAATACAACACGTTGCCAACCACTCACTCCCATATGGTGTCGTTTGTTCCCCTTTTTAAAATGTGCTTCAGCGCTCCATGAAGAAGTGCTATACAAATGCTACAAAACAATCTTTAAGGTCAAGTCTTACTCGTTTGAGTGTCTACAATATATTGTGCATGTCTGTGTAAGGCCAATCACTCCACACATCTGTATGTACTTGCGGTGTATAATACTCACATTTTCAGGAAGAAAACATGCCTACTAAAGGGATTTTTAGGTCGCACCTGGGCAGCGCATGTGCTGCTCTGCGAGGCATGCTGTATTCAGGTAGGGACTTGAAGCTCGGCCCATATTTTTCATTGGCTTGTGTCATTGTCCACTGTAAACCGTGGCTGTTCCTTGGTCAATAGGCTTAGCAGTCCCTCCTTAGTATCACCTTGTCTTATTTTGTAACCTCCCATGGTGACACCCCCTGTTACCTGCGTTGTTCCTCGGTAGGCTTTAATTACAGCCTCCTAGCTCTATTTTCTCAAATATTTTTGTCCACACACTCTCTCACGCGCTCTCGCTTCTTTTTTTATTTTATAGCACAAACGCATTTGCAATAGGTCTCGCATTTGCGAGAGTTTAAGCTATTGGCATTGTAAATGACAATACCTTTTATTTATCTGTTTTAAAAACAACACATAAATAAAAGGCATTGTCATTCACAATGCCAATAGCTCAAACTCTCGTAAATGCGAGACCTATTGCATTGCAAATGCTTGTTTTTCTAACTCCCACCCGTAACCATGCGCAGTCCATATGACACCTTCCCCGGAGCACTGCAAATAACTAGCTGTGAATGTGTGTGCCGCCTTCACAACCTTCTACGTTGTATCATCCCATACGTTTTTTTGCGTCAGACAAAGCGACTGCATGCCCCGCTTTCTCACTTTCCGTGTGCTAGTGAGAGGCTGCAAAGATGAGCTATTCCTTCCCTCATTTCAGTGAAAAAACAAGTTACCGAAAAGCTATGAAGCAACAACAACAATTCAGACGATCATTGTACGGGTAAAATAATTGCGTATGCCAACGTGACTTGACTTGCAATCTATTGTGACTTTGAGCATTGAAGCGTAAAGGCGTTTTTTTTTCCCGGTTGCAGGTTGCACGCTTCCTTTCATTAAGCCTTAAAACCGTGAAAGGAAACCTTGACAGAACAGCTCTCCGATCATTTGGATGCGAATCCTGCTAATGCAAGGTCACCTCTTTAACGCTGCATGTTTTTCTCTAGGCCCACAATCTACTCTGACTTGGAATGCAGTGCAGGGTGGCGCAGCTTTCACAATCCATGAGTGTTTGGCTGTTGAAACACCGCCACTCGCTAGAGGAGTGACCCCATGTTAATTCTCTTTTCCAACTTGGTACGGTGCGTGGGAAGGACATTCTATCAAAGCCGCGTTCTCGCCATACATTCGCGACGAAGCCAGGGCTGTGTATGTATGTATTGCAAGAGGAGTCTCGGTTTCACTCCTCTTAGCACATGCCAGAGTGAGAAAGGCTACATACAGGCCACAGGCAGAAGTTCTGTGTTGTATAACGTTCCATCATTTTATCTCAGCCCTTGACGTTAATGTAAGTGATGAAAGTGCGCATAACAATGTAAAGTCAATGCGTGAAAATGAATATAATAAATTCTGCTAATGAAAAAACACCAAATAATAGCCTTTGTGCGCTGTAGTGAAATTAGACGAGGGCACTTTAGTTGCTAGTGCCTGTTTGGAAGCCTGCATCCTTGCCGCATTATTTTGGTATACGGAAAAGCATGGTAAAAGATCTGATTTCCTTCACATGGCTGCTGTTACTCTGCGGTCCTCTTTTACTG
The DNA here is from genome assembly GCA_963921515.1 of Calotriton arnoldi. Classification (NCBI taxonomy): domain Eukaryota; kingdom Metazoa; phylum Chordata; class Amphibia; order Caudata; family Salamandridae; genus Calotriton; species Calotriton arnoldi. Next base: position 2,572,105 of record CAWUFW010000263.1, read on the forward strand.
TCCAAAGCATGTTCAGGATTTTTGTGCATTTATATTTTTGTGCATCATGAACAACGTGCAGAATGTCGTTATACACTTGATTACACATGTACACACTAATATTGTGCTATTATTTTTGAAACAATAGGACATGTATAAATTTGTTTTCCTGACTCTTGTTATGGCAGTTATGGCCTGGCAGTCATATTTTCCAAAATGGATGTCTCTCCCCTGCACATTTGACTGTCCATTATTTCTGCAGCACACAGTTAAGCTGATTCTGTTTGTTTATTTCCAATGGCATTCATGGGCGTCAATTCACCAAATTGCCAGGGGCAGCGGAAGTGATATCACATGCCCTTTAACCCCAATGACATCACACAAGTGATGTCATAGGACCTTTGACTTGCTGTGACCCTCCCCTCGCCTGTCTCTCAACTGCCTTTTTTTATTACCTCTCACTCACCGGTCTTACTCACCTGTTGCTGTCTCTTTCTCACCCCTCCTGACTTCTCCTCTGTGACTACTGTGTTTTCCTCACTGACCTCCTTATAATATCTCACATGTCTGACTTTCTCACCTGTTCTGTCTCTATTTCAGATCTTTCAACTGTCTCCCACCTCCCTTACTCTTTTACCTGTCGATTTCGCACCTGTTTCTCTCTAAATATCACCTCCTATTCTCTCACCTTTCCTCCTCCTAGCGTCTCCCTCAGATATTCTTTCAAAACCTGCTCGGGATCGCTTTCTAAACTGTATAACCGCTCTGTCTCCCATTCCCCACTGTCACTTCAGCAACACACATTCAATTGTCTCCCTTCATTCAGTTGTCATTTTCTCAACTGTCCATCTCCCTTCTTCTTTTAGTTGTCTTACTAACCTGTCTCTTTACCATACCTCTCTATTACACCTGGCTTCACTTCTCTCAGAGCGATCTCATCTCTCTCATCATTGTCTTTATTACCTCTTTCAACTGTCTCCCCAGCCTCTGCCACTTCTTCATGCTCAAAAGACTCTTTATAAGTAGTCTCTCATCTGAATTCCCACTCTCGCTTAGCTGCCTCTTTATTACTTTTCTTACCCGTCCATTTCTGAGCTGTATCTTTCTTACAAGTCTCACCAACATCCATCTACTTCTCAGTTGTCTATCACACGCTATCTCCTTATTACTTGTCTCACACCTATCCTCCCTCTCTTTCTGTCTAGATATCTCTTTATCTATATCCATCTATATTACATATCTTGTACTGTCATCCCCTCACTGGTATATCTATCTATCTATCTATCTATCTTTCCTTTTCACCTGTCTCACTCTCTTTCACACTTGTTTGTATCTCTGTCACACCTGTCACCTCTCTTTGATGTGTCTTTAACTGCTCTCTCTCACACACACCACTGCCTTTGTCACTCAGACTCTCACATGTCTCTTTGTGCGTCCTTTTCCTGTTCTTTGTTTTGTTTTTCCCTCCTTTTCCTTGAAATTCATTCCCCACTAACCCCTCTCTCTCTCTTTATTTACTCCTGTCTTTCTTTCTCCTTTTCCCATGCTCTGGAGCTGCAGAAGACACAGACCTTTTTAATGTTGTCCACTTGAAGCAAAGCATCATTTTTTCACAAGTGTATTACTTTCCTCTGAGGCCTGGGGTTGGAAACAATGTGCTAGGGGTCTCAGAAGGCAAGCCAGGGGTCGCAGCTGCGACCCCGGTGACCCCTAAATAATTTCCATACTGGCATTGTTATGGTTGTTCTTGAATCAATCTCCCTAGCTTGGCCACAAAACTGTATCTTATGTCAAGGTCTTTCCCTTAGTGCACTGTGCCCTAATCATTCATAAGAGCTTGCTGTTGTTCATGTATCTAGTTTGTTCTACTATCTCCAGATGGCATTAGCATAGAGTTTGTAGAATTAATATTCATGTAGTGAGATAGTACTTCGGTGCTAAGACAATATGGCGTTTAATAAAACTGGACTCTGATTTGCTAATAAGATGATACATTTGCTCACACCATGATGAATTAGCATTTTGTATTCTGTTCTATGTGAAGAATCTTCTATAATCTCTTGATTTTAGGGGTGAGCCACAATTTGCCGGAAGACTTTCTGACTCTACAAGGGATGCTGTCCGTTTCTTTATTGATTTTGCTGCTCATTTGCGACTTAGGATATTTTTGATTTTGCACTTCTCTGAAATGCTCTATTTACTGAGAACATTCATTGTGTTTATTCTGTACCACATCTTTTGAATTTTGTAATAAACCCCTTAAGTTTATTCAGCTGATCTAGAACTCAGTTATTGAGTGGGCCCTTTCATTTATTTGACTGCATTCCTGATACTTTAAAGTCATGTCAATTTTATTGTATGGTTCGTAAAAACCTTTACAAACAGTAAAAAGAATGGGAATGTCCAATATTCAGATAAAACCATATGGTAAAAACATTGCTAGATACCGACAGAGAAAATTCAGATAGGTCTTGCTTTCCTAGTAGGTGGGAACTATATAGAGCACATAGCGAGATGGACCTTTGTGGACATGTGAACAGGTTTAAGCAGTAGGCAGAGGTGGCCAGCACAGGTAAACGCTGTGGGGTGGGGCCGGGGCAGGGTGGGAGGGGGGGGTCAGTCGACAGACAACGGAATAGGTATAATTAAATAAATAAATAATACCTATTACGTCATCTGTCGGCTTCCCCCCTGCCACGTCCTGCCACGCCTCATCGCGCTTACCTGTCCCGGCCACCGCTGGCAGTAGGCCTACGTCACAAAACACAGATCACTGAAATGTTCTATTTACTGAGAATATTCATTGAGTTTATTCTGTACCGCATATTTTGAATTTTGTAATAAACCCCTTAAATTTATTCAGCAGATCTAGAACTAATTTATTGGGTGGGCCCTTTCATTTAATTGACTGCATGTCAGGAATAGGCGCTGATTGCATACACCTGCTGGGCATGTTATGTAACTACACGAGTGGTGGTTACATAAGGCAAAGACTACATCTCCCATAAGTCCCAGGGGCATGAGTCAGATGGCCTTCCTACGGATGCTATAAAAGCCCCGTCTTATTGCAAGCAGGTGCTTGTTAATCCCGATCGGCCCTGCACCCGAAGAGACTCAGAGGAGAAACGCCGTGTTCCGAGGAGAGATCCTGTTCTCGAGTTCGTGTCTCCTGTGAGGAGAAATTCTGACGTCCTACTGCCTTTGCGATGCTGCGCTGGTGTGCGGCCCTTCTTCAAAGAGTCACGCATTGAGCAAACTTGAAGCGCACTGGAGTGCGTGTTCGAGCCGTTTGGAAATCCATCACGGCATTACTTCATGTTATTTATTCCCTTGCTGATTTTTCTTCGCCCACTTCCCGGAGCACTTCTGGATACAAGGAGAGGTTCGGCTCTGGTCCAGCTTTCCTTTCTTTACATCCCGATGATTTTGTTTCCAGAGCAACAGTGCGCTTGGAGCCGTTGAAAGGCTCGGAGAGCGACGCTGTCTTTTGTGTTGCATTTGGTTTCCAGCCCTTACCTTGAACTCGACGTGGTTGTTCACAGATCGGAACAATCACCGAATTCAGCCCTGCTGCCAGGAGATCGGAGTATTCCTTTCAGGACACCCACTAAGCTAAGTACAAGTATGGTGGGGCAACAGGGAATAAGGTCTTCATAGGGTATATTATTATCACATGTAAGTGTTCACTACTTCTCTAGAAACCAATAAGTATATACATATGTACAGCAATATACATAGTACTACATATATATATGTTTCTCTCTCATTACAGTGAATACGGGGCTAGACAGCCAGAGTGAAGCCTACAACTCTAGGTCAGCTTCCCTGAGAGTGTTTCACAGCCACATCTTTGTTGTTTCATTTTTACTCCCTGTTACTTTTCCCTTTCCCCTGTGGTGGTGTTACCTGTTGAGTGGTATCTGGTTGCTCTCAGGTGATTCCATTGTGGGGATAGGGTTACTAAGCTTCTCACATCGCTCCCGCTGTATCCGGCATCTAAGGTTAGTAGTTAACCTGCCTGTATTCTGACACTGCATTTTTGATACTTTAATGTATCAGGAGGTGCCTTCCCTCCAGGAGACATTGCCTCATGAATCTGAGGCTTAACACTGGCTCGGATTCATCAATCCAGTTGTTGAGGCAAATGTTTGGGGTGCAAAAAGTGCGTGGGACTCTGAACCCACAAGCGTGCTGTCTATAATCCTATGAAAACACGTGACCAAGAAAAGAAAGTGAGAAGGATGATTATCTGACTTATGTGGAAATTGAAAAACGCTTCTGGTGCATACAGGAGGGTACTTTTGAGTGACACACACATCTTTATTTACGAAAGGTGTTTATACAATAAAAATGTCTTTCTGGTAACCAGTTATAAATGACTGACTTTAATGAAATGAAGGCACCTTCTTTCCTAAAATATTACAACCACTTTTGATGGCTATTTGTAGTGATCACTTATCTGTTACCTGATTGCATTACACAACAAAATTATCTTCTGTAGATTTTTCTGGGTGCAGTGTGACAGGACAATATTTTTTACTACTTGTCTCCCTTTTAACAATTGTATTTGCAAAGAAATGATTATTGGTAATGACACGTGAGAGAATATATCTTCATATCTTCCTCTGCAGTGCCAAGGGGCAGAACTGAAGTCACTTGCTTTCTTACTCACACGTCTCGTTTCGAGAATAACCTCTGAGACAAATGACTTTCTTGGATGTTTCATGTTGTAGACATACATCTAACCTACACCGATCTAATCCACCGAATATACTTTTGGTCTTTTTTGGCATGGAGAAAAAAACGGGATTTAAATTCCAAGAGTATGGATTTTTCTAGAACGTTTAGTATTCTATAGGTCTAGCAGTAGTTATTGTCAGTAATGATTTTATGTGCAATGACCTTGGGGCAACACCAAGGTAAGCAGGCGTTGAGATGTTTCCACGGTTCTTAACATTCTTGGACGGGAGAAGCATCCGAATTCGGCAATCAGAGTCCATGTTGAAGTTACAGGGTGAGAAGGCCCCAAAAATCGGTGCTCTTCATGGGTTGCTGACACCATTAGGTCAAGTGACCACAGAGTAGTTTCATCCAAGTTCGATGGATATGCCTAGCTAAGGGAGCTGTGATTACTGTTCCACAGGACACAATTTGTCCCGCTTTGATGAGGCTCTGCAAGTCCAAAAGAAATCTGGGATTGCATATGTTCCTGTTCAGAAGCGTCATGGCCTAGCAGTGCATGCTGGACTGTCCCTATGGAAGCTGAAATTTGCATAAGTTTGGCTCCTATCCACAGTGGCACAGCGAACAAAAAATGATGGGCTGGCACGCAACCAGAGTAATAAACAGCAGTTGAGATTATTTCATGCATTCAACACAGCTCTTTGGTTGTGCTTCTCAGTAGATAATATCCAGGTGTGGTATGAACACAGGCATAACTCACCTAGAATGCTTTAAACAAAAATGATTGAACTCTCATTATAGGAATTTTATACTACACTACCACAGCTTTTAAAAACGGAAAGTGTTTTATTGGTGTAATGTATGTATTGTCAGGAATTTCTTTTGGTGCCGAGATGTTCTCCATAGGAGAGAAACTGTGCTAATCAAAATAGGCAATCAGTTCTAATGTGTTTTCATTTTGCTATCACTAACATACAATTTGTGAAATAAGTGAGTGTGCTATATAGTTTTCAGTATTGCTTTAGGAAAAGTGTGCAATGCCTACTGCTGGCAGTAACTTGTTCCCCTCTCACTTCTTGGCTGTATCAAGCTTTGCTGGATTGTTTCTAGTGCTACATACCTTATGTGAGCCTATCTTTCAGTGCGAGTAACTTCTCGGCCATGAGACTTAGTTTTGAGTGGTCAGGGAAATTATAGCTATGGAGCGGCAGGTCTTTGTCCCTTCTCAAACTTTCCCTTTTTATAGAGTATATTTGCACAGCACATTAAAACACAAGTGTACAACACTCAGACAGCACAATAAGGGCACTGTATGTCAGGGCAAATTCCTTTTCAATATGGCAGGGGGATAAAAAAAAATTAGAATAACATTTTAACAGAGGAACATTTAAAATGCCATACCTAAATTGTTAGACTTCACCCCATTTTTTGAAAGTCAATCGAGTTAATCACTTCCATGAAATATAAAAAATGAAGGCTAACAAAGAGGAGAAGCAGAAGGATTCCACAGGCTTCACATTTTTACATTCTGAGACAAGAGAAAGAAGGCAAAGAAACCAATCAGATTGGCAAGAGTCCCTAAGTGAGCTCAAAGAATGGCAGGAGGGCCACAGTCAAAGAATACATTGACAACCATGTAAAGCCTAGAATAGAAATAGTGTACTTTGGCAATGTTAGACCTGACATCCCTGGTGTGGTATTCCCCCAAACATTTTGCCCTTACTCTGTGATTTTTGCTGCTCTTGTTTTTGTTGGCTTTCGGACTCCGTTCACTTTACCCCTGCTATCCAGTGCTAAAGTGCTTGTGCTCACTTCTTAAAAAATGCCGATGTTGGCTTACACCTAATTGGCATATTTAATTTACTTATAAGTCCCTAGTAATTTGTACTCCATGTACACAGGGCATGTAAATTAAATACTACTACTGTGCAGCAGCACTCATTGTGCTACACAGTAAAGTAGCCTGCCACGGCAGCCTGTAGTGCAGTTTTAAATTGCAATTTCGACCTGGCAAAATAAACATTTTGCAAGGCCTAACCCTTTCTTTTAAAAACTTATAAGTCACCCATATGGTAGGCCATAACACCCCTAGGACAGGGTGCATAATCTTTAAAAAGTAGGATATGTGTGGTCACGTTTTAAATGTCCTAGCAGTGAAAGACTCTTAAAGTCGTTTTTCATTGTTGTAAGGGCTATCTCTCCCATAGACTGACACTGGGTTACCTTATTATATTTAATTAGTGCCAATTTAAGATTGGGAGAAGATAAAGATAAGCTGTTTACACTCAAATGGATTGTAATTTGAAATCCTCCAGATTTTATTTAACATTTTAAAAGCGTAAATTTTTCGGTAAGTTGGCATTTTCTTGCCCAAAAGTTTCTGAGGCCTTTCTTGGAGTTTCCAGCTGCCTGGGCCTTTAGATGGTTCCCCCATCAAGAAAGAGTACTAGGCCCAGACAGTGAACAATGGGACCTGGGTGTACCTGGGAGAGTGTCTTCCTGGCAAGATGGCTGTGGAGGAGCTGTACCCTGCCTAGATTACATTTCAAAGGACCTTGTCCACGCACACACAAAGGAACCTGACACCAGATCCACCCTGCCTTTTGTCACCCAGACAGTTTGCTACCAGGGGAAGGGGAAGAACTGACCAGAACCAGTTTTGGGTGTTGGTCTGGGAATACCCCTACACAAAGGCTGGCACCAGGTATAAAATGAGTACCTTCAGAACCACTTATCAAAACACTCCTGGACCTGTGGACGATTCAGACAAAGGACTGCCCTGCTGCCAGAAGGATTGCCCCTTTGCTTGTCTTAATACGAAAGATTGGACCGGATTACCTTCATCACCTGCTACCCAGAGTGACTCAAGGATCAGATGTCTGACCTCCTATGTGAGCTACAGAAACACAACAAGCTTCCAGAGGACTCAATGCAACTGCCCAGCTGACCTGCACAACTGGACCTGCCTAGACCTGCAGCCGGCCTCTGCTGGAGTGATTCCTGCCCTCCAGGTCCAGAACCTTTGGATTGCATCAATGAGAGCTACTCCTGAAGAAGAAGGTAAAAAACCAGATATTCGTGCTCTTTGTAACCTCAAATGGGCCTGTCCAAGCAGAAACTCTGCCACCTGTGATGACTACCAGTGCAAAGCTCCAGCGAGACCTGTTCTTTGTGCCAACAGCGACCATCTGTGATGACCAGTTATGGGAAGCATGTACTCGCACTACAGCAATGACAGCCCCTGGTGACAGCCAGCATGAAACGCCAGCGACGACCGGCTCTTCGCGCAACAGCAACGATTGTCCGTGACGTTCGACCTGCTCTTCATGCTGAAAGTCTCCTCCTCGCATCCTTCTCCAACGTGAGTGGAACTCTTCGGACCAGGAGGTAACATTTCTGTGGACAGTAGAGCTGTGTCCGGCCCGTGCTTCATTGCAGTCAGCCTGATCTGATCAGATAACCATGAGTGGTGCTTTCTGCTTGTTGGCGCTATTTTCACAAAAAAAAATTCAAATTCAATATCTCCGGATCTACTGATCTAATATTATTTTTGTTGTTCTGGTATAATTTTATTTAATATGTGCTTTACACATCACCTCTAAGTTAAGCATGGCTGCTTCTGTAACAAGCTACCAGAGGGTTAATTACAGGTTAATTTAGTGAGTTTTATGGTTAACCCAATTTCTTACAGGTAGCCCACACATTTCGGGAAGGAGTACAGGCAGGAAGGTATAGTGTCAGTAAAGGAGGATTTAGTGCATTTGGACTGCTAATTACATACTAAGTATTTTTTTAAACTGCTCTCAAAGACATTTAAATGGTAAGATGGTATGGTTAATTGTTCTAGCTTACTTTATTGGTCTCAAACCACATTTTACAAATGTTATATAAATGTCAAACATATTACTTGTCAGCATCTCAAACTTTAGGTGATGCACATAGAACACTATCGGTTCTTGTTCCCATCAGATTACAAAAATTAGAATGTGAAACAGAATAGTGGGGATTGCAACGTGTAATTATGAAAAGTACAAGGCAACATAATGTGAATGTAGTTTTCATGTTACACAAATGTTTACAATCCACATATTAAAATTTTGAAGTCCACCGAAATACAGCATTATTGTCCAAGGGCACAAGTTTTGGTCACATAACACACCTGGGTTAGAGTTCAAGTCTGCAGATTAAAAAATGAAAACTAAATAATGCTATTAATATGAGCTGTTGCTTGGAGTGGGAAGCAGAGACCAAATTACCTCTGCTACCACCCCTAGAACATGGTGCTTTCTAACATTTGACAGAATGAAATTTCGAAAAGAAAAAAAGGTAAAATATTTATACAGCTTATAATATTCATGTATAAAAGTTAGGCCTGTAGTCCTAAAGTTGAATAGCTGTCAAGCATGAGCAAACATATGGAGGAAATCTAAAACATTTCCTGTGTCAACCACTAAAATAGGAGAGATGTGTATGTTCTTTTGATCTGCCATCCCTTTCCCTCTACAAAAAAGAATTAAAGCCTTGAAATACACCACTGGCATTTCGCTTGTTTTCCATTCCCCATCACAGGAAAGATATTTTGGCATTGTATGTCTGTAAACCTCCAAGCAGCTACTCAAAAATGAAACAAGTGAAAATCTATCATCATATGTTCAAAAGGGTAGGTGGCAGCTTTTTAAAATCTGGCTTGTTTCAATGCGGCCTGCTACGAAAAACAAGAAAAACCCATAATTCAGTGGGAGCCTGAGTTTATGAACATACTTAAGACCAATTTTTCACCATGGGCCATATTATGTACATCGCACACTTTCTCTGTTTGCGCCTTGGTGCGCCTTTCAAAATTTGCACCGAGGGACAGTGCGCCATATTAGAAAGAATGCACTGCCCCTAGCGCATTCAAGAGAAATACGGAGAGGTTGCTTTAAAGCTGTTCCATGTTTCACAGTGCAGGCGGCATGCAAACTGCACTTTGAAGAGGGGAGAGAGATCCTCTTGCAGTGCATTGAGTGACTGCACCTGCCTGCAGGGTGATGTCTGGGGGGTCCGTAGAACCATCTTTCGCCCCTCCACAGGGCTGCCTTTAGGAGGCGCACTGATTATTGGGAAATTACTTCATTCTTTTTGTCTCACTTCACCCATCCCACATAAACAAGGGTTATCGATTATTTGTCATTGCATAAAGGCTGTGGTTCACAATTGCATTTTTGTGAACGAATGCAGCTGTTCTTCTATGAGGCGTATTGATGTAGTGACCACGTCTATGAAACAACTGCTTCTCTGGGGTTGGGGGCAAAGAGCTGATTTTATTCTATCATAATTTCCTGCAGCTTTGACCATTTGTTGCCTGGACCAGAAAACATGAAGTTGAGTACTATATTTGACCTCTTGTTTATCCTACATTGTAAGCAGTAGACAATGCACCAAACTCCTTCGAATTATCTCTGACAGGTCTTACTTCATCTGTGAGGTTCTCAGGGACTTTACTCATCTGCAATACCGTCAAATGTCTGCCTTTCTATGCAACTACTAGGTGTGGGCTTGGCTGTCAATTATATGCCAACCAAGAGATCAGAGTCTTCTCTGCCTCTCTTGCTCTAAAAACCTTCTGGTGATGGAGTGGTTGTCGTGTAGGGATTGGCGCGGGATCGGTTTTGGATGAAAGACAACTGGTTGCATTCCATAAAGACAGATTAAAGGTCCATCTCAGAATGAAAGCGGCACGTATTCAGTACCATGTTCACTAAAATTCCATCTTCTATTGCAAAACCACAGAACCACCCTGTATTGTAAAATATGTTAACTCAAAAAAAAATTGAGGAAACTGTAAAATGCAAAATTATGCCAAATTAATGCAACTTGCTTTCCAACTTTTCAAAGATTTCATAAAAGATCAACGAGTAAGGTGGAAAATTTAACAACTTCAGGCTGTGAAATAACTAGTACATTTTCATAAAAGCATAAGATGTTCTTGATCCACAGTTAACTTTTCTCTAATATGTACAGGATTCCACCACATGAGTAGAACCAAACGTTTGGCATACTCTGCCGGAGATTTAACACCATCCATCATTGGAATCAAGGAGAATCTTATTAATTATTGTATTATCAGAAGACAATGGTACCAAAATAGCTCTTATTCAGGGCCACTGGCATTATGCGATTCTGCGGCCGCAGCTTTTTTTTTTTTTAGTATGATTAAGGATTTGCCACATAATCCATCATCTGCTGCATTTTCTGCAAATTTTAACAAAAAAAATGTTTCTAGTTCAAACGGATCAACAAGTGCTAAAAATGTGGTGATTCATGTTCGCACATGTTGGTAGACTCTTCACAAAGGTTAACTGGTCATCTTTCAGTTGCTTATTTATGTATTTTGTTGTTAACCTGGTACTACTGAGGTGAAATGCTTGGCCAGGCAGTATACAGACATGTGCAAAAATTACAAAATAATGAAGTAATACTATCAATAAAATTGCTACATTATGCTGCATATTTTTCCTTTTCTTGCCAAATAAGTCAAACCTGATGCATCATTTGCTGCTCCCCTGTCTCATAATTCCAGTGGCACTGCCCTTAGCATTAGAAAAATCACAGGACACATGAGATCTGAAAGTTTTAACTGAATTGATTTCTCTATTGTGTCATCAATTCTCCTTGTTCATGCACATTTTCTTGATTCATTCATATACGCATTTATCTTATCTCATTTACCTCCATTTTGTGTACTGGGAGATTTTGGCACTATATAAGAATTAAACTTTTAAAAATGCCAACTCTAAAAGTTTATTTAAAAAAGCAAAACCAGAAAGGCCAGGCCATCCAGCCCGGCTTAAACTCACTCTTTCAATCTTCTGAGGTTGATAAAATGAGTAGCACTTAATTGGGTAACAATTTAAGGTTTTTTACAGCCATCCTCAGATAATATAGTTTTAGTGTTTGCTTCATAAATGGTCAATATTATATCTATTATAATAAAGCAAGAAATAGTGTGATTTCATCAAACTCTAATTTGTATAACTATGTTGCTAAATTAATGCAGCAGACGGATAATCACTGTTTGTTGCATTTGAAAATAATATCTTGCTTGATTGTGGAATTAAATGTCCAAGCACTCTAATATACATTAATACTTTGAGCGTCGCTATGCAGAAGCCCATCTGTGAAGTTATGGCACCAAAAGCAAGTTTCAACAGCCTTAATTGAGAATGGCTGTGGGTATTTAATGCTCTATAGTGCTTGGTTGCTGTTTGCAATTTAATATGATAAAGTGGCTTCAGTACATGAGAAAGAAAAATGTAATTGACTTTCGGGATTTAGGTAACTAACCACTAACTGAATTACATGTGAAGTGAATTTTTCTTCTACGGGCAATGCACATTACCACGGTTGTTTCAATGAAAAATAAATGATATATCACATTACACACACACGCATAAACACACATACTTAGGATGTCACAATTTACCATTATTTTCTGATTACAATCAATTAGTTAAAAAGTGGCATCACTATTCAGTTGTAATGATTGTTTACAGGTGTGCAGTGATATTTCCACAGACTCCCTCAGAGCATTGCATTGTGTTTTTTTAGAGGCCTGCCCTGCTGCTACCAGAGGACTGCCTTGCTGCTTCAGGCCTGCCTTGTTCTTCGGAGAATTGCCCTGCTGCTTGAGGCCTGTTCTGCTCCCTGAGAAAGAAGACTGTACTAGCTCCTTTCATTCCAGGCTAACCTGAGTGACTCCAAGCGTCAGTTGGCTGACCTCCTGTTCTGAGCTCAGGGACACAACAAGCTCCAGAGGCCTCAATGCAACTGCCCAGCTGACTTGCTGAAACTGGCCCTGTCTGGACCTGCAACTGGACCTGCCTAAAACCTGCTGGCCTATTGCTGGAGTGAGTTCCTGATACCCAAGAGGTCATGGACCCTTGGCTGGCATCAATTGAGCTCCTCCTGTGAAATCCTGAAGTTTTGAACTCTGCGCACTAGACTTTGAGAAAATACCTTTTCAGTAGGATTAACATGATACCTGTATCCGGCCTGCACTCCTTCATGGTCAGCCTGAACTTGTGTCTTTGTCCTGGTCTATGACGAACAGATACCCACAGTTAGTGTGTTCTTTTTTGTCTTGTGTCTTAGTTAGGCCCATGGAGAAAACCTGACATTTTAAACATATACACATTTTCTAAGTTGCCTTCCCTCTCACATGATGACTTTTAAAGCCACATGTGCGCTTGTGACAATGCAGGATTTGTTTCTCTGAATCTACATTGCTTACAAATTCCACTTAGGGGCCGATTACGGTGTTGTTCGGAAACTGTTCCGACCAAATCGGTCTAAAAATCGTTTCCGAACGAATCGGGTTCTGCGAGTCCGAACGACTGATTACGATGTTTCCCGACATCGTTTGGTCGGACTCATGTGGACGTCAGTGGGAGCCTGTGTTCCAAACGAGAACACAGGCTCCCATTCAAAAAAGGGGTGCTTTGGGAAAACCTTGCACCCTGTGCCTGCCACATTGTGCATGGTTGGAAAGAGTGGTCTCTTGGGTACCCCCACAGGCCCCAACCGGATGGCTCCGGGTGAAGGGGGCCTGCAATGGGCCCCCAAAGACAGATACTGACAGCTGTTTTGTGTCGGGCAGACCAAATCGAAACGGCTGTCTGAATCTGTCATCGTAATTGCTTGCTCGGAAACCGTGTCCATAGAGCTGTACGATTCGGCTCCAAAAGACTCAGCCTGTCCGAATGCCTTTCGGAACCGATTCGGACAGCCCAACCGGTTTTGACATACCCAATTCCATTCGGAGCCTTTCCGAAGAACATTGTAATCGGCTCCTTAGTAAGAACGTTATCCCAATACCTTGAACATCCCATACAAGGTCTGAACATACACTGTGCAAATGTGGTTGTTTGTTGTACGTCCATGCGGCGTCACAGCTATCTATAAAACATAAACAATGGCGGCCTCACTAGAAGTCTTGGCTCAGAGCAAGGATGCTTTTTGTTGTAAATGAACAAGCATTTCCGGGTTTTAGGCAGAGGAGCACTTGCTGTCATTTGCGAGGTCACTACATGCTGAAACCTCAGCCCAGCTGCTTGCTGATCCTTCTGCCAGGAGGGATGTCCAACTTGTGACCAAGACGGGGACCTACATTCTTTCCCTTCCAATAGGGGATTCTTGGCAGAATGCATATACACCGTAGACACTCAGGTTGGGGAACGCATAGTAGGTGTACGATATATATATTCAAAGTGTTGACTGAACCGCAACGCGCTGGAGGGCGCTCGTGGTCCGATTCACTGTTTCCGTGTCTTCTAGCAAGCTCGCCTGGTGGACTGCTATACAGGGATTTGGTAGGGGCTCCGCGCTGAGTATGTGACGACGTAGTGGCAAGGATCTGGAGGATTTTAGTTAACAATAATTGAAGCAAGGGGGAACGAAATGGGCCCACGGTGAATGAAGTATCACTAATCATGAAGTGAGCAGGGAGAATGGAAGCTGCAGGATCCCTGTTCAGTGAAACTGAGGAAGATATAGGTGAAGGAGACCGCCCAATGGAGCAATCATCAGGAAACACGAACAGGAATCTTAAACAAATGCTGGCACAATATGAGAGATTACAGAGAAAAGAAATCAACAGATGGTGGAAGGTATCTTCATTGGACAACTATATTGAAGTAGGGAGAGTGGCCAGGGGATTACGCATCTTGATTACTCCCACATACCAAAACCCGCATCCTAAGCTATTAGAAGAGTGGTCTGCATTAATGACGGCAACTTGTAAAAACATGTTGGGGCTCCTTTCTAAATATGCAGGTATGGAACTAGAAACCACTTGCAAATAAATTGGTAAGTTAAGAAGAGCGTGACAAACACCCTGCACAGGAAGAAATAAAGGAGGCACTAAAACAAATGGAATCAAGACTTGACAAGTATGAGGAGGAAATAAAACAAAAGAAACGTCGCAAATTCCTCAGAGACAAACAAGACTACGAGAGTGGGTGAATCCTCACTTTTGGTAGGAGATATGGCGGGGCCATACGACAATTCAAACAGATGGGAGCATTGAGACAACAAGAACTGGCCACTTCGGAGTCTGGCTCTGAGAGCTACTCAGATTTAGAAGAACAATCGGGGACTATGAGGAAGGATTCCTTACCTTTTACATCCCTGGAGGAATATCGATTTTTTACAAACGAGCAAGACACTGAGGCCAAAACCGCCGGACGGAGGGAGGAAGAAACGCAAACGCAAGAGGAGGAAAACCTGGAGGGGAGGACGTAAGCACAAAAGACACAATGGGAGAACAACTCGGCAGACCAAGAGGAAATAATAGGTGAGAAAAACCTAACTGTGGTGAACTTGTCCTCACATGAATTGACTGAGGCGGAACAGTCCTTATTGGAGTTTGGTCTAACATTTTGCCCCACAGTGAATTTTGACTACAGTAGAACTCACATTGATGTTTTCTTGTACATATGTAAATTGAAGTGAATGAAAGTTTTTTTGCAAAAAAGAAAGGAGAGCCCACCTAGCATGGGGTATGACATGAAAAATCGTGATCAAACCTTTGATTGTTTATGTTTGAAAGATATTGAAGGTTTGGCTAGTCTTGCAGAATTAAATGATGAGGTAGGAGAATGCTCGAAGGAGAAAGAACTATTAGAACAATTGGATCTAGAGACAGAAAGGGCTGCAACTACTAAGTTTAAACCCAAATCTACTTTTAACCCTAACCTACCACATGACAGCTTAGATGCCTTTCATGAAGTCATAACACGGGAACTCATGAAAATATGGACCAAGACCAAAAATGAACATGCACATAACCTTACCCCTGGACAGAGACTAGAACTGGGCACACTTAATAAAGATCAAAGTTTTGTCATCAAGCCATCTGCTAAGGTGGCATATGCTGATGTAACCAGTAGATTTTACACTGCACTAACAGAATGGAGACAGCAGGTACTTTTGGAGGAAGAGGAATTCCGCTTCCTTTATATTAAGAAACCCATGGCACCATGTTTTAATATGCTGCCGAAAATCCATAAGGACAACGTTAATCCATGAGGTAGGCCTATAGTGTCAGCAAATGGCAGTCTCTTGGAAAACACTTCTGTATTTCTAGACTCGTTCCTGTTTCCATATGTTCTTAGCCTCCCCTCTTACTGTAGGGACAGTACAGACTTCATCAACAATATAGAAGGCATTCCATGGCAGGATAATTATTGGTTGGTTACGATTGATGTTGTTTCTCTACATACGTGCATTGATCACACAAAGGGCATTGGAGCGTGCAAACATTTCTTTAGGGACAAGTCTATTTTCCTCTATGACCACTCCATGATGTTAATAAGTATGCTAACATTTTGCCTGGAAAATATTTTTTTCCTTTTTGAGGATAAATGGTACAAGAAGGTGGTCGGAACCGCCATGGGAAGCTGCTTCGCACCGAGCTATGCCTGTATGTTTATGGGCTGGTGGGAGGAACAACAGGTGTGGGTAGAGGGGAATGAACAGTTGACCAGACATATTGTATTTTGGAAGAGATTCATTGATGACATCTTTATGATATGGAGTGGCACCAGAGCAGAACTAGAGATGTTTTTTGTGATGATAGCCGATAATGAGATCAACTTGCGTTTCACACAGAGTTGTGATCAGAATGAAATGGATTTTCTGGAAGTATGTGTGAGAATAGAGAACAGTACGATTTTGACCAATCTACATAGGAAGGCTTCCTCAGGAACTAGTATCTTGCATGCAGGAAGTTACCATCTACCCAACCGCAAATGGAGCATTCCCTTGCAGCACACAGCAGGCTTATGAAGAGGAAAAGGGGAGGATGATTGGAAGATTCAGGAGAAGGGGCTACCCGCATAAGGTATTAAAGGCAACAGACACGAAGGCAGCAAATTTGAACAGATCCACATTGCTGATCAAAAGACCAAACAACACCAAAGATGAGAATAAAGTAAGATTGATCACTACATACAACACAGAGTCAGCCTCAATTCGGAATATCCTTAATAAACATTGGCACATGATTAGAAATGACTATGTCACCACACACCCATTGGTCACATACATAAAAATTAGATCCTTGAAGGATATGTTAGTGAAAAGTTACATGGGTAACTCCAAGCAGCAAGGATAGTTACAACAGCAAAAGGGTTTTTTCAAATGTGGTAAATGTAAAGCCTGCGTGTGCAGCAGGAATAGGAAAACATTCCCATTACCAACAGGAAGAACAGGACACATTAAGAAATTCATGAACTGTAATACTGATTTTTGTGTGTATGTGATTGTTTGCCACTGCAAGAAGATGTATGTAGGGAGTATGATTTTTCCTATGAAAAAAAGGATCTTAGAACATCTAAGAGCGATCAAAAATGGTGATTTGAGTTATTCTACAGCCAGGCATTGGTTAAAATACCACAATCAGAACCCTGACAATCTCTCTTTTTTTGGTGTCGACAGGGTTGCGGCAACCCCTAGAGGGGGAGACAGAGAGAGACAACTGAGAATCCTGGAATCCAGATACATTGTGCTTCTTGCCAGTAAGTCTCCCTTTGGGATTAATGAGGAACTTTTTTTCCACACTGGATGAGTAACTGATCCTGTACCTAGTTCATGACCTGCTTCCAGTGTGATCATTGTTTTCCCTGTGCATACTGGGTTATGGTGGGGGCTCCCAACCGACATCCAGTATCAGCAGTTTTGAGAAGCTTCACAGGAAGCCTAGTTTGCATGCGCTTTAGTCACTGACCAGTATTAGTTAATATTGCCAGCATGTTTACAATATATTTATTGATACAGCTAAGCTGTGGATTAGAGTTTGCTTCCCTTTTGTGTTTTTAACTCCCACTTGTTTTTTTTTTTTTTTGCACAGTGTCCACCCCTCACATTCCCATTATCTGTATTAGCTATGGGTTGTTGGCAGCTTCCTTTTGTGTTAACTGTTTGAGAGATTTGTTTGACCAATCAATTCTAGGGCTACTTGGCCGGAACTTAATCATGGTAGGAAACTGCCTGTACCAGTATGACACACTCGAAATACTGTCGGCACACTTGTGCACTATTAGAATGATTATTTGGGTTTGTCGAGTTGATCTCAAAACTAGCAGAGGTTATGTGGTGGCTTTACAGGCAGCTCCATGTAGTTGTGAACTTGAGGTTGAACTCCACCCCTGCGGTTTGTCATTGGATAGTTATGCACTGAGCTATATACCATTTTGATGAGAATAACATGATTATGAGCTGACATGATGGAATGTCAGACATATGAAATTTATCATTGCATGTCATTTACTTTAGTTCGTTAATATTGTGAAAATTGACTTATGCACATGTTTACAATTATGCATTTCTGAAACACTGTTTGAAATGAAGGATGAGAATCCTATGAATCTGTAAATTATATATATATATATATGTAAGAATTGTAAAATGTGAAAGCAAACTTGATGTTATGAGAGTGGTCTACAGAAGTGATGCAGTCTATCCTCGATATCCACGCAAGCAGCCAAACTGGTTGTCTGTCTTTTGTGTTTGAATTTTTTACACTTTAAATGGTGGTTGTCTTTATGTGCAAGTTGGCTTTTGAAAAAGACCTTTGTGGTCGAAACGCGTTGCCGTTTAAACCAATACATCTAACTTTGTGAACGCGATCCTGGAGTGTGTGTCTTTTGTATTCAAAACCAAGAATACAAGATTTCCTTTCATTGACAAACGGGTCCCGGCACCCGCGTCTTGCACTGGCCCCGCCTAGGCGAAAGTAATCAGCAGTGTCGGAAGCTTTCGTATATATATATATTTTATATGCTTGCATATATACATTGTTTAGCAAGATGGTAGGACTGTTCATCCTGTTCACTGTCCTTATATTGTTAATTACTCTTATCTGCTTCTATCTATTGATCTTTGCAGCAAATATATTCAATACAAGAATCACAGTGGTTCAATAAATCTTCAAAACGCCCTTATGTGTATTCCTTGTATATTTCTTTGAGAGTAAGAGAGCACGAGTGACTGAGCAAGAGGGTTCTAGTCTAGATCGGTTACCACAATTCCTGGGAGAGATCAGGGTTGTCATGCTCTGTGGTTGCCAAAACTGTTTGTCACCTATCTAGGTATAGGGGTGCTTATGGTTGCACTGTGAGCTAGCTGGCCTTTAGGGCAACATATCCTGAGGAAATGCTCATAATCAGCCTGGCACATCCCAAAGTTTATGTTGCCCAACAAAGATGCAGTTCCTACTGGAAAGTGGAAACTACACGACATGGCACCACCAACGTTGGTAGAATTGGTTCTTATTTATTGGATCACCTGAGTAGTTCTATCATGCTTTCTCAGAGACCCCTACTTACCTCTTAACCGGAGACATCAGTGGTGATAGGGACTATCCTCCTTAGCTGAGTAGGTAACCCCTATGCCTTGGCTCTAGGCTGTTCAAGCTTGAACTTTACAAAGGATCTATTCCCATTGTGTTACCCTCTCTGTAAATTATTTTATAGATTTTCAATAATGTCTGAAGATAGAGAAGTTAACATTGCTGAGAACTGCAGACATGCAGTTATTTAGAAATTACAACAACATGGTCTTGCACTTGCGGGTGGAGATGCCCCTGTAGAAGACTGCACAATTTGGGGTACAGTCTTTACTGCTGTATATACCAGAACACATGGTACCCCTTCGTTGGCTGTTTTGTCTGAAGACCTAAAACAGATCCAGAATGAGTATGGGGCAGCACCTGTCCTGGACTTAGAGATATAATTGATGGGCAATTTGGCCGCAGTATCCGCCATTATGTTAAGTAACATAAAGAGGGAAGCAGCAGTATTGGCTTTACGCCAGCTCATATGGGATTTGGCTCCTGCACAGCAGGAACGTGAATTACCTAAAATAATCAAAGAAACCTATGCTACGCTGGGTAGAGATAATTTGGGAGCCAGACCTGGAAAACCACAATTAAAGAGTACTTCCGAAAAGGATAACTCTAAGCAAGCTCCCGACTCTTCTACGAAGAAGAAGTGGGAGAATAAGAAAAACAAAGACAAAACAAAGTGTCTGTGGGTCTCCTCAACAGGAAGCCTCTGAAAAACACTATAACCTGTGAAACCATGTTAATATTAGACTGCCTAACAGGTATCGGGATACTGATACACATTTGTCTCATTCCTTTCAGGGGTCAATTGATAAGCATTTGGAGAGAGGTGGATGGTCAGAGCGCAGATTGGAAGAGCAAGTGACACTGAAGAAGGACTCACAACGCTCATCTTACTAAATCATTAAACACAAGGATAAACTGAAGCCTTCCAAGCCTCAATTAAAAAAAAGAAGGTAGCCGAACTTAAGGTCAGCCATGCCCCGAATATTGAGGACTCTGCTTCTGAACGGGGAATGGGCAGTGACAATGCTGGGCAGTGCAGCAGAAGTCACAATAGTTTGCCAGAACCTGAAGGATTGTCTAGTCGGAGAAGCGATGAGTGAGTAAATCATGGTGGAGACGCCTGATACAAGGGTCAGTGTCCTGCATCGTTTATACGAAATAAAACTCCAATTGGAGGGGGATGTACCCAAGAATATTAATGTTCTCTTTTGAGGGGACGTAACCGAAGGTTACAACATTCTTTTGGCTGAAAGGATTGGTCACCTGATTTAGTTGATGGAGTGCCCAAATGTGGAAATGGTAATTATACCTGCTTTTTCTGACCTCATTCAAGAATCAGTTAAACACTTATACACCAAGGAGTGGGAGCTTACGTTAGCTCCCGCGTTATACCGCAACCATGTGGGGTGGAATGCCGGTTCCCCTTACCATGAAATACCACTGAGGACAACCCCACATCCTCAAAGACAATACCCACTAAAACATGAAGCTAAAAAACAAGTTAGATGAATTTTCCAACAACTTGAATAGCAAGGTGTAATAGAAAGTTGCACCTCATCAATGAACAATCCCTTGTTTCCCATAATGAAACCCAATCATTCATGCCATCAAGTATTAGACTACAGACACTTTAACACAGCTACTCACACATTTGCAGTACAAAATGCACATAGTGCCACAATATGAACAACATAGTGCAGAAGAAATACAAAACAACACTTGAAATCTTGAATGGATTTTTCTGCCAAAATATAGAGCTGGAAGCAGATATTTGACTGCGTTTTCAGTGCTAAGCTCTCAGAGGCAATTCTGTTGATTGCACCAGGGCTATAAGAATAGCCCCGGGCTGTTTACAGCCAGAGTAACAGAGCTACTACAAACTGTTGATGACCAGGCATTGTCGTATGTCGATGACATCTACTTGATGAATGATGACCTTATGGAACAATTGACAAGAGTAGATCACATTGTTTTGGGGTTTGCAAACACAAGGGCTACAGATTTAAATAAAAAAAATAAAAAATAACCCATCTCAACATTTTTTATCTGGAATATGAGTTGTTAAGTGAAGGCAAAAGCCTTGTGACACACATCTTAGAGAATTGTGCGCTACTTCAACCTCCAACTACGTTGAAAAGACTACAATCCATATTGGGATTTCTACATTTTGGCATAATTTACATCCAGATTACGCAGAATGGATTAAACCACTTTATGACCTGATACATCCAGACTTTTCCAGTACACATTTAACTCAGGAATACACAAATATCTAATGCTCCATACAAGCTGACATGATAGCTTCAAAACACTTGCACACATGTGTAAACACCACAAGCCTGGTGATCCGCATCATAGCGGGGACATCATGGTACACCTACGTCATGTTCAATAGAGGTGACACTGTATCAATTGCATATAAATCTCATTTATACACTAAGGGCCAGATGTACGACCTTTCAGTTTAGCGAGTCGCAAATTGCGCAGAATTGCGACTCGCAATTTGCGACTCGCTAAACTGAATGTACAACAGTTTCTCAGACACTGTTTACGATCCCCAATGGGGTCACAAATTGCATGCCTCATCAATATTCATGAGGCAAGCTCAATTTGCGACCCCATTGGGAATGGCTAGCACTCACAGGGATGGTGGCCTGCTGGGGACAGCAGACCACCATGTCTGTGACTGCTTTTTCAATAAAGCAGTTTTTTTTTAAATGCAGCCCGTTTTCCTTAAAGGAAAACGGGATGCATTTAAAAAAAGAAAAATGAAACTTTTTAAAAACTTTTTTCAAATGCGGTCGCAAAACAATAGTACATTGCAGTCAGACTCGCTATTAGGAAGGGATGCCCCCGGCACGCCCCTTCTTAATAGCGAGTCGCAAACCATATTTTGCGAGTCGCTAATAGGTTAGCGACTCGCAAAATATGGTTTGTACACGGGGCTGACCAATTTTGCGGTCGCAAACGGGCTAAATTCCCGTTTGCGACCACAAAAAACAGTCATACTTCTGCTCCTAAATGCGTTTTGCAACTACAGAAATAAAAAACTGACAGCAGTACAGACTGCTGTGGTGGGAGAGTGAGCACTGGCTCAGGGTACACGCATTATTGTCGTGACCCCGGTGCTGACCTTAGAGACCATCCCCAGAGCGAGTGTTCCAAATGCTAAGGCATTACATACACGATGGATTCAATGGGCTAACTCTCTCACCGCAACAGATGTAGATCATAAATTTGATTCTACACTACAGACTCAAGCCTTTCTGCAATACGACCAAGAATATCCTCTGCCTAATGAAATAATGCCTCTAGAACGCTATGATTCCATCAAATACACAGGTGATTCTACCCAGCCGGCTGTAGGGACAAATCACCAATACTCAGTAGCATTTGCAATTGTGAAAGGGTGCATGCACAATGCAGAATTCCATCCTAAGAAAACCTACACACAGTCACTTGGTGACTGCACAGCTGGTGAAACTAAAGGCTCTAATTCTAGCACTGGAAAATATGGATACTTAGTTCCCCACGCTCATCATGTGTGATTCATATTCCTGTGTCCAGTCGTATAATTAATATCTACATTATTAGAGCCAGAAAGGATTCAAAGACTCAAAGGGTTGGCACAAGATGCTTTAGGAACAGGTGACATAGCTGAAAGATGGTTTGTCACAGACTCATGTAATACACACATTGAGTCATCAACGTGTTGGCGCTCATGTAGCATTGAATTTCATGGCTGATGAAGCTGCGTTATCAACAGTTCGCACTGCTGCAATCACTCATTCAAGTACAAGGATAGACAGAGACATCATGGTGGCTGACCACGCTGCTTGCAATGACACCCACCTGCCGAAAGGCTTTCCACTCAAGTGCTCCTACAAGTTAGATGCACAAAACATTCCGGGAGTTGGAGATAGAGTAAGACCAAATACAGAGTGCAGAATGGGTTTAATACTAGATGCACATGAGGGTCTGGCATCTGCTCATGCATGGGTGAATCCTACAATTCCATTGTTGCAGCAACGCTACTGGTGACCAGGTCTTTACAAACAGACCAAGAACTTCATCCTTAAATGTAACATCTGCCAGCAGATGAAGGGTTCTACTGTGGTGTGTACACCACAGACACCTCTACTGATTTCAAACAAGCCTTTTGCTTGTGTTTACCTGGAGCACTGCGGCCCTTTGTCTTCGATGGGGTTTACAAGTATATCTTGGTAGCAGTTGATTCATGCTCTCAAATCCTACGGGTATGGCCACAGCGGTCGGCTCATGCCCGAATAATTCTAATGGATCTGCGAGTCTTCATCAGGACATACACAGTAGGCACATTACATTCTGATCAGGGTCCGGCGTTTAGCTCTAGGCCTTACAAAGCGGCCATGGGAACTTTGTATGTGACCCTGCATTTCTCTTCTCCATACTATCCTGAGGGAAATTCAGCTGTGGAGAGGAAAAACTGTGACTTAAAGCAGTCTTTAACAGCTAGGGTACTAGGCTAAGGTCGCAGTTGGATCCATCACTTATATGGGGTCCAGCGGGCACTCATCAACCTGCCTAGAAACTCCCTGGGTGGTCAGACTCCCTATGAAATCCTGTTTGGGGTGAAGATGTTGGTCCCAGACCTCGACAATCCAAGCACAGTGGCGGCGGGAACACCATTTGATATCACTGAATGTTTGGCTGTTTTACAGGAACTGAATGATTTCCTGGACGAACATAGCAATGTCCAAATAAAATGCACTGCCACTGGGGAAGTGAAGAAAGTGCTGGCAAGAACTGCCTGGGTCCCGTGGGCTAGGGACCTGGTCAGGGAAAAAATTGTGGACAAGAAAGAATTTGGGACATCCTACAGAGCACCTGTACCTGTCCTGGTTGTTGACGGTACTAGAACTGTACTTCTTCAGCCTCTTGCCAACTGCAAAGACAACAGATTTGTCTCCATTGATCTGATCAAACCACACTATGTGGCCGGTTCTCAACAATAAGCCATGTGGGCTCCTGGGTAGGTACCTGCCTCCTCTTGCTACCATACAGAAAGTGCAGATCGAAGCTTCGATAACTAATGAAGCTTCCTCTCTCCAACGAGAGACAACAGTCAACAACAATGAAGTATGCCTTCTACCTGTTGCTACAACTACTACAACTGTACAATCAACTAGTACAGAAACACAGATTTCAATTCGGAAACCTGAAAATAACAAAGTCTTTGTCAATGTATCACAGATCGAGCCCACTCCCAGTTCTACAAAACCTGCTGAGCTACCAAAAATAAATCGGGCTGCCTCTGGCTATTTCATTGACTTTGATGACTTCTCTTCAGATTCATCGTACCCACCGCCACCTCTACCATTCAGCCTGAAAGTGTGTGTCTTCGATCTTTGGCTGAAAAGGACGTATTTTGTTTCTCCATGACTACAACTTTGGATTACAATTTTGTTACTGTTCCTGGTCCTTTTGATTAGTTTTATGACAGTCTTGTTTCTAATTGTGAATGGACGCTATCTCCCTGAATGCTCTGCAGTACAACTGGTGAGCTTGGTTCTCAGACCACATTCATCATCACACCGAGAACGAAGAGACCTTTCCCTGGTGAACATTTCAGCTGTTCCAGTCCCTGATAGGATTGTTTGGGATCAGGTATCATATGATGTGTATGGCCCCACTGAACTTTTATAAATTCCATACCTGTTTAAAATATAATTGAATTATGGCATTACCCCTAGTACTGTTTCTGACGATTGGGACATTGATACACTGCCTGAAATGCTAGAAGATCTAGAGCATTCTACTTTGTTTTTTCTAAGCAATTGTATGAAGGAACATCTAATTATGATGATGAAATATTTTGTTTTCAACATTACGGTCATCATTTTGTGCATATGTCAAGTATTCCACATGCTTTTTACAATTACACTTAATGGCAAGAATTGCCCTACACCACCACAGGGTAGTTCAAAAACATTTGCACAGCTGTTTGCTTATTTTTCTGGGTATGATACATCTGACCCTGCCTCTTATTACTATAGGCTTGCACCATCACTTGCAAAGAAAAATATGCTAACAGACACCAAGCTGAAATACTCTGCTTCTTTTCTTTCCCAGTTGTCCGAACATGGTTTCGACTTTTAGAGGCCCACTGTTGATGTAAAGTCAATTTGGGGGACAAAAGATTGGCAGGTTCAGGGAACTGAGGCCTTGTTTAGAGCATGCCTAATACCACACAAATTATTTTTCTGAACAAAACTGTGCAACAAACATGTCTTGGATTGGCCAAGATGAAAGATTTTGAAAACTGGCAACAGTTTACAAAATACAGTGAGGATACATTAGATTCCATGCTATGAAATGGCACATACAATTCATCAGACCCCAATTGGAAGGGATGGTTAGTTTGGGCACTGTATGTCAGGTGCGATTCCTAAATGATATAGAGGGATTTAAGACAAGCAAGCCTGACATGCGGTACGTGCAGTCAGACCACTCGGGATGGTGACAACTTACAATGTTGGGAAGTTGTGACTTGACTGGTTAAAAACCTCAACGCTGTACCAGGTGAAACAATACTGTCCCTTTTATCTGATGGCCTGGAACTCAGGGAATTTTTATTAGGTCCTCGTAACCACGTCTAAAATGCTTCTTGTACACCATGTACAACTAAATATGGAAAGTCTCTCGGCAGGAGGCTGCTGAAAGATTGAACAAAATTGACAGGGCTAACTTAGAAAAGGCTCTAGCAGTGGTAGACAATGGTTTGACCACCTTATCCTCTAGAATATACTCTTTGGGAAGCATAGTATCAGCAATAGACATTGTTCAACAAGACCTGTCCGCATTACAACATGGACAGTGACAGCTTAGGTCTATTCTACTGTTGGGCTGGACACTTCAAACACTACATTCTGGCCACGTGCCATATTAATGCCACAAGCCTGTTTGCCCCTTACCACCTTACAAAACAGCAAAGAGTCATGGCACGAAAAGATACACTTTGTTCCACATAGAAAAACTAGAGAAGTTACCTTTCACTGTTGCTAAAACACCATTCAGGGATTTGATAATCCATGAGTACATCAGCCCGCTGATTCCGACATTCCATTTTTAGTACTGCCTGCAATACCACCAAGTGGGTAGAAATGAAGTGGTGGGGTAAGGGTTTGTACATGACTATTGGGAACTCGAATTTCAAATTTCAGTGTCGAAATAGGGAAACTGAATTTTTTCTCAGTGGTTCAGACTGTGAGAATACTTTGAGTGGATCCTTAGTATGCAAGGACGTTTCGCTTCACAGGGCCTGTATTGCTTCCGTGGCAAACTTGAGAGGTTCCCCAGTGGTCGTGATACATCTGGCTTTCAGATAGTTCTCTAATGGGAGTTACCTGAAGCTGAACAGTCAAGGTTGCTGTGGAATGAAACTGGGGGTTGCCTATCTGGTGACGGTTTCTTCCATTGTCACTTGTTGTACACAAGTACTGTTTCCACCTGCCTGTACGGTTGGGGAGGCAACACTTTGGCCATCAATAAATCTTACTAATGTTCACTTTGATGCCCTGAGCATACTGAAAGCCTTACTTTTTCAGAAAGATGTGGCCTTAATATCTGCCAAGGAGACATTTGATATTCAGGTTGCAAGTCCCTCTTCAAAGATAAAGTTGCTACGCCGCACTAACTTCCCATGACATATCGGAGAGCTGGTGCACCGTATTTTTAACATGTCTAGTGCGACAGGACTAGCACCCTTTTTTAAAAGTATAGGTTCTGGGTTGGTTAGCAACTTCCAGACAGCTTTCGGAGTCATTCCATCCTTCATACACTCCGTGCTTGAAAGCATTTTTGGGGGTCTTCCACTGGTCCTGTTCCTGATTGTCGGGACTGTGATTTTAATTTTTCTGCTCGACAGTGGATGTCCCATTTCAAGAAGAAATGGAGCTGGCACTACCACATGTACTACTGTACTGTGGGCGCATGGTACCTTGCTTTGTCGCACCACCGCTTCAAGAAATGAATGAGCATTGGCTCTTATTATTTTGGCCTGTGTGGCTTCACTGCATGCAGCCTGTATTCCGCTGTCTGCTGTGCACTTTCAAGTGTGCCATGGATTCTGTTCTTCCTTGTCTTTATTATTTCTCATCTCTTTGCAATGCACTCTTTAATTTTTGTATTTTATAAGCATTTCAGCATTATTTCTAGGCGTGCAATGTGCTTTCCTACTTTTAACACAGGCCTATGACTTATCAGTTTGTTATTTATGTTGTTTCACCCTATCTGCTGTCCCTACTGATGCTTTAGTTACTTACACCCACAACTGTCCTACTCTTTGCACCTTTACTCCACTCCAATCTATGATGCTCTATTCCACTGTACTCTTCATCACTCTGCTCTACACCTCTCCACTCTAGTCTACGCCGCTTGACGCCACTCTACTCTAAGCCACTCCACTCCACGCCACTCCACTCCATTCTACGCCACTTGACTGTCCTCTATGCCACTCCATACAATGCCTCTCTACGGCACTTTATGCTACTCTACTCTATGCCACTTTACACCACTCCACTCTATGCCACTCTACTCTAAGTCACTCACTCCAATATACTCCACTCTACTTCACTCCAGTCTACTCCACTCGACCCCACTCTAATTCACTCTACCCCACCATACACCAGTCTACTCCACTCAATGCTGCTCTTCTATGCCACTCCACTCTATGCTACTCTATGCCACTCCACCCTATGCCATGCCACTCTACTCAGTGCCACTCCATTCCACTCTATGCCAGTCTACTCCACTCTACACCTCTCTACCCCACTCCACTCCACACAATGGCACTCCAAGGAGTCCACTTCACTCTATGCCACTCTACACTATGCCACTCCAAGCCACTCCAATCTACCATTCCACTCTTCGCCACTCCACTCCACACCACTCTACGCCACGCTATTCTACACCACTTCACTCCACATAATGCCACTCTACACCACTTTATGCCACTCTACCTCACTCCACCCCACTCTACGCTGCTATACTCTACACAACTGTGCTCCACACCACTCTACTCAGCCCCACTGTATGCCACTCTACGCCATTCTAGTCTATGACACTCCACTCTATACCAATCTAATCTACACCACTCTACTTTATGCCACTCTCCTCTATGCCACTCCACTCTACACAATTGCACTCTACGCCACACCACTCTACACCACTCCACTCTGCACTCTGCTCTACAGCACTCTGCACCACTCAACTCTACACTGCTCTACACCACTCAACACCACTGCACTCTACATCACTCTATTATATGCCACTCCACTCTACTCTAAGCCACTTCACTCTATGCCACTCCAGTCTATGGCACTCAACTCTATGTCGCTCTACCCTATGCCACTGTACTGTGCACCACTGTACCCTATGCTTCGCCCCTCTATGCAGATCCATTCTACTCTACACCACTCCATTCTTCTGTATGCCACTCCACTGTACTCACTCTAGTCTATGCTACTCCACTCTACGCCACTTTACTCTACGTCACTCTACTCAATGCTACTCTACTCTACGCTACTTTATAGTGTGGTACTCCACTGTACGTCACTCCACTCAATGCCACGCCACTCTACCATACACTACTCTACTCTAAGCTGCTCCAGTCTAAGCTACTAATGTCACTCCACGCCACTCTACTTCACTCTCCCCTTTGCCATGCCACCAACATTTTGCAGTGTTGGACAGCAGCCATGCTGCTGTACAACATGTTTAAAAGACCTTGGCAAAGTCAATAGCTCTCAGATAGGCGAGACCTATTGCCTTTGCCAAGGCTTGTTGACATTTGCCAACACCAAGGAGGCATTGTCTTGTAAGCTGCAAGCACAAGTGCATGCCTTCCATCTCAGATGTTTTAGCCACCCTTGGCTCAGGGCTCTGAAGTTGCCTCAGAATAACATGTGGGCATTATAAAAAAAAAAACTCAAATAACATGGGTAAATACTACTACTTTCCCATTTAAGTGTTACAGACCGGATGAGAAATCCTGGTGCTGTCCACTAAAATTACAACAGTCCTACTGAGAATCCAGCTGAAAGTACAGCCGCCCTTTTGAGAGGATCTCTCAGCTTCTTACATAGCCCAACAGTGCTGTTAGACCTGTGAGGAGGGAAAGGGGGAGTTAAAACTCTATGGTCATTCAGTCCTTGCCTGCTTTACCGTATTTCCCACAATGTAATGTGAATTTCCAGCTATTTTAATAGCACATTATACTGAATTCATTGTCTGCACATGGGAGAGTAGAGATTCAATGAAATAAAGTGCATTGTGTGGGAACACATAGTATGGTCATATGGAGAAGAAGCCATAGGTAAACCTAGGTCATAAATGTAATCATTACTCCACACGAGTATCCCTTTAATATTTCTAGTGAAAACAATATTACAACATTATAAATGCAAACATCTTCACACTTGAGGGCAAAGAGGTTTCACTAAAAAAGGGAAAAACAACTGGTTTTGTCAATGTTTTTGAGAATATACTCCTCACTTCATTTGTCATCCACTGGAAAATAAGTTTATTGAACCTCTAAGGTTTGGTATGTAAATTTGACTGCAGCTTTCAGAAACAGATGCGAGAAACAAATGAAGAGGAAAAGCACAAACATACAGAAACAGAAGTGTAAAAAGGGACATTATTAAAACATTGATTTTTAACATTCCAATCCTGCCTACTGACTCAGCCATTTATGTTGGCTTCCATTAAATATTGGTTTGTCTTGTTCTCAGATCCTCCCTTTATCTACGTACGCCTTGACTGCTTCATTAATATCATTGCTGTTAATATTATTATTTAACAGTGGGCAAAATGTAAATTACACCAGTGAAGTTTGCAAAATTCCTGAAATTTGAGATACATGAAATTTGCAGGGCTCCGAAAAAAGTGTAATTTTTTTTCTAGTGAAATTTTGCGGACTTCTATGAAAATGTAATGAAATTACACTTTTGCAGCAAAATGTGATTTACCAGTATGTCATATCCCTTTTTCATCCAAACGTACACCTCGCCTAAAAAGTCTCACAAGATATCGGCAGGAAACTGGTTCAAGCAGAAAAAGTTCCTGAGAAAGACATTTATGTGTGAAGTTTGTGAACCAGTGTCTTGCTAGTATCTCGCAAGACTTTAATGTAAGATTTATGCTTGTGTAAAAAAATTCCTGACATTGTGAAATGCACAATTTTGAGAAATTTGAGACGTTTTGCTTAACTCGAAATTAGGGAGTTTCATAAAGTTTCTCAAATTTTAGCCGTAGGCAATTTCATGTAAATTTTGTGTAGCTCACTGAGAAAAAACTACATGAGATAACGGCAAACAACATTTCACTCCAAAAGAATAATTTAGCATACTTTTGACAAAATTTTCATGAATATTTATAAAATTTCGTATAAAATTTGACAGTTTTTCACATCTTTACTACTATAATATCATATTGTATTATTGGCCGTTGAACTAGCATTACCATTAAACAAGGGCGTGCCAGTGATGCATTATCCTGCCTGATTAAAGCAGTGAAAAAAGAGCTAGCTAAACAAGCTATTTTGCTTGGTAAACAACGTTTACCACGAAACTTTTACCCCGTAGGGAATTACAATGCGGTCGTTACAACGACCGCGTTGTAATTCCGCATACCATTACTCCAGAAGTCGGAACAACGACTTGCGGAGGGGGGGAGAAGGTGTTGGATTTAAAATCCAACACCTTCCCTACTGTCCGCTCCGACTGGAGTTGGAATAGTAAATTATACTATTCCAACATCCAGCACCCCCCCTCCGCAAGTCGTTGTTACGACTTGCGGGGTAATGGTATGTGGAATTACAACGTGTTCGTTGTAACGACCGCGTTGTAATTCCCTGCGGGGGAAAAGACTGCGTGATAACGAGGTATATTCTTTTGCTTTAGTGGTCTATCCGTAGATGGGAACAGTGTTGAAAAGAAGGGGACAGTCAACCTTCAACAGTGATTGATTATTGTTCAGGTATTAGACACTGATAGGCTTACTTTAATAGATTTCTTGAATAAATGTTTTACAGGTATTAGCAACAAATAGTCCATTGTTCAGTAGCTTTTGTTTTCTATGACTCTTACCTTTTGCATTCTGGTTATTGTAGTTTTTAACTTAAGCACTAAAGCTTTACAGATTTTTTCAATATATTTCTGAAATTAAGCTTCTTACAGTATTACAAAAATGCAGCTCCTGCCACTTGTGCCACTCTTGGGAGAGGTCATCAGGGGAGCGCGGAGAATACTTTCTGCTGATTACTATTCTGGGCTCTACACCCAATTTTGAGAGCCCAAATACGAAAGTGTTTTGCAGCTCTAGGTTTAAGAAATAGGAACATCAGTAAGGGCTTTTTGCAGTACACCGTGGTTAGGAATTTGCAAGGACATTTCCTACCATCAATATCTGTTAGTCTGGGGATGGAAGACTGTAGAAACAAGACCATTTTGGGCTGTTTTCTTAGGAACGGAATTATCCTGAAAGGGTATTTGATTTTTATGCATAAGAAACGCAGGGGTATTTTGCGAATTAGCAAAGAACTTGTTGAACAACGAATCAGAGACAATGCATGGGCACCAATCCAGTATGAAGAAAGAAGACTCAATCACTCAGAGGAGAACATGGTTTTAGATTCCAAGCAATTCCACTGTGGATAGGCCCTGCTGTCTAGCTTTAGTGTATGCTTTCAAACTCTTTCTTGTAGCTAAACGCTGTCTGGATACTTTTTTAGATCAGAACAGAAAAACAACGCACCACAAAAAAGAGGCGAGCCACAGAGGCCACAAAAAAAAAAAAATCCAGATCCCGGCCCACCCCCTTACCAGGATGTTCCGCCACCACATTGTGCTGCTCTTCCCCAAAAGAGGAAAGAGGAAGGGGAAGAGAAGCTTAATTTTGGGAAAGCAGGTTTCATGAAAAACTACAACCATTTGCAAGGCCAGTTGCTCTCGCTTTTAAATGGTGTTACCTGGCGTTGACAGTGGTTTTTGCCAATGATGTTCTTCAAAGGGAAAAAAAAGAAAAATGCTTATTTGTCTATGAAGAACGCATGGCACAAATGAATAAATAATGTGCTGATGAATAGATGCATAGGCGTCATCACGCATGAGAACGTATGTATCATGATGCTATGGCACCTCTTCCTCATAACGCAAGCTGCACATGCATCACAACGTGGCAGACATTTTTTTTTTTTAATTACCCTTCTATGACAGTGGATGCCCATCTTGGAACAGTAAATTTTAAAAATCTAATACGTGTGTCAATGTCAATTTTTTCAGAAAGGTTCAGCAAAACATCAAATTTAAGCTTCGGGGTTCTCCAAAAAAGAAACAAAAGGGAAAAAACAATAATGGTTATGCAACCATGGAGAGGGCGGGGTGTATCCAAACATGGAGATGCGGAAAGAAGTAATCACTGGAGTGAAGGAGCAACCGTGGAGCGGAGGGAGGGGAGCTTCAGACGAGTTTAATGTGGAATGTTGGGGTGAAACCTCTACAGGGAGGAGAGAGCAAAAAACGCATGCAGTCTCGTGGTGGAAAAAAAAAAAGTAGTGCCTTTGCATGGAGCCATGGAAGGATATAGGTCATTCAATCGAAAGACTGGTAAAGAGTCAGGGCCAGTCAGGCCTTTTATGCCACCAGGCATTTCCCCGGTTGACTGGAGCCTTGGAGGCCGGTTTTTAAAGCCCAGGGCCATTCCTAGTGCCTCTGTTGCTTTCCCCAGCTCCCAGGGGTTAATGGCAGCAGGCACAGAGAGGTTTTAAGAGGGAAAGAAAGAGAGGAAGGGAGGGGAAAGGTAGAGAGAAAGTGATCTGGGAATGAGAAGAGAGAGAAAGGATGGACGGATGGAAAGAGAGCAATTGTGCGAGGAGACAAAGGGGGCGGGCCGTTGAGCATCTTTGTCAGGGGGCTAATGGAAGGGGATACAAGAAGGGGAAGGAATTGCATTGAATAAGATAAAAGCAAATGAGTTTGACAAGCAAACTAACCTTTGGTAAGCAATACACTGATCAAAAAGCCCCCTCTAAGTATTGACTTTGTCCACTTATGTCTTCAACAAAAGACAGCTAAATGTTGTCTGTAAGTGAGGCCAAAAAAAGCAACATGGAGCAGGAAACCTTTAAGGCTGGGAATTCAAATTGGGATAACCACCGACACGCACGTAAGGGTTAATAATAACTAACTATTCTTACTTTCAAGCACTTTTTTTTTAAACAAATTGGCTTTCGTTGTATTGTCCTAATGTGAGGATCTTAGGTTTGTTCTGTGGACAACAGATAATACTGTTTACAGATTGCGCATAAGTTAGATTGAGGGTCCAAAGCCCAGTTGCATGCAGGGAATGATATCACTGCGGCATAAGCCCATCTATTAGCACTACTGTGCACCAGCCTTTACTCATTAAGGTCCTCATGAACCAAAGAGGTTTTGAATCATCTATTGCAAAGCAAAATAATATTTGTCCCTGATGACAGATCTTCTTTTCAAGATTGGCTTGTATCAGGATGACAGAAGTGAACAATGACTACCTGCCTAAGATGTCCATTTTGCCCGTTTCATTTTTGCCCGTGGTATCGCATCGACCCATGGGGAAATTATTTCTAAGAGTGCCTTGGCACATCCACTAAACGCCAATTTCCTGAGCCTCCGTTTTGTTCCACCCGCCTTTCCATTTGCCTTATAATGGGATTAAAACATACAATAAATGATTAAATATTCTCTGCGTTTTATTGGCTCAAATCTTGATTGATTGTGCAAGCATTACTGATTATTGATTGCGCAAGCATTACTTTAAGACTGAACCACTACAAAAAAATTGTAACTACTACTTAACTAGACCTGTGAGTAATATTTGTTAATTGACTTAAATCTGGCTGAGATGAAGTGACTAGGATACCCGTAACATGTGTCATTTCCTATTCTGACTGCAAAGCTTTCTCTCACATAAAGAGTGGCTCCAGCAGAAATGCCTAGCGCCATCTCTGAAACCAGAAATGTGCTGCAGTAGCGTTTGTTGTGCTAGGAACCAGGGCCAGCTTTTGGCATGTGGGAGCTGCGCGCACAGGTAGCTGACCTCCTGAACTGCCTGGAATAAATCTTTTATTCTAGACCTCCAGTCCCCCTTCCTTCTACCAAAGCTGGCTACCAGGGACTCTCACTTCCAGTTTAGCAACTGAATAGGTGATTGAGGTGAGGGGACAAGGTGCAAATGTGTGTGTGTTCACAGCGTGGTCACTGATCTGAGGAATTCAGCCATGACATGAGCTGTGAACATAAAAGGCCTCCCCAATATGCTCACCAATAGGAGGGGGCAGACAGGGAAGGAGACGAGGACGACGCTAAGAACAGGCACCACATTTTGAGGTATATTTACAAGGGGGTAGCACCACTAGAACGAAACTTTTAGCGACATTCTGGTGGCGCTATGCCCTTCTCCATATTTACAAAGCGGCGCTAAGCCACTTTGAGTGGTTTAACGCTGCCTGGTAAATATAGCCCCTTTACACGCACACGCATCACTGTGCGTGAAAGGGGCGTGCAATGGGTGTTGCTGTGGGCGTTCCACCGCAACCCCCATTGAATTTTAACGCTGCTCCAGATTTACAAGGAGGTGTAAATCTAGGCGGCGCCAAATCTAACGCCATGCAATAGCAGATATTAGAATGGCGCAATGAGAAGAAATACTTTTATTTCTCCTTGTTTTTGCTTTTTCTATGTGTGTTGCATTCTGCTCCATTAATTATTGTTTATGTGCAGGAAGGGTCACCTTCCTGCACATAAATAATAATTCCCTGCAACGCAGGCACCCTTGCACTATGATGCAAGAGTGCCTGCGTTGGTGCAAGGTGGCTCATTTTAGCACCAGAGTTAGGGAAGACAAAGGGGTGCACTGTATTGTTGTAAATACGGTGCATCCTTGCGATTTGTAAATGTTGGAGCGTGGCACTGCCAAATTTGGTGCAGCTCCATGGTCCAACATTTCCCTGTAAATATGCCCATTGTTTCGCCTGGGGCCTGTCCTGCTAGGAACTTTCACTGGCTTTCAGAGACGGGACGCACGCACTGCATGTAACTTTCCCGTGCAAGTAAATGGGCCGTGTTTAGTCGGCAGGCAAACTCCGTGACGTAAATTACATATTCATGACAGAGGCAAACCATGTATTTCTCACGATGAAAGCATCAAAAAAGTCCCCGTTTTCAAATCGTCGCCACTTCTTGCGTAAAATTACTTAGTTCTTGCAAGAAATACACATGCAATGAGGGTAAAAAGCCACTTTGGTAAGCCGTAGACTAACCCATTACAAAAGTAGTAAATGCGATTAATGTGCTAGATGCAAACCATGAAAAGAATGTGTAAATCTGATTCCATGTTCACTACTGGAGTAAAGTAATCCCATAGCATTAGTGAACGCGATGGCATTCACCTTCCTGCAGGACAAAATCAATGAATTTGTATTTGAAAGGTGCTGCCTTGCATCTTTCTACAAGTCTAAACCAGCGGAAGAATTCGTAAAAGGGATTCCAAGCACTTTTCCATAACACAAAGTTAAGAAAAAAAGAATTTTCAAATTGTATTCTGTGTGTCTGACAATCGTCGTGACGCTTAAAATTGCCTCGGAAAAGTAATTTCATATGCCATACTGTAAGAATAAACCGATAAAAAAGGCTTAGTAAAACCGATTCAATGTACATTAGTATGAGACTAAACTTTAATTATCAAACAAATGATCATTTATAAACTAATAAAAAAAATGAACACTATGTTCTAAAAGCTTACTGAAGCACTATCTTATAAAACGAATTATTAAATGTGAATTCATGCCATACCCAGTGACGTGCATTGAACTCTCACCTGTGTACTTATGTACTCTTTGCAATTATGCTGCAAACATGCTCATTTGTTTTACCATGAGACCCTCATTCCCAATATGGTGGCAATGCTCCATAAGTGAGAAAAAAAACGAGTCAAGCAATCGGGTTAGTGGAATGTGATTCTCTCCAGGGCATTTGACAGATTTAGGATTGTTTCGAGGAGCTATGGCGATACATACAAACACATAAAAAGAATTTCAAAATTTGATTTCATGGGCCTTTCCCTGAGAAAGAACCATGGTAAAGGATTACTACGCTTTTATTGGCACTTATTTATTTATTATTCTTTTTTTGTAAATAATATCCTGGCGCCCGGGGAGCTTTTTATAGAAGTCAGTACATGATACAATAAACTTCAGCAGAAAAGGGGTTTTATGAAGCATTACCCATGGTACAAGGTAAACTATATGTACATAAGTTCTATGTTTTGAAAAGTTCTGTTTTAGAGTACAGCTAAGGAACCGGCTGGGCGTGTGAACTAGAGGTGGGGAGCCAACAAATGAGCCGGGAGAGCCGAGCCAATGGTCTTGCTGGAATGTTAGAGCACTTGCACGAGCCGAGCCCTGAAAAGGTTTGCTATGTAAATCTTACACCAGCCATCCCGTAAAATATGACGAGGCCTCTTCAAAATTCCCAAAAAGTGTATCTCTTTAGCATGTGGAAGCTTTGACATTAAAATGTTGCATTACAGGACTGAACTGAAAAGTACTTAATTAAAAGTGCACATTTTTAAACACGAACCTTTAGTGAACTAACAGGCAAGACTATTGTTACGTAAACCCTGAACTGGCCCCGACTATTGTAGAGTAACTTTCCTTATGTTAATGTTTTGATCTTACATCCTTTGTGCACCTTTCAGCAGTTTTTTATATAGCGAGAACTCCACCCGAACGTATTGAAGTGCTTTAAATAACCACAGGTTACATTGCACAAGGTCCCCATTCATTGTTTATAAGGATGAGAAAATGAAGTGATTTTCCCAGAATCACAGGATATGTTGAGCTGAAACCGAGACTTGAACCGTCTTCCCCAGGTCCAAAGTAGAGTGCTCTGGCTCTAACTCCACATCCCTGGGTACAGGTAGGGCCGCAGGAAGAAGCCACATGAAAGCTCGGCCCGTTATGGGCTCGGGGTTCTGCCAGGACAACCTTGAGCTGAGCCAGAGTCAAGCTTCAGGCTAGAGCCTGGATCGAGCTTTCAGTGTCTCGCCCACCTGCAAGGGCACGTCACTTTTTCCCATATTAAAAGTGGCGCATCGGAGGCGCAAGGGGCTTGTAAATAAGCCCGCTAGTGTGAACCCTCATTGACAGAGAGCAAAGGGAAAGACTTTACAGAGACACAGATGCTAGATAATGCTGAAACAAAAAATGTTTAAGTATTTTTGGACTGTCAGATAGAAAGTAGTAGAAACCCCAAGTTCGGCAGTGAGGAGAAGTCCACCTTTTTGGGATGCAGCCTGATCACGGGTTTGCTATGGATGAGAACCATTGTAAAGCCCAGTATTACCATTTTTGTGGTGTCATGTGCTTTTTCTATAGACTCAAACCTCAGAGAGGCATCAGTAAGCGTGACTGCATGAGAAGCACTGCCAGAACAAATTGTACAAAAGAATGAGACAATGTGATCTTGTGTGCCTTGACACAGGGCTGAACACAAGGAAGGCTGTGGTGGATCTGAGCCTGTCCTACGCTCTTCTGCATTGCTGTGAGTGTTGTTCGGTGTCTCTGTATGAATGTTTGTGTTTGCTTGACTCTGCACCTCTATACACTGCACTATTATTCTAGAAGAAAGGGTGGTTCGAGGTCACTGGGTTTCCTCTTTGCGAAGGGTTAGGAGGTCTCTTCTGAATGGTGTTTCTCATCTCAGATCCAGACATCTCGTGTCAGGCGGTGCTTTCAGCTTCTTCCAAAGGTCTCGCGTGTCTCCTCTCGATAAATGAGGCGCCTGGAGTGTCCTCGCTCTCCTCCGCCGCCCCCGCTAGCGTTTCCTTTCACCATTGAGCATTGTCAATGGCCAGAGAGCGCAGAGATGAGAAATGCTACTATTTACAGGCAATCTACTTAGTAACAATTACATATTGTGCTACGTTTCGCTGGACATTTGCATAATGGTTTCTGCTACAATAAAGGGAGGTGAAAGCGGTGACAGGGGAACAGAAGAATCTCAACAGAGGGTAAGGTAGGAGGAAACTGAAGAGAGATAATAAAGAAGAAGCTCTTTGGATACAGTGGTCTTCACAACACTAGCATCTCCCAGGAAGGGGCAATAATACGTTGTGAGGAGCGGGTAAATCCATTTATTTATGCATTTTTATACAACGCAAACTGGTGTCAGAGCACTTTACAATAGCATCACATAAGGACTTCAGAGTACATGAATTACATAAAAGATACAAAACAGATACATTCTAAACTCAAAATGAATGGTAGTAAGTACATATGTCTACTGCAGATACTTGTGGTTAGAGTTACATATATGCAGGTTTCAAAGTCACTCAAGATTACATTTGAAGCAAAGTTGAAGCACTTAGGGTTGGACAAATATATATTACATATTTACAGAGCATGATCTTCTTGCCATTGCTGGAGATCTTGCGGTGCTCGTTCAAACAGGCCTTCAGGGTGCTGTTGCACTCACCGGTGGTGATCTTGGGCCTTGAGGGATCCCGAGCTGTTGATGGCCCTGGGGGTAGAAGGCTGGGTGGTGGTGGGTGAAGGCAGCGGGCGGTAGTCTGCAGGTAGATCACGCGCTGCACGGGGGGAATCAAGCCAGGTTGTAGACATCTTGCCCCGAGTTGCACCAGGCATCTGGGATTTATGGCAGACCACCCTCTTCACCATGGGTCGGTTGAGCATAGTATGATGGAGCTTGTCGGGAGAGAGGGCTCTGTAGAGTAGAGAAGAGGCCCCCGGCCGCAACGTGAACTTAGGGTACCAGTGTGATCCCTCAAAGGCGCATGTACAGGATGGAACAGGATCCGTGGCAGTGGAGTCAAAGTAGCAGGAGCCAGTTCAGACCAGCGAGGCGAGTTGCGGGGCAGCTTTAATGTGAGGAGTCAGCAGGCTCGCCGCAGTGAGCTCTGTCGACACCGCCCCCCCGCCTTTGCGGTAGTCTCTACATTCCGTTCACCGCTCGCCTGGGACTAGTACAGAATCCATCTATTCACAAAGTACCTGGTCTGCAGGAGGAGGGAGTGAGCAGGAGAGTTAAGGAGGGAGGGAACGAACAGGAAATAGAAAGAGGTACAGGGCAGGTGGGAGAGATGACAGTGAGAGGAATCCAGGCTTGACAAGGAGTTAGAAATCTTGATGGTACAGCAGGCCAGAGAGATCTCCAGGGAGGACGGAGGATGTCTCTCCTCTTTCCACAAAGGCAACGCTTAGCCCTATTATGCATCCTCCCCTATTTAGCTTCATTGATTTTAACCTCACAGCTGAAGAGATATTAGAGGAAGGGAAAGGAAGAGGAAGCCTCGCTCTCCAGGAGCTCTGGCTTGTTGGACTCACTGAGGTCTTATAAATAGGGCTCCCGGTTTTATGGTATTTATTTTTTTAACATTTCCGTCTGTATTTATCCATATTTATTTTTTGGCCATTTTTTCTGTATTTATCCATATTTATTTTGTGTTATGCGTATAAATGTAGTTGTAAAACTGTACATTTCCATTTTTATTTAAATGATAGATATGCACTAATACTTTGATGTCTGTCACGTTTTAGCTATTTAAGTTGCCAAATATTACATAACATAACATCTACTAGCAAATATTAGCATTATACCACAAATGCATGTTGACACATGCAGTTATTTAAAGAAATTTCATCCTGTTTTTAATTTTCCATGCTGTCCATCTGCTCAGCTGTTGGGCTATAATGCATGAAAGACAGCGCAAGAGTCACTTAAAAGAAGCACATTTTCTGTATTTATCCACTTTAAAAATAAATACAGACAGAAAACACATTGTTTTCTGTCTGTATTTATCTGTAAAAATCCGTAAAAACGGAAAACAGGGAGCCTTACTTATAAACCAGTGTCGTTTGCTTTGATGCGGATCTTATCTGCAATATCTTAGATAAACACTGTCAGAAGCATGGAAGGCACTACTGAGGATTGTGGACTAACCTGCCCCTATCAAGTGGAATCTTATTTATTGATAATGGGTTTGTATTGCAAATGGGAAATTACAACCTTTTTTGATGTATTTCCGTTTTACAAGTTGGTCATTTTGTTGATTTTCAGAACATAGGATCCTAAGACATTATGGGGCCGATTCTGATTCGGGCCGGAAATCTCTCCGACCGAGCCGGACCCGGAGAGATTTCCGACCGAATCGGACCCTAGCAGTCCGACCGAACGAGTACGATGCGCACGCATGCTATCGGACTCGATTCGGTCGGACTCCCATTGAACTCAATGGGAGCCAGTTGCACAACGCGTACGCGGGCTCCCATTGACTCAATGGGTGCGAGGCGAACAAGGGCGCCCCCTACAGCGGGTACGCGTCCATGCGCATCGCGGTGTACATGCACAGGTAGGGGGGACCCATGGGTCCCCCATGTGTGCGACTCGCGCGCCTACGAGTACAGGGGGGTCCGACGCGGACCCCCAAAGTCCGGCTCCGACAGCTTTTTCGAGCCGGACGGCGCGAGTCGGTCGGACTCGCCCGCGGCGCCGCATCGTGACTTACCCGGCCGGGAAACGTCTCCATAGCGCGGTGCGAGTCGTGGTCCATGCGAGTCGGTCGGAGCGTGTTGAAGCAGCGTACGAGTCGGTCGGCGATTTCGCGGGCGCTCGCATCGTACTCGCTCGGCCGGACCCGCGTACGATTCGGTCGGGAAACAGGGCTCCGAATCGGATCCGGTAAATCCGAATCCGATTCGGAGCACTACCGGCCGAGATCGGAATCGGCCCCTATGTCTGCAAATCAAAAGAGCTTTTACTCATAGAACAAAGGAAAAAAACAAACATGAAGGGGCCCTTTCCATCCAGTCAGTGTGCCCAGTCCCCAATGTGGTTATCCCTCAAAGACCCTAAATGAAGCCGATTGACTTTTGCTGAGTAAATGATGGGACAAAATGTCAACCAACCAATATAATTATTCTTCCTTTTTCAATGTCATTCCAGGTTTGACCTTCCGCTTGCCAACCCGGCTACAGTCTCAGAGGAGTCTATATGCTTCTCTGGACACACAAAAGCTGCTGTCCAATCAATGCCAAACATCCTGAACAACAATGGAAACCATCACTAAAATGTCGGACGTTTGTAAAGTTTTTAGTACCAAGCAGTGGGAAAATGAGTGGGTGTCATCTAACTCCATTGCTATCAAACTGCACTCTTGGGGGTCGAATTAGTGGAATATTTTAGATAAATTTGCTGTGCATGTGTACCACAGAGGAAGAGTATCAAGAAGACGTAGTAAGACTTGATGCAAATTTTAAAATTAAAGCTAGGGTTGTGATAGAAACGTATGAACTCAGCGCTAGAGACCGGGTAGGAATAAAACTACATGAGTTTATGGCAAATTTAAGGGCTTTTGGCATCGGTGTTGAATTCTGGCTTATTTCAGGACGGAATGCTTGGGATTAAACTCACCTTGCATACTAATACGAGGATTCAAGAGAAGATGGGTACAATGGATAATGCTATTAGAACAGGTTATTATCAAAAGAAATGCTTTTGAAAATTAAATGTGTGGGTTAAAGGCAGTGATTAAGGAGAAAACCCGTATAAATGAGCCAGCGTAGAGCGTCATTTCAATGATGGCATTTAAACAGGAGTGGTCATTACAAAAGGAAGGTGAAGGCACGAATGTGCGCTGTTGATTGGGAGCTTTCACCATAATGTTATGTTTAAGAGATGTGTTGTGGTTTTTAAAGCCTGTAAGCAAATCATGAAGGCTTCCTGCGAATGAGGTGTGCCAAAAATATGTGCTGGCACAGCTGGGCTGCGGACGCAAAGCAATGGTTGCTGTGGGCGGGGGAAAGGTCTCTCCTTTCTTACCCGGAGCGGGCCTGTGAAAAGAGACATCCGGGCTTTTGGGCAGTCGGAGGAGGCTATAGGCATGCCCAGAAAACCTATAAAAGTAGGAGTAAAGGGTCAAGCAGCCTCTTTCGTTGCTGACCCACAGCCTTCTCCCGCATACCAGTCTCTTGCCCTGCTTCATGGTT
This sequence comes from Calotriton arnoldi, assembly GCA_963921515.1. Taxonomy (NCBI): domain Eukaryota; kingdom Metazoa; phylum Chordata; class Amphibia; order Caudata; family Salamandridae; genus Calotriton; species Calotriton arnoldi. The sequence goes on from CAWUFW010000263.1 coordinate 2,614,239, forward strand.
TGACCACAGCTGATGGAGACTTTAGGTTTTCTCACCCACTAGAACCCTTTTTTTAGGTTCATAAGGGGTCATTTTCAATTCTGCTTTCCTGGTTTGTTGTCTTCACTTTACTGATCTTGATGCTGCTTTTTTTGCCCTACTGTCATATTTTGGAAGATGAGCCTCATAGTAGTCAGTGTGACTTCTGGGTTCCTTCACATCTCGCACCAAAATGTTCCTAAACTTAGGAGGTTTTTTTATACATCAAGTAGGAGCCTTAACTTTTGATGTCGGGCATTGAGCAGGCACTGACACTTTATGTAGCCAGGTGCTTCATTCCTATGGCTTCTGGGAGTTTTTCCTAATTGGGGCCCCAATTTGTCTAAACCCGACTTTTGGGCATTTACTTATGAGTTCGATATAATTTGCTGGCAAGAAACTTGGGCAACAGATAAATTATATATAGGTGGCTATTACATTAAATGCAATCCAGCAACTCTGTCCACTGTGGGCACAGCTAAAGAGGGACTCGCTACGCTTGTCTCGGTCAAGTAGGTAGCATTTGTGATTGAACTAATTAAGTGTACCCCTTGCTTCCAATTGCTGTTACTGAAACTTCCTTGAACTCATCACATTATCTTGATTAACGATTATTATTATAATTTTGATCGCAGGTCTACCCAAGCAGTAAAGGAACTTGATCATATTAGTGTGATTTTCTTGGGTAAATGCAAACGGTAGCCTCTAATTGTGTGGGCAGGAGATTGTATTATCCCTGTAGGTTAACTCTGTCTGTCTGTGGGCTATAGGCCACAGATGGGGTGGAAATTATGAATTTTAAACATGTTTCTTATGGTGAAGCGTTAAGTGGCTATTAATGAAAAACATCTTGTTGTTTGTAATAGATATTGGACTGTAAAATGAGCATCAAGCCCTTACGCTTAATTGTATTGGCAATGGCAGTTGTAGGAAATTGCGTTACTGGTTGAGAGTGGTGAAACCCTACTCAAGCAGAAATTACAATTCCTGCTAGGGTGCACGTACAAGCAACGTGCAAATTTTCTTCAGCTCAATGCATCTAAGTCGGAGATTATGCTGTTCGGTGAAGCAACTGTGAAGTGGTCCCCTAGCTGGTGGCCAGATGAACTAGGTCCTGCCCCATGTCCAAAACAGGTGGTAAAAAACCTGGGAGTTCGATTAGATCACAAACTCACTTTGAAGGAACACACCACCTCCACCGCTGGAGCCTGCTTCCGCAGCCTTAGTCTACTCAGAAGAGTTTTCCTTTCCTGCCATTATCCACTCGAAAACCTTGATCCAGGCATTAGTCCTCAGCCGTCTGGACTATTGCAACGCCCTGCTGATTTCAGCTAACGATAGCTCCATAAGCAAATTACAGGTTGTCCAGAACACTGCGGCACTCCTGGTGACCAATGCCCCCCCAGAACCGCATCGCTCCCGCTGCTTCAAAAACTTCACTGGTTGCCAGTGCGGAAGAGGATCAAATTTAAGATCTGCTGTATGGTATACAAGTCGTTAAACAACCTAGGCCCTAGCTACCTAAATGACAAATTCATTAGATATGTACCTTCTAGACCCCTTCGCTCGGGAACTAATGCACTGCTCCAAGTTCCGCGTTTCAAAAAAACCGCTTAGGTGGCAAAGCCTTTTACCACCTAGCCCCACGCTACTGGAATGAACTTCCCATACACTTGCGTCAATGCACGGACTATCTGGCATTCAGAAAGTTGTTGAAAACGTCACTGTTCTAAATGTCCCTCCTTGGTTAACTATGGCTGTTTTAGCGCGGAGATACCCTGATGGGGTGATTCGGGCGCTTTACAAATAAATAAATAAATAAACCCCAAATTAACCTGTGCTTAACCTCTGGTAGCTTGGCACAAAAGCAGCCAGGCTTAACTTAGAGGCAATGTGAAAAGTATTTATTGTATAGTATAGTAATTGCATTTATATAGCGCTGTCTACCCCTGAAGAGGCATCAAGGTGCTTTTTCGGCGAGTAGCATGCTACTCCGGAACCCAAAAAGGATTTGTGGTGAATTAGTATAGTGAAATATGAAATGAATTTGAGCAGTGGATATGTTAGTCTGTTATTTGGATTGAAAAGGATAGTGGAGGGATGGAAGAGGGTAGGGTTTGCATTTATATAGCGCTTGCTCCCCTTATGAGGTGTTGTAGCACCTTTCGGCGAGTAGCAGGCTACTCTGGACCCCAAAAAGGATTAGTGGTGAATTAGTGTACGAAAATATGAAATTAATTTGATTTGAGTGGTGGACATGTTAGTCTGTTATTTCGATTGTAAAAGGAATAGTGGAGGGATAGAAGAAGGAAGGGTCTAGAATATATTTTTTTTTAGTTCATAGCGGTAGGAGGGGGTTTGGGATGAGTAAAGGAGATGTGGAGGGGGAAAAAGTCAGAGGGAATGATTTAGAAAGGCTTGATTGGGAGATCTGAATAGTAAAAGAGGTATGAGATGATGCAAGGAGGGGTAGGGGAGGGAAGAGTCTAGAAAGGGTTATTTTGGGGATCATAGTAGTGGTATGGGGTTTAGGATGAGCCAGAGTGGAGGTAGAGGATACATTGAGAGATATTTATGCAGCACTACAAATAGTAATAAAGTGAAAATAAAACACAAGAAAAATTCCACATCAATTTAGAAAAAGAGTAAAAATTAACAAAATATTTGAGACCAAAACGAAAAAAATCCAATCTGTAAAACTGGGCAATTGCAATTTTTTAAAGTCTAATGGAAAATAGTGCCTGAAAGCAAAAAGCATAAACTGTGGCTATCTGGTCGCGCTGGTCTGGGACAAAGTCACAAGTTCAGGCTGACACCGATGGAGCGCAGGCCGGATACAGGCCCAAGGTAGGCTCCTCTGAACCTTAAATCCTGGTTTGCGGAGCATTGTGAGATCCCGGTGGTTCTTAGGAAGGTGCGGGCTGCAGTGAGAGGTCCTGCGTGGGAAATGCATCACTCAGTGGAGGTTCTGATACGGCTGCAAGGAAAGGCATTGCACTGCATCGGTTCTGCTCAAAGGACCACAGCTGGGCTGGCAGAGCACATTCATGCCCACTTCAAAGGGTCCAGGACTGGGGTCACAACACTTGGGGGGTAGGACTGAAAGAAGACAGAGCCCAGGTGCTGGGTTCAAGGTGTTTGGAGCCTTTTCTGTCCCTAAGACTCTGATCAGTAGGTCAGCCAACTAGCCCTTGGTATTATGCCGCGGGACGTAACCCAAACCGTGGTTTCTCCCACCTCACTGACGCGGCCGTAACCCGACCGCATCTCTTCCTGCCTCACTGCCGTGGGCTGTAAATTGACCTGCGGCACCTATGCCGGGGCACCGGGCAAGCCGCAGCTCAGTGCAGCAGTCCACCGTTTCTTTTTTGGGCGCTAAGACGCGCCTTGCTGCAATATTTCCCTTAAGGGCACCCCGCCAGTATAAACGGCGACCTGGCTATGGCCAAACTACACTCACCTGATAGCATCCATAGCTGCCTGCAGTCTTGCTCAGGGGCCATCTTTCCCTGTTCTTTTTCCACGTTCCTCTGCCTGGTTCCCAGAATGCCTTGGGTGTGATTGTCGACACCATTCCAAGATGGTAGTTTTCTATATCTCTTTCCTTTTTCTATCCCAAACCATGATGGTGGTTTTCCTTCCTATTACTTCACTTCCTGTCCTTGGGGTATTTAAGGGGCTGGATCCTCATCTTTCTTGCGTTGCAACACTCTTCGTTCCTCTTGGTGGTTCTTCGCTCCCGTTGGTGATTATTCGCTCTTGTTGTCGTCTCTTCACTCCTGCTTTTCTTCTATTGGTGATTCTTGTTCCAGGTTGGTGCTTTCCAGTGGGCTCCTCCTTCCTCTGTTCTCTCTTTCCCAGGTCTGTCGTCACCTAGCTTCCTACTATCATTGACGTGTCCAGCTGCCAGGATTCTGGAGTCACCACTTCCACCAGAGGTTTTTCCCTTCGGGTTTTTTCCTCTCGGGAACTCCTTCGGGAAGGCACTGTCTGCCCTGACATTGAGTTGTCAACAGCACTGTGGCTACCAGAAAGGGTCGCCCCTACCTCGGACAAACAAGAACCCTCAAGACCCAGAACCGGGAAACATCTTCATGTCTAAAGGTGAGAAGAAAGAGTTTCAAACCTGACACTTGGAGTCACTCAGGTGGTCCTGGGGGGAAACATGTTTACAATGCTGTCATTACATCGCGCTACTATTACAACACGGTCGTTACAACGACCGCGTTGTTAGTACGCGATGCATTTACATCGCAAGTCATTACAACGACTTGCACTAGGGGGCTCTGAAGTATTGTAAATGAATTCGAACACCTTCCCTACTGTTGCGCAAACTGGAGTAGGAATAGTAATTAATACTATTCCTAAGTCCAGCGCGCCCCCTAGTGCAAGTCGTTGTAATGACTTGCGATGTAAATGCTTCGCGTACTAACAACACGGTCGTTGTAACGACCGCGTTGTAAAAGCACGCAATATAATACATTGCGATGTAATGAGCCATATTCGGTCCTGGGATCAAGATGGAGGTCCAGTTCTTTTCAATCTGGCAGCACTGCAGCAGAGCAACAGAGTAGCAGTCTTTATTGCAGAGCAGCACAGCATTCCTTCTGATTCTTCCACAGGTACTGAAGAGTTGAATCTGAGGGCCCATTATTTATACATGGTTCTCACTTTGAAGTAGGAGGAGGTTCTGGAGGTTTCCAACCAGAGAGGTGCTTGGAATTTCTTGATTACCTACCCTGGCCCCAGCTTGTCTGGGGTCAAAAAGACTAGTTTCAAACCCTTTGTGAGTGTGCTCAGGCAGAGTCTTTGTGATGTGCAAGTGAGGTAGGTGACAGATCCTCCCCCTAATCAAGTCAGAGATGGCCCATCCTGCCAACATATTTCCTCCCTTTGTTTCACTGCCTGGGAGCAATACACAAAGACCATCTGCATGCTACACCTGGTTATGTGACCCAGGATACAGGCTGCAGGCACCAAATGGTTAGGAGTCAGGACACGTAAATGCCAACTTTCTAAAAGTGCCATTTTCAGATTCTGACTTAAACTCTGACTTTACCATTAAAGAGGGTGTTACATTACAATTCTTTAGACACCAAACTCAACTTTCTTACTTGCTTCCAATTAAAAGCTATCACATATTAAATGTAATAAGGTAACTCAGTGTTATCCTATGGGAGATGTAGGCTTTGGAGTAGTGAAAGACTAATGTAAGAGTTTTTCACTACCAGGAAATGTAAAAGTTTAAAGTACATGTCCAACTTTTTAAATGCACTGCACCCTGCTCTATGAGCTGTTTAGGACCTACCCTAGTGGTGACCTATATGTATTAAAAACAAAAAGGTTATACCGGACAAAAGTTTTATTTTGCCAGGCCGAAATGGAAGTTTAAAACTGCACACACATGAGAGACATGGTTAAGAGGCTACTTAAGTGGTGGCACAATGATTGCTGCTTGCTCACTAGTAGCATATAATTTAGAGGCCTTGGGTACATGTAATACCAATTTTCTAGGGAATTATAGTTAAATTAAATGTGCCAACTGGGTGTAAGCCAATGTAACCATGTTTATAGGAGAGAGGACAAGTACTTTAGCACTGGTTAGCAGTGGTAAAGTCCGCAGAGTCCTAGAGACAACAAAAACAAGGTCAGCAAAAGCAGGAGGATGGAAGGCAAAAGTTGGGGGGAAATCAAGGCATTGATGTGAGGTCCAACAGCAGTACAACTGATTTAATCTTAATATGAGCAGATCTAGCCCTTCTGCTACCCAATTTTAGGTATTTTCACTAGAGAAGCGATCATATCCCTGCTACCTTTATCAATATGTTTAAATATGAGGGGTATGAGCAGACCAAAGGAGGCACAGCTTATTGAGTATTCAAAAAATAAAGATGTTAGAGATAAGTGGGACAAAAGTAATCCTGAAAGTTTTTATTTATGATATTATAAGAACTACTATGGAAATTCTAGGGGTATGTAGATGCACACCCTTGCCTTATTTTAGTCAAGAAATCTTGGCGTAGTGAACAGCCATGTCTGTGGCATATTACAGGATGCTTGGCTGCACACAAACAGCTTACATGCGGCCTTAGAAAATGCCCCTATAAGATATAAGAACTGGGCATTTTAAAGAGTGATAAACCTACCCTTTTTTAACCACATATGAAACACCTAAGGTTGAGAGTCTAATCGCTGCTGATATCTGGGTTGAGGAACTTACTAAAGTTTACAAACATGGCCACCTTACAGCTAATTTATTTATTTAGGGTGATGAAATATGCAATCAAGCATCTGCTTTCAACCTAAGGTACAATTGAAGTGGATGAAGTCATCCTAACAATTAAGAATAGTCTCTCTGGGAAAGCTCCAAGCTCGGACATAGTCCCTCTGGGTGCCCTTAAAGAGAACACCTCCTACTGGGCACCAATACTCACTAATGTAAATAGAGGTGACATAGTTGGCCCAATTTCAGCATCAGGAAAAGAGGCAGTTATAGAGCCTATTTTTTTTTTTAAAGGGTCAGGAAACTGCCCAGTTAGTACCGTCCAATTTCTGTATTAGATTCTACCACTAAAATCTTGGGTAGGGAGAGTACTTCTCTCAAGACTGGGGACATTGGCAGAGGGAAACAATGTTCAATTTGGGCTTCACCCAGAACTATAGAGCAATGCCCCAACCACTACCTTGCAATGGAGTAGTATGTCAAAGCCAGCTGCCGTGTCATTCATATAGCAGTGTTGGACCTCGCCTATGCTTTTGACATAGTTACCTGATCTAAATTGAGAATCCTCATGGAAAATATGGGAGAGGAGAAGGCACTAGTAACTCTGCTTAGACGTCCACCAGGGTCCCTATGGGACAAATGGAGAATGTTTTCCCCTAAAAAATCAAAATCCAGCATCTGCCAGGATGTGTTCTGGCCCCTTTTTTGTTTTTTATTTATGTCAACGAGCTGGAGAGATATGCCACAAGTTGGGAAATGACCAGGCCCAATGCTTTTATACGCAGAAGATGCGGTCCATATTTCGAGGACTGCAAATTGGCAGCAAAGTTTGCTGTTCTCTTTAAATGTTTTATGAATGACATACCTAAAAACAAATCTATCATAATCATGTATTATGATGAGAGGACCTTAAAACAGGAAATTAAACTCCCGCTCCATTTGGGGAGTCCCACAAATTTAAAGCTTAACGTATTTAGGGCATCTGTTTGACTCTGCATTACATTGGGATCATTTACTCAAATTACGAACACAGCAATTGCATAAATCATAGAGGCTATTTTTTGTTTGTTTTGCCTTGAAGTTGCATCATTAGCCAATATAAGAGATAATATAAATCTATAGGAGCACATGTATCTGTGGGTCAATATGGGGGCAGACATGAGTGGGTACATTACCCGCGCAATCTCCCAATATGTAGTTGGTTGCAATACAAGCTCCTATTCTCCAAGTGAGCTGCCGGTTCATACCACCTGCTGCAGTTGCCTGACTAAATAAGACATATTTGCAATAGATTAGGCGTAACTACATGCTAGTTGGGGATTGAAGAACACAAACATTAGCAGGAAGTAGCATGCAATATTTTACAAATATAGGCCACCTGTAAGGACAACTAAACACCATTGTGTATTGTATTTGAATTTCTGTAAACTGATACAAACATGACAATTGCTTGCATAATGAAGCTTTGTATGTGCAGAAGTGCTGCCTATGAAAATTTCTACTCTGTTACTAAATTCAAGAAAACCAATAAAGATATTTAAACAAAAAAAAATGAGTGGGTACATTACACTGAAAACCTGCAGAGGGTAGAGAACAACTTTATATACAGATTATTTGCTGGTCCACAAGGCTCCACCACATCTATATGTCAATCCGAGGTGGAACTGGGTTATTTAGAAGTCGTCATTTAAGTATGTCCATTGTTATTATCGATTTGATTTTGGGGGAAGCCAGAAGCTAGGTTCCCGAGTGCAGAAATCCAAGACTGCTTAACTTTAGATACAATGCTAGCAATCCATTGGCTTACTTACATGAAGGCGAGGGAGTAGGACTAGGAGTAATGCCATTATCAATAGTAATGGACGCATTTTCCACTCTAGGTGTTCTTTACCAACCCTGAGAATATAGACACTGCATCGCTAGGCCATGCAAAATATTTTAATCACTGTGCAAAGGTGAGTATTGCGAGGGCTCAAGATAAGCAGTAGGTCATTTTATGTTTCACTATAGCGACTACAATTGGGCTGGAGCCCTAGATGAATATAACCGGGAACTCTCAATACAGATTTGATCTCACACGCCTTAGAATTTACACCCCGCACTTTTTGTTTGCATTTCCCTTGCAGGGAATTTGGTTTACAAATCTTCCTAAATGTCCTTGTGATAATTTCTCTGAACAAAGTACTTCTCATTTTATGTTCTTTTGCACCTTCTATAGTATTTATCAAAAACGTTTTTTTAGCACCGATTGTGCGAACCACCAATATTGGATAATATAAAATTGTTATGATATTTTTACAGCAGCTGGGTCTAAACAAACCTGATATGCAGTGAGGTCAGGTGCGCTTTGAATGCAAGGGAAATATACAGAGTGGGTAACTGCTTGTAGATTTGACAAAAATAATCCCACTAAATTGTCTTGATTGTATGGTCGCCATTATTTTATTGATTATGTTTAAGATTTCTGTTAATATTATTTATTGTTTTGTACTTGTATACCTGTTTTAGCTGAACAAATGCTGTAGATTGATTGATTGTATATCAATGTAAAATATTTTGGAAAATGCTTTTGTGAAATTTTTTTCCCCCCATAAAACATGTTTAATAAAATATGGCCTCAGTTGTTTATCTCAGGCCCCACTGTTGTCATTTATATTGTGGGTTATTAGTTCTCTTTGTCACCTTAACACTTGACGCTCCCCGCCCCTGTGGGAGAATTTACCAAGATGTGCAAGAGAACAAAACAGAGGGTGGTGAAAAAAGTGGCTAAATTAGATTCTAGTGATGGCAAAACCTTCCTTTGTCAAATCCGGTGAATTTAGAAATACTGCATCAGTGATTCTGGGCCCACTTTTCTGACTTCAACAATGTGAAGGTTTCATGCAAGCTGCATGCCAGGTCAGTTTCCTAGCCGCAGGATATCCCATCCATGAAGGTTGCACTGGTAAAGGGCTGGTCCTCCCATCGGAGAATAGTGGATAGGTGATGTAGCAGGGCTAGGCACGGTGTGTCTGCAGCCCTGGAGAGCCATGGGGAGCACAGAAAACTGACCTTGCCAGTAAGGCGAGTTCTAACACTGTAGGGAGCAGCCTCTCTCCAGCCTACTAAGGCAGTGGGAGTGGTCTCCCTCTTTCCCTCTTTTTTCTTAAAAATCGTATGTGAACTTTGTAAACCTCGTAAAGTTTGAAAAACTGTTGCCTGTCGCTTAACTGCACAACTACACACACCCCTCATAACAATCAAGGTAGAGGTGGTGAAGGAGTGGTATGATATTGGCATGCAGGGTCATCTGTTGGTGGTGAGTTTTGGAAAGGAGGTGGCAGGAGGTGCAGGCACGAACAACAGTACTGGCCTCCAATGTTTGAGGGAGAAAATCTGGGTGAAAACATGTATTTAATGGCAGACTTGGGTGTTCCCTACACCATGGCGATGCAGGGTGTGTCGAATATACAACTCAGGAGTCTGTTTGAAGGACTGGAGAAGCCAGATTTATCCCCTGGATTATTTAAAGGGTAATCTGGTTAGTTATTTTAAATCATAGACAGAAGGGACGGCCTGCTCAGAATGCATATGTGGCAAAGAGGAACATAACAGTGTTGGGATGCGATTACCAAAGTTCGTTTTGGATAAAACTTGAACCAGTTGCTGAAGATCACGTTTCATTGGTGAGCGAAGGGGAGTTTGACAGTCTGGCCCATCCTTTACCTGAGGTGTTTAATTGAGAAACTGGACTAGTTGCAGTATTTGATTTATCTGAAAACCGAAGTTACAAATCTAAAGCTCGAGGTGAATGCAGTGCCCATTTCTCTGAGTGAAGAACTTACTCCCATGTTGGAAAATAGATGTCAAGAAGACATAATTGAAGAAGTGGAGTCTTCAGAATGCCATGCAATTTTATTTTGCTTAAAAATTGATAGAATAGACTATTTGGGAAACCCCAAAAGGTCGCATCTGCATTTAGAGTGATTATTTCACATCACAATCCACAGAAACTGCTATGCTGTGGCTGGAAAAGAGTGCACATTTTATCCCTATCAAAACTGTTTTTCAGTAAGAGATATTAAAAAAAAATCTCAATTTAATGAAATGTATTTTATCCATAGTTTCCTCTATTCTTCAGAAAGTATTGCTTCTAACCTGCCAAGCAAGGGTTATGAAAATGAGAGGAGTTTAAATGGAGAGAAACACTTCCCAGCATGGATGGGGATCTCATTGATTTGTGCTGTGGGATCACAACTCCGACACTGATTGGGACTCTCTAGACATGTTACTTTTTCGCCAGCACGTATGGGAACGTTGCACTCTAGCTGGACAAGATGGCTGCCATTTTCCTCTATACAAGCTACTTTCTCTTTTAGGATTACCGAAACACACTTCATATGCATCAGAATAACTGCCCGGAAAAAACTGAACCTCAATCTATGACACCAATGTGGTTGTAGTATAAAAAATGAATCACATGAAAATTATGCAACAATCAATATACCGCCAACTCCCAACAGAGGTGCAAAGAGGGCAACACAAGTATTGCAACCAGGCCAAACATACATAATGGTACAGAGAAGGAACCTGCATTTCTCACAAACAATTAATAAGGTAAGCAATTGAGTTACAGGTATAATATCTATTGCTTTTCCTGTATATTCAATATCACGCCAAGGCTGCTTATCCAACTTAAATGAATTTCAAACCTTATTATAAAAGTAGAAATGAACCAACCCTGTCTGGCTTAAGTTCACTTCAGAATACAGAGTCAATGAGATGACTCGATCAACTTAAGAGAGGAATAGTTCAAATTCAAACATTGCCTATTTTTTGTACCTTTCCTGTTGTGAACACATTGTTTTGGGGCAAGGTTAGAACACTAGACTGCCTCAGTCGAACACCATTACTTGTGACAATCTGAAATGACAGAACTATGGAAAACATTGCCAATGGCGGATTGAATGAGAAAACTTTGTCATGACAAATAACCTTCTCCCTCACAAACTGTAGAAACAAGTAAAAGACAATGTTCATAACACAGAGAAATGACCTACACACGGGAGAATGTTCAGATTGCAAGCGGCGACTAAGAAATGATCACTTTTATGTCTTTATTAAAAGAGCAAAACACTCTTCTTGCCCCGTCCGATTTCCCCCACACACGGAGCGGTGGAATGAGTGCAGAGCAGAGTGCTGACGGCCTCGTACAATCACTCCGTCACAAGATATTAAGCGGTTCCAAATCTGAAGGCCATTCATTGATTGCTGTGTACACTGCGCGCCCAAATATCGACAGAAAAAAACCTAAAGCCGCAGCGCTCCCTTCCCAGCCACCGCCACCCCCACCCTCACGCATCCTGGAGCCCAGCCAATCGATCCCGCCTCCCTTATCTGTCTGATTAGCAGAGGCACGGGGCAGATAAGGCCCCCTATCACCCCATTAAGGAGTCAAAGACTGCTGTTGCCTCTTTTTATCTCAGGGAAGCACACAAAGGCCTCTCTGATTGCTCTCTTAATTTGTTAATGAACCTGTCTCTGCCACTGATTTCTTTCCATGCTCGTGGAAGAGTGATGGGGGCGGGTAAATTCAGTGAGAAAGACCCCATCTCGTATTCACGCTCGTCATATTAATATGCTTTATATAGCGCCTAACATCTAAGCGCTATATATAACAGGTTCTGTTACCCAATTTAATGCTGAAACGACAGCTGGCCATTCCAGGCTATAATATAATAATCGTCAGAAGAAACCAAGTCACGTTTTCATGAAAGAGATGGGCCTTTGAAGCATCAGACCTAAAAACTGATCCCTTTGAGTATAGAATGACATGGCCACAGTGCTTAGGATAACACGATCAGAATACATGTCACCATAAAAAAGGAGCAGGAATCCAAATACTTTCTTTAAATGGTGAGGAGCAGACATATAACAAGGCAAGTGTGCAGCAGTGATGTTTAATTTTGGTAATTCAATCACAAAGGACTATGAATAAAAAGATGATTAAATAGGGGTGACAGGACAAGTAACACTTTTCGATGAAGAAATTAAGTCTGGGAAGCATCTGTGAAGCGTAATAAAGTAATGAGAAAAAAGTGGATAAAGATATTCTTGGCATTTCTCTACTGATTTATTACGGGACAATCGGAGTAAATAGGGCCTGGACTTTACAGTTCAACTTAAATAAATACCCGAGGTACTGTTTTTAGGTCGAGCCTAGGCAGCGCATGCGCTGCTCTGTGAGGCATGCTGTATTCAGGAAGGGACTTGATGCCTCGCCCACTCCCTGCCAACATTTTTCATTCGCTTGTGTCATTTTCCACTGTAAACTGTGGCTGTTCATTGGTAAAAAGGCTTAGTAGTCCCTCCTTAAGGCGGCCTTGTCTCATTTTGTAACCTCCCTTGGCGACACCCCCTGTTACGTGTGTTGTTGCTTAGTAGGCTTTAATTACAGCCTCCGAGTACTATTTTCTCAAATAGCGTTGTCCTGCCTGCGGTTGCAGGCAGGACACGCTCTCTCCTAATGCTTTTTTAAAATTTTTATAGCATGCATTTGCAATGCAATAGGTCTCGCATTTGCGAGAGTTTAAGTAATTGGCATTGTAAATGACAATGGCTTTTATTTATCTGTTTTAAAACAACACATAAATAAAAGGCATTGTCATTTACAATGCCAATAGCTCAAACTCTCATAAATGCGAGACCTATTGCATTGCAAATACTTGTTTAATTATGTGCTGCAGTTTAGGTATCCTGACAAATTGCTTTCCCCGCAGCCAATGAGGATATTGTCACTAAATCCAGACGATCTGAGTTTTCGCCTCATACTTTTCAAGTCTTTCTTTCTTCAAAGTTTTTTAGTCCACAATATGCCTTTGTATGATCTCCCGTGATTCTTGTTGTGTGATATTTTGGGACTGTCACAAGGACAATATGACATTTGTTCTGGATTTGGGCCACGGTTCTTCTTTCTTCCACTTCATGCATTTCCGATTTTATTTCAATAGTGAAGCCCTTCTCAAAGTTGATGTTGCATTGCTTCTCACTTTAGGTCTGGTGATCAGAGCTTCCGCTTTCAGTCCACAGTTAGTTGCGATTATTCTTTTTTTGTGGACATAGGATATTTCCTGAAGTCTTTTCTGTTTGGCAAGCTGAGGGAGTACCTTGAAACAAGTGTGAAATATTTGTGATAGGAGCAGCTCTTATTTATTCGGCTAAGTTCTTCATGCAAATAGATAGTGAGATAGTTGGAATTTCAGTTCTCTTGATTTTTTTGCACCTTTTGTTTTCTTGTAGAAGACCACAAATATATTGTCTGTTAAGAGTGGTCTGGTTTTAGGGTGCCTTGAATTGAGGATTTAAATGTATGTCAATTCTCCATAAGTCAGTATTGCAGTTTTGCCTCTAATCTCTTAATCTTTTTATCTTAGAAGTCCATTGTGGTCAGTAATTTGGCATATGTTGGAGTCAGAGAACCTTTCTGGAATCTTCCCTTTGTTTCCATCGATTCACTCAATTTTTGGTGCAGCCCAGTGAGCTTCTATGGAGCTGTCTTTCGTTATATTTGTCAGAGATATAACCCCCCCCCCGCAAATTGTGAACTTACACAGTTAATACCTCTCTTAATTATTTGATGTTTGCTTTCCTGCTTTCCTTATTTTCTATCAATTGTAAAGCACTCCGATACCCTCACAGGCCATGTTTGTGCTATATAAAACCTTATAAATAAAAAATAAAAAAAATATGCAGGGTGTTGTCTGGAATTGCTGGCAAACATAGGGGAGAGTTCAGGATTGTGATGCACTGGTCAGAGGATGGTGAGCAGTCAGTTAGCTATTCAGGAAAATAAAAACCTCCACCTTTCCAATCCTCTTTAGGTTTCATCAAGCAGCAAGTGAATTCTCTGGTCACTTCCACCAAAGATAGAACCAAAAGAGCTTGAAACGCCTGTTGCGATGTTGCTACCATTATCATCATGCCAGCCTTCTCACGCTTCACGCTTTCTCCTGGCATGATATCTCCTTCTCAACTATTGTCTCTTCCCCCTTGATCTGTGCTGTGGTAGCCTTTCCCAGTTGTCAGTTGTAGTCAAGTCGGGTCCTGAGACGTCTGAGCCCTCCCCATATCGCCCTTGTTTTCAGTTTGAGCTGCTAGTTATTAGCAGATATTGTTTTTCAGCATTTCCATGAATTTTCTGTCACCGAGTAGTGGGGTTTGAAGATTGGCATTACACTAGTCAGTTTGGAGGTGCTAAATCTTTTAGAACTCCTCAGTAATGACATTTTCCGCCTGAATCCAACTTCAGCCTTGAGGTTCAAGGTCTGCTGTTAGGATGGGAGTCAAGAATGGTGCAAGTGGTAGTGTTGGATTAGGCAGCTATGAGAGGATGGGGACAAATTCTTATCACTGACCAAACTCAGTTGAAATAGCTTTTAAGAGTGTAGAGAAGATATGGCAGATTTGGCAGATTACACCAACAAAACTCCAACTGAGTAAAAGCCAAAGGAAACGTAGTGCCCATTAGGTGCGTATGCCCCCTTTCAGCACTTCAATGGCAGTAAAGCCTCAATCTCCATCACCTCGAACTGCAGCTGGGATCTGGAGCTCAGCAGGCTTTATCAGCAGTCACTTCCAACTACCAAGGAATTGCTGAGGACATTCACGATGCTGCTGGAGTTGCACGAGAGAATGAAGAGCATCTCTGTCTTCCCACCACCCCTCCCCTCCCCTGCTGCTGCTGAAATGGAGTCCTCTAACCTCTCAGCATCTGTAGGGCCAATACATGAAAGTTCGCTGGTATATACAGAATGCAACCACAGGAGAGGTCTGGTGCCAGTGTTAGCACCAGAACTGAGGCACCGTGGAATGTGGGCTCAGTCGTGGGAAATACTCAGTTCCCTTGATTCCCCGACTGAGTGTCTCAGTGGCCTGTGCCTTTGCCAGTGGCAGCTCCTCCGCTAAGGTGGAGGAGCGTCGCCCCACTGCTTTGAGAGCAGTGCAGAGGAAAAATAAAATGATAATAAATTAACGTTATTATCATTTTATTTTTCCGTTTCTGGGTGCGGGTCTGGCCGGAGCAGGGGCAGGAGTGGTTTTCACCCCCTAAGTGCGCATGAACTGTTTGGCCGGCCCTCTTCGGCCGACCAAACAGCTCATGCGCACTTTGCTTCTTCATCACCAGGCTGTAATGCACAGCCTGGTGAGGAACGTGCACAGGCTCCCTGTCCCCATCTGTTCGCCAAACTATGGTGCTAAGACCAATCACAATGCTGCATTGCAGCATTGTGATTGGCTTGGGGAACCCTGGTGCTTCCTGCAACAGAGGAGGCGGCTGCAACGCGACCGCAGGCAAGTTTTCTTTCTTTTTTTTAAATGTTTTACCTCCCCACCACCCCCACCCCATCTCCTATCAGCCGCCACTGGCCTTAGCCTTGGATGGCAGGGCAGGAAGTTGAAGACCAGAGACAGAACAGTTTAAGGGGAGACAGGACAATGAAGCGGGTTGGTAGAAGCGTGCCGCACCTGTTGCACGCACATTGCGACTACGCATCCACTGACCAACCACATCCGCCACTTTTCTCTGATTTCAGCCGTGAGTAATACAATCCGAGATGAAAGAGTTACATCACCCAACAGATCACAGAAGCAAGCATTTAACTCACTGAGGCATCTTGCCAGATAGATGGGTCATCTTTTGGATTACACCCATAAACAGATTTCCTTCTAATTTCTATGAAATCAAAAGCTTTATCAACACACTCTTACTAAACCACAATCACTCTGAGGCTATTTCTAAAAGCTCAGTGGACAGAAGTACTAGTTTCTCAGTTGGCAATCTAAATTCATATACATGCACTCTGTATAATTTTTTGCTCCAACATACATTTAAGTGGGGCTCATGTGTAAAGTACGCTCCATGAGAAGATCCATGCAAACACAGACATAATCGAGACTTATGATGGAAAAATATTTGACAGTCAACGGTTAAACATTTTGTGGATGCTGAATTCATGCTTAAATTTCTGAAATAAACTTTAAAAAAATCAAAGATTGTGGACTGTGGTTTGCGGATATACAAAGCACATTTCCAAGTTCTAAAGCATTTGGATCTATGATATTCCATACAAATATATTTCAGAAAAATTCACTGCATTGATTTTTCATTGAAAATCAATTCACTGAAAAAGTCAGAGCTTCCTATTTTTTGCATTATTCGGCCAATTTCATGGAAACCTTTAAATTTATTGAATGACATTTGTTGACGGATGAAAATGCCCCCTTCTTATGAAGTAAAATTAACTGAAATGTTTTCCTAAAAGTTTAAGAAATACCTTCAAACCTAACTCTTATCCTTAACTCAACCTATGGCTCTGGCAAAATCCTACGCCATACCACATGTTTGTTTCTATTCCTTACCATGATCGGAAACCTAGCACTTTGCGTAAAGTAAACCTAATTCTCCCATTTGACCTTAGTTTCACCGTCACCTAACCCCTATCCTATATATAAATGTAGTTTTAGCCTTTACCATAACCTTTCCGAGGCCGTTAAACTTGCCTGAGACTTACATAGCCCTAACCCTGACTCTAAATTTGATCCTAAAGCTCTCACTAGCCCCTATATTAACCCTATTTCGAAAAAATGTAGTACTAATTTCGTTTAATATGTTTTCAATGAAATCTATCCAAAGACATACATTTTCGGTGATAAAACTCATGAAATAACCGGATACCAATATATTCACCAGAGCGTTTTGCTGTTAATGAGTGTCGGGACACTGCAGTGAGGGCAGGAACAAGGCCCGCCCAGCGGTTAGGGTCCAACACTAGAGGAGATTTCAAAATGCACACAGCCAGGGTCACATTACATTGTCCCGGTATTCACAGCACAGCATTCTTGGGGCTGGCTCACTCGAGAATCTACTCAATTATTCAGGAATTAATTCATGCATTATTCATTCCAAGCATTTTACCTGGGAACAGAGTATTTACAAAGCAGTGTGTAGAGAATATTATTAATAATAATCTGGCACTTACAGAGCATTCACCAATTCACCGCAATTTGCAGTTATGTTTTATAGACAAAAATTATACAGTCATAACTGTAAGTTGTATTCTTTATTATGGAAGGTGGTGAAAGAGATGAGGTAACACAGCAGAAGCTCCTTAGCTTTGCAAGCATAGCTGTTGTGGCTTTACCCACAAGGAAAATGGGCTCCCACAGATAACACAATATCGCACCCAAACCCACAAGGAACTGCTACAACTACAGATTGCATAAAGTCGCCCAGACAGTACAACGTCCTGCAGAGGAATCATTACACTACATGCCACCGCTTCTTCATAGGGCTGGTTGTGCATTGCTTCAAAAGCCATATTTCCTCCTGTAGAGCGCCCAATGCCACACAGACGCCACAGCCTCCCACTGACATTATTAGTCTTACAGGCACCAATTACTCCTGAAAGCAGAAACTGACCTAACGCACCTCCCCCTACATAAGAAACATCTCACGGGCCAGACCTCCTCCACCAGATCATAAATGGTCCCACTGTCCTCACGTCCTCTTACAGATCAACTGTTGTCCCACAGTCCAACACTCCTCCAGAATGCCCATGGATTGGCAGATCGCACTGCCTCCCACAAATCTGCTATAGTCCAGTGGTGGCCCCTCCGCTATGGTGGAGGAGCGTCGCCCCACTGCTTTTGAGCAATGCAAAGCATGAAACATAAAATGATAACTTTGCTTTATTATCATTTTATGCTTCGTGCTGCTTGGCAGGTGGGCGGGGCTGCTCTGCTCTCCGAGCAAGGCAGGGGAGGAGAGGTTTGCCCACTCCTAAGTGTGCAATGACTGTTTGGCCGCCCAAACCGGTCATGCGCACTTTCCCTGTTCTCTGTGCAGGCTGCATTACAGCCTGCATGGAGAACATGGCCACCACTCCAGCCCCTGGCTGAGCGCCGTATCACGGCGCTCTGACCAATCACAACGCTGCATTGCAGCATTCTGATTAGTCAGGGGAGCCTGGGTGCTTACCAATCATATCGCTGCATTGCAGCGTTGTGATTGGTCAGTGAGGCCTGACTGTGCTTCCTGTTTGATGACGAGGAGAGCAGAGACACGGGACCGGCAGCAAGGTACGTTTATAAAAAAAAATGTTATTGCGCACTCAGTACACCCTCCCCCACTGTGACTCCCCCTTGTGACTGCCTCCCCGCCTCACCATCCGTGAACCATGCCGGCCGCCACTGCTATAGTCCTTCATGCAAAAACAACTCCTCTATATTGCACATTGTCAACGTGCAACTCTATCTCCTGCAGGCTACATACAGCTTGATAGGATTCCGCAGACAAAATAGTATTCCACATGCCAAATGCTACAAAGTTTACTGCTTACAACACCATATCTTAGAAGCCACTTTTTGTGACGTTCCTGTGGCGATAAAGGCTTTGCCTTATTTACAAGGCAGTGTTAAACCACTTAACGTGGCTTAACGCTGCCTTGTAAATAAGGCACCCTTTCACGCTATACTTTGCGTGAAAGGGGTGGGCAATCGGTGTTGCGGTGGGTGTTCCGCCGCAACACCCATTGATTATGACGCTGCCCCCTATTTACAAGGGTGGCATAAATAGGAGGCAGCGCCAAAATTAACACCGAAAAAACCTGGTGTTAACATGGCGAAACGAGGAGAAATGCTTTATTTCTCCTCGTTTTTGTTGTTTCTATGTGTGCTGCAGTACACATAGAAACAGCAAAACGCCATGCATGATTGTTTATGTGTAGGAAGGTGTCCCTTCCTGCACATAAACAATCATTTTAAAAATGACGAGTTGCTACTTCTATGTGTGTTGCACATAAACAATCATTCCCCCCAACACAGGCACCCTTGCACTGTTGTGCAAGAGTGCCTGTGTTGACGCTAGGCAGCTGAAATTAGCACCAGCACAGGGGAAAAAGGCAGGGCTGCACTGTATTGTTGTAAATACGGTGCAGCCCTGCGTTTCAGAAGTGGCGGAGCACGGCGTTAAGCCAAGAAGGCAAGAAGGTTAACGCCCTGTTCCGTCACTTCTTTGTAAATTTGCCCCATTGCCCTTTAAGCCCATCCACCTTCTCCAGAAAACACATTGGCACTTATGTTGTGCTCCATGCAAACCACGTATGGTCGGGCAAATTATACTAATTTATACAGGCCAAATATTGTCCACATTATTTCTCCTCTGTCTATAGGGTGACCAGATTCCCAAAACAAAAAACCGAGACAAGTCATAAACATAGAAGTGGGACTACAGTTTACACTGGTGGCTGGCTGGATCTTGGTGCAGGCAGTGACCTCTGACTCCAGTGAGCAGGGTCATGCTGGCGGTTCAGAGACGCTGTTGCCCCGATGGCTGGCCTAATGACATTCTTGCTGCGTTGTAGAAAGAGAAGGGAAATCCCGAGAGAAAATATCTCTCTTTAAAGGATTTCCCTTCCCACAACAACCTCATCTGGATTGACGTCACGGCGTAA
Organism: Calotriton arnoldi; assembly: GCA_963921515.1. Taxonomy (NCBI): domain Eukaryota; kingdom Metazoa; phylum Chordata; class Amphibia; order Caudata; family Salamandridae; genus Calotriton; species Calotriton arnoldi. The sequence goes on from CAWUFW010000263.1 coordinate 2,633,970, forward strand.
CATCTCCAGTAGTGAGAAGTGAGCATGCGCACATCTTCCTAATACCAGTGCATACTCAGCCACTACTCAAAAACCGGGACATTTCTGTGCTTATCCCAGCCAATATCCAAAAACCGGGACATATATTCAGTTTGGAGGAAAGTGTCGGGACCCCGGGACACTTCACGAAAAACCGGGACCGTCCGGGGAAAACCGGGACGTCTGGTCACCCTATCTGTCTGGAGACTTCATATTGTCACATGGGCAAATACTGCTTCGAAAGATCACCAACAACCTTACAATAGCCACTCATGCATCTTTCAAAAAGCAATCATTCTTTTTAAGTCTGATCTCCACTCCTATTGCAAAGCACCACTCACAGACCATGCCTTAAGTTTACTCAAAGGAAGTTCACCCCACCAACAGACTGAGCCTTCCCAAGCATATGCCTCCAACCAAAATCGCAATCTATCCAAGGACGATGCATATGAACACAACTGATTCAGGATCCACAGACTACGGTCAACCCACAATTCTTCTATTCAAGGATAGAACCAAAGCCAACATAATGAGCATTCACTCACAGATAATACATTCCACACCAGTTTCAACCACCTAATCACAGACTAGATGTCCCCTCACTATGATGATGAGTTCAGCCATAGGCAATGCCCAAACTCAGACTGATCATACTTCCATCAGCAGACTGAACCATAATCCACTTATCAAAACTCATCCCATGCACCCCACCTCCACCCAAATACTGTGCCTCTATTGCTAGACTTGACCACAGCCTAGATAAAATGCCTAGCTTCATAGATCATGCCAACAACTTAAAACCCAGGTGAGAGGACCCTAAAAACTCATAAGTCCAATTGAAGGCAATTTTCCATCCACAAAACATCTCTCTTCCAACAGATTGAGTCTCTACCAGCAGCAGTAGCTTTACTCCCATACTGCACTTCCATCCACAGGTGAGTCCTTATTTTTTAAAGGCAATTGCTACAACAAGCACTGCCATTGTGTAGCAAGGTAAATAATCACTATTACCATTGGTAAAGCCAATGATACTAATTCTATCAAACACTAAAAGGATAGACGACTGTCAGCCCTACTAAATTTCAAATTTATGTCATGGAAGTATTATACAAATCTCAGTATTGAAGACAAACACCTAAAATGTCTCCACACATAGACTTTGCCACCAATATGCAGACTATAAGCGACAGACATGGTCATATTGAAGGAATGAGTTAGAGGTACGCCCTGATCTGGTTACACCCTCCAAACAGCAGTGAATGCACTTGAAAGTTTGCAGTTTGCAGATTTTGGATAATCAGATAGTACTGCCATTATTTATACGGAAGTATGACCCCTGCTACTGGGCTGCATTTCATCCAGTGGCGTCACTAGGGGGGTGCGGACCGCACCGGGTGACACCATCACATGGGGTGACACCTTTCCCAAATGAGACTATTTACTAAATAGTCTCATTTGGGAAAGGTGTCACCCAATGTGATGGTGTCCCGGGTGACACCATCACATGGGGTGACACCTTTCCCAAATGAGACTATTTAGTAAATAGTCTCATTTGGGAAAGGAGTCACCCCATGTGATGGTGACACCATGAGTTACCGCACTGGGTGACACCAACCCTAGTGACGCCGCTGATTTCATCTGTGGCAATAGGTCCAGGAAATGTAATTACGACCACATTATGACTCACTCTATAAAAATAGGGTGGTAATATCAAATCCAAAATTGCCAGAAACAGGGTGGTATGCCTACCACATTATCAAGACAATATGAGTTTTAAATCTTAAATGGGAAGTAACATGGAGTACCCAAAATAATCAGTCCATTTTGCCCTATTTACCCAATTTCTCAGCTTTTTTTCTGGGCAAATATTAGACCTACTGGGACAAGTGACATAAGTGATCAGAGAAGCAGTTGCTAAATCACACCCTTAACACCAGTGGCATTCTGCACCTGGTAAAACCTGTAATGAGTGGGGTGGAGTGGTTCTTCAACAGAAATTCATGAGGAGCTACCACTCAAAATAACTTGTAGTGAGATACTTAGTAATTTTAACCCTTATCAATCTCAACTAAAAGTCCCATGCAATAGTAATATTATTCCCAATTAATGTTAAAGATTCTCAAATGATAATTGTAAGGTTTGTGGAAAACGTCAGTCTTGCTCCTCATCCCCTTGGCGTCATCACTGGATCTTTTCAAAGGTTTACCAATCATTTGAGCTTCATTGCAGACCCCTTACCAATTTTAATTCTGAATTTAGGTCAATGGATAGACCCTGGTACATTGAACCACAGAGAGAGGGCTGGTCAAACAGATAGATGGTTCAACAATAATATTTATCTGATCCCTAAGTTTCTCAGAACTCATAACTTTTGGTAGAGTATCCTTGTCACTCACCCGCAGACATACCTTCAGTCACAAGGAATGCGTACACTCACAGACCATGTTTCGACCCAAGAATTTATCCTCAGCCATAAATCATGTTTCCACTTAGAGCAAACAACAACAAATATAGGCCATAACCTCAGTAACAGGTTGAAGACCAGCTCACAGAATATATGTGCAGGCCTTTTCTACAACCCCAGCCACAGTCATTGCCTGCACCAAGCAGGGTTCGACTGGAACAAAGATTAAGCCCAGGCATTAAACAAAAAGTCCCCCACATTTGTGGATCACATCCCTTCATGAATCATTGCTTGATTATTATCAGGGGTGGATTTCGGAAAACATTTGTGGCAAACAGAACTTTTTTTCATGTTTACAGCATTAGCCATTATTCCACTATAGCTAACCCACTGGTATCCTCACACTCCTCTTCAGTTCTATAACTCTCATCACCTTCAATTCTTAAATCCATTGCTTGCTCTTAGATCTGCTGGCTCTTCCTCACCTATGGATCACTGAACCAAACCTGTCCGCATAAGTGAACACAGAGGATCATCCTTACCCTCGTGTCTGGAGGCTTTTGTTCACCCTCGGGGACCCATACTAAGGCCTTGAGGCTATTGCTCACCATAATTTGGTCCTAAACTACCCACTTACTAATGCTACCCTAAAGTTCATTTCCACTCCACAGTTCCCCAAGGCTCCTGCTCACACTGAGGTCACCATGGCCTCCAACTCACTCTCAGGTTTCTTTGAAATGCAGCTCATCTTGTGTTCACCCGTTATCCCTGTTCACTCTTAGGCCTGTAGCTCTTGCTCACTCCTGGCGGAAAGGTCCAGTTCACCATCAGTTCCCTGAGAGCCATGTTCACCTTGAGATTCTTAGAAGCTTAGATTTACCATTAGTTTCTTTGGTGCTCTGCTCACGCTAAGGACACGAGGTTTCAGATCTCAGGCGCTCCTGCTCACCCTCAATATTCACAGAATCCAAAGTGGGGACCATGAGCTTCAAAGGCATTTCTTAATTTAGCTCCCTAAGTCTCTAGCTCATCCTCAGGCCCTGAGGTTCCTGTTCACCCTCAATTCCCTGAAGTTTTGCTCACTCTCAGGTCTTCCAGGCCCCTGCTCGCCCCCAGTGCTCCTGCTCATCCTGAGGTGTCTGAAGCTCCTGCTCACTGTCACTTAATTAAAGTCTCCTGGTCAAGCTAAGGTGCCCAAGAGCTCAGATTTCCTCAGAGACATTGATTACTTAAACTTCTGCTTACCTTCAGTCCAGGAGGCTCCTACTTATCCTTAATTTCATGTCCCTGAAGTTCTCGCTCAACCTTCACATCAGTGATTTTCCTGGTCATCCTGAGCCTTTTGTCCAACCTTGGGTGGTTGCAACAGTTGATGGAGCAGGGTTTGAGAAAAATAAAACCTGCTCGGATTAATTCCTCGGAAACATTTACTAACAGTGTGTGGCGAAACTAACATGCAAAAACACGAAAACACGGGGAAATGCTTATGCGCATGCGTGCACTAATGTGTGGACTAATGCATGAAAGACTAGGCCGCATTTCGCGTTCTGCTTGGAAATAAAAATAATAATAATGCTGCTTTCTGCGCGTTAATGTTTTGTTAGACAAATAACGTGGGATAGTGCAATGGGCGGTAAAACAGTGAGAATTATATTTCATGAAATTATTAATATCTGTGTTTTATTCATCGTAGTGATACTTGCATGGGCCTACATCGTTGCATGACGAGTTAAGGGTTAAGAAATGAAAACTAATAAGAGCCGAAAATCGAGCTTTGAGAGAGAATGGAGAAGGCAATGTTGATGACCTTCGAAAATCATTGTTTGTCTGCCAAGTAACGGAAGGATGGCCGTGGGACCATGAGCAAATGTGCAAACTTCTTCTGCGGAAGCTGCAGAGGCGGACAATGAAAATGTAGAGATTTGAAACATGTTACTAGTTGAAGAAAGCGTGTATTCATGAGACGTGGCTTACGTATTGCTAGAAATATTAAACAAAGAATGCTGTGAAAACATGGACGTGACTATTGTGGTGTGATAGAACACCCCCTAAACTGACCAATGAGAGACTAAGATTCTGAAAATGTTGCTACAATGGTGGGTTGGACATTAAGGTTTTTAGAGTATAACTGGGGTGTCTGGGGGGTGTTAGCTAGCTCGTGCCTTTGAAGAAGCTAGAGAGGGGAGATCGTCGCTGTCCGTCGGTTTGCTGTATGCAGATAGAGGCCTACCTGTTTCTTGTTCTTCCTGTCCTACTCTTTGTTCCCTGAACTTTCTTGGGGAACCCCCATCTATTTCCCATGGCCAGGGGCTAGATTTTCCACTAAATACTTAGGTTTGTGTAGCTAAAATCTGAACTTGCATAATCATTTGCAAATGTATTTTTGTCTCTGAAACTTATGTCTCTTCATCTATCCACTCCTTTCATTGCATTCTGTTCATTGTGATATGAGTTTGACATCTTTTTTTGCTTTGATAAATGTTCTCTCTCTGTGATATATACTTTGTTTGCCTTGTAAAACTGTACATGATGAGCATTTACCTTCACATTATTTGCGATAAATATTATTAACCTTATTTCGAGTTTGTGATTTTATTTAGTAGTATAGAATGATAGTTAGTTTCTAATTATTACAGTCAACTTCTCAACTAATGATACATCGACCAGAAGAAAGAGAGTTGATTACAGGTCAACTGATTTAACGTTTTAAACTTGAAACAGCGCAACAGGGATTTATGTGTTGGGTGTATGAGTATGGGCCAGTGATTGTGTTTATTGATTATCGATCCCTGATTGGCGCTGGATCACTGTCCCTGCTAAACCTCAGGCATCGACAGATGTACACATCTAAGTCTTTCATGGACACCATTTTTGTTACCACTCAGAGGCCTCTCTGCATATGATGTCATGAGGGTCTAAGACAGCTTGGTACTTGACTTCTTTTATATTGTTGGCAGCGAATAAATCTGAATCTGCCTGACATGCTAAAGAAAATCACTCCAAATATGTAATAAATCAACCTATAGACTGCTGGACCATCAGAGAACTAAGGAGTGTGTGAGGCCCTATCCATCTTTTCCTTGTTGTAACGACCAGGAAACTTGTGACATCCTCTGAATTTCTTTTCCACCATCCAGATCTCTTTTCACTCCTTTGTAGTCTCACTATGCTAACCTTTTGCATCACATCCTTCACACTCTTTCTGTTCTAATATTTCATTCTTTGCTTCTCTCTATTTAATCTTTCCTCACTTCATCTTTGCCTTAACGTCTTCCCTCTCTCCTTCCTTTCCTTCTCCCTTCTTTCATCTATGTTTATCCAGCATTCTTTTCTTCCCATCTCTAGATTTACTCTTCTCCTCTCTTCTCTCCATTAGTTATTTCTCCCTTTCCAACAACCCTCTGTTTCTTTCTCCTACCTTCTCCTCCGTGTTTCACTTAACTCTTGCTCGTTCTCTCTCTGCTCCACTCCCATCACATTTTGTCCCAGGATGGCTGGTGGAGGAATGAGTTTTTACAGCAACGTTATCCAAACAGGCTGTGCAGTTTTTACCCGTTTCTGTTCGTTTTTATCTAAATGTAAAGCTATTTAACACTTATGAGGTGCTTAGAGATTGTTTTCGCTTTTTATTACTCTTCTACCACCCACAGTGCCCTCCCCATTTTTTGATGGGTGGAAGTTCATTGGAATGAAACTCCCAATCTCAGTCCGATACATACGTCACTAAACATGAGTGGGCTGGCAACAGCCACCTGCAGCTCGCCTGTCTGCTCATTCTGGCCTTCTGAGGGGGCAAAAGCGTCCTTCCCCCACAGACCCCCTAAACGAGACTGGTTAGCTTTTTTTTTTCCCCCTAGAGTTTTATATAGCGCGAACTTGACCCGAAGATTTCAGGTATCAGAGTGATTTACATGAGCAGTAGTTGCGTTACACAAGGGCACATTCATTTTTTTGTTTTTTTGTTAGGCACAGGGAGATTAAGTGATTTGCCCAGAATCACAGTATGTTGAGCATCCCTGCCGAGACTCGAACCCGATTCCCCAGTGTCGAGGTCGGCCGTACTAGCCGTAAGGCCACATCCTCTCCCCAGTTGTGCTGCTGAAAGGCAGCAGGCTCCTTGTCTCCATCCTGAGGAGTCATTGGCACCTCCAGAGGCCCAGGACGAGAGGCGACGCACCACATGCTATGCCTGCGTCTGTCGGTCATTATCATTCTGCGCATGACAATGAAACAGCCTGACTGTGTACTGGCCAGACTGACCCTTACCTAGGGATGCAGCATCCTTATAGGCTCTCCGCTGGCTGGGGCAGCTTGTCTTAAGGAGTGCCAGGGCATTGACCCTCTGTGTTAGAGCTCAGCTGTCACATTCGCAAGTTATTTAGAGTGTTCTGTTTGTTTTGCAGCTTGGGTCTCGTTCTGACCCGACTTTGCCATGCTGGATGGTGGAGAAGTGGGTTGCTCCAGGCATGTTGATTGGCAGCCAATCTGCCCATCACAGTGAAATGAAGTGCGCATGTCAGTCTGACTGTTTCTTTAGCCACAACCAGCCAGACATGCGTACTTCAGCTCTTCTAACAAGCGCTGTGTGAGTGAGCTAGGAGGAACATAGACACAGCCTCCAGGTCTCTGTGTGAGCACTGTGTCTGCATGCTCTAACGAATCTAGGTGCTGCTGCCATACTGTTCACTTATACAAACAACATGAAAGCAGCATCGGGATTGGTTTAGATGACGGGCTACATAGGACACAACCCACGCAGGAATGCTGCTCACATAAGTGAGGCAGGCATAGCTGGAGCATGATGATTAAAATGGGACGTCCTTGCTTCTATTCTGGAAAACAAAAGAAGCAATGAAGCTAGTGTATTTGGTGAGTCCAGCGCAGCGGCCTGAAGAAGCCTTTGCTGGTGTGCATGCAGCATTGAGATTGCCTCCTTAAAGTTTGTCTTATTTAGAGCAGTGCTGACATTCATTATATTAATTGATATTAAAACATTGGCCACTGGTTATTGCAGGATGAACTCCTTATAATGGTGATGATGTTTGTTAATTAAAGCTTTCTTGTCATTAATGCTCACCACTTTCAAAAGTCACCAGCCGCCACTGTCCGCTAAAAGCACCCATCAGCTCATGCCGTGGAGCTACACTACCCAAGTCAATACTGAATATCTTACCAACTTGAGAGAATAAAGAAGTACGTTTATCTGGGCTTGGATTCTAGCTGGACACCAGCAACTTACACACCGATATCAGCAGTGTGCGTTGAATTCGCCAAGCTATCCTACTTGTCACTTATTGAAGACCATGTCTCATCAAACACCCATTGATGATGACTGCACCCAATGACCAAACCTGCACCCACTGACGTCGTCTCAGGCGTTCACCCTGCCATCAAACAAACCCTAGAAGTGAGAAACTCTATTTATGCAGTGAGATATCTCACAGTCTATGACAGAGCTCGGTAACTCGCCAATTAGAAATCATGAAAATGTTTCAATAGTAACTCACACTTAATAATCAACACAACAGGTATCACAGTGCATTATTCATAGTGAATTAAGATTGTGATCCTGTGTGTATTTTGCAAATTTGTAGACCAATATGATGTTTCCTTGTGTCAATTTATTTAGAGTGCTAATTTGCCACCTTCAAATGAGTACATTATGAAATCCATCCACCTGAGTGATTGCAAAATCGTAACATGCATTTTACCCACTCTTGAGACTAACCTTTTAAACTATTTTTCCATCACCTATTGGATCTATCTATCTATCTATCTATCTATCTATCTATCTATCTATCTATCTATCTATCTATCTATCTATCTATCTATCTATCTATCTGTCTTAAAGAGGAAGCAGAACAAAGAGTTTACCGTTCCTAGGGGGGGGGAGGGGAGTCTAGGTCTGCCAGGAAGGGGATTTCTCCTTTTATGAGCAAGTGCCCTCACACACCCCAAGGGGTGTCATGTTTCATCATCGGGCAGCTCCTCATTGGGCCGGTGCTGCAATGTGCAACGGGCCCCGCAGGGGGGGCTCTTTGCTGGGGGTCATTTATTTTGCCGATGTGAATGGTGGGGCGTGTGGTGACTGATTCTGAGTAGAAGTGGGGAGAGAGTGTGTCAATAAAAATAACTAAAGGAATCCAAAAGACAATTTATTCACTGGGTTCCTTTGTTTGATTAAAACGTACAAAGTCGAGGCGAGAGCAGGTTGTAATGAACCTCTCAAGCCCTCAGTTCCTGTGTGTGAAAAGTATGGGGGTCAACATGTTTCATGCCTGGTATTGTCTGGAGGATTTCGACATTTAATAAGGACCAAAAGAATCCCTATCTACTCATATAGGGATTGTAGATTTGTGCAGGTGAATGATACCATACCCTAAAATAATATAATATATAGTATACCTTCTGGGAGGACCTAACTGAGAGGTCTTGTGGCCTCAGTCATATGGGCTAGAATGCATGCTCACTGGCGTTTCGGTGGTTAGTTGAGCAGTTCGCTGTTTCTCGCTGCCCTACGGACTTCCAGTATTGGCAGGACGAGGGGTATATCCAATTAAGTTAAAAAGTTACTTCCTTTTTACACTTTACCTCAACCCCCACCCCCTCCCCCAAGGTAGCGATAGGAGGCAGAGAGGATGAAAGGAAGATGACACTGGTAAAATATCAGCAGTTTATTTCCTCCATCCGGCAACACCAAGCCTCCGGCAGCAACTGCCGACCAGAGAACCCAGCACAGCCTTTCACATTCTAATTGTCTACGTCTGGCTCGAGCTGAGCCCATTTACACAGACCCCACCATATCCCCTTTCCTTACAATAAAGAAAACAAAGCATAATACACATGTGTAATGTATTGAAGGAAAACCTGCTGGAGAAAACAAAAATGAAAAAGAAAATAATGTATTCACAAAATGAAACACCAATTCACTAGAAATAAAGGGAAACAACCTTTGGAACGCATGTATTACATCGCATGCCATTCGATCGAGGTTTTTACAACGCAAGTCGTTACAACGACTTGCACTGGAGGGCGCTATAGGACAAGGAGTAGTTTAATTTACTATCCAACACCTTCCCTACTGTACGTAGGCTAGAGTTGGAATAGTAAATTAAACTACTCCTAAGTCCAGCGCTCTCCAACGCAAGTCGTTGTAACGACTTGCGTTGTTAAAACCGCGATCTAATGGCATGCGATGTAATGCATGCGTGATATCGTCATACATCCGAAATAAAAAGGGTACACAGTGCAAAAATGCATGAACACAATAGCAAATAAACACTCCACTAGTACATAGCATATTCATCAAACCTTTTGGGTACACATTTCCTGCTAGGAGTGCTGACGCGATTTCCATTCACATCCCTACATCCTTCTACACCTGCACACCCATTTTCTTCTACACCTTCTACACCTGCACACACAAAATCAGCCTTAGAAACAGGTACCACCACAATCATACTTTTGCTCCACACTTTACCATTCTCTAACACCACCACACGATCCTTGACTTGCCTCACCACCATGAGCGAAGAGAACTTAGATTGGCCTTTCCTCACATGGCGAGGGATAACAACCCTCACCAGATCACCAACCCTCACGTCAATTTTTCTTTCATGACCATCACCTTTAGCTCAATATGTTTTCTGCACACGCTTGCGCACATCCAACACCTTTCCTACCTTCCTACAATCAAGGGTTTTCCTCCCCATCCACTCCCTTTTGAACCGGGTACATGCCAACCTGCCTCTTAACAGTGAAAATGGAGACATTCCTGTACTGACATGAGGAGTCGTTCTTATAGCCCACAACATATCATGAATAACTTCCATCCAATTCAACCCATGGATCAACGCTAACTGTAGTTGATCCTTGATTACAAGCTTCACCCTTTCCACAAGACCATTGCTGCTAGGGTGATACAAAGATGTTCTCATGTGTTTGATACCATTAGACTTGAGGAATTAATCCATCTCTTTAGAGACTAATTGGACACCATTGTCCGTCACCAGCTCCTTAGGAAAACCTTCCCTGATAAACACCTCCTGAAAGAAATTAGTGATTACACTTGAATTCACACTGTTGACAAATTTCACATCAGTCCACTTGGACATGTAGTGTACCAGCACCAACGCATACTTGGGTGAACTTCCAAGAACCCCAAAAGGACCGGATATATCAAAAGCCAACTTATGCCACGGCACCCCATTACTGTCTACTGACTGTGCAGGTAATGGCACAACAACTTGTCATTTATCACTCAAAATGCAAGCATTACATTCCTTCACATAACGTTCCACATCCTTGTCAACCCCCAGCCACCAAAAACCTTCTTGAACTCTCCTTTTCATTGCCCGCATACCCATGTGCCCCTCATGGGCAAATCCTAAAATTCTAGGTCTCAATGCACAAGGTACTACCAATCTGTCACATCTCAAAAGGACATCACCAACCAGTTTGAACTCATTGGCAGATCTCCAAAACGGAATTGCCGCTTCTTCCATGTCATGAGCATATGGCTACTGCCCTCCCACATACTTAATCACTTTCTGCAATACTCCATCTTCATCAGTAGCATCACGACATTAACCTTCAGATAACACACCATCATTAATAGCATTCACAGAACACACCAATTCCAAATCATCCTCACAATCCTCACTCTTATCAGTCTCTTCTTTGATTGGCAACCATGACAAACAATCTGCAGCGAAATTCCGGACACCAAAACAAATTTCAAATTATAATGATGCTCCTGCATGCGATATTGTCACTTTGCAATGCGAGGAGTTGCTCTTCCACCACAGCCAGTCTTGAAAAGCCCAACCAATGGCTTGTGATCGGTACGTAGAAGGAATTGATTGCCCCAAACGAAATTCCTAAAGTAATGAACCCCCCCACCACAAACCCAAAGCTTCTTTTCTATTGTGGGATAGGTTGGTTCAGCACCACAAAGCGTCCTAGACACGAAAGCAACGATCTCCTCTTTGCCATCATCTCTTCTCTGCATCAAAACTGCCCCCAACCCATGGTTGCTGACGTTGGTAGTGATAATGCATGTGTCATGGGTGTTGAATGATTTGAGGGGTTGCTCAGTTACGATCTACTTTATCAAGTCAAAAACACTCTTACACTCAGCACTCCATTCGTATGACACGCCTTTCTTTAAAAGTTCCCGCAAACACACGGTCTTGCTAGAAAAATTGCTCACAAGCTTGGCATAGTATTCGATCAAACCTAGAAATGACCTAAGTTGATCCTTACTACTAGGCACAGGTGCATCCTCAATAGCCCTCAGCAGTTTTAACTTGGGCTTGATTCCCTTACTAGAAACATGATGACCAAGACAGTCCACCCCATCGCAGCAAAAAGTAAATTTCTCTTTCTTCAAAGTCAAACCAGAAGCATTCAAGACTTCCAGCACTTGCTCTAATCTATCATCATGTTCACTGTTGTTACTTCCATATATCAAAATATCATCTTGGAAGCATAGCACTCCACACATGTCCTTGAAGAAATTGTTCATGAGCCTTTGGAAAACAGACGATGCCGAGGCTAAGCCAAACGGCATCCATCTATAACGAAAGGTTCCTTCAGGAGTGACAAAAGAAGTCAGATGTCTCAACTCCTCGCATAACTCCACCTAATGGTAGGCTGCCAACATATCCAAATTTGTAAATATCGCAGCACCCTTTAATGTGGACAACAATTCATTGATATTAGGAAAGGGTTGCCGATCAACCCAAATATTAGAATTCAAGTCGCGCAGGTCCACACACAACCTCAAAGATTTGTCAGATTTGCATGCTAAAATGACCGGAGCCAACCATTCAGACTCTTCAATCGGTTCAATGATGCCCAATTTGCACAGCTTCTTCAACTCTAATTTAAGCTCATTCCTCAGGTTTAGGGGAACACATCTCACTTTGTGTACCTTGGGTACTGCACTATCCTTTAAAATGATATGGTGTTTAAACCCTTTGAGTTTGCCAAGGGAATCAGTGAAAATGCCAGGATTCTTTACTAACCACTTAATCTATATTGCACACTGCTTTGTTACACACCTCCAATAACCGTTGTCTGGATAAGACCAAATCAGGATAGTTGGGGTCCAAGATTATGTCCAAATTTCCCTGTTCATTCCACCCCAATAAATTGGACCCACCCTTAGCTATAAACACCGTGCCAGTGGATGTTTTGTTGTCAGATCCCAATGTAGCTTCAAATTGGTCAAAAATTTCCACCTTCTTTTCCCCATACACAAAACTTTTCACATGTGATTCGCTCAAACTCGGTATGTTCAATCTGGCAAAATCAGATTCTCCAATCAATGGGAACGGCGATCTTGAATCAGCCATTACTGATACTTCAACATCATTTATAACGATCTCACATATGGGAGGTTTCCTTCTGACAACGTGATGCACAGCTGACACCATGTTCTCAACATGCGATGATGATGAAGACAACATTAGTATCACACTCCCATCTTCATCAGATTGACTACCGTCTTCGATGGATTTAATCACCGTGTCGCCCTGTCCCTTAGGACTCTTGGATGACTTACACACTCTCGCGAAATGGCCCGCTTACCACACTTGAAAAACAGAACATTTATAGCTGGACAGTGTTTGGCGGTGCTCACATGCGTTTGGCTTCCACAACGGAAACACTCTACATCCACACATTCACTAGATATTTTAACATTTGTCCGGGCATTGCCTCCATGGGATTTGTCCAAACTTTTACCATTCACCTTATACACATTTTTTGGCATTGTGTTCACTTCATGTGTAGATGTGCCTCCACCCATCTCCCTCATACAATGCTGAGAGTGCTCAATACTTCTAGCAATGGTCAATGCTACTTCCAGACTAGGATCCTCAGTGGATAATAATCTCTGTTGAATTTTTTTATTGTTAGTTTTTTCAATTAGCTGGTTCCTTATGATTTCATCCTTGAGGTCACGATAGTTGCATGTTATAGCCAAGGTGCGTAACACGGCTACAAAATCATCAATAGGTTCATCTGGCACTTGGAAACGTTACAAAAACTTGTGTAGTTCCAACACCACATTCTTCTTGGGGTTAAATCTCTTGTTAAGAGTGTGCACCACAGACGGATACTCATCAACCATATCACTATCTCCCCCAGTCTCTGCATGCATCAATATCGTCTCAACAGGCAACGTCTTGAGAGTACTCTTGCCTTCAGCACCTAAATTATATACTAACAGAGCTTTTTTCTTCTTTGACTTAAATGTATCTCCATCAGTGGCCTCCAAATAGGCCTCAAATGCCTCATACCACCATTCCCAATTCAACATTGGGGTGCCTGGAACTGACAAAAATGCAGGAGGTGGAGACATCTTCTCCATTATAGCCAAATATTTGCTGCTAGAGTTGCTGCTACAACACTGTGGCCCAAAATCACCTCCAAATGTTGTTAAAATTACCGTTTACTGGGTGTGCCTGTCAACGTTTATTTCAATCTGAGCAGGAATACAGGCAGACAGACAGGCTACTTTGAATCGTGTGTAGTGAGCTCCTTCAATGAAGGCTGTTCTCCGCATTCAAGTAAAAGGTGTGCCTGTCACTGTGCACCTCGAGACAGACAAATGCTGGTGCGCTGACAGGCAGCGCGCACAGATCCTCCACCAAGATGGTGGTGAATATCAATGTGCAGCGTCCACACGACGCTCACAACACCGTTGCCATAATGCCCCAAACCAAAATGGCAGTAACATGAGGACGATGACGCTGAAGGGTAGCGTTAAAGTGGTTGCGAGCAAAATTGGCCAAATCCTTCTTGAATCCCCCAGGGACTAACGCTGTGCCAATTACAGCCCGATCCAGGAGCCAGGAATCACCATTAATCCGTCCAGGACGTTTGCGCCGCCTGTAAACAAGGGCGCAAGAAGCCCTATACACGCCAGCCAGAAGCCCTATACACGCCAGCCAGCACGGACGCCCAGGATTACAAAACACAGTCCGGGCAGTTACCGACTTGTGGGTTCCTCGGTGCTGCCATTCGTCGCCAGTGAAAGGAAGATGACACTGGTAAAATATCAGCAGTTTATTTCCTCTATCCAGCAACACCGAGCCTCCGGCAGCAACTGCTGACCAGAGAACCCAGCACAGCCTTCCACATTCTAATCTTCTACGTCTGGCTCGAGCTGAGCCCATTTACACAGACCCCCACAGAAGGCTTCTCCAATGTGCGGTAGAGGGATGTTGATTCAGATACAGCATAACACCGTATTGTTAAATCTCCGACTCTTCTAGAGACTTAATTTAAATGGCACTATGGAATGAAACCCTCCAAATAACTCCACGACTCACTATCCACACCATGCACATGCTATGCTTCTCATACGGCTACCTCACCTCCCCCCCTCCATAAGCCACACTCCCACCCTGCTGACATCAATGCGCCATACTTTTTGGCCCCTGGGAAAATGTTTGGGAGTACCAATGACAAGACTATACTCTGCACATCCACAAATATAGTTTAGACCATGGTATTTTTTCATGTTTACTTGGTTTAGCAACAGATAGTTATCTGAAAGCAAGATGGAAGGAGTTAAATATGTGCAGTATGAAAAGATCACATTGAAGAGAACTCATGGCCTTTAGGAGAGTTGTTAACTGGTGTAAAGTAATTGTTACTTACAATCAGTCAGGTAGTAAAACATGTTTTTTTCATGTCATTTTGATGTGCTCTGGTAATAAATTTGAATGTGACCTTTGCACTGCAGCGATACTGTGAATGTGTGTTTATTGGGGCAGTTAATCTAAATAACATGTATTATTGTATCACATTTATTTTCACTGCCTTGCTCTCTAAGAGGTGGTGCATACTGCTAAATTATTGCATGCCATGGAGCACACTTGGGTGGGATTGTGCGTATTATTTCTGAATGATTCCTAATTTGTACAATTGGTACGGTTGGAGGTGCAATGTGAAATATATATGATAGCCCATTGGGGCATAACAGACTGAATAGGAATCCATGGCACCCCAAAACATAGCAGTATAGAACAGCACTTCAAGGTTAACTTATTAAAATACAATTTTTATAGTGTGTTTATGATTGTGCAAAAGGGAAGAGAAACCAAAATGATTTTTACTGATTTCCACTTGGGCATGAAAGAACATCTTTTATACAGTGAATGTGGGACCCACAAACACACAAATAAAGATTTTTGGATGTCTCTTATTAAATCATAATTTGGCGGCACTTGAAACAAGATTGTAATATTGTAATGGCAAAAAGATGATAGCTTGAAATTAGAGCATGTATTGTTTGATTCCAGCTACAGATAAGGGTGCTATAAGCAATTGATAATCAAAGTTACAATTTGTAGCATTTTTTACTCTTGGAGCAATAATGCTCTTTATGAATGTAGAATTGTGCTATTTCTATTATGTATTTTTTTCTATGTCAATGATACCGATGGTGGACAATTTATTTAGATGCAATGACACACCATTTTGTTTGTATACCGGTCTTGAGAAAACCCATTAGTTGGTTTTAAAATGCATGACTGATCAGTGAGCCATGTGATAGAAAAATAAATTCCTCTTTTAATTGCATGATGGAGTGTGAACTAATCCTTGAAAGCAAGGAACTGTTTTTCAAAGACAGAAGTGGTTGCCTGAGGACCGTCACACACCAGATCCACTCAGGCAGCATGTGTATGGGGCCTGGGTTGTTCCCATTTTGTAGGTGGGGAGCTGTGCCTTTAGGATGTCCTCTTTTTAGTGTTTTTTGTTGATTTGTGCTACTTTCTCAGTGTTTGTAAATCTTTTGAATTCAGTGCTTATCAGGGTTTATTCAGCTGCTTAACCCCCAAACAGTAGCGGTCGGTGGTGGGAGTGCCGCCGGGCACTGACGTGGGGCGGGGGGTAGTAAACTACGGATTACGGGCGATTACAGGTAAGTACACGTATAAATAAATAAAACGAATTTCGTTTCTCGCGCTGCATCGCCAAATGTGATGCAGCGCGAGAAACGAAATTCGTTTTATTTATTTATATGTGTACTTACCTGTAATCGCCCGTAATCCGTAGTTTACTACCCCCCACCCTGCCCCTCCCCCGCCCCATGTCAGCGCCCGGCGGCACTCCCACCACCGACCGCTACTGCCCCCAAAATAGATAAAAACTGTGTGTTTTTCAAGTGTTTACAAAACATGTTATTTTTTTGCAGTGATTGTTATAAAGCACATCTTTAATTTAAAGGAGAAATAATGCAGGCTGCAGAGTGTCTTCCAAATGCCAGTGTGTCCAATGGACTTATCGTTGAGTTTTTTAAGCATAGAAAGTCTGTGCATTGCACTCACACTCGCATCTCATTACCGTCTCACATCTAATTTCCTCTCACACTCACTCTATCAGGACTCAGTTCCGGTTTACAGGACTATAAATAGATTAAAAAGTAAGAGCAAAAAAGTAAGAATGATATATTCAAATGTTTAATAAACAATTTCCTGGACACAGTTAGGGGTTGTTCACCTACTCTTTACTGAATTTACGACATTGTAGGTGAGGGCAATCTTGACAAAAGTATAGTACCTTGTGAAACTTTTTAAATGTTGTATTGTACTGGCTTAATATGTAGCCCTGCACTCTGAGTCACCTTAAACATTATGCTTTCAGAATGCTCACCACTCCTTTTCTGTACCCTATGCCTGACTACATTAAGGTTGTGCTGCTGTTGAGAGGACATTCATAGATGCCAATTGTCCCAATGGAAAATGTCTCTACATTTTTTATTGGTATTTATTCACCAGATATCCAACAAACACTTAAAACTTGTGCGAATCAGTGATTCTGTCCATTCTCTGTGTGATTACTTTCAGTCCCTCTATTGTAATGCTATTTCTGTCTCTCTGCATGTACTAAGGGTGTGTGTCAATGGCAGTGCATAGTGTGGCAAATGGAAAAAAAGAAATGCGTGTGTGTGATCATGTGCTGTTTAGGCGAAAACGTGGCACACAGCATGACAACAGTGTTCAGGGGGCTGCGCCACATTTTTGCCGGCATCCTTCAAATGTCGGGGTACATAGAAACTTTGTACCGGCAAAATTGTTCCTTGACAATCGTGCACTCATAGGTTTTCTGTTGAAACCTCAGGTTGTGTGTTTGTGCGAACATCTCTGTGTATGTTCGATTAGTGTTTGATGGTAATCTCATCTGTCTGCATTCTTACTTTATTTAGAAGGGAACTGAAAAAAAAAATTCAACAATGTATACCTTCAGATGTAAATGAAGACAACTAAAGAATGGACCTTTGTGCACTTCTCATACGTGAACCACAATCGAAAGAGTTGCATTTTTGTATTTAAAACGTTTAAAAGAGGTGATTCGGTTCTATTGTTATACTATTGCACAGTTGAAAGATTATCTTGTTACATTCCTCCTTTGCAGCAGGAAATCAAGAAGAAGCTGCACTATTAAAAACATATACACTGTCCTGCATTTGCGATGAAATTGTAAACTTCATTGTGAAGAGCATATTATATTCAACTTAATTTCCAAATCCTATTTTGCTTTTCCAAGCAAAGGTTCCACTGGGAATAGTAATACTTACTAACAGTTGTCTTTCATTTACAATTATATGTCTATGATTCGTGCTCCACACTGGATCCAAAAAGGCAAGAGCAGTGTCAGCCATCAAGAGGGGATAGAATTCTACTGTCATCCAGTGGAAAAGTTCAGTATTTTTCAGTTTAATCTGAAACACAACATTTCAGGCCCGGTGGGCTTAAACCAGGGATAATCGGTTGAAACCGAAAACTGGATTAGCACAATGCCATTGATGTTGATCTAGAAATGCGACAAAACAGTTTGCCATTTTTGCAGTAAAGTCTTTCAGCATAAGATTAGCTAGTGCTATCCTCACCAAGTTGAAAAATATCAACAGCCTTTTACCATTCCAGGCACAGTATTACAGCCTTGGATTAGTAATAAACCATCCAAGCCAACCTCGAATGAATAAAAACAGCTCCTGACACACATGTTTCATTCGTATTGGAGCTCATCAGAGAAGCATAGCTTTGTCCGGACACACTGGCGTACCCAATATAATTCCGAACAATTCCCCATGCAGGCATAGAATGCCATTTCAACTATACAAAATATGTTTGAGCTCTTGGTAGTGTCCAAGTTTGAGGTGAAAAACAGCACCTTTATATAAAACGCTCTACAACACCAATGACACTCTAAATCTTCTCACCTTAAAGGTCAGATTTATTTTATGGTTCCCTTTAGGGGTAATAAATACAAAAATTAAAGTTGCAGAATCTGTTCTACCTCTTCTGGGAACAAAAATCAACAGCCCCAAAATGGCAGCTGGGGTCTGTGATACCAACAAAGGTACCACTGATCGGAGTCCACAATAGAGATGTCAGAGAAGCACAGATCCCAAAAATGTACTGCTGTTACAGGTCAGGCGTCATGGCTCAGTTCAATGAATCCAAGGCTTGCGTTTAGAGGCAGATAAGACAGAGTTAGTGATATTCCCCGCTAGTACCGAAGGGAGGTATAGAAGGCACAAGATATGGTCTAAAGCCATTCCCTATTGTCAGCCTCAGATGGGGATCGCCACTAGTTGTACCCAGTAGGTGCAACATTAATGGGGAACGGGCAGACTATTAGGGTTATATCTTTACAATTTATCTTTGATTCTGCGAGAAGTGGGGAACATTTGCACTACGTTCAGGTAGGCAATGCTTCCTGACTTTCTCAGAGGTGAAGCTTAGCTTCACCCAGTTCTGATCACCTGCAACTTGATGTCCATCCTAAGAAGGGTTGGACAACTTATGGCTCCTGGGAATTGCCTCTCAGCAGTGAGGTTTGGGATCTACTACTTAGGGATGCCTTTATCCTGAGTTGTAATGGGTAAAACATTTGTTGCATTTATCATCACACTAAAACTATACACAAGTCATTCTGTACCAGCCCCCTGACTAGCAGTGAGCAGTAGGGACAGTTTGTGACTTCTGGCCTTCCCTATGACTATGTTCCTTAGTGGAGCTGGGCACAAGGTCATGGCATGGCCTCTGCTCAATGGCCCTCCCACCATTTATTTTCAATACTCAAATCAGAAAGCCCAATTCATAAAACTGCAGAAACATTTGGATCACCTTAAAAGAAAAGTGCTGAACAAAAGGTTGCATGTTGCTTGGTGAGGTCAGATTCCTCACACTGGGGTATATCCTTGACCCTCCTTAGAAATGGAATATGGGTACTTGGCCACCAAATGGTTCTAACGTTTTGTGTCATAACACTGTGATTGGTGAATTCATTTTGCCAATTTAGCGCTCGAGTCCTCATTCTCAATTCAGGCATTTTAAGCCTTCTCAACTAATTAGCTTTCTAAATGTTCATTTAAATATTTCAAGACTCAAGAATCGAACTGTCCAGATATATAATAGTTGTTTGTTTTTAGGGGGCGGGGGCGGGGATCGATAGTTTAAAAAAAAGTATGGATTTACCATAAACAAACAAAAGCACATATAAAACAGTGGCCTATATCTTGGAGTTGGCTCATTCAAAGGTTTTTTGCCATTTGTTCCTCAAGGTTGACCTATAGGTTGTGTTTGAGACCACCATAACTTCCACTACCAAGCCAGAGCAATACACTCCTTACTTTTGAAGCTCAGGCGAACTTATAAGCTTCTTCACAATAACTAGGGGCAGTTAAGGGTTTTTCTTTTGTTTTGGAAGTACGTTATGGGACAGTGATGGACAGTAACTAGGATGAGTGAGGGTTATGTAGCTATGGAGACAGTGCATGGAGGACGAAGACATTTTGCCAAGGAGGCAAGAGGTCTCACAGAGTATGGGACTGTGCGAGGGGTGAGTGGGGCAGGGAATGGGGGGATCGATAGAGCCTTCATCAGGATAGTTCTTCTGGGTGGCAGCAGTCTACCCACACCTACAAAGGGCTACTAAGCGCAAAGTTTTTACAGTTTTTAATCTTTGCTAGGTTTTCACTTCAGCTTTACGTGAAACTTGAAAAGTTTAAACAAAATTTTCAAAGTTGACAGTCACCCTACTTTACCAATGCATAATCATAACTACAAATTCACTACAATACATCTATTAGATAGAAAAGAAGGAGCCACTCTGATTTTACTAAGCACAGTGACATACCCTCACTGCTTTATACCTGGGGCACCTATAGAATGATTTAATTCAAGAGCATTTTCGGTTATTTCCATTGACCATAAGGAAGCGCTCTTCTGAAATGTTTACCGTTACCCTTTCAAAAAGTAAAACATAGTTCAGGAAACATGCTCTAATTTCCTTACCGATGTATATATAAACCCACCCTGTTCCTAATAAGATTTGCGCCAGTGTGCTTCCAAATGCAAATAAACAAATTCTTGAGGGGGAAAGTAATCCATTTAGTCCTCTCTTGGAAAAGCAAGGCTCTCCTTCTGCTTTATTTTCCTCAGTGTCTTATGCTTTTAGTTTGTTATGTGATGGTTTACACAGAACTGCCCTGGTCGCCACTCAAACTACATGACCACACCAGCAAGCCCGGTCTCTGCTCACTGCAATGCCTTTATCTACAGTGAGCTCCTTACCCACAGACTACACTCACCCAAATACTACCTACACCCACGAGCCAAACGACAGCATCTCTGACCATAAGCTATGCTTCCACCGGCAACCTACACCCGAAATGTATGCATTCTCTACATAGACAGCAGAAGGGGATGACAAGCACCCAAGAAAAAGGATATATTTTCTTAAGTCCCATCAACCTCCAGCATTACTGGATACTCACTGCTATCTGAAATGGAAACCAAGACTTACTGGGCAGCAGCAGCACTTATGACAGACAGGGGTCTATGATACTTCTGCCCTACAATTTAGTACACTAGATTCTTGGTTTATTATTCTCCACTAAAAGTTAAAGATGAGCCTTAATGTAATTGACTGCTGTTTGCCCTGTCTTACCTTTATAGTCAAGACTAAGGGCCCAATTTATCAAGGGTTTGCATCGTGTTTGCACAATGCAAACCCTAAATGGAGATTTATCAAGCCACGTAAGGCCACTTTGCATGGCCCTGCATGGCTAGATAATTCAGGAATAACTCAATGCAGCGCAAATCATTGCATTACTCTGCCCTGGGAAGCCATTCCATGAGTGTTGCATGGATTTTGATGTAATCCCAGATTTACCATTGTTGGTAGACCCTGGGAATGCGCCAAAATGCTACGCCATTCTAACTGTGCTGCATTCTGCAGAACACATAGATAGAGGAATATGCCTCAAGGGGAATGTTTTTGTGCAGGAATGTGTCCCTTCCTGCACAGAAACAATCCTCCATTCGAAGCAGGCACCCGCTAGCCAGCCCATTGTGCGCCAGCACTGGGGAAAGGACAGCAATGCGCCATATTGTAATAAATACGGCACATTCTTGCCCTTTCCCTGTAATGCTGCGCTGCATTACTTGTACATAAATAGGCCCCTTAGAACAGAGTTTAGCACATGTACTCACCACAGCTCGGATACAACTTAAATGGCTGTCATGGTGCCCCAACAGCACACCATCTCTGACAAAACACTTGACAGAACTCCAAACAAAAATCGCAACCAGATTTAGGATATAGTTGGATGCCAACATATTCACAACAGCATTGCCCAACAACATATCACCTCCTTAAAACAGCACCTATTAAGATGGATGTCTGATTATGCGCCAAGCGCAATGCGAATTTGAAGTTAAATGGCTGTTAAGGTATCCAACAGCACCTGGTTCTGTTAGTTACTTACCCAGATATACATTTTCTGAACAATTGGCACCCAGACCTGCTGAGAAACTATGAAAGCAGTTTAGGTCTCACCCAAGAAAAATACCAACAACCTATGTTCCCTTTAGGATGCGTTTGTGCGCTCGCGAGCAGCCTTGCTTCTTACAGCGTCCAGACATTCAGTGGGAGCGCGCTCTTCCCTCGAGGAGCAAAATGCATAACAAAAGGAAAGTGTGAAAACGTCTCTTTTCAAGGCAGGCGGCGCACCAGGAGGCCCAGTAAATCAATTAAATGACAAAGGGGCTGCTTCCAGTGTTCCAAGAGGCACCTAGCAGGCAGTGTGAAACAAAACATATGTGAATGTGTTTCACACTGCAATGAGAGGGTGTGGATGTGGCATTATGGCCAATGCTGCTGACATTGGAACTGGGGGAACATTGCAGGGCTGGCCCTAGGGCAAGTATATTAAAGTTGAGTGTAGGGAAATTTGAGTGTAGTGATTAGACATGGAAGTGAGATAGAAAGACAGAAAGGGAGAGGAAATGAAAGAAAGCAAAGAGAAACATAGAAAGGAAAGGAAAACTGTCGGGAAAGAACTTCTTTCTTTCTGAAAGGATGATAAAACAACCTACAGGGGATAGGTAGACCAAGAGGTGGCATACAAGGAGGTCGGAGCCAAGGAGAGGAACAAGATGAGAGAGAAGCATAGTCAAGATATAGATTTGACAGAGTAAGGGTGGAATGAGCGATAAAAGGGAGATTACAGAGACTTTGTGGGAGAGAGGGAAGAGTAGGACATAGATTGAAAAGAGGAGACACAATGAAGGAAAAGTGGAGCAGAGCGGAATTAGAGAAAGAAAAAATGGGATTGTAAGGAAGAGCAAGGAGAGAAAAAAAGCTAAAATAAAAAAAGGGAGGAAGGCAGTAAGGACAAGCTAGGAGTTCAAGTGGAAGTGGACAGAGATAAGAAAAGGTGTGAGGAGGAGATAATAGTGGCATGGAGATAGCAAATAGAGAGCAATTATAGGTAGAATGATTAGGACACAAGATGCAGTGCGGTACAAGGAGCACTCTGAGTGCCAGTAATGGGTGTCTTTTAATACCAACCCAGAAGTGTGTGCGAGTGTGTGGGGGTGTTCTTTTTTTACTGGTTTGCATTAAGGCCCATGGCACCCTTACTATGCCACTGATTTTTGGTTGCTTGCACACCACATATGCTTGTATATTAAGTTGTTGCTTATCTTCAGTGCACGCAGCCTTAGCTGCAGTGCACAAAGCACCTTTATTGCCGCACATAGAGAAAACAAATTCGAGGGAACATTGCCTACAGCCCTAATAGGTACCGCACTCACTATTCTGACAACGCACTTCACAAAACCAAATCAGGCTGGGTTCCTAATAAAACACTGTGAGTCTTTTTATAATAAAACAATAACTAATTATTCATCTCTGCAATATAAAATAATGTATTGTACGTTTCTGCTACAGAGTAGTGTTGATAGGCAAGAGCGATACTCACTATTAGAGAATTGGGCCAAATCTGGTCAAGAAACTTGCTTTCAGAAATTAATATGGTCACACTACTCTTCTCTATAGTAATAATCATTTTTAAAAACTTGGGGGGAGGAGACGAAGGCCACACATCACTATTGACACTTGAATGAAGAAAGCCAACCAATAACAGCTGATGCTAATCAAAAATTGATCACATTGGGGTGTGCCAAAAGAGACAGGATGTTCTTGGACCGGCAACAATACCCAGCAGACGGGAAGCAGGCTTCTGTTGGATTATTTCCGTGAATGTCAACAGAGTCATACTTTCTTGAATAAGATATTTTCTCTAACAGAGCTGGTTTGCATAATTATGCAGAAACAACAAATGCCCACTTCAGCTTCCAAGTATCTGGCATATCACATAAGCCAATGAAATATGCATTTATAACTGAATATTCAAGATATAATATAAAATGCATTCACAATACTGTCAGGTTTAGGTACCTTCCTTCCTGATAGCAAGGCCCCTGCACCTGTGTTCATTAAATCCCTAGTGTCGGAGGGCCCCCAAAAGGCAGCAACTCCCTGACCGAAAAAATTTCCCCCGGTCCACCTGTAGCATCGCCAAAAGAGCTGCACCTGGCACTATGCCTGACTCCTTCTCTCTAGCCCGTGTGGGGCCGTGCCAGGCCAGATTTTCAGGATCACCATCCGGGCAACGTTTACAATTTATATTAATAATATACATATTTTATGTGAACATCCCAAAGGTCTGCCCTTGCACTGACTTTATTGGACCAGTTATGGACACCCCCATAAAAAAAGATAAGGCAAAACCACTGACAAGTTCCAGCATCTGCCTTCTTGAGTTCAGTCCCCTTGAACAGCTGTCCATCTAATCTAAAACGCATAAGCATCCCCGAACAGCATCAGCTTACCTGTTGCCATGACTGCCGGCGTTCCCATGAGTGAATGCGCCAAAGCTTGTTTGCCCTGTTGTCTTTGTGTTTTCATCACACTGATGCTGCTGTAACTTTTTTCCTGTGTTCTTGCTCCAACACAACACCTCAAATCCTCAACCACTGAAACCCATGCCTGCGCTTTCACGTCACTCGCAAAATGGCACTTAACACAAGCATTTACCCTCGTCCTCTATTCAGCACTCACTTCACATTAACAGTTATCACACCAGAAAGTCACAGTCATTCTTGCCTGAACCATTCACAACCATCTACCACCAGAGCCTTATTGTGGCGACACACCACAGCCACTCAACACCCGACCCTACTGCACTTTCTCATTCACTGAGAACTGCGTACAGTCACCCAACATCATACACGACAGCAACTGATCCACTTTGTGTACTTTATTCCCCACAGATACTCAGCTAATACAGTCCTGTACAACACACCACTCTCCGTAACCAAGATACATTCCTGTTGCCCACACTGCTCTACCTAACAATGCAACATTCATGTTGCCCACACTGCTCTCCGTAACCATACAATATTCACGCTGCCCATACCGCTCACCATACCCATGCAACATTCATGTTGCCCACACCACTCTCCGTAACCA
This sequence comes from Calotriton arnoldi, assembly GCA_963921515.1. NCBI lineage: Eukaryota > Metazoa > Chordata > Amphibia > Caudata > Salamandridae > Calotriton > Calotriton arnoldi. Next base: position 2,659,237 of record CAWUFW010000263.1, read on the forward strand.
TGATACATTCATGTTAACCTCACTTTTCTCTGTAACCATGCAAACATTCATGTTGCCCACAATGCTCTCTGTATCCATGCAACATTCATGTTGCCCACACCACTCTCCATAACCAGGCAACATTCATGTTGCCAACATCGCTCTCTTTAACCATGCAACATTCATGTTGCCACTCTCTGTAACCATGATACATTCATGTTAACCTCACCATTCTCCGTAACCAATCAACATTCATGTTGCCCACATCGCTCTCTGTAACCATGCAATATTCATGTTACCGCTCTCTGTAATCATACAACATTCATGTTGCCCACACCACTCTCCTTAACCATGATACATTCATGTTAACCTCACCGTTCTCCATAACCAATCAACATTCCTGTTGTCCACACCGCTCTCTGTAACCATGATACATTCATGTTACCCACACCACTCTCCATAACCATGCAACATTCATATTGCCCACACCGCTCTCCGTAACCAAGCAACAATCATGTTGCCCACACCACTCTCCATAACCAAGCAACATTCATGTTGCCCACACCGCTCTCCGTAACCAAGCAACATTCATGTTGCCCACACAACTCTCCATAACCATGCAACATTCATGTTACCCACACCGCTTTCTCTAACCATGCAACATTCATGTTACCGCTCTCTGTAACCATGCAACATTCATGTTGCCCACACCGCTCTCTGTAACCATGCAACATTCATGTTACCCACACCACTCTCAGTAACCATGCAACATTCATGTTGCACACACCACTCTCCGTAACCAAGCAACATTCATGTTGCCCACTCCACTCTCCATAACCATGCAACATTCATGTTGCCCATACTGCTCTCTGTAACCATGCAACATTCATGTTGCCCACATCGCTCTCTTTAATCATGCAACATTCATGTTGCCACTCTCTGTAACCATGATACATTCATGTTAATCTCACCGTTCTCCATAACCAATCAACATTCATGTTGCCCACACCGCTCTCTGTAACCATGCAACATTCATGTTACCGCTCTCTGTAACCATGAAACATTCATGTAGCCCACACCGCTCTCTGTAACCATGATACATTCATGTTAACCTCACCATTCTCCATAACCAATCAACATTCCTGTTGTCCACACCGCTCTCTGTAACCATGCAAAATTCATGTTACCCACACCGCTCTCTGTAATCATGCAACATTTATGTTACCGCTCTCTGTAACCATGCAGCATTCATGTTGCCCACACCGCTCTCTGTAACCATGATACATTCATGTTAACGTCACCGTTCTCCGTAACCAATCAACATTCCTGTTGCCCACACCGCTCTCCGTAAACATGCAATATTCATGTTGCCCACACCACTCTCGGTAACCACGCCACATTCATGTTGCCCACGTCGCTCTCTTTAACCACGAAACATTCATGTTGTCCACACCACTCTCCGTAACCATGCAACATTCATGTTACCCACACCACTCTCCGTAACCATGCACCATTCATGTTATCCACACCACTCTCCGTAAACATGCAACATTCATGTTACCGCTCTCTGTAACCATGCAACATTCATGTTGCCCACACCGCTCTCTGTAACCATGATACACTCATGTTAACCTCACCGTTCTCCATAACCAATCAACATTCCTGTTGCCCACACCGCTCTCTGTAACCATGCAACATTCATGTTACCGCTCTCTGTAACCATGCAACATTCATGTTGCCCACACCACTCTCCTTAACCATGATGCATTCATGTTAACCTTACCGTTCTCAGTAACCAACACATGTTGCTCACATCGCTCTCTGTAACCATGCAACATTCATGTTACAGCTCTCCATAACCACGAAACATTCATGTTGCCCACACCACTCTCCGTAACCATGCAACATTCATGTTACCCACACCACTCTCCGTAACCAAGCAACATTCATGTTACCGCTCTCTGTAACCATGCAACATTCATGTTACCGCTCTCTGTAACCATGCAACATTCATGTTACCACTCTCCGTAACCATGCAACATTCATGTTGCCCACACCGCTCTCCGTAACCAAGCAACATTCATGTTGCCCACACCGCTCTCCGTAACCATGCAACATTCATGTTGCCCACACCACTCTCGGTAACCATGCAACATTCATGTTGCCCACACCGCTCTCCGTAACCATGCAACATTCATGTTCTCTGCCATCAATGATCAAATAATCCTTGGAAAAAAAGACCCACTTAAAACCAACTCTTTCCTCACACTTTTACATTGAAAAAATCAGACTACTGTAATGTCTGCACTCTCTTCTCAGTTCTGCTTAATGAGAGCTCTCTGTACATCTGTCTTCTTAATGGTCTCTTCCACCATCATGATCAAATATTTACATGAGATTAGTAGCTGCACTATGCATCACTAGTGCGTTAATTAGAAGAGTCATGTGTGGATGATTTAAAGTATAGGCCCACTCCTCAAATGTCTGTAACTACTAACAAACGTGCGCGTGTCTGTGATCTGTAAGTGTCCTACATATAGTAATGTTATCTATTCTCAAACACAGGGGGCCATTTGTTGGGTAAACAGTTTTGCTAACAGCAGCTCGGTGGCAGAAGCCCATCCCAAACCCTTCGAGAATGCAACCTTTTGTAAATCTCAAAAAGCACTGAACAAAGTGTTTTCCGAGTATGAAGGCTTTCCTTATTGTGGCTTGCACTCAGCTTTACTCACAGCGCCAAGAAGCCCATCACACTTACGTTCACGTTCTAAAGGATGTGCAAATGCAATACATGCCTTGTCCTCAAATCTTTCACGGACCCGGCCCTCTTGGACCCACACTGGACACCTCTTAAAACGACCAATATTTCCCAAGTTACCTGACAAAGTCACTCACTCAGTGACAAAGAAGAAAGGGAGAAGGACGCAAAGATGCAGGAGTTAAAAACTGGGCCCTGTGATCGGAGATCTGCTGGGCTAGAGTGAAATCAGGAACCTCGGAAATGCCAGTAAATCTGAGGCAGTCAGTTAAACATGAGTGCGAATGATATGTGGCTGACTTTGCCCGTGCATTGTTGGTCAGTTTTAGGAACGGCCATTTTTGGAAAAACATCAGGTTTCCCTCCAGCACGGCCATTTTTAGTGTTCAGGAGCCTATATATATATATATATGTACACACACACACGCACACACACCCCACCCCCCCTCTCCACCACCCCTCCCCCTTACTGCCAATCGCCAGTAGGTAGTTATAGTTAGGACCTAGTTTCCATAGGAAAAGCGTTTTTTCTTTTGCCAATATCTTTGGCGCCGTTTGACGAATCTTTGCAAAATTTTCAAAACTAATGGCCCGCTCCGGTCAGCTCCTGTCTGGAAAGTTTTGGGGTGATTCCTCAAGAGGGGGCCAAGCAGAATGGGGGGTCCCAAAATGCGTTTTATCCATGTTAATTTCCATAGGAAACTTTAGACAAAGCTACAGCCTGAACTGCTGAACGGAATTACACCAAATTTGGCAAAATGGTAGCTCTTGGTTCAGAAAGCGATCTTTTTTTTAAATGGTGTAAATCCGTTCAGTAGTTCCTGAAATATTCATATTTAAAAAAATTATATATCTGGTGACCGCGGTGGATCCGAGAACCCTCCCGAGCACGAGCTTGATTCTGATTGGCTGCCAACACTCTAAACCAAAAAGTGTTGGCAGCCATCTTGTGACTCGGTTGAACCGAGTCACAAGAAAAAAGGACAAAAAACACGAAAAGGGGGCAGGGTAGAAACACCCTGACCCCCTAGGCCTGCTCAGGGCCTATAAAAGCATTTAAAAAAAAATATTTTCAGCCGGATTCGCGCTGGGTGCGCGAATCCGGGCAAACATTTTTTTTAAAACGAAGCGCGGTCTCCCGCGCTTTGTTTTTAATGCTTTTAATGTTTAATGTTTAATGCTTTTAATGTTTTTAATGCTTCATGGAAGCGAGAGCAGGAAACCTGCTCTCGCTTCCATGAAGCAAAGCAGAATTATTTTTGGGCAAGGGGAGCTGCATGTCAGCAGCTCCCCTTGTCCAACAGCAATGCCGGCTCCCGAGGAGACGGGGAGCCGGCTGGGACTGTGGGGGCATTGGGACTCCCCCGCGGTCCCCAACGTGAGACCATGCCCTGGGGGATGGGGTCCCCGGGGCCAATAGTGGCCCAGGGAAGGGGGACCACGCGACCCCCCTTCTGTATAAATATTTTTTTTAAAAACAAAAAACGAGGCCAGGCCCCGGGGGATGGGGTCCCTGGGGCTGAAAAAGGCCACGGGAGGGGGGCCGCACAGCTCCCCTTCCCATTTTTTTTTTTTTTAAATCATGAAATATGTCAAAGGCCCTTGGGGATGGGGTCCCCAGGGCCCACAAAATATTATGAGAAGGGGGGCCACACCGCCCCCCTTCTAAGGAAAAAAAGAAGAAGAAGAAAAAAGGGCATCTCGCACCCTCCCTGCACCACTCTGCAAACACACCTCCTGGTGCGTTCTGGGTTGGGGGATTAAGTCCCTTAGAATCTTAAGGGTCCTTAGGGGCCAACTAGCCCACCAGGTACCTCCAGTAAGCCCCACACAGTGGGATTGCTGAGAGGTGGTCCAAGGCCACACACCTTTTTACACCACTCTGCAAACGCGCCTCGTGGCTCACTGCTGGTGGGGTGATGAGGTCCACATGTGTCCTGAGGACCTCAGGACTAAAGTGGACTTCATCCCCCGAGCAGCAGTGCGCCAGGAGGTGTGATTGCAGAGTGGTGTAATAAAGGGGCATAGCCTCAGACCATTCTCAGCAATCCAGCTGTGTGGGGCTTACTAGTGATAACAGGAGAGCTAGTTGGCCCCCAGGGACCCTCAGGAGGCAAGGGGACTTCATTCCCCATCCAAGGAGTGCAAGGAGGCGCGGTTGCAGAGTGGTGCAGAAAGGGGGCGTGGCCTGTGTGCAGCAATCCAGCTATCTAGGGCATACTGGAGGTGTCAGGTAGGCTAGTTGGCCCCTAAGGACCCCCAGCATCGAAGGGGACTTTAATCCCTATCCCAGAGCGTGCCAGGGAGCACGTTTGCAGAATGGTGGGCAAAGGGGGCATGGCCTGCTATGAAAACTACCAATGCTGCTGTGTTTGAGTTACTAGAGGTAATAGGAGGGGTAGTTGGCCCCAAGGACGTCCTTGGGGGCCAACTACCTCTCCTGTTACCTCCAGTAAGTCCCACACAGTGGTATTGCTAAGAGGTCTTTGGAGGTCACGCCCCCTTTCTCCACCACTCTGAAAATGTGCCTCCTGGCACACTACGGGTTGGGGGATGAAGTCCACTTTACTCCTGAGGGACTTTGGGGGCCAAGAAGCCCTCCTGGGACCTCCTGTAAGTCCTACGCACCAGAATTCCTAAGCGCTGATCGGAGGCCCAGCCCCCTTTCTGCACCACTCTGTAAACGCACCTACTACGTTATAGTTATAAATTAGCATTTAAAAAACCTTAGAAATTCACTGAAAAAAACCATAGGTTTCAGGGACGTTATAGTTAGTAATTAGCAATAAAAAACCTTAGAAATTCACAAAAAAAAACACAGGTTTCAGGGACGTTATAGTTAGTTGGACATTTCACTCGTACAAAACCAGAGAAATTCGGCTGTTATAGTTAGTTGAGCTAACTATAACTCGTGCTCCCGCAATGCACTGCTGATAACGTCACATATTACATCACTCATGACATGGTCAGTGACATCACTGATGACTTCACTGATGATATCTCAAATGACATCACTGATGACATCACTGATGACAACATCCAGAGACTGGGTGATTTTTTAAAGTTTAAGAATCTTATATATAGAAACACAAAGGTGTATTGAAGAATGAGTGGGTGTTTGAGTGTCTGAATGGATGATTTAGTGGGTGCGTGACTGACTGTATAAGTGAGTGATTAAACATGTCTTAGTGAATGCCTGGGTGAGTGACTAATCTGTGTGAATGTCTGTATCAGTCTGTCTGTTGGTATGTAAGTGTCTGCATGGGTTGGTGAGTAGCTACATGAGTGTCTATATGGGTTAATGATTGCTTGTCTGAGTTGCTGTATGGGTGCCTGAGTGTCTGTGTTGGTGAGTCTGTGTTTGTAACTCCCTGCTTGGATGTGTGAGTGGGTGATTGAGTGGATGTTTGGGTTCATGAGTGCATCGGCGAGGGGCTGTATGGGTGAGTGAGTGTGCGTATGGCTGTGTTGGAGAGTGAATGGATGTCTCAGTGGTATAAATGTGAGTAACTACATATGTGAAAGGCAGTATGTGTGAGTGTGGAGTATATAACTGACTATATGTGAGAGTGAGTGATTGTGAGAGTGGCTGTATGGATGAGTGTATCCTTGTGTCAGTGATTGTATAAGAGAGTAAGTATGTGTTTGTATCTGTATGAATACGTGAGGTGGTGTGTGTATAACTGTATTGGTGAGTAAATGGCACTGTGATTGATTCTTTGGGTGACTGACTAGGTGTGTGAGTAACTCTATGGGTGAGTGGCAGTGTGTGAGTGTCTGTATGGGTGTATGAGTGCATATATAAGTGGCTGTATTAATGAGTGACTGCATGTATGAGTGACTGTATGGGTTAGAGAGTGGATGTGTGTGTAGACCTATGAATCAGTGAGTGGATATGTACTAACTGGTATTGATGTGTCTATGGTTTTAAGAATGGTAGTCTGTATTTTAGAGTGGGTGTATGAAAGGTTATATTAGGGTGTGAGGAGGTGCATCAGATATTAAGTGGATGATGTCATCAGTGATGTCACTGACCATGTCATGAGTGATGTAATATGTGACGTCATCAGCAGTGCATTGCGGGGGCGCGAGTTATAGTTAGCTCAACTAACTATAACGGCCAAATTTCTCTGGTTTTGTACGAGTGAAATGTCCAACTAACCATAACGTTCCTGAAACCTGTGGATTTTTTCAGTGAATATATATATATATATATATATATATATATATATACATGTATATAATCCAGAACACAAAACACTTTTTGATGGGTATATATATATATATATATATATATATATATATATATATATATATATATATATATATATATATATATATATATATATATAATTTCCATCATACTTGACCTTCCGAGTTAAACTAGTTCTTAGCAACAGGGAGGCTTAGCTGTGAAGGAGTGAGAAATTCAAAGATGGGTTTTTTATTTTTGTTCTGCGCAGCAGAGCACTTAAGGGTGCATACGTCTATTGTGGAAGGAGCATCTCTGCATGAGGCGCTGATGTACCTACAAGCAGGATGTGTGTAGTCTGTTGAGGAGTGCAGAAACTGGGATATAAAGGTGTAGACGAGACTGGATCATTAATAGACAGCACACTGTTCAACGGGATATACATATTTACATTACACATGTTTACAATGTGAGGCACAGGTGTGTAGTGTGATTTTCCTAGGATCATGCTTTGGTTGGTGTAGTGCCAAAGCCGAGATTCGAGCTTGGGCTCCTCGTTTCCAAGGTCTGCAAGGTAACCACAAGAGCCATCTTGTCGAGTTGTTTTTTTTTCCCCCTTTTCTGTGTCCCTGGGGGTTTAGACGGAGAGTTGAGCGAGTTTCTATGGCAATGAGACAGCAGCTTGAATTAAAGATATATCTGCATCCTATGTATGAAGTGTTTTTTCTTCTTTATCCTGCTGTAGGGCAGCGATAGCAGAGCAAAACAAGGAAAGTGGGATTAAGAAAACAGGATTGCAGATAATTAACAGCTCAGACAGGTATGGATGCCCGGGTCCTGTAATTGATTGTGGCCTTTGAGACTGGCAGGCCTAGTTAATTAACCTTTACATGTAAATATCACATCAGGAAGGCGGGGTTCGAATTGCACCCCACCTGTGGTGTGAGGTAGGTGGTGGATGGAGAAGAGATCATTACTGGGAAGTGGGACATGCTCTCCAGGTTCGGTAGTATCCATTTACTGCACTTCAGGCGGACCCTCAAAAGCAAATAGGATGATGTCTGAAGGCTAAGGGTGAGTCAATCGCTCTACGTTGTGATGTCATCATCAGGGGTAAAAAGATGTGTGATGTCACTTCTGCAATTCCTGTAATTTTGGTGACTCGGAGTCATTGAACATTATGCCATCAAAAGAAAAGGAGGTACATCCATAACATTAATAAATATATTGAGAATGAGAAGCCATAAATTATTGAGCATAAGTTAAATCTAAGGGAAGCAAGCAACGTACATTGAAGTGTAAAAGTTACAATACATAAACATGACTGCCTAGTGAAAAAGAAATAGATATGTTTTTTTTTAACCATCTTTTATTGTTTCATCAGAAGCCAACCCACAAGACGCATAGCAAATAGCATTTCACATTGTCAAAAGACAGACTAACTTGTTACATCATATCATCACATCTTTTGTACTGTATAATATATGAAAGTTCCAGGATATATCTCTCATGTTATTTATTTATTTATTTATTTGTAGAGCGCAGCATTCATCCCAAGGGATATCAAGGCGCTAGTCACAACAGTGCTTGGCTGCTGGTCTAAAGGAATTAATGATTGTTAATTTTTAGGGAACAGATGGGTTTTAAGTTTTTTCCGGAATATCAAGTAGTCAGATGTAAGACGTAGATCCAAGCGGAGTTTGTTCCATCTCTGAGCTGCTAAGTATGAGAAGGACCTTCCACCGGTCCTTACTTTCTTAATACGTTTAGTTCTGGCTAGTGCTTGATGGAGTGACCGAAGGCTCCTTGTAGGGACATAGAACTCAATTCTCCCCTGGAGAATTCTGGGTCCACTTAGATGTAGTACTTTATGTGCATGACAGAGCAGTTTAAATACTGCTCTTTGTCGTATTGGAAGCCAATGCAGGTGTTTCATACACGCTGATGCGGAACTTAGTCTGCTTTTATTGCATACCAGTTTGGCTGCGGCGTTTTGGAGCACCTGAAGCCGCGTGAAAAGGAGCTCATTCATGCCCACAAATAGAGCGTTTCCATAATCAAGCTGACTTATGAGCAGTGCCTGAGTGACTGTTTTTCTGCATTCCAATGGAATCCAAGGAAAAAGTCTGGTTAATAATTTCAGAGTCGCAAAGCCTTTTCCGCAGAGGGCCCGCACATGGTCCTTCATGGATAGGGTGGTATCGATAATGATGCCCAAGTTTCTTGCGCTCTGTTTGGGGGTTGGGGCAGCACCAAGGGTTTGTGGCCACCAAGACGCGTCCCAAATTAGGTTGGCACCCCCAAAAAGCAGGATTTCGGATTTTCCTGCATTTAGTTTTAAATAATGCTCAGACATCCATTGTGTCATCTCTGAGAGGCAATTATGCAGTTTTGTTTTAGTAATTTCAGATCTTTCCTCAAGGGCCACCATCAGTTGGGTGTCATCCGCGTAGGAGCAAATGCCTATTCCCCATTTTCTACCGATTTTCGCCAGGGATGAAACATAGGCGTTAAATAGGGTTGGGCTTAGCGATGCCCCCTGCGGGACACCACAGCTGATGGCGCTGGGTTGAGATCGAAAGTGCCCTAACTGAATCGTTTGAGTACGATTGCTTAAGAACGATCTGAACCATTCCAAGGCTTTGGAATGGATTCCTTTTTCATAGAGGGTTTCTAGCAGTCTGTTGTGTGAGACTGTGTCGAACGCTGCAGACAAATCCAATAGTATCAAGGCAACAGCTCCTCCCTGGTCAGTGCACATTCTGATATTATCCAATACTGCCAGTAGTGTGGCCTCGGTACTATTGGTAGCCCTAAAGCCAGTCTGAGAGGGGTCCAATAGGTTGTTAATTTCCAGGAAATTTGAAAGTTGTTTATTTATTAACCTCTCCAAAACTTTGGAGAGGTAAGGCAATTGGGAGATTGGCCGATAATTTTCAGGATTAAGGACGTTTGTTCCTGCTTTTTTAGTAACGGAATTACAACTGCCTGTTTCCAAATGTCAGGAAATGCGGCTGAATTAAGAGAGTTGTTAAAGAGCTGCGTGACATAAGGACACAGAGTTGAAGCAATTTGAGAAAAAATGAAATGAGGACAAGGGTCTAAAGGTGATCCAGCCTTAACTTCGCCCATAGCTTTTAGAACCTCAATCTCTGAGAGGGGGAGAAATCGCTCAATGCTGATGAGGCTTCTGGGTGAGGGGTCCAGAATCTCAAATTGGTTGTTTCTGTAATCGTAGTCGAGCTAAAAGTGGAGTATATTTTGTTTATTTTCTCCGAGAAGAAATTACTAATTATTTCACAAGCTTCTATTGAGGGGGGTAGGCATTGAGACATGCTGGTTGGTTTACTCAGTTCTTTAACTATTTTGTATAGTTCCCTAGCTGAGTTGCAGTTTTCGTTAATTCGTTGGGCAAAATATGCCCTCTTTGTATTTCTAGTCGCCTGGTTGTAAGATTTAAGTTCAGACTTGTACCGTAGTTTGTCTGTTTCCAGTTTGGACACTCTCCATTGGTGTTCAATATTTTGGCACTTTCTTTTCAGTGCCTTGAGTTGGGGAGTATACCACTTTTCCGTGGTGGATCTTTGTGCTCGTTTGGGTTTTAGCTTAGGTGCAAATTGGTCCAGTGTCGTGCTAATTTCCATCTCAAGGGTGACTGCTTCCATATTCACTGGGAGATCACCCAGATTCTGAGTGTTATGGGGGAGAAAGTGCGTTTGGAACGATGTTTCGGTAACTAGTCTCCAGGCTCTATTAGTTGTCTGCTGAGGTTTCAAGGGTTCTATAGATTTAGCCGGTAGACCTAGTGAGAATGATATGAGCGAATGATCAGTCCATAATAACGGTTTAATGTCATGAATATAGGTGGATTCAATATTTTAAAAAAGTAGGTCAAGGGTGTGCCCTGCTGTGTGAGTGGGCCCCTTAATCCATTGTTTCAGTTGTAGGATCTGCATATCGCTCTCCAGTTGCAAGGCAGCCGGATTATCAGTTTTCTCAAAGTGAACATTAAAATCTCCTATAACTAAAAATTTTTTGTTTTTCAGACATACCGGGAGGAGTTGGGTAAGTAGCCTCGTACCAAGTTCCATTTGGTGACCTGGGGGGTTATAGATTACAGCACCGGCCAATATAATAAGGCCGTCATGGAGAATTTGGAAAGATAGTGTTTCGAGTTCGTCCTGGGGGGCCACTTGAACGGGCTGGCAAGTCAGGTGGTCCTTGAATAGTATCTCTACCCCCCCTCCCTTTCGGCCCTTCCTGTCATGTTTGACTATTTTGTAGTTAGCTGGTAGGGCATTCGCAACATCAGGGGAATTCTTATCACCCAGCCAAGTTTCCGTAATGAAAACAAGGTCGGGATTCTTCTCGTTAAGAATGTCCCAAATATCGAAGGAGTGTTTTGGGACAGATCTGGCATTAAAATAAATGCAAGACAGTTTGCCAGTGTCTAATTCTACCTGTCCACTTATCTGAGGTTTTAGACTATCCCATCTGCAACCAAGGCAGGTGAACGGGCCGTACATGTGACCCGGATAGGCTTTTGAGCACCGAGTATTAATATTACTGGCTCTGTGTGAGAGGGCTAATAGCGCATCTCTTGAATATCTAAAGGTAGAGCATGGCGCTAAATTGTCACAGGCAGGGGATATAGCCCCTAGCCCCGACCGGCCGCGGACGGGCGCAGACGGGCTTGCCTTAGGCGCGCCTTCGGCGCGCCAGCGGCGCGCCCGCTGCGCGCGCGTCCGCTACGCGTCCTCAGGCACATTGGTTTGATATCGTGCCGAGCGCGGGAGTCTAGCCCCGCCCTCCCTCGGACCGGAGGTGCCCAGCGATTGGTTCTGCTGCTTCCTGTAACGCCCTCCACTCAAACGGCACACAGCCGTGGTGGACCGGGCGGGGAAGCCAGCAGGGAAGCAGCGTGGCGAGCAGCAAGCAACCGTGACTGTACCAGGTGAGCAATAGATTAAAAAAGTGTAGATAGTTAAAATACAAATTTAAAATACCATAGAACAGGTGTAAAAAGACCAGCAGCCTTACAGGAGTAACGCTGTGTGTCCTCTGGCACCTCCGTCTGATATCGTGCCGAGCGCGGGAGTCTAGCCCCGCCCTCCCTCGGACCGGAGGTGCCCAGCGATTGGTTCTGCCGCTTCCTGTAACGCCCTCCACTCAAACGGCACACAGCCGTGGTGGGGCGGGGAAGCCAGCAGGGAAGCAGCGTGGCGAGCAGCAAGCAACCGTGACTGTACCAGGTGAGCAATAGATTAAAAAAGTGTAGATAGTTAAAATACAAATTTAAAATACCATAGAACAGGTGTAAAAAAGACCAGCAGCCTTACAGGAGTAACGCTGTGTGTCCTCTGGCACCTCCGTCTGATATCGTGCCGAGCGCGGGAGTCTAGCCCCGCCCTCCCTCGGACCGGAGGTGCCCAGCGATTGGTTCTGCTGCTTCCTGTAACGCCCTCCACTCAAACGGCACACAGCCGTGGTGGACCGGGGCGGCGAAGCCAGCAGGGAAGCAGCGTGGCGAGCAGCAAGCAACCGTGACTGTACCAGGTGAGCAATAGATTAAAAAGTGTAGATAGTTAAAATACAAATTTAAAATACCATAGAACAGGTGTAAAAGACCAGCAGCCTTACAGGAGTAACGCTGTGTGTCCTCTGGCACCTCCGTCTGATATCGTGCCGAGCGCGGGAGTCTAGCCCCGCCCTCCCTCGGACCGGAGGTGCCCAGCGATTGGTTCTGCTGCTTCCTGTAACGCCCTCCACTCAAACGGCACACAGCCGTGGTGGACCGGGGCGGCGAAGCCAGCAGGGAAGCAGCGTGGCGAGCAGCAAGCAACCGTGACTGTACCAGGTGAGCAATAGATTAAAAAAGTGTAGATAGTTAAAATACAAATTTAAAATACCATAGAACAGGTGTAAAAAAGACCAGCAGCCTTACAGGAGTAACGCTGTGTGTCCTCTGGCACCTCTGTCTGATATCGTGCCGAGCGCGGGAGTCTAGCCCCGCCCTCCCTCGGACCGGAGGTGCCCAGCGATTGGTTCTGCCGCTTCCTGTAACGCCCTCCACTCAAACGGCACACAGCCGTGGTGGGGCGGGGAAGCCAGCAGGGAAGCAGCGTGGCGAGCAGCAAGCAACCGTGACTGTACCAGGTGAGCAATAGATTAAAAAAGTGTAGATAGTTAAAATACAAATTTAAAATACCATAGAACAGGTGTAAAAGACCAGCAGCCTTACAGGAGTAACGCTGTGTGTCCTCTGGCACCTCCGTCTGATATCGTGCCGAGCGCGGGAGTCTAGCCCCGCCCTCCCTCGGACCGGAGGTGCCCAGCGATTGGTTCTGCTGCTTCCTGTAACGCCCTCCACTCAAACGGCACACAGCCGTGGTGGACCGGGGCGGCGAAGCCAGCAGGGAAGCAGCGTGGCGAGCAGCAAGCAACCGTGACTGTACCAGGTGAGCAATAGATTAAAAAAGTGTAGATAGTTAAAATACAAATTTAAAATACCATAGAACAGGTGTAAAAGACCAGCAGCCTTACAGGAGTAACGCTGTGTGTCCTCTGGCACCTCCGTCTGATATCGTGCCGAGCGCGGAGTCTAGCCCCGCCCTCCCTCGGACCGGAGGTGCCCAGCGATTGGTTCTGCTGCTTCCTGTAACGCCCTCCACTCAAACGGCACACAGCCGTGGTGGACCGGGGCGGGAAGCCAGCAGGGAAGCAGCGTGGCAAGCAGCAAGCAACCGTGACTGTACCAGGTGAGCAATAGATTAAAAAAGTGTAGATAGTTAAAATACAAATTTAAAATACCATAGAACAGGTGTAAAAAAGACCAGCAGCCTTACAGGAGTAACGCTGTGTGTCCTCTGGCACCTCTGTCTGATATCGTGCCGAGCGCGGGAGTCTAGCCCCGCCCTCCCTCGGACCGGAGGTGCCCAGCGATTGGTTCTGCTGCTTCCTGTAACGCCCTCCACTCAAACGGCACACAGCCGTGGTGGACCGGGGCGGGGAAGCCAGCAGGGAAGCAGCGTGGCGAGCAGCAAGCAACCGTGACTGTACCAGGTGAGCAATAGATTAAAAAAGTGTAGATAGTTAAAATACAAATTTAAAATACCATAGAACAGGTGTAAAAAAGACCAGCAGCCTTACAGGAGTAACGCTGTTGGATAAGCAACATTATTAAAAAGGAAATGGAACTCCAAACCACTCAACCTAACAACATAAAAAATCAGTGATCAGGTTGAATTCCATATCCAGGAAGTGAAAAAGGAGTATAGAGGAGTTGGGTTACGTGTCTCAGCAATGTTTTTTGATTATGCTGCAGGGGCAAGTACATGTAGTGTGCAGGGAGAGCATCAAGAGCACAGGCGCAGCTAACCCTTTGGCTGCTCGTGGCGGTCCCCGCGTTTGTCGCCCACAGGTGCATTGAACAGCAGGGAGAGGAGGTGCTGGCGAGATTCCGCCGATTGCCGCCCGCGACTGCCAAATTGTAGTGGGGGGGGGGGAAGGGGGCGCTGGTGATTCGCCGCCCCAAGACGACATGTACGAGCTGGAGGAGGCTGGCCCTCCCACCCCCCACCCCCCCCCTTGCTACGCCACTGGTCAAGAGCTGCAAACAGCTGATGAAGGTAGGTCCGCATTATTCTCGAACGGGTGACTTCAGCATCAAGGTGTGGCTGGGCTTGGCCTCCAACCTTCTCTTTTTTAGGAACTGCTGCTTCCCAGGAGCTGGCTATTTTTAACCCCCGTTTTCCTCTCTATGAAGGAATTTGCTCATACTAGCTGCTCATTTCATTAATTCCCTGTTCAATACCCGAGTGGTAGGGCCTAACGTACAGTTCCAGCCCATAGCAATGTGTCCTTTGGCAAGGAGCAGTGCCAGAGCGATGGAACTGCTTACTGCTTTAAAGTCTTCAGTCTCGGGTAGAGCCACCATAGCACCATAAGCATATTTCAGGGCTCTCTGAAGTTGTCTATCAGTGGCGGTGTTAATAGTGTCCACAACTTGTGGCCAGTGCGAGTGCCGGCCCCTACATCGCCATACCCTATGTATAAAAGAAGAACCCACTTCCCTACGTTGAGGACACTCCACACCTACAAACAGGCAACTCTTGTTAATCCCTTTGGGGGTAGCATATGCCCGGTGTATGTAATGAAAATGTGTTTGTTTAAATCAGTTTTTTTCCTGAAAATTTTGGAAGTATTTCTTATCATCATCACCTAGCTTTCCTCTCTAATTTGTGTATCTATAGCCATTATCCATTTGACGTTAAGAGGTACCAATGTACACTTCGTGTGCTCACCAAACACATGGTATATGATTGTGATAGCTTTATGTGTGCATCAATTGTTATATCATCGTTACCCTCTGATGTGTCTGAGGTTGGGCGTATCGCACCCTCCAGAGTTGACACAATCCCCCTATAATAGATCAATAGAGAAGAAATTTCCATATGCAAATGTAATAAACATCTTGCAATTCTCTGAAAGTCACACATTCTTCATTCATAAATAGGTCCCCGATGTTTTTAAGTCCTCCGTCAGCCCAACTATGGATTCCTTTCCATGACCACTGATGAGGAAGGGTTAGCACACACATCAGTTGGAGCATGGGGCACCTGTTTGTTGCAGAGCTCTTCTTCAGTTGTACTTAAGGGCTTCACTAGAATATTGTCACTCTCGCCCTTTTCTATGAACCTTAGCATTATATGCATCAACACCTCCATCGAAGGCACGTCTAAGGCCTTCGAAGGCACAAAGGTGTGATAGCCATGTTTCTCCATCTGTCGGCTCATTGTTGCTGAGAAGCCAGATAGTATCATTCAAAATCTGGAGCTGCTAGCTCGCTCTTGTGACCGGGAGCCTAAACTTTGGCAAAGCTACTCTATATCTGCTCGCTCCGCCCGACACCAAATCCAACAATATCGAGTCTATCTCTGGAAACACCTTTTTGGGAATTTTGATCAGTAGGGTACAAACGGATAGAGAAGATGGGACAGTACCACTTTCTTCACTAGTGCAATCCTTCCTATCACAGACAGTGGTAACATCCGTCAGAATTTAACACAGCTCCCTATTTATTGTATTGCTAGCCTAACATTTCATCCCAGGAGGTACGATTCAGATCTATATATACAGACTACATAGTGCTTTACCATCACTGGTTACCATTTCAATCTATCAAGGTCTACCTGTACTATATCCTCCCTGTGTACAGTGTAGGCCACTGAATTGCCCCAGTTGATCCTCAACTTGAGACCTCTGTCAACTGGTCTAATACTCTAACACTCATGGCTCCTTAAGTATTAGACTGCCCCTGTTTCAAGAAGAATAACATGCCATCTGCATATAAAGCAATACAATGAGTAATTCCACATATGTCCAGCCCTCCAAAATGGCCACCTTGCCTAATGGTACTTACCAGAGGTTTCAGGGCTATGGCAAAAATAATGGAAGATAATGGTCATCCCTGGTGAGTGCCCCCACCCACTGGATAGGAATGTGAGATGACCTTTCCCATTGCAATACATGCGGGTGGCTTAGAAATTGTGTCTATTTTCTGAATCCTATGCCAAGCCTCTTGTTGTCAATAACCTGGTTTAATTACTGCCAGTGTGTAAAGAATAAATGCTTTTTCAGTATCAATTGTCAATATCATTGCATCTGGACAATCAGCTGAGGTAGAGGTCAACACCTGAATCATCCTTCTGGTGTTTATTGGTAAGGATGCACCTGCTTTGGTCAGGATGCATCAGCCCTTGGATACAAGGAAGGAGTCGATTGAAAATATTCTACTCAATATCTTATCATCTGTATTGAGCATCACCAAAGGCCTGTAAAAGGCCAGATTCAAAGCATCTCTTTCCGGTTTTGGAAGGGAACCAATCAGTGCCTCGCTGGTCAAGGTGCAGACTTCCTGGTTCCCCTTTGCATAACATCTCAGCCAGTTTAGGCAGTGTTTGAAATGGAGAAACAAATGTGCAGGTACTCTGTATCAGACTACCCGCTTGTTTCTGAGAAGTGCTGGTAATCTCAAATAAAAAGTATTATGTTTTTCTTGAGAAGTGCCTGGTACTCTCCCTCTCAAAATAAAAAAAGTGCCGGTACTCAGTACCGGACAGTACCAGCCCATTTAAAGCACTGAGTTTAGGTCATATAGAATACGTCATATAGAATTCAATTGGCAATCCATCAGAACCCAGTATTTTGCCCCTCTCCAAGCCTTTGACCACAACTCGCACCTCCCGCTCAGCATTTTAGCCTCATCTGAAGGCCTCAAATATATCCTTGCACCCCAAATAAAGGCCTGTATCGCATGCATGGGGCATTCAGACGTGGAAGCATATAATGGTTCATAATGCCCAGTAAATATACTGTGAATGTCTTCCTATAAGAGCCCTGGCCCACCAGTTGTGTGTCAGATTCTTAGTATAGGGGCCCTCTTTTATCAGGGTTCGCTAGCCATGCTCGAGGCCTGCCAGCTTTGTCCCTCTCGTCATGTGCCCTGGCTAGGCATGCTTTATAATCATGACCTTTTAGCCTCTCCAAGAGAGTCAGCAGCTTCTACCTTTCTGTCAGTACCAATGGATATGAATCCCTCTAACTTCTATCTTTTTAAGCACTTTCTCCTGCTTCTCTATATCACGAATTAGCATTGGTATTTTGCCCACAGCTATTGAAATACAATTGCCATGCACTGCTGTTTTGAAATTAATTCTGACGTTCCTGGGCCCTCACTCTCAGTGAAGTCATTTTGAATTACTTCCCATCTGGTGTGCCTAAAGATGGGGTCTTCTAAAGCAGTACTTAATTTGCAAAATAAATGTACACATTTCACAGGAAGCTACCGGGGCTTACACCGCCCACTGTCCCTACTAGGTGTGCCAAATCCCAGATCCAGTGATCACTACTAATCTTTACACAGATACAAGTGTGACATGTTGCACTATTTCAAGCCACCTCAAGTTGTAAGAATGGACTAGACATGCTAGTTCATTATAGTTTTTTAAATCTATGAAAAGGTGAAATATCTTGCTGGTTTAAAAAAAATGACAGATAGCGCCACCATGTGGTGGGCTGTCATATTAAAGTGCCAGTGTTTGTAAATAAGTGCATGTGCTGAGCACCGGCAAACACTGGCACAAATTAAGCAATGTTCTAAAGCAGCAACCCCTAATCTGCAGCTCAGTATAGTCGCTCTGTTCACCCCCACCTTATCATTACCATTAGCTGGTTGTAATCTCAAAAATCTCTTTTTAAATATTAAGGGCCTGATTGCGATCTTGGCGGATGGGATACTCTGTCACAAACGTGACGGATATCCCGTCCAGCGAATTACAAGTCCCATAGGATATAATGGAATTGCAATTTGGTGAATGGGTTATCCGTCACGTTTGTGACAGTGTAACCCTATCCACCCTAATCTCGTCAAGCAACACATGAAGGTCATGAGAGCTTGAGTAAAAAGAATGACCTGTTCTGTTAGGATTCTGTCCCTTCCGTATATGAAGAAAGCCCCACTGTGAGATTTAATTCTTAAGTGCTGTTTTTGCATAGTGTACATCCAACACAGGCAGGGCGGGTGCGAACTATCTAAATCCACATTACTGACAAAATAAAAATCCCCCGACAATCAATAGCATCTGAAAGAAAACTACCAATCTCATGAGATACAGTGTCTAGGAAAGTATGTTGATCTATGTATCGTGCATGACAAGGGCAACATCCCTCCCACCTCATCTACCCCTCTTATCTTTCACCGCCTGTTGAAATGGGACTTCTGGTACAACCCAAATCAACAGCCCCGCATATGCAGAAAGTGAGTATAGTCCACCTTACCACTACAATGGTTCTGCAGAGCCATCTCTGATTTCCTAAGGCGAGTCTCTTGGTGAAATGCTATTATATGCACCCCTTCTTTTGATAGAGGTCTGTACATTATATCTTTTTGCCATTGAGTTGAGCACCCTTACTTTCCAGGTAAATAGTCTCATCTTCATATGGTCTGTGTGTGTGTGCTGGCCATATAAGTTCTAGAAGGGTGCCTCCCCTCTTGTCCCAACCCATTGCCCAATCTAATTTCATGATCACTTTTAGGCACACACAACTGAATACAAACGTTAATCATAAACTTGTCCCCCTGAGCTGTCAGGCAACTGCCTTCCACTGAAACTTATACCAAAATAAATATTTCTCAACTGTTGCCAGTGTCTCTTTCCAGACCCCGAAACAACAGCCCAGTTGGAGGGGGTGAAAATGAAACAATATATCTAACAGGACAAATGTATGCAATTAATGTATACGCCCACTTTTTATTTGTGGCTTCTGGCGGGTTAGCTCGCCTACTGTGCTTATGTATATTTATTTTATTGTAGGGGTGGCCAGCTCCAAGGGGTGCCTATATGCTGCCTACCCACAACAGCCCATTAATAGCATATTTATTAATACCGGCCGGTCCCACAGGACTCAGACTGTGATGATCCAGATACATTTTTCAATGTTCAGCAGAGCCACAGTCATCATTGGGCGAGGTCAGATTAGGTCATCCGCAGTTTTAGGAGTCATTTTGGGCATTTTGGTGTTACAGCTTGTGACTATGGATTGCCCTGAGTCAACAGTGCTGTTGCTGCTTAAAGATTCCCTGCAAAGGTCAACTGGGGCTCACTCCCCAAGGTGGGCGGCCAATGCCACAACCCTATCTCTTACCAGTTTGGCTTGCTGCTGAGTGGGTGGTGTCGTTCTCAGTCTCTTTCCCTTCATTGTGCTTAGGAGCCAGGACTCCGCTTCTCCACTTGGGCAAGAGATATTACCACCCACATTGTATTTCTCAGTCCAATCCCAGGCGTCCTCAGCAGTGGTGCAAATATGAGTCACTCCCTTTGCCATGATCTTACATTTTGCCTGGAAAAGTAGGGTATATTCAACCCTCATCTCTATGAGTCTTTTTTTCACTGACCACTCCCCTGGAACACCACTTGGTGGCTCTCCAAACTTGGCCATCCACCCACCCCTGTGGACCATACCAAGAACCTCGAGATCATCCTGGACACTAACCTCTGCATGAGCAGACAGTTCAACACTGTCTCCTCATCATGCTTCCACATCCTGCGAAGGCTCCACAAGATTTTCAAGTGGATCCCACAGAACACCAGATGAACAGTCACCCAGGCTCTTATCACAAGTAGTCTTGATTACGGGAACCAGCCCATGTCCTACACCGAGTCCAAACCAACCAGAACACCACCGCCAGACTCATCCTGAACATCCGATGAAAAATTCACATCTCTCCACACCTCAACAATCTCCAATGGCTTCCAGCCCAGTCTACAAATGATGTAAGTTCAAGCTACTCACTCATGCCTACAAAGTTTTCCTCAACTCCTGTCCAGCTTACCTCAACCACTGTCTCAACTTCTATCAACCCACCAGACACCTTCGATCTGCATCCCAGGCAAGATCACACTTCCTTCGCATCAAGAAGACCAGAAGCAGAGAACACTCCTTTTCATACCTTGCAGCCAAGACCTGGAACAACCTCCTCAAACACCTCAGAACCTCTTTCTCCCTCATGTACTTCTGAAGGAACCTTCAAGACATGGATCTTCCAGACAAAACAGACATGATCTCCTCCTCCCCCCTCAGGCCTGCCCTGCTCAGAGCCTGGATACCCTCACTGGTGAATAGACGCGCTCTACAAATTCACACAACATAACGTAGCATAACATAACAGCAATAAAGCTGGCTTCCTGGTACTAACCTGCTGACGTATAATCTGGAAAAATTATGACCTTGCTGCTTCTGATTACAAAATTATCTTTTGTGCGTTCTTGCCTTAGAATACAGTTTTGACCTCTGAAGTGCAGAAGTGTAGCTACAGCCGGGCATGGCGGATCACAAGCTGGTGGAGGCATACTTAGGACACGGTGAGCTCTTTACAATGCAAGGACCTGATTCAGGCCATCTGGTACCACTGTTTGCTGCAGCCATCTCTCCAAGTATGTTACTATGTCAATCTCCTTGACTCTCAGTTAGGCCAACAATTCTGATGTTATTTCATCTGACCCTCCCCCTCCAAATCTTTTGCTGTTTGCTCCACAAACCAGACATATTCAGTTAGGTTTTTGATTTGCTCAATCAGCTCCTTTGCCACTGGCTGTAGATCCGTTACTGCTTGCTCTGTCTTATTTACCAGGTCCACCATTTTCCTATGATTATCCCTTAGGAGTTTTAGATCAATCATAACTGTGATGAGGTTATGTTTCCAAGAACCTCAGGTGGAGGTGATTGTGTCCAAACCGTGGCGAGTTCATCCTAGGCATCCATTTGAAGTCAGTCTGTCAATGTCTGCAATAAGGTGTCAGACTTGGATACATCTCTGTTGGTCACTGGCACCATGGCGTCTTTGGATGTACAGAATGTTTCCCTAACTTGCATGTTTGGAGTAGTTCCATAATACTGGGGTGTTTTTGACCCATCCCCCAAACAGGTCTTTGTGTGTTGCCTTATCTGTGCTCACATGTAGAGCAAGGGGCGCTATGATCAAGCATTATCACCTATGCAAAGCGTGATCCAGATCTGCCCTTGAAACATCATAAGGTCACTGATCACTCATTTCCCCTTGGTAATAACTTCAGACTCAGGAGCATGGGGATGATGGGCCACCTTGCTATCACCTCCGCCCCCTAGCCTCTCAATCCTGTGCAATCCCTATATTTTTTCACTTCAATCTTGAATCTATTTCTCCGCCTCAGGTGGTGGGGGGGAGGGGCATTTCACAGTCCATTTATATCCTGTGTTTGGGGTAACCACTTGTTTCTCCACTAGTGTCCGACCCATGTAGGCCTACCTCTGGAAGGGTCCACTAACCACTATTGCCACCACTGCTCTGCATCATATGTCACATTGTTCTCATGAGGTTGTTCATGATTTGGCGCCTTGAGCCCGACATGTCCAAATATGAATAGTGCCGACTATGGACCCATAAGTGCCCGCCACAGACAGATAATCAATGCTCACTCTCTAAAGGATGCTCCTCACAGTGCGCTGTGGAGAAACGGGAATGTAGGCCTCACTTTTTAAATATACTAGGTCAGTTGGCCCTGTTTTTTATTGCTCCATTCAACATGGAAGTGTGGGGAGGGGGCCCCAACTTTTCACCCCCTCTTCAAAAACAGAGTCCCATGCAATTTCTCACTAGCTGAATTCGCCCGGTCCATCTCCCGGCAAGACTGCTGACACATCCTGTTTGCCTCGCGGTGCATTATTCGTGTCCACTTATGTTGTGACAAATTCAGCCGTATCCTGCATCACGGGTCGTCCGACTCCATCACCTTCCAACACAAAGGGGTCGATTCCGATTCGGGCCGGAAATTTCTCCGACCGAGCCGGACCCGGAGAGATTTCCGACCGAATCGGACCCGTGCAGTCCGACCGAACGAGTACGATGCGTCCGTATGTTATCGGACTCGAGTCGGTCGGACTCCCATTGAAGTCAATGGGAGCCGGTCGTACAACGCGTACGCGGGCTCCCTTTGACTCAATGGGTGCGAAGTCGGACAAGGGCGCCCCTACAGCGGGTACGCGGCGAAGCGATTCGCGCCGTACACGCACAGGTAGGGGGACCCATGGGTCCCCCTGTGTGCGACTCGCGCGGCTACGCGTACAGGGGGTCCGACACGGACCCCCAAAGTACGGCTCCGACAGCTCTTACGAGCCGGAGTGCGCGGCTCGGTCGGACTGCTCGCGGCGCGCATCGTACTTACCCGGCCGGGAAACGTCTCCATTGCGCGGTGCGAGTCGAGTCCGAGCGAGTCGGTCGGAGCGGTTCGAGCCGGGAGCGAGTCGGTCGGAGCGGTCGGGACGCCCGGACGAGTCGGTCGGCGATTTCGCATCGTACTCGCTCGGCCGGACCCGCGTACGGTTCGGTCGGGAAACAGGGCTCCGAATCGGATCCGGTAAAGCCGAATCCGATTCGGAGCCCTACCGGCCGAGATCGGAATCGGCCCCAAAGTCTAGCTGTCAGGAGCCCAGTCTAGATGCAGAACCACTGTCAGCTGCCGAGAGTAACCTGGAGCTCTGGCGATTGGCGCTCTACTCCATGGCTTCCAAGCCACCCCCCCCCTAAAAAAACAGATATGCTTATGGTATTTAATGAGAGTGTATGAAGCTCTGAAAATATTTTTTCACAGCAGCTTTGTACAGTTGTATTTACAGCATTGCAATCTTTGAGAACAAGCTCACTGGTGGCTCAGTGGACCAATGCACCCATTGTAATATGTGTTTGACCAAAAGGTCAGAGATCCAAATCCAAACTTTTCTTACATCTAAGCTTCATCAAATGAGAATTATTATTTTGTGGCATGATAAACACCTGCTGTTAACACCAAGCTACCCAATATTTATGTTATGTCCGATAAATTAGATTTAAGGGTGAAAATGTCTGCATAAAAAATCCCTTTTTAATGGATTCGTTCACACAAAAAGGTTTATTTTCAGAAAATTCTCTTGCAAACCTTTTATTTTTCAAACTTCTCTCAGCAAACTTTGTGCAAAATGCATCATAATAACATCATAATAACAGGGTGGATAATTGTTCATGGGAAAATAAAAAATGTGCATTGGTTAATACCGACTGACTTGGAAACCCATTTCAGGTAAATGTGGTATTTTGCAGCCAACAAGGATTATAGCTTCAAAGTTATAATCTGGGCCATACAGTGGCGTAACGTAAAATTATGCCTCCCTCCCCCCTCCAGAATGTGAAGAGGGGCTCTGAGTCTACCATATCTCACAGATATTGGTCTTGGAGTGGAACCCTCCACCCCCCTCACCCCCCACGGAATACATTGGGGGACCCTGAAGGGTTGGTGGGCTCCCTACACTGCAGAGGCTTGTGTTACGCCCCTGATGCCTTGGCGGTGACAGAGACATATAGATCTCGGCCTCAGTGGGGGCAGAACATGGCAGCTACAGATATGACAGGATTTACATGATAACAATTACATTGCTACCGCAAGGATTTAATCGACTAGTTGTGTTCACATTGACCTACTGAATAAGAGTTTTTTCCAAGGCTTTTTAGCTTCATGGATTGGCCACTGCATACAGAGGCTCGTGATTGCGTCGACAGTAAGGGCCTATTGAGCTATGCAGGTGCTTCATCCATAACTTTGTGAATGAATTTAATGTTCACAGCGCTCATGTACATCCGAAAGTTTGAAAAGTGTTTAAAAAAATACCCTTTTGAATCATAGTCACAGAACAGGCCCTTTTCCTGCTGTCTCTACTTGGGAGAGCGGCCTGCAGTCTTGGAATGTTGTCGTATGTGCCTGAATAGGGCACACTGTGGCATGGATGGAACTTTTAGCCCTAGAAGTGCCGCACCATAACGGGTAATAGGTGTCAGGTATAAAGGCTTCTCTCGTCTCTGTGTTGATGTTGTGGGTTTCAACACTGGAGGCTCCCAGCATCACCCCTACTGCCTGCCACCTGGAGACAAAAAGTGTCTCTGCTCTAAGGGAACCCCTGAAATCGGATCCAGGACAGCAGACATGGAATACAAAAGCTATGCTTGAAAAAGGAATACAGGAGAAGGACAAAATCTGGCAGTAAAAAAAAGATCAACGACGGATGCTGAATTCACGGATGGTTCGCCGAGAAGACAAGGAATATCTGTTGATTATGCGAGTGTGAATTAACCCTGGGCGTAGTTTGCGTAGTAGCACTACACGTAGCTACACAAAGTACACTTTGAACTACGCTCAGCTACGCTAATTGCGTAGTGCGTAGCTGCGTGCTTGTCTGCACTGTGCAAGAATTGCAAACGGCATCTTGCACAGTGCAAGTTATGATAAAATAAGTATCTCTGTCTTTATATGCTAAAATGCATATAGTCATTTTCACAAAAGTGAAAACGATAAATTAATAAGCAGTGAGAGAGGGGGAAGTAGGAAGTGGACACGTGTGGCAAGAGAAGTCACACGGAGCCGGGGGAGAACATGGCGGCTGCATGCTGAGCGGTCGCTTGCTCCCGGAGCTCCTGCGCCCACCGTTGGCTTACCTACTGGCTCTAGCTTAACTAACGATTTGCCGGATGCTATTAGGTTGATTTTCCCGGGCTCGTCCGGGTTCGGAGTCTTTTTTGAGCTCGTGTTCCGCTGCTCCACGCGGTGTTGCAGCGGGGGATGTGTTGTGGTGAGGTGGGAAGACGCCTCTTTTTTCCGCCTCGTTGGTCTGAGGCCACCCTGGAGCTCCGGCGGGGCCGCAGAGCGGCTGCTCGCGGTCACCTCCGGGTGAAGAGTGGCAGCGCCAGCATCAGCGGATTCTTCCAGGCTGGTGATCGGAGGAGTGAGAAAATCCGGCAGGAAGGTACTGGTGAGGCTTCGGTCTCTCTGTCGAGAACAGGTACAGGGGGATCGAGGGGGCACTGGTGGCCGGAGGCCACAGCAGGTCTTAGTTTTTGAAAATCGAGTGCCCCAAGAGGTTTGCCCCCCTGTTACAAGGGCTACAATCAGCGTCAATTATTAAAAGGGGAGGCAAGAGGCATAAAAAAGCAGGTTTTGAGATTTACTCTAACTTTAACAAGGATGTAAATACCATCAATAAAGCCCCTGAAGATTCACGTAAAGCTGATATTAACAACGCCAATAAGGCTCCCTTAAAGGCGCCTGAAGTCTCTACCGATATATTGTTGCCAAGTGCGTCTTCTTCACTCTCACCTTCACCTAGTAGTACGGCCTTCCAGACCTATTTTGTTAAAGATAGATCCATAAAGTCCAGGAGACTTAAAAAGTTACCGGCTAGTGAACCAGTCAAGGTTACCCCCTCACTTCGCTCGTATTTTAGGGTTCAACCAGAGGTTTTGGATATTGGTGCACATAGCGAAGCCCTTAGAGGGATCACAGTCACTCAAAACTCTCCAGCATCTGCCATATTATCACTGGCTGCAGCAACTAGTAAAATTAGTAAAACTATGGAGTTTCCAATCAACTCGCAGGGAAACTCGAATATTACCCTTGATTGCACGGTGCTAGAAGCTAGCTCTATCAGCTCTGCTATTACTAACTCTGTTATTATTAATTCTGCCAGCACCTCACTAGGGCACTCTCAATCCCAACCTCAGACCCTGCCTCAATTCCAATCCCAACTTCAATCATCAGTAGAATCAAACAACGATACGGGCGAGGAACGGGAGGTTACTGACTCTGGCTCTGGTTCTGGTTCTGACTCGACCTCTATACTTCCGCCTCCACCCTCAGCTCTGGAAGCTCTTTTTGGAACACTGTCTGAAGACATAAAGAAGGGTTTCGCGGTGTCGGCGAGCAATCAAGCAGAGATCAGAAGTTTTTGCGAGTCTTTGGAGAAAAAGGTGGACTTGCTGAACTCAAGGACGGTTGTCTTAGAAAATAATGTCGGAGAGCTAAAGGCAGATTTGGGGATGGCAAAGTCGGATATTTTGTCACTAAGGAAAGAGGGGCAGACCTTCGTGTAAGAATGGAAATGTTGGAAAATAATGCCCGCAGGAACAACTTGCGTTTTTTTAATATTCCAGAGGGGAGTGAGGGTTCAGATCTTAGATCCTATATTGTTTCCCTACTTAAGGTCTCCCTCCAGTTAGAAGACTCAGAAGAGTCACTAAGTTTGGATATACAGAGGATTCATAGAGACCCCTTTCGTTGGAATCTTAATAGGTCCAAGCCTAGGAAGATCTTAGTTAACTTTCTTACATTTGCACTAAAAGAGAAGATTCTAAATTTAGCATTAAAAACGAAAACATTGAAGGCTAAGGAGTTCTCTTTTGAAATACGCTCCGACCTTTCCAGGATCACATTGGATAGACAGTCGGAGTTGGGAAGTAAGTTAGAAGAGTTTAGGAAACACGGTGCTGTGGCCCAGTTGAAGTTCCCCGCCTTCCTGAAAGTAATGCATAATAATAGGATGCATAATTTGAGAACAGTTCAGGAGGCGGACGAGCTGCTGGATCTGATCAGTAAGGGGGGCCCCTAAGAACTCGACCTGGTTTGGGAATAAAGATTAGCAATCTAGATAGATGTATGCTGCATGGAGTGTGCTAGCTTTAAGTTTGACATTAAAGAGAAGGCTGAATAATAGAAGGAAAAAGAAATAAAAAGTACAAAGATATATAGATAGTTTAAAAGGAAAGTTAAGTATCACAATCATTTAGCATTCACACATATAGATTTCTACGTAGGGCTTTCTCTTTCGTTATTAGTAGGTGGGGCGGGTGGTTCCGGGATGCAATTTCTGGACCCTCTGTCCAGATAATCGGGGTAAGGGTTCTCCAGGGGTGGGGGTGGGCTTGCATGGGCACGGGTGCTGGGGTGGGAAGTGGGTTAAAATTCAAAAAAGTTTTCTCATTCACCTTTTTGTAAGTTTGCCAACCTCAAGGATTATAGTTAAAAATATTGAGTTTTTCTGGTGCTGGTGCTGGTATTGGTTCTTTCAATTTTCCCGTATGGAGACTTGGAGTTGGGAGGATCCGCCATGAGTTCGGTACGATTTCTGTCCTGGAACGTTAATGGACTGCGCGTAAGACCCAGAAGAGATAAGGTTATGCAGTATTTGGCGGATTCTTCCGCGCAGGTCATTATCCTCCAGGAAACACATTTACTCAAAGAAGAAATAGATAGTCTTCTTAAGAATAGAAGGTGGGTCGGCTCTTATGTTTGTACTAGCCAAACTGCAAATATAAGAGGGGTCTTGATTTTGTTTAAAAAATCAGTTAATGCTCGTATTCTGGCACAGCTTGTTGACCCAGGTGGCAGGTGGGTCATTGTGAAAGCAGTTATCATGGGGATCTTGCTCACAGTTGTGGGCTATTATGGGCCCAACCAAGATGATCCTTCCTTTTTGAAGTCTATCTTTTCTCATTTGCTAGATTTCCCTGACCCGGTTATCCTAGCAGGCGATTTTAATATTGTCCTGAACCCCCTACTAGATAAATCACCGAATAACAGAGCTAAGGCTCCTTGTAAATCACGAGATTTCCTTTTGGGAGCAATGAAGCAGTACGCCTTTTTTGACATCTGGAGGGAAAGAGCAGGACAGCAGTTAGGAGTCTCATACAGGAATTATAAATATCACCACCAATCTAGAATTGATTACATTTTGGTTAGTCATTCTTTAAAGAGCAGAGTAAAGGATATTGTATATTTGGCCCCTCATCTTTCAGACCATTCTGGTATTTTGATGAGATTAGAGTTTCCATTCCCCAATTTCAATAGGTCATGGTCCTTCAATCGAGCTTTGCTTTTGGAAGATCAGGAGATTGGGTTCTTATTGCAGGAAACTGAAAGCTTTTTGAGGATTAATTTAGACTCAGCTTTGATTTCAGTTGTTTGGGACTCCCTTAAAGCTTTTTGGCGGGGGCAAATTACAAGCAGGTCAATTTATAGAAATAAAAAATATAAAGAGGAGATTTCACAGATCGAAACTAATCTGAAGGCTGCAGAAGTAGACCTGAACTCCCAGGTTTCTTCCGAAACCCTGCAAGCTCGGCAAAATGATATTAATAATTTAAAGGACCAGTTAGGAAATCTATTACATACCAGGCTCATGCGCAGGTGGGAAGCCAGTAAAATCGCCCACTTTGAGTATGGGGAAGGGGCAGGTAAGCTCCTTGCTTGGAAAACTAAATCAGATCGGGCAAGGAACTATGTTAAGGGAATCTCTAGCGGGGGTGCGACTTTATCCTCAGACGAAGAAATCTGTGAAGCATTTCAGATTTTCTTCCAGGATATCTATCAAGAGGACAAAAGGGTGGATAACTCTATCGCTAAGAGTTGGCTGGATAACATTTCTCTTCCCTCTTTGAATTCCGATCAGCGGGAATATCTAGATCGAGAATTCACTCAGGAGGAGGTCAGGGGGGCCATTCTACAGAGTCGGAACGGGAAAGCGGTGGGTCCAGATGGGCTCCCAGCGGAGCTCTATAGACATTTGAGCGATATTATCGTTCCGATCCTGACGAGGCTATTCAATCAGATTTTACAGGATGGCCTAAAGCTCCCAGCCTCTTGGAACGATGCCATAATTATATTGATTTTGAAGCCTGGTAAAGACCCCGCTTGTTGCGGCTCATATAGGCCCATTTCACTTTTAAATGCCGACTACAAGATCTTTGCCTCAATATTAGCTGCTAGACTGGGTCAGATGGTAGGGGATATCCTTCATTTGGACCAGAAGGGGTTTGTTAAAGGGCGTCAACTATCAGATCTTACTTATGATTTCATCGGAGCAATTGATCTGGCTTCTACTTATTCACTCCCTCTAGCAGCTATGACTCTCGACGCCACTAAGGCGTTCGATAGGGTGAATTGGACCTACTTGGCAGAAACCCTGGTGAAATTTAATCTTGGGGAAAAGTTTCGCCGCACTGTCCAGCTGATTTATCAGGAACCAACTGCTAGACTGTCTGTTAATGGTAATACTACCGACCCCTTTAAGATTACGAGGGGACCAGGCAGGGCTGTCCACTCTCCCCTCTCCTTTTTGATTTATATATCGAGCCCTTTGCTCAACGGCTTAGGGACGATGGTAACATCCAGTCGTTTAAGTATGGAGAGTGGGAGAGGAAGGTTGCACTTTACGCCGACGATATTTTAATTCTGTCAACGAACTTGCAAACAGCATTTCCAGCAGTAATTCAGCTGGCTCAGGAATTTGGTCTTGTGTCAGGTTATGAGATTAATGCCTCAAAGACAGAGGTTATGGCCTGGAATCTTGAGGGGCCTCAACATCAACATCAGCACCAGATTAGCTTTAAAATGAGATACTTGGGGATTAGCATAGCCCAAGAGATTTCCAAGATTTCGGAGATCAATTTGAGCCGGGTAGCAAGAGAAATCCGGAGGCAGTTGAAATCATGGGTTCACCTCCCTTTATCTATTCTTGGGAGAGTCAACCTCGTGAAGATGTCAATACTCCCAAAGATCACCTTTCTTTTTAATTGTATTCCTCTTCACTTCGAAAAATCCGCTATCAATAAGCTACAGCGGGATATTAACTCCTTCGTGTGGGCTTATAAATCTTCGAGAATAGCGTGGATCAAGTTGAGGCGGAGGAGGGAGAAAGGCGGCCTAGCCTTACCAGATCTTTTGTTTTATGCCTGGGCCTTTCAGTTCACACACTCACGCATGCTTTTAAAAATGCCGGTTAGTACTGGCGCTGGGGCAATGTTCCTCGCCATGCTTAGGGGAGCCAACTTACCTGTGGAGGGTTTTTTATTTAAATTCGGTGACCCCAAGTTTTTCAAGAAGGTCAAGCTAAAGGTCTTGCAAGGCCTTGCTAAAACCTGGGCTCTTTTCAGGGTAACAGTCAAGCTTTCTTATTTCTCTAGCTCAGCGCCCCTTTGGGAATCTCCTGGTGGCCCGGAGTGCCTGAGAGACAGGATATGAATGCCTTTAAAAAAAGCAGGTTTGGTAGTTTGGGGGGATCTGGTTCAAGATGGCTGTCTTCTTTCTTGGGAGCAACTTAGAAGTAGAGTGGGGGACGGCCTTTCAAGGTTTAAATTTCTCCAGCTGAAAAGCTGGGTTCAATCCCAGCTATCTCATAAGTTCCCAGTAGGAGGAGGTTGTTTTTTGGAACATCAGCTTGTGAGTAGGCCAGCCGGGAAGAAGGAGGTCTCCTTTTGGTATCAAGCCCTAATTGAAGCTGTAGATGGGGAATTTAATTTGGCTACGGAACTGTGGGGCGACTCCTTACCTGCTTATAACTGCAATGACCTTTGGCAGAATTCTTGTAAGATTTTGTATGAGGCAGTTAAACCAGTTTGGCTGAAGAGGAACCACCTTTTTACCATCCATAGGGCTTACTTCTCTCCCCAAAAACTTTCTAAATTTACTAAGGGGTCACCAGTCTGCTGTAAGAAATGTGGTCTGGCTCTAGCTTCAGATATCCATATGTTTAAAGACTGCCCTGCCCTGGCTTCATTCTGGGCCAGTGTTGAAAATTACTTGGCCAACATCTTGGGTTACCCTCTGCACATTGACCTCTCTTTGATCATCTTTGGCTTCACATATCAAGTTTCCGGTCCATCCAGATTGCTGCTTTTTTATGCTATTTTGTTGGCTAGAAGACAAATCTGTAAAGATGGACCGAATCCATGCCTCCTTCCTTTGCGGACTGGCTTTCCTCAGTGTTTGAGGTTTCCAAGTTGGATCTGGCTAGAACCTGTAGCAAGAAGAGGACAGCTTTCTGGGATTTACTGCGAGTGTGTTTGGGCTCAGTGGACAGTGATTAGGGTTTTTTTTTTTCCCCCTTTGTCCTATGATTATGCTGCCTCAATGCTCTCTTGGTTAAGTCGGGTCACTTCCGGTTCCCTTCGGGAAGTGACCGGATGATTGCCATCTTGCTCTTGGAGCCATGTAGAAGAGTTATCTCACCTGGTATTCACTGGCACCCATGCATGTTTGATATTAGTAGGTGGGTCCTTTCTTTAACTCCCTACTTTTTCTCTGGGTGCGAAGTGTAGTGAGGTTGGCGGTGAATGAGGACAAAAAAAAAAAAAAAAAAAGATAAGCAGTGAGAGAGGTGATGATTTTGGGATCCTCCCTAACCTAGGGAGAGAACCAAGCAGATGCCTTGAAAACAAAAAGCACATCTTGTTGAACGATTCGGTGGTGGTCCCATCCTCTTAGGACCACCCCAAGCACAGTTATTGGCAAAATACAATCCCAACCAAAGGCCCTGCAAAGCATTATGGGACGAGATTAGCAGTGGGCAGTGAATATTATAGTATCCAATATCAAAATAATTCTACAAAGAGCTGCAGTTCAACTAGTCGTTACTAGATGTCCCTCACGAGTCAAATGCAAAAGCATTGAAATTATTATTACATCAAGCTGCAGTTCCACTAGTCGTTACTAGATGTCCCTCACAAGTCAAATGCAAAAGCTTCATGAAAGGGTTTCAATGCTTTTGCATTTGACTCGTGAGGGACATCTAGTAACAACTAGTGGAACTGCAGCTTGATGTAATAATAATTTCAATGCTTTTGCATTTGACTCGTGAGGGACATCTAGTAACGACTAGTTGAACTGCAGCTCTTTGTAGAATTATTTTGATATTGGACACTATAATATTCACTGCCCACTGCTAATCTTGTCCCATAATGCTTTGCAGGGCCTTGGTTGGATTGTATTTTTGCCCATAACTGTGCTTGGGGTGGTCCTAGGAGGAAGGGACCACCACTGAATCGTTCAGCATGATATGCTCTTTGTGTTCAAGGCATCTGCTTGGTCCTCCCCTAGGTTAGGGGACCCTAAAATCATCACCTCTCATTGCCTAATATTTTCATTGACAAAGTTCACTTTTGTGAATTGGTTATATGCTTTTTAGCATGTAAAATTGCTTTATCAAAGCATTTGTAGATGTTGATGATGTTCGCTACGTGTTTTAGCACAGTTTTTGCACTGTGCTACGTGCAATTTGCGTAGTGCGTAGTAGCACAAACTACGCATGCTCCGTGAGCGTAGCGTAGTACTACGCCCAGAGTTAGTGTGAATGCACCTCTCAGGCACAAATAAGAAAAAAGATGAAAAAATACGAGTTGAGGCTAAATCTTTGGTATCCTTTTAAACGTAGAACATTGATTGAATAAGAAGAAAATAAATGTAAAAAAAGGACCCAAAAACAAACTCTCAATGTCTACAAGCACATTGCACATTCAGGCTCCGCAAACCTGGAGGCGTGTCCTGGCGACAGAAAAACCTTCATAAATAAATCTGGGGATCTTGGGATAAAAGTGCCCGTCACTGACTTCCGAATGGCACTGGACCAGATGGACCAGATGGCAACAGTCAGGGTTTTGAAATAACTCTCCCCGTGGACAAGCACTGGCTTTCCCTGGCTTGTCTGCTTCTACAGTAGATACTGAGGACGTGAAACGGGCACAGAAGGCAAGGGCAGTGCTGGGAGAGCACCATCTGCAGAGTATTCTTGCTATGGCTGGAAAGATGGTCTGCTCTATCATCTATGAGAAGGGGACCGTGGAGCCCGCTTTGGGACATCGGACATCCATCCTCACCTTCTAAGTATCTGACCTGCAGACTCCACTGGGTGTGCAGAAAAAGGCATTGACTCGCTGCTCTGATGTCATCTCCTGTGCTTTTGAACTCTAGAACTGCTGGCTGCCAGTTGTGTGAAAGATGCCAGATAGCGTGTTTGTGGCATTGTTGGCAGAAGGGATTAGGGAGAGTAAGGAAAAATTCCAGGAAGCCTGTTTTGGGGTGCATGAGTGCAGTGATCAGTTATGAGTGGCAGGTAGCACAGCATGATCTGTCTCTACCCACTAATAACGGAATTAGAAAAAGGAGAGGCAGATCACAATGAGGCAGGTCCAGAGGGCTGGTTCTTGAAAAAACAACAGGTGAGATCATGGTGATGTTAGTCATTGAAATGTTATGGGACCACCTTATACCAGAGAGGAAAGTGTACACACCCCTCTACTGTTAGCCCTCTGAAGAACCATACCACCAAAGGACCGTCTGAGATCCTAAATTGACAAGTCCAGTACCACCACAGGCCACAGTTGGAGGAGATGAATCTGAAAGTAACCCAAGGGAATGCCACTGGCTTTCAGGGTCACTTTTTAAACTCACCTTGGAAACAAGGCTTAGAAGATGGTGGCATGACTGAGAGGCTGCAGTTATTGTTCTTAGCCTTGCAACTGCAGTGGCCTAGAAAAGCTACTCAGAGTAACTGTGTCAGGCATTCCACTGGCCAAAGGAGCAAATGGACAGGCGTCTTCCCCGTCTTCCTTTTTCCACTGGAAAAAAAGGGTAGCAACATTTTCTTTTAGTTGGGCCACATGTGGATCGAGCAAAACGAGCAATACTGCACAAGAGAGAGACTTGTCCTTGGGTCACTGAACTAGCAGAATGCTGCTTTCCTCATGTACCCTGAAAAGCACCTGTCTAGATTTTCCCCTTCATCGCATATTTCTTTCAGTCTTTGACAACAACATGCTAGCTCTTAAAAACTGTTGAAATCTAGGGAACCTCGTCACTGATCCACCCGTAACAATCACACAATTAACACATATTAATCGTTGCCCAACTCCAGTGACCAGCTACCAGTTGGTCATACATTAGAGATATTATAACACATAAATGAGAGGCAACCAAAATTGCAAAATAATATCCGAAATCTTTTCTTTGCTGAAGTATGAGGAGAGAAATGAAACGATTTGGTTTTGCTTGAATTTTTCTTATTTATTCTTTTTATCTTCAGACACAAACACATGCAGCTAACGCGTTTTGCCCAAAACATAGGCTTCTTAAAGGCAGTGCTTATCAATTGGCACTGGTCTCGTATTGATTGAATGACCACGTCACACCGAGACTGTAAATGTCTGTTCCATGCTATTTACGAAACCCTGGAACAAAAAGCGTTGAAAACTGGAGAGCGTCCAAAAATCACAAGTCTCTCAGAGATTCTTAGTAGTATTTATAATGTTTTGTTATTGTTCGCCACCGAAGTCTTTAACGCTGCATATGTGTTTGTGTTATAACAGGCTAGTTCTTGCTGTGCATTCCGATGTTCCCCATATTTGTGTAGTATAAAGTAATGTGACATTAAAGTACTTTTTATTATTAATTAAAAACCCAGGCTGGACATTGCATTATTGGACGATAATGACTGCATTGTTGTGTTCTGACTTTAACCCCACACCACCTTTCACAGTAAGTCTTGGACTACTCACCTCACTACACTTAGAGTCAAGTGCTAAAGTGTGCACTTGGTGCTCTGTTATTAGCTTACATACTAAGCCAACCCCCGGATCATCAGTGGTTAATGGACTCAACCAGCTCGTTTAAGGTCCAAAAACCCATAAGTGCCCCAGGACTCCTGCACAAGGTCTGACACATTTAAAGTTGTCTCTAGAGCAAAAGCATTCCTGTTGTGTACCATCAGTCTCTTCAATAGTTGAAGAGTGCTTTTTCCACAGGACAATTACAGATATATTAGCTCTGTGATCAACTTTCTAGGACATTTGGACTACCTGGTGGAGAAGTCATCGGTAAAGGTGGTTTTGCCTTGGTAGACGCTGATACCCCACTTTTAACATTTATAGATTCTTTGTGACTCGCATTATGCAATTAGATACTTCGACTCATGAATGGCAATACCCTGTGATTGAAAGGGGTTAATTTCTTAAATGAAAGGAAATTATGGTAGATGCCCATGCGAATTAAATGTACAGGGACCACACAACAGGGGCTGAATTTAAACTTAGTGATCGACAAATACACACGTGCTAAGCAAGGAAGACTATTCCTAGTATTTGTCGACCTCAGCTCCGCGTTTGATTGCGTGAACCATAATAAACTATGGAATATATTGAAGGAGATGGGGATGGCTGCCTCCCTTATAACTCTTATCATGCAATTGTATAGTGAGGCTGGCGCCAGGGTTCGTTATGGAAAACAGGGCGAGTGCACAGCCAAATTTCCTATTAGTAAAGGTGTAAGACAGGGCTGTGTGCTCGCCCTTTACTTTTTAATTTGTACATAAATGACCTAGGATCTTTTTAGCTGAACAGTGTCAGGATCTTCCTATTATTAATAAATAACCCGTACCTGCTCTGATGTATGCTGATGATGCAGTTTTAATGGCGCGTACCCAATTAAGTTTGCAGAAGATTTTAAAGAATTTTATATTTTTCATGAGTGAAAGGGGCTTGAAAGTAAATATCTCGAAGACTTTTATTCTGAAATGCGGGAAAAATAGTGCTAGATGTCGTAATATATTTATTGAAAATTCAAAAGTAGAATGTATTGACAGCTTCCCTTATCTTGGAATACTATTTGATTACCGAGGTACTTGGGCTCCAGCAGTGATGGGAAGAAAACTGTTATTCATAAAGATGATTGGTGCACTTACTAATTTTGCTAGGAGGCTAGGCAGAAGACCAATCCCAGAACTGATTGTGATATATAAAGCTAAATGTATAACTACAGCTATGTACGGAGCTGGTATCTGGGGATATAAGGATGTGAGCTCCATCCAGATAATAGAAAATTCGTTTTTAAAATACCTACTGTCTGCTCCTACTAGCGTAGCAAATTTTGTCTGTCACTCTGAACTTGGGTTACAATATGTAACAGATCTGATTAAAATAGAGCCAATTTTATTATGGCACAAGGTGTGGGTAACAGAGGAGACTACTTTTAATCATGAGGTCATCAAGGATTGTTTGGGTTTGACTAGGATGTTGAGCATCCCATGGCTAAACTACATTAAAAACTTTATGTTTGATATTGGCCATTTAGAATATTTTGAGCAACCAGATAGCCTTACCAAATTGAGTAGAAAGTCTCTTAAAGCAACCTGTTTAGCACACCTCCAAGCAATTAGGCTCGCGTCAGAGATTACAAAAAAATCAGTTATGGAGAACCAAATGATGTTATCATGCTATGCTATCCAACCGTATTTAACACGCGTACCTGGATCTTATGAAAGGATGCTTCTGACACGATTTCGCTTGGGGATCTTCCATAGATTGGTAACTTTCCCAAACATCAATGACTGGTCAAGAAATCTAGTTGCATGTCCATGTGATGGCACCTCTAACCAATCAACATTACACGTGATCTTCTTCTGCAAATTTTATATGTATTCAAGAAATAGATTTTTTAAACTGATTTTAAAAAAATTGGGGCTTAGACAATGCCGACCTGCCTTATTAGTGCTACAAATCCTAGACGATGACTTAATTATTTATGGGGTATCCTCTTTCTTAAAATGTGTTGTGAATTACAGGAAATGCTTATGATTATGGACGACGTATGAATTCTCTTTTATTGTGTATTTTATATTGTGTAAAATGTTCCTTTTATCATGAGATTTTTACTTATTGCTGTGCTTTTATGATTTATGTTCTAAATCGAATAAAGCCATTTTTTTTATTTGATTTGATTTGAAATGTACAGCAGAGTGTTGAAAGGCTTCTAATATCTGCCTATTACTTTTTGGGCACAGGAGACACCCCATACGTCCTGTTTTTCATACCTTTAACATATACACATGTAAAATGTTTTTAACTTGCTGCTCAAACCGGGAAATAAAGAGGTTGATGTTACATAGGCTCAATTTCTATATGCAAAGAAGTGTTACATTGTAAAAAGATAGTTGGATATTTTTATTGCATTTGAATATGTATTTGAAGTTGTGCATATTGAAGTATTGTTTTATGGAAACTTCTCTTAGCAAACTAAGTTATTATGACTTAAACAATAGATGGAGAACTTTTGTGCTTGAAATAGGCTATCTGGGGGAAAAACACTTTAGCAGAAAAAGGTATTGTTTTTTTTCTCTTCTAAAACATTTTTGGGGTGATTTAGGATTGTAGAAAAACATTGCTATCTCCGGGAAATGTAATTTTTGACAACGTGGCAAAACCTGTCTTGCAAAACTTTTAATTTTACCTTATCCCAAATGATTAGATTACCAAATAGCAGATCAAATAGAAGTGTTTCTTATTGTTGACCTAGGCCAGCATTACAAGGGAGACTGTTTGGAGCATTTTTGAATCAGGATAGTATTTTCACAAACCTGAGTTCTGCAACACCCCAGTCAACTTTTTTTAATGAAATGTTAAAGGTCTATCTGTGCACTGTATTTAATTTCTTGGCTTCCTGCGCCTTCCCTGACCTTTTCAGCTCTAGACTGCAGCCTAGCACCTAGAGTCAATTACCTTTAAAGTGTGCTATATATGACTAGTCACTCAGCCACTCCTAAACGGTAAAGGTCAGGCGCATACAAAATACATTAGTTCGCTTTTTGAGCAAATGTAACCGCTTGTAGTTGTTCCGAACTAATTGACTGTTTAAATTATTTACAATTCAAGAACTGAAAATATCAGCGTCAGCAAAAAAAAAAAAAAAAAAGAGGCAACAACCACGATTCATGTGCTATGCTGGCATTTCAGCCGCACAGTGATGATATTCTAAGTTTGTTTTCCTAGAAAAGGCTGCTGGGGGTACTTAGAATTCAATAGAACACTAACAATTAGTGGGAAGATTGCGCGATTATCTCGTTTTAATTAATACCGACATGAAATTGCAATATTCTTCTGCTGATCGCCCTCCTCTTCGTTGCTCGATAAATATATAAATATGTGTTCCTGTCAAAATGAGTATAAATGAGTACAATTTGGCTTTGTACGATAAATGAATAATTGAAACATAAACAGCCTTGGTTCTGAGAAATTGGCCCACTCTCTTTCACTCAGTGTTTTCTAAGTGATGTATATTTAATTCGAGGTCCATGGGTAACCTCTGTGGCCAAAGGTAGAGGGCCTGAAAACATTTTCCTCATGGAGAAAAACATAAATGAATAAATAAAAGTTAAAATGCACAAATACAAAGGCATTTTTGCATGTGTAATTGCACACTAGGTACAATGATGCAAGTGAAACTGCCTCTTCATGTAATTGGGAATTCATAGAAATGTCCAGCAATAGTCGCAGAAATCTGCCACATCTATTGGTTTTTAGTGCTGTTCCTGGAAATCTTGGTAGATTTGAAACATTTGTAAATCTGCAAACAAATGATATAGTTAAGCTAAAATTAAAGGTCACCATTTTGTTTTAAAACAGACACAATACGACTGCCTAAGGGAGTTAGGATGGACAGGTGCCTTTGAAGAAACGCATGAATTCGCCTCCACAAAAAAGTTGAAAAATGTCAAGGTAAAAGTGCTGACCACCGCTCCCAAGTGTGGCCAAGATGTTTCACTTAATTTTAGTGCCGAAAATATATAGGGCCAGATGTATCAAAGGGTTTTACCCATTCTGTGTCTATGGGAAAATGTGTTCATACATATGGCCCATAGAATCTAAATATTAGCTGGTGATGGCTCCTTCGCTAAAGTGGAGGAGCGTTGCCCCACTGCTGAAAAGGAAAAATAAAATGATAATACTGTATCGTTATTATCATTTTATTTTCCCTATTGCAGTCAGTGGCGGGGTGGAGCCGGCCAAAGCAGGGGAGGAGTGCTGTGCACTCCCTAAGTGCGCATGAACTGTTTGGCCGGCCCTCTTAGGCCGACCAAACAGTTCATGCGCACTTTGCATGTTCCTACCAGGCTGAATTACACAGCATGGTCAGGAACATGCACAGGCTCCCTGTTCGAGTCGGAGCGCCGATCCACGATGCTCAGACCAATCACAATGCTGCATTGCAGTGTTGTGATTGGCTCAGGGGAGCCTGTCTGCCCGGGTGCTTCCTGCTGCCGGCTGGGACAGGAAGAGGAAGAGAACGAGGATGGAGGAGAGGCAGCGGCCGGCCGTTAAAGGTAAGTCCTTTTTAAAATTTAATTCCTCCCCCCGCCCCACCAACCCTGACCTGTAGCAGCCACTGCTGAAATTAGCGAAATTGTATACAAATGAAACATAGTGTTGTAGATTCGTTAGGTAAAACTGTTGAGGCAAAGCAAATTTGGATTGTCCGTTAGAAAGTTTAAGTGATCTGCTAAATAACAAACAATACTTTTTAGAAAATGTCCTTTAAATATTTTGATTTTCTTGACAGCTCAGTGGATTACTTGATTTTAATTTGCAGTAACCACAGTTACAAAACTAACATTTTTTTATTTCCTAAGAACTCAAAGAGAGTTGTACATATTGCTAGAGACACAATATCCAAAACACTGTTGATGACCATGAGACTATATCAGCAGATTAGCAGCAGATTGAAGACAGTTCAGAATTCGGTAACCAAGATTGCAAATGTTTCACACCATGGACTTAATCAATAGAAACGTAAAAATTTATTTATGTCAACCATAGAGAGATGATGCCTTAGCGATCTCCAGAAGCAACTCTGGTCATTTGGTCGACCATAGCAGATAGTGCAAGCTGTCTGGTCGCCAAACACCATTTTTGAACTTAGAGTGGGCTTACAGCCCACCCATTGCTTACCATTGGTTGACATTATTGTCAAGCTCATGTGCTTGCTTCTTACTTGATGGCTTGCCTTCCCCTTGTGTCTGTCCCTCCATGGAGCACAGCCTCCTTATGATCATTTTGATTTATTTGACTTGTATCCTTTCACTGCTCAGATTCAGAGAACTTCTTTTTTCTTTCACATTCTACATTCTACGAGAGTGCATGTCTTTTCTATATCGTGCTAACACCCACCCATGAAGCTTCCCCTCAACCCCATGCTGTATGGATATTTGTGCTGGTGTATGGCTGAAGAGCAGCCTATAAGGTTTTTTTTGTTATATCCCCTGCATTCCACATATTGCATGAAACCGAAAGCCTTGGCACACAAAGACTTTCATCCCACGGGGGAAGGGTCATCTGCTGCACTCACACAGATGGTGCCTGACGCAGAAAGTGTATTTAATATGTCACTTGTCCTGTGGAGACCTATAAATCTCTTCCCTGGGCTACTGCAGGAGGACCAAGTGGCTGAATCAAGTGGAGAGTAAAATATGCCTTGATAAGAGGTTCTCTTTGCATTCTAATACTGCCTTATTCTTTCGCAATTATTTTCAGAATGCTGAGTGAAACGTATATTAAAAAATAAAAC
Organism: Calotriton arnoldi; assembly: GCA_963921515.1. Taxonomy (NCBI): domain Eukaryota; kingdom Metazoa; phylum Chordata; class Amphibia; order Caudata; family Salamandridae; genus Calotriton; species Calotriton arnoldi. Next base: position 2,699,723 of record CAWUFW010000263.1, read on the forward strand.
ATGCCATTCGTAAAGATTGAAAACATTGATTAAATGTACAGTTTGAATACCATAAAATGTATGTTTGATTTTCTTCCACAATTTTGAGATGTTTTTAAATGATACCTTACAGACTAACATTGTCGAAAACATCAGCTCGGCACTCGTATCATAAAAGACAGACCTACTTATTTTCCCAATGCTTGTTTTTGTCATGGGGACAGTCTATGACTTTCTCTCTCATGGTGGTCCATTTGCTTGCCATGTTGGGATGTTTAATGTCCTCTATTGCTGTAAGATGTTAGTAAGGTGAGGTTGACAGATGAATTGAGTTATGTGACTGCCACTGTCCATGATGTTAGGGGTTTGCCCTCAAAACTGACAGCCACTACTGATTATGGTTTTATGTATGTAAGTATTGTTGCATTTGTATAATGTGAACCTATCCAAAAGTCTGCAGGGATGCTCTACCAGGTGAAGGACCAGGATGCAGACAATGAGCGAATGGATGGGTAGCTCAGTTCTGAGAGTGGAGGTGGACTGTTCTTTAAAGATATGTGTCTTCAGCTCTTTCCTAAAATGCAGCAGGGTAGAGGAAGTCATTCCAGATTATGGGTGCATTGATGAAGAAGGACTGTTTCCTTCTCTACATTCAGTCTGATAATATCCTAGTTGCATGTGTACCAATACTACTGCTGGTGGTGTACTTGTTAGCCAGATAGGTGGAGCTGGCACTGTATCATTATTTTGAGAATGATGCTTCTGGTATTGATGACGGTGTGTGTTGGCAAGGGAAGCCATTGGAGTTCAAGCAGGGTGAGAGTGATGTGCTCATGAGGATGAGGCAAGCGGAGGCATAAAGGATGCCCTTAATGGGGGCCAAGCTAAGGTATTGAATCTATGGTGCAGGTTGTTGCCACCATGCAGATGCGAAAGTACAAGGGCTTGAACACGAGTTTTGAAGTTCCTTTGTGGGAGGAATGTTTTCTCTTTATTCAGCAGACAATGCAAATACCAGGACATTTTAGTTTTCTTGGTGATGTGTTCCTGTGGGTGCAGTTGGTGTCTGGGATACATTTGAGTTACTTAGCAGTGGGTGAAAGTTGTGATTCAAATCCTTCCAGTGTCATATCGTTGGGCATAGTTTGGATTCATTGTTGCTTGTTGTTCTTGGCAAACAGCAGGAATGTAATCTTGGTGAGGTTCAACTTCAGGTAAGTGGTAGGCATCTAGGACTGAATGAGGTGCAGGCAATGTTTGAAGAGGTGTATTTGTTAATTTTGAAGGTGTTTTCAGTGATAGATTCCAAAAGAGCTCCACGTCGAGGATGAAGATGATGGGGGACTGTATGGAAGAATGTCAAAATCCACAAGTGATAGTAATCTTCTGGCACCTGAGTTACCCAAGTGAAGAAAGTGCTATCATTTGGATAGATAGGAGGAGAACCAGTGAGAGGTGCTATGAATATATATTTGAGGGTCTAGTTAAGGGTGGGATAGTTCATGATGAAGAAAACTGTTAACAGGTCCAGAAATATCTGGAGACAGGTTCCACCTTTGTCTGTGGTATGGCTCATCTGTGATTTGCAAATTAGCTGTCTCCATGCCGCAGCGTAATCTGAAGCCAAACTGGTGGTTATGCAACAGATGGTTGGTATTGATGTGATCTTGGAGTTGGACTACTTTCAATGGTCCTTCTAAGGCTGGTAACATTCACCTATAAGCGTATTTAGGTCAATGTTGCCTTTAGCAAAATTATGTATGGCTGTATGTCACAAAAAGTTGATTTTTACATTTTACAGAACTTATCCAACGTTAATCATACATGTTATTATATTTATATTTTGTGGGGAAAAGAGCTATTTTTGAGTACTACAAATCACAGCAGACCTGCCATTCCCTCTGTCTCAATAGGTAACTATTTCTACTCATAACCTGATGTGTCTGCTCAACAGGTGGAAATGACTAAGAGAACGACTTAAATGCTTTCAAACATTTCATTCTAGGTAGTGTTTAGAAACCTTTACGTTTCATATTCATGTCATATTTAATTTGAGGATCTATATACGGTTATAAATTTCACATAGCATTGTAAACAACTAGTTCATTGGCAGAAGTTGAAAATTACCATACGTTTGGTAGTCTTAGAAAATAAAGAGAACATGTAATTTTGAGTCTTATGCATACCTATAAATTATATCTGCGCAAACATGCTGGTATAGTATATGTCTTTATTCCCAGGCATTCAAGTCATATTAAGTCAGTAAACACAGTAAATGAAAGGACCCACTATATTACTCCACCATTAATTATCACTTCATTCATTTGACGGATGATCTTAGTTATTACTATTACATTTTCTAAATACTTTTAATGGCAGGTATCATGATTACAGAATATAATAGACTACAAATTACTTTACTCACAATGATGCAGCTCTAGCCTGCCTCTCCTTGGAATCAAACTTGTGACGTGTAGATCACAACAGATTCCGATAGTGAGCTTTAACTCACTGAGCCACTGAGATTTTTTGTATTGCAATGGTTTTTGGTAACTATGCCAATAAAGTAAACCTAACCTAACCAAACCACTGAGCCACCACGCCAATTCCATATATTCCTCAGATATTTTGCTTATACCTACGTGTGCACATCAAATTTGTACCACCCCATTGGTCTTTCCTGGTATCACACAACAGACATCAATGAGGGGTTAATTTAATTGTGTGCACGCTACTGATCACAGTTATATCCGTAATGGTGCACGTGGTGTGTATGAAAAACTTGAAAGACCATTCTCTGTACTAAATACAATGCTAACTATTAAATGCAGGTTTTGGGTAAAGTTTTTTTTTAAAACTGAACAATTAATTATGCGATAAGAAAGGTTGCATTTAAAGACTTAGACTTAGGGGCCGATTCCGATCTCGGCCGGTAGGGCTCCGAATCGGATTTGGCATAACCGGATCCGATTCGGAGCCCTATTTCCCGACTGATTCGTACGCGCGTCCGGATGAGCGAGTACGATGCAAAATCGCCGACCGACTCGTTCGGGCGTCCCGACCGCTCCGACCGACTCGTTCCACGGTCGAACCGCACCGACCAACTCGCTCAGACACGACTCGCGCCGCGCAATGGAGATGTTCCCCGGCCGGGTAAGTATGATGCGTGCCGCGAGCAGTCCGACCGACACGCGCCGCCCGGCTCGAAAGAGCAGTTGGAGCCGTACTGGGGTCCGTGTCGGACTCCCTGTACGCGTAGCCGCGCGAGTCGCACACAGGGGGACCCATGGGTCCCCCTACCTGTGTGTGTACGGCACGAGTCGCTTCGCCGCGTACCCGCTGTAGGGGGCGCCCTTGTTCGCCTCGCACCCATTGAGGCAATGGGAGCCCGCGTACGCGTTGTACGACCGGGTCCCATTGACTTCAATGGGAGTCCGACCGAATCGAGTCCGATAGCATACGTACGCATCGTACTCGTTCGGTCGGGCTGCTAGAGTCCGATTCGGTCGGAAATCTCTCCGGGTCCGGCTCCGTCGGAGAGATTTCCGGCCGAATCGGAATCGGCCCCTATGTTACGTCATAATGAAAGGGATAGCATGCAGAATTTAATGAACAAATGCTAAAACCTGAAAATTATGTATCTTAGAAGACTTTCTTTGATCAAATGTACCAATAAAGTATAAACATTTGTTTACATTTATGTTGTGGTAATAAGCCAGGCCTTTGAATAAAGCAGTCAGAAATGCTGAGTTTATCTGAGGACTTCAAGCATTCAAAATTATAATAGTGAACATTTGGACAATTGATCGTATTACAGAGAAAATTAAAACCGGAACCAGAGATTGCACTGTTTGGGATTGTGAGGCAAAGCTCGAATACTCCAATCTCCAAAGGAGAGAAAGCATTCATAGCGATTTCCGCTTTAGTGGCTCGCTCCCTGATTCTTCAGAATTGGAGGACAGCGAAAATTCCAACCTACCAATTTTGGCATAAAAAAATGGTTCGCACTAAAACCTTTGAGGAAGCGTTTGCAAAAAGGGTAGGGGCTACTAAGAAATTTGTAGCAATATGGAAATTTATGGACAAAATAGAAAGCATAATGTCTAGTATTCCTGAATGAGGGGTGGGTGGGCAATTTGATAGCATTGTTGACAGAGGAGGGAGGATCAACTCCAACTTTTGCTTTGTACTTATGGGATGTACTGCTTTGGGAAGGGTAAGAGAGGACTCAAAATGTCATTAATGGAAGATTTGTGTAATGATGAAATATATGGCCTAAATATATGTAAAAGCTGCTATGCATCGCACTTAAATGCTTTAGGGTAGGAGGGAGACTTGTTCTTTTAGTAAGCTGAATCTAATAACCTTATTATGTTAAAACTGCTCTGCACTACACTTTATAATCTGCACTTTGCACTTTGGTTTGGCGCGGGGAGTTCGTCTGTATGTGATTAAGATTAAGGGAAATGCTCGATTCCTGCCATGAGTTAAGATGATGTATTTAATTTAAATTGTATAAGGTATTAATAATTTTATGTATGATCGATGCTGCTCTTTCTTGGTTTTAATTCTGCTCAATAAAAAGTAAGAAAAAAAAAAAAAAAAGAAAACCTCAGAACAAATTGTGGGAACAAGCCTACTTCTAGACCCAGAAGGAAATATATTATGCTTAGGTCAGCATTTCCATTGGAAAGCCCTTTTTTTTTTGCTTATAATTTCACCACCATTTGGCAAATCTTCACAAAACTTTCCAAAAAAGTGTTCTTTTCGGTCTAGTTTGTGCATGGAAAGTTTTAGGGTGATCTGTCAAGAGGGGACCAAGCAAAAAGGGGAGTCCCAAAATAAAATTCTCCATGCATTTTCCATATACTTTTTTAGACAGCACTACCGCAAAAAAATGCTGAACGGAATTACATCAAATTTGGCAGGAAGCTCAATATTGGTCAATATAGCAGGCTTTTTAGGTTGAGCCTGGGCAGTGCATGCGCTCCTCTACGAGGCATACTGTATTGACATAGGGACTTGAAGCTCCCCCCACTCCCTGCCAACATTTTTCATTGGTTTGCGACATTGTCCACTGTAAACTGTGGCTGTTCATTAGTCAAAAGGCTTAGTAGTCCCTCCTTAGTACCACCTTGTCTCATTTTGTAACCTCCCATGGTGACACCCCGTTACGTGTGTTGTTGCTCAGTAGGCTTTAATTGCAGCCTCCGAGCACTATTTTCTCAAATAGCATTGTCCTGCCTGCTGTTTCAGGCAGGACACGCTCTCTCCTAACGCTTTTTGGAATTTTTATAGCATGCAATAGGTATCGCATTTGCGAGCATTTAAGCTATTGGCATTGCAAATGACAATGCCTTTTATTTATCTGTTTTAAAAACAACGCATAAATAAAAGGCATTGTCATTTACAATGCCAATAGCTCAAACTCTCATAAATACGAGACCTATTGCATTGCAAATGCTTGTTGTGATTTGGTGTAAATCCTGTCAATAGTTTTTGAGAAATGAAGGTCAAAATATATTTTCATATCTGGAAGGTTTAATTCGAGGAACTCTCCCTAGGTGTGGCACTTTTTTGTACCTGTCTGAATGTGCTTCTGTCTAATCTGAGCTCATTATTAGGGTTGTGCGAAATTTGCCCTTCTGTCAATTTTTGATGTGGGAATGTATTTTGCAGTATAAAAATAGCGCAAAAAACACAAGTGAGAGAGCAACAGCCACTCATATTGTGGCCGTTCACGTTATTCTTGCATGCTCACAGTAAAATGTTGCCACAAATGCAATTAAATTATGCAACGTGGCATAATGACGTAGTTTATGGAATTTCACGTAACAATCACAAGGGGCAATTCGCAAAATTACATGAATTATGCCGGCATAATTTACATTTTGTCCTGGCCTTCTCATTATGCAAACCGCGCTCATAAAAATTATACAAAATCAAGCTCACAATGCTAAAAATGACTTTGCATTCACAAAGCAAACACAGCTGACTTTGCCAAAGCAAAGTCACGATTTATAAAGAACAAAAGTGCTTTGCGATTCATAGGGGCATATGTATCAAGAAAGCGTTTTGCAAGTACTTAATAGCGAATTTTAGCGATTCGCTATTAAGGACTTGCAAAAGGCAATGTATGTAGGATTCGCAATATTAATTGCGATTCCTACGTATTCTTAATTGCGAATCGCAAATTGCGATTCGCAATTAAGGAATACCTTCCCATTCATTCCTATGGGCCTAGAGGCCCATAGGAATGAATGGGAATACATTCGCAATTTGCGAGTACCCATTAGGTACTCGCAAATTGCGAATGCAATTTCAGGGTGCAAGGGTGTCAAAGGACACCCTGTTGCACCCCTGAAATAAGCATGTGTGCACATGTGGCGCACATACATGCCCTAAAAGAATGTATGTGCGCCACATGGCACTTTGAAAATGCAAAAGTGCATTTTCAAAGAAATCGCAAATTACCACCAACTTGAAGTTGGTGGTAATTTGCAATTTCTAAAGGCAAAATTGCACAACTTGGGTGCTTCCAGAATTGCATTTAAGGAGTCGCAATTTGCGATTCCTTAAATGCATTCGCAGAATAGGGAATCACAAATTTTGTGATTCCCTATTCTGCAAGGGCCTTTTGGGATGATACATCCCAAAAGGCTTTTTCCCGTTCGCAAATGGGCCGATTCTGAGAATCAGCCCGTTTGCGAACGGGAAAAAGGCTTCATACATATGCCCCATAGTTACGAATCACAATGCAAATCAAAGTTTGCGAGTCGCAAGTGATTGGAGTAGTGAAAGTGTGTCCATCACGCTTGCGACTTGCACAGGAATAAACAAATCCTTTGTGATGGCTTGTGAAATTGTAAAACAGGAATACATACCGACACCGGAGGCCAGTCAATAACCATTCTCAAAAGTGTAAGTAGTAAATTTCTGACACCTTTCATAGTGTTACGCTAATTGCATACATTGGAAGACCTCTCTCCCTAATGTCCCTTTCATGGTGTTGTACTTTTTTGTGGCATTTTGAGATGTGGCCCTTTAAAGGAAAGGGGTTGCACTCAGGGGCGTTTCTTCAGGGGGGAGTTTGTGGTGTTGCTACCCCCCCCCTAATAAATGTATTGTTTGATAAATGGTTGGGTACAGGTGCTTTCAGTCGGTTATAGTGAGGATTATACCAGGAATTTTTACACACACAGATAAAAACACATACACACTCTATCCCTCACTCCGTTTGGAAAGACTTCAAAATGTTGGTTATTTCACAAAATAATGTGCCTTTTCTTACTTAGTACCCCTGTCAATCCAAATTTCTCTCCCTTTCCAGTGCCCCTTAGGCCACTCTCATGCACCCTGCTTGTCCTATAATGTCTTTTAACATTATGTGCCAGAGTGATGGTCGGGAAATCTGAAGCCCCCCACGCAACCCCCCAATCTTACTGACCAAGCTACGCCCCTGGTTGCACTTACAGTACTTTGTAAATACGAAAGCTTATGTGGAGGTCTGCTGTGCTCTGCTTGCCTTCGTCCCAGCATTCGCTACTGGTGGCAATGAGAGGCATTGCTAATTTATGCTCCATTAATGATAATGAGGCGCGGTTCGCCCATCACTGTAAACAGCCTTTTTGAAGAAGTGAAAATATTTTGCAGCAGAAATAAGAATGCTGATGATATCGCAATGCAAAGTATAGCGCTGAGAGCACCGTCTTTGTGCATCAGACCTTTTCAGGTCTTTCTCTAAGCTTTGTGGATGACTCCTATAAAAAAAGCAGAGTCATCAACAAGGTACCGAGAAAAGTGTTTCAAACAGAGAAAGGGAGGCTGGCACGGCGCCCATGCCAACATCTGGGTATCCACAGAGAAAGCTAAATTTACATGCAGGCGAGGGTTTCAATGTAAAGCTGATCTGAATAAACACAAACAACTCCTAATCACACGTTTGCCAAACTCACATGAGATCAATTTAAAAGGTACCTTCTGACGTTGATGGAATAGGCACTGAACCATAGTTCACAGAGTGTCTTAGGGCACACCAAGGTCTCTGAACTAACATTGAGGCTGGCAGTCAGAATACCCTGAGAGTGAAATCCGTTTTTAGTCCAAAGGCACCGGATATTGTCGCTTTCCACTGCAATGGAGCTCCCCAAAAAAACTGTGTGCGATTTTATACTGTTGAGGAGGGTAAAAAGACATTTGCACCAGGCACGGCCGGTCCATTTGGGCGGAGGGGCCACACCCCTCCACCTTTTGCTCCTCACGAACAGTGTCTGTCAGGCTGCACCAAGGTCAGCCTGACAGACACTGTACACTTTCAGTTCAAGCAGCCAGGAGCCAGACATGTGCAAAATGTGCAGGCTCCAGGCTGCCTGAGCTGAACTTTGCTGCTGGGCTGAGGAAGTCACAGCTCCTGTGGGCATGACCTCCTCAGCTTAGCAAAGGTCCCTGAAGCCCTTCCCTCAGTGACGAGGGGTAGCGTCACTGATTGCCTCGCACCTGGGCGCTTCAGTTTTAAGCCCTGAAGCGCCCAGGGTCGAGTGTCAATCAGTGACACTTCATCACAGAGTGGGGCGGGGTCAACAGTCTCACTGACCCCATCCCACTCTGTGATGATGTTGGGACTGCTGCCTTCCCTCATTGGCTGACCTTAGGTCAGCCAATGAGGGAAGGCAGCAGTCCCAAGCCTCCTGGAACCTCCGAGGCAGAGTTGGATGCAGGTAAGTGTGTATTTTTTTATTTTAAATTAATGTTTGGTCTGTGCGTGCGTGTATGTATGAATGTTTGGTAAACAGTGTTGTGAATGGATGTGTTTGTGTATGTGTGTGTGTGCACGTGTGTGAATGCCTGGCTGTGAGTGTTATGTGCATGTGTGTGCGTGTGTGTGTCCCTCCCGCCCCCCTCCCTCCAAAACTTACTGGCCGCCACTGATTTGTACTCTCTTTAATACCATCAAGTTGACTGAGTAGAGTTAACTGCTGACTGCTTACACAGCGGCGGCTCCTCCTCTAAGGCGGAGAAGCAGGGTCGGCTCTAGGGCGGTGCGATCAGTGCCACCGCAAAGGGCACTGGCTTTGGGGTGGGGGCGTCATATTTGCAAGTATATTATCGTTTTGAAAGCACCTGCTGCCACGTTCCGTGCATCCAGTGATTTTCAGGCATCAATAAAAATGTCAAGATAACTCCTATGATTAATGTTCTTCCTGGAGAGAGACCGCCTTGAGGGGCACTGCTAAATGGTAATGAGGGAATCCATAGCAGACGTGGTCGCACAGGGCGCCACCAATGCTAAAGCTGGCCCTGCAGAGGAGCGTCGCCCCACTGCTCTGCGAGCAGTTTAAAAAGGAAAACTAAAATGATAACTAATTTTATTGTCATTTTAGTTTTCCTTCCTGCTTAGGTGCGGGGCGGGTGGTCTGACCAGAGCAGGGGGTAGGGGGAGGAGTGTTAAGCACACTCTAAAGTGCGCATCACGGTTTGGCTGGCCCTCTTGGGCCGGCCAAACAGTCCTGCGCACTTTGCATGTTCCCCACCAGGCTGCATTATACAGCCTGGCGGGGAACATACACAGCCTCCCTGTCCCCATCTGAGCGCCGAACCACGGCGCTCAGACCAATCACAACACTGCTCTAAGGCAGCGTTGTGATTGGCCACGCGATTCTGGGAGGCTGTGTGCTTACTGTCGCAGTGCGGAGAAGATGACGGAGGAGAGGCAGCGGCCGGCGGCACCCGGGAATGTCCTTTTATTTTATTTTTTACTCCCCCCTGGAGTTCCTTCCCGGCCACAACCCCCGTTCAGTAGCAGCCGCTATTGTGCTTACACCTGCAATTACCTAAAGATCACAAGTTTAAATCACGCCAACTCAGCCTTCCAACCTTCTGAGGTTAGTAATAAATTACCATTAATTTGGATAATAGTAACACTTGCCACTTATAGATTTTAGAAGTGGTAAAAGTGTGGTTAGAAGCATTACTCAATAAACAAGATATTGTTATTACTATTTATTTATTGATCACTGGTGCTTCCAGCCTCAGTAAATGCCGGCACCTACACAGGATTGCAGTATTTAAAATTCAATATGCCATATTACATAAAGCCCCCTGGAGAGGCAACAACCATGTGCCATGACTTTTTGTACCCCAGAGCACTTTGGTTTTACAGAGGGGTAACACATGCTTTCACGGCTTCTTCTGTAATACAGATTGCAGCAGCATACATATAGCACCACCTTATTCTAAGGGGACATTCATTACCTCATTAGCGTGGGGCCGTGGCCCTATGCTAAAGAGAGAAATACTTTGCCTCTGTATCGGTGGTGTATTATGAATGAGGGTGCAAAAGTAAAGAGACCATCAGAAGACGCACTGACTATGTGCGACGAAGACGTGGCACACAGTGCGCCACCCAAGTGTGATCATTGAAGGCCAAATGGGGGTCCTCTGGTCCCTCTCAGACACTCCCCTTCAGGTGGGTACTGTCAATCACTGCACCTGCCTGGAGCAGGATCTCTGCCCCTACCATGTTCCGCTTGCATTTTGAAAGATGGATCAGCTGCTTCAAACAGCCAATACGCCTTTTACTAATGCGCTGCCTTCAGGGCAGGCATGAGATTGAGGCTGCCCTAGGGCAGCGCATTATCTGTAATCGGGTGCACTGGCCAGGTCTGCACCCAGTACACCCATTTAAAGGTTCATCACGATGCAGACCAGCACAGTGTGATATATATATATATATTCACTGAAAAAACCATATGTTTCAGGCTCGTTATAGTTAGAAATTAGCATTTAAAAAACCTTACAAATTCACTGAAAAACCATAGGTTTTAGGGACAGTTATAGTTAGTTGGACATTGCACTCTTACAAAACCCGTGAAATTCCCCGTTATAGTTAGTTCAGCTAACTATAACTCGCGCCCCGCAATGCACTGCTGATGACGTCACATATTACATCACTCATGACATGGTCAGTGACATCACTGATGACATCATGCAGTGACATCATGCAGTGACTGTGTGTTTCTGTAAAGTTTAAATATGTTTAATATATATAGGCAAAGGCGTATTGAAGAATGACTGGGTGTATAAGTGTCTCAATGGTTGATTGAGTAGGTGCGTGACTGACTCTCCAAGTGAGTGATTAAACGTATCTTACTGAATGCATGGGTTACTGACTAAACTGTGTGAATGTCTGTATCCATTTGTCTGTTGGTGTGCGAATAGCTACATGAGTGTCTATATGGGTTATTGATTGGTTGTCTGAGTATCTGGACGGGTGCCTGAGTGTTTGTGTGGATGGGGTGTGTGTGACTCTGTACATAGATGTGTGAGTGGGTGATTCACTGGGTGCATGATTTGAAGAGTGCATCTGTGATGGACTGCTTGGGTGGGTGAGTGTGTATCGGTGTGTTAGTGAGTGAATGTATATCTCAGTGGTACATGTGTGAGTAATGACATATGTAAAAGGCAGTATATATGTGTGTTAGAGTATTTAAAAGGCTATAAGTGAGAGTGTGTGATTGTGAGAGTGGCTGTATGGATGCGTGTGTGCTTGTATCAGTGATTCTATAAGAGCGTAAGAATGTGCTAGTATTTGTATGAGTAAGTGAGCTGGTGTGTGTATCACTGTATAGGTGAGTAAATGGCAGTGTGATTAATTATTTGCATGACTGACTAGGTGTGTGAGTACCTCTATGGATGAGTGGCGGTGTGTGAGTGTCTATGTAGGTGTATGAGTGCATATGATAGTCCTGTACTAAGTGACCATAAGTATGAGTGACTGTACGGGTGAGTGAGTGGATGTGTGTGTAGACCTAAGAATCAGTGAGTGGGTATGTAGTTATTGGTGTTGGAGTGTGTATGGTTTTGAGAATGGCAGTCTGTAATTTAGAGTGGGTGTATCAAAGGTTATATTAGGGTGTGAGAAGATACATGAAATTATCACATGGATGATGTCATCAGTGATGTCATCAGTGATGTCATTTGAGATGTCATCAGTGATGTCATCAGTGATGTCACTGACCATGTCATGAGTGATGTAATATGTGACGTCATCAGCAGTGCATTGCGGGGGCGCGAGTTATAGTTAGCTGAACTAACTATAACGGGGAATTTCACGGGTTTTGTACGAGTGCAATGTCCAACTAACTATAACTGTCCCTAAAACCTATGGTTTTTTCAGTGAATTTGTAAGGTTTTTTAAATGCTAATTTCTAACTATAACGTGCCTGAAACCTATGGTTTTTTCAGTGAATTTCAAAGGTTTTTTAAATGCTAATTTCTAACTATAACGTGCCTGAAACCTATGGTTTTTTCAGTGAATTTCAAAGGTTTTTCAAATGCTAGTTTCTAACTATGCCTACAGAGGTAGTACATGTGAAGAAAGAAGAAAAAATGCACAGAAAGAAGCAAAAGAAATGAAGAAAGAAGCAACAGAACTCCACAAAGACGAAGAAAAGTGCACGAAGAAGCAAAAGATGTGCAGAAAGAACCAACAGAGGAGCAGAAAGAGGCCTTGTTCCAAAATCATCCTGTGCCCACAACTTTTTCCGACGTGTACTGGTGGTAACTGACTCTGACTAACCAGAGCCAGTGCTATGCAAAAACACACTTAGAATACAGTGAAAACACCTACATACACTAGGGAACACTATGTGTTGGGGTACTCCTGTGATTAGCATGACCTCCTCTGTAAGTCCCTAGTACATAATAGGGCAGGGGGATTAAAACTACCTCTTAAAACGCGCTACAGGGCGCGTTTGCACAGTGGTGAAGGGAGGGGTTGCCTGAGGTGACATGTGTGCAAACGCGCCCCGTGGTGCGTTTTAAGTTGCGGGATTAAGTCCCCTTGAATCCTGAGTGTCCCTGGGGCCCAACTAGCCCCCCAGGTACCTACAGTTAGGACCACAGAGCTGAGTTGCAGAGAGGCGTTCCGAGGCCACGCACCTTTTTTCACCTCTCTGCAACGCAACTCTGTTGTGCTTACTGAAGGCACCTGGTGGGCTAGTTGGACTCCAGGGACCCTCAGGATTGAAGGGGACTTAATCCCCCAACTTAAAACGCACCACAGGGCCTGTTTGCACACATGTCACCTCAAGCCCCGCCCCCTCCCTTCACCACTGTGCAAATGCGCCCCATGGCGCATTTTAAGTTGGGGGATTAAGTCCCCTTGAATCATGAGGGTCCCTGGGGTCCAACTAGCCCACCCTGTACCTCCAGTATGCGCCAGGGAGCGGCGTTGCAGAGAGGTGTTCAGAGGCCACGCCCCTTTTTACACCTCTCTGCAACGCAGCTCTGTGGCGCTTTCTGGACGTACCTGGTGGGCTAGTTGGCTCCCAGGGACCCTCAGGATTGAAGGGGATTTAATTCCCCATCTTAAAATGCGCCACGGGGCCTGTTTGCACACATGTCACCTGAAGCCCCGCCCCTCCCTTCACCACTGTGCAAACGCGCCCCGTGGCGCGTTTTAAGTTGGGGGATTAAGTCCCCTTGAATCCTGAGGGTCCCTGGAGTCCAACTAGCCCACCATATACCTCCAAAAGCGCCACAGAGCTGCGTTGCAGAGAGGTGTAAAAGGGGCGTGGCCTCTGTACACCTCTCTGCAACGCAGCCCCTGGCGCATACTGGAGGTTCCTGGTGGGCTAGTTGGCCCCCAGGGACCCCCAGTATTCAAGGGGAATTGTCTCCCATCTGCAAACGCGCCAGGGGGCGTGTTTGCAGAGTGCTGCAGGGAGGGGGCGTGGCCTCCGGCGCGATGCCGGTCTTTTTTTTTTTTTTTTAAGAAGGGGGGCTGTGTGGCCCCTCTTCTTTTTCTAAATTATTGGCCCTGGGGACCCCATACCCCAGGGACTGCCCCCTATTTATTTATTTATTTTTTTAAAAAATTTGGAAGGGGGCCGCGTGGCCCCCCTCCCGAGGCCTTAATCGGCCCCGGGGACCCCATCCCCCGGGGCATGGCCTTCTTCTTTTTTTTTTAAATAACTTATGGAGGGGGGCTGCGTTGCCCCCCTCCTCAGGCCACTTATGGCCCCGGGGACCCCATCCCCCAGGGCTGGCCCTCTCCGTTGGGGACCGTGGGGGGGGGTCCCCAATGCCCCCACGGTCCCGCCGGCTCCCCGCGTCCCTCGGGAGCCGGCATTGCTTTTCCACATGGGGAGCTGCTGACATGCAGCTCCCCGTGTGGAAAAGCAATCTGCTTTGGTTTTTGGAAGAGAGAGCAGGTTTCCTGCTCCCTCTTCCAAAAACCAAAGCAGTTTGCTATGGCAGGACGGGAGCCACGAGGCTCCCACCCTGCCATAGCAAACTACAGTGTCCCGGGGGTAGGCACCCCGGGACACTGCAGGAGCCGGCCCTGGGGGTTGGTGGTCCCCAGGGCCATCACTGGCTCCAGGAGGGGGGCCGCGCGGCCCCCTCCAAACATCTTGAAAGCCCCGTGGAGGTGGTGGTCCCCGGGGCTCCGTAACGGACCCCCATATTTAACGATTTAGTGCCCCGGGGAGGTGGCGGTCCCCGGGGCGTGTGGGGCGGCTTGAGCCCCCCCACACAGGTAATTTTAAAAAAGAAGCCCCTGGGGGTGGCGGTCCCCGGGGCTGCGGGAGGGCCGAGAGCCCTCCCGCACCATTTTTTTTAAAGTCCCGGGGGTGGCGGTCCCCGGGGCTTGGGGGGGCCCCATACATTAATTTAATAAACCCCCACATGCCCCCGGGACTTGGCCCACCCGGGGGCCAATTAACAACGAAGCGCGGGAGACCGCGCTTCGTTTTGTTTTTTTCTCGGCGGGATCCGCGCACCCTAAGCGCATCCCGCCGATTTAAAGAAAAATTTTTGGGGCCCTACCGAGGCACAAGATGGCTGCCAACACTTCCTGGTTTGGAGTGTTGACAGCCAATTAGCATACAGCTCGTGATCGGGAGGGTGCGCGGACCCTACGCGGCCATAGATATATATGTGATTTAACTTTTGATTTTCTCAGGAACTACTGAACGGATTTACACCATTTAAGCAAAAGGCACGACTCTGAACCAAGGGCTACCTTTTTGCCAAATTTGGTGTAATTCCGTTCAGCAGTTCGGGCTGTAGCTGCGATGAAAGGTTCCTATGGAAAATTGCATGGGGAAAACACGTTTTGGGACCCCCCTTTTTTCTCGGCCCCCGCTTGACGAATCACCCCGAGACTTTCAAGATAGGAGCGGACCGGAGCGGGCCACAAAGTTTGAAAATGTTCGCAAGGATTCGTCAACCGGCGCAAACGTTATTTCAAATAGAATGTTGCGGATTTCCTATGGAAAATAGGTCCTAACTATAACTATCTACTGGCGACCGCCAGTAGATAATATATGCATATATATATATAACAACAAGCCATGTATAGCTGACAGTTTCCTTAGTTCTAAGAGCATCCACCCCAAAGGTAAATGTAGCAATTTAAAGAAAAAACACTTCACATCACATAACAAGCGTAAGTCATGCAACAGCCACAGCGCTCTTTTGAAGCACGCACCGACCTCCTAAGACTTTGAATCAACTTAACAGCTTGTTCTCACAAATCAATAGATCAGCTGTGTGATTCAAATGTGGTAATAATAATTTGGCCAATGCGATTAGAAAACAGTGACAGACAGGTGGAGGGGAGCCCTTCCCTTGTCACATTCATCTGTTTTCACACACGCTATACTGACCGTCAGTGAGGCCGAAGCCCTCCTTAAACGTCGCTTGATGAAGAATATGTAGGTTGTCACAAAGATTAACCTTGAATTTTGCAAACTGCAGATGATTTGAAACCCACATCTTCAAAAACAGAGAAATCTTGACAAGGCCAACAGTCATATAGGGATATTTAAAATTGGGCTAGCATTTGACCTGGATTATGAACATTCTAGATACCATATAAAACCTTTTCGAATTCTTCCATCTATGGGCCATAGTGACTAGAATCAAATATATGTGACTGATTAGAATACTTTTTGGAGTAAGCCTCAGTTATCGAATGCTCTGTTTTGTACTTTTAACGTTGTCATTTGCAAAACAATTGTGTCCGCAATACTGCCAACTTGCTAAATCAAAGCCATTTTGCCAGGAAGGCCAGGGCATAAGTTGCAAATCAGTTGCAAAAGCAGCAGATCCGTTTCTCAGCCAGCTGGCTGAGAACTGAGACATATTAACTGAACAGTTGAACAACGAAGCACTGAACGATGAGAAAGCACCCTTCACACCCATTGGCACAGAAGACTAGAGCACTACTTGGTAGACCACCAGGCCCAATCCTGGCAAGCACACCTACTTAATAAGGAGATCCATGCCCATGGGGATTCATAGATGCCCAAATCCAATTTATTCAAGAGTATCCTATAAAAGAAAGAGGCTATTAGAGAGGCTTGTTTCACTCACCCTGCGAAATCATTCAAGTGTGCTAATGCAACACCGATCAAGAGGGGAAAAAATGATACCAACCAGCAAACTAACAGTAAACAGAAAACACAACGGCCGACCAAGGTTAAGCACTTCAATCCCAAATATTTCATATAGTGAGGTACGGTGCAACTACTCCCAGCACCCGCCGGTGATAGGTGCCATTGGTACGAAAAAGTTCATTGAAAAGGAAGGTGCGCCAAAAAATCATTCAGAGAAACAAATTCAGTCCGTCAGTCTTCTTTATTCAAAGTATTGTTTAAAAACTGGCACACAGCCAGCGCGTTTCGTTCCTTTGTGCAGAAGGAACTTCATCAGGGCTTGGTATATAGCGAATGTTCATACACCATCCATGTGCTAAATGAGCAACAGAAAACGTGAGGTCTCGGAGTTCCACTCACAGTAGGAAAGAAGAATGATTCGATCCCAGCTATGGAATTTGTACGAAACAATCATTGCTGCTGATTACCATGCCGTTATTCTAATTTGCTGTTTCGTACAAATTCCATACCTGGGATCGAATCATTCTTCTTTCCTACTGTGAGTGGAACTCCGGGACCTCACGTTTTCTGTTGCTCATTTAGCACATGGATGATGTATGAACATTCGCTATATACCAAGCCCTCATGAAGTTCCTTCTGCACAAAGGAACGAAACGCGTTGGCTGTGTGCCAGTTTTTAAACAATACTTTGAATAAAGAAAACTGACGGACTGAATTTGTTTCTCTGAATGATTTTTAGGTGCACCTTCCTTTTCAATGAACAGCAAACTAACAGTATTGAAGCACAGGCTGAAATTTACAAAGTGATCATTGGCAGATTATAGTTGACTACCAGAAAACATCGCCTGCCTGTGCAACTGGAGTGGCTGTTGTATTCAGTTTCAACCCGTCAGTTACAAATGGTCTCCAATGTCAAATGATTTGCATATTTCCTGCCGCAATCGGGGACAGTCAAACTCACTGGGCACACTTATTGTCCACCTGGGTGAGGACAGACACGGTTCCTTTCATCTATTCCCATTTTCTCACAAAATTGTGTCTATGTTCTAGTTTAGATAGCTGACTTTTTGTTCCCTTCCCTTCTGTTCTCATTTTGTTTTGCATTCCTGCAGCAGCAAGTTATGCTTTCAGCCGATTTGCTTTAACACAGGCTTGTGGTCTACATGCAGGGGTATTGGTGTCTGAGCAGCTTCTGCAAGACCTTGCTCACTCCTGCTCCCCATGGGATAAGAAGAAGGCTTCAAATGTCTGGAACTGGGCAGAGCCGCTCCAGAGATGCAACGATGACATGCAAAGTATATTAAAAAAAATGTATGGAACTAACAAGCACATCATCATAAGAGAAACCGTGAAAGATGATATGTGGAACTGACTAATGAAGCAGGGCTGGACTAAAATACCTTTCCTGACACACACAAACGCAAAGTCAACATGTGCCGGCCTGAGAAGGTACACTTGAACCTACCCAAAGGCTTTGAAAATGCTAATGCTGATGATTTCAGGGGCATAGGAGGTGCTCTCATTAAGACAGATCAATTCTTGCTGAATGCTCCCTTCGCCTGGGCGGAGAGACGGCATTGGAATAAGTAGCAGCCGCTGCAGCCTGTCGCCACCGCTAATGAGTGACTTGCAGCGACTCTGCAAGTCATACTATCATGATCAGCTTGAATAATAAGGACCAACATCAGCCAGGACCTGCCGGCACATCCTCATAAATAACCAAATTTGTTTATGGACATGGGGAGCTAAATATACAGATATTTACAAGTCAATGAGCAGACAATATGAAAACCAGCTACATAAAAGTGCAGCTCCCCCTTATGAGCTGTTACTTTTGTGCCAATGGGGAAATTATGACTGCCCTGAGCTGTGCAAACCTGTGCAAGCCATCATTCAAAGTGGTGCAGGATTACGAGTGGAACAAGGACTAACAAAAATGCAGCGAAGAGAGTACAATGACCGTGCAAGGTCTTGGGAGGGAGCAGACAAACAACTTGACCTTCAGTAACAGGTGTAAGAAATTGGGTTATTGGTTGACTGGGGTGAGAGTCCTGGTCAAGCAGCAACTACAATACTTGCTAGGGTAACGCACAAGCAAACAACAAATTAACCTGTGCTCACCCTCTGGTAGCTTGGCTTAGAGCAGTTAGGCTTAACTTAGAGGCAATGTGTAAAGTATTTCTGCAATATTTCAAACAGTAAAACTGTGGAAACAATACACAAAAAGATCCCGCACCAGGTTAGAAAAATAGAGCTTAAATTTGTAAATAAAACAAGACCATAATGACAAGCATCCAATCAGTAGCACTGGAGTTATGAATTTTTAAAGAACAAAGTGTAATAAAGCGCCTAAAAGCAGAAAGCACCAATCTTGGCTATCTGATTGTGCTGGACCGGGTCAAAGTCAAAAGTTCCAGCTGACCCAATGGAGAACAGGTTGGATACAGTCCCAAATTAGTCCTGCCGAAGGCCTACCTTCTCAAGTTTGGTGCCAAGAGTCCCGTTTGTGTTGGAGAGAGCCACAAGGAGCAAGGAGAGCATTGCAGGCTTCTTAGTGTGGCGTGAAGAGAAGACCAGGGATGCAGACAAGTGGGCTGGAGATTCGCATTGGTGGTCGCTCACGGGATGTCAATGCTGCTGTGCAAAGGGAAGGGCTGGTGTCGGCTCACACTGATTTCTGGTGCAAGTGGCACGGTCTCAGTGCGAACGGGTCCGTTCGCAGTCGCGAAGAGCCCAAAATCTTGATTTAACAGCCTATGAGCCACATCAAAGGTCTTGGACCTGAAAGGCACCACTTGGGGGTCAGTAACTTGCTGCAGATGGGTCCAGGAGCCGGTTGAGGAGCCTTTTATGTCCCTGAGGCTCAGATCAGGAGGCCAGCAGACTAGCCCTTGGATTCAATTTGGGATCCTGGGTTCAAGATGAAGTTGCCGGTCCAGTTATTCTTTCCCTGGCCAGAGGGTAGCAGATCAGCACAGCAGAGCAGCAGTTCCATTAGAACAGCGGTCCAGCAGAATGGCAGTCCTTGTAGCATCACAGCAGTCCTTCTTCCTGGCAGAATATCCACTGGTCCAGAAGTGTACTGAAGAGTTAACATAATATAACATGCGTATTTGTAAAGCGCACATTCACCCGTGGACATCTTGGCAGTGGCGGCTCCTCCGCTATGGCGGAGGAGCGCGCCTCACTGCTTTTAAGCAGTGCAAAGTAAATGAAACATAAATGATAATAACTTTGAGTTATCATCATTTTATGTTTCCGTGCTGTTTGCAGACGTGCGGGTGGGCAGGGCTGCTCTGCTCTCCCACTCCTAAGTGCACATGATTGCTTGGCCTGCCCTCTCAGGCCACCCAAAACAGTCATGCGCATTTTCCCTGTTCTCCATGCAGGCTGCATTACAGCCTGCGCGGAGAACATGCCCAGGCCCCCATTCCCTGGCTGAGAGTCGAACCAGGATGCTCAGACCAATCACAAAGCTGCATTGCAGAGTTGTGGTTGGTCAGGGGAGCCTGGCTGTACTTCCTGCTCCTCGAGTCCGACGAGGAGAGCAGGAGCAGAGACGCGGGACCCGGCGGCAAGGTAAGTGTTTATTTTATTTTTTTACATTGCGCACCCCTCCACGTGACCCCACCCGTGCCCGCCCTCACCTCGCCACCCGCGAGCCATGCCGGCCTCCACTGCATCTTGGCACTGAATAACAGATGTTTATTGTTCAGTTGATGTCTGAGGTCCAATATTTATACCTAGTTGTGCCTTTGAAAAGGGGGAGAAGCTTCTAGATGTTTCCCTTTGAAGTCCCCAGGCATCCTGCCTTTCCTGCCCTGTCTCCATACTACCTACAAGTGGTATGCAGCCCTTGATGTGGAGGCAGGACACAGCCTATTCAGGTGTAAGTGGGGCTGTGCCCAACTCATCCCACCCATCCTGCCAGTGATGGCCCACCCAGGCATACCTAAGCTCCCTATTTTATTTGGCTGTCTTGGAGGAATACACAAGCTCTTTGTTGTGATTTATTGCAGGGTCTCGAGGTGTTTACCTCGTGAGCCACTCATAGGTTCTATGTCATTTGTGATGGGCTTCATGGTGGTATTCTCCGTGCAGCAGTTGCCAGCTGCTTGGCAGGGGAGCACCACGTCACAAGATGATCTCTTATTCCTACAATATATATAAGTAAGAAAACCTTACCTGCGTATGAAGTTCATTACTTCATTTTGGCAACGAACTGCCAAGGCAGCAGCATAAACCCGACTCTCCATCGGATTGGTGGTGGTGAATCTAGAGCATGTCCAATGTTGCAGTCCCGCAATACAGCATCCAGCTCCAGGAAGTGTAGCCGGTCAGTGGATGCGCCCAGCTGGAACGCGGACTCTAGGAGTAGTCTGCTTAAATCCGGCAATTTGTGATCGGCTATTAGAGGTCCAAGCTACCTTACCGTGCCTAGCCTTCGCGTCGCGTACCCCGGCAACATCTGACATAATTGCGTGATTGGGAGCAGCCTACGTCTGTTCCTGGCGTGTGGACTGTGAGGCTTGGCATTGTTAAGGGCATTTCCAGGATACGTCACGATACGCTGCTACGGCTGGACGTTCAGGAAGCTTTGCGACGTCAGCCCTTGACAGTTGAAGGGCGTTTCTAGGATATGTCATGATACGCTACCACGGCCGGACATTCAGGAAGCTTTGTGACGTCAGCCCTTGACAGCTGAAGTCCTCTCTGCAGCTTATCGCGCTGTGGTAAGAGTAGTCTTTGCACATATCTGATTGCACTGCTGCATTCTTCGGATCCTCTGACGGCGCCTGTCTTCGGTGGCAGGTACACCTTGAAGGTGACATTTTCTTCATTTGTTTGCAATTTATCACACTGGCATTAGAGTAGCTCCACACTATTCTTATTCTTTTGCTGGCGGGTATATATTCGGTGACAGGCACACCACAAATTGTCAAGTGCATACCTCTTCTACTGTGTGCCTATTTGACTCTGCCATCAACTTATCAACATTACTGACACCATCATCTACATACTGTTCAAGGAGAAGATTTTTACTCTTTTGTTTTTTTTCCTTGCTCTTCGAAGGTGACATTTTGTTCATTGTGTTTCACTCAGCTAATTTTCTTTGGCTTTTCTTCACAAAGTCCTGCCCATTACACATTCATAATTAGGTCTGTGTAGAAGTTATGGAATCCAATAAATAAATCCCCCACCAGTTTTTCTTGCTCAGTCTGGTGTTCCATCACTGGAATGGGAAGAATGGATAGATATTTTTGGCAATTATTGGGAAGCATTGGATGGATTGGAGTTCAGTGCTGGTAGAAAAAGGGCGTTATTGTTGAATGCGTTGGGAAAAGAAGGCCAACATGTTTTTAAATATCTACCTAAAGCAGTTAATTAAGTAGGGCGTCCCATTGAAGATACATATGTTGAAGCAAGGAAAAGGTTAGAGATCTGGTTTGCCTAAAGTACTAATGTTGTTATGAGGAGACACAAATTTTACACAGAGCCTCAACGCATGGGCGAGTCTGTGGATGAGTTTGTTTCCCTGTTGAGAGAGCTATTGGTTAAATGCAAGTTTGGGGCGATGGTCGATGAAATGATCAGAGAGCAGATTATTGTGCAATGCAGGAGTAGGAAAATGCAGGAGAGATTGTGGGCAGCTAAAGATCCTTCGTTGAAAGAGGCTATTGAAATAGCACAGGTAGTTGAGGAGTCTGAGTTTTGCATGAAGGAAATGGAGAGGAAAGGTTGCAGGGAAGATGGCAGTGTATCGCTGGTAGAGGGTGATGTTGCAGTAGCGTCCAAGTGGTCGTCTAAGTCAACTTGTAGTCCTAGCAGTAGTAGTGGTAGTAGTAAATTCAGTAGTAAGAATTGTAACAGATGTGGAAGTAGCTACCATTTTTCAGAAGCTAGGAATTGCTATGCCATTGGGAAAGAGTGCAGACAATGTGGACGCAAGGGGCATTTTGCTAGGATGTGTTAGAGTAGAGATAATGTCAAAGGAAAGGTGGCCGTGGTGATGGGTGATTCAAATGAGTTACCTGATGTTGGGTTCTGTGACAGAATACTGTGTATTACTGAAGAACAGGGCTTGAACGTTGAGTTTCTAACTGTTACACCCAATAGACCCAAGGCGGAATTTACCATCAAGGGCAGACCTGTTGAGTTGATGGTAGGTTCTGATTCGCTTTACACCATAATTCCAAAGAGTATGTTTGTCAGGGAGTGGCCGAATATGCGCTTGAACAGATCGATATTATTAGCTACATGAAGACTAAGCTGGAGTTTAAAAATAGATGTGTCAATGGAAAGATGTATGTGGCCGAGTATGGAACACCTATGTTGGGATGGTATCATCAGTATGATCTACACATAATTATAATTATAAGTGTGCGATATATTACAAGGAACAAGCAAGTGTAAGAGTAATAAGACAATTCCAATGTTATCCTATGGGAGTAATAGGCCTTGCAATAGTGAAAAACAAATTTGAGAGAAATTCACTACCATGATGTGTAATCCTGCCCTTGGGGCTGTCCAGAGCCTACCCTAGGAAGAGATATGTATTAAAAAGGAAGGATTGGACCTTGCAAAAGGTTTATTTTGCTAGGTCCAAATTGCAGTTTAAAAACTGCACTCAAATATGCAAACAACCAAACCTAGGTGACGGACTTCAGTGGATAGCACTGTCACTATATCTCTGCTACCATATCAGATTGCCCGTGCACAAAACTCCAGCACTTGTCACCTTTTAGTGCCCCTGGTTACAGATTGCAATAATGTTATTAACAATAGGAGGTGCACTGAACATAGTACAAATGGTCCGTTTTTTGCTTTATCAAATTCTTCTTTTATTCCACAATTTATTCATAAAAACAGCCAACGCGTTTCGTTCCCTTTAGGTACAACCTATTGGAACTTCATCAGGGCGGATCATTAGCCAGAAATCGAAAGTGTAAACGGATGGCCCGGATATAATAATCCTTTCGGTCCGGAGTGCAAAAAACACAGTCACCATCGGCGATGTGGGTAGAGAACACGGTCACGGACTACGGTGACTGTGTTTTTTGCACTCCGGACCGAAAGGATTATTATATCCGGGCCATCCGTTTACACTTTCGATTTCTGGCTAATGATCCGCCCTGATGAAGTTCCAATAGGTTGTACCTAAAGGGAACGAAACGCGTTGGCTGTTTTTATGAATAAATTGTGGAATAAAAGAAGAATTTGATAAAGCAAAAAACGGACCATTTGTACTATGTTCAGTGCACCTCCTATTGTTAATAAAAACTGCACTCACAAGCTCTGCAATGGCAGGCCTGAGACATGTTTAAAGGGCTACTTAATTGGGTGGCACAACCAGTGCCGCAGGGCCACTAGTAGCATTTAATTTACAGGCCCTGGGCTCATGTAGTTCCACTTTACTAGGGACTTATAAGTAAATAAATATACCAATTGGGTAAAAGCCAATGATACCATGTTTAGAGGAGAGAGGAAAATCCCATTAGCACTCGTTAGCAGTGATAAAGTGCACAGAGTCCTAAGGCCAGCAAATACCAGATCAGTAATAATGGAGGAGGAAGGCAAAAACGTTTGAGGGAAGACCACCCTAAGGCTGACAGGTCTAACAACTTCTATGCTAAGTGCCCTGATGAGAGACTGGGCACACACTTTATCATGTACTATTCTATATGTAGAAGAGCAAATGAGTCCATAGATACAATATGATTTTCAAAAACATAACTCCATGTCATGAAGCTTCTTGCATACAATATACAATAATTCATAGTCTACCCCAAGTCTGGGGGATTGCGGGGGTCCATTGGACTCCCTGTTCCCCCTCTAGAAGGCTGCCTTCGGGGCATACGCGCTGGAAGTAGAGGTGGGGGAAGTGCTGTAGCGCCACCAGAAATAACCATGCTGGAGCTCAGAAGGTGAATAGGCAATAAAGATGCCTTTAAATTGTGTCTTTGAATTGTCACGTTTCTGTGCTTTCAAAGTCAGAGGCCAAATGTCAAGCTACATTTTCTGACACGATGCTTCTTATTCGTTTAACATGGAGACTGGCGTTTACTTTTCATTCTCTGACTACAAAGTGAGAGTCTTTTGTATAGTGAACTATCTGACAATTTTTCTGCAGTACAGGGTCTTTGAAAGAAAAGCTGTGGGATGTTATGTGCAAATTATAAATATTCACTAAAAACCCATTTCCCCTCATGTTTACAGTAAAACTGCATGTCTGTGCACATTTAGTGGTCCTTTCAATAAAAAATGGGCTGTCTATAAATAGCAGTGCACTACTACACCATGTTTTAATAATATATTTGTAACAGTGTGCTCCAAAATGCACCCCCGGCTATTTACCACACCCGTAGCACTTTCCTGTATAATGGGTGTGGCTACATTTGTTCTTTGTAAGTTGCTTGCATTTCTCACAATCCCTATCCCTACTCTGAAAATTGTTCCAGCATCACTGCTCAGGGGGTGCACTCACCTTTGTGTGGCTTACTGTCAGTGTGCCTTGTATGGGCATGTTTGCCTCTGCTCTCTCATCCGTACTACGGCACATGTGCAAAAGTAAGGTGATTTCCTCATTTGCATGGGGTAATGCCCTAAGGCAAATGACGGAACACCTTTTCAAGATAGCGCTGGAGCACATGTAGCACCAATATTATCAGTATTACACAAGGGAACGCTCAAGTGATTGTGGCCCTGTCATGTAGTCACATTTAGGACCAAGTAGGTACACCACTATTTTACATGCTCACGTTTTAAAGTTGACATCTTTTCTTAAATGCTGACATTTGACTCACGTTTGCTTGCGTGCCTGTGCAGGATAATATTCTCTGAAATGGCTTTGCTTACACTTACACTTTCTTGTAGGGATAATATTAAATGCCTTGAACATTCTCTACAAAGGCTAAGTTCACTACGCAAAATGCTGTTGTTTGTTATTGTCCGCTCAGCGACTCAGCTATCACGAACGAATCAACCATAGCGGCTTGACTGGGGCTCCGGCATGATTGCATGAGTGCAGTTTATTATATAAACATCACTCCTTTCTTAAGATAGAGGATCATTTTGCTGACACTGCTGAGGTCGCCCCATGCCAGAATTCCAGCCCAGCTGATTCCTAGTTACCTCCCGCGAGGGATGATGCCCTGCTCTCCACCAAGACAGACTCCCTGATGACACTTACCCACAGGTAACAGGGGAGTAAGATTACCCTACAGGGATTTTGGTAGATTCATCTACCCTAGACACCCTAGGATAGGTATCGCTAGGTAGGAGTACAAAATATTACAGTACTCATATGCAATCATATATCCTATGTCCCAGCACAATGGTTGAATTCTTTTCGTCACCATTCTTGTTATGCTGATCACACTATTCTGTTTCCTTCTATTTATTATTGCAGGGCACGTATTTTACACTAGAATCATAATGCTTCAATAAATATTGAAACACTATGTTGTGTATTTTTGTGTGTCTCTTTGGGTATGTATGAGTTACCAAACGAAAGGGGTCGAGACCTGTTTCCAAGATTTCCTAGGGAGTCAAGGTTGACATGTTCTGAGGTTGCACATTCCACCTGTTACCTTGCCAGGTTAGGAGTACAGATGGTGCACTGTGAGCTAGCAGGACTAAGGCCAACATATACTGATGGTGTGCTTAGAATCAGTCTTGCAGAGTTTTGATGTTTATGTTATCCAACAAACTCACAGTTAGTTTTACTGAGAAAGTATGAACAGTATGACATGGCGCTGGCAACGTTCTAGCTAGAGTTCTCATTTAATGGATCACCCAAGTAGTTTTCTTCTGTGTACACAATCAATCAATCAATCACAGAATTTGTAAAGCGCACTACTTACCCGCGAGGGTCTCAAGGCGCTAGGGAAAAAAGGGGGGGGGTGCTGCTACTGGTCGAACAACCAGGTCTTGAGTAGCCTCCTGAAGGTCAGCAGGTCTTGGGTCTGTCGTAGGCTTAGTGGAAGGGTGTTCCAGGTCTTGGCGGCGAGGTGGGAGAAGGATCTGCCGCTGGTGGTAGTTCTTCGAATGCGAGGGACAGTGGCGAGGGAGAGGTCGGCGGAGCGGAGTTGGCGGTTGAGGACGTAGAAGAGGAGTCGTCTGTTGAGGTAGGCTGGGCCAGTCTTGTGGAGTGCCTTGTGTGCGTGGATGAGGAGTTTGAAGGAGATTCTCCTGTCGACGGGGAGCCAGTGCAGGTTCCTCAGGTGGGGGGTGATGTGGCTGTGGCGTGGTACGTCGAGGATCAGGCGTGCGGAGGCATTTTGTATGCGTTGCAGTCGCTTGATGAGCTTGGCCGGGGCTCCCGCGTAGAGGGCGTTCCCATAGTCAAGTCTGCTACTGACGAGGGCCTGGGTGACTGTTCTTCTTGTGTCTGTCGGGATCCACCTGTAGATCTTGCGAAGCATGCGGAGGGTGTTGAAGCAGGAGGATGAGACTGCGTTGACTTGCTTGGCCATGGAGAGCGTTGAGTCGAGGATGACTCCCAGGTTGCGTGCGTGGTCGGTGGGTGTCGGGGCTGCTCCCAGCGTCGTTGGCCACCATGAGTCGTCCCAGGCTGAGGGGTTGGAGCCGAGGATGAGGACCTCTGTCTTCTCCGTGTTCAGTTTTAGTCGGCTGATCTTCATCCAATCGGCGACGGCCTTCATTCCTTCATGGAGGTTGGATTTGGCGGCGAGGGGTCCTTGGTGAGGGAGAGGATCAGTTGAGTGTCGTCGGCGTAGGAGATTATGTTGAGGTCGTGCTGTCTGGCGATGCGTGCGAGCGGGCCATGTAGATGTTGAACAGTG
Organism: Calotriton arnoldi; assembly: GCA_963921515.1. Lineage (NCBI taxonomy): Eukaryota > Metazoa > Chordata > Amphibia > Caudata > Salamandridae > Calotriton > Calotriton arnoldi. The sequence continues at coordinate 2,726,910 of CAWUFW010000263.1, forward strand.
TTGGGCTGAGGGACGATCCCTGGGGTACGCCGCAGATGATCTCGGAGGCTTCGGATCGGAATGGTGGGAGGCGGACTCTCTGGGTTCTGCCGGCGAGGAAGGAGGTGGCCCATTCCAGGGCCTTGTCTCGGATCCCTGCGTCGTGGAGGCGTGCGCGTAGAGTGCGGTGGCAGACAGTGTCGAAGGCGGCGGAGAGGTCCAGCAGGATGAGGGCTGCGGTCTCACCGTTGTCCAGCAGGATCCCTACCCACCTACTAGCTGGAGACATTTGTGGTGTTAGGTAAAAAATCCTCCTTAGCTGAGTAGGTAACTCCTATGTATTGGCTGTAGGTTGTTCAAGGTTGAACCTTTGAAAAGGTTCACCTCACAGAGGTATCCTTTCTGAATTTCACATATTCAAAGGGCTAATGCAGCACCAGTTAACATACCGGTAAACTTCAGACATATAGTCAAACAGATGTTACAACAACATGGGCTCCCCCTTACAGGAGGAGATGTGACGTTCGTGGTTGAGGCCCATGAAACATACAAGACAGAGGTATTCTATTCATGGATATATTCCCAGCAGTGAATGGACAATCAAGGCTTTTTCATGCTTACACTGTAGTTGCAGTTCCTAACAACTACACAGCTTATGAAGTACTAGAAATACCATGAACATTTCAAGAACACCAAAATTGGTTTGAAGGTGCCCTACCACACATAACGAATGATGTTAGACTAGGTCCCCTCAGCAATGAGAGAGCAACATGGCCAGTTTTAGTCAGTTACACACCCTACCCAGATACAGCAAATCTGACAGCAGTAGAGCTACATACAGTGTACACAGGTCAAGTCAGAATATACAGATGTTTGACACACCACGTCATGCGAACATGTACAAGCTGCACAACTGGATATACCTGGAATGAGTCTAATGACCATCAATCCCCAAGAAAAACATAGAATTATTACAGTATGCTTGCCAATGGGAATGGATCCCCGGTGGAAGACTGCACCACTTGGGGCACAGTATTAGCTTCAGTTTATACCAGAACATATGGTACGCCCTCATTAGCTGTTTTGCCAGAGGTGCTTAAACAGATTCAGAAAGAGTACGGGGCAGCCCCTGCTCTGAACTTGGGGATGAAACTGATGTGCAATTTTGCCGCAGTATCTGCAATAATGCTAGGCAATATAAAAGAGGTAGCAGCAGTGTTGGCAATACGCCAGCCACTCATGCAGGTTGCTTCGGGAGACCAGGTGTGCAAATTATCTAAAATTATTGAGGAAACATATGCATCAATAGGTAGAGATAATTTGGGACCCAGACCTAGTAAACCATAAAGGAAGGGTAATCCTGAATTGTTTATTTTCTTCACCATTCTCATAATGCTGATCACACTATTCTGTTTCCTTCTATTGATTATTGCAGCACACGTGTTTTACACTAGAATCATAATGATTCCATAAATATTGAAATGCCATGTTGTGTATTTTTGTGTTTCTCTTTGGGTATGCATGAGTTACCAAACAAAAGGGTTCTAGATCTGTTTCCACCATTTCCTTGAGGAGTCAAGGTTGACATGTTCTCAGGTTACACATTCCACCTGTTGCCTTGCCAGTCTAGGGGTACTCATGGTACAGATGGTGCACTGTGAGCCAGCAGGACCGAGGCCAACATATCCTGATGGTGTGCATAGAATTAGTCTTGCACAGTTTTGATGTTTATGTTGTTCAACAACTCACAGTTTTACTGAGACAGTATGAATCATACGAAAGTCCTTTGTGTAATACCAAAGTGCCCAGGAGCCGCAAACAGAAGGTGCACACGACTGTTGAGCCCCTGTGGCACTATGTGTAATACAGCCCGAGGAGTCTTTGCACCACAGGTACATTTTGATATACTTACATCGAGATTCTTTACTAGGGAGGTTAGTACTAGTAAGTATAAGATATATAAATATATATATACATACATTTACATACATATACACAAATATACAAATATATACATTTAGGGCCAGATGTATCAAGCCTTTCACCGGTCGCAAACGGGCCAATTCGCAGAATCGCCCCGTTTGCGAACGGTAAAACTTTTTGGGATGTATCATCCCAGAAGGCATTCACAAAATAGGGAATCGCACTTTTTGCGATTACCTATTTTGCGAATGCATTGAGAGAATCGCAATTTGCGAGTCCCTAAATGCAATGCAGGAAGCAGGTAAAAATTGTGACCTTGCTTTATGAGAATGCAAATTACCACCAACTTCAAATTGGTGGTAATTTGCAAATTTCTAGAAAAATTCACATTTTTGCATTTTTCTAAGTGCCATGTGGCGCACACACATGCCCTTAGGGCATGTATGTGTGCCACATGTGCACACTTACCTTTTTTGGAGGTGCATCAGGGTGGCCTTTTGGCCCCCTATCACCCTTGTAATTGCATTCGCAATTTGCGATTACCAATTTGGTAACCGCAAATTGCGAATATCTTCCCATTCATTCCTATGGGCCCGTAGGCCCATTGGAATGAATAGGAAGGCATTCCTAATAGCGAATCCCACTTTGCGATTCGCTATTAAGGAATATGTAGGAATCGCAATTTCTTTTGCGAAACCTACATACATTGCATTTTGCGATTCCATAATAGCGAATCGGTAAAATTCTCTATTATGGACTCGCAAAACTCAATGTTGATACATCTGGCCCTTAGACTCATATGTTAATTAGAAATGTGATGATTATTGATTTTTTTCATTTAGAAGAATACAGTTTAAGCAGACAATTATTCTTTAAAAAAATTGGATTTGGAAAAAGGTAGACCAGAAGCCATTGGTGGTAGTACAGCTTAACCTTGTAAATTCTTCAAGCATTGTTGTATTGCTTTTGAAAATCACACATGGATTAACAGTACTGTTCTGTGCGCTATTCTAGACTTGCAACAGCCTTTCAACAATAAAACATCTGTGCAACCCTATAATTTCATTCCATATTTCAGATGCCTTTGATGAGAATTATTTTCACTGAGCAGGAGGCCCGGTGCATTATTCTATATGCATTAGCCCACCTCAATGATCAGCCAACCTCACCCTGTGCATTATCCTATATATTATTCTAACTGTGTCCCACCTCATTGAAGGCACCACTGCTTCGGGCTGCATTCTACTATACATTTCTAGATATGCCTAAGTTTCTTGAAGATGAACCTTAGCCCTAGTATGCCACTTGTCATGCATTATTCTACAAGCACTTTAGAGCAAACCCATGACTGCCTGCAGCGACCATTCCAGGTGTGACTCGGTCCAGGGACCACCCACTGCCAGGGGATAAACCTGCCAGATGCAATGTGCACCTGACTACCACTCAAGAATAGCAATAGTTGAACTGTGCTAACATTGGCTTTTGAAAACTTTACAATTTTTTTAAACTATGCCGACTTTTGAAATTAAAATAAAAAAATACAAGTTGTGAAAACTTTTGACATTCAAAAAAGAGATTAAAAAATCCAGCCAAAAATCAGTTTTGGGAGAGTTAAAAAAACACAAAACCGTCTTTGTTGTGCACACATTTTTCTGCAAATTGTTTAGTCAGGTTACAGTAGGAAATTGTGCTTGTTGATGACGTTGTGTAAAGGTAACAAACCGCTGCGAAGTTTAGTCCGGCAAATTATATTTTTAGCAAGCCCCCAGTTAAGACAATCCCAAAGACTCACATTAGAAGGTTAAAAGGAAGGTACTTCAATAAATATAAGTTCAATTTGGTTCGAGGTAAACAGGAATGCAGCAGACCCCCTAGTCAATGTAAGTGGGAGTGAATACTAAAGTGCCCGCCAATAAAGAGTTTGCATACTTCCCACAGGGGAAGAGTGGCCTCTAGGGTTAATGTACATATCATAGACGTTCTTCACCATCCTCGCGACACAATTGCACACTTGGTGGGCATCTTAAACAAGCATTTGCAATGCAATCGGTCTCGCCTTTGGGACCTTATATGTACTTAGCTATGCAGCACATTAGCCTGGGTGCTGAAATATCTACTGTTCTTTAACATGGAGGGAAAGTAAGCACCAAACTGCGTGACATGGAAGGTATGGGAACACATGGAGAGAAATATTGCCTTGCAGCAGGAAATGGTATAGTCCAAAGCTCTATTTTTAATATAAAATCAGGGCCTTCGGTGGTCATATCACTGAAAATACAAGATTTGAAAAAAATATTATTGTCTACGGGTGCTCGTGGAAGACAATTTCTATGGACTGGAATCTAGAGAATGCTAAAGCAATTCTGGTATTTTACTGACCTCTAATGGTCGTTTTCTATCAAGACAGTTAAATAGAGGCAGTTGAACAAGCAGAAAGCAATTCTGGTATTTTACTGACCTCTACTGGTCGTTTTCTATCAAGACAGTTAAATAGAGGCAGTTGAACAGAAAAAAAAGTCCCTAAGCGAAAGCAGACATGTCCTAGGGCTGATCTCCAGAGCCCACAAAGTACATACACATATAAGTATATACTAAAGTATATACAAGAGGTCTCGAATGCTTGACCTAAAAAGGTATGTGAGCCAACTAAACATTCATTTTGAGCGGGGGGGAAATGACTCCTGGTGAAAGCGAAGTAATGAGAAGTCAGAGAACATGAAAGCGAAGTAATGAGAAGTCAGAGAACCTCAGCATTTGTGAAGAAGTACAAACTTCCCTTACATAATGTGGGATGTTATGTCACTTCCACATCCAATTTTCTGTAGCCAGTTGTCCCACCAAACAATGAAGTGACTTAAGGCTACTAAAAACGGTATTTTCCTGCTGTCACTCAGTGCTGTCCTACCCAAGAAATTCAGCTGGAAACACAACACCACCACTTGCAATTGCATGATCTCTTTTCTCCTCTATCGCGAACTCCAGCAACAGGGAAACCTCTGGCACTTATGAGGATCACACGCAATGCGCTGCTGAGCATCATGCTCAGGGCCCAGCACAGAACTAGGTTCACACTGCAGCACAGTGCCTCCTTATTGCCTACTGTTTCCTAGAGGTAGGCGAACCAACAAATAATTAACAGGGAGAGCCGAGCCAGATCCGAGCCATGCATCTGGCACAAGCCAAGCCCTTAAAGTATTTGCTATGTAAATCATTCAACAGAATCTCAAGCTGAGCCAGACCCAGGTTTTAGGCATGGCTCAAGCTCTCAGTGGTTAGTCCATCTCTAACTTTTCCCTCCTTCACCACCTTCAACCATTCCCAAAGATGACAACGTTTAAAGAACAAAATTGCAACATTGTGAAGGCCAAGACTTTGCAACTTCACTAACGCCTAATTATGAACTACTTGACCACAGACCAAAGCTTGGACACAGGAGTACTGATTTTCTAGGGATCATAACCATCACCATTCCTTGTAGCACTAGTAATCAACCTCATAATCATCCTCTTGAACACAGACAATTTGACTTGCTCTCAAGGACATACATTGGGTGTTGGCATGAGTGGCAGCAGGTACCCCTGCAGCTCCACTTCGACCTCGGGTCTGATGGGTCCAGTGCTTGATTTGTAAAAGAATAAGTGCCAGGTCCCAAAGCTTTCCTCAGATGGCTGCATTGGATGCTATCAAAGGTAATGGTTCTGAATACAAAGGCTGTGTAGTCTTGATTCCACCACAAACATTCCCTGCCTTGTAATCTCTTACAGGTTCATTTTCATCTCAGCTTTCTCCCTTTAGAACTGTTTTTCTGTCTGTCTCCTTCTTTCCCTGTTTGTGTTATTCTCTCTCTTGCTTTGGATCAGGGTTGGATTGTGATCAAAGATAGGCCCAGGCACCCTAAAAGAAAAGTGACCCACATTTGCGGATTGCGCCTTTTCGCAAAACACTGCTTCCATGTTTTAACTTTCATAAAAAGAAGGAGTGGGGCTTCTCTAAAAGAGGCATGTTTTCTTAACTTCACTGAGATAAAAAAAAATGCAAATGTTGCCAAGACTCTTTGTGCACTGATTAGTTCTCACTGGTGAACCACACCTGAATATAAGTGAGGTTATTTCTGCTCAGGCCCCCTGCTCTTGACAATCTGCATTCATTAATGGGCCGGCTCAGTGAGAGACTGGGAGTGATGCTTTCCGCCCCATTGGCACAAGAGTAAATAGTGCCCATCAGCCTCCAGAAAGGCCACTCAGGCCCCCACTTGGCCACTGGCAGCATCTGAACAGCACAGACACAGCCCAAATTGTCCACCACTCTGGCTAAAAAAGCGGCCCACAGCTGCAACTCAGATACCGCCCATCGCTCATTGCCCAGGTGCCCACGTGCCCACCTTATCATTCCGACCTTGCTTTGGATCAAACTCTTTTGAGAAAAAATTAATACCAGCCCCCAAAAATGATTGCATGCGGCCACCACCTGGAACCACCTTTTCAAATTAAGCAATGCATGGGTCATGAAGGCCGTTCCAAAAAGCAAACTTAAACAGGTATATAAGAGAACGGGAGTCATGTCATAAATGTGTTGGTTTGTGCAGGGCAAAGATATGCACCTGTTCTTTTGCAATTTTACTCTCTAAAGTGCAAACGCTAAACACAAAATTTCTCTGAGTTAGTGCAGACGTTGCAGACAGCAGAGCTCAGATACCATGAACAGTGCTTGCCTCCCTCTGTACCTAAGCAGTGCTTTCTGCAGCACAAATACTACCTCGAAGACATTCAGAGTTAAATATCTGCACTTTACAAAGTGACATGGGTGGCTCCTCCATTATGGCAGAGAAGAGTAGCACCACTGCAGGAACCAGGAGACGCATGTAAAATAAAATGATGATAAAGCAATTAATAAAACTGATTCATTATCATTTTATTTTTCATCGGAGCCGCAGCTAAGTCTTGAGGGCGGGGCCATCCTCTCAGGCACATCAGCAGGAGGAGTGGAGGGAACAGGGCAATAACGTGCACATTTCGGTTTGGCTGGCCGTCTTAGGATGGCCAAATTGACATGTGCACTTGGATATCTCCAGGCTGTTGTTCGGAGATATCAGCAGGGCTATGGAGCCCATGCTCCCAATCCCTACTGGAGTGTGAAACCAGCCCGCTCTGCCCAACCTTGGCACTTCTCTCATGCTGGGAGCCTGTGTGTGCATTGTTGGGAGCTTAAGAGGCGGCGGACGGTAGGCTGCAGGTAAGGTTTATTTGTATTTTTTTTGTCCCCTGCACTGACCACCACTTCGACCTGCTAGCGGGCTTCACTACAAAATGAAATTGACAAAATGTGCATAGTTGTGCCTGTGCAAATGCACACCTTCATGATACAGACCCTTTCTGTGTCGTCTTAACGTTTCCCATTTAGCAGGAAATAGAAGGCTGTAGAGGGGATAAGGGGGTCGACAAGGAGACAATCCAGTGATGACACTGGCGACAATGATTTGTGATGACATTCCAGCTACACTAGACATTTTGGTGAAGTGACGTTCATCCCCACAATGTACATGTTACAAAACTAAATCTTACTGTTGCAACATTACTTAAAATTTGTGAAGCTGATTTTAAATATTCAGACTTTTTTTATTTACATAATACGAAAGTTACGTTCATTCATGATTTGTAATATTTTAATGTCTCTGTATGTTGCTGTTCCACTTGAGTAAATGCAAAGAACCCCGTGTCCCCTATGGGACTGGTTCGCACTTTATGAAAAAAGTTCATAAATTACCAGGTGACATCAATCTTTTTTAGCTTGCAGGTAAGCTGGCCAGCGTGTAACACACATCTGTGAAGCTAAACCTTGCGCCACCTTAGCGTCGGAAAAAATGCCGTTCTGGTGGCGCTATGCCCTTGTAAACATGCCCCCGAGTCCACTGCATGAACTGAGACTTCAATTTTCATGAAGGAATTAGAATTACAGACGCAAACATGTAGACCACATAATGGGTACTTATTTTGAAACTTAAAAGGTCATGAAAACCTTCAGGTTCAACTTCCTCTCAAACCCCTCTACGAGAAAAAGTCATTGCAAAAATAGAAATAAAACCGCATCTCCTGAAGCATGGTGACTGAAGATGAACATTGTTCTCAGCCATCTCAAACTTCATGTTCATCTTGTGCAAGAGTTAAATTCCCCAACCTCCAGAGCACATGCACCATGTCCACGATTTTTCCACGTCTACGCAAGTTGTCTTGTTTTTTTTTTTTTAGTCCTCATATATGACAAAAGCAGAGGCCAAGATCTATCTGGAGGTCTAAAGGATCTGGGCGCCACACACCTTCCAAGATCTGGGCAGCAAAGACCAGCCTTCTTCAACTAGCAGTCTGGGAGAAGTCTAATGGTAGCCACCACTAATCTCGCCAACTCATTGAGATTTGTCTTAATCCTTGGACTAGGATGATGTATAACCCAGAAGTTCTGGAGTTTCAGAGCCTCTCAGAGAGGTGCCAGCAATCCGACTTTCGAGAACCACGTGAAAAAGGGGGCCCACATTTTTTCTTTCTTAGGCGAGCCCGACTGACAATCCAATCTAGCTATATGCTTTGAGAAACTTAGCCAACCCGCACAAGTAGGAGGGAGCTCTGAGACCCATTTTAGACAGATTTCCCTGCGTGCAATAGTTAATAATATAAAGAGTAGAGATGCCATATCTTTCCCCAGAGCTATCTTATCTACCTTCAACACTCCAAAAATAATCAAAGGTAGGCTTACCTCAAGGTCGAAACCCATGATTTTTTTCAATACTTTACCCACCTCTCGCCAGAAGGACTGGATCGCTGGACACTGCCGAAATAGGTGTATATCATCCGCATTTTCCAGTTGGCATTTCAGGCAGCATCTTCTTTTGCTTCCTCCCATCTTAGAAAGTTTCATGGGGGAACCAATAATCCCTGTATATAGTGAACAAATGGTTCCTCCTGAGTGGTGCAGATAGCACTGAAGACCATAGTGTAGCAACAGATACTTGCCATAGATGGTGAACATCACAGCCTGGCATGTCCAGCTTCCAAATCTCCTACAGTAGAGTCAAACGGCCATTGTCGCCTTGTGCCAGTGCCCAGTACCATTTCAAGACTTCCCTTCTCTAAGTTTGAGTATTTAATAGTTCCTTCTCGATTTCCATCTCCGTCCCTAGATTTGATTGAGTTCGCGACCAGCTAACCAACTGATAATATTTAAATCTGGATAGATTATAATTGGTGCTTTGGCATAGAGCACACCACGATGCAAGGGGCGCCTTGCTTGGCAAGTTGACCCCATCTTAGTAGGCCCGCTTTTAACAACAGGGACGCCAAGCTATCCTTCAGGCAAAGAGGGGTTCCTGTGGATCTCCAAATCGGTGCCATACTGCTATAATATGGGATCTCTAAAATTCTTCTGACCTGAGTCCAAACTTTGCATGCTGCGATTAGAGTCTTAAATGTAATTTTTTTAAAGAATTTTGAGTGACCAAATTTAAATAGAAAATCTTTGCCTTCTTCTCCTAAGTTACTTATTAGGGCTCTATATCTCATTGGCATGTCCTGGGTATCCATCAACAGTCGTCTGGCACTTTTCAAAAAGAAGGCCCAATAGTACAATTGAAAATCCGGGAGCGCTATTCCACCCTCCAACTTTTTCTTCCTAAGTTTTTTCCAGGAAATTCTCACACTCTTGCTCCTCCATATAAAACTACTGAGTTGGCCATGCAGTTTTTTGAACCAGACTTGTTTAAAGAATACGGGAAGAGCATTAAAGATAAACGTAAATTTAGGGAGAATCGTCATTTTAACTAAGTTTACCCTTCCTAAAATGGAAATCGGGAGGGAGTCCCAGCTTTGCAGAAGTTTTTTAGTCTCCTGCATAAGTCTAAGGTTGATATGTGGGAACAGGGGTGGGAGCACACCGCTTCAACCCCCAGCAAGGTTCGCCCCTGGCATTCTGGTAAATGCAGTCTCATGTTGCTTGCTTTGTTCTAGTATTCCGAGTGTTTCGCCAGAGTTGGCGCAGATAGTGCTGATCTCTAGACACATGTTTCTGGTTCTTTAACCGTCATCAGTAGAGATTACAGGCTTCAAATTTGGGGTTTGCTGAGTAGGCTGCCAAACATTACATCAGGTCAAGTACCTCTCACTGGCGCGGGTGCTTCTTCCACGAGCTCGTCAGCTCAATGACTTACGGGAGTACTTTTAAACAGGAACAGGGGTGGGAGCACACCGCTTCAACCCCCAGCAAGGTTCGCCCCTGGCATTCTGGTAAATGCAGTCTCATGTTGCTTGCTTTGTTCTAGTATTCCGAGTGTTTCGCCAGAGTTGGCGCAGATAGTGCTGATCTCTAGACACGTGTTTCTGGTTCTTTAACCGTCATCAGTAGAGATTACAGGCTTCAAATTTGGGGTTTGCTGAGTAGGCTGCCAAACATTACATCAGGTCAAGTACCTCTCACTGGCGCGCGGGTGCTTCTTCCACGAGCTCGTCAGCTCAATGACTCACGGGAGTACTTTTAAACAGGAACAGGGGTGGGAGCACACCGCTTCAACCCCCAGCAAGGTTCGCCCCTGGCATTCTGGTAAATGCAGTCTCATGTTGCTTGCTTTGTTCTAGTATTCCGAGTGTTTCGCCAGAGTTGGCGCAGATAGTGCTGATCTCTAGACACGTGTTTCTGGTTCTTTAACCGTCATCAGTAGAGATTACAGGCTTCAAATTTGGGGTTTGCTGAGTAGGCTGCCAAACATTACATCAGGTCAAGTACCTCTCACTGGCACGCGGGTGCTTCTTCCATGAGCTCGTCAGCTCAATGACTCACGGGAGTACTTTTAAACAGGATCAGGGGTGGGAGCAAACCGCTTCAACCCCCAGCAAGGTTCGCCCCTGGCGTTCTGGGAAATGTAGTCTCATGTTGCTTGCTTTGTTCTAGTATTCCGAAAGTTTCGCCAGAGTTGGCGCAGATAGTGCTGATCTCTAGACACGTGTTTCTGGTTCTTTAACCATCATCAGTAGAGATTACAGGCTTCAAATTTGGGGGTTGCGGAGTAGGCTGCCAAACATTACATCAGGTCAAGTACCTCTCACAGGCTCACTGGCGCCTGGGTGCTTCTTCCACGAGCTCGTCAGCTCAATGACTCACGGGAGTACTTTTAAACAGGAACAGGGGTGGGAGCACACCGCTTCAACCCCCAGCAAGGTCCGCCCCTGGCATTCTGGTAAATGCAGTCTCATGTTGCTTGCTTTGTTCTAGTATTCCGAGTATTTCGCCAGAGTTGGCGCAGATAGTGCTGATCTCTAGACACGTGTTTCTGGTTCTTTAACCGTCATCAGTAGAGATTACAGGCTTCAAATTTGGGGTTTGCTGAGTAGGCTGCCAAACATTACATCAGGTCAAGTACCTCTCACTGGCTCACTGGCGCCCGGGTGCTTCTTCCACGAGCTCGTCAGCTCATTGACTCACGGGAGTACTTTTAAACAGGAACAGGGGTTGGAGCACACCGCTTCAACCCCCAGCAAGGTCCGCCCCTGGCATTCTCGTAAATGCAGTCTCATGTTGCTTGCTTTGTTCTAGTATTCCGAGTGTTTCGCCAGAGTTGGCGCAGATAGTGCTGATCTCTAGACACGTGTTTCTGGTTCTTTAACCGTCATCAGTAGAGATAACAGGCTTCAAATTTGGGGTTTGCTGCGTAGGTTAAAGAACCAGAAACACGTGTCTAGAGATCAGCACTATCTGCGCCAACTCTGGCGAAACACTCAGAATACTAGAACAAAGCAAGCAACATGAGACTGCATTTACCAGAATGCCAGGGGCGAACCTTGCTGGAGGTTGAAGCGGTGTGCTCCCACCCTGTTCCTGTTTAAAAGTACTCCGTGAGTCATTGAGCTGACGAGCTCATGGAAGAAGCACCCGCACGCCAGTGAGAGGTACTTGACCTGATGTAATGTTTGGCAGCCTACTCAGCAAACCCCAAATTTGAAGCCTGTAATCTCTACTGATGACGGTTAAAGAACCAGAAACACGTTTCTAGAGATCAGCACTATCTGCGCCAACTCTGGCGAAACACTCGGAATACTAGAACAAAGCAAGCAACATGAGACTGCATTTACCAGAATGCCAGGGGCGAACCTTGCTGGGGGTTGAAGTGGTGTGCTCCCACCCCTGTTCCTGTTTACAAGTACTACCATGAGTCATTGAGCTGACGAGCTCGTGGAAGAAGCACCCACACGCCAGTGAGAGGTACTTGATCTGATGTAATGTTTGGCAGCCTACTCAGCAAACCCCAAATTTGAAGCCTGTAATCTCTACTGATGACGGTTAAAGAACCAGAAACACGTGTCTAGAGATCAGCACTATCTGCGCCAACCTGGTAAACACTGAATACTAGAACAAAGCAAGCAACATGAGACTACATTTACCAGAATGCCAGGGCGAACCTTGCTGGGGGTTGAAGCGGTGTGCTCCCACCCTGATCCTGTTTAAAGTACTCCCGTGAGTCATTGAGCTGACGAGCTCGTGGAAGAAGCACCCGCGCGCCAGTGAAGGTACTTGATCTGATGTAATGTTTGGCAGCCTACTCAGCAAACCCCAAATTTGAAGCCTGTAATCTCTACTGATGGCGGTTAAAGAACCAGAAACACGTGTCTAGAGATCAGCACTATCTGCGCCAACTCTAGCGAACACTCGGAATACTAGAACAAAGCAAGCAACATGAGACTGCATTTACCAGAATGCCAGGGCGAACCTGCTGGAGGCTGAGCGTGTGCTCCCACCCTGTTCCTGTTTAAAAGTACTCCATGAGTCATTGAGCTGACGAGCTCGTGGAAGAAGCTCCCGCACGCCAGTGACAGGTACTTGACCTGATGTAATGTTTGGCAGCCTACTCAGCAAACCCCAAATTAGAAGCCTGTAATCTCTACTGATGACGGTTAAATAACCAGAAACACGTGTCTAGAGATCAGCACTATCTGCGCCAACTCTGGCGAAACACTCGGAATACTAGAACAAAGCAAGCAACATGAGACTGCATTTACCAGAATGCCAGGGGCGAACCTTGCTGGAGGTTGAAGCGGTGTGCTCCACCCCTGTTCCTGTTTAAAAGTACTCCGTGAGTCATTGAGCTGACGAGCTCGTGGAAGAAGCACCCGCGCGCCAGTGAGAGGTACTTGACCTGATGTAATGTTTGGCAGCCTACTCAGCAAACCCCAAATTTGAAGCCTATAATCTCTACTGATGACGGTTAAAGAACCAGAAACACGTGTCTAGAGATCAGCACTATCTGCGCCAACTCTGGCGAAACACTCGGAATACTAGAACAAAGCAAGCAACATGAGACTGCATTTACCAGAATGCCAGGGGCGAACCTTGCTGGGGGTTGAAGCGGTGTGCTCCCACCCCTGATCCTGTTTAAAAGTACTCCCGTGAGTCATTGAGCTGACGAGCTCGTGGAAGAAGCACCCGCGCGCCAGTGAGTGGTACTTGACCTGATGTAATGTTTGGCAGCCTACTCAGCAAACCCCAAATTTGAAGCCTGTAATCTCTACTGATGACAGTTAAAGATACAGAAACACGTGTCTAGAGATCAGCACTATCTGCGCCAACTCTGGCGAAACACTCGGAATACTAGAACAAAGCAAGCAACATGAGACTGCATTTACCAGAATGCCAGGGGCGAACCTTGCTGGGGTTGAAGCGGTGTGCTCCCACCCCTGTTCCTGTTTAAAAGTACTCCCGTGAGTCATTGAGCTGACGAGCTCGTGAAAGAAGCACCCGCGCGCCAGTGAGAGGTACTTGACCTGATGTAATGTTTGGCAGCCTACTCAGCAAACCCCAAATTTGAAGCCTGTAATCTCTACTGATGACGGTTAAAGAACCAGAAACACGTGTCTAGAGATCAGCACTATCTGCGCCAACTCTGGCGAAACACTCGGAATACTAGAACAAAGCAAGCAACATGAGACTGCATTTACCAGAATGCCAGGGGCGAACCTTGCTGGGGGTTGAAGCGGTGTGCTCCCACCCCTGTTCCTGTTTAAAAGTACTCCTGTAAGGTTGATATGTGCCATTTTTTCCAGATCCTTCGTTACTCATATTCCTAGATATCTAATCTCTGTTTTATCTAAGTGCTTGAGGTGACTTGGGATGGGTTTATTCCATGTCATAGTCTCAGTCTTATCTTCATTAACTAAATATCCTGATATTCTCCCAAAATTATCCGCTAGTTCCATAATTACCGGCAATGATGTCTCCAAATTACTTGTATAGACTATTAAGTCATCTGCATATAGAGCCTCCTTTTATACCAGTTCCAGTATTGAAATGGAGGGATTCTTTGCTCTGCTCTTATTTTCCTCACAAGGGGCTCTATGTATAGATTTAACAAAAGCGGTGAGAGCTGGCAGACTTAACGGGTTCCTCTATTTATCCGGAAGCTTTTAGTTAAAGAGCCGTTAATCAGTATCTTTGCTGTAGGTGCGAATATATACTTTGGATAGCATGAAGGAAATTACCACCCAGACCATTTTGTTCTATTACTTCATAAAGATAGGGCCAACTAAAGCTATCAAAGGCCTTGGCGGTGTCTACCATTATAACAGACAAAGGGGAACCCATAACAGTAGCCACATCATTTGCGCACACCAGGTCCTGAGTTAAATCAGAAAGCTGCCTTCCCTTCATGAAACCCTTCTGGTTTATGTCTATAATCTCTCCCAGCACCGTATCCAATCTTTTGGCCACAGTCTGTGAATAGATTTTATAGTCAAGATTAAGCAGAGAGATTGGCCTGTAGGATTCACATTTTTTAGGGTCCTTATCAGGTTTGAGTATTAAGGTGATCACTGCATCATTCCATGTAGGAGGAAGGGGAGCTTGCTGTGTGTATATGTTGTTGAGTAAGCCAGCGAGGAAGGGGGTGATTTCCTCTTTCAAGATTTTATATACTTCATTAGGTAGGCTATCAGGGCCTGGTACTTTCTCATTTTTTAAGTTATTAATGATGCTATCTATTTCTGACGTGGAGATCTCCTGATTAAGAACTACCTGGTGAGTAATATCTAGAAGGGGAGTTGATCCTGATTTAACCAATCTCTTATTTCTGATTGTGTCACTTCTACATCATCAGTATATTAGTCTTGAAAGAACCCCAAAAAGCGTCCCCAATTGCTTGATCTTCCGTGCACTTACTTTTTGTTTTGTTGTTTATTACTTCCTTTATCTCATTTCTAACAAAATCTTGTCTTGCCTTCCACGCTAGCATCTTTCCACAACCTTCCCCATATTCATGATTCACCAACCTGCTGGCCTCCCATCTCTGTTTCACTAAACCTTCCAAGTAATCTGATAAGATCGCCTTTGCTTCTCTCAGTTTATTTTGTAGCTCCTCTTTTATGGAATCTTGCATAGACTCACTATCTACTAATTCTCTCTGTATTTCTTCAATGGACCGTTCATATTCCCCTACTTTGTTCTTCCCAGCCTTCCTCTTATACGCTGCCATACTAACTAATTTTCCACAGAGATAAGCTCTGTAAGCGCCCAAAACAATTTGTGGTGGGGCAGAATGTTCATTTTGTTTAAAGAAAAAAACTGTATCTTCTTTTAGAGTTTTTATTATTTCTGGATCCCCTAACAGGGTTCTGTCCAGAGTCCACCTTGTCTGTACTAGAGGAGCCTCAACCGACATCTCTAACTTAACTGCCGCATGATCAGATAAGTGTGATGGTTGGTGTATTGGACCGATATTGTTGTTATTAAGTTTCCGATCAATAAAAAAAAAATCTATTCTAGAAGAGTAAGCCATCTTTTTATTCTGGAGGGTATACCCTCTCTCCTGTCCTGCTTTCAATCTACAAATATCCATCAAAGCTAAGTTTTTTATCAAGAAGTGAACATAATCTATAATGTTAGGGGAATTTACTGCTGGTCTAGGTGTAGATTTATCCAGGATTGGGTCCAACAATGTATTAAAATCTCCTCCCATAATGATGTGATATTTTGTTTCAAGAAGCTGCTGGTATAATTCCCAAAGTGGTGAGGGGTCATCGATATTTGGGCCATAATAAGCCACAAATGCATAACCTATATTATGAATTTTAGCATAGCTTATTAGCCATCTGCCCCTTGAATCGGGCACAAAGCCCTCCACCCTGGTCTGAGCAGATTTCTTGTGTAGAACTGCCACCCCCTTCACATTACAGGACTGATTTGTACATACAAGGTGGGTAATCCATCTGTTCCTCTCTAGCACTCCCTGCCACTCTTCCCGTCGTAAATGCGTCTCCTGTAGTAATATGACATCATTATCGGGGAGACTGAGAAATTCCAAAATCTTCCTTCGTGTAGAATTTACCCTTAGGCCGTTGACATTCCAAGAGAGTGTTTTTACGCTATAGACCATTCTTTTCCGTTCTCTCTACTGTGAAAGTCTTCAGACCACCCTCTCCATGCTAGTATTCTTTTCCTTTGCACCAATGAGGACCATATTTTTTTTTCTTCCCCAAATGCTCCCCACCCTGTGCTCAAATAAACTAAAACGTGTGAAAATTCCTGTTTCCCATCCCTCCCTCCCACCCTAGGGAACCCTCCCTTTATCCAAAATGGGTATTTCAACATACCCTATTAGAGCTTTCGTACCTCCAACCTATACAGTAAGTAAAAAAATGTATGAGTCTTTGTGAGACTTAATCTGAGCGATTAGATTCTCAACCTCGGGCACCTCTCTTAAATTATACATTTTGTTGTTCCACATTATTCTGAGGGTCGCCGGGAATTTCAACTGTGCTGTTGCCCCTAGAGCCTTCAAATCCTGAATATGCCTTCCTAATTCCCATTGGCGGGTTTGAGGTGCTTTGGAAATGTCTGATCTTATCGTAAAGGACCAATCGTGTTTTTTAAAGTGTTTACCCCTAAAGGCGGCTGTGAGAATTAGTTCTTTGATTGTGTAAGTACAAAAATTTATCAGAATTTTCCTAGGCTTTCCTTTTCCGGAATTCTTCTAAAAGGATCACGATGCACCCTCTGAATGTCATTTTCTAAATCTAATTTTGCCACCTCTGGAAAGTATTCCTTAAATAAATCCACTACAAAGCCCTTTAGATTTCCACCCTCAGTGCCTTCAGAAATACTCAGGATTCTTAAATGATTTCTTCTACAGTTGTTTTCCAACACTTCAAGTTTGTCTCTCAGCTCCTTTTCTCCTGCCTTTAATGCTAATAGCTCCTTTTGGTGACTCTTAACTTCGTTTTGCAAGGGCCCCAGGGAGGCTTCCTTAATAAGATGTCTCTCCGTGATGTCGACCAACTTCCCTTCTAAGCCCTCACATGCTTCTTGAATTCTATGTCAGGACCGGAGGCGAGGATTATGCTTATTCTCTCTTCGCTTTAATCATCAAAACACAAACAGCAGCCATCAGATTAAAGCCAAACTACATTTCCCATAACACCAGGGAAAAACGAACTTAGAATTCCATTAGTCCTTTCTCAGTGTCCGTTATCCAGGCAGCATAACCCTTGCTATCACTTCCTGTAGCCCCTCTTTCTTCGCTGCTCGGCAGCTAGTTAAGTACCTATTTTGGTCCTTTCTTGCTTGTTGCTATGTTTATGCACGCTGCGCTAAGGTTTGTGTAAGATTTGTGTATTTGAAAGGTGCCTTCTTTTTCAGAGCCCTTCTTTAACCACGGGAACGCTCGGCGCTCCTTACGCGGCTTTCCTCACCAATCGCGTGACCACGGTGCGGTCCTCCACCTGCTAGAGGGCGCTGTGGGGGGCCCGCGACTCGCTGGCTATAGAGCGCGCATCCAGTGTGGGATTCCTCAGTCGCGCTCCATTAGCCTGCTGCTGCTCGTGTCCCCCGGGCTGCCTGTGAACGCCCAGAGAGTCTGGGTCTGTATTTTGAGATCCCCTTGTGTTTTTTTCTACGCCCGTCAGGGCCGGTAGTGGTGCGGTGCACCAGAGCTGTGCTCATTTACACCCTGCAATATTCTTGGTCAGGGTAGGTAACACGCTGGGCTTCTGGCCTGAGCAGGGACACCAGTTGCAGGCAAACTTAACCCTTGATAGTGTGTGGGTGCTGGGTGTCCTGGGGCTTGCGCCTCTTCAAACTTGTGCCACTGGCCACTAAAATATTTACCTGAGGGACCTTCAGCCATATCTTTCACGCGCAGTGCGTGTGCCTGCTCTACTAGGGAGACCCTAGCCTACCTGGTGTGTGGGATTAACCCTAATAGTTCAATATGGAGCAGGATTATTACGAGGAGGACGACTCCTTGTCATACCTACAATGGGATGACAATTTCTATGAAGCTATAGACACATCCATTTATCGGGCCGTCAATGAACTTATGAAGCCCATGGAGCAGAGGTTGGCCGATAAAATTGCGCAGGAATGCGCCAAAATGGCGCAGACGAGCACGGGCGCTTCTGCAGTTTCCCCCCAGGCTCAGGACCCTGACCAAACCTCTGGGGAGTGGGGAGGGTCCCCCCCCCCTCCCAAGAAGAAGTGCGACACGGGGTAGATAAGGACGCTTTTGCGTGCCTCAAAAAGGCTTTTCTAGCTAAAACATCGCAGGTAGAGGCCCTGCAGGAGCTCCAGCCTCCTGATTCGGTTCCCCTTCAGCCAGATTCACCGCAGGCCCAGGAAGATTCCCCTGAGGAGTCAGATGACGAGGCAGGCTCCTCGAGGTCTTGGCGACCGTCGGGTCCTTCTGAGCCCCCTAAAGCGGGTATGTCAGACATGCTGGACCCAGACGATATTGTCCATCCACGCTCAGCGGAGTGGACCCCAGCAGATAAGGTGGCACAGTATGTGGCAGCTCGCCTCAGGAAGCCTTTAGAGAACGAGGGCAGTCGCAGACTCAGAGCAGAGTGCCCTCGCCCCACATTGGAGGGGAAGGTGGCGCTTACGCCAGACATAGAAGCTAAGATGGCCACATTTTTAGCGAAGTTCATTAAGGATCCCAAAAAGGGGATAGACCAGTCCTGGCGAGCTTGCCAGGACAAGCTTTTGGATGCCATCGTTCCCATGACCAAAATCTTGGTCTTGGCCGAAGAGGCACGAGTTTCCGGCTCTTTGATTGGTCCGGACGTTCTCTCGGCATGGGCGCAGCGAGCCATATGTTTCATGGGGAACGCGAACTGCGCCCTGTCGACGGAACGCCTGTGGTCCCTATTAATCAAGGTGGACCCCAAGTTAGGAGACTTGGCATACTCGGAAGCGGAGGCTGTCACGCAAGGGTTTTGTTTGGCGAGCCTTTCCTCAAGGAATTGGGCAAATTTGTAGCGACCTTCACGTCCCTTGACAAAGCTCAGACGTACATCAAGCGAGTGTTCCACCCCTGGGTTTTCCAAGAGGCCGGGCGTGGCAGGCTTCGCAACTCAGAACCCCCAAAATCGGGGACAAGGCTCCGGACGCGGGCAGTACCAGGCAAACCCACGTTTTAACAACTTCTACCCAACAAGAGGGCAACGTTTCAAGGGCCGCGGCGGATACAAAGGCGGCAACAATGGAAATCCCAACTGTGAGTGTTTTGCCTTCCGCGCAGTTGCGAGTAGGGGGCCGGCTGGAGCAATTCCTCCCCACTTGGGAGGCGATTACAGGGGATGCTTGGGTCCTACAGACGGTGCAGGGGTTTCAAATAGAGTTCTACGGCTCCCCCCACCAGTTCGCCCGTCCCCGGCCAATCTCTTTTTCCTCCGCCGATGTGGCAATGATAGACGAGGAGGTGGCCGACCTCCTACGCAAAGGAGCAATCTGCCGCACGGAAATCCATCCGGGGGGGGTTCCTCAGCAATATCTTTTTGGTCGACAAGACCGATGGAGGTCGGAGACCAGTCATCAACCTCAAAGAGTTCAACGAGTGGCTCGTATATCGCCACTTCAAGATGGAGGGTATCCACCTCCTCAGAGATGTGCTGCTTCCATTCGATTGGATGGTGCGCTTGGACCTGAAGGATGCGTACCTGAAGGTTCCGGTTTTCCCTCCCCACAGGCGATTCCTCCAGTTTCTCTGGCGCGATCAGGCTTACGAGTTTCTAACTCTACCCTTCAGCCTCTCTTCCGCCCCTTGGTGTTTCACCAAGGTGCTCAAGCCGGTGGTGGAATTTTTGCGCGCGCAGGGAGTCCGGCTAATTGTTTATCTGGACGACATACTTATCCTGGCGCAATGCCCCTCAAGGTTGAGAGCTCATCTTCAGATGGCGGTGGAGCTTCTCCAGAGACTGGGGTTTGTGATCAACGAGCGGAAGTCGCTCCTGGTCCCAACGCAAAGAGCGATTTTTCTGGGATTCGTCATAGATTCCACCGCCTCCTCTCTCAGCCTTCCCTCGCGGAAGGTCGCGAAGATCCGACACGAAATTCGACAAACCCTAGCCAGACAAAGAATCTCTTTGAGACAAATTGCACGCCTTGTGGGCCTACTCTCGGCCTCGATTCAGGCGATTTTTCCCGGGCCATTACACTATCGAGCCTTGCAACGCCTGAAGGCGCTTCATTTGAGGAGAGGTCTCACGTATTCCCAGGTGATTCCTCTGACAGACGAGGTGAGGGAGGAGTTAGAATGGTGGGAGGAGCATATGGAGGCCTGGAATGGAAGAGCTATCTTCGGTTCCGCACCCGACCTGGTGATAGAGTCGGGCGCCAGCAGAACAGGCTGGGGCGCTCGGTGTGGGGATTTCTCCACCGGCGGAAGTTGGTCTCCTCAAGAACAACGCTTGCACATAAACTGCCTAGAACTCTTGGCGGGGTCCTTCGCAGTCCGCTGTTGGACCAAGGATCGGATTCAGTCTTCGGTGCTCCTAAAGATGGACAATGTATCGGCAGTGAGGTACATCAATCATTTGGGAGGCACCAGGTCCCGAGCATTGCCAAACATGGCCAAGGAGTTCTGGGATTTCTGCCTAGACAATCAAGTCTCTGTGTCGGCGGAGTATCTCCCGGGTCGGGACAATCGGGTGGCGGACTGGCACTCCCGCTATCTTCGGGACGCCAGTGTTTGGAAACTGGACCCACAGGTTTTTCAACTGCTAGCGGATCGATGGGGCCCCTTCTCCATCGACCTGTTTGCGTGCAGGCTCGACCATCAGCTTCCACGGTTCTTCAGTTGGAGACCGGATCTGGTGGCGACGGACTCATTCACTCAGGACTGGAGTCAGGAGGACGGATATGCATTCCCTCCCTTCTCAATGATCACGCGGACAGCGGCCCTGGTCCACAGACAGAAGGCAACAGTGGTTCTGGTAACTCCGCTCTGGAGGTCGCAAGTTTGGTTTCCGGTTCTCCAATCTGACTCCCCCAATTTCCTCGCATTCTGACGAATCCCGAGGGCGAGCCTCGTCATCTGGTGGAGGAGGGCTCGTTACAGCTCGTGGCCTGGCGGATTACAGGCAAAGATGGAGACTCCCAGGGCTTTCTCAACACGCTGAGCTCTTGCTTTCCGGAGCCTGGGCGGACAGCACATCCAAACGTTACCGGTCCGATTGGACACAATGGGTATGTTGGTGTATGCGAAGGGAAGTGGATCCCGTGGTCGCAGATTTAACTCACGTCCTCAATTATCTAGCGAGTTTAGCGGAAAAAGGCTTGGCGTACAGGTCGTTTAATACTGTCAGGTCCGCCATTTCAGCGGGTCATGCTCCGGTTGATGGGGCTCCGCTGGGCGAGCATCCCTTTGTATGCAAGCTACTATGAGGGATTCGCTTGTCTCTTCCCCTGGAACCTCGGTATTCAGTCCTCTGGGACGTAAACTTGGTGTTAAATCTCCTCCTCTCCTGGCAGCCCAATCGGTTTCTTTCACGGAAAGAAATTTCAGCAAAGCTGGCTATGCTGTTATGCCTAGTCTCATGCAGGAGAGTCTCCGATGTCCGAGCCTTAGACATTACGGCTAGAGTTTTCTCCCCAGAAGGGGTGACTTTCACGGTGAGTAGACGCACTAAGTCAAACACCCGCACGATTTCCTATCCAGCTTTTGCAGATTCCCCGAAACTCTGTGTGGCACAATGCCTTAAAGCCTATGAGGAGGCTACGGAGGAAGTCCGTCCACCGGGTGAACGACAACTCCTGATCGCACTCAAAAAACCGTTCAAAGCGGTTTCTTCACCCACTATAGCCCGCTGGGTCCGATGGGTAATGCAGGAGGCAGGCATTAATACGAGAGAATTCGGGGCCCATTCAGCACGGGGGCGATGGCCTCCAAGGCCTTCAGTCTGGGCGCTCGGCTGGAAGATCTCATGAGAGTGGCAGACTGGTCCTCGGACTCCACGTTTAAAAGGTTTTACTTTAAACCAGTGCTGAATGTGGCCCAGGTGGTGGTAAGTAAGCTTTGAAGGAGCATAATCCTCGCCTCCGGTCCTGACATAGAATAGAAATTTGCCTAGCCTACGAGAAGGTAAGTTTCAATTCTATTAAGGACACGGAGGCGAGGATTATCCCTCCCAGCAACCAGAATGGATGCGGACCCACCCGTATGGGAGTAAGTAACCTATCTTCGTGATAATTTTGTTCTATGGGTCAGTCTTTTAACAGGATATTGACTTGATGATATTGTGCATAAGTGATTTTCATGCGACTATGGAATGGCATTGCCGATGCGGACGCATATTGTCTTTCCAGGTCTTTCCAGGTAACGAGGGATCGAAGCAAGATGCGTAGACGAGAGAATAGCGTGACTTGCGCGAAGAAAGAGGGGCTACAGGAAGTGACTGCAAGGGTTATACTGCCTGGATAACAGACACTGAGAAAGGACTAATGGAATTTTCTGTTTGTTTTTCCCTGGTGTTATGGGAAATGTAGTTTGGCTTTAATCTGATGGCTGCTGTTTGTGTTTTGATGATTAAAGCGAAGAGAGAATAAGCATAATCCTCGCCTCCGTGTCCTTAATAGAATTGAAACTTAACTTCTCATAGGCTAGGCAAATTTCTATTCTAGCTTGATTCTGCTCTAAAATAGCAAAATTCCGTTTAATGTCATTTGATAGGGAGAGGAGAATCTGAGTGATGTCCATATTCAAAATTTCTTTTTCCTTTCCTGGCGAACTTGTTCCCTCAAAGCTCTGGTCCCTCCCTGTCTTTTCCCCAATGATTCCAATGTTATTTGGAGTGCCTCCTACTCCTATCTCGGGGGTAACTACAGGGCTGTCCAGGGGGGTTGGTGATATACTCATCATTCACAAGGGGGGAGAAGCGGTTATTAATCTGTAGGGCCTGCGATGTGTGCTGTGAGGGCAATAATGGCTCCATTTCAATAAAAAGTGTGGGGGGCTCCGTTGTCTGGGTACTAATACGATTAGACTGTGGCCCTTCTGTGCTCTTAATCTTAAAGTATGACCTCAGTGAAGGGGTGATTTTTATTCTGTCTCCCGAAACGGTGGTAGAAGGTACCCCGGATTTTATCCCCCTTTTAGAAGTTTTACGAGTAACTACTTGTGAAGGGTTATGGTTCTGGGCCCCTACCAGACTGACCCCCAGAGAAATAATTGTGCTGAGGGGTTTTTGATTAACTCTGCTGTACTGTGGCTTCCCCCCAAACTTTGCATTTCTTAGGGTATATCTGTTTTTACCTGTTTTATGGGCAGAGGTAGCGGTGCAGGAGTCAGCTGGAGGCCCTTCTAGAGCAGTTGTCGTCGTCTCCTTACTAAATGTAGAAGCTGCCAGGTCAGATACCTTATTGCAGGAGGGAGACTTTATTTTTCTGGATGCGCGTTAGCAAGCCGCCATGTTCCCCAGCCCAGCGTCTACGCCAGTTGTCTTGTATTTTTTTGTTTTAACATTTGTTTGTAGGGCAGATGGAGAAAAGATTTTAAAATATGTTAAGGAATTTCTAGTTGGTGAGGTAAACATTTTCAAGCAGATGAAAAGCTGACAGAGGACCATCATGTGAGTTTGAGCCAACCCACACAATGCCTTAAACAGCTGGTCTTGATGGCTTCAAGTCTTGGAAGAGGACTTAACCTCTCATTTAGAGGCTGGCAGTAGTGGGACGTATGTCAAAAAAGGACAGCTGTCCCTTGCCCACTTCTCACACCCTAATGTTATTTAGAATATGGGGGCTAGTGGCTTTCCAGAGGGCAGAGCGGCCAATGGGTCTGTGACTGGGGCTGAGCTGCCCTAGTGTTTAAGGTTTCAGAAAAAAAACGCTCTATCTATAGCAGCCTTTGTACTGCAAGGTCCACCATTTGTTTTCACACCTAGTTTCCCCAAGTACATCATAGTGGTCCTGAAAAGGAAACGTGAATAATTGTCGCCCACATACTGAGAGAAAATGTCCAGGCATCAGAACATTTGCTTTTTCCCTCAAAGACAGACTTTCTATTTGAAGTTCTGTCTTCAGGGAAATAGTGCTGACAGATCTGCCATGCTGCCATGGTATGGGGGACCTACCATCAATGTTTTCTTTTTCACCAAAGTGGTTGCCACCATGAGCCACTATGGGGAGAAATAGTGGTGATCTTTAAATATGATGGACGGGTTGCTTGTGGCCAAGTACTCAAAGGCACCACCGAGGGATAAATAAGCCTTTAGGTTCCCGAAGGATGAAAAACAACCTCACGAAAGAAACTCAAGTGAGGCTTTCCTATCACTGCGTGTAAGTTGCTGAACATGCAATCATTTTGGCAAACGCTCTTCTCAGTGGTTGGGTATTAGATGATAAACATTGCATGCTTTCCCTCTCCTGGATCTTTAAGGTGCAGAGATCCTGATTAAGGTCTCCCTTGACTTTTATCATATTTTTTTTCTTTGAATATTGAACCAAAAATCGAGGGGTTCTAATGGATGCCTATGAGTGAAAGGCTTTTTAGATACTGAAGAGAGCCTGCCTGTTTACTGCAAAGTCTCTGCTTGATTGATACAGACTCTGCCAAACAACCTATGATAAACAAAGAACCGGGAGATCCATGTGCACAGAGCATGAAGATAGATGCATGTACTCATCCAAAAGGATTGGGGTGGACTCTTGTAGATCCGCAACCAACCAGGAAAATGATACAGACAGGAAGAATTATAAGGGCAGAGGGACCTCTAGGGAATAGTATGACAACATATGTCCTATTGAGGAGAGCTTTTGGAACCAAATAAATGTTGAATCTTCAGGTTCTCTGTGTTTTCGCCATACTCGTAGCATTCTACAGAACATATGAGCTTCCGTCAGTGTTTTTCAGTAGGAGTAAATCATAAATGCCAACTGACCCGATTCAGGCGGGAGACTACCGATTTCAGGGCTAGTCTCCCACCTCCCGAATCCTACATGCAGAAACCTGATTCAGTTTGTCCAATCATGATCTCCTGGAAACAAGGCAGCTTGAGTTGGGAAATATATATCCTGAACCAGATCGCTTTGCCCTTAATTTTTGGAGGGGGAGATTAGAGGGCGTGAAAGGCCTCGACATTTAATTTTTGGCACTTTTACATAGCGCATACAAAAAACAGAGGGACATATTTACAAGCCCCTATCGCCACAGGAACGTCACTTTTTGCGACATTCCTGTGGTGATAGGGGCTTCGCCTTAATTACAAGGCGGCGTAAAGCCACTTAACATGGCTTAACGCCGCCTTGTAAATAAGGCCCCCTTTCACTCTAGACTTAGTGTGAAAGGGGCGGGCAATGGGTGTTGCGGTGGGGGTTCAGCCACAACACCCATTAATTTTGGCACTGCCCCCATTTACAAGTGTGGTGTAAATTTGAGGCAGCACCAAAATTAAGGCCAGGTAAAACCTGGACTCAACATGGCAAAACGAGAAGAAATGCTTTATTTCTCCTCGTTTTTGCTATTTCTATGTGTGCTGCATTGTGCAGCACACATGGAAACAGCAAAGTGCCTTGAATTATTGTTTATGTGCAGGAAGCTGTCCCTTCCTGCACATAAACAATCATAAAAAAAATGATGATTTGCAACTTCTATGTGTGCTGCACAATGCAGCACACATAGGAGTTGTAAATCACGATTCTGGATTGTTTATGTGCAGGAAGGGATACCTTCCTGTACATAAACAATCATTCCCACAATGCAGGCACCCTTGCACTATGTTGCTAAGGTGCCTGCGTTGGCGCAAGGCAGCTGAATTTAGCGCCTGTGCAGGGAGAAAAGCAGGGAAGTACTGTATTATTGTAAATATGGCGCATCCCTGCATTTCTAAAGTAACAGAGCGTGGCGTTAGCTATTTTGGAGCTAACCTACGCTCCGCCACTTTCTTGTAAATATGCCCCAGAGTTTACAACTCTGTTTTTTTGTTTGAGCTATGTTATTAAACTGCAAAAAATTAAATTGTCTGTTACCATACATGCCAATAGATCTATTCAGACAGATTGCCTCTGCTTGATTCTAAACCAATGGGAAAAATACATTCTCCTGACGATTTTTTTTAAATGATCCCACTTGCCTGCTCTAAAATGTTGGCATGTATTGTTAATGCTTCAAAGCGCTCAAAGGTTATGGAACCAGCTGGAAAGAGATAAGATTTAGAAAGTTACCTTTGTTCCAGGGACACAGGTTTGTTCCACATGGTCTTCGCTGCGCCCTCAGGGGAATAGCTACATTAACGCATGAAAGGCCTTTCCACAAGGCTGAATCGATGCAGGGGAAGACCGTTCAGTGATTATCTCCCATCAAGGAGCGGTGACCTTCAACTAACATAGATAATGCAATGGGCAAATGTAAAGACAGCTTTTAAATCGTGGAAGAGAGAAGAGGGAGCACGAGACAGAGACTAGAGTGGAGGGAAAGAAATAGATGAAAAGAGACGAGAGAAAAATAGTTTGAGTGAGAGAGATGAGGAGGGAATAGAAAGAAACAGCACAGAGGGTCGAAAAGGTTTTTTAATGTGTTTTCGTACACCAGTGTCCTAAACAATTAATGGAACTCGTGACATTCCCCCCACTGAAACACAAGGGATGGGTTGTGGAATTTAATGTATTGCTTAGCCACAGAGCCTACATTATCAGAAAATTGTGAGGATTTTCTGCTGGCAAGATTTAACACCGTTTTGCCCGCTGGAGCAGTCTCCATATATTAGCCCTTTTGTAGTAATTTTATGCTACAACTAGGTGACATCCAGGGGTATTGCCTTTCCTTGTACTATGGACTGAGCCAGCCGTGCATGTTATCAACATTAGTGGATTACATCTTCCCTAAAGCAGGCGATGCCTCAAGCTAAATTGCGATGATTCCTCCTAACTTAGAGAACATTTTCTGAGCAGGGTTCTTAACATGCCCCACCCCTAATACGGGAGGACAGAGAATAGGTTGTGCAATCTCTTTCTTGTCGGGTGCCACAATAGACAGAGGCAGCGTGGCTCACTCTCAGACAGCTTCACTTCCTGGGGACTGCGTGCCAATGCCGGCCCCCGGGGGAAGTGAGGGTCGCAGACCATTCTTTCCCCGGGGTACTTTGCGCAATGGCCGGAAGGACAAGGTGGGGAGGGGGTCAACGGAGTAGGGGAAGGGGCGATAGTAGGGAGGGTATAAAGGTGTCAGGAGAGGAGGATCCGGCCTCTTCCTTACACCTAGCACCACCGGGAGGGTAGAGAAAAAGCTAGAACACAGGTTGTAGGAGAAGGGCATGGGTGTAGATTGTTTTAGCGTGCCAGTTTAGGACAGGTTGCAGGGCATAGGTGGCACAGTACTTTGGAGGGGTGGTGAGTCACACACGGGTGGATCCACCCCTCGGGGGGGGAAAAGGTACACAGGTGGCAGTCCAACCACCATGGAAAGGCTGTCGGAAAGGGACTTTGGGGGCCCCCGTGGGCCTCCACTATGTGGCCAGGGGGGCACATGTGGTGCCCCTCCAAACATCCATCCACTGTGTGCCAGGCACCACATGGTGGGGGCACACGGTGCATGGATGTTTAAAAACATCCCTTTTTCTATTGCGGCATGTGCTGCAGCCCTTTTCCTTACCCTTCCTGCTCCTCCTCTTGGGAGCAACCTGGTCCATTTTTTCAGGATCCAGTGCCCCTTCAGTGCTGAGCTGTTTGGTCTGAGCCCTGGTGACGGGAAACACATTGGCAGAGATGCCCATCATATCTGCATGAGTCCTGAACTCCACTTCAGACCAAGCTGAAGTCTCTAAATCATTGCCCAACAGACAATCCACAGGTAGGTCTGGGGAAACTACAACTCTTTCAGGGCCAGTTACCCCTCCCCAGCTGAGGTTCACAACTGCCAAGGAATGGTTAGTCCTGACATTGCTAGCGTTGGTGACTTGGTACTGCTGACCGAGTATGATCTGTTCAAGTGACACAAGTTTCTCTGTCACCATTGTGACACTGGCACCTGTGTCCCTGTGGCCATAGCCTCTTTTCCATTGATTAAAGGCTGCTGTCTGTACTTGCCCAAGTTAGTGGGGCTTACCAGTAAGGTGGCAAAATCTATGCCACTATCACAAACAAGTACAGCCTGAGTAGGAGTTCTGACGAGGCCAGAACCCTCCTCAGAGCCCAAGGTTAACCCTACTAATCCCTTGGGGGTAGTACTACCACTTGTACTAGAGCTAGGGGGTGCAGTTACCTAAGGGGCATTGGTAGTATCTTCCTTGGCTTTAGGGCAATTAGCATCTTTCGTCCAGTGGGTCTTCAATTTACAAAAGCAGCACCAAGGCTTCGTCTTGCCCTTTCTGGAGTTTTGGGACCCACCCTCAGATGCAGGTTTTTTAGGGCCTGGAGAAGACTCTTTCTTGTCTTTGTTTTTGTCCCCACCCTTGTCTTAGGATCTAGAAGAATCTGACTTCTTCTGGTCACCTCCACCACCAAGGTTTCTTTGCTTAAATGTGGTACAGACCCATTTATCTGCCTTCTTGCCCAATTCTTGGGGAGAGGTCAGATCAGAGTCCACCAGGTACTGGTGTAAAAGTTGATTCTGACAATTATTAAGGATGTGCTCCCTCATGATCAAATTATACAGTCCCTCATATTCCTGTACCTTGGTTCCATGAAGCCAGCCCTCCAGAGCCTTTATAGCACCATCTACAAAATCAACCCAGTCTTGAGTACCTGCTTTCTGGGTATCTCTGAACTTAATCCTGTATTGTTCAGTGGTTAAGCCAAACCCATCTACGAGAGCAGTCTTCAAGACAGTGTAGTTTTCAGCATCCTCTTCTCTAACAGTGAGGAGCTTGTCTCATCCTTTGTTAGCAAAGGAGAGCCACGGGATAGCTGCCCACTGCCCTTGAGGGACCTTCTGTACTTTACAGGCCTTTTCCAAGGCAGTAATCCATTTGTGGATGTCATCCCCCTCCTGGTAAGGAGGGACTATCCTGCTCAGGTTCCTAGTGTCAAAGGAGGATTCCCTGCTTCTAGGGATGCTGGGGCTGCCACCATGGGACTCTAGTCCCAACTTTTTCCTAGCCTTCTGTACTTCTAAGGCCCCCTTATCCAGGGCCAACTGATCTTGCTTGAGCTTGAGTCTCAAGGTCTTGAGCTTGACCCTTTGGTATTCCCTGTCTAAGGAGTTATTCCTCTTGTCAGAGACAGAGGTCCCTACAGAAGTACCAGAGGCAATGGATTCTGCAGAGGACAACCTAGCCCTCCTCTGTCTACCCTGTACCCTCCCATGTGGAATAAAGAGGGACCTATTTCTAGGGACACCTTCTGTGCCATCTGCACTATCCTCTGGGGATCAGAGCTCCCCAGGTGAGAGCCATTAGACTCCTCCTGGTTAGGGTCGAAATTGAGATCAAGGAGGGGGCACCCTCCTGTCTCCTCTTCTGACCCCTGCCCACCCACTCGGTCCTGCTCCTGGAGGTTATCTTGCAGTAGCACCTCTAAACGGTGCTGAGTGCTAGGGCTTTTCCCTGTCTTCAGTTTTCTAGAGGAACACAGAGCCCTTAGTTCCTGGAACGTGAAGCCACTGTATCTAGAAGGCAGAGAGCTGCCGGCGTCTCCGACTAAAGACATACTAGGTGTAGTGTGGTGTTGCACCTACCTAACATAATGGGAACTAAACTTCCTAAGATTGGAGAATGGGTGTGCTAGGCCCTTGACAGCCAATCTGCAAAGTTCAGTAGAACTTACCTGTCTATACAGTATTATATTTGCCTATATGTTAGTGATGGTTTTTCAATTAGACCACACTCAGATTAGCTGGTAAACAGGTGCAAGCTTGAATCCCACCGCTGCCACCAATGTGAGAAGCCGGGTCAGTACATGGTGCTCAATTATGTAAGTGTAGCACCCTGCACTAACCCGGGCGACCCTTATGGTGATTTTAGGGGTTTAGATAACCATGGAAAGCTCTCTAAGTGGTAGCTGTGGAGAGCAGCCTTCAGGCTTAATCTAGGAGGAGTGCAAAGCAGCTTGGTCTACCAGTATCTAAGCTTTTATTATAGGCTAAATGAAAAGAACCACACAGTGTACTTATAAAAATAGATATTTATTACAATCACTCACTAACATGTTACAATATCTCCTACCCGGAGATATAACCACAATGCACACAATACTTTGGACATAGAACAGCAAATAGCACCAATACACAGTGGTCCCCAAAGGGAGACCAGACCATATATCAAAATAGTGGGATATGAACCACGACCTAAGTCGAGACTGGACCCAAGAGACGTAGAAGGAACCACCCCAGGTGAGAGTCTAGGAACCCCACGACGGTCGTGTGCAGAGAGGGTGCACGACTGTGTACTCAAAACTACTCAATGGGTACGTCGCGGTTGCAGTCTTACCACCGGAGGAAGAAAAGAGTCAATTGGAACCCACACATGAGTTCGAGTCGAAGAGTACCTGAAAGCAGAGGGGACAGAGTCTATGCCACCCAGGGGTGACATAGATGCACGGAAGATGAAGGCCACTCGAGTTCAAGGATGTAGCTGAAAAGGTGATGAGGAGCTTCCAGCGCTGTTGCACCGAGTCAGTAGCTCTGCCCGAGCTACCGTGACGTTGAAGACAACAGAGTCCGTTCCAACCAACCGCATCAGTGCCAATCAGTTATAGCGAGACAGACTTGTTGACAGAACCTTTCGATGCATCCGACTCTGTTGGCACGAGTCAGTCGGGACAACCAATGCGGTTGCTGTGCGGTGAAACGAAGCAGTGACGCGGTGCACAGGGGTTCAGTTGTAGAGACCCCGAAGAGGGATACTGGCCTCAACTGGATGAGAGGACAGCTCAGGCCTCTAGGAGAACAGAACCACCACCTGTGTTGCTGAGTCTTGTGGAGTCCGTGGGAGCCCAGGAACGGCAAACCGGTCAGCTGTATTGCGGTGCCTGCGGATGCAGGGGAGTGACTCCTTCACTCCAAGGGAGATTCCTTCCGTTGTCGTTGATGTCCACAGGCCTTGGGAGGACCTGTACGGAGCATGGGCAAAGACGTTGCAGCAAACTTGCAGGACGAGGAGGCCAGGAGCAGCAGGGATCTTCCCAGGTGCGGTCTCGGTGCCCAGAGCGAAGTTCAGCAGAGTCCAGAAAACCCAGACAGTCGAAGTAGAAGTGGAATTGGATCTGAATCAAATCCCACGACAAATCTAAGGACCCACCCACAGGTAAGCCCTTAAGTACCCTAAGGTGAAGATTGGTACGATTCAGGGGTCCCTCCCAGAGGAGGGGTCAGACAGTGGGGACGATACTCCCATGTCCTTTGTCCAGTTTCACGCCACAGCGGGGAGCCAACAGCTCCATGATCTGGTTTGAACTGGAGTATGCAAGGAGGGCACCAAATGTGCCCTTCCAGAAGACTATGTGGTGCTGGCAAGTGCCCCCACCCTGGCCCAATACACTAAGTCCTGTCTGGGAGGTGGTCACACCTCCCCGTAACAGGAAACCTGTTGTCCTACCTTCCCCTGCTCGAGCTTGGCCCAGCAGCAGTAGAGCATAATTGTGTCTGTGGTCGGCAGCAGCCCTAGTTTGCTGTCAGGCTCGGTAAGATCGGTCCCGGGAGCATGGAGGGCTGTTGGGGTATGATTCCAACATGTTTGATACCAAACATGCCCAGGTTCGCTCCACCCAGTTTGGAGATGGTCATCGCGTAATGATGCATGGCCCCTCTATCGTAACTGCGGATTCACTCACAAAGCCTGGAGAATGGACTCCGGGGTTTGTATGGGTGGTCTGCTCATGCAGGGACACCCTCACACTCAGAACCGAGCACCCTGCCTTTGGGGCTGAAAGGCCTGCTAGAGGGGTGACT
Organism: Calotriton arnoldi; assembly: GCA_963921515.1. NCBI lineage: Eukaryota > Metazoa > Chordata > Amphibia > Caudata > Salamandridae > Calotriton > Calotriton arnoldi. The sequence goes on from CAWUFW010000263.1 coordinate 2,758,930, forward strand.
TATAGGTTTCAAGTGCAGTGATGGTAGATATAAGGATATATATCTTTCGTGAGAGGTGCGTGCAGCCACTCACACGGGCTGCAATGGCAGGCCTGTCGTCAGAGTTTGGAGGGTCCCTTATGAGTGCCTTAACATATGCTGCAGCCCATGGGAAACCCCTGGTGTACCTAGACCCTAGGTACCTTAGTACCATATACTAGGGACTTACTAGGGTACACCAGCAGTCAATTAGGAATGTACCAAGATACTCACCATAGCCAATTTAGGGAGGAAGCACAGTGACTGGGGTCCTGATTAGCAGGATCCCAGTCAGACTAGTCAGAAAAACAGTAGGACACCAGCAAAAAGTGGGGGTAACTATTAAAGTAGATCCTACTTTCTTACAATTGTTAACTAGGTGGTTAATGCTAGGGTAGCTTTAATAATAATGGCAGTTCTCTCCTTGTTTAACTTTTTATTTGCCGCAGCTCCAAGTGTTTTATATTCTCGGTACTTTAAGGCTATCAACTGTATGCTTTAATCCTTTTTATGGGCTAAATCGAGCCCATTATTAGCGCTAGACACTTTATATAGGCTTACGGAGAAAGGAGGTTTGGCTTTGCCAAAGATAAAATCCTATTACTTTGTCATTTTGTACAATACATTTTTAGGTTTTGGAAAATCTGCACTTTGTGTGTTTTTTTCAGAATTATTTGATAGATACGATGATGATAGAAAATCAAATCTGAGACCCTTTAAGATTAACCAAATCCCCATAAAAAGTGAGATATAAATAGTGCAATGATTTTTTAAAAGAAAGTTTCAATTTAGAGAGTACAATATACCTTATGTGAAGCAGAAACTTACCTGGATGAGATTAAGTGGGATGGGGGGCTACTATGGACTCTGTCACTTCTCACCAGATGAAAGAATAATGGTTTTGTGAAGCTAGCGTATTTTTTGATGAATGACAAAGGAAAAGCCTGGGAAGAGATAGAACCACTAATTAGGGACAGTGGTCCTATAGATTTCACCCTGGCTTTGATTACACATTGACCCTAAAAATATATTGGATGGGATGGAGCTAGTTGAAAATGTAACGAACACCCCCAGGAGGAAAAAATTGGGGTTTTGGAATAGATACCTGCTGTCAATTGAGAGGGTGGATGCTTTTAGCTGGATTTTCAACAAATGGCTATGAGAAAAGGGGATAGTATTAAGTGAGGACTTTAGGTGAATAATTATTTAACTTAATTTTACCGCATTAAGAGGGGCGAACTTTTACAAAATGCATTTTTTTCTAAATGGTTGATTTATAGGACCTCTTGACACCTAAATAAAATAAATAAGGAGTGCCCTAATAAGTGCGTTTGGCGTGATGTGTTGGAAGGTGGAGATTGGACCATACTATCTGGCAGTCTAGTTCATTGGATGAATTTTGGGGCAGTTTTTTTTTGATTTTTGGAAAATCAGCTCCAGATTCAAATTCCTGAAAATCCATTGCATGAATTCTAGGGAATTGTCCTATGGTAGGTGTCACAGCAAGGCATCAGAAATTGATAATTATTTTGATGTTGGTGGCATTATCACTGCTCCTGAAGTGGAGGTCTAAGCTGGCTCCCAGTCTCTATGACTGGCTTAGTAAAATACAGAAGGCAAGTAAAGGAGAGAGGGTGTTCTCTGCCCGATCGGGCACCTCGAGAAAATTCTGCACACTATGGGCTCTCTTCTTAGCAAGCTTAGTGAACTGGATGAAGGATCCTTTGGGGAGAGGTAGGGACTGGATTTGAGTAAATGTCTTTATATATAGATTTTGAAATATCTGTTAGGAAAATTCTATGGGCATCCAGTTGTTATATTAGTATTGGCCATTTTCTTGTCAGAATTATTGAACTGTATGATGATCGTGGATGTTGTACTGTAATAATAATAATACTCGGATTTGTATAGCACGGCTTGCTACCCATGAGGGTATCCAGGCCACTGTCCTTAGGCATGGATAGATTAAGTGATTTTGCCCAGAATCACAGGATGTTGATGAGCTGACACAGAGACTCTCGATTGGATCCCCAGCTCCTAAATTGGCAGCTCTGGCTGTTACGCACACTTCCTCTCCTTGATTAAAAAAAAATCCATATCAAAGAGTGAAGTGGAATTGCCAACAATAACATGATTACGACTGCTCACGTAGTTAAAAGTAAATTGGGGGGAAAAAATCCTACCACAAGAGCACATTTAGCGAGCGTGAGCAGCTGCTTGTGCTGCTGTTTATGCACTGTTGCATTTAGCACTATTTTCTTAGCACAAAATGCATCCTCGCATCCATTTTGGATGAAAGTAAGCTTTTGGCCCTAAACAATTAGTGCTAAATACTGGGAGTAAGTTGGGGAAAAATCCTACCCCAAGTACACATTTAGCAAGTGCAAGCGGATGCTCCAACTCGCTATTCATGTTCTGTTGCATTTAGCATTATTTCTTAGCCCAAAATGCATCTTTGCATCTATTTTGGACTCAAGGGGGCTATTTGCAGTAAGAAATAGTGCTAAATGCAGAATTACTCCTCTTGTGTAATGCCGCATAATCTTGCAGATTTTTTGGGCAATTCCGTGTGATTAAGCTACACAGAATTATGCAAGTTATGCCCACTGCTATTAATTATTATCACACATGTTTTTTTTAAGTTCTTTGCATGTAAAGCTTTCCTGTTGGCTTGGTTTACCCTGCAGGCAGTATATAAGCTGTTGCTATGGCGATGATCTCTTGTGTCTTAAAAAAAAAACCTCTTAAAGTCTTATTTAGCCCATCCATCACTTACCATTCGTAGGCACCCTTATCACTCTTTTTTGGTTCCTTCTAATTCAGCAGAATATATAAAACGTCACTTCCTTTTATTTACGAGCACAAGGACCAAGTATAGATTAATTAATGTTAATTAGTGTCCATCCACTGCTCGCACTGTGATTGAGGTACTATTTGTTCTTTTTGTGTCACTTTTTTTAAAGTGCGAACTCGACCTGACTGAATCAGTGCTTTATATGAGCACCAGTTCCACTCCACAACTTCACATTCTTTATTTTATGAAGGAAAGGATGATTAAGCGATTTGCCCAGAACCACAGGATGTTGAGCCGATGCCGATGCCGTGACTCGCACCCAGTCGCGGCCGGTGCAGGTAAGCTCGGTTGGGCGGTGGAGTGGGGTGCAGCGGGGGGGAAGTAGACAGCCAACGGAATAGGTTTAATTCATTTATTTAATTTTACCTATTCCATCATCTGTCGACTTCCCGCCTCCCACCCTGCCCCGCCCCACCGCGCTTACCTGCGCCCATGCCATGACGCGCACCTGGTTCCAGAGTTCCAAGGACACCAGCTCTGCCCATAGTGCCACTTCCTCCTTCCCCTTCCCATCCAGTATCCTGCACCCTGGTTGCTTTTAGCCATGCTGTACAACATGGCCAAAAAACATTTAGACTGACAATGGATTTCTCAGATGCAAGACATATTGGCTTTGCCAATGCTTGTTTTACTTGTGGTAAATTGTCTAAAGACTCTTAAAGTCTGCTGTGTATGGAGGCAAGGTGGGAGGAAACAGATACCGTTACACACCTCTTGACAAACTGCATCAGTGATTACCTGTCAGCTGATGCAATTAAGTGATGCCCCCTTCCTTTTCTTTCAGTAATCTTCGCTCACCCCAATTAATCAATCAATCAATCAGGATTTATAAAGCGTGGCAAATCCCCCGATAAGGTATCCAACACGGTCATTCGGGTTTAAAACCGAAATTAGCCAAGTGAAGCATCATCATTTCACGTGCCCCCTCGTTCTTAACAAAAAAAATCTGCAAATGTTGAAGTGATGAATAAATAATAGCTGCTTCACCTGTAAAGAATACTAACAGTGTAAACAACATCATGCACTTTCCATTTTTGCGAAGAAGTTGCATCAACAAATTGTGCATGCAATAAAGGAAACCCAGGAAAATGTGCAATTTCCCTGAGTGCAGAATCAGAAATTTAGTACAATTCTTATCATGGAAAAACAGTAGTCACACCTATTAAGTTAATGAAATCCGGGTGATTGATTCAATGACAGTATGCTAATAACAAACAAGGGGCAATGAGAAAAATGTATTAAAGAGTCATCCTAGTACTGAGTCACTTTCATAAATCTAGAAACAAACAAACGAGACCAGGGAACTCCATCAAGGGGCATATTATCCATTCTCCATCAGTCGAGCCTTCCTCCCAAGGTAGGTACTTTAAAAGAGGGCACCCCTGGCTCACTCTTGGTGACATGCTTCATCATAGCCTTCCTCCCCTCTTCCTTCCATCAGCACCGAATTGGTTTCTCGATGGGCTGACATTGAACTTTTATTTAAAAAAAAAAAAACTTTCCCTAATGTTTGTGAGAGGGTTTCCGGAACTTAAAATTATATTGACAAGGCTTTCTATGAACTTTATTCAAATTATGCCAGGCCTATAAACACTATTTATGTCTCCTTCACTCTTTACGAGAGGACGACGAGGACGAGGACACCAGCGAGATCATGAACACCATTCACTCCGGTTCACCGCTAGACCCGTGCCCTCACCACATCTTCAACAAAGCCAGTACAGCCATCGCGCCCCATCTCCGGAAAATAATCAACATCTCCTTCGAGACAGCAACCTTCCCGGAAAGCTGGAAGCACGCCGAGATCACCGCCTTACTCAAGAAACCCAAGGCAGACCCCAAGGACCTCAAGAACTTCCGACCCATCTCTCTGCTCCCGTTCCCCGCGAAGGTCACCGAGAAAATCGTCAACAAACAACTGACCCGCTACCTCGAGGAGAACAACATCCTGGACCCTTCCCAGTCCGGCTTCCGCAGCAACCACAGCACCGAAACCGCCCTCATCGCCGCCACCGATGACATCAGGACCCTGCTAGACAACGGAGAAACAGCAGCCCTCATCCTCCTGGACCTATCAGCCGCCTTCGACACGGTCTGCCACCACACACTACGAACACGCCTTCACGACGCCGGGATCCAAGAGAAGGCCCTGGACTGGACCACATCCTTCCTTTCCGGCAGAACACAAAGCGTCCGCCTCGCCCCTTCCGATCCAAGGCCACCAAGATCATCTGCGGCGTACCCCAAGGCTCCTCCCTCAGCCCAACGCTGTTCAACATCTACATGGCACCCCTCGCCCACGTCGCCCGACAGCACAACCTCAACATCATCTCCTACGCCCGACGACACCCAGCTGATCCTCTCCCTCACCAAAGACCCTCACACCGCCAAAGCCCACCTCCACGAAGGAATGAAGGCCGTCGCCGAATGGATGAGGACCAGCCGCCTGAAGCTGAACTCGGACAAGACGGAGGTCCTCATCCTTGGTTCCAACCCTTCAGCCTGGGACGACTCCTGGTGGCCAACATCACTGGGAACAGCCCCGCCACCCACCGACCACGTACGCAACCTAGGGGTCATCCTCGACCCCACCCTCTCCATGACTAAGCAGGTCAACGCCGTTTCCTCATCCTGCTTCAACATCCTCCGAGTGCTCCGCAGAGATCTTCAAGTGGATCCCCACCGAAACAAGAAAAACAGTCACCCAGGCCCTCGTCACCAGCAGGCTGGACTACGGAAATGCCCTCTACGCAGGAACGACGGCTAAGCTCCTGAGACGGCTGCAACGCATCCAGAACGCCTCTGCACGTCTTATCCTCGACATCCCCCGATGCAGCCACATCACACCCCACCTGAGAGACCTGCACTGGCTCCCTGTCAACAAGAGGATAACCTTCAAGCTCCTCACCCACGCACACAAAGCACTCCACAACTCCGGACCAGCCTACCTCAACAGACGACTCAGCTTCTACACCCCCACCCGCCAGCTCCGCTCGACCAGTCTCGCCCTCGCCACAGTCCCCCGCATCCGGAAAACGACCGCCGGCGGCAGATCCTTCTCCCACCTCGCCGCCAAGACCTGGAATACCCTCCCCACCAACCTCCGACAGACCCAAGACCTACTGGCCTTCAGAAGACTCCTCAAGACCTGGCTCTTCGATCAGTAGCAGCACCACCCCCTCTTCCCCCAGCGCCTTGAGACCCTCGCGGGTATGTAGTGCGCTTTATAAGTGACATGATTGATTGATTGATCATAAGTTTGCAATTTTAACCTCCAAAAACTCTCTCACAAACTCTCTCACAACCACTAAAGAAACTTTTCCTAAAAATAAAAGCTCAAAGTGAGGCCAACGAGCACCAAATTTGATACTGGTGAAAAAAGGAGGCCCCTATGATGAAGCATGTCACCATGAGGGGAGAGGGGTACCTTTTAAACAGTGTTTACCTTGTGAGGAATGCTCAGTTGATGAAGAAGGGACAATATCGTCATTGAAGGAGTTCCCTGGTCCAATGTTGTGTTTATAGATGTACTAATAATAACAGTATTAGTTAACTCAAGTACCCACAAGTACACCAAATGTTATAATAATGATCAGCTATGCGGCGCATGCACAAATGTGTTCATTGTCATCAGCCTCAGGCTGACTTTTTCCATGTAGAATGGGTGTGTCATAGTATTGCTGACTATAGGAGGGAGATAATTGGATGTGGTTCCAAACACTCCAGATGTTGTAATATTAGGCTATGTTGCAAGTGACCGAAATCTATGCGGCGAGAAGGGAATTGGCTCTCCATTGGGTGAGTTTTCTGCCTTCCTCAAAAAAGTGCTGGCTTAACAGAGCCACTGTCTATAATATTAATGTGGGCCTCTTTGCAAAGTTTCAGCAGATTAGGTCTAGGCCCAGAGGTGTCTGGGTACCCTTGAGAGCATATCTGGCACAACTGCAGACTGATTTATCTGACATTTGAGACACATCCTCCCTGGATAACAGTAATGTTTAATTGTCTCTGTCATATTCATGCTGATATACATATGTGGTACCCGCTGTGACAGGAATACTTTGTCATAGACTTTGACGTGTCTGGCCTTATTTGCATAGCGATCCGCCCCAAGGTCTTACAACCTAATGTACCCATGCAGCTGATGTACTGATTCATGTTCCATAATGTTTAACTGGCTGGTGGAGGAGCCGATGATTAATATTGCATGCTGTGTAATGTAAAGTCAAATACAAATTCAACCATAATAATTGTCCTATACCTAGCAGGTGTCTTTACCAACCTCTAAGGTACTCCTTTTATCCAGCTTGGAAGAATGAAAGCCTCAGTTGAGCTGCGAGGTCACACCTCTGTGGGGTCACCTCACACACAGAGCTCTGCGGCATGCACCGCACTCTCCTAGAGTGCCACTGGGCACTCACACAGCCACAAGTGAACGGGTCTGATTGTGGCTCACAGCGGGAAACGAACTTCTTTCTATAACTATGAAAATGTCAAATCAGGCCGCCATGTTGACAGGCGTTATTCCCAGGGTGTGAGAAGAGGTCCCAGGAGGGATTTCGATCTAATTAAAAGGCACACAGTGCGGCAGTGTGTCTAGCAGCCGAGAGAGAACTTTCTGTGCCGCGTCTGCCACCCTGGGAGACGAGAAGGCGCAGTCTAATCATGGGAAATGGGCAGCTAGGATTCAAGTGAGGGCATTCTGGGAGGGGACAGGAAGGGAGCGCTCAGCCTGAAGAAAGCCAGCTATCAGTAAGTGCAGCAGCTCATTATAAACTGTATAACATCAGGCCTGCGAGATATTCCACAGAGCCTTTTGCACTGCCCTCCGTCACAGGAGGTCTGCAAATTCTGTTGAAGAAGAATTTTAACAGTAATGTCAAACTGTAAGGTGAGGAAGAGAGAGGGGGAGGAACTGGCGTAGAAATGTCTAAACCTGCACTAGGACAAGAGAACGCGAGGAGGGATCAGAGGAGGGTAAGGGCCACCATCACTTACGGCAAATGGGCTGAGCATGGATTGGCCGGATTACATCAGTGGTCGAAGTGCATAAAAAAAGTATGTGAACTGTGATGCTGAGCGCAGGGGGAGGGGGGAGTGAACATGGGGGTGTGGTCAAAGGTGTGGCTAAAAAACAAATTATTCTGTAACTTCTTTTAGTTTTTTCACCTTCCAGTAACTACATATAAAATAATGCACAGCTTAAATGGAAATTAAATTCAAGTTATGTTATTCGGTGTTAAATGCATACATTATGAAACTCCTATTAGTTAATTCACTGTCCCGGAGAGCAACCATTGGGTTTGTGTTGGGATCAATGGAAAGAAGGTTCCTGGCCTGAGAAATACATGCACTTACAGAACTATGGCTGAGAGGAAGTATCTGAAACCTGAGGAGATTGTCTCTGATGGCAGGGACTAAGGGAACTACAGGATTGCCCAACTATCGCCTCACAGTACACTTTAATTCCACTCATGCAGGCACAGAATTAATTCACATAAAATTTCATGGCATAGCTATGGCTGAGTTTAATCCTCGAGGGGGAGACAGAACACTTGTCCTAAGAAAGTTGGAAACAAAATGGATAATCAAACTGAGGGCAGTGGACATTGGCCTAAATACGGACAGGGAATTACATGTATTCCTCACTGACTGAACCCAAGCACCTTGAGTGTCTAGTTACCAGTACAGAAGTCATCAGTGTTTGTTCTCACACACTTTACATCCTCTTTTTAAGATTACTGTATGATTCATGAACCTGAATTTGATACTGTGTATTACACTCTGTGTTTTATTATGCCTAAACTAATTCATTTTACAGCACGATGTATGGTATGTATTCTATTTACAGATGCCACATATATGTTTTGTTGCAATAGATACCACATTATTGTGTTTATATTGTTCTGTAAGTGTACATTTTTTAACATTACTGAATTGCATCTGTATGTAATACTGTTTTAGGACCATCTATGTCAAATTTTAGACAAGAATAACTGTTATTCCTCACAATTAACAACCTAGAGAGGATTATCTGTCCAATCTGTGGCACTTTATTTATGCCACATCCAACTCCCCTTCATTCTTTCTTTTCTATACTGCTGCTCTTACTCCAACCTAACTATGTGGGTGATTGCTGTTTGGGCCTTAGAGACACTCGGTTACTTTTCTTTTCACTCGATTTTTTACTTATGCATGACCACATGCTAAACATCAGAGCCGAGTGGCTTGTCTCTTTAGACCATCATCAGACAATTGAAATTTTATACTCTGCCCCATTCGGCCCTGTATTCCTTTTGTTAAATCTTTATTTGGGACTGAAGTCCTGCCGACACAAGTGTTCCATAACATTTTGCCAATCTCTTACTAGGTGTCTTGGAATGCTTTCTTTACAACCCCAAGAGAACACAAATTGTAGTTTCTGCCCCTTGTTTCATGATTATCTCTCACTTTTCCTGGTAATGATTACATACCTTTCTTTGTTGCTCATCATACATATTTTTTAATTCACTTGACTCTGAGTTTGCTATGCAGTGTGACTAAGACAGATTTGAATTCACCGGCTGTTGTACATGTGACTTTTCGTACTACACTTGGCTCTACCACACTACTGGATACCATCACTTAAAATTTTGAGAAGTAAGTATTGATGCTACTTGGGTTCTGTCTCCTTACTACAGAAAGATATGCACTTCCCTTTCAGACTCTGCAACTCATATACACGCAGTCCCTGACCTCTATCCTTTGTTTAATATTGGACTATTCTTGCTAGACGCGGCTCTTTGTTCTTTCCGGCAGGAATAAGTACTCTAGCGCGCTGTGGATGACAAATTGGATCCTGATATCTTCATTCTCTTTCTCAAGGTGGGTTATCAACTTACAGCTTGAGCTCATGTTCATCTATATTTCCTAGACTTTCTCTTATGAGTCCGCACTTTATAAATTTTCACTTTTCATCAACTTATGGATTCTTCAGATATTTGGGTGACGGTTCCTCTTTGAGAGTCTTTTTACCATGGTGTTTGGTTCTCCTTTGAAATTTCTCAACTTCCCACAAAAATTGCATTTTATTGTATACAGCACTTTTGCCTTTTTCATTATCCAATAAATTCCTTGGCTTTGAGCACTTACTATGGCTTCTTTTTCACAACGTCTTGGGCCGTCATTCTATCTGCCTTTACATTTGTCTATTGTGGCTGTTTGTGACATTTTTTGCTTATGTTTTGTCTAATTCTCTTTTTGTAAATATTCTGCAGCCTTGAAAAAGTCACCAAGTGATGAAACGTGTTGGCTGTGTTTTTTTCTAAAGATTACAAGTCTGCTAACCACATGTAATAGCCACATGCATTCATTAATTACACTTTTACATATGTATTAAAACAAATAAGGAACTGTGTCTGTTAAAAAATCCGTACAGTCTGGACATTATACTTTCTGTTCAAATACGCTTAAGAGTGCTTTGGTTTTATGTATGACTCAGGATTGCCCCACATTCAGGTGGAAATCAATGCCTAGTAGGCAATGGTTGTTGAAGGTGGGAGAGAGTGAAGCAAGGTGCTGAATGTCTCTTTGTCTATGATCTGATTTACTACCCTGGTTTACTACCAAGACAGTCCAGAAGTCTACATGAGGGGGGTTGAGAGCACACTGCCTCACATCCCAGCACAGTTCGTCCCTTTACGTTATGGTAAATGCAGTACACAATTAGAGCTTAGTTCAATATTAACTGAGTTTTTCACTAAAGTTGGTGCAGATAGTGCTGTACATCTCTAGACAGGTGTTTCCTGGATTTCATCCTTCATCAGTAGAGAACAAAAAACAATTTCATCTGCGGTTGCAGGAAATGCTGCTAAAGTCTTCACAGGTCTCAGTACCACTCACATGCACACAGGTGCATCTCCAAAGCTCATCACCTTGCTGGCTCAAGGGAGCCTTTTCAACAGAAGGGGGTTTGGGAGCACACCACCTCACATCCCAGCAAAGTTCACCCCCTTGCATTATGGTAAATGCAGTACACAATTAGCGCTTACTTCAATATGAGCTGTAGTTTTTCACCAAAGTTGGTGATAATAGTGCTGTACATCTCTAGACACATGTTTCTGGATTTCATCCTTCATCAGTGCAGAACAAATAGCGATTTCATCTGGGGTTGCTCCCACCCCTTTTTTGTCAGAAGCCTACATGACTTTGACAATGTCTGCTGTGTTGAACAGAAAACAGGCTGCAAGTCAGTCCCAGAACTTACAGGACCAGAAAGGGTAGTGAGAGGATCATGGCAGACTCTGAGAAGGCATGTTAGCTGCTGGAGGTCCTAAATGAGAGGAATTCCACCAAGCACAAGTTGTATGCCCAACACTTGTAGTACTTAAGAAGTAATCCAAGGAAAAGTCAGCAAGGGAGTGGTTGCAAAGCATTATGTTGGCTAGGAGGATGGACTACGATACAGTGAGTCCATGATTCCGGAGCCGGGAGTCTGCAAGAGGCTAGTTGGCCCCCCATTGCACCGTAATTTCCTGTTGTCACTGTCCATGAGGAGACATTAGAGGTAACTTGTGGATCAAAAAGACCCAGAAGAGGTTGGACTCTTTGTTATACTGGCGAGGGATGCACCGAGGCAAACAGAGGTTCTGTAGAAGCTGGCCAACTTACCAATTGCAGGATTAAAGTCAAGAGGTAAGACCAAGACACCATTATGCCAATGCCAGAAGTAGGTGTTCCCTTTGAGCAAGTGGGCATTAACATAGCTGCTCCATTTGACTACCCCATTCTCTTAGCATCAGGCAACAAATATATCTTGGTTGTGATGGATCATGGCACCAGATATCCAAAGGTGATACATCTAAGGAGCACAATTACTAAGGTAGTAACTAGGTCACTGCTAGGGATCTTTACTAGGAATGGCTTTCCTAAGACCATGATTTTGGACCGGGGACCAAACTTCATAGCCTCTTATATGGGAGAGATGTGGAAGCAAGCTGGTGTGACCTATTATTTCTTCAGTGCATACCACCTTTAGACCAATTGGTTAGTAGAAAAAATAATTTAATATGGCCCTTAAGACCATGATCGGAACTCTGCCTGAGACCCTCAGGATGAAGTGAATTTTCTCCTGCCATGTCACTCGTTAACCTACTGAGAGATTTCACAGAAAGGAGTTGGGATCAGTTCCTTTCAACTTTGATTTGGGCAGCCAGTGTGGATCCCACTCACCTTAGTCAGAGAAGGTTGGAAAGGGATTTCAGAGTCAACTAAAAAGGATGTGGTGGACTATGTGATTGGCCTCAGTAAGCTGATGGTGCAGTACATCGGTCAGGTGAAGAAAAACCTTCAGGCAAGCCACAAGCTGATGAAAGAGTGGTATGATCAGAAAGCAATGCTAACTGGATAACATGAGAGTTTGGAGATGTTGATCCTGAAGCTCATTTGTCCTAGATCTTTAGTTAATAAGTTGTGTGGGCTCTACATGATAGCACAGAAGGTATTTGAAGTGAACTACTTGGTGAATGCAGGTGCCACATGGGTGCCAAATAGGGTGCTCTATGTGAACCTGCCTAATCTATACATGTGGAGAGATTTTACAGTGACCATTCTGGCAATGACAGCGAGGTTGAGGAAGATAGTGAACCACTAAATTAGTTATTGTGCAGTGATTAAAAGGATGGAAGGTATACAACTTGCCCCTGATCTGACTCCTCAGCAGATAAAATGAGTAACGAAAAGTTCTGGCTGGAGTGACTTTCCCATCCATTTTGCTAACTCAAATTTTGACATCTATCTGTGTGTATGGCAAAGATAGATGATGTAGCTTAGGTGAGAAGAGCTTTGGCTAAAGGATGTCAGAAGAGTCCAGGATTGCATCGAAGCTGTGGTTGTTGAGATGTTGGACTTGGGAGTGTTTGAGTGTTCACATAGTCTTCGTGCCGGTATAAGCTGCTGGACTGATGGGGAGCTGCTCGCTTCTTAAGTACCTTTGTTCTGACAAGTAGCTATTGGCAGATTGAATTGGCACCTAGTGCCAAGAAAACAACTGCATTTTCTATTCTAAAGGAATTTTACCAGTTTACTATCATGCCTTTTAAGTTCAAGAGTGCTCCTGCCACTTCTTAGTGCCAAACAAATTATGTTCTCTCAGGGCTGGAATAGAGTTGTGTGGCCTACCTGAATGACATTGAAATCTTAAGCATTTTTTATGGGAGAAATACTTGAGGTACCTAGAACAGGTTTTGGTTGGAATACAAAGAGCAAAACTGACCATCAAGGCAACCAAGTCCAAGATGGGGCCGCCCTCAATATTCTACCTTAGGCATCAGATGGTTATTTGGAAAATCTACCAGTTCAATGCTAAGAACCAATATGTGTTCGACTGGGAGGTTCCCAACACGCAGACTCAAGTAAGGGCCTTTTAGTACTACTGGATATCCTAGGATTTTTGAGGCCAACTATGGAACTGTATTTGTACATTTGGCAGCCCTTATATCCAGGAATAAGTCTAAGAAAGTGATTTGAACTGCTAAGTATCAAATGCCCTTTGAGGATCTGAAAGCACGCTATGCAATGGGCCTGTGCTAAAGACTTCTGAAAACAGTCAATCCTTCATTGTACAGACTGATGGCAAAGATAAAGTAGTAGAAGCAGCACTGGCTCAACTTGATGATGAGGGTAGAGAGAGCATTGAGTACTGGGTGGGCAACAGTAACGCCATTCCTGGATGCGTTCTTTCCCATGTTACAATGGTGCCACTGGTGTGATATAACTTCTATGTGTTTGCATTAAATGGTTCCCAGGCACCTAGGTCATGACCACTATAGTAATTCCCATTGCTTAGGTGCTCAAACCCTAACCACGACTGGCTCTTAACGGAAGCATGTGTGCATGACAGAATAGAAAGGCACAAAGTCAGTCTAAACAGGCCTTTGGCACTGTGTTTACTCGCCATTCCCTACAAGACAGCTTGGATGGAGCTTGGGCTTTTGATGCTCATGGCTGTAGGCTAAGGGAACGTAGGGCAATTCACCAACAAAAGTAAGTGTCTAATTGGCAGATTGGGTTCTCGTCCTAAGGGACTGCTTTGATTGAGGGCTGTGACGTGTGTACAACGTCTCCTGAAGGACTCGAGTTCTCTTACAACTGATGTAGAGAGGATATGGAGTTACGGCCAGAGCTGCCATCTTTGGACTTGGGGAAGCATGTTCGAGGCCCGGCATTGGCTCAACATTCTGTGATTTATGGGCAAATCGTTTAATATCCCCATGCCTAAAAGTAACATGACCTCATGTAGTGTAACTGGTGCTCCAAAACCTTCAAGAGGAGCTCGTGCTATATAAAACTGCAAAAAAAAAAAAAAAAGATGTTCCAGGAAGATGGGCCAGACGTATTTTAGCATATAAGGATACAAACCTTTTATGCCACTGGGGATTGGCACAGACATGCATTGTTTCACTTTGTGTTTGTTCAGAGGTCTGGGGTTGACACAAGGTTTAGGAACTCTTTACCTGTACAATTGATTGGGGGAGGGGGTGGCACAGACATGGATTTTTAACTTCTGGCAGATATTTCATGGGGGTTGTAATGTAAACTGTAAAAAGATAAAGAGCTACCGGGTTCTAGAATATTTCAGTGTGGGAAATGAGAAAAGAGATGTCATGTTTGCACAACAATAGTGAGATGCATGACAATATATGTGTGCACATGGCTACTAAACTTTAGGGCTGGCTCAGTAAATGTGCTTGGTGCTGGTTTATACAGTTGTGTATCAGCAGAGGAGATGGCCTATGGAATTATGCGATTCTGCGGCTGTGGCGGTTTTTGTATAATTATGGATTTGCCGCATTTGTAACATAATCCATCATCTGCTGCATAATACGCAGATTTTAACAAAAAAATGTTTCTAGCTCAAATGGATCAAACGCTACTAAAAAAAGATGCAACATATGTTCAAGTGCAGTGGAAGGCCCGTCACAAAGACTAAATGGTCACCTTTCAGTTGCTTATTTCTGTATTTGATTGTTAAACTGGTACTAATGAGGTGAAATCTATGACCAAACAGTATGGGTAAAAAAACGACAAAATAATGAAGTAATAGGATACAAAAAACCATGCCACATTATTCCGCATCATTTGACTTTTCTTTCCGCATAATTTAGATAACCTGTAAGGTACTGTCGAGACAGGGGTCCAACTTTTGGTACAATCTAGTGGATGGAGTCCGGTGGATCCGCACTGAGCTCCTCTTGAGAAATGAACACAGATGATGTAAAGGGCGCTGTGGCCTACGTGTTTAATGTTAATCACTTTGCACTTGTAGCAGTGGTTCATTCATTCATTCATGTCCTCAAGCCGCCGTGGATCCCCGCCACCGGAAGCCTGACCCGATCAATAACGGTTTGACCCTTGCTGTTGGGTGCCACTGGCGAGGAGCTCTGAGTGGTTACTGAGGAGCGATTTTGTGCCTTACAAAGCGCCTTCCCTCGGAGTTATGGCCACAGTTTACAGCAGGAGTTAAAATTCTCCTCCCATTGCTCTCTCTCCCTCCAGGTGGATCGATAACCGGCACTCGGCTAATGACCTCTCTGTCCCCCGGCATGGAGCATCACTCACCGGGCCCAGGAGTCGGCAGGGCTCTTGGACACTGACTAATCACCTTCATTAGACACAGGGCCGCAGTCACACCATGAATTCTAACGCCCCGTGCAGGCTTCAGTGCACACTGTGGAGTGAATACCTGCATGGGATGTGGGGCTGAGGTGTCCCCACACAAATAGCCTTGTCCGTCCGTTGTTTCCGGCTTTTCCGTGCAATATAACATCAAGCCAAGGTCTCCTAGGTTACACCGCCCATCACCAACCCCTGCTAATGCAGGGAACACCGATGACGTCCCAGAGGTCAATATATTATTTATAACTA
The DNA here is from genome assembly GCA_963921515.1 of Calotriton arnoldi. Taxonomy (NCBI): domain Eukaryota; kingdom Metazoa; phylum Chordata; class Amphibia; order Caudata; family Salamandridae; genus Calotriton; species Calotriton arnoldi. The sequence continues at coordinate 2,774,705 of CAWUFW010000263.1, forward strand.
GACTTTGCTCTATCTGGTGGCACATACGGAGTTGATGACATCAACGTCACGCTGTATGTGAGGTTTTAAAGTGGCTTTGAGTAAACTGCTAAGCCGCTCACTTTATGAGGCAAAAAGCAATCCTGTGCAAACCGCGAGCCGAAGACTCCGGAAGATACCATCTTTCTCCTTTTAGTAGCAGTCAGAGGACAAACAATCTCCCCTGAGCCTGTAGAGCACAAGTAAACAAGCAGCAGAGTTGACTAGATAAAAGAAAAGAACAAACAAGATCAGCACAATCCAATTGAAAAAAAAAGTAATGTTAAATCTAAACCTTCTCAAAGGATAAACCTACAAATGAAATATGCAGATATTTGAAGTGCATTTCCTAAATATTTACGTATAATAATAACAAAACGAGCTAGATACCTGCAAGAAAAGTTCAAATCACTATCGCGTGGGGCCTCCTACTTCCGTCTTTAAAATAATCGGTCAATTTGTGAAAAGTCTATGCTACCTGACATATTGGTAGTTTAATTGAGAGAGGTGCATTTCCCTATATATGTCAACAGCAGGGCCATTTTCAGCTCAGTTTTAAAGCATGTTTCTTTAGAACACAGTCCATCAAACAACATTAAATACGCTTATAACATAAATTCAGTCGAAGTATTTCAACCGCAGGACCCTTTTCTGCCTTCATCATGGGTGCAAGAATACTTCTGGGTCAATGTGCATCCATCCTCACATACATAACATTGATAGCTTACACCTCCTCCCTATCAATCTTTTTATTGCCCTCCATATCTGGCCATTCACCAGGATTAATACACAGAGCTGAGTTTTTAACACCGTATGGTTACGCCCGAGCCAGCCCATGCATTTCTAGGAAACAGGCACACTGGCACAAGTGCTAAAACCCTGACCTCACTTCCCCTCAGTTACAGAAACTCACAGCTTTGTGATTCAGGCGCCATTTTGAACCACCGCAGCGGGGCAATCTGCATAATAAGCCTCATTGGTGGAAATAAAGAGAAAGGTAAACAGAGAGGTGGGAAAGGATATTTGTTGCATAAACGCCAGAATCAATATCTGCCTAAGGTCTCCCGGGAATTAGAAATCAATGCACCAGCAAATCAACACCCTCCCTCCCCCGGATTCTGCAGCGCTCGATAAATAACAAAACCGGTTTGTGGGGCGGAGAGAATGACGCACGCTGGGAAATGAACCAAATAAACTGTAGTTCAAAAACTTGTTTAGGAGTCCTTTTCGGAATAAAATGTGTTTTCGTTTGACACTTAGAACCTCAGGCCATGTGTGTCTAGCGGCTTGCAACAATCACCAGATGACAATGAGGAATAATGGTCGATGAATCAGTACATTAGATCATGTTGGATTGCATTTGTAAAGTGCTGCTCCTGCCACTGTCACGGCCTCTCCACACTGCAGAAAGAGAGATACATGTTCTGTGCTCAGAAATTCCAAAGTAAATCTCACACATGTCAAAGCAAATTACTCTGGGGACAGAAACGCCTACACATATAAACACAATTTCATAATTCACAGCAGTGGCATCGCCGTTCTCGAAAATGTAATTTGTGGTGCAGTAATTGAATGTGAAGAACTGGTGATGAGAGCATTTTTATCTCTTAACACTACCCAGCTGATTTACTTACATAAATGGATCAACTTCTAGCTCTAAGGGGATTACTGTGGTATGTTTTATTTGCAGCATGCTCACTGGCTCTGTCATTTTTACTTTAACACCCTTTTGGTTGAGTGAAATGTTGTTCATATCTATGTGAAAATAAAGAACACCATTATATATATATATATATATATATATATATATATATATATATATATATATATATATATATATATATATATACAAGCATTTACAATGCAATAGGTCTCGCAATGACATTGTTTTGAGCTATTGGCATTGAAAATGTTATTGTTTTTCCCTTTGTGTAGCATTAATCAAGTAATGGCGTTGTAAATGACAATGTCTTTTACCCCCTGTTGACCCCCGCAAAGCTCATCAGCATGTGCCCATCACTGTTTGCTGCGCACCCAACAAATCCAGAATGGACAGCTGTTTCTCCCAGTGGAGCTATTTCACGAAACTTGCTTAAAAGGCCATTAAGATTGTATTTTAAGTGCGCGTTTACTGTATATTTGGACCAGTGGCTCAACTATCAATAGTGCAGAGTTGAGGGGGCAATGAGGTGCGCACCTCATCCAAATAATAGCAGTTTTTTTTATTTTAGATTTTCTACTGCCAAACAATGGTTTCGGGACATTTTCTGTGCTTACGGTAGAACCCAGCTGTAGTTAAGCACTGCTTGGTGAGAAGAAGGAAGATGAGGAGGGTTTGTGTTCAGGTGATGACTGAGCGCACCACTATCTTTGTAAAGAGAAACGTCACACGTAAAAACGCACTCGGTGTCAATTTCTGTGAGAATCCAGCTCGAGCCAGTGAGCAGAGCCTCTTTCCGAAACCGAGGCACACGTCGCAGGGGGACGGTGCAGAAAATGTGAAGTACACCTAACTGGAAGCTTCCATGAGAACCCCACTTCCAGCAAATACTGTACTGATCACTCTGTTACTCTGTTTCTAAACAACTGTTCTAAAAAACACAAAAACAGAATCTTAGTTAGGCCCCTGAAGAGCAGAACATACTCCCTTCTACACTACAAAGCACGCTCCCTTTCAGACGTGAACATCCGCGTTACATAACACAGCAATAAAAACCAGCAAACGGAACGAAAGTGAAGGGAAACAAGGATTACCATCCTGACGGAATTTAGCGCTACAGAATAATTGGCAACATAGCGAAAGTACAGTTTTTATATCGCGAGAGCCTCTTAGAAGGTAGGCTATTCAGCAGACACGTGGACTTCAGTAGTGGAAGTTTATGGTTGGCTGTGAAGTGGGTGAGGGGGCCAGAAAGCATGACAAAAATGGAGCACAGTGCTATAAATCCGGCCATACCGGTAATTTACACAAGCCAAGGCTTTCCTCAAGAGTGCTGGCCCATTAATGTTCCTGGGGGGGGATATCTCCCGAGGGAAAGCACAGGCCCTTCTGGGCAGTATACACCAAGAACAGACGGGGCAGTGGCGGCCTGGCAGGCATCCACCCACCAGACTTTAAGAACAGCCATAAATCCAGTGGAGCGGAGTAGAGGGATCCATCGGACCGGTCCCCCAACGCTGAAAGAGTGCGCTGTTCACACACAGCAGACTGAAAAACATATAGAGCACACATACAGCAGACACCCACCCAAACAGCAGTCACACCACACACAGAAGACACCAACCGACCCACTTACCCAATAAACAGACACCCACCCACACAGCAGACACCCACCCATCCACTCAGCCGACACACCGAACACACACAGTAGACAGACACCCTGTGCCCAAGAGGATTTCACACATCCCAGCCAATCTGTTCTGCGGCCTGGAGGGGCCACCCTCCCCTCTGCCGGAGCTGTGTGTGAGGTGCCTAGGAAGAGCCCACGGCTTGTTGTCATGGCAGGGCTCCGAGGTTGACAGAAAAACAAATGGCTCGGGGTGCAGGAAATCACGAGGGCCATTTGCATAAGCGGGCGATGGTTAAAATTCCCTGTTATAAAAGGACTTTGGAGTCCGGTGCCCAAGAGCACACCATGCTGCATGTGGAGCCGAGACTCCGGACACTGCACCACTGCTCACTGCCAACGCACAGTTAATGTAGGGAAAACAGCTACAAGTGACAGTAACACAGAGGAACCGCTTCCGCCGCCCCCGGGGGCCGCTTCTCAGAAGTCCAACACCCCCCAGTTTAAGGGGTCAGAGGTCGAATGTTGTAGAGGATAGAAAAACAAATGGCTCGGGGTGCAGGAAATCACGAGGGCCATTTGCATAAGCGGGCGAAGGTTAAAATTTCACTCTTATAAAAGGACTTTGGAGCCCGGTGCCCAAGAGCACACCGTGCTGCACATGGAGCCGAGACTCCGGATACTGCACCACTGCTCAGACAGCAACAACAGAGGGCGCTTCTCACACAGACAACAACAACAGAGGGCGCTTCTCACACAGACAGGAACAACAGAGGGCACATCTCGCACAGACAGGAACAGGGGGCGCATCTCACACAGACAGGAACAACAGAGGGCGCTTCTCACACAGACAGGAACAACAGACGGCACATCTCACACAGACAGGATCAGGGGGCGCATCTCACACAGACAGGATCAGGGGGCGCATCTCACACAGACAGGAACAACAGAGGGCGCTTCTCACAGACAGGTACAACAGAGGGTGCTTCTCACACAGACAGGAACAACAGAGGGCGCATCTCACACAGACAGGGGGTGCATCTCACACAGACAGGAACAACAGAGGACGCTTCTCACAGACAGGAACAACAGGGGGCGCATCTCACACAGACAGGTACAACAGAGGGCGCTTCTCACACAGACAGACAGGAACAACAGAGGCCGCTTCTCACACAGACTGGAACAGGGTGCGCATCTCACACAGACAGGAACAACAGAGGACGCTTCTCACACAGGCAGGAACAACAGGGGGCGCATCTCACACAGACAGGAACACCAGAGGGCGCTTCTCACGCAGACAGGAACAACAGAGGGTGCTTCTCACACAGACAGGTAGAACAGAGGGCGCTTCTTACACAGACAGGAACAACAGGGGGCGCATCTCACACAGACAGGACCAGGGGGCGCATCTCACGCAGACAGGAACAACAGGGGGCGCATCTCACACAGACAGGTACAACAGAGGGCGCTTCTCACACAGACAGACAGGAACAACTGAGGCGCATCTCACACAGACTGGAACAGGGTGCGCATCTCACACAGACAGGAACAACAGATGACGCTTCTCACACATGCAGGAACAACAGGGGACGCATCTCACACAGACAGGAACAACAGAGGGCGCTTCTCACGCAGACAGGAACAACAGAGGGCGCTTCTCACACAGACAGGAACAGCAGGGGGCGCATCTCACACAGACAGGACCAGGGGGCGCATCTCACACAGACAGGAACAACAGAGGGCGCTTCTCACACAAACAGTAACAGGTAATTGGCAGACTTGTCGTTTCGCCATAAAACCTAGGCAATAGGCGCTGACACGCAGAGCTGCATTTTACATGGCAGTATTTAAGAATATTCGGGGTTCCCAAATGTGAGCGTCTGTCTTTGGGTTCTTAATTTGCTCCGTATGATGTCCCTGAAAATTCTTTTTGGCATTATATTAGCTTTGCCCCCTCTTTTGCATTCTCTGTGTACATTTTTTGAGGCACTGCTCCTGCCTTGCTCTTTTGGTGAATGTTCTCCAGGGTGGCACCTCTTTTGGACTGCCTGCCTCCTCCCACTCTTGCATCCCCAGCCCTTCAGTCCTGCGTGCGAGGTGCCTAGTGGTAGCTGGCACTGCGGTGGGTGCGCCTGGGGCGGTGCCTGCTCCGAGGCTCCCACCCCTGACTCCTCAGGCCTCACTGCGTTGGAGGCTGCGTTGAAGGTGTCAGATCGGATGAATAACGTTTGTAGTTTTTCTAGGAGCCCTTTCCTCTGATGGTTGGGAGTACGCTGGGGCCCTCTTGGCGCTATGGTGGGTGTTGTGGGGGCTCTCTGCGGACTCCGGGGACCTCTACGGAATGGAAGGCCCGCTTTCCCCATGACCCCTAGGTGCCAGGCCCCCCATCACACACTTCCTGCGTGTGGTTAAATCAGACCATTTACTTGACTTTTATCAATGAAACACTTCTCACACAGACAGGACCAACAGAGGGCGCTTCTCATATACAGGTACAACAGAGGGCGCTTCTCACACAGACAGACAGGAACAACAGAGGGCGCATCTCACACAGACAGGAACAGGGCGCGCATCTCACACAGACAGGAACAGAGGACGCTTCTCACACAGACAGGACCAACAGAGGACGCTTCTCACACAGACAGGACCAACAGAGGACGCTTCTCACACAGACAGGACCAACAGAGGGCGCTTTTCACACAGACAGGAACAACAGAGGGCGCTTCTCACATACAGGTACAACAGAGGGCGCTTCTCACACAGACAGACAGGAACAACAGAGGACGCATCTCACAGACAGAAACAACAGGGGGCACATCTCACACAGACAGGAACAACAGAGGGCGCTTCTCACGCAGACAGGAACAACAGAGGGTGCTTCTCACACAGACAGGTAGAACAGAGGGCGCTTCTCACACAGACAGGACCAACAGAGGGCGCTTCTCACACAGACAGGACCAACAGAGGGCGCTTCTCACATACAGGTAACAGAGGGCGCATCTCACACAGACAGGAACAGGGGGCGCATCTCACACAGACAGGAACAGGGGGCGCATCTCACACAGACAGGAACAACAGGGGGCGCATCTCACACAGACAGGAACAACAGAGGGCTCACGCAGACAGGAACAACAGAGGGTGCTTCTCACACAGACAGAAACAACAGGGGGCACATCTCACACAGACAGGAACAACAGAGGGCGCTTCTCACGCAGACAGGAACAACAGAGGGTGCATCTCACACATACAGGTAGAACAGAGGGCGCTTCTCACACAGACAGGACCAACAGAGGGCGCTTCTCACACAGACAGGACCAACAGAGGGTGCTTCTCACATACAGGTAACAACAGAGGGCGCATCTCACACAGCCAGGAACAGGGGGCGCATCTCACACAGACAGGAACAGAGGACACTTCTCACACAGACAGGAACAACAGAGGGCGCATCTCACACAGACAGGAACAACAGAGGGCTCACGCAGACAGGAACAACAGAGGGCGCTTCTCACACAGACAGGTAGAACAGAGGGCGCTTCTCACACAGACAGGAACAACAGGGGTCGCATCTCACACAGACAGGTACAACAGAGGGCGCTTCTCACACAGACAGACAGGAACAACAGAGGGCGCATCTCACACAGACTGGAACAGGGTGCGCATCTCACACAGATAGGAACAACAGAGGACACTTCTCACACAGGCAGGAATAACAGGGGGCGCATCTCACACAGACAGGAACACCAGAGGGCGCTTCTCACACAGACAGGAACAACAGAGGGTGCTTCTCACACAGACAGGTAGAACAGAGGGCGCTTCTTACACAGACAGGAACAACAGGGGGCGCATCTCACACAGACAGGACCAGGGGGCGCATCTCACGCAGACAGGAACAACAGGGGGCGCATCTCACACAGACAGGTACAACAGAGGGCGCTTCTCACACAGACAGACAGGAACAACAGAGGCGCATCTCACACAGACTGGAACAGGGTGCGCATCTCACACAGACAGGAACATCAGAGGAAGCTTCTCACACACGCAGGAACAACAGGGGGCGCATCTCACACAGACAGGAACAACAGAGGGCGCTTCTCACGCAGACAGGAACAACAGAGGGCGCTTCTCACACAGACAGGTAGAACAGAGAGCGCTTCTCACACAGACAGGAACAGCAGGGGGCGCATCTCACACAGACAGGACCAGGGGGCGCATCTCACACAGACAGGAACAACAGAGGGCGCTTCTCACACAGACAGACAGGAACAACAGAGGGCGCATCTCACACAGACAGGAACAGGGTGCGCATCTCACACAGACAGGAACAACAGAGGACACTTCTCACACAGGCAGGAACAACAGGGGGCGCATCTCACACAGACAGGAACACCAGAGGGCGCTTCTCACACAAACAGTAACAGGTAATTGGCAGACTTGTCGTTTCGCCATAAAACCTAGGCAATAGGCGCTGACACGCAGAGCTGCATTTTACATGGCAGTATTTAAGAATATTCGGGGTTCCCAAATGTGTGCGTCTGTCTTTGGGTTCTTAATTTGCTCCGTATGATGTCCCTGAAAATTCTTTTTGGCATTGTTTTAGCTTTGCCCCCTCTTTTTTTGAGGCACTGCTCCTGGCTTGCTCTTTCGGTGAATGTTCTCCAGGGCGGCACCTCTTTTGGACTGCCTGCCTCCTCCCACTCTTGCATCCCCAGCCCTTCAGTCCTGCGTGCGAGGTGCCTAGTGGTAGCTGGCACTGCGGTGGGTGCGCCTGGGGCGGTGCCTGCTCCGAGGCTCCCACCCCTGACTCCTCCGGCCTCACTGCGTTGGAGGCTGCGTTGAAGGTGTCAGATCGGATGAATGACGTTTGTAGTTTTTCTAGGAGCCCTTTCCTCTGATGGTTGGGAGTACGCTGGGGCCCTCTTGGCGCTTTGGTGGGTGTTGTGGGGGCTCTCTGCGGACTCCGGGGACCTCTACGGAGCGGAAGGCCCGCTTTCCCCACGACCCCTAGGTGCCAGGCCCCCATCACACACTTCCTGCGTGCGGTTAAATCAGACCATTTACTTTACTTTCATCAATGAAACACTTCTCACACAGACAGGACCAACAGAGGGCGCTTCTCACACAGACAGGAACAACAGAGGGCGCTTCTCACACAGACAGGAACAACAGACGGCACATCTCACACAGACAGGCAATAGGCGCAATTGTTTTAGCTTTGCCCCTTCTATCAAAAGCCTGGGTTATCTGTTCGCATCCTTTCGTTGAATTTCTCTCTGTGGCGCCCATTCACCCCCTCTGTGAGCTATTCCATGCGCGTGATCCGTTACTACAGGCCCAATCAGAGAGCCGGAGTGGCGCGTGCTGCAGGCATGAAGGCAGCATGACGGAGCTTCAGCTTGCTGAACTCTCCCTGATCCTTCCCTTAACACGCCCCATCAGATAAGAGAAAAGCCATAAAACTGAAGGAAGCCGTAGACTCGGTGTCCCAAGGGCGTGCACAGAAAAGCCACAGGGCGGTAACCAAAAAGCCTACAGAGCAATCGAAATGCAGGGTTTTAAATAAATATGGACATTGACCAATTGAAAGCATGGGCGGGATCAGAAGTCTTTCTCCAAAAATACTTTTACCCCAATAAATCTCGCTACGCGAGCAACGCATGCGCGCTGCAACGCTAGGCAAGACCTAAAAAACCAAAGGCGTTTTTACGCTTTTTAGGTCTGGCGTTAGCCAAAAGCTTTTGATGGTTACACATGGCCTCATAAGGAAGTTCCGCACAGACAATGGACCCCCCTTAAATGGTCAGGACCTCACCAGCTATCTTCTGTCCAGAAGAACCAAGCGTCACAAGAACACCCCCTCATTGGCCTTATGCTAACGGAGAGGCCCAGAGATTCATGAGGACTATCTCCAAGACCATTCGTATAGCACAGGTGAAGCAGCAATGAATTGGAAAGGCCATCTTTGCCTTTCTAAGAGACTATCACCTGACCCCTCACACCACTACAGGGGTAGCACCCAGCATTCTCTGTTTTGGAAGGATGGTCGAGGATGCAATCCCGCACCACCCGACATGGGAGATGACCCCGGCTCCAAGCAGTCAAACGCACTACTGATGACAAGAACACAACCGCCGGGCGTCACAGAGCAAGTTCAGACTCTAGTTCGAGTGTCACCTGTGGCGAATTACAGAGATCCAAGTGACCTTGGTGTCAGTGTCAAGAGGTGGAGAGACGGTCACTGGAAATGTGGCCTGTTTCAAACAGCACCGAGTGCCCAGGAGGACCACCTACACATGGTAACTTTGTCCCAGCTGATGACCACCCGCCATGAAACCCTGATGGCCCCAATGAAGAGGCCATCCCATCCGGCATTCATCCTGAATGGCCAGCGCCCACACACCGGCCCAGGGCAGATTCCGAACTAACAACTCCAGCCGCCCAGTTGCTGGCAGAAGGAGGCACTGGGAGGTCCACCCCTGTGCAAGACGGACAAGACCGTGGGCTGCCCGGTACAACCTGCGGAGAAATCCCACCCCTTCCCAGAATTTTAAAGACTATGGGGGTCATTACGATGGCGGAGGGCCCGCCACCGCCAGCCGGTCGGTGGCGGGCCCTCTCCCATCATACTGATATTTTCCCCCCGCCATATTATGATGGCGGGGGGAATCGTTGGTCAAGCGTGGCGGTCGTAAAGACCGACCGCCATGGTTCCGACAGGCGGTCCTTTTCCGACTGCCTGTCGGAACAAAAACATTGGTCAAACATTGCGGATTATGATATCCCTGTCCTCCATTCGTTTTGCGGTGGACAACCAGCAGCAAAACGAATGGCGGAAACAGATTTGGGGGCCCATAGCGGGCCCCCTCAATCCCAGGTGCAGGGACATGTACCCTGGGGGGCACCTATGGTGCCCCCCTACATATCCCTGCCCATGTGGCAGGCACCGCAGGGTGCATGCCACGTAGTGCAGGGATGTGTCTGCACCCTCTATTTTGCATTGGGGCGGGGGCTGCTGACTGCATCCCCGCCACAATGCAAAATATAGGTGATGCGACCGCCGTGGTGGCTGTCGCATCGTGATCAGGATTGTGGGGAGGCCGCCTCATAGGCGGCTGGTCCCAAATCCGTATCGATGGCAGACGGACTAAAGTCCTTCCGACATCATAATGAGGCCCAATGTGATGGACTTGTAAGACTGGAGACCAGGCCCTAGCTCCTATTGTCCAAAGCGGCCCATATTCTTTAGCCCAAATGGGCAGTTTGTTTCTTTCTTTGTCATTGGTCCCCCTCTGGGGATGTTGTCAATGTTTTCTATGTTCAAATCAATTGTTCCATTTTTTTCTGTTTTGTTTTATTGGGGTAAAGGAGGAATTTAACATTGGAGGACTAGGGGTGTTATCCCAAGTGCCCCTGGCCTTAGGGGCAGTGTGGAATGTTCTGAGGGTCACAGGACCCCGAAGTATACACTTAGGCAGCACCGAACCAGACAATCACCAGGGTGCCAGCTGATTCTTTGTCACGCTCCCCACACCGCTCGCAGCACCCTGGTGCGGCATAATCACGTGGCCGGCCCCGGGGAACATAACAGGCTGCAGGTAAGCTCAATAAGTCTAGGCATTTAATCATTTCTGACCACAAGTAAACCAGTTGCAGCGTGGTTTAATCTACCAATGTGCATTTCACAAGGGAGAGCAACACTGCTTTTTAAAAGAATTCCTTATAAGAACCTGTTTCCATCAAAGGCCGTTATTTTTAATGAAGTATTTTTGGCAATTGACAACCAGTGGTGGCTGCCTCGGAACAGGGGTGGTAGGGCAGAGAGGGGGTGGGAATGGATAAAAAAAAAAAAAAAAAAAAATAACTTACCTTTTCCTTTGCCGCGCCGCCGCAGTCTCTTCCGTCCTTTTCAGGTCTGCTACAGCACAGGAAGCACTCAGGCTTCCGGGCTCTCCCAGCCAATCAGGATGCTGCAGAAGCAGCGTCCTGATTGGTCTGAGCATCCTGTTTGGACACTCAGGCAGAGCCTGCGGAGGCTGGGAATGTTCTCCACGGGGCTGTGCAACACTGCCCAATGGAGAACATGGCAAGAGCGCATGACGGTTTGGCCGGCCCATAAGGGCCAGCTAAACTGTTATGTGCACTTAGAGGAGTGCAAACCAATCCTCACTCTGCTTGGAGTCACGGAGCCCAGCCCCGCCCCCACCTGACTCGGAGTACCGCATAGAAAAATAAAATGATAATAACGTCCTGTTATTATCATTTTATTTTGCTTTTGTGCACTGCTTAAATAGCAGTGGGGCGACGCTCCTCCGCCTTAGCGGAGGAGCCGCCAATGCTGACAGCACACAAGATGGCCATTGCCTCTTTGAAACGTATACCTTCAATGTGTTTTAATTTTGACCTTTAAAATAGCTGCAACTATGTTTTAGGAAGAAAGGTGACAATAAGTTTTGCTTTTTTTAGGGGGGGGGTTTAGAGACCGATTTCTAATAATTATTAAAGAAATCAGCGAATTAAAAAACAAAATCATTGCCATCTTTCATGCAATACTTGTGCTTTATTTCGAATAGCAAAAAGAACAGAAGATGGATGGAATGCTGAATTAATCAAACATTCACCCCCAGTCACAGATCTGGGTTAAATCCATTGTTTTTTGCACGCCACGCCATTCCAGTTTACACCCAGACATATGCAAATCAGTCTTGACTCTGTTCCCTGTGGGAACAGTCCAGCCCAAACTACAAGGCCAGGTCTTCCGTGGGCCAGAAACAAGCACCTTGGGACCGGTTTCGGGGTAACACCTCTCGTTAGGCAGGCTAGTTTGAATCAGGTGACGTTGCGAGCACTGGACCCACGTCTGGGCATACCCTTCCCACTTAGGGCGACAAATGCAAAAAGAACAGATGATAGATGGAATGCTGAATTAATCAAACATTCACCACAGTCACAGAACTGGGTTAAATCCATCGTTGTTTCGCATGCCTCGCCATTCCAGTTTATACCCAGCCATATGCAAATCAGTCTTGACCCTGTTCCCTAGGGGAACAGTCCAGACCAAGCTGCCAGGCCAGATCTTCCCTGGACCAGAAACAAGAATTTTGGGACCGGCTTTGGGGTAACATCCCTCATCAGCCAGGCTAGCTTGAATCCAGTGCCCTAGCTACCCGTTTCTTTTGATTAAACCTTATAGGCCTAATAGGAGTCTTAGGTCTTCTGGTACTGCAAGGTTGATCATCCCAAAAGTTCAAAGAGCGCATTTGGGAGGAAGATCATTTGGTTTTCTTGCTGAAAAAATGTGGAACCAGCTGCAACTGGATCTGAGGATGCAGCACACAGAAGTGCTTTTCCGAAGGAAGCTAAAAACTTTTTTTTTCAGGAAATCCTTGACCACTTAACAGTGTTGCGGGTGGTGGAGTCTTTTCTGCATACTGACGAGGAGGAAGAATTCTTAGTACAGGGACACTCCGTTGGAGTAATCAGGCGCTTTATAAATTTCTAATCTAATCTTCTAATCTAAACTAATCTATCTTGCTCGAGAGAAAATACACTAGGTGAATGGTGCCATTTTGCATATTGCATCTGCCTAAAGCCAGAGGATTGAGAGAATCAGCAGTACATTTCTGATAAGATCCTGACGTGAAATAACTCGTGAGAGTATCCAGTATTTTAGACCACAGCAAACTGGTGAGCACAACTCTATCACCATATACTTTTCCTTAACCCGCCTTCAAACTTTGTTTCTAGAGGCAATTTTTTACATGGGCACTTTTACCAAGGTATTTCTTGGTTTTAACTGTGAGTAATTAGGAATAGAGGGCAGAGGCCTGCTTTCACTATCCCTCCTCTCACAGAAACCTCGGATACTCCTTTCCTTCCTAACTTGGCCTGATGCTGTATGAATTAGCAGAATGTTAAGCAAACTAGCAAAACTTGCTAGAATATTTCCCTGTTTAATAATCTCCTTTTGTTTGACACTTTCATTGACACTTAATTGCTGGTAAAACAAAGCAGTCATTTCAAAATAACCACCTATGTGTAATATTATGGCTTACAATTGACCTTAAATCAGTGCCAAAAATGTGCTTCCACATATGTCACAATCAATTAGTTTAAGTCCCCTCTAAATGATAACAAGCTGATTAAAAGCATAGTTGTATAGGTTTATTGTATGTCATTATGCTGAGTCATGTAAAGCCTCCCTGCGTACCTTTCGTGCCATCAGGCCTAAAACTTTGACTTCATATTTCAACATTACCCTGTCTCATATACGATATACCTATTGTGTTTATGGTGCTCTATGGAGAGATGAGAAGTCAGCTTGTGCTCAGCTTCTGTTTTGCTACAATGAACCGTACAATAAATTAGATTAAAGGCAGTACATGGAACTTTGATACTTTCGTTACTTCAAGACAAGATGGCTTCCCCCTGTAGCCATATTTCAGCTATTGTGTAGAGCTTCAGAAAATGGGAAAAAAGCCGTTTATGGTTCATGTGAACCTCTGATATCCTAGCAAATGAGCTTTAATTTAGGCCGAATCTTTTCTCTCAAGACCACCTACAATCCTGATTCTGTAGGGTCTCCCATAGTTTCTTTCGGCGCTGTCTTCCAGTTGATTATTTGCAACTTTCGGGTTCATCACCGGTGTCTACTGATACCCAAACTACTCCACCAAGTTTTCCATTGTGGATTGTTTGTGTTCTGGATCCATCCTTCAGGTGATTCCATTCATCCCTATTTCTGGACAAATCTACATGCATTTTCAGAGATCTAATGTTGATGGCTTTCAGGATCATGCTTGGGGCTGCCATCTCCTTTAACTGTTGACGCTAATGCCTGTCTGGAGGCAAGTGTGGTTCTCGTCTTGTGTCCATATTTCATCAGACATCCCTAATCAATTGGTCAAATTCCATACCAAAGTTTTAACAATCTGTTTTTTTTTTTTTACGGAGTTTTATATAGCGCGAACTTGACCCGAAGGTATTGGGTATCAGAGCGCTTTACATAGCACCAGTTGCGTTACATGAGGACACATTCATTTTTGTTAGGCACGGGGAGATTAAGTGATTTGCCCAGAATCACAGGATGTTCAGCGTCATTGCCGAGACTCGAACCCAGTTCCCCAGATTCGAGGTCGACCGCCCTAGCCATCATAGTTGTATTATTATATTTTATGCGCTTATGCCAAGCCATGTACATCCTCCATAACATCAGGCCTGACGCTGGAACACCGTATTTTGGCATCCCTCCATCAATCAGTCCATCTGAGTGACCTTGCTAAAGACTTTTTTTTAGACCTGGTCTACAGACAGCGCAATACAATACATGCATTTGTATATACCTAGAGGGGCTTAAAATCAGTCCTTTTCATCCACTATTGAAGCGCCACTGACATTTTGCTTTCGCTCACCACAACCTACAGCAAGGGGCAATGTGCCAGCCCATTTCAGCCATTCACGTTACATTTTTAATCCTGACTGTGATTCTCCAGAGAAAGCATTCTTAACATATAATGCCTGCTAGTATAGATGACATGTACCTCCTTCCTATACATTGTAACCCTCATTGTCGCATGTAACATTTCCTGTACATTGATTGACAGGTTGTGTGGTTCATTGTTTCTTTATAATATGTGTGTGATGTTAAGCGCTCTGACACCCAACATTGAGCTGAATGGTGCAAGTAAAGAAATTAAAAAATAAATTAGAAAGTGCTATTTAAATTGTCATTAGTATAATCACTCATACAGGCAGATACATCTGACATTCTTAAAGTGCATGCATAAAGGGGTTGAACAGAGTAAAAAATCTGCCTCCAACTCGAAGTTACTCTTAAGAACTTTTGAAGTGATAAATTGATTACCTTTTTTCCTCCTTTGCATTGGTACCAAGAAGTTAGGCTCCAGAGAGCCCACAGCCAGGAAGAAACTCCAACACAAAGGGTGCTGATGGTACTTGAAGTGAGGCCTTTGTATTGGGCCCAACAGGAAGGGAAATAAAAATTCATGTCGCCCTGCAGTTTACTGCTTCAAATGGAAAGCAGATAAGTTACACCGGGACAAGTTCAGCATATTTCACCGGGGCTAGCCTGGATCTGAAATCTGGATCAATAATAGGTACCGGACCTGACTGCATTACATATCATAAGATAATGCTATTTTGTGTCATTTCTTTTTGCAGCTATCAGTGCTTTAGCATAATCACGTTTTTATTTTTCTTACCGACCCAATGCTTTGGTTTCTATTGCTTCAAAATTATTACTCAAAAAGAGACCTTATTATTATTATTGTTGTAATGCTGTTGTTCGGTCTAAATAGCATGAGTGGAGGTGCATTGACCCCATTTGGCATGTTCCCTGTATGGAGTTAGGCTGCCTATAATGATATAAGTCAAATAACACGGGCACCATTGCCAGATAGTAACAGAACCTCTTATTAAAATATGATTTCGTCTCATATGCATGCCGAACTATCAGACTGAATAGGAGTGAATAAGAGAGTCGAATGAGATCATGGACCATTCAGTCTGGAATGCTGGATGGGCTAGAGGACGGAATGCAGTGGGGGACTTCATGGGATGAGATGCAGGCTGAGAGCAGGCCTAAAACATGCAGAGCATCAGTTGTCCAATCAGAATGCTCAGAATGAGAACTCTAACTGGTATTTGAGATCGCAAACATTCAGAACTCAATGTAACAGTATAGTCGTCATTGCATGAACAGTTGCATCTTTGTTTCCATACTGTCATTCAAGGGCAGTGAGCAAGGATTCCACTGCTGTCACTCATAGGGATGTATGGATGGCCAGTGTGTAGCAGAGTCATTTTAGCCCACGTGGCTCACAGCAATGGGGGATCGGTCTTCCCTCTCAGAGGACATCACAGAGACCTCTACAAGCAGGGGTCTTCCACAAATGGCTGTGTTTACTGCCTTTCCCTTCTGCTTCAACTCTTAGGGTCTCATTTACAAGGCCATTGCGCTGCCGATGCGTCACTTTTTTTGAAGCACTGGTGGCGCAGTGTGTCTGCGCATATTTACAAAGCCACGTAAAGTCGCCCTGCATGACATTTCATTGCCTTGTAAATATGGGCCCCTTTCACGCATTACTCAGCGTGAAAGGGGCGTTCCATGGGTGTTGCTGTGGGTGTTCCCACGCAACATCCATGGAACCTGACACATTCCCAGATTTACAAAGTTTTACAAAGCTGGGAATGCATCAGATTCCATAGGAGTGGCGCAAATAGGAGAAATACTTTTATTTCTCCTCGTTTTTTCCTCCTTCTATGTGTGCTACATTCTGCAGCATGCATAGAAAGAGGAAAATGCCATCAATTATTTTTGTTTTGTGTTAAATGCCTTCCTGCACAAAAACAATCATTCTTGCAATGCAGGCACCCTTGCAACATAACACAAGGGTGCCGGCGCTGGTGCAAGGCAGCCAATTGTGTGCCAGTGCAAGGGAAGGCACACGGATGCGTCGTATTGTTGTTAATACGACACATTCCTGTGCTTTTAAAATGATGCATAACAGCACAGCAAAATGGCCCTGCATCATTTTTTTGTAAATAGGGCCCTTTGTGTCTAAGAGTGGTGGTGATGTGAGCTGATGGATTCAGGGGGAATGCAGAATATGCTTGTAGGGGTCCACCAAAAATGCGCACTAGCACGTTCTAACAATCTTTGTGACCTTAGTTTGCAATTTTTATTAGAACAATGGGATGTTTGGAGATTCATTCAAAACAATGCAGCAGAAGAGGCCCAAAAAGTGCTGGTACAGGCTTTCTGCTTCAAAGCTCCAATGTTTGTCTTCAGTTTCTCCCTGTTTAAAGTGGAATATTCTGCCCGGAGTGGGTAGAATGCTCTAATAGCATTTTAACCCTTCTGCCTTGGGATATACTGGTTGATAAAGGCTCTCTCCATCATTATAGGCCCTTGCCTGCAGCTCAGGAAGACAGACTTTAAAAACTGCTATAGCCCTTGGCAGCTGACTATAACTACAGAGGCTTATCTTGTGTAAACCCCAGTTGTGGGGTTATATGTATCACACAAAATGTCTGTTTTTTCTCAAGCTGATTGCATAATCGTCTTGCACTGAGATTTTATTCAAGCTGTGAATATGTCATAGGAAGTGTGAAACCGGATGTGCACTGTGACTCTATGCGCTGCATTATGTAGCCTCACCCGTTCAACTCCTACAACTCATTCTGCTGCTAAGTGATGTCACACCACAATGCCTGTCAAACTACATTACCTCCTCGTCTGTCTTCTTCGCCACAGTAATTACCAGTGAGCATTCTGCTCCTACAGAAAATCCAAGTAAAAAGTTACATACAAGTCTCCCTATCCCTCCAATATGGCCCCCAGTGGCAACAACCAATCACATAAAAGGACACAAAAGTCAGAGCACAACCTGTTTTTTTGTTTCTGCACTGCTCCGAGTGTTGTTCCTGTTCCTGTATGACCAGGTAAGTTGGGGGCGGCGGTCCTGCTATAGCGGACTCGTGGGCCCCGTTAGAGAGGGGGGGTTGGTGTTCGGTGTGTCCCCCCTTAATTTGGCGCTTCTGGGCATTCTCCTCAGTCCTGCTCTAGCGGGCGCTGGGAGTTGCCGTGCCTCTGTCTTATACATTGAGCAGCCGAGTCCTGCTTTAGCGGACTCAGCGGTTCTTCCTTGGTCTCCCAGCCTCCCGGTGGGGTTGGAGGGATGCCTCAGTCTTGACATGGCTCCCTCCTCCCCCGTGGCTTACCGGCTTCCGCGGGACGGCGGCTGGGTTCTCTGGACGCTGGTCGTCGGCCTGGGAGGGGGCGTGGCTTCATGCCGGCTCCTTGCAGATCCCTTTTACGGGGGATACTAATTATGGCGTACTCGCTAGGGGCATGCCGATGGCTGGCCAGAGGCATTTTTTTGGGGGTTTCCATGGCAATAGTACGCTTTTTAAGCGTTTTTGCTTGCTGTAGGGGTTTAGCCTGACATTTTTGTTTGTGCCATGATGGAGGAAGGTGCGGAGTTGACTTCTGCTAACCCTGAGGAGGCTTCTGGGTCTATGGACGCGGTTCCTTCCCTGGCTATGATCCAGCAGATGATTAATACTGCTGTGGCTGCCACTTTGCGTGACAGGGACTCTGTTCCTCCCTCTAAAAAGGCCAGATGTGACCCGGGTCCTTCCCATGAGTCTGATGTGCCCGGGTCCTTCCCATGAGTCTGATGGGGAGGAGGATGTGGAACTTAAGGGTCGTTTTGTGCAGGGGTCGGATCTTAAGGATGTTCTTCAGCACATTCGTTCCAACCTGCTGTTTCCTGAGTCTGAGGTGAATGTGGAAGACGTGGATTTCTTTTCACAGTATCAACGGAAAGAACCGGAGTCGTTGCCTCTGCACTCCTCTGTCTTGAAGGTGTTGGAGACAGAATGGAAGGATGTAGATAATAGTAGCTTTCCCAGGTTTCTGGCCAAACGATATCCATTGCAGGACTTTGCGGTTAAGTTTCCGGCCTCTGTGAAGGTGGATTCTTTGATGGCTGGCATGTCTTCTCAGGGGGCTATTATTTCTGAGGATGCTTCCCCGACAGATCCAGTTGATAAAAAGGTGGATGCGGCGGTGAAACGCACTTTTCCGCTGCCAATTTTTCCATTAGGGCTGCTACATATTCCTCCTATGCCATCCAGTCTTTGCTCAATGACTTCTAATCGTTAGCTGAGTTGTTGGACCAGGGCAAGGACGTTTCTCCCACTCTCGTACTGATGAAACAACAGGTGCGTCTGCTTTCTGACATTTCCTTTGATTCTTTGGGGGCAGCGGCTTCTACGGCTGGATCTTCTGTGGCTGCTCGTCGCCAGTTGTTGTTACGTTCTTGATAGGCAGATGTTGCACAAAAGGATTTACTCATGAAAATCCCTTTTTCTGGTGTTAAACTGTCTGGTGCTCCCTTGGAGGATATGGTAAAGAAGTCTACAGAAGATCATAAACTGTTGGCTCCGGAGAGAGCAAGGCGTTCACGTTTCTTTGGGGCTCGTAGAGCCTTTGGTCCTGCTCGTCAAGGAAGGGTTCCTCAGCCCTTTAGTGGAAGGGGGCATGGCCGGGGTGCTCCTTCCTCTGACAAATCCCAGTTCCCTGCCAACTCTTCCTCCTCTTCTGCTCTCTCCAAATCATGACTGGATTGCTCCTGGAGTAGGTCCTGTGGGGGGTCGGCTGTCTCACTTTTTGGACGATTGGAGGCGAACTGTTTCGGATCGATGGGTCCTTCAGGTGATGTTGAATGGTTTTCAGGTCACTCCTTGCCCCAGAGACTCTCTAAAGAAGGTGGCTCTGTTGGAAGGCGTCCGTTGTCTTGTGGAGAAGGGGGCTGTCGTTCCGGTGCCCATGGATCAGCGGGGGCTGGGAGTGTACTCTATTCTCTTCCTGGTAGAGAAACACACCGGGGACCTCAGGCCGGTGTTGGATCTAAAATGGTTGAATTGGTTCATTCCTCCCATGAAGTTCAAGATGGTGTCCTTTCAGGTTATCCTCCCTCTGATATCTCAGGGGGATTGTTTGGCTTCCATCTACCTGCAGGATGCTTATCTCCATGTGCCGGTCCATCTGGACTTTCAGAAGTTTCTCCGGGTCTGTGTTCTGGGCCAGAATTTTCAGTTCAAGGTATTACCCTTTGGCCTGTGTTCCTCCCACCGGGTCTTTACTAAAGTTCTGGCCCCGCTGGTGGGCCATTTACATAGGAGGGGTATCAAGATCTTTCCTTATCTGGATGATTTATTGATTTCTGCTTCTTCTTTTTCTAAGGCTGAGATCCATGTCCAGGAGGTTTGCCAAGTCCTGGAGGGTCACGGATTTCTGGTGAATCGGAGGAAGTCCTGCCTGGTTCCTTCTCAGGATCTGACTTACATTGGGGCCCACTTCAGGACTCAGTTGGTGTTCCTGCCTCCTGCACGGAAATTGACTCTGATGTAAGAAATTCGGTCCCTGTTGTCGGGGACTTGTCCTCCTGTGAGACTGTGGTTGAGGGTCCAGGGGCTAATGTCCGCCTCGTTGTTGGTGGTTCCGTGGGCTCGTGTCCATTTGTATCCCGTGGTGAACCATGTTTTGTCTCATTGGCGCCCCTGTGGTCAGGATTTCAATCAGGGGGTTCTTGTATCAGCCCAGGTGAGGGAGGATCTGGGTTGGTGGTTGAACAACGTCCATCTGTCCAGGGGTCGTCCGTTTCTGATTGTTCCCTTTCGAGTGGTCACTACGGATGACAGCCTTTTGGGCTAGGGGGCTAATCTGGACGATTCTTCAGTGCAGGGCGTGTGGTCGAAGGCTCTGATGTCTTGTTCCTCCAATTACAGGGAACGGAAGGCGGTTCAGTTGGGTCTCTTAGCTTTCTCTGCCTTGCTGGAGGGTCACTATGTTCAGGTCCGGACGGACAACCAGGTGGTCATGTCATACATCAATCATCAGGGGGGTTGCAGAGTTCGTTCACTCAGTTGCCTCAGTCGCCTGATTTGTTCTTGGGCAGAGTCGCACTTGGCTTCCCTGTCGGCAATTTATCTCCCGGGACGGGAGAATGTGGTGGCAGACTGTCTGAGCAGGGTCTTTCCCTCCATGGGGTCTTTGTCTCTGACTCCGTTGATGTTCCAGACGTTGCAGAGGAAGTTTGGGTGTCCGGTGGTGGACTTTTTTGCGTCTCCGGACAATGCCAAGATCCGTTGTTTCTGCACGATTATGCCTTGTCCAGCAGCATGGAGGGTGGATGCGATGTCCTTCCTGTGGCCGAGGGGCCTGTTGTATGCTTTTCCGCCGGTTCCCCTGATTCCGGCGGTGTTACAGAAGATCAAGAGGGAGGGCGCGTTGGTGCTTCTGGTGGTCCCGGGTTGGTGCCGCCGCCCGTGGTTTCCTCTCTTGTTGGAGTTGGCGGTGCGTCCGGGTTGGACGATACCGTTCCATCCGTATCCCTTGATGGGCCCTCTGATTCCTCTTCCGGTGTTCAGGTCCATGGGTCTGCAGGCTTGGCTCTTGAAAGGTGTTCCCTGATCCAGAGTGGTTGTTCTGTGGAGGTTGCAGGTCTTTTCCAGAAGTCCAGGCGCCCCTCGACTTTGAAGTCTAAAGCTAAACATTGGGACAACTTTGGTAGTTGGTGTCTTCATCATGGTTGGTCTGTTGAGACTTTGGATCCTGCTAGGGTCCTGGATTTTTTGAAGGAAGGTTTTGATTTGGGCTTGGCCCTTTCTACCCTCCGTGCTCAGTGGGCTGCCATTCAAGCTTTTAATGGTCTCCCTTTTGTGTCCGTGGAGCCCTTGGTCGCTCGTCTTTTCAAATCTCTATTTTCAACGCCCTCGTCCGGTGTTGTCTCCCCCCCATGGGACCTTCCATTGGTGTTGCGGGCCTTACAGGGGGTTCCCTTTGAGCCAAGTTTTTGACACTCAAGGTGGTGTTTTGGTGGCTATTGCCTCTGCCAGACGTGTTGTGGAGTTGGGGGCTCTCCTGCGGTCTGCTCCTTTTTTGCGGATTTTGGAGGATTTTGGAGGATAGAGTGGTCATCCTACTTTTGACCCTAAGGTGGACTCTTTCTTTCATTGTTCTGCGGAAGTGGTCCTCCCTGTCTTCTTTCCTGTTCCTTCTTCGGCGGAGGAATTTCTGTTGCACCTTTTGGATGTTAAGCGTGCCTTGGTGATTTATTTGTCTCGCACAGCTTCCTTTTGTAAGGTGGACAATTTTTTTGTCACTTTTGGTCTGGCTCGGCAGGGCCTGAAGCCGTCTCTTTCCACCCTCAGTCGCTGGATTAAGGAGGCTATTCTTTTGGCGTATGATGTCCAGTCTGTGGTTCCCTCTCATCCTATTCTGGGGCGTTCTACTCGATCTGTGGCTGTTTCTTGGGCCGCCTTTAAGGGTGTTTCCATGGAGGATATTTGCAGAGCGGCCACTTGGTCTTCTCCTCGTACCTTCATGTCGCATTACCGGCTTGATATTGGGGGTGGGGCTTCTGTTGCCTTTGCCTCTTTGATCCTGGACTCTGTGGTTTCTTGAGATGTGTGTCTCTTTCCATTGTTATCAATAACGTTTGTTTTGTACTGCCTTCCATGTGTGGGCTGTGTTTCCTATCCATGAAGCTGATATTGCTTTGGTATCTGCTCACTGGTAATTACTGTGGCAAGGAAGACGGACGAGGAGGTAATGCCCCGGTTACTTACCGGTAATCTTCATTACTCCGAGTCCTAGTCTTCCTCGCCACAGTATAGTTTCCCTTCCTTCCCGGCCCTCTGTTGTGGCTCCATGTCTACGGCTTTGTTTACAGCTCGTGCTCTGACTTTTGTGTCCTTTTATGTAATTGGTTGTTGCCACTGGGGCCATATTGGAGGGATAGGGAGACTAGTATGTAACTTTTTACTTGGAGTTTCTGTAGGAGCAGAATGCTCACTGGTAATTACTGTGGCGAGGAAGACTAGGACTCGGAGTAATGAAGATTACCGGTAAGTAACCGGGGCATTGTTTAGCATACACTTAAAGGTAAAGCACACAATTCATGAAACTACTTTAAAATAAACCACCATGGATTTTTTTTTGATTTTTTTCCTTAAACGATGCTGCTCCCAGCAAACATATTTTAAGGGCATTAATCGACATTTTAGAGAGCATCTTTGACCTTCATCCTCATATACACCCCCAGCTGTGTGCTAGGTTTAATGTATAGGATAGCAGGCAATTACATCAAGATATTGCTCTCTTCTACATTTCTTAATGCCATAATGTTAATATCACAGTAGGGTCAGTGGCGGAGAAAAGGCAACCTCTAAAATTTTAAATGAGCGATACAAATGGTCAAATTATATAGTAGCATGGTCTTACATATTTATAGTCAGTTACATACACTGCTAGCACACAGCTTGGAACCTCGGTGCAAGACTCCCACATGCTCCATCCAATAGTTTTTTTCTGTGATGTTGTCACCCACTGAATACAATGAGTCTTTTCTTTCTTACAATATTATAATTAAATACAATTCCGTTAGATTTTTAAATTATGTGTCTGGCTTTGACAATACCTCTGAAGGATGTGTGTGTATTATAAACTGTTTTTAAGTTTGACCTGTGCCTTTTTTCTCCTTCTATTGCATGGGGTTTTTATACTTGCTAGGTCCAGTTCTCTCTTTAACCACTCGCTGTCATTTCAAATAACAGTTTTCCTTTTTACCAACAAGATTGCATATATGTTTTTCGGGGCTGTTCTCCTCGTGCGCTTTTTAAGCACAACACAGCTCAAATCCTTCGTGTGTCTTTTGTAGAACGCTGCTGTGCTTTTTTGCTTATTTCTACCCTCTATTTTTCTCTCACAGTACTAGAAATTTTACATTTCTATTCTATTAATTCTGTTATATTCAATGTCTCTATCTGTTAAGCGCTGTATTCACCCAAACAGGTCACTGAGGACTTTTGATAGACAATGTATTAAGGTATAGCATCGCCATAAGTACCTTAAAGGGGAGCTTATTCTAAGTCAAATAGCGTTCTCTTGAGGGGTTTTCAGAGAAGGCAATGAGTCCAAATCAGCCTAAATACAATTGTCAGGCTGTGGCTTAGGACGGCCTCGGCTGAACGTCCCACCACACTCCAAAATCTGAATTTGGGGCTTGCTAATAGGGTGTGAGAGGCAGAGCGAAAACCCTTTTCCAGGGTAATATTTAGAGTTTTTGTTTTTTCCAAAGCATCAAAGTGATATATGTTGGAGTCTCACAGAGAGAAAGGGAGGTTAAGTAGATAGGGAGAAATATACAAGAAGGTGTAAGTGGGTGCTAAGTCAATGACTCGGAGGGATGAGTAGAAATTTATTGAGGGACACCGAGGAGTGTGATATACAATGAATGAATGGAATATTCAGTGAAGAGTAAACACAAGATGGACTCGAGAGAGTGATGACAGATGGATAATCAATGGGTACCGGGAATGGGCACGCATGGATGAATTTATGGGTGAGTGCTGGATGAGAACGAGGAGTTCAGATGGACAAATAAAATGAGTGATATCAGTAGATGGATGAGCCACCAGGTCAATGATTGCAGAGGTCAGTCCTCACATGGTAATATGAGCAGACTGATGAAAAGTGCTGAGTTCGTGCATTAGCAGCATGTCATCATTCCTGGCACTATTTCCAAGCAAACGGATGATGGAAGATGCCCCGCAACACCTGGACTTGTCAAGTCAGCCATTTTAGAAAACCCGCTTTTCCCTTAAACTGGAAGCAAGGGAAGTGATCTGGGTGGAGTAGTTTTATATTCGGTTTCAGTATTTCATTGTCTGTTGCACTGGGCTAGGAATGAGAGAAATGAAAGGAAGCAGAGGTGTTAAAGTGGCTTTGCACCTGGAGGCAGTGGGGTGATTCCATTCCATGGCTGCTCCCATGGGCCAGCGCGCTCCCAATATCTGCTACAGTGCCAGGTTCTTTGATTTAAGTCCTGCTGGCAGGGGTTCTCCTGCCAGGATAAATATATTTCGCTTTCTTATCGGGATCTTGTCGGAGGTAAATTTACAAGCTAGCCACTGAGATTTTAATTACAGCAGCTGCCCTCTGGCAGCTATCAGAGGAGCACAGGTAAGGCTGGGCTCAGTCTGGAGTGAGCTTATCCAGTCAATTTCTCTTTCACTAAATAGCTCTGGGTGGCAGCAAGAGACAATTTGTAAATTAACGTAAATTTGCTGGGTGGAGAGAAAGGAAACCTGCCATACCTTACCCTCTTCAACATTTATATTAATCCATTGTTGACCTGCATGAACTTGAAATGTCTTAAAGCCTTAATGCCTTCTCATGTCTTCTAGTCCCCAGGGGTGGCTCCTCCACTTCCAGTTATTACCATTTTATGTTTGGTTGCGGGTGGGTGGGCGGGCAGGGCTGCTCTGAGAGCAGGGCATGGGGGAGTGGTGTGCCTGCCCACTCCAGAGGGCACAAAGACTGTTTGGTCGGCCCCCTGGGGACTCCCAAACCAGTCATGTGCACTCTGCCCTTCTCCATGCAGGCTGCAATGCAGCCTGCATGGAGAAAATGGCCTCCTCTTAAGCCGCTGGCTGGGCGGCGTCCCGACCAATCACAACACTGCATGCAGTGTTGTGATTGGCCTAGGGGAGGGAGCCTGGCTGCCTGCTTTCTGTTCCTGCAGATGAACAGGAACAGTGAAGACCCGGGACCCGGCCCGCGGACAGGTAAATTTAATTTAAAAAAAAAGTTATTTTAAAATGAATCACCCCCGCGTGACCTGCCCTCCTCGCGTGACCCCCCTGCCACCCCACCCGTGAGCCATGCTGGCCGCGACTGCTAGTTCACACCCTGACAGTAAAGCATCAGGGTTCACTGCCATTGCTGAGCCCATATTAATTCACAGCCACTGTAATCTCATGATCTGGTGACCCCCTCCTTACAACTGCTCTTCAATCTTTTTGAGTAGAAAAAGGTCAAGATTTGATCTTTGATCAGAATTTACCAAATCAGACAATCGGGTTACTATGGAGCTCACCTCATGCACCAGCAGGAATCCTCCTCATGGAACACCATTGATTGCTGCTACTTTGTTGGCTGGTTATTTACATATGTTTGTTGTACAATTGTTCCCTCCACCAAACATAGCTATGTGTAGGTACTCTTTGCCTTCCAGGGCCTTTTTATATTCTAGTAAAACCCAAAACTAAAAGGTGGACATAAACCCTCCCGCCTCTCATTTCGCGTACCCACCAGACACCTCTGCTCTGCCGAAGTGGCCCTTGCCACCGTCCTTCGGATCCGCCAGACCAGGAGAGAAGGAAGGTCCTTATCCGACCTCACCACCTAAACCTGCAACACCATGCCTCTCCACCTCAGGCTATCCCCGTCGCTGACCCAATTCGGGAAGGATCTCAAGATCTGGCTCTTTGACTAAACCTCAGTGCCCTTCAGGACCTGCAGCCCCCCTTCCCCCAGTGCCTTGAGACCCTCACGGGTGAGTAGTCGCACTTAGCAAACACTGATTGATTGATTGAGGAGCAATGAAGAAACTACAAACCTTCCCATCAAGACAGATTAAAATACATTACATGATCAAATAAAAAGAGATTGCAGGATGTGTCTTCATCACCCTGTGGCTTCTCATTTGGGTGCGAACGCCCCATTGCACTCCCTTGATTATTACCAATATGGCATCGGGAGCAACACTACTTTCAAAACAAATAATAGGAGGTATCAGGAACACAGACAAAAGTCTGTGCTGTGACACTCATATATTCAGATCCAATAAATCAGCAACACAAAAATTGTCTGACATTGCTGCTTCTCCTTTAAATTAAAGGTGTAATTTTTACAAGAATTGCAAACTGCAAAGAATGGCCTGTTATAAGCTGCATGTCACAGGTCTGAAACTGGGCTCAGACGACTTAGCCTTTAAGCCTTCTTATGTTAATAGAATGAGATCTATTGGGTTAGAAGTGCACCTGTCATAAAAAACTCCACCTTTGAGTGCTCCAGAACCATGAAATCTGTTCTAGCACTCTGGTCCATCCACCCGACAAGCAGCAGGCTCCATGCCTATGGTCAACAACACAAAAGAAGCCCTTGTTAAGCATCAGATATCAGCTAGATTCCGTTTGGGTCCCCCAATTCTCACTTTCAAGCAGAGGAGGTTCTAGTCCATATCTATGAACTACCCGATTATGTGTATTTTAATAACAATGAAACAGGTCACATGCATCGCGGAGAATCCTACATATAAGAGGAAAAAAATGTAAAAATGTATGTCTATAGGAAGTGCCTCATAGGGATCGTCTTGTTCACACCAGCCAGACAGGTCACCAGAAGCGTGTTACCAGTATACCGTTGACCATTTCCCTTGTGGAGAATGTACGGTTTGTAGACTAATGGAGGCCTTCAAGAGTGTGGTTCTCAATGACGGCCACACCTGGATTCAAAACAGGTTCAGCAATTGCAATTCAAACTATGTAATAAATAGGTTGACCTGTGTTTGTGGCTTGCATTACATTGCACTAACCACCCGAAAAGTTAAAATCCAAATTCAGGAGCATATCATTACCCTCAAGACAGGCAAACTCATGACACGATTGGTTAGACACTTCCAGGAGACGGACCATGGGCATATAGATTTTGGGTGGACAATACTGGAAAAGAAGGATACGTGTGGCCTGGGGGAAGAGGAAATACTGTTCAGGAAAGAAGCCTGTTGGATTTCACTGAGAAGACAGATCAAGGGGGCCTGAACAATTTGTTTGAATGGCACAAATTGTGAGAGTAATCTCTGGATAGGACTATATTTGATGGTCTGGCCTCCTATCAGCCACTCCTGCATTATAAACATAGGAGGGTGAGATGGTCTAGGTGAGATGCCTGTATATGTCCAATATACGGTGGGTCGGGATGTCTTACACCATGATGAATAAAACTGCCTAATGGTCAGACTCTCCCCATCATTAGTCAGTTACCTGCCTTTGCCTGCAGATATATAGTCTTGGATGTGAGAAAATATATCCCCCGTTTGGGCATGGACTGATATACAGTACAGTTCCAAAGCCCCCCCACTAACCTTTTCACACCACCTCTTCGGAAGATTATCTATGATTAGATTATACACAGTAGTCCATGGCTGTGCAACCGAAGGCTCCTGAACATCACTGCAAGATGGCACTCATTGTGGTTAGGCCACCTGATATGGCACTATAGAGTATTGAGGGGTACACTGAGATTTCATTATAGATAATGACTCTCCCCACACAAGATTGGAAACTGGTTGAGAGGCCTCTGGGCCGGGCGATTGTACTTGGAAAGAACGTGTTGCTAATCGTTGATGCATGGGCCCGGGCTGAAGTCTAATATGGCGCCTGTGGTCAGTGGCAGGGTCAGGTGACCTGGTAATGTCCTTCCTCATGCCACCCCTTTAAACAGATAGATGTGGTGGCCTAAGTCGGGTTGCTCAGACGCTGAAACGCTGAGCCTGGCGGTGAGTACTATGACCTTACGAGGGCTTACAATTACTTATTAACAGAAATTAGGCTATCGTAACGTTGGGGGCTATCTTTTGAAATGTGGAGCTGTTCTACGTTGGGCTTACAAGGCGGGCCGTGTGCATGGGCTACATGCTACTTTTTTTTTTTTTAAAGGTGCCTGAATTATGCTTCGTACTACTGCGTATGAAGTTGGACATGGCAGGATATTTTTCCTGCCGATGTTAGGTTCACTCCTCATAAAACTCTGTATAGCACAAAGGCTTCTTCCCGCATTCCTTTGAACATGTATGGTTATGGTGCTTGTCATAAAGGTGCCGGTGCTGTGAACATTGCGTATTTTGAAAATACGACACACATCTTCACGTTCTCAGTAAAGAGGTGTGAAATAGGTGTTGATGAACTGTTGAAAGCCCGAAGTAGTGTGTTGTGAACGTGTCAGAGAATGGATAGGATGTATGTAGAGGCCAATGATATTAGAGAGGACCCCTGGTGATGGAACGTTGATGCATATTCTTAGCTGAAATGTGACTTCTTTTTCACAGGCGACTTAGTGTTGTTCCCTAAATCTGTTCCTGTCTCCTGCCTGTGGTCTGCTGGTAGGCTGCCACCTGGTAGCCACATGGTAACTATGCAATACATTCTGTGAGCAGGGAAAAGGCCTGGGTGTCGGTTTATAAAGTTTTTTACATTCTCTATGCTGTGCGTTGTCCCCTCTTATTTCTTTTAATCTACAGGTCTGGTGCACTTCTAGGGTGGAATGGGGTCCTTGTGCCCTGAAGAATTTGCCAGAAAGTGAACTGGCAATGAAACATTTAGGCCCT
This sequence comes from Calotriton arnoldi, assembly GCA_963921515.1. Classification (NCBI taxonomy): domain Eukaryota; kingdom Metazoa; phylum Chordata; class Amphibia; order Caudata; family Salamandridae; genus Calotriton; species Calotriton arnoldi. The sequence continues at coordinate 2,803,764 of CAWUFW010000263.1, forward strand.
TCGGCTTAAAATGGTCTAAACATGGTATGGTTTTTAATCATGAATGCGGCCACTACAAATTAAAGACGTATGCAGCATGCTTTTTGCAACTCATTTTTAACTTCTTTGTGCTTGTGAGGAACATGTTGTCCTCTCTTCACAGGGATCCATAGAGAGTTTATTGAGATGTATACCACACACAAATAGTAGTTTTTAGGTCACGCACACAAACAAAGTCCTTTTTTATTTGTTTTGGGTGTTGGATCAGTACCCTAATATAGGAAGGTTGCCAATGATGAAAGAGTGAGCAAGTTGGCAAGAACCTGGCAGTCACTCCTTGGTGGTTGCTTATGTGAGGCACTTCCTATAGACACACTTTCTTACATATTTTCCTCTTATATGTAGGATTCATTGCGATGCATGGAAGTAATGGGGTGGTTGATAGATATGCACTAGAACCTCCTCTGCTTGAAAGTGAGAAGTGGTTGACCCATGTCTATGACTATGTCTATGTAGGTAATTTATAAAGCGCAATTGTTACTCAGAGGAGTGCCCTGGCACAAAATGCATTTCGTTGATATGTGACATGTAACAAGGGCTTATTTTGTGTTGTTGACTCTGGGTGGAAGCCTCTCTTGACGCTTTTCCTTTCCCTCTTTGCTCCTCCTTGTTTTAAGGTCCATACCTAAGGTGCTAATTCATCTCATCAATCATTCATATGCTGCCTGTGATATTGCTGTTTTGGAAACATCTTCAATTGACAACTGGGAGCGATTGTCTGAAAATTTTATTGAGAAAATGGACAAGATTCTAATATCAAGTCTAAAAGACCAAGTCATTTTTCCCTTTCAGAAAAAGAGCTATCATTGCACAATGTTTTCCTTTTCCTTTTCCCATTTCCATTTTTTCACCATGCCACCTCATTTTTTCAATCCAGCATATCTAAATATCAGACTTGGTCTACTTAATTAACAAAATGTACTGCTCCCTAATTGATGTACCCATATGATAATGTCTTTTTAACATGATATAATGTTTTTATATTACTGCTTGAAACATGTAAGGCTTGAGCAAAGTTTAATGCATGATTTAATGCTGCTTTACATATATTCTTATGTTTGTTTTATGAGTTGAATTATTTTAGATATGGAGGTTTCCATTTCCATTTTTAGAGCATGAATTTAACTTAGTTTTAATTAGTTTTATTTTGGTTATTTAATTCAAGCAGGATCCCTAAAATTATGTCATCCTTATGTATTCAACTACGTTATACTCAGATATAAAAGTCGTAAAACTCTCAAAGCCAGACTCCATTTTGAGCATGTTAAGTTAGGATGTCTGCCTTTTATTCACTTTCAGCATGTCATTATCTTTTGCAGAACTCACGAAAGTGTCAATTCAGCTAAACAATGACTCTGCAAACACAAAGTGGCATAAGTCTGCTAAAAGCTACATGATATCTATAATTTAAGTTCTGACAGTGGGTGTGTAAAATAAACATGTAATCCAAGCTGACACAATTTCGTCATGCTGGTTCATACGGTTATGTTTCCAATTTAATGTAAAGTCCTCCAATGTTGGCTAAAAGTAATTGGTCAACCCTGCATAAACCCAATGAATTGACCGCTGAAGGAGTGAGGCCTTTGCACAAGGTTATCACAAGATGTCCTGCTAGACTGCTGCGGCATCCACTCTTGCATTGTGAGTCGATACAGATAGAAGAGGACCTGAGCCCAGTTGATGTGTGTTTTCCTTCCGAGGGAACACACTCTCTCTCGGCTGAAGTCTGATAACCATGGCTGATCTACTGTGTAGAGGTATGCATAGCGCTGAGCCTCAAGAACTCTAGAGGCCAGTTAGCTACTGGATGCGCTCCTAGTTTAGCTCATAGAGGTAGTATTTAGGGCGTTAGGCTGTTAGAAACATACTAATTTTTTCTAGCTGCTAGTAAATTCATTAGTGCTGTTTTAATTATATTCTTTTTAATTATTACTCACATAGTAAGCAACAGGATGAGACTATTGAAATAAATATTTTTAAACATATATAGTGCCTTTTCTTAGGGCAGTGCTTGAGTGTGCTATTCTAAAGAACAAATTTGGCTTTGAATTACCATTGCATCCCTAATACCTTTATGGGACTGTTAGTAACCCCGAAGGCTTGGACACCGCACCAGCAGATAAGCTCAGTTGGGTTGTGTGGGGCACTGAACTCATGCCAAGCACTGATGGGTGGGAAAGGCAAACCTTGAAGACTTGGGCCAGAATCCTTGGTTACACAGCAATGTACAATTATTATTTAGACTGCAACTCTACAAAAAGAGCTCATTTCATCAGGGGTGCTAAGTTGCAAAGTTTGGTGGATCACAAGTGTGCATCATATTTTTTGTTAAGTAGGGGTGACTGTTAAACAATTCAGGGGCCACTCAAGGCAATGAGTAGTGAGGAGCTAGTGTTGCCAGGAAGCAATGCACCTTGATCTCTGCTCTCATATTTTTCCACCTCTGAACAGGGATTCCCGCTTATCCACCCTACATGCCCGAATTGATTTCCATGTAATGTTTCTGAATATCAACTCCAGAATTTGGATGGAGCTTAATATCGAGGTCAAAAAATTGTTACTACAAAATGATTGAAGTATGGTATATAGAGGGGAAGTAAATTGTTTTTTACAATCATTTTGAAGTTTAAAATACTGATTACTAAAATATTGTATTTAATATTGGTTTTGTATACTATTAAATTATGTTTTTTGTTAAATGTATATTATTTTTAACAATCTAAAATATATTATAAGAATTATACATTTTTCTGTTCTTTTAGGTTGTTAGTTTTAATTGGGACATTGGGTGGGTAGTCTTTTATTAATCATATCACACGTGAGGGTCAGTAGGATTGGGCAGTCATCCAGTTCAATCTCTCAGTATTCAAATAACCACAAAAAAAGAACAAGCTGCCAAAATACATCAGAAAATGAGCCAAAAATGTATGGTTTAGAGTCATGGGAAAACCTTCCTGTTTAAGGACGAAAGACCTCACCCACCCCATGGGTGGCATGCTTCATCATCGATACCCTCCTGGCATCTCTCCGAAGAGTGGATGCAAGCTACTACCCTTCAAAAGATAGGGGAGCTTGAGGGGATATTATGTAACTGGTAAGCTATGCCACTGGTCTAGTCTGCACGGGTGTGAGGGTGTGCAGAGGGGGAAACAGTGAAATAGAAAAAGATTTAAAATACCTACTAGGTGAAAAGATGCAGTTAAATAATTCCCTAGTGGCAGTATAAAAATAAGTGGGGGATAATTCTACCCACGCAATGAGTTTGACATGGATCTGACCGTATCGACCCTCAAAGGAGGTGTTAGTGGCATTCATCAGGACTCAAATCGCCATTTCTGCTTGTGAAAATAACTGTAAAATGCAATATGAAAAAATAGATAGTACCCACATCTGTAAAAGTTATAACATGTCAGGCGTACGCCCAGGGTTGGATTGGAATAAAAAATCGGCCCGGGCACACCAAAAACAAGCATTGGCATAGCCAATAGGCCTCGCCTTTTGGACCTCATAAGTTTTTAGCTATGCGGCGCCTTATCCTGGGACAAATACAATACAACATAAATGATGTAATAAAAACAAATATAAATGCAACCATCTAAGTTCCTTCATGTCACCTCAATGAAGTACAATCCATCAGATTCCCAGTTCCATCCTCGTCATTAATATCAGCAATCCAAAATGCACGACTAGTCCTGAGTACGTAAATAAACCAATAAAGTTAAGCTTTGCCCGAAACTCTATTTGACCAAAATAGTAAAATAGTGGCGTGGTTGAGAAAAAAAACGATAATGAACTGCAACATTTGTGGCTTATTATGAAAGAATGCAAGAACGCATAAAGCATGAGCATGGCAGCTGTCAATTCCCATCTCCAAGAAGGAGGGCAGCCAGGTAAGCCCTTTTTGCTAATGATAGAGTCACTTCTGTCATTTTGAGTGTGGCTTAATTTGTCCACAATGAACATGGGACGATGTGTGCAAGTGAAACGGGACCACGCGGTCCAGCTGGAACGGACGTTGTGGCAATGCCCGATATTCCAACTGTCCCTCTATGCGTTTGAAGGCTTTTCAAAATGGAAGAAACTTAATTTCCTTCTTCTTTTTGTTATGATTTGTAAAATAAATGTGTGTGCCGAATACGTAATGCATTATCCCTTTGTAAATAACAATGTTCGCTGTAGTTGATAACATTCAGGGACCATGATAAGTTGTTTATGCAAAGGATTAATACACAGGGGCTTTACCGAAGTTTAAAGAAGCTGTAATAATTCTCTTTTTGTTGAGTGAAACGCTCGAACATTTCCTGGACTTCAAGGTCTTTCACCCCAATGTATTTAATTTTAATTATTTTGACTGATATGAAAATAACTGTGTAATGTTAAATATATAACTCAGCAATACAAATACTGGCACTTAGAAGATGTAAGCAAAGAACTTAAAAACGGTTCTTTTCAAAAGGTCATTTAAATGGAAATTCCTTGCTGCTATGACCTTTCAATATTTCTTCACCTATTCCACCAACGTGTTGTATAGTTGAAAGTGCTAACTGTAATATTTGGAATTGACAAAAAGGAGATTATGAAATTAGCAAAAGATCAGTTGGTACCGTTTTGCAGAGAATGCAGGGCTTTCAGAACATGAAATGAAATGAAATTTGTACTTGTAAAGCGCACTTATACCCCCAAAGGGGTGTCCTGGCGCTGTACGCATACCGCTGTGGAACCCTTCCTGGCTTTTCCCTGTGAAATGTCCACTCCTGGGCACCCCCAAGGTGAAGCCAGGCATCCCAGCGCTGTTGGGGCCGTTGTGGAGATTAAGCAAGCTATTGCTGCCCAGAGTTGCAGAGTGGGACCCATGATTAGAATAGGCACCGAGGCGAGAATTATCAGGTCCGAGGAAATTGAGCCCAAGACCCGCCGAGGCGGGAATTGAACCCTGGTCCCGGGCCAGATCTCTGCATCAGGGTCTGCCGCTCTAACCATTGAGCCACACTTCTCCACCCTTCACTCCACCCATCAATATTTTAGGAAACGATTTATATTTAAAGTTCTTTTCAATTTCCTATTAATATCTACACTGTGCCACAGTGTTGTGAAACAACCTAGGGACACAGTATTAGAATACACAAAAGGATCAAATAATTAAATACACACTATAAGAGAGTATCCTGAGAGCCAACAGTAACGGATGGACATACAGCAATATTGTATGATTTTATGAAGCAAATTAAGCTGTTTTGGGACATAAGCCTGCCAACAATAACATCTTCATGCATAACATAAATGTGGCCTGCGGGTAGGCCTGGACATTGGCATGAAAGTTAAACTATAGCACTAGTACTAATAAGTTGACTCACGCTGCATCTGGCATGCATAGGTGGATAATTAAAATGCTTGCTTGTAGTGTCAAAAGCAATACTATGAATAAGGCATGACGGCTGGCCTGGAAGATGCAATTGTGCGATCCCTAGGTTTTTTAAAATAGAATGCCGCTGACAATGCACTAATACCCAATCTGGAAGAGAAACGTATTGGAATCTTGGAATTGTTTGCGGTTTCAAATCAGTTCTTGTTCTTCTAAAACCGCGCTTCTTTCATAACAGATATTTTGGAGAACTGTTTTTTTTACACTTGTTCGCGGGTGCCGCGGACATGTACCTCTATCAATTGCCGGCATAGACAGTGGAATATATTGTTAGCATTTCAGCTGTGCCAAGTACCAAAAACACATTTTGTTCTCTCTGGTGGCCCCGTCCAGCCTCTACACATGTGACTGCTTGATTATCGGCGGGCGAGGCCGCAGTGTGAACAAATAAACAAACAGCATTGAAGCACCGGGTGGATCCGGCGCCTTTAAGTTGCCCTTAATGATGCATCAACAGCGGGTGGCAAGCTCCATGGCCAGAGGATTTCCTTTAGTGTCGCCGCACCCGTCCAGACATTGTGGCAAGTGAAAGTAAATGTTTTACAAAACAAATAACAAAACAATTCGCATTGATTGTATATTGTGACTGCCACGCGTTCTCTTAGAAGAAAGGGAAAGGACGGTAGCATGAACACATGGGGGGTCGCCAGCGCTGCACTCTCTCCTTATCGTGTTTATTCTTTGTGTGTTAACCTGGCATTCAGACATGTGCTTTGACACGACGACCTCCGTGACAGCTTACGATTAGATAAGTGAACTTGGTGAAGGCCTGCAGCAGACGCACTGTGGTGACGTGGAAACAGCTTTTCACACGGCCTCAGGTTTAGGAAGACTATTTAAAACAAGAGAGGAGCGGGGGCGAGTGAGCGCGGCAGCCTGCAGAGCTGACCAGACGCTCGTGCGTCATGGCCTTTTGCCTGCGATTACACGCACGGCAGGCATGTGTTTCCAATTATCGCGCCCCGGTCTGGGCACGATAATTGGAAACAGATGTGTGCGGCGCGCGTAACCGCAGGGAAAAGGCCATGACGCGCGAGCGTCTGGTCAGCTTTTCAAACTCCCTAACTTAAAGTCTCGCAGAGCAGCGCTTGCGCGCTACTCGAGGCTCGACCTAAAAAGTGGCCCACATTTGGGTATTGCCTTTCCACAAACCACTGCTTCAGCAAAGTTTTATGAAAAGAAAGGAGGTTGGTCATTTCCCGAGTGCCCGGGTTACCAATCCGACCCTGCGTACGCCTCAGTATTTCTGAGATAGGCCTGTAATAGAGAATAATAGACTCACAACATCAGACAAGTTATAGGCAATACATTTGTAGATACGGCAAAAATGCTATACACCGTGATGAGGTGATCCACGTTAATAAAGTGAAAGCACGTGAGGTTTCCACTGCAGACGAACACCACAGTGTGATGCTGATATATTTCTCTCTCCAATATAATTACTCGTCGAAATTGGAGAAAAACGGCTCATATCTGCTGAGCACAACAGAAATTCCAGACTCATGAATCTTAAGGTCAATTAACCTACAAAAAAAACTACGGAAACGTTCAAGCTTAGTAAAAGTTCTTTCTTCCCAGTGATAAGAAAGATATGTATGGAGCTCACACTTCTCCTAGTTACCCTCCAGGGTAGACTCTCACATGTATTACCACACTAGAATGTATCCGGGTGTGAGTTACAATCACAACACACTTTTCAGTTTTGCTGCCCCTGGCCCTTATTCTTCTCAATGCATGTCCTTACACAGTATAAAACACAAAACATTTTTGTGCATTTACTTCTCTACCGGGATTACAGTAGATCGACAGTGTGATTTTTGTAGGTTAATTGTCCTTAAGATTCATGTGTCTAGAATTTCTGTTTGCTCAGCAGGTCTGAGCCATTTTTTCTCCAATTTCGAGGAGGAAGTGCAAACGAGTAATGATATTGGTGAGAGACATATAACAGCATTCACACTAGGACGTTTGAGTGCAGTGGATACCTCGGACTTGTTTTCACTTTACTAACGTGATTCACCTCCCAACGGTCTACAACATTTTTGTCATATCTACAAATCTATTGCCTATAAACGGCCTGATGTTGTGAGCCAGGGCTGGGCTGGCCGTAGCGGGCACCGGGCGTTTCCCCGGTGGCCCGCCAGGGTGGGGGGGGTTTGGGCCCCCGGGGACCCGCTTTTGTTACCGGGGGCCGGCAATATCGGCCCCCTGTAACAAAACCGGCCGAAACCGGCCCTGGCAAACAGCTCAGCCGCACCCCCACCCTCCCCTCCAGGGGGGCCGGACGAGCAGTCTGCCAGGGCCGGTTTCAGTTCCCAGTCCGGCCCTGTTGTGAGCCTATATTTCCCTATTACTGGCCTACAGTTGGAAATATTGAGGCGGACGCCCGACATATTACAAACATTTACAGATGCGGTAGTATTTCTGCTCTCTTGTTGCATTTTACATTCATTCACACAAGCAGAGAGGGCGGTGTGAGTCTTGACGAATGCTACTGACATCCTATCGTGGGCAGAATTATCCCCCACTTATTTTTATACTGCCACTTGGGGAATTATTAAACTGCATCTTTTCACCTAGTAGGTAGTTTTATTCTTTTTCTATTTTTCTTTTTTATTTCCTCTGCACACACTCACACCCTTCCAGACCAGACAATTGGCATAGCTTACTAGTTGCATGCTGTCCCCCGAAGGTCCCCAATACTTTGAAGGGTAGTAGCTTCCATCTGCCCCTTCAGAGAGATGCCAGGAGGGGCCCTGTTGATGAAGCATGCCACCCATGGGTTGAGTGAGGGCCTTCGTCCTTAAACAGGAAGGTTTTGTCATGACACTAACCCATAATCTTTTGGCTCATTTTCTGATGTGTTGGCAGCCTGTACTTTTTTGTGGTTACTTAGTGTTATATTAAACCATGTCTTAATTTGAATGTAGTTTTGTATTTTAATCAATAATGGATATTAATGATTAATTATTTAATAGTATATGTAATTATTGTATTACTTTTTAATTATTGTTTTACGAGGTTGTGGGTTTTATTGAGGAATAGGGTGGGTTGTTTTACTCTTAATTTGATTTAATTTAAAAAGAAATCACTAGATTTGCATGATAAATATATTTTTTAAAAGTTTGATAATTTGGATTACAAAATAAGTTAAAATATTCAATATTTTAAATACTCTTTACAAAGATTATTACAAAAATAATTAATACGGAAGTAGCGTATCAAATAGCTTTCCAATTTTTAATATTAATATTCACTTTGTTTTTTCAAATTAATTTCATTTTATTTAACTTTAGAATATTTTAAAATAATTTTAAAACAAAATTTCAATTAAATATATTATGATTATGTTTAATATTTAATATATTTGAAATATGTCTGTACATTTAAAAATTACTTGGAAATGAACGTGTATAGGATTGGATTTTGAATTTTTAAATTAAATTTTTTAAAATATGTTTGAAATAAGCTGTGTTGTTTGAAATGTAGTATTATTATTGATTATTACACATACAATTATATGTACTTATCTCAATTTTAGTTGGACTGGACTCGCAGAAATAAATGTGCCTTACCCCCAACATCCATGATATACACTTACCCCAAATATTGTGTTAGAACAATACATTCCCCCACACCCAATTATATGCACCTACCACAACATATGTTGGACAGGTGTTATAACAGTAGATATGTCCCCCACCCTCAATTATAAACAATTTCTGCAATGTTTGTTGGACTAGAGTTAGAAAGTAAATATCTCCCCCACTCCAAGTAATATGCACTTACCCCAATATTTGTTGAACTTGAGTTAGAACAGTAATCCACCAAACATATACACTTACCTCCAATTCTAGCTAGAGAAGATTTAGAATAGTACATCTTCCCCACCACCACCTAATTATTTGCACCTACCCCAAAGTTTGTTGGACTGGAGCTAAAGTATGCATCCCAATACCCAGTGATATGCACTTACCACAATTTTTGTTAGAATGTTGTTACAAAGGTAAATATGCCTCTGCCCAGTTAGGTGCATTTAGCCAGTGTTAGTGGGACTGGAGCTAGAATAGCTTACAAAAAATAACATTTTTTCTTATTGATCTATGTGTTTTTAATTAAATGTATTGTAATTTAAAATAAATATTTTCAATAATAATTTCAAAATTAATTAATTTTAATTATGGAAAATATAATTTTGAAAAGTATTTTTTTTATAATTCAGAATATTGTTAATTAAATATATCCTGTATTTTTATATTACCTTATCGCTATATTACACTACATTTAGTTTTTCAAATATGTTTGTTAATTTTATGAATGTTAAAAGTCTATTGTATTGTGATCTGTATTTTGTAGTAAATATTGTTTAACTTTAGATATTTTGGAAGGATGATATTTTGAATGCAATATTTTTGTTATTTTAGTTACTAGTATATGGTTCACAATATTTTCGGTGGTGTAACAAAGGCCCCTGCAGCCCTCGCAGTGTGGGGGAGCCAGCTTCAGGGGCCCCCTCAGCACAGTACTCTGGCTGAGGGCTCCCGAGAAAGTATGGAGGAGGGCCCCTCCATGTACTTTGCAGGGGGCCCCCTCAGGTTTCGTTAAGCCACTGAATATTTTGTTAGTCAATATTTTTAACTCAATATTTTAGTAGGTCGATATTTTGTAGTCTATATTCCAGGCTACAGCCAATTCCTAGGCCAAACCCTCCAGTTTTCCTGACCCATACGCACCATGAAAGTCAACTCTGCTTGCACCGTTTATGGCGAGCCTCCTCTGCCCTGTTCTGGCTGCGCTCCTTGAAATCTATCCTTATTCATGGGAATTTGTGGCCTTTTACATCACCATTTCCTGCTCCAGAAAGTCATAGTCATGGACATCCTGAAGCACAAAATGCCATAGGAGGTAAGTCTAAGGTAGTTAAATGAATTCAGGAAACTCTAGCTACTACTGGTAATGCACAATGTTCCCATTTCACTGGAGGCACAAGAGTCAAAAATATAAAAAGGGCCATATCCTTTTGAGAAAAAAAAAAATTGTTCCCAGGGTGTTAATGCATCCCACTACATATAATTACTTCATATATGTGTTAGTGCACATATTTTGCTCATTCTTTTGTAGGGGTGCATTATAATCATGGGTAGTTCGCACCTGCATATAATCCTTTATTTCATTAACAGTAGGCCAGTAGAATGTGAACTGTAATAACATAAAAAAAGTGAGGTGCTAGGGATGCGCTCAATGTAAACGTGAAGAAATTAACGCTGAAACTACATGTGGTTAGACGAAAACATTTGTGCAGAATTCGAGCATGTAGCTAACGAGTATTCACACAATTTATGTGCTCATTCAATGTGTTAACTTTGATGTGTTCAGTAATAATGTTCATTTTTTATGTGTGATTGTATGAGGCTGTGTGCCATTTCTAATGTTGACTGATTTCTGTAGGCAAGAATTGTACTTTCCCCTGGAGGCTCTCACATTAGATTTATTAGTGAAAAAATGATGTGCATTTGGAATTTGTTCTTTCTCACGTTTCTGTTGCAGGTGGAGAAATTCATCCTTGTTAGCTAGAATAATGTCTTTGTTTTAGGAGTTAGGCATAGGCAGGAGAGGATACATTGAATGGTGATACTGATAATAAAGGACTGCTGTACTTTCTCATCGGAGTGAGCTTGGGAATCAAGATCATCTAGCCAAGGCTTGGGAGCATCGCTGCCATGTGGAAAGTTACCTACAAGAAGGTGGCTAGCTTGGATGGTGGGATGTTGCAATGCATTTTGGGATATTACTTGCAAGTTCATGTATTAAAGTTAGGGGCAGTGCCTGGGGAGCTTCTGCCTTGCCTTGGGAGAGAGAGCAATCATTGAACGAGCTCCGTAGAATAATGCTACCTGACCCATTCAACATGAGTGGACTGCTCAGGAAGTCTACACGTGCTGACACCTTTTACGGATCTTGCCTTGGGAAATGCTAAGTAGGGATGTCACGTTAGTGGTAGTGTTGGGACAAACTAATTCTTTATACCTACGAACCTCCAATAACGGGGAATTTCGATGTTGGTGCCATCATTTTCTCGATCAATCAATCAGGTTTGTATAGCGTAGCTACTCACCCACGAGGGTCTCAAGGCGCTAGTGGGGGGACGCGGCTCTGTTGAGTGCTGGTGTCATCCGAAGAGCCATGTCTTGAGGTCCTTCCTGAAGTGGGGCAGTGTGGGGGTTTGCCGGAGGTGGAGGTCGTTCCAGGCCTTTGCTGCGAGGTAGGGGTATCTGTATACTGATTCTGGAATTGGTTATTCTGTGTATGTTGCACCGCCTTAATTTCACCCACAGATTTGGCTTTGTATTAGTTCCAATGTATTTCTACACCCTCATCTTGAGGTGTCTGTTTGTCCAACTGTTCTTGGCTTTGTAATAAACTGACCAAACCTAACTGGGAGTCTGTGATTATTCGGAGTCATAGTTTATTGGAACTGTAATGATTGATTTGTTAACGACTCTCCTTCCCTCCACACTTCCATGCTGAGCAAAAGAGACATCGGCCTGGGGTTCCGGATTAAATCTAGAACGTGGAACCCAGCTCCTTCAATGTCATAAACAATGGCAGTACTTCAGATAGGCACTAAACACTAACAGGGCCCTCTCCTCCTGCAGTACTCCATTCTGCAACACTCTCACCCCCATTGGCCCAGGCTTTTGAGACACCCAAGCAGTTGTGTAATGATGTCATCTTACCCGGAGGGCAAAGAACATTTCGCTTAAGAGGTGCTCCTAAGGGGAAGCACGTGCAGAATAACTATGAAGCTGGTTGGGCTCATTTATTTAAATCCTGCTTTTAAAGGTTCCTCTGACTGGGTAAATATATTCTCATTTCTTATCAGGATCGTGTCGAGGGGAGATTTACAAGCCGAGCACTGAGATTTTAATTAGACAATCTCCCCTCTGGCTGCTATCAGTAGAGAGCAGGTGAGGCTCCGCTCAGCCAGGAATGAGCTTCAACACTCGATTTCTCCTTCGCTTCTTACAGGCCTGGCCTGGGCAGCAACGAGATCTGGTCTGTGAATGAGAATATTCAATGGGGAGAGGGTCTAGGCGGCCATTGCTGGACATGTGGGTCTCTTTTTCTCGGCCCATGTCCTTTACTCCGAGAGGAGGAATTATACAGGAGCAAATTACAGACATGCTACAATGCATTCCTACAACATGTGCCATAACATTACTTGATCAAAACCAGGAATTGATGGTAGTAGAAATTAAATTGTTCATTCCCTTTCTTCAGGCCAAGATGTCAAAAAGAAAATTCAGTAAAAAGTAGCAATACAGCTAGCAAAAATATTATTGAATAACAGACATGCAGAATACTACCCTCTCCAGTGCTTTGAACGGGCAGGTTCTGTCTGGAATGAGTACCCGCACTTCTTTAATTTGAAATGGAGATTGCCTGCACTTTTCAGCTCTGTTCCAATACATTTAATAGGAGAGTACCAGCGCTTCTCGGGAGAGAACAGGTCCTCTGAATAGTGAGTGCCAGCACTTCAGTATTCCCGTTGAAAGCACTGCCCCTTCCCAATTCATGTGGCACTGCTCTTCTGATATACTCAAATAAAGGACATTAGCAGTGCTTTGCCACAAAGAGGGACTCTACTGTTATTGATTCCTGAGTTTAAGAAGACCTTTAAGTTAATCATTTTCATAAATTACTTTGAATTAAATATTTTCTTGTCAGGAGGTAACACCCGTTGTCCTGCTTGCAACAATGTGGAAGCGGTCCCAAAATGCCGTACCACTGAGGGACCTTCCATGGGTGTTAGTGCAACCCAAGCACCAGTAGCTCCCATGTCTGAGCAAACTTCTCAGGGGACCAGTTGGAGCTGTAACTGGTTTCCCCTTAACTGTGTTCAGTTTACTGTCATCGAGCACTCGTTGAGCAGTAAACTGGCCATTAATTCCTTGACTTTGGGAATCATTTTTTGTATACTGAGACCACCATCAGTTTCTGTGTGTTTGAATCCCATTCCACGTGGGTGCAATACATTTGCAGTGCTTAAAACTTTCTTGGGCATTTTTCTAAACTCTCACCAACAGGTGCTCAACTGCTCAAAAGGGACTGACCTGTCCCTTTTGCATGCTAAACCATTCTGAAAGTAGGAAATAGGGAATACTCCCAAGGCGTAAATAAAACGTTGTAAAGTTCTACCAGCAACCTTTACTGCAATGACCCGGGATGTAAATAAAGCCACACTAAAGGGTCTGAAACCCAGCAGTTCCAAAGCTAGAGGAAACCAAACAAGCCGCCCTATGGGTCACCGGTGTCCAAAGATCCCAATCTCATTTGTATTGCAGCACCTTACAAACTAAGGGGCCGATTCCGATCTCGGTCGGAGGCGCACCCAATACCATTCGGTCGGGAAAAAGCCATGCGAAAGCCTGTTTCCCGACCGAACCGTACGCGGGTCCGGCCGAGCGAGTACGATGCGACTCGCCGACCGACTCGTCCGGGCGACCCGACCGCTCCGACCGACTCGTACCCGGATCGTACCGCTCCGACCGACTCGCTCGGACCCGATTCGCACCGCGCAATGGAGACGTTTTCCGGCCGGGTAAGTACGATGCGCACCTCGACCGCTCCGACCGACTCGCGCCGTCCGACTCGAACTCGCTGTCGGAGCCGTACTTTGGGGGTCCGTGTCGGACCCCCCTGTACGCGTACCCGTGCGAGGCGCACACAGGGGGGACCCATGGGTCCCCCCTACCTGTGCGTGTACGCCGCGAAGCGCTTCGCGGCGTACTCGCTGTAGGGGGCGCCCTTGTCCGCCTCGCACCCATTGAGGCAATGGGAGCCCGCGTACGCGTTGTACGACCGGCTCCCATTGAGTTCAATGGGAGTCCGACCGACTCGTGTCCGATAACATACGGACGCATCGGACTCGTTCGGTCGGACTGCACGGGTCCGATTCGGTCGGAAATCTCTCCGGGTCCGGCTCGGTCGGAGAAATTTCCGGCCCGAATCGGAATCGACCCCTAAGAAGTATAAATCAGTTTGTGGTCTTGTCTCAGCCATGACTCTGCTAGAACCTTATGGTTTGTCTTGCCATCAGTCTTTTACATTACTATATTGTCTATTGCAATGGTTTTTAGTAACCTCACAATCATTTAAATAAACTAAACTATATTGCCTATGTGTGATGATATACCTATTATTTTACTGGAATATAGCTCTGACGGGATATTAATGTTTATTTGTGTCTTGATGTATCTGCTTTCCCAACCTACAATCATCTAATGGAGTAAGCCTTTATTGCATCTCCAAACTCCCCTTGGTCAGGACCAGGATTCACAAGGTCAGGTGAGTCAGCAACCTCAGGGGTCCACCTAGTGGTGGACTCATGTTACCATGAAAGGTCTGAAAATGTTCATATTTCAGTAGCGGATGATTACCCCAGCATACAGAAATGCTATTTTGTCTTGAGTACTGAAAGCCCTAGCACAGACCCTTCCCTTCATTAGTCAGCTGGCAGCTCTGGGTCACAAATGATAAAAGCAGTACCCTTCAAATATATTTCCTAGCAACAACTTACTGCCAGAGAACTAACAGAAAATGTCTCACAGAAAGTCTTACTTGAGGTGTCTTATCTGCTCTTTTCCCATACCCTGATGGAGGATATTTCCTCACTTCAAATATTTGAGACCTAAAATTGCTGAATGTTTACAAAATTGAATAACAAATATCTTATTGGAGCTATTTTGAAAAACCAAATGGATAGATGTTATATGATCCTATTTTAATTGCTTTACTTTATTATACATTCATAAAGTGCGATGGCAAACAGCCCACCCCTGTATTCGCTTGGCTTCAGCATTAGAGCTCCATGTCACGCGTGATACCTTCATTCAGCTTGAAGGTTTAACAAACAGTAATTTCATAATGCAACATGCAGGTATCATATTTGAAACTGGACAATTCCAGGTTCCTAAATAAAAACTATGTATTTGCCTGCAAGCCAGATATTCATAAGTGTGTTGCACATGACCTGTACCTGTTGTGCCGCTAAACGCACTGGAGTAGGAAGCAAAAGCAGGCATGTGGAAGCTCCCTAATGTCTGTTTCTCTTCCAAAGGAGTTCTCTGCCTTCTTCTCCCAAAAGGCCATCTTATTTGTATCCATGATCTCTTAATATTATCCGTGACCAAAGTGGTACGTATAAAAGTGGCCCCACTTTTATACGTACCCATTAAGCAATCTTGCAATAAATCATATTTTTTTTTTGCTCGTTACTTTAATCTGGTTATATTTATGATATTTTTCCTTTGCCATTGTCTCCCCCGCTGTTCCCCATCTTCCCTACTATATATTACTTGATAACCTCTGTCCCTGTCCATTGTCTTCCCAGGGTCAATTGTAGGAACCGGAAGTTGGTAATTCCTGTAGAGCCAGAAAGGGGATACATTAATGAGGAGAATCAGAGTGCTAACCCCTACGAGGAAGAAGCCACAGTCTTGAATTGAGCCGGGGCTGAACTCCAAGAGACCCAAACAACCGGACTCACAAAGTTAGGCTTGTTTCAGTGAAGAATCTGTTGATCATCCTTGGTAACTTATCAGATGCAGTCCAGCACCCTCAGAAAAATGATTGAGGTGTAAGTGCACCAACGTACCAAATAACAACATTATTAAGAAATAATGACCCTAAAGGGTCCCAACAATGTTAGTTAATGGAAAAATGGTTACAAGATTAAGGGGTCGATTCCGATGTTGGCTGGAAGCGCACCTAACAGTATTCGTCCGGAAAAAATACCAGCCGAACACGTGTTTTCCGACCGACTCAAACACTCTACCGAACGAACAAGTACGATGCGCATAACAGCCCAGATTCCGAGCGAGCCGTACTTACCCATTCCAGCTCCTGTTCCCCGCCCGAGCCGGATCCGTAAATGCCGAATCGAGTCGCACGGAACCAAATACACAGCACCTTCCGGCCGGACTAGTACGATGCGTCTTCCGTACGCGCCGAACTCGTCGCTACGTCCGGCACGTTTGAGCATCCAGGCGAGCCGTACATAAGCTCCGTTTCGCGCCACAAGACGATCCACGGCTACGAGAAGAACAAGCCTGCTACGAGTACGACTCGAAGACACGAGAAACCCGAACGAGACGATCAAAGCATGAATCCCATTGCGCAGGTCCTACCTATACTCTACATCTATTACCGGGACTGGCACGGACGCGTACGGCGCAGACGGTAAGTCAAACACCAACAATACAGACAAACTACACGTACCCAAAATATGTCACACACACATAGGGATGCACAAATAACGTACACTAGCAACAGCAGAACCATAGGGGTGGGATGGCCAACACCAATGCCATACACACCCATAGGGGGATGGATGCCTGCCACTACTACCACCCCTACCCAGGGGTGCCTGGATGCCTGCCACTACTACCACCCCTACCCAGGGGGCCTGGATGCCTGTCACTACCACCACCCCTACCCGGGGGGGCCTGGATGCCTGTCACTACTACCATCCCCACTCATGGGGGGCTTGATGCCTACCACTACTACCATCCCCACTCATGGGGGCTGGATGCCTACCACTACTACCATCCCCACTCATGGGGGGCTGGATGCCTACCACTACTACCATCCCCACTCATGGGGGCTGGATGCCTACCACTACTACCATCCCCACCCATAGGGGGCTGGATGGCTGCCACTACTACCATCCCCACCCTTAGGGGGATGGATGCCTGCCACTACCACCACCCCTATCCAGGGGGGGCTGGATGCATGCCACTACTACCATACCCACCCTTAGGGGGATGGATGCCTGCCACTACTACCATACCCACCCTAAGGGGGATGGATGCCTGCCACTACCACCACCCCTACCCAGGGGGGCCTGGATGCCTGTCACTACCACCACCCCTACTCAGGGGGGGCTGGATGCCTGCCACTACCACCACCCCTATCCAGGGGGGGCTGGATGCATGCCACTACTACCACCCCTACCCAGGGGGGCCTGGATGCCTGCCACTACTACCATACCCACCCTTAGGGGGATGGATGCCTGCCACTACTACCACCCCTACCCAGGGGGGCCTGGATGCCTGTCACTACCACCACCCCTACTCAGGGGGGCCTGGATGCCTGTCACTACCACCACCCCTACTCAGGGGGGGCTGGATGCCTGCCACTACCACTACCCCTATCCAGGGGGGGCTGGATGCATGCCACTACTACCACCCCTACCCAGGGGGGCCTGGATGCCTGCCACTACTACCATACCCACCCTTAGGGGGATGGATGCCTGCCACTACTACCACCCCTACCCAGGGGGCCTGGATGCCTGTCACTACCACCACCCCTACACAGGGTGGCCTGGATGCCTGTCACTACCACCACCCCTACTCAGGGGGGGCTGGATGCCTGCCACTACCACCACCCCTATCCAGGGGGGGCTGGATGCCTGTCACTAGTACCATCCCCACCCTTAGGGGGATGGATGCCTGCCACTACTATCATACCCACCCTAAGGGGGATGGATGCCTGCCACTACCACCACCCCTACCCAGGGGGCCTGGATGCCTGTCACTACCACCACCCCTACTCAGGGGGCCTGGATGCCTGTCACTACCACCACCCCTACTCAGGGGTCTGGATGCCTGTCACTACCACCACCCCTACTCAGGGGGGCTGGATGCCTGCCACTACCCCTATCCAGGGGGGCTGGATGCATGCCACTACTACCACCCCTACCCAGGGGGCCTGGATGCCTGCCACTACTACCATACACACCCTTAGGGGGATGGATGCCTGCCACTACTACCATACCCACCCTAAGGGGGATGGATGCCTTCCACTACCACCACCCCTACCCAGGGGGGCCTGGATGCCTGTCACTACCACCACCCCTACTCAGGGGGGCCTGGATGCCTGTCACTACCACCACCCCTACTCAGGGGGGGCTGGATGCCTGCCACTACCACCACCCCTAACCAGGGGGGGCTGGATGCCTGCCACTACCACCACCCCTAACCAGGGGGGGCTGGATGCATGCCACTACTACCACCCCTACCCAGGGGGCCTGGATGCCTGCCACTACTACCATACCCACCCTTAGGGGGATGGATGCCTGCCACTACTACCACCCCTACCCAGGGGGCCTGGATGCCTGTCACTACTACCATCCCCACTCATGGGGGGCTGAATGCCTACCACTACTACCATCCCCACTCATGGGGGGCTGGATGCCTACCACTTCTACCATCCCCACTCATGGGGGGCTGGATGCCTACCACTACTACCATCCCCACCCATAGGGGGCTGGATGGCTGCCACTACTACCATCCCCACCCTTAGGGGGATGGATGCCTGCCACTACCACCACCCCTACCCAGGGGGGCCTGGATGCCTGTCACTACTACCATCCCCACTCATGGGGGGCTGGATGCCTACCACTACTACCATCCCCACCCTTAGGGGGATGGATGCCTGCCACTACCACCACCCCTACTCAGGGGGGGGGCTGGATGCCTGCCACTACCACCACCCCTATCCAGGGGGGGCTGGATGCATGCCACTACCACCACCCCTACCCAGGGGGGCCTGGATGCCTGTCACTAACACCACCCCTACTCAGGGGGCTGGATGCCTGCCACTACCACCACCCCTATCTAGGGGGCTGGATGTATGCCACTACTACCACCCCTACCCAGGGGGCCTGGATGCCTGCCACTACTACCATACCCACCCTTAGGGGGATGGATGCCTGCCACTACTACCACCCCTACCCAGGGGGCCTGGATGCCTGTCACTACCACCACCCCTACTCAGGGGGGCCTGGACGCCTGTCACTACCACCACCCCTACTCAGGGGGGCGGGATGCCTGCCACTCCCACCACCCCTATCCAGGGGGGGCTGGATGCCTGTCACTACTACCATCCCCACCCTTAGGGGGATGGATGCCTGCCACTACTACCATACCCACCCTAAGGGGGATGGATGCCTGCCACTACCACCACCCCTACCCAGGGGGGCCTGGATGCCTGTCACTACCAGCACCCCTACTCAGGGGGTGCTGGATGCCTGCCACTACTACCATCCCCACTCATGGGGGGCTGGATGCCTACCACTACTACCATCCCCACTCATGGGGGGCTGGATGCCTACCACTACTACCACCCCTACCCAGGGGGGCCTGGATGCCTGCCATTACTACCATACCCACCCTTAGGGGGATGGATGCCTGCCACTACTACCACCCCTACCCAGGGGGGCCTGGATACCTGTCACTACCACCACCCCTACTCAGGGGTGCCTGGATGCCTGTCACTACCACCACCCCTACTCAGGGGGGGCTGGATGCCTGCCACTACCACCACCCCTATCCAGGGGGGGCTGGATGCATGCCATTAAAACCACCCCTACCCAGGGGGGCCTGGATGCCTGCCACTACTACCATACCCAACCTTAGGGGGATGGATGCCTACCACTACTACCATCACCACTCATGGGGGGCTGGATGCCTGTCACTACAACCACCCCTACTCATAGGACGGGTAATGCATGACACAACTAGCATACTCCCACATAAGGACTGTCTGTAAATTACATCCCAGCCCCCAACACCATGACAAGCGTGTGTGGTCTGTGTCAAATGCATACAACACTGAACATGACATTGAACATGCAATGTGACCCCCTAACAGATATGTCACACATAATTGTGTGTGTGGCCTACACAATGCAAGCAGACCATGACCACTATGGCAATGTGGCCCAAAGCCCCATCACCACAGTGCCCATAAGGTAAGTGTGTGCCCCATAGCTGAAGCACATTTTGAACAGTGTGGCGATGGGGCCCAAAGCCCCATCACCACAGTGCCCAAAAGGCAAGTGTGTGCTCCATAGCTGAAGCACATTTTGAACAATGTGGCAATGGGGCCCAAAGCTCCATCACCACAGTGCCCAAAAGGCAAGTGTGTGCTCCATAGCTGAAGCACATTTTGAACAGTGTGGCAATGGGGCCCAAAGCCCCATCACCACAGTGCCCAAAAGGCAAGTGTGTGTTCCATAGCTGAAGCACATTTTGAACAGTGTGGCAATGGGGCCCAAAGCCCCATCACCACAGTGCACAAAAGGTAAGTGTGTGCTCCATAGCTGAAGCACATTTTGAACAGTGTGGCAATGGGGTCCAAAGCCCCGTCACCACAGTGCCCAAAAGGGAAGTGTAGTCCTGGTAAAAGCTGCAAAAACATAACTGCAGGGATTATTCCTGGCCACACAACACCAAACACTACAGTGGCATTGTAGTGCTTGTGTCCCATAGCAACATAGATTGTGTGAGGCAAGCAGTGCAGTGCCAATGACACATCATTCTGGCCATGTGCACACAAACATCAGCCATGGGGGCCCACATTGTCTACATTCACAAATAACACAATGACAGAAGTGAGCATCATAATGCAGACCCACATATCTGCACCAATGGACACACACATGTAGATATCCTGTGGAGACTGTAGATGTCAGGTGAACAAATACCATACCATGGCAGCAATGGGACATACTAACCATGATCATTGTGCTGACTGATGACCTAGGAGTCCCAGGGACAGCAGGGGAAACCCACCAAACAACATACAGCCAATGGCACACTAAAGATATGCCAATGCAGTGGTGCAGATGCACAAACACAAACGGGCAGCCTCACACTGCATATCAAGATGGGGGGGTGTGCCAGTGTCCCCAGGCAACCACACAACACATGAGGAGGCCAGCTTCACTGATACACAGATGTCAACACAGTCACATACAAAAGTAACTCATGGATTGGATTCCCCTATGTGGGCAAACAGGCATTGTGAGATGAGAGGGAGCCCAAATTACACATGTCACACAAGTTTGTAGGAACAGCAACACACACAGCAAGAGACAGAACCACCACAGCACTCCCCCCAGGGACCCCACATTGTGGTGACACTAGCCTGCATGACAATCACACTGTGATGACAAAGGTAGATGTCATCCACACTGTGAACCACAGCCATGTGTCCTGAGCAACAAACTACCATCACACCTATACAAGCACAAAGCACTCAGCACGGCCTGCCAGCCAAGGAAAATATGGAGGTAGTGCCCCAGCTGTGCAACAACTCACATTTGCACACACTCAACGCCACACACCTTGAACTCCACCAATGTGCAGCGTTGAAGCTCACATGGACTGCTGACATTGCACATGCACCCATGACAATCCCAGGGGTGGTGGGGGGAAATAAGGTGCAGAAACCCATCACACATGGCCAGTCAACAATACTTGTGAATGTCTGACACACTGCACAGTATGCCATACATGGGCATGACGTGAAATCCACCCCAAACAATGGGATCCTGGCCATAGTCACACACCAATGAAGAAGCCAAGCTGACCCACAAAGGACACACATAGACAACTTCCAACATTGCAGCTCTGACCCTGAGGAGTGGCAGCAGTCACACACACAACGTGTCACAATCACTGAAAGCATACACAAACAGAAAATCACATTACTCGTGAAACCAACAAGTGCCAAGAGGAATCCTGACTGTGTCCCATCTGCGTTTGCCCACATCCCCAGCCCTGACAACAAAGACAACTAGGGATGACAACCTCATGAACATTAGTTTGCCATGCACCCACATCCCGGAGTAACCAGGTCCAAGATGCTGGATGAACACAGAACAACTCAGCAAGCATCACAAACAGGAACATCTGTAGGGACACAGCCTGTGTAGGAAAAGGAGAAGGGAACACGCACAGACATGCCTACACAACATGGGCACAGCCTATATCACGGAATCACGCACTGCCATGAGGGCACTCCACTCCTGTGGAAGGTCAGCTGTGCCAAACCTTGTCTGTGCATGACTCAAACATGTCAGCAGAACACTCGGTCAGTGAGTCAACAACTACAACACACTGAAGGCTCTGCTCATATCAGCCTGGGCACGGGAGTGTCACGTCAGTCATCTGCATACACCCAAGACACGTGTCAAGCAACTTGCACTGTGTACACAGATGAGTCCTCCAAATTTGATGTGCTAAACTGCATGTCCATTGGCGACGGGCACACAGTCAGGGTACTAGGAACATTGGACAGTGGTAAGCCCACCAGATGTGCATCAGTGTAGGACAAAGATGGTAATCTACAAATGCTAAACGTACATCCCTGTGTCAAATGCTGAACATTACACCCTCAGACTGCAGCAAAGGATGCTATAGATCCAGACTAGATTAGGACACATATCCCATGGACCACATGGAGCCCATCACAGCAAAACTTCATTTACCTGATCTGAACACTATTACAACAGCAAATGCATGATTCTACACATCTACATCATGTACCTCCAAAGATTAACCACAAGTAAACAAAAATAGGCTTTATTCAGCAAGTGTGCAACTCAAATCAAAAGTCCAAAATAAACTAAGGCCAATGGCCAGTCCAAATATACAGTCCCAACAGGGTGATGTGTGACAACTTGTCAACAATTGCTTGCCTGCACAGGTACGGACAGGGGACATCCCCTTAGAGGGGCATACGAGGGGCAGGCCAGGCACCGCAGGGACAGGATCAGGGATGCCAGAAGGAGGCAGTGAAGGGGAGGTGGGTGCAGGAGTGTCACCGGCAACTGCAGTGGAGTTGTCTGACTCAGGGGCTGGCACCACCGCAGGGCTCAAGTCAGATGGAGTTGGTGCTGCAACCACTGCAGTGGGCTGGTCAGATGGAGTGGACTGGGTCCCCAATGCAGTGCCCGAGTCAGACGGGGTGGTTGTGGACTCCACCGCAGTGCATGACTCCAAGGTAGTGGAAGGGGGGCAGAAGAGCTGGGCAGGACAGAGGGGGGACACGGTCTCCACACCAGTGGCACAAACAGGCAGAGCGTCTGGTTTGGGGGTGGAAGAGCAAGTGGCAGGGGGAGGGCCTAAGCAGTTTGGGGATGCGGTATCGGTGTGTGGGGAACCTGGGGCAGGGTGTGGCGGTGGAACCTGTGGAGTGGTGGCCTGGGGGATGGAGGTGAGAAACTGGGTGGTTGACTTGCAGGGCAGTGGCGGGGTCTTGCTCTTCCGGGACCGGGGGGACTTGCGGGTGGGGGGCTCACTCTGCCTGCGCCTGGGGGAGGGTGTCCGGGGCGAGGGGCTCGCCCCTCTGTGTGGGTGGACTTCCTCTTCCCCCGGTATGCTGGATCAGCAGGATTGGAGGGGATGAGGCCGAGGTCACACAGGAAGATCTGCTGTGTAGGTGTGTTAGCAGGCGAGGCAAGGGAAGGGGTCTTGGAGGGAGAGGATTTGGAGGACTGCGGAGTTAATGTGGATGCCTGTGTGTGTGTGTGTTCCCCGTCCCCTATGTCTGTGGTATCAGTCCCCTGAGGATGCGTGTGTGCACGTCTTGCCTTTCTCTTGGGTGTGTCTGTGCTGCTCGTGTCTGTGTGTTTGGGTGACTGTGCAGGTGTGCATGTGCTTTGGACAGGTAGGGGGCAGGAAGTGTGGATGGGGCAGAGGTGGGAGGGGTGAGGGACTGTTGGAGGAGGGACACTGCTGCCGTCAGGGAGGAGTCCATGGACCTATTGCTCCTCTGTAGGGCAGACATACCCGTCGAGATGCCCTCCATGAATGACACCAGCTGTGTCAACAGAGTGGTGTGTGCATGGAGGACACTCAGCATTGCTGTCTGCCCTACATGGAGCTGCCGAAGGAGGTACACAGACTCCTCACTCAGGGCAGCAGGGGATACAGGGGCAGGGGCTGCGGTGCCTGGCACGAAGGAGACACGCTCCCGAGTACGGGAGCCCCCACGGACCTCAGGAATGGGAGCCAATGGGAGGGCGGTGGTGGTGGCGGGCCAGACAGACTAGCTGGCCTTTGGTGGCTGCTGAGACCCGCCTCCACAAGGGAGTCATCCTCCGAGCTGCTGTGGTCCTCAGCTGAGGTGGATGGTGCTGAGGACTCCTCGGTGTGGCTCCCTCGCCCTCCGTGCCACTGGGTTCCTCTGACCACTTGTCCGATGCTGACCCAGTCTGGCTCCGCTGCTCCTCCTGGTCCGTGGAGCTGTCCCCTCCTGTGGCCGTGGATGTATCTGCAAACAATTAGGGAAACAGACAAACATCAGTCACCTGCACTGACCGCACACACCACAGTAAGTACAGCACATTACAGAGCAAGCCCTGGCATCCTTAGTTGAACATTGCCTAAAATCCTCACACAGATTCGGGGAAGCCAATTGTCAGTCTGATGGTCAACCATGGGACTCGCACCCCTCCTGCCCTTGCACCCATTTGTCCGGTGCCTGTCTGATGGTAAGACCCCAGTGTGGACACATGCACCACCTACACAGTTGTTGGACATTGCAGGGAACACGGTGAAGTATGTGAACATGCACACATCACATCTCTTGCCACTGAGTCAGTGCAGGTGTCCGGATAAAGGGATGGCCAGAGTCTAAATAGAAATGCATGTGATGCATACCAGCACCAGACACCATGATGCACCCATGTCCGGATAGTCAATGCCACAATGGGGTGCATGTTGCACATGTCACTCCCCTGCAGGATCAGTCTCAGGAAGTTGAATGCCATGACACAGGAATGCGTGCAAAGTCATACATTACTGTCTCAAGTCACATGGCCATGGAAGCCAGCCAACAACAGTCTGCACTGTGTCACAATCCGAGGGCATGGGGAATGCAAGTTATGTGACTGACAAGTGCACATGTCCATCCCCCAAATACCACATCATCTGTACTACTATTTGTCCACGTCATACCAACTGGACATATGGGGGACATGAAACACAACTCTCTGAACATGAGCACCTCACAGTGTGCTGTGAATGACAATACAGCTGACTGAAAGTCACAGTCGCAAACACCTGTGTGCACAGTCAAGTTATCAGACACCTATAAGTCACAGAAGTATCGTCTATCATGGTCACATCTCAGATGGCATGCTGAGCCCTAACCGATAAACATACCAGTAGTCCTGACAACGAAGACACAGCACAATGAGACAGAGGCAGACACCTGAGGGTACATTACACTGATCACAACATGCCAGATGATACACGGGAGTGGGAGTACAGAGTGCATTGCATGCCCTGGAGTAGGCATGACTGTCCAGCTCCACCTGTAAGAGGGATGAGTCCTGGACAGTAGGCAGGTGGCTAAGCATGTGTGACACACTGGATACACATACTCCTGAGGCCCAAACATTGTTCCCACCAGCAGCATGGGTGTGTGCCAAATTCCCCAGGGACATGTGGTGAGTCAGAGCAGCAAGCAGACCACATATCAAAGTTACACCCAGATTACATGTCAGAACTTAGGCATTGTGTAAGCAATTGACCCACCCATGAATCGCACAACATAGTCACGGGAACAAATGCTGTCCCCCAGCTTGAGCAAAGCTAAATGCAATGACACAGTCCCCAAATGACACAATTTCCTGACTATAAGGGCCACACATATGCGTATCAGAGGAGAAGTGGGCATGTCACAAATGAGGGACATGGGTCCTGGACCACATGACTGATGTACTGTGGAAGTTTAACCAGGCCAGAGGAGGGTACATAGCATGTCAGACAAAGTGCACAGTGCAGTCATGGACTCACCCCCTCCTTGCTGCTGTCTGTCCTTCAGCTGCCCATCCAGGTCAGGGAAGACCACCGCCAGGATCCGGAGCATGTGGGGGGTCAAGGTCCGGTTTCCTCCCCTCCTGCGAGGAGGCGACAGCTTCAGCTGGACCCTTGCGATCCTCCGGGTCCAGCCACGAAGGTTCTGCCACCTCTTCTGGCAGTTGCGGATCCTGCGCCTGTAGACCCCCACGGATCTTACTTTCCGGGCGATGGTCAGCCAGATTTCCTGCTTCTGGTGTGCATCAACCTGTGAGGATGACAAAGTGAAAAGGCCATTACTACACATGCAACATATACGTGCATCACACAGTTGGATATACATGTCTCAATCACAGGGGCATATGATGTACACAGGCAGTGCAACAATGGCTATGAACAGTTTGCCAGCAGTCACTACATGGTATCATTGCATGGGAAGTAAACCTAGTTGGAATGCACTGTTACTGCACTGTATCAGTTCAGTGCATGTAACTACACACTTTGGGGTGTGACAACTACTCAGTGGGCATGCTAGCCAGTTGTGTGCACACTGAAAGCCCTGCTAGTCAGACAACATGCACAATTAGTGAGGCAGTGGACAGCACACTCACCTGCTCCCCTGGTTTCCCATACAGTTTGCTGTACTGTGGAAGGAGGCTGTCCAGCAGGGCCTGGTTCTCCTCAAGGCTGAAGGCTGGGGATCTCTCCACAGTACGTGCCATTGCAGGAGCCAGAGGATGCATAAACAGCAGCAGTGTTGGTGGCAGATTTCGTCCTGGAGCATGTAGTGCAGGCAAGTGAGCTCTCAGGGGAACATCCAGCATTATATGTGTGCTGCAGAGGCAGATACTGTCCCATGTGTCCAAAGTGATAGGTCCAAGTCGTTTGCATCTTCTGAATCTGACCAATCCATGGAATAGCAGCACTAATACACACCCACAGCATCCTTCAAATCTTCAACTTCATGACACCCATGATTTTGCAACATTGTTGTGGCTGGCCAACTGAATTCACTGCATCAGACTCGTTGGAGCTTCGAAAACACGTCCGTTGCCATGCCAGGCCCCAGCCAATGTGCGCGCACCGTTCCGTCCACTGCTGTACAACGCGTATTTCGGGATACAACGCGTACCCGCTCACATACAATGCAATGGGCCGGCCGGGCACACCGATCGGTCCATTGCTGTTCAACGCGTACCCGGGATACAGTGCGTACCCGCTCACATACGATGCAATGGGCCGGCCGGGCACACCGATCGGTCCATTGCTGTTCAACGCGTACTCGGGATACAACGCTGCACCCGCTCACATACAATGCAATGGGCCGGCCGGGCACACCGATCGGTCCATTGCTGTACAACGCGTACCCGGGATACAACGCGTACCCGCTCACATACAATGCAATGGGCCGGCTGGGCACACCGATCGGTCCATTGCTGTTCAACGCGTCCCTGGACAGGTCACACGCATATGTCACCATGCTGGTCACTGGTGAACCTATGCCAGCCACATATACTTTCCAGGGACTCAGGGGCACACCTACAACAACACACCCAGTCCACACTGTATCTAAGGCATGTGTGGCAGCATGACCTTATCTGTGTATGGGGGTGAACATGAGGTTTTTGGGGTGGCATTTGGGGGCAGACACACCCAGGCTGTGCACGTGTTCATGGGGACAGGGTCCTTTGTGTGTTGTGCACCTGACCACTGTGGTGCGCAACTTTTCATTTATGGGCATGTGTCATGGTCATATTTCCAGGTTGTGTATGTGTATGACATGTCACATACCCCCAGGCTCACATGTGGGAAGGCATGTACGTCACAGGGTGGCCCATTGCCACAATAGTGATGTCCCTCCGCAGTCTGTGTGCATGTTGTGTTTCGCATGTCTCTGACTCCATGTGCACAATGGGAGACAGTCTCCACATCCACGTGTTTTGTGCATGAACTTTGATGTTGTGGGTGTGTGTGTCACAGACGTCCATGTCTGTCCTGCAGAGGCTACAGGGGCCACTACCAGTGGGTGTCATGTTAGTTTCTCTGACGTGTACATGATATGCAATGTCATGCCAGTGTCCATGTGGCAAGACAGGGTCCCTGGGAATCTACCTGTCAATGAGCTGTGATGCCTGTGGAGCATCTGTCCAGACATGTCACTGTGGTATGTGTGTGGAACGTGAGAGCAGTAAATGGGTACTGTGACACAGCCTAATGGTTTCCCATAGCACACCCTGGAACCTGTTGTCAACACTTGTTGAACAGAGATGTTAGATGATGTCCATGTAGGTGCCATATATGTCCAAACAGAACGACACACACATCAAGTACTTTTGTTTGTTAATGATGTATCATGTGAAATTGAGTATGGTGAACGGCACATAGTTGGGGTGACTGACAATCTTGCTTTCTTCACCTATGCACTGCAGGGCTCCTGCTGTCCATCGACCATTCCCAGACCTGGCAACGATGGTTGAACGTGACAACATCCGACGGTACCGCTTCACCAGGCAGCTTATTGAGGATTTGGCAGTGCTGTTGGACCCACATTTGCAGCCTGGCCGTCCGTATCCTACAGCGCTGACCCCCAAGGTGAAGGTGATGGCAGCCCTACACTTCTTTGGCACCGGTACCTTTCAACACACTGTGGCGACTGCCGGTGGGATGTCACAGACTATGTTCAGCCGTGTGCTACGCGATATTTTGGGGGCAATGTTGATTTACCTGAACCAGTACATCTATTTCCCAACACATCAACGACTCACTGACGTCAAGAGTGACTTCTATGCCCTGGGGAGGATGCCACATGTAATTGGCTCCATTGATGGGACACATGTGGCTTTGATACCACCACAGGCACATGAGCAGGCATACCGGAACCGTAAACATTACCATTCGATCAATGCTCTGGTGGTATGTCTTGCAGATATGACCATCACACATGTGTGTGCCCGTTTCCCCGGTTTGGCACACGATGCCTACGTGATGAGGAGCAGTCGCATCCCGAGGATGATGTCACAGATGCCGAACCAGCTTGCCTGGCTTGTTGGTGTGTACTGACTTTGTACCATTGTGTGTGTTCTGCTATGTTGTTTTCCGCACACATTTTCAAATCGGCTAATGTGCAATTGTCTGTCTGTAGGTGACTCGGGATTCCCCAACATGCCGTGGTTGCTGACACCCCTCAGGAACCCTGTGACACCAGCCCAGATGCACTACAATGAGGCACATGGTCGGACGAGGAGGGTGATTGAGCGGATCTTTGGTCTTCTGAAGAGCCGCTTCCACTGCCTGGACAAGGCAGGAGGGGCCCTCCCATATGCCCCAGCAAAGGTGTGCAAGATTGTCATCGTCTGCTGCATGCTGCACAACCTGGCAGTGCGGAAGGAGTTGCCTCTCATCCTGGATGACGATGACCAATGTCCGCCACCTGTGGAAGATCCTGGCCTGGGTCACGATGCCAGTGAAGATGATGATGATGATGATGGTGATGTCTGCACACAGCTCATCACCAACTTCTTCAGCTGAATGTGAGTCTCCAGAGGGTTGTAATGTCAATGATTTGAGTTTGCATGATATGTGTGTGTGGTGCTCTGTTGCTGTTTGAGTGTGGCCATGTGCTACTTGACTGGATGCGTGCAGCGATGTGTCCTTGCAGGTGGTCTGTACTGCCCAACAGTGTTGACATGCTAACTTGGTTTTGTGTAGTTATCTCGTGACATGTATTAGACATGAGTATTGCCGTTCTGTGCTGTTCTTCAGTGGTTTTGACTGTGTGTCATGTCTGTCCTTCACAGGGTGCTGCCGGAGTTGTTTGATCAACTTGGATCCCACGAATCCATGAATCAACTTGCAAGGTGGAAGCAGCCGTTTCCCTACAGGTGATGTGCCACACACCCCTGGACTTTCCATCTTCTGCACTTTTTGACTTTGTGGCCACAGCAAGGTTGGATTAGCTAGCATTTGTAGTGGAAACAACATGTTGCAAATGTGTAATAAACCTGTGCTTCACTTTGGGATGTGCGTTGTCTGTGGTCACACATCTGACTGACATTTGCTTACTGCACCTGTAGTCTAGTTGACAGACTGTGAATAGGTGACGTGTCTGTGCATTCCACTGTATTTAGTTGCAACATCAGTATAGGTGATGAGTCTGATGGCCCTGGTGTGTATGTGTTGTGTGGCCCTAGTGGTGTGTCTCCCTCATATGTGTCACGTCGCCATGACCGACATGACGGTGTTGGACTTGCTGTAGCAGTTAGCATGCAGTGTCATTTTTCTGATCACCATCTCCATGACAGAGAGCACGTTGGAATCACAACAGAGGCAGATATGGTGTATTGGTGAGTTTATTTACATACAGGTGTGAGAATGGTGCACAGGATGGTGGGTGCTGTACATAGAAATTGGAATCCATAGTTCCCATGTGATTTGGAAGTCTTGGTAGCTGAGATGTCCAGAGTAAAGTCCACAGTCATCTGATGAATTTGGCCAACTAGAGCTCCCCATGTCATGTGGGAGAGTTGGGTTGGCTTCGACAGGGCGTGCAGTTTGCACACAGAGGAAAAGTTCCAGAACAGGTGTTGGCTTCCTGGGGGATGTAGATGGCCATCGGCCTCTCAGTTTGGCCTCCTCGGACGGCCCCTCTTCTTGGGGGGGACCCTCAGGTGCAGGCTGCGGCGGTGCAGGGGACTCTCTGCCTGAGTCCTCCTCCCTCCCTGTGGCATTTGCAGTTGTTTCAGCAGCAGATGTTGTGGGCACACAGGGAGGTGTGGCCATGTTGGTGCTGATCTGGCGGAGGCATGTCAGTATGTCCCTATGCACCGCTGTCAGTTGTTCCAATGTGTCCCACTTGGACTCCATGCCAGACATGTGTGTCTCGACACGTGACATGTGTGTCTCGACACGGGACATGTGGGAGTCCAAGTGGGCATGATGGGCAGCCTGCTGCTGTTGTATGTCCTTGAGGATCCCCACTACCTGGCTGACCTCTCCGGTGCTAGTCTGGTACGCATCCCAATGCGTGCCAGTTGTGGGTCATCATGCAGTCCAGACCCCTCTGCAAAAAGCGACCTATGTCTACCACCCCTCCCACCACCCCTGGCGACACGTGCAGGACCTGCGGTGGCACGCACAGGTGACCGTGGGCCCACTTGGGTGTTGTTCCTGGGCTCGTTGTCACCAGCTCCAGTTTGGGTCTGGGTCCCTGCGCTGTTGTCATCTGTGGTCCTTGGTCTGTCCGTGTTGGCAGGGGTGGCCTGTGTGTTGGCAGTTGTTGGAGGGGTGGGTGCAGGGGGTGCAGATGTTGGTCCTGCTGGTGCTGCATGATGACTCACACCGGAGGGTCCAGCTGGTTCTTCGCCATCCGAGGAGTGCAGAGGCTGATCCACACCAGTGAGCTCAGTGTTCCCTGGAGCCTGGGACAGGGACTCCTCCTCGTCTGCTGCTGTGTCCCCATCATCACCTGTTTTGGGGAGAGACACAGATTGTATGTTATGTTTCTACTGGCATCAATTGTTCAAACACCTGACAGTTGTGACTGTATCTCTGGATGTGGGCCTGGACATTGCATTCTCCTAAATTGTGACAGTCAGAGAGTGATATTGGTGTAGCACATTGTCCTGCCAACCTGTGGCATGTCAATGTGAATGTTGAGGTGTGTGCATTGGTGGTATTTGCTTGCCATCCGGGCCTTCTTCTCCCCCCAGCCCAGTTATCCCACCATGAAGCGTGCTTCCATTGCAGGGAGTGCAAGTTGTCTTTCTGGATGTCAGTCAGTGGTGTTCTGCTGTTGGTTGTTGCACAGTTCCCAGCAGGGCCTTGTGCTCCCCCCAGCAGTACCCAGTGTCAGCCATCTTGTGAGTCCTTTTCCACTCCCTGTGATGTGAGCATGGTTCAGGGTGGTGTTGATGGGCCAATTGTGAGGCTGACCAATATCTGTGACTACCACTCCCATCATGCTATTGCCTCCACCCCCTTCCCAGCACGCCCATACTTCCTTCCTTTTGAGTGGACTTCACTGTGTGTGAGTGTGACAGCAATTGCAAGATGGCTGGCAGTGTGGTCCTGTTGTTTGTTGGTGCCCAGTTCCCAGCAGGGCCTTGTGCTCCCCACAGCTGTGGCCCGTGTCAGACATCTTTGAAGTGGCTTTTGACTCCCTATGAGGTGTGCTTGCTTCAGTGCTAACTTGCTGGGCCATGTGGGTGTGAGATGTTGATCTGTGACTACCACTCCCATCATGCTATTGCCTCCACCCCCTTCCCAGCATGCCCATCCTTCCTTCCTTTTGACTCTGCTTCCCTGTGGGGTGGGGTGCCTGTGCTGACAGGATGGCTGGGAGTGTTGTCCTGGCAGTTGTTTGGCTACAAGTCCCAAGAGTGTCCCTGTGCTTCACACAGCATGACCCAGCGTGGTGGTTCTTTGTGGGATCTTCAGTTAGGATGTGAGGCATTGCATTCTCCCAGGTGGGTTATGTGGAGTTAGTGTTGAGGGTGTGTGTGAGTGGAGGTGCTTGTAACTATGGTCAATGCTGTGAGTCCTCCTTCCCACCCAGCCAGTGCTTCCATTGCAGGGAGTGCAAGTTGTCTTTCAGGATGTCAGTCAGTGGTGTCCTGCTGTTGGTTGTTGCACAGTTCCCATCAGGGCCTTGTGCACCCCACAGCAGTACCCAGTGTCAGCCATCTTGTCAGTTGTTTTCCACTCCCTGTGATGTGAGCATGGTTCAGAGTGGTGTTGATGGGCCAATTGTGGGTGTGACCAATATCTGTGACTACCACTCCCATCATGCTTTTGGCTACACTGACTTGACCAGCATACACAGAATTCCTTCCTTTCGGTGAGCTTCCCTGTGAGGTGGTGTTCTAGTGGTGTTTAAATATCTGGGAGTGTTTGTTGGTTCTATTTGTGCCACTGCCTTGCTGTATTTGTTGTTAGGTTTGTACATGTCATGACACAGTTACATATCACTATGAGATGGGAGGTATTGTGTTTGTCTGACTAGCATTCACATCTTGGGATGAAAATCTTTTGGTTGCTGTGTATTTGCTAAGGGTGCATGGTTTGCCTATCCCCTTGACTGTGATGTGTGTATGTTGTCACACCATATTGTGTATATTAGTTGTGTACTCACCAGGCTCTGGGATGTCTGTTAGTCCGTATACGCTCACTGGTAGTAGGATGGCCCGCACCTTCTCCTCCCAGGGCCTGAGGTATACTGGTTTTGCAGGAGGGCCACTGCCGGTGTGCTGGCTGAGGAGGTAGTCCTTTTTGAGTAGGTCCCGGACCCTCCTGCGCACATCATACCACCTGTTCTGGATGTCTTCCTTTGTGCGCAAACATGGTGATTGTGCGTTCACCCTGTCGACAATCCTCGCCCACATCTTGGTTTTCTGCGACATGGGGTCTGTTGTACCAATGTACCAAACAACTGTGGCTCTACCCTCAGGATCTCGTCTACCAGGACTTCCAATTCACTATCTAGGAACTTATGGTTCTTCTTTGGGGGCATGGTGATGGGTGGTGGTGGTGATTGATGTGTGTGTGTGCAAGTGGGGGTGTGAGTGTAGGTTTAGCTGGGTGTGTGTGAGGGTGCTATTTGTAGGTGTGGTAATGGTGTGTGGCTTGTGTGATGTATGAGCTGTGAGTGTGTCTGTGGTTGCTGTGTGATGGTGTTGTGTGCTGGCAGGTCAGTGGAATTTGCAAAGGATCATGGTAGGGATTTGTGGCCTTTATGTAGTTGGAGGTGTGTCCTTGTTCCATTTTTTTTTCCTCCCTGTATTTATTGGCTTTGTGGTTGCTTGTTTGGCCCTTTTTTTTCTAATTTTTCCTTGGTGTTTTTGGTGCATGTAGGAGTCGTTCTTGTGTCCGAGTAGGACGCTGCAGTTGTGTGGTGCGATCTTGTCCGACTCGTTCCCGCTGTGTGTCAGCTAGGTTTCATATGCGGCGTACGAGTCGGTCGCGTAGTATTGGGTTACTTCGGCTGGGTTTTGTATGCGTGTCGGTCGTACGGCTTGTGCTCCGGGCGAGTCGGTCGCGTGATTTCCTGGCCGGATGGCTTGTTTCCGTCCGGCTCGGTCGGTCGTTTTGTATTCCGTCCGAGTCGGTCTGATTTCACATGCATTTCATCATACTACCAGGGTCGTACGGCGCCGGTACGTGTCGGTCGTACTTTATTCCCGGACCGAGTCGGTCGGTACATTTTCCGGCCCGAATCGGAATCGGCCCCTAAATGTCACAAAATAAATAAAAATGAAGATATGGGCTCAAAGTTATGAAACAAGCAAAACTTTCCGAATGCAAAAGCAATTAAAAAATGCTATTGGTGTTATCTTCTAGGAAATTGCCAGTTTCATCCTTGCATTGAATGGTACCAAGCAATCTTTTGTAGTCAGCCCGTTCCTGACTGTGACCAGGTAGAAGTTGGTAACTTTCCCTACTGAAATATTTACTTGCAGACTTGAGCTTTTCTGTAGTTTGACGTTTTTCGGCCAACCCTAGAAATCGTGGCAGCGAAGGGATATATGATGTTGAATGGACTGGGTGTGCGGTCTCAGCATAATATCACATTTCCTACTAGAAACCTATGAGCTGGAAACCTGCTAGGACAAAGCCGCTATGTTCACATCTTTTTTGGGTAACATGGCAAGATGTACCAGCCCTACAGTACAGGAATTTCTTCTAAGTCTCAGCTTCTTGCACAGGTTCCAATAGAACTGTTGCCCTGAAACAAAGTCCTCCAACTGTCAGAATTAGCTCCTCGGCCTTAAGGCCAATGTTCTCAGCTGTTGGACAGTTACCACAACTTTGCTCTCAAATTCACAAGAGAGGCCCGGTTGATACTTATCTCCTTAACTTCCTTTGGGTTGGCAGGAACTTCTTCTGTTTCAAGACCCTCAGCATGAGGGACGTCCCACACAGCCAATCATCAGGCTTCTCTCACAGGACCTTGAGCCCCATGAGTCCCATGGGCCACGTGAGGCTGGTGCCAGCAATTCTTGAGCAAACCGTTAAAGCAGAGGCTTGAGTGAAGCTGTAAACACTATTCTATGCTTAGGCAGGGATGCTTGCGTTCATCTGTGCCTCGGCAGCAGTGAAGCCGTCTCCTTCTGTTCCAGGTAGACTCTCCTGTTGGCGGTGAGGTGCAGCCAATCACAGCAACGTGCCCTTGTGCACAGTCAAGGTCATCTTAAATTTGAACACTGAGTTTTCCGCATAAATATGATTTTCCAAATTCCTCACATATTCCATCATCTGCTGAATTAATCGAATACTTTAACAAAAAATGCTTCCTGCTTAAACAGATTAACAATTAATAAAAATGCTTTACATGGGATGCAGTGCTGCAGCAGGCACTTATGAAAGCTGGCTGGTCACCTTTCGCTCTTGATTTCTGTTATCGTCCAAGTGGTGACACTTGCGCGTAGAATAAAAATTCCCAATGGGTGGATTTATTGAAGGGCTTTTCTTTGCTACATTAAGCAAAACCCTTAAACCACACATGTATTTCAGATGGGTTAGTAAAGAATATTTCCTTTTTTGTCGTGTTTATTTTGTTTCACAATAATTAACACAACCTCATGTTTACATCACAGATACTGTTCTCCAAGCTGTAGTTATTTCAATAGGGCGCTCAGGCTTTAGAAGTATCACAAACTTGTTACGTGTCTTTTCATGGTCTCATGTCTTGAATCAACCAGGTGCCACATAAATGTTGCACAGCGTGCCTTTTCTTGTCGCATAATTTAGTCCTCATCTACTGTAGAATCCCATTGTCCCTGGCGTACAATATAGCGTATTTTGAGCTGAAATGTTTGAAGGAGGAACACCTGCCCTTTCCTCAAGGGTGGGGGGGGCGCTCCCTTTTCTGTTGGTTCATGATCACTGGGAACAGTCTGGGTTAAATCCTTCAGAGAGGGCAGAGATGGGTTGAGGCTTCCCAGGGTTTTGTCTTGGTCCTGGCAGGGACCTGTTGTTTAGCTGCTCCACACGCAGGGCTTTAATTGGAGCGGGTCTCTCTGGGTTACTGCCCCACAAGTAATTAAAAACTGATATTGAAACGAGTCCATAACAGGCTCTACATTCATGGCCTTACCTTTACAGGTAATAACACTAATTCATTTCTAAACAATGACTGCAAAAAATGTTTAGGTAATCAACGTCAGCAATGGAGCTCCTGTTTACTTTTCACATTTTACTTGCTCTTGCATTCTTCAAGAGTGCTTTTTCTGTAGTTTTTTTTTGTTTTTGTGCAGCATATTACTCTTGTATGATGTGTATACTGAAAGCTACTAGGTATCTGTGTGGATTCAGGTTGTGGATGGGTGTTTCTAACGGACCATGATTGAAAGCTCTAGAGTCAAGGCTCAAAGTAGTGCCAGTTTATCACATAATGCCTGTCATTGGATCATAAATGTCTTCAGAATACATGCTCATCCAATCCTTGGCCTCTCTGCAGATCATACTGAGCAGCGGTCATGTATGCTGACTTGACTTTGTGATTCTATGTGAAAGTTATTGAGGGAAGTGACAGGGAGACCATAAAAGAAAATGCAGTGCTTACAGGTGAGTGGATGTGTCCTGTGTTTAGGGAGGTGTGAAGGAGATTTAAGTAAGTACATAGGGGATTTTAATTGCAGATTTGAACCTGTTATGGGGTTAGAAACAATCTTTCAGGATGAGGATGAGGATCTGGCCAGAGGAGTTGCCACACTAAGCACAAACTCCTCAGTGCCGTGTTCAACAGCGGCCATGCAAATAATCCATTTTACTATAGATCGAGGGCAAAGGGCTTGCAATGGTCGATTTCCCTCAGATAGTCAATGCTCCCAAAATTTTATAAAACGGGTATAACTAAGTCCAGAATAGATTACATTATGGTGAGTACAACATACTGGGGATATCTGAATGACTTCAAGGTGGACAAGAGAGAAGAAAGTGATCATCTCCCATTGTGCTTAACAGTGTCATGGAGATTCATCAGTGCTCATGCTGTCAGCATGGAGAATGTGCCCCACAATAATCGATCAGCAATAATCGTAGGTCAGTTAAATGGTCCACTATTGTCAACAGTATTAAGCCTCTTACCCATATTTATAATGCTTTTTAGGATGCTTTGATTCCTTATAGTAATGTACAACCAGGTCTTTTACCAATAGCACAAATTCATCATCATCTGATCGAGAGTTCGGAAGCTTTTTTGACTAAACCCCAAGTAGCAGGCCAGACCACAGAAAGCAAGAACTTATTTAGCACCCCTTGGTATAACAAGGACTGCTCTTTAGCTAAGGGAAGGTTACTAGCTGCACTCAAGACCAAAAATAAGGCACAAATAGCTCAATTTAGGACAGAATACAAAAGGATACAAAAAGTGGCATTAAAGAGCTTGGAAGACACTACTTGGGATGATCTTATCACAGCAGTAAAAACAAAAGACCAGTCCTCATTTTGGAGAATAATATTACATGGGCACAAAAAAAGGTAGGACTAACACAGATCATTACCTGGACCCAGGCACCTGGTGTAGACATTTCTCTGAACTTTATTCAAGGGCCCGTGAGCCCTTTACAGATCTTACCAAATGTATTGAGGCTCCCTCTCACAAATTACCAGAACTGACCCTTCATTTCGGTAAAGAAGATACTAGAGGAGCTATAGACTATCAAATTAGGAATGGCCCCAGGACCTGATAAAATACCAGGGGACTTCTTAAAACAGGATAAGGAAATATGGTTGCCGTATGTTAATTTATTAAGCAATGCAGAGGCGTCAGGGGAGCCTATCCCTGAATCATGGAAAGGGGCAGAAATTGTCCCCGTTCACAAGAAGTGTAGCAAAGATGACCCGGCCAATTATAGGCCTATAAGCCTAATAGACACTCTCCAAAAAGTTTAACGCAAAACAGGTTCTGAACAAATTAAATGACTGGATAACAGGAAAAACATTCTTTCAACCTGCCAGGCGGGTTTTAGAACCAAGGCAAGCACAATTGACCAGGTGTTTAGATTTCATGTATAGCCTGGCAGTACACCAAATTAAAGACTGGGCACTTGTATGTTGCTTTCATTGATTTGAAAGCTGCATTTGATCTGATACCAAAGGAGCTCTTGTGGGAATAATTACTGCATCAAGGAGTACCACAGGAGATCTTGACAGAGATAGTCAGACTTCATCAAGATAACTACGCAAAAGTGTGATGGGGACCGGGGGGGTGGAGGGGGAGACTTACAGAGGCAATCGCCGTTAAGAGAGGAGTGAGGCAGGGCTGTGTCTTGGCCCCCACTCTCTTTTTATATGTGAACGATGTAGTTCAGTACTTACAAAACTGTATGCATGATTCACTGAAACTAGGAGGCGTCCTGATATGTGCGCTAAGGTTCGCAGATGATACGATCTTGTTGTCCCAGACCACAAGGGGGCTACAAATTCTACTAGATAATGTTAACAATTATTGCAGATTAAAGGGTCTTGAAATAAATTCCAGCAAGACCAAGTATATGGCTATTAGGCCACACAAATGTTTTTAAAAAAACATAGTGATAGATCAAACAACATTGGAGCCTGTAACTAACTTTAACTAACTTGGCATAATAATCGATTAAAAACTATCATGGAAACCCCATATAAATAAAGCCAAGGTAGCTTTGCTTTATAACGCAATGCCAATTGTTAAAAAACAACGAGCTACTGATGGTAAGGCGATCTCCCCAGCACTGGAGATTTATAGATACAAAGCCCAAATGGCAGCCTCTACGGGGCTGAATAATGGGGCGTAGAGAACCTAAATCCAATTATTCTGAAGGAAAATAAATTGATTCCGATGCCAACATCACTTCCCCAAAACACTCCATTGTTTGCCTTGTTCTATGATATTGGCATCAAGAGACTGGAACATCTAGCTGTATTGAGACCCCTATTAAATTGGATTAGAATTTTGGTTACGGAAGAACTCGAATCTCATAGACAAGGATTAAGGGAGTTACTGGAATATGATGGTCATCTAACTTTTCCCAGGTTTAAGCAGTTACACAATTGGTTTTGTCAGCTGGGACTGAATAGATTCTGGACAGATCCTAGTTTATTGACCACAAATTCTAAGAATGAGCTAAAGTGTGTTTATTGGGATTTTATATTGGATAGGATTATTCTTGAGAGAAAAATGGAAAGGCTCACCACACAATTCCTACTCTTTAAACCAACGCCAAGCTACGAACCCTGTCTGGATGAAATTCAACCCCAACTGGCAAAAACACTTTTTATGAAGTTTCGTTACAAGATTCTTCCGATTAATTCATTTGCAGCCAACTGGTCATCTGGCCAAACAGTAAAGTGAGAAGCTAAATGCACTTTGTGTTCGTTAGACGCTGAAGAAGACATTGCACACATTCTATTTTTCTGTCCAGAATATGCTGCTATGAAGAAGAAATGGATAAAACCGATGTGTCTGGGTTTGAAAACAAGGAACTTTTGTGTGCCTCTGAGATAATTGAAAAATAGATACCTCACAATTAATTATATTCGAAGTCAGTAGATTTTTGCTTGTTGTGAGTTACATACGGAAAAGGAGTGGATAACATTGTAATATGTACATTATATAACATTTTATTGATTGATAGTTATATCGATTTTTTTTTTTAAATTGTATTTTTATTTTTCGGTCAATACA
The DNA here is from genome assembly GCA_963921515.1 of Calotriton arnoldi. Lineage (NCBI taxonomy): Eukaryota > Metazoa > Chordata > Amphibia > Caudata > Salamandridae > Calotriton > Calotriton arnoldi. Next base: position 2,843,539 of record CAWUFW010000263.1, read on the forward strand.
GGTATAGCATACATTTCCAAACACCTGACACAAAAGCACTGTTACATTAGCTTCAAAATGCATGTACACGTGGCACATCGATACATAGTTTGATGTTACATATGTCACAACTTTTCTCGTCTCTCAGTCCCACCCTTTTACTCTCCTGAGTTATATCGATGTTATATTACAATAACTATGTATTTGGACCCCCTGCTAATAGCAGTGGTAAACCTTAATTTGCTCTACATGTCAAAGTGCTTTTTAGGACAATTTTAACTGAAACAAAAACTGTTCGGATTGACAATTTGTACCTTTAGTTATGCACTATGCACCTAATGCAGGCAATGCTCGAGTATTTCTTGAATTAGTACATGTTTCAATGGTTGGAATAGTGAACTCTTTCTATGTCTTCCTAGCGTATATTTACATTTAAATTTATATTCGAGATTTTGCACAAACTGATTTGCTTAGCAGGGAGGTATCGTTGTACAAGCACAAACAGACATAACATCTTTATAATTCTCTAACATTTTTAAACTAGCATCTGTTATGAATTGCACAGTAGTTGATATGAAACCATTCAATTATGAAAATGTACCCTTTGCCCTAAACTTGTGCGTAGATTTTAATGATATTCATTTATTACGGAGATGTATCTTAGAGGGGATATTTTTTGCACTTCATTTCCACAATGTACTGTATTTTATTGTGAAATGTTATTATATACTTTTATGGTTCGATGAACCGAAATAAAGTTAAATTGAAAGTGACTGCCAAGGAAGTACATATAAGAGAGTCAAAAGAGGGTGCTGGAGAGGAAAGAGATACGCAGATGAAGGATTTCAGAAAGATATGAGGAGAAAAAGTGCAAGTGTCTAACAGAGAGACTGCAGAACAAAGTGGTGTGAAGGGAATAAATAACATGAGTGGTTGACACCATCCGAAGACCACTATCCCATCCAAAGACCTTAATATTGTCATATATATGTCTCATATTTTTAGGATTGAAACACTTTCAATTGCAATTATTCTTAACACAATATTGCTAATAATAATAAGCACGGGCTTGTTTTAGGTGCATGTCTGTTACTGTGCCTGGATGCAATAGCAGAAAATTCACAGAGAGGCACCTAAATACTGGTCAGGTGGTACACTGTAGAAATCACAGGATTTTAGTTTGCATGCTGCATGCCTCTTGGAAAGGGTTCGTAGTTATGCCTCCCAGGCCACACCTCTTTAGAGACTCCCCACTTTTTTCATCCCACTTAAACCTCTGTCCGCATGGCATTGTTGATATTCCACAGTTTTAGCATAGTACCCACTTCAGAACTGTTGCCACTTGATGCACATCTGATGTGTCGTACCCGGGCCAGCTGTGAGTGGGGCTCTGAAAAGTAACCCTAATCAAAGAGGAGAGAGCAAGCTCCCATGTTCCTTAAAAATGTCCCTCACACAGAGTGTGAAAAAAGTGCCTTTAGGTTTTTTAAAAGACCCCTCACCCACTAACCTAGTTGGTGGCATACTTCATCATTGGGGTCCCACCCGAGACACTAAGCGCATCACGGTTGTGCTTCGATGCCTGATTACAGGCATCCTTGGTTTTTTGGGGGTGCTTCTTTACCTCAAATGAGACAAGATTCTCACTCTCCTCTTTGTTACCCTTTCCGCTCTGAAACATAACTCATCCTGTAAAGCCCCTACATTTGGATAACCAGTTGCACAAAACGATTCATGTGCTCATTGTGCAAACATACATTAAGTCACAAACATTAAAATGTATCACTGTTTTTGCTATCATTTCCTCCATGATTTGCCAAACCATAAATTATACCAAAACAGATTTTTTGGGAGTAGGACTTATTAGTTTGTTTGCTGCACATTTCCCTGCCGCTCCCCCCCTTGCAATTATCATAATGATAAATAATAATTACACTTTTTGACAGATTTTTTTTCCTGTGGAGCTCAGAGCCGTCTGGCTGGAAAGCATCTCAGAAGCATGCGACGTCTGTGGCCATTGACATCCACCCTTATGTCTGGATGGCAGGAGACTTCATCAGACATTTTTGATATTCAGCACAACAAATGAATGTTGCATAAATATGTTTGCAATTAGATTTTTAAGAAAATCAGTTTATTTTTCGAAGCAATCAGAGGGAACCAGATTGGCAGAGAGCAAAGGTAAAAAGTTTTTTAAAAATGCACTATTAATCTGCTCAGCTTTTCTTTCATCTTCTTTTGTCCGCTGTTGGCTGATATCACTACAAACTGCCTCACCTGTCAAACGTTTGTCAGCACAAAGGGATTAGGTGCTGGTTGGAAACATGGTTATACTATTGGAGATGGAAGCATTTAGAGAAAGGAAAACAAGAATAACAAAAGAATAAAGGTAATTGAAGACTATGGGCCTGATTTAGAGCTTGACGGACTGGTTCCTCCATCACAACTGTGGTGGATATATTGTCTGCGGTATTATAAGTGACATGGGATGTAACACTCTTGTAATAATGTAGATGGAATATCCGCCACATTTGTGATGGAGTAACCCATCTGCCAAAGTCTAAATTGGGATCTATGGAGGCAGAACACAAGAGGCAACAGAAGAAAAGAAAGGACAATATATCACAGACGACTGGAACCAAGAGGCAACAGAAAGACCAAAAAAACTGCAAATCGCAGAAAATAATAACCTAAACATCTGTATCAGTGGTTGTAGGTGAAAAGTGCTATAGGTCAGTTTGTGTATTGAGCATTAAAATACAAAGGCCTTTTTCAGATTTGAATATAGATCTGAGGGACGTGGGGATGTGTTGATGAGTAAGGGCTGGGGATAGAGGAAGGCCATTCATGAGGAAGATCAATTTTAGGAACAAACATCAATTTCTAGTTGCTTGTGACTCTATTTCCTTATTCCTAAAAGCATTAGGCACACAGAGACCAATGAAGGCTAGATGAGGAAGAGGGGATGAGTCAACAGGGCTCTCTTGGGGACATCTACTTTCAGTGCAAGAGAAGCAAATGGGGAAAGCATACCAAACGAGACTGAAGACCAAAGGCAACTGAAAATCAGAACTGACTGAAGGCCAGGTGTTGTGTTATAGTATCTAGCATGTGTCTAGAGTTTAACTGCCATTGGTGGCATTGCAGCGCTCAGGCTGCCCAAAGTGATTACAGGTGGAATTGTACATCTGGTCGAAGGTGGGTGTGTGTTCAGAATGTGCTATATGAGAACAGTTGGGTGTGATGCGTGAGGTCATGACACGTGGTCTTCACATGTTGTGTGTCACTGCTGGTATGTGGGACAGTGTTTATAAGGTATGTGAGAGGCGATGGAGATAGCTCCATGAAGCACTTCTTGAACATACCTGACAGCGGAGACTTAGCAAATAGTGTGTGCTAATATGTCCTTTTCATCAGATTTCACTGGTCCAGTAGTTACTAGACGACCTCTTGTATTTTGGTTCTATCTCATTTAAGGGTCTAAGCCTGAAGAGCTAATTTTTTACGACCTTCTTGAAGGTGAGGTGAGCTTCCTTATCTGGGTGGGAAAGTTTCAGAGTTTTCTGGCGTGGACAGAGAATGAACGTCCTACAAGTCTAGTTTTTCTGAAGTGTGTAAATTTCATCTGTAACTATGTGCTGGGACATTGGCTGCATAGTGGATGGTGTGTCTGGAGATTGTGCTGGAGAAATATACCACGTGTATTGTGGCGGTTCACAGCCAACGGTGGTGTTACGTCTTTATAGTGACCTCAGTGGTGCAACCTGCCCAACAGGGAATGCAGCCCACCCTGGCACTACTCATAGCCAATAAACCATTGCAAGGCCAATTATATTCACTGGAAAAATAGCTAAAAGACATTTTATTTTCCCCGCGAACCAAAATGCACCCTCCCATATGTTAATGAAAAAAACTACAAAGAGCCAGATGGACTTTCAGTGCAAGTAGTGCCTGCTATAAAACATTTAAAATACCAATGTTCACCGGCTAACCTATTTCATGCCACACATTTCACATATGTATCCCTGTGAGAGACCAAAGTAGGACCAGTATTGGTTTAATTTTGCATCAACAGGTCGAAATTACTTCTACTGCACTGGTGCAGATGCAATTTTGTAGCAACAATTGGACTTAGTCGATGCAAATGCCAGTACAGTGTAGAATTTTCTGTACAAGAGCCTCACCATATATATATATATATTTTTTTTTTTCATCTATCTTAACACCATCATACCAGTGCTTAGTTTATGCAGGTGGTTCCAGGAGGTGGGCACCAGCACCTCTTTTTAGGTCAAGCCTGGGCCGCGCATGCACTGCTCTGCAAGGCATGCTGTATTGAGGTATGGCATAGAAGCTCCACCCATTTCCTGCCCATCTTTTCAATTGGCTCCTGTTACTGTCCTTTCGAAATCCTTGCTTTTCATTCAAGAATAGGCTTAGTAGTCTTTCCTTGGTATCTCCTTGTCTGCATTTGTAACCTCCCATAACGACAGGACTTTTTACTTGTGTTGATACACAGTGTGCTTTATCTAGTTGTTGAGCGCTATTTTCTTTAATGATCTTCGCTATTCCACGCACGACGTCGCAGCTCGCCCACCACCTTTTATTTTGTTATTAGTCATGTATTTTTTAATTTCCAGAGTGGTCCGCTTTAACTATAGCGGCCGCGCTTATTTAATTATTTAATTTATAGCACGGTCCGCTTTCACTTTAGCGGCAGCGCTTATTTATTTGTTTAACTTACAGCGCGACCACTTTCACTTTAGCGGCCTCGCTACAAAAGCTTTCTTTATTTTTACACTTTGTGTAAAAGCGCCCCATACACGCTTTCACTTTAATGTTGGCCGTACTCCTTTCTTTAGACGCTGCTCATTGTAACCTGAATACAGCGAGCAATGTCTAAAGCGAGGCGCGGCCACCAATAAGATGGTCTCACATTTGCGAGAGTTTGAGCTATTAGCATTAGAAATGACAATGCCTTCTATATATGTGCTGCTTTGAAAAACACACAAATAAAAGGCATTATCATTTGCAATGCCAATAGCTTAAAATCTCGCAATTGCGAGACCTATTGCATTGAAAATGCTTGTTTTTGGAGGTGGCGGCACGTGAAAAATCACCAGGCCCTTGCACTTATTTCATTATTATTATCATTATTATTATTATTATTATTATTATTACAAATTAAATACTGCCATCAGCCTGCATTTGCCACAGAATGTTTGACAAAGTAAAACATTGCCTCAGCTGTAATTTTAATATCAGGCTTATCCCCACTGTGGACATCAGCTGTGTTCAGAGGCTCTCTGAGCTGCAGTTAATCTCAGTGTGACTTGACATTCAACAAAATATAAAGCGTCCCTCTCTTGCCATGACGTCACCTCTCCCATGCTTTCCAAACCTTTTCATGGCACGAGGGAACCAATCAATGAATGACACGAAGTGACATGTCATGACTATATAGCTACCAACGTACAGAGTGAATGGCAGACAATGACGCGAGACGAGACAGAGACCAGGCAGTCTTGCGTGGGCCTGAAAATGCTCTCGAAATAAGAAACTAGTTACTTGAAAAGAGATTGCTTTCGTTTTGAAGTAAACACATTCGGTAGATGCTCTCGCTGGTTGACTTCCCTGGAGATCTCTTGCATATACAATCTGCTCGCTCTCCGTACATCAAAGGTTTCAGAGCTCACAGGCGAATTTAGAAAACAGCCTTCCTTAAAAGATTTACAGCCTCTTCACCAGTGCTTTAAATGGGCCGGTACTCACCGGTACTGAGTACCGGCACTTCTCAGATTTATCCCTCTGAGTACCGGCACTTCTCGTCTGCCGAGGAGAGTACCGGTACTCATCAAAAGGTAGGCTCATTGGCTGTGAGTGCTGGTGAGTGGAACGTGTCTCTGGCAGCCAAGGCGCCACTTCTGTATCGCCGATCTGAGCCCCAGCTGAGCTATTCAGCTGGGCTCATTTGAATAATTGCCGGGTGCTCACCATCACCCTGTGTTTGGCAGAGCAGGGTCCGTTCAGGCCCTGTGCTGTCAATCACAGTCACACTATCCTGTGCATTTGTGCAAACACAGGAATGATGGCAGTCCCCTGACAGTGGCAATCAGGCTACGGCCAGTCCGGCCCTGGTGGCAATTAAAAAAGCCATGGTAGGTGAAGAGTATAACATGGCTTTCATCATACCCAAGTCTTTTGTGTGTCTGCTTATGTTTGTGTGTTTGCCTGCATTCGTATGCCTGTTTTTTGTAAGAAAAAAGTGAGAGAGAGAATCAAAACACTCTCAGGAGGTATTTTAAAGAAAATGGGTGGCACTTTGTGTGTACATGTCTGCTCAGCGACAAAGATTCATAAATAGCATAGTAGGGAGGGTTGGTGGGTGAGTGAGTGGATAGATGAGTGAACAAGGGTGGATGTATAGATGGATGGATGAATGGATGGATGAGTGAAAGCATGGATGGCTGGGTGAAAGGGGGTGGATGATTGGATAAAAGGGAGGATGATGGGTGGATAAGTGAAAGATTGGATGGATGAATGAAAGGGAGGGAGGATGGATGAAAGGCTGGATGATGGATGAGTGGAAGGAGGGATTGAGTGAAAGGGTGGATGGAATAAAGGAGTGAAAGGGTGGATGGAATAAAGGAGTGAAAGGGTTGATGGATAGATGAGCGAAAGGATTAATGAATGAGTGAAAGGGTGGATAAAGAGATGGATGAGTGAAAGGATGAATGGATAGGTTTGAATATGGATAGGTTTGGATATGAAGGGTGGACAGACGGAATGGCGAAAACTGAATGATGGATGAAAGACTGAATAGACGACAGAATGTAAAGGTTAAATGGCGGACATCAGCAGGTAAATGGTAGGATGAATGAATGGATAGATCGATGGAAGAGACAAGACCTATCTTCTGGGGAGGGTCATGATGATTTGCTTCATTTACATTGTGCCATAAGAGCTTTGGTTCGAAGTGGGGGTATTTTCAGTGGGTGAGTGAGTGGATGGATGAGTGAGCAAGGGTGGATGTATAGATGGATGGATGAGTGAAAGCATGGATTGCTGGGTGAAAGAGGGTGGATGATTGGATAAAAGGGCGGATGATGGGTGGATAAGTGAAAGATTGGATGGATGAATGAAAGGGAGGGAGGATGGATGAAAGGGTGGATGATGGATGAGTGAAAGGAGGGATTGAGTGAAAGGGTGGATGGAATGAAAGGGTAGATGGAATAAAGGAGCGAAAGGGTGGATGGATAGATGAGCGAAAGGATTGATGAATGAGCGAAAGGGTGGATAAAGAGATGGATGAATGAAAGGATGGATGGATAGGTTTGGATATGAAGGGTGGACAGACGGAATGGTGAAAAACTGAATGATGGATGAAAGACTGAATAGACAGAATGTAAAGGTTAAATGGTGGATATCAGCAGGTAAATGGTAGGATGAAAGAATGAATGGATAGATCTATGGAAGAGACAAGAGATATCTTCTGGGGAGGGTCATGATGATTTGCTTCATTTGCTTTGTGCCATAAGAGCTTTGGTTCGAAGTGGGTGTATTTTCAGTTTCTTCCTACACATGTGCTGAAAAATATATAATATTGTGCCAAACAACAGCAATTGTATGGTATTAAGAAGGTGCAACTATTGCAAAAAAAAAGGAAATGTTAACATATTATAGCATTTCTCTTTCATTTTGTGTAATGAGTTAACTTGCTTTGTTTATATAAACACATTTCTCATGTGTATTGGTATGTGCTGCAAATAATATAGAAGTCGTTAAGTATCGTCAAGTCTTGCCTTTAGCCCCTCCCCTAGCCCCGCCCCCTCACTACACATCTAGCTCATTTTAATGAGTACCTGCACTTATTTTTTCCCATTTAAAGCACTGCTCTTCACCACAGAGCGGAAGGTCTCTGTACGTGGTTATCTCAAGAAGGGGGCACAGGGTTGGCTTCTGTATACAGATAAGTAAGAGTGACGCGCCGGTGGCGCAAAGGGCTTGTAAATAAACCCAGAAGTGGAACTCCAACTTCTGGCCTTCCTCTTTGGGCAGTCCTCCTCTCCCTGTAGCTTCTGTTAAGAGCTTGGGGATTGTGATTAGCAGCGACCTGACGATGAAAGCACAGATCAGTTCGGTGGTCTCCGCCTGCTTCTTTCATCTGCGCAGAATCCGTAAGATTGCCAGATTTCTAACCACTGAGGCTCTAATTTTGGTTACCCTTGCTCTGGTAATCTCGCGGATCGATTACGCTAACTCTTTATATGCAGGCATCCCAGCTTACCAACTCCACCGCCTGCAGCTGGTGCAGAATCACGCCGCCAGACTAATCGCTCGCCAGTCCAGTCGATGCCATGTTAAACCTCTGATGAAGAGCCTACACTGGCTCCCGGTAGGTAAACGCTGTATTTTTAAGATGGGATGCACCATCTTTAAGGCCCTTGCCGGTAATGGCCCTGCTTTCATTTCTTCCAAATTGCAGCGGTACGCCCCTCTTCGAGAACTGCGTTCCTCCACTCTTAATTTGCTGACTGTTGTACCGTTCAAGCGTAAAAAGCATGGCGGACTTAGATTTGCGGTCTTAGCCCCTCAACTATGGAACTCATTGCCTATTGAAGTAAGATCTGTGACCCTGTACTCCCAGTTCAGGCAAAAGCTCAAGACCTGGCTGTTCTCTCAAGCTTATCAGTAATACTACCTCCTCACCTCTGCACCGTCCTCTTTGCCCTGAGCGCCATGAAACCGTTTTCGGTGTACGTGCGCTTAACAAGTACTTTTAACATAACATAACATAACAGAAGTGTGCTGGAGAGCTAGAGTTGCTACCTCCCACCATGTTGACAGGACACTAGTCGTCCAGTTTGGGTTTTTCATGTGAGCGCTTCATGCATTCAGGGGACTGTTTTCTTGGTTTACTTCCAAGGCTGTACTGATCATTAACTTAGTCTGACCAATGTGGATCAGCCAGTTGCTTTACCCCTTTTGGGTGATCCCCTGCTGGTTTGTGGTCCCTTCACTCTAGCAGTCGCGGCTGTTCTCACGAAGTAGTAGTGGGGCAGGGAGAGGGGCAGGAAGGTGGGGGGATAAAAAAAATCACATATCTGCTGTCCCGCTGGTCAGCCACAGCCTCTCTTCATTCCTCTCCATCCTCTTCCTGGCTTCTGTTCAAACTTGAAGCAGGATAGGCTCCCCTAAGCCAATCATAATGCTGCAATGCAGCATTGTGATTGGTCTGAGTGCCATCGTTCGGCACTCAGATGGGGAATGGGAGCCTGGGCATGTTGTCCACCCAGGCTGTAATGCAGCCAGGGTGGAGAACATGCAAAATGCGCATGAATGTTTGGCAGGACCCAGAGAGCCGGCCAAACATTCTTGCACACTTAGGAGGGTGCCACCACTCCTCCCCCTGCGCAGCCTAGCCCCGCCCCACAAAACTGCCCCAGCACAGAAAAATAAACTGGTAATAACATTGCGTTATTATCATTTTATATTTCCTTTTTTGCTGTGCTTTAAGGCAGTGGGGCGACGCTTCTCCGCTTTAGCACATGCGCCACCCCTGCGCTCTAGGTGTACACATTCCTCCTTAGTAGCATTTCTAAAAGTAAATCTTGCTTTTGAAGGCTGTATTGTACAGTTCTTTACTGCCAGCCACCTTGCAAACAATGTCGACTTCTCACAGCCACATCCTCTACAGGGTTCATGGTTTCAGTTTATAGGAATGTGTGATAGACATCTCGCTGTGCTGCTCAAGGTAACCACAGGGCAGCTCAAGGCTTCTCAGTCTGCATCTGTTTGCTTCATTTCACCAAATGGACTAATACATCAGTAGGGTGTAAGTAAATCTCAGGACTGCAAACATGGTGCCCTTTCAACATGGAGGGAGATTGTCTACAACAAGCAATGACAAATCCAAAAGGTTTTGCCTTCAAAAAGTGAGTACGACTTATTGACTTTGCCAATGCTTGTTTCATTTGCAACAGCAACAAAACAAATAAGAAATGGCCACTGGGGGATCTCTGAATTGTACCTTCTGTAAGAAAACATCATTCAAGATGGCCACTGTAGGATACGGATACATACTTAAAAGATATTTGTAGACCCTTAAACTATAGTTCACAAACTATGACTTTCTGATACCACCATTCCCTCTTCCTGCTAGCACAGAACACACTATTGAAAATGCTGGATACATATTTTTGGGGTCTAATTGTTGAGCTATGTAGGAACTAAACAGTAATACATAAATACATGGAGTATACACGTCTGGGCAGATACTTTGAGAAGCGTTTTGTTTGAGGAAAAATCATTCCAATATTCAATTTATGTTTTTCGAAGAAAACACATTCCAAGAAGACAACCCGTGTGTGCCTCTGCATTACAAAGCACTAAATGCCATTTTGGACTGAACTGTAAGGCTAATGTACTGTTCGAAAATGGCCGATGGTCATTTTCATTAGGTAAATAAAAAAAAAAAGTATTCAAGTGACCCATTTACAATGCAGAGCTGCCGGGCTCTCTGCAAAACTGTATATTTTTTAAATACTTAAAAAATGGATTGGGAAGGGGAGTGGTGGGGTAACAACGGACTAGCTGATGCACAGGAGGCACAGAAGCTAGCGGCTTGGAAGCAGCGTACAGTTGTATGGCTGTCACCAAAAATAAGTGTTAGTGAATTAAGAAATGAATAAACAAAATTAAGACATAGATAGGGAGGTGTGGTGGAGCAATGAACGAGCTTGCATGTTGGGAAGCGGTGGAGAGAGCAAGAAGTGATCAACCCAATAGCAGTCTCCAACTGCCAGACCAGCACCAAAAAAGTGTTTAGTTTAAATAAATAGATAAATAAATAAATAAAGGAAAGGAGGAGCAATGTGGAAGAGGTCAAGGAAAAATATGAGCTCCAATGGAATGCTAAAAATCATAGACAAAAAATAGTTCCCTGATGTCTGCAGTGGCAGGACACTAATCACTCAATAAGAACATGGTAAAGAACGGACAAAGAATATGGAGGAAAGCATCAAAGAAGAAGCAGCGAAACAAGACAACCAAGGAAGTCATCCAACTAAGCACAAAGAGCAGTCCCTAAGCCCACTATATGGCCACATTTTAATGTTTTTGGATACAATAGGTTTTTGGCAACATGCAGATAAAGCAGTCCGCAGGCGAGCCCTAAAAACCCAATATCAGATTCCTTAAGTTTAACAGAGAAGTAAGGTGCTACAACACACCCAGCCTGGAAGAGGGTGGTGGACGCAGTTTGCAAAGCTCAATTGCGGATATTATCCTGCGCTAGCAGAGGAAGTGACGGGTCTGTAGAAAAATAGTTAGTGTGGCTCCTCCAGAGCAGGCAAAGAAGTAGGAGGAGCCACTTCTGACACAACATAAAACATGACTTTTTTGCTATTAAGAAGTAGGAGAAGAAACATGTGGTGTTGATGTACTAATAATGTTCTAGTGCCGCAGAGTGACCTAAAGGCAACAACTCTGCATTATGAAAAACACAACTAAGTAAATGCTTCTGTACAATCAGGAATGCAGTTGAGGAAACAACTTCCGAAATGGAAGTTACAATGTTTCTGCATTTTGAGGACAGGGGCAGAGGAATAGACTTTTGTTACAACACTCATATTGTCTCTCCCACAGGAGAGAGGTTGAGGAGGACATTTAGAGTATGACAAGCAGCACTCAATAAGTTGTAGAAATTGAGAGGCGTGGTTTGAATGACTTCATCTTCCACCAGAAACATAGCTGAAGTAGATAGTGATAAGGTGCCTCCATAATCAGGAAAACATTAGAAGAGGCTTGCGGTGTGGAAATGAGAATGTACCTAGAACAAGGTGGTAAACCAGTCATTCGGTAGAGAAATCATAGCGTGTGCTGAGCATAGCCAGGTAAAATGTTGAGAGAGTGAGAACATGCTTGGAACACCACATAGGAGCTACTGAGAGAAATGAGTGTTAAATATAGCACATATAGTTGTAATGGACATGTTCACAACTTGGGTCATCTTGGCAATGAACAATAGATGTTTGTTGTTACCCAAATCAATGGTACCCATTATATCAACCTTAGAAGGATGAAGGGCTGAGTGAACCAGGCAGGATTAGAAGCTGTGACCATGTGGTCAAACACAGATCCCTTGAATGCATGCATTAGTCCAATGAGCCATCAGACCAAGATGTGAAGAAGTGATGATGTTCCAGCATAAACTGGAAGAGATCCCTCAGGTGAACTCCCGTAGACAATACATCCTCATCCTTCAAATACATTGGAGTCCTGAGCTATATACATTCTGTATCTGAATGCTAAAGTTGGTTTAGTAATTTACATTCTACATTGCATAGTTATGCCCAGAACCAGGGGCTGAGCTTCCTTTGGCGCAGCAGGTGCAGTGACACTGGGGCACAGAGGCCCGAGGAGCTCCCATGAACCCATTTTATTGCTGTATTTCACAGTTCACCCTGCCAAGTTTTCCAGGTCCATGCGTGATGTGCTGCTCCAGTCCGGGTTTTTTCTTTGCATTCTGGGATGTGTAGTGTTGCTTAGAGCATTATAAATAAGGCTCCCGGTTTTATGGTATTCATTTTTTTTTTTACATTTCCGTCAGTATTTATCCATATTTCTTTTTTGGCCATTTTATTGGCATATATTTATTTTATATTTTGAGAATAAGTGGGGTCGTAAAATGGTATATTTGCACATTTATTTAATTGCTAAACATGCACCCATTATTTCGATGTCTGTAGTGTTTTAGAAAATTAAGCAGCCAAATATAACAAAACACTTCACAGACAAGTAACTATTAGTATTATATACAAATATAGGTTAACATATGCCTGTATTTAAAGGAATCTGCTTCTGTTTTTAAATCCCCATACTGTCTATCTGCTTAGCAGTTGATCTGGAATTCATGAAGGACAACAAGGAGAGTCACATATAAGAAGCACAATTTTCTGTATTTTTCCACTTTTAAAAATAAATACAGACAGGAAATACATTGTTTACTGTCTGTATTTATCTGTACAAATCAGTAAAAACAGAAAACTGGAAGCTTTAATTCTAAAACAGGACTGCAAGTCCCACAATTCAAAGTAAACATCCTCAACTGGAGCAGCACATCACTCATGGACCTGGGAAACTTTGGAAAACAGCGAGGGAATGCCCACTGCCCACCTCCCAATCACCCTCTTCAACCCTCAGTGACATGCAGGAACAACACCCTGGCATAGATCCTTAAAAAGCTGCTATCACAGTTAATGCGTCCCACCCTGATCAACATAGTCTCTTTGCAGGAGACACACTATACATTTTCCGTGGCGCCATCCTTCAAACCGCTGCCCCAGAAGAAAGGTCAGCGTAGGTTAGTGATATGACGTTTGGCACGTTGTCCAGCCGTTCCGTGTAATTCACGAATATCTTAGTGGTATAAAGTAAACGTATTTTGGAGGTTCAGTAAGTCCATATGAAGTTGTGTACCGTACCCTGTGCGGGCGCGATGAGGAGATTGTATGTGGAAGTGAGGCGGGAAAGAGAAGAGCGTGCGTGTGTATTAAGAGGAGGTGTTTGAAAAAACAGACAGAAGCACACCCACGTGAACCCTGGCGAGGGTAACCAATCCTACATGGCTCTGAATTAGAAAGTGAAATATTACATTCCAAATGCACAGTGACAGACCTTGATCACCACCATGTGGTGATTGTGAAGTACTGCGGTGTGTTCATCCTGCCTACATTTTCTCCTAAATACCGTATTAATTGATTTCCCTTCAACACCAAAAAGCTTTCTGTGCATAATATAATAAATCAATTGCGATGAGCGATATGGTGTACAAAAATGAAATCTCAAAGACTCGTGCATACTGGCAGAATCAATGTTTTTGGATATCAGTCCCTCCAAAAAAAAACTTTCTTTCTTAAAATTAAACAGTGCCAGCTATTCACCTCTTGATGCTTTGGAGGCGGAAAATAATGGCCCAGGTTCTTATTTATGGGGCCAAATCATAATCCTGAAAAATCCCACAGTTAGTGCATGCAGAACTGGGAAACAGAAACAGGCAGGTACTGGCCTGTGTTTCCGAGCTCTGCTGTCTTCAGCCCATGAACTAAATGGGAGATTTTTCAAGTCAATAAAACAGACATTAAGACAATTAAAAAAGAAATGTGCAGACCCCCTCTGCACCAGCACAGAAAAAAGGATCAGGACACCACTTATGGGGCCTCATTTTGGCATAGAGCAGCAAGGCACCTTGCTGTTCTTCACTAGGTCAAAGTGAATGGGCAGGAATGCAAGTATTTAAGCAATATGGGCAGGGCCGGACTGGCAACCGAAGCCGGCCCTGGCAAACTGCTCGGCCGGTCCCCCCTGGGGTGAGGGGGGGTGCAGTCAAGCAGTTCGCGAGCGCTGGTTTTGGCCGTTTTTGTTACAGGGGGCCGATATTGCCGACCCCCGGTAACAAAAACGGCCCCCAGGGGGCCCAAAACCGGCCCCCACCCTAGCAGACCACCGGGGAAACGCCCGTAGCCCGCTGCGGCCAGTCCGGCCCTGAATATGGGGCATTCCTGTCCTCTCTGCCTGCTCTGGTGCCTTTTTGGCAGCCTAGCGCCAACATAGGCAGCCTTGCATCATAGTGCAAGGGTGCCTCCATTGCAGGGAGGATTGTTTTTGTGAAGGAAACACAAAACTGCACAAAAACAATCCTACAAGGCATTTTTCTCTTTCTGTGTGTGCTGCAGAATGCTGTACACATGGAAAGAGGAAAAAACGAGGAAAAAGAAACATATGTCTCCTCATTATGGCTTCCCATGGGAGGCGTACGGATTTGATGCTTCCACAAGTTTACATCACTTTGTACATCTGGGGCAGCGTCAAATTCCATGGGTGATGCATGGGCAAACTCACCGCAACACCCATGGAACTCCTCCCGGGCGCAGAGTAATGCAACACAGCAATTTGCGCTGCATCGCCTTACTCATGATTTTTTAGGCCGCTCAAAGCCATGCAGAGTGGCATTGCTTGGCTCCATAAATCTTTATGAGAGCCTCGTGTCACGCATATGCTACTTTATTTTGCCACATGGTATTTAATGCTTATATTGATCGGAACTGAGGCACAGGTACACAAAAAGACTTGCCCAAGATCACACATTGACAATCGAATAGAATTATTTGGAATGATCCATATTTCTCTGCTTTGTCACTGCTCTTAGGTTGGGGAAGTGCATTTCCACCCCTCACATCTCTACTGAATCTATCCTGTCCTGAATGGTGAACAGGAAGTAAGAAATGTGTGAAGTTGTATACTTTTTTTCTCAACATTTGTGAAGCTGTGTGGAAAACTCTGCAACATTGCAAAGGTTGAAAAGATTTACTCTTTCCGCATCTGGGTAAAAATCATGCTTTTGGGACAATTCATGACACAAAACGTAAACTTCCCGAAAAAAAGTATATATACATTTTATAGTAAAAGTTACCGACGTGCAAGTCAGCGAAAATGATCTCTCAATGCAGTGGAAATTAATTTGCAAGCATAGTAAAACTTTCCGAAGGTGAAGTAAAACGACTAAGCTTTGCAAACAAACTACACGAAGGCCAATGATCACGAACGTCTCGAAACTTTGCCAGCATAAGGAAAACATTTTGCACATGCGACGACTCCATTCTCTATAAACCGTATCAAGATTGTCACCACATTTTCATCAAAATTGCCAAATCAGGCTTGCTCAATTAGACCCAGCCACAACTTTGCAAAACCCCGCTTAATTTAATGGACATAAATAATTTGCAATGCAATCTGGGTGGGTCATCTTATTATCATCCCATTGCCCCTCAACATGTCCGTGTCTTGCTGCCTCTTTTTATATCTATAAGTAGAGGCAGTCTAAATAAAAGCAAATAATTTAAAATCTGATCAAATATTTAAGAATTTTTGCAGGGGAAAAAAGAAATAAAACATGTGGAAGCAATATTGAAAATACAAATTAATGTGTTTTATGTCAATGGCAAAAATAATTAGAAAAGGGTAGTGCATATTTGAAATTGTTCTTAAAGTTTAGAAAACAACCTAATTAAAACATGTAGAGCCTCTATCTTGAGGACAGGTATTTCTTTATGGCTACAATTTGGGATTCCTGGTTTCAAGGTCTCCATGTCCCCCATCCATCTCCCTTCGCACGTCTCGGCAGCCTTTTTGTGTCCTTTATCTGCACCCTCGACACACTTTTAGTAGCCCCTTTGTGTGCTTCTAACCTAACAGCGCACATGCTTGTTCTGTTACAGGAAATAGGAGTCACTGAGTGACTTGGGGAGGACAACTCTGTGTGCAAAGGTGTACTACCTATTGAGGGGGCCACTGCTCAGACAGGCATCAGCTCAGCTGAGATGCTATCAAAACAAATGAATACTTCAGTTACTGCCTGATAGTACAGCAGCTAGCTTTTTTAATTTTTTTTTATTTAGGAACCATTGCAGCTCCGCCTCCCTAGTAGCTAACCCCCATATATTATAATGTAGCTACACGCTTTCTCTCTGCTTGGATATTAAGGTAGTAGTCGAGAATTGGCAGGTAATCTCCAAAATTTCAAAATATCAGCAGAAAGTTTAAAAAATGATTTAAGTTTGCATGTAACCAAGAAATCTGTGGAGCTAAGGAATCTGTTATTTCTGCAGAATATACACCACAGATTTGAACTTTCCCTCTCCATAAATGTTCATCAGAATACACAGACTGTAAGTAGACCTAATGTCATCAACCTTCCTGCTTTACTTTGCCATGCACAATAGCATTACTCAGTGACTCTGTTGAGACTCTTGGCCCAGATGTCACCAGGCTGCTCAACATTCCACATATAGCAAAGCTATGACTCTTAGCTCCCCAGACATGTTTTACTCGCTATTACTCTCCTCCACCTTAGATCTCACTCAAGGTCTCTCCTTGACCTCAAGTCATTCTCTAGTGGACTCTTCTACCATACATCACTGTCCAAAAACCTCATTTCAGAGCCTCTTTATCAAACTGCTTCCTCCTCACTGTAAGTATGGAAATCGGCAACCATCTCTGGAGCTGTTCCATCAGCACTATTTTCCCTTTGTCATGAGGGTTCACCTATACATTTTCTGCATTGCTTGATTAGCTCATTACACTAAGAAACTCCCAAAGTCAAGATATTGTTCTCTGTAGGGCAAGTCTTGGTGTTTCTTAGGATTTGGAAGAGCTTCAATTGCACCCACATGGCTGCAGACTCAAAGGAGAAGGCCACAGCCACCAATTTGCCTAAATGTAGCCAGTGGCAATGTTAATATTCTTTAGGGGTGTGCCAGCTGTAATAAGGTGTCATGCACACTGTTCTCCCCTTGGAAATTAATTTTAAGTCTAATAACCTGTGGAAAATGGGTCCCCTTTGTGTTTATTTTTTAATGACTTTTAATGTTGATGAACATTATTCTGAGGATATGGGTGTACTATGATATGGCGGTGGGGCCTTATCATGGAGTACAATCGTGAATTTCATTCTGGGTCCGGTCAGTATCATATACTTAACTTGAGCTCAACCCTGGGTAGGTGTCGCTGCGACTCTAAGGCTTGACAAAGGAACTTGGTGAAAAGCATTTAGCAGCACCAAACAATGAAATAAAAAAAGTCACACACTAAGAAAGAGACAATGCAACAATTTATAAGAATAGTGCATATTTTAATTAATTTTTAGAGACCTTGATCATCATCAAAATCCGCCAGATAGTTCCAGAGATACACATTCTAGATATTTTTTTAATCTCTTTTAAATGCAACTGCGAACAGGCATTGGTCAACAAAAAGTTTGCAAACTTTTTAAAAAGAGTTAGTGCGGGTACTGTGGCTAGGGTTGGGCGACCAAATCTGGCAGGGAAAAGGCCCATAGGGCCAGAGATACTTTGGACAGTTACCTGGCCACCAGGACATTTTTAAGGGCAGTTCCACATTTTAAAGGACAACTGCCATAGACATAAATTGAGTGGTCCTGATGCTGAGGATACAGGCTAAAGATGCCCAAAGGATGCTCTGGTTGAGGTGCAGTCAATGGGGGTATTTTTGTGGTTGCCCTTCAGTCCACGGGTGATGAGGGGAGACTTTGGCCATAGAGATCGGGGTTCCTTAAAGTCCTCTACATTGCAGTAACAGGCCAGCCAATGCTGTGCTACTGTTCTCCTTGCATCGCGTTTGGGGCAAAATCCTCAGGTAGGGGCTCTTTCAGCTCTTATGTCCCTGGAGCTAGTTCCAGGGGATCAGCAGACTAATTCTTAGAGTCACTGCTCTGGGTGAAGGTGGGAAATCAACTTTTCCCTGAGTCAGGAGCCACAGGTACAGTCCAATCTCACTATCCCCAAAAGTGCATTAGTTGCAGTCCTCTCAATAGTACAGTCCTTCTTCATGCAGGTCAAGGGCAGCAGGGCAGTCCTTCTTTGGTTCTTTCTCCAATTCCAGTGTGATATGAGGGGCAGGGTGCCAGGGGTGCCACATTTATCCCAGGAAAGTGCCCAAAGGGGACCACTCAGTCACTAGCCAATGGGCTACTCGGGCCCCTGCTACCTAGTGATGTGTTTCCTGAAATTTGTGGCATCTGGCTATCCCAGAGTGCCCCATTCTTTCCCCTTGCAAAATGGCACGACCCTTCCTTGGTCGTCAGGAGCACGGTAGCCCAGCCTAGAGGTGTGGCTACCAGTGGGCTAAACGCCCACGGGAAAAACAATTGCGGACAGATTTTCCCTCTCTGGCTCCTAATTGTGTCCAGGAACAAAAGGTATCCTGCTCAGGGGTGTTGTCGCAGTCGGCCCTTTAAAGGCGGCTTCCCCTTTTATGCTCCCCTTTTGGGCTAACACCCTGAGTGTCCATCCTAAGAAAGGAGGTCTCACCTCACTCTGTGGCAACTGCCTTTGTTCCTGGGCCTGGGACTCCTTCGCACGTTTCCTCAGGGGGTCAGAAATCTATTTGTGAGTAAGGGCCTTTGTGAGGCCACTGGACTAGCTGAAGTGAAGAATGTCAGCTTTCTAAAAGTTGCTAAGTTTTATAGTGACTTTAAACCTGGCCTTGGCATCAGGTCAGCTTTAATGCTACAAATAATTTGATACCTTAAGCGACCTTGTTAGGTAGTCCCATTCAGAGGTTAGCTAGGCTGGGAAGCCAGTCGGTAACCCTGTGTTAGCCAATTGGGCTACTAACCTTTCCACAGCAAAACAACAATTTGGAAGTATTGCTGTTAAAACATATCAAAAATCATATGTCCTACTTAATAATATATAGCTCCCTGCCATAGGGTTCCATAGGCCTTCCTTAGGGGACACTTACATATATCCTTAAGGGAAATGGTGGCTTTGCCATTAGGTGCAATGGCAAAATCAAACTAGCAGTGCAAACATTGCCCTTTCAGTATGCAGTGTTAGGCTGGTGTCCATTTTGTCCTTGTCACATGCAGGGTAGTACAAACAATGCTGCAGACATGGGTGACACTTTGCCTTACATGCCCCGACTACCATATACCAGGGACTTCTACGTAAGTCAGTACTTGTCAATTGGGTGTATCCAATTTAACATATCTTTTGCAATGGGTCAGAGCACAGGCACTTTATTCTTGGCTAGTAGGGGTGCGTGCACTGGGTTCTAATAGCAGCAAAATAGGTTCAACAAAAGGTGAAATATCTGTGGTGACTATACAAAAAAGTTAGATTTTCTACAAAAGAGAAACATGCTACTCCCACCCACTCCATCTTTCCCTCCACTGGTCCCTTGCACCATAGACTCTTCCCTCGCCTGAGTCCATGATTCTTTCTTTGCACAGTCACTGTGCTACCAATGCCCATTTCACTCAAATGAGGAGGACATCAGATGCTCTGTGTCTTCATGTGTGGGGTGACAAAGATCTTTAAAAAGACATTCCCTATCCACAGAGTATTTGGGTGCAAAGTGTCATAGTCCTCTGGAATAGCCATGCAAATCGCAATCAAGGATGATCAGACCTCCAGGCAAATTAGCATTTTGTATGCTTCAGAAATTCATATATTATTAAAACTGCCATTTTTGGGTTTTAGAATAATTTTAGTGCTCTCACCAGGTGGTGTTCTGCCTTTCTTTGCCCTATGAATGTGCCACCCCTGACCTCAACCTACTTCAGCTTTCTGCTGCTGACCATTGAAATAACCACAGATCCAAATTAAGGGTTACGCTTAGAGTTCCTGAACAGTCCTGGTGCTGCAAGCACTCTTGATCCCAGTCTTGATGCTCTTTTGCTAGCTGTTCTTGGAGACAATACATTTATTATGAAGCTCCCATAGGAATGGGGGAAATCAATTAGTTTCCGGGAACATTTTTAATACTCTTACAAAAGTCACAAAATTATGTGAATTTCATGGCTGCCAATTTTACACAGTTTTGCTCCACCAGACATTAGTTCCAGAAGAAAATGTATTGCATGAGCAAAATATGTCTTTTGGGAGACATAGTCCCCTCAAACCATGCCTCTAGCC
Source organism: Calotriton arnoldi (assembly GCA_963921515.1). NCBI lineage: Eukaryota > Metazoa > Chordata > Amphibia > Caudata > Salamandridae > Calotriton > Calotriton arnoldi. Next base: position 2,864,013 of record CAWUFW010000263.1, read on the forward strand.
AGTAGCTCTCATGACTTATGAATGCAAGTTCCACTATCATGTTAAGAATTTTCACACACGATAACCACAATATTTAGTTCTGCAAACTTTCACAGAACATTTGTGGACTTTCATGGCATTTCGAAGATTTGTACTGGCCTCAAATCCAGACCCAAAAGGACGTCTACCGAAAAGCAATTCATTCTAATATGTAATTTTAGTATTTGAACCCTGGAGGTTGCTCCTACACATAGACCCCAGTATATTCTTCTGGGAGATACCAGTGGAAAGACAGCATCCTTCTTAGCTTGGGAGTTTTCCTTCCTGCAGAATTTCTTCTTATTTCTCAGATCATGGACCGAGAAAATGGAGAGTGAAGATGTGAAAAAAAAGCAAACAATATTGAATAAAAATAAAAGAAAAACATAAAAAGAGAAGCTCAAAGATTCTAGAGGGTTTTTAAAATGTTCTCTTCATAGGTTATTAGGAACCAAAACACAATGCAGTGCCCACTTTGTACTCAGAAGTGCCAATTTGTGAAGACATATGTAAGGAAGTCTACTAAGTCAGACAAATTCTGTGTAGGTAGAAAGCACACACATTGCATGCACATACAAGTATAGGAGAGGTTTGGATTGCTTAGGTCAGATCATTCTAGAAAGGTACCAGATGCAGTGGCAAACCTTACTTCGATCTATGAACTGGCCATTCATCCCACCAATACGCACACCCAATGTTTCCAGAAGAAATTAGTCACTGTGTCCAAAGGACCGTCTGCTTGTTGGGCAATGACTACAAGGCTTTTTCTTCACACTCTCCTCCAGAGTCAGCAGATAAGGCCTCTTGATATAGTTCCCTACTACAAGCTCTGTGGCACAGTCATCATGTAATACCTTTCAATGGGATTGAGAAGGTTGAATCAAATTTTGAATGTATCAAAAGTTGCAATCCCAATGATTTGGTGACTTTCAGGTTCCATTCAGTAAAACTAGCTTTCTAGGAGGTATTGATAATCTTTGGCAGAGGCGTCATGTTTCTTTTGTCACTATAAATCCCCCAGGGTTTTTGCTTTTTGTTAGAGTTTGTGACTAAACCATAAATTCCCCTCTAACTACAGATCGATTGCTTCCCAGGGCCACCCATGAGAATGGAAGTATCCTCCATCGGTCGACTCCACCAAGGGGCCAAAAATGCTGTCCTCTTTCACATTGGCCATAATTAACAGAAAAAAAGAACATTCTGTTTCTTAAATTTTTTTTCCATGGGGCCTCTCTAGAAGAATAATTCAGCCTGCCATATTTCCTCAAGCCCACACCAGATAGCATATCACTCATTGCAAACCTAAACTCAACTTTGAAAATGCAAGCAGATCCTTCATCATCGCAAGTAAAACAACTTTCTACAAGCCCACTATCAGTGAAGTGAGACTGGCACTACTGTGCTCTTTAAGGCAAGCTTGACCACTGTCTATCAGACACCCTTACGTTTTCTCACTTTAGGAGTGTACAGTGGCTCCTTTGATTACGTGCCCTGCAGAAACTGGCCCGACAGGAACTTGAATTTTTATGACTTTTTTTAAAGATCCAATAGTAAAACATTGTGAGAACACACATTGGTTTTTAAAGGAGAAAGATAAACAATATAAAGCTTTAACAGCTACCCTCTCTTATTCTTGTTGTCCAGCAGCGTTAACCACTTATGTGCAGTGTTGCATAAGTTATGACTTTCAGCATAACTCTACAAGGTATGCTTTATCACACATGGGTGATACAGGTGAACTTGGTTCAATGCACCAGTGATGAATGTGATAGACAAGTTATTGTAGCCTTGCAAAACCCTATTAAGTATGTAGTTGGCATAGAAAGATTGCTTTTGGGTTACTAACAACCCCAAAGAGAGATCAGGAGCACCGTGGAAACAGCAATAAACCTTATTACGTTATTGACAGTATCACACACACTTTACTAAGAAGAATGAACACTTTTAAGTTAAAAGTTAAAAGATAAGTTAAAAGTATTTATTAATACAGGAACAATGTGTTTCTCAATACATCTAAAACAACTACACAGAATATTATAAAATCAGCAACAAGACACGTTATGAATAACTAGAATAAAATAAACATTTCTAGCATTGTTAAAATGTCATCTGTAACCTAAAACCCTAAAGCCTACTTGTATACTCTATACTAAGACAGCATGGAAGGCAGAGAAACTTGAAGTCTAGAGTTCCTTAGAGAGAAGAGGTGCACTGCATACCCTGTGGCAGCAAAGCCTGTCTTTATCAGCAGAGGCGTGAAGACAGCATTTCCCTTGAAGTGCAAACACCCACTGTGGTAGCAGTCAGTCGGATCTTCCTCCGGGACTTAGCTTTATCAGCTTTTAGCTTCAGGCGAGATGTAGCATATGCAAAGTTTGAAGTGTGCTGGCAGCAGGTGAGACCTTCTCTGGCAGGATCTCAGGCGATAATCTGGGCGAAGGACCTCTATTGACATGTGGTCAAGTAGCAGTCCTTATATACTAAATCTTAACAGAAATTAGTATAGTTAAGGAATCTCGGATATAGATTATGTGCATCAAGGTAAGCGTCCCAGGCGTTTCCTAATGAACATATAAGGCAAATGGACATCAATTCAGACTATATTATTTTGGTTATATGTCTGTATGTGTTTTTATTTAACCTGGACATGGTAAGGAGTAGACATATGACCCAGACAAATGTCACATTAGATGTTGTATCTATGCCATTAATCTAAGAACTTGATGCTATCACCGTTCTTACAAAGATAAGCTATGGCGGCATCTGTGTCTAAAGGAAGACATGACAATGATTCTGCATAAGCCAGGGAATATGACGACTTCAATTGTCTAAGTTAAGGAAAATGGCGGCCTCCATGGACTAAGATGGAGTCGGGGCCCACAGAAGATGGAGTTGGACCTTGGGGACTTTACGTCATCCCGGCTTGTACGTCTGAATGTGACATCATAGGGGCATGTCTAACCAATAGGGATTTGACTAAGGTGTAGGGAAATCTATGCTCTCAATTTATCATCTACAATTATCTAGGAAAAGATAGATGTCTAAAACATTTATATGTTATATGCTTGTAGCATAACGTAAAGGCCACTAATGCATTGAAGATATGAAAGATAAATAAAACATATGTGATAGTAAATAGGTCATATAGCGAGGCATGAATATTTGTAGGCTCTGCATGGTTATAGATTGTTATTGTTATTGTTAAATTGGACTTGTAGAGCGCTTATTACCAGCAGGTCTCTAAGCGCTTCAAGAAGATCAGCGTCAGTTCCAGGAGAGTACTGTCAGAGCCGGGAGTGTCAAGCCCATGCTTCCGTAAATAAAAGGGTTTTGAGTTTTTTTCTGAATGGAAGGAGACATCTTTCTGCCCGAAGCTGGCCCGGCAACCTGTTCCAAAGTGGTGGTAATAGGACAGAAAATGCACGGCCACCTTTAGTAGTGTAATTAAATCGCAGGCATTTTAAAAGGCCTTCCGTGGAGGACCTTAGTGAGCGGCAGGGAACGTATTTCTCCAGGCGTTCCTTGATGTAAATGGGTGCCTGACCGAATAGGGCCTTATGTGTGATGCAGAGGCCTTTAAATTTAGCCCTTTGCTTAATTGGCAGCCAATGGAGTTGTTGCAATAGGGGTGATACCCACGTGCGCCTCGGTAGTTTGAAAATTAACCTGGCAGCATCGTTCATCACCACCTGAAGTTTGCTCACCAGTGAATCTGGTAGACCGATATAGAGCGAATTCCCGTAGTCCAGCCGGGCCAGGATCAGAGCGGACACGACTGTCTTCATGGTAGAGAAGGAGAGAATGGGGGAGAGTCTCTTCAGCTGCCTGAGTAGGCCGACACAAGTTCCAAACACGGTGGAAACTTGATTGGCCAGTGAAAGATTGGCATCAATTTTGATTCCCAGACTTTTTACCACCGGAGCTGGGGCTGGATTGTCACCCAGTTCGTGCGGCCAGAACAGGGAATTCCAAGGATTACTCTCAGTGGGGACGGCCAAAACCTCAGTCTTGTCCGGGTTAATCTTGAGTGAGTTGGCCGTCATCCACTTAACCGTGAATCGCAGTATGTCTTGCGCCCGGGAGTGGGCCTGCGGGGTGTTTTCTATTTGAAATATGATTTGCGTGTCATCCGCATAATTAAATACCTGGCAGTCCATCAAAGCCAGGGCCTTTATCAAAGGTCTGAGGTATATGTTAAACAAGAGGGGGAGAGCGCCGACCCCTGTGGGACTCCACAGGGGTGGACCCCTCTCTGAGACCCAGTCGCCCATCTGAATTTTTTGGGTGCGGTCGGTTAGGAATGAGGCAATCCACTGAAGGATTGGGCCGCCAATCCCAATGTTATGTATTTTTTCCAGGAGAAGGGAGTGGCTGACTGTGTCGAACGCTGCCGACAGGTCTAGGAGGACTAGGGCACATGGCTTCCTGTTGTCTGATGAGATCCTCATAACGTCAAGTACTGACAGCATCACCAGTTCAGTACTATGGTGAGCGCGGAAGCCAGCATGCCTGTCTCCCAGAAGATGGTGGTCCTCCATGAATCTAGATAGAGTCTGCAGGACATATTGTTCAATGATTTTGGCCAGAAATGGGAGCTGAGATATCGGTCTATAATTTTTCATATTGGAGGCGTCCGCTCCTGTCTTCTTGAGTAGCGGGATTACTCTGGCTTCCTTAAAGTAACTGGGAACCTTCCCGGTTTCCAGCGAGAGGTTGAGCAAGGTAAGGATATCTCCCTCAATCTCTGGGAGGGCTAGTTTGAAAATCCTAGGAGGGCAGGGGTCTGCGGGTGAGCCGGATTTGATTTTGGATGCAATGTGACGTAAGGTCTCTATATCAAGCGTTTGAAAGGAAGAGATCAGCTCCACCCTCTTACCCGAGGTCTTCACCTCTTCACTGAAGATTTGCTTAAAAGGGGAATTGTCGATATCCACCAGGATATCTTGTATTTTATCGGAGAAGTAGGATAAGAATTTGTTGCATTGATCCTGGTTAGACGGCGTCTCCAGTGATTGTTTTTGACAAAGTTCCTTGAGGATTTTAAACGTTTCTTTTTGTTTGTTAGATGCCATCGAAATCCTATTTTCATAATATTCAGCTTTCCTGGTAAGAAGGGCCTTTTTGTAAATGGCAACTCTTGCCCTGTACTCAACTAGGGCCTGTGGCTCGTACGTTTTACGCCACCGTCGTTCGTGGTGGCGAAGCATGCGCTTCAAAGCCCTAAGCTCCTCCGTGAACCAGGGTGCTCCCTTGCCTTTATTACCAATTCTTATTTTCTTGATAGGGGCTAATTTATTGATGGCAGATAATAGCTGGCTAGAGATGGATTCAGTCCACTCTTCAATATCTGCTGTCTCTGGTCTCCTGAGGGGTTTTTCTCTAAGTGTATTTCTTAGTATGGGGCCTTCGATTTTTGTCCAGCTTCGGACTAGTTTCCAGTTGGTAGGTGGGCGTCCATCGTGCCTAGCCAGGGGGAGTAGAAGATTGATCAAATAGTGGTCTGACCACGCACAGGGGAGGGTCTCCACTAGGTTTACAGATGGGAGGGTAGTCCAGACCAGATCAAGGGTGTGTCCTTTCTCATGTGTCGGGGTCATTACTAGCTGTTTAAGCTCAAGGGTAGTGAGCGTCTCCTCTAGGTGTTGGGCCTGTGCGCCTCTAGGTTGTTGGTCCCAGTGGTAGTTAAAGTCTCCCACCACCAACAGTTGTTTGAAACGTGATCGAAGATTGGTGACACATTCGATAAGGAGATCCACGAAACGTGGGGGGCATTTAGGTGGGCGGTAGACTACCATGATTACAATACTGGAGGAGCTAAGACATAATTTACTTATTAAGATGTCCGCTCCTTCCAGATTTTCTCCTGATAACTTCTCAATTCTCAGGTGATTTTTAAACACAAGCGCCACCCCCCCTCCTCTTTTACCTGCTGACCTGTTATGCCAGATGGCATCATACCCATCAGGGAGTGATGCTGTTATGGTGGGACCAGAATCCTCATCAAGCCATGTTTCAGTCAGGGCCAGTATGTTGGCGTTATCATTTTGTAGGAGGGTGAAGGTCTCGGGGGCATGTTTCTGTAGGGAGCGTGTGTTCAGGACAGAGAGTTTCAGGTTATTACTATTGCTATTGCCAAAATTGTAATGGCTCAGAGTGTGCACAGGAAAGGGACTAGGTGACTTTCCCACCTGTGAGATGAGGAGGCCTTCTCTCTGGAGTATATTTATTGTCTCCCATTTTAGGGGGCTGGACCTGAGATCGAGGGATCTTAGTTCGTCCCCTGAATAAACCTGTAACAGGTCAGGGATCCTGTCCCCTGGACCCGTTCGGGCGCGGACGGGCGCAGACGGGCTTGCCTTAGGCGCGCCCGCTGCGCGCGTCCACTCCAGCGTGTAGTTTTGAAGCCTCTCGGGACCCCTGGCCCCTCCCCGCCAATCAGCCCTGCTGTGCAGCAGCTGACACCCCCAAGGTCGCTAGACCACGTGAGAGCGTGCGGGAGTTAGAGGGCTGAGCCGGCCACGAGGAAGCTCCGGTGTGCCTAGTGAGTAGCGCGGCAATCTCATGCAGGTAAAAGCGCTCAGGGCAGTTATAGCGACTAAGAGCAGGTAAAACACAAGTAAAACCTCGAACAGGCACTACCTGGGCTACTGCGTCTTCTTTCAGTGCGCGTCCACTCCAGTGTGTAGTTTTGAAGCCTCTCGTGACCCCTGGCCCCTCCCCGCCAATCAGCCCTGCTGTGCAGCAGCTGACACCCCCAAGGTCGCTAGACCACGTGAGAGCGTGCGGGAGTTAGAGGGCTGAGCCGGCCACAAGGAAGCTCCGGTGTGCCTAGTGAGTAGCGCGGCAATCTCATGCAGGTAAAAGCGCTCAGGGCAGTTATAGCGACTAAAAGCAGGTAAAACACAAGTAAAACCTCGAACAGGCACTACCTGGGCTAGCGCATAATCAAATGAAAACATAATTATACTTCACAATCTATCTATAGTATTTTATGCGACTTGGCGAATAAATATGCCAGTGATAATATAAATAGTCCAGATTAAAAATAGGCGGTGTAAAAGGCAGAAATTCAATGAGTCTATTAAAGAGGAAAAGAACACTTTCTTTTAAGCTCTAATTTTGTACAGGCTTTGTGGTACATATGATGGATACAGGTTGTCATTCGTCATCGACTTATTGAGTTCACTCCTCATCAGGAGACATGTCAACATCGTCGGGTGCACACACAGCATACGTGTGATATTTGTGAAATCCATACAGAGCATGTTCATAGTGAACAGGTGGTGTGTTAAATGGTTATTGGTTGCTCATCTTGTTGGTTGCAGCTCTTCTCCAGAGGGCTCGAACAATAGCAACGAGTCAAGCCATTCGTCAACAGCTGTGTCAAAAAGTGCCACTGGTGATACTGCTCTGTCATAGGTAGCATCCTGTAGAACATCAATTCAGACCACATTATTTTGGTTATATGTCTGTATGTGTTCTTATTTAACCTTGACATGGTAGGGAGTAGACATTTGATCCAGACGAATGTCACAATAGATGATGTATCTATGTTAATATTTGAAGAGCTTGATGCTATCAGAGTTCCTAGAAAGATCAGGTTTGGCGACATCTGTGTCTAAAGGCAGACATGACAATGATTCTGCGTAAATCAGGATATGGTGACTTCCATTGTCTAAGGTAAGAAAGATGGAGGTGTCCATGGACTAATATAAAGACGAGAACTACATAAAATTGAGTCGGCCCTTAGGGACTTTGCGTCAGCAGAAGATACCCCATCGTTTTTACAACACATAACGCCAGAGTCATGGCTTACAAAATTGTCTAAACTATACAGAACTAAAGGAGGCTTTGAGTTTCCTTAAACTCAAACCACAAGAAATAATGCCTGTATACTAGCTTCCAACACAAAACAATCCCACTGCCCATTAAAAGGTACGCTATTGACCCCAAGCCAAACATTAGAGATTCAATACTCACACCTAAAGTGGGTCTGTAGTAAGAGTCTTCCTTTGCTTTCTCTCTGCTCTACGTCAATCGATTCATGCAAGCATGAAGTTAGGCAGAACTGCAACAAACATCCATCATACTACACCAATTCCCTTGACACCAGTCTGAATACAAAATCTCAGTTCTCGAAGTTGTCAAGAAAGCAACAGGCAGCTGGTGGCTGTTGGAAGCTGTTCATCAAAAAGGTACAAACTTTGTCCTTCAGACAACAAACACAGAAATTGTGGAGGCCTTTGCCTCCTATTATAAAGGGCTTTACACCCCAGTAAGCACAAGATCTGATTGGGACTGCGAGGAACTTCTTGCCGACTTCTCTCTCCAGACACTTACCGCAGACGTGCAAGACGCCCTAGAAGCCGATCTCACAGAAGAGGAACTCTCCAGCAATCTGGGGTCATTAAAGTCAGGGAAAGCGGTGGGCCCAAACGGACTACCAGTTGAGCCCTTCAAGGGCTTGACTACCAAAATTGTACAACCAATGGTTAGAATGTTTGACCAGGCGAGGGAAATAGGCTCACTGCCCATAGACCAGCGCACAGCCACGATAGAGGTAATACACAAGACATTGCCTCTAGACAGCTGCAGTTCATGCAGGCCGATCTCCCTGCTGAACGTAGAGGCTAAGGTGCTGGCCAAGGCCCTAGCAAATAACTTAGTTGATGTCCTAGCTACCGTCATTCAAATAGACCAATCTGGCTTTATGCCACATAGAAGCACCCGCCACAACCTGCGGAGTTTATATGGAGTCCTACATATGACAAATGCCCTCTCACCCCAGCAGGCGGTGTTAATGGTACTAGATACCTCAATGGCCTTCGATAGCATAGAGTGGCCCTATTTGTTCGCTGTGCTGTCCAAACTGGGCTTCGGCCCAAAATTTTGCAACTGGGTAAAATTGCTCTATCGGGGCCCACTTTCAAGAGTGAGAGTCAACGGGGCGGTGTCAAGAAGCTTTGCGTTGCGTAGTGGCACCAGGCAGTGTTGCCCCTTGTCACCACTGCTATTTGCTGTGGCGCTAGAGCCCTTGGCACACTGGATTAGGACGTGTTCCCCATGTCGGGCCCTCCCCCGAGGCTCTCGGCAAAGTGTGTTGCTCCGATAATTGAAGAAGGCTCTAAATACTTGGGCATCTATGTAACCCGCAATCACCAAATATTCCTACAGCAAAACCTCTTCCCCCAATTGAACAGACTTCACACCGACACAATACATTGGCGCACCCTGCCACTGTCCTTAATGGGCGGAGCAGCCTTGTATAAAATGAGGACCTTACCATGCCTCCTATATATTCTGCAGAATACTCCCTACTCAGCCCCAGCAACCTTCTTTAAACAGGTAGCCCAAGAACTCCGCATTCTGCTATGGCAAGAGGGCGCCCCGTATTGCCCTAAATAGACTGCAAAGAGGCAGTACCAGACATTAAACTCTATTACTTCTTAGTGACGTTAGAAGCACGTACAACAAACAAATCAAGAGTGCCAAAGCCGATTACTTCAAACTCCAACTTTCACAAGCTGCTAACCGGCCCAAGAAACTATTCGAGCTGATCAAACAGCAGTCAGCGGTAGGCCCGATTAACCCTGTTTCGGAAAGCTGCCCACCTTCTTGCGATGATCTTGCTGCTTTCTTTACTGAGAAATCAAGGCTCATCAACATTGAACTCGCCACTAAGAAGGCGCTTTACCATCCCCAGGGTCTGACCCACCCTTTGATCCCTCAGAAAAGCACAAATTGAGCACCAAGAACAATGCGACTTGGGACACTTTCTCACCATTCAGTGAAAGCGACATCAACAAGATTCTCCAGAACATCAATCCTTCTAACCACTTCAGTGACCCGCTGCCACCGGCCATCTTCAAAGAAATCAAGAATGTACTCATTCCCACTTGGACAAGGATTGTAAATGCTTCGCTATCACAAGGCATGATCCCAGAATGCCTAAAAGCAGCGCAAGTGTCTCCTATCCTAAAAAACCTAATGCAGATAAATCTGACTTTAATAATTTCCGCCCTATCTCCAACATCCCCACCTTAGCCAAACTACTTGAAAATGCGTACTGTCCCAACTCTGTGTTCACATAGAGAATTTCCAACTCCTAGACCAGCATCAATCCGGCTTTCGGAAGGGGCACAGTACTGAATCGGCTCTTTCGCACGTTATGGACGACATCCTAAAAATGCTGGACCAAAATGATGCCTGCCTCCTAATACTACTGGATCTCTCTTCCGCCTTCGACACGGTCAATCACGACAACCTTCTTTCCATTCTGAAGAACAGGATGGGATTCTCGGGCCTGGTGTTCCAATGGTTCTCATCCTTCCTTCACAACAGATCACAAAGAATCAAGGCAAATCACTCCCTCTCCCAGCCATCCCCAGTTCTCATGGGTGTACCCCAAGGGTCCGCCCTATCTCCTATCCTCTTTAACCTTTTCTTGGAACCATTAGCTAATCTTCTAAACGCTTCGAACACTCTCTTCCATATGTACGCTGACAACACACAACTTTATGTGAAAATCTCATCCCCGGACAACCTAATCTCACTCAACACTACCCTAAATATTACACAAAACTGGTTAACAGAGAACCATCTACTACTAAACACTTCTAAAACGGAATTTCTTCTCATCTCTCCCCCGAACCATGTCACCAAGCTAGACCCTTGGTTGAATCTCCTCACTGCCTTCAACTGCTCCCCTCTTATCATTGATTCAGCCAAATCTCTCGGAATCACCCTTGACAATCACTTGAACATGAAAAATCATATCAGCAATGTCTGTAAGGGAGCTAATCACCTAATGAGGACACTCAGAAACATAAAGCCTTTTCTCCCACAGAAAGACTTTAAACATGTGGTACAGGCTCTGGTCCTACCGAGACTGGACTATGGTAGCGCCACGCTCTGTGGCCTTCCCAAATACACGCTGGCTCCCCTAAGGGCTTCACTGAACACAGCGGCCAGACTGGTTACAGACACCAAACGTAGAGAGCACATATCTCCTATTTTAAAATCTCTTAATTGGTTGCCCTTTGAAGCTCGAATTCAGCTAAAGATTGCCGTTTTGGCGCACAAAGCCCTGCATCTCAAAACTCCAAAGTACCTAACTCAAAATCTGGAACTATCTTGCGGTGGTAGAGCCTCAAGAAGTGCTATCACCCTCCTCCTGAAACCTCCCATTTTTCGAAAAAAGAGAACTGGTGTCCGAGCCTTCTCTGGAGCAGCCCCTAGGATTTGGAACTCTCTTCCACCGGAATTACGCACAATCTCTTCAACGATTACTTTCAAACTGGAAGCCAAAAGATTCCTAATGAACAAATTTTTACCTTAATTGTAGACAATGATCACGTGCTCGTCCACATTTTGACTGCAGCCATTGTTCACTCTTTTGTTGTTATGCTTCCTCACCGCATTTAGAAGCCTGTCTTATCTTTGCATAGCGTATTACTCCCCGTGATTCACTGGTCCGATGTGTGCGAGTATTATGTCTGTTTATCCCTACCTATAACCGATACTGGAATTAGGCCCTTCCTCACCGCAGGTTATATCTCCTCTCTAAGCCTGCTTCATACCTGGTTATTGTACTACTATCCGTGTCTCTTTTGTCTGTGAAATACTCAGTTAGGTGGTTAGAATGAAGGCGATAACCTCCGGGTGTGCTTCCATATCTGTTGTCATTATTTGAATGTTGACTTACTTTCCGTCCTTGTAAAGCGCTCTGATATCCCTGGGATCTTGTTCGCGCTATATAAAACTTTATAAATAAATAAAATAAATAAATAAATTACTGAGCCTCACAACTTATAGTAATAAATGACTGGGTCTACGCAGTTAGGGAGGAACCGGCCTATAGAATGGACAGAGAAGTGATGCCAAACGGGAATTATGAGCCTCTTTTATATGCTCATATGACACATCAAGACTGTCCAACACATACTGCGATGGTGGTCAAAAGCTGGAGAGAGGCAAACAGATATTTGAGCTGGCATGATCAGCTGACAGGCATGATGCCATGTGATTTGAAGACCAACTGAGGGAGATGACCACTCTGGAGGGGTTCTCAAGATGGAGGACCATAGGTATTGAGCATCTAGGGGACATGGGGCGGGGCGCCCCTCCCCTTCGACGATCTGAAACAAGAATATGACTTGGCACTCTCCCAGAGCTTTCCCTACACGTGACTCATGCATGCCCTAAAAATATACATACAGCAAGGTACAATCCTCCCAGATTATTCCCCTCTAGAAGACAATTAATAGACCCCACTCCTGACAAAGGGACGTCAACAGTATATTGGAAAAAAATGAATAATGCACCAGACCCACAAGCCCCCCTTAGAAGGGCCTGGATGGATGATCTGGGCAATATTGAAGATGAAGACTAGATAGAGGCACTGCAGAGCCCCAGAGACAAAGCGATCCATGCGAGATTTAGGCAGGTACAGCTCAGGATCGTACACCGTTCATACTACCCCCACACATTTCTACACAAATGGGGTAACATACCGATGGCACGATGTGCAAGAGGCTGTCAACAGGAGGGATCCTTTTTCCATATCCTATGGGAATGCCTAGTGATCAGTTCATTTTGACAAGGTGTGACAGCAGTGATGTCGAGAGTATTGGGGGTAGAGGTGTTGGTGGATGCCAGGTGGCTCCTGTTGATGATCAAGGGAGAGGGAGACTGGCCCCGACACAATAGACTCTGGCTGGCCATAGCTGCAGGAGTTGCAAAACGCAACATAGCGCGACGATGGGGAGCGCCCCTCACCCCATCAGTGGCAGAATGGGAGGCCGACTGAGATTGATGCCAATGAGCAGAGGAAGTAATATACAAAAGCAGGGGATGCATCAAGAAGTGGAAAAGATATTGTCTCTCTGGCGGAGCTACAGGGGCATATAGAGAGGGCCCAGCGTTCTCTGATACACTACTCCACTCACCTAACAGTGAAAGAAAGTAAACCGGATACGAATCATACCCCACGCAATGTAGAATTACAAAAGAAAATGCTTTGAATGATTCCAAAGTGACTCCTATTATATAATCCAGTCATGATGTAACATAGCTTTCGAATTCAATTCTGGTGATGTCAATGCAAACGCTCTCAGCCTTGTGATGTCAAATGAGCTGGTTTAATAAAAATAATTACAAAATTTAAAAAAAGGCACAAACTTAGTAAGCCACTCAGAATTTCAGTGAATGTCCAACTGGCCTTCAAGCTCCTCAACATAACCTGCAAATACCCAAATGGCCTTTAAGCCAATGCATCCAGTATAAAGCCCTTAAATACCTCAAAAGCATTCAATGCTAGTCCATATAACAGTAGACACTGTTATCAAATGCTCATCTACTTCTGGAAATCATGATCCAAATGAATTGCTAGTCTTTTCAGCATCTGAAAGAGTTTATTATCTTTGAATTACCTGCTTAGGAATCAAAAGTCTCATAAAAGAGATACTATGTCAGAGTTGACCATGTACAATTTTGCAATTCTGGATTTCAACAAGTTAAAGAGCTCTTCACGATGTATAGGATTAGAGGTGGGTAAGGCCAAAAATTAACAGGGCGAGCAGAGCCAATAGTGTGGCTTGGTTTTTAAAGCCCGTGCATGAGTTGAGCCCTGAAAATGTATGCCATGTATATCTTACAACAAACATTATGGAAAACATGATAAAGTCTCTTCAAAATTAAAAAAGTGTATTTCTTCAAAATGTGGATGCTTTGAAATTAATATGTGAGATTATAGCATTGCATTGAGAAGTACTTATTAAAAGTGATCGTTTTAAAACATAAACTAAGAACCATTCCTGCACCCTGATCCCACCGTGGCAACAATGCAGTTAGTGAATTAAGAGGCAAGACAATTGTCACGTGAACCCTGTATGTGGCCCAGATTCTTATAGATAGAGCAACATTATGGTCTATTCAATCAAATATAATAGGTTTTTTGTACAGCTGGTATTCTGAACTCATGTATTTGAAGGTGCTTTCACCTTGGAAAATGAAGAAAAAAGAGGATCATAAAATAAAATATTTGTCTAAGATCACACAGTTTGGTTAAGCAAGCAACTGCAATTAATCCAGAATTTCTGGTTTTACTTTGTACAAATCAGCCTTTAATTGGATATCTATTTGTTTCTTCTTGTTACCCTAAATGTTAATGCTTTGTTGTTACCTCGACGCATGAAGGTAGAGCATGGGTGACAGGTTGAAGCCATATGAAAGATCAGCTCATTGTGGGGCCGAGGTTCCAACTGGATCTGGAGCAGAGTCAGGCTTCAGGCTCGAGCCCACAGTGGATCACTCACCTTTATATAGGAGGCTCAACTGGGTTACTCTTCAGAGCATCTGGGTTGGTCAGATGGTAACTGCGTTTCCTTTTTCCGATTGGGCGCCTTTTAGATATGTTTGAGATTGTCCACATTTGGGCTCTCTTGATGATTTTGGTGCCATATAACAACACTGAAAGGAACAAAAATAAATGGTGCAAACTAGCACACCATTACAATATGTAAAACGGCGCTATATAGCACCACGCTGGCAGTTTGTTATCCGTGCATACAAGGAGCCTAATTTTTTTCTCCTCCTTACATCCAGAACCTTTAATGATGTTGTAGGTGAAAGCATATGAACAGCACACCCTACTGTTGTGTGAAGTGGAGCATGCATAGATACTTTTCCTCCTAATAAATGCAAGACAAGGCCCCTCCACCCTGCACTTTACAGAGAGCAGCGACAAACATGCAGCGATCACAGGTTTCACTTTCAAAATAGTCAGGTACACTAGATTACGTGATTAGAAAATAGAGCAACGCATTGCTAATTCACCGAAACGATTTCCACCATAAGCTCTGCACTCTTCTGTGTAGTCTTCTAATTAGCAAAACAACTCCATCATAACGTGGAAACCAACTATCTTCTACATAGTCGTGTTTCAGTCCTTTTCGTGGTATCGAGTCAGCCTTACCTAGCATTAGAAGGAAGCTCCTTCTCACCATGGATGACAAAAAACGAAAACTGCTCTGAAACTGTTTGACTTTCTTTCCAACTGCAGTCAAAACAAGCAATGGTAAAGCCAACAGATCTCGCCTATGTGAGAGCCATTTGCTTTGCTAATGTGTTTTAGCCATGTTGTACATCGGCATGGCTAAAAGTTAGTAGTGACGAGGAGAGTGGTGCAGAGTAGAGTGGAGTGGAGTAGAGTGTTGTAGAGTGGAGTGGCGTAAAGTTGAGTGCAGTAGTGTGGAGTAGAGGGGAGTGGAGTAAAGTGGCATAGAGTGGAGTGGCATAGAGTGCAGTAGAGTGTCGTAAATTGGAGTGGTGTAGAGTCAGGTGTCAGAGTGAAGTACAGTGGCATGGAGTGGGGTAGAGTGTTGTAGTGTGGAGTGGCATTGAGTGGAGTTGGGTAGAGTGGAGTAGAGTGTTGTAGAGTGGAGTGGCAGAGTGGAGTAAAGTGGTGTGGAGTAGAGTGGAGTGGAGTCAAGTAGCGTAGAGTGTCACAGAGTGGAATAGAGTGGAGTAGAGTGGGGTATAGTAGAGTGTAGTACAATGGTGTATAGTGCAGTGGTGTAGAATGGAGTACGTTGTCAAAGAGTGGAGTATCATAGATTGGAGTGGAGTAGAGTGGAATGGCATAGAGTGGAGTGGTGTAGAGTGGATAAGGGTGTCAAAGAGTGGAGAACCATAGAGTAGAGTGGTGAAGAGTAGAGTGGCATAGAGTGGAGTGGTGCAAAGTGGAGAGGAGTGGCATAGAGTAGAGTGGCATAGAGTGGAGTGGCATAGAGTGGAGTAAAGAAGCATGGAGTGGTGTAGATTAGAGTGGCGTGGAGTGTCATAGAGTGGAGTGTCGTAGAGTAGAGTGATGTAGAGTGAGGTGGCATAGAATGGAGTGGTGTAGAGCGGCATAGAGTAGAGTGGAGTGAAGTAGAATGAAGTGGCATAAAGTGGAGAAGAGTGGCATGGAGTGGAGTGGCGTAGAGTGGAGTAGAGTATTGTAGAGTGAAGTGGCATAGAGTGGAATAGAGTGTCATAGATTGGAGTATCGTGGGATGGCGTAGAGTGGAGTAAAGTGGCATGGAATGTTATGGAGTGGGGTACACTGTCATAGCATGGAGTGGCATGGAGTGGTGTGGAATAAAGTGGCATAGAGTGGTGTGAAGTAGAGTGTTGTAGAGTGTAGTGGCAGAGTGGAGTAGAGTGTTGTGGAGTGTAGTAGAGTGTGGTAGGATGTTGTGGAATGGCGTATAGTGGATAGGCGTAGAATAGAGTGTTAAAGTGGAGTGTCAGAGTACAGTGTCATAGAGTGGAGTGTTGTAGAGTGGAGTGGTGTAGAGTGGCGTAGAGTGTCATAGAATGAAATATTGTTGAGGGGCGTAGAGTGGAGTAAAGTGGCATGGAGTGTCGTGGAGTAGGGTACACTGTCAGAGTGGAGTGGTGGGTGGTGGAGTAATGTGGCATAGAGTGGTGTGAAGTAGAGTGTTGTGAAGTGAAGTAGAGTGTTGTGGAGTGGAGTAGTGTGGTGTAGAGTGGAGTGGCGTAAAGCAGAGTGTTAAAGTGGAGGGTAGTAGAGTACAGTGGTATAGAGTGGAGTGTTGTAGAGTACAGTGAGGTAGAGTGGAGTGTTGTAGAGTGGAGTGGTGTCAAGTGGAGTAGTGTCAGAGTGAAGTGGAGTGGGATAAAGTGGAGTGGCATAGAGTGGAATGTTGTGGAGGGGTGTGAAGTGGAGTAAAGTGTTGTGGAATGGCGTAGAGTGAAGTGGCATATAGGGCAGTGACAGAGTGGAGTAGTGTTGTAGAGTGGAGTGTCAGAGTGAAGTGGCGTAGAGTGGAGTGGCACAGAGTGGTGGACAGTGGAGTGGCATAGAGTGTCCTAGAGTGGAATGGTGTAGAATGGAGTAGAGTGGCATAGAATGGAGTGGTGTAGAGTGAAGAGGCATAGAGTGGAGTGGTGTGGAGTGTAAAAGAGTGGAGTGGCATACAGTGGAGTAGAGTGGAACGGCGTAGAGTGTATTATGCATAGTGTGGTAGTGCATGGCCATTACAGACAATACATTGTCAATTGAAATGATTATTACAATTGCACACACTGCTAAAACCTTACAGTGCACAAATGTTAATGTGTGGAAATCGGCATCACCTACTGTATTGACTTGTTTCAATATTTCTATCACACTTCAAAATTATAAAAAAATGTGCCTCATTTATGCTTTCCTAATTCTGATGTATTCTGAGATATTTGTACAATTCATTACTGGCATTTAAATGTTGTTGTGTGATTGAAAAAATAACATCCTTCAGTCTTTCCTTACAGCCCAGTACGCAGCAAGATTGTCACATAAATCATCTCACATTGCAGTCAAAGAAAGAAAAGTAAGCACCAATCCCCCCTGGAAGACAGAACCTAACTTTTGAATGCACATCAAAAATGACATGATAAAAATAAAATGTAAAGGCCTGTTTATTGCTCATTCACTTTTGATTTCCAGCATGGTTATTTTGGGGATGCTTCAGCACCCCCCACTCTCTACTTCCAGTATCTATAACATGGGTGTGAAATAGAAGAAGAGGATTGTTTATGATATTAGTATGGAGCACTGGACAAAATAAACAAGCTCATAGACATACCATTGTTCTTCACAGGCATGTGAGATTGATGAACTGGTAGTGGCATAGATAAGCAGAATCAGTCTAGCAGAAAGATGGGAAGCAGGAAAGATTTTCAAAGAAATATAGTATGTTTACTGCTTCCTCAACAACTAAACAAGGGAGACCACTAAACACATGTGTATTCTCATGGAGTGCCTCACAAAAAAGTAAAAAAGAGTTTTCAGAAAGCGAGCATTCGTAGAAAAATACAAGGAGCCTGTCAGAGAGGCGGTAAACAGGCTATGCTCCACCAAAGGAGCAAAAACATGCTGGACAGCTTAATACAAATATAGCCAGCAAATAGAAAGCACGCAAATGTGAGTTAGAAAGCAGAAAGGCAAGGATGAGCAATGGGCAGAATACATTCCTAAGCAAGCTTTCAGCATGCCCCCAAATACATCTTTGCTGTGCTGCCTGGTAGGCTTCTACCTAAAAAGGATTGAGGAAGCTAAATTACAGAAACGCCCCATAATTTGTAATGCGCCAAAAGGAACATCATAAGCTTGTCTATTGTGTAAGATTTGTGTCTCTTGGCATGGATAACAGATACTAAATCAATTCTACGTGAACTTTCAAATGTCTGCAGATAACAATCAAATCCAACTCCAGCTAGACAAAATGTTTACAAGTCAACCAACATACCCTCATGCTTCAACCATGTGCTCTTCTGCAGGGGCGTAGGAGACACTAAAATTCTGGGGGGGACAGGGACAACCTTGTGGACTTTCCAGTGACCCTATGCAAATCACCGCCCGTTAAACAAATACAATCACATACTTTCGAAGTGAAATATTGAGAAAAGCAGGCATGTAGTCACAGTTTGCATGTATGCTTTATTGTTATTTACATCCATATAGTAATCAGACCAAATGTTAAAAAACATGTATATGAATCTTGCATCTTCATGCACCAGGCAAACAGAGGTCGCTGACTTAGGGTGGGGGCGTCGTGTTTGCAAGTGCATTATGGTTTGAAAAGTACCTGCTGCTGCATTCCTGGTCTCCAGCAATTTTCAGGCAACAATAAAAATGTGAAGATAACTTTGGTGATTAATGTTCTTTATTGAGAGAGATCGGAGGTTTGTCTAGTGGAAGTTTTTACTCATGGTAAGGTAGCCACAGTGGGGAATATGCCTGCTGCAAAGAACGTGTACCACGCAGATCACAAAATGCATATCATGTAAATAGGTCAGTGAGTTACTGCTTTTGTCTGAGAGATTCTTTTGGTATTTGCAGTTTATAAGTTAAAATCCTAAAATTGAACAGTGAGCTATTAACCGTCATCAAAGAGCTGCATGAAAACTTCAAGGTATAGATTAGAACGTTATGATTTTTCCCCAGTCTTTCCTTATCCTAATGTTGGAAAATGGGTCCATTAGGATAGAAATCAATTCTGATTATTAAAGAGAACCCCCCAACCATGGTGTTCTGAGTTTGTGCTTCTCTAGTGTTGCAAAGCCATCCTGTGCCCTGGGCACTCCCCAACTTTTTGCTGACTGGTACTGGTGGTACCTGACTCAGACTGACCCTGGCCTCTGCCTAAACAGGCCCAGGACCAGTGCTATTCTGAAAGAGACACTTAAAGATACTGTGAAAACCCCTACATACACTAGGGTGCACTATGGGTTAGGGTACCCCTATGATTGGCATGACCTCTCCTGTAAGGCCCTAGTACATAATAGGGCAGGGGGATTAGAACTACCGTTAAGTCCCTAGAATATAATAGGGCATGGCAGTTTAGAGGCCAGCAACCCTTTCTGCGCTTGCATGTGTGCACTGCTGAAGCCTGAGGTCAGTTTAAAAGTAGCCCTTTGTTGTAGGACTGCTTTTAAAAATGCAAATTGTGCCCAAACTCGACTTTTGGGTTTGGGGAACTTACAAATTGATCAACTACAATGTTGGGGCAAAATTAAGTAAAGTGGAAAAAAAAATTCCACTTAACTATGGCTGTATCATATTTGCCACATAATACATCATCTGCTGCATAATCAAACGATTTCACCCAAAACAATTTTGTAGCTCAAACGGATCAAAAATTACTAAAAGAAATGTGACTTATGTTGCTGTGAAGTGTAGGGCCCTTTGCAAAGGTTGACTGGTCACCTTTCCCACTGCTGCATTTGTATGTTACACAGGTACTATTGAGGCAAAAGCTTTGCAGAGGCTGTTAGTATGTATAAATATGTCAAGATAATAAAGAATCATAAAATGTACCGCATTACTCTGCAGCTTTTTTATTGTTCCATAATTTAGTCAACACTGCGACATAATTTTGGCCTCCATACCTGCATAACTCCAGTGGCCCGAAAGCAGGCTGCACATGTTAAAAGTGTTTGTGCATGAAGCAGAGACCATGAAGTTTGAAAACTTAGGGGCTGATTACGATGGCAGGCGAACTTCAGTCCGTCCGCCATCGAATCAGGGAATGGGACTGCTGGCCTTCAAGACGGCGGCCCCACGATAGGCATTACAATGCGACCGCCACTGCGGCGTTCGCAGTGCCTATCTTTTACATTGCAGCAGGTGCTGCTGGCTACATCATCCGCCGCAATGTAAAAAAGGGACATGTTACATATATCACTGCACTACGTGGCAGGCACAATGCGGTGCCTGCCACATGGTGCAGTGATATGTAGGGGGGCATCATGGATGTCCCCCAGGTCCCATGTCTGGGGGCTGGGGGAAAGGGGCCTGCTATGGGCCCCCAATGTCCCTTTCCGTCAGCTTTTCCATGGTGGGTGAACCGCCATGTATAGGCTGGCGGGTAAGGGACATCGTAATCCCTACTGCGGTGCCTGGTAGGCACAACCAGCATTGTAGGAATCACGAGCCCCTCCACCACACTGGCAGGCTCAAGGAGCCAGTCAGGTGCGTGGCGATTGGTTTTTCCGACCGCCAGGGAACCACCCACCATTGTAATATGGCGGGCGGTGATGCAGTCACCGATGGCGGTGGGACCGCCACTGACGGGGTAATGTGGCGGTCCCACCGCCATTATAATCACCCCCTAAGTTTGGTGTGCATGCAAATCCTACATTGCCAACCCCTGGTAAGTTGCACTACTACTGCTGAAAAAGGCCAATGGAGGTACCAATGGGTGAGGTGGACTGGCCTCAAGGGTCTTGTGACCTCAGTGACAGAGTCACTGTCGATCTAGGGTGTGCTTCTTCGTATGCCTGCTCGCAAGACTGGAGGTGACCTGCAGTATGGATTGTGGTGGACAGGCCTTCAAGGTTAACTCACACTTGCCACTGTTAGGGTCCACCTGCGGGTACTAAGACACCAGGGCTTCTAAGGTCTATCGGGCCTTCTAAGGTGTAGCATCGGAATGAGCTCTGTCAGGAGTGTGGTCTGGTGGACTGGTCATGAAGGATGAACATGGTTCTCCAGTTCCAAATTCAGCAGCTCTGGCCAGAGTGCCACATCCTCTCCCACACTGAACACCATACTGCCCCACTGAGAGAAACTCGCACTGCCTTCAGCTAGAACTCAATTGTTCTGCGACTAAATTCAAATTATGCACTAGACAACAGTAAAATGCTGCCTGGAAAAAAATGAATAACACCCTGGAAAAAGCAAACACTCATAGGGAATGGAAGAATAAGCAAAGCATGTGAAATGTAATCAGGAACAACATGGTTACCTTAACGGTTTTAAACTCATTATTCAGAAATCAGTAAGTGATTTTGCCTGAAAAGTTCAGGACATGACTACAGGACCAGGAAGGCACCCGTTTCAATGTCCATTGCTTATATCCTTTCAAAATTTAAGCAGTTTGGTTTAAAAAAGACCACATCCCCGAACACAGAGCCACAGTACACATTTTATAAGCTAAAATAATTAAAACAGTTGAAAACTATCATATTAAACATTTCCACTCCACCCATCAACCAGGTATTGCAGTCCCTTTAGGAATGGTGCACTTCCCCACCCTGGGAAAACTATGTTGTTCAAAGAAAGAAGATAAAAAGAAAGTAGCGCTTTCACTGGCAAACTCTGTAAAGTGGCGCTAATGTGTGTGGGTGTAAATAACAATCTGGCCTGTCTGCTGACCACTCTGTATTGCTTTATTTAGGTATTTAATTATTTTTTCTCTCCGTCCCGAGGTTTTTCTTTGGAATAGAAAACGGTCAGAAAATGAGGACATTTCCAGCCAAAGTGTTCCGCCTTTTTTGGATCAATTTCACAGGGGAACAAATAAAGAAAAGGAGAGGCAAGAGAGAGTTCGTAAGAGCTGTCTCTTGAAATCAGCAGTAAGGAGGAGCGAGACAGAGACAGAAAGAGATGGAGGAATAAAGAGAGAGAGAGGGGAGGAGGGCAGCTGCCCGAGGCAGATCAGGAGAAGTGGACACTGTCCTTGCCTTCTCTGGGCATGAAGGAAAAGAGGCAGGGTTTTTTCTCCCTCTCTGCCCTTCCCAGAACGCAGAGGCTTACTGCAGCATAACAAAAGGTAGAGGGCGGGTGGCCTCTTTGACTCCAGCAGGTCAAGTGCAGGGCCATTAGGTCGTGCTTTCTCGCGCTAATGGCCCTGCGAATAACAGAAGGGAGAGGGGAAATTCTTTTGTCCCCTCGTCCCCCCCCACCCTTGTCCCCCGTGTCCCCCCCACTCCAAAATCTGGGGGGGATGTATCCCCCGCGTCCCCCACACTTCCTACGCCCATGCTCTTCTGGTTGGACAGTTTTCTATGCATGAAGAGAGTCAAAATGCAGTTTCAAGTCATTGAAGCAACAATGTTAGACTATCTCCTCTGGCCTCAGAACAATTTTCCAACCTCTCTGGAAGCAAAGAATCTGGAGATACTTTTAGAATCAGAACTTGCATTTACTCCTCACGTTTGCATGGTTGTTAAGACTATCAATTCCACATTTTATCTTTATGTAAAACCCATTATCAGGTAGACATGACAAGAGTTTTGGTCATAACTCCCCTAGATTACTGTGACATTATTAAATTCCCACATTGAAACAGCAAGCCAAACAAAACACACAGCAGTATGTCTGTGACGCACAATCCCACAATGCAATTTCCTTGAGAGAGTCCAGAAAGGAAGCCTTGTGGCTATAGAAAAGCGTGCATCTTCACCGCTCCCGCCGTTTCAAAGAAGCAGTCACTAGGACCAGAGTCAATTTTTTATCAAAGTGAAGTGCACCGCAAGCAGGCGAAAGTAGTAATTGTCCATTCACGGAAGGTTTATGTATATGTTGATTCTTTATTCTTCAATTTTCCATAAAAAGCAACAGCCAAACAGCCGACGCGTTTCGTCCAAAATGTGGACTTCATCAGGGCTTAAGTATCTGTAAGATAACGTCAACGTATTTAAAACCGATGACGTTATAACGCGTTATACGGACTTCCATTTTAAACTACGGCACAAGAGCCATTAAGACTCCACACTGTCCCTGGATCTAGGAGGGTACAGTTGTTTTCTTCTTCTTTTTCTACACTGCTGAATTCGGTTTTAAATACGTTGACGTTATCTTACAGATACTTAAGCCCTGATGAAGTCCACATTTTGGACGAAACGCGTCGGCTGTTTGGCTGTTGCTTTTTATTGAAAATTGAAGAATAAAGAATCAACATATACATAGACCTTCCGTGAATGGACAATTACTACTTTCGCCTGCTTGCGGTGCACTTCACTTTGATAAAAAATACTGTGACATTATATACACTGCTTTCCCCAAGGAACTCAATACTGGGCTACGAGGATTACACAACCAGGAACCACTTCAAGTATGTCCAAATGAAACATGACATGAAAGGAATCATGCGCATGTGTATAGGTGCAGTGGTGCTTGAAATACTTTTAAGAGTGGGGTGCTGCTACATCACTGAAGTCATAGAAATTGTGAAAAATCCAAGCCTCATACAAAAAACAAGTGTAGCATATGAGCCCTGCCCATTGAGCAGCAGAGTAGTATGGGTGTAGTATATAATTGGTGGTGCATCTTGGAGCACACTGTCACAAATATATTACTAAAGCATGATGTGGTAGCACACTGTCATTTAGGGCACAAATTATAGATAATGTGTGAGATTTCAGCAAATATTTATTATTAATACATCACTAAGTAAAGTGTCTTTATTTTACTGAAATCTTTGTTTCAATCACACTTCAGAATTATAGAAAATGTGCTTCATTTGTGCTTTCCTAGCTAGTTAGATCTTTTAAAATATTTTGACAGCTCATTTACAGGTATTTAAATGTTGCTGTGTTTTAGAAAAAATAGACAAACTACACAGCCTTTCCTTTCATACTCCCTGTATTCCAGCAAAATTGCCACATAGTTCACTTGACCAAATTCTTTCAATTTGCAAAGAAAACAAATTAAACATCAGTCTCTGTGTTAAAATAAAAAATGTGTCAGGAGACATAGCTTGACAGTTGGCCTCTGTCTTTGAAGGCACCTTAAATTTGACAAGATAAACAACAAATAAAATGTAAAGGCATCTTTATTGCTCATTCACCTTTTGAACTCCAGCATGGTCATTTGAAGGTGCTACAGGCCCCCCTTCTTGCACCCATTCTTGCACCTATGGAAAGTGTGTCTGAATATAACTTAATTAACTACGACACAAAGAGACCCTTGTGAGTTGCTGGAGAGCTCATCCTCCACCATTTACCCTCCTAGCTTGTGAATGTTTCATGGCCCCGCAGAACGCTCATGAGCAAGAGCGGTTGAATAGAAATAGACAACATCCCTACAGAATGGATCCTCAGTTGTTGCTAGGACTACATTTAAGGTTCTCTGGAGTGTCCGCAGAGTACACTGGGCAGAGGCCAGGCATCCTAACCTGAAACTGCACCTCACTACTTACCTACCAGAATGCTTCATTCAAGTTCCACCCTTCAGATCAATCAGCGATGCCTCAAGAAGATGAAACAAAGAGGAGATCCCCTGGTCAATATCTTAGAACATGAAACGCCCTCAACCCCAATCTGAGCTCTTCCTCAATCATGATCAAGTAACTCCTGAAAAGTGACCTATTTAGATTTGTTTTCAACTGAGCTCGATCCATCGGTAGTGACTAAAGAACAGCGGCCATGCTTACTAACTCATCTAGTCAAAATCTAACTCCTCTCTCAATCTGTAAGACGTCTTTTGTATAACCATTCTTCATGCTCTAAAGTAACCATGTAGCTAAACATGATGCTTCACAAAACACCACAGCACACAAATATTTTGTATTATAAATAAGCACCATCTTGTAAGCTGATGTAGCCTGGCTCCCTATGAACGAACTTTAAGCCTGAAACTACACAGGTTTTACAGTGTGGAGAATGAAACTGACTGATTGGATGGCATTAGAATGTCCTACTTGCTCCTCAGTTTCTCTATGGCTTCTGGTAGCAGAGGTCAGGTCTGTTAGATCTCTCTTTGATTCCCCCTAATGATATTCAGGTATAGGCTTGGATAAAACCTTCTCTTTACATGTTTGGAACATTGTAGCAATGGATGGAACTGAGGAGGGTCAGCGTCATCATGGAAAGGAGAACAGAGACGTTGTAGACTCCATCAGAGCAGACATGGGAGCTTGCCTGAAGCCAGGGCAGGCTTTAGCACTGGTGGTGCCCGGTGCAACAATCTCTTTTGGCGCCCCACCGATGTGACCTCCTCCTCGGATTCCCTCACTCCCACCCGAGCAAAAGTGCCCCATATTTCTCCATAGCCCTACTCTCACATACATTTCATTTAATTTAAAGCACTGGTAAAGGCTGGTTTTACTATCCCAATCAGCTATCCACATAAAAAATAGATCTGTCCTTTGCAGCAGGCATATTAAACCTCTGCGCTACTTTATGGTGAGCCAAAACTGCCACTAGACAAAACTCCTATTCCTCCCTCTAGCAGGAACATTAATCACGAGTTATTAGGACATTTTTATTGCTGCCTGAAAGCTGGAGGCACAGGGAACTCTGCAGCAAGTGCTTTTAAATCGTATGTTATTCCTAAACACAGCACGCCCCCTCCAGGTCAGCGCCCAGTGCGGCCGCACCGGTCGCACCGCCCTAAAGCCGCCCCAGCCTGAAGCTGTGGGCTGTGGCAGCCAGTGGCACCCCGCGGTGCTTGTTTACCTTACACCTCTGCATGATGTGACTAAATTAACGAATAAACGCTCTGAAAACTCTCAGTGGTGACAGTCCTGGACAGAAGGTGTTGATATTCTTATAAACAACAATAATACATTAATCTCCAATAAATATGCAAAACTTTAACTAATTTATATTGACATTTAGGAGGGGAAAAAAAGAAAAATCCGTAGCGATGTAAAGTGATTTAGGATATTACCTCCGGCAGCTGCATTACAAATTTACCTCTCATTACCGGGATGTTAACGGGGAATGCCAGCTTCTAAACAACATTCAAGGCCGAGTTCATTAGCATACATTTGCATAATAATTAGATGCAGCCGGCAAAGCTGTTGTGTCTTTGAGAGGGAAGAAACTTTCAATGTCACAGTGTCCCTCCTACCCCCTTCCCACACCCGCAACACTTGGTGATCTGGTAAAGTGGTCTGGTTGAGGAATCACCAGCAGGCAAAGGCGCAGGAGGTGGGAGAGTTGTGCCACCCTCCTGACGGGCACCGCCGGGCCACCCCCGAATCCTTCCAGAGTCCTGGACCCTTGAAGAAAGGCAGCTTGAGCGCCCCACATAGGGGTAGTAAGCGCAATTTAAATGTTGTAATACAATACATTTAAAACATGAAGGTCAGAACTCTCTGGAAAGGTTCAAATTGTTTTCTGATAACATTGTTTTTGTTTCCTAAAAATAAACACAGTGGTTGTACAACAACATCTGTGGGTTAATAAACTTTTCTCATGTCTTGCCTGCAAAAAGTATTTCTGATCGTTGAAAGATCTGGCATCCGTACAGAATCCATTTCCACAGAGGCTGAAAGAATAGAGCAATCTGAAGATCCACTATGTTCCTTTAGAACATAAGTAAGAAAATTAAACAAAATCTAAAAAATGGTATGCGGGTTCTCTTCTTCGGTGCCTCTCACACAAGTTAGCATCCCTCCAACTGCCATGGCTCACTCGTGTCAGCCTACCCAGTTTGTTTCTTCACCAATCACAGCAAGGACCAGCAGTGGCCGTACAGGTAAGAGCGGCAGTGCGGGATTTGGAAGGGGGGATTCGACAGACGACCATGAGGGGAAATTAAATAAATAATTAATTTTCCCTCGTCATCGTCTGTTGAAATCCCCCCCCCACTCGGCCTCACCGCTCTTACCTGCAAGGGCCGCGGTTGGAAAGGTCCGGACGGCAGTCAGCACTAGAGCTCTAAGGCGTAGTCGTTCACGAGCTGTGAATAAAGGATTTTGCTATGTGTTCTGCCTTCGCCTCAAAGAGCCATAAACATAAACATCTTAGAATGTCGTCCAAACATAGATTTCAAAATCAGGGGCTTTGAGCTTACTGTTTACACAACCACAAGCTGTAGGATTCTTACTTAATTAATATGAATTGTTGTGCAGGGTCAACTATATGCTTTTTAAAAAAAAAAATGTATTGCAAGTCTTGCAACCTCGTTGGTGGCAGATTCTGCATCAGTTTCAGGTCACTCAATGTAGGCTTCACTTAACTGTTTTCTCAGTGACCCCTTGTGAGTCAGTCTAGCAGGGGAAATGGGGTTCTCTCTCCCTCTGCTTGATGCCTGATCCCTCCTCCCTCCATAGATGTACAACCATAAAGGCCAAGCTCTACGTTCTCCATGTTACTGCCTACTTACTAGTTTCCAGTTCAAAGCCACAATCAACTACTGCTCTGCCCAGCTGAGTTACAAGCATGGCAAAGAAGATCACTCCATTCACCAGGATCCCTGCTCATTACTTTGCACTTTCTTTTGCATTTCTCCTTTCCTCTTTGAGGAATCTGTGAAAGGTTTATGGCGACATAAAGAGCTGTGAAAAAAACCAACACATGCAAAATGTTTGATTTGCTCTGCATTCCGTCCATCATGTGTGTCTTTAGCTTTCTTGCCCTAAGTGCGCCGGGTATGCCCAGACGTGGGTCCCGGGCTCACTGTGTCACTGGATTCAAGCTAGCCTGGCTGATGAGGGGTGATGCCCCGAAACCGGTCCCAGGATGCTTGTTTCCGGTCCAGGAAGGACCTGGCTTGGCAGTTCGGGCTGAACTGTTTCCATGAGGCACAGGGTCAATACTGATTTGCATATGGCTGTGTCTAAACTGGGGTGGCATGGTGAGCAAAAAAACGATGGAATTAACACAAAACTCTTGACTGAGAGCGAATGTTTGATTTGCTCTGCATTCCGTCCATCATGTGTGTCTTTTGCTTTCTTGCCCTAAGTGCGCTGGGTATGCCCAGACGTGGGCCCCAGGCTCACTGTGTCACTGGATTCAAGCTAGCCTGGCTGATGAGGGGTGATGCCCCGAAACCGGTCCCAGGATGCTGGTTTCCGGTCCAGGGAGGACCTGGCTTGGCAGTTCGGGCTGAACTGTTTCCATGAGGCACATGATCAATACTGATTTGCATATGGCTGTCTAAACTGGGGTGGCATGGTGAGCACAAAAACGATGGAATTAACCCAAAACTCTTGACTGAGGGTGAATGTTTGATTTGCTCTGCATTCCGTCCATCATCTGTGTCTCTTTTGCTTTCTTGCCCAAAGAAACCAACACAACCAGCATCGCACACTGGTGGATTTCAAGGATATTCGCCCAGCTCACCCACAGCCGATCACAAGCAACATTCGACATGAAAACTGCTTATGTGCAGTACCCGAGACCAATAAGACAACCAACATATATTAATAAATGGAAATGTAGACAGAAATGTGGGGAGAACGTGGGCCTCACAGAAGCACAAATATATCCACAATAGATCACCGATTGCTAAGGAACTCCATTAGGAACACAGAGAAGCGCCGACCTCTAAATCTATATCAGCACGCTGCAATACACAACTTATCAAGGTGTGTTGATGCAAGCACTACATCTGAACCACGGGTAGATGAGGAACGGCATACACCTACCCAACAGGTGATATCCTCATTTATGAGACAACGCAGGAGGCTAAGAGTGAAAACTGCTTAGAGTTCTGTCAGTGATCAAAACAGACACATCAAGGATACTAGACCAAATGTTAAGCCGATTCTAGCCAAATCATTCGTAACTTTTCAATTTAGAGGGCTATCTACATTCCCTGTTGTCTATGTGATCAAAATGCTTGGACTTACCTAGTAAATCTTGACAAACTGCAAATAGCTCGAAAGGCAGATGTCTGATAAGGAAAATATATGTTTCAGCATATAGACAGTCACTCCACTGATTGGCATAAAAAAGCCAAGTACATTTTGATGAAGTTTGCATAATACACAAGACTACTTCAGAAATATATGGTCTACCTGTTCAAAGAAATAATCATATATGCTCAGGTGATGGTGAGATCAGCAAACAAGACAGTAGACTTGAAAAGTTCACAATTAACGTCTGCCTCAGCTAAACAATTATGTGTTTTTGAGCAAAAGAAAAGTTTTAAAATTAGCTTTACATCAATGTATCAATGGTTTAGTTGGGTTCCAAGACAGACTCAAGGATCTTGAAGACACACTTGAATAGGTGGTTGCCATGAATTGACAGAAAAACAATTCCTCTGTCTTAGAAACTTGTAACATTATGCAAGGAGGAGACACCCGGCATGTGATCTTCTTGAAGCAGCATTTAGTATGTGTAATATCCTGAAGGAATGACACTTCTGAGAAAAGCAACAGAATAGCCACAAATTGATGCACAGAAATAATGGCCCCTCGGTACATCAGAAGACCCAGAACCTCTAGGCAAATAATAAACAATATGGGAGACAAGCTTAAGCTTTGTGAAGACCCGAGCAGCATTAGACTGTGTCCAGAATGTGAATTCCCAAAAAGGGAAGTGGGGAGACAGTAGAAAAACCCTGTTACCAAAGCCCATTCTTAGATCTTAATGATTATCACGCTGTTCTTCGTACCACCAGTAAATGAAACACACCGTATGGCCAGCAAGTAGATATCTCTTATATCAATCATGCAGGGCACCATCAGATTCCAATAATCTTCTACATTAGCCGATAGTCCTCGATCTCAAATTGCCCTTACTACACACATTTCAAACACCATTCACAAAGGCGTCCAGTGCATGATTGCAAGACAGTTACTCAATGTTGCCAGATCTAGGGTTGTCTTCCTAAGCAATTGCTTAACATGGTCAATGTGTAGCAGTTTTGTAATAGGCCCCAAGATAGAGAAGTGATTATGTCGTTACATGTGGGAGTCCCCAAAGGTGAACAGTGTTAAGCAATCCTTTATCATAGAGATAAGCTCTGGTTTACACTCTACTCATGGTTGAGAGTTCCTCCTCCTGAGCAGCTCTCAGATACACCCAGAGGAAGATTCTGAGGCCAGAAAAGGTTGGAACCATTGACTGAAACTAGTCAATCTCCAGTCCAAACACAGAAATGTTATCTCAAAAAGGTCTGCATACTTTGCATTTATCTCCTTGGAAGCAAGCGGCTGCTGGCTTCCATCTGTGTGACGCAACGCCAGGCCCTCCCTCTCACCCACCTACTATGACGTGGGGCGGTGTCTCCATCGCGCATGTGCTAGGGCTCTGATATTCCAGCCGTACAGCCCATTATGGAGTGGATTCCATGTATTGGGGTCCTCCTTGACCACTTTCATCACTCCCCATTACTACGAGCTGATGAATACCTGAGATTATAATACGATTCTCCTTGTTTATCCAGTATACTTACAATATGGTGCCACACTGGTGTATTCTAGTGCTGATCCACCTCTAGATTGGAACCACCTGTGAATATGTCAACACAAAGCTGTTTTAAATCTCCCTCCTCTCCTTCACCGTCACTTCCAAGGTGCTTGAGACAGGGTAGGTCGTCCTGTGCAATGGTCACTTCAACTCTGTAAGTATGATGAGATGTTTTTTACAGGTCCTTCTTGACACACCAGGAACTTTCCCTGGGACTTCTTCCTCATGCTTTTATTTGTATTCCTTCAGCACACTTCATCAGCGTGGTCTCAGCTCATACTCAAGGAGTCTATATTGGAGAGGTGTGGTGCAGCGGCCAGGGCAGCTGACTTTGGAGCACAGGGTTCACAGTTCGATCCCCGGCTCCGCGGTAGCTTAGCTCAGCACCATGTGACTCTGGGCAATGGCTCACTTAATTTCCACGACGGCCCCCAGCGCCTTGAGACCCGTAAGGGTGAGTAGCTGCGCTATATAAAAACGGACTTACTTTTAAAAATTTTTTTTTTTTTTTATATAAGGTACTACCCAAATTGGGTAAGTGGTCTGGCCTATAATTACCACAGTGTGTGAAATCTTTTTGCCTGCTACCATTCATGAGTGTGTCACTTGCTTGTACGCGTTCTATTTTGTCACTTTGTTAGTAGCACACCACTGTTGGCAGCATGTTTCTTTGATGCATTCTGCACTAAGAGTAGAATGTGTTTGAGATAACCAGTATCAAGCAGTTCTCCTGTACTTATGGTTTTTATCTCCATTTCAGGTCAGCCTTTTAGGCAATACTGCAGAAAGGTACACAACATGTAGAGAATCTAGTGTTTGGATTATCCTTGATTCTAGCCCAGGTGTAGATCAGGGTTCACCGGCTCTGACTAATTGCCTCTTGATCATCATTGACTTATTTCACGACAAGAAACATGTTGACCTTTTAACCTCAGCTACCAGAGATCATTGCCTCTACTGGAAGCAACCACCTTTTAAACCAGACATGCATACTCACCGATTAAAACTAGACTCAGAGAATTGCTTTTTTTTTTTTATTTAAACACACTTCCCATGCACACGCACTTCACTATACCAATCTACACCCTGGGCCCTACTCCCACACCTTACCTATGGCATTGGGACAAAAGATCTCTGATAAAGAGCCCCCTTGTGGGTGCATGTCGGGAATTGTAGTGCCGGCCCAATGAGGAGCATGCCCTATGATGAAGCAGGACACCCACATGGATGTGTGAGGGCCCTAGTTCCTAAAGGACACCCCCATTCCAATTCCTGTGAGACTGACCTAATGCCCACTCTCCTTTCCTGTTCTCAGGGACTGCATACTTTGGTTGATAGAATTGACCAAGATTTTGCTTCTGACTTCATAGAAGGGTTCATAAGGTGGAAACATGTTCTATGATCTTGATGAAAGAGAATCTCATTGTGTCAGAGTGCCAAAATGAACAAAAACGTAAGAACTCTTATCTGTGTAGTGTAGTCATGTTTCCTATCTTTGAATGCCTTGATGACCATTTCATCCAGCCATTTGACAAAGACCTCCTTGCCACAAATGGAATGTTCAATAGGGCTGATGTTTCTGCCACTTCTGCTTTCCAATACCGCATCTACATGTGGTGCTTTGATAACACCAAAGCACCTGATGCCAATGCTAAAGTAGTTATAGCATCAAAAGAGGAATTAGGAAGAAAAGGTGCTTGTTGCTCTATTTGCACTAAACTTTCTGAACAATCTTCTCCCTCCTGCACCGCATCAGGCAATCACTCAAAATGGTTCTCCAGTGATAGTGCAGTAGGGACCGCATACGCTCCTGCTCTCAAAGCCAGAATGTTTTGTTCATATGATTTATTAAGGGTATTTTTGATTTGATTTTTAATTTGATCTGAGGGAGAGTAGTTCTCTGGATTAACTAAAATATGGCCGTTTAGAGTAATCAAATTAGAATTTGTCTTATTGGAAAGAGGCAAAACATCCTTTACATCCTCCAAGATATACATTCTCAGACGAAAATGTGGGGCATTCAAATGATTCAGGTTTCACCTCTCTTAGATTTAAGGCTTTAATTTTCTTTTTTAGAGGTAAAGCCAAATGTGATGGTTTATAACACTGAGGAATTTGATCATGAGTGTATTATTCCCCTGGCAGGCTTGGAACATCCAGGCTTTTCCCTATTTGGGCCAGTGCTTGAGCAACCTTCATGCTTCTGGCATTTTTCCAAGAGGTAAAGGTACCAGGTTTGGTATGAGTAGACAAAGAACTCAAAGAATTACTTGAGTCCTCCTTTTTCATAAAAACTAAATGTGTGCCTCTTCTATGACCTCTCAGGGGCCAAACCTTCATCTACTACCTCTCCAATCACCTTCTGGAGGTCAGTGGCAGACAACCAGTGTTTAATTCGAGCCGGTGGTTTCTGTTGCTCGGCACCGACACTTAATTGTCAACACAACGCCGGCGCTTATGACAGTCTGCCACAAGGTGGAGCTGTCTGGCTAATTTAGAGATGACCACACCAACAGTTATTTATTAATTCTATATACATTAAAAATTACTATTACCCAGTGGCGGCTCCTCTGCTAAGGCGGAGGAGCGTCAGCCCACTGCTCCTTAAGCAGTGCAAAAGAAAAAGAAAATAATAATAACAAGAAGTTATTATCATTTTATTTTTCTTTGCTCCAACCAGGTCGGGCAGGGAGGGGCTGGCTCATCGCAGAGGGAGCAGGAGTAGTTTGCACTCCCTCCCTACGTGCGCATGACGGCTTGACGAACCCTCCAGGGCCAGCCAAACCGTCATGTGCCCTTGGCATGTTCTCCATTGGACTGTGTTGCAAAGCCCCGCGGAGAACATGCCCAGCATCCCCAGACACTGCCTGAGCAGCCAAACAGGCCACTGAGACCAATCACGGCGCTGCTCAGGCAGCGTTGTGATTGGCTGGGAGAGTCCGGAAGCCTGGGTGCTTCCGGTGGTACCAGCAGACGAAGGAGAGGCGAGCAGTAGCAGGAAAGGCGTGCGGCGGCGGAGAAGGTAAGTTTATTTATTTTATTTTTTCACCCGCCACCCCACACCACCCCCGTTCAGAAGCAGCCGCCACTGCTATTACCTGCAGCCCAAGCTATTCTTATAGCTTTGGGGGCTTGAAAGAGTCAGAATTGTCACATTTATAGTGTAGGGAGTTAGTAATTGTGTTGGTACTGGCATTGGTAGCACTGGAAGAAGCAATGTGTGGTGCAAGCTGCAGTGGCCTCAGGACGAGAGCCCTGGCCCTTATTTTATTTTTTTACAAATTAAACACTGCTGTCAACACCCAGCAACATCAGGATCAACAGAGCTAGAAGAGAAACCTGGAGACAAATGCCTTTTTAGGTCAACCTTTTCCCCTTCATAATGCCAGACAAATAACCATCCCTGAAAGAGAACTTAAAAACTAAAGGTTAAGTTTAGAAAATAACGAATGTAAGGACAGCCTTAGTGAGGACCAACCAGCATTTAGTACAAACATCCTTTCCTAATCCACCTCTTCTTCATTTCTACCAATTTAAATATAGAAACTCAAGCCCATGACTCCACGTAAAACTGAATGGAAAAAACGCCCAGTCGTATTAATATTAGCACTTGACTCAAGATGCAACCACAGCACTCTCTATCCAAAACCAGCAAGAGGAGAACACGGATGTACTTCCGGCTGACGTCCGACTGCTTCCTTCCCTTTACACTCCAGCGTTCCCTGTAACGCCTGACTCTAGCAGGTGCGTGCTGTGAGAAGACGACTCGCTTGCCCTGCCATCCTCCGCTCATCTCCTGCGTCCCCGTTCCTCGTCAGGAGATCGCACACATTTCTTACGACTGAAACAAGGAAGGGGATAGAGGTAATGTGGTGTCCCCGGGTCCCTCCACCTGTGTCTGGAGCAAAAAAAGTCCTGTGGTGACGAAAGGTGTGCAAACTTCAATTCATATATTTGAAGAATTGTTGTTGATGTTCCGGAGATGGTCGCACGATGGCGCCGCGTCGCTGAGGATTCCATTCCCGTGCTCTGGTGCCGCCTGCATCTAATGTAACAATTTAGAAATGACAGTGCGGGGCTGCACCGCGGCTTCTGCCGTCAGGGTTGTTCACTTCACCTGCAATTTCCAGTGGCAGTATCCCGCTCGGGGTCAGAAAAGGTTAAGGTGTGGGGTCGCCCGGAACTTTGACCCCAAACTTAATTTTCCCTTTTCATTCGGCGCTGCGATTTACCGCTTTCCTCAGCGCTGGAGTCGTAAATATCACCTGGGTGGACGCGTCTCCGCGGCCGCCCCTCGCACGTCTTGATATTTTTTTTCTAATTCAATTTCTGGTAATCTCCCCGCATCGGCCCCGCGGCGGCTGCTGTCTGTTTAAATGCCACCGCTGCCAGCCTTATCTCTGCGCTCGGGACTTTCATGTCTCAACGCATTTCACCTCAGCGGGATGACGGCCTCCTCTCTCCCAGCGTCCCTCGGCTCCCTCGCGCCACATTAGAAGAGTGCTGCTTCACCACAGATCGGCCCTGCTTCTGCTCTTTTGTTGGCAGACACAGAACATTGCAAGAAACTTCACGTGCATTGGGTTAGTGGCTGCGTCCAAGCGGGGCATGGACAGTGGCACATCAAGGTGCTCGTGACAAAAAACATGATTTAACACCAGGAGGGCACAGGTACGTTTTCATGCAATTACAGCAGGAGGCACTACTTCGCACTGGACATCACATCGCGACAATTATTGGCAAGCAATACTATTCACAAAATATGTTGTGAAACATTGTGAAACTCATCCTCTCACTCACCGACGACCCCACCATCATCAGAACCAACTTCCACAGATGCATGACAAACATCGCTGACTGGATGAAGAACATCTGCGGCTGCCCGTGGTGCACGCAGTGTGCCCTTGTAAGAGGGCGGCCACTTTAGTGCCGCATTCTGGCACATCCACCATGCTCCACTCCCTGTGACCCCCCACGGGAGTCCCCCATGTCCGGTGGCTTCACTGCGTAATTTCTGGTGCGCAAGGGGCTGGGGTCAGGTACTTATACCTGCCACCACCCACTGGCCGTTCTCCTTGTGCCCCCCGCTGGACACGCTGTCTGGTGAGTCGTGTCCCTAGGTCCAGAGATACAGCGGATCTTGGTTTTTGTTGCGTTGAGTGCAGGACTATGCGGGCCATTATAAGCACCCCCATCCCCCTCCCCTTTCCCCGTTTAAAAATCCTGTGGCTATGACCTACTTGTTGTTGCCCGGTCAGGGGGCTCAGGGACGTCCGGGTGCCTAGGTCCTGACTTCTGTTATGAAGGGGGGGTGTTTGCAGCATTTAAGCAGTGCCGGCCAGTCAGAACTTCAAGTTAGGGCCGAGCTGGTGGCTACGGCCGTAGGTTATTGTACTGTTTTTTCAGGTGGGGGTGAAGAGCAACATATATGGAAGGCCTGTGTCCTGGTCGGGCTCGGGCCCTAACTGGTTTGTTAGATGAGCGACGGTATGGGATGGCTCTAGCACATAAGGGGTGCGGTCACGGGAGCCGTGGTGGCTGGTCGGCCTGTCGAGGTACAGCCGGTATCGCCGTGGGGGCGGGGGAGATTAGTGCAGGCCTGGGGCACACCCCCCATGAGCTCATAGTGTCGGCGTGGTTTGCCTACTGTAATCCCGGGGCAGAGGCTATATGGCCAATGGGTTCGGGGGCACGCTTGGCCCAGTGCAAGCAACACGGAGGATGGCCCGCGGCCTTGCTGTTTGCCCGGGCTCCGACTTGGTTGTTAAATGACCTGGCAGGACAGCCGGCTCATGCGCATAGGGGTGCGGTTATTGGCACCATGCAGGCGGCTTAAAACCCAAGGCCTGAATTGTGTTTTGGGCGAGAAAG
Source organism: Calotriton arnoldi (assembly GCA_963921515.1). Classification (NCBI taxonomy): domain Eukaryota; kingdom Metazoa; phylum Chordata; class Amphibia; order Caudata; family Salamandridae; genus Calotriton; species Calotriton arnoldi. The sequence goes on from CAWUFW010000263.1 coordinate 2,900,322, forward strand.
ACACACAATTGATGGACGGAATGCAGAACAAATCAAAACATTCACCCCCAGTCAAGTGATCTGGGTTAAATCCATAATTCTTTTGCTCACCATGCCACCCCAGTTTAGACCTGGCCATATGCAAATCCGTCTTGACCCTGTGCCTCATGGGAACAGTCCAGCCCGAACTGCCAAGCCAGGTCTTCCCTGGACCGGAAACAAGCATCCTAGGACCGGTTTCGGGGTTTCACCCCTCATCAGCCAGGATAGCTTGAATCCAGTGGCACAGTGAGCCCAGGACCCACGTCTGGGCATACCCAGCGCACTTAGGGCGAGGAAGCAAAAGACGCACAATTGATGGACGGAATGGATTCAACCCAGATCTGTGACTGGGGGTGAGTGTCTGAAAAGTTTCAGCGCTCCGTCCATCATCTCCTTGTGTTTGCTTTGTTCGCCCTAAGTTGGCAGGGTATGCCCAGACGTGGGTCCCTTGCTCACTTTGCCACTGGATTCAAGCTAGCCTGGCTGATGAGGGCTGTTAGCCCGAAACTGGTCCCAGGATGCTTGTTTCCGGTCCAGGGAAGACATGGCTTGGCAGTTCAGGCTGGACTGTTCCCATGAGGCACAGGGTCAAGACTGATTTGCATATAGCTGTGTCTGAACTGGGGTGGCGAAGTGAGCTAAAGAACGATGATGGATTCAACCCAGATCTGTGACTTGGGGGGGGGGGGGGGGGAGTGTCTGAAAAGTTTCAGCGCTCCGTCCATCATCTCCTTGTGCTTGCTTAATTGTGTTTTGGGGCAGGCTCGGGGCCATCAGGGTATGTGCAGGTGGAGGCTGAGGCAACTTCAAATTCGGTCTATTTCGTGGCCATACCCGATGCCTGGGTATAATGGGGTTGAACGAATTTTGTATGGCCTGGAGTCGCGTTGCGCTCTGAGGTCAGTACATATACAGGTGTATCCTACAATTAAGAAGATTATAAGAAAGAGTATAGGTATACGCTGAGCACTGAGTACAAATTGAGTACCGTACACACTCTTGTGAACGGGTCACTAAGTCTTGAACCGAACTGGTATTCGTATCTGGTTTGGGTAATGTGTGCAGACTCACCCAGCATTACAGATTCTAAAAAATTAATTGGTATCACAATGTAACAACGGTGTGAGCAGTATGAACAAAATACTGATCCCGTAGCGTACAATTTGTTTGACATCACGCCGCAGGCGGTTTGGTTTGCATGTGTGTCTTTCAGCCGGTATGAACGTGAGGCCGCCTCCATAATTTGTGTAGGCCACCGGAGGGGCACTGCAATACTGTTTTATACTGCTTCAAAACACGGATAACGTGAAATACTTATGCTAATTTTGTCGAATGTTTGTCATTAAAAATTGAGTAATACCGATTGGAACTATTGTTTAAACTTCTGTCTTAAAGTTACTTGTTTTGCTGTCCATTTGTGGGGGCTCCACATGGCGAATGTGTTGAGGCCAAACTGTCTAAAGGTCAGTGTCGGGTGCTACTTTGTTGTGGTAATACTATGCCCGAAACGAGCAAGAGAATGCCATCGAGATGTTTTGCGATCCGTTTGCAACTGACCCACAGGGAGAATGTTGATAGGCCTAATTGCTTGTGGAGAGCTCTTGGGTTGGGGCTCTGTTGGAGGGCTAGTTTCAGGCGGGTATGGCTTGTGCCTTCATGGCACTGCTAAGTCCTCGTCGCGCTTTGAGTGTATTAGTGTGTGCTGGCCGTGTTTCATGGTGGCCAGGGCAGTCTGATCGCTCCATCAAGCAATAACATTATTACGGTTTTGGATCTAATGTCATGCTGCGATTCACGTGGTTGCCAAAGGGGGAAGGTTTCCATGTGCATATTGAGCAGTTTAGGTGAAGGTATGGGTCCTCTTGGGTGCCATAAGGTGTATTTACATGACTGGGTTGGCACTTCTCCACAGTTTGACAGTTAATAAACAGGAGGCTAAATGCGGGTGGTTGACTCTATTAGGCGCTGTCGAACGGGACATGCTGTCCCCATCTCGCCGTTGGCGTCGCAATCGAGCCAGGAGGCAGCGCCCATTCATTGGGAATGTTGGTGAGTCTGGGCAGCTGCAGTTTCCCTGTGAGACAGTCCGTTCACTCGCAGATGAAGATGCATAGGTGCCCATAGGTTCGAAACTACCACGGTCGCTGGGCACTTCGGGGGCATGCATGGTCGGGGTGAGGGGTAGAGACAAATTGAGCTGCATGCTTACTGCCCAATAGTGGTAGGGCGAATGTTTTTATCAGTTGGTATCAAGGGACACCTCGATGGGCAGTTTTCAAAAACATATTTCTCTATGTCGTAGGAGAGGGCAAATAATCCAATGTTGTAGGAGTTGAATCAGTATTGGTCTTCCATGCCACTTTCAGTTCCAGGCGGGCCCTGCTACGGAGGTGGTTTCTTTGCCTCTTGTACGGCCGGGCAATAAGAATGTGTGAGCGCCTAAAAAGCTTTCTTCACCTTTCCTCTTCAGTTCCTGGTCCAGAAGCCTGTAAATGACTTCTACATTTGTTTTTACGAACTTATTCTTGACCACCAATGCCCATTGTGATTGGGTGGCATGTTCGTGCCAAGATGGGCGACTTTGGTTTATGGTGAAGGGGCGATGTAGGGAATCTATTGCAGACAATGGGGAGAGAAAGGGTTGTTTTCAACACCAGGCAATAGCCATAAATTCGATGTTGTTTATACATAATTTGTGCTGCAAGGGTCCCATAAGGTGTTTACACCACTGGGTACACTGCTCCACGATGTACTGTACCAAACACGAGGCTGTGCAGACAGCCAAAATAAAGTCAATTTGTCCCCAGAAATGGCGAGCCTCCTGAATCGTATCCTTTAATCTTCCTGCCACCTGTTAAGGGGCTGGTCCTCTGCTTGTGGGGCATATTTTTAATGTTTAATGGCCGATGGTTACTTGTTAATTGGAATTAGAAGGGCGGCACCATATCACCACGTGTGCCAATTTTCACATTCTTGCAATGCCAACCCATGCTTTCTGTCTTTGTTCACTTTAATTACTAGTGAGGGATCACTGTCACAGTTGTGGACATTTTAAATTGTTTTCCAATTACAGTGACTAATTCAAGTATGCAGAGATACAAGTTAGAAGTACCAGTCATGTTAGTCGAAAACCAGTCAGTTTTCACACATAAGGAAAGCTGATTGGGGGTTGCGGCCCACAGGAGGGGCCAGATCGACATCCGACCCCGTTAGCTATTACCTGTTTCTGGCTGGGTCCTGTCTTTATTGAGCAGTGCCAGTGACACATGAACTTCTAGCATGTTAAAGTGCTAACTTTCTCCCGTCGGCGACGAGAGCTATGTTGTAAGGCAGGGCTATACACTTATCCCTGGGCTAGAGGCTGTGCGGCCAGGGCGGTAAGGTTATTGCCTTTAGCTCCTCTGAGCGCTATAGAATGCTTTCATTATATAGATGTGATGGCCGCCTCCTGCGGTCGGGTGCAGTAAAGTGGGGTTTTGGTGTTTTCTCGCCTGAGCACAACATGTAGAGAGCAACCCACTGCTGTAAATGAGTAAAATAAACTTCTCTGCTAAAACATCTTGCGAATTTTAAAGGTACATAGGGAACACCTTCATTATCCCATCCTACGGTATACAAAAGCAACTCCCCATTTGGATGGTTTGTGGTCATGCAAAGCGACAATGGGACTGACGGAACTCCGATTCCTGAAACCAAAAATGTTTATAAGAGGAATAAAAATAACCACTTACTCTTCCAAGACAGACACAAACTTCACCGGTCCTCCAATTTATACAAAGAGAACCGACAATAAGGAGGGCTGCGTGAGAATATGAATGTGCAGCTATTAGATTTCGAACATCAATGTAATTAAACCAATCACATTGTTAGCAAATATGCAGCCTGGGAGGATGGTGGGCAGAACACCGCAGTAGTAATCGCCACACGAGACATTCCTTTAAGAAAGGTTGGGCACATTGCAACCACATAGGGGCATCCATTACTAAGGCCATCCCATCTGAAGCTGTGCGGCCACGTAGAATAGTGGGGACAGGCACCAACGTATAACGGTCTTGTGGGGCTATTTTAGCAGGACACGTGCGCACACTTTATACTAACGGAAGCTTCGATATGGTATGTGTTTCTTCTACCCTGAGCTGCAAGACACGACCAGCAGGGGGCTCAGGCTCTAGGGCAGTGATATTCAAGTATGGTCAGTGGTCAGCACGACCGCACTGGGCTGCCAAGAGAACTAACACTCATAACCATGCGAATTAAACGGGCAAGCGTTATTTACACTAACTGAAATAAAGGAAGCAAATAAGGTGCCCCGCACCACATAACAGTAGGAACACATTCATTTTAAGACATCTTTCAACAAATGTGCGGATATACAGTCTCTTCAAAATTAAGAATTGTATTTTATTAACATGCGTTATTACCTGGCAAGTCAGTTAACACGAGGAACCTTTCAGGTGCTCTGGTTTGTTAATATAGATGGACAGCATTATAGTTTAATAAATCAATCACAAGAGAAAGTTTGGAAGCTTGACCACATTTACTTCAAGGTGTCCTAACATGTCAGAACGAGGGAACGAGTGAAATTAGACAATGGCCTAGAAAAGTGCTGTCTCAAAGGTGCATAACCTGGCTGAAGGATGAGCAGGGCTCATATCGCTGTTAAGAGTATTAATTGGTTAGAGGAAGCAGTGTGCGCGGATTATTAGAAAGCATCAGGGCAATTCATGACCAGCTCAAGGGGCACAAATCGGGCAGTGCCAGCAATTAACGTGCCTGGGTGTAATTTCCGGGAGGAGATTATTACAACAGATTGGGTCCCTCAATCTACAACACATGTTTCTGTGCACACCCATAAGTTTACTGGTGGTGGGAGGCACCGCACCCCTCCACGTAATAGGATCTAATAAAGGATGGGGCACGCAGGTTTGAGCTAATTAAAGATGCCTTTAAAATCTGTATTTGACTGGGCACGAGTGGTCGCATGTGAGGCCATACCACCAGACAAATCCTGCTTACATTTTAATTAATTTTAACTACTAGGACTGGTGCTCATAAACTCCTTTCATGGTGCAGTGAGAGAAAGAACAGAAAATGTAAAGAAACCGCAAAGATTTTACTACGTTTAAACAAAGCAAGGCAATTGACTTGGTGATGCACAAAAGACAATATCCACTAAACTGGATTATGACACAATATTGGTTCAATAGAATTGCATTAATATAACAGTGTGAGGTGCAAACTTAGTGGCCAGTCAATGGAAAAAGTGCTCTCACTAAAACCAGTCAAACAAGAGTACGTGCCTCAGGATGCTTCACTTAAAGTTAGAGACTGCGTGCCTCATGGCCAGAACAGCTAGGTGGTGGGGAAGTGGTTGCCCTGGAAAGAGGGGCAGGGTCCTCAAGGTTTTGGGAACACAGGCTTAGGGGACAACGTCTGACAAGTTTACTGAAAGCATTTCACATTGCCATAAGTTAGGAGAGGTCAGGTATAATTTGAGCATCTATTTACCCAACGCTTTCTCCAGCACAAAGCTTCCCCTCTTGTCTTCATCCCGGCAATATCTGTATCAGAATTTTGGTGCTGGGCCAACCACGCTAGGGTGGATGCACCAGCACGGCAACACAGCATCAAAAGACCGTAGTTAGACTGGGGTTGGTTTCCAGCCAATGTAGGAAGTTGGCTGTGTATATACAAAACCAAAAAGAGGTTTAGTGTGCACAGAGTCCAGTGAGTCCACAGAGGCATAGCAGAGGCTAAAGTAGACAATACCTAACACTCGTTTATGATAGTATGGTTGAGCAGTCAGGCTTATCAGAGGGTAGTGTTAAGCGTTTGTGTGCGCACTCAGGCAAGAAATGATGTCACAGACTCAAGACGGAATTCAGACCAATTGTTTGTCCTACCGAATGAGAACATGAAATGAAGCTGAGCACTAGAGGTGCATTTATGGAACCTTGGATCACACCCCTGTTTAAGGTCCACCCTTTCCTAGGATTAGGCAATAGAGGCACACTGGGCATCCATGAAAGGGCGTGACACAGCCCCAACACCAGGCGACATGTTAACAAACGGCCAGGTTTGGGGAGGGCTAGGCCCCAAGCCTGAGTGATGCAATGGTATGATCTGGCAAAATACCCTACTCTCCCTTAGTCATGAAAAGTAATTATCATCACCAAGGGGTCCTATTTCTTGCAGATGCTGCACTCTCAACAAATGGAGGTAAGTGGGGGTATATAATTGAATTGGGTTAGCCACAAACAATAACTTATTAATAAAGATACTGATGACCTTGGAGGCAATCAACAAAATGCAGCAGAAACTAGCGGGGGAGGGCCCCCACCCCACAATTTAGTAATTCACTTTTGTATTATGCCGGTTTGCATATGGTTACCAGTGAACGCTGAATTCATGGCCTGGGCAGTGTGGGGGTAAACCCAGGGCACAGCCAAACATGGAACTGTGGTTAAAGAAGGTGAACAGTAGTTCCCAACTTGTCCCTAGGGGTCTGCCGATGATGCTTCAAATGACAGTAAGTGGGCAAAGATAACTGAATGGTGTTGACCACAAGCAATAACTTATCAACATATATACTTATGACACTTTTAGGCTTCCTCTTGCACTTGGAAAGTAAGACTGGGTTCCCCTGGCATGCACCAGCACAGTTAGATCACAAAGCTGCAGCAGAAACTAGCATGGGGCGGGTCCCAACCACACAGTTATGAAATTCACCTGGGTGGCAAGGACCCCACCTCACTAGGGGCATTGCGCGCTAATCAAGTCAATGAAGTTTGCCTTGGGTGAAACCAGCAATTCATGGGGGACTGCAAGATATGGCGGACCTTTGATGCGGTTTGGCGAGAAAATCCCATTCGGGTATGGTATGAAGCCAGGTCCGAGGAGGCTATTGAACATTCCAACAGAAGGGTAAATAAAGTTTTATGCAAGCTCACCAAGCAGAGGGGCTTGGTTAAATAGGGCGTGGCCTCATTAGTGCAAACACCACCGGGTACTCCGATAAGGACGGGGTACACCTGCCAGAAGTGGTTAGGGATTTGGTAAGGCTAGAAGGACTGGTAACTGCGGGTTGCAGGAGGTTCTGGAGCCTGCCATGGTAGGTGGCCCTGGATATGACAATGGCCACATCCAGGGCATTGGCGGAGTTACAGGGTGATACAGAGGCTGATTAGTACATAGGGATACCCTCTCAATTGGCACAGCAGGGGTACTCTATGCCAAGCCCCAGGAGTCTTTACGGCAGGATCCTGGATGGAAACGTCGGCGCCCCACTAGTTCTTTGGGCAGTTGTAAGCCTGAGCAACCGGGGGCTTGCCTTGCAAAGCTCCGCCCATGAAAAGGTGTGAGTAAAGTCATGGACTGATAGTCCTAGGTATGCAAGGGGGAAAATCCCCAGATAAAACGGTAGCACCAATTGGGTTGACCACGGTGCTGTTTGGCTCATCAGGTGAGTGGGCAGCTCAGGTTACTCATTGCTGCTTTCCCTTGGATCACCCATAAGTTAACCCACCACGTTGGCATACTTCATGTATGAAATAAACCTGCAGAAAACTGTTTTTCAAAAAACTTTGTGTGGCGTGATTATTTATTGAAGTGTGTACTATGTACCTTACTATGCTTCTGGGGAGGGATGCAGATACCGGCATTATGCCTGCAGCTGAACACAGACAAGATGGAAGTACTGATCTTTGGCAACACCGCAACACATGGAACGACTCCTGGTGGCCATCAGACCTAGGACCTGCACCCACTCCCTGCGACCACGCCAAAAACCTCGGAATCATCATTTACAACAAGCTCGCCATGAAATCACAGATCAATGCTGTCTCCTCTGCCTGCTTCCTCATTCTGCGCATGCTACTTAAGATCTTCAAGTGACTACCCCTACACACGAGACGCACCGTTACTCAGGCCCTCATCACCAGCCGACTGGATTATGGCAACACCCTCTACTTAGGAATCACCGCACACCTTCTACAGAGGCTTCAGACCATACAGAACACTGCAGCCAGACTCATCCTTGGCCATCTCCAACGAACGCACATCACACCCCACCTCAGGCAACTCCACTGACTCCCCATCAGTGGCGGCTCGCAGTGGGAGTGCTGCGGGCGGTGGTGCTCCCCATACAGAAGAGATGCCAATTCAAGCTCCTGACCCATACACACAAGCCTCTACACAAACAAGGACCTGCCTATATTAACCACCGCCTGAACTTCCACCAACCACCTAGAAGATTATGCTCCGTCTCCCTTTCCCTTGCCCATTTTCTCCACATCTACCGAAGCAGAAGTGGAGGACACTCCTTCTCTCACATCGCAGCATAGACCTGAAACAGCCTACTCACGCACCTCTGGAGCATGACGTCACTTCAGGAATTCGAATGGCCTTCAAGACCTGGCTGTTCGAATAAGTGTCTAGGAGCTGCAAATGCCTGGATACCCTATCGGGTGATTAGCCGGGCATTATAAATCCTGATTGATTGATTGATTGAAACGTATCCCCTATCTATCTATCTTACAAAACCGGACAACAGACAGACAAATGGGAAGGTTTATTATGCTTCTCAAAAAATCTATGAAGATCATAGTTTGGGAAAGGGGGTTACCCCATAAAAACATAAAAAGATATATATTTAGTTAAAAAAAAATTTTTTTACCTACTGGCAGTCACTAGTAGGTAGTTAGGACCTAGTTTCCATTAGAAAGTCGTTTTTTGTTTTGCTAATAACTTTGGCGCTGTTCTGAACAAAATTTTCAAAACTAGTTTGCCACTTACTTCAGCTGCTGTTTGGAAAGTTTTGAGGTCATTCGTCAAGGGGGAGGCCGAGCAAAAGGGGGGTCCCAAAATGCATTTTCCCCATGCAATTTCCTGTAGGGATTTTAGACACAATAACAGCCCAAACCACAAACACCATATTCGGCAGAAAGCTAGATCTCGGTCCACAAAGAGTGCTTTTTGTAATTTGGTGTAAATCTGGTCAGTAGTTTTGGTGTTATTAAAGAAAAAATATTTATGTATATCTAGAGACGTGAATCCACCATGGAGGAGCCACGACTCCACATGCCAACAGCATTGCCATGATTGGCTGCCACACTTCCACCAGGAACTGGTGACAGCCGTAAAAAAATACCACAAGGGGGCAGGGTAGGAATATCCTGACCCCCTAGGCCTGGGGCCCAAAAAGGGCTTTTTAAAAAAAAATGTTGTTGCAAATTCACGGAGGATCTGTGGCAAAATAAAATTTAAAAAAAACAAGCGTGGTCTCCCATGCTTGTTTTTTTTATATGCCCCCCGGATGGTCGAGGTTCCCAAGGGGTACAATATATAGATTTGGGGGACTCGTGTGGTCCCCTTTCCGAGCCGATTTTGGCCCGAGGGACCCCACCCGCCGGGGTCTGGCCTTTTTTAAAAAGTGGGAGAGGGGCACACAGCCCATCTCCTGGGTTGATATTGGCCCTGGGGACCCCGTCCATCCCCCGGGCCATATAAGTAATGGGGCGGTGGGCTGCACAGCCCACTGCCCGGGCCGATTTCAGCCCCAGGGACCAGATTCCCCGTCGGCCCGGACACAATTACAAAGGGTAGGGGAGCCACACAGTTCCCTCCCTGAGCCATTAATGGCCATGGGGAACCCAGGGCGGCTCATACGCTATGTCCCGGGGTGCCTACGACCAGGACATAGCGGTTTGCTGTGTTTGCTCTTGCTCGGCGGGAGAAAATGCTAAGTCTGCCCTCAGTGGGCAGGAGCATGAAAAATACTGCTGCCCGCTGAGAGCGTACTTTTCATCAGTTTCCCTGCCCTCACTGAAGCGAGCAAGAAAACAGATGAAAAAATTGATCCCGCACACAGGGAATTTTAGCTGCACCCTGTGGGAGGGAGCAATGTTGCCTCCTGCTAGAGGTGGTGACCAGGCTGGGGCTGAGAGGGCGCCTTGAAGCTCCCTCACGTGACCCTCAACCATAGTGTGGTGGGTGCCCTGTGTGGATTCCAGAGCTCCCACCCTTTGTTTGACTGGGGGATGGGTACACAGGGCTGAAATCAGTCCAGGATGGGGGCGCCTGTCCCCCTCCCCACAAAATGTGTCAAGCCCAGGGGATGGGGTCCCTGGGGCAGAAAGCAGCTCAGGGAGGGGTGCCATGTGCCCCCGCCCCAATTAATATGGTACCGTGCCCCGGGGGATAGTTGTTCCTGATGTCAAAAGTGGCCTGTGGAGGGGGCTGCATGCCCCCCTCACCCTGAAATATGTTGCCAGGCCCTGAGGGATAGTGACCCAGGAGGCAAAAGCAGTCCAGGGAGGGGGGTCCTGTGCCCCCTCCCCCTAAAAAATGTATCGGGCCCCAGGGGATGGGATCTCTGGGTCCAAAAGCATCCTGCAGGATGGCTACATGCGGGAGATCGGCCTTTCTGCCATCCCACGGCCACACACAGCCAAAGGGGGTTGGCTGCCTGCAGGGGGCAGAGCAACAGTTGGATTAACGTATGGTAATTAAATATTACTTTACATTAAAAAAAACTAGAAATTCACTGAAAAAACTAAAACTCACAGGGACATTATAGTTAGGCAATAGCATTAAAAAATGTTGAAACTCACTGAAAAAAACAAAGGTTACAGGGACTTTAGAGTTAGGAAATAGAATTTAAAAAAACCTTAGAAATTCTCTTAAAAACCAAAGGTTACAGGGACTTTATAGTTAGCCTCAGATTTTACACACACATAACCAAAGAAATTAAGCAGTTATGTTTATCTCAAGAACCCATAACTCATGCTATAAGGTAACTCTAACTCGCGCCCTCATCATGCACTGCTAATTACCCCACATATTACATCAGTCATGACATCTTCTATAACATCATTGATAACATCACTGCAACATTTGCAATAAAAATATTGACGAGAAAACTCTGCATGGCGGGGGCACAAGCTATAGTTTTTTGAGATAACTATAACTGCTGAATTTCTATTGTTTTATGTTTGTAAAATCTGAGCTTGCCATTCGTTGGTATCATTGTCTCTCTTCTTTGCTGCCTTCTCATTGGTCAGCGCTTGCCATACGTCACTTCCTTTTCTTGCCGCGTCGCACAGACCAAGAACAGATTAATGAGCTTTGATTAGTGCCCCTCCACTGGTCATCTTCTGTTTGCGCAGCAATTCAGGTACTTTTTCTGAGCTATGATGTGGTCAATGCTGGCAGTGTCATAGCTCTTTCTTTAACTTATTTAATTTATTCCCACCCCTCGCTGTTTTCTCCTCCCTTCCCTTCTGTCCCTGTTTCTTCACTCCCCCACCAGTTTCCTCTTTTTATTTAACTTTCCCCCACCATCTCCTTGTTTCTTCTCATCCCATCCCTGGTTCTTCTCCCAGTCACACCTTCCTGGTCTCTGCAATCTCTACTTAAAAAGCATCATGAAGCAGCCAGCGTTTGGCTCTTTGTAGTGCTTTTTAAAATTATCCCGTTTTCCACCTTCACCCGGGCACAACCCCCGTTAGCCACCCCCCACCATATTTGCCAGAGCCAATACCTCTCCCTTGGGCGAGACCAATTGACTTTGTAAATGCTGGTTTCAGGTCAGATTAAGGGCACATTCCACTCCGCTCACAGGGTGCAGCTTATAACCACCCCCGTGTAACAATTCCTGTATGTAGTCACTTAGACCCTGCTAGCACACTCCAAAACAGCAAATTGGGTGGGGTGTGCACTATCTTGAGGCACACACCCTTTTTCTTGTTCCTCTCTGATATAGTCCAGGCAACACAGACCTTCATCCACATGGAGCCACCTCCGGTGAAAATGAAGCAACACCTGCTTTCCAAATACACAGATGCTGAGTTTGCAACTTTGCACTGTGCATTTTAGTAAAGATCACACAAATATCTGCTGTAGGGGTGTTACACATGTTCTATTACACCTCCATAGTTGGGCAAAATATGAATATTCTGGCCTACGATTAGTAGTGATATTATATCGTTTTATCACAGCTAAACAATGTATAGTTATGCCTGTCTCACAATGACAATATCTTGATTTACCATGTCCCTTAAATGGACATTAGAAAGCAGGAAATTCCAATTGTAATTGCAGCGATGATCTCTGGTGGGTGCCGGAGAGAGTGGAAGTGAGGGATTGTGTGGGGGAAAGAAACCCCAGGTCATGCTAAGTGCAGATGGGCATTGTGTAACTATGCCTGGCCAGTAAAGAGAATTGGAGGGTGGGACGGGGATCAGAGCAGTGGCAGCATTGGGTGGCTGCTAATCGGCTCCATTACCCCATTAACCCTCACAGCATCAAGAATAGTTTCCTACTGCCCATCATTATTTTAGGGTTTACATGCGGACAGCTTTAGCTGGTTTTTGTCGAATGGCCTTTTCTGTGCAATGCCAATACTTACAGTGGGCTTTGGGTCAGCCTATTGATTAACATTGGTTGATGTACTTGACCTTTGTCTGGACCATAGCATCTTTACCATCCTTTCGATTGGATGACGTGTATAGATCCACTGCTTACATTAATTCAACATCTTTTATGTTACGCTTTCAAGACTTCATGGAAGTGCATGTATTTTCTTGCCCTCACCAATGTGTGCTGCTTCCCCCTTCACATCTCTGTCCTTGCAATTTGCTACAGTTCCACTCCTTTCTTCCTTTTTACTGCTCTAATATCGTGTCCACCATGTTGGAGCTGCAAATTTAAAAAGTCATTATGGGTCGACACATCATGATGTGTGTGTGTGCGCATGTGTGATGAGGCATGCACATGCATTCATCGTCACACTGAAGATGGATATGTTTTGTGTTTTTCTGACAATGCTGTTCAGCATTGGCAACATACATTTTGTTTTCTTTTTGCACATGTTTCTCAACATCATCAAAGTGTTGCCAATACTCATTTTAAACCATAGGTAGCTATTCACTTTCAGCAACTACTTGAATTTCAGAAAAAAAGATGCAAAATAGGTTTTTCTTACATACAACAACCATTTAAGAGTCTGTAAACTTTTACCAACTCCAAAAATGGATTTCGGAATGGTTACAGGGGTGTGTTGTGGTCATCCTTTCAAAATTGCGAATTGGTGCTGTATTTTTCAGTGGTATACGACTGGAATTCCAATTACAAACTATTGAAAAGTTACTAACTACGAAGTTTTGGTGATAACCTTTGCGCACAACGGAATGTGTCCCCTTTGGACCCTTCCCGTTTTGTGAAATGGGGTAAATGTTTTACGGGGAGTAAGTAATGGTCCAAAAATTCCAGTTTCCTTTAAGGAAATCATGCTGCTTTAAAAAAAAAAGTTTACTATTTTTAAAATCATTAAAAGACTGATGCTGATGCTTGCAGGCCACTACTCCTGTGATTTTGGCCAATCGGAGTGAGGCCCAATTTTAATATTAATTAAGTAGGTCAGTTTGTGACATTCCAAATCTTTGTTTTGTGAATGAACCTATTTGTGCATAGAAAAAAGACTGGTTGCAAATTGTGGCTGGAAAAAAGTACATCTGGCCTCAAATTCCCAGATAGAGGCATATTTACAAGCCCTCCGCACCACCAGAGCATCACTTTTTTTGATGCTCCAGTGGTTTGTGTGGCTTAACGCCACCTTGCAAATATGCCCCTTTCAGCCGTATGCCTCTGTGTCAAAGGGGCGTGCAATGGTTGTTTCTTTAAGTGTTCCACCGCAACACCCATTGCTTTGTGACGCTGCCCTAGATTTACAAGGCTGAGGCAGCAATACAACTAACGCCATGGAATACCAGGCATTAAAATGGCGCAATGAGGAGAAATTATTCCTTTCTCCTCATTTTTTGCCCTTTCCATGTGTGCTGCATTCTGCAGTACACAAGGTGCAAATCGTCATTATTGATTGCTTATGTGAAGGAAGGTGTCCCTTCTTCACATAAACAATCATCCCTGCAGCGCAGGCACCCTGGCCACATGGTGGCAGGGTGCCTGCGCGGCCACAAGGCAGCTTTTTTTTTGCACCCACGCTAAGGGAAGCACAGAGGTGCGCCGTATTCTTGTGAATACGGTGCATCCCTGCATTTTGAAAATGTCGGAGCACAGTGCTGCCAAATTTGGTGCAGCTTTGTGCTCCAATTTTCTTGTGAATATGCCCCAGAGACTTTTGCCTCAGACTGGCTGGCAGAAATGGAGTCGAGTCATACATCAGGCTCACTCAGCAAGCGCCTGACAGTGTCTCATCTCTCCTAGCTTTACAAATTCAGAAAACAAGCAGAAACTGTGTCTTCCCTTTAAGCCAGCCCGCCTCTTCGCCCAGATTTATTTCCTCAAGCTCGTTCCTTTGCTCTGGTGAGTGCATTCCCATCAAGCACAAGTGAACAGTCTCATCGCAGCCATTGCAAATGAAAGGTGAGCTCTGGCTTCTGTCCAGACAGTGGCTGCTGGGGGTACCTACTGCCTTCAGGTGCCACAGAGCGCAGCACGTGCGCCATTATTTATTTACCCCCCATTACATTGGAATTACCTTAGTGAGTCTATCTCGTTGGAGGTTAATGGAACGCTAATGGCAGTAATGAGCCATTGACGGTCTGAGTGAAGAGATATGAGGGCTGTTTTCTGTCTTGGAGATTATTTATCAGCCGCAGAATGAGGCGGCTAACACCTTCTGGGCTTCCTTATCCGTCATGTCTGCGTTTCTCTGCTTCGCTCCATCCCGGCCTCCCTCCCTGTGACTCTCGGTGTCTGCATCTACTGTATGTCTGCCTTTGCTAAGCTGCTTCGCTCTCTCACACTCAGCCAGCGTGTGTTCTCCTCTCTGTTACCTCGCCTCACCCTGTTACTTTCTTTCTCTACCTCAGTACATCACCCTTCCTTCCTTCCTTCCTTGTTTCTTTGAGTCCATTTTTATCTTTCTCTGTCACTTTTTTGTTACTTTTGCTGCTACTTTGTCCCCGTCTCCCTGCTTCATTTCATTTACTCTCTTTCCGATTTGTGTTTCTTTTGCCCTGATGCGTTGTGGCAAATGTATGCAGAATTGTTCTCTGCGCTTTGACAGTTTTCAGGGCTTGTCTGTGCACAGTGGCATTGTACAAGATAAGAACTGTGACTGTTTTCTGTGAAGACTATGTTTTGCTGACCCATTATTCAGTGGCGGCTGCAACTGAACAGGGGTGTTGGGGTGGGGGTGGCAGGGTTGGGGGAAGGAATTTAAAACAAAATCCCTTCACTGTGTATGTTCGCCGCAATGCCACCTCTCCTCATCTCTTCTTATTCCCGGTCCAAAGCAGAAAGCACACAGGCTCCTCTAAGCCAATCACGACGCTGCTGTCACCAGGATAGCAGCGTCGTAATTGGTCGGAGTGCTGTGGTTCAGCGCTCAGATGGGGACTATCAGCCTGTGCATGTGCTCCACCCAAGCTGTGCATTACAGCCCCGTGGAGAAGACGCAAAATGCGCATGACTGTTAGGCTGGCCCAAGATGGCCGACCAAACCGCCATGCACACTTAGCAAGTGCTCACCACTCCTCCCCCTGCTCTGCACAGCTCAGTCCCAACCCCAACCCCACCTAGAACAGAGCAAGTATGGAAACATAAAATGATAAGAACATTGCGTTATTATAATTTTATTTTTCCTTTTTTAACAGGTCAAAGATCAGTAGGGTGATGCTCCTCCACCTTAGCGGAGGAGCCATCACTGCCATTCTTACTGATAAATACAGGGGGGTAGGTTAGTCAGTAAGACTGGGGGGTCAGATTTTCCAACGATCACGCTGGCATATAAAGTTAAAATACATTGTGCAACAAGCAGAATGCATGAGAGGGGCCTATGGGGCACTGGAATGAGAGAGGAATGCCGATTGGTAGGGGCACTAGGTAAGAGAAAACACAATATTTTGTCAAATAACCAACATTTTTGAGGAATTTTAAAAGAGAGGGAGAGAGTGTGTGTGCATTTTTGTGTATGTAAAAATTTCTGGCAAAATCCAACAGACACTTCACCATACCCGACTGAAAGCACCTGTACCCAACTATTTATCAAAAAAGTACCTTTATTGGGGGGAGGGGTGGGGGGGGTTGTAACACCCTAAACTACCCCCTCCCCCGAAGCTACACTTCGGTTAAGTAAGGGTACATGTAAAATAAACTGTTTCATAATTCATAATTTTCACTCAGTATGAAAGCAAAAGATCTTTAAAAGTTTGCCAAGTTCTTTAGTCCTGCGCAAAGGATGCATATAAAGCTTGCAATAACAAATAAACTATGCTACTTCTACCTGGCTACCCAAAACCACTCTTCCTTGACCACTTGTCCAACACCTGATTTCAAGGCATAGATTCTTCAGAATGTGTCAGGGAAGATAAACAACAGGTAGAAGTAAGAAAAATGTTCCCCACATCTAAACACTCCCCATATGCCACTCATCATTGGTCCTTGAACCGAATCCTCCGCCTCATTAAAAAAACCTGGAGAGTAACCTTGATATGGACTTCGCTTTGACACCCCAAATAAACCCGGCAGTCTGTTCCACCATCTAGCACTTCTGCACTCCACAAGGATTCTGCCTTAACTGTTCTCACACAAAAAAGTGGCTGCTGTAGATGCTCTAATTTCATTCATTAGGTCAATAGTTTGTGTCCTGTCATTCCTAATCTGTGGTATTAAAAATTTAAAAATCAGATTGCTGCCGCTTGCCTTCTAATGTGTCTCAACATAACCTATACTTCTCACCAGTCTTTGTTGGTAGCCAAACATATCCAATTAACATTACTGCACACCATTCACCATGCACCCAATAAATAGGAACATATTTTATTGCTGCTCATCTAGGAATGGCCGCTCCTTGTCAATCCAGCTCCTCTTCATTCTATATCTACAGTCCAGTGGGCACGTCTTAAATGTTCGAGATATATTTTGGAACCTCTGCCTCACTTGAACTGGAGTGTTTCTATCCATAGAATGTGTAGTCGGCTCAACATCCTGTGATTCTGGGCAAATCACTTAATCTCACGGCGCCCATCGACAGCGTCTGGATACCCTCACAGGTGATAAGCTGCACTATATAAATCCACAAATGTATTTATTGTAGGAAACAATGCTTTAAGTGGGATGAAAAAGGAAGCAGTCTCTAAAAGGTGAGTGGCCAGAGGAGTGTAAGTAGGAATCATTTTCAAGAGGCGTGGCCTGTGCAATTAACGCAGTGGCTTAAAAAGTGAATAAAATCCAGTGTTTCACACAGCGTGCCACCTGACCAGAATTCGAATAGCCTCTCTGTGAGTTTTTTGTTATTGCTTGCAAACAAATCACACAACAACGAGCATGTACCTAAAACAAGCCAAACCTATTAGCTTGCCAATGCTTGTAAGCAGGATTTGATAAAGTAGTAATACCATTGATTTTGTCGTGAATAATTAGAATTTAAAATGTTTCATTTCTGAAAATAAAAGACTTTGAGTTAAACATTACAAATGTCTGTGGAAGATGTATTGGCCTTCAGATTGAGTCATCTACTCCTGTTCTCTCCTTCAGACCACTATCCTCTGGAGACCCACAGTGTTAGTCACTTATGCCCTTTTTCTCCACACATTTTTCTGAAATCCTCCATCTGCACGCCACACAACCTTTCCTTCCACTTCATCACTGTCTAGTTGCTCTGTCCCTCTGTATCTCCGTCCAAGTTGCACCTTCTTTTCACCATGGCACGTCTCTCTCATACTCTTGCCACATTGTAACAATGACTCTCTGCAACCTGCAGAGAGGCCAAGGATTGGATGAGCATGTAGTTTAAATTCCTTTATGACTGACAGACAGGCACTCTAAGAAACTTGCAGTCCATTCAACCTCACCACTAGTGCTTTCAATCATGCTCTGTCATGAACCCCCAATCACAGCCTGAAGTCACCAAGCTACAAAGAGGCTGCTCTGGTCACAGTATATGCTATACACCGGTCATATGTTGTATGAAAATGAAACTACAGAAAAATAACTCCAGGAGAAAGGAAATTATCTTAAAGAATGCAAGATTAAGTAAAACGTGGAAAGCATTGGCTACATCACTGACGTGGATTGCTTTAAGGGTTTTTACAAAAATCGCTGAGAAATTGATCAGTGATTTTTTTAAATGTAAATTTAAGGACATGAATATAGGGCCTGATAAGGACCTGTTTATAAAGTCAGTTTTAATTACTGCTAGGTCTGAGACCTGGAAGGACCCAACTCTCTTAAATGCAAGCCGGTGAATATCCGCTTCCACAAGATCGCCTGGCTTTACTGTTCCTTGAGCTGAGCACCAAGAGTCCAAAATGCCTCCATAGCTAATAAGGGAGCACCTGTGGGAGTTGTCTTTTTAGCTCGCAGTCAGAAGGACTGGGAAAGCTTTGGATGCTACACGTGAGCTCCAAGAAAATCACTGTGTCAGTCCAGTATGAGGCACTGTAATGATTAGGGCCTAAGGCCTGCATGCTGGCTCAAGAACCACACAGACTCCAGGAACTGGTGAGTATAACTGGCCATGAGCAAGTGCACCCGGGCCCTTTTTATTGATAGGGTCAACTGGCTGGTGACGCCTGTGATGGATGGGTGTGAGGGCGGTGGTAGGGCAACCCTAGGGGAGGAGCTGCTTCACTACGTTTCCAGCAGGACACTACATTCATGAACAACTGCTGCAGGAAGTCACTCTTGCAGTCTGGTAGCAGAGGACGACAGCGCTTCCAGTTAGAAGATATTTGCTAGCTCCATTAAATAGACAATATCCTTTGAAGCAGCTAGGAAACCTAATGAATCATTTCAAGATACTTATTTTCATTTAACAAAGAATTTTAGAAAGATAGACACAAGCAAGGAAGATTCAGTCCACATTTGAATGAAAGAAACCAAAGTACCTACAACCTCTCATCTCATAAAATATTTGACTTTCCAAACAAGGGAGAAATATCCTTGACATATTAGTTCTATTGCAATGTTTCCAATTGTACCTGGGCTCAGGTGGAATCTTTTCTCTATTGGTATCTTCTTGGTGCACATTCCCGTAACCTCACTTGTCCGGCACCAATCGGTGATGTGGACAATACATTTACCAAGGCTGTGTGTGTGTTTCATTGACTCAGGGAACAAACCTCCAACCATTTCCAGGTTGGGGCCCCATTTCACAGCCCCAAGATTAATAAATGGGGGCAATATCTAGCTTACGCCATACTCACGGGTAGCACCTCCATTGGCAGAAAGCCTGCCAGGTATACCTGATAGCTCTGCAATGGTGATAATGGTAACCGCCCATGTCTATGATCATTATGATATGATAGGTGACTTATAATGCGCAATAGCTACTCCCAGGAGTGTCCCAGGGCAGAGAAAATAGGAATCTTTCAACAACAGCTTCTACCTTCTCACAAAAACAGAGCAGAGAGTATATATGACTGGTGTAGAAGTGCAAGACATGTCTATCTCCCTTTGTATCAGAAGCGAGTACCCCCAGGGCACGCTTACAGTAGATTAACAGAGAGTCTGCCTTTAACCAAACAGAGAAAGCGGAGAGTAAAGCTACTGCTAAGCAACAATTGAGAATTACATTTTCCCTTAGGTGATATGGCCTGACTGAAGGCAGAGGGGTGTAAGACTGAAAACAGCCAACATCTTACAGCGGGATGGAAATGTGAACGACCCACTCGCTCTGCAGGTTAATACTCTACAGGAGCATTTTGACTGGTTGGAAGGAGTCTAAGCAATGGCACGTGGCCTGATTTGCCATTCTATGTTATGTCCTCCGGGATAGGGTGGGAAGGTGTCCTGGATTTGCCAGAACAGTCCCAGTATTTCATCATCTGTCCTAGCAGGGTTCACTAAATTCAGCACTTGTCCTGGTTTTAGAGAGGATCAACTGAACACAGAGGGAGGCATGTTTTTATGTATTCCATACCAGCACTTTCACAAATCAATGCTGTTAGGACATCCTTGCCCTGCTATTCCCCCATACTTTCTGCCGTTACTCCTGTTTTGCTTGTTTTTGTTGGCTTCGGGGCTCTGTGCACATTAGCACTGCTAATCAGTGGTTGTGCTGTTTCCTTCAAACATGGTAAAAGTGGCTTACACCTAATTAGCACATTTAATGTACCTGTAAGTCCCTAGTAAAGTTTACTACATGTACCCATGACATGTAACTTAAATGCTACAAGTCAGGCCTGCAGCACTTATTGTGCCACCCACTAAAGTACAATTTTAAAGCATATCTCAGCTCCGCCACCGCAACATGTAGTGCAATTTTAAAATGCCGTTTATACCTGGCAAAATAAAACTTTTGCCAGGCCTAAACCTTACATTTGAATATGTATAAACCACCCTATGTCTAAGTCACTCGGCCAGTGCTTAATTTGTAAACAAAATAGGTGCCAAGGCTCTCGTCATGAGGGCACTGCAGCTCGCACCACACATTGTCCCTGCCGTGCTGCCAATGATAGTAACAAAACAACTACCAACAATTTAGACTATTTCAGGTCTCCAAAGCTATAAGAATGGCCTGGGCCGCAGATATTAGTAATTTTTAATGTATATTGAATTAATATTCACCTGTGGTCATCTCTAAATGAGCCAGACAGCGCCACCTTGTGGCAGACTGTCACAAGCGCCAGTGTTGACAATTAAGTACTGGTGCCGAGTACCAGAAACCACTGGCTCAAATTAAGCACTGATCACCCCTAAGGTAAGCCCTAAAGGCTCATAGAGCAGGGTGCATTGTATTTAAAAAGTAGGACATGTGTACTTAAGTTTTACATGCCCTGGCAGTGAAAGTCTCCTAAAGTCTTTTTTCGCTGTTGTAAGGCATATCTCTCACATTGACTAACACAGGGTTACTTTAT
The DNA here is from genome assembly GCA_963921515.1 of Calotriton arnoldi. NCBI lineage: Eukaryota > Metazoa > Chordata > Amphibia > Caudata > Salamandridae > Calotriton > Calotriton arnoldi. Next base: position 2,921,165 of record CAWUFW010000263.1, read on the forward strand.
TACATTTAATTAGTAATAACTTTGGATTGGATATAGAAATATGCTGTTTACACTCAAACTAAAATCTTCTTTAGTGGTAAAATCAGATTTTAAGTCACAATTCTGAAAATGACACTTTTAGAGAGTTGGCATTTTCTTGTCCCAAACATTTATGCCTTCTGCCAGTGTCCTGGGTCACTTGCCTATGGCTGGCTCTGCTGTTGGAGTCTGTGTATTGCTTCCAGACAGTAACACAAAGGGGACTTAGGTGTGGACAGGATGGGCCATCCTGGCAGGCTGACTCGGGAGGGACTGTACCCAGCCCTACTTACACTTCAAAGGACTTTGCAACCTGCACACACAAGGAACCTGACACTAAGTCTACCCTGTCTTTTGTAACCCCAGACAGCTTGAAGCCTTGACAGAGGAAGGGGAAGAACTTTTCAGAACCAGATGTGAGGATAGGACAAGGAGTCCCCTTAAACTCTCACAAAAAATGCTGTAACAAGGTATACATACTGGACCTCCAGAGCCACTCTTCAGAACACTACTTCACCTGTGGTAGTTACAGAAGAAGGACTGCCCTGCTGCCAGAGAACTGCCCTGTTGCTTGAAGTACTGCCTTGCTTCCTGAGAAGGAAGATTGGACCTGCTTGCCTTCATCCAAGGCTAACCAGAGTGACTTCAATGGTTAGTTGGCTGATCTCCTGTGAGAGCTACAGGAACACAACAAACTTCAGTGGACTCACTACAACAGCCCAGCTTACCAACAGTAACTGGACTTGCATGGACCTTAAAGTGGACCTGCCTGAGCCCTGCTGGCCTCTACAGGAGTGAGTCCCTGATCCCCAAGAGGTGGCTCCCCAGATCCTGGACCCTTGGCTGGCATCAGAGTGTACTCCTCCTGAAGAAAAGGTGAAAATCCTAAAGTTTTGGGATCCTGACGATCGCCCCAAGACTCTGCCTCCCGTGATGACCACTAATGCAAAGCTGTGGTGAGACCTGCGCTTCACATCAACAGTGAGTGCCTGCAACAGCTGGCAATGTGAGACCCATACTTCATGCTACAGCAACGACAGCCCATGACAACTACCAACACGATCCTATAGCATCGACCATCTGCAACTCTTGACCCGCTCTTCGCTCTACAGCGTCGACCTTTAACGATGTGCTACCCCAATAAACAGAGGTAAGTTCATGGTAAGACAGATCTCCACTAACCATAAATTACATCATATTTACGTTTTAACAATATTACACTGTCCTCCAACTGTCTTACTATACTGTAACTTTAATATTTGTTTCATTCATTTTATTTTTCACTGTTAGACCTGGCATCTTTTGACATGGTTTCCCCTGTCTTTTTGCTTCTGACCTCCTGTTTTTGACTGTGTGCTGAACTTCATTTTTGCTGGTTTTAGGAGTCTGGTCACTTTACCACTGCTGACCAGTGCTAAAGTGCTTGTGCTCAGTGTCTAAAATGTATTAGCATTTGTTTTCCCCATGATTGGTATTTTTGATTTACTAATAAGACCCTAGTACAGTGCACTGCATGTGCCCAGGGCCTGTAAATCAAATGCTACTAGCGGGCCTGCAGTACTGATTGTGCCACCCACATCAGCAGCCCTTCAAACCTGTCTCAGGCCTGCCACTGCAGATCCCGTGTGTGCAGTTTAAAAATGCCATGTCAACCTGGAAAGTTCACCTACTTGCCATGCCCAAACCTTCCCTTTTATTACATGTAAGGCACCCCTAAGGTACACCCTAGGTAGCCCCATGGGCAGGGTGCAGTGTATTTAAAAGGTAGGACATATACTGTTCAGTTTTACATGTCCCGGTAGTGAAAAACTGCAAAATTCGTTTTTCACTACAGCAAGGGCTGTCCCTCCCATAGATTAGCATATGAGCTGCCTTGTAACACTTTACAAGTGTAACTTACAATTGGGAAACATATAGAAAATTGGAGTTTGGTGTCTCTAGACTCACAATTTAAAAACTCACAATTTAAAAACATATCTGTTAGTGAAGTTGTTTTTTAAATTGCTGGTCTGAAAATGCCACTTTTAGAAAGTTGGCATTTTCTTACTTAACCATTCTGTGCCTCTTCCTGTGCCTAGAATGCATGTCTGGGTTGGATGACAGTTGGGCATTGTGAATTCATTCTACACAGTCACACACAAAGGGAGCTGAGGTGTGCCCTGCATATCCTGATGGCTCATCACCAGGCTGATGGGTCTTTCTGAACTAGAGTGTTGGGAGGAGTTGACACTTGCACCTGAATAGGGCTATGCCTATCCCCTCACAGAGAGCTGCATACCCCCCTATAGTGTGTATGGAGCCAGGGTCCGGAAGGGCAGGGTCTTATGCACTACAAAGACCTTTCTTTGAAGTCTCCCTACTTCAAAGACTAAAATAGGTATAAGTACTGGGCCTCTAACACCATATGCTCAGAACACTTCTCAACTGAGGACATTCTGCCAGGAAGAAGAGCTGGCATACTGCCAGGAGGGACTGCCTCTTTGCTGTTTGCTGTGCTGTGCTGGCCTGATGTCTCCTGCATCTGTCCTGGGAGTGAGAGGACTGAACTTTGCTCTCTGCTTTCTGCCTTCTAAGGTTCTCCAAGGGCTTGACTGAGCTTGCCTCCTGTTGCTGAAGTCTCAGGGACATCAAAGACTTCACCTGCATCTTGCTACCAGCACCTGGGCTCCTCTGCTGTGAATCCCGAGTTGCCAAGTGGTGCCAAACCCAATCCTGGGCCCTTGGAGGTGGATTTAGTGCTGCAACCAAGAAACCGACGCATCAGCTCCACAGCGTCAGTTCGAAACCGGTGCATCCCTGCGAAATTGATGCACTGCCGCTGGCTGTATCAAAGCCATGGACACCACTCGCTCAGTGTGTGATGCAACAACCTCGACTTCAACGCAGCCCCCACTTTGCCGCAGTGCCTCCGAAGAACCGCCACAGCTTGAGTCTCGACAATGCTCCACCGACATCCCTGCTGCACCATCTCAAACCTGACACATCCCTGGCCGTGCGTGAATCTCGATCGACGCATCACCTGTTGTCCAGCAGTTCAACTTCAACGCCCAGGAATCGACGCTCCACATTCTCTACATCGACGAATAGCACTTGTTACTTAGCATGCGTTTAGTACGCATGCCATTACAATGCGGTCGTTAGAACGACCGCGTTGTTAGTTCGCATACCTTTACTACGCAATTCAGAACAACGAATTGCAGTAGGGGGCGCTCGATGTTGGAATAGTATAATTTACTATTCCAACTCCAGTCTATGCAGACACTAGGGAAGGTGTTGGATTTTAAATCCAACACCTTCTCCCCCCTAACCCAAGTCGTTGTTCCGACTTGCGTAGTAAAGCTAAGCGAACTAACAACGCGGTCGTTGTAACGACCGCGTTGTAATGGCATGCGAAGTAGCGCATGCGAAGTAAACGCTGTTTACCTACATCGACACATCATCAACGCAGCATCACCTTCAGGAACCGAGGCCTCGCACAGCAACCGACACATCGCCTCCCCTGCGCAAACCATCGTCCTGGAGCAGCAAAACTTCAACGACCCTGCACTGCCTTAAGCAACCTATGCATCACCTGCATATGCAACACCTCACCTCCTCTGCATGACACATCGTCTTTGGTTTCCGACACATCCAAAGTTCGAAGGGGGTCTGCATAACTCCTGTATCCGGCCCGTGCTCCATCGCCGTCGGACTGAACTTTTGGATTTGTCTCGGTCAAGCGCGACCAGATAGCCCCAGTTGGAGCTACAGACTTTTAAGCACTGCATTTTAATTTAATCTTTGAAAATTTATATCTTGACTTGTGTATGTTGGATTTTTGTCATTTTGGTCAGATAAATATTGGTTGTTTTTCTAAATTGGTGTGGAGTACTTTTGTGGTGTTTTCACTATGCTACTGTGTGTGTGTGCACAAATACTTTGCACATTGCCTCTTTAGTTTAGCCTGATTACTCTGTGCCAAGCTACCAGGGGGTGAGCATAGGTAAACTTAGTGTGTACTACACTTACAGTGACTAGAGTGTGGGTCCCTACTTGGCCAGGGTGCATACTTCTGCCAACTAGAGATCCTATTTCTAGCTGTCAGTTTCTGTCTGTTATTCTCTCTGTTGCTTTCTATTTATCAGCTGTCATGTACGTTTTATGAATTCATGTGCTTTGCTAGCTCCGGCTGTCAAATGTTCCTTCTTTTACCTGTAGGTCTCTTGCTATGTATGGCTGGTAATTCGAACGAATGAATGAATTAATTTATATAGCGTGAACAAATACCCTAAGGCGTCAAATGAAATTTGTGATTTCATTGTCTTTTTCTGCCTCTTTCTCTTTCTCTCTCGCTCTCTCTCTTTCTTCCCATTTCTGAGTCACCAACTCTGTTGTCAGTAATCTTTCTCCTGCTGTGATGCCTACTCTCTCAGCCTCCTATTGTTTCGTTTAAGCCTCTCTCTCTCTCAACTGCTCTCAGTCACCTGTTAACACTGTTGCTTGCTTTCTTTTTCATCTGCTTTCTATAGACTTCTCTCATTTTCCCTCCGACATATGCTGTCACCTCAAATGCTGCCAAATGCTGTCTGTCGCTTGTTCTATGCTGCAAGCGCTCAGGAATATCTCCTTCATCACATCTATTCTTTGTCCCTATTCTGTCACCTATTGTCTGTCATTTGCTCGCTCTGTCACATCCCTAATTTACTGATCCTCTTCAGCTTTCCTTGTTAATTGTCTCTCTGTAATGCATTCTTCCTTCCAAGCATGCTCTCTGCCAGAGTGTGACATTCCTTATGCCCCACCTTTCTGTACCACTGTGTCTTGATATCTCCCTTGCCCACCCCTTTCTTTTCAGCGGTGGCTCACCCATAGGGGCAAATGAGCATTGCCCCTCCACCTTGGAGCTGGTACACAATGTCTGACAGCTACAATTTTGTATTTCTTGTGTGCCCACTGAAAACATTTATAAAATCTTATGTTGGTCGCAGTTACAGTTGCTTTGTGGAGAAGGCATTTCCCTCCTCTTCTAATGCCTATCGAGAACAGGGCTACTGTGAATTAAAGTGCACATATCAGACTGGACAAGAGCTAGGGCAAGCCCAAACTGGCATGCACTCTTTAAAGGCCTCTGATCTGGCTGTGGCAGAGATCCTGGGGGCTGGGACGGCAGCTCCCTGGTCTCCGATCGAGTGCTGAGTTGCCCTACTCAAGCCAATCCCAATGCTGCTCTCGTAGACTTTAAAGAAAGTCTAATACTTTTTAAAGAGCAAAGTTGAGATTGGCTGGGCTTGGCTGAGCTAGGCCGGGCCAACTCGAAGCAAACTCGGCTCCACTACATGATAGCACGTGGCTGGGGTCTCTGAGAAGGGGCAGCTCCTCAACTTGCCAAGGTGAATGGGCATCGCAGGAGGACTTGGGTGAGCTTCAGTGCAGAGGACGGCTGAAAGTCATGAAGCTCTTTACTAATCTTAACTAGATAAACGGTAACAATGATGAAAAGGCTGAGCTGTGGAGCCGCTGTGCCAGAAACAATAATTTAGCTCAATAATGTACCGTATATCCGTCAGTACTGAAGCGTCAGCCCTGACCTGCAGTAAGTACAGTTGCGTGCACGTCTGTTGCCAAGGCCTCACTTAACATTGAATCCATCCAGGTTTGTGCATCACTACCTCGTAAACGGGAAGTGGCAAAACAAGCTGCACAAACCTGGAGTTATTTTTATTTCCACAATCACTTCAATAAACTCTTGAAGAAAAAAAATGTTGAAGTGAGGGTTTCTATCACTGGCGGCCGCTACTTAACGGGGGTGGCGGTGTGGCGGGGCTGTGGCAGGGTGCATGAAAAAAAAAACGCACCTGCAGGCCGGCCAGCCGCTGCCTCCCGGTCCTCTTCGGCCGCTTCCAGGACTCCAGGGTCAGGAAGCACACAGGCTCCCAGACTCCCCTAGCCAATCACGATGCTGCTTACTGCAGCGCTGTGATTGGTCTGAGCGCCGTGGTTCGGCACTCAGAGAGGGAGTGGGATCCCATGCATGTTCTCCACCCAGGCTGTACATTACAGCCGGTGGAGAACATGCAAAGTGCGCATGACTGTTTGGCCAGCCCAAGACAGCCGGCCAAACTGTCATGCGCACTTTAGAGTGTGCTCATCACGCCTCCCCCTGGCCCCTGCTGTGGCCAGCCCAGCCCCTCTCCTCCCCTCTCGGGACCTAAGCAGGAACAGAAAACTAAAATGATTACAATATTGGCTATTATCATTTTAGTTTCCTTTTTAAACTGCTTGCAGATCAGTGGGGCGACGCTCCTCCACCTCAGCGGAGGAGCCGCCCCTGGTTTCCGCGCCGCTGAATGCGATACTTAACAACTCTCTTTCAGACCTCTTGAGTTTTGAAGTACGGTTTGTATCTGAGGATCTATTCTATGTCACATAAAAACATTTACATTCGGAATTCTGAAGGCTTGGATGTTCTGGTTTGTGCTGCCCACCAGTCTAAGTTATTTGTTGATGAATGACAGCAAGGCTTGTCATGTTGTGCGTCTGGGAGGACAAATATCCACAGCTCGTTAAGTTCAGAAATGTTTATATTTGACCCGAATTATTTTGTTAAGGTAGTTCAGTGGGATACTGGCCCTGTTGCAATGGTCATTGTTTGGCGCAGAGAATTGTAAAAACTTGGCTCACTCGCCACATCGCATTCCAGGCAGGCATATATGCCTCACCACCGCATTCAAAAGTCACCAGCCGCCTCTGCCTTTTCATTGCACACCTCGTCTTCTGCCCCTTTATGCGCAGGGAGAATTCTCAGCCACAGACCCGCAGGTCCGCGTCGCGTCGATAGCAGCCCGCCCAGCAGTCCAGCGCCAAATAAATCAAGGCCAATGTGATTGTCACTGTCCAAAGCGAAAAGCAAGGCACACAAATGCTGCTGATTGTCGCCCGCTGATGATGAGAGATTACCGAAGCAGGCCTCTGCAGCCAGAGCCAGCTCTGCAACCACTGGCCAGTCAAAGCCTGTTCTCATAGCAGCACTCTGGGCACCTTCACGTCATTGGCTTACTATCAATCTGATTATCTCCTGGAGGTGAGGGGACATGCAAATGTTTCCTGGTCACATCGCAGTTTAAGGAAATTCAAACTACTGCCGCCCATACCATCTTTCTAGTCTCCTTAATTTTGGACCCGATAAAAGGTCTTGAGGAGGTGTTCCTGGTATTATGAGCTTTTTATTGAAATAGTAAATGCTTCCGATAAACCCGCAGGCGACTTCTAATAACAGTGTGGCTTATTGCAGTCCAGGCCAAATGCTGTGCTCTAAAGTACTTTATTTTCAGGTCTGGCATTGGCCGATGATTTGATTTTACTAAAATGATATGTTCCATATTCTTATAGGGCCGCATAGCCAGCCCTCTTTGTCTATTGGTTTCACATTTTGTTCCATGTTGCTTATGAGTAAGATGTCTGGTACTTGAGATCTGCCCTCTGCAGCATGTACATTTATTTGTAAGAATGGTGTTTCTCACCAGGTACTGTCAATCTGCGATAATGTTAACTCTAAATAAAGTTACTCATGTATTGTGTCCAGGCCAATGCATGAAACTAATGTCTTTGAATTAAATTGCAATATTTATAACGTCTAGACCTTGGCAGCGATTCTTACACAAATTGCCAAGTTTTCATAATTTGTATTGAAATCCATGAATTTGATTTTACTTCTTGACATACATTTTTTATTAACATGAATGTGTAAAAGGTCACTTACAGCTTCTTGAAGACTCGATACATTGGCTGGCGTGGTCTTTTTAAGTAAGCTGATTCTGAAGCTCCCTGGAAAGTATCATATCACTTCCAACCTTTTACTCAGCCAATGAATACCATTTTATACCGCTGCATAAGCGAGGACCATTTTGTGTATGGAAGGGGTAACTGAACTGAACCTTGCGGACTCCAAACCTCAAAACAGGGAATTTCCCGGAGTCACAGGACAACCTGAAATAAGCGGAGCTCATGTCACACGTTTGCGCTTCCAGTCTTTACGGGAAGGCAAATCTCACTTGCCCATGCTAACGTCACTTGGCAGAAAAAGTGGAATTATTTTAAGGGAAAGTTTGCAATTTGTAATGTTATGGATTAAAGGCCTAGGTGATCAAATCCCAGTATACTCCTTTACAGTGACTTGCTAATGGAGACGAAGCTTGGCAGCAGATATTGAACCTGAAGACTGCAGCAGCACTGAGCTCATATTAACAAAACTGTACCATCTCTAGTGCATCACTGTTAGAAATGGGATCTCTGGTTGGCTAAGCCAGGCAGAGACCACCACTCTAGTCAGGGCGAGGGAGTTACACGCCAAAGATAACCCCTGCTCACCCCCTTGGTAGCTTGGCACGAGCAGTCAGGCTCATCCCGGAGGCAATGTGTAAAGCGTTTGCGCACGCGCACAGCAACAACATCCCAGGCACACCGCAAAAGGAACTCCACACAAGGTTATATATAAACATAGCCTTTGTATTATCATAAAACACATTAGAATAGTACTCACATAATATACATCGTGCCACCTGGCACTAGGTCATATTTACATCGGACAGGGCCAACTGGACCACTGTCAGAACCAGCACAAAGCGAACTTAGTAACTGTAGCACTTATAATAAATGTAGCACACATCATAAACGTACAACCAGTAATCACTGGTAACCACTGTACTCAGCATCAGCCTGTAACGTAAACCACATTATGCACAGTATCACATAAGGCGTAAAAATACCTTATACGCCAACCTCATAAGCCTAAACACATTAGACCAGAACCTCCTAAGCATAACTCACATTAGGGGCATAACTCACATTAGGGGCATAACTCACAGTAGAGAATAACTCACAACCTAAACTCATTAGGTAATAATAAAATCACAAGCATAAACACATTATGCAAAACCTCATAATCATGAAAGTACATTAGAGGCATAAAACAGGGTGCGTAAATCATGGAAAATGCATCACATTTCCTAGCACCACATAACTCGCATTAGCACATAACCTCCTAGTATAAAGAACCATTGCAGAGGCATAAATCACATTAGGGCCTGGCACCCTACAATCCTACCAGTCCCCCTAAACACTGGCCATCTCAAAAAGGGGCTCAAATGCCCTATGTCCAAAAGTCAGGGCGCGCTGCCTAGCAGCTGAGTCCAAGTGCGCCATGCGCAAACCTAAACGTAGCAGATGGCACTAAGTGCTGCGCAGCTGTGAAGAAGGGGCAAAAGGAGTGCATCTCACTCCTAACTGCAAAAAGACATGTCCCCCAAAGAAAGAGTAGCCTAAACGGTGCAGCTGCCCACTACTTGCTGGGCAGCTGTAAATAAAAAATTAGGGCCTGGGCTCTCAATGTGCCCTTGGAATAAATGCCAAAGTGTTGCAGCTGCCCGCGCTGGTGCGGTGCAGCTGAGGATCAAGAAAAAGGGGCCCTGGCACATCTGTGCCTACGGGGCCTCACTGAGGCTTCTCTGAAATCATGCCCCCAAAGTGTGCCAGCTGCCCTCTAGCAAGCGGGGCAGCTGAAAATATGGCCAACCTGGTAGGGAAAGCACGGGCCTCTCTGGGCCCTCCAGCATTAAATCTGCCCCCTCGTTGGAGCGACGCCGGCTCTGAAACAATTATGCGCCAGGGTTGGAGTCATCTGGGCTCTTAAAAATAACTATGCCCCAGGTTAGAGGGCGGGCACCGACAATGTGCCCTGCAATGCCCCCAAGTCGCAGTGGCCCCCTAACAGGTGGGGGGCCGCTGTCCACATGGCCAAAACAGAAGGAGAAAAGCGTGGGCCCCTCTGGGCCCTTGTAAAATAAGTATGCCCATCGTTGGAGCGGCCCGCTGCCATACGGGGCCGCTCTGACTCGGTACTTCTGCCGTCGTGGTGCCGCGATCGGCACCAACACTGTGCCCCCTGGAGCCCCCACTCACCAGACTGGTCTGGGGAGGCGCTCCTCTTTACTCTGGACACCGAAGGCGGCAGGCGGGGCTCTCTCGCTCATGAGAGCCTCGCTGGTGATCCGGCTGCACCACTCTTCACCCGGGCTCACTTCGCTGCTGGCGCCTGCGGGGCTCTCACTCACTCACGGGAGCCCCGACTTACCATGCGTCATGCTTCACCCGGTCCCCCTCCTCGGGACCGGGACTTCGAGATGGAGCCCGCGAGGCTCCTTCACTTCCCGTTTCAGCCGCGCTGCAATTGGTCAGCCGGCCGCTAGGCCCCGCCCACAACCAGGCAACGGTGCCTGTCTTCCGGGTCGCATTTGGCAGCGGCCCGGAGATTTCTTTTTCGGCGTCAATGAGGGGTAGGCTCCCTCGAGATTTAAAATATAGAGAGCAGCAGGGTGGGCACCCGCGTTGAAGGTCAAATAAGCGGGGTGGGCACCCGCAAGTAAAATATAAAAATAAGCGGGGTGGGCACCCGCATTTTGAAAGACTTGAAGCGGGGTGGGCACCCGCTCGGCGTACACACTGCGGGGGAATCCCTACGCTGGGGATTCCCTCATTCTCCTCCTGCAGTGCAGTGCTGCAAACGCCAGCTCCTCTATCCTGGCGAAATCAAAATAAAGCGCTCTTCAGGTTTAGGAGCCACAGCTCCACAGCAAAAGTCCAGAAGAGTTTCCAGGGGCAGAGCTGGGCCCAGGGGCCAGCACACAGGGCCCTCCAGCAGGGAGGCAGCCCCCATGGAGGTCCCTCCTGGGCCCCAGCAGCAGCAAGCCCCCCTCCATCAGGATCAGGAACAGAACAGGACTGAACATTTTCATGGGGTCACAGCCCCTTCTTTTATACACATATTTCCCTTTGTGTCACAGCACAGGGCTTGGGGATACCAGTCAGAACTGGTATAGGGGGGATTTGGAGCACTTTGTTTTGCTCAGCTCCTCTCTCCTTTCAGAGTGTAGGCTAGGGACATCATACGCATAACAGGAGGTGGAGCCAGCATTGTAGAGGGAAGGCACAGGTGCAACTGCAGATTCAGGTCCCAGGTGCAACTCCTCCCACCCATCTACATGGAGATCTCTCCATTCAGCCCTGCGCTGACTCACCCTGCCCCTCCTGGAGCCACACACATCTCCCAGCCCCTGTCACTCACAAGCCAGACATGCAATTCACATCAGGCAGGCAGACACAGAGCACACAGAAATGCCAACTTCTAGAAGTGGCATTTCTCTACCAGTCACCATAAATCTGCGCACACCATTGCACAGCATTTATTCTCACGAATTCCGACATACTAAACTTGACCACACTGCTACTCTCATAACAGGAATTACCACTGACACACTCATCCTCAATGCATTCCTATGGGAGGGCAGGCCAGTCTCACCACACACGCACACAGCGCGCACGCACTTTACACTGGACCACAGTGCTAAAGTGCCCAGAGACTTAAAACTACTAACATACAAGGCAAAAAGTTTAGGGGTGAACCTGCCAAAAAGGGCCAAGTCCAACAATCACTTTACCCATGCATTCAGGGGGGTAGTTTTGTATGTGGCTTTGCTTTCTGTGGGTCGACTTAAGTGCCTCCTTAAGATCAACTGGCAGTTGTGAGACACAAGAGGACCAAAAGAATGCTCTTTGATACTGTTATAAGTTGAGAAGGCCAACTTTGCTTTTCTCCATGCATCCTGGGTGGGGACATTAGTGAGAACATTTTGTAGGTGCTCACTAGACCTCGGGGGTGGTTTGCTCAAGAGAAGGCAAGAAGGTCCAGCACTGTCCATTCTTCGCCCACCATGCAACCGACACCTTGTAAACCACTGAAGAAAGCGGGCATAACTCTCACTTGGAAAAATAAAGTTTTCCCATGTTCATAGATTCAAGTTCCAGCATGTTTCATTTAATACCTGTAATATCACCATAGTGAGTCAGCATGTGTCTACCAATTTTAAGTGATGTTGTCATAGCACCACCAACCTACATGAATACTTTGGGCACACTTAGGCCCCTTATTTAGGCTCTCTATTTTCAGTCTTGGTGCGCTGATAGCCTCTAGGGTATACTTTTGATTAAAAAACAAAAACACTTTTGGTGATCAATTTTCCTAAGCTTACTATTACAAACTGCTCAGTGCAGTGATTAGGAATTATTATTCAAAAGAGATTAATTTATTTGCGGATTTTGTACATTTTGCATTATATGTAATATATTTGTAGCCAAATAGTTTGACAGATTAAAGTCCCTGCAATGTCTATTTTTTCTACACTTTTGCCAAATAATTTATTTTCCAAACTTTTTTTGTTGCTATTTGTTAATATATTTACCTACATTTTTAGTAAATTCAATTGGGCAGCTGTATTGATGTCTTGTTCCTGCATCCAAGCAGCCAACAAAAAGTTCTTTAAAACGTAGGGCTTCAGCCTCAATCACCATTACCCAATGGGAAGAAAATTGTATTTTAAAAAAATCTTTGTGGTATACTTCTGTAAAATCGGCATGACCATGGTATTAATGGGATGATAACATTGGCTATAAGTCTTTTTGATAAATGTCCCCGCTTAGCATACAGCACTAACAATACCAAAGCTTCTGGTCTTTCACATGTTTTACAAATCCTAAAAAACGAACAATTTAATATTTCAGAAACCAACAAGGAGGTAATTATACACTAGAAAACATTTAGAAATAGCTTTCTGTAAAATTTTGAGACTGCAATGCCATAGTCTTCATAAAATTATGTGGAAAGGTCTTTATAGATAACTATAGGAAAAAACAAAATAATATATTATGGCGTAAAGTTCCACAAATAATGCGCTTTACTGACTTGTAGCAGAAAAACTAGTTAGTTAAGCTTTGAAATTTTTTTCAGTCTCTTTGTTTGACCTAAACCTCTGCAAATTAACATTTTACCGAAATATTTTTTGTCGCAGAATCTTAGTGGCAGGACAATTTTTCATGAGGCCACTTTTCAAATGTCATAAAGTGAAAAAATATGATTTAAGGCAATAATGCATGAAGCATATATACTATCTTTATTCAGCATTAGTCATGTACAAATGTTGAAATGAGCAAAACATTCGAATTTTTGCATAATGTGAAATTTCACATGATTATCCTCATGAGTGACTGGTATGAGTTCAAAATGTAATTTCTTCTTGAACACGACATTTTCTCCTCAAGCTAGTCTCTTGCCAGTATCTTATATGGCATTTCTTTACAAGGTATATTCTGGCAGAGAAAAGTTACTCAACACATCAGAGAAGTGTATTTTACATAATGTTGTGAAAATTAACCAAAACAGATCATCACATTGTCCTCCACTCTAATCAGCATTTGAATAAAAATATTATTTGTCTAGGCACTAAAATGGATTGAAATGATGACGCCCTTCGTGATTATTTCTCCTCTAGTTCCTGGTCTAACAAGATGACTTCTGTATGGGGAAAATGATCTAATACCGCCTGCAAGTCAGAAGGGACTGCCTATGAAAATGCATATCATAGAAGTAAGGTCTGTAGGGCCCAGATATCTGAAGTGATTCTATGAGGGTTTTTAGGGATTTGAAATCTCCGAACTGGCTTCCATATGAGGCAAGGATTCATTTGAACATTGCCTGCATGACCCATAAAGCCCTACATTTCAACACTCCAAGATACCTTGCACAAAAACTAGAGCTGGCCGGTGGCATCAGAGCATCTAGACGAACTAGTTCCCTACTGCTGAAAGCACAAAAACTTTGCAAAAAGAAAACATATAACCGAGCCTTCTCAGGCATGGCCCGAGAATGTGGAACACACTTCCCCTGATATCAGAATGAACCCCTCAACTGCTTCATTCAAGAAAGAAGTAAAAAGGTTACTGATGGACAAATTTATGCCGTAGAACGCAGGATCTATACCCTGGGGCAGGATTTACCCCTTATCTTGCACCCATGCCTATTTTTCGCAGATTATACACGTGATCTGTTTTACTGGTTGTTGTCTATCTGGGACCTGTGCTTTTCTCTCTAGACACTCTCCCTTACCATGTTCCCTCCTTATGAAGTTTTGTTATTTTTATACATGTTGCCTTGATCATTGTAAAGCGCTCTGTTACCCGCAAGGGTCATGTACACGCTATATAAAACTTTATAAATAAATGAATTAAAAAACCTACGATTAAGCAAAATAGAAAAAAATTGAGGTTTTACATCTCACTGAGATGGTGGTGGGAGTTTGAGCTCCATTGCTCTTCCACCACAGCTACATTGACACCTTCTGGAAACCCTTGGCAAGAAGGCAAAACTGGAATGGAAGGAGAGGGGGTAGCCAACTTGATAGTGGAGTAAAGAATGAAACTAATGTGGTAAAATGAGGGACATTTTTGGAGCACAACTTCATGAACTTGCCCCAAGAGAGAGTGCTGTTAGTTTTACCCACCAATGCATGTGGAAGTAAGTCAATATCCTTAGACTCCTGGTGCAGGAGCATAGATTTCCTGTGCTTTGCAGCATGGGGGATGAGCATTGCCTAACAAACACAAGGGTGTGACGCAAGGCGTTAAGGTCTGCTTCATCACGTGAAGTGACTGCTTTTTCCAAAGAATCATGTAGGTGACCTTAGCAGCCATTGGAAATGAGAATGTGATCCTGGCAGTACTTGTGGGCTCTATCAGTACATTTTTAGAGATTCCTCCACTCCCAAAAAACTGATAGAATTAGAGTAGGTTGAGAATTTTTTTTTTTTTTTAGTAATCCACATTCCAGCACTGGTATCAAGGGTTGGGATTTCCAACAGTCACTTTCCATTTTTGGCACATTATCATTATTCACCATAGCCACCATCATTGATATTCTCTGTTAGTAAAGTGCCTGAAAGAGAGGATCTAGGAGCTTCCTGAAGAAGATGAGCCCAGTTGCGAGAATATTCAGATGCATACATTCCATGGCTTTGAGAACTCCCTTGGTGCTGGTACCATGTGGAGAGGTTACTGTAGTAGCATTCATTTGATAGACCCTTGCCAGACTTTCTGGGGCTAACAGCCAGCTGCACCCCATCATGAGAATGCAGGAAATTGTTCTCACTTGACACAGGAGCATGGCATTAAAATGAATAAATATGTGGTCTTTCGATTCCTTTTTGACATGATGAAGTAGGGCATTGAGGACAAGTTAGAGCAGGGAGAAGGAGTGAAAATGGGCACCTGACTGCCAAATTCTCTATATCACTCAATATGCAAGGAAAACTCCTTTAATTACAACCAGAGTGCTGACAAAAAACAGCCTCTGGCACCTTTGCCACGTTTTATTTGTACAACCCTTTTTCCTAAGGCTTAGCTCAGTTAAGACCATGGCACAGACGAGAGGCAGGAATTGACTGAGATGGATAATTAATGAAGTCTGTTTGTGGGGGACTTTGGGGGCCCGGGCAACTAATATCTAAAAGGAAAAATGTGTCCATGAGTGTTTTAAGGGGTCTTACGGAAGCGTTAACATTCAATGGATGAATGTGCATGGATATTGCCGGTCAGAGCCACACTAAGGCATGGACAAAGTGGGCAATTGATGATGGTCCCCATCTTATAGGCAGCGCCCAGTAGAGTGAACTTAATGTATACTAGTCAGATTCTATTTTAATTAGACAGTTGGCCATACTCAGCCTCCACCCTCACACTTTTAGGCAGAAAGTAGATTACAGAAAGATGTTCCTATTTCTCTGTCCTTGCTGCACCTCACTCTTTTACCTCCTTCCTCGATTGTTATCCCTGCCTTGCTACCTACCTCTACATCTCAATGTATCCACTGCCTCTCTATCTCATCTCTCAACCCCACCTCTTCTCACCACAACTCCCTCTCTCTCTCACACCTCACCCTCCCACTCGCTGTGCTTACCTCTACAGTTCTCCCTTAACTGCCCCTGTACCTCAAGCATATCTCTCTACCACAGTACTCTGTTTCTATTGTACCTCTTTGTATCTCTTCTTCATCTACGCCACTACTCTCTCAACCTCACCTCTCTTTTCCTCTCTCTCAGCCCTCTCTCCATCTCATCACTCTCAATCTCACCTCTACTTTATTTTCTTAGTTCTTAACTAATTTCCTTAGTTGTTAACAAATTTAGGAAATTGCAGTCTTTGTGACATCGACCAAAATTTTGCATCTTTGTTTTGCAGTATGGAGCTGTAAAAACTATTGGCTCTTTTCTGCTCCAGCATGTGCTGTATGCAGGATGTGCTGTATGCAGGGCATCTTGGAGTATGAGATTCTATGTGATCAGCAAAGCTTGCAGCCCTCCTCCGGTCATCATGTAAGAAGTGTACGGGGTGCAGGGGATAGTGCAGGGTTAAGGGTGAAAAGTGGGCAAGGAAGCGAGGTGCACATGCAGGCTCAGAAGTCAATGCAGAGGCAAGGGAAGAGGCGAGGCCTATGAGGAAGTTGACATTTGTTTACAAACAATTCACCACATAATAATATAGAAACGTGCTAAATCATTAATTTAGTGGCCTTCTCAAATATACCTTGGCCCCACTAAGAGCCTCCTTGAATGCCGCAGCCAGATTGATTACTGGTACAAAAAGAAACACTCACATATCCCCAGTCCTAAAATCTCTAAACTGGTTGCCATACGAAGCAAGAATTCAGCTAAAGATTGCCTGCTTGACTCTCAAAGATTTTAAGACCCCATTTTATTTGGCTCAAAAGCTTCAATTATCTGGAAGGGGTAGATCGTCACGATGTGCAAGTTCACTGCTTCTGAAACCACAGATTTTCCACAAAAAGAGAATGAGCCACAGAGCCTTCTCGGGCTCTGCCCCAAAGATCTGGAACTCTCTTCCACCAGAAGTCCGCCAGATCTCTTTCACGGCTTCTTTCAAAGAGGAAGTAAAAATAATCCTAATGAACAAGTTCTTGCCTTAATTGACCATGGCTCCACTCCTTACTCACTGTCCCCGTATTGTTTATTAGTTTGGGGTTCACCTTTTAATCCCAGCCTCGCCTGGTATGCACTTTTAAGTAATGTATGTTTTTCTCCCAGTACGGTATATGTCTTACTCTTAATGTGATGTACTCTGATACCTTCTTGGAACCTGCTCCTGTTTGCATTTATAAGTAACGTTGGTTCTTTCCCACTATTATTTCCTACCCATCCATATTGTGAAGCGCTCTGATACCCGCCTGGGTCTTGTTCGCGCTATACAAAACTTTATAAATAAATAAATGAATTAACGTAGAAATGCATAATAAAGTAGACTAAAGGAGAAGTGCTTTTAGGAAATGTGGGAAAGTGGAAAATGCTACTAAAATTTCTGCAGAAAGCTCTTATTCGTATCATTCTCCCACTGCTAGGCAGCACTATTCTTTTATTCTTCTCTATCCCTTTAAGAAAAATAAATGTTTTTCATAAATAGTGATTTAACTTTATAACTGAATTATAGAGCCTGCCCATTTCGTGAAATGTGCTGCTTCATGCAAAGTGTATTTTTCTTTTTCTCACACCATATGACTTCACTGTATGTACATTGTTTTCTTTGACACATATTCATAATGAACAAGCGTATTAAGGAAAAGAAAATGCTGGATGCAGCTTACATTTCATGATTCAACCAGGACATACCAGAATTCAAATGTTTCATTCCATAGAGCAGCTCATTGTTACACAATGGGACACCAAACAGCTAATAGAGAAGGCTTGCAAAAGCTTCCCACGAGAACCTTCGTAGATGTAACTTTTTGCAATACATTGTAGCCACCTCTGAATAACCTCATGCTGACATAGACATTTACCATGGGAATCGAGGATGAAGACGACAAACCATCAGAAGATCTTTCTCCATCTTCACCCGTTTTTGCAACGTTTAGTGGCGTTTCTATATAGTACATGTTCCTAGCTAGAAAGTCAAGGCATTCTATGCACTCCTACCCTGCCATGTCCCTTAGCACTTTGTTGTGCTATTTGAATTGCCATCAGCTATTGCGGAGAGTGGTTTCTTTGATTTCTCCTTACGCAAATTGAGGAGACTTTCTGTCTTTATGCTGATCATAGCTACTGCTGTGACTTCTTTCCCCCTCTTGCCTGTTTAGACATTTGCTACTGCAGCTGTCAGGAGTACTCTGCTGAGTCTCCAGAATTACTCGTTATGGGAAGTTTGATCCTTTTCTTAGTCATCTGACTTTGCTCCAAAATCTACCTGCTCCTTTTCAGAAGGAACTCTTTATAGGTTCCTGATAGGATAGGACAGGTTTTTTAGTTTAGAACAGGGACTATTTTCTGAATGGAACACACTATTATTTTCTTTGCTTGTTCTAACCAATCTATTTTGATTATTTCTATAATTGTTATTTTTTTTACTAATCGGAGTAAAAAGGAACAAAAATGCGGACTCATCTCTTAAAGAGAAAAAAAACGTTTAAAACTTCACCAAACCTCTCTTTATTGGTTGAAGATCAAATGCAAATAATGATGACTTTGTTGTGAAAATGCTCCATTCTAACATGGTAGCGCTTCTGCGCTTCCAGGTTTGTTAAGTACTTTTAAAGTGATGTTATCTGGGGACATTTTTATAAGATTTCCCTGCTGACGCCTATACATTTACCTCATTTGGGAAGAGAGCTCGATAAAAGGCACAAAGGGTATCTGCCAACTTGCACCACTCCATCCTCTACTATGCATGGTCCTTTGCAGCAGTGGGAACAGATTCACACTGCTGAAAAAAGCGGATGCAACTGTGTCTCTATTTTAAAAGACCAAGCAAAAAATGTACAGATTTGCAAATTTTAGAAATTTGCAACCTGGCAAATCCTTAATCTCGCTTCATGAGCAGCGACAAATAGGACATATCAGTTACGCTGCAGTATTTTCTAGTTTTATATGCATAACAAACATGCTTTCTGATCTTTAATAACATGCCAGATTTATTTTTGCATATACTGGGAAATTGCCATTTTTCCTCATGTTCACCAGCAGAATTTAACAGACACCTAGTTAAAAACCACTAAGCAACAGCAGTGCCATAGATGATTGGTTTTTGAACTTTTGACTTCTGTGGACCCCCACTTAGTTATTAATGGAATCCGGAGACCCCCTTTGAATCATTATTGGAATTCCACCAGTCATTGCTGGAATCTGAGGACTTCAACTAAAGAGTTTGATGAACTGAACTGCAAAACAATACACAAAAATAGAGAAACAAGCATTCGTCAAACACAAATGATATATATATATTTTTAATTCACAAACAAGTGTAAAAAAAAATCTACATTTTAATTTTAATAGGAAGATTGGAGCTCTTCTAAATTAAATTGAGGACACCCATTGTCCATACTAGATTCTGCCTGATGCACTTTCACTGCTCTCATTAATCAGTCAGAGGACAACAACTTAATTTTTTAGCCTCAAATTTAAAACTCCTTTACATTGACAGAAAATTTAAATGATTTTCCATTTTGCTTCTTCACTTATATACACCTTATTCATCTGTTGATATTGATTTTTAAGCAGGCACAGACCACGTGAGTATGCGTGGCGTAACCACACAGGGTCCTTGGACCACAGGTTAAGAACCGCTGCCATATAGCATACATGTACACGCTAAGAGGAGTAAGTGAGCAGTAGTAATTACACATCACACGAAACCACAGTGGCTAAGTGCATATACATGCCTGTGCATAGAGATGGTTTTTAATCAAATGAATCTTTGATTTGTGCTGAGGATAGGCGCATTAAGTATAAATCCAGACACAAAGAGATAGAAATATTAGGCTCTTGATGGGTAAAACCTCACATCCCTCCAAACTGAGGCATGCATGGAACAAGAGAGCACAAAAAGAAGGGCGGAAGAAACAGAGAGATGGATAGACAAAGAAGGCAAGGTAGGAAAAAAAGGACAGTGCAAAACATTGAAAGGAAGATGGGAGAAGGAAGCATGAAAAAATTATGGAAAGTAAAGGGAAATGAAAGATGGAAAGGAAGTAAGTAGAAAATAAGAAAAAAGACTGCCGGGTGTTAAGAAGGAAAAAATATAAAAAGATAGTGGAAATAAGGACAAAAATTGAAAGAATTAAAGGAAAAAAAGTTGGAAAGAAAAAAATTTAGACAGCAACACAAAAACAAAGATATAAACAAAAGACAAAAGATACATGAAAAGAAAAGAAAATTGGAAGGCGGAAAACAGAAAGTTAAAAGAAACATAAAACAAAGATCCGTGGCTAAGCCTAGTCTTTCACTAGTGCCCCGTCATAACTGCCTATAAATCTCATTGCCATTTTAGCCAATTTATTAGAAAATTGTTTATTTAAAATGAACAATGGGTTTCCATTTTAAAAAAATGGAAGGAATGACCCCTTTAATATCTAGAGCTAGGTTAGCCATATTAGACTGCCCTTGATGAACTTGATTGCTTTTGCGTGCCCACACAGAACTATATGCAAAGCCACTATCTTTTTGATCACATTCCTTGAGAATTGAGATGTAAAAGGAATAACTGTCTGCATTGTTTTGTTTTCGGAATTACCAAAGCACCCCTGAAATAAGTGCCAGGCTCTCTCACCTCATTTACTCGCTCAAACCTCAGACACCCACGCATTACCAGGGTCCCTACCCCGCTTTAAAATCAGCTGAATCCTCCACCGTTTTGAGTGTGCTAGGTGCAGACTGGAACCTTGCACCTGACAATGCAATCTGACCGCGGGGCCCACATTGCACAAGGGCCCTGGGGTCAAAATGGGCACCCTAACAAAGAAGTGGGTGGAAGAAACTCAATTGGGAGATATTTTGAATGGGCTCAAAAAGTCTTTGATAAAACTTTAGGATGCCTGAAGGGGTATGTGCATAAAATTGTTATGAGGGAGGATTCTGTACCGAAACAACACAAACTTAGAAGTCTTCTAATTGGCTTTGAGGAATGAGGTTAAAGAGCTATTGAAGGATATGTTGCAGGAAAGCGTAATTGAGCCTGTGGAGGCCTCTCGTTGGATTTCTCCAGTGGTAGTTACCCCAAAAATTGATAGCCGCCTAAGGTTCTGTGTGGACTTGAGATCCTTAAATCAGGACATTTTTGCTGACACATTCCCTCTCCCAAACACATTCCCTCTCCCAAATATTAATGAACTGTTATCATCTGTAAAGGGTGGTAAGTATTTCTCAAAGTTTGATTTGAGAAGTGATTACCATCAAATCAGATTACATGAAGTTTCAAAAGCTTTAACAGCATTCCTAACGTCTGAAGGTATATTTCAATTCACTTGCATGCCGTTCGGATTAGCGTCGGCTGCAAGTGTGTTTCAGCGTATGATAACAAAAATGTTTGAGGGGATAGAAAATGTTGGTCTATTTTCAAGATTACATTTTGGTGGTGGGTGAAATGGTGCAAGAACACAATGTCATCTTGAGAATGGTTTTAAGGAAATTGGGAGAATTGGGTTTGACTTTGAATTGTTAAAAATGTACATTTTTAACAGAGCAAATTTAGTATCTTGGATACTCGATATCTAATTGTGGTATCAAGCCTAAGAAGTGTTTGTTAGAAGCTTTTATGTTGGCACCTTCCCCCACTGACAAAGACAAATCAAGGTTCTTTTTTAGGTCTAATAGAATATTGCGCAAAATTTGTGGAGAGATTTGCTAACAAATTGGAAAGCTTAAGAAAACTATTACAGAAAGGAAATAAGTTTGTGTGGGAGGAGGAACAACAGAAATGTTTTGACAGTATTAAGAATGAAATTTGCGATGCAGGCATTCTAACTGTTTTTGGTGTAAAATTAAAGTCTGTACTCACAGTGGATGCTAGCACAACTGAGTTGGGAGCTGTTTGTCTCAAATTCATGGAAGAAATTAAAAGACAGCTGTGTTTACATCCCACACCCTTACACACACAGAAAGGAACTATTCTGTAATAGAGCATGAAGCTTTAGCCAATGTTTGGTGTGCTGAATATTTTCAAGTGTACTTGTGGGGTCTGCGCTTTATGTGGACTGATCGTAAGCCCTTGATCAAAATGTTATCATCGAGTGGGGCAAGTGAGGGGTATGCAAGATTGGCCAGGTTAGCTGCTAGACTACAAGAATACTTATATGTAGTGGAATTTGTTCAAGGATGGAGGAATGTGCAGGCGGATTGCCTCTCAAGATTGTCGTTAGATTGGGAAGTGGTGGATAGACCTGCTGTGAGGAACTCTGATGCAGAAGGAGCAGTAGCATGTGGTATGTAGTGGGTTGGGAGCATTCACTAGGTTAGAATGGGAAAAGGAAATGAAATCTAATGTGGTTCTTAAGGAGGTTGTCAAGATGATCAATTAAGGTGCCGTTAGAGAAAGTCTGTTATCCGTTTCGGTGAGGCCAAATTTTAAGGTGTTGGATGAGTTGTCTGTGTGTGGCAAAAACGTTGTTTTGAGGGGAGATCGCTGTGTACCTCCTGGAAGTTTGAAACAAAAGTATTTCAATCTCACTCACGAGGGACATTTGGGTCAGGGCTTGACAAGTAAAAGACTTAAGAGTGAGTTTTGGTGGCCTGGTCTTGATGATCAAATTAAAAGGTGGGTTGAAAATTGTAGCATTTGTAAGGAAAGTGAGAAAAGATTGAGAGTGGGTAACAAGAGTGAGCCGGGTCATATTGAAGATCCGGGTAAGCCTTGGCACACAGTGTGTTTAGACTTTATAGGTCCTATTGCAGAATTGCCATATGAGTTGAGATTTGCGGTTGTGCTGGTGGACATGATTTCCAAGTGGCTTATTGTAAAATGTATTAAATTATATATATATATATATATATATATATATATATATATATATATATATATATATATATATATATATATATATATATATATATACTTATATATATTACACAGTGGCGGTCACCTATTGGAAGAAATTGGGTTGGTGGTGGACTGGGGTGTTAGCCCTGGTCAAGCAGCAACCACAATCCTGGTCAGGGTGAGGTACAAGCCAACCCTAAATTAACCTATGAGTAACACTAAGGTGCAGAGCAGTCAGGCTTAACTTAGAGGCAATGTGCAAAGAATTTTTTGCAACACTTCAAACAGTAATAACATGAAAATCCTTACACAAAGGTTCCCACACCAAGTTAGAAAAACAGAACTCCTTTTAATAAAGAAAACAAGACCAGAATGACAAAAATCCAATCAGTAGAACCGTAGATATTCATATTCAAGCTGAAAGATTTCAGTGAAAATAGAGCCAAAAAAACACAAAGCGCTAACTGTAGATATCTGATGGCACCGGACCGATTAAAGGTCACAAGTTCAGGTCAACCACAATGGAGCAAGAGCTGGCTTCAGGGACACAGTTAGGCCTGTTGAACAGAGTACCTTACCTACTGGTTTGCGGAGTGTTGCGAGGATCCACGTTGACAATGTGTCTCGCAGCCAGGACAATGCATCGTTTCCGATGAGCTGCAAGGCTGGGATGCGGAGACCGGCACAGTCATCGAGGCTGCTGTCGACAAGAGATGCGAGGGCCTGCACCGAGGATGCGATGCGCAGTGGCGGTTCCGATGAACTCTGGCTGCAATGCGGGTCTTTGTGATGGGTTCAATCCATGCACCAGTAGAGATGCGTTGGTTCTGCTCGGTTTTTGTGCCGCACAGCAGAAGAGATGCGTCGTTTCCACTGGATCCACAGAGGTGGCAGAGCACCTTAAGCCTACTTCCAAGGGTCTAGGACTGAAGTGGTACCACTTGGCAGGATAGACTCACAGATGGCAGAGTTAAGGTGCAGGTGGAAGGCTGTTGGAAGCCAGTTATGTCCCTGAGGTTTCAGATCAGGAGGCCAGCCAACAAGCCCTTGGAGTCACTGTGGGTTCTAGGTTCCAGAGATGCAGGTCCAGTCCTTCTCACCCAGGCAAGAGGGCAGTAGGTCAGCAGGGCAGCAGTTCCTTCAGAGTGGCAGTCCTTGTAGCAGAACAGCAGTCCATTTTCCTGGCAGAGTATCCACAGGTCCAGAAGTGTACTGCAGAGTTGGTATCTGGGGTCCAGTATTTATACCCAGTTATGCCTTTAAAGTGGGTGGGAAGAATATTCTAGAGGTTTGCCTTTGAAGTGCACATGTGCCCTGCCTTCCTGGCCCTAGATACAGACTAACTACGGGGGTATGCAGTCCTATGTGTGGAGAGAGGACACAGCCTAGTCAAGTGTAAGTGGGGATGGGTCCAGCTCCTCCCTCCCATCCTGCCAGTGATGTCCCATCCAGTCACTCCTAAGCTCCCCATTATGTGTGGCTGTCTCAGAGGTATACATAGCCCCCTACTGTCACCCAAACCCAGTTATGTGACCCAGAAATATGCTGCAGGCATCAAATGGCTAAGGCAAAAAAATAGCAACTTTCTAAAAGTGGCATTTTCAGAATTTTAATTTACAATCTGACTACACCATAAGTTAGGATTTTAAATTGCAATTCAAGAGACACAAAACATGAAATGGGTACCTGGTCCCATTTGGAAATTACACTTATAAAATGTAATAAGGTAACTCCAATGTTATTCTATGGGAGAGGTAGGCCTTGCAGTAGTGAAAAACAAATGTAAGAGTTTTTCACTACCAGGACATGTAAAACTTAAAAGTGCATGTCCAACTTTTTAAATATACTGCACCCTGCCATTTGGGCTCTCTAGGGCCTACCTTAAGGGAGACTTATATGTATTTAAAAGGAAGGTTTGGGCTGGCAAATGGTGTACTTTGCCAGGCTGAAATGGCAGTTTAAAACTTCACATACTAAGGCTGCAGTGGCAGGTCTGAGACATGTTTAAAGTGCTACTTAAGAGGGTGGCACGACAGGTGCTGCAGGCCACTTAGTAGCATTTATATTACAGGCCTTGGGCACAGGTAGTGCGTCTCCACTAGGGACTTACAAGTAAATTAAATATGCCAATTGGGTATAAGCCAAACCTACCATGATTTAAGAAGAGAGTACAAGCACTTTAGCACTGGTAAGTAGTGGTAGAGTGCGCAGAGTCCTAAAAGCCAACACCCCAGTCAACCAACAACCCAATTTCTCACAGACACCATTTGGCAAATCTTTACAAAACTTTCTAAAAAAAAACAGTTCATCTATCTCAGCCTCTCCCTAAAAACTTTCAGGATGGTCCGTTAGGCAGTAGCAGAGGAAAAGGAGGACAAAGGTCATGTGTTGCGGAGTGCTGGCGGCCGCGGGAGCGTGAATGCAGTGCCTATCTGCAGGCCAGGCCCTGTGGCCAATGGACAGCCACGCACTGCCAAAGGCCATGCATGATGGGGTGAGGTGAGCGCTGGGCCTTCGGCTGTGTGCTGTGGGGTGTTGGGCCCTAGAAGGGATGCGAGGTGTGCAGGGCCTGGCCACAGGTCAGGCCCTGCAGGCCTCCAGACACAAAGCATGGCCAAATGCTGTGAGCCGTGATGGTTGGCAAAGTTAGTTATGGTAATAAAGTCTTAGTTTATGCTAAAAGAAACTAGAAACTCACTGAAAAAAACACAGATTAAAGTGATGTTATAGTTAGGTATGGAATTATATGTTACCTTACCTTAAAAAAACCTCTGTAATTCGGAGAAAAAACAAGGGTTAAAGTGACGTTATAGTGAGGTGAAAATTTCAGTTAAAACGTAACATTTTATACTCAAAATCCCACTGAAATTCACCTGTTCTAGTTACCTCAAGTAATTATAACTTGTACCCTCGCCATGCACTACTTCTGGCCTCACATATTAAACTCTACTGACACATTTACATCATTGATAACATCACTGATGACAACTGACATTGACATAATTGGTTACATCTCTGTGCATGGCGAGGGGGCAAGTTATAGTTACCTGTGTAAGATGTATTTAACCAAAGCCAGGATGCAAGGGGTTAAATTTTGCCAGTATGATGACATCATATTAAAGAGGCCTTTTTACCATTAGGAGTTGTTTCTGTGTGTAAAGTCATCATAATATGCAGCCTGTGGGGCAGTAAATCGTGTTTTCTCATGTCCAGTTTGCTCCCTACTATGCCAATAATTTGCAGTTTGTACTGCAGTAATGAATGCATGTTTATTTAGAATAGTTCCCCTAAATAACATGTGTTATATGTGTATATACATACCATGGCAGTGAAAATAAATGTGGTCCAAGAACACCATATTTCGAGGAACTGTACTAACTCTGCAACCAGGACTCAAAAGGTACTATGACATTCTTTGTTGAAGGGAGGGAAGAGTGCACCTTGGACAGGGGACTGAATAACTCAGCCACTAACCCTACACCACCCCATGATTAGGCCTTGGACTACTTAAGTGGTGATGGGCTTGCAATCAGTTTTGTGTTCAATAACAGACATAAGACCAAGAGCACCAGTGGTGACCAGCTTTCATTCACCCAAACTGAGCCCAGTAAACCCTGGATAGCCAGGGACTCCTGAAACAGTTCCAACAAAATATATCCGTTCAATCACTCAGGCGTCAAACCTAAGCCAGTGCTTAATTTGAGCAGGTGGGGACCATCGGCACTTATTTTTGGGGATCGGCACTTGTTTTTCAATTTTTGCTCTAATTACCAAGAGCAAAAAGGGGAAAGAAAACAAATTAGAAAGACAGAGGAAGGTGGAAAACTGTCACAAAGGGAGAAAGCAGGAACCTGCAAGAGTGAGATAAAGGGGCAGGAAGTGCCCGGTAGTGGTTAAAAGAGGTATGAAGTGGTTGAAGTTTACCAGACCTAGTATTCAACGTGCTAACGTTTAATTGCACCGCCCATGTGATTCCGAGCAGAGCTTTGGCACCCAAACTCTTTCTTTTACAAATTAAGCACTGAACCTAAACATATATGCGTCTAAACCACATCCGCTTATCAAACTATCCATAGGTCCTGTGTACTGCCGACCCTGGAAGTGGCTCTATCCCACATGAAAACAATGGAAGGGAAGCTTTTGAAAGTGAAGACAATGGCTTCCCTGAAAATAGACAATTGAAGGGGGACTGTCTGGGGTGTATATAATAAAAGGGGGTCTTTCTGGAGTGCAGGCAATAAAAGGGGGGCTGTCTGGAGTGCAAGTAATAGAAGGGGGTCTTTCTGGAGTGCAGGCAATAAAAGGGGGGCTGTCTGGAGTGCAAGTAATAGAAGGGGGTCTTTCTGGAGTGCAGGCAATAAAAGGATAAAAGGGGGGCTGTCTGGAGTGCAGATTATAGAAGGGGGCTGTCTGAAGTGCAAACAATAAAAGGGGGGCTGTCTGGAGGTCAGGTAATAGAAGGGGGCTGTCTGGAGTGTGGGTAATAGAAGGGGGGGCTGTCTGGAGTGCAGACAATAAAAGGGGGGCTGTCTGGAGTGTAGCTAATAGAAGGGGGGATGTTGGAGTGCAGACAATAAAAGGGGGGCTGTCTGGAGTGCTGATAATAGAAGGGGGGATGTTGGAGTGAGGGTAATAGAAGGGGGGCTGTCTGGAGTGCAGATAATAGAAGGGGAGCTCTCTGGAGTGCAGATAATAGAAGGGGGGCTGTCTGGAGTGCAGATAATAGAAGGGGAGCTGTCTGGAGTGCAGATAATAGAAGGGGGGCTGTCTGGAGTGCAGATAATAGAAGGGGGGCTGTCTGGAGTGCAGATAATAGAAGGGGAGCTGTCTGGAGTGCAGATAATAAAAGGGGTGCTCTCTGGAGTGCAGATAATAGAAGGGGGGCTGTCTGACGTGCAGATAATAGAAGGGGAGCTCTCTGGAGTGCAGATAATAGAAGGGGGGCTCTCTGGAGTGCAGATAATAGAAGGGGGGCTGTCTGGAGTGCAGATAATAGAAGGGGAGCTGTCTGGAGTGCAGATAATAGAAGGGGGGCTCTCTGGAGTGCAGATAATAGAAGGGGGGCTGTCTGGAGTACAGATAATAGAAGGGGGGCTGTCTGGAGTGCAGATAATAGAAGGGGAGCTGTCTGGAGTGCAGGTAATAGAAGGGGGGCTGTCTGGAGTGCAGATAATAGAAGGGGAGCTGTCTGGAGTGCAGATAATAGAAGGGGGCTCTCTGGAGTGCAGATAATAGAAGGGGGCTGTCTGGAGTGCAGATAATAGAAGGGGGCTCTCTGGAGTGCAGATAATAGAAGGGGGGCTCTCTGGAGTGCAGATAATAGAAGGGGGCTGTCTGGAGTGCAGATAATAGAAGGGGAGCTGTCTGGAGTGCAAACAATAAAAGGGGGCTGTCTGGAGTGCAGATTATAGAAGGGGAGCTGTCTGGAGTGCAGATAATAGAAGGGGGCTGTCTGGAGTGCAGATAATAGAAGGGGGCTGTCTGGAGTGCAGATAATAGAAGGGGAGCTGTCTGGAGTGCAGATAATAGAAGGGGGCTGTCTGGAGTGCAGATAATAGAAGGGGGCTGTCTGACGTGCAGATAATAGAAGGGGAGCTGTCTGGAGTGCAGATAATAGAAGGGGGCTGTCTGGAGTGCAGATAATAGAAGGGGGCTGTCTGGAGTGCAGATAATAGAAGGGGGCTGTCTGGAGTGCAGATAATAGAAGGGGAGCTGTCTGGAGTGCAGATAATAGAAGGGGGCTGTCTGGAGTGCAGATAATAGAAGGGGAGCTGTCTGGAGTGCAGATAATAGAAGGGGGCTGTCTGGAGTGCAGACAATAGAAGGGGAGCTGTCTGGAGTGCAGATAATAGAAGGGGGGCTGTCTGGAGTGCAGACAATAGAAGGGGAGCTGTCTGGAGTGCAGATAATAGAAGGGGGGCTGTCTGGAGTGCAGACAATAGAAGGGGAGCTGTCTGGAGTGCAGATAATAGAAGGGGAGCTGTCTGGAGTGCAGATAATAGAAGGGGGCTCTCTGGAGTGCAGGTAATAGAAGGGGGCTGTCTGACGTGCAGATAATAGAAGGGGGCTGTCTGGAGTGCAGATAATAGAAGGGGGCTCTCTGGAGTGCAGATAATAGAAGGGGGCTGTCTGGAGTGCAGATAATAGAAGGGGAGCTGTCTGGAGTGCAGATAATAGAAGGGGGCAGTCTGGAGTGCAGATAATAGAAGGGGGGCTGTCTGGAGTGCAGACAATAGGAGAGGGGCTGTCTGGAGTGCAGATAATAAAAGGGGGGCTGTCTGGAGTGTAGCTAATAGAAGGGGGATGTTGGAGTGCAGACAATAAAAGGGGGGCTGTCTGGAGTGCTGATAATAGAAGGGGGATGTTGGAGTGAGGGTAATAGAAGGGGGCTGTCTGGAGTGCAGATAATAGAAGGGGAGCTCTCTGGAGTGCAGATAATAGAAGGGGGCTGTCTGGAGTGCAGATAATAGAAGGGGAGCTGTCTGGAGTGCAGATAATAGAAGGGGGCTGTCTGGAGTGCAAACAATAAAAGGGGGGCTGTCTGGAGGTCAGGTAATAGAAGGGGGCTGTCTGGAGTGTGGGTAATAGAAGGGGGCTGTCTGGAGTGCAGACAATAAAAGGGGGCTGTCTGGAGTGTAGCTAATAGAAGGGGGATGTTGGAGTGCAGACAATAAAAGGGGGCTGTCTGGAGTGCTGATAATAGAAGGGGGATGTTGGAGTGAGGGTAATAGAAGGGGGGCTGTCTGGAGTGCAGATAATAGAAGGGGAGCTCTCTGGAGTGCAGATAATAGAAGGGGGCTGTCTGGAGTGCAGATAATAGAAGGGGAGCTGTCTGGAGTGCAGATAATAGAAGGGGGCTGTCTGGAGTGCAGATAATAGAAGGGGGCTGTCTGGAGTGCAGATAATAGAAGGGGAGCTGTCTGGAGTGCAGATAATAAAAGGGGTGCTCTCTGGAGTGCAGATAATAGAAGGGGGCTGTCTGACGTGCAGATAATAGAAGGGGAGCTCTCTGGAGTGCAGATAATAGAAGGGGGCTGTCTGGAGTGCAGATAATAGAAGGGGAGCTGTCTGGAGTGCAGATAATAAAAGGGGTGCTCTCTGGAGTGCAGATAATAGAAGGGGGGCTGTCTGACGTGCAGATAATAGAAGGGGAGCTCTCTGGAGTGCAGATAATAGAAGGGGGCTCTCTGGAGTGCAGATAATAGAAGGGGGCTGTCTGGAGTGCAGATAATAGAAGGGGAGCTGTCTGGAGTGCAGATAATAGAAGGGGGCTCTCTGGAGTGCAGATAATAGAAGGGGGCTGTCTGGAGTACAGATAATAGAAGGGGGCTGTCTGGAGTGCAAACAATAAAAGGGGGCTGTCTGGAGGTCAGGTAATAGAAGGGGGCTGTCTGGAGTGTGGGTAATAGAAGGGGGGGCTGTCTGGAGTGCAGGCAATAAAAGGATAAAAGGGGGCTGTCTGGAGTGCAGATTATAGAAGGGGGCTGTCTGGAGTGCAAACAATAAAAGGGGGCTGTCTGGAGGTCAGGTAATAGAAGGGGGCTGTCTGGAGTGTGGGTAATAGAAGGGGGCTGTCTGGAGTGCAGACAATAAAAGGGGGCTGTCTGGAGTGTAGCTAATAGAAGGGGGATGTTGGAGTGCAGACAATAAAAGGGGGCTGTCTGGAGTGCTGATAATAGAAGGGGGATGTTGGAGTGAGGGTAATAGAAGGGGGCTGTCTGGAGTGCAGATAATAGAAGGGGAGCTCTCTGGAGTGCAGATAATAGAAGGGGGCTGTCTGGAGTGCAGATAATAGAAGGGGAGCTGTCTGGAGTGCAGATAATAGAAGGGGGCTGTCTGGAGTGCAGATAATAGAAGGGGGCTGTCTGGAGTGCAGATAATAGAAGGGGAGCTGTCTGGAGTGCAGATAATAAAAGGGGTGCTCTCTGGAGTGCAGATAATAGAAGGGGGCTGTCTGACGTGCAGATAATAGAAGGGGAGCTCTCTGGAGTGCAGATAATAGAAGGGGGCTCTCTGGAGTGCAGATAATAGAAGGGGGCTGTCTGGAGTGCAGATAATAGAAGGGGAGCTGTCTGGAGTGCAGATAATAGAAGGGGGCTCTCTGGAGTGCAGATAATAGAAGGGGGCTGTCTGGAGTACAGATAATAGAAGGGGGCTGTCTGGAGTGCAGATAATAGAAGGGGAGCTGTCTGGAGTGCAGGTAATAGAAGGGGGCTGTCTGGAGTGCAGATAATAGAAGGGGAGCTGTCTGGAGTGCAGATAATAGAAGGGGGGCTCTCTGGAGTGCAGATAATAGAAGGGGGCTGTCTGGAGTGCAGATAATAGAAGGGGGCTCTCTGGAGTGCAGATAATAGAAGGGGGCTCTCTGGAGTGCAGATAATAGAAGGGGGCTGTCTGGAGTGCAGATAATAGAAGGGGAGCTGTCTGGAGTGCAAACAATAAAAGGGGGCTGTCTGGAGTGCAGATTATAGAAGGGGAGCTGTCTGGAGTGCAGATAATAGAAGGGGGCTGTCTGGAGTGCAGATAATAGAAGGGGGGCTGTCTGGAGTGCAGATAATAGAAGGGGAGCTGTCTGGAGTGCAGATAATAGAAGGGGGGCTGTCTGGAGTGCAGATAATAGAAGGGGGGCTGTCTGACGTGCAGATAATAGAAGGGGAGCTGTCTGGAGTGCAGATAATAGAAGGGGGGCTGTCTGGAGTGCAGATAATAGAAGGGGGGCTGTCTGGAGTGCAGATAATAGAAGGGGGGCTGTCTGGAGTGCAGATAATAGAAGGGGAGCTGTCTGGAGTGCAGATAATAGAAGGGGGGCTGTCTGGAGTGCAGATAATAGAAGGGGAGCTGTCTGGAGTGCAGATAATAGAAGGGGGCTGTCTGGAGTGCAGACAATAGAAGGGGAGCTGTCTGGAGTGCAGATAATAGAAGGGGGCTGTCTGGAGTGCAGATAATAGAAGGGGAGCTGTCTGGAGTGCAGATAATAGAAGGGGGCTGTCTGGAGTGCAGACAATAGAAGGGGAGCTGTCTGGAGTGCAGATAATAGAAGGGGAGCTGTCTGGAGTGCAGATAATAGAAGGGGGCTCTCTGGAGTGCAGGTAATAGAAGGGGGCTGTCTGACGTGCAGATAATAGAAGGGGGCTGTCTGGAGTGCAGATAATAGAAGGGGGCTCTCTGGAGTGCAGATAATAGAAGGGGGCTGTCTGGAGTGCAGATAATAGAAGGGGAGCTGTCTGGAGTGCAGATAATAGAAGGGGGGCAGTCTGGAGTGCAGATAATAGAAGGGGGGCTGTCTGGAGTGCAGACAATAGGAGAGGGGCTGTCTGGAGTGCAGGTAATAGAAGGGGGGCTGTCTGGAGTGCAGACAATAGGAGAGGGGCTGTCTGGAGTGCAAACAATAAAAGGGGGGCTGTCTGGAGGTCAGGTAATAGAAGGGGGCTGTCTGGAGTGCGGGTAGTAGAAGGGGGGCTGTCTGGAGTGCAGACAATAAAAGGGGGCTGTCTGGAGTGTAGCTAATAGAAGGGGGATGTTGGAGTGCAGACAATAAAAGGGGGCTGTCTGGAGTGCAGATAATACAAGGGGGGATGTCGGAGTGCAGGTAATAGAAGGGGGGCTGTCTGGAGTGCAGGCAATAAAAGGGGGGCTCTCTGGAGTGCAGATAATAGAAGGGGGGCTGTCTGGAGTGCAGGCAATAAAAGGGGGGCTCTCTGGAGTGCAGATAATAGAAGGGGGGCTGTCTGGAGTGCAGATAATACAAGGGGGCAGTCTGGAGTGCAGGTAATAGAAGGGGGGCTGTCTGGAGTGTGGGTAATAGAAGGGGGCTGTCTGGAGTGCAGACAATAGGAGAGGGGCTGTCTGGAGTGCAGATAATAAAAGGGGGCTGTCTGGAGTGCAGATAATAGAAGGGGGCTGTCTGACGTGCAGATAATAGAAGGGGAGCTGTCTGGAGTGCAGATAATAGAAGGGGGCTGTCTGGAGTGCAAATAATAGAAGGGGGCTGTCTGGAGTGCAAATAATAGAAGGGGGCTGTCTGGAGTGCAGATAATAGAAGGGGGCTGTCTGGAGTGCAAATAATAGAAGGGGGCTGTCTGGAGTGCAAATAATAGAAGGGGGCTGTCTGGAGTGCAGATAATAGAAGGGGAGCTGTCTGGAGTGCAGATAATAGAAGGGGGCTGTCTGGAGTGCAGATAATAGAAGGGGAGCTGTCTGGAGTGCAGATAATAAAAGGGGGGCTCTCTGGAGTGCAGATAATAGAAGGGGGCTCTCTGGAGTGCAGATAATAGAAGGGGGCTCTCTGGAGTGCAGATAATAAAAGGGGTGCTCTCTGGAGTGCAGATAATAGAAGGGGGCTCTCTGGAGTGCAGATAATAGAAGGGGAGCTGTCTGGAGTGCAGGTAATAGAAGGGGGCTGTCTGGAGTGCAGATAATAGAAGGGGAGCTGTCTGGAGTGCAGATAATAGAAGGGGGCTCTCTGGAGTGCAGATAATAGAAGGGGGGCTGTCTGGAGTGCAGATAATAGAAGGGGAGCTGTCTGGAGTGCAGATAATACAAGGGGGCAGTCTGGAGTGCAGATAATAGAAGGGGGATGTCGGAGTGCAGGTAATAGAAGGGGGGCTGTCTGGAGTGCAGATAATAGAAGGGGGCTGTCTGGAGTGCAGATAATAGAAGGGGAGCTGTCTGGAGTGCAGATAATAGAAGGGGGGCTGTCTGGAGTGCAGACAATAGAAGGGGAGCTGTCTGGAGTGCAGATAATAGAAGGGGGGCTGTCTGGAGTGCAGATAATAGAAGGGGGCTGTCTGACGTGCAGATAATAGAAGGGGGATGTCGGAGTGCAGGTAATAGAAGGGGGGCTGTCTGGAGTGCAGATAATAGAAGGGGGGATGTCGGAGTGCAGGTAATAGAAGGGGGGCTGTCTGGAGTGCAGATAATAGAAGGGGAGCTGTCTGGAGTGCAGATAATAGAAGGGGGGCTGTCTGGAGTGCAGATAATAGAAGGGGAGCTGTCTGACGTGCAGATAATAGAAGGGGAGCTGTCTGGAGTGCAGATAATAGAAGGGGGGCTGTCTGGAGTGCAGATAATAGAAGGGGGGCTGTCTGGAGTGCAGACAATAGAAGGGGGCTGTCTGGAGTGCAGACAATAGAAGGGGAGCTGTCTGGAGTGCAGATAATAGAAGGGGGCTGTCTGGAGTGCAGATAATAGAAGGGGAGCTGTCTGGAGTGCAGATAATAGAAGGGGGCTGTCTGGAGTGCAGATAATAGAAGGGGGCTCTCTGGAGTGCAGATAATAGAAGGGGAGCTGTCTGGAGTGCAGATAATAGAAGGGGGCAGTCTGGAGTGCAGATAATAGAAGGGGGCTGTCTGGAGTGCAGACAATAGGAGAGGGGCTGTCTGGAGTGCAGGTAATAGAAGGGGGCTGTCTGGAGTGCAAACAATAAAAGGGGGCTGTCTGGAGTGCGGGTAGTAGAAGGGGGGCTGTCTGGAGTGCAGACAATAAAAAGGGGGCTGTCTGGAGTGTAGCTAATAGAAGGGGGATGTTGGAGTGCAGACAATAAAAGGGGGCTGTCTGGAGTGCAGATAATACAAGGGGGGCTGTCTGGAGTGCAGATAATAGAAGGGGGGCTCTCTGGAGTGCAGATAATAGAAGGGGGGCTGTCTGGAGTGCAGATAATAGAAGGGGGGATGTCGGAGTGCAGGTAATAGAAGGGGGCTGTCTGGAGTGCAGGCAATAAAAGGGGGGCTGTCTGGAGTGCAGATAATACAAGGGGGCAGTCTGGAGTGCAGATAATAGAAGGGGAGCTGTCTGGAGTGCTGATAATAGAAGGGGGGCTGTCTGGAGTGCAGACAATAGGAGAGGGGCTGTCTGGAGTGCAAATAATAGAAGGGGGGCTGTCTGGAGTGCAGACAATAGGAGAGGGGCTGTCTGGAGTGCAGATAATAAAAGGGGGCTGTCTGGAGTGCAGGCAATAAAAGGGGGCTGTCTGGAGTGCAGGCAATAAAAGGGGGCTGTCTGGAGTGCAGATAATAGAAGGGGAGCTGTCTGGAGTGCAAATAATACAAGGGGGCAGTCTGGAGTGCAGATAATAGAAGGGGGCTGTCTGGAGTGCAAATAATAGAAGGGGGCTGTCTGGAGTGCAAGTAATAGAAGGGGGCTGTCTGGAGTGCAGATTAGAGAAGGGGGGCTGTCTGGAGTGCAAATAATAGAAGGGGGGCTGTCTGGAGGTCAGATAATACAAGGGGGGCTGTCTGACGTGCAGATAATAGAAGAGGGGCTCTCTGGAGTGCAGATAATAAAAGGGGGGCTGTCTGACGTGCAGATAATAGAAGGGGGCTGTCTGGAGTGCAGACAATAGGAGAGGGGCTGTCTGGAGTGCAGATAATAAAAGGGGGCTGTCTGGAGTGCAGGCAATAAAAGGGGGCTGTCTGGAGTGCAGGCAATAAAAGGGGGCTGTCTGGAGTGCAAATAATAGAAGGGGGCTGTCTGGAGGTCAGGTAATAGAAGGGGGCTGTCTGGAGTGCGGGTAGTAGAAGGGGGGCTGTCTGGAGTGCAGACAATAGAAGGGGAGCTGTCTGGAGTGCAGATAATAGAAGGGGGCTGTCTGGAGTGCAGATAATAGAAGGGGAGCTGTCTGGAGTGCAGATAATAGAAGGGGGCTGTCTGGAGTGCAGATAATAGAAGGGGGGCTCTCTGGAGTGCAGATAATAGAAGGGGAGCTGTCTGGAGTGCAGATAATAGAAGGGGGCAGTCTGGAGTGCAGATAATAGAAGGGGGCTGTCTGGAGTGCAGACAATAGGAGAGGGGCTGTCTGGAGTGCAGGTAATAGAAGGGGGCTGTCTGGAGTGCAAACAATAAAAGGGGGCTGTCTGGAGTGCGGGTAGTAGAAGGGGGCTGTCTGGAGTGCAGACAATAAAAGGGGGCTGTCTGGAGTGTAGCTAATAGAAGGGGGGATGTTGGAGTGCAGACAATAAAAGGGGGCTGTCTGGAGTGCAGATAATACAAGGGGGGCTGTCTGGAGTGCAGATAATAGAAGGGGGCTCTCTGGAGTGCAGATAATAGAAGGGGGCTGTCTGGAGTGCAGATAATAGAAGGGGGCTGTCTGGAGTGCAGATAATAGAAGGGGGCTCTCTGGAGTGCAGACAATAGGAGAGGGGCTGTCTGGAGTGCAGATAATAAAAGGGGTGCTCTCTGGAGTGCAGGTAATAGAAGGGGGGCTGTCTGGAGTGCAGGCAATAAAAGGGGGGCTGTCTGGAGTGCAGATAATACAAGGGGGCAGTCTGGAGTGCAGATAATAGAAGGGGAGCTGTCTGGAGTGCTGATAATAGAAGGGGGGCTGTCTGGAGTGCAGACAATAGGAGAGGGGCTGTCTGGAGTGCAAATAATAGAAGGGGGCTGTCTGGAGTGCAGACAATAGGAGAGGGCTGTCTGGAGTGCAGATAATAAAAGGGGGCTGTCTGGAGTGCAGGCAATAAAAGGGGGCTGTCTGGAGTGCAGGCAATAAAAGGGGGGCTGTCTGGAGTGCAGATAATAGAAGGGGAGCTGTCTGGAGTGCAAATAATACAAGGGGGCAGTCTGGAGTGCAGATAATAGAAGGGGGCTGTCTGGAGTGCAAATAATAGAAGGGGGGCTGTCTGGAGTGCAAATAATAGAAGGGGGCTGTCTGGAGTGCAGATAATAGAAGGGGGCTGTCTGGAGTGCAAATAATAGAAGGGGGCTGTCTGGAGTGCAGATAATAGAAGGGGGGCTCTGTGGAGTGCAGATAATAGAAGGGGGCTGTCTGGAGTGCAGATAATAGAAGGGGGCTGTCTGGAGTGCAAATAATAGAAGGGGGGCTGTCTGGAGTGCAAATAATAGAAGGGGGCTCTCTGGAGTGCAGATAATAGAAGGGGGCTGTCTGGAGTGCAGATAATAGAAGGGGGGCTCTCTGGAGGTCAGATAATACAAGGGGGCTGTCTGGAGTGCAGACAATAAAAGGGGGGCTGTCTGACGTGCAGATAATAAAAGGGGGGCTGTCTGGAGTGCAGGCAATAAAAGGGGGGCTGTCTGGAGTGCAGGCAATAAAAGGGGGCTGTCTGGAGTGCAAATAATAGAAGGGGGATGTTGGAGTGCAGATAATAGAAGGGGGGCTCTCTGGAGTGCAGATAATAGAAGGGGAGCTGTCTGGAGTGCAGGTAATAGAAGGGGGCTGTCTGGAGTGCAAATAATAGAAGGGGGCTGTCTGGAGTGCAAATAATAGAAGGGGGCTGTCTGGAGTGCAGATAATAGAAGGGGAGCTGTCTGGAGTGCAGATAATAGAAGGGGAGCTGTCTGGAGTGCAGACAATAGAAGGGGGCTGTCTGGAGTGCAGATAATAGAAGGGGGCTGTCTGGAGTGCAGACAATAGGAGAGGGGCTGTCTGGAGTGCAGATAATAGAAGGGGGCTGTCTGGAGTGCAGATAATAGAAGGGGGCTGTCTGGAGTGCAGATAATAAAAGGGGGCTGTCTGACGTGCAGATAATAGAAGGGGGCTATCTGGAGTGCAGATAATAGAAGGGGGCTCTCTGGAGTGCAGATAATAGAAGGGGGCTGTCTGGAGTGCAGATAATACAAGGGGCAGTCTGGAGTGCAGATAATAGAAGGGGAGCTGTCTGGAGTGCTGATAATAGAAGGGGGCTGTCTGGAGTGCAGACAATAGGAGAGGGGCTGTCTGGAGTGCAGATAATAAAAGGGGGGCTGTCTGGAGTGCAGATAATAGAAGGGGGGCTGTCTGGAGTGCAGACAATAGGAGAGGGGCTGTCTGGAGTGCAGGTAATAGAAGGGGGGCTGTCTGGAGTGCAGATAATAGAAGGGGGGCTGTCTGGAGTGCAGATAATAGAAGGGGGGCTGTCTGGAGTGCAGATAATAGAAGGGGGGCTGTCTGGAGTGCAGATAATAGAAGGGGGCTGTCTGGAGTGCAGATAATAGAAGGGGGGCTGTCTGGAGTGCAGGTAATAGAAGGGGGGCTGTCTGGAGTGCAGATAATAGAAGGGGGGCTGTCTGGAGTGCAGATAATAGAAGGGGGCTGTCTGGAGTGCAGATAATAGAAGGGGGCTGTCTGGAGTGCAGATAATAAAAGGGGGCTGTCTGACGTGCAGATAATAGAAGGGGGCTATCTGGAGTGCAGATAATAGAAGGGGGCTCTCTGGAGTGCAGATAATAGAAGGGGGCTGTCTGGAGTGCAGATAATACAAGGGGGCAGTCTGGAGTGCAGATAATAGAAGGGGGCTGTCTGGAGTGCAGACAATAGAAGGGGAGCTGTCTGGAGTGCAGATAATAGAAGGGGGCTGTCTGGAGTGCAGATAATAGAAGGGGAGCTGTCTGACGTGCAGATAATAGAAGGGGGGCTCTCTGGAGTGCAGATAATAGAAGGGGAGCTGTCTGGAGTGCAGATAATAGAAGGGGAGCTGTCTGGAGTGCAGATAATAGAAGGGGGGCTCTCTGGAGTGCAGATAATAGAAGGGGGGCTGTCTGGAGTGCAGATAATAGAAGGGGAGCTGTCTGGAGTGCAGGTAATAGAAGGGGGGCTGTCTGGAGTGCAGGTAATAGAAGGGGAGCTGTCTGGAGTGCAGATAATAGAAGGGGGGCTGTCTGGAGTGCAGGTAATAGAAGGGGGCTGTCTGGAGTGCAGATAATAGAAGGGGGCTGTCTGGAGTGCAGACAATAGGAGAGGGGCTGTCTGGAGTGCAGATAATAGAAGGGGAGCTGTCTGGAGTGCAGACAATAGAAGGGGAGCTGTCTGGAGTGCAGACAATAGAAGGGGGCTGTCTGGAGTGCAGATAATAGAAGGGGAGCTGTCTGGAGTGCAGACAATAGGAGAGGGGCTGTCTGGAGTGCAGATAATAGAAGGGGGCTGTCTGGAGTGCAGATAATAGAAGGGGAGCTGTCTGGAGTGCAGATAATAGAAGGGGAGCTGTCTGGAGTGCAGACAATAGAAGGGGGCTGTCTGGAGTGCAGATAATAGAAGGGGAGCTGTCTGGAGTGCAGCTAATAGAAGGGGGCTGTCTGGAGTGCAGATAATAGAAGGGGAGCTGTCTGGAGTGCAGATAATAGAAGGGGGGCTGTCTGGAGTGCAGACAATAGAAGGGGAGCTGTCTGGAGTGCAGATAATAGAAGGGGGGCTGTCTGGAGTGCAGATAATAGAAGGGGAGCTGTCTGGAGTGCAGACAATAGGAGAGGGGCTGTCTGGAGTGCAGATAATAGAAGGGGGCTGTCTGGAGTGCAGATAATAGAAGGGGGCTGTCTGGAGTGCAGATAATAGAAGGGGGGCTGTCTGGAGTGCAGATAATAGAAGGGGGCTCTCTGGAGTGCAGACAATAGGAGAGGGGCTGTCTGGAGTGCAGATAATCAAAGGGGTGCTCTCTGGAGTGCAGATAATAGAAGGGGGGCTGTCTGGAGTGCAGGTAATAGAAGGGGGGCTGTCTGGAGTGCAGATAGTAGAAGGGGGCAGTCTGGAGTGCTGATAATAGAAGGGGGCTGTCTGGAGTGCAGGTAATAGAAGGGGGCTGTCTGGAGTGCAGATAATAGAAGGGGGCTCTCTGGAGTGCAGATAATAAAAGGGGGCTGTCTGGAGTGCAGATAATAGAAGGGGGCTGTCTGGAGTGCAGACAATAGGAGAGGGGCTGTCTGGAGTGCAGATAATAGAAGGGGGCTCTCTGGAGTGCAGATAATAGAAGGGGGCTGTCTGGAGTGCAGATAATAGAAGGGGAGCTGTCTGGAGTGCAGACAATAAAAGGGGGCTGTCTGACGTGCAGATAATAGAAGGGGGCTGTCTGGAGTGCAGACAATAGGAGAGGGGCTGTCTGGAGTGCAGATAATAAAAGGGGGCTGTCTGGAGTGCAGGCAATAAAAGGGGGCTGTCTGGAGTGCAGGCAATAAAAGGGGGCTGTCTGGAGTGCAAATAATAGAAGGGGGATGTTGGAGTGCAGATAATAGAAGGGGGGCTCTCTGGAGTGCAGATAATAGAAGGGGAGCTGTCTGGAGTGCAGGTAATAGAAGGGGGCTGTCTGGAGTGCAAATAATAGAAGGGGGCTGTCTGGAGTGCAAATAGAAGGGGGCTGTCTGGAGTGCAGATAATAGAAGGGGGCTGTCTGGAGTGCAAATAATAGAAGGGGGCTGTCTGGAGTGCAAATAATAGAAGGGGGGCTGTCTGGAGTGCAGATAATAGAAGGGGGCTGTCTGGAGTGCAGACAATAGGAGAGGGGCTGTCTGGAGTGCAGATAATAGAAGGGGGGCTGTCTGGAGTGCAGATAATAGAAGGGGGGCTGTCTGGAGTGCAGATAATAGAAGGGGGCTGTCTGGAGTGCAGATAATAAAAGGGGGCTGTCTGACGTGCAGATAATAGAAGGGGGCTATCTGGAGTGCAGATAATAGAAGGGGGCTCTCTGGAGTGCAGATAATAGAAGGGGGCTGTCTGGAGTGCAGATAATACAAGGGGGCAGTCTGGAGTGCAGATAATAGAAGGGGAGCTGTCTGGAGTGCTGATAATAGAAGGGGGCTGTCTGGAGTGCAGACAATAGGAGAGGGGCTGTCTGGAGTGCAGATAATAAAAGGGGGCTGTCTGGAGTGCAGATAATAGAAGGGGGCTGTCTGGAGTGCAGACAATAGGAGAGGGGCTGTCTGGAGTGCAGATAATAGAAGGGGGCTGTCTGGAGTGCAGATAATAGAAGGGGGCTGTCTGGAGTGCAGATAATAGAAGGGGGCTGTCTGGAGTGCAGATAATAGAAGGGGGGATGTCGGAGTGCAGGTAATAGAAGGGGGCTGTCTGGAGTGCAGATAATAGAAGGGGGCTGTCTGGAGTGCAGATAATAGAAGGGGGCTGTCTGGAGTGCAGATAATAGAAGGGGGCTGTCTGGAGTGCAGATAATAGAAGGGGGCTGTCTGGAGTGCAGATAATAGAAGGGGGCTGTCTGGAGTGCAGACAATAGAAGGGGAGCTGTCTGGAGTGCAGATAATAGAAGGGGGCTGTCTGGAGTGCAGATAATAGAAGGGGAGCTGTCTGACGTGCAGATAATAGAAGGGGGCTGTCTGGAGTGCAGATAATAGAAGGGGGCTCTCTGGAGTGCAAATAATAGAAGGGGGCTCTCTGGAGTGAAGATAATAGAAGGGGGCTGTCTGATGTGCAGATAATAGAAGGGGGCTGTCTGGAGTGCAGATAATAGAAGGGGGCTCTCTGGAGTGCAGATAATAGAAGGGGGCTCTCTGGAGTGCAGATAATAGAAGGGGAGCTGTCTGACGTGCAGATAATAGAAGGGGGCTGTCTGGAGTGCAGATAATAGAAGGGGGGCTCTCTGGAGTGCAGATAATAGAAGGGGGGCTCTCTGGAGTGCAGATAATAGAAGGGGAGCTGTCTGGAGTGCAGATAATAGAAGGGGAGCTGTCTGGAGTGCAGATAATAGAAGGGGGCTCTCTGGAGTGCAGATAATAGAAGGGGGCTGTCTGGAGTGCAGATAATAGAAGGGGAGCTGTCTGGAGTGCAGGTAATAGAAGGGGGCTGTCTGGAGTGCAGGTAATAGAAGGGGGCTGTCTGGAGTGCAGGTAATAGAAGGGGGCTGTCTGGAGTGCAGATAATAGAAGGGGGCTGTCTGGAGTGCAGACAATAGGAGAGGGGCTGTCTGGAGTGCAGATAATAGAAGGGGAGCTGTCTGGAGTGCAGACAATAGAAGGGGAGCTGTCTGGAGTGCAGACAATAGAAGGGGGCTGTCTGGAGTGCAGATAATAGAAGGGGAGCTGTCTGGAGTGCAGACAATAGGAGAGGGGCTGTCTGGAGTGCAGATAATAGAAGGGGGCTGTCTGGAGTGCAGATAATAGAAGGGGAGCTGTCTGGAGTGCAGATAATAGAAGGGGAGCTGTCTGGAGTGCAGACAATAGAAGGGGGCTGTCTGGAGTGCAGATAATAGAAGGGGAGCTGTCTGGAGTGCAGCTAATAGAAGGGGGCTGTCTGGAGTGCAGATAATAGAAGGGGAGCTGTCTGGAGTGCAGATAATAGAAGGGGGCTGTCTGGAGTGCAGACAATAGAAGGGGAGCTGTCTGGAGTGCAGATAATAGAAGGGGGCTGTCTGGAGTGCAGATAATAGAAGGGGAGCTGTCTGGAGTGCAGACAATAGGAGAGGGGCTGTCTGGAGTGCAGATAATAGAAGGGGGCTGTCTGGAGTGCAGATAATAGAAGGGGGCTGTCTGCAGTGCAGATAATAGAAGGGGGCTGTCTGGAGTGCAGATAATAGAAGGGGGCTCTCTGGAGTGCAGACAATAGGAGAGGGGCTGTCTGGAGTGCAGATAATAAAAGGGGTGCTCTCTGGAGTGCAGATAATAGAAGGGGGGCTGTCTGGAGTGCAGGTAATAGAAGGGGGGCTGTCTGGAGTGCAGATAATAGAAGGGGCAGTCTGGAGTGCTGATAATAGAAGGGGGCTGTCTGGAGTGCAGGTAATAGAAGGGGGCTGTCTGGAGTGCAGATAATAGAAGGGGGGCTCTCTGGAGTGCAGATAATAAAAGGGGGCTGTCTGGAGTGCAGATAATAGAAGGGGGCTGTCTGGAGTGCAGACAATAGGAGAGGGGCTGTCTGGAGTGCAGATAATAGAAGGGGGCTCTCTGGAGTGCAGATAATAGAAGGGGGCTGTCTGGAGTGCAGATAATAGAAGGGGGCTGTCTGGAGTGCAGATAATAGAAGGGGAGCTGTCTGACGTGCAGATAATAGAAGGGGGCTGTCTGGAGTGCAGATAATAGAAGGGGGCTGTCTGGAGTGCAGATAATAGAAGGGGGATGTCGGAGTGCAGGTAATAGAAGGGGGCTGTCTGGAGTGCAGATAATAGAAGGGGGCTGTCTGGAGTGCAGATAATAGAAGGGGGCTGTCTGGAGTGCAGATAATAGAAGGGGGCTGTCTGGAGTGCAGATAATAGAAGGGGGCTGTCTGGAGTGCAGATAATAGAAGGGGAGCTGTCTGGAGTGCAGGTAATAGAAGGGGGCTGTCTGGAGTGCAGATAATAGAAGGGGGCTGTCTGGAGTGCAGATAATAGAAGGGGGCTGTCTGGAGTGCAGATAATAGAAGGGGGGCTGTCTGGAGTGCAGATAATAAAAGGGGGCTGTCTGACGTGCAGATAATAGAAGGGGGGCTATCTGGAGTGCAGATAATAGAAGGGGGGCTCTCTGGAGTGCAGATAATAGAAGGGGGGCTGTCTGGAGTGCAGATAATACAAGGGGGCAGTCTGGAGTGCAGATAATAGAAGGGGGCTGTCTGGAGTGCAGACAATAGAAGGGGAGCTGTCTGGAGTGCAGATAATAGAAGGGGGCTGTCTGGAGTGCAGATAATAGAAGGGGAGCTGTCTGACGTGCAGATAATAGAAGGGGGGCTCTCTGGAGTGCAGATAATAGAAGGGGAGCTGTCTGGAGTGCAGATAATAGAAGGGGAGCTGTCTGGAGTGCAGATAATAGAAGGGGGGCTCTCTGGAGTGCAGATAATAGAAGGGGGGCTGTCTGGAGTGCAGATAATAGAAGGGGAGCTGTCTGGAGTGCAGGTAATAGAAGGGGGGCTGTCTGGAGTGCAGGTAATAGAAGGGGAGCTGTCTGGAGTGCAGATAATAGAAGGGGGGCTGTCTGGAGTGCAGGTAATAGAAGGGGGGCTGTCTGGAGTGCAGATAATAGAAGGGGGGCTGTCTGGAGTGCAGACAATAGGAGAGGGGCTGTCTGGAGTGCAGATAATAGAAGGGGAGCTGTCTGGAGTGCAGACAATAGAAGGGGAGCTGTCTGGAGTGCAGACAATAGAAGGGGGGCTGTCTGGAGTGCAGATAATAGAAGGGGAGCTGTCTGGAGTGCAGACAATAGGAGAGGGGCTGTCTGGAGTGCAGATAATAGAAGGGGGGCTGTCTGGAGTGCAGATAATAGAAGGGGAGCTGTCTGGAGTGCAGATAATAGAAGGGGAGCTGTCTGGAGTGCAGACAATAGAAGGGGGGCTGTCTGGAGTGCAGATAATAGAAGGGGAGCTGTCTGGAGTGCAGCTAATAGAAGGGGGGCTGTCTGGAGTGCAGATAATAGAAGGGGAGCTGTCTGGAGTGCAGATAATAGAAGGGGGGCTGTCTGGAGTGCAGACAATAGAAGGGGAGCTGTCTGGAGTGCAGATAATAGAAGGGGGCTGTCTGGAGTGCAGATAATAGAAGGGGAGCTGTCTGGAGTGCAGACAATAGGAGAGGGGCTGTCTGGAGTGCAGATAATAGAAGGGGGCTGTCTGGAGTGCAGATAATAGAAGGGGGCTGTCTGGAGTGCAGATAATAGAAGGGGGCTGTCTGGAGTGCAGATAATAGAAGGGGGCTCTCTGGAGTGCAGACAATAGGAGAGGGGCTGTCTGGAGTGCAGATAATAAAAGGGGTGCTCTCTGGAGTGCAGATAATAGAAGGGGGCTGTCTGGAGTGCAGGTAATAGAAGGGGGCTGTCTGGAGTGCAGATAGTAGAAGGGGGCAGTCTGGAGTGCTGATAATAGAAGGGGGCTGTCTGGAGTGCAGGTAATAGAAGGGGGCTGTCTGGAGTGCAGATAATAGAAGGGGGCTCTCTGGAGTGCAGATAATAAAAGGGGGCTGTCTGGAGTGCAGATAATAGAAGGGGGCTGTCTGGAGTGCAGACAATAGGAGAGGGGCTGTCTGGAGTGCAGATAATAGAAGGGGGCTCTCTGGAGTGCAGATAATAGAAGGGGGCTGTCTGGAGTGCAGATAATAGAAGGGGAGCTGTCTGGAGTGCAGACAATAAAAGGGGGCTGTCTGACGTGCAGATAATAGAAGGGG
Organism: Calotriton arnoldi; assembly: GCA_963921515.1. Classification (NCBI taxonomy): domain Eukaryota; kingdom Metazoa; phylum Chordata; class Amphibia; order Caudata; family Salamandridae; genus Calotriton; species Calotriton arnoldi. The sequence continues at coordinate 2,965,627 of CAWUFW010000263.1, forward strand.
GCTGTCTGGAGTGCAGACAATAGGAGAGGGGCTGTCTGGAGTGCAGATAATAAAAGGGGGGCTGTCTGGAGTGCAGGCAATAAAAGGGGGCTGTCTGGAGTGCAGGCAATAAAAGGGGGCTGTCTGGAGTGCAAATAATAGAAGGGGGATGTTGGAGTGCAGATAATAGAAGGGGGCTCTCTGGAGTGCAGATAATAGAAGGGGAGCTGTCTGGAGTGCAGGTAATAGAAGGGGGCTGTCTGGAGTGCAAATAATAGAAGGGGGCTGTCTGGAGTGCAAATAATAGAAGGGGGCTGTCTGGAGTGCAGATAATAGAAGGGGGCTGTCTGGAGTGCAAATAATAGAAGGGGGCTGTCTGGAGTGCAAATAATAGAAGGGGGGCTGTCTGGAGTGCAGATAATAGAAGGGGGCTGTCTGGAGTGCAGACAATAGGAGAGGGGCTGTCTGGAGTGCAGATAATAGAAGGGGGCTGTCTGGAGTGCAGATAATAGAAGGGGGCTGTCTGGAGTGCAGATAATAGAAGGGGGCTGTCTGGAGTGCAGATAATAAAAGGGGGCTGTCTGACGTGCAGATAATAGAAGGGGGCTATCTGGAGTGCAGATAATAGAAGGGGGCTCTCTGGAGTGCAGATAATAGAAGGGGGCTGTCTGGAGTGCAGATAATACAAGGGGGCAGTCTGGAGTGCAGATAATAGAAGGGGAGCTGTCTGGAGTGCTGATAATAGAAGGGGGCTGTCTGGAGTGCAGACAATAGGAGAGGGGCTGTCTGGAGTGCAGATAATAAAAGGGGGCTGTCTGGAGTGCAGATAATAGAAGGGGGCTGTCTGGAGTGCAGACAATAGGAGAGGGGCTGTCTGGAGTGCAGATAATAGAAGGGGGCTGTCTGGAGTGCAGATAATAGAAGGGGGCTGTCTGGAGTGCAGATAATAGAAGGGGGATGTCGGAGTGCAGGTAATAGAAGGGGGCTGTCTGGAGTGCAGATAATAGAAGGGGGCTGTCTGGAGTGCAGATAATAGAAGGGGGCTGTCTGGAGTGCAGATAATAGAAGGGGGGCTGTCTGGAGTGCAGATAATAGAAGGGGGCTGTCTGGAGTGCAGATAATAGAAGGGGGGCTGTCTGGAGTGCAGACAATAGAAGGGGAGCTGTCTGGAGTGCAGATAATAGAAGGGGGGCTGTCTGGAGTGCAGATAATAGAAGGGGAGCTGTCTGACGTGCAGATAATAGAAGGGGGGCTGTCTGGAGTGCAGATAATAGAAGGGGGGCTCTCTGGAGTGCAAATAATAGAAGGGGGCTCTCTGGAGTGAAGATAATAGAAGGGGGCTGTCTGATGTGCAGATAATAGAAGGGGGCTGTCTGGAGTGCAGATAATAGAAGGGGGCTCTCTGGAGTGCAGATAATAGAAGGGGGCTCTCTGGAGTGCAGATAATAGAAGGGGAGCTGTCTGACGTGCAGATAATAGAAGGGGGCTGTCTGGAGTGCAGATAATAGAAGGGGGCTCTCTGGAGTGCAGATAGTAGAAGGGGGCTCTCTGGAGTGCAGATAATAGAAGGGGAGCTGTCTGGAGTGCAGATAATAGAAGGGGAGCTGTCTGGAGTGCAGATAATAGAAGGGGGCTCTCTGGAGTGCAGATAATAGAAGGGGGCTGTCTGGAGTGCAGATAATAGAAGGGGAGCTGTCTGGAGTGCAGGTAATAGAAGGGGGCTGTCTGGAGTGCAGGTAATAGAAGGGGGCTGTCTGGAGTGCAGGTAATAGAAGGGGGCTGTCTGGAGTGCAGATAATAGAAGGGGGCTGTCTGGAGTGCAGACAATAGGAGAGGGGCTGTCTGGAGTGCAGATAATAGAAGGGGAGCTGTCTGGAGTGCAGACAATAGAAGGGGAGCTGTCTGGAGTGCAGACAATAGAAGGGGGCTGTCTGGAGTGCAGATAATAGAAGGGGAGCTGTCTGGAGTGCAGACAATAGGAGAGGGGCTGTCTGGAGTGCAGATAATAGAAGGGGGCTGTCTGGAGTGCAGATAATAGAAGGGGAGCTGTCTGGAGTGCAGATAATAGAAGGGGAGCTGTCTGGAGTGCAGACAATAGAAGGGGGCTGTCTGGAGTGCAGATAATAGAAGGGGAGCTGTCTGGAGTGCAGCTAATAGAAGGGGGCTGTCTGGAGTGCAGATAATAGAAGGGGAGCTGTCTGGAGTGCAGATAATAGAAGGGGGCTGTCTGGAGTGCAGACAATAGAAGGGGAGCTGTCTGGAGTGCAGATAATAGAAGGGGGCTGTCTGGAGTGCAGATAATAGAAGGGGAGCTGTCTGGAGTGCAGACAATAGGAGAGGGGCTGTCTGGAGTGCAGATAATAGAAGGGGGGCTGTCTGGAGTGCAGATAATAGAAGGGGGGCTGTCTGGAGTGCAGATAATAGAAGGGGGGCTGTCTGGAGTGCAGATAATAGAAGGGGGGCTCTCTGGAGTGCAGACAATAGGAGAGGGGCTGTCTGGAGTGCAGATAATAAAAGGGGTGCTCTCTGGAGTGCAGATAATAGAAGGGGGGCTGTCTGGAGTGCAGGTAATAGAAGGGGGGCTGTCTGGAGTGCAGATAATAGAAGGGGGCAGTCTGGAGTGCTGATAATAGAAGGGGGGCTGTCTGGAGTGCAGGTAATAGAAGGGGGGCTGTCTGGAGTGCAGATAATAGAAGGGGGGCTCTCTGGAGTGCAGATAATAAAAGGGGGGCTGTCTGGAGTGCAGATAATAGAAGGGGGGCTGTCTGGAGTGCAGACAATAGGAGAGGGGCTGTCTGGAGTGCAGATAATAGAAGGGGGCTCTCTGGAGTGCAGATAATAGAAGGGGGCTGTCTGGAGTGCAGATAATAGAAGGGGGGCTGTCTGGAGTGCAGATAATAGAAGGGGAGCTGTCTGACGTGCAGATAATAGAAGGGGGCTGTCTGGAGTGCAGATAATAGAAGGGGGCTGTCTGGAGTGCAGATAATAGAAGGGGGATGTCGGAGTGCAGGTAATAGAAGGGGGCTGTCTGGAGTGCAGATAATAGAAGGGGGCTGTCTGGAGTGCAGATAATAGAAGGGGGCTGTCTGGAGTGCAGATAATAGAAGGGGGCTGTCTGGAGTGCAGATAATAGAAGGGGAGCTGTCTGGAGTGCAGATAATAGAAGGGGGCTGTCTGGAGTGCAGACAATAGAAGGGGAGCTGTCTGGAGTGCAGATAATAGAAGGGGGCTGTCTGGAGTGCAGATAATAGAAGGGGAGCTGTCTGGAGTGCAGACAATAGGAGAGGGGCTGTCTGGAGTGCAGATAATAGAAGGGGAGCTGTCTGGAGTGCAGATAATAGAAGGGGGCTGTCTGGAGTGCAGATAATAGAAGGGGGCTGTCTGACGTGCAGATAATAGAAGGGGGCTGTCTGGAGTGCAGATAATAGAAGGGGGGCTGTCTGGAGTGCAGATAATAGAAGGGGGCTGTCTGGAGTGCAGATAATAGAAGGGGGCTGTCTGGAGTGCAGATAATAGAAGGGGGCTCTCTGGAGTGCAGACAATAGGAGAGGGGCTGTCTGGAGTGCAGATAATAAAAGGGGTGCTCTCTGGAGTGCAGATAATAGAAGGGGGCTGTCTGGAGTGCAGGTAATAGAAGGGGGCTGTCTGGAGTGCAGATAATAGAAGGGGGCTGTCTGGAGTGCAGATAATAGAAGGGGGCTGTCTGGAGTGCAGGTAATAGAAGGGGGCTGTCTGGAGTGCAGATAATAGAAGGGGGCTCTCTGGAGTGCAGATAATAAAAGGGGGCTGTCTGGAGTGCAGATAATAGAAGGGGGCTGTCTGGAGTGCAGACAATAGGAGAGGGGCTGTCTGGAGTGCAGATAATAGAAGGGGGCTGTCTGGAGTGCAGATAATAGAAGGGGGCTGTCTGGAGTGCAGATAATAGAAGGGGAGCTGTCTGACGTGCAGATAATAGAAGGGGGGCTGTCTGGAGTGCAGATAATAGAAGGGGGCTGTCTGGAGTGCAGATAATAGAAGGGGGCTGTCTGGAGTGCAGATAATAGAAGGGGGCTGTCTGGAGTGCAGATAATACAAGGGGGCTGTCTGGAGTGCAGACAATAGAAGGGGGCTGTCTGGAGTGCAGATAATAGAAGGGGAGCTCTCTGGAGTGCAGGTAATAGAAGGGGGCTGTCTGGAGTGCAGATAATAGAAGGGGGCGTCTGGAGTGCGGGTAATAGAAGGGGGCTGTCTGGAGTGCAGATAATAGAAGGGGAGCTGTCTGGAGTGCAGATAATAGAAGGGGGCTCTCTGGAGTGCAGATAATAGAAGGGGAGCTGTCTGGAGTGCAGATAATAGAAGGGGAGCTGTCTGGAGTGCAGATAATAGAAGGGGGCTCTCTGGAGTGCAGATAATAGAAGGGGGCTGTCTGGAGTGCAGATAATAGAAGGGGAGCTGTCTGGAGTGCAGGTAATAGAAGGGGGCTGTCTGGAGTGCAGGTAATAGAAGGGGAGCTGTCTGGAGTGCAGATAATAGAAGGGGGCTGTCTGGAGTGCAGGTAATAGAAGGGGGCTGTCTGGAGTGCAGATAATAGAAGGGGGCTGTCTGGAGTGCAGACAATAGGAGAGGGGCTGTCTGGAGTGCAGATAATAGAAGGGGGCTGTCTGGAGTGCAGACAATAGAAGGGGGGCTGTCTGGAGTGCAGATAATAGAAGGGGAGCTGTCTGGAGTGCAGACAATAGGAGAGGGGCTGTCTGGAGTGCAGATAATAGAAGGGGGGCTGTCTGGAGTGCAGATAATAGAAGGGGAGCTGTCTGGAGTGCAGACAATAGGAGAGGGGCTGTCTGGAGTGCAGATAATAGAAGGGGGGCTGTCTGGAGTGCAGATAATAGAAGGGGGGCTCTCTGGAGTGCAGACAATAGGAGAGGGGCTGTCTGGAGTGCAGATAATAAAAGGGGTGCTCTCTGGAGTGCAGATAATAGAAGGGGGGCTCTCTGGAGTGCAGATAATAAAAGGGGTGCTCTCTGGAGTGCAGATAATAGAAGGGGGGCTGTCTGGAGTGCAGGTAATAGAAGGGGGGCTGTCTGACGTGCAGATAATAGAAGGGGGGCTGTCTGGAGTGCAGATAATAGAAGGGGGGCTCTCTGGAGTGCAGATAATAGAAGGGGGGCTGTCTGGAGTGCAGATAATAGAAGGGGTGCTCTCTGGAGTGCAGATAATAGGAGAGGGGCTGTCTGGAGTGCAGGTAATAGAAGGGGGGCTGTCTGACGTGCAGATTATAGAAGGGGGGCTGTCTGGAGTGCAGATAATAGAAGGGGGGCTCTCTGGAGTGCAGATAATAGAAGGGGGGCTGTCTGGAGTGCAGATAATAGAAGGGGAGCTGTCTGGAGTGCAGATAATAGAAGGGGAGCTGTCTGGAGTGCAGATAATAGAAGGGGGGCTCTCTGGAGTGCAGACAATAGGAGAGGGGCTGTCTGGAGTGCAGATAATAAAAGGGGGGCTGTCTGGAGTGCAGATAATAGAAGGGGAGCTCTCTGGAGTGCAGATAATAGAAGGGGAGCTCTCTGGAGTGCAGATAATAGAAGGGGGGCTGTCTGGAGTGCAGATAATAGAAGGGGGGCTGTCTGGAGTGCAGACAATAGGAGAGGGGCTGTCTGGAGTGCAGATAATAAAGGGGGGCTGTCTGGAGTGCAGATAATAGAAGGGGGGCTGTCTGACGTGCAGATAATAGAAGGGGAGCTGTCTGGAGTGCAGATAATAGAAGGGGGGCTGTCTGGAGTGCAGATAATAGAAGGGGGCTGTCTGGAGTGCAGATAATAGAAGGGGGCTGTCTGGAGTGCAGATAATAGAAGGGGGCTGTCTGGAGTGCAGATAATAGAAGGGGGCTGTCTGGAGTGCAGATAATAGAAGGGGGGCTGTCTGGAGTGCAGATAATAGAAGGGGGCTGTCTGACGTGCAGATAATAGAAGGGGAGCTGTCTGGAGTGCAGATAATAGAAGGGGGCTGTCTGGAGTGCAGATAATAGAAGGGGGCTGTCTGGAGTGCAGATAATAGAAGGGGGCTGTCTGGAGTGCAGACAATAGGAGAGGGGCTGTCTGGAGTGCAGATAATAAAAGGGGGCTGTCTGGAGTACAGATAATAGAAGGGGATTGTCTGGGGTGCAGACAATAAAAGGGGGGCTGTCTGGGCTGTATATAATAGAAGGGGGGATCCACTAGGGAGGGGTACCATTGGAAGGGGGAGGTTCTCCCCTTTCCAACGATACCTCTCGTGACTTTCTACGTGCTCAGAGGGCTGAGATAGTCCTCTGAGCACGTAGAAAGTGAAACTGAAATGAGCCTACTGGCTCATTTCAGTTTCGGTTTCAGAGAAATGACATCAGCGTGACGTGCGCGCTGATCATCATTTCGCTGAAACAAACAGAACAGCCTTGGGAGCTGGGAAAGCCCTTCCCCTGCTCCCGAGGCTGTTTAAGGCATAAAGAAATGCCTCTGGTGCGGGCACCAGAGGGATTTCTTGTGCCATGTGGGCAGACGGCTGGAAGCCGTCCGACGCCCATGAGCACTGGTGCGTCGGACGGCTCCAGGCTGTCTGACGCACCGAAGGGGTTAAAGAAAATAGTGCTTACAGACTAAATAGGACACACCATGTAACAACAGAAGTAAAAGGGCCAGTCCTCAGGGAGGATTACAAATGAAGACAAGGCGGTACTAAGAAGAGACTAACAAGCCTATTAATGAATCAGAAGCCAGCATTCACAAAGGACAATGACACAAGCCTATCAAAAAAATGGGCGGAGAGTGGGCGGAGTTCAAAGTCCATACTCGAATACAGCATGCCTTGCAGTGCAGCGCATGTGCTGCCCAGGCTCAGCCTCATAAGTGGCCCATATTTGCATATCAGGTCAGTATTGAACTTGTAAAGAAAAGCTGTATGGGTATTTGCAAGATATGGGAAACTGTAAGCATTTGTGTTTACTGCAGGCAATGTTTGTGGTAATATCAGGAAAATCAACTGTAAAAAATCGTCCCAGCAGACCATAAAACAGGCCCACAGACAGCCACTAAAGCGCCCCACACACTGATCTGTCAGACCAGCCAATCGGGCACTGACTATAGGCCAGTCCAACCCTGATATTTAGCAACCTCTGCGATCAGTAAAGGATTAGACTGCCAGGCCAGTATTCAAATCCTGGGCTTGCAAGACACAGACAGACCACAGCAACAAGTGCTCAACCCGATAAGCTAACGTATCCAGCTGTAAAATAGTCCTGCTTCACTGCAGTCATTTACATGCATTCACTCGTCAACAGACGCTACGAGGCTTGAAGCCATGCGTTTTAAGCGCAAGGATAGGAAACATTAAAAATCTTTGCACTAAGGGCTACTCCCATTCACCTATGCAGTTCCTTGTGTAAATGGGAATGGGGCGAATAATATTTTGCACAAGGACAAAACTTGACCAAGCAAGTGTTATGCTATTTCTTCTGTCCTAATAACAAAAAGGAACACATTTATTTTTTCCCTTTCAAACATGGACGATATGACTAGTTTCTCTTTTTAATTACAGAAGTAGCCAATGCAGTGCATACTAATTTTGCTTCTTTTTTTGAGATTCATGGACTTTGTTTTTTTTGTTAAAAGTATTGAAGCCATAAAAGGATTGATAAGAACAACTATTTTGTTATATGTGGTTTGCAACAGCCCCACATTCCGTTTTCCATTATCCTGCCCAGTAGTTGTGGGGATTAAATATAAACCGAACGGCCAAGTGAGATCTCTCAACTGCCCTCTTGCCCTTCAGTGCTGATTTCTCAACAGCACTGCACACGCCTGGACTTGTAGGCATCTACTCATGGTAGGAAAAGCGAAAGTGCAATTCCAAGAATGCATAGTAGAAGTGGGCGAGCCACTGAAAAAAACTCGAGCCAGGCTCCAGCCTGCAGCCTGGCTCAGCCCGAGGTCCCATTGCCACCTTAAGCCCCTAATGAGTTTAGCTTTCATGTGGCTCCTGCCTGCCACCCTCGCTCTACCCTCTTGCAAAAAGAGGTAAAAACAAAACCTTAACATTTGGGGTAAAAAGGAGAGACATAGATACCCATTTAGCGGCTGATGTGTACCAAAGTAAGCAAGAAATCCTGGATTAATTGCAGATTAATAGCAGCTTCCAGGCTTAACCAAATTGTGTGATCTTGGGCAATTTTTATTTTATTTGACCAATCCTCCGTTTTCTTCACTATCGCATATGAAAGCACCATCAAAACTCGAGTTCAAAATACTAGCTGAACAAAAACATTTTGTTATTGATTTAATAGACTATAGTGTTGCTCTAGCTATAAGAATCTGGGCCACGTACAGGGTCCATATGACAACCGTCTTGCTTCTTGGTCCACTGATGGCACTGAAGCCACCATGAGTGTGGGGTAAGTAATGTTTCTCAGTTCATGTCACTTTTAGTTCTCAGTGCAGTGCTATAATGTGACTATTAATGTAATATCTTCCCCGTGTTGAAGAAATACACTTTTTTTTAATTTTGAAGAGACTTTATCACATTTTACGTAATGTTAGTTATATGATTTACGTGGCAAACATTTTCAGGCCTCGGCTCGTGAATATAATCTTAGAGCCCAGCCAGACCCTGGTTGCCCTGTTCATTTTTTGGCTCGTCCATCTCTAATGGGTTGTTTACTGAAAAATTGTAACTGTTGTTCAGGACGAGCTGAATGCAACGAGTAGGCCCCACACAAACGGTACAACAAGGGATGTGTTAACATTTTATTTCCCGATCCCAATTATTTGCCTGCTCTTGTTTTTGTCAAGATTTCCACTTTTTCTACATTTTACACCCTCGTGTAGTTTTTCTCACCTACGGGTAATATGTCCTCATGAATGCTAGTCGGTGCTGAAAATGGATCTTCTGTTTTCTTGCAAGTTAATTTAGAAACCATTTTCCTCGCAATTTTGAAACTGGATGGATGTGTCGGTATTCTATTTCCATGAAACAGCTTGAAGTGAAGTTGAAGTGCCTACTTTTATGTGAAAGGCCAGTGTGAGCTAGAGGAAGTAATCCTAACATTCAAAAGAAGCACGAAAAGTTTGCAAAAGGAACATTTCACTTGCCTGCTTCACAGACCCCTACATTTAAGAAAATAGAAAGGTTGCACATCTGCATAAGTGGAACATCTTTCTTCTCAGTATTATCAACCCTGAACAAGTTTCAAGGCTTCATTTTTAAATAAGTCCTTTTCGGCGGCTGCAGTTCTGCCAAGCTGGAAGCAGGCTAAAATGTTACCTCTTTTAAGAAAGCCAAGTGCAGACCCAAATATTTCAGGCAACTATAGGCCGATCTCACTTTTGCCTGCGCCTTCTAAGTTGCTGGAAACATTTGTGAATTCTTAGCTCTCAAAGTACAAGCTATTACATCCCAGCCAATCAGGCTACAGGTCAAGGTTCAGCACAGAGACTGCCCTTCTGGAGGTTTCCGAACTGAGTAAAGGTACCATCGATGCGGGCAGGAGGGCAGTCCTGGTATTGTTAGACCTGTCAGCAGCTTTTGCCACTATCCTACATGCCAGGCTGCTCGACCATCTTCAAGAGATTGGCATCAGAGAAATGGCTTGGAAGTGGATGAAATCCTTCCTAGAAGACAAGCGATAAGAAGTGTGGTTACCTCCTTATTCGTCTGGTAGCCAAAATGTCTCGGCCAGGGTCACACAGGGGTCGGCGCTTAGACCCACTATATTTAATATCTACATGACTCCCTTTGCCGAGCTGGTTGTCATTTGGGCCTAAAATAATTTCCTATGCTGATGACACCCATATTGTTTTCTCCTTTGGCAAGGGAGTGCCTATTGAACAAGATGCTATTAAACCATGCCTCTCAGTGGTTTTCCGTTGGCTGAGTTTCTCCCAATTGAAGTGTAACACTGAGAAGATGGAAGTGCTCAGTGAGGACATAACTTTGACCTCTTGCTTGAAGTACACTGGCCAGAAGGGGTTTCTCCACCCAACAGTCAAGTGGAAATAGTAAATAATCTAAGCATGTAATTTGACAAAACAATGTCTTTCCATAGTCAAATTATTTCAGTAGTAGCCAAATGATTCAGCATTTTGACCATGATCAAGAAGTTCCTGCACCTTCTGTTGGTCCCAACTAGGATTTCAGTGGTTTTGGCATTGGTTGTATCCTAGCTGGATTATGTCAATGCCTTATATGCTGGGCTGCCACACTACCTTGTCAGAAAAAACTTCAATCAGTACAGAATGCTGCTTCCAGGCTTGCTCTTAGTCTGCCTAGAAGGGAACATATTTCTCCTCATTTGTGCAATTTGCATTGGCTTCCTGTGTACATCTCTTCTGGTTCACAGAGCGCTTCACCACGCTGGACCCAACTATCTGTCCTCAAGGATTTCCTTCTACTATCCTTCGAGAAAGCTGTAATCCTCCACTAACCGCTTGGCCACGACGCCAAGAGTCTGCCTTGCTAAAGCTAGAGGGCAAACTTTCTCGCTCCTGGGGCAAGTGGGTTGGAATAACCTTCCTTTAGAACTCAGGCTTTTTGAGGATGAAGGACGCTTGAGGAAAGTTTTCAAAGCCTGGCTGTTTGTCCAGTAGCACTCTGCTCCGCTTTATCACTTGCCCTTACTGTATTACTTTTGCCTTTTGGATACTGACAACCAATAAAGGCTTGTCAGGGCCGTGGTAACAGAGTGGTACCTGGGAATTTTCAGAAGAATTGGCGCTGCAGCATTCTGAATAACTTGTAGTCATTTGATAACGGACTTCGGGCTACCCAAATACAACGAGTTCCAGTAGTCAAGTCTGGAGATAACTAAACCTACTATTACCAGTCTACGAGAGGTCTCTGGTAGCCATCTAAGTCATTGTCTTAAAGCTCTTAATATGCCAAAGCAGATAGATGCCAATTTCCTGGCTTGAGCCGCCATTGTCATTTTTCCTGTCAATCCGTACGTCAAGGCTTTTGAATTCAGATTTTGGAGTGGGGTGATTACCAAGAGAATCAGGCCAGTTCATTTCTGTTCATCTTGAGGGGTTTTTCTCTACCACCAGCACCTCGCTTTTTTACCTGTAGCTGGAGGAGTGATTTAATGAAAGGCGACATTGGGCCCAGCATCTGGTCTCCACCTCATTCCATTCAGTCAGAGCATACATAATAATTACACTACATTGCGAAAGGGAACTGCAGAAGCTACCCGGCGTATTGTCACATCGCATCTCAGTCAATAATTAACCTTTGTGTTGTGCAAGTGTTTGATTGTATTCTAGCTCGTTATTTACTTATTGATGTATTTACTCGTTATGCCTTTTTGTTGTCGCTCAGCAATCAGGAGATGATTCGCGCGCTCCTTGCGCAGATGTGTGTATTTAACTTAGGCGTGTTAGACAATTAGCGCTTTTGTTTGCTCATTTCATTAGCCTAATACGTTAGTAAGAAGATAAACAGGCACTGCAGTCAAAAATCTCAGCTCCTTCTTAGGTCTGGCTAGGAAAATCTAACTCTCTCCTAAAACTCATGCCTTGGACAAAAAAATAAAATCAGAGGGGGCTTTGGGCCAGCTGTTGTTGAACATTGGTTGATTTGGATCAGTTCACCCTTCAGGTATTACATAATGAAAAAGTAATTAACATTTTTCAGTCTAGCTTAACAGCACTGCTGTTCCTGAATATTACAGTTTAAAAAGAAATGTATGGACTTTGGCTCCACCCAGAGGAGTATTATTCTGTCACCATGTTCAATTGGCTGGTCTGTGTATCATTCCGCCTTCTATAACATAACGTGTATTTGTAAAGCGCACGTTCACCTGTAGGCATCTCAGCGCTGAATAACATATGTTTATTGTTACCCAATTCAATGGTACTCATTTTATTGACCTTAGATGGATGAAAGGTTGAGTGGACCCGTTGGGATTCGAACCTTAGACAATGAGGTCGAACACAGGCCCCTGCAGTGGACGCAAGAGCCACCAGATCCGACATGAGGTTTATAGAGGTGCTAGCAGTGCCAGGCACCTCAAAGTACACTGAATCATCACACAATCCATTCGTTACCTCAGAGATACATTGTGCACTGAAAGAAATCATTTTTTGTTTTGCCTGTTTTTTTACTGCGGCATGCTTTATGTAAATGTTTAGTCAGGCCTTAATGCAAGACTTTTTGGCTTTGCCGATATTTATTTACTTTCTTTCTGTATGAGTGTGAGATGGGTTGATGTTCTTTCACCTTGAAATATAGTTATTTTCTCTAGTTGTGTGTCACACATTGTAGAGAATAAAGTTTGGCTGTCGTGAGAATGTAGAAGTCAAAGAGACTTTATTTGTATCTGGAACGTGTCCATTAAAGCTGATTGAGGGGGATTTGTTTTAAAGCCAAATTGCTTCATATCACATGTGAGGGCTTGGGTCAGTTCTTGTTTGTCGTTGTCACACTTTGCCTTGCTGGACTTGTGGTTTATCTTTTCTTTGTGTAGGTATACGCCTAATTGACCTGAGGGATGTCGATTAGTTGGGATACTTGTGGCCATTAACTAAGTTGGCCTGTCCTTTGGTTTTTTTCCCCCCTTGTCAGGGTCTCCCCCTAGTGTATGTGTAGTTTAATTTCCTTTGTGTCCTTCTCATTGTGTAAGTTATGTAGGCCTCCAAATACCAGAACACAAAGTACTATAGACTACTCTAAAGACAGAAGTACTTGCCTAGTAATGTCAGCTGTGCCACTCTGGTGCATGTTGTTCTGATATTGATTTCTGTGATTTTTCTACCAGTACCTTCTCTTCCTCATTACAACTGGTCAAGGTTTGATTTGTTTCTGCTCTCACCCCATCAAACTAAAAGGCTGTGCTGGATAGGAAGGTTCACCCAAAGTGTGGCCCCACAATTAGAGGGTAATCGCACCTCATGTGCTTGTGGAGAGCTTGATCAAAGGTGACAGTGATTCAGTACTCAGGGCCCCAAGCCTTTTTACCTGCACCTCCCTCTGAGGATTCTAATGGCCTTTTCAGTGGTATAACTCTATTTGACTACCATTGTGGCCCTTTACTGTCCCTAAAAAGTGTGATGTTTTATGCTGCCTAGTCTTTTGTTGAGATGTTGCATTGTGTAGTGCATGAGTTTGAATAGGAGGCTCCGCACACAATTCAGTTCTGGATAATATGAGCTTGCTGAGGTAACAGGACCTACAGTCCTCAGCTAGTAGCTCTCTTGTTGCTTGTGAGATGCTTGGCCAGGGATGCAGCGTGCACTACCAGACAGACATCTGTTACCCTTCTTACCCCCTTCACAAAACACGAATAGCCTAGGATGCAGTCGATAATCCATGAATGGCACCTTTTCATTTATTTGAGTAGCCAACTTAAATTGAAAAGTGGCATTTCTGTTGACTGGATTTTGGCTTTCATGCAGCACCCTGAACTTTGGATTAACTCTGGTTCTATGAAGCCAAGCCCTGCAGTGGCGTAGCAAGGGAGGAGGGGGGGGGGGGCAGTCCGCCCCAGGCGGCACGGATTTTGTCGGCAGGGGCCTCCACCCCTACGCTCTTTCATATGGCAGCCGCAGGCGTCAAAAACCGGCAGCACCAATTCCCCCACGCTCTTTCACGCGTCCGTCGTTGGCGGCAAAAGCAGTGACCGCCACAGGCAGCACAACGGCTAGCTAGGCCCGAGAGCTTTGCAAGTAGCTCAATAGTACCGAAGTGAGTGGGTGCTTGCAGTGGCAGTGCCTTCAATAAAAAATAGTTGGGCGCGAAGGTGCTACTCACCATAAACTCAGAGCTGGAGCACAACCGCTGCAGCACTTCTCCCTTCCATGAGCAGAAAAAGTTAAGACTTCCTTCCTGCTTGTGGAACAGAACTCCTAATAATCCTGAAGCTGCTTTTATGCTGTGAAAGCAGCTCCAGGATTGGTGGGAACAGGCTCACCCAGCGCTCCTTTTGAGGCTGGGGGTCTGTGCCAGCAATCCCTAGGCTGTTTCACAGCCTTTGGATTGTTGGGTCTACACTGCGCATGTCAGATAGGACGGCTGTAGGCAGCCTGCCAATCCGTCATGCGCACTGTAGACCAGTGCCGTAATCCTGCATTTGCAGGATTCTGCCCCGCCCCCACCCTCACGCTGTGCAGCGCTCAAGCCGGTGCGGTGGCAAATAAATAAAATGGCATTGAAATTCCATTTTATTTATTTGTGTTTGCCTGCTGCGCTGGCAGCAGGCAGGGCAACGCTCCTCTGCTCCTGAGAAGTAGCCGCTCCATGGTGCTTGAGAGGACCAGTATTCTGTTGTTGCTCCCTTTAATGCTAGGAACAAGACTGAATGAACAGATAGATGTCTGAAACATGGTGTGCCTCACAACGAGAATAGAAACTTATATGGGGCAACTTTAAAGACGCCAGGAACAGGTCCAGCTGTGAATGGCCTGTGTGAAGAACATACTCGAGGAAGATGCATTTCTATGCGATTTGGTACCCAGCTGATGAGGGCTAGGGATCCACTGAACAGATTGCCTCCAGTGATGCCCAAGGATGTGCAGGCAAGCCTAGTAGCCGTGCTCCCAATCACCAGCCCTCAGACTGAACTCTAGGAGGGACTGACTCTGTTACCCATGCCCTAAAGCATTCTTCACCCACATCATCTCTCTGCCAAGTTCTCTGTCACTCAGGGAACTCCTTTTGACTTCTTGTGATTCTTTATGCCTATCTTTGATTATGCTAATTTTACGACTTTTAGAATCTTCTCACAACGTCCTATGGTATTGATAATTGAACGGTTTGGTGACATCTATTTCAAAACGTAGTCTTCCGTCCCCAGGGTGCATTCGGCACTGGACATTTTAAGCCTGTGAAGTAATTAATGGAGATGGCCTCCCTTGCATTTGACGAGCGCCATCTTGAGCCGGGTTCACATGTTTAACCCTGGATGGCTACTGACTTGGAGGCTAATCATGATTAATTTATATCAAAGTGATTAATCTCAGGCTTCACATTTTGGCAATAATTTAATCGGGCATTCTGAAGCAAATCTTGGAATAACCTTTGTTTTTAATGTTAATTAAGGGTGGAAAACTCCAGTCCATCCTCTTTTTCCTTGAACGTACCCCTTTCTTTCTTTCCGAGCACGTATCATTCTAATACTTATACATAGCATTCCTTTTTTATTCCTTTTTTTTTTTTAATGCTTGTGAGCGCCCACCACACGGCACGTTCCTAGACCAAACGCTTTGCCTTTTTTACATGTACCCATCACCATTTAATATTCATTATACCTTTTGCCGCCTTCTTAACCATTAGATCTGACCTAAATTCGACTCGATTTCCTTCATCCAACTGTTACCATGTTTTGAGATGAGCGCCCCGAGATGTTTGTATCATAATGTAATTAAATCAAGACCACAACGTCACCTTTAAGCACTAAGAATTCATGAAACTTTCATCATATTTTCCTTTTCCCTACCCCTGACAAATTAGTTGAAAAATTTGGGTTTAAGTACCTTTTGTCTTGAGAATATCAGTGGCCTTGATTCTATGCAAACACAATGTTACTCTCCCATGCGAGCTGAGTCAGGAATAGTTGCTCTAGGTCAGTAGATGTCGGTGGTGCTGCAGACTTTATTGTGCTGGAAGTACCTGTGTCTTTCATCATCATTGGCTCTTCTATCCAGATTTCCTGATTCTTGCTGAAGAGCATATGTGACACAGCACTGATATAGATCCCCTCTCTTACCATGTGCAAGTGGTCTCACGGCTCCTTTTATTTCTTCTTTGTGTCCATAGACTTCCAGAGTGGGGCAGCATGCGTCTTTGATGGTCGTAATGTTAAACATCTATTCAACCACTGGCCTGTCTCACTGCCATTTGGATTTAAAATTGTATACACAGGCAGATGATGCACAGAATTTTCGTAGCTTTGGTAAATTTTTTGGTGGAGTGACTAGTTGGTTTCCACTATTTATGTGAGCCATTACTATTTGGCTCGGCGCCAGCTTTTTGACACATACCTTGGATAAAATGAAGATCACGATTCTTGGAGGTTCTCCGGTTTATCTGAATTCAGGCAATCTTGTCTTTTCGTGTGAGCACTCTCCTTTCCCCGTGCCTTGTATTTGGAATTTGGCCATCACAGCCAACTGTACTATATCACTTGCCCTGTGTAATGTTGTTTTTGTTTGCAGTTTTATATAGCGCGAACTCGACCCGAAGGTATTTGAGCGCTTTACATGAGCACCAGTTACATTACACAAGGACACATTCGTTTTTTTGGGTAGGCACAGAGAGATTAGGTGATTTGCCCCGAATCACAGGATGTTGAGCGGACATCGAGACTCAAACTTGTTACCCCAGCTACAAAGTCAGCAGCTCTGGCCCTTACGCCACATCCTCTCCCTTCATAATTCACACCACTAAGATGATTTTGCATTTTATTTTTTGGGCAAACCCAGATTATGTGGTAAATGATACTATCTTCTTGACTGGAGCTTGTAGCATCCCTTCGTCTGTGTCCATATCTGGTGAAAACTGCAGCATCTAAGCTCCTATTGGACTAGAAAGACCATGATCTCCGTCCATCTCAAGTCTTTGACTCACTAAGAGCTATTTTCAGTGAACTGTGCCTGGCCAATAATGGTTGCTTAGGTATTGTCTCAGTCTTAGCAGTCCAAATTTTCACCCTATGTTTCGAAGAGGCTCCTCCGGCACTTTCTTATCACATACACAGGTTAGACAGACTGTGCTGCTGACAGAAAGTGGACAAAGAAAAAGAGCTCACGATATATGCTTGCAACCTTAGTATCAATCATGATTAATGATTAAAGCATAATGGTCTTTTGAGAACCTGCTAAATATGGACATTGTTGAGGCTTCATGAAACGCTGTCATACACTTTTTGAGGCACTTTTAAAATATAACATTTTTGACAATGGTTCATTTTCTGTAAGTGCCACAACATTTGTGGACTCATCTCAGCTTCTGAAGGCGGTCGAAACATCAAGATGTGTGCTTCCATCGTTCTTTTAAGCACGCTTCCTTCCCCGATTACAAATATTACAGACCCAATATTGTTCTTTTTTTAACTTGACCACTGAACCTGGACCAATACAGACGCCACTATCTTGTGAAGTTCTCAAAGTGAGTCTTGGATAACTTCTGTAGCACATCAGTACTCAAAACATAAAGGCATTGGGTAAAAACAACAGTAAACACAAAGGACAGTGAATGGTATTGACTTAGCTGTCAAGGTATCTCAGGGAAGGTCTCAAATCTCAGAGCCAGAACTTGCGGAAGGTATGACACAAGCCATGGAACCAACTGGCAGATACACTGCACAGGCACTGTTTGGGAGGCTGTCCTCTGGAGGAAAAGTGACCTGGTCTAAAGTGAAATTGGAACATTTACAAATGAAACCAGTTTTTGTTTCTGCAAGTTCAACAAAGCCAAATGAATGCCAACGATACCCATGCAAGGCACTTACTTCCAGACAGACCTTTATGATTCTTAAGGTTTAGACTTCTAAGTAATTGCTATGATTTGAATCTCCAAACAATACACACTACAGAAGCACCTATAGACTGAACAAACGCACCAATGATGAAATAAGTTATTCATAAGGTATCCATTTTTAAAGGGAAGGATAGAGCTTTTCAAAATTTGGTTTTATTTCTAAAAGATGAAGCAATATGATAGACTCTAGTTTATAGCCTCTAGTGTATCACTTTTTTTCTCCTAATGCCTGCTATATTTTTGTTGGTGCTTACCAGTGCTTCAATTGAGGCATGCAATTGTCCATACAGTATTTGTTTACTGTACTTCTGCAGCTCTCACGATCAAGCTTAGGATACCAACTTGAATTTCAGCTTCCTGTTTAAAATTGCTTCACATTTACAAAGTATTATACTTTTACAGTTTGCTTTTTATGTATATTTAGTTTATTAATCTTCAAATAATATATTTATTTTTTTACAGACATTGGACCTCCAGACGTATGCGGACCACAGGTTACATGGATGCATTTATAAGGGGAAAATAGAAACTACAAGTTCAAGTATACTTAGTGGTGGGGGTTAAAAAAAATGGCTAGGATGAACATCCCAATCATGATATTGGGGCCAAATGACAGCTATGGGGCAGTTGCAGAGACTTGCATTGATTGATTTCTGCCCTAGCCCCTTCTGTCTTTTAAAGGCATCAGACTGTGAGGAAATCTCCAGTACACAATGCTGAGATTAACTGATTATTGATAAGAAATGATGCTGATTACGAGTTTGGCGGTCCATAAGACCAGTGTACTCGCGGTGGTGGTCCGCCCTCTGCCACACTACGCCACCGTGCACCACATTCTGAGTGTGACAGTCTGACTGCCACAGGACCGCCGCCTCCACCGGGATCCAGGATCCTGTGGTGTTGCGGTGGCATCTGAGGCAGGAATATGCTGGTGGAGCCGCAGCGGCAACACCGAGCATATTCCGAGTTGCCAAACCACCATCCTTTCCATGTCGGTGAGCCCGCTAGGCAAAGAGTGGGGGTGGGGCAACTAAAGGGGCCCAAATAGGGCCCCATGCCCCCTCTGGGCCCAGGGGGTACATGTGGGGGGCAAATATAGTGCACCCTGGATTTGCACCCCCAAATCCTTCAGAGTGTGGCATGTATGCCACACCGTGCAGATAGGTGCAGTCGGCGCTCTGACAGCGGCAATCTGCATGTTAGGCTCTTCTATGAGCCTGACAGACTGCTGCTGTCAGACCACTACAGCACCGCCCGCCAGACCAGGATTTAACTCCTAATCTGGCGGGCAGCAGCCCCATAGCTTTGGCGGTCCTAGAGTGAACGGCGCATTGCACCGTCCGCTGTAGGACCACCAAAGTTGTAATCAGGCCTTTAGAATTACTGAACAGTTATTTTTGGAGTCTTTTTAAAAGCTGCCCTAAGATTTATTTTGCACCTTTAAAGGATGTTCTCACTTTAAGCACATACACCATCTACTGCAAAGGCTGGAGATGATCTTGTGATCGTCCATAGTCTGCTCAAGTAGTTCATGGTGCGCTTCAAGAACATGGCTGATCTACAGTCACATGTTCTGCTGGGTTCATTGATAATCTAAAAGAGATCAACAATTCAACCTTGTAGGAGGTTTATCTTCTTTGGCCCATGATCATACAATCGGCCTTGGCCTGGTTTATTTTTAAACAGACACTCCATCCTCTGAATATCTCTCTCTTGCTAGATTTCAGGGTGCAGTCCACATCTTCTTTATTACTGATTTCCTGCAAGATTTACTTTTCTGTCATGTGATTTCCTCCTCCATGACTCTTATCGTGGCCAATTGTGATTTGATCGAGATTTTATGCTTCTATAATTTTTATTATTCAAATATCCTTCTTGTATGCTACAAAAATTCCACCTACAATGAATGCATGCTTTTACTTTGAACATATGAAATAAATTTAAGTCGCTGACTTTCCAAGAGGCCCTCTTCTTGGATGGGGGACTAACTCTTGCTCTATTTCTTTGTTAAGGGGGGCATAGGATGAGTTTCTTCTGCCGCTGGCCACAATGCCAATGATTGCAAATCTCCCTAATTGCATGGTACCAGAATATCGTCTGACTTAAATTTTGTATCCTAAATATTGTTTACCAAATATTGCAGCATTTGAGTTAATAATAGAAAATCTACACTGTATAGGACAATTTTGTGTAAACAATATTTAGGTCACAATATTTATATCAAACGCTATTTCTGTAGAAGTTATTGTGAAGAACAACTGTCTATTATCTTCCGTCTTTAGGATAAATGCTCATTGCCATTAGACTGCGAAGTCTTAACAGTAGCTGGCGCACCAGTCTGGAATTAAAGAGCCATCATGGCTTTCAAAACTAAGCACTAACAAGAACACTTATTGATGCTTTATAGGGAGTTACAAAATTCTTTGTATCCCGGCATCTCAACAAATTATCCACTGTCGATGAAAACTCTGATGAATACCTGTGTGGTGGGCAATGACTGACCAAGAGGTCTGGCACTGAGATGCCAGCTGTTCCTAAAGTAGGGGGTCAGCAGTCTCCGCTGAATCGAAGGAAGCTTTCTTCCTGGTCCTATATATCTCATGGGGCTGGAGGATGTGGTTTCAAGACTGAGATTTGCAGGTATGGTCATTGACAATTTATCTAGAAGACATGCTCCAGAGAATAGATTTTCTCCCCTCACCTTTGATTCTATGAGATTGTGGCGACCAATGAGTATTGAGTGGATTAGACAACAAATAGGAATGAGTGGAGGGACATATCACAGAAGTTCAGGTCAATGTTCTGTCCTGCGTGTGACACTGAATTCACCCATATCTACTTGTGGAAGGCCGTCACCATTTCCAGAAGGATCCAAGAGTGGATTTGCGGACTTTTCATTGCGGCTCAAAGATTGATTCACCCTCGACGCTGGTGTTTGCCCTGCAGTGAATGCCTTATTTTATTCTTTTGAATGGGGGTGTCCCTCCTACCCTGGTCCCCTCCCCACCCTGCCCACTCACATTTCACCATCTCAAACTGCAGCGCTGTTTAATTAGGCGCTGCAGTGCAGGTGGTGGAATGTCAGTAGGCTTCAAAAATGCGGGGAAATGTCTGCTTACCCCAAGAGTTGAGCAGAGTCGCGCAGATGAAAGAAAGAGGACACTGCATGCAACTGAAAATGGCTCAACCAGTCAGAATAGGGCACTGATTGTCCACCCAGGGAGATGCCGGTACGTGACTGCTCAAGCTGCACTCTTGTTGCTGGTGCTGTCAGTGTATCTCAGAAACAACAGCACCTACTGGGGCTAAACAGAGTCCAGCGACAGTATCTTCATGACCCTGTGAACGTGGTACGGCATATAAGGAGAGCATCTCACAGGGAAGTATTAAATGGGATGACATTCGACCTTTAAATGTACCATCTCTACTCTACTATAGTGAGCTTCTCACAGTCAAACCATAAATCACGGCTGGAGCCAGGCACTGAGAGCACACATGCTGCTCACTGAACTCTGCTGCATTTCTGGAGACAAATTGACGTTGTACGTTTCTGAAAGATGACATCGTTTCATAGTTAATTGACTTGAACACTCTTCTAATTACCGGAAGTTAGGCAAATCCCATGGGGGTCTGCATAAGATGGCAAAGAAAATCAGAGGAAACTGCAAGTCTTTAGATATGCTTCTCTGCAGGAAGTCTGTGCATTTCTTTTTAGGAGCACACCAAGGCTACTAACAATGTGTCCTAAAAGGAGCTTCCCGTGAGGTACAGAATGAAGGAACAAGCTCCAATTGATGCATTCACTGGGTAGAACAGGGGCGTGACAGACAACAGTGCAGCAAGTGCGGTGACACCAGGGTACAGGGGTTTGAGGGGCCTATGGCACCCTAATTACCGCTTCCTTTTACCAAACAGACAGGGGCTTACATTAGGACTCATGGCACCCTTGCTGCGCCCATGGGTAGATGCTGCCCTGCACAGTTAGAACCTGCCACCCCTGTGCTGCCTTTTGATACCCCTGGGGGCACTCTGTAGCCTCTGCTTTAGAGGAAGCAGGGGAGCCACCATGAGCACTCATACAGTTGGGAAGAAAACCAGAGGCTGGGCTTACTCTTTGTCACAAAGAAGTGGGGTACATGCAGTGCTTGAAATGGAAAAATAGAAGTGCAGGTACTCTGTACCAGAGTACCTGCTTGTTTGTGAGAAGTGCTGGTACTCTCCAATTAAAAGCATCACATTTCTCTTGAGAAGTGCCGGTACTCTCCTCCCTCTCAAAATAAAAAAGTGCAGGTACTCAGTACCGGACAGTACCGCCCTATTTAAAGCACTGGGTACAGGACTGACACCATGCCAACGAGAATTGGCAATGGCATGCGTTCCCGTAGGAAAGGTCTGGGCCCCCCCCCCCAACACCTCTGCACAAAATCAGAAAGCCAGCACTGTGCCAGGACCCGGACCCTGCCCCGAAGCTCTTCAAGGGCAGAACTCTTGAAGCTGTGCCTGGCTGTTCTGTGCCAGGGCATTTGAAGCTGCATCTGTGCATTTTGGACGCTGCATGTGCATATGGGGCTGTGTCTGGACATTTGTGACACATCCGGGCATTTGAGGCTATACCTGGATGCACATACTTGTATTTTGGTTAAAAAAAAATGAAAGAGGTCGGGGGTCACAGCACCACTGTTGCTATTTTTTGGGGAGAAAACTAAATTAGACTTTGATGCGCTATAGCAAAGTTTTATAATCGCATTATTTGTGTGCATATTGTAGGATTGTAAACTTCCTGTGATGTAACTTTACGTCGTCATTGGAGAGTAAAAGCCTCATGATATCACTTCCAACACCTCGGCATTGTGTTGAGTCAACACACTGTTGATTCATCGTCCTCGGGTAATCATGATAAATCAGTATAGTACCAGCTTGATAAGCAAAGTTAACAATTGATAAGAATAACAATAATTATACTACTACTACTACTAATAAAAATAATAATAACGTTTCTCATGGAGAGTTTGACACCACCGTTTTGAGCTGTAAAGAACAGGTGATACTTCCCAGTTTCCCAGCATTCAGTTTGCTGAACTAGAAAGGATGGAAGGATGAGTGCTACTTTAAGGATTCAATCATGTGGCCTGAAGCTCACAGCAGGTGTTATCAACGAGGGAGGAACTCACTGAGACATCTTTCTGTCAGTCTGCATGTGAGTGCATTTGGCCTGAGGGTGTAAGTGATTGAGGGAGAAAAGATGGTATCGGTGCGAGGGAAGAAGTAAGGTGTAATCAACAGACTGGCGAAATGAGGTATTGCTGGATGGAAGCAGTGGCGTAGCAAAGGGGGCGGTGGCCTCCCCCCGCCCTTACCTGCAGTCTTGGGGTGGGCACCTCACTCCCCCTCCCCCCCCCCGCTCTTCACTCCGGCCACGCAGGGCAGCAAAATCAGGGACCGCCACAGACAGCCGAAGGGCTAGATACGCCACTGTACGGAAACAGGCCCGGCTCTAGGATTCTTGCGATGGAAGGGCCATGAACAAGGACGGGTGGGCCACGAATATGAATGGCCCGTGGCTAAAAAACTAAAAAGTATTGCAGAGAGTTGTTATTTTAGGTACTGACACCTGTCGAATTTTGATAATTTAACACCAAAACCACCAGCCAATGAGGTACACATTTTGTTTTCCCTGCTAAGCTTTTGGTTTAGTGGAAGGGGGGGGGATGCTGCATGCAGATGAACTACAGCATGCTCCAGGTCCTGTGCAGCAGCAGAAACGTTAATGCTGCCACACGTTTCCATTGCAGCTTTTAATGTTTAAAAAAAAAAAAAAAAAAAAAATTGGCAGCTTTGCAAAGCAATGAAGTTTAAAAATGTGGTGCAGTGAGCCCTGCAACAACTTCATACATCATTACCTAATACCATAATGCACATTTAACCATTATTTAGCTGCCCTTTCATCGAACATATTCACTAAAAACCACAGTTAAAAACTGACCTATGGTTCTGACAAACACGGAAAACCACTGAAGCTCATCAGTTTTGGTACCCAACACACACAACCCTGGACATAACTCACGCTTAGTTTCCCAACAAAACAGAAACAAAGAAAAGGTCAGCAATATGGTGAGTTGCGCAAGTTATGTCATGCATTGTGTGCTTCGGTAACCATAAGCGGCAGATTTAACTTTGAGTCAGAACCATAAATCAGTTTTTTTAACTCTGTTTTTTCAGTAATTCATTGACTTTCACCATTGTTGATGGTTACATTAACAATGTATTAAAGAATGCTAACAAAATCTAAATATTCTAATTCCCTGTTAGCTGGACTTTAAAGAAAACAGCTTGTTCAAGCTAAGTACCCCAAAATAAACATGAAATTTATAAAAGACTTAACAGTTCCACCTATGATATGGTCTTCAATTACCATCTCGGGGTTCTAGAGGAATTTACAAACCAGTTGGCTTTTGGCCTCAAGAATTATAATGACACAAGAACATCTTGATGGGAGTATTAGACCATATAACACAGTTAGTTACCTGTTATGTATGCCATATAAATAGCAAAATCATTTTTGGCTAAACATTTGAATTTTTTTAATTAAGTTAATTAAATTTTAGCTACCACCCTGGGAAGTACATTAGGTTACACAACCAAAGTTAGATGAACCTTGATCAGGATTCCATAGTTTATAGGATGAAAATAAATCTTTTAAAAATCTATGTTTTTGAGTTTTTAATTTTTTTCTGTTTATTGAAACAATTGCTTACTTTGTGTGACAACATTACAAAAAAATTGTGGAGTCTGCTAAATGTACATTTTACAGTAATAACCACATATGAATATAATGCAGGCAAAATGGCACAATAAACTACATATACCGTTGTAAGCAGTTTCAGCTACGAAATCTTAATACAGGGTAGTTTTTGGGTAGCAGCAGTATGGTACATAACTACCCACTCCACTTGTCTTGTTCTCCTCACTCAGCTACGAATTATCAATTATAGGGTAATTTTTAAGTTCTTGTAACTACTAAGCATTTAGCTAGCAGCACTACTCTACATAACTACCCACTCTGCTTGACTTGCTCTCCTCACTTAGCCAAGTCCATTATATTGCTCCAAGATCTCCCACATCCACATTTCTTTATGAATTCCCCCACATTTCCACAGCTGAATCCTGGTGTAGTGCACTAGGTGGAACATTTTCATTTGAACTAAGCGGAAACTAGATCTTACTGTTAACTCTGGTGCTGATGTAACTGCTTCCTTCCATAACCCATTCTCTATTGGGCCTGTGTCTTTCTCCGATCTGCTTTGAAGCCATGCATGTTTCTTCTGTCTTTATTGCCCATTCTAACCTCTTGTAGCCTTCCCCCACTAGGTGTGAGACTTCCAGCATTCCCGTCTCTACCTTAATGAAAGTAGTAATAACATGCCTGAGGTGCTAGTATTGCTTTTTCTAGGTGTTTTGTAACATGTATTTGGCTTGCAAATGTGTAAATGGTACTTAACGTGCACCAAGTGATAAAAGAGCCTTTATTCATTCAGGCAAAAAATACTGTGGTGTCCTGCACTAAACAAACATGAAAACATACATGCTCAGACTATATATAACACAATACTGGGCACTCCATAGCTCTGCTTGCCCATTCATTTAATAAAAAAAACTTCAACAGGAGTTGAGAGTTCAATAGGTGTAAACTATGAGCCTTACAACATGTCTTGAGGGCACTTAAATACACCAGGTAAGGTGCTCTTGGAAAAAACATTGTAGTGCATCACACACTCAGACAATGAATCATACATGTGTAAACCAGTGTATAGAAAATATTACATAAGACAAAGAGGACTACAAGGTGTAGGATTCACATGTAGGGCTTTTTTTAAGAGTGCTTGGTCTGAAGAACCACAAGCTCAGGATTGAGAATGTCGCACAGTGTTTAGGGTTGATTTACCAATAACAATGTATTTCTACCCAAACCAATCCTTTTTGGCAACATTAGGATAATGAAATACTGGGAAAGAACCTAACTTTCTGACCTGTAGCATGAAGTTTTCATCCAGCTTTTTGATTGCAGTTCATAGCTCAATGTGCTAGATTACAATTGTAACTTATGAACTGAACCGTAACAAAAGGATCTATCTGACAAAAGTAGTAACCCACTGAGCTATACACACAAAATACTGTTCTGTGATCTGCATGGTACACGTTCTTTGCAGCAGGCATATTAACCCTCTGCGCTACCTTAGATAAGTAAAAACTGCCACTAAACAAAACTCTGATCTCTCTCCAGTAGGTACATTAGTCACTAGAGTTGTCTTGACATTTTTATTGTTGCCTGAAAAGTGCTGGAAATACAAGAAACTCTGAAGCGGCTACTGCGGCACTGATACAAAACTGGTCCCGTTACAAAACCGTCCCCTCACCCTTCCAGCCTCCCAGGGAAATGCCCGATTTTGCCAGTCCGGCCTTCTTTACCATCACCCTTCTTTTCACTTGTGATTCCTATCCTTCCCTCTAAAATGCTTAATTAGCGCTGGTAGTTGCCAGGGGAGCAGGGGCATCTGAACTTATTTTTGGGGAGCAGCACTTATTTTTTGCCTCAGATAGTTTTCCGAGTGCAGGCTAGGGAAAACACAGAAATCAGAACGACGGAGAAGGAGGAAGATGAAAAAAACACCACAAAGGGAGAAAGCAGGAAACCTGCAAGAGTGATTTGAAAGGGCAGGGAGTGTCTGGCTACCGGAATAAAGCGGCATGAGGTGTTTTAAGATTACAAGCCTTGGTATTATGTGCAAAGTATTTTAACAGCACTGGCTGTGGGCTTTTGAGCATAGCTTCGGCATGGCATTCATTCTTTTACAAATTAAGTACTGGGCCTCCCTATACCAATCTCATGTTCTACCCTTCTCTCCACTCAATCTTTCCTGACTTCATCTTTTTCCTTGGCGTTTTTCCTCTCTCCTTTCTCATTCTCTCCATGTTCTTATCCAGAAATATTTCCCTCCTCTCTATCCTTTTTTCCTCTCTGTCTCTCCCTCAATTCTTTCTCCCTCTTTCCTCTCCCTCTCTCCATTTGTCTCTACTCCCCACTCCGTCTCTTATTTCCTTTAATATTTCTCTCCTTTGCTTAGCTCTCCTCCACTTTCACCTCTCCTTTTGCTCCAAGATATAAAGTACATGAGTTTTTAACTGCAACATTGTCAAAAAATGCATCGCATTTTACATGTTTCTTGTCATTTTATTCTTTAAAGGCAAAAGTATTTCAGTCCTAATGTTTTTTTAAAGAAGTTCCATCACTCTTGAGTTGTGCACAGCACCCACCCCATTTCATAAGTGCATGGAATTTCAATAGAATTAAAAACCCAATCACAACCTGTTGTGTCAAGCTTTTATAGCCCACCGTTGTGACTAAGCCCATGTGCCCCACAGGAGGCTTGCTAAGTGTACTGCTCAAAAGCAACAACTCCCTGAGGCTTGAAACTGGTGGTGGGAATCAAGCACAGGGAATCTGCTCCCCCAAAATATACTGTGCAATTACAATTCCTAGTGTCTAGTGGGCTTTCTGCCTCCCCAGGAGGCAGAATGAAGGCGGATACCCCCATCCACCCTAACAGGAGTGGCAGAAAGTCAAATGAGTCCTGAGGAGTGGGGGAGGAAAGGCCCACGCCGGGGGGGGGGGGAGGAGCAAAAAAAACTGTGCAACTCCAATCCCTGGTGTCTAGTGGACTCTTTTCCCTGGGGGGGGTTGGGGTGAAAAACCCATCCACACCCCTAGGAGGCATAAAGACCACTGGGACTCAGAGGGGAGCACAGGCCCATGCCTGGGATGGGGGGGTTGTTCCATCCCCCTCGACAATACTGAGAAACTACAGTCTTTGGTGTCTAGTGGGCTTTCTGCCCACCCTGGGCAGATTTGGGATGAATACCCTTATCCACCCCCCCCCCGGGAGTGCAGAAAGACCTATGGGCCCCAGGGCGGGGGGGCACAGGCCCATGCCCAGGTATGCCGCTCCCCCTGCTGCAGTTCTATCCCTGGTGTCTAGTGGGTGGATCCTTGCTTGAGGATCACCCTCCCATGACAACCCCTAAGCAGGGATCCAATAGGAAAGAGATATCACTGGAAAGAAGAGATTCTCCCCTTTCTAATGATACCTCTCCGATGCAAATATGTGCTCGAGGGTTGAGATTTGCCCCTGTGCACTGATCCAGTGAAAGTGAAATGAGCAAATTGGCTCATTTTACTTTCACTTTCAGTGAAATGATAGCAGCGCATCATGCCCACTGTTCGTCATTTTCCTAAAAATAAAAAAAAAACGCTGGCTCCTAGGAAAGCTCTTCTCCAGCAGCCTGACTTCAAAAAAGTAAATACGGATCCCTCTGGTGCAAGCACCAGAGGGACCTTTACAGCACTCCCCTGAATCTTGCAGACGCTGACAGATGCACTGGGAAGGGAGTGCAGGCATCGTCCGGTGGGTTTAAAGATGGCAATAAAGTGCGTAGTATAATAAAGCAGACAATTTGAAGGACAAAGCCCCGATGCCCTAAAGAAGCAACCGTCCCTAGGCATAGTACCCATCCAGTACAGAACCTATGCTAGACTCACACAGACACCTTTACATTATGTTGCAAAGGTGTGCGTGTTGCTTGGTAGCCTGATTATGCATCAATGCTAGAGAGAGGGAGCAGGATAGTGTTATTTCTAAGTAGCTAAAGTGCTTTCTTGCTCTTTCCCTCTCAAGTAACACAGTGCAGCAATTTTGGGTGCTGCGCTGTGTTGTGTGACAGTTTGGTAAATCTGGGACTTGGTTTCTTGTGGAGAAATTGTGCAGGCAGCCATTTTGTTTGGCCACAGTATCTTACAACATAACAAACAGAATCCATTGCCATCCTCTGACTTCATTCAATTATCACAGGAAGAAACCTGTCAAAGTCTTTCATCATGGACCTCAGCACGGTTAGGAAGTATAAGTTCATGGATCCTGAGCCGGAGGTCCTGTTTATGAAGATGATAAGACATCAGGACTATCAGATCATCCATCTCATTTTAAAGGTCTCACTGAAAACCAGAACTTGCCTGTGGAAAGGCATAGCTGACAAAATCAATGCTGTATCAGCATATCCACGTGATGCTGAGAACATTGAAAAGAACCAGACAGCCTGTAACTATCAATATGTTTTTTTGGGGGAGTTTAGACTCTATATTGTACATATTATGTTTCTGCATCCACCATTGTTTGATACAAATAGCTCTCTCCTATTATTGTGCCAGTAGTGTTGCCAATTCTCCTGCTGGGACAACCCACTGTTGGACAGTACAATGCCCCAATTCACCTTGGGGCATTCCTTTGGAATGTGAATCTCCTGGCTAGCACAAAGGTTTTTTGTTCCCTTGGACAGTTGGGACTGCTAACATTTTTGCTTGAAATAATTGTTTTGGCTTTTCTGAAATCTCATAGAAAATTGATGTGTTTGCTTACTTTCACATCCTATGTTGTATCATTTTCAGTTGAACATGCGGTACAGAAACCTGAATAGGAATTGCACTATCTTCAATATTTTGCCCAATTGTGTTACTAAACATTATCGCCAAAGTAGACATAAGGGACATGATCTCTCTAGCATGGCCTTCATGCAGGCAGTTACATTGCTTACAGCTGCCATGGGACACTTTTTTTTACTAATCAGCCTTCTTCATATTAACCCAGGCATTCTTGGGTTTCTCCCCAGAAGTGAGGGCAACAAAGCGGTTTTACAATGAACTGCAGCTGACAGTCCATGTTCTCTTGGGCCTTCTCATGATGTCGGCTCTGAAAGATTATTGCCCTCTCAGTCTCTATCTCTCAGACACTAGGGCACTTCATACTCACATCCTTTTTGCTGCTGGGATTGGTGCTCGGTGTAAAACTCTAGAGGATGCCGGCATTAACCTAAGGAACTTGGGCGAAACAAGTGAACAAAGTAACAGGGTTCTATTAAGGGATCAATCAGCCAAAATGTAGTTTGTCTACAATAATATTTTTTTTATTGGACACGTATAGTCAATTTTCAGATATCACTGAATTCAAACATTACAAATTACACAATGCTCTCACATCGAGTTACAGGCAAATATAGCGAAATCTGCAAATATATATGAGATCTATCACCACGTTACAAAAAAGCAAACAATATTTCATTGACAATTATTTCAAATGTACAAGCTCTGCATGATTCCCGTTCCATTGAGGCAAATTTTCTCCCCGCATCACCCCTCCGGCAAGAGTAGTGTGCTGTCAGATTTTCTCTTGGAAGCCTACATAGCTCTCTGAATCAGATGGACTGATTAAAGAGTTGCAAGTTTAGTTCATGAGAACCCAGATCAGCAGCTCTCCAGAAGTGCTCCCTTAGTTCACTAGTTGCCTTAGTGCACTGACTTACTGCCAATAAATTAGACATTCCACACCAACCAGCAGCCAGTGTTACAACACAGCAGCAATGGAGGTTTCTTCAACCACACCAACAAATATTTATCAGCCAAGGTTCCACTGACTCAGAGTGGGTCTAGCTACATTTCTGTTGGTTGTTAAACTGTAATCCTTCTGCCATTGGCTTTTCTTCACTTCCACAACCCCGACATCCCTGGTTCAGTCTCTGTCCACTACAGCCCTAAGGCTGCTTCCGCTCAATTTCAGTCACCCCAGGCCAGCCTTAATGAGTCTAATAGTGCTCTTTACTGCCTTTCCTTACCGTACACTAATCATGAAGCAGGGTACACAAAGCCTCACTAGGTGCGGCACATTAAAGACAAATAATCAGCTTACAGCAACTGCAGACAATATTGAAGAAGGGTGCTTGTCCTGCGAGGGATCTCAGAATGAAAGGGAGAGCTCAGGCCTGTGCATGTCTGATGTCAAACATCAGTGACATGTAATGCTAGCTGTTTTTTTGTTGAACCAACTCCTCCCCCTCCTACCTCTCCTCAGGGTACATTCTTTCCTTCTTTGAAGGCATACTGTCTTATAAGATTTGTTCAGATGCAACAATGTGAGGATGCTGGTCATTGTAGTTGAGTCTAAATTGAGATACATGAACATTTATATGGGATCTGTCATTCATATGTTGTTCCCCAAAGCTGATACCCCGGAAAACATCATGGTAGACATTGACCATGGGATACCAAAATAGTGTTGTTGAGCAGGATGACAAACAATGGCAACAAGATTTATAGAAACATGCCACACAAGAGGGTTCCCAGCCAGTTTGGTTGATTAGACAAAAGTTAGTACCTCAACACAGTGTGTGGATCATAGCTATTTCCAGGCCTTGGGTATATTATAACAGTACTTAACTTATGATGTAACTGACTTGCAGAGTTCTCCACCATTAAGGTACGTGGAAATATGAACCCTAGAATGTTCATGAGGTTTTCACAGGGTGAGAGACTATGTTGGCTCTTAGATTAAATCTAAGTAAAATGATTAGTGGTGTGTGAATCTTACCATGTCTATCTAGGACAGAGGTCTTCAAACTTTTTGACGCCGAGACCCCCCTGTCAAATATTTTTAGGCTTAAGGACCCCCTCCTGACAAAAATTTCTAGAACTTGGTACTCCTCTTTACTGACAATTATCGACAACCATAAACGCCCCCAATTCCCACAGCAAATCATTTTTACAGTGAGGAAATAATATTAAACAGTGTTTAGCAAACCAAAGGTAGTGAGTGTGGAGGCGAAGTCAAAGGTGTGGCTAAAAACAAAGGGCCTAATTTATGAGCAAGTCTTCTTGCTGCGCTGCCCTACGCCAGTGTGAAAGGGCAGGAATGCACCTTATTTATGAATTATGGTGCTTTCCTGTCCTTTCCCCCTGTGTTGGTGCACAAATTGTTGTCTGACGCCAATGTAGGCAGCATTGTTATTGTGCAGGAAGGGGCACCTTCCTGCACAAAAACAATGCAGAGAGGGGTTTTCCTCTTTCTATGTGTGCTGCAGAATGCAGCACACATGGAAAGAGGAAATAACGTGGAGAAATGAAAAATTTCTCCTCATTTTGCCTGCTATGGAGAGGAGTAAGGTTTTTCCGCTGCCCCAGGTTTACATGCTTTTGTAAATCGGGGGCGGTGTCAAAATCCATAGGTGTTGCGTGGGAACACCCATCGCAATGTCCATGGAACGCGTACTTGACATAATCTATGAGGCCATGCAAAGCCACGCAGAATGACTTTGCGCTACCTCATAGATATGATTTAGACGCTTGTGCCGCCGCAGCTTCAAAAAAAGTGACTCCGGTTGCGCAAGCCTCTCATAAATCAGCCCCAAAATATTTTGCTTGTTCTTTAGGTCTTTCACCATCAGGTAGCCACATATAAAATAAATAAATAGCTTAAATAAATGAAAAATACATTTTAAAAAGTTGTTACTCAGAGGGAAATGCACTGTAGTACTTGAAACCTCTCTTAGTTAATGCACTGCAGAGGTCTGTGTATAACCAGAGAGCCACAGAATTAAATTTGGTTGGTGCAGAGGAGAATAGTGACTTGTGTATTTTTAGTGCTACAAGGTCACAGCCTGTGACAGACAGCACTTTGAATGTGTTTGAATGATTATGCTTGCATTACACACATTATAAGATAGACTGCTACAAACTGTGCAAATTGTTTTAGGATAAAATGGAGCTTCCAAAATGTAGATTTTAGTAACACATGACCGTAAGTAATGCATTTTTTTTTGTCCCTTCAACACCTCCTCAGGGGTACTAAGCGCTGTGTAGATACAATTACGATTAAAAGCATGCACTTCACAGCCCAGTTGTAAAACTCTCAGTACTACCACTCCAAAAAAACAAATCTTCGCCATCACAATGCTTGGAGTGAATCGAGCATTTAAAGCCAGAACTGCTCCCAAGCACCTTTTACATTTGCAGCTTAACTCATAGCGAAGGTTTGTATTTTATTCAGGAAAGCAGGCACCCTGGCACGAAGGACTGTTTTACCTGTCTGCCAGGCCTCTTCATTTCACAGCACAGAAGCCTCAATTAACTTAAGCTGAAGCATTTTAAAGATCAGAATGAAGAGTCCCAGAGGTGAGCACATGTTCTGGATTCCAGGCAGAAACGTGGAAATGCTCGACCCCCTTCCCAAGACTCCATGGCCCCCCCGGGGGTCGCGCCCCACAGTTTGAATACCTCTGATCTAGGATAAGGCAGAGATATTTTCATATGAAAGGATAATCATGATTCACTAACAGTGTCAGTCACATGCATGTTTTTGTCAGTTGTATGACACTATCCTGAATGCATTTAGCACTCATGCCTTTCCAACGCTGGCATTCGAATGAGGGCATTGTAACGACACGTTCCTTTAGCATGCAAGTATTGGGGGCGTTGGACTTTGGAAGAGTATCATTTACTATTCCAACTCTAGTCTACGCAACAGCAGGAATGGTGTTGGAGTTAAAATACAACACCACTCCACCTATGCGCCTTAAAGCAAGTCATTGTAACGGCTTGCGTGCTAAACGAATGCGTGCTAACGACGCATTAATTCTATTGCTGGTGTTATGAATGCACAGCGTGATTCCAGCTTCTTCTAAAGGATGTTTCCCGTTTTTGTCACCTTCGTAAAAGATTAATCTCTCACTAATGCAAAAAGGAAACAGAAACATTGTTTAGAGATATGAGTGCTAAAGCATTCTGCGAGGCAGAGAGATTTTCTTGCCATAGTGGGAGATAAAACAGGGCTTAGTTATTGATACCTAGTGTACAAAGTGTAAAGAAGAGAGAGAAGTTCTTGCGATATATGTAGACATCTATTCCTCCTTCACCTAGTGTAAATTTAGAGATGTTCTAATCATAGAGGTATGGCAATCTAACGGTGGGCTAGTTATGGAAATGTTTAAGTTAGTATAGCAGATGATGATACATCTTTTACATACTGAAAGCACTGATATGTTCCAATCACAAGGGCATGATATTCATAAATCATTCACATTGTATAAAACAGCGATATTCTGTAGCTATGGATAAGGTATCCTTATTCGCTCACATGATCAGAGGTATGAATTAGTCAAAGGAGTAAGGTATTCTCTTTTCATTGACATAGTGTAAAGTGGAGAGATGCTGTCTGTTTTTTGCAATCTTTCTTTATTGGTTTACAATATAAAAGAGTTGTCTCAGCAGTCCAGACTATTAAGTCTGGGTATTGATTAGGCTGACACAGAAGGACAGAGCCTGTCTTATCACAAAGTTAAAGAACAAACCAACACATAAGAGCGGTGTTACGGTAATACATGTCTAGGAATACTGCATCACCCCACTCCCGTCCTCTCTCCCACATGCCAGTTATCACTGTCTCCCAGTGTCCATGGGCCTTCCTCTCATGGATGTCATTTGGGGGTAGTCAGGGGTCGCAGCTGTGACCTTTAGCTCGCTCCCTGCTACTCTTGAATCTTCTTTTGCAACCCCTATAATTATACTGTCTTTCCGAATGTGTTTTGGCCATGTTGTCTCCAATGCACTACCCTATATTTCACCCTATACCTCTCAATATATCCTCTACCTCCACTCTCGGACTCATCCCAAACCTCATTTTACTACTATGTTCTCCACAAAAACCCTTTCTAGACTCTTCCCTCCTCTATCCCTCCTTGGATCACCCCAAACCTCATTTTAATGCTATGATCTCCCAAACAACACTTCTAAATTCTTCCTCCTTTGACTCATCTCGAAACTCATTTTACTACTATGTTCTCCACAAAAACCCTTTCTAGACTCTTCCCTCCTCTATCCCTCCTTGGATCACCCCAAACCTCATTTTAATACTATGATCTACAAAATAACCCTTTCTAGACTCTTCCCTCCTCTATCCCTCCTTGGATCACCCCAAACCTCATTTTAATACTATGATCTACAAAATAACCCTTTCTAGACTCTTCCCTCCTCTATCCCTCCTTGGATCACCCCAAACCTCATTTTAATACTATGATCTACAAAATAACCCTTTCTAGACTCTTCCCTCCTCTATCCCTCCTTGGATCACCCCAAACCTCATTTTAATACTATGATCTACAAAATAACCCTTTCTAGACTCTTCCCTCCTCTATCCCTCCTTGGATCACCCCAAACCTCATTTTAATACTATGATCTACAAAATAACCCTTTCTAGACTCTTCCCTCCTCTATCCCTCCTTGGATCACCCCAAACCTCATTTTAATACTATGATCTACAAAATAACCCTTTCTAGACTCTTCCCTCCTCTATCCCTCCTTGGATCACCCCAAAGCTCCTTTTAATACTATGATCTCCCAAACAACACTTCTAAATTCTTCCTCCTTTGACTCATCTCGAAACTCATTTTACTACTATGTTCTCCACAAAAACCCTTTCTAGACTCTTCCCTCCTCTATCCCTCCTTGGATCACCCCAAACCTCATTTTAATACTATGATCTACAAAATAACCCTTTCTAGACTCTTCCCTCCTCTATCCCTCCTTGGATCACCCCAAACCTCATTTTAATACTATGATCTACAAAATAACCCTTTCTAGACTCTTCCCTCCTCTATCCCTCCTTGGATCACCCCAAACCTCATTTTAATACTATGATCTACAAAATAACCCTTTCTAGACTCTTCCCTCCTCTATCCCTCCTTGGATCACCCCAAACCTCATTTTAATACTATGATCTACAAAATAACCCTTTCTAGACTCTTCCCTCCTCTATCCCTCCTTGGATCACCCCAAACCTCATTTTAATACTATGATCTACAAAATAACCCTTTCTAGACTCTTCCCTCCTCTATCCCTCCTTGGATCACCCCAAAGCTCCTTTTAATACTATGATCTCCCAAACAACACTTCTAAATTCTTCCTCCTTTGACTCATCTCGAAACTCATTTTACTACTATGTTCTCCACAAAAACCCTTTCTAGACTCTTCCCTCCTCTATCCCTCCTTGGATCACCCCAAACCTCATTTTAATACTATGATCTACAAAATAACCCTTTCTAGACTCTTCCCTCCTCTATCCCTCCTTGGATCACCCCAAACCTCATTTTAATACTATGATCTACAAAATAACCCTTTCTAGACTCTTCCCTCCTCTATCCCTCCTTGGATCACCCCAAACCTCATTTTAATACTATGATCTACAAAATAACCCTTTCTAGACTCTTCCCTCCTCTATCCCTCCTTGGATCACCCCAAACCTCATTTTAATACTATGATCTACAAAATAACCCTTTCTAGACTCTTCCCTCCTCTATCCCTCCTTGGATCACCCCAAACCTCATTTTAATACTATGATCTACAAAATAACCCTTTCTAGACTCTTCCCTCCTCTATCCCTCCTTGGATCACCCCAAAGCTCCTTTTAATACTATGATCTCCCAAACAACACTTCTAAATTCTTCCTCCTTTGACTCATCTCGAAACTCATTTTACTACTATGTTCTCCACAAAAACCCTTTCTAGACTCTTCCCTCCTCTATCCCTCCTTGGATCACCCCAAACCTCATTTTAATACTATGATCTACAAAATAACCCTTTCTAGACTCTTCCCTCCTCTATCCCTCCTTGGATCACCCCAAACCTCATTTTAATACTATGATCTACAAAATAACCCTTTCTAGACTCTTCCCTCCTCTATCCCTCCTTGGATCACCCCAAAGCTCCTTTTAATGCTATGATCTCCCAAACAACACTTCTAAATTCTTCCCTCACCTATCACTACTTTGATCTTCCCTAATCCATTTCTAGAGATTCTTCCCTCCTCCGTCTCTCCTTATACTCATCCCAAACCTCATCTTACTACTATGATCTCCCAATAAACACTTTCTAGACTCTTCCCTCTTCTATCCTCACTTTATCCTTTTCAATCCAACTAACAAACTCACATGTCCATCGCTCAAATTAACTCAAATTTCCCTATACTAATCCACCACTAATCCTTTTCAGGTTCCGGAGTAGCGTGCTACTCGCCAAAAAGCGCTTTGATGCCTCGTCAGGGGCAGTAAGCGCTATATCAATACAATACTATACAGTCTTAAGCAAATGCAGACAGTGTCTCTTACATTGCAGTGTTGGCCCTGACCACCAAACCCCGTACTTGAAGCGTGTCTGTAAAGGGGAAGAGGAACATGGATGTCATTTGGGGGTAGTCAGGGGTCGCAGCTGTGACCTCTAGCTTCCTCCCTGCTACTCGTGGCACTTCCTTTGCAACCCCTGGCCTCAGAGTGGGCAAGACGTTTGCCTCCTTGGAAGCCGGGGGCCACAAAGGAAGTGCCAGCAGTTGCAGGGAGCAAGCTAAACGTCACAGCTGCGACCCCTGACTATACCCAAATGACGAAAAGGGAAATAGGCCCTCCCTGAATTAATTTTAGGTCCAAGAGGAGGGAGGAAAGGGATACAAAACCATAGTAAACCTCTATGCCGACCTATTTTATTTAATCAATGACCCAAAAAGGGTTCTGAGCTGCCACACCTCAATGCATATCATACATTTATATTACGTTCACAAAATATGAACTGATTTATTAGACATAATTCTATACTGTTAAAAAATTCATTCTTTATTTATTTCATTATGAAAGTACATATAAATCTCTAAAGTTCACACATAGACATATAATAATGGCACAATTAGTATTTTGAGTTTACACAATATTTCTTTTACAATTCACTTCAAAAGATTTTGGACATCCCACACAAATTAGATATACAAACAATAAAAAACCGCTAACTGGTTTCAACAAAGCGACTTTAGAGAATCCTTTCTCCTAAAGTGGTGTTCCTTACGAATACCTTGACAATCCACCATAGGGTCTATAAATCCTCCCCTTACTTTTTAAGAGTATGTGGTTGAAAGAGTATTGTGTGAATGAGTATATGTGACAGTATGTTAGTGGGACTGAATGAATGATAGTGAGCAATTTTTTATTGTTTGTATATCTAATTTGTGTGGGATGTCCAAAATCTTTTGAAATGAATTGTAAAAGAAATATTGTGTAAACTCAAAATACTAATTGTGTCATTATTATATTTCTATGTGTGAACTTTAGAGATTTATATGTACTTTCATAATGAAATAAATAAAGAATGAATTTTTAACAGTATAGAATTATGTCTAATAAATCAGTTCATATTTTGTGAACGTAATATAAATGTATGATATGCATTGAGGTGTGGCAGCTCAGAACCCTTTTTGGGTCATTGATTAAATAAAATAGGTCGGCATAGAGGTTTACTCTGGTTTTATACCCAAATGACGTCCATGTTCCTCTTCCCCTTTACAGACGCGCTTCGGCGGTCAGGGCCAGCACTGTCATGTAAGAGACACTGTCTTCATTTGCGTAAGATATTTATAGGCAGGGTCACTGGAATTAGAATAAGAATACTAAACGGCTTCTATATTGTGCTGTGCAATGCACTCCTGCCATCTCTGCGTACTGTAAATAACAGATGTTACTGTTGCCAGGTATGTAATACTCAACCTTCCCTCCTCAGAAGGATGGAAGGCTGAGCTTGGCTTGTCGGGATTCTAACTCATGTCTTCTAAGCACCACATTTATTTAGCAACAAGAACTCAGCTCATATAGCCACCCCCTTGGCATTCATTACGTGTCAGTGGAGGACTGAACTCTGCGGGGATCGACTGAGTTCAGCTGCAGGGAAAGATAAATTACACAACATATGCGGTGGCATTTTTATGAAGCCACACTGACATTTAAACAGAGGTCGATTCAAAATGCATCCCTGTGCAATAAAGATATTTAAGTTTCTTTATAAAGAAAACTATGCACAATCAGCAGACCCCAATGAAAATGTTATTCACTGATATTAATATTGATTTGACTGGAAAGGCAAAATGCCATTTCCTTACTCTGTCCTTTATGCCCATCACAGTAAAATAAACCGGGTAAACTACATACACTACTGTACGCAGCAGAAACCAAGCTTACATGTACACATTTCTTGTAATAAGAAGCCTGCTTACTTTATTCAGGGCGCCCTTACTCCATTCTGGAAGTTGTATTCTGTTTCAGGTTTACTGTTAGTTCACACTAAAAGGACCCTGAACGTCCCACTTTCCATTAGAAATTCACATTAACGTGAACTTGTCTCCATAGGAGACACCTTACGATTCAAAACATTCGGCATTAAAAAGAGACATACTAAGTTTGCAACTGTTCGAAAGTTTTAGATCTCTTATGAAATAAAAACTATCCTTGGCAAAGCATAATGTATGCAGGAATGGTGAGAAAAATATTTTAGTGACCAAGAATCGTTCTTTCAACCCTGTTTGAATTGCCCTTAAGCATTTGAGGTTTTTGGTTCTGCTTGAGAGCACAATTGTCTGTCACACCTATTGTTACCAAATATACAGAGTTAGCTTGGGCGCCAACTATAGGAGTGTTGGTCTCCGAACACCTGCAATTGGCTTTTTGGTATTGTAACCCCCAATGGATAGGTTGGTTTGCATTGCGTGAGGGGCTGTTTTACATCTCAAAAGTAAACGAAATCATCACACATTGCATTATTTATCTCAGAGATGCATTCCATTCAGCAAACAATATTTTTGTGTTATTTCCAGTGCAGCTGCCTTTTAAAGGCTTTAATTAGGCCTCGAAATGCAAGCCAGACCTGTTGATTTTTTTATTTTTTTTACTATCCCTCGTTATTTCCTGCTGCAGACAAAACATTTCAGCTGTAAACTCACTGGACATGTTTTCAATACCTGGAGACAAGTATCACCATTTTAAACGATTAAAAACACTAATCATCTGCTGAAAAGGGACCAGTGAGCTTTGGAAGTTACTGGGCACTGCACTACACCTTGTAGCAGCGACAACTGATGCGTTGGCGCTAGAAACATTTTATTTTATTCGAATCTGCAAATTATGCAGCAGATACTCGATCGTGCAGTAGGTGCATTACAAGAACCCGTGGGCACAGAATCGAGTGTTTCCACTGGCGTTATTATAGCTTATGCAACCAGCGTAAATCCGAGACCTGTCACAAATGCAAAATGTCTGCTCATTTACGGAGTATCCGCATGAACATATTCTACTTGCAGTGGGTCTGAAAACAGTTCCTGTTTGACAAGGACAGATGTATTTATGAGGGTAATACAATCTCAGTCATTAACTCTGAGAGTGGACCCTTCTTCAACTGTTAGTAGCATTGAGGATAGCGCCTCGCTCTTCAGCGGACACTCCCATGAGATGTAGGTCCGGCAGGCATGATTCAAACTAATTCCCATTTTAGAATTCAAAGGCCTTCGCTGCGAGACGGGCAGAGCGCAGCTTGCAGTGCAGAAGGCTGAGATTACCTGTGACTGAGAGGCAGCGGTCCATCAAACACTCCGTGTACAGGGGAGCGGGCACAGCCCCCGCCCCTGCGGCCCCCGTCCGTGATGGACGCGCCCGGGCCCACGGCACGTGGCGCCAGGTTATTAGCCACTGCTTTGAAGGATGGAGGGCACCCGAAACACTTCCCTTACAGGGTATCGCTAAACGGTTACAGCTGCAGCGGCCTGATAAGGCCGACAGGGGCAAGGTGACAAGGGCCTTGGAAAAGGCCAGGCCAGATAAGACTTCATAGACAAATGCCGAAGGCCATCGTGATGAATGGAGCCATGCCGCCCTTCAGGGTACCGCTGGAGAGAGCCGCATCTAAGGCCAAGCACCTTTCA
The DNA here is from genome assembly GCA_963921515.1 of Calotriton arnoldi. Taxonomy (NCBI): domain Eukaryota; kingdom Metazoa; phylum Chordata; class Amphibia; order Caudata; family Salamandridae; genus Calotriton; species Calotriton arnoldi. The sequence goes on from CAWUFW010000263.1 coordinate 3,005,733, forward strand.
TCTTAAATGCGCAGCCCACTCTCCTCATCACCTGTCACGGCTGGTTGTACTGGTGCCGTGTGCAAGGTAGCGTGCGCTGCAACTAGTAGCATAGCCGGTGTGTTCCTAGTGCTAGCCTCTGACTTTTGTTCGAATAACAGAACACTGCAATGATCAGGGTTCCGTGTGTCCCTGAGGCCTCTGGGTCCTGTGCCACTGCACTAGCTGTGGCTCTGTTTGGTTCATCATTTTCATACTGGCCAGGGAAGGCGGCTCGTGGGGCTAAGATTTAGGGCAAAAAAAGAGTTCTGTGGTTTAGAGTGCAGTGGTTTAGAGGAGAGTGGCATAGTGTAGAGTGCAATGGTGTACAGTGGAGTGGCGTCTAGCAGATTGTTTCTGAGTCCAGTGAAGTAGAGTGGAGTAGTGCAGGGTAAAGTGGAGTGGTATAGAGTAGTGGCGTAGAGTGCTTTGGCGTAGAGTGCAGTGTTGCAGAGTGGAGTGGCATAGAGTGGAGTAGTGCAGAGTGAAGTGCCTAGACTGGAGTGGTATAGAGTGCCGTGGCTAAAAGTGTAGTGGTGCAAAATAGAGTGGGGTAGAGTGCACTGGCTTCGAGTAACGTGGTGCTGTGTAGAGTGAAGTGGCATAGACTGGTGTCAGAGTGAAGAGGTGCACAGTAGATTAGAGTAGTGGAGAGTGTAGTGGCATGGAGTGCATTGGCACAGAGTTCAGTAGAATGGCGCAGAGTGGTGAAGAGGTGAGTGCAGTGGCATAGAGTAAAGTGGCGCAGAGTAGAGTGGCTCAGAGTTCAGCGGCATGAAGTTCAGTGGCACAGAGTGCAGTGCTCCACAGTAGTGTTGCAAAGTACTTTGGTGTAGAGTGACATAGAGTGCATTGGTGTAGAGAGCAGTGGCATAGAGTGGTGAAGAGTAAAGTGACATAGAATGCAATGGTGTAGTGTAGAGTGGCATAGAGTGCAGTAGCGTAGAGTCGAGTATAGTGGCATGCAGTGCAGTGGTGCAGAGTAGATTGGCATTGAGTGCAGTGGTATAGAGTGTATAGGTTTTGAGTAAAGTGGTGTAGTGTGCATTGGTGAAGAGTGCAGCGGCATAGAGTGCAGCAGTGTAGAATAGAGTGGCATAGTGTACAGTGGCATAGAGTGAAGTGCACCAAGTGGAATAGAGTGGCGTAGACTGCAGTGGCATTGAGTAGATTGTTTCAAAGTAGAGTGAAGTGGCGTAGAGTGCAGTGGTATAGAGTCACGGGTCACAGAGTGCAGTGATGCAGAGTAGATTAGAGTTGCTTAGAGTGTATTGGCATAGAGTGCAGTGGCGTAGAGTGGAGCAATGCAGAGTAGAGTGGCAAAGAGTTCAGTGGTATAGAGTGCAGTGGCATAGAACAGAGTTGCATAAAGTAGAGTGGCAGAGAGTTCAGTGTTGCAGAGTATACTGTCAGAGTGCAGTTGCACAGAGTGCATTGGCGTAGAGTGCAGTAGCGCAGAGTAGAGTGGTGTAAAGAGCAGTGGTGTAGAGTACAGTGATGCAGAGTGGAATCGGGTGGCGTAGACTGCAGTGGCATAGAGTATAGTGGCGTAGAGTATAGTGGCGTAGAGTATAGTGGCGTAGAGTGCAGAGGTGCAGAGTAGATTGGAGTAGAGTGCATTGGTTTTGAGTAAAGTGGTGTAGAGTGCATTGGCATAGAGTGCATTGGCATTGAGTGCAGTGGCATTGAGTGCAGTGGCACTGAGTGGGGTGGCGCTGAGTGGAGTGGTGCCAAGTGCTGTGGCATAGAGTAGATTGTTTCAGAGTAGAGTGCAGTGGTGCAGAGTAGATTAAAGTGGCATATAGGGGATTGGCATAGAGTGTAGTGGCATACAGTGGAGTGGTACAGAGTATATTGCATTGGCTTAGAATGCAGTGTTGCAGAGTAGGGTGGCGTGGAGTGGAGTGGTGCAGAGTTCAGTGGCGTAGACTTCAGTGGTGCATAGTAGATTAGTGTGGAGTAGACTACATTGGCATAGAGTAGAGTGGAGTGCTGTGGTGTAGAATAGAGAGGAGTAGAGTGGTGCAGGTAAGAGTGCAGTGACGCAGTTTGGAATGGAGTGGCTTAGTGTGGAGTGGTGCAGAGTAGAGTGCAGTGGCGTGGAGTGGTGCAGAGTAGACTGGTGTAGGGTAACGTGGAGTATGCATGGTATGGTAGCGTTCTGCCATTACAGACAACACATCTTCAATTGAAATGACCATTACATTTTCACTCTCAGTTTTCATGATAAAAGTATACAGCGCACAAACGATAATGTGTGGAAATGTCATCACCGAATGTATTGATTTGATCTTCAGCACAGTTCATTTACAGACATTTACATTTTGTTGTGTGCTGGAAAAAATCTGTACAGCCTTCCTCAAGTGGACCCCCAATAGCCAGCATGATTGTCACAGAAATCCTCTCACATTGAAGTCAGAGAAAGAAAAATAAACACTAATCTCCCTGGAAGACACACCCTGCCATTTGACCTCCGTCTTTCAATGCACAGTAAATATGACACAATAAGAACAAGATATAAATGCCTATTTAAAGAAAGCGGGTTCATGGAAGAATACAGTAAACAAGGTTTGGGCAACGGGAGGGACGAACTTGAGCTGGACAGCCTAAAGCAAATAAAGCCAGCAAATAGAAAGGCAGAAAATGTGAGTTACAAACCACAAAGCCAATGGGAAACAACAGGCAGAATGTATTCCTAGGTCAACTTTCTGAATGTCCCCAAGATGTCGTTAGCTAGGCTCTGACATAAAGAGACAGAAATCTACAAGAGAAGACATGTCCATTAGCACCCGCAAAAAAGTCAGATGTTTATTTTGCACTGATATGTGTAAAAGGTTATTCCACATTTCTTTGTGTATTTGAGGTACTAGCTTGATTACTAGTTGTTGTAACACTGGATGAAAATAGTTGCAATAATGCAAAACCTCGATAACATCTAAATATGGAACTGAAGACCAGAGTGGCAAAAAACACTGTGGTGCTGTTAATGCTAGATTTCTGCAGAAAGACAGCAATGCTTCCAGGGAGAGCCTGGAGAGGCAGAACAAAGTGGCTACGGTGAAAGTGTGTCCCTTATACACAAGTTCAAACACGAAAATTCAATTATTGTGTTCTGTTTTGAAGTAACGTCTTAAAACGATGGAGAGATGAAAGATGCGAAGAGAACATGATGGCTAAGTGAAATATGTTATTTATGAGTGTTGACAGGCAGATTTCAGTAATCTACAATGTTTGTCCACTGTGTTTTTAGTCATTCAGTGTAATAATCGTAGTTAGCGTCTCCTGGGGCAGAGGGGGTGTACTGCTTGTATTGAGGGGTCGCACCGCCCTTTGTCCTCGCTGTACAAGAGGCCTGGATGTCGTGGCTTGGAAATAAGAGGGCAGGAATCCTTCAGTTTTCATTGAGAGGATCACAAAATATTTTGGTCATGGCTAAAACTCATCTTCTGGGGTAAACAGTTCAGTTGTTGGTGATAAATCCTTTTTAGCATGTGATGATGAATGTGGGCTGAGGTGATAGTATTGTGTGAAAACAATGTTTGCATATAATGAAGTACACAGACTGCAGTTGAGGTAAAGCAGTAACACAAAAGAGCGCAATGCCGCAGCATACCTCCACATTACAATAGCAATTGAGCACAATGGTAGTACAGCACAATAACAAAATAATGCTGCACATCAATACAATAACAACACAAGAAATCACTGTGCAATAACACAATGCATCAGTATCAACAGAACAACAATACCACATGTGTACAGAAGCAACATAACTCTTGACTCTCCAATGGTAGCAGAGCAGTCAAAGCTCGCTCAAGGGTGGACTTAGGGATTGTGGTCGGATACAATATAACACAATAGTTATCACAAGTAATAAAGATGCATGTGGAAGCAAAGATATTTCACAGGGTGTACAGATATGAAAAACAAATGTCTGATTCTTATGGTTAAGGAAATATAACCCCAACCCACTCCCAAAAAAAAATCAACTGCTTTTTCTGGAGCTAAAATGCAATTCAATATTTGGTGAGAAAAGCTAAGTACTGTAATTGGTTGACCATAACTGATTTATATCGATGGCTGTGGTGCGGATAGAATGGTGGGGGCTTTGTAGGTCGCCCCCTTATCAGGCGAATGATGAAGACTGCATCTCAACTACGTTCAGTCAATAATGTCGGCTACCAGTGAGTTGGCAATGACTTGCTGGGATGTTTACCTAATGAAATGACTACAGGAGAGACACGTTGAATTGCATTGCTTTGTTCTATTGATGGATTATTTTTGTTGTTGTTTACTTGTGTTCCTCTGCTGTGCTATTCTGTTTATGAGATAGTTTGGCATGGTGGTACGCCAAAGACTAAAAATGACACGTTACGCTAATGTTGGCAGCATCTTTATTATGCTGATCAGTGATAACCTTTCAAGGCAACACACAGCTATCCTACCATCAGCCACACAAAGCTCAACAGATGTGCTAACAAAGCCCAGCAGACGTCTTTGAATGCTGTGCTTACTCTGCTACTCTTGCAGGGGAAACCCTAGAGTACAAGTACTTTATATTCCAGAATTTAGTCTTTTCACTTACATAGTCTTACAGCACGTGTAAAAAATCATGCCGGGCTAGAGGACCTGGCACACCTCATACAGGGCAGTGCAGAAAACTGTTGTGTACATTCACTCAGGCCAGAAATGCGAAAAAATTATCATAAGGAACAAGACTCGAGATCCGTCCCCAGCTGCACGTTGCACTAAACCATGCATCCACCACAAAGACATCAAGAGGCAGATTCTAGCACCTAGAATCATTTGACATTGCAAGTCTAAACGGATCACTCAGAGGTAGCAGGGATCATCGGCTTGTACAAACAGCTCCTGCACTCTCATATTGGTGCACTCAGGAACACCCCCGCGTGCAATTAAAACCTGTGCCCTGTGGAGGTGGTAGTCCCTAGGGCGTTCGTAAGCCATAGGAGGGGGGCCTCATGCGCCCCCCTCCTGCATATATTTGCTGGTGCCCCACCTACCTGGCTTACCCGGGGGGCTAAGCATTCGTGACCACATCTAGATTGTCAGGGTATACCTACCCTGCCCCCTTTTCTTTTTTTTCAAACTTTGTTTGTGAGAGATGGCTGCCAACACTTCCTGGTTGAAGTGCTGGCTGCCAATCACATTTGAGCACGGGGACTGTTGGATCCTCAGAGGATCCAAGCCCTTAGATATGCAAATTTGTTTTGTTTTTTAATTTCTCCAAAACTACTGAATGGATTTACACCAAATGACAAAAAGTACTCTGCCTGGCCCAAGAGCTAGCTTTCTGCCAAGATTGGTGTCATTCTGTTCAGCAGTTTGAGCTGTAGTCGTGTTAAAAATTTCCTACGGTAATGGACAATCGGAAAAACACTTTTTTTGACATCCCCTTTTTCTTGGCCACCACTTGACAGATCACCCCGAAACTTTCCATGCACAAAAAGAATCACAGGGACATTTTATTTTGGAAAATTTTGTTAAGATTCATCAAACGATGCCAAAGATATAGGCAAGTAAAAAAAACACTTTTCCTATGGAAACATGTCCTAACTATAACTCCCTACTGGTGACCGCCAGTAGGTAATGTGTGTGGCCACACTGCTGATGTTCCCCACTCCGTCTCTCCACTTAACCCTCCCTTCTTACTGTTTGTCCACGTGCCCCATGCTCCTGATACAGTCTGTTATGCACGCCCTGTGGGGGTAAATATGCACCTTATTACATACAATGCTGAGGCAAATTCTGTCCAGTGATGCGCCATAGCATGCTTTTGAATCGCTGCCGCTAGCGGAGGGCTTCAGCACTGCCATGGCTGGCACGTTTTTGGGCTTCTGTCTGCCTATTATAACTGCCACAGATGCCTTGTCCTGCCAATAATGCATCTCTCTCATTCTCTCGCTTATTTGTTTTGCTATCATTCCCCTTCAGCTGACTTGTTTATTTACGGCCACCACATAAAGTGCTTTCATAAAAAAAGGAGAGGCCATTATCAGGGAATGATCCTTGGCTGCTAGCGCCATCAAAGCTCCTCAGATGGCGGCCATAACTCTCCGTAATGTCCATCCTCCGCGCCTCCTTTTCACTCCATTGTATTTCTAATCGTCAGCGGGTGGAAAGGAAGAGAAGCCCCAGGAGGAGAAAGAGTTTCAAAGGAGACCAGAGAGCAGTTCCAGCTGTGAATCTCCACACAGAGTAGCAGTCACACCAGTTCCACAGCTGTGAGATAATATCACACCCAGTACCTCCCATCATCAATTTGGAAATTTCACCCTCTCCATTACAGTTCCATGCATCTAGCCCTTCTTCATGGACTTTGGCTGTGCCCTGCACCCAGCAACCCTTCTACCAGTGCAACCAGGACACTACATGCAAGCATTCTAAGCTGGATCTGAGACAGGTCATGCGTTCAGCATCCACCTTGCCACAATGCCCCTACCACCAGAGCCCACTGTGCGTGTACATCAGTTGTGCTTAAAATTCTTTGGGTGAAGATTATGGTATTGGCAATGACCCCACCCAGTCTCTCTGGCCTCAGACTCCTATTGATGAAAATGATGGTGTTTATCTCCTACCTTAACTCAGTCCCAATTCTTCCAAGCCATCCTGGGTATGGCTTGAGCAAATGGCAGCAGGTTTTGGATGAAACGAGGTGATCCTTAGACATGCCTGCTCTAAGCTCCCCTGTTCCCGCAGAGAGTAGGTACATCTTTGGCTATGCCCAGTGTGCTCTGGGTGCAGAGTGTGGCCTTCATCTTTGGTCTGCATGCATTTCTCATGTCCCAGAGCCTGTCAGGGACAGTTTGGCCTTGAACAGTTGGTTCTGCCAGAACTCTGTAAGTCCAATGGACCTGAGATCTTTAGTTCCTTTAGGTCCTGGCAGGTCTGTTAATGATGTCCTCTGGCTGCGTCCAGCAGAAACTGTCTGCAATCAATAGTCTTTGGTCAACCCTTATACCCAGGCTATTCCCTGAGCCAGAATTAAGGACATGGTTTAATTTAGCATTTTTTCCTGATCAAAAGGCTTTTTAAACCCCTCTCAAGATATCCCAAATCTCCTGTGATGATGTAGTGTACAAAGTGTACCCCCTTCTTATGATACTAGGAAAATATTTACATATTAAGGGCAACACTAATTTCTGAGTTTCTCATGCCTAGAAATTGACTGATATTGCAAAATGATAAGCTTTACATAGCCAACCAGATTCGGAGCTCTGCTTTGAAAACACAAATTTCCACATGCATCGGAAACTTTCCTGTTGAGATATCTACGAATAATGGTAAATCAATTTTGGAAAACATCTCACAAATCACAGAAAAGATGCAAACCACATGAAAAAGAACACAGAAGGCAGTTGCATCTGAACATTTGCCAAGTTTAGTGTTGCTCTTTCTAGCTTTTCTTTTGAGGCTTTGGCTATAACATCCTTATCGATACTGAAACGGAATAAGTATGGTGTAGGCCCATCACTCCTAAATGTCCAGGGATGGATCAAAGCTGAATTACACTGTTCCAAGGTTTAGTACTGATCCATTCACCACTGCAAAGGCTATTTATAAAACAGAAACTGCTTTCCAACTGAAGTGCTATTGTCGTCTCTCTAAGCCATATGTGTTACTGTAAAACAACCAGTAAGAGAAATTCTTTATCAAGAGCATATACTGTCCAGCATTCAATGTTTATGAATTTCGAGAAAAAATTCAGTTGAAGAAATTGTATACTTTTGATCTGTAAGGAAATGCCTCTTTTTGCATGTTCACCCCCACATTTTTGGACTGATGCTGCTGGTTTTTCAACTCTGAAAGTGCACTGAGGCCTACTAACCAGACCTCAGTGCCAGTGTTCTAACCCTATACCAAGTTATGTGGAATTGGATACACCCAATTGGCAAGTACTGGCTTGCTTATAAGTCCCTAGTATATGGTACCCCAGGTACTCAGGGCATGTAGGGCAGAGTGTCCACCCAGGGCTCCACTTCTGTTTGTGCCACCCTTCATTAGGCAAAGACAACATGGACCCCAGCCTGCCACTGCAGACTGACAGAGCAGTGTGTGACACTGCCAGTTCGACTTTGCCATTACTCCTAATGGCAAAGCCACCACTTCCCTTAAGTAATATAAGTAAGTCTCCCCTAAGGAAAGTCTATAGAGTCCTATGGCAGGGAGCTGTTTAATACTAAGTAAGACATATGATTTTCTATATGTTTTAGCAGCAACACTTCCAAATTGTTGTTTTGCTGTGGAAAGGTTAGGAGCCCTATTGGCTAACACAGGGTTACGAGCTGGCACCCCAGCCTGGCTAACTTCTGAAAGGGACCACCTAACCAAGTCAAGTAATGTTTCAAATTATTTGTGACATTAAACTCAACCTGATATTTAAAGTCACTATTAAAGTTAAGCAACTTTTAGAAAGCTGCCAATCTGCACTCCATCTGGTCCAGTGGCCTCACAAAGGCACTGACACATAGGTGGGTTTCTGAAAGCCTGGGGAGACGTGTGAATGACTCCCAGGCCCGGGAACAAAGGCAGTTGCCGCAGAATGAGGTGTCACCTCCATTCCCAGGATGGCCACTCACGGTGTTAGCCCAAAAGGAAGGCTTCAAAGGTGAAGCCGCCTTTGAAGGGCCACTTGTGACAACATCCCTAAGCAGGATGCCTTTCGTTCCTGCAGACAATTAGGAAACAGAGCTAAAGGAGGGAAACCTGTATTCAAACCGGTTCTCCCGTGGGTATGTAGCTGACTGGTAGCCACACCTCAAAGGTGGGCTATCCTGCTCCTGACGACCGAAAAAGAGTTGTGTCATAATGAAAGGGGCAAGAATGGGGCACTCTGATGTAGCCAGATGCTACACATTACAGGAACTTCAACACTTGAGAGTAGGGGACCCAGTAGCTCATTGGCTAGTGACCGCATGGTCCCCACGGGGCACTTTCCTGGCACAAGTAGAGCACCCTTGGCACCCTGCTCCTCAGTTCACATTGAAGAGCAGAGGACTGAAAAAGGACTGCCCTGCTGCCTTTTACCCGCACAAAGAGAGGCTGCACCATTGTGAAGACTGCACCTGCTGCACTTTTTGGGCTAGTGAGATTGGGACTGTGCCTGAGGCTCCTGAAATGGGGAAAAGTCGATTTCCTGCATTCACAAAGTCCAGTGACTCCTAGGATCAGGCTGCTGATCTCCTGGAACCAGCTCCAAGACAAGAAGAGCTGAAAGAGTCCAAAACGAAAAGTTGGTAGGCACAGAAGAAGCTTTGCCGCTACCAGTTGCCGGGCACCGCAAAGAGATAATCTGAGATAGCCAAAACTTGCACCAGAGTTTGCTGGACCAGAGAGTGCTGTCAGTCTGGATTCAGTGCATGCAATGGACACCAGCCCCCACCAAAGAGTCTGCATCCAACCATAGTGCTGCGAGACCAGTAGTGCAGCATGGGCCGCCTGACTACTGCAACATAGAGGACTTAGAGGGACGCGATCTTCGTGACCAAAGTCACCCCATGACACCTAGGGTCCGAAGAACCACAACTGAGACACCCCGTCGACCGCACCATAACCGGAGCATCCTTTTGAGCATCTTTGCCTGCAACCCTCAGCATCAGGGCCACTCCATTGACTTCTATGGCAGTCCTGCTGTAGAGTTTGAAAATTGCTCTAGAAACTCTCTGGTGGCCAGACAACTGTCCAAAGCATCCTTACTATACCCTAGGCCTCGTCCCTGCTGGATTTGGTCACCAACTCGGGCCAGAGTACCAGCACTAACTTTTCCAAACTTTTAAAAAGTTTACAAACTTTTTGTTGGCCAATGCTTGTTTGCAGTTAGATTTAAAAGAGATAAAAGCTTCTAAAATCTGTATCTCTGGAACCCTCCAGTGGATTTTGATGATCAAGGTCTCTATAAAATCATAACATACGCTCTATTTTTATATATTGTTGTTGCGTCTTTTTATTGGTGTGTGAGTTTCTTACTTCTTTGTTTGGTGCTGCTAAATGCTTTACACTAAGTTTGTTTGCCAAGCCTTACTGCTCGCAGCCAAGGCTACCCGGGGTTGAGCTAAGGTTAAGTAAATGATACTGACTGAACCCAGAATGGTATCTGTGAGTGTACTCCACGATAAAGCCCCACAGCCATATCGTATAATACACCCAGATTCTCACATGATCAAAAGCCGTTTACTTACCAATGAATAAGCACTTACTGCTTATGATGTAAACCACAATATCAATCATACATAACATCCCTAATGACATAATTAATGACTGACAGAGGGCGTAATGCACAGCGTGAATAGTCACTCGTAGGCATGGCACAGAGTGAGTCACTGTGATTTTTAGCCATGGCTTGCCTGCTACTAACAGTGGCTAGAACATACTATTCATGGTCACTGGCCAAGACCTGTATGTTATGTTATGTTAATCTTACTTGATAGAGCGCAACACATCATACCCTAAGGTATATCTCAGCGCTCGGCCAGTACAAGCAAGAAAACCAATGACTAAAACAGCCACCTTTTCAGCATTTTCCTGAATCTAGTGAAGTCCCCACAACGGCGAAGATGGAGAAGCAGTTGATTTCAGGAGAAGGGGTTACCACCATATATCACAGTGCGAATACTGGGGACACTCAGAAACTCCTTGTTGCTAGATCTCAAGGTGCGGGAAGGCAGATAGGTGGGGAAAAGGTGGGAAACCTCTGGATTAGTCACACTGTCCCCATGAAAATTAAGTCACCCAGCAAAAGAAAGTTACCAGAAGACTGTAGGAAAGGGGCCTAACAATGGCTAAAATCTTTCATCATACCAGGTGGCCGATATACAAGTGCACCCTTCCAGTGGAGTCCTGGCAACAGCTCAAATTTGAACATGCAGATTTCAGCCCATTCCTCTAAGGAGGATTCAATGATTTGGAACTTGATAAAGTTCCGAAATTCAATAGCAACCCCCCCACCTGGTCTGGCCTACTTATCCAGTCTAATTAGCTGGTAATTATCAGGTAGTGCAAGGGGATACAAGGGAGGGAAGAAGCATTCAACCAAGTCTCTGTAAACAAGCAGAAACCAGGGGCATTAGATGACAGAAGATCCCAGATTTCCATTGTATATTTTGGTAACGATCTAATGTTACAGTAAATGCCATTAAAAGGCATAGGGTGAGTTCTGTGATTGGAGAGTACTAACAGCGTACTTTTGCGTAAGATTGATGGAATGGCACATGGGACAGGCATCTCCCTCACTTCAGGTGTGGTAGGTATAGTAGAACAAGAGAAACTACAACTTCTACAAGAGACAGGGCCCTCCAGTGTGGGAAAAACCAGGGGGCAGCAATGAGGCAAACTAAGGGAAGTAGTAGCATTAGCAGATATTAAGAGTAGTTGGGCAGCAGAGTGACGGTGTCTGCTGGAGCCTACCATGGTGGAAAGAGTGGTTGTCAGGAGAGCAGGGGTTCTCGCAACTGGCTACATCCAGGCGCAGGCGGGCTTGCCTTTAGCGCGGCACGTCCGCTGCGCAACTGCACTCGGCTGCTAATAAAATAGGCTAGCAGGTTGAGTGTCTGAACCGCCACCCCATCAAAATGGTGGCAGTTCAATGGCAATAAGGACATGAAAGACCTTGCTCTCTCTGCACAATCAGCCGAAGCCGCGGTGGACCGGAGAGCAAGGATACATTAAAACAAGTTTAGAATTCCCCCCTTTTCCCAGTTATGCGGCGCACAACAGGCAGACAACAGCAATGGGATAAATACTGAAATCGTCATGAAGAACCAGAATCAGCACTTGCCGTACCGTACCGTGTATGGAGCACAAACAGGGCATAGCCTTGGGCCGTGCCCTGAGCTTGCTACATATAGTGGCATATGCTACACCATCAAGCAACATGCACAAGACATGGAATTCGACCTTAACCTGTTCTCATCACAGAGGCAAAAGGCATACAAGGCATGACCTGCATCTATTCTCCTGTATGTAGCACTCTCATGTCCTGCATATTTTACTTACAGGGGCATATCCTACTCTTGCATGTTGCATGCACATGGCCTTGCTTGAGCTTTGCCACATGTAATGGTAAAATGCACACAGAACTTTGGCAGAGCAGTTCATGATGTTATTGTTAGCTGAACACACCTTTCATTGATAATGTCCCTTCAACTTAAGTTGATTTCATGGGATTTATTTAGGTCTGTGATTTTGGCATAGTACCATGACGTCCCTTAAGAGACGTCTGTTTAGTGAACCTTGAGTACATATACATTGACAACTGTTCCCAGACCAGGATGTGGTCTGACGGCTAGATTGCCGACTTTGGAGCTGAAAACCAAGTTTCGAGCCTCGGGGTTGCCTCCACATCCTGTGATTCTGGGCAAATCACTTAATCTCCCCGTGCCAACAAAAAACATGAATGTGTCCTTGTGTAACGTAACTGGTGCTCATGTAAAGCGCTCCAATACCTTCGGGTCGAGTTCGAGCTATATAAATCTGCAAAAAAAAAAAAAAAAAAATCTATAGCTTGGAGCTTCCATTTCTCAACTGCTGCCTCACACTGAGCCACATTTATTTGCCCTCATGTATGGGGGGGATTTGGGCGAAGAGCAGCATTGCCGGTGCATGTCAGTCCAACCCTGGCACGTGCTTGATAGTGATGATCGCATCATGCATGTTACACGTCCATGCAAACAGATATGATTGCTCCTAGGTGAAGAGCCATGGGAACATAACCAGAGCCCAGTCCAGCTGCACACATCTGGAGCAGGGACTCCCCATGTACGCAGCCCTTAGTAACGCGGCGCCCGCTGGGAGAGGCGCAGGGCTCACATACTTGCAGACTACATGCATATCAATCAAGGTTATTTCCTTGTATTATGGTATTACTGCATCAGTGGAAGCTCTCTGCCTTTCATTCTGAAACCTATTTTCCCAGCCTTCTTCTTAATCTGACGTTTGCCATTCTCTGCGCTGCAGTAAGTCTGTGAAACAACAATTGTGAGTGACAGCATGATTAGCTGTGCATTCAACACAACTCTCTGAAGCTTTGTGGTGTTACCGTCATTAGAAATTCTGACTCGGACTGAATATGGCATTTATACACATTACAAAACATACACTGAAAAGAAACAGCATAAATTAAAATGATAAAAGAAACATTTATGAAAATCAGTGAAGGGGAAGGCTGCCAAGGGAGAAACAAATGTAAGAATCTAGGCTTCCCCAGCATGCAGAGTTATAAAATATTGATGGTATTTTTGAAATCAAGCAAGAAAGAGTAAAAAAAAATCTTGCTTGAATCACTGAAGGAGGACAGGCACACCACACTTGGGTGAGAGACCTTTTAGCAGTGTATGTATCGCATTGGGAGACCTAGAAATATGTTTGGATTGACACGTACGTTACCTCTGAAACACATGCATTGCTCTAAAAGTCCATTAAGGCAGCCTTGCTATGGAGAAAATGTTATTGATAGCAGGAGGGAATGAAGGCTCTCGTGTGCCTGCGTTTGGAATAGCCTTCTTGCCCCTTTACTATGAAAGAGAAAGGGCCCTCGATTGTATGATTTGCACGTTCTTGAAGCTGTGTTGATGTGACAACCAGCTCCTCATTTTACCTTTTGGCAGTCTAGTTATGTTTTCTTGTGCAGGAGACCCGCGTGATGAGTGGTTTTAGCACGTCGCTCACCAACAGTGTTAGATTCTATTGGGTAATAGGGGCACATCTACAGTGGTACGTCATTTGATCCAGGTAGCACACACCCTATGACCATGCCTTGGCACTGGAACTGATTCCAGTGCTGGGATACAGATTTCGTTACCTGACCCCCAGTGGGAAGACTGATTGCTCCCTCTCCCTGGACACTTTGTCTAGTAGGGCATCACCGGCCTCCAATTTTCCCACGATAGTATATGAAGTGCACATGAGAATGCTTGGGTACATGTGAGGTGGCACACCCGTGTGATACGACGGTGGTTTTATGAAGCCCTATAGTAGTCGGGGTCTCCATGGGGGTACTGCCAGTCCATGCTGTTGTCCCCCCCCCCCCCTCTCCCTGTATGGTCCCTTATACTTTCCTTCAGGTGTTCTTCTCCCTCTAGAGTATAAGACTTGAATCATCACGCTGGACAAAGGAACACAAGTTTAGTTGTGTTGGTCACTGGGCCTGCACTGAGTCCGTACTAGAAGGTCAGAATGTTGTTTTACGCGAGAAATAATTGAATGAATCAGTGGCCCAAAGACAGAGATACAACTGTTCCCTTTGATCTGTAGACATAGACTATCTGCCCGGCTACCACATCCTGTGCGCGCTGCTGCTGGAGGGAGAGGCTCCCATGCAACAGCACCTGATTTGTCAGATAATTTATCTCACTGCCTGAGAGAGCCAGCTCCTATGTGACTCGATGTCATGGAGCTGGAGAACACCTGCACAAGAAAACACACTTAGTGGATATTGTTTCCCTCTAAAATTTGGGGTTATATTATATACGGAACAAGCTCCATTGGCTTCCCATACACAAACAATCACAATTCAAACTCTTCACCCACAGTTTCAAGGACCTACACAACACTGGCCCAGCATCCCTCAACAATCACATCTGGTTTCACAAACCTTCCAGACAACTCCGCTCGTCCGGACTCCTATTTGTACACATCCCATGCATAAGGTAAGCCAGAGCAGCCGGTCGAGCCTTCTCCTGCATCACTCCTGAAGCATGGAACGACCTGTCACCTCCTTACTTCTTGAACTCCACAAGAAGCTGAAGACCTGGCTTTTCAAGTAGCTCACTAGCCCTAGGTTTGTCTAGGGTCACACCTGCTCAGCCCCAGGATACCCTGCCGGTGACAGTGTGCTCTACAAATCTGCATAACATAACATTCAGCCATGCATGTGCTACTGTGAGGCAGTTAGCGCTGACAATTCAGACTAAGGCTGGAGAAATTGTATCGCTGCTCTTGCCTACCCGAAGAACCTGTCATGCCAAGCAGTGTGCTCCAGTTTGAGAACCAACTGCAGACATGAGGACCACATTACCCTCCTTTTCCTGCTGAGTCAGCAGCAAAAGAACAACTGGTAATACACCCAAAGAGATAAATGAGTCAGTCAGATCCTTGTGCATCAAAATCCCATGTTTCTCGAGCACATGCTATGCATTGCTTCCCCAAAGCCCTGTGCAGGCCTCCTTGTGGGCTGTTCTACAATTACCCTAAGACACAACTGCATGCTAAATTATTTTGAATGCAATTAAAAGTATTCAGGTAAGTTACCATATTATCTTAATGATAATAACATTTCTATATCTTTTTTTTTTTATAAAAGAATATGACTGGTATGACATTATGTTTATTGTGAATGGTTCCAGTGCTGCCTCTATCAGACATTCTACATCACACTACCCAGCAAGAATAAGCCTTGGCTGATAGGCTTTGCTACCCCCTGAAATTCAAACCCTCAAAAGGAGGTACTTAGCAATTCATTGGACTCAGGACTTGCGAGTCTGGACCCAGGGCTTCTGAGGACAATAGCAATGCTTGTCACATAAATTACAGAATTGCATTTTAGTCTTGGAGGACCAGAAGGCCTGTCAGTAACATTTCAAAGGCAAAGAGATATGTCATTTCATTTTTCTAAGCTGATAATGCTTGAATTCTATTTGGCAACTCCAACCAGATAAAAACTTCATTGAGGCAGCTCAAATGGAGACAGATGGCAAACGTCATGCTGATGAAAAATGAAACATATTCATCAGTTCAGTGTGTACGTGAAAGATACTTCAGGGGTTATTTCCCTTCAATCCCAGATCCGTATTTCACTGAATAATAGTGTAGTGATGACACCACAGTTTGACAGAGAGGTGCACATCTTTTGCTAAGCTTGCATAGTTGGTTAAAGTGGGCTACATTTCAGCTATGGATAGTGCCCAAAGTTTGTCACATTTCCTACACCTAAGAATGAATACCTAAAACACCCTTTCCATTCACTCATCCAGGATATCCCTGGGAAGGGTATGCTGCAGTAGGAAATAGAAAGACAAAATCTCCTGTGCTGCACTGTTCTGCGTTGACAGTAGATGCAGGGGAAGGTATCCACAATAATGGTGGGCCTTAGTTAGGGAGGGGCGCCTTGGAGAAATATCAGGGACCATGCTGGCATTGGAGGTGGGCATGCCATCCGAGGTAGGGCCTAGCAGGCCAGCCAGAAATGAGTTTTCATGTGTTTTGGGCAAAAGACAGCCGGAAATGCAGATTTTGTCTGCAAACAGTAGTTCATTTGACTACAAATGGAGGCCCTGCTCTATTTCAACCTAACCAGATTGGAAAAGCATAATTTGGTAAACCAGTGGTTCTTATCCTTTTGACTTCAGAGGACCCCCACTGAATCATAAATAGAATCAGGGGACCGCCACTGAATCATTATTGAAATCTGGGGGTCCCACTGAGTCATTACTGGAGCCCCAGCCTAAGCATTTCAATGATTTGAACAACAAACAAATACACACAAAAAACAGAAACAAGCATCCATCAAATTTTAATTTTAATGGGAATGTTGGAGCTTTCATAAAATCAATTATTGCCACTCATCATCCATACTATACTATGGTTGATGTGCTTGCACTGCTCCCACGAACCAATCTGAGGATACTAAATTGTTTTTTGCACTCCAATTTCAAATTACTTCACGTTAAGAGAATGTTATACATTTTTCAGTTTTATATGTTTCTTCTTTATTTATATGCACTTTATTACTCTATTAATATTATTTAATTTCCCAAGCAGTCGTGGAACCCCAGAGTAGGTTTGATGGACCCTCAGTGATCCACGGATCACAGGTTAAGAATCACTGACCTAAAGGAAACTATTGAGCTAAATTCAGATTCTTTTCTAGCAGCTTAACCAGAAAGCTTCAGTGGCAGATGACACAATTATTTGCCCAATATCCAATTCTGGTCTTTTCAAAGGCTGTCAACAGAGTGCCAGAAAGATAACGTGGAAGCAAATGTAAAGGTGTAACAGCCCCACTGCTGTCAGCCAATCAATTGCACAAGCAAAGTTCTTGGACTACCACCCTAGCACCATCTCGGTCTTGTCCTCTTTGCACAGCTAGAGTAGAATCTCCAGCACATGTCCTATTTGCCTGCCCAGCTTATTCAGCCCAAGAGCTAAGTGGCTCGCACCAATATGCAGGCAGATGGGAGCGCGTAACCATGCTGAGGCATGGCGAATACTCAGATCAGACCCCAGACCAGTGGTAGCTTGTGCAGTGGCAACATTTTTGGGTCTTATGTGGGGCATTAGGAGGAAGTTGCTGCAAACAGATTGAGGTTGAGGGGGATGAGGAGTAGCTCACGTCACCTGCTCTGTAATATCCTGAAGTTCCATCTGTTTGGCATCCTATCGTTGTCACTGCAAGATCTGCGTTGGTCCCATGTTAGTTGTCTGTTGGCAACACAATGGCCCCCATTTGAAGATTGTGTCTTCTTGGAGATTATTGTTGTTACTGCCTTGGGCGTTCCAGGCAGAGGACCACTTGGCTTATGTGTCATATCCCTGGTTTTAGCTCTATATGGTTTGATATTTATGATATGTTTTAACGTTTTGTAACGATATATAATTTGTATGATGAGCTGAACTCCATATTGCATCTAGAGGTCTGATGTCTAGGATATGTTTTTAAAGGTTTTTATCAATTTATAACTTTTTATGTATCAGCCGAATGTACTTTATACCTAGAGGCAATGTTTGCCCGACTAATATATCAATATTTTATGTAAGAGTTATATTGTACATTGCACTTTTATGGTCGAATGACCAAAATAAAGTCTGATAAAGTAAAGACATGCAAAGTTCTGCTGCACTGGAAGCACAGGGAACAGGAACGTCTTCCATAACTTCTGGAGCTTTGGTGCTTCATGCCTAGGCTTACTCCTGATTTTTGGTCAAGTACCAAAACCCTGTATTGAAACCCAGATATTTGAGTTTCAGGATCCGCCACATAATCAGCAGCACCAAAGTTTCTCTTGAATAACATATAGAGTAGTGAGCCATTGACAGTGCCACAACTTTCAAACCCATTATAATGACACAGCCTGTGAGAATCTGTCCCTCTTAAGGATTAATAGGAACATGCTTACTTCAACAGGTTTCCAAATAATAGAATCAACCTATACCATGATCTGTTATAATGCGAAGAGACAAACCAACTTTCAAACTCCTCTTCTCCATTAAAACACTTTTATCATCAGGCTCTGCCCACCACACTGTCCACCCCTCATTGACAAAATCATGAGGAACCAATTTGTAGTCCCTTATACCCAAAAAGGATCCTCTAATCCCTTTTTTCCAGCCTTACTGGCATTTTGTATAAACTCTGGACAACTGTGCAACTCTCAAGGGGCTAATATGGCTGCCTTGACAACAGAACAACTGACACTGGTTCCAACTCATTAAAAGGGCTATATTACAGTGACTGACACTAATAAATCAAGCACAAAGTGTTCCCTTCAACTCTGCTGACATGCCATCTTTTCTATAATTGACTTTTGGTTCTTAAACAACACTAAGCAGAAACACAGAGTGTCAACCATAGAACAAGTACTTACTGGTGCGTCACATTCAGCGGGTTAGCAAGAGCAAATTTTTGCCTGACACTAGACACCTAATTAGTGCTATTACTTTCTACAGCTCCATGATCTTTCAACGCAATATTTAACACCCAAGAGGGAGGTGTTTCTGGCGGGAGCTGCTTTCATCATTTGTGCCCATCTGCCATACTCTCTCCACTAACGGAGTGCCACCTGCCCAGAAAAACAATGAACTCATGTGACATTTCCATTCCAATGGAACAAAGGCACAGAGGGAACATGGCACACAGGGGAGTAACTTGTCCCTTGAGGTCACCCTTATCAGATTTGGTTTGGCATCCTTGCTCTTGGTGAATACAGAGGCACGTGGTTGGCGCATGCTAATGTTCTTGAATATTTTCTAAGCGTGCACACACTTGTAACAAAAATTGTCTCTGCCCACTTTTTAGCAGCTCTTGCAACTGGGGTTAAAGCAAGATCATTTCATAGGTTAACTGGCTTGGTTGTGATCGATGATGCATAAATACTGAACTGTCTCCCCTGAGAAATGACACATGCCAATGTATACCATGGAAAAAAGAAGGGACAATATGCCGAGGGACAGACAGAATCTCAGGTGATTACCTCTACAGTCAACTCACCAGGCCGCCAGTGTGCAAAGAATGTGTAAAAAGATAACGCAAGCATCTACAAAGGGCTTCTCTACAGTGAGCAAAACACATTAATCGGGGTAAAAAGTATGGAAAAAACCAAAAACATAGCTAGAAGAGGTAAAAATGAGAAAGATATGCCTCCAAATTCTTACTCGAACACACTCCCCACATCCGCAAAAGCAAAACTGGAGGTCGCTCATTCTCCTAAATCACAAAACTGGAGGTCGCTCATTCTCCTAAATCACAAAACGGGAGGTCGCTCATTTTCCTACTTCGCATCCAAGACATGGAATGACCTCCCACAACACATCAGAGCCTCGTCCTCTCTTCTTGAGTTCTCCAAGAAGTTGAAGATCTGGATTTTCGCATAAGCATCTTCGGGACCACACACCTACACACCTGGCCAAGTGCTTGGATACCCTCTTGGGTGATTAGCGCAATATACAAAGCAACATAAAATAACAAAACTAGCAAACAAGAGAATCAGCAACAAGGCAAGCCATGACAGAATGAGAGGACATGTCATGGAAACAGCCTGATAGATGCCTGGCAGATACCTACCTTAGTACAGTCATGTATGCTTCTCACAGTACATTAATTCTCCAAGTAAACAATGGGTGGGTATAGCTTCTCAGTGCATGTGGCAGTTTTATGAAACTCCCTCCCACCCTATTTTTTTGAAGAGTCTCAACTACTTCTATTTTTATGGAATCAGAAAACACTTGTCTTCAGCTCTTTGGACTTCAGCAACAATCTTACACTCCATTTTGTCAGTCAATTCCCCATTTCTGAATTCTCTTTTGATTAAGCCCCTCCTCCACTTTCCCCGTGACCCTTTTATCTCTATACGCTTCTCTTAAGTAGCAAAATTAAGTGCCTAAATTAAACCTCCACCACCAAGGGAAGAGTAGCAGACATAACCACACTCTTTATAATGTCCTTCCTGTGACATGAGTAAGTTTGACTGTGTGGTGGTTTCCCCTTGCAATGCATGCATGCACGCCATCTTATTTATTTTACCCCTGGTGTACAATGAAGGCAACAGGAGGAACGGTCAGCTGATTTCTTAGAGACCAAGAGCATTTACAATCTCTAACTCATGCTGTCCAACAATGGCCTCGTGAGCAGTATCTCTGCCAGATTTTCAGGATGCCCATTGACCATGACAAACGCATCCATTTTTTTTTTTTTGCATATTTATTTATTCTATTTGGAGATCCTGAAAATGTGACATGGATCCAGCCACCATTTACCAAGGTTGTACAACTGTTTTCTTTTTTATGTTTAATAAGCGTTATTAGCACCAAAATTGCAAAGAATAAAATACAATCATTACATGTGAAATACCAATTGGTGAGAGTAATAACAATTCAGCAGAAAGGAAAGCTGTTTACAGTTTTTAACAAGCGCTAGGGAAGGAAGGGGAAGGAAAGGGAAGGAAAAGGAATACAATAAATTGCACATCACACAACTGAGGAACTGTGTTCTACACTATACTAGAACATAGATGTATTATTTCTTTGCAGCAAAAGCATGCAGTGAAAATTGGAAATCTGCACCATAAATTCTTATGTTCTTTTGTCAGAATCATACCCAGCACCCGTGAGAGTATCCAGATGTTTGAGTTGATGAGAATTGCGTTCATAAAGAGCGTCTCATCCATGGGTTGTTAATTTCACTGAAAAAGATGCCCTAGGCACTAAAACATGTTTGTGGAAGACGTATCATTACGTGATGTATTTGCAGATAGTCGTACGCCCCAACCACTGCCGCAAAACTCAACTTGAGGACTTTGTCTTTTTGATCTTGAAAAGCAAGCTCCCACTTCCCTAACTGATGTCTACTTGTGTCTCTGCATAATTTATCCAGCAGACTAAAGTCTCAGAGGGGATATTGGTAGTTTCATGCATCGTGTGATGTCCTTGTTTTTTTAAGTCAGAATGAAGAAATTAAACATTAACTAAGGCCCGCGGCTATTACGTGCACACACAATTTAATTTTGAATAGAAGGGTGTTGCACAGTGGAAACTATTTATCAGGATTGTGATAGTCACACACATTCGGGGAATTTGGCACTTTGAAAATATATATAAAAATACCCGAATTCACCAGATGGTTCCTTAATGCTTATCCGTCCATCCAGATGTCCAATCCAACATGGACAGAACATCAGGATGCAGGGATTTGTGTTCCAGCACCAATCATCTGAGCGGAAGCAGAGGAACACAATGTCACTGGGCCGCATCGATGTATTGTAATTGCATTTATCCTCCCCGATTATCCCTTTCAGAAGTTCTGTCCGGGCCTTCCTACAGCCTTCCTGTACTCCTACTTCCTGTAATCCCGCCCACACAGAAGGCAATCGAGTCTCTGTCACTCCCAGCTCTGGGCAGCCAGGTGGAAAGTTCTCATTGCAGATCAAGGCCTCTTTTTGGCCGCAAAATGTTTGTGTTTTTTAAACTTCCCCAGCTTTGCAATTTCTTGCAGTTGGCAGAATTATAAAAAGTGGAAACTTAACAACTTTGCGCATCCCTTCTGCATACCTTCTATATTAAGATTAAAACATGGCATGTATTAAGCCAAAAGGCCAATGACTATGCAGTTTGTAAATTTCAGCAGACCCTAAAATGATAAAATTAAATCTCAACAATAAAGTATGCTTTTGTTGCGTTTTGGGCATACATAATATAAATTTAAGCTATGACATTGAAAGTAACTGTTTCCAGATATGTAATATAGGTGTGCCATGTATACCTTAAAATACACATTCATTTATTACTATGCATATATAAATATAACTCAGTTAAGTCGCAGTGACGTGTGGCACAATTTATGGCATGTGTTGTGTTCATTGCTAACCATAACTGATGAAGTTCAGTTTTTTGATAATAAAAGAACGATAATTTATTTCTTAGCTGTGTTTTTTCACTATGTATATATATATATATATATATATTATCTATTGGCGGTCGCCAGTAGATAGTTCTAGTTAGGACCTATTTTCCATAGGAAATCCGCGACATTCTATTTGAAATAACTCTTGCGTCGGTTGACGAATCTTCGCGAAATTTTCAAACTTTATGGCCCGCTCCGGTCCGCTCCTACCCTGAAAGTCTCAGGGTGATTCGTCAAGCGGGGCCGAGAAAAAAGGGGATCCCAAAACGTGTTTTCCCCATTAATTTTCCCATAGGAAACTTTAGACACGGCTACAGCCCGAACTGCTGAACGGAATTACACCAAATTTGGCAAAGAGGTAGTTCTTGGTTCAGAAAGAACCCTTTTGTTAAATGGTGTAAATCCGTTCAGTAGTTGCTGAGAAAATCAAAAGTAAAAGTACATATATATCTATGGCCGCGTCGGATTCGCGCACCCTCCCGATCACGAGCTGTCTGCTAATTGGCTGTCAACACTCCAAACCAGGAAGTGTTGGCAGCCATCTTGTTCCTCGGTAGAACCGAGGAACAAGAAAGCAGTAAAAAAGTGCACAAAACGCACAAAGGGGCAGGGTAGAAACACCCTGACCCCTAGGTCTGCTCAGGGGTCCCACAAGGACCCCTGGGCAGAAAAAGCATTTTTTTATTTATTTTTAAATCGGCAGGATGCGCTCAGGGAGCGTGAATCCTGCCGAAAAAAAAAATCGAAGAGCGGTCTCCGCGCTTCGATTGTATTTTGCCCCCGGGTGGCCCAAGTCCCGGGGGCATGGTGGGGGGTTAAATTTATGTATGGGGGCCTCAAAGGCCCCCAAGCCCCGGGGACCGCCACCCCCGGGGCTTTCTTTTAAAATGGTGCGGGAGGGCTCTGAGCCCTCCGCAGCCCCGGGGACCACCACCTCCCCGGGGCTTCTTTTTTAAAAACTTTTTCCTGTGTGGGGGCTCGAGCCCCCAACACGCCCCGGGACCGCCACCTCCCCGGGGCACTAACAAATTAAAATGGGGGTCCGTTTTGGAGCCCCGAAGCCCCGGGGACCACCACCTGATGTGGGGAGGTTCCTGGTGGGCTAGTTGGCCCCCAGGGACCCTCAGGATTCAAGGGGAGTTAATCCCCCGACTTAAAACGCGCCACGGGGCGCGTTTGCACAGTGGTGAAGGGAGGGCGGGGCTTCAGGTGACATGTGTGCAAACAGGTCCCGTGGCGCGTTTTAAGATGGGAATTAAATCCCCTTCAATCCTGAGGGTCCCTGGGGCCAACTAGCCCAACAGGTACATCAAGAAAGCGCCACAGAGCTGCGTTGCAGAGAGGTGTAAAGGGGTGTGGCCTCTCTACACGTCTCTGCAACGCAGCCCCTGGCGCATACTGGAGGTTCCTGGTGGGCTAGTTGGCCCCTAGGGACCCTCATGATTCAAGGGGACTTAATCCCCCAACTTAAAACGCGCCACGGGGCGCGTTTGCACAGATGTCACCTCAGGCCCCGCCCCCTACCTTCACCATTGTGCAAATATTCCTCTAAAATCTGCCGAACTACGAATTCGGATTTACTCACCTGTTATCAGGAGAGACCTCAGTGCTGCATCTTTCAGCCCAGTACTAATCCTGAAAAGTAATTTTAACTGTACTTACCAGTAACTTGAATTTCCTTCCATAGGATATCATTGCCTGCTTTTTGCTGAAAAAGTTTCTAAGTGTTGATTTTTGAAACATACAAATATTCCTCTAAAATCAGCCGAAATACGAATTCGATTTACTCACCTGTTATCAGGAGAGACCTCAGTGCTGTATCTTTCAGCCCAGTACTGGTCCTGAAAAGTAATTTTAACCGTACTTACCAGTAACTTGAATTTCCTTCCATAGGCTAACATTGACTGGTTTCACTTGGAAATTCTTCTAAGTGTGGAGTTTTGGAACTTTAAAATATTCCTCTAAAATCAGCCGAAATACGAATTCCGATTTACTCACCTGTTATCAGGAGAGACCTCAGTGCTGCATCTTTTAGCCCAGCACTGACCCTGAAAAGTAATTTTAACCGTACTTACCAGTAACTTATATTTTCTTCCATAGGAATCCATTGTCTGGTTTTCAGCTGAAAAGTTTCAAAGTGTCGATTTTCACAAACTACAAATATTCCTTAAAAATCGCCTGTATGACTTAAACGCATTCTTTCAACTGTTTACAGGAGATGCACCAGTGCTGGATCCAGGATCCAACACTGAGTAAGAAAAAGTAACGATAACAGTTTTTACCTGCTAAGTGAATTTCCTTCCATAGGATAACATTGGTGATTCTATGAGAAAAAGTTTCTAAGTGTCAACTTTTAAAATACAATAATATTCCTTAAAAATCACTACTGTAACCAAAACGCTTTTACTCAACTGTTTACAGGAGATGTCCCAGGACTGAATCTAGGATCCAGTCCTGTGGTTAGAAAAGTAATCCATAAAGTAACTAATTGCATTTAACTAGAAATTCACATTGAGCTGAATGTTGCATTGTGTTTGAAAATGTGTTGCCCATTGCAACAACTGTAACTACTGTACTTAAAAGTCTATTGCCTATGTGCAAAGTATTTAAACTAAAGTAATTCATTCTGAGAAAGTATTTTTTGTAATGTATAATGTAATTACAATGTAATTTAAAAATAAAATATGTAAAAAAAATGTTTCTAAAAATGTAGTAAATCAGTATGAAAAATAAATATAACAATTAATACATTTAAAAATTGTCATTTACAAAACCTTTGAAATTCACTGAAAAACCGTAGGTTTCAGACATGTTATAGTTAGGAATTAGCATTTAAAAAACCTTTGAAATTCACTGAAAAAACCATAGGTTTCAGACACGTTATAGTTAGAAATTAGCATTTAAAAAACCTTTGAAATTCACTGAAAAAACCATAGGTTTCAGGCACGTTATAGTTAGAAATTTGCATTTAAAAAACCTTAGAAATTCACTGAAAAAACCATAAGGTTTTAGGGACAGTTATAGTTAGTTGGACATTGCACTCGTACAAAACCCGTGAAATTGCCCCGTTATAGTTAGTTCAGGTAATTATAACTCGCGCCCCCGCAATGCACTGCTGATGACGTCACATATTACATCACTCATGACATGGTCAGTGACATCACTGATGACATCACTGATGACATCTCAAATGACATCACTGATGACATCATCCATGTGAGAATTTAATGCATCTTCTCACACCCTAATATAAGTTTTGAAACACCCACTCTAAATTACAGACTGCCATTCTCAAAACCATACACACTCCAATACCAATAAGTACATACCCACTCACTGATTCTTAGGTCTACACACACACATCTACTCACCCACCCGTACAGTCACTCATACTTACAGTCACTCAGTACAGGACTATCATATGCACTCATACACCTATATAAACACTCACACAACGCAACTCATCCATAGAGGTATTCACACACCTAGTCAGTCATGCAAATAATTAATCACACTCCAATTTACTCACCTATACAGTTATACACACCAGCTCACTTACTCATAAAAATACTAGCACATTCTTACGCTCCTATGCAATCACTGATGCAAGCACACACTCATCCATATAGCCACTCTCACAATCACACACTCTCACTTATAGCCATTTATATACTCCAACACACATATCTACTGCCTTTCACATATGTAGTTACTCACACATGTACCACTGAGATATACATTCAATCACTAACACACCCATACACACACTCACCCACCCATACAGTCCATCACAGACGCACTCTTGAAACCATGCACCCAGTGAATCACCCACTCACACATCTATGCACAGAGTCACACACACCCCACCCACACAAACACTGAGGCACCCATACAGATACTCAGAGAACCAATCCATAACCCATATAGACACTCATTTAGCTAGTCAGAAACCCATGCAGTTGCTTACACAACAACAGACAGACGGATACAGACATTCACACAGTTTAGTCACTCACCCATGCATCCAGTAAGATACGTTTAATCACTCACTTATAGACTCAGTCACGCACCTACTAAATCATCCATTCAGGCGCTTCTACACCCACTCATTCTTCAATACGCCTTTCCCTAAATATATTAAACATATTTAAACTTTACAGAAACACACAGTCACTGGATGATGTCATCAGTGATGTCATCAGTGATGTCATTTGAGATGTCATCAGTGATGTCATCAGTGATGTCACTGACCATGTCATGAGTGATGTAATATGTGACGTCATCAGCAGTGCATTGTGGGGCGCGAGTTATAGTTACCTGAACTAACTATAACGGGGAATTTCACGGGTTTTGTACTGAGTGCAATGTCCAACTAACTATAACTGTCCCTAAAACCTTATGGTTTTTTCAGTGAATATATATATATATATATATATATCAGATATATCAGTCAGCCAGGGTGAGGGGGGTGCAAAGGCGACAGCCCCCATTTTATTTCCCCTAGGATTTTTGGCTCCTCATTAGCAGACAATTACGCCAAACTTGGCATGTAAGCAGAAGTTTACTCAAATAAGGACCTTTGCTTCATTTAGTGTAAAACTGTTCTGACATTTTCGGGAAATTAGTGTTTAAAAGGTGTTCCAGTCTAGGCACAAAGAGGTAAAATTTTCTATTTCAAATATTTTTTATTAGGGATTTAAAAAAAAAAGAATACACAACAAAAATGAAAGTGGCCACGTATTAAAAGGTAAAATTTTAAGAGCTATCTAGACAGATGGAAAAGTGTATTTTTCATTTGCCTAAAACCTTAGCACTGACAGATTAATTTGCACAAAAAGTGGCAGATGTTTAGCATGTTAGGCTTACTCTTGGTATTTTTAAATTTGTGCAGATTTATCAAGGGTGGGCACATTTGATGGGGTGAGGAAAGTGTTATTTGCTAATAAGTATGACATAATTTGATGAACCCACATGAAATTCGGCAGACATTTATGTTATGTTATGTTAGAGTTCATTTATAGAGCGCCTATCACCGGAAGGTCTCTAAGCGCTGCAACATGAATCAGAGGTCCAGTATCCCCACGTGCAGCTATCCACGACCTGCATCAGAGTGAGCTTAACTAAACGCCTCTGTAAACAGAAGGGTTTTAAGTCTCCTCCTAAATGGTAGTAGCCTGCTTTCCTTGCGCATACCGCCAGGCAGTTTATTCCAAATCTGGGGAACGGTGACAGAGACTGCCCGGCCCCCTAAGGTCGTTCTGTTAAAGTGTGGGCAAGCTAACAAACAGGAATCTGATGACCGAAGGGTGCGACCCGGCACATAGGGCTTTAGGCGATCTTTGATGTATTTGGGTGCCTCTCCAAACTGGGACTTGTGCGCAATGCACAGCCCCTTGAATTTAACCCTTTGCTTGATGGGAAGCCAGTGGAGCTGCTGCAGCAGAGGGGCAGCATGGGCACTTCTTGGCAACCTAAAAATCAGCCTTGCCGCATCATTCATGACCACTTGTAGCTTCCCCAGAAGTATATCGGGAAGCCCAATGTAGACTGCATTGCCATAATCTAAGCGTGACAAGATTAGTGCCGTCACGACAGTCTGCATGGTGGAGAAAGACAACAGGGTTACCAATTTCCGGAGTTGCAGCATGAGGCCAATACAACTCCCTACGACAGCAGAAACCTGATTTTTTAGGGTTAGTCCAGTGTCCAGATTTATGCCAAGGCTCTTCACAGCTGGCACCGGGATTGGAGTGGTGCCTAGCTCGTGGGGCCAATAAAGACTGGACCAGGGCGAAAACCTGTGGTCACAGCCAGTACTTCTGTTTTGTCTGGATTTACCTTTAGGGAGTTAGAGGTCATCCAGTTCATGGTGAACTGGAGGATGTTCTGGACATTACCCTGAGCGGCGGGAGCGTTGTCAATACGCACAATTAGCTGGGTGTCGTCGGCGTAATTAAACACCTGACAGCTTGTTTTAGCTAGTGCGTCTATCAAAGGCTGCAGGTAGATATTAAAAAGTAAAGGAGACAACGCAGAGCCCTGAGGGACCCCCCCATTGAAGGCTGCCCTGCCTAGATGTACAATCTCCCACTTGGACTCTCTGGGACCGATCCTCCAGGAAGGAGGTAATCCATTGGAGGACCATCCCAGAGACTCCCAGCCGGACACGGGCCAACAACTGTACGTGGTTCACCGTGTCGAATGCGGCTGAGAGGTCCAAGAGGATTAAGGCTGTGGGGGTCTTCTTGTTGGCTGCAAGCCTGTTTAGTCTACTGTGGGCTTGCAATTTTTTGTGCAGACCCATAATGAGCAAGGTTAAAAGTAGGGGGGGAAGCCAATTTCATGTGCTGGTAACTTTGGTGCTCTTTAATGAAATTTGGCGGGCTAGGAGCATGTTACGCTCAGTGCAATTATTTGAGCTTTCATGTAGCTCTGAAAACTTGGGGCAGAGAAAGGACAAAGTTTAGACTTCTCACTGAATGAAATCAATATTTAAAAGTATGGCATAAGTTGTTACAATACATCACTAGCGAGATCATGTGGTAAAGTCATTCTTAAATGTATTTACTCGGCTAAGAACCCAAGAGATTAGGCTTCCAGCCACCAAGAGAGGTGTGTTATTGAGCTGCTTTCAGCTACCAGGTAACTCTTGGCCAGAGATTCACGCATCTTTCAAGATTCATGAGAGTCAAGAAAGAGCAGAGTTCCTCATAAGAGATGCAGTAACATTTTATACTTTAGGTATCAGTCCCTCCTGCTTACCTGAGGCAGTCCCTTCACACATTTTATTTGTGACATGATGGCCCATATTGGCAGTAGCTAATTTTTTTCATTCCCAAACAAGGTCTGTGCATTTGTGCCCAAACTTCTTGTCTTTCAAGGGTAAGGAAAAGGTCCTAAGTAGAGCGCAGCACATGGTATCATGATTGAGGTCCTTTGCGAAAGAAACTGTCAGGTGCTGCTCCTGTCGTCTACTTTGAAAGCCAACACATTCATATTACGGTGACCTGAATTAGAAGATGGCACAGAATACGCAGCCTGCTTTTTCAAGATCATAAAGCAACTAAAAAGCATACTATGTGCTTTAATCTGGTGAGTGCTCTAGAACAAACATAGAAATTATAAATTATAGGTGTATTTGTCTAATTAGTTAAATGGAAGCAAAATAAGAGTAAAACGCCCATAATGCTTTAGGCTATCACACAAAAAGTTCAGGACTAAAACCGGTGTCCATAATGACCTGAAAGAAGGTGACTGCTCTAGTTCAAGGGTTTAACCAAACTGGGCAGATTCACTTGAGCCGAGTTATAGGATTGCGCTTATTTCATGTTAAAAATGTGAAAATTGATGAATTAAACCTCCAGAGTAAGATCATATTTTATCTTTATCTATGTTGCTTAAAATGACCTACTGCAAATATTTTTAAGAGACAGAATGGGAGTAGAGCAGCAGACAGACACTTAGCCATTGCCAGTGGGCTTGGGCGTACAAGAATGTAACAGGCTGGGGTTGGCAGTTGCATTAAAGATTATACAGTTTAACTTAAAACTGGCGCTTCATGGTGTGTATTTTAATTGGCAGTAGATGTCACACAGTTTGTATGCCCCCTATGGTGTTTCCTTGCATGCTGGAGATACTGCATTAGACGTAACAGGCATTCTATGTGATCCCAGCAGCAAGCCACACAGTGAAGAAGACAGAAGACATTGAATAGAGTATCTCATTGTAACAAGTCGTCTGAAGTTCACTTGACAAGTGTGGTATATTTTTACTGATGATACACAAGTTCGGAAAATACCCCGAGCAAACCGATATCTGGATGATGTGCCATCTTAAGGCTGAAATACTACCATTTTGCAACACTTCATTTGAACATAACTGATTTGTTTTGAAAATGTTAGCAATCAAGGCAGTTTAATATAGCCTTATAGCCTGCCGTAGTGGGCTATACCGGCTATTAAAGGCCCGCTCCAGCGTTAAAGGCCCGAGCCGAAGGCGAGGGCCTTTAACAAGGGAGCGGGACTTTAACAGCCGAGATAGCCCAGCTACGAAGGGCTATAAGGCTATTAGAACATTCTGCCACTAGAGGGCAGAATGTTCTAACAAATAAAACAAAGGCTTCAGGGAGCGCGAGGGGATTGAAATCCCCTCAGGCTCCCTGAAGTCTTTGTTCACAGCCACAGCTGTGAACAAAGAAACATTGGAATGTTGGAGCTCCGGGCTTATACCAGCCATTATAAGCCCGGAGCTACTCCATTGTTTTCAATGGAGCTCCCAACATTCCAATGTCCTAATGAGCATTATAGGTCATATTTGGAAATATTGTGGTTCCTGCGCTGCTATTTAATGTACTGAATTTTGCTTTCAGATCTGTGACTTTCTTAATCATTGTGTGCCATGTCAACTCTTTGGAGAAGATGAAGCAGTTTTCGTCCGTTTATTATGAATGCATTTCTTATTTCTAAAACAAAGGCATACAACTAAATGTTGGCGGTTTGGAGGTAGATTAATCACAACACTGATATTCTTTCCATGAATACCTTGGAAAAGCATTGAAATGGTTGAGTGAATCTCTATCCATGGTGTGTACATCAAAGCAGCCTGCTTCTCACCACCTACTTCATTTTAAAGAGCCACAGAGTGCATTACCAGGGGAGATATCTATAAGTATGGCCGGTTGAAAAAAAGATATTGCTAAAACCTTAAGAGCTACCCTTAAGATGCCAGTGACGAATATGCCTACTCCACGCATATCTTCTAGAGATCCAGTTTTGGGGCCCTTTATTAAAAACATACTTGCACTTACGATATTTAGGGGCGAAATTTCTTCATGATCAATATAGTGGCTGAGCTGAGAAAAGAGAATATCTATTTTTCTAATGCCGAAGAACGTGATATTAATGGAGAATTTGATTATAAGAGTGGAGAAGCTCGAACAATCAGGAGGCTTGTTAAAGATCTTGAAACTGAAATATATGTGCAAACATGGAAGGATGGGTACTCTTAGGGTGGGTGGGAGTGAGAGACTGATGCCTTCAGATTTCTACAATTTTTTTTTAACTCTTATTATGCACAAATGTTCAACTCCTAGTGTCAACGGAGTACACCGAATGTCCAGACGTCTACATAGTCGATGCAAATCTAACTATGTGGCAGTCTGTTAACTTCATGGACAGTGCTTAAAGAGAGAAAGAAAGGAGAAGGTGTTGTTCCTGACAAGAGAGTAGAAACAACTCCTTTGAAGGAGTTCAGAAGCTGTGATGGCTAAAAGAAAAACCTTTCTTGCTTTTAAATCAACTCTTAACCAGCTAGATGACACATGATTGTCATCATCAATGCCCTTTAAAGTGACATATTATATACAAATCCGTGCCATTTATGTAGACAATCAAAAACTATGTAATACACTTCGAAAGTATGAAGATATCAGCGGCGGCCGGCACAGGTAAGCACGGCAGGGGGGAGGGAAGTCGACAGACGACGAAATAGGTGTTATTTATTTATTTATTTATATATCTTCAGTCGTCTGTCGACTCCCCTCCACCCCGCCCGCCGTGCTTACCTGTGTCAGCCGCCGCTGGAAGATATGAATGTCATATCGAGATATGCAGATTGAATAATTTGATAGTTGTCTTAAATCTACATATATATGCATGTACTGATTCACCTGGCTTCGTTTCTTTGCTTAGTTATATTACATCAAGAGATGTGTATAACATATCATTGCTTCTTTTACAATGCGCTTTTTTAAATAGATTTGTATATTATGTTTTAACAAACTTGGTTAATTATGTGCAACTTCTTTTCAAGTGAGCCTGGTTTGTGGGGTTGTTTATGGTGTTCGTCTCGGGCATTGATTATTCACATGTTGCTTGTTTATGGTACATTTATATATGTTCTTAATAGCCGTTAGCCCTTTTTTACACTATACGTGTCAATCTTTGTCTTACTAATTTCTGCCTTTTGTTTGCATTCAACTACATTATTATATATTATTTTCTTCCTCTGTAATTGCTTTGTTGTTTTTTTTCTTTCTCAATCCATGAAAAGTAATAGAGTTCCCATTATTGATTACTTGTTTAATTAATTGTGGTTTTACCCCAACTTTTTGCCTTCAATCCATCTGCTTTTGCTGACTTTGTTTTTGCTGGTCTTAGGACTCTGTGCGCTTTACCACAGCTCACCAGTGCTAAATTGCTTGTGCTTTCTGCTTTAAACATCATAACATTGGCTGACGCCCAAGTGGCACATTTAATTTAATTGTAAGTCCCTATTACAGTGGTACTACCTGTTCCCAGGGCCTGTAAAGTAAACGCTACTAGTCGGCCTGCAGCACTTTTTGTGCAACCCACTTAAGTAGTCAGAATCAGAATCAGACTTCTCATTATTCGGCTGTGAACAGCCATAAAAGCATGCAAGACGTGCAAAAATAGCAATAAAATACATACAAGTTATTAAAACAAGCAAGTAAAATATGTAAAATCATCTGGTTTGTGATATTAATGACCAACAATCTGGATAAAAACAGGATGGGATGAACTAAAAAACAGAGTTGGGTACTAATTCATCAATATACTAAAATGTATCTAAAATAATTGACCTCCTGGAGCGGACTACGGATTTCAGAAACAGTCACGTGACCAGATGTTTCGTCATCTGGTAACGCCAAAAACAAATTATATGCTTGCATACAAAGCCATTGATTCCTAACCTTCAAAAATGGTATGAGGAATTTTTTGGTATACATTTTATAATATTCATAAAAGAAGAGGAAATGTACCATAGTTTGTGCAAACTAGTACATGGGCATTCTCCAGAGTGGAGCTGGGGTTGGTGTCCAGCTGGAAAACAAAGTAAATATTTCACAATACCAGCCCGGAAGCTGAACAATAAAAGCCTTTCCCAGGTCTTATTAGTGTTCTGCAGGTAGCTGGTAGAAATAGCCCTGGGATTAAGATATAAATAATGCTTAACACTTGATTTTTGTCTTTCAGCCCTCATCCTCTCTTCTTTGGCTCACTCTAGCAGCAAGATTTGCACTTGCTTTCTAACAGGGGCTGCCTGCGGTGTTCTATCTAAAAACATATCAGCCAATCCAATAGCTTCCAGAGATTTTTCGACATACGCTATCCAGGGGATCAAAAGACCCTTATCACAAACCAAACAGTCTAAAACTATCTCTCTAGTTAATGTTGCTTCTTCTGAGCTCCAGATTGAAAGCCACAAGAGAATTGGCCGGCTGCAAATAAAATCGCTCAGAAAGTCTATACATAGTTGATTGTGGCAAATAAAGCTGGAGGTTGACACGGTGGCTGACAATACTCTGCAACAGAATTGATTTCCCTCACTTTGGAGGGAAGCCGAGTCACCCATGCCCCATATGCTTCTTTTCAGACTGCTGTGTGGATTTCAATTAGCCTTCATTTGCTCGTCATTTGGCATAAAGATCACGTCACTGCTGTCCATGCTCCTTGCTAAGTGCAGGCTGAGGAAATGAAGGCCAATTGATATCCATAAAGCAGTATGAAAAGAAGAACCAAAGAAAAAGTCCATATAAGGGTTCTGCCTCGGAAGACACAAGATCATGACCAGTCCAGGTCCTGATGAGAACCCAAAATGAGTAGCGGTTCGAAACGCGTTGACTAAAACCCTTGGGGAGTGTCCTACAAGATTATCTTTCTATTTCGTGGGAAATTTTTTTAACTGAAATCCTACTATAATTAAATAACTTTGAAACCCCCAAGTGCTATTGTTAACATGAGGTTCACGGCACAGAGAACAATAGTGATTGTAACCTCTGCTTTTGAAAAGATCATTTGACTGGTTCTCAAAGGTTTATGCTGAAATTGCCTATTCAATATGTAATCACCATTTAGTTGATGTCCAGTTTTTTGATGTATAACTCACAGCTTTTTATTTAATGTATGCACAGTTATTGCACTGAACTGTTTTGTACAGCTTTGTGGGGTACATTTGTAAATTTGTTGATTTGAAAAAAGTTCAAAAGTGGCAGTTTCATGATATGACCAAAGTTCATAATATTTTTCTAAATGTCAGTGAAGGAATTGTGAATAAATACATGGGCCAAGAAAACTAACTCACTTGACCTGGTTAATCTAAAGATGATGGTGGAATAATCACAGCGTACTCTAGTTATGGTAAATGCCAAATTCAGCTGTGTGTAAAAGGCCCCAACCACTAATTACAATACTTTTAGACAGTTAGCATTTTCCCGTCCCAACTATTTAGTGTTGGCAACCTGTATCCTGGGTCACATGACTAGGTGTAGCTGGTAGTTGGTCTTTGTGTATTTCTCCCAGACAGTGAGACAAAGGGAAGATAAGTGTTGGCAGGATGGACCATCTCTGACTTAATGAGGGGGAGGAGCTGTCAACTACCAACTTGCACATCATGAAGGCTCTGCCTGAGCACACTCACAAAGGGTTGAACACTAGACTTTTGTGATCCCAGCCATGCAGGGGCCAGGAGGCAGGAAATTCCAAACACCTTTGGAGTCAGAAACCTCCTGAACCTTCTCCTACTTCAAAGCGGGCACCTGGTTTAAATAGTACATCCTCAGACCCAACTCTTCAGTACACATCTGGACTTGTGAAACACTCATAAGAAGTGCTGTGCTGCTCTGCAAAAAGGGCTGTTACTCTGCTGCCCTGCTGCCTGAATGAGAAGGACTGGACCTGCATCTTGAACCCAGGACCACCAGAGTGACTCCAGGGCTAGTTGGCTGGCCTTCTGATCAGGCTCCAACCACCTTGAAGCCAGCATCTGGACTTTACCAGTTGTGAGTCTTGCCCCCGAGAGGTGCCACCCCAGGTCTGGCCTCTTGGAAGTGGACCTGAAGGTGCTATGACAGCCCAGCAGTGGTCCTATAAGCAGAACTGACACAGCATGATGCGTTTCCTTGTAGCCGCATCAGACCCACTACAGTGCAATGAACCCCCAACGCCGGACCTCACATTGCAGCCTGCAACCTCCGCTGAACCGACGCTGCACGATGCACCCTTAAGCATCACAAGCCCCTCACCAATGGCACCTTCGACGACGATGCATGACACAGCATCGCAGCCTCGCAGCTCCCCGGAACCACCGCGGCATGATGCATCCTCGATGCGGGATCTCGCAATGCTCCGCAAACCAGCATTTAAGGT
This sequence comes from Calotriton arnoldi, assembly GCA_963921515.1. Lineage (NCBI taxonomy): Eukaryota > Metazoa > Chordata > Amphibia > Caudata > Salamandridae > Calotriton > Calotriton arnoldi. Next base: position 3,041,043 of record CAWUFW010000263.1, read on the forward strand.
ACGTTGTACAGTGATCCTAACTGTGTGCCTGTATCTGCCCGTGCTCTATCTCGGTCGGCCTGAACTTGTGATTTTGTCCCTGTCTGTCACGACTAAATAACACAGTTGGTGCTTACTGGCACTGCTTTTACTTATACCTTTGAAATTGCATATCTCCATTCTACTGATTGGATTTCTGTCATTTTGGTATCAAATAATTTATTAAATTTTTCTCTCATTTTCTAAATCGGTGTGAGATTTCTTTTGTGTTGTGTTTTCACTTTATTACTGTTTGAAGTGCTGCATAAATGCCTTACACATTGACACTAAGTTAAGCCTGCCTGCTTTTGTGCTAAACTACCAGAGGGTTAAGCACAGGTTAATTTGGTATTTGCTTGGGTTTCACACTGACAAGAATTGTGGTGGCTGCTTGTAGCCCCCCTATCAACCAGTAACCCAGTTTCCAGCAATTGGAATATGAAAGACTACAGTCTATTTTATAATAATATTGATTGTAATGTATTTTACAGCATGCTGATGGTGATAAGTATCTCAGAATGCTAAATATTTAAAAATATTAATAAGCAACATGGCATATCCTACATTGATACATTAAAACCATCAACTGCAAACTTTCAAAACACACATTTCACTGGAACTGAATCTAGGAAATGAAAGCATCCTTGAGTAGAAGTAGTTAATTTTCAACTGGATGATAATAAAACCCGAGACCCTGTTTTCTCTCAGTTGGCATGATAGAGGATGAACAGTGACTTTTGTTTGAAGCGCTCTGTCTCATATGCAGGAATGAAAGTTACTGTAAACGTCAAATTCAAATTTCCGTAAAAAAATGACCCATTACTTGTGACAACGAATTTAAAATCTTGAGAGCCTTGCTGGGTTTAGTTGAAGAGCTGACATCGATCCTGAGCAAATAATGTATTCCTGTCCTTCACCTGCACCAAGACGCAGCTGGGGCTTTTTGATTCTCTGTAAACCTCTCCACTTACAGCTTTCAGCAGAACTCTTCAAGGATGTGGTACCTTCCTTCGTATGCTGGGTCAGCTGAAGGAAAGAGAAAAGCTAAGTCCTGCAAAAGACAGGAGGATAAAAGATGTCCACACAGATGGCATCAGCAGCCATTTACATTTCAGTGGCTGGAACTTTCTCACACTGTGCTCTTCGTTCTTTCCTGTGTCGAAGCAGAGGTTACGTCACTGCGAGAAGCTATGGACAGGGCCGGACTGGCCGTAGCGGGCACCGGGCATTTCCCCGGTGGGCCGCCAGGGTGGGGGCCGTTTTTGTTACAGGGCCTTTTTCGGTCCCTGTAACAAAATCGGACGAAACCGGCCTTGGCAAAGAGCTCAGCTGCACCCCCAACCCCCAGGGGGGTGGGGGGGCGCGAGCACTTTGCCAGGGCCAGTTTTGGTTCCCAGTCCAGCCCTGGCTATGGAAACAATTTTGCTGGTGAAATATTTGCTGTAGGTTAGATACTCAGTATGAGGGTACCAGCAGCTCACCCAATAACAATATCTGAATGCATACAGTCATAAGGCAGATCCCATTTGTTGAAGTTCCTTCTGAAAAGCCACATAGGAACATTAAGGACGTAATTAACAAAAATGCAGGGAAGTACAGGTGGAGTTATCCCACTTTGTTCTATTCACCAACATTCCATAGAGCATGTTTCAGAACCTGCTCTAAGGGTAGGTTTCTAGGGAAGGTCATTTGGCTGTGCCTGCAGAATCCTGTACCCACAGTGCTGAGTTATCCATCGTGGATAACACCAAACAGAGGGAAAAAGATCCTGCTTGCAAATCCACTTTTTTCTCTTTGACTGTGCATCGCTGTGTATCTGACAAGAGTGTCCAAGAGGGCATGAGAGTGACACTAGGCCTCTTATGCCAGTGGCGTAGTAGCCCTTTGGACGCCCGTGGTGGTCTCTCTGTTTGCCGCCCATGGCCGCATTGAAGAGCGGGGGGTGGGTGCTAGCGAGATACCGCCGATCGTCGCCCCATGACGGCCACTTTGTAGAGCGGGGGCGTGGTGATTGCCGCCCCAAGACGGCAGGTAAGAGCGGGAAGAGGCCGCCGCCGCGAAAACTCGTGCCGCCCTGGGCGGACCGCCCCCCACCCCAACCTTGCTACGCCACTGTCTCATGCTTCCAAAATTAAAGAAGCATCTACCATTGAATTGAATGACTAGAGTTAGGTATTCCACGCACAACCCAAGTGGGCAGATTTGAAAATATTTTGATCATTCCGCTACTTCAGAGAATATAATGATCTAAAAGACTATTCCCTTAAAGCGGAACGATATAGATTTGGTAGACCATCACACACTTCAGCAATATCCCACTTATGGACATGTGCAGAAATGTAAACTTGAACATCTTCACCTTCGCTACACCAAAAATGAAATCAAGAAATATTTATTGAAACAGACAGAATCTCATGAATCTTGAAGACCATACAACAGTCTGCTTTTGACAAGCACTCGACAACAACTCAACTTCTTAAGTGTGCTATATATCTATAGCACTATAATTGACATTTTATAATACATGGGATTCTGTAATACCTGCATAAAAGCCAGTCTCTAATTTCTTTATTATCCACTACTTGTGACACACCCAATCGCTGATTATAAAAAAGCTCAGCTCAACAATCATGAATTATTACAGGCGAGTTCTGAAGTCACAATGCCTGCTGCCAGAGCCAGCAGCAGAAGTGAAAGTCAGGTCAGGTCAAGGAGCATGATTGAGGCAGCTGTTAAAAGCAACAAAAATAAAACATTCCTTTTCTTTCTTCTGCTCTAATTTCCTAGCTTACAATGAAAAGCAGAGAAAAATGTTTTTGCACTCCTTAGACAGAGAAAAGCTAGAATGTTTCTGCATGTTTCTACACATACTGAGCTACTGCCACTTTTTGTTTACTGACTTGTAGTGAACTGTTTCTAATATCTGTTTGCAACAAGTGTCCAACAGGTTTTTGATGTGTTTAATTTTGCACTTGTGGTTTTATTTTCTATTTTGCATGTTTGCAAACATGCTCACACTTTCATGTGATAGAGCTATGCACCAAGGTTTTAAGTGGTTTGTGGGTACAGTGACGGTGTGACCATGTATTAGATGGGATAAAGTACCCCCAGATATACATGATAAGGATATTGCAAGTCACCTCGGAGTTCCATAATCCTATAAAGGAACTCGGTCTTCGACCTCGTTTCTCTATATGGTTATGGAACTCCTACATGACTTGCAATATTCTTACAATGTACGGCAGGGGGTACTTTATCCCTTACATTATTATTCTCATGATTATTATTTTAAATATTACTTAACAATGCACATTTTGAAAGTCTGAGAAATGTGCACAGTAGGTTTGCCGCAGTGTACAAATCTACGTATTGCTCAATACATGTTAGTTCTTCCACCCCTCCCCCCCATTTTCTAAGATTCATTCACCATATCTGCTGCGCCGTGAGTTCGCGCAGAACAAGTCAAGCCTCCATGGACTGCCAATCAGAATACATGAGGTCGGTCCTGCTAGCCTCCATCTGGTAATGTATCCTATTGCAGAGCAGTATTTGTGTTCTGCTCTACTCCACATTCATGCACAGATTGCAAACAGTAATTCTTGGGTCCTTTCCTCCACAGCTGCGGACTGATCCTTTCGTTGCCAATGTCTCTTCGCCGATCATGCAGAAGGGATGTTTGCGGTTGAGTGCATCATTTTTTGAGGTGTAGCAGGTTGGCAACCAAAACAAATTTCAAATTAATCTTCGGCATGAACATTTGCAATACAAATTCTTCTGGCATCCATGCAGACATTTTTCTGTCATCAGACGAATCCCTTATGTTGGGAGACTAAGGTGATTTAATCCCAGAAAAACATGTCTTTGCCTTTATGACAACTGCCAAGAACAGTTTCTAGGAAGCAGGTTTTTTAGAGATCTAAAACAAGAGCACACACATTCCCTGCCTATAACGAGGGTGGTGCGGCAGCCAAGGACAGGCTGTCTCTGATCCTAACAAAGCAGTTTGGAACAGGCTCCTGTCTTCTCCCCTCTGAAGCCGTTTCTGTGTCTGGCCATCTGGCCTGGTGTGTGCAGCTTCAGCACTCATCACGGGCCAGATGGCAAAATTCTTTGATAGTTCTTTAAAATGATGCTGCAAAGAGCACTGTTGCCTTCTTTCGAAAGCCACTGCCATTTGGGAGTCTGTCATGCGTGTTCCGTTTCAGTAATGGAAGTTATAAACTGAGTGCCCTCCATTTCGTTTAAAGTTACAAGTGGTACCTGGCTTTCTAATTGAACATCTAAAATGGCTGCTTCCTAGAAATTCTCCTTATAGGCATGGGAAGGGGCAAATATGCTGGATTTAAAAGTCAAATACTCAAAACAACTGAGCAGTGGAATTCCATAAAAGAAGAATTAAAGAATTTTTAAAGTAGTCTTGTCGTGCCTTCTGGTAACATTGTCTGGGGTTGAAGACTGGTTCCTAGAGATGCTCAGGAAGTTCAGGGACCATAACACTGCAAAATAAAGTAAGACCCAAACCAATTTAGCAAAAGATAAGTGATGTTATGTTATGCGAGGCTGTATGAGGGTAGAGATGAGACAAGGGCCCTGGTTGTGACTGTATAGTTCTCTATGTAAGAGGGACAGAAAGAGGTACCTCAAATCACATTGTAGCTGATGTTTCTTCTCCAGGAACATGGCAGACCTTCCATAAGGCTGGAGCAACGTGTTACAAACTATAGGCTTATTCAATGTGCTTCGTATCCATAAACAGAATCTGCCTATAAAAGGTCAGGATCTTCTTTTTCCTCTTTCTTCTTCGATTTAGCAAATGTTTTACTGTGCTTGAGTTGGATGGTTTCTGTCCCATACCTATAGGCTGACTTTGGAATGTCTAGAGGAATTTTTAGATTTCCCCTTGGTGATATTAGATTTTTTTTTACTGTACCTACATTTTGACCTGCTTATTAGGACAGGTGTTAGCCAAGCCCTGTTTATTATCTGTAAAATATACTTACTTAAAGGGGCTTTCTGACAGCTCACCTCATCCATTGGTCTGTTGATGTGTCATTCACATTTTGGATCCTCCCAGTACAGCATACAGCATGGGGCAATAGGTCAGTCTACTTTAGCCAGTGTCTCACTTCACTTTGAGTGGCTGCATTTTGCTCGTTCACAGGAGCATATCTGCACACACGGTAGTTCAATTCAGTGCCAGTTTCTTCAAGTTTTTACTTTATTTACATATTACTTTAGTGTAATCTTCATGATAGCAGGACACTTTCTACCAGCTCTTAATGTGAGCACAGAGCACATTCTATCTTTAATAGTTCCTGTCTCCTGCTAATATTGTTGTAAATTCCTTTTGGAGAGGCTTTTGTTTATGTGGCTGCTGCTATTTCACAGCATACCAGACTGTGTCCCTTTGAAACTGTTCTGTTATGTGCTGGATTGAGGCCCTAACATAGGTGCGCTGTTTCAGAGGCTCAAATCCTTCGTGCCACAGAGACAGGCAGGACCTTTCACCTACATTGGCCCTCCCTTCACAAATAACGAGCAACAGAGTCTGTCCCTTATCTGACATGTGCTCTGGGTGCACAAGACGGTCCAAATCTCAATACGTCATATCCATGTCCAACAGTGACTAGCCTATGTCACAACGAGTTCTTAGACAAAGACCCTTAGCTCTTGGGATTTTCCCTAGCACATTATTATTGATTTCTCAAAGGACTCATTAAATATGCATGAACCACTATTTCCTAAGGGTTCATTCCTGATGTCTTCCTCTGACCGACTGTACGTCAATGCTAACATTCCAAGGCATCTATCAGGTATAAATATACCTCCCTTTGCCCAAGCAAACTAGAGGGGACCGAGACTTTACATGCCGCCACTCTGACGTGAGACGCTGCAACCTGCATCATGCCACAGCTCCAGCTGGCAGAGGTCCATCCACCCATCCTGGGGTGTCCAGCTCAACACCAGGATGAAGTCCCACTAAGGTAATGGGGTTAGACTAAATTCTAGGGGGATTCTTGGCTCTCTAAGACCTACACACATGCTAGGTACACTTAGGTACATCTAGTTAGGCATCATAGGGGTATAGGCTTTATATTAATGCATTCTGCATTTCATGTATGTGTTCATTACTATTGCACAATGGTAAAACTGTACCATGCATTTTTATTTAACTGCACTGCTGGCCATATTTCTCTGCTACTGTCCAACAGTTGTCGCAGCACATATAACCAGTACTAGAACAACAACTGTGCAATAAATTTTATTGTAAACACACCCGACTGTTTCTTCTATGTACTTCTCTGAGATGAGCGACTGAATGAAAAGTAGTATATTGTTTCCACGATCCTGAGGGATCAGGGTTTTATGTTATGTGGTTGCCAGAAACTATTCCCTTCTTGTCTTCAAGAAGTTTCTAGCGGCCTCTGAGCTAGCTGGCACAGGTAATTAAGTTTAATATAATCAATAGGGACATACGGACCTTAGTCCTATGTCAAACCTATAGGTTATATTATTCCAATGCGCAGAGCCTATTAGGGAAATAGGAACTACACTACATGACGCCCAAACGTGAATTTGGCACTTATTTAACAGTAGAATCTGAGTAGTTCAGTCATGCTTATTCTCAGAGACCCCTACTCACAAAACGCCAGAGACGTCTGGAGTGGGTAGGCACAAAATTCCGCCACAGTTGAGTAGGCAAACTTCCTATGTGTTGGCTGTAGGTTAATCAAGCTTGAAGGAAAAAGTTCCCGAACAATTGTGCCTTTTAAAACCTTATCTTAAAACCCTTTTTAGGACATTTTGTTTTCACAACACAATGTCTGTCGAGGCAGCTGCTCCTGTCACTGGGACACAGGTCTCAAACGACGAAGAGGAAGCAAATGCAATACATTTTGCACCCAAAATCAGGCATACACTCACACAAAAACCCCTCAGACATGGTTTAACAGACCGAGAGGGTACAGTGATATTAATAGAGGCATACGAAGATTATCAAACAGATGTGTTCTATTCTTGGGTTACATTCCCAGCAGTAAATGCAACAACTCAGATTTTCATTCTTACATACATGAAAAAGTCCCAGCGGTCTACACTCCGTTCGAGGAGATTAAGATTCCGCACACTGACCAGGACCACAATTTCTGGTTTAATGGCGCCCTACAACAAATAAATAAAACCAGGCTCGGTCCACTGGGTAGACCAGGAGCTACATGGCCGACATTAGCCGGCTACACACCGCATCCTGACATTAACATAATGCCACAAGATGCACTGCTCTTACAACACAAAGAGTTGGTAAAACTCTTACAGAGCCATGACGCAACTCGTCATGAGGACACTTGGTGTCCAGCCCACAGTAGCTACAAATAACACAGCTCCAACACAGAGCACCGCTACTAAAATCACTCCACAAACATTACACACAGTAATGGGCAAACTGCCCACAAAATGTGAACAGATTCCTTTCTGGGTAGCTCAGAAAATTACCCAGTTAGAAGCAGTATTTCCAAATACCACACCATTTGAAAGCATATAATGCTAACACTCTGCTTGCCCATGGGGATCACACCACAGTTAGAGGACTACACCACTTGGGGTACAGTCTTTGCTGCCATATATACCAGGACTCATGGTATTCCTTCCTTAGCGGTAATTCCAGATGTCTTACGACAGATACAGAACAAGTATGGAGCTGAACCAGCTCTGACCTTAGGTATGAAATTACTAGGTATCAAAAATAATACTAGCTAAAATTAAAGGGGAAGCAGCTTCAGTGGCGATCCGCCAAACACCTAAGAGAGGTCAGTCTTATAGACCAACCACAAGAACTTCCCAAAATAATTGAAACTGCATATGCAGAACTGGGAAGGGACAGTTTGGGTGGGAAAGCTTTTAAAACCACAGCTAATGGGCAGTCCTGAGAAGGACAATTCTAAGCAGACACCTACTTCTTCTAAAAAGAAGTGGGATAATAATAAAAAACAATTTTTCAGAAAAGATTCTCAGTCCCGAGGTAGGTCTCCTCAACAGGAGCCCTCTGCAAAGAGGTATAACCTTAGGAATAGGAATAATATTAGGAAACCTGACAGGTATCAGGATACTGATACACATTCCTCTCGACAAACAACACAGGGAGAGAAGGAAAGTCAGCACACAAAGAAGAGAGCAAGCAGTCCAGGGACAAGCACGCTCAGGACTCTTCTAAAACAGAAGACAAGCCACAATCCAAACCTCAATTTAAAAAGAAGGAAGTTGCAGGTCTCAAAGTTAGACATGCACAGAATCCTAAGGACTCAACTTCTGAACGGGGAATGGGCTCAGACAATGCTAGACAGAGCGGCAGAAGTAACAATAGCTCGCCAGAACCTGAAGGAATTTCTGGACAGCAAAATTGAATGATTACATCACGGTGGAAACACCAGACAAAAGGGTGAGCGTCCCACACAAGTTATATGAAATAACACTCCGCATGGAGGAGGACAAACACAGGAAAGTAAAAGGTCTCTTTGCGAAGAACCTATCGTCTGGTTTTGACATACTGTTAGCAGAACAAGATTAGCCGCCAGCATTCATCAGGGAGCGCCCAAAGGGAGAAAGTATATTTTTCCTGCATTTTCCAACCATGTTCCAGTTCACCTTAAACATACATATGCACGGGAGTGGGCAGTAGCCCAAGCTCCAGCATTGTATAAAAATCACGCTGGATGGGATGATGCCTCAACCCACCATGTGATCCCATTAATAGTTTCACCACATGCTCAAAGACAATATCGTATTAAGCAAGAAGCTAAAAACACAGGTCAGGGAGATCTTAGATCAACTTGAATACCAGGAGATCATTGAAAAATGCACTTCACAAAAGAACAATCCCTTGTTTCACTTATCAAAACGTGATAATACATTTCGTCTAGTTTTTATTTACAGACACTTGAACACTTGCACAAAGACATATGCTGTCCAACATGCAGATAGTGCTGCATTAATGAATAACATTATGCGGGAAAAAATACAAAACGACACTTGTTGTCTCAAATGGATTTTTCTGTCAAACTATAGCACCTGAAAACAGGTACCTAACAGCATTTAGCATATTAGAGTCCCAGCGACAATTTTTTGTCATCTCCCCCGTGAGTATAAGAACAGCTCAGGGGTATTTTCTGAAAGAGTTACTGAATGGCTAAAGCACTTTGATGAAGAAGCGTTGTCCTATTTGGATGATATTTATCTAACAGACGACCTATTGGGGAAACACTTGACCAGGGTGAGCACCATTATTATGGGATTCGCCTCTGGGGGCTACAAATTTAATTTTGAGAAATCAAAAATTGCCCACCTCTGTGTCCTATTTTTGGGATACTAGTTTTCAAGTGAAGGGAAAAGCCTGGCAGCTAACTTTTTAGAAAAGTGTGCGCTGCTCCAGCCTCCAAAGACATTAAAACAACTTCCAATCAGTACTGGGATTCCTAGATTTTGGCAGAACATACATTTTTGATTTCGCAGAGAGAGTAAAACCTTTCTACGACCTTTTTCAAACCTGACTTTTCAGTCAAACACTGGACACAAGAACACACCAATATTCTTTGTTCACTCCAGGAAGATATTATTGCTTCCAAACACATACACACACGTGTAAACTTGCACCACTTGGTACTCAGAATCATTTATGGTCAATGCGGGTACACTTATTAAACCTTTAATGAGGGTGAAACTGTACCAATCGCATACAAATCTCATCTGTACACAAACACAGAAATGAGTTTTAATTCAACAGGAAAAAATTCTGACAACCATTCAGACTGCTGTAGCAAAAGAAAGAGCACTGGCTCATGGGATGATGCATTATTGTCGTCACCCCAGTACCGGGGCTAGCATTCCTAATGCCAAAGCCTTACATCCAGAAGGGATAAAAAAGGGCTAATTCTTTTGCTGCATCAGACTTTGAATCCAGATTTGATCCAAGTTTAAAAACACAGGCATTCCTGCAATATGAGAAAGAACATCATCTACCAAATGAAATCTTGCCTCTAGACCAGTATGAATTTTTTTAAATTTACACTGATGGGTCTGCACCACCGGCCGCCTTTGTTAAAGAACAGATGCTGGATGGCAAGTTCCATCCTCAATGCACCAAAAACTACCTCTAGGTAATAGCACGGCTCGGTTGGCAGCTTTAAAAGCCCTGATACTTGCACTTGTAAACACGGATCGCGAATTCCCCACACTTATAGTGTGCGATTCCTTTTACTGTGTGCAATCATGTAATAAATATTTACACCATTGGGAACAAAATGGGTTTAAAGATGAAAAAGGTGGCATAATTAAACACAAAAATTATGGGAACAGGTAGTGAAGTTGAAAAATACGACCTACCAAACAAAAACTCACGTGATTAACACACTGAGTCATCAATGTGATGGCGTGCACGTTGCAGGGAATTCATTGGCTGTAGAAGCCACACAGGGGGCTGTTCACACAGCTTCCATAGCTGCGCACCCTCGTTCAACAACGAGAATAGACGGTTAGAATATGGTGGCTGTAATTGCTTCACGCAAAGGCAGCACAGCAGTGCCGAAGAAATTTCCACTTATATACTCCTACAAGTTAGGTGCAAACAACATTCCATATGCTCAGATTCCTGGAGTGGGGGATAGAGTATTTCCAAATATGGATAGTAGGCAGGAATTAATCATTTAAAGCACACAAGGGCTTGGGCTCCGCACATTCAGGGGTAATAGCTACTATTTCTTCATTTTAAACAGTGCTATTGGTGGCCAGGGTTCAGAAGTCAGACTATTGGCTTTGTCTTGAACTGCAAAATCTGCAAACAAATGCCAGGCTACACCATCACAAGACCCGCGCAGGTCCCATTGCTAGACAGCATCAGACTGTCCACTTGATCGTGTCATGTAACAGGACCACTGTGGCCCCTCAAATTTTGAGGTGGCTTAAAAATATATCTTGGTGGCAGTGGATCCGTGCTCAAGTTTCCTATAGGTATGGCCTTAGCGCTCGGCTGACGCTCAAAACTGTTATAAAAAGATTTGCGAGTCCATAACAGGAGATACGCAATCAACGTTACACCCTGACTGTGGCTCCACGCTTAGCTCTCGGGCTGACAAAGAGGCCATGGAAGGGATGGACGTAATATTGCGGTACTCCTCTCCAACGCCATCCTGAGGGAATTTAGGTAGAGGAGAGGAAGGACTGGGGCATAGAGCAATCCTTAACAGCTAGGGTATTAGGCGGGGCGCTAGTGAGGTCAAACACTTATATGGATTCAGGGGGCAATACACACCCAGCCAAGAAGCTCTCTAGGAGGTCTGACTCCATTTACGAATGTGGGAACCTGATCATAAATATGAAGGCACAGTGGCGGATGAAAACCATTCTGTATCTATGATCGTTTGGCTGTTTTACAAGAACTTAAGGAAACAAAGAAACAAACAAAGATTCTGTCAAAGTGAAACAGGCCGCCACTGGGAAGTCGAGGTAATCACGGCAAGACCTGTCTGAATCCCAAAAGTCGGGGATCTGGGCAGAGAGAGATAAAGATCGCGGACACAAAGGAATTTGGCCCCTCATACAGGAAAACCTGTGCCATTCCTTGAAGTGAAAGGAACAAGAACTGTACTTTTGCCGCATCTTGTCGTGAAAAAGGAAAACAGATTCATTTCAAATGAAAGAATCAACCAAAACTATGTGGCCAATACTGAGCAGTAGGCCTCGTGAACTCCACAGTAGTAGACGTCCTCTCACTACTATTCAAGAACTTCAAACTGAAAAGCTCATCACGTTTGAGTAATCAAATCCATGGAGTGGGGGACTATGCAACTATGCAATGGAACTAGTTCTCCTTGAACCAACCTTTCAAATTCAAAATAAGTCAAGACAACACTCAAGTTGCAATTTGGCCAAAAACAAATGTGTACACCAACGTTTTTCAACAAAAACATCAAATAATAAATGCTTCAACGTTTTTCAACAAAAGCATCAAATAATAAAAGCTTCAACGTTTTTCAACAAAAGCATCAAATAATAAAAGCTTCAATGTTTTTCAACAAAAACATCAAATAATAAATTCATCGTTTTTCAACAAAAGCAACAACTAATACATGCTTCAATGTTTTTCAACAAAAACATAAAATATTAACTTCAACATCTGAAAGTTTTTCAGCAAAGACATCAACTATTAATTTCAACATTTCAAACGTTTTTCAACAAAAACAGCAGAAATAACTTCAACTAAACACGATGCAATTTCAACAATTGATCATACAGCTACTGGCTATTTCATTAACTGTGATACGTTTTCCATGGCTCCAAGTGAACAGGAGGCGCAGCCAGCCAAAAACAAACAATAAACATACAAGTACGAACCTTTGAACCTTTTCTTTTTCCCAAAAAGATACAGACCTGGCTTCACCATGGGTAGAACTATGGAGTATTTCTGGGTTCATCTTTTTCTCTTCTAGCTTTGCTTAGAGCTAGCTTTTAGTATGACTTTTAGTGGACACTTTCTACAACACAGGATCAACATAAAACTGAAGCCACATCCATTTTAAATTTAAATGCAAAAGAGACTTATAAATGTATTCGGCCTGAACAAGCCTTTGTATTCCAAATGATGTATTTAATCATCCTGTTTTTAATTCTGATTAATGTATTTTGAACTTTCATTCATTTTATCATTCATTCAGTGATGTCATTACCTGCAGTACATTTTTCTGAAAATTGGGTTACTGATACAGTGAATAATATGCTGTCTGTTTTAGGAATAATTGCTACATTTTCAGATCATGAAATGTTAGAGATTTATTCTTATTGTGACGCTTTATACCTGTTACCTTCATTAAGGTTATCAACTCCTACACAATTGTAATGCATCTAGAAATGTGGTTGTTTAAACACCAGTAGGAACGTTGCCAAACACCACCAAACACCATCGCACGGGGGTGGAATAGTTGACATACATCAGCAGGGGCAACATTAGATGCCATTTACAAAACAACAGGACAGACCCAGTTAGGAAAGTATGGGTGGTTTGGCTCTTTGACACAAATACCTGTCACAAAAATGATTCCTGAACATCACCAAGGGACTCAGTATATATAAGCCAGACCTATGTTATGTACAGATAACATCCAGAGGTAGTGAAATCCTACAAGTGTAGGGAAGTTGTGCCCTTTTTGGCTAGAAGCCCCAACACTGAAAGTAGTGAACCAAAAGTTTCCTTTATAAAATTCAATGTCTTGAGCAATCTGAAAACCATGCTTATGCAGCACTTTTATTTTTAATTTTCACATCAGCTAAAGAAATATTTTTTCTTTTTTGCAAAATAGCACTCTTAAATACAGACTGCCCCTCTTTCCTTTTTGATAAATTTTATCTTTCACACACAAGCAGTGTGATGCACCTTGGGAATACCTTGCAAACAGGAACCATGCTTTTCATGGTTTCTAATATTTAAAAGACCAGTCTGAAAAGACTGCAACTGCAACATACCTGTTCTCTGATGCCTGTTTTTTGCAGTGAAGAATGCGTGGTCATCATCTGTCTGACACTTCCAAAGGAAACGCCAGCGGCATTTACCACCAGGCTGGAACTGCTGAAGTCCCATGCTTGGCCGTGTCCCAAGCGTATTCCCATCAAACCAAAGCATTCCTTGCAAAATCAGGAGGGTGCCTTTTTGCTTCCTTTAGCTAGCACCAAGGTATCGATTACAGCACCGGCTGCCTCAGAACCAGCAACTGGCAGCACTGCTCATTCTGTGCTCTGAATCTGCGAGGTATTACAGAGATCCGTCCCCTGGAGTAACTATCAACAGAAATGTTATGTCTCTCAGCCACTTGTTATCTCTGATTTTGCTAAAACATGTCCTGAAACACATTTTTTCTCTTATTGTTTCAACTCTGACCGAGTGCTTGGAGCATTCCCTCTAAAATGACCTTTCTTTTTCTTTTTTTTTTTCTAAAGAAAGCATGGTCTTCTGAACAGCTTGTAAGAGTTTTCAATTTTATAAACAGGAACTTTTATAAGTAACTACTGACTCTAAGAGAGTATTTTTTAATGACACTATAGATTTTTCCTGTCTCCACAGAGTCTATAGTAATTTTACATATTTTAACAGCTGCTATTTTTTCAGCTCATAAACAACACTCTCATGCAACTACCTGCCAATCATATGCTAATGCCTATTTTAGTCACGTAGTTTGCTTTTAATGGGTTATTCACGATTGTCCATAGATAGGAGTGGGTGTTATGTGCTGGATTGAGGCCCTAACATAGGTGCGCTGTTTCAGAGGCTCAAATCCTTCGTGCCACAGAGACAGGCAGGACCTTTCACCTACATTGGCCCTCCCTTCACAAATAATGAGCAACAGAGTCTGTCCCTTATCTGACATGTGCTCTGGGTGCACAAGACGGTCCAAATCTCAATACGTCATATCCATGTCCAACAGTGACTAGCCTATGTCACAACGAGTTCTTAGACAAAGACCCTTAGCTCTTGGGATTTTCCCTAGCACATTATTATTGATTTCTCAAAGGACTCATTAAATATGCATGAACCACTATTTCCTAAGGGTTCATTCCTGACGTCTTCCTCTGACCGACTGTACGTCAATGCTAACATTCCAAGGCATCTATCAGGTATAAATATACCTCCCTTTGTCCAAGCAAACTAGAGGGGACCGAGACTTTACATGCCGCCACTCTGACGTGAGACGCTGCAACCTGCATCATGCCACAGCTCCAGCTGGCAGAGGTCCATCCACCCATCCTGGGGTGTCCAGCTCAACACCAGGATGAAGTCCCACTAAGGTAATGGGGTTAGACTAAATCCTAGGGGGATTCTTGGCTCTCTAAGACCTACACACATGTTAGGTACACTTAGGTACATCTAGTTAGGCATCATAGGGGTATAGGCTTTAAATTAATGCATTCTGCATTTCATGTATGTGTTCATTACTATTGCACAATGGTAAAACTGTACCATGCATTTTTATTTAACTGCACTGCTGGCCATATTTCTCTGCTACTGTCCAACAGTTGTCGCAGCACATATAACCAGTATTAGAACAACAACTGTGCAATAAATTTTATTGTAAACACACCCAACTGTTTCTTCTATGTACTTCTCTGAGATGAGTGACTGAATGAAAAGTAGTATATTGTTTCCACGATCCTGAGGGATCAGGGTTTTATGTTATGTGGTTGCCAGAAACTATTCCCTTCTTGTCTTCAAGAAGTTTCTAGCGGCCTCTGAGCTAGCTGGCACAGGTAATTAAGTTTAATATAATCGATAGGGACATACCGACCTTAGTCCTATGTCAAACCTATAGGTTATATTATTCCAATGCGCAGAACCTATTAGGGAAATAGGAACTACACTACAGTTCTGTATGAAGGTATCCTCTTTTCAGCATGCATGTAATTACGTGCATTTATATCTGCAGTCCAGTATGTCATTCTGGTATGAATTTTAATTGAGGACAACAGTCATACTTGTAAACCAATTTAGTCTGTGTGTTCTGCTTGTATGGCTTTCTAGCTTCTTCCAGTGCTCTTGTATGAAGCTGTGCTGTCTCTTACAATTTGCTTATCTATCTATCTATCTATCTATCTATCTATCTATCGCACCGTTTCTATGTATGCAACCTCTGCTATTTAGCTATCTATGCAACTATCTCTATCCACCCATCTATCTATGCAACACTATTTATCCATTTATCTATGAAACACTATTAGTAGAACCCTCACTATTTATCTGTCTTTGCACGCCTCTATGTATCCATCTTTTCAACCATCCCTATCTACTTATAATAAAGATTTACAAAAATAATACTTAAAAAGCATTGGCAAAGGCAAAAACCTGGCAGACAATGCCAGAAAGTTTGGCTTTTAAGGCGTGATGTTAGCTAAAATCTTTTTATTTTACTAAAATCATGTTTATATCATAGTTGTGTTTAGAGGTTTTCAGCCAAACTCCATCCATTTGTCTATTGTTCACATTTTTCTTTCACCCATTCCAGCATGCATAGTGGGGCAATCGGTCAATGCACTTAAGCCACTGGATGACTTCACTGTAAGTTACTGCATGCTACCCTTCCACAAGGAGCATACCTTCACAGAAAGAAGTCCCCTGCAGTGCCAGAGACTACTATAGTAAAGTGTGCTTTTTTTATTTTTTAGATTGACGAGAGCCGGTAAATCCACGAACAATAAAGTTTTGCAAAAACCATGACAGAATAAAACAAGAATTGCCAAAGTCAAAAGGCTTGTGGCCAGGGTCAGACCTATTGGCTTTGCCGATGCTTGTTGTATTTGCCCTTTGTTTTACTGGAAATTTGTTTTTTTATGGCTACGTTTTGGTTTGCCTTTTCTTGAAATGGAGAGATTTTGTGTCCGATATTAAATCCTGGGAAAATTGTCTAGTGCATGAATTCATGACTTTAGTGTTCTTACCCAGTGTTGGCCCAATGAAGCTCCCATAATCCAACCACCTCTCAGTCAGGTAGTTACAGTTTATGCATTACTATTGTCTGGTATTTTAGCATTAAAGCTTCTAGTGTGCTTTGGTTTTGGCATCTTCCTTTACTTCTCACTAACCAATCCATGTGTTGTGCTGTTTTGTGTCACGTCATTGGTAGTTAGGTGGTGTGTGTTCATATGTAGCGCAATTAGAACTATGAGTGGGGAATTCATTAACTAATATTGAATTGGAATTTGAAGAAAACAATCAAGGTAAAGGGGAGAGTATAGGAAATTTAAAGCAAAAATTTTGAAAACAATTATTTCACTTTTCGATAAGAAAATAAGTTTTGAATAGAATCATGTATAAATGTGGAACCTAATAGTCTCTTGTACAATATAGTGTATTACTGTGTGTGTGTGTGGCAGCTGACTACACAGGCATCAAACACTTTGAGTGGGATTTTGAGAGGGAAAACAACTCAAAGAGCAGCTCCAGAACCACCAGACACAGAGCTCTGAGGCAGAGATGGAAGAGACGATCAGGGGCGTCTCCTCCGCTATTACGGAGGAGCGTCGCCCCAATGCTTTCAGAGCAGTGCAGAGGAAAAATAAAATAATAATAATGGGACATTATTATCATTTTATTTTTTCTGTTCCTAGATGCGGGGAGGGCGGGCCTGACCAGAGCAGGGGCCAGGGGCAGAGTGGTGAGCACACTTTTAGTTGGCATAACTGTTTGGCTAGCCATCTTGGCTGGCCAAACAGTTCTGCGCACTTTACATCTTCCCCACCAGGCTACATTACACAGCCTAGTGGGAAACATGTCCAGGCTCCCTGTCCCCCTCTGAGTGCTGAATCACAGCGCTCAGACCAATCACAATGCTGCATTGCAGCGTTGTAATTTGCTTAGGGGAAGCAATCACAACGCTGCATTGCAGCATTGTGATTGGCGGGGAGCCCGGGTGCTTCCTGCTGCGACGGAGGAGAGGCGGCGCAGAGGCAGAAGTTAGCGACGCGAGGAGGAGGTACTTTTTTGGGGGGGATTTTCTACCGACCTCCCCCCACCGCCACTGTTGCCTACCAGCCGCCACTGGGGACGATGGGAGGGTGGAAGCACACAAGGCATAGCGCTGATATTCCATAGCTATAAGCTCATACAAATACAGCTGAATGAATGCATGCATGAGGAGTAACGACAATAAGCCAATAAAGGACCCCTAACCACTTTGCTGCAGGTTTATTATAAATAAGTAGCTAATGTAATTGGTTAACTTATGGGTGATCCAAAGGTGGCTAGTGATAATAGGACTCATGCTAGCCACCCGCCCGATCAGCCAAAGAGCACCGGGGTCATACTCTATCAAGTGCTATACACTTTGGAGTTGACCCCACTTCTGGACCCCATCGTTCAGGAATCAAAACTCACATGCAGAGCAGACCGTTACCAGGCAAGCCAACAGCTGCTCGAGCTTACGGCTTCCTGTGGGCACCGTCCCATTCACCCCAGGGTCCTGCCATAGGGACTCCTAGAGAATTGGCATGATGCACCATATGAAGCTCTATGGGCTCCTTCAAGTGGATGCTTACATGCACCAAAATCCTTTGGATCGCCCTGTAACTCTGCCAAGCCATAGAGGTAGCCACTGTCGGCTGTGGGGCCCCCACATACCTTAGCTCTTTTATTTGACTACTTACTTAAAACCTTCTATTTCAAGGACCTCCTGGAAGTCCTAGGCAAATATTTATGTGCCTTTGAAACATGGACCTGTCATCTACAAATATGCCTGCGTATGTGCATTAATGAGGCTGTGTCTTATGAAACCAAAGCCCCTCTGAGCCATAAACGTTTGCTCTGCACTGTTAACTCTTCTGCAAGAGAGCCTAATGTCTGTTTATGACATGGCGCCATGGCAGAGACTGCATGGAATGATCTCCGACCATGTTAAATCCCATGAACCTGTTGGAAGATCACCAATGAGTAGGAGGCAAGGAGGTGGCCAGTCTATATATCCCCTACAGCTCCGACACCAACTGTGGAAGTGACTTCATGGCCCCAATTTTGGACCTGTACTCACCCCAGCTCCTCTCCTGGCTCCCTGCCACACAAGGTCATGGGGGAGGTGAGTGCTTTCGCAGGGGATTACAGCACTAAGCATTGAACTGCGTATTGGACTGATTATGACATGGGCCATCACATTTGATTATGAAATAACTGGTGAAGTAATCCACTGGAACAACCATAGTAGGGACACTTTCGGTTCATGATTGTCAAATCTGGGGTACTTTGTGTAATTCATGAGGTCACATATAAAATGTAAAAAGCGGAGTCTGAAAGGTTCTTCAGTTGACTTGCCTGACTCTTGCCACCAGCCTTTGAGCTCATCATTGCCTTCCAGATGGTAAAGCTAGGGAGACAGTGATGCAAGCAGAATCCAGATGCTGTGCCAGAAAATAGAAAAACATAATTATGGTGTATTGAGCGGTATGAGGCCATGCTGCCGACACTGTGTTTATGATCCCTGCTTCTGTTTCTCTACTGATGGCCTACACACAACATCTCCCTGGAGGACTGCTACGCAGGGTGGCTGCCGGTGGCTGGCAGTAAACTATTTCACTTGTCATTTTCTTGTCCCTCCTTATGCAGACTGAAATGGTAAACAGGCAGAATGCCTTCATCCACGCCGCTGGACATTTTGCACAATGAATGGTTGTACTGAGGGATGATACAAAATATGAATGACACAAAAAATCAAGCCAATTGGTGAAGAGGGCTGACCCATTGCCCACTTTATGTATGCTGTTTTAAGGGCTGAATCAAAATGTGAATAACAATCAAACTGAGAAATAGTTGAAGAGGGCTGACCCAAAGCCCTTATATATATTTCATTGCATGTTATATTTTTCATTCATGAGCCACCAGAGACAGCTTAACCTCCCTCTAGCCCAGACCTAAAAAATCCTTGTGTGAGGATGAAATGGCCCTGGATCAGGGGACAGTGTGCTCTAGTGATGCCTGTGAGAGTTAGAGACCCTACATCTTTCAAACGCATACTTTAGATTATCAAGAAATTTTGAAAAGTAAAACAGATTTTAATGTATTGTTGATTCAATCAATACTGTGGCTTCAATTTGAGAAATTAGGTAGGAATCTGAATTATCATGGTTTCTGCATTTGAGGATTTCCCCGTGCGTTTGCTCTTTCTCTCCTCAGTGATATTTGTTTCAGATAGCTGCAGATACTTTTGATTCTGCACCAAGCTCTTTTAAAGACAACATACTGTCACCAGTTGTTACTAGCTGCATAAATAGACATGGTCACAAAGAGATATCCGGGATCTACTGGCATGGGCGTCAATTCATGAAAATATCAGGGCAAGTGGAAGTGACATCACATGCCATGTGACCTCCGCCTGATGTCACAGGAAGTGACATCACACGAACTTTGACCAGGTGACATCACAGGAAGTGACAGCACGTGACCTGGACCCCCATGAAATTGAAGGAAGCAACATTGCATGACCTTTGGCTTAGTGCTATCACAGGAAGTGATGCATCTAACTTTTGGTTACTTACATCACACACAGAGGCTGGAAAATCTCTACAGATACAAAAGAAGTACCTTATAAACAAACTTCAAATCCTATTGAAAATGCAGCTACATACGTTGTTTCAGGTAGTATCTTCAGACATACAATTAAGATAATGTGGCATTGATTAAGCACCTATCAAATAGTGTACAATGGAAAATACGCTAGGCAAGTTGAAATCAGCCATTATCAATATCAAATGACTTGGGATGGTTGATGGACCTATAGTGTTCAAAACAAGTTCACTTTATCATTTGTTTTAGAAACTAAGAGTAGCATGTAATTAAGTCTCAGTCTTGGAAAGTAGATAACTATGATATTTAATGCAGGTCAAGTTCTCCCAGCAACCTTCCTTTCCATGACATGGTATACATACTTCTAAACCTGTGGAGCCATCGAACCTTTCCAGGTTTACTATCATTAATTTCTTCTACAGAAAACATGCTCAACACTGGTACAGTACTTGTGTTACTCAATAATATGCTTGTTATGCATTACCATACCTTATCAGCAACAAACATCTTATCTAACAGCCAGAAAGCCCAAAGGCATGAATGCTTGTGTTGTATTCTGCTTTCCTATTACCTTGTCCTTCCTTTGTGTCAGTCTCTACTTGTCTATGTCATGTCTCTGTGATGTCATACAGTTCCACCTGTTGATGTTCAATGATATTTGTCAGTTATCTGGAGGCTGAGCAGGAAGGTACCTGCTCCCGGTGGGGTTTCTTACCAGATTACATTTCTACTTGAATGCTGTACCTGACCATCTAATCCCAAGAATAAATACTCTACTTGACGTTACTACGAAGAGCTTCTCATCTTTATTTTACTGAATATAACACTGGCGACGATTGGAGAAAAGAAACCACGCGTAAAGAGAAGAAATTGCTAAAGAGACAAAGAGGAACTTTATGCCCAATGCCTTGGATGCCCCACCGTTGTCTACAACAACAGACAGCCTATGGAAGTAAGTTTTGGGCGCATGTTTAAGAACCTTATGTGAAAGTCTACTGGTGCTTTATCTGCCTTACCTACCTTTACATGACTGTGACTGAGGAGCTGTGCGTTGTGAACTATCGGCACTTCTACTATTTGGAATTGCAACCTAGAGAATCCGGGCAGTCTGTGAACCCTACTGATCTAACTACTTGAAGTGTTTTGGTGCTTTCATACCAACTTCTACAACCTTATGTGAGTACTATTGCTCTATTATTCGCATCTGTTTTCCCCATCTTCAGAGAGAACCTGGTGGCCAAGAAATTTATTTTTAATCCTTTTGGGGCTCTCCTTATTTTACTGCATTTTTTGACAAGCCTGCCGTTGCTCCACTGCGTCATCACTGCACGAGCAACTACCTTACCCGATGAGGAGAGGAGGTCAGCGCGATCCGCATTCCGATCCGCATTCTGTTACCAAGGCGCCACAGATTACCATCTCCTGGAGATCACTGAAGGACGTAGATGACGTGGATCCTCCCCCAGTGTGTTCCGGGTTCTGTTGCTAAGGCACAAGGCATGGCTGCCTGGACACCACGGAAAGATGTTGCGAGGTGGACACTCTGGAACCATGGAAATGTATTGCAATGCGACGATGTCATCGCACGACGTGGCGTTCGACGTATTGCGTCACCAACGCAGCTCCATCTTAGATTTTCCCTCGCAACGTCGATGTGCACGACTGCGACTAATTTTCTCAGCGTTTACTTTTGAGTCCTTCAGCGTCAATGTGCACGACAGCGCATTGGGAGTTAAGTACTGTTTACATATTACAAGCGGTTAATACCACGGATAAGTAAAAGTACTGATGCTCTTATTACTTCATGGTCCAACTTCTGCACGTCACGCTGATGTGCTCAGCTACCTTTAATCGTTTTGCATATATATTTGCCATAAGTGACTGTGTAATGCATAGTGCTTTTATTATACTGTTGGAAATTTTATGAGTGTATATTGCTACTATTTAAAAAAAAATGCAGTCCGATACATGTTTGATAATTACATGATGGTACATTTCTACTCTCTAATTTTCCTACAATGTAATGCTCTGTTTGGGTTATTCAATTTTCAGTGTTTCTGCAATTTACTGGAATAGCTCAACTCCTGAACCTCTTTAGGTGCTCAATATTTTTGAGGTGTTCATTCCTATTTATGTTTGCTTGGTGATGCGTTTTGAGGTATTTTATTTTATTTAATGCGTTTTTATGCGGAGCCACATTAGTGTTCAACTTTGTTGAAGTGCTCCATTCTTTTTGAAGATTAGTTTTTCCAGTTCTTGGACTTATTTGATGTGTACTTTTGCGGAGCCACTTCGGTGCTCATTTTGAGGCGCTCCATTCTTTTCAGATTTAATGATAAAGAGCCCCAGTGTGCTCAGTTCAATTCTTGCTCAGTTTTATTCATGCTTAATATTGTTGAACCATGCAAATGCTCTAATTAGTTAGAGGAGTTCAGTTTCAGTGTTTCACATGCTTACAGTGAGGAGCTTTAAGTGCTCCATTCTTTTCTTGCTTATTGTTGTTGAGCTTTAGTGATGCTCAGTTGTTTGTTCTTGTTTCATGTGAACCACCTATAAGTGCTCTATTATGTTAGAGGTGTTCATGTGCCATGCTATGAGGAGCCGTAAGGGCTCAGTTTCTTTGTCATACCAGATGAACCACTTTATGGTGCTCTATTTTAGAGGAGTTCAAATGTTTGCTGTGAGGAGCCGCTGGGGCTCAGTTTATTGTCAATTTAAATGAACCACCTTAAGTGCTCTAATGTTTTAGAGGAGTTCAAATTACTTAATGTTATGAATAGCCGCAAGTTGATAAATTTTGTTGATATGAACCACTTGGTGCTCTGATATTTTGGAGGAGTTCATATTTCGTTTGTTGATTCTTGTATCTGAACCTTCATTACCCTATATCTTTTGGAGTGTTCAGTTTATTTTGTTTGCTTATGATGAATCCATCCACTTCCATTCTTGTGGATTTTGTTATGTGTTGGCCTTTAAGTGTTACATTCGTATGTGCTGTATGCTATTTCACATCTGGCTATTGATTGTGTTGGTACGATTTTTGTACCCACACCCATTTTGTATATTCGCCCTTTTCCCTTTAACGTTGTGTAGTGGGCGTGTATGTATGTGTTTGTTTTATGTTCTGTCGTACCTTTTCTCCTTCTCTTGGTGCTCTAGTCTTTACTTCTTTTTCGGTTAAGGGGAAGGGTGTTGTATTCTGCTTTCCTATTACCTTGTCCTTCCTTTGTGTCAGTCTCTACTTGTCTATGTCATGTCTCTGTGATGTCATACAGTTTCACCTGTTGATGTTCAATGATATTTGTCAGTTATCTGGAGGCTGAGCAGGAAGGTACCTGCTCCCGGTGGGGTTTCTTACCAGATTACATTTCTACTTGAATGCTGTACCTGACCATCTAATCCCAAGAATAAATACTCTACTTGACGTTACTACGAAGAGCTTCTCATCTTTATTTTACTGAATATAACACCTTGCTTTACAAATGCAGATGTTACAGTCCGCATTTAAAAATGACTCCATTAATCACTGCTCCTGAAGCAAAACTTTCGACATTTACAAAATCCATCTCACATACAGAGACAATGAAGCATACATGTGTAAATCAGTGTATAGAAGATGTTATATATGGCAAAGGAGATTACAATATGTAGGATTCACATGCCAGCCATACTGGTAGATACTTTATAAGAGTGGTTGGTCTGGAGAAGCACAAATTCAGGCTTTGCAACATAACGCTGTGGTTAGGGTTGACTTAATAATATTAATTTATTTCTACCCATACAAACCTTTCTTAGCAACAGCAGGAAAGAAAGACTGGGAAAAACATAACTTTCTAACCTGTACCATGAAGCTTACATGCAGCTCTTAGATGGCAGGTCGTAGCTCACTGTGGTAGATTACGAATGCAACTTATGAACTGTACAGTAACTACAGACTCTCTGAGACAAAAGCAGTAACCCACTGAGATATTCACGTAAAACATTGTTCTTTGATATGCATGGTACACGTTCTTTGGAACAGGCGAATTTACCCTCTGCGCTACCTTAGATGAGTGAAAAGTGCCACGAGACAAAACTCCCATCTCTCTCTAGCAGGTACATTAATAAATCACCAGATTTACCTTGACACTTTTATTGTTGCCCGAAAACTGTTGAATATACAAGAAACTTTGCAGTGCTTTTAAAACTGCCTCACTGCTACAAAACCGGTCCCACTAACAAAACCTGCCCCCCACCCTTCCAGCCTCCCAGGAAAACGCCCGCCCAATGCCCGGTACGGCCATTCCGACGCTGGTGGTGTTCAAAACAGACAATATCTTGTTGGCCAGTCCACCAGCACTCACTGACCGGCGTGCACATGCTGTGGCTATACAGATGCAGTATTCGAGATAAAAAAAATGGCAATTAATGTGTTATTCACATTACCTAAACGATGGCTAGACCTTTCACCTGAAACAATCTTTAACAATCATTTCTGAAGTTTTGCAGGACATTTGAAAATCTTGTGTCAACTCCAAAAACAGATAATCTTATCTTAATTTACTTTTTGCTTCTGTTAAAGGTTTGCCCAGGGCCCATAGCTCACAGGAGTCACAACAACCAGCACCACCAGAAGGGGAGTAGGAGCGTCGAGACTCGAGTCAATGTGAGGACTCAGTCAGTCTCACTCTCATACGACCTCACTTGCCCCCAGTCCCGCCCGAGGTCTGACCATCTGACTCAGCCAGAGAGTGAAAAAAATAAGTGAAGCAAGTCACTCACAGCCCAGTCCCAAACTTACATTGATTTTAGTCAGTCACTGTAGAGTCTTGAATTCCATCACCCACGCAGTAGGCATAAGTCTGACTCGACTCTGACTCCGAGGCCGCATCAGTGCAGCTTTTACTGCCACACCGGGGCTGGCCAATAATTTTTGCCTGGGCCGTCATCATTGGTAGCCTTTCGCACAGTACCCGATTGATGGCCCTGGGACCCGGTCGGTGGTCCCAAACATGGTGGTACACATACTGCACCAGGCACCACATCCTCAGCTAGGGTAGGATGCATCAGGTGTGCACTTATACTTATACACACATGCTGCTAGCTGTCCAATCATGCCCAGCCATGCTGTGCGCGCTTCGTTCTCATTCGCTCAACTTCCTGGCCCAGACATACAATGTAGCAAATCAAGGACTGTGCTGGTTGGCCGGGGGTCACCAGAGCAATGAGTGAGACGAGTTCTTTTTCCCACCCAGGCCCAGCTTGCAGGCCATCATGATGTCTTTGCAGGAAGAGCTTCAGCACATCAGTGCAATCAAGCTCTGCTCACACTGCGGCTGATTTTATGTCACCAGAGCGCTTTGCAAGGCTGACAAACAGCGAAGAAAACCCAAGGCCCACCTTCCATCCTGATACAGACTTACTCACTCCTGCATGTCCGTTTTACAGGATAAATCTTAATACAGCTATAAGTAGTTAAAGAATATATTAGTTTTATCTGCCTCTACGGATGTACATATTCAACCAAAACAAGAAAAAAAATGTGCTATGTAACAAACCTATAAACACATCTATGGTGTGCTCATTGCACGACTGACAACTTTGTTTGGACCATGGATTTCTCGCAGTTAATTAAATCAGGACCAGATTAATGGATCACCTCAGACTGAAGCTCCGGGCTCGATTAAAGATAATAAACAAAGACAATATTAATGCTTGTTGCAGTCATTGAATAGCATAAGACAGTGTCTCAAGGGGTATTGCTTGATAGGATTTTTTTTTTATAGAGGAGCACAATCAATTCCCAAGAACAAGGGAAGGGGAGTCATTGATGCATGACTTTGCAGTTCTGTCACCAAGTGAGAAAAGAGAACCAAGTGAAGCCAGTTGTTCCAATTTAACCCAGTTTGACCTTTGGCTTTAATGATTCTTTAGACGCATTTGTGTCAATTCTACAACAGAAATCTGATCATATGAAATTTTAGACATGGTGGTATGTGGTTATTGAAGGTGTGAGGATGGGGTGTAGATGTGGCAATCATTACATGTTACTGATAGATTATCGTTAATAAAGATCTATTCTCTTAGATTACAATATGGAGGCAGACATTTGATGCAGTTGTTTGCATGTAATTCACTGTGTGACTTGTGGAAGACAAGTTGTGCATGTTCTTCCAAGAATGTTTCTATTCACAATGAAGGCATTTTTTGTACAGTCTGTTGTTTAACACCAATATCCCTTCATTATTAAAAAGACATATAGTATGATTTCAGTGCAGAAAGGTCTCAGAAAGGAAAATGATAAACCTGCTTAGATTTTTCCGACACGCAATCTGGTTCATAATCTTGAAAAATTGTGACAGAAAGTGTAGCAAAATGTCAAAATAAGAGACACATTAAATCCCTTGAAGGCAGCAAAGCAAAGTCAAATGGCTAACCTCATGCTCCCAAAAAGTAGGTTTGCTCATTTATCATTCATTCATCAATCCATCCACCACATCAATTCATCTATGCATGCGCCCACAACAATTTCTCTAGGATACAATGTTCAATGTAGCCGCATGCCACTATAATTTGTGTGCTTGTCTGTGTGCATTGGTGCATATATGCCTATTAGTTTGTTAGAATAGTTGCCTATAACAATGTTTTTCTGTGTACATAGGTGTCGGTATGCATGTTTCTCAGAGTATCCATGGCTGCCCTTTGGTTTATTGCTCTCAAGTGTGTCCCAGTACGCTAAATGCCTGTGCATCCATGCACTGTACATAAAAGCCAGGCCTCTTGGCTTTGCCAAAGCTGTTCACTCTTTGAGCTGTGTAGTAGTGCTGATCTCCATATATTGCATTTTTTTGCAACTCATTTACCTGAAGTGCCTGGTTGTTTATCTCTAGAAGGGATAGTGTAATTGCATTTCTCTATGCTTGACCACCACTATATCCCACGGTTTCATTAGGACCCCTGAGGGATGAATACTTCTTCAAACGGAGTAGGAATTAGAATAATTTAGCCACTTATGATTCCACCTAAAGTTTTCTATCTTAATTGTATTATTAAGATTCCATGTCAGATTTCTAGGGCCATAACTTTAGAAAAATCACAAAACAGGACTATAATTTATTGACATTGATTGCATAATATTCATATGTCAACAATCAGAACATGTCCTAGGCCTGCCCCCATGGTGATAAACCAATGCACAGGAAACACTCTTCGATCTTGTCCAGATGTTACGACACCTGACCTCCCTCATCTACTACCAGACAACCTATATAATGTCTCCCTCTTTACGCTTTTGTCTTTCAAGCCAATAGTTTCTCACTTCTCTCCCCATATTCAAAGTGAGTCAACTTACTCGCAGACCACTTTGCTCTAATCCTGCTCTCAATCACCTGAGTAAATTCCTCGCGATTCTCTGACAACCTCGACTCGATTACCACTGCCCCCTCCTCTGAGGTAGATGCCAAAAGCTCTCTTTCCAGCATTCCAATTTGCTCCTCGAACCTCATATCCTCCGTGCTCGGCTTCCTCGCCTTAATAAACTCCTGCTTGCGAAGAAATCCTTGAGTAACTGCCTTATATGTATCCCATACTATTATCAGAGGTGCCCACCCCAAATTGACACTAAAGTAGTATCTACTCTGTGCTCTCAAAGCCTGCAATATGTCCATATCGTACAGCCCACCTTGAGTTTGTCTGGGCAACAGGCAAATTTTCCCCTAAAAGAATTGCAGCATGATCAGAGCAGTGGCCTGGAATATGCTTGATCTTCTTGTTATCTCTTAGCCATGACCTATCCACCAGAAAGTAATCAATACTGGTAAAGCCCTGGTATCTACCACTAAAAAATAGTGTATTTTCTTTTGGCCCCAGCTTTTTTACGCCACACATCACACAAGTTTAAATCCAGCATGAGATTTTTCAGATACTTCCTAACTTTAGGGAAGCCCTCTACCCACTTGTAGTGGGGGTGGTCGGGCTGGACGTCCCTAGACCCCTTCCTTTCTTAATTACACAAGAGGCTAGATTCAAGAAAAGGGTTGTTTATTACTGTATTATAGTTCCAATGCTTCTTGGGACTAGAGAAAAGGGAGGACTGTCTTCGGGTTGTGCCTTCTCCCATGGGCTGCCGTCTTAAATGGGAGCAGAGGGCAAAGTCCAACAAAGTGGCTGTTGCTGTAGCCCCTGGTCTTCAATAGTAATACGGAGTAGAGGTTGGTGAGGTAATTGCTGCTGTTGTCCTTAACACCTGGTGCTCACGGCGCTGGGGCATTCTCCACAAGGGCGAGGACTGATAGAAAACAAAAGAAAAAACAGGTTCATGACACGGCCCTGTTTAAGCATGGAAAAAAAGGGGAGGGTTTGTGCACAGCCTTCACCCGTGCCCTATCCAGTGTTGTGCCTAAGTGAGGGGATGCTTCTGTGGGTTTTTAGAAAGGTGCAGCCCGCAAACCCACCCACCAGCCCTTCCAAGAAAACAATGGTTTCTGGTGCACTTGCCTGGACCCACGACCCTCCAGAGCCGCGGGGGAGGGGAGTCGCAGCCTCCTTTTCCCTTGTGGGAGTACTGGACTCGAGTGCGGTGCTCCCTGAGTGGATTCAGCGTTGTCGTCCTCCTCCTCCTCGTGGTGAAAGGCTCCGTCGTCCCGTGGCTCGTCTGTTTCTGCCCCTTGTCGGCTGACCTCCTGGTGGCTTCCTGATTCTTCTTCCTCCGTTTCCTCGTCCGTCTTTGTTTTCTCCTTCTCCTCCATGTCTGTCGGCGGTGCCCTCTTATGAGCCGCAGCCCCGCCCTTCTGAATTCCGGCTGGCAATCGACCTCCGGACTCCATTGGATGCAGTAGAACGCTACCCTCACTTCCGGTGTAGGGTAGCGCGGCCGCCATGTTGAAAGCCTTGGGACGGCTCTCCTTGACGTCCTCTGCTTGTTCACACCACTTCTTTGAAGATTTATCTAGGACTTCATTGAGGCAAACATTAAAGTCCCTCCAATCAATAAAGGGAAGGAAAATCCAGCACGTTCTCTCCTAAAGTTCTATAGGGAGACATATCATCATAGTTCATTCCATAAAAGCCGACACGTGAACTTAAGATGACCAAACATCCAACTACTAATCACCCACATACCAGAATCATCAACTTTAAAATCTAAAATGTTTATACCTGAGTTCTTCCTAATAATAAGTACAACCCCTTTACTGCCCATAGTTTGATTAGAGCAGCGCACCTGATGCACCCAGGCAAGCCTTCCAAAGCATGCCTTGCACTCAGATGCTACCTTGTGGGTCTCCTGCAAAATCATTATCTGGGCTGGGCAGTCCTGCACATACTATCTTATCAACTTTTGCCTGCTACTAGATCGAAGACTATTTACGTCCCACATTAGTATCCTTATCTCCTTAACCCAGGGGCGGCTCCTCAGCTAAGGCAGAGTAGCGTCGCCCCACTGCTCTCAGAACTGGAAAAAAGAAAAAGAAAAATGATAATAACCTTGTTATTATCATTTTTTTTTCTTCCTTTCTACGGGGCTGGGTTATGGAGGGGGAGACAAAGGGGAATAGGTGTTGGCAGTGGGCCATCTCTGACATGATGAGGGAGAAGAGCTGTCGGCTACTAAGCTCGCACATCACAAGTGCTCTACCTCCGCACACTCACAAAGAGTTTCACATTAATCTTTTGTGCCCCCAGACAAGCTGGTGCCAGGACAGGGAGGCAGGAAATTCCATCTGTAGGAGGTGACTCTAGAATCTTCTCCCACATTAAAGTGGGCACCTGGTATAAGTAGTGGGCCCTCGGACCCAACTTTTCAATCTTGTGGACTCTGCTAGGACGAAGGACTGCCCAGCTGCTGACTAAAGCCTGCTATTGCTGCACCAGGACTCTTCTGCTACTGTAAACTGCCCTGCTGAATCCAGCCCACCTATTTGGACCCCAGTGGCGGATGCCAGCTATGGCGAGAGGGGGGCAGGCACATGGGAGCAAAAATATATAAACTAAATTTATGCAGACATGCATTACATTATCGTTTTAAAGTTAAAATGTTTAACTTTAAAATGGCAATGTAATGCATGTCAGCGATTTAGGGCATAATAAACATAAAATACATTAAAGAAATAAAATAAAACACGCTTACCTTGCTGCGGGTCCTCCTACGTCCCGGTGTTCCACTCTCCTCGGGCCCAGCCAAGTCCCCTAACCAATCCTGGTGCTGCTCTCATGCTGCTAACCAGCATGAGAGCAGTGCCACGATTGGATGGAGCAGGCTATCAGCACTCCAAAGAGTTCTCTGTCGCAATCCAGCTGTCCAAGACAGTTGGGTTGAGAGGATTAAAGTGCGCATGTCTTGCTGGCTGTCGCAGGATGGCCAGCCAAAGATACATGCACACTTTAAAGTGCCCATTCCATCACTACTCTCTGCTCCTGCCTGTCAGCAGCAACCCTCCCCGTCCTGAGACTCAGCTAGGGACGGGAGTTTGCAGAATCAATGAAAAATAAAATAGTGATAATGTCTATTACCATTTTATTTTTCATCCGGGGGCATTTTAACTAGTGGGGCAACGCTCCTTTGCGTTAACAGAGGAGCCGACCCTGGTGGACCCAAGACCAAGAAATCTTCAAGGACAAGGTGGATGGCTTCTTATTCAAGCCACAGGGACATAACCGGTTTCTTTGCTGTTGATGGAACTCCACACATCTCAACGCAGCCCGCCATCGACTCCGGCCCAGCCCGACGCAGTTCATCCTCGATGCATTTCAGCGCAAGTTCTCGCAAGCCTTGGCTGCTTCTTAGATGCAGAACATCACATCCCTGCTCTTCGTCGACAGTCATCGACTCCATCGTCGCACAACGCATCTCAATGCCAGATCTCGTATAGCACCTCCTCATCGACACTTCCTTGATGTCGATCCATGCAGCTTGATGCAAGACCTTCCCATCTCGACGCCCCGGGCAACAAGGTACTTTTCAGCAGAATGAGCACAGTTCTGTATCCTGATTGTGCTCCATCACTGTCTACCTGAACTTGTGACTTGGGCGCAGTCTAGCGTGACCAGATAACCGCAGTTGGCTTTTTTTGCTTCATATCACTTTATTTCTAAAAACATTTAAAATTGCATTTCTCTGTTTCTACTAATTGGAGTTTTGTAATTTTGGTGTCAAATAATTGATTACATTTGACTCTTTTTCAAAATCGATGTGGGATTTTTCCTCTGTGGGATTTTCACTTTATTACTGTTCGAAGTGTTGCATAAATGCTTTACTCATTACCTCTAAGATGAGCCTGACTGCTTTTGTGCCAAGCTACCAGAGGGTTGAGCACATGTTAATTTAGGGTATGCTTGTGTTTCATCCGAACAGGAATTGTGATTACTGCTTGAGTAGGGTTTCAACCCCCTCAGCCAGTAACCCACTCTCCCACAGGTGACACATGTCAACTACCTTGGGATACAAAACTCTTGGGCAATAAATAAAAAAACAATACCATTAGGTACATAAATAATGGAAAGTTTATTGTAAGTAATAGGGGCTAAAGTAATGGACAGGATGTAAAATAAATTAAATGAAGGGGTTATATTAAAAAGGAGAAGAGGAGCAAGCACCATTATAATAAAGGGAGAAACTCAAAACTCCTGAAAGAATGCCTCAGGATCAATGAAAATCTAATAAAACTATAGAGCTCCAACATTCACCAATTTGAGATTCATTATTGGAGAGTAATCTGGAAGTGATTCATTAATCAATTAACGCCAAAGCAACAGATGGTATGGATAAAAGGGCCTTCAGCGTGAATAATGGACCCTTCAAAGTAATCCCACCATTTAGGCCAAGGAACAGTTAAATGCACATAGCAAATCCAGCTCTGATTCACACTGAAGTCCAGTTAGAGTGGTTGTGCAGCTGCTTTGTGCATGTTGTGTGGGCTACAGTAATGGACGGTGTTTTTTCTCTATGTTCTTCCTGTGCTGTTTCTGAAGTATTGATTGTAGCTTACTGTACCCTGGTGGCAGGCAGGTGTTTTCACTCTGTGCTTTATCTGTTGCTAATTGAAGCTTACAGTGGTGGCGCTCATGTTCTCGTTGTAGGTATTTGTAATGAAAGTTTGAACTTCTTTCTGTGTTGCAGGTAACCTGTTTCTGCTGTGAAGAGCACTGTGCAAGTAAAAGAGAGAGAGAGAGTGTGTGTGTGTGTGTGTGTGTGTCTGTCTGTCTTGCACCGGTACTACACCTGTAGTAGGTGCAAGGAAATCTTGCAGCTGTGTGAGCCAGAGAGGCTGCTTCAAATGACAAAGTCGATGTAATTCCCCTACGTGCTACTAAGCAGCATGGCTGAAAGTTAAAAAAAAAAAAAAATGTAAGCGCTATGATAGTCTTTTTTAGGTCTCGCCTACGCAGCGCGCAAGCGCTGCTTAGAGAGACCTCTTGGCATCGCTCAGCACTTTTGCTAAAACTCGTGCATGTTTGCACTGCTCTCTATGGGCACTTGTGCACGTTTGGCGTTTCCCTTGCGGGAGCGAGCAGCGGCGCCATCTGTTAGCAATTATCGCGCCTTGCTGCTCGCTCCTGCAAGGGAAACGCCAGACATGCCCTCAGCGTCTACAGGCGTCCTTAGCGCGATCGGATTAGTTAATTGCTTCTCTCTCGCGCGGCCGCCCTCTCTCGTTGTTTTTTTCTTTCTATTTCCCTCGCTGGCTTGCTCCCTCTCTTTGCCCCATCTCTACATTCACCTTGTCAGGGATCATGGCGTAATTCTCTATTGACTCGTCAGGGATCACGGCGTATATTTATTTACAGATAGTATTTTACATTCCGAACGCTCACGCATGCATTAATGGGCCCTCAGCACTTGATTAAAGCGTTGAGTTAGAGGCAGCAGATGCAGGGCTGTTCTCCGCCTGAAAATGTTGACATTTGAGAAAATTGCACTCTTTATACCACTCCGTCCTGTGACTCAGCTGTAAATCAGAGCTACTTAGCAGCCACGCCTGGGGGCTCGAGACTTAACATCGGTGTATTTGTAAAGCGCACGTACACCCGTGGGCATCTTGGCGCTGAATAAGAGACCGTTATTGTTACCCAACTCAATGGTATCGACCTCAGAAGGATGAAAGGCTCCGCCAGGATTTGAACTTGTGGCCATGAGTTCAAATACAGGCCACTGCAGAGCATTAGTCCACTAAGCCACCAATCCACAGGAAAGCGTGACAAAACCTTCTATGGAGCGGCGTGCGAGGCATTGCAATGCCTGGATGCACACTATCTGGAGACCAAATAGTGCCTTAACAACACTCGCAAAGGGCTGGTCTCCCCAGGCGGTGGCCTCGTGTACTTACCTCGCACACAGAGAAAAGGGGCCTTTTCTCTGTCTGGGAGGGGGTGGCTTCTGTCGAGAGAAGGGAGCCAGACTTTACAGCGAAGTGGCAAAAATACGTCCTTCATTTCCATTGCCCAAATAAGATGGCTTTAAGATATGTGTTTACTCAAGGGGAACATGGCCGGGTTTCCCTAGCAACAGCCGGCTCACAACAAGCCCGCCGGTCCGGCCTGGCCCACTGCAGCGAGATGATGGCGCGGAAGCAGCTGACGCCACCGAGTGCCACGAAGCGTGCACAGCGCATCGCTAAAGACATGACAAGGCAGCTTCGTCTCGGACGCTAAAGAGCCTTCCCTTTTGTGGAGCCGTGGAGACGGCGATTGGTCGCGGCTTTCTATTTCCAATGTGAGTTCAGGAAAATAAACAGTTTAAGAGAATGTAGCCGGAAGGCATTTTTTTCATTTTAATGTTATCACCACTAACTGGATTTACGTGAAAAAGACTGTGGAATGTCCTGCTTTGATTCCTCTTTACAACCCTGCCCACCCCCCCCAACCCTCTATTTTAATAAAGATGCAGAAATGTAAGACCAGCCATAGTGGGGATAGCGGAACATGTTTATGTTTCACATCACCAGAGATCTCGTGTTTCCTAGTTCCATGAGTGAGCACCGCATCCAGTTCTGATTTTTCCGTTGCAGTCTGGGATTTGTAGTCCTGTTGTTTCCAATACAAAATTAGAACTACAAGTCAAAAAATGCAGAGGGAAACTCGGACCGGCTGAGGTTCTCATGCATGGAAAGGAGACACTTGAAAACTCTGTATGACAGTTGCATGTCAAGCCCGAAGCACCTTAGAAAGGCCAGTAGGGTTTGGGAAGAGGCAGTCACATGTCAGGCACACCCCTAAAATGCTAGTAGTGCTGTAGCAGAGTCATTCCCATGTTAGTGCAAATGTATAAACACAGGCCAGGGGTCATTTTACACACAGTGCCCCCGGGGCACAGGTTCTGCACCCCTGTGACACTTTTGGACTGCAGAAGGGGCCACAGAGGTTTGCATAGGGTGGCCTAGCCTGCCAGATTTGTAGGGGGCAGTTCTGGATTTTCACCATTTGTCTCAACAGATTTCAGTGAATTTAGTACATGTTCCGGTTTTCAGAGAGAGAGGACGATAGAAATGTGTTTTAGTTCAGGATTTGATTAGTAGCGGCTGCTGCAAATAAAAAGTGGTGAGGCAGGGGTGGGGGTGATAGTAATAAAGACAAGCATTGGCATAGCCAATAGGTCTCGCCTTTGGGACCTTATAAGTATTTAATTATGCAGCACAATATCCTTGGTGCAACATCAACTGTTGCATGGCTAAACACTTATAATGTCCCAAAGGCGAGACCTATTGGCTACGCCAATGCTTGTTTTCTATTGTTGGCTGAAAGGCAGGTGGGAGGCAACAGGGAGGGAGGAAGGGCATGTGTCGGGGGCAACATGGACGAGGGAGGGTGTGGAGAAAAAAGTGCTGGCAGCTTCTTAGTGTTTTTTTGTTTATTGCAGGGTGGGAGCTAGGAGGCAGAATGGAGGGAGGGGGCAGGATGCACCAAGGAGGGGGGGGGGGGTAGGAGGCAACACAGAGGGAGGGGGCAGAGGATGATTTGGATTAGGAGGTGAGACAGAAGGAGGGAGGGGGCGGGAGGCAACACGGAGGGAAGGATTGGGGGATAGATGACATGGAGGAAGGGAGGGAGGATGAGTCAGGGATGGCATTGGAGGGTGGGAGGGAGGGTCTTCGTGCAAGAAGATGAACAACAGAAGGAGGGAGGTACTAGGGGCATGCAGACGGACAGCGGAGAGTCAGCAGGCGGGAGAAACACAGGCGGGTTAAGTACATGAGTAAGACAGCTCAAAAAGACACACTCTTGTAGAGTGCTTAAAGACAAAGAAAAAAGTAGTGCATAAAAAAAATGAGCAGTGGAAGAATACAAATAATGTGTCCATGCTCCAGGGGAGGGACAAATTCAAGAAGAGGGGGGAAGACTATGGCAGATAACCACTAAGAAGCAAGTGGAAATGAGAGTGACAATGAAGACAACCAATGGTAAGCAATGGATGGCCTCTGGGCCCACTGTCAGACAACAAAAGGTCTCAAAGAGACAGTGCATCCACTGTCTAAGCGAGACCTGAAATGGCTTAAGGAAGTGTGCAAGGCACAAATAGAAGAACCAGAAGTGTCTAGCTATCAAAAATATTAAAATATGACTCCAATGTGTAAGGCTAGGCCGAAAACAATGAAAACAACAGAGCCAATGTTATCTTATGTGAAGAATGTTAGCCAATGAGGTATATTAGTGAATGGCAGCTCAGCATTGTGGACCGCAGAAGGGGATTTCCATGTAAGATTCGAAGTAGAACAGGCAGTGTTTTTGGGCGGAACCGGGGCAATGGACTCTTACTCTCATGCAGGCAGTGTGTGCACTGAGGGAAACTGGCCTAAATGTCTACATGCATGGCAGCCTTTTCCAGGGAATCCCCGGTATTGAGATGGCCTGGTTCTTGGACTCATCTCTGATGTCAGCCCTACATTCCTTTTGCAAGGCTGGAGCAGCACTCACTGCAACCAAAGGGTTATGCGTGGATAATGTGGTTGGGCTTTCCTGCAAGGCAGGGTTACTTCCTTCAGCTTGGGGTTGGTACTTCATGTGTTCTTCCTGCACATGGCTGGCTGGCCAGGCTCTCTCCTCTTTAAAGACATGTGGCCACAGCAAGGGTGCTAGGCAGGAGCAGGCAATGGTCCCACGTCCTGCTTGTTCAGGCATGCAGACAGGCAGATGCGGGTTCTCACAGTCTGCAGGAAGGAGGACCATCAGTGGTTCACCTGGGATAGAGCCAGGCACCTGGCCAATCCATAGCAATACTTTATGCTCTTTAGTGCTGATAAAAAGTACGGACTCAACCCTCAAGTTCTTCTAGGGGGCTATGCTTTAAACGAAGTCACAACTCAGTCAGCTGGTTGAAGCCTCTCAACTACTCTCAGCAAGATTAAGCTTATTTTCAAATTTTTAATGGGAACATCTGACTGAAAACCTTGCAAGGAAGTTGTGTGAATTTTGTAGACCGTAAAGGAGCAGAGGAAGGCATGAGTCGTCACCATTAATTTGTAGAAGGCAAACCCTAGAAAGGGTTGGATAGCAAGTCCATACATGGCAAGTCCCGTTCCAAGGCAGCAGCACAGCAAGGGTGCTCTTAGCTCTAAAGCAAACATGGAAAATGGGCTCCCAACTCCAAGACTGGGTGTTAAAGAAGCCATAACTGGCCTAAAGTGAGCAAATGCGGGATGCTGTGTGCCTCTCACACACTTATGCACCAGTGCTATTTCACCTGCTGCATTAATGATAGCTAAGCCCCTGTTCTCTGGAGTGTATCTGGTGCATCTATATGTCGAAAAAAGGGTAACGGCATTTACAATGCGGGCTTAACCATGCATGCTGTTTCAACGCAAGCGGAACAACTCTTGCCTTAACCATGCATATGCATGGTTAAGGCGAACAACTATTGCCTTAACCATGCATATGCATGTTTAAGGCAGTCAGCACTCTAGATGCAGACCGGATGGGTGGGGAGAGGAACAGGAAGGATCGGGACAGGAAGGACTGGGATGCGGCTTAGTAAGTAGGGTTCAGGCCGGGGGGATGGGTGTCAGGTAGCTTTTAGGGCTGGGTACCGAGTTTTAGGGCTCAGGGCGGGGTGGGAAGGGGCAGTTTTCAGGTCGGGGTGCCAGTTTTAGGGATCAGGGTGGGGGTGCTGGGTTCAGGGTAGTTTTTTGGGCTGGGGGCTAGGTTTTAGGGATCAGGGTGTGAATTTTGGTAGTTTTTAGGGCTGGGGCGGGTAGATTGCAGGGCTGGGTTTTAGGGCTCAGGGTGGGGGGGGCTGGTGTGTGATCTTTACCACGCATATACCTTTACTAATCATGCCATTACAACGAAATTTGTTGTAAAGGCATGCGTGGTAAAGGCCTGCATGGTAAAGATGCGGTCATTGTTAAGACCGCGTTGTTTAGGCATGCGCGGTTTAGGGAGTCATTGTTCCATCATACAACCATGGAAAAAGCCATAGCAATGGGGCAACAACAGGTCAGCTGTCGCTTTTGCCCTTTTTGTTTAGTCTGATTCAGGCTTGTGTAGTAACTTGGAAGCCGAATGGATCTCAGCTTCTCTCTCTCTCCTTTGATTTGATACTTGTGTAGTAACTATTCTGCTGTAAGCAAATGACACACAAATCCTTTTTCTGGTGGATGGTGACCTTAATGTAAGAGTACTAAATTACAAAATCGCCTGGTCAATGTCCAATGATAGATGTCTCAAAATCAGTTACAGCTGAATTGAGGAAAAATAGAAATGCGTCTCCCCTTTCGTCCATCAGGTGTGCCCCCTGAATATCGAATCAAAAATATCGATGGGACAGATTATCAAGGAAAGAATATTGAAAATATACTATTGACAGGTAAATAAATCTAGAATTTCTATACCTAATTACACATATATTCACCTACTAAGCACATATATCTTCAAGATACATAGATGTGGAGTTAGGAATAGTAAATCTATACATCCCTATCTACACTTACTTTTCAATAATTTGTCCATCTATATTCTGTCCTTGATAATATTAGTATGCCACGATATTGTTGGTGTCAGTAATGCAATGTGTCCATCTTGCTTTCTGGCACTCTCCTTTCAGCCGCAAACCTATATCAGATCAATGTGTTAAGAACCTAGGAATCAAATTGAATTTAGGCTTGACAATGATCAAACAGATTAAGCCTCTCTAATGCACTACCCTATGTTTCACCCTATACCTCTCTCAATATATCCTCTACCTTCACCCTCGGACTCATCCCGAACCTCATTTAACTACTATGATCTCCAAAAGAACCTTTTCTAAATTCTTCTCTTAGACTCACCCGAAAACTAATTTTACTACTATGATCTCCCTAATCCATTTCTAGAAACTCTCCCTCTTCCATCTCTCCTTTACTCATCCCAAACCTCCTCCTACTCCCATCATCTCCCAAGAAACACTTTCAGGACTCTTCCCTCTTCTATACCTCCATTATCCTTTTCAATCAAACTAACAGACTCACATGTCCACAGCTCAAATTAACTCATATTTCTCTGTACTAACTCAACACGAATGCTTTTGGGTACCGGAGTAGCGTGCTACTTGCTGAAAAGCACTTCACCGATTCGTCTAGGGTAGTAAGTGCTATATAAATACAATTAATGCGGGCCCTTGAATGGATTATCCATCTTTTCCCTGTCAATCAAAGATTAAAGATTGCCAATGCCTTTGTCTCCACTAGGCTTGATTACTTTAATTCAATATATGTTGGTCTTTCATCAAAAGCAGTCCATAATTTACAGTTAGTCCAAAATGCAGCAGCCAAGCTTGTGTTAAACATCGCAAAATTCAAATCTATCTCTGAAGGTGTACTCAAACTTCATGGACTACCAATTAGCCAACAGATTAAACTCAAATTCTAGTGTCTAGACACAAGACAATGTATAGCTGTAAGACCAGCACCCTTCTTAAAGGCCTATTTATTGAATATTTCCAGGTTCTGCAGAGCTCCTCTGCTGGTTGAGACACATATAAATGTAACTCTTTAAGGTTTTATGCTACCAAATACCAACAATGTATCTTCCGTGTTGGACGCTGGTCCGGTCTTTCTCGAATTGTAGTTGGCATCACCAAGAGATACGGTTTCAATCTTCTTTCCCAATTATTGTGTATTTCTGTCACCATCAAGGGTCCTATTCTGAAACTCTACATGGGCGCAAAAACACAGAGCAGATCCATTTTCAACATTTAATTTGATTGTCTAGGGAACTGGACATTCTGGATTTGTCTGAGTGCAAACACGCACAAAGTGATTTCAATTGTTTGCAGCATTTACCAAATAGGACGTACAGAAAATACGTGTAAGAGATGTGACTATGTTTGAAGAAAAATCATCATGGTCCATTTTTGTACTAAATATGCAGGGCTTTAAGTGGGGGAGGTTGAAACAGGTCTCCGACCTGCAGTAATTAAAACTTACTTTGAAACGTGTCCTCATCAGCACTACGTTCTACCTGCAAAAACGCTGATCGGTTCCTCAACAAGGACTGTGAAATCCCTGCGGGTAATTCATGTAAGTGATTCAGTCCTTTTTTACATTACACGTTTTACTTTATCTTGCAAAAACAGTTTCATGATTTTTTATATATTGGTTTGTTCATGGACTAGGACATGTTTTTCTACATATTTATAGCACATGTAAACTAATTCACACGCAAAAAAACAAGTCTGATATATATATAAACAAATAAATGCAATGAAGTTATGATTATTTCAGAGATTAGGACGGTATGTTTCACCCTAATTGCTAACTGACAGAATCCGTTGTCAAAGTAACGCCTTGGCACATTGAGTTTTATGCATCTATAGTATATTGTCATATAGATCATTGCGTTGCGCACCGGGCTCGGTTCTACGCACACCGCTCCGTTACTTTAGACAATTGGCGGAGAATGTAAAACAAGCCAGGGACGAGCGTGGAGGCCGCGTGATGAAAGAGCGGCCCTGGGAGAGGAGCGTGCCTCTTGGCTGGCACGTCTGGTGTCTCGCCCCGCTCCCGAGTGTATGTGCGATCCGCGAGACTTCCAGATGAGAGGAGCGTACATAAACTCGCCAGAAGCTGCCCATCAAATATTAAAGCCATCAGACGCGGCGTGCCAGCGAGAGGGTTCGCAGAGCCTCCCTGAGGTGCCGGGGCCTGCACCTCGCCTGACTGGCTTTCCTACCGAAGGCCTGTCGGGGTCAGCAGCCCCTCCGCGCCGCCCTGAGCCTGAGAGAGTTGGTACCCCTGATCCAGCGGCATTCGCTTCTATTTTTCCCAGCTGTAGATTAATTGCTAGGATTAGCGGGTATTAGAGGGCCTTGGATACCGCCGTATCTCCGAGAACACCTGAGCGGGAGGCTTCAAGAAATGTTCTTAAGAAATGTTCTTAATTATGTTTTTAGGCCTCCTGAAGTGGCTCTTTCTTGTACAAAAGATGAGCTCATGTAACTGAGGGCGCAGAATCTCCCCATCAAAGAGCCTCCTCCAGCTATGTAATGAGCATATTACTCCATATTAGGAGGCGATGGATTTGTGTGCAAGGGGCCTTCTTTGTCTACGGAAGCTGTCATTGCCGTGCACAGTGCGCAGGTTCCAGTGTGCCTACACGTATGCGTGTGTGTGTAAACATA
This sequence comes from Calotriton arnoldi, assembly GCA_963921515.1. NCBI lineage: Eukaryota > Metazoa > Chordata > Amphibia > Caudata > Salamandridae > Calotriton > Calotriton arnoldi. The sequence goes on from CAWUFW010000263.1 coordinate 3,081,701, forward strand.
ACTTTATCACCTTCTGAGGACAGTGTAATAGCCTGTTATCTCGAGATTTTTATATATTTTTTCATAATCCTGAGATTTTAGTGAGCTCCTTTTCAGATGTAACCCTATCGCCTTCCATCCGAAATTGAAAGCGCCTAGATACTACCATTCATACAGTCACTTATTGTATTGTAGTGTATTGTAATTGCATTTATATAGCGCTTACTACCTCTCATGAGGCGTCAAAGTGCTTTTTCGGCGTGTAGCACGCTACTCCGAAACCCATAAAGGATTAGTGGTGAATTAGTAGAGTGAAATATGAAAGTAATTTTAGTGGGGGATATGTTAGTCAGTTATTTGGATTGAGAAGGATAGTGGAGGGATAGAAGAGGGAAAAGGTTTGCATTATATAGCGCTTGATACCCCTGATGAGTCACACATTCTTGCACTCACACATCTCTTCACCCGCTCATTGCCTCATTCTTGTATTCACCTACTTGTCCACCTTCAACATAAATTTGCAAACCGCTGGAGAGTTGCTTTCAGTTATCTGCCAACCCTATTGGAAATTTCGTATAGTTTGTGTGGGATGTGAGAGTGCTGTTGGTACTGTCACACTGCTCCTCTCTCGGGGTAAGTGCCGTCAGTAGTAATGAGGGGTGTGAAAGTGATTCTGGCAGTATATGACTGCAGCTTTATTGAATTTGGGAGTTCTGTTCGTAGTATGAGACTGCTAGCATGTGAGTACAGAAGTAGTGTGACTGGCATGGGTGTGAGAAGGCTGTTGGTAGTGTAAGACTCAGGGCCGGACTCGGAACGCAAACCGGACCTGGCAAATGAGTCGGGCCGGGGGTGCGCGTGGAAAACACTGCAGCTGCTTATGTTACAGGGGGCCGATATTGCAGCTATGCTGCAAAACCGGCCCCCAGTAACAAAAACGGCTCCCCAGGGGTCCAAAACCAGCCCCCACCCTGGCGGCCCACCAGGGAAACGCCTGGTGCCTGCTATAGCCAGTCTGGCCCTGGTAAGACTGTTGCCCTGTGGGAGTAAGTGGTGTTGGCAGTGTCTGACTACTAGCCTGTGAGGGATGTGAGGCTGCTTCTGGCAGTGTGTGGCTGCCACTCTGTGACAGGTGTGAGAAGGCTGTTGATGGTGTAAGACTGTTGCCCTGTGGGAATAAGTGGCTTTGGCAGTGTGTGACTACTAGCCTGTGAGAGATGTGAGGCTGCTCAGAGTGATTACCAGTGGTTTAGACTATCTGCAGGCTGTCATCTTTTGAGTGTTTTATACATCCTTCTGTCCTTACATGTACTAAAACATGAAAATAGATGTCACTGTGTTTCTTCAAACAGCACAGTTAGCAAGGACATATTAACCATGTTAAAAGACCATCACCATAATTAGTACTTTCGATTATGTTTCTGATAGGGTCACAGTAACTGGGCCGGGGCACAGTAACTGGGCTTTGAGAAATTTGGCAATATTAAAATTGTTTATAAGAATCCTCATGCTGACACAGTGGACCATGAAGTAGTGGTCCTCATCATGGAAACCTGCATGATGTTCTCTGATACAGCCCTACAGTGGCTCTCCTCCTGCCTCGCTAGCTACCATCAGCTCAGTACAGATGGGAACCTCAAGTTCCGGTAAACAACCCACCTCCGGCAGAGTTTTCTTTGGGTGCCAGTCTCTCCCTCATCTTCCTCTACCACTAAACAGAACCCGTGAGATCCACAATCTGCAACAGCAGCAAGGAAGATTCATCAATAATCCAATGATAATCAACTACTTTAAAATCTCCCTGTCTGACTACATTCAGCAGCTCCAAATGCGTCTCTAGTGAAGCCAGAATTGGATGTCAAGCACCTCCCTAAATAAATTCTTTCAGTTCACCAAAAGCACCAAGCCCCCACAGATACAAGTGCGGCTACCCAACAACAACCTTGATGTTTTAACACCCCAGCTGACAGCCAACACAAAATCACTTGGATTCTTGGTTGACGTGGACATTTCTCTCAAAGACTGCAGTGGCGAGGAAAACGAGACATCATGGTTCTAGCTCTCCCTCGTTTAAAAAACAAAACACTTTCTTAGAGGAGCCGACTACAGAATGGTGGTATGAACCCTGCTTCCCTACCACAATGAAGGATGCAGCACACCTTCGTACCTGGCCAACAGCTAACCACCTTAGGTGGACAGTACCACACATGAAGTCAAAATATAGCCAGATTAGAAATGAAAGAATACCAGGAAGTAGAGCTTCTCCACCTCCACACCCAGGTTCTGAAACACCATCCATTCCACTTCAGAACTGTTCCATCGTTTCTGCAATTCACAAAGAAATGGAAGACACTTTTCATCAAACAGCACTATCACGTCACACGATAAGGACTTACATGCTACCTGACTGTTGTTAACAATTTTGAATCGCACCTTAGGACACTTGCATTCTATTTATTGCTAATACTTCCTAGGAAAATCAAGGCTATATATATATAATTACCAACATACAAATAATTCATCGCTTCCTATGATAAGTATGGCGTGATAAAACATGGTCCCTTCGGCCAGAAAATCAGAAAAAAATGTGTCGAATAAGACAGTCCACAAAACAGACTACAGCAGATGATTGTGTTTGGAACCTTCAAAGAAACAAAGGCTCTGTTCTGTTAAAGGTCAGGTCAGTTGCTGCAGGCAGAGAGGGAATGTGCACAATATGTACGTAAGCACCGCAGATCTTACATCAATCATGGATTTCAACCAAACAAACAGAATATTATATTGGATCATGTCTGACAACCAGGTGCAAAGATATTCTGAGGTGCAAGAAAAGGGCATTATTGTAGAATTGCTCCCCCTGCATGCCTTTCAGGTAGGAATATTTTCTTTTCCCCACACAGGCCATGGGACGTGGGGTAGTTGTGTGGCAAACATTGTGGTTTTCTTTGGAGGGTGATCCAAAATTAAAGAAGTCCCATGGATTAGTTTAAGGGTTTGAAATCCCACCAATCCAGTATAGAGGTTTTGTACTTATATGCCACGTGTGGGTCATTTTATTGAATGTTCTTTGCAGTGCCTAGATAATTGAAGGACAGACGAATTCCAGTGGAAGCATCAGTTTTGAGGAAAGCAGTGTGACAATGCATTGCTGCTCGTGCTAAACTCCCTAATAGCCCTGTTATTGGCTACTGGGATGCCTATCCAATCTGGTAAAGAGGTAATGAAGAAGTTGCCATTGGCCAGTTCAATTCATAATGTGACCAAGGTCACAAAAGCCAGTAAATGAGCCTCTAGATAACGACGTCCAGCACTGAGCTTTGTTGATTGCATGAGGAGAATGAATGCAAATGAGTTAAATTCTCTTGATCTTTTGGTTGGAGACATTTAATCGTAAAACCAAGAGGTGTGCTGTTCCTAACAGAAGATGGAGAGGCAAAGTCCTAAACGGGGGGAGTGCTCCTATAAGGAGCAAGGGCCCTCACACACCCGAGGGATGTCATGCTTCATCATAGGGCAGCTCCTCTTTGGGCCGGCGCTGCAATACCCAATGGGCCCCGCAGGGGGGCTCTTTACAGGAGATCTTTTGCCAGTGATCTTGGCCGGAGATGAGGCGGGTGTGTGAGGAATGTGAGGTGTATAAACAAAGGTGAGTAGAGTGTGGGGAATATGTAAATTAACAATAACTATGGGAACCAGCTGAACCAACTTTATTTAGCGAGTTCCATGTCATGATTAGAAACCTACAATACTTGCAAGAAGAGAGTCTAGTAGTCTCATCAAGTGTTTAAGTAAGGATGTCAGTCAACATGTTTCATGACCTTTTGTGTCTTAGAGATCGTGACATTTCTTCAGGACCTAAAAACCCTACTGGTTACTCATTGAGGGGCGGTTCATATCTGTGTATACAAATAAATAACCATACCCTCACCAAATACACCAACTCTAAAGAGGTTCCTCTGAGTGGGGACCAGGAGTGTGTAAAGGAATAAGCCAAATGCTCTGCAGTAACGGGGCACTCAATGGCGTCGCATCCGACTCATCCATCAGGTACGCAATTAGCGACCGTCCTACCTTTAGCGACCGCCCTACCCTCCGTGAAGTCCCTCTCCCCGTTTAGGAATTCACCTCCCCCTCTTCTATTAGGAACAGCACACCTCTTGGATTTACGGTTCATTTCTTGGAGCTCGTGTGCTGGACCTTTTCTGCCCCTGGTCCCTCCTTGTTGATTGGAGACATTTGATCCCCAAGATCCTCCTATGCCTGTCTGCCTAATGTTATAGACAATGGTGAGAAGATGGACTCCCTTGCACTGATGCCTCTGCTTGTATTTCTCCTCTACATATACCACTACAGACCACCAGTTGTACGATGGCCCACTTCAGTTTAGTATTTGGAACTGGTGCCTTCTGCTGGTCAGCATGATCAAGACATATATATGGCTCAATGGCATATTCAGTGAGCACTGGATGCGCTAATTTAGGGCACAATCTCTGCTACAGTTTTGGGCTGACTAGTGTCTTAAACAGCTTAAGAGCTGGAGCAGCATTTTTTTCCACCTATGAGAGTGGTGAATCGTTGTCCCTTCAACTTTTAAGGAAAGTTCTACTTTTGTCTGAAAGTGAAGTTGCATTTGCTGTTATATTTAAAGCAGGGGCAGCTGGTACTCTTTGAAAGTGGTAGGCGAGCAAAGGGCACCACCGCTTCAGAAAAAACAAAATTAGACAACCTCTGCCTTCAAAAGCTTAAATAAAAAATAAAAACCTCTCTCCAAAACCCCAAAATTAAGCATAAACTAATAACATGCATTACACATTTAATATATAAAAAAATAAAAGTAAATTGTACTTACCCACGGGCTATGACGCGTCCTCCTCGGTGTTCTCCTGCAGTCTGTGGCAGGAAAAGCTCACCTAACCAATTCAGACCCTGCTCTCATGCTGTTAACCAGCATGAGAGGAGCACCAGGATTGGATGGAGCGGGTTGCACCGAAGCTCCTTTAGGCCCTGGAGGCCTATGCTTCCTCTCCACCCAGCTGTCTAAGACTGCTGAGTGGAGAGCTGCAACGTGCGCATGTCACTTTGCAGTGTCTGGCCAGTCCTCCATGCATTCAATCGGTAGTAGAGGACACGCCCCCATTTCTCCTGGCTAGGGGGCAGGCTGGCGGATGCTGTGAACCGCGCTGTTTACAAAATAAAATGGCAATGAAATGATTTCATTGCCATTTTATTTTGAACACTTAGCGCGGCTCGCAGTGAGCGGGTGGTGACACCCCCCCCCCTTCACAAAGAAACCTCCGCTGATTGAAAGTAATGATAAAAATAGCAAAAACATAATACAAAACAAAACAACATAAACATAACAGAGAACAACATAACAAAATAGTAACTACAGAACGCACCACCACAACCAAAGTACAACACCACAAAAGACAATGCAATAATGCATCCAGTGGATAATTTGTAAAAAAATAAGTGTTGGGGCGGTCGTCAGGAGGCAGCTTGCACCAGCCCATTTCTCCTATTAGCGCCGCCTAAAACTGAACCAACTACTAACCCTGAAAGTGGTGAGATGATGTGGTGTAATGGCCAGAGCTGCCGACTTCGGAGCTGGGGGACCAGGTTCGCGTCTTGGCAGCTCAACATCCGGTGATTCTGGGCAAATCACGTAATCTCCCAGTTCCCAGTAAATAAATAAATATTATTAATATTAAACATAGATGAATGTGTCCTTAACTGGTGCTCATGAAAAGCGCCGGTGTTGATTAAGTGCCGGTGCTGAGCACCAGAAACCACCACCTCAAATTAAGCACTGAATGCAACACAAAAACATAACAGTACAAAAAAATGACACATACCACCAAAATAATGCAGCACAACAAATATCCACAAAGATTTAAACACAGATTACCACCTGCACAAATCTACTGCAGAACTCTACGTTCATGAAACAGTGGTAAAGCACCAAACACTACCTTACTTACATGAAGGACATTTAATAAAGCTAGTCAACAATGTTTTGTGATGCGGTTCATGGTTGAACAGATCTCTGAACAGAACAAAATGAAAGTTTGAGCAACGATTTAGACAATGCGCTCCATGCCATATATGTTTCACAATAGCCCGGAAGAATACTCGGCTCCGTGTCTCCACCTATCGCAACCCTTTCTTTTGCCGTTTTAATTGCCAGAACCTCCTTGTCAGGGAATCCTGATAAATGACCTTTGATAGGGCGACCTTTGCACCCCTAGACTGCACTCTCCATCAGTTTCGTAATGCTCCTGTCTGAGCTGCTGAAAATTCAATTTGGATGCAGGGTCTGGTTGGTAAATGTGGGATTATTGCCTGACATCTCATCGTGGCTACCTCCGTTTAGAAGGCAGTGTAGGTGTGAAAGTGGCGGTAATCCCTCGGGCCTTCAGAAGGAGGAGCGCGTGCATCTCTGACAGACAATGATTCCATGCCCCGATTCCCCACAGTAACAGAGGCTGAGTGACATAGGCAGCGTCACTGGAATTATATGCTTTAACAGTTACTGCGTTTTCTGAATAATCCGTAATCTGCTGCATAATTTGTAGATTTTAACAAACATTTTTTTTTTGTTTACAGCTGAAATGGCTCAAAAGTTACTACAAATGTGGCTAACTGTGTTGCCAACCAGTCAAAGGTCCTTCACAAAGGTTGAATTGCTTTTTGCTGTATTTGGGTTTTAAACATTTGCGCAGATAGTGTTAACATGTAAAAAAAAGACAAAAATTAAAATTTGAAATTTGACAAAATAATGTAGTTATACTATCACAAAATGTGCTGTGTTACTCCGCATAATTTGTCTTTTCTTGCTGCATAATTTTGACAACCCTGATACATGATTTCGTCCTCCCTTATCGCACAAAACCAGTGGCCCTGCCTATAAGGAAGCTGTGACATTTCCTACCAACTCAGTGGTAGGTCTGAAAAGCCGGGGCAGCGTCCTTCATGGGCCACACTGCTCCTGACAGATGGCTGACTCTTTCCCAGCCCACTGAAGAGATGGTTCGAGGCATGGGCTATAAAGATACGCTTCACAGGTAATACTTATAAAATAAGTATTTATTCTAGAGCATCATCTGGTATAGACTGGAACAGGGGGCGTGAATGAGCCAAAAAACGTTAATAAATTCAGAGTTGCTCTGAGCAGGGGGAACCAAATTATGTTTTGCCCGGGGCCCTCAAAATCCATAAGATGTCCTTAACCCATTGGCTTTTTAGAGGCCATGACCTATCTGGACACGCCAGATTTTTGTGTAGGGTTATTTTCATTGGCTTTTATTTATGTGGGCTGGTTAGCAACCAATATATGCCAATGTACCATACCCAACTATACTATTCCATCCTGTACCGAATCATAAAATACTATATATATATATATCATACAGCACCAGGACAGAACATATCAACATCAACTGAGTAAGGGTGCCATGCCACAGATGTGTGAGGGTGCTGGCACAGATATCAGCGTTTCTCCAAAGTATGTGGGGCATTCACCCACACCCTGGCATTATATCCTAGTGGGGTGCTAGGTGGCGCCTTACTGTTGCAACCGAAGAGGGTGATGCAGTTACCCTTGCATGGCTGTGACGGGTTTCATCTCTGAAATAGCAGAGGTTGTGGCAGGTCAGGTCTGAGGTGTACTGGCAGAGGGCTCGTTAGGGAGGGACCTATCTCAAAATAAGAACGCAAAAAATGCATACATTCAAAGCCATAATGTCAAACCATTTGTGGCGAAAAATCCATTTACCATTTTATTGACACTAATGAAGAAGCAAAAAACACAAAAATGATGAAAATGTCGGACACCAATACACCGGTTCCTGATAAACTACCGTTTTACTAATGTAGAAAAAATAAATGTGCTCACTGCTGTGTATGTTTCTGTTATTATTGAATACAATTATAATGTTACCATGATAGCTCTTTTTATTATTTTTCTTGTTATTCTTTATTTAATGTTTTACATCTCAGTTGTGGCAGTTTGCCTCTTCCGTCTGGACCGCCCCCAACAGTGGGCTCGGGCTTCCAGGAGACCCTGTTAGGTTCAGGGTAAAATAATAGGAGGCTAGCGCCTCACTCAGACTGTGGTGCTCAGTTGGAGAGCCGAGGTGGACCCAGTACTGGGCTAGGAACATTTGTCCAGCAGAGCAGGGCTTTAAGTGGGCTGGGTCTTGCCGGTGCTCAGCACCGTCAGTTCTAAAAAGCAGAAGCCGAAACGGGTCCCTATCGGGCTCTCCATTTTTGCCCCCACCCTCGGGGTGAAAAAAAAAATCTTAACTCTGCAGCAGGACCACCCTTCAGTGCCTTTGAGGTAACTTTAAAGAGACTCTTTATAGTTCTTTTACAGTTTCATCATTTCAGAACGGAAGTATTTTCAATATTATATGCAACCAAGCCATAGTTGTTGCTTATGTATCTTATGAAACTAACAGCCATTGACAAAGCCAATAGCCCTAGCTTGTTGTAGGTAATCTTATTGTATTATCTATCTGGATTCAATCACAGAAGCAGCAAAATGCCAGTCAGGCAGCACACTATGCTAAGCAGATATTTTTAGCTTACACGTTTTAAGCCACGCCCTTATTTGCATCGGCCAAGCCCCTTTGAGAGACCCCCCAGTTTTTTCATCCCACTTAAAGCCCTGCAGCAGAAGTTTGGGGCGCAACAGTGCCCTATGGTCATGGCAACAGCACGCATTGGGGAGCAAGTAGGACACTGCGTTGAAAGCACAGTGTAAATTATGTGCTCATATCTGTGAGGTTAGTTCATAAACAGAGGCAACAGGAGCTTGGGCTGTTCGTTTTTCCATATAAATGTGTCTGACATTAATATTGAAAGATCACCCCATAGAAAACAAATGTATACAATTGAATTCTGATAGCCCCAGCACGGTAATTGCACAAATCAGTCTCAATTTTCTAAATCTAGCTTTCATGCTTTCCATCACAGGGGCCTTAAGGCTGATTGGGGTCAGGACACGTGCAGAGTCTTAAAGAGTGGGGGATCTTCTTACTGAAGGAGAATACGCAGACGGTCCCGGGAGGGGTGGTATTCGCAGCACTTCTTGCCTCATTCATAATTCATGGCCCCAGATGTGAAATGAGATCCGTACACATGTTACAGCCACTTACCGGCTGGAGCGAGCCTTGTTCAACCGCAGGCGAGCCCGAGGACTTATCCATTTCCAAGGGATGCAAAACCTGACAAGAGATTTCAGGACGCCTTACCATTCACTTCTCAGCACTAGAATTCCCCACTGCGTAAGCTCATGCACTCCATCTTCAGGAGAACGGTCATGCCACTCACTCATCTGCTGGGACCTATGTCAAACTGCTGTATACCTGAGTTACACTCGTAACAAGGGTTTGCTTTCTTTCATTGAGAGCGAATAAGTCTCACAGAGTCCACTCCTCATCTCAGCCAATAAGAATTCTGATTTCTGCACACAATCAGGGTCCAAATTGCTGATTATGGTGTCAACAAATTTTGTTCTCACTTGAGTAAGTTTAGCTGAAGCAGACAGGCGCCTCATAGCCTCATATTGCCCAAGTCCCCATCCTTATGTGTCCAGCACTGAATGAGAGAAGACTCTTGCAAGGTCCACTATGGGTGATCTTGGCATGGACATCATTTAGGGCTCACCAGGGGTCACAGCTGCGACCCGTGGCTTGCCCCTTGCGACCCCGGGCACTGCCTTTGCGACCCCCTAGCCTCAAAGGTGGCACAGTCAGTGCCAAGAACACAGGGGTAATTCCCCACTGTTTATTTTCTGTCTATTTTTCGTTATACTAATAGTGAATACTATTGCATTATTCACTGTTTGTGTAACAATATAGAGCACAATAAGCTGGAATGGGACCTTTGGTGCCAGCTAAGGTAAGTAAAAACATGCCTTTAAATGTATGTTATGTGTGTGCTTGTGGGTGAAAGTGTGTTAACGTGAGAAGGGGTGTGTATGTGTGAGTAAGTGTGAATGTATGTGTAAACGTGTGTGAGAGATTCAATGGCAGGTAGTGCTTGAAAATGTCTGAGACTGGGCGTCAGTAAGTCTGAGTGAGTCATAATGAGCGAAGATAAGTGACTGCAAGTAAGTGAGTGTGAATGAATATGAATCAGTGCAAGGGAGTGTCAGAGAGTGTGAGTGAGAATGAATGAATGAGAGAATGTGAGTTAGTGAAAGTAAGTGAGTTTGAGTGACAATCTAGTGTTATGCTTGCAAGTCTTTCATTGGCCTTCGCCTACTGAAGGTAATTCTCTGGTAGAGACACACATGGTAAAATACCAGTGCTAGCATTCTTGGGGCATTTCTTTGAATGGCAGACACCTGTGACAAAATGCTGACTCACTAGAGTTAATTTATGACATAATGGACACCCACGGTACAATGCAAGTAATGACATAGTAAAGGTAATTCTTGGCAAAATGCACTAGTTGACCACATTCTTTTAAAAAACTGTCTCAAGGAGTGAGGGTACCCCCTAGTAGTGGCCTGGCTTTCTCATTTCACTCACTTACTCCAATTCAGAGCGAGTTTTACGTCCCAGAGCTTTAAAAAATCAAGTAGAATAATATAGATTGTATCTAAATTGGACCTGTGCATGTTGTTATATTAATCATGCAGTTCTAAAGGAGCTTCAGCGATGTCAACTATTGTGGTGTCATCAACGTTAAGGTCATGTGACAAGACTTCCTGGAAAAAATCAGGGTCAAGGGTCATCTGAAGTCAATTTCTGTGATGTCATTAAGGTTGACAGGCATGTGATGTCACTTCCGCTACCCCTGGAATTTTGGGGAATGGACGCCCATGGACCTTGGCCTCCTAACAGAAAAGAGGTCCCTGTCTTTAAAGTAAACAAAGGGCTTGCAGGTTGATTTATTTTTAAGTTGCCAGCCTTATAGCTCCACGTGCCCAAATGATGTGATTCAGAAAAAATAACTCTTTCCTCTTTGTGTGTCATATCTCTGATCTATCCAACGATGGGAGCACATTGAAATGCAATGCTGAGTGTTGTGCACAAGCGTGACCTTTGCATTTGTAATGTCGGTCAACCTCAGGATCAGATGTACAAGAAAGCGCAGATATGATCCATCTGAGAAGGTATTTCTCCTCCCACTACAGACTCTTCAGAAGTGCAATGGAAGTGGAATAAATGGGACACAACCATATGAGCTGAAACATCTAAACATAGAACTTGCAAGATGAGATTCTCGTCCCATCATTCACAGTTTCTATGGTGGCCCAGCCAAGGAGTCTTCTGAAAAGACAGCCAGGCTCCACAATGACAGTGTGGGGGATCAAGATCTATAGAACAGCTATGTCTTTTCTTCACAGGTAAAGGATGTGTATTGTGCTGGGCCTTTTTCAGGGGGCGGCGGCAGTGTGAACATTCACCACTGTGAGCACCACGGTGAGTTCGCCACTTTCACTAAGAATGGGCCCCTTCATGCTAGTAGTGATTGGCTTATATAAAATGATGCATAACTGTTTACTAATGCTGAATAATACGAGCTAAGTGAGCTACAAATTTTCAACTTCTCAAAGTACCCGTGATCGTGCACTTCACCTGAGGGAGAAGCATTCCTGCAACAAAAACTATTTGCCAGAAATTTCCTCCATAAAGAATAGAGTTTGCCTCTCCTGCAAAAACCTAGATTTGGCAGTTTTCATCCTTCAGCTCCATTTTATAAAACCATGCATATATCTAGGTAATCTGCCATTAGCCAAGGAATGAGATGGCACTTAAGGGAGAAATTCACTCACGAGTAAAGACATGAATATAAAACAGAACAAGGTACAAATGTACAAACTTTGCATCTAGGTTTAATAAAATAACAAAAAAACCTGTAACTTAGATTCCGACAGGACTAGTGCAACACGCTGATATCCACTACGAGCTGCCCGGAATTCAGGGAAGGAGCTCGTGGGCTGGAATTAACTCTTTCATCCAGTATTCCCAACCTTGAAAATGGGCATTTTGACATGAAGGCCCCACAATGGGGAATTACAATGCAGGACCAGTGGTTACTGGGTCCTTTTGTATCTTGTGATTCCTGATTTTGTGGCTTTTACTGCTGACATGTTCCACCTTATCTGAGCAGGGAGAAAAAGGCCACCAGACCTGCATGTGGTTGTACTTGGTGTGTTTTCTTACCTGGTAAATCCGGGCTTGATATTTCCTTACCGGGTACTGCTTGGTGTGGACCTGGCCACTCAGAATCGGCCAGTGTGATGTTCCCTCAAGCTCCCTTAGGGGGGATACAGCTCCAGGGTTATAGCTTGAGCTGACTTGTGATGTGGGCCACTGTGTTTGAGTATTTCAGAACTAAATTGTTTCCAAGCTCCTTAAGATGCAGATATCTGCAGCAAGAATGGTTGCAATAATGCTGGAGCAGCATCATTTTAGCTCCACCCTTGCACGTCACGGAAGTGCTATATTTACGTACACTTAGCACCCTATATTCTGTGTGCCTGACTTTATTAATAACAAATGAAGTATTTAAAAGTATTACTGAATTTCATTCACTGTAGAAACTAGAGATTCATAAACGCGAGCATGTTAATGTTTAGCTCAACCATGAAGAAATGTAGTTCTCTGACGTATTCCTACCTATGTTTCAAGTTATGTTGCATTTATTTAGAAGTGCATTTCACAATGAAAGCATGAACTCATTTACGGAAGTTGCATATATATTGCTGCATTTATTCTGAAGTTATACTTGCACATATAACAATGTGATCAAAGTGCACATTTAAATCTTTAACAAAGCTAATTTAACCAGGCCTGAATTTAAAATGCATTTGGTTGCCTTACATTTTTTCTCCTCTGCAGATGTGGTTTCAAGGTTTCATTAGCTAGAGAAAGGAGTACTATGTATTAGTGATAGAAAGGCCTGAGAAGAAAATGTTGGCAGAGACATGAATAGCTTACAAGCTGGAGAAGGTGTCTATTCATCATATAGCAGCAACAGTGTTCTATTCAAAATTGTGCGAATGTCCAGGTTTTGTGAGATGGAAAAGTTTGAAGATGTTGATATTGTGCACATCCATTGGTTCCTGGAAGGGTGGTGTTAGGGTCGAACTATGAGAATGTATCTGTATGTTTTAAGTAATATATGCATGGTTAGAATGGAGAGGAGATATCCCTTTTAGACTTTGAGAGTTACAGACCACTCTGCTTGCCCTATTCTTTAGAGTGTAAAGCTGTATGCTAAACACTTGTTCCCTTTTAGAGGTTTTCTACTGAAGTCCTCACTATGCTGACACCTTCGTACTTCACTGTCCTATTTCTTACATTTCTTTGGGATTCTTAATTCTAAACTATCCCCAGTCTAAATTTAGAGCCCTGATCAGATGACTTTAAGACCTTTATGATTGGTACTTATGTGGCTGTGCTGGTCACACATTGATGCTATTGAACTGGATTTACTTTGTCGACTAAGGCTTCCTCTTCAAATCTGTCTCCCAGCGATGCTTAAATTTGCACTGATTTGAATAATAAATGGAATAATAATAAAGGGCACTTATAAAGCGCACAGCAAGCTCAGGCAAGGTGCCCCGGCGCTGGCGCGGAAGACAGCGGAGTAGAAAAACCGGGTGGCTAACCCCTTTGCTTAAAGAGCCAGGTTTTCAGTGTCTTTCTGAACTCCTGCTCAGAGTTCAGCATGCGTAAGTGTGGAGGCAAGCCATTCCACAGTTTGGCAGTCCCCACCGAGAACGACCTACCCCCCGCCTGGCTTTGGAGAAGCAGGTAACAGTACGGTAGCATTGGTGATTGGATCTTAAGGACCGCTCTTGGTGGTACAGGCGAAGTCTCTACCTCAGGTAGCCAAGGCCCCTGCCTTGGTAGACACAAAACGCAATCGTCAGGGCCTTGTATTCAATCCTCCTGGCGACTGGGAGCCAATGGAGTAGTATGAGATCGGGGGAGATGTGATGGCGCAGTGGGACCTTGCGGATACGCCTAGCCGCAGCGTTCTGCACCATTTGCAGCCTTCTTTGAACTGACTACTGATTGTCATAAATCTACTTGACTTTAGTTCCTGATTCCTGGTCCTTATTGTGTGGCCAAATGGGTTACACAAATTTGAATTGTTTTGTTGAATGCTAACTCCCTTTACTCCTCAGTCAACCACAAAGGTCTGTCGCATGGAAATTGTAACCGTGTGCCAACGCGCCATCAATGCTTCGGTGTAATCATACTTCACTCATCCTGCTGAGACCCTATTGATTGTACAGTAACAGTAGAATTCCCTTTGAGGCTGCAATCTCGAAGAAGAAGGGCTTGTAGACTTTGAGAAGAAAGTTTAGGCCCCATGTCCCTCAAAAAAGTCTCATGTTAGTGCCTAGATTCACTCCAACATTCCTATGGCCTGCATTGCTTACACAAACACAACCTTTTCCCAAGTGTCACACATGTTCATAAGGCTGTTCATTTTCATCTTTGCCAGGCGTGGGCAATAGTTTAAGTAGCAAATAAAAATTAAAACTGATGCAAATTGAGCATCTTTCAGTAATAACGTGAGATTAGGTGCAACTGCACAATTTAATTATGTGCATGTAATATTTAAAGGTTTACTGTCAGAATCCTTATTCTTATACAAATATCATGGTGGATTTGATTCTTTATAAAATATGGTCACCCAAATCCATCACCAACCCCCAACAACTTATTTAACATTGAGTTGAATCTCCTCTGCCTTACCTCTTTGTTGCAGATGCATATGTTAAATGTTTACTGTAAGTCACTTTCATAACTGGCTCTAGAGTGTTTACTAACCAGCAGAGAGATTCCCGCTCTCTTGTAATGAACTGCAGCTGGATAATAATAAACATACCGCAATAAATGTCTCCATATAAGCTAATGAAAATGAGTCTCCAGTGGATATAATTCAAAAGAAAAGGAGATGAAAGCTGGTTCTCCCTCTGGTTGTTTCAGTAGAAGTTGTAGTTCTGTTCACTGCCCTCTCTTTCCCCCTGTCTGGTGGCTCTGGCAGAAGATAAATGTAATAACTTATTGCAGTAGATTAGGTATGTCATTTTATTATTAAAGGCGAGTAAGATGTCACACCTGGACTGAAATAAGGACATTAGAGACAGCTTTTAAAACAGTTATTGCAGGCCCTCATCTATAAAACCAAAATATATTTTTGTGCCATCCTTACCTACTGCAATATTCACCAAGGGTGCATTTATGCACAGTCACTAAAAGAACTAGAGACCATTTCCAAGTTTATAACTGTTAGAAATTGGGTTTCTAGCTGGCAGTGGTTTGCACCCTGTCCAAGTAGGGACCCACACTCTAGTCAGGGTAAGTGTAGTACACACTAAGTTTACCTGTGCTCACCCTCTGGTAGCTTGGCTCAGAGCATTCAGGCTAAACTAGAGAGGCAATGTGTAAAGTATTTGTGAACACGCACACAAAGTAACACAGCGAAAACAATGCAAAAGTACTCCACACCAGTTTAGAAAAATAGCCAATATTTATCGGAGTAAAACAAAACCAAAACAACAAAAATTCGACACACACAGTCAAGATATAAATCTTCCAAGATTAAATCAAAATGCAGTGCTTAGAAATCTATAGCTCCATCTGGAGCTATCTGGTCATGCTTGACTGGGACAAACCCAAAAGTTCAGTCTGACCACGATGAAGCACGGTCTGGGTACAGGAATCAAGCAGACCCCTTAGAGTACCTTAAATGCATCGGAAAATGAAAGACGATGCATCATGCAAAGGAGGTGAGGCATCGCAGAGGCAGATGAGGTGTCGGTTCCTTAGGGCGGTGCAGGGTCGTTGCAGCTTTGCAGCTCTGGGATGATGCATTGCGCAGAGGAGGTGATGCAATCTGTTGCTGTGCGAGGCCTCGGTTCCTGAAGGTGCCGGGGTGTCGTTGATGTGTCGATGTCGAGAGCGCAGAAAATCTATTCTTTGGCATTGAAGATGAACCGCTGGACAAAAGACGATGCATTGATCGAGATTCATGCAGGGCCGGGATGCGTCGAGTCGAGATGGTGCACCACAGACATCGGTAGTGTGTTGTCGAGACTCACTTTGCTGTGGTTCTTCGAAGGCGCTGCAGCAAAGTTGTGGCTGTGTTGGAGTTGAGGTCATTTCATCGCGCACTTGGTTAGTGTTGTCCATGGCTTCAGTGCAGACAGAGGCAATGCGTCTGTTTCACAGGGATGCACCAGTTCCGAACTGACGCTTTGATGTTGATACGTCGTTTTCTTGGTTACAGCCCCAAATTCCCCTCCAATGGCCCAGGAATGGGTTTGACACCACTTGGCAGGTCAGGACTCACAGCAGAGGAGCCCAGGCACTGGTAGCAAGATGCAGGTGAAGCCTTTGATGTCCCTGAGACTTTAGCAACAGGAGGCAAGCTCTGTCAAGCCCTTGGAGAACCTTAGACAGTAGAATGTAGAGAGCAAAGTCCAGTCCTCTCACTCCCTGGCAAGAAGCAGCAGGTAGCATGCCAACACAGCAAAGCAAGCAGCAAGGTGGCAGTCCCTCCTGGCAGCACAACAGCTCTTCTTCCTGGCAGAATGTCCTCAGTCCAAAAGGGTTCTGAGTAAATGGTGTCAGAGGTCCAGTACTTATACCCATTTTAGCCTCTGAAGTAGGGAGACTTCAAAAAAGTTTTTTGTTGTGCACAAGACCCTGCCCTTTCTGGTCCTGGCCCTGGGTCTAGACACACTACAGGGGGGCATGCAATTCTTTATGTGGGGACAGGCACAGCCCTATTCAGGTGCAAGTGCCAACTCCTCCCACCATTCTAGCTCAGGAAGACCCATTATCCGGGTGATGGGCCATCAGGATATGCAGGGCACATTTCTGTTCCTTTGTGTGTGACTGACTAGAGTGAATTCACAAAGCCCAACTGTCACCCTGCCCCACACGTGTATTCTAGGGACAGGCAGAGGCACAGAATGGTTAAAGTAAGAAAAGGCCAACTTTCTAAAAGTGTCATTTTCAGACCTACAATTTAAAAACCAACTTCACTAAAAGATATACTTTTAAATTGTGAGTTCAGAGACACCAAACTCCAATTTTCTATCAGCTCCCAATCGGAAGATACACTTCTAAAGTGTTACAAGGCAGCCCCTATGGGAGAGATAGGCCTTGCTGTAGTGAAAAACAAATTTAGCAGTCTTTCACTGACAGGACATGTAAAACTCAACAGTACATGTCCTACCATTTAGATACACTGCACCCAGCCCAAGAGGCTACCATGGCCCTACTTTAGGGGTGTCTTATATGTAATAAAAGGGAAGGTTTGGGCCTGGCAAGTAGGTGTAGTTGCCCGGTCGACATGGCAGTTTAAAACTGTCCACACAGGCTTTGTAGTGGCAGGTCTGAGACAGGTTTGAAGAGCTACTCATGAGGGTGGCACAATCCGTTCTGCAGACCCACCAGTAGCAGTTGACTTACAGGCCCTGGGCACATGTGGTGCACTGTACTAGGGACTTATTAGTAAATCAATTATGTCAATCACAGAGAACCCAATCATACCATGTTTTGGAGGAGAGAGCAAATGCACTTTAGCACTGATTAGCAGTGGTAAAGTGCCCTGAGTCCTAGAGCCAACAAAAAAAGGTAAGAAAAATAGGAGGAAGAAGGCAAAATGTTTGGGGATAACCCTGCAAAAAGGGCAAGGTCCAACAATAACAAATTCAATTGATAAACTCCACTATTTTAAGAACTAGAACTCAGATGTATTAAGCATTTCAATCGGCACAGATGCTCCGAATTGGCGTTTGCAACCATTAAAATGCTTTTTCCTACTTACTAATCCCATTTTAGGAGTCAGAAAATGTTTACAGACTCCTAAAATGGGATTCTGAATGGATACTTATTCACTATTTGAAAGGGGCATGTTGTAGACGTCCCTTCCAAATATTGAATTGGTATCTAATATATCAATGTTTTGCTACCAAAATCTGGTCCAAAAGATTGATAATTTACTGACACCTCAAAGGAGGTAGTAACTCATTCACAAAAGGGAAAGAGACACTAGGCACACCTTCTCCCTTGTGATCGTAAAATAAAGTGTTTGTTTAAGAGGATACATTGGTTCATGGAACCACTGCCTTCTCTTAAGCAAACAAAAAAAAGGAATCTTCTATTTTTAGAGGCAGTCTAGCTTCCTTAAATGAAAACAAGCTGCCTTTGGAAGAAAACTTTTGCTTTATTAAAATGCATTCACAAACATGGTAGTCTGCTGACCCCAGAAGGTGACCATCTCTGTGATGGCCTCCAATCGTAGTGAGCTGAGACGTACCTCATTAATATGCATGAAGGAGGTTTGATTCCAACCCACTACGATTCAGATTTTTACGAACTTACTGGGTAATACATAGGTCAGTTCTCAGAAATGTTTACTAGTCACAAACATACTGGTTGCAGTTTGCAGCCAGTATTTTGCAACCAGATATTAGTATATCTAGCTACAGATTCTCAGAGTTTGGGCTGCCAGCTTTATTTCAAACCCTAACTATACATCAGGTGTAGTATTGCCTCTAGATGACCCAGCCTCTAATATAAGACTAACAAAATCACTGACACAGATGGCCTCCCTTCAGCAAAGATAAGAGGCACAGCAAACAGTGGAAGCTACTCTTACTTGTGAATATAAAGGGCTAGAAGCAAACAGATCACGCAGCCCTCATACAAACACAAAACACAACCCTCGCCCCACAGGTTGCCGCACTAACTTCCTTCATACAGCATAAGGTGGAGAAGTAGCAGTGTGGCCAGAGTCAGAGTAAGCTTCCCTCATACATACCATAGCATCCCGCATGAACAGTATGGTTAGTGTTATTGTAAGTTTAGTAAATGGACACACCACAAGCATTATTAATAGCATTGAATGCTTTTCTCAAACAATCTGTAGGTTGAACTGGGACAGAGAATAGGTCCAGGCACCAAAATAAAAGTGACCTTTTTAGTGAATTAGATAGCTACAAAAGTGGCCCATGTTTGCATATTAGGGCAGTTTTGAACTTGAAAAGATACACTGTACAAGTGTTTTGCAAGGTAAGGAAGACTGCAGGCAATGGCAGTTTTATTATCAGGGAAATCAACAGTAAAAACCGGCCCAGCAGATCATAAAACAGGCCCACAACAGCCAGAAAACTGGCCCACACACTGACCTGTCAGGCCCTCCCGTTGGGCTCTTTCTGATTGCCCTATGGGCCAGTCCGACCATGTCAATATGCCCAGTTGGTGAAAGCTAGCCTCGTGCACAAGGGACTGAAAAATATGAGAGTAAACCTTTTCTCAATCACTTTCTTTTCACCTAAAATCCTTACACCATTCCGTTAAAACTATTTCTCTAAGCTCTCAGGACCCTAGAGTACCCTATAGTTAGTTTAGTCTGAAGACGGGTTCAATCAGGTCCTCAACGCTATACGTTAATCTGTAATATGAGTTTGTTCAGCAAGAGACATCACAACCAAAGCATTATTTTTTCAAAATTGTTTTGTGTCATTAAAAACTTGTAGAGATGTAATGCAACATTTGGAAACCAGCAGTCCACCACTATCAACTGGAAAGGAATCAATTGTGCCGTCACAATGATCACATTTGTCTGCCTCCCAAATGATAGCAAAAGAGCACGTTATTGAAATATTTTCAGCATTTGAACTATATTCCCCAAAGTCAACAATCTAAGAAGATGGTAATACCTATTCATGAGGCAGCACTGACTTTTAAAAATGTCTCTTTCTTAAAAAGATACATTTTGTTCCACCTTGAAAAATCTACCTCCAATATTCTCAGCATTTGCAGTAGATTGGGAGGCATTGCTATTGAAAAATTTGATTGAAATGTATTGCTGTGCATTCAGAATTGAAATCAGTCCACTAACGAAGATGTTTAGAATAGATAGTCCTCATTATATGCTATTAACTGCTGCAGTTTTTGTACATTTTGTTCCAGAAGCTAAATAAACAGGAAAGCAATATCTTTGAATGATGACCGTTTTCTTGCACACATTTCTTGTAATTAAATTATTTACCAGTTGTAGCATTGCAAAAGCCTCGTTGAAGAGCATTTCCCATTCCATTCCCTTTTTAGTTTAGGACATTTTTATATTATGGCATTGTTGCATACAACATCATGCCTCTCAATTCTTAAGTGATATCCAGAATACAATGATATTAGAGTAGCTGAGCTGCAGTTATTTCATTCTATATAATATAAAATCAAAATGCCTTAACGTGGGTGTATATAAGATTGAGAGCATTAATTTTTACTGTGGGAGGGGTGATATTTTAGAATTTACAAAGCGTGTGAAGGGTGTAAAATTTTGAGAGTCTTTAATCAAGAGAGTTTGAGAAATTGATTGGCAAGGGGTGCGTTTTACAGTGGCCAGTACTATATTTTGTTAACATTTTTATTGCTCTCATACGAAACAAAGTGTACTGCAGCGCCATCACATCAAAAGGGGACATAAACCAAACAAGAGTAATTTAGCGCCTACTTATGACTTTGGCAGTGTGGGAACGGGCCACCATGCCACCGCCCGCTCCCAAACCACCAAAGCCGTACTGACACTGCCCACACGATTACGAGTTTCCTCGTATCTGGCAGGTGGTGCTTTGGTGGTTCCACGGCGGTACCCATTAAAAAGGAACCGCAATGGGAACATCAAAGGCCGTTCCTGCACGGCATGGACTGTACAGTCCATGCCGTGCAGAAAAGGGGGAGAATGCACAGAGGGGGGCACAACATGTGCCCCCCTGCAGGCACCCCATGGCCCTGAGGAAACAGGGGGCCCTGTAGGATCCCCTTTGTTTCCTCACCGCAACAGTTTTGCTGGCCGGCCCACCACCATAAAAACTGTGGCGGGAGGAAACTCCTAATATGCTCGGAAGTGCCACAGCGGCACCACAAGCATATTAGGGCCTCTCACCGCCGCGGGATCTATGATCCCCAGTGGTTGCCGCGGGCCTGTGGCGGTCCAACCACCTTATTCGTAATACGGCAGGTGGATCGCCAGTCTGGCGTTCCAGGGACTGCCACCACAGGTTTGGCGGACCGATGGACCGCCAAACTCGTAATCTGTCCCTAAGCCACTCAGGAGTTGGTGCTTGTTGGAAGAGGTGAGTCTTCAGTTTCTTCCAAAAAGATCTGATGATGAAAAGAGGTTCAGTGGTATGATACTGTTTCAGTCTTGAAAGGAACAAAGCCAGAGTGATTAGTGGCAGCTCTTAGGCATCTGGTTGGGTGATATAGAATGAATAATTTGGAGAGGCATGCATTGGTTTTTGTTTACCATACAGAGGGTTTTGAAATAATATAAGTGATATGAGAGAGGTGGGGTCTGCAAACCCAGGTATTCCAAGAGCTGTATTAAT
Organism: Calotriton arnoldi; assembly: GCA_963921515.1. Classification (NCBI taxonomy): domain Eukaryota; kingdom Metazoa; phylum Chordata; class Amphibia; order Caudata; family Salamandridae; genus Calotriton; species Calotriton arnoldi. The sequence continues at coordinate 3,103,065 of CAWUFW010000263.1, forward strand.
TTATGATCAAATGTGTGTATGTATCCATCTTTGTGCACGACCCGCAACTCACACAAGAACATTTACAGGGGATTTTCAGGTTTTTTGGGATATTTATACTTGAAATTTACAATCGATCTTATTATTTTTATTATAAATGTAATTACTTTGTTACAGAGTTTAACCAGTAACAAAATGTTCCCTATATTAGTAAATAATTATCAGAGATGTTTGATTATAATCTTTCATTCTCGTTCCTAGGTGTTAAAGAGCCACAGTCAACATGTGTTTCCACCCTGTTGTGGTGCACAGGCCGGGGCTTTTTCAAGGCCTTGAGATGTAAGTTAATGCTTCACGGTCTGACAGGTCCAAAATAGCAGTCTCTGCTTAACTAAAGGCTGGTTAGGTTTGGCCTGAAAAGTACCTGAACTTTAAGCTGCAATATAAAAATGCTTGTTCCCATAAAGTGTCTTTGGCGGACGCCAAATATTTACCATCAACATCTGTGATAATTACTCATTTATATCTGACAAATGCTTCTTTCTGGTTAACTCTGTAACAAAGTAATACTAGTAATATGGATTTCAATTGCCAATGTTAAACATCCCCAAGAACCTGAAAAGGGTTTTGACATCAGTTGTTTGTTTAATAAGCATCCAATGGAGTGATTTTAACACTGGACAGATGAGGTTCAATAGCTTTAATCCATAGATGAGTCAGGCTGCAGACATCTTGTACTCTTTTAAGGTTAATGAAGGTTGCGGCTAGTATGGTTAATGCATGATAGTGCTACTGCTAGGGTAAAAGCAATAAGGTCTTGAGTTTAAAGTAATGGAAGCATCTTGTGCAAGCAGTTGCTGTGGATTTTTTTTTTTTGCTAACAGAAATAACCTGAGTGGATAGTTCCATGTTAAAGATCACTCCCAGATACACTCCAGAGTTAAAAGGAGTGGGAAGAGTGTGCAGAGCGAAAGCCGGCTGGTGGTCAGAGCCTCAACCTTTTCAGAGCCAATAAGTAGGATTTCAAATTTTGTACCATTAATACAGACATATTTTTCTATCATCAATTTTGTAGGTGTGGTAGACAATCCTGCGCATCACTTCTGATTTCTGGTTGTTTTGGAATTGTGATGTATATAGCAGTACCTGTGTGCTACATATGTTACCTGATATTGCGGCTGTTAAGGATCATTTCAAGGAGGTTATGTAGGTGTTGTAGAGAGCTGGCAAGATGGAAGATCTTGTAGGTACACTACAATTTAGATGAGTAATTCTTGATGGGAAAGGGCAGGGTTTTAGATGGCGGTTGCAGTTTCAGGGGAATTATCCAAGCCATTGGAGTACAACTAATCTCAGCCCAGCTCATAAATGGATTGCAGTCATGAAATAAGAAGGCCGCAGTCAACATCTGGAAATCAGCAGAGAGATCTAGAAAATACAGGTTCATCCTGGACCATCATCCTAGGAAGAAATTCATATTTCCCTGTTGCTCACCAAGGCAGTTTTTGGTGCTTTTCCTAGCTCTAAATTCCCAACTATGAAATTGTTGTGCACCCCCTGTCTTGCCTCTAACTGAGGCTGGACATCAGCTATGGCTCAGTCATCTGTTGTTTCAAACCAATGGAAGCTGGTGATGGTGTTATTGGCATCAATTTTCTTTTATTTTAAATATTGATGCTTCCTAAAAATGTTCTTGAACATGCTTTAAAATATTTTCTACAGTTTTAAAAATATTTTAATACATTGATGCTTTAGGAAAAATATTCATTGCTTGCATTGTGTTAAGGTTGAGTGTTTTTCTATATCATGCTCTTAAAATACACAGTTCAGTTTAGTGGCCACTTTTTGAGTGAAGGCTACTGGTGGATTAAATCAGGGTAAGTTTGAGACTAGCGTGGTTTGGTTGTGGAACCGGTGCCGTGCAAGGAACAGGGTCACAGCTCCTGTACCAGTTGGATTAATCCCCCTCTCTCCAGAGACTTTAAAGACGACCGGGCTTGAAGCTAGGGGGAGAGATCCCTCCCTCCAAGGCTCCCCACTTCATGGATAGAAAACGCTCCCCTTCTTTTTAGGACAACCTATTTTTTTTAATCTTCCAGAAGACACTGATTTTATCAGTTCCCTGTCCTGATGAGACCTCACAATGCAACATGGTCGAAAAGCATCAATCCCATAGTCCATGGGTACAAACGACTCTTAAGCTTCCAAACAGGGAACCAGTGGAGGACTACAAACAACCAATGCATGTCCACAGAAGGTTCTTTGAGTCACAGATCCCCTGATCCAAAGCAGGCGTGCTGAAGAAGATACGAGAACACTCTGTTTCCTACACCCTTCAGATCTAAAAAATTCTAGAAATTGGACTGCTTCAATACGTTTACACTGGATTTAAAAACTGTTTTTTGAATCCGTTATCATTATGATCATTAAAATTGTAACATTTGTTATTTCGGGTTATATGGCACATGGATAGAGAAGATTTTTGCCTTGATCAGAAAGCACTACTTTTATTCTTTGGTGATGGTGCACATTCTCACTTCACTTTTAGTTTTATGGTATGAAGAGTGTTGATGTGTCTTTCATTATATATTGACAATGCAATTTAAAAAAAAAAAATCGTTTTTATAAAGTATAAATACAAGGAAAAATAATGCTATTTGGAACATCTAATATGCTTCTTTTATTATATTGTCAAAGACAGATATACATTTTACGAGGGAGGTTTTTTTGTGCTTTGCTTCGAGCTTGTGGTCCAACCTCCTACAGCTTTAAGGACCCACCCCTTTTCGGTGCACCCACTAAATACACTTTAAAGCGGGCCCACTAAATACACACCACATATGGTTACATTTTATATTTCTTACTCTCCTTGGCCATCTCTCTTTACCGTTCCACAAAATCACCATTTTTTTCCTTGAACCCATCCAGTTTAGGAACTTTCTTGATGTAATGCATCTAGCTTGTAATTAACACCCCTATTGCTGTTGCGTTGGAGCCTCCCTGCTACCAATACCTCTATTTTAGTAGTGTTGTAAATATCTCATTTGACAAGTTAATTCAGAAGTAAAAGGTTTCCATCTGCACAGAGGACAGAGCTGAAGTCATAATGGTTCCTGTGCTTCCCCATTAACTGCGCGGCAACGTGTGACTCAGGAAGTACTGCCTGGAAATGGCTGCTTTGTTAACAGGGCTTTCACATCAAGGCAGATTAATAACCCCTTTGTCATCGTTGCGATGGGTGGAGGGAAGGGTGTCAAAGGTTAACAATCAGCAGAATCGGTAAATGAACAGCAGTGGTCCGTGCAGGTAAGCGCAGTGGGGCAGGACGGGGGTCTGTCGACAAACGACGGAATAGGAATTATTTATTTATTAAATTTTCTCTATTCTGTCTGTCGACTCCTCCCCTCCCGCCCTGCCCCGCCCTTCTGCATTTATCTGCACGGACCGCCGCTGTAAATGAAAGGTAGGCTGTTGACCTTCCATTGTGCCACATAATATGGTAAAATAAGTACTAACACTTGTGCTGGTTTTTTTTGTTTGCTTTTTAACGTTGTTTTCGGCATGGGGCAGTTGGCTAAAGTCTCCCAATTTCACTAAACTCTTTGTTAACCGCTTCGCTGCGGCCGGAATTCCGCCCAGGTGCTGGACATTCCGATCGCGGGCGTGGCTCGGACGGCCCCCGCGCGTCGTGAGCACACGCCCACCGTGACTCATGACGGCCGGGAGCCGTCATGAGCACGGAAGAGGTTAAAACAAAATGATCATTTCCTGCTATAGGAAAGTCAGTGAGCATGACATACTGGAGCAGGAAAGTGTGTATAGAAAGCAACGCTGATGGTGTCAGCAGAGTAGGGTGACCAGATTTTTAGAACCAAAAACTGGGACAGTGCTAGACATAGAAGTAGGACTAAACATTGCCATCTACCATACACATTGAAGTATCACAATGACAAGACTGAAACATTGGGCTACACAGGTATAATCTACAAATCTACTAAAAAGGATATTTATAAAAAAAAAAGCAGAAAAGTGTTTTAAAGTCTATACACCTTGCTCCATTTCAAAAATGTAAGACTAGTTAACTTTCAGTCTGATTTCTTTGCATTCTGGGACTTGTGGTATTTTATTCAATGATAAAATAGATTACAAGCACCAGAAAGCAAATGAAAAAAACAGGACTGGATAAGCTTAGGGTGACCAGATTTTTAGAACCAAAAACTGGGACAGTGCAAGACATAGAAGTAGGACTAAACATTGCCATCTACCAGACACATTGAAGCATCACAATGACAAGACAGAAACATTGGGCTACACAGGTATAATCTACAAATCTACTAAAAAGGATATTTATAAAAAAAAAAAAGCAGAAATGTGTTTTAAAGTCTATACACCTTGCTCCATTAAAAAAATTTAAGACTAGCTCACATTCAGAGACTTGTGGTATTTTATACAATGGTAAAAAAGATTACAAGCACCACAAAGCAAATGAAAAAAAACAGCACTGGATAAGCTTTAATTTGTGCTTTTGTATTCTCTGTACCATAGACTGTGTAACTTACGATGCCTCCTTTTCCCATCAGCCCAGCACCAATCCACTCCCTGAGCAACTTGGAGTGAACCCAGCTCTGCCACCAACGACCTTACCATGGCGAGCGTAGGCTCTGGCTGGGCTCTACTGCAGTCTGATTCACACCTCTTTAATACCTTCTGAGAGAATGAACCAGCAGAGCAGGCGGCTCTTGCAAACACAGGACTTCTGTCACTTGTGTGAGAAGTGGGCGATTGAAAATGTGAGCACTGCAATGTCGCATAGGCACTCATCCGACCCACCCCAAAAACCGAAACATATATTTAAATTAGAAAAAAGTGTCGGGCCCCGGGACAGTCCGTGAAAAACCGGGACTGTCTGGTAAATTCTGGGACATTTGGACACCCTCGGGTACGGCAATTCGGATTGTGGGTTAGGCAGGGTGGTTCAAGACACAAAGTACTGGTGGCTGCGGAGGAAGCATACAGAAAGGTTGGCCAGTTGTCTTTGTACAGAGGCAAGGAACTCACAACAGGGGACAGTGCTACTGCTGCCAAGAGTCACCTGCCCCCCATATCCTAATTGGCTAGCAACAACCACTTCCTGCTGGTGTAAAGGGCTGCTGATGCTACCCCTTTTTGGCAATCTCCAGGAGCTTCACAATTGCGTCAACATACTTTACAAATTGGGACAACCCTGCTTTACAATGGAGAGGACTCGAAGTTGCCATCTGCTGATGAAAATAATGGACCTCCTGTGCCAGACCACTGACTGCAGTAACCAGGCAGCCACCCTTTACCTCAAGGGTGACCACTAGGGTTAGCAGGTACCACCATTGGTCTCCCATTTTGACAAAGCATTTGCAGACTGAGAAGTCAGAGGGCAGCAAAGCACAGAAAGTAAACAAGTCTGCAAGAGCCCTTAATATTTTCTGTAGTTTCTTCTCCATTCCCTTCTTCCTGCAACAGTAAATAGGCAATTACAGAGTGGCTAAATGCCCGATGTCCTTTTATGGGGTGTTGGGTGTGGAGGATAAATGATTAATGTTATTTATACACGCAGATATTCTTCTCAACTCTGTACCTCATGGACTTTCTCCCAATTTCTTCCCTTCTCTGCTACTGACATTCTTGCCTCCTTCTTTCCACTCAAGACATTTCCCCTTTTTCCTGCTCTCTGCTTATGAAATCCCATGATTCATCACCTCCTTCCACCACCAATATTCTTTCAAGACACTCTCCATCTACCTACTCTCCCATTTCACCTTATTCCCAGAAGTACTGCCCTGTATAATAATGTCTACTTCTTCTGTCTCTAATTTACAGAAATATTTTCTTGTTCTCCTCCCATAACTATCACATAAATTCTCCACCGCCTTCTCTTCTCCTTCCTGACATGTTCCCATTGCCTTACCACCACCTCTTGCTCATGTTTCCTACCTTCATTTGTTCTTATGTAGGTATTCTTACTTTCTCCTCTAGATATTTTACAATTCTTCTCCAGATATTCTACTAATCTCCTCCACAGGCGTTCCCTTTTCTTGTTCACTTTCACACAGACATTCTTCACTTTTCCTTACTTGTCCTTAGACATTTAGGGTAGAGGTTCTCTTGCAGAAGTCTTTATGCACTCAGACAATTCAATATGCCACCTCTGTGCTTCCCAAAGGCCCATTGCCCCCTCTTCCCAATTGTTTCAGCTCTCACCTGCACTTCAATGAACTTACTATAAGAGTGGTCACAATATTTAAAGCAATGCCATATCCCTGATTTCCTCAGGCCGTTTGTGCTTTATCTTATTTATTTTATTGGGAGGTTGACAAAAAGCGTTCACCTAGCCCCAGAGAGTAGCTATGCACTGTACAGAGCAGTAGGATACATGTTCTAGGAGTGATATCTGGGACTATATTTAGAGCGTACAGTCAACTCAATTTATGAAGAAAAGAAGAAAAACATAAGATCTCAGGTGAAAGGAAGATTATATAAACCATCATAATGCACCCTATGATTCCATAGTTCCACTGGCGCTAGTGGGAGAATTAAAGCTTTAAACTTCACCCAATGTGTTGGGTGATTGAGGGAAACTTTGCCCTACATGAAGGTGGGCAAAGATTCCAAATGACACAATGCGAAGGTTAGCCCATACGGTGCCTGGAAAGGGTGATTTGCTGAACTTACATGTTCCTTTCAGGAAGGGTGAGATATCATGCTGTCGGAATTGGAGTGCATAATGTTATTTCAGGGAATTCACTGGGTGTAATTGTTACTATGAACAGGGCAATGTTTAACCATCCAATGCTCACAGTTGCCCTTTCCAAGAGTGGCATTGGCGACCCAACCGCTGCTCTGCAGTTGTCCACCCAGCCATTCCCCACCCGCGGATTCCCCTCAGGTCCTAGAGGGCAGGGCTCCAGCCCCAAGGAATCCATGTGCACAGCTGCCCAATGGCAGGGGCCCCCAGATGCCGCTCTTGGCCTAAGCAGCAGGAACTGTGAATCAACCCCCAGATGTTTAAGGCTTACAGCAAAAGCAGGAATTAGATTGTCAAAACTGTGATCAATTTCAAGTAAATTGCTAACGTAGTTCGAGCCTAGAAAAGGTAGTCTTTTGTTCCATAGCCATAAATGGTCCAAATAGGAATACAAAACAGCTGCGTGCGCGCGAGCTCATTACACCTGTTTCGTTATCAGATGGAGCGAACAATCACTACAGTGATAAGAGCCTTTCCTCGTCTTGTGGCAGATAAGGTGCTGGAGCATTGATAAGATAACGGTAAGGACTGCACATGGGAAGAAAGCGATAGCACTAACAACTCTTTCCACCTCCAACAAAATGATCAGTGTTAGCATTTTTTCTTTGCACAGAACAGATCTCAGAGCTAATTAGGTTGATACTGCTGAAGGATTTAATTTAGAAGTGAGTTCATTATCGCTATGAACTGTACAGTGAATCCAGTTTAGGGGCGCTTACGCAACAGCCAATGATAGCGGGCCGTTATTCCCAGGTGCAGGTGTCTTTCGGGATTTGCACCAGGTTCAGTGGAGTGAGCAGAAGCGGTGGAGAGGGCGGGGGTGGGGGCTTTGTACGGATAGGATATTGGCAGGGCACAAGTCCTAAAAAAAGAAGTGGGGGGACGCTGACGTCACGACAGGAAGTGACGTCACGAAAGGTGGCTTGCACCATCAGACTCATTGCCTCCCCTCGCTCACCCCTTAGATGCGATTGCATCAGAGAAGCCAGCGCATGAGCAGCAGCTCCGATCTCACCCCAGAGAGGCCAAAGAGTGAATGTGTGGCTCCATTTGCTCCAGTTATCGAGCTCCCGGTAAAATAAGTGGGGGGACGCCGTCCACCCGCGTGGTACCCTGACTCGAGCCCTGGATATTAGCACGGCCCTAAGAAAGCATGACTACAGTTTGGAGACAGCATGCCTCAAACACCCTTTATAGCCTTCATATAGCACGCCTACAGCATCACCTCGATTCTGAAAGGAACAGGTTTAGACAGGGCTTTAAGTGGGCCGGGCCTCACCGGGTCTGAGCACCGGCAGTTTTTTAAAGGGGGCCTATCGGGCTCTGTTTTGTGCCCTGGCACAGGCGATCCGTTTTTTTCCGGACTGCAGTGACAGCAGGCACATGGATGTGCGCGTGCTCACACTGCTCACTTCTCACTAGTGGAGAAGTTACGGCATGACGTCATGCCAGGTGAGCACTGTAAGGGAAGGGAAATCCTTTAAAGAGAGTCATTTTCTCTCTGGATTTCCCTTCTCCTATTGAAACTCAGGAGCCGCAGCATTGTCGTGGTGTCACCAGGGCTTTAAGTGGAAGCTTTTTCAATATTCTATACAAGCCATAGTTGCTGCTTATTTATCTTATGCAACTAACAACCATTGACAAAGCCAATAGTCCTGACTTGTTGGTGTGATGTTAATTGTTGTATCATATATCTGGATGCAATGACATAAAACGCAAAATACAAGTCGGATGGCACACTATGCTAAGCACAGACTTTTAGCTTACGTGTTTTAAGCCACGCCCCTAATTTCATTGGCCACGCCCCTTTGAGAGACCCCCCCCCAGTTTTTTCATCCCACTTAAAGCCCTGGGTTTAGAGTCAGCACGTGTCCACACAAAAGAAAAGGGGAAGAGGAAATAGTATGTCCTGTATCGGCCTCCTCAAGAAGTATACACACACACAAAGATACAGGACCTATACTCATCAAAAGAAATCTAGCTTTAATGGGGGATACCCAGGTGTATAAAAACTGCCCTCACACACAGCAAGCTGTGTCATGCTTCATCATAGGGCTGCTGACACACCCGCGCTAGCCAACGCTGGGGTGGAGCAATAGGGAGGGGTGGACAAAACAACATAGAATGAACACCTCTTCGAGGGGATCAAAAAGTGAGGAAAAGAAATAGCGCAGAAAAGATGTGATTAAAAACAGGTAAGAGCAATCCTAATCATAGCTTTATTGCTGGACACTCTCCCCTGGATTTAAAATATGGGTCTATCCGTTAGACCTGTGAATGGTGGTAATGTGGCCAATAATGGGTCACTTACCCCTCCACTCTGCTTTATATGTCGACAGGTCCTGACCTGTTCTCCACACTTTGGGTTTGCGGGTTAGTATAACAGGGATCAGTTGAGGATTGTCCTGATGAAAGCCGGTGTACTAATTTACTAAATCCTCATACGGCTGAAACATGTCGACATATAAAGCAGAGTGGAGGGGTAAGTGACCCATTATTGGCCACATTACCACCATTCACAGGTCTAACGGATAGACCCATATTTTAAATCCAGGGAGAGTGTCCAGCAATAAAGCTATGATTAGGATTGCTCTTACCTGTTTTTAATCACATCTTTTCTGCGCTATTTCTTTCCCCTCACTTTTTGATCCCCCTCGTAGAGGTATTCATTCTATGTTGTTTTGTCCACCCCCTCCCTATTGCTCCACCCCAGCGTTGGCTAGCGCGGGGTGTGTCAGCAGCCCTATGATGAAGCATGACACAACTTGCTGTGTGTGAGGGCAGTTTTTATACACCTGGGTATCCCCCATTACAGCTAGATTTCTTTTGATGAGTATAGGTCCTGTATCTTTGTGTGTGTGTTTAGAGTCAGCACGCCTACAGCATCCCTTTGGTTAGCAGAGAGCATGCCCACAACATATCCAGGATTCTAAAGAACACGTGCACGGAATCACCACGGTTCTGAGAGATCACGTGGTTCAGTGCCTGAGGAGTCACACAGGCCCCTGCAGTCACCGAGGTGCAGGGGGGCCCAACCCTTCAAAGGCCTCTCATCCTTTCAGGGGGGCCCATTCAGCCAATGAACATCTGTGAAACACGGGCGACTCAGGGCTCATCTTCACATGCTGCATGGGGGGCCTGTGTCACGCCTCAGGCACTGAACCTCGTGATGCCTTGGAAACGCCCTCTCAAAACCGTGGTGATTCTGTGCACGTGCTCTTTAGAATCCTGGATATGTTGTGGACATGCTCTCTCCTAACCAAAGGGATGCATGCTATGGGCGTGCTGTATCTAAACCATGGAGATACAGTGAGCACCCTGTTCCTTTCAGAAATGTTACATTACACCACTGTTCAGCCTACCCACAGCATCTCGGTGCTGAAAGAGCCCACCATCACCATTTTTCTAAGAGAATGCCAAATGCATCACACAGCACTAGGAGAGACCGCCCACAGCATCTCCATACTTCGACGAGAGAATGTGCACTACTTCTCCAGAGTTCAGACACAGACTGTTGTCACATTCTTGTTATTGTTAGTCTGCCCTTCCTAGGTTATAGTGACTCAATTTTATTGCAAGAGGTTGATCTGTTTACTTGAAGCGTGAGCTTGAGCGTGAGACACAGTGCCAATATTGGCAACACACTCCCCATCACACATACAGCAATCTCCTGATTAAATAAACACACAAGACGAGGGGGCGGAGCTAACTGGCGACCAAGATGGCCGCTTGAGCCGAGAGCTCCGCTATTCCGCCACACAATCCGAACAGTATCCTGCAGCTGTGCACTCAAATTTACGAGTGGATGCGCCTTGAGAACTACGGAAGGGTCGGGACGACGATCGAAGAAAGAACGGCTCCCCTACCTGGCACCGGAGCGTAGATACGGCGGGACACCGTTGCTTGTCTGCTCGAGATCTGGGCGTGAGAGACGAGTGAGGCCTGCGGCGGATGTCTCCCTTTGCCTCGGCGGACCGGGAAGATGTGTTGGACTATTGCGGGGCACTCGAGGTGAGGGGACAGAGGGGCGGTCCTGACGCCTCGGGGCTGCTGCTGCTGCCCTGGACGGCTGCTGAGTGACCGCACACCCGGAGGCTGCGTGTGAAGGCACCAACGAGCGGGACTGAGCTCCGGAGCGGCCCTGTCGAGATCGGAGACCGGGGGGGTGCCCAGGAGCACATCCCCTACACGGCGATAACGGCACCCAACGCTACTGGGGCCGCTGAGGGACGGAGGTCTCCCTTCCCCCCCCCCCTCGGTCCGGGAGAAGGAGTTTGTCCAACGCGGAGACATCTGCTGCGGGCGCTTGCGGGAGGCCGGAACAGATGCCTCGAGGTCCCCCCCGCTGTTACCGCTGACGGAGGAGGAGGGCCTGAGCCCACGGAGGCCGCGTGAGGCAGAGACAACGGGTGAGATAGAGCGGCGGAGCGGCCAGGCAGGGATTGGAGAGCTGGGGGAAGCCTTGTAGTACTGACACAGTACAGCTACGTATGCACCCGGATCACTAGACTTGGGTCTGCTGGGAGAGGTCACGGACATCCAGCGACGGTGAAACAGTGGGGAGGGGCCCCACCCCCCCCTACCACGAACTGAGGGAGAGGGCTGACCTCCGGCGGGGTCTGCTCCTGGCGGTGTACCTACGCGCCCCCCCCCCCATCCCACCAGAACATAAACGGGGCTCTGCTGGGTGCATACAGGCAAATTCACGCATTTCCCCGGACTAGTACGGGCTGCCCACTAGAGTGTTGCTCTCTTCGACGGAGAAGCTGCGGAGGTGCTGCAGGCCTTCTACAAATATAAGGAATCTTCACATGCATGGTGGGGAGAGTTACCATCTACAGATCTCTGAATAACTATATACTTGGCACTAGCTGGTTCGGGAACCCCCCTCCCCCGGGCTACTGCGGGGCGGCGGCGGCATACCCGAGACACCAGCACTATACGGGCGGAATTGCCAACTGAACCAGGAGAGACACACGTGAGCAGACAGGATGGGTCGGGTTGACAGAACACAACCAAAACTGTCGTTTGACCAGAAGCGGTCCAAGCCTGACGAGACCACCACTGAGGAGGGCGCTGGGGCCCTGGAACGAGGCACGGAAGACCCATCACCGGACATCCGGGGTCTCTTAATATCCATGGAAAAGAACCTTCAGAGCGGAATATCCTCTTTGGGCACTAAGATGGATGCGTTAACCTACAGAATGGACCGCATGGCCGAGAGACTGGATAAGCATGCGGAACGGCTCGATATGTCGGAGCGTAGACTAACAGAGACGGAGGAAGCACAAACGGTGCTGGATACTGAACACAAGCAGCTGGGAAGGGTGCTACAGGTTCTACAGGATAAAACAGAGGACCTGGAGGCCCGTTCCCGGCGCTGTAATCTACGCATCACGGGCCTTCCGGAGTCCACATCAACGGAAACATGGAATTGTTTACAGAACGCCTGCTGAAGACACTCCTGGGAGACTCCGCGTTCTCAGCTATGTTTGTGGTGGAGAGAGCGCACCGCTCACTTGGTCCGAGACCAGCGCCGGGGCACCCCCAGACCAATAATAGCGAAATTACTAAACTATAGGGATCGAGATGCCGCGCTGAAACTAGCCCGTGAGAAACAACCGCTACGCTTCGAGGGGTCGACGATCTCACTGTTCCCAGATTTCACAGTTAAGGTTCAAGAAGCAAGACGACTGTTTGCGCCCATGAAGAGACAACTTCGCGAACTTGGAGCTGACTACGCCATGTTGTACCCTGCGAAGTTGAGGATAAACCGGCAGGGCCGTTCGCATATATTCACAGACCCAAAGGCACTGCAGAAAGTGCTGAAAGACTGGCAGAAGGAGAAGCGGCCAAACTTGGAACAGCACCTTCTTGATGAGGCGACAGGAGGCCAAATAGATGATCAAGACTGACCAAGCACTGGTGACGTTGATTGTTGAGTATGGGTTAATGCCGTGGGAGGGGAAGGGGACATCTTTTTTCACAATAGTTTAGTGAAGTAAATAGCGGCCTAACGTCGCTAGTATTGGGAGTTACCGATACCTTAATTAACAACTGTTTGGCGCACCTAGCGTCCTCGCCAGGTCGAAGAGGTGGGCTATGATAACTTATAAGGGAGTGTTGATGCAAGAGAATTGCAGATTTATTAATCTGCCCACTACCCTATAATGTCGAGAGACGGAGTGAAATGACTGCTTACCTTTGCCCGCCTTGGTTTCTACTCCCTATGAGTCACCCGGGAGGAGGAACTCATTATGGTACTGCAACACACTAGGACCCTGAGGTGTGGGACGATTTTATTCTTCGCTATAGCTGCAAATATATACAGGGGCGGGGAGCGGAGTGCGACCATCACAGGTCTAGTTCTCTCATTGGTGTGCGAGTTACATCCACCCCTATGTGTAGCACACATGGAAAGTTTTTTGATGTTGGGGGAAGGGTGGGTTTTCTGTTTAAAAGGGAGGGAAGGGCTCGCGGCCAAGTTGGGGAAGGGCAGGCGTGGGAGGGGGTGGGGGGATGCTTGCTGCAGGGTTTGTTTATGTTGTTTTATTTCATGCACCTCATTGTTCAGACTTGGAAGCCACTTGGGAGGGGATGCAACAACCTAGGGCAGAAGTGGGTGGAGGGGGCACATGCTGCAAACGTTTATAGGCATGTCTCGTGCGGCACCGGCCCATGACGCATGGCCGCGGGGTAACATATTTCTGATGAGATCATCCTTAATACTACTTGACTACGAGACTCAATATGGCAGGGACACTGACGACTGAACACGACCCCTTACCTGACTCGTTGACCCTGATCACTTGGAATGTACGCGGCCTCAATGACCACCGGAAGGTCCGTAAAATCCTTAGCTATCTTTACAGACACAAGGTCGACGTGGCCCTTTTACAAGAGACTCATCTACACCCGGACAGCCCCATTTTACATACCAAGGGACTGAGGGACAACATACACGCTGCGGGCTTTACTTCACACGCTAGAGGGTACTGACATGGGTAAACCCGAAGTCATCAATCACACTGTCCCCTCTAGAAACAGACAGAGAGGGAGATTTGCCCTATCCAAATGCTGTGGGAGGGGACTGGAGCTTTACCTTCTAAATGTCTATGGACCGAACTTTGACTACCCAGACTTTTATACGGGATTGATGACTTTGTCCCAAACATATGCTCAGGAACATATCTTGTGGGGAGGTGATTTTAACTTTGTCAGAAACCCAGCCTTAGACAGGTCAGATGGCCCGGACAGACGCCCCTCGGCGTCTGCCAGAATGGTGGAGACGTCCCTGATGCGATTGAACATGTGCGATGTATGGAGACACAGACACACCGCACAAGGCGGGTATACGCATTACTCAGCACACTACAATGTTCACACTAGAATAGATTACTGGTTTTCATCATTGCAACTATACCAACAAATACGGGCATGTACGATCCTACCACGCACTTACTCTGATCATTCGCCACTGCTGCTAACACTGACCACCCCAAAGAAACAAATACCGCCGTTCTTGTGGCGTTTCCCGCCATACTCCCTGCTGGACACTGTATTCAGAGAGGATCTAGCTAGATCCATTCTTTGAGATAAACGTGGGGTCAGTGGATTCATTCCAAACGGTTTGGGAGGCATTTAAGGTGTATATAAGAGGGGTAACAATCTCGAAACACGCGGGGGTCCTCAAGTCGATACGTAATAGATTGAAGACCCTAGAGAGTAAACTGAAGGACCTTGAGTCCACACACATTACGGACGTGAGCGAGGAACTCACCCTAGAAATAGCACAGACACTTCGAGAATATCACGAAGAGGCGGACGCAGAAATAAAACACCTAGGGAAATATGCCACAGCCCGAACCTATGGCGAGGGCGAACGGCCGGGGTCGGTTCTAGCGCAGATCCTAAAGCAACGCAGGGAAAGAACCACAATACCAGACATCAGACCACAGATGGGAGACCCCCGCTCACAGAGGCACAAGTGGCGGAGCAATTCCGAACGTATTATGCGGAACTCTATTCCTCCCGCGGCCACTGCTCTGACGATCGCATATTAGACTACCTGACGCACATGGAACTTCCGCGCCTCTCCAACACGCACCGGGAATTCTTGATGCGTCCGATTGAGAGAGAGGAAGTAGTCCTAGCACTCTCGGGTATGAGAGCGGGGAGCGCACCGGGAGTGACGGTCTTAATGTCGCCTTCTATAAGGCATTCCAGGATCTCCTTATCCCGCATTTACTCACACTGTTTGAGGATATATGTATTTCAGGAACGATGCCTCCGACAATGCAGGAAGCGATTTTAGTTACCATACTCAAACCGGGGAAACCCCCGGAGGAATGCGCTTCATATAGACCACTGTCGCTTATGAACGTGGACGTAAAAATTTTTGCGAAGCTGCTGGCCAACCGTCTTGCCCCGCTTGTCACCACCTTGGTGGCACCGGAACAGGCGGGATTTGTACCCAGCAGGAACCTAACATATAATTTACGAACCGTCTTTGCTGCCCTACAGCATACAAGACCGGAGATCCCAGCTGTTGCAGTCTTTTTGGACATGGAAAAGGCCTTCGACTCCGTCGAATGGCCCTTTATGAGGCAGGTCTTACAACGCATGGGAGTGGGAGGGGTCTTCCTACAACTCCTCGCGACACTCTATTCTTCACCCACGGCACGCATCCGCGTTGGGTCTCTGGTAACTGATCCCATACGAGTACATAGGGGTACGAGACAGGGCTGCCCACTATCACCAATATTATACGCCTTGGCGGCAGAACCGCTAGCTTGTGCACTGAGGGAATACCACGGGCACAGGGGCATACGTTTCCCAACTATTGTTTAATTGTCTCCACGTATGCTGACGATACGCTTATCTATGTTAGGAATCCCGAGACCAACCTCTCACCTGTGCTTCGCGAGGTGGTTCTTTTTGGCTCTCTATCAGGTATAAAAGTCAACTGGAGCAAATCCATTATGTTTCCCATTACCCCAGTAACGGTACGATTTGAGTCGGAATACCCCCTACAATGGACCACTGAGGCAGTGCGATATTTAGGCATCCGCCTACATACGGACTCAGAGGTTGTCCTTAGGGAAAATTATGGCGTGGCCATCTCCAAGCTGGAGCAGGATGTTGACAGATGGATTGGTCTCCCCCTATCGCTGTTGGGCCGAGTATCCATTATGAAGATGATAGTCCTGCCTCGCTACCTCTTCCTCTTTATGAACATACCCATGGTTCTGCCCAGAACATTTCTCCAGCGCTTACACTCACTAATGGTGAGACTGGCATGGGCGGGCAAGCAACCGCGTGTTGCTTGGAAGATACTGACACTACCATATGAGATGGGAGGTCTTGGTGCCCCAGATTTGGAACTATACTATAGAGCTGCCCAAGGCTCGCATGCCTATCATTGGATACACGGACCCTCGGATATTCCGCACATACGAATTGAAACTATAGTCGCTTCCCCCAAACCTCTGCCTGCCCTGCTATTTACGCCTCGAGATAGGCGCACAGGTATAATTGACTCTATAAATTCAGTGACGCATGCCTGGCATCATATCATGGACGTACAAGCAGGCAATATACTATACTCCCCGTTAGCCAGACTAGATTGGTGTCGATGGTTGACTCCAAGTACAGACAGGGGAGTCATAACTGCGCTACAGACGCTAAATGTGTTCACTATTGGAGACCTCTTTGAGGAAGGCACTGCCCGTACCTGGGAGACTGTCACAGTGACTGATGCGATCCACACACCGCTTGCACAATTCCAATTCCACAGAATTAGACATGCTCTCAGGGACTTGCTTGGGGAGGACATGGCGGAACCGTCAGAAGTGCTAGCTCTGACTGCTATAATTAAGGCACAGTCCCCAGCGAAGTTGGTATCTAGAATCTATCACACAACACTATCTAACAGAGAAGGGGACTACACTAAACCGAGACTGGCATGGCAGCGGGACTTACGAATGGACCTGACTGACGACAAATGGAGATATTGCTGCTCAAACACCAAAAGAATTTCACTCAACGGACGTCACAGACTAATCCACTTTAAATATCTCAATAGGGTTTACTACACGCCGGAGCGATTACACCGCTATGGCCTCAGAGAAACACCTCAGTGTGAAAGATGCGGGGAACAGGTGGCAGACTTTATGCACACTGCCTGGGTCTGCCCGAGGGTCGCGCACTTTTGGGGAGATGTATTTGCGGAAATTAATCGCATCACGGACATGAAGCTGACTCCGGACCCGGCCCTAGCCTTGCTGGGATATTCCAAACCCCTACCCAAGACTCACAGACGACTAATAGACATGGCACTTCTCCTAGCGAAGAGATGCGTGGCTCTCTGCTGGCTGCGCGGCCCGACTCCTACATTGGCGCAGTGGTCCAGAGAGATGCTGTATTGTTGCACCCAAACGGAAATCTATAGCGAATTATTACCACCCCGCAACAGGCCCAAAAATTACTGGACCCTATACATGGTCAGTAGAGCTGCCCTGACGACTACTGAACATGACGACAGTACACCGCAGGTGCCGACCGGACACGACATGACCGACTACACTGAGTGACGGAATCACTAGAGGAGATTTCTTAGCCATACATGATTATGTCCGACGAGAGAGAGGTTATGCTGCAGAGGGACTAACTGTTTTTATCGGAGCCACATCGGTCAGGATGTTAGATGAGCTACTCCTCCCCTATTCACTTATACTCTTCACTTATTAATACGATGTTGTAATGTAAGATCATCAGACGAAGGTTGAAGTGCTATGCAACTTGGTACATGTCACAGCCTATATGTCAATGTGCTGATTATTATTTGTTTTATCTGTTTAAAATGTTAATAAATACATTAAAAAATTTTTTTAAAAAAATAAAAAATAAACACACAAGACACCTTTTTCATGGAGAAAATTGCTGCAGGTTTATTTGCATACCGAAATATGCCAACATGGTGGGTCAACTTACGGGCGATCCAAGGGCAGGCAGCCCCTCTGCTGCCTGCCCTCCTGAAGAGCCAAATTGCACCGTGGCACTAACCAATTGGTGCTTACCAATTTTGGGGGAGGGTTTACCCCTTCCCACCTGTGGACCGCCAGTCCACCCATCTACTCACGCCCCTTGAGGGGGGCGGAGCATATCCAGGCAGCCCCCGGTTGCTCAGGTTTACAACTGGCCGTAGGACTAGCGGGCGCCGTCGTTCCTCTAGGGTCCAACGCGAGGACTTCCTGGGGATATTTGGCCCTTGCACCCTTGTTGTGCTCCTGAAGAGGGTACCCCTATGTACCTTTCAGCCTCTGGATCGCCCTGTAACTCCGCCACAGCTCTGGGTGTGGCCACCGTCACAACCAGGGCCCCCCACCAAGGCATGCATTCTTACCTAACAAAGCCAAACCCCCTCTGTTCAGTGATTTTGCGCCTGGCCCTGTTAACTCTCCTGCGTGAGGTTTCCACGGCATCCCCTGACCGGGCCCCTATCCACACCAAACATGGGGGTATCTCTGACCACCATCACTCACATGCCCCCACTTGGTTGCTTAACTTACACATGGAGGATTACCTTTCTTGCAGCAGTGCCCTCCTACCTATAAAAGTCAATTCAGTGCCTCCCAGGTGTGTGACCAAAATGTTGGGAGGGGAGGCACCCCCCCCCCCAGTCTGTGCCGCAGCTTCTTCAGCAGGCTGTTCCAGCGCATGCCTGGGACCCCCAACCAAATTAAGTCAGTGGTGGAAAACCCATGCCTCCATTTCCTGCATTCCGCCCATCGTGCCACTCTCAAGACGCACGAAAGGCCATTCACCCAGACCGTTGATCCTGGCGAAATAAAGGAATGCTAGGTTGCTAAACACCTTTATTGAACCCCTGAACACCATTCCATACAACTACTCAAGGTTGCGCATAATTTCCCACCATAGCCTTGCACCCCACCAAACATCTGATGCATCACAGGGTTGCCTTCTGTGTACTCAAAATTTGCACTGTACATCATTCACTGTAACCTGTCCTCTGGCCACTCCCCTGGGTGGCTTACGGACGGATGTACCGTTTAAAACATTGGGATTCCCATCGTCCCACCTGCATGATGCGCACCGCTGACATGCCCGCCCAGAAGGTTGCAGTCGCTGCCCCTATCCTGAAAGAGTGACTGCAAGAGCTCTTGCCAGGACCCGCATTGCCTGACATTGTTAAGCATGCCTACATTACCTGTTCAACCTGAAATTTGGTAAGGGGCGTGCAAGGCAGCATGAATCAGTAAATAACCCTCTCCAAAAGGGTGAAGGGCCAGGTCGGGGGCGATCAAACCTACTGGGCAATACCTCCTATCCCCCAGTTGGAGCAACCAGATCACCCTCCCTAGCCCCGCCTGGTCCGTTTTTGATCTTCTCACTAGGATTTTAAGGGACGCCCCAGAGAACGCTGCGTCATGTCCCCTTAATGCCGCTCCAGATGTATCTGTTTTGGACCTTGCCACTAATTAGCTGATTCTCAGGGCCCCGAAAAAATGCCAGGCTGCAAGTTGCACATCTGACTGTGATTTTTGCTCCTGAGTCGCGCTGCTGATGTTCCCACCCTAGCGTGAGTAGCCCACTGCAAAACTTCTGCCCTTGTGTACCAGGATGCAGACCAGTGATAGAAAAGCATTTGGATGGGGAGAACAGGAAAACTGTATGTACAACATCCGATCCCCTTCTGACTGCGGGCTCTAGTTGGGTGCTGTGTTGCGGTATTTATGCTCCCACCCTACTGTGATGAGTAAAAGCTCAACTATCCGATGAGCCTGGCAGTATTTGACCTTAAGCAAAGGAGTCCTCGTGTACTTGCCGTGAATCCCTCCTTCTTACAGGAATTTTGCCTGTTCCATTTATCTATGGTGTTTGCCCCCCGACTTCCCAGGCTGTTTACTGCTAACCATGTGAGCAGCTGCTGGCGTTAATGTTGGAAGT
The DNA here is from genome assembly GCA_963921515.1 of Calotriton arnoldi. Taxonomy (NCBI): domain Eukaryota; kingdom Metazoa; phylum Chordata; class Amphibia; order Caudata; family Salamandridae; genus Calotriton; species Calotriton arnoldi. The sequence goes on from CAWUFW010000263.1 coordinate 3,122,791, forward strand.
CTCCCAGTTGCCACCTGAACTTATACACCGCCTCCTAATGTGCCACGTTGAAGTACCTAACTTATGACTCTTCACCTAGGAAAGCTACAAAATTGCATGGGTCATGAGAACCGTCAAAAGCACAACGTTTTTACATGGACATACCTCTAAGTGAGAATGGATCTACCCAGCCATAAGCCCAGAGATCCACCTGCATTAAACCCACAGATGCACCTTTGAGGTATGTTAACCTGCCCCAGAAACTGCTTCTCCGTGCTCCTGGTGTAGGAGCCTGGCCTGGAGGTACAACCCCTCCGCCCCTGAAACTCTCACTGCTATCAGCTGGCTGAAGCTGCGACTCAATTCGTTACATTTGTTTGCCCAGGCCTGTAGAAAGTAAATTGTACTCCTTTCCTGCGGAGTCTGGGTGAGCTTAAGGTGGGTGGGGGGACTCGTATCTGGCTTCGCAGTACCCGAGTTATTGTTTTGACCAATTTATGGTACCCATGCTTCTGAAACTGGCCCTACAGGTCTCTGACCCTCCCTTGAAGCATGAACCTGTGGCTCTTAACTAGGAAACCTGTATGTAAGTGCCAAACATGACGTGTAAATAAGAGCGCCGTCAACTTGACCCTGTGTAAATGCAGTACCCACCGAGGGTGAATAGTCCTAACGCTTCCATCTTTTAAAAGCAAGGACCGCCCCACACCAGCAGTGCTCAAACCCTCCCGAATCATGGTTCTTTGCACTGTCGAGGTTAGCCTGGGCGATTGTTTCCTTGAAGTCTAGTATGGGGCCTGCTTCACACTTAAAGAAATGCCTACTCTCTAGAAGGAAAAGATGCACAATAGAGCTGGCTGCTACTAATGTTACCCACGCCTGCCTGTACTAGGCTCAGAACGGGATCACTTGCTCTATAATTCCCTAGATCCTTGCCTGGCATTCCATTATGCCCAAATATACAAAGCGATAATGGCTCCCACGGTCATCCTGACCCGAAAGCCACATCAAACCCGCAGAGACACGCTGAGGTATGGTAACCTGCCCCAACTCTGCGGAAACATTAACATGTGCGAGCTTGCAACAAAATCTGGAAAAGCATGCGAACCAACAAACCATCTCCAGCACCCGGGGGTCATGCAGCCACTCCTTGACCTGAATACTAACCAGGTAAGATTATGGATGGTATCAAAGGACCCAGCTCTCGTCGCATGCTTTCAACATTTACCCTTGCATCACCCTAGTCAGTAAACCAATGCAGGGTAGCATGCAAAGCTGAGCCCACACAGAAAACGCCCGCCTGTGTGAGCAGACCAATCACTCATCGTTCCCCAAGCCATCCGAACTGTCCATGATAACCCTCGGCTGTTGTGCCCCTTTGCCCCGCCCAGCTTAAAACAGCTGAACATGACCCGGATACTAGGTTAAGGATAATAGTCAAGGGCATGACAGAGCTAAGGCATGACAGAGGTAGGCCACTCCTCCCTTCAGATTGAAACAAGGTACTGCTTACCAGGCCTGCTCATCTATTGCAGAATTCGTCCCCATTCGCTGGCCCAGGTGTACCTTAGGGGTAATTATCTTGCACCGTTATCCAATGTGCCATTTGCCCGCTTAAAAGTACTTATTAAAGTCACCCGCTGTGCTACTGATTCTAGCCCGGACCTAGATGATCTTGGCATAGGATTAAAACATATAAGCTGGCGTCCGGGCTTAGTGATGCGTGCTGTCTGGTCCTACCTCCTCTGCTATTGTACCCGTCAGTTGGCACATCCTGAAACATTGGACCTATAGCCCGCCTGGACTAACGGTTTTGCCACTGGTTGGTAATTGCGTGAGGTACCTGAGCAACACTTTGGCTAACTCGTACGGGTAAAACATCAGATACCACATTGTAAGATGGCATAATTAGCATGCACCTAATCAACAGTTCCACCTGCAGGTATGAAATTTTGGTTGTGCCACCCTGTGGCCTAAGGGTTCTGGCCCAAACCTTGCTCTGTCTTTGAATTGGATTACAAGATTTAAGCATTGGTTCATATTAGCATAGCGTGCTGCATAGTTCATCCTCTTCTGTCATTGCCTCTATGTATATAATCCACTCAACCTTACCCCTACAGCAAGGCTAGAGGTTGGGCTATATTTTGCAGGTCCATGAAGTGTTTATGTTTTCACTAAACCTGCCTCTAATTCACATGCTGATTACAGCAGTGGTCTCTGCCAATGAATGTTTACCTATTTAGAAGGCAAAAGGACATGTAATAAGGTCCAGCGAATCTGTGACCTTCAAACTTGCTAGAAGCTGATTTTCAATGACAAACCAAATCATCCCACAGGTAAGCTCACATTTATTGCGAAAAAGGATATCCCTTACTTTCAATAGCAGCCAACAAAAGTCAGTCATGTTAGCCCTAGCGTTATCGGTGGATTGTCAGTTTCCGCCAGCCTCTACTAGTCTGTCAGTGGTCAAATTGAAAAAGAATGTTGTGCCCGAAGCTTTGCTCCCAAGCCCGTAGCTGGCACAATAAGACGTTGGCGGCAAACTCCCAAGGCTGTCCAGAATACCTCACGCCTCTTTTAATCCACTAATAAACACACTCTGCCCCAGCTTTCTCTCTTTTGCAAGATTCTCCTCTATGATGGGTTATCCATCTATATCTTCCTCTCTGTTTTTTCCTCTCTCCTGCTCCGGCTCAAAGTTTGTTGAGGAATAACTAATGCTAGTCCAAAACATCAGATCCGGATGGGCCCAGCTTGCCCCCCCCAGTTCAAATTTAAGCACTGCACTCCTAGAATCACTGCAAATAAGAAAGCTGCGCGGACCATTCGGGTCGAACCTATGACCCCGGAGACAAACCCAATACTGCGATCCAGTCCTGCAGGCCACACGCCACTGTGATCCTCATCCTTAGGACGCTCGTAGGCGCGGACCCGTGTGTCTAATATTTATATTAAGTAAATAAAAGAACCATCACCGATCGGCAGAGTAACAATAGCTGTCTCTCCAAGAACTGCTGAGCATAAACCAGGGAGGACGATGTACCAGAAGGATAATGGTAATTGATCATAGGTGCAAGAAACGGGGGCAGACACGCTTCGCCTTGGGCACCTTATAGGAGCATTAGAACCAGACAGTAAAGGTGTGTGGGTATTTAAATGTGTATTAGCGGAACCCGGGACTACTCACAGCCCCACAGGCAAAAGGAAACAGCAGATACCGCAAGCAGCTGCGTTGGAAGGGCCTCAGCAGGCAGAGAAGGAAATAGACCAGCTGGACATGCCCCAGTTTCAAGTCACAGAATAATAGTCAAGGAAATGAAAGAGATAGGCCAATCCTCCCTTAAACTGAAACCAGGTGTTTTTTAAAACAAGGAAGATCCCCTCAGTTCAGTCGCCCTCCTTTGAATGTACCAGGTGGGCCGCAGAAGTCATAATCCTGCGCCATTATCAGCTGTGCCATCTGCACACTACAATAAGCAAACTACGGCTACCTTGAAAGTATCATGAGTCTCTGAAGTTACATCACTGTCTTGAAACTTCACCAAACTACCACTTACGCGGTGTTACTCTCGTGTGCACATGGTACCCAAGGTATTAGAGCGTTGCACATGATCGCCAGGTGTGTCGCAGATGGACCCATTCATATGGTTAGGCATGGGGGGATTGCGTGCCCGAAAGTAAAACGAAACAAGGGGCAGTGCTGCCCGGTGGCAGAAACCCCCCCTGAGGGTAGACCGCTAGCATCTAGGTACTTACTGCATGCATATACATGCTCAACCCCCCCGATTACGGACGAGCTGGCCGCCCTCTAGCCGGCTCCCGCTAAGAGCCCCCCTTTGCCTTGGAGCCCCTGAAACATAGACCTTCCTTACACCACTAAGATCTGGGCGCGCTGGCCGTTACTGCACAACCTCGCCCGCAGCGACGAGAAACTGAGCCGGCCAAGACATTACTTAATTACTGAATCATGTGCTCCTCGATCAGCATCCTCGAAAGAAAGGGGAGGACGATATCTGCTGTCCTCCCCTCCAACCAAGATAATCTAGGGCGACGGGAGGAACGTCGCAGAATGAAAACACCAGCCCCCGCTGAGGTACCTTTGCTCAAAGAGCCGCCGAATTAATTAGGAGTAGGCCCGCGCGTGTATTGAACCGCGGCTGCATTGGCACTCTGAGTAACCAGACTGGGCCGTCCCGTCACGCTCCTAATCAAACTGCACCTATTTCCCCAGTTGCACTAAAGCAAATACCCCAACGGGCACCGGACTTACCGCCTCAAATACCGGCGCTGCCTGCCGCCCGCCAGGTAGCGCCTTGGTGGCAGGAATAGCGCGAGACCCTAGAGCAGGGGCAAGGATTGCCCGAAGCACTGCACGGCTGCTCCTTCTCGGGCAAAGGGAGGAGGAGGGGTCGTGACAAATGGTTGGCCATTCCGGGACACCTCTACAGGTCGGCTGGCGGAGAGTCGGTTCCCGAGGATCCTGGAGGAGGCATCTTACCAACATTAAAGCCGCTGGGTTGAGTCAATGGTGGAAAAAGACCACATGACTAAATCTATTGCTGCCTGTGAGTGCACGACGGCACAACTCGATACAAAAAAGGAGGGGGGGCACTGCCAGCAGTGGTGGCAACGCGGTGCCACACGTACAACACACATTGCAGACACCACCCTACAATGCCCCCTCAATCGGCCGCCTAGCCTCTGCACCCACCCCGCCGAGGCATGCCCCACCCGATACCTTCCTCACAAGGCACCAGCTCACCCACGGCGGACCGCCCAGACCTCCCACAAACCCGTCGGGCCCATAAACATGCAGCTCTCTTATCCCCTCGCCAGCCGGGCACTAGCGGCAATACGGTGGCCGCAAACCCCGGCCGGCCCCAACTCACGCATCCGATCGGACCCGTGACAACCAGGCCGCCTCAACCCCTGGACCGACACCAGGAGGCTGAACTCACTGCTCAATATAGGCCACTTCTGGCCGATTGAGTAAGTATATTACCCTAGGCCTAATAACCAGCGACCTCGGTTTACAGCAACAAACAGGGAAGGGGACGGCCGCGCGCTCGCACTGCATCCCTCGGCAGCTTGTGGGCTCCTACGCCCCTTCACTGCCCTCCGGTCCATATCCCCCGGTGCCGTCTGGTCGATATCCCCCGTGGCCTCACGCCCAAACTTGATTGCCCGACTGCAATCTCCCTGAGTTGGTACAGCGGTCTGGCCTGACCCGCCCCAGCTAAAATGACCGGTGAACCAGGCCGGAGAACGGGCCGTGGCCTCTAGTAAGTCGGCCGGAAAAATAGGGCCAAACGGTAGCAGGCCAGCCCCCGCAAAAGGGGATGGGGCAAGCTTACCTGGGACCCGCGGAGCCATGAAACCCCTCACAGCATCCTAAAACTGCACTCACAATCCCCCCCACGGCCATGTCACAAAAGCAGTGAGAACGCGGGCACAAACACCCACTGGGGGGGCCAGACACCCGGTCCCACCCTCCCGCCCAGTTCCACCCTAACAAACCAGGCTCCCAACAAAGAGACCAGACCCAAGTACCACAGGGGGAGGAGGGGAAGGGGGGGGGGGAGACCATGCCTCCGCACCCACCACCTAAAACCGACGGACGCGGAGTCGCAAGACCAGGAGAGGAGCGGAGGAGGGAGCCTCGCGACGCTCGCTAGCCCTCCCCCCCACCCACAACCACAATGCCCACCAGGAACCAGCACGGCTGGAATGGTAGAGCAGCAGAGGGGGGAGCCACGCATCAACAGGCCCACTAGTGGGACGAGGCCCCGTGGTAGTAGGCAGCAAGGGCCCTGCCTAGCCAAAAGCTACAGGAGGTGGGGGAGCTACGCGCCGCCCGTTGCTCTCCTCCCCCACCACGCGAATCGTGCTCCTACCCCCACGCCGCTCGAAGCGGAGGGAAGGTGGGGAGCCTCGCTACACTCACTGGCTACCCTGCCACACCGCGGGCCCACGCGGGGCCGGGTCCTGGCCAGAGCCGAGCGACGTGGCAGAGTGGCCTTGACCAGGGGCGAGGGATGCTGGCCTGTGCCCACCGGGAGCTGTCCAACCCCCGCCCCCCCTCCCAAGGCGGACCGCAGCCTCGGCAATGGCCGGGCTAAACCGCCCAGCCTGGGGGACTGCCCCTGAAATGGGGAGGGAGGGGGGGTTTACTCACCGCGTTAACAGCTCCTGGAGGCTCGGCACACGTCCAAATGGCGTGACAGATTGCCACAAAGAGAGCGCCAGGTGGGCGGGAGAGGTATTTATACCCGACTCCCCGCCCACCAGCGCGCCGGAAATGACGCGGGCGCGCCGGACCCAGAGGGGGTCCCTACAATACTAGACTGTCGCCGTGTGCCATCATGTGGCACTAAGGCGGCCGCCCTCCTATGGGGGCCCCCTGCGTGCCACATTCTGATCTGTTTGTTTGGAGCGCGAGAAACCCTATATATACTTAAAGGGGTTCTGTTATGTCAGTTAGAAAGCAGGCATTGTGCTGAATAAACTTACCTCATATGCCATTTCCGTTGGTTCTCGTTTTTTGCAACTGCCCTCAGCACCTCCATAGTTTGAAGAGAGAATGCCCATGGTTTTGCCACAGTTTTAAGAGACAACGCCCACTGCAAGTCCATTTTCCAAAGTGACTCGTAGGATACTCACAGCACCTCCGTGATTCTGAGAGAGCATGTCCCCAACATGTCGACTTTCCACAGCTTCATTAGCAGGCAACATTTTCTCAAACTTAAGTTTTTGCAGGAGATGTTCCCACCAACAAGTTGATTTTATATGGTTTTGTCCCGAATGCATGTTGCTGCATTTTTCACATGGTTTGCTTTTGTTTTCTAAAATTTGGCAACTTTACCAACTTTTTGTAACACAGCTGAGAAATGACCAAGGAAATGCAGGGCCGCCCTGACCATTTTATTGATAGTATTTGCTAATATATTGTTTGGTTAGATTCATATTTAGAAAGAACCGGCAGAAAACTGAACTCTTTATATCGAAGATGTAGGGTAAAGAAGGGAAGAATAGACAAACAAGAGGACAAAGCATTGATGGATGTTTCCATTAATGAATACCACATAGCACAACACAGTAAACCTCAACTTATGGATCAACTGAAATGGTACGAAAATTGTATTCTTGGCCAGTGGCATAACATAAAATGACCCTCCCCACCCCCCCCCCAACCCCTTCCCCGAAGAATTGGATAAGGAGCCCCTAAATCTCTTACATCTCACAGATATTCATTGGCCTTTGGCTGAATAGGGTGCCCCAGAATGGTTGGGGTCCGCCTCAAGAGCTGCAAGGGCCTGCATTACACCGCTGTTCATGACATGCTACCTAGCTTCCAAACGTGCGGATATCAAGAGTCTACTCTGATTTCCCATGTAACTGAAGAAACGCGCATTCTCCTGAATGAGAACACTGGGGGGTTGTGTACAGTTCACCTCAACCAGGAAGACATAGCAATGGATTATGAGTCTTGCAATCCCTGCTGACACGTGAGGCTCCCAATGTGCATCGGGCGGTTCCACAGATACTCAGAACTACCTCAGCAGACCCTCTCCTGTACATGCAATTATTTAGACGGTGCTTTACACAGGCCATTAGCTCATATCTAAGTACTTCAAATTTTGACAGACATGAGAACGAAAGCAAGGGTGGATGAAGTTATTTGCCCCGGATTGGACAATGTTGTGAGGCAGCAGAGATAAAAACAGGGGTGTTTGAGGTGTTACATCCCCCCCAATAAAGGTATTTTCTAGTAAATAGTTGGGTACAGGTGATTTCAGTCGGGTATGGTGAGGTGTCCGTTGGATTTCACCTGGAATTTTTACATGCACACCCAGGCTAAAATATACACACACACACACACACACACACACTCTCTCTCTCCTCTGTTTTGCTGTTTAAAAAAAAGTTGGTTATTTTACAAAATATTGTGTTTTAATTACCCTTAACAATCCGCACTGCTCTCCCTTTCCACTGCCCCTTAAACTCCCTCATGCTCTGCTTCTCATGTATGTATGTATTTTGCTATGATATGCTACAGTGATTGTTCGGAAAATCTGAAGTTCACACCCCCTCAATCTCACTGGCCATGGATAAAAACCCAGGTCTCCTCTAGTCATAAACTTCCTTCCACCCGCTAATGGTCTCGGTCAGTCTTAATAAGTTTTGCTTTGACCCACCAGAACTTCTTCATTTGGGCATTGGATTAGTGGGTCAGATCTCAAAACATTTTGATTGGTGCTACTTCATGTCCTTGGTGGAAGGTTTGGGCAGTTCTTGCTTCAAACACTGTTTACCACCGTATTATGAAAACAGGATTCTGAAGGTGGTAACATATGTCAAGAATGTTTGTGCACATTTTCTGTCTGGAATTTTATAGTGGTGATGTGTTCTGTTTTTTTAACAGCTGTATTTTTATGCTGCATTATTGCAATGTGATTTTGTTGTGTTATACTGTGGTTGTTGTATTGCATTCTCTTTTGACTATTTTGTTGTGATGTGCTATGTTGATGTTTTAATTTTGTAGTTTATTGATTTGTGCATTGCTGGGTTATGATACTTAAATTAGATATGTCACCAAATGCTGCTACATTTCAGGCAAAAGCAGCACATGCCTTAAACGTTCTTGAGACAAGCAACCAATTACGACTGTTTACGGTAGTAAAATAGCACTGCTTGTGCTCTTCAACTACGTAAGACACGAATCAGGCCAAAACTGAGGCAGAAAATGAGTCTAAACTCGATGCTTACAGTGCTCACTTTATGTGGTATGGCCTTGGAAACTTAATTATGCTCCCAATAGTAACATCCATGTCTGTTTGTACACAGTACGGGAAGCGTATATTGCATTGCATCATATAGAGCACTGTTGTCCAGCAGGGCCATGACCCACTTTATAAATAATAAACAACATGGACATACCCACAAAGGGATATGGTCACTTCGAGTGACACCTACAAATTAAACAGGAGCACAGACATCCAGTGGATGTTTAAGAAGACCCCTCACCCACCTACCTAGTCGGTGGCATGCTTCATCATTGGGGTCCCAGCTGGGTTGCCGAATGCAACCCAGCTGTGCTTCAACGCCTGATTACAGCGGAGCTGGTATTTGTGAAATGCGGTGAAGTGCTATGTGAAATGTGATTAGATGTTAAAAATGTCTCTAAGAAATGCCTTTATAAAAAGTTTAATGGAAGGGTCTTAGGACATAGTTAAAAACATGAGCGAGATATGGTAGAGGTTGAAAAATTGTACCTCAATATCCCTTGAATTGTAGGTCGACTAGTTTCAGCCTTCTACGATATTCGTGAGGCTTTCTTCAGGACCAATGTGAAGTGGCTAAAAAGTGGAGTAGCCACTAAAGTGAAAGTTTCAGCACACGTCCTAAAGTGTGCTGTGAGTGTGGTGGGCTCGTTTTACTTACGGACCCGTCAAGGTGAATATCTGTAAAACAAAAATACATACAACTTCAAAGACATTTATACATGGGAAATTTCGTTTTTCTTTACTTTCATGGCTGGAAATAAATGCTGTGCTCTATAGGGCTCCTCAATGCACTGTAGTACATTGAACTGTGAACTAGACAAATCATGCATGTGGGCAGGTGCTGGCATGCATGATAGTTATCTAATCAGGAACCATGCGTGGCCACAATGTGCCAAGTAATCACGTGGTGAAATCAATATGACAAACCATGCGTGGTCACAATGATGCTTGATAATCAGCCTGGGTACGGAGATTCGTTGGCTGTGATCTAGAGCAGGTGACGCATTCTACTTAGTGCGCACCCTGCTGTGCTTGTATCCATATGTTATTCAATACAATGGGGCAAATGTGGCGATGCAATTAGCGTGTTTGATGCAGTGCCCGCAGCGGTTGCAACTATAATTAAAAATGCAGCAGTAAAATGGCACGTGTGCGCATAGCGTGAAAAAGAAACAATAAAATGGCGGAAAACAAACAAAACATAAGAAAGCAGCCTTACTTAAACTTAATGTTAAGCGGACATACTGATCCTGCCAAGTGGGAAGCTTCCTATAGCCACACACTGGAGTACGGGGAAAAAATATTTTAAGAGGAGAAGTAAGTATCCATCAAAGCCTCTAGAAGGTCAGGGGGGCTGTATTAAGGCATTTGTGATGCTATGCCAAATGCACTTACTTCGTCAAGGATAGATTCCCTCTTTTCAAACCTGCATTGTTCGGTCAGGATCTCGCCGGTACAAGTGCTCGGCGAGTATGGAGTATGTAGCTTCCTGGAATGGGCGTGGTAGCGTCAATCGACGTACGCCACGTGATTCCAGTAGCTAGTGTGCTAACCTCCGTAGACGTGGTTGCGTCGGAGGGACGGTAGCACAGACTTTTGACGAACTACTTCCATTTGGAAGTAGTGGGTTTGGGCAAAAGAACAAAACACAAAAGCGGAGGGGGGGAGGGCAGAGGGGGGGAGGAGGGAGGAGGGAGGAGTGTTGGCCCTCGGTTATTTCTCACCGGCAAATGGGAGTTAAATGCAATAGAATTATAGCGGGAAGTGGGACATAAAGAGGCACGGGAGTTCAAATGGAAATTCATCGTTATTATACACATGCCAGAGGATGACTAGAATCTAGATTCATTAGCATGGAGTCGTAATTACGAAAATTGTAACCACTATTGAGTGCTTCAAGGGGAGTTAAAGGTTGGACATACAGATGGCTCAGCAGCCTAACATATGAGTTCATAACTGTAGGGTGGTATGGTGCATATAGGCATTGTAAAGAGTACCATAGGTGCACAGATATCTGTGCATAGTGCATAGTGCAGTATAAAGTTTTTATTTGAATGATACTCCACTGATCCCTGGTGTAAGGGATTATTTACTGTTTTTATCAGTGTAGAACTATCTTATATTAATCAGTATAGGGCCACCTTCAATTGGGTGCCGTGTATGGGACACTGTAGGTAAGGTATAGGAGTCAATGTATTGTGTCATGCTCTGTGTAAAGAGTTCCATGGGATGTTATCGTTGAGACCTTTTACGTGGGTAGACAGGCGGTAAACCCAGCGCTGTTCCTTTTCTAAGAGCTGGTTTTGCAAGTTGGTGGTGTTCTTATCTATTTGCTCAATAATTACCCAGGTCATGTCGTTGGTAGTGGGGCCTGCTTCTAGGAAGTGGTCAGTCATCTTGGTAGTGCTGCGCTTGCAGCGTATGTTGCTCCTGTGTTCGCAAATTCTGGTTTTAATTTTGCGGCTGGTCATACCAACGTAACGGAGTCCACATGGACATGTGATAAGGTATACTACGTTGGCCACACTACCAACAACATGACCTGGGTAATTATTGAGCAAACAGATAAGAACACCACCAACTTGCAAAACCAGCTCTTAGAAAAGGAACAGAGCTGGGTTTACCGCCTGTCCATCCACGTAAAAGGTCTCAACGATAACATCCCATGGAACTCTTTACACAGAGCATGACACAATACATTGACTCCTATACCTTACCTACAGTGTCCCATACACGGCACCCAATTGAAGGTGGCCCTATACTGATTAATAGAAGATAGTTCTACACTGATAAAAACAGTAAATAATCTCTTACACCAGGGATCAGTGGAGTATCATTCAAATAAAAACTTTATACTGTACTATGCACAGATATCTGTGCACCTATGCTACTCTTTACAATGCCTATATGCACTATACCACCCTACAGTTATGAACTCATATGTTAGGCTGCTGAGCCGTGTGTATGTCCAACCTTTAACTCCCCTCGAAGCACTCAAAAGTGGTTACAATTTTCATAATTACGACTCCATGCTAATGAATCTAGATTCTAGGCATCCTCTGGCATGTGTATAATAACGATGACTTTCAATTTAAACTCCGGTTCCTCTTTATGTCCCACTTCCCGCTATAATTCTATTGCATTTAACTCCCATTTGCCGGTGAGAAATAACCGAGGGCCAACCCTCGCCCCTCCTCCCCCCTCTACCCTCCCCCTCCGCTTTTGTTTTTTTTCTTTTGCCCAAATCCACTACTTCCAAACGGAAGTAGTTCGTCAAAAGTCTGTGCTCCCGTCCCTCCGACGCAGCCACGTCTACGGAGGTTAGCACACTAGCTACTGGAATCACGTGGAGTACGTCGATTGACGCTACCACGCCCATTCCAGGAAGCTACATACTCCATACTCGCCGGGCACTTGTACCGGCGAGATCCTGACCGAAAAATGCAGGTTTGAAAAGAGGGAATCTATCCTTGACGAAGTAAGTGCATTTGGCATAGCGTCACAAACGCCTTAATACAGCCCCCCTGACCTTCTAGAGGCTTTGATGGATACTTACTTCTCCTCTTAAAATATTTTTTCCCCCCGTACTCCAGTGTGTGACTATAGGAAGCTTCCCACTTGACAGGATCAGTATGTCCGCTTAACATTAAGTTAAAGTAAGGCTGCTTTCTTATGTTTTGTCTGTTTTCCGCTATTCTTATGTTTTGTCTGTTTTCCACCATTTTATTGTTTTTTTTTCACGCTATGCGCACACGTGCCATTTTACTGCTGCATTTTTAATTATAGTTGCAACCGCTGAGGGCACTGCATCAAACGTGCTAATTGCATTGCCACATTTGCCCCATTGTATTGAATAACATATGGATACAAACACAGCAGTGTGCGCACTAAGTAGAATGCGTCACCTGCTCTAGATCACAGCCAACGAATCTCCGTACCCAGGCTGATTATCAAGCATCATTCTGACCACGCATGGTTTGTCATATTGATTTCACCACGTGATTACTTGGCACATTGTGGCCACGCATGGTTCCTGATTAGATAACTATCATGCATGCCAGCACCTGCCCACATGCATGATTTGTCTTGTTCACAGTTCAATGTACTACAGTGCATCGAGGAGCCCTATGGAACACAGCATTTATTTCCAGGCATGCAAGTAAAGAAAAACGAAATTTCCCATGTATAAATGTCTTTGAAGTTGTATGTCTTTTTGTTTTACAGATATTCACCTTGACGGGTCCGTAAGTAAAATGAGCCCACCACACTCACAGCACACTTTAGGACGTGTGCTGAAACTTTCACTTTAGTGGCTACTCCACTTTTTAGCCACTTCACATTGGTCCTGAAGAAAGCCTCACGAATATCGTAGAAGGCTGAAACTAGTTGACCTACAATTCAAGGGATATTGAGGTACAATTTTTCAACCTCTACCTTATCCCGCTCATGTTTTAACTATGTCCTAAGACCCTTCCATTAAACTTTTTACAAGGGCATTTCTTAGAGACATTTTTAGCATCTAATCACATTTCACATAGCACTTCACCGCATTTCACAAATACCAGCTCCGCTGTAATCAGGCGTTGAAGCACAGCTGGGTTGCATTCGGCAACCCAGCTGGGACCCCAATGATGAAGCATGCTACCAACTAGGTAGGTGGGTGAGGGGTCTTCTTAAACATCCACTGGATGTCTGTGCTCCTGTTTAATTTGTATGTGTCACTCGAAGTGACCATATCCCGTTGTGGGTATGTCCATGTTGTTTATTGCTTAACGAGGGGAAGAGGACATAGCCCCATTTAATCTTTTCCTCACTCTCCTGTTGTTTACCATCCACTTTATAAATACCCTAAAAAAATAAAACATAATTAAAACTTTGTGCTAACTTTGTTACTACGCATGCGTCCGTGTTCTGTTATATGTCACTTTACCTGCTCCCAGAGCTTTAAGTGTGTTTTCACTTTGGGGGTCCCCTATTGGGCCCTATATTCATTGTCCTTAACTTTACAAGCAAAAACCTTTGCCAGATTTTTCAACAATAAATGTAAAATATCCCATAAGGTAATCCACGTTAGCTACGCATTCTATATTTACCCATCAGGTTTTACTTCACCTTGCTTCCCTAACATGTAACTGATTTTCCCATTGTTGTTTTTCTGAAGTGCTTTTCATACAACCTTTGACTATTGAATAGAACATGAGGTAAACTGCGTCGCCTCCAGGTGTCTTGGTGAGTTCAGGTTCTGTGTGTGTAGGAGTGGGCATGGAGAGAGAGATCAGAAGCCTCAGGGCTGAAGTCAGTGCAATTTTCTTACAGTGCCTTTCAGTGAGTCATGAAGGTATTCAGTATTAATGCACATTCAGTCCATGCCCTCTCGGAGGAGCACACTGAGCGATGTTCACATATGATCCATTTGTAATTGTGATTCTATCGGAAAGCGTATGAAAGAAATACAATGTTGTCTAAATATTGACAGTGGCAAAGGAAAGAACATGCAGTGCTGCTAGGTGAGTGGGCTGGTTTGATGTGTTTGGATGGGTTGTGAAGTGAAGGAGTTGATAGGAAATGCATGCAGAAGAAGATAGTGCATTAGAGGAAAGAGATGGAGGATAATCAGAAAGAAGGGATGGAGTTAAAGGACATAAACGTCTAACAGAGAGACTGCAGAGGAAAGTAGTATGAAGAGGACAACTGGAGCGGTTGAGACACTTTGAAACCATTACCCTTTCGATAGATCTTAGTAACATTTATTTCAATGTCTCATATTTTCAGAATTGAAACATTTTCAGATCCAATTATTTACAACAAAATTGTTCTTACTTATTTATCTGATACAGCTAACAAGCACCGTCAAAGCCAATAGGTCTGGCTTGTTTTAGGTATATGTTCATTGTTGTGTTTCACACCTGGATGCAATAACAGAAGAACTCAAAGTGGCACCCAAACACTGATCAGGCTGCACGCTGTGTGCAGCAAAATATTTTAGTTTATGTCTTTTACGCACACCCTTAATTACATAGGCCATGGCTCTTGAAAAGTACTCCCGAGCCACACCCTTTTAGAGACCACACACCTTTTTCATCCCATTGAAAGCACTGCCTGCTACCCTCTTTACATGAAATCCACCCTTCCATAGTATATAATTAGCCCTCCAACATCTATTCACAGCCCCCTCTTTTCCGCTTTGTATTCATGAACCATTGTAGACACAGCTCCACCTCATGGGACAATCTGCCTGTCACTCCACAGCTGTTCCTCCCCCAGCTAGAGTAGAGCACATGCCAGGAAGGATTAGAATGGACCACAAGTCGCTTGAGTGGCCGGCCTGCTGCTCAGTGAGGCTTGCCCCTTCCTTTAGACGGGGCGGCCAGATTCCAATAAAGAGTTACCTGCTGCTTCAGCCCCACAGCAAGCACAGCTTTATAGAGAAGTAGAACACATAACTTCTAGAGACAGCAGGGCAGAGCCTGGAATCACACTGTACTGTACAGAACCTTTAAGGGCACAACCTAGATTCGCACCTTACAGAATATAACTTTTAAGGGCACAACTTAGCAGCACCTAAACTCTCACAGCTCTAGACGTTTCTAAGGACACAGCCTGGCAGTGTCAGATGTTGCACAGTACCACACAGAGCTTTCAAGGAAACTGCCTGGCAGTGTACTGACACTTAAAGTACCAGAGAGAGATCTTAAGGGCACAGAGTGGCAGTGCCCTGGCTCTTGTGGTACCAAATAGTGCTTGTACGTGTCACACAATGTCACCAAAGTGCTTCAAAGGACACAGGCTTGCAGTACCTGGAATGGAGCAGCACATAAAGAGCTTCATACCACACAATCTGGCAATCCGCGCTATCACACCAAGCTTCAGAGAATGCAATCTAGTGGTACTTGTACTTACACAAAACCACCACAGCGCGATGTGGGTTGGCGAGTGGGAGACTGTACACCGACTGAGAAGTTTAAAAAAAGGTCAGCTAGTATTCACAGCAGCAGGAACATATCCTCCCATGGAGCATCAGTGTCATTGGGTGGATTGTGGCCTCTCAGCAGCAAAAGCAGTAAGTAGCCCTGACTGTGCCCACTGTTGGTCTAAGTGTCTGTGCTCAACCTTGCATGTAAGAGCATATTTGGGCCTGGTATGCACAACAGCCCAGCTTTAGCCTTTAGCTGGATGTTGATCTTTGCAACACTCAGAAGCTTCCCTAGTCAGCACATACAAAAGACAACTGGAAAGGTGGTGCAAATACATATTTATTTATACTTCAAGCAAGTAATCCTTACCTGAGGTCTAGGGGTAGTTCTATAGCTACATAGTTTAAGCTAACCAGCTCACATGTAAGATCAACTCCAGTTTATCATCTAGTGGGGCCTAGTCCTGAAGCACAGTTACAATGACGTGATTTCTTTGATCTTACGGTATCTCCAACCAATGATATATGATTTTACACAATGTATTTAGCGATGATGTCCCTCAAAGTTGTACACAATTCTAAATATACTTTTGAGATTATGGTTTGCCATACCATAACATAGCAGATTAAAAGTAGAGAAACAATGATTTCTTATTTATGGGAAATGAAGAACCAGGTTTAAAAGAGGAAAAATGACATACAAGCTTTACTGCGCTCTGGAAGGAAAACAGGAGTAAATGTATTATTATTATATTAAAAATGTAATTTTAAAAATGCAATAAAGAAAAAGTTGACTTTAGTTAGAATAGCAGTTATCACCGCTGACAAAGGGTTGTACCCAGTTGTAGGTGTTTAGACAGAATATCGGAACTAAAAATATTGTGGGTCAAAATATTGTGTCAAGTATATCGAAGACAAAAATATTTTCAAGGCAAGTTTCTATAGGTAAGTAAAGTTGTACTATGTATAACTCCACATATATGTACCTTGATGTTATATATAAGCTTCAAGGTACATTGATGTGGAGTTAAGAACAGTAAATCTATACTTATCTATTGGCACTTACCTTCTCAATATTTTGGCCCTCGATATTTTTGACACGATATTCTGTCCACACAATATTTTTGATTCCGACAGTCTGTCAGTGATCTCATTTGTTGTATTGTACACTTCAGGTATTAAATTTTGGTTTATGAAATGACTCCCAGTTACATTCATACCTTGCACTTCGGATAGAAGCAGCGTATCTGTAAACTAACGGACCTGTCAGAAAAAATCATCCCTTGATAAAAATGATCAGAGAGAACTAGTTTGATGAACCAATGCTATGAGTCTGTGGTCAGTGTATCTCACACTAAATTACTGATGGAAGTATTCTCTCCTAAAATAGGAGTCCTTCCCTTGCACTTGGTGCTCTAAAATGAGCACTGCAGTTTCCAGCTGCTCGCCATGGTGAACCAGTCCCAGAGAATCTTACCAACAGATCCAGTGGTTAATTGCGCCCCAAACCAAATGGCTTTTCAATGAAAATATCAGGATGAAAACAGAAGCACAGGAAAAAAGGAGTAAAGAATGAGGTCTTCACAGACATCATCCTGCTGAGTGTCGATTATTCCCTCTGAGGGCTTGTGCTTAAAATACACTTTTAAATCAGCAGCCTTTCCCCCAGGAGCTGTCAGTTCTTCAAAGAGATTTCTGCTGTTTCTTGCTTCAGTCTGTTCCAGTGCTAGGTATGAAGTAGTTCTATTGTGGGCTAACGTCCCTACTGGGCATCAAAGTTCCTTATGTACAGCAGAGAGAGAGCATGAAAAGAATGAAAGTAAGGATTTGTTTCCCTGTGTCCACTATTTATACATTTCATTAACCTTTTCACATATGCTTAGCCCCTTGAAATGATGGGGCTGTCAGGAACTTTGGCTCACCTATAAAGCATATGTAGGCTTGAATGCGGAGACTTTACAAATTAATATTATCCTATTTCAAAATCCCACTTCTGGCACTCTCTTTTTTACAACACAAGTACAGCAGCGTCGGTTGCAGGTAAGCGCGGTGGGGCGCTTCGGGGGGATGTCAACAGACGGCGGAATAGGGCAAATTACAATTAGCTCCTATTCCGTCGTCTGTCGTAATCCCCCCTGCAGCGCCCCCACCCTGCCTCACCGCACTTACCTGCACTGGCCGCTGCTGCACAAGTATATATACATAAAAAAAGTTTATAGGGGGTTTTCCTGTAGTTTCCATCATGTTGACAGGTAATTAGTTTTTGAGAGAATTCTAAACTTTACAATACCGTAGAATTTTATTTTTGATGCTCTAATTCCCAAACATGCATGTATGCATAACTACCTACTGTTTGGATTTCTAATACACTTAAAATATCATATTTTAATATCTTGGGATCTGAACATGCTTCTCAGATTACATTAAATCTGGCTTCACATTGTACTGTTACTGATTATCTACTCATGTTCTTATGCACAATGAGATCAGTTTAATAACTAAGAAACCCTTTGACCATGCCTCAATTAAATTTCACTAGGAAATGTCTATAGTTTTGAGCAGTACCTTGCAGGATCCAAAAGCTGGAAATATTTTACAGTCTTCTTTTAGGTTCTATAGCTGTAGCTACAGAAAGTGTGCACATTGTGCCACTCTCTAATTTTAATGGTGCACAAATACCTTAATTGGTCTGAAACAAAAGAACCCTTCAATTATAGATGCAGATTGATAGAGGTGTGCGAAAAATCCATTGGTGCACTGCATTTCATAATTTATGCAACCAAACTGCTGTAAATAATACCTTCATTGAATGATGTTTATGTAACAACGAGAGAGTTCTAGATGAGTCTTTATATTGACTAGTCACAGCGAAACTCACCCATATTTGAGTATTTGATTAGAGACCTGTAAAACTGTGAATTGTTTTCCCCAAATTTCATGAGATTCTGGTTAAAACTTCCAAACAAATCATGATATTTTATAAAAAAACCTTTTTTCAAAATCAACTAAAAATCAAACAACTCATTTTGCAATACAAAATGCCTCCAAATTGACTTTTTGTGTATTTTCAACAAAATAAATGTCTCAACCAGAGAGGTTTTTTCATGATTTTACTGAAAAAATAAATTGAAGTTGTTGGAAAAATTTTACCTGAGTGGTAAACAGACACACAGGTCACATATATTCAGTTTCATAAAGTGCAAAATATATTTTTTCCACATCTGCCAGTGAAATTAGGATTAACCACATCTCTCTATTTGATTAAACTCATATAGAAAAACAAACTACAGAATTATACTTGCTACAACATATTTTAACTGGTTGTACAGGTTATACATGGCCCCATCTAGATTACCAAGGCTGCTGAGATTATACACAAACACATACAGAAAATACAAGCCTACAGGCAAGCAAGAAAGACAAATGCTTGCAACATTACAGTAATTAATTCCTTTGCTCAAATGCAACAGACACGCAAGCACCCAGTAGTACACATGAAACAGAATGCTTTTTGTACAACAAAACAGCCCAGGAATGCAAGAAGTTCGGCAGCGGTCTGGGCAGCACGTCTAGGTGGTAAATGGGACCGAATCCTTGGAGTATGTGTGACTACAGGATGATTTCCCCTGTCAGACACACATGATCCCTGAATCAAGACCAAATAGTGTACCTCTGAAAACAGAAGGACTCATACTCAGGTGAGAGCCTTATGCCTCATTAAGGTGCATGGAAAGCATGTACAAAAGGCAGGAATACATACATATAGCTCTGAAGAAGGCCTCAGACCCACATGGGCTCTGTGCGAGGGCCAAAACATGTTGGCAAGAATATGGGGTGATTGAGAAAATAATGCTCAATTAGAACGCTGTACTTATATTATAATACGGCCACGGTGCCCTATTAATAAAAAGTAATTCTGACTGGGTATACCATGAGGTTTTTTTAAACTTCCTTTTTTCAACTGGATCCCTGCTTTATCCAGAAAGATATTTTATATAAGAACTCCCACTTGCGGTTGAGTCTGCCCTGATGGTACTATCCTACCAGGGTGTGGAAAGGCACCGATGATGAAGCATACCACTATCTAGTGGGAGAGGCGTCTATTCCAATATCTTTGGATATCCCAGTAGGACCTCTAAGTGGTTTCCCTTTATTTTCTCTCTGATAGCCTGGTTGTCCGTTTGTATATGGATATAAGAAGTCCTAACTACCATCAAACACAGATTTCCAATAGAAACGGTAGGCTGAAATTTCATTCTTGATACTTCACATACTAACATTCAGCAGAACACAATGGGCAGAGCTCCTAACATCCATCCGTTAAAGCCAAGGTGTGCCATAAAATTGACTATCATGATATCAAATAGCACTCAGCATCTAGAAACACCACATACATGTCCCAACCTACTGGGAAACTGCATACCCACCAACCTAGAAGAAGGGTAAGCAATTGAAAAACAAACTTTAAATCCTTAAACGCAGATATCACACATAAAAAGCTGAATGTGTAAGACTTGGTCACTAATCTGAGAATATGGCCAGAACACAATACCCATAACACATGATGACACGCTGAATCAGACTTTGGTTTCATTTTAGATACAACCGTATGCATTCAAGACATATTCACAATTCCTTTCTGTATTTACTCTAGTATGTTTGAGTGCTTGAAGTAGCATTTCCCTCTCAAATAGCATATCACGATTTCCTCCACCAAAAAAGGTAACTAGAGAGATGACGAGCCCCACTGAAAAGGTATGCCATTGTTGATGAGTTGACCCACATTTAGCTAAATTCATCTAAATAAAAATTCATGCTATCGCAGCTGATCCTTTCAAAACTTTCAAGAAAATATGTTTATTTTCCAGAGAAAGATTTAGTTTAACAATGGTTTGGCACAATCAAATGAAATGTAGTTAATTGCTAAATTGTAAATCTTTTTACCATTCAGTCAAAAAAAAAAATATCTATGAAGAGTCATTTTCTTGACCAAAAGGAGATCTATTAACTGAGCTGGTGATGGAGAGCTTGTGTAATTGCCTCCAATTACATATTTTGTTTATCAACATGTTTAAGATGACAATTTCCCACCTACCACCAAAATCCTCGATCGTTTTCCGCAAAGAAAAATGTGAAGTTTCTGGACAAGCGATTAAACGATCACTTACCTGGAAAAAGAACAGAAAAAAGAAATTGTTTAGTTCATGGAAATGAAAGGATGCTGCTTTATATAAGAAAGCATATCACGAGTCTATATGTAGATAATTTTGGAATGACAGTTGTAAACGACAGCATATTTTAGATTAAGATCGATTTCAGAGCGAATCCAACTTTTCAGTTGACAAGGAAACCTTGAGAGCAAAATATCAAAAAATATCAAACGATCTTAAAGTTACAAAAAGATGCCAAATGTTGTGTGGCAGTATGCAGACCTGCTTGGGGGTGGTTGAATATCTGCTAATCAGTATGTCAAAAATGGAAGTACTAATCCACACTAGATATTACCAACACATAAGTCACATCTTCTTTAATAAAGACAAACCACTGCTTAAATCACTTTTGCAGCATCACTTCATATGTATGTTTTGATACTCTTGGCATGTCATGTATTTCAGTTAAATTTAAGGTTACAAATTAGATTTTACCTTAAATCTGATTTATTACTTGACTTACAATGTGAGGTAAATGAACACATTCCTATAAGATGCAGAATTCAGAGTCACTGCTGGTAGCGTACATGGTGCTGATGTTCACAGTTACTGAAACTAGAAACATGATATTGGAGTGATATTGATTGGGGTGGTTCTTGCTCCTCTCTAGCACTTCATCAGCTGCACTAATACACAGCAAACATAAACATTAATACCAGATGTAGTTGAATTGTCTTTCAGCAGTACTGGGTAGAAATATGTAGTGGGCTCTAAAGAAAAACTACATTGGAGCACGCTTTAGTTTATCCCCAAAAGTCCTATTTTTAACTGTTCACCATAATAGTCTGTTGCACCCTGTTGAAATGAGTATCACAGTTTTAGCTTAATGTAAAAAATGTAGGGTCTGACCTATGAAAGTAGTTTACATATACCAGTGGTGTACATTAGTAATACGTTTGTTTGTAAATTGTGCCTCTTAGGGGTGTTTACTAAAAATGTGCATAGCTACAGAACGTATGCCGCCAGAAGGAATAGACATAATTCTATGTAATTTGCTATGTAAAACACGTACACCTGTTTTCCTTGCCCTACATGCTGTCGGTGGCGGTCTCACCAACATAGGAAGGCCATTTTCCCCGCGCGCCACATTCCCATGCCTGGTGGTTCCATGGCGGTTTTCAGACCGCCACACATCCGACGGGCTCCTTGAGCCCGCCGGTGCGGCAGTGGGCCTCCCAATGCCTGCATTGGTTGGCGGTGCCTACCGGGCACTGCCGTAGGGATTAGGATGTCCCTCCCTACCAGCCTTTACATGGCTGTTCACCCGCCATGAAAAGGCTGGCGGGCATGGACATTGGGGGCCCGTAGCGGGTTATTTGGAACTCCTTCCCACAAATTCTACAACAATTACAGCTTGTTAGTTCAGATTTTACTTCAATGTGCGGGAAAAACTTTTTCAAAAATTGGTGGATACCCACCATGTCATACATGAGTATGCATCTGCTTCATTTGTGTAGAATTTCGGTGATTTCTCCTTTGAAAACACTCCTAGGACTGCCCATAACTGTAATTTACTTGTACATAATCGATGCACACATATGTAGCTCGTTAAGGGCGGATCGTGATCCTGTTTTCTGCACTACATCAACACAGGAGTCTGTGCATTTCTTTTATGCTGCTTCAGCACACACATTAATTCTAAAAAATCTCCCAGTTAGAGCCAGACTGTAGATAGCACAACTTGGAAACAAGAATATTCTCTTTGTGTTTGCTGTCAGCAAAGAATGCACTTACCCTGACGTTTTTCTAGTTTATTTGCTCTGAAGATGCGAAAAAGAAATGCACAGACCGCTTTTTGCTCTGAGACTGTAAGAAAACGGGATCATGGCACTGTACATGTATTTTACAGACGTAGGCCGGTTCTTCACCAGTAACAAAATGTCTAGAATATGGCAATCAGAACAAAGTTACATTTAATAGACTTTGTACATTAGTTAATATAGATTTGAACTGTGCCACATTGGAGCATCCCCACAGTACAGTTTAGGCAGTGACCACAGAAAACCCTAGCCTTAAACCTAACGCACCCAGTGGCGTAGCTGGGAGGGTGGGGGAAGCGTTGTGCTCCGAACGGCACAAGTTTTGGGGACGGCGGCCTCCCCCGGCACTTACCTGCTGTCTTGGGGCAGCAATAGCAAGCACCCCCCCAACTCGGCAAGCAGAGAAAACTACTCGCCAGCACCCCCCTGCTCTTTGCTGCGGCCGCCGCATGGCGGCAAATGCAGGGACCGCCACGGGCATCCAGATGGCTAGCTACGCCACTAACCTGATGTACAAATCCATTTTACAGTTGTAAAAGCATAGTGTTTGTGACCCCAAAATGGGTTTTTGTTATGTACTTACCCATTTTGCGATTTGATAACAGTTTACCAAATCACAAAATGGGTTTGAAAACCCATAACAAATCACTATTTGGAAGGTCCTTTTTAGGGATTCCTTTCTAAATAGCGATTCATTAAGGTACGTATCAATATTTTTTGATACACACATGAAATCTGGTCACAAAATATTAACATTTTACTGACACCGCAAAGAAGGTGGTAACCCTTTGGGAATGTTAAAAAAGGTTTGTTAGGTAGAAACTGTGTTTAATTTGAGCTGGTGGTTTCTGGTGCTCGGCACCAGCACTTAATTGTCAAAACCGGCACTTATGACAGCTGCCACTTGGTGGAGCTGTTTGTATAATTTAAAGATGAGCAGAACAGCAATTGTTTATTACTTCATTATATATTAAAAACAACTTATACCTGCCGCCCAAGCTATTTTTATAGCTTTGGGGGCCTGTAATAGTCTGAATTGTCACACTTGTAGCAGTGTGCTGGTTAGTAGTTTTGCAGGTACTGTCACTGGCAACGCCAGCAGTAGGAATGGGTGGTGTAAGCTGCAGTGGCCTCCTAATGAGAGCTCTGGCACTTATTTTTTTTTACAAATTAAGCACTAGGTAGATCACAGTGGTCTCTGGGACCACTGCCAACTGACAAACAAAAAAATAACACATTCCCATTTCCTTTAAAGAAAATTGTCTGCGTTAAAAAAAAAGTTGAATTTATTTAAAATCGATCACAGAGAAGGTGGTCTGCTGACCCCAGCAGGCCTCCACACACCTGTGATGGCATCCAATCGAAGTGAGTCACAATTTGAGATCTAACTCATGAATTGTTATTGGAGAAGGGCTGGTTCTGATCCAATATGATTCAGAATTTTGTGAACTGAGCTATTAGTACATAGGTCGTTTTGCCAAATTGCTTTCCAAAAGTGGTTGCAAATTGTGTAAATTGTGCACCAACTATTTAAGAATGAAAAGTTCAGACATCAGACCCGAAGTCATCAGAGGCACATTTTGTGAATGAAATCAATATATTTCACTTTTAGCCAGAATACATGGGTACAGGCTAATATCATCTAATAAAAAATACAATAACCCAACACGTTTTTATGACTGGACACATTTGCTTGGTACATTGATAGACTTTGATCCTTATTTAGAGTTTGAAGGTAAGGAAAAACCTTCTGATTTCTGGAGGATGTCTTAATCACACTAGAAATAAATCTACCAGGTGGATTTTCTCTACCATAGGGACAGCATTGATGAGGAAATTCTTGTACTTGGAATACCAAAATATACATAGCAGTGTAAGACAAGCTCAACCACTCACTCTTGTCAGAGCCTAGCCAAAGTCACCACTGGTCAGCTGTTTTTTTCATAAAGATGCCATTCTTTTGTCCTTTATCATCCTACAGAAAGACAGCTGTTTTGACACTTGGGAAGCACTTTCTAAGAGTATAGACATAGTAAAGTATGATATGATTAAAAGCTTTGCTCTTTTACCAGTCAAACAGCTGCAGGGTTTCCTTCTTCTTGTCTCCTTCCAAGTCCAGTTGTGTTCTGAAATCTCTGCAGTGGTGGCCTTTCGTATAGTAGTTACTGGCTAGTGATCGGTGATATGATCTAAACCAAGCCTAAGGAAATTTCCACTTTGTAGTCATGTCCTTCTTTGTAGTCCTGTCCCTCTAATCTTATGCCCAAAAATGCCAGAAAGCATCATTCTGTGGGCTTTCGAGTATGGCAGGATGTCCCAATCCGCCGTAGGAGCTCTGACAGCAAATCCAAGATCTAGCCTAATAAAATAAAGCCCTTCCCTCTCTATAGCCTTGGAAATACTACCCGAAGTGGGTCTCAGCCGGACACCCCTCTGCAGTGATAAGAGCAAGCCTGGTTGAAGGTTCCTATAATTAATCTCCCCCTCCTTCCTGTCATAATTTCACCAAAAAGCAACTTCTTAAATAGATGTTGTTGCCTTGATGGGCACCACCCAAACTTCCTCTCTGGACTGAGACAATCAAATTGCAGACACTGCAAAAGGTGGGAGCATAGCAGACAGAGGCAACCAACTTTTAAAGAAATCATTCTTGTGGCCTAGTTACCAAAAATATAAGTTCAGTAATGAATTTAATTGTTTTAAATAAATAACATAGTATTCGGAAGATGAATTTTATAATCTTTCCTGAAAACCAAATTATGAGAATAGGAGTTTTAGACTTGAAGCATGCCTTTCCAAACACGGAAAGGCTGCTCCATCCTACTCAATAAAACAATAAAAGGAACTTTTGAATCTTGTTATTGTAAGGACATGCCAGCTTCATGTTTGGCATGTCCTTCTTTTACACATTATGCACCTACGCTGTGTGAGCCCCTAATCAACTAGTTAGTGTTACATAGTTAATATTAGATGTAGGTTTAATGCATATCAAATTAGTTTGTTTTGACATGTTATTGCTACAACTTGGTCTACAGTCAGTAATGATTACAAAGACAGCCCTGAAGCCATGATTTAGGAGTACTTTTATGCCATATCTGTGCCCCTGTATTGTTGCCTTACCTAAAAGCCAGATACGCCACTTGGGGTTAGCCAAATATTTACCATATCTGGGGTTCAGAGCACATGCACTAATAGATGTTAAACAATCTCCATTAACCAGAGTCAAAGGTTCCATGCCCGAGGTTCAAAGTATTTGCTGACTGTGTAAATTTGATTTATTGTATGTAAATGTACCCTATATGAGTATTCATAATATTTACCATGAACCGAGACCCGTTGACCTATGTTGAATAACCCTGATCTATATCACACAAACTTTCCACTGGAATCCACATCTGCTCCACCCACCTTTCATTAAAACCCTAATATCGCAGGCAATCATTCAAGCTATTTGCCTGGGTAGGGTATAACATTCTGATGCAAACAAGTTTCCACGTTTCCCTCATTTTTCTGAAATGTAATTTAGAGCATTGCTGCAGTTTTGCAGCTTACTGTGTAACTGACAGGTGGTAGTAAGATACTTTAATGGCATTGAGATGAATACCTTACAGCCTTGATGATGAGCAGTGTAAAAATGGACACTTGAAACAACTCAAGGCTACCCAGCTGTGAAATCTGTAAGGTATACCTTGAACTATGCCTCTGACATTATGTTCAACATTTTAGCAAATATACAACAAGGTGATTAAAAACGTATTTTTCTACTTGTAAATCAAAACAAAAGCAAGCTTTCAGACTCATTGGGTGTCGAGCCTGGAAATATCAGCGCAGGATAAATTTCAATGTCAAACTGCATTGAAATAAATTGCTTTAAGTCAATCTTTTTCACAGTCTCCGTAACAGTTAGCCAGAAAATGACAGTGTAACTCCTGCGAAAGGATTTTCAGAGCACCAGCAAAATAACATTTTGGGTTTTGGGCTTTACCTGTCGCCTTGCAACATAGCCTTCTTGAGGCTGCTTGTTTCAGTTTGGTGTGCTTCTGTGGACATCTGTGGAGATGCCATAAGAAAGATGCTTTACGATCATTGGCAGGAAATCCAGCCCCAGTACATTTCATGGGCGGCCGATGCAGCCACTTCTTAGGCACAGGTAAGAAGGACAAGGAGGAAGCAGGCAGGGGAGGGGTGACGTCCAGAACAGCTGTGGCTCAGTGCCACCGGCAGGAGGGTGGGGACAGAAGGTGCTCAATAACAGTGCCAAGAGCAAATGAAGGGCAACTGAGTCGAGCAACAATATATATATATATATATATATATATATATATATATATATATATATATATATATATATATATATATATATATATATATATATATATATATATATATATAATAATAATAGTAGCCCCTTGCAAAGTTTCCAATATGCTTGCGTAATTTCACATTACACAAATTTCATGAAATGTTGATTATATATATATATATATATTAAAGGAAAAAGAGTTGCCCCTCAAGTGGATCAGCACTCGCTGGAGGGTAAAACGCAGAACAGGAGCAACCGCCGCAGACACTCTCCTCACAAATCACGATGTCCGACGCGTTTCGGGCCAACGCCCTTCTTCATGGACACTCTCCCTGTGACCAACAGCAAACTAGGAAGCACCAGTATTTTCCCTGCATTTATTAAAATTTCCAACAATCACACTCAGGTGAGTGATAAAATTGCATGCTGGGACTGGTAGTTCGATCATTACCCATGTGGGTCGCTACTGTTGGCACGCATTCCAAAGTTCTTTAAAAGGTTATTAAAATGTCCTGCATTGTTGCTCCCGCATAGTCATGCGCCTCCTGCTCCGCATATCAAAGCCCAAATAAGCCATGGCAGACCCGCTCAGATCACGCAGTGTTGCTGTCCCGTGGCCGGGCTGACCACCAATATTAAAGGAAAAAGAGTTGCCCCTCGAGTGGAACAGCACTCGCTGGAGGATAAAGCACAGAACAGGAGCAACTGCCGCAGACACTCTCCTCACAAATCACGATGTCTGACGCGTTTCGGGCCAACGCCCTTCTTCATGGACACTCTCCCTGTGACCAACAGCAGATTAGGAAGCACCAGTATTTTCCCTCCATTTATTTAAATTTTCAACAATCACACTCAGGTGAGTGATAAAATTGCATGCTGGGACTGGTAGTTCGATCATTACCCATGTGGGTCGCTACTGTTGGCACACATTCCAAAGTTCTTTAAAAGGTTATTAAAATGTCCTGCATTGTTGCTCCTGCATAGTCATGTGCCTCCTGCTGTGCAGATCATTATATTATATATATATATATATATATATAGATATATATAATTATGACTGTCATGAGAAATAGGCCCCTTGCAAAGTTTCCAATATGGTTGCGAAATTTGCACAATTTTACATTGCACAAATTTCATGTAATGTTAAAAATTATACCACAGTGGAATATATATCTATCTATATATATATATCTATATATATATATATATATATATATATATATATACACACACATACCTCTGTCCTTGAGCACAGAAATTAACGTTTCCCTCTATGGTACAAAACGCTGCAACTTTATTGTGGAATATATGTACCGCCCCTGTTGCCCAAAAACATTACCGCGGCGACAAACTCTCGCCTCTCTTCCAGCCTCATTACGCAATCAGCACCAGGAACCTCGTTATAACAAATGAGACAAGTGGCCGCCTGGTGTGTGTGGGGCAGCGGCAGAGAGAATCGCTCCACACCTCACTTGTGAGAAAAATCCATTGCCTGCCTCTTCTCATCAGGAGAAAATCTATCACCTGCCAGCTTCAAAAGGAAAAATTGATTTTCAACCGGCTTGATTTTATTTTTTGTGTCCCCAGCCGTTGAAGAGGTGTTTGCAGTGATTGCTGGTTTAATCACACGGGGATTGCTGGGTCCATTATAGATAATTCCAGAGGACACTTGCAGGTATTCCGGAATCTTGTCACTGCGGCTTCTTCGTCACCTTTCCCTCTCTGTCTCTATTGACTTAAATCACCTTTTCAATAACATAGGCAAGTAGTGTGGGCAGAACAAATAAACAAGTCTTGAAAAACCCTGTTCACTGCGTTGCCAGGAGCAAGGTAAGCTGCCATGTTTTGGATGAGTATTGACTCACTGGCTGACCATGGTCCTTCGGAGTCTATGTTCAACACCATCTATTGGGCCACACTAAATCCACAGAGAAACCACAATATTCAGACTTTACACTGACACTCACTCGTATCAGGTCTGAGTGTCCAGACACACGTTCTCCCTGTTCCTATGGTCACTTACAACCCCTAGATGCCACGGCTTCTCCAGGGTTAACCCCAGATCACCAGTGGTTGGGCCATAGTTTTGACGGGGAATGTTGCGTGAAGCTTAATCTGCCCCATCACTAACCGCATGGTACATGTCTTAGCTATTTAAGACTATACTCAATGCCCTCTGTAAGGTCACTCAAACAACACCACAATTGCCAACACTGGCACACATTCAGAAACTCACTTGTCTCCGTGATCACACCACTGAATCACTGTGATCACCATTTATTTAAACATTTTTTTTATGATTATTTGTTGACTCCGTTAAACACAATGTGAAACAATTAGCTCATATCTAGACATATACAGAAGAAACGTTACAAGCATGCCCATCACTGTGCATAATCAATACAATCCATACAACACAACTCTACGGTCACGGTAACCTGATCAGACCTACGATCCACCCTAAAACAAGACCAGACTGTCTAATCAATCATTCTACATGTATGTCCATCGCTGTAATTACACACACATAATCACCAATAACATACACTTGCATAAGCGAAGTAGGAGTTGGCAAAGAATCTAGGCCTTCAGCAAGTGTGGCAAAACAAAGCTACACAAGGACGCACACAGCCATGCACAATTCTTTCCTGCTATAGGTGACAGTGTCCCAGATGCATGGTAACTTGGTACACTAAAATAAAGCATCCCCTCAGTCAATACTGCGCGTTGGCATCTGACTAGGTCTGAAGCGTGTGCTTTGCCAGAAATTGTAATTAGCAGAAATCAACAATTTGTAAAACACAGAATTTCATGGAAAATATATTCAAATGATATATTTGCACCCCAAAATGATCCAAAAATTATATTTATAAATGTAATGCAACTTCTAGCCTTTCCAACCCAGATTATGTTCTCGGCGTAGTACAGACATGAGTAAGCTTCAAGTTAGATGATGTTTTTCATACCAAGGATGATAGGGTGCTTGCCTACCCATGCTGCCGGGGCATTATTATTCATTTTTGCCACAGGCTTGGGTTCAACTTCTTCCTTTCCGGGTGTTCAGAATTTCACAGCATGGTTCCTCTAGGCCACCCGCTCCCCCCTTATGCTATTGGGACATTTTCTTGAGATTAAGCCTATCACCCACTAAGATCATATTATGCATGGGTCTATTTGGCACTGCATTCACTAGTATGCTGATAGCACAAGGTTTTATCTAAAACTGTTCTAAAGTCCAATGCCTCAATAGCTGCCTTGTCTTTGACTAAGGCTAAGATGCTTGTGACTCGATGTAAACGAAATCACACAAAAATATTTATACTTGTAAGAGGGAAGTCAAAGCTATTTTCTCCCACTGCACCATCTTTTTAACTGGTCTCTCTTCGTCAGGTCCATATGGCCTGTAATCTGAGTTCAAATCTGGAAACAAACTCCAGTACTGCCCAGAAGAGCCATTAGCTGCTGCTTGGTTAAGGGAGCTACCCCAAAGGGTCCTCCTACAAATAATTACCGAGGAGGCATCCTAAATGATCCACTTACTAGAGGTTATTTAATATTGGAAAAGTATAATGGGCTTTGGTGATGCATCATGACTGTACCCGGGGTGAGATCAGTAAAGCCGCCATGAAATGCTTCTAGGAACTTTTTTGGGAGCCCCAGGGCAGACAGAGGCTGCTGGGCTAAAACTGTGTCAATCAGAGCCATTTACCACTGGTGTCCTGGAGCGGGGCTTTACTATTGGATCCAAACAGGGCCCCTTTTAGCACTTCATCATCATTGTAGCAAAACCAGGTAGTCCAAGGCCTACTCATGGAGATGGCTTGGGTGTAGAGACCCAAAACTCCACAAACCGGCCAATACAAATTAACAATGCAATGTCCAGTCAGTGCTTAGTCTTTAAAAAGAGAAAGAAGTTTACTTAAGTCACACACACAACATAATCCTGTACGTAACAAGTTCAGACATCGCAACTACAAAAATGAAACAGGTATTTACAATCACGGTGATTACAGCAGAAAGTAGGGTCAGCTACTGCTGCAGGAGAATCTAGTAAAAAGATTTCTGGTGCACCAGTCCCCAGTTAGTCTTGCTCCATCTTTATTTTAAAGGCAGATACGAGTTGTGTATTCCAGTAGTGTAGCTCTGAGACCAGTTCTGGGCAGTTCTCCCCTTTTGCTTATTCCACTCAAACTGGTCCTTCCTATATCTTTGTCACAGGTTGAGCATGAAGGTATGGTGGAACTGGGAGTCTCCAGGCAGGAGAAAATCAAAACGATGCCATGAAGGCAAGGGAGGCTGCCACACTTAACCACTGTTCAACCTGTGGGGGGTCCCCTTCCAAACATAATGGTTCAGGATAGCGCAGGGGGAAGCTCCTTAGCTTCAAGAGGCCATATGTCTCCTCTCCTGATCACTGCCCCAGCTGACTCATTATAAATAATTCCTGGGATGTCCTGAGGGGAGCCCTGCAATCCAAATGGGCTGTCCGAGCTCTCTCTTCAACCCTCCATCTTAGATAGCACTGGAAGATAGCAAACACAAAATGGATTTCAGTGTGTTGAAGGCCACCTGTCCATACAACATTGCAATTCACTAAACAAGTACATACATGTACCATCCATGTCCCACATAGATGTATAAAGGACACATTGCAGAATACTAGTAGACCACTCTACAAAAGGTCGGAGAAGCCAGTATGTGCCTCTCCCCAGCATGGCTAAGTAAAAAGGCCTGCTGTGCCATCACCGTTAGACCTCTAACAGCCTGGTGAATTGACAATAGTCACACTCGATAAAGAGGGACTACGTGGTATCCCTCTCTTGACCATAGAGCCCCACTCGGTGTTCCAATCCAAGTGAACAAAAAGTGTCTCCAGCACACACATATGTTTGATGTGTGTGCTCAGGGCAAAGATCAAAAAGTTAAAGTTTACTATGGTGAATTTGAGACAGGGTGCACACTCTCTGAGAAACATGCAGGGGACCCTTATCCTTACCAAAAGTGTCCAATACCCCTCTTTGACTGGGAACCACAGTGAGCACCTTTAGTGCAAGGGAGTAATGTAAGCTGTACGAATGCTCTATGAAATGATGGATGTGTGCCTGCAGCATATAAACAGTCTTCCTCCCCAAAGCTTCCTTCCACCTGGTAAACATTTCAACCTTCCAGGATGAGCAGCTTCACCAGAAAAATTAGGCCTGGGTGAAATTTTAATTATATTGGTAAGATCCACAAAATTCCCACATTTTGTACTGTGCAAAATACTCAAATGTTTTACATTCCGTGAATTTGCGTAACTTTTTTGAAGCTTGCATAGTCTTGGGAGATAACAGCAAGAGACTTCTTCGCACTGAAAATGTTTCACCAAGAAACCTTTTCTGCTCCTACCAGTCTCCTACTGGTCCCTCGCAAGACTTTATATTTGAAGTATGTCCCACTTGAAAAAAGTCTAATTTTGTGAAATTTGAATGCAATTTCTTTTTTTAATTTTTTTAAAATAATTTTTGTTGGATTTTCACTGAGAGTCAGAATAATTAAAAGAAACACTTGTACATACAAAATTGCTCCAATCTGCTTTAAAAAAGTGAGAAGAGGTAACATAGAGATAACATACACAAGAGTTAAGAGTTGATAAATTAATTCGAAATGGATCAGCTTAAATCTGGCTATGGCCAATGCCATTGAGACCAAATCTTCCCCATTTTATTTATTGAGCGAGGTCCCCGTGCTTTGGCAATAGCAGATTCACATTCGTATATTTGACAAAGAATAGTCCAAAATTCCGACACCTTTAGGGAGTATAGAGTCGATCCATGCCCTGGCCACACAGAGGCGAGCACTGACGATAATGATCAACATCAACGCTCTCAAATTCGGAGTTAGACCATCTTTAGTTCCCACAATAATTTCCTTATCACTCCACTTGGTTTGAATCCCAGTAAGTACTGTGACCAGCTCAGATACACTATCCGAATAGTCTTTAAGCTCAGGACATTTGACAAACATGTGTACTACGTCTGCTGCGTATAGCTTACATTTGGGGCAATATGAGCGTTCTGTGTTATTGACCGTATTGCATTTCGAAATACGCTCAGGCGTATAATATAACATACAGATTGTTTTGAGATGTTGTAATTTTAGATTAGTCGAACTAATTGACTGATCTAAAACGGTTAATGAATCCTTTTAGCTCAGCCATCGTAACTACGGCCGACAGACATTGGCTCCATTTTAAAGCAAGTTGAGGGCCATCGTCGGAGACATAGAGCATATACTTTTGATACGTTGAACTAATACCAACCATCTTTGCTTCCTGTTCTGAGCAATAAAGAG
Organism: Calotriton arnoldi; assembly: GCA_963921515.1. NCBI lineage: Eukaryota > Metazoa > Chordata > Amphibia > Caudata > Salamandridae > Calotriton > Calotriton arnoldi. The sequence goes on from CAWUFW010000263.1 coordinate 3,156,072, forward strand.
TAAGAAGGTCAGTCGTATCAACATTACTCCTATATTTAAGATTGCTGGAGACATAATCCTTCACCTGCAGATATTTAAAAAAAATTTGTTGTGGGAGCCCAAATGTAGCCTGCAGAAAGATAAATGTCGAAAACTAAGCCCGTCAAACAACTGCCCTAAGTTGACTATGCCCGCCTGTCCCCACGATTGCCCGACACTGTCATGAAATATATTGGGAAAGAGAGGGTTTCCCCAGAGTGGGACCACCGAATGGACCATAGGTAATGAAAATCTTGTACATATTTCTCGCCAAATTCAGACTATGTCCCTCACCACTTTAAACCTCACCCGCTTAAAATAATTGGGGTCCATTGATTTATACAAGAAAAAGCAGGAATCTATACCTAAAGCTAATTGATACCCATATTCTATTGAGTCAGTCTTATACCCCACTAATAAACTTCGGATGCGGCAAGTAAATGATGCCCAGAAAAATAACTTCAAATTCGGCAGTTGAATGCAATTTCACAAAAGTTTGGGAGAACAAACTATACAATTTTGTACACACCTGTTAGCAATGCAAGCAGGAAATTCACTGCCACTACAAGAGTGGAAAGAGTTGGAAAAAGCCTAAGAAGATGGTTTGTGGCTAGAATGAATAGTGTTTAACAACGTATTCCTGGATTACATCCTGTCTGGAAGTTAAGTTTTGCTGTCAATTGTGGATTGTGAATAAAAAGTGGCACCCTTTTCCCAAAAACAAATGACTTATCAAATCAGCCATCATGGATCGACCACACTTTCTGGAAACCAAAGCGTATGTCTTTTAATGGCTGGGTCAACCCTAGAGATCTACTTAGTGGCATTCTGGCCTGCCTATGTACTGCCTGTGTGATATGCCTATCCAAATAAAGGATGTGACCCATACTGCACTGAAGGTCTCCAGTGAATATCTCTGAAAGGACAGAGGGAAGCTGTTGCACAGTGACTAAGAACAGGTGAGCTGACTGCTGCAGCAATTATTCTGACTAACGTGCCTACTCCCATGAACAACCCTTAACCATTTTACCTAACTGGATAACCTCCCTAGCTAGCTTCCGTCCAGCATGATGTGAACACAAGCCCCTAAAAGCTGTTCACCTGGTGGTCAGAAAATGTCTTCTGACACACATTAGTGGCCCCTGCTTGAATCTGCAGGGCTGCCAGCGAACCCAGCAATCAGTCAGTCCATGTGCCCCTGGATCCTGAATTGTTAAAGGGACTCCCAAGATTTGTTTTGTAAATTTTACCTATCCAAGTTTGGATTACAAAATTCTTGTTTCAGGCTGGAGTAAGTTTTAATGTGTTTTACTGCCAAGAGAGACACAATGAACTCAAAGACAACCGACCCCAGCAGATTACTACACAAAAGGCTACATGATCGTAAAGACCATGGAGTCATCACTTCTAAGCGTGGTTTTCCTGCAGCATAAACCCAATAGTTAATGACATATCAGTATTTTTAAAATGGGGTTTACCAGCACTAATCATGGTCTAGCCTGGTAGCACAGGGTAACTGGAACCTTTTAACCATGACCAGTTAATCACAAGAAATCTTTTCCAGTAGCCTACATGAGTAGCTAAATCTATCATAAAACACAAAATAGCCCCTGTAAAGTAGAGGCATGCATTATTTTGAGCAAAGCCAACAGAAACTGGATTATTTAGACTTCTATCCAACTAGAATGTTAATTTATTTTATTTGGAGCTTACGTAATTTCAAATTCTACAGGAGAAGCTCAGTAGTGATTCCCCCAAGGTGCGCTCAAATTATGATATTGTGTTTTCTATCCACTGTAGCCCATGGGCACAGCTATATACTTTAATGGCTTTCAACTCCCTGGACAGCTTCAGAGCTATTCATGGTCACAACTCACTGCAGCGTCGCCCACTCTACTCCAACCCTTTGCACCTACAGAACCCCCCAAGATACATTGTTCCTTAGAGCACCTCTCTCCTTTTCAGACCACTACCACAGAGGGGAGAATCAGGAGACAGAGTGGGCATGCAGGCAGGGTGGAATATCATGTTCTGTGCCTTCAAAAGGACCTTCACAGCGGACCACACCAGGTCCTCTACGAGCCCACCTCACATTCCGGATTCCATTTCTCATGACATAAGTAGGGCCATCCTGACCATTAGACCGTGCCAGGGAAGCACATCTCCGATGAGGGCATGAATCATAAGGACAGAAAATTAGAAGAGCAAAGAACTGTAGCTCCCCAACAGAGAAGGTAATCAAACCAACTGACTTAGGGCCTTATTTAGAGTTTGGCCGTCCGGATACTCCATCAAAACATGGCATATATCCAATCTGCAATATTACAAGTGCCATATGCTATAATGCACTTATAATAGGGTGGATCGGATATGCTTCCTGTTTGTGATCCTGTCTGCTAAACTCCCAAAAATACCCTTAGACTATTTCAATGTACAACCAAAGCTACAACCCAGCGACACTCCACGCACTCAACCCAGGCCGCAACAACAACTGCAAGCTAGCATCACCAGCCGACACCCACGGACCCTTCAGCTGTCACCGCTGCCGCCACTCCTGCAGCACCGCCAAGACCACGGATCCAGTGCAACCCGCCCGCAAGAACACAACCGAACCGAAGACCCCGCAATGCATCCTCCTCAACGTCCGATCCCTCCACAAACACGCCACCGAAACCTGGGACCTCCTTGACACCACCACCCCGGACATCGCATTCTTCACCGAAACCTGGACCAACACCACCTCGGGACCGGACATCGCCATCGCCATTCCCCAAGGATACAAAATCTCCCGGAAGGACCGCCCCAGCCGCCCTGGAGGAGGAATCGTCATCGTCCACAAATCCACCCTCCGGCTGAGCACACTCCCCGACGAGCCCACAGACCTGATGGAACACCTACACTTCAAGATACAGGCCAGCCCTACCACCACCCTCCGGAGAACTATCATCTACCGACCCCGCGGACCTTTCACCAACTCCATTACGGACTTCATCTCCCCGCAAGCCATCGCGTCCACCAGCTACACCCTGCTGGGAGATCTCAACTTCCACCTCGACAACCAACAAGACCCCAACACCACATCCCTCCTGAACAACCTCCACAACATAGGACTCCGCCAGATTGTAACCGAACCCACGCAGCAGGACACACCCTCGACCCCCTCTTCACAACAGGAAACTCCATCACTTTCAGTCACACCACCGAACTCCCGTGGACAGACCATCAATGCATCCACTTCACCTTCAGAACACCCACCATCCACAGACACCAGCATCTGCTCCCACGAAGAAACTGGACCAAAATCACCGACGACCAGCTCACCTCCTCACTCTGCAACTCCACCCCAACCACCGCGGAAGACGACGACCCCAACACCGCAGCCCGAACTCTGCACAGATGGATCTCTGACAGCGCCAACACCATAGCCCCCCTCAAGAAGAACAACACACACACCAAGAAAGCCAGATGGTTTACCACCGAACTTCGAGAGTCCACACGCACATGCAGCCACCTCGAAAAGGCCTGGAGGAACTCCAAATCCACAGAAGCCCACAACAACTTCAGAGCCGCCACCAACGCCCACCACCAACTCGTCAGAAATACGAGAAAAACAGGGATTGAAGACAGAATCTCCACACATGCACACAACAGCAAAGAACTCTTCAGCATCATCAAAGAGTTCGCCCAACCCACCAGCGAATCTACTGACATCCCTCCCTCACAAGACCTCTGCAACAAACTCAGCACCTTCTTCCACCACAAAATCAAGAACATTTACGACAACTTCGACAAAGACAGCCAACACACTGAACCCTCACCAGACGCCCCCAACACCCTGAAGCCAACGATTGACAGCTGGACACCCCTCACCACCGAAGACACACTGAAGACGATGAAGTCAATCCACTCCAGGGCCCCCACGGACCCCTGCCCCACCACATCTTCAACAGAGACTCCGACACCATCGCACCCATGCTCCGACACACCATCAACCGCTCCCTGGCGAGCGCCTCCTTCCCCGACGACTGGAAACACCCTGAGATCAACCCCCCTCCTAAAGAAGCCCTCGGCAGACCCCACCGACCTCAAAAACTACAGACCCATCTCCCTGCTCCGGTTCTCAGTGAAAGTCATCGAGAAAGCCGTCAACAGTCAACTCGCCAACTTCATCGAAGAGCACAACATCCTCGACTCCTCCCAATCCGGCTTCAGAAAAAACCACAGTACAGAAACCGCCCTCCTCGCCGCAACAAACGACATCCGCTCCCTCCTGGACAGAGGAGAGACAGTAGCTCTCATTCTCCTCGACCTTTCAGCCAGCTTCGACACAGTCTCTCACTGCACCCTAACACGCAGACTTCACAAAGCAGGGATCCGGGACAAAGCCCTCGACTGGATCCGCTCCTTCCTCTCCGGCAGAACGCAGCGGGTCAGACTCCCTCCTTTCCTCTCGGACCCTACACTGACCACCTGCGGAGTCCCCCAGGGATCCTCCCTCAGCCCCACGCTCTTCAACATCTACATGGTTCCGCTCGCCCCCATCGTCAGAACCCACGGACTCAACATTGTTTCCTACGCAGACGACACCCAACTCATCCTCTCCCGAACCCAACGCAGCCAAACACAAGTTTCAAGAAGGCATGGAAGCAGTCGCCAAATGGATGAAAAACAGCTGCCTACAACTCAACACGGACAAAACAGAAGTACTCTTCAGGGGCCCACACCCCGACGCCTGGGACGACACCTGGTGGCCCCCCGCCCTCGGAAGCCCGCCCACCCCCACAGACCACGCACGCAACCTTGGAATCATCCTGGACTCCGAGCTCAAAATGGACCGCCAGATCAACTCCGTCGCATCCTCCTGCTTCCACACCCTCCGCCTCTTACGTAAGACCTTCAAATGGATCCCCCTCGAGCACAGAAAGACCGTCACTCACGCCCTCGTCACCAGCAGACTTGACTACGGCAACGCACTCTACACCGGAATAAACAAAAACCTCACCCGCAAGCTACAAAACGTCCAGAACGCCGCCGCAAGACTGGTCCTCAACCTGCCAAGACACTGCCATATCTCCCAGCACCTGCGCACACTCCACTGGCTCCCCATCGAGGCTAGAATCACCTTCAAGATCCTCACCCACGCACACAAAGCCCTCCACAACGCCGGACCAGCATACCCGAACAGCCGACTCGCTTTCCACGCACCCCAAAGGACCCTACGATCAGCCCAGCTCTCCTACGCCGTGGTCCCCCGTGCCAGAAAGACTAGATCGGGAGGCCGCTCCTTCTCCTTCCTCGCGGCCAGAGCCTGGAACACCCTACCGCTCCACCTCAGACAGACATCACTCCCCATCTTCACGAGAAACCTCAAAACTTGGCTCTTCGATAGACCTCCTCCTTGATGGACTGGAACCTGCACCCCCCCTCCTCCCCAGCGCCTTCAGACCCTCATGGGTGAGTAGTCGCGCTTAACAAATACCTGATTGATTGATTGATTGAATGTACATATTGTCGGCTCCTTATGCGAGAACAGCAATGAAAAAGAGGATTAGGGTCCTGGCATCAATACTTTGTGGTTGGGTCCAGGACTAGATGAAGCACTGTGTCCTTGACTTCTGTTTTTCTCATTCTCTGGTGGACTAACCAGCACTTGCACTCTCACCACCTTTTTTCCCACCACATCCTAACACTCTAACACACCTCTCATACCTCACCTCTTTTGCTCCTACCTCCTCCCTCTTACCTTTGCCTCTCATACCCTTTCATTTTTCATATATGGTCTCAGGTGTAGAGAAAGTGTGGCGAAATGGGCCCTAAGAAGCAATATAATGATGCATATTCATCTATGAAAAACACGTCTGTCTAAAAATATGTAGCCATTATGCTATGCATTTTATTAGCGACCTCATAAATTCAAGCTAAGCTATAATAAAGATTTGAATGCATTAGGAAGGGCATTGCGATCATTTCATTTTCAGGTTTGCATTGGCCAGATGATGATTGCTCCTCAGTTATTTTGTTAGAATGTAAATTATAAATTAATTTCACGTCTAGCCTTTTTTGTGTGCCTTTGTTGGGGTAAAACAAGCTTAATTGACAATGGCTGTGGCTTTAGTGTTCCAACAAATGTAAACGAACATTCACAAATTGTGTTTGCATGTGTTATATGCACATGAACGGCTGTCCTACTGGCTTTGTCTGACTAGGAAACAGTAATAAAAATAATTGCTTTCTATGCATAACACATATTGGAGAAAATAACTCAATATGACAAACAGCATAGTTCATTTTATTTTTCAGATTAGAATAATTCCTATTGCATTCTAATGAAATCACTTCCTGGAAGGCAGAATGATATATCACCACCTGATAGCATGAGGTGAGAGAGAGTAATACTCCTCTTGGTGAAACCAAGAAAAAGTCTACTCTATTTATATTTTAAAGAGTTGCTAAATGCATGTCATCCAGGCAACTGTGCTATCAAAGCCAGACCAAAAAAGGGAAATTGACCTTACTTAGATCACTGTTGCGAAAAATGTAGAATTGTCAGGCACTAATATTTGGTGTATGTTGTCATTTATGAGCATATTACTTTGGGGGTCATTTCAAATATGTGGGAAGATGTAAAAAATCCCGTGAAATGTGTGGACTGTATTTTTCAGTGCCTTTAACACTCTTTTTGAATTAAGAGAAAAACATTGCATTTTACTCCAATAATTGTGGAAAATGCGATAGAAACAATGCCTGCTATTTATCTCTAAATTTGCTGTAATGTCATGATAACTGGTTGTTGTAATGATATTACCGAATCATCATATAACAGCAAAACATATGACAGTCTGACAAACTGTAAATCATTTCATTAATAGGGCGGTGCTCATTTCTCCCAAATGGCAATGCAGCACAGCTCCAAAGTACAGAAACAGAAGAATGTAGTCCTGAAAGTGCTTACACTGATGCATTAAAAATGCTCTTCAAACTCTTTGGCGCGAATAAGCTATCCATGTTGCTCCACGCCACTAAGGGTCTTATATATTTGCAATACCGCAGGCATTGCTAACTGCTGAGAGGGAAGTGGTGATAGAAATAACAGGGGTCATAAGGGGGACCCTGAGGGTCACCTCAAACACCAAAGGAGAAAAAGAGGCTGAGAGAGGCCCCATACCTGCCTCTACTATAAAATAAATCAAAACACAAAAATATGGAGTGGTAAACTGCTAGGGAGCATTTGAGAAAAATATCTCAAATGCTTCTCAGGTGATCCTATCTCCATACTACTAATATCCCTCCTGTATAGTGTGGCAATTCCAAAAATTGGACAAGGTGGGCTTACTCACGTAATGTGACATGCTTTATCATAGGCCACCTCGACCCACTCTAGTGAGGTAGTACTACCAGGGCAGACTTGACCTCAAGTTGGGCTGTCTTGAGGGAGTTCTTAGGAATTACTTTTTTTCTGGATAGGTTACTGAGATCCAGTTGATGATGTTAAAAATACCTTAGGGTAAGCCTCAAAGTATCTTTTATTAAGGTGGTACCCTATGTCTCATTAAAAATACCATATAGTGGGTGCTATGGCTCTTACATACCTCAGAGGTGCCAACATGTTTCTGCCCTTGGACAGCCTAAACAGGTCTTGAGCATTTGTCAGGGCTAATATATGAGACCCTCTACTTAAGTTAAAGTGAGAGAATTAGAACGATATATAGAGAGGACCTACCTCTCTTCTAGAGATCACCAGGTAATGGTACCTAAAATAGGAACACAAACAATCTTTTTTTGAAGATAGCGGCAGCAATGTCATTTGTATTACACAGTATCGGCCGCATTTAAATCATGCTGTACAATTTTAGGTATTTAAAAACAAAGAATATACAAATGTGGCGCATGTGAAAAATCACACACTCATGCTATGCATACGTACAAGGGTGACAAAGACACACGTGAAAGGAACACACATACACAATTCATGTCTCAGTGTTAGACTTTACCTAGTGACAAGGGGCACTTTGCATCATGGTCTGTTCTTGGTGGGCATCTCCTGTAGTCACACATTGAGGGATGTGTACGTTAGGTAAATAACTCAACAATAGAGGCACCCGAACTCCACATAATTAAAAACAGAGGTTCTAGTAAACCTTTCTTATGTGATAGCGGGTTTTTTCTACAAAGATACTACAGCACTGGAGTAAGATACTTTACTCCCAATCACTTTCTTCGTAAAGGAGAAGCGCCCATTTTGATCCTACCCTTTCCTGTGGAACAGTCGTCTGGTAGAACGGTTAGATGCACTGTGCAGGGGTTTTTAACGGACCTGGTTGCCTGCTGTAAAATGTAGCCTGGCGAGGCATACCTGTTGTTGATTTAGCTCCTTTTTTAATTCAGTGCACAAGAGGAGAATCATCAAATTACTCGTCATGGGGAGATAGACTGTGTAGTTACCCCCATAATCCATGAGGGCAAGGTGAGTGAGCTCCCGACTTCGAGTTGAATTTACAGCTGTGTGCAACTTGCTGTAAGGGTGGGGGGACACTCGATGACACGGAAGCGTCTGGTCCGAGCCACTCTCACAGCGCAGGTGCATGGGAACTGTAGTTCCCCCAGGTCCATACTGAAAGACTGCGCATGGGAGAAACGACCTTAAACAGCGTTTCTTGCTTAAGGGTACTCTTCTGAGTAGTAATTCCCAGAATTGAGGAGTCTAGGGGAAACAGCAGCCTTCATATATGTGCCTCCCATATAAATTCAGAATAATAAGGGACTTCATGTAAGTGACTGATGTAAGTGTCTTACTATACAGAATGATGATGTTTACATGTGTATATATGGGTTACACTCAACGTTAGTTCATTGATTACTCATGAGGCACAGAGAGTGACATACATGTCAGCTCTGAGTCAAGAGCAAAGCTCCAGATGTGATATTCATTTATTGATGACATGTAAGAGATATAATGCCATCTGTAGATACTTATTGGATGTCATTTATTACCCCAAATTGGGTCATGAAAGGAAATACTTAAGTCCAACCCTGCTCAGTATCCAATGTTCTATGTTGGTGACTATGCATTAAGCAGGTGTGTAGTTTCAAACATACTTGCATGATGGTAATGACGATAGACCAGCATACGCTTAGTCTATCTACCCAGGGACCCCCAGCGAATATCATCATTAAGGCCCTGGGTATCTGTCTGTAAACAGAACACCCAGCATTGTTCTTATTTCAAGAGCACCTTGCTCATATTGGTATGTCTGTGTTCTAGTTTCTCAATAACATACCATTCGATGTTATCTGCAGTGTGTTTGTGCTCCATGTAGTGTTTTGTAGTTTTTGTATTGTCTCCCCTGCACCTTAAAGTACTCCTGGGCTCCGTAAACCCTACATGTATTTTCCTCATTGTCATTCCAATATACAGAAGGTTGCATGGACATTGCAGGACATAAATGACATGACTAAAATTGCAATTAGTGAGGTGTTTTAAATTCCCATGGAGTAGAGAGTCCAAGGTCTATTGATTTACTCTTTTTTGTAAATTGGCAAATCCGCAACCCCCAAATGGTTGGTGGCCTTTGTGCGGGGGGGGGGGGTGTTCCAGAATGTAAATTGTGTTTCAGCAACTCTCTTTTTGGGGCATGTGTGAACTAGAGTGTCCCTTTAGAGTCTGGCACCTTTGGATTGAAAACAAAGGTTGTTCAATTCTTGGGCTGCTGGAGTTCAGAATACCCCAGTGTTTTTTATTAGGTTAATGACTGCTTTAGAACTAGGGCAAAATGTGGTCACACATATGGGTCTCAGTTCCCATGGTTTTCTTATAGGTGCCAAGTAGGTCATCTCAGTCATTATTCCTGGCTTGTTTCCTTGCTCTTGTTATGTTTTTTTCTTGGATAGTTTTTCTCTCTCAGTTTATTACTCAGTTTCTCTGCATGTTCTCAGTATTTGTCCACCTCTGTGCAGTTCTGTCTAAGTCTCAGGAACTGTCCTATTGGTAGGCTTTATCTCATGGATGGTGGGGGGGGGGGATTTTAAAAATGCAGCAGGCTGTTTTTATCTGTGGGTTTATAATAAATCTCAGTTTTTAGGACTCCACTTTCAGGGTATATTCTTAGATCTAAAAATTATATTTCACATCATTCAGGCTCATTGTCAATCTCAGATAAGAGTTGAGACTGTTGACTCAGGCCTTGAACTCAATCACGTCATCTCTAGCGCCTCTTCAGCTCACTAGGATATCGCCAGTGTATCTCTTCCACAATCTCATCTGATAAATCTATTGGTTCTCTTCATAGTAAATATACCGGGTTTAAAAATTGTTTACGTCCAGACAAGCGAGGCTAGGGGCACAGGTACTCCCCATGGAAGTTCCATGTGTTTGTAAGAAAAAATCCCCTTCATACTCAAAAACGTTCCTCTTTAGGACCATGTGGGAACAGTCTAGGATGAAATCCACAGGTGTCATTTTGTTTTCCTGTCTGAGTGTTGGAGCTGTTCAATCACCTCAAGTGTAGACTCCTGGGGCATATTAGTGTATAAGAATTCTACATCTAGAGGGAGTCTGGTTCAAATGTCATGTTTTTCACTTTGTTGAGTATGTCATTGTATCCTTCAGGTAGTGAGGCACATGAGTTACTACAGGTTTCAGGAAGAAGTCACAAAATTGTGACAGGGGTTCAAGTACTGAGCCTATCCCTGATACTATTGGGCGCCCTGGTCGGGGGTGTATGTTCTTGTGCACTTTGGGCAATATGTAGAAATAATGGGTCTTGAGTTCTTTTTTAAGAAGGAAGCACTCCTATTTTTCGGTTATCCAATCTTTGTCTAGAGCCTCTTTCACCAAAAAGGAGATCGCTTCCATGATATTTGGGGTTGGGTCTTTATTTAATTTCTTATAGTGTAAGGTGCTTCCTAGCAGTCTCAAACATTCTGTGTGGTACATTTCTTTCTGGAGTAAACCTGTCCCGCTCCCCTTGTCAGCCGGTTTTATGACCACTGAAGTGTCCTCTTTCAGATCTGTCAGAGCCTCCTTTTCTGCTCTACTGAAATTTTGAAAAACATTCTGCCTGTTTTGTTTTAGAGAGTTAAGGCCTAGATTTATTGCCTGTTCAAAAGCAGACACATCTGGTTGTAGCTGTTGGATAGCAGGGATTAAGGAGAACTTATTTTGGAGACTCATGTTAATCTCCGCGTTTCTATCATTATTTTCTGCCGCTTGAGTAGAGAAGAAGACTTGTAGTCTGATTTTACGGACGTTTTTAGCCATCTCTATTTTCAGTTTGAAGGGATCATCCCTTGGTGTGGGGTCAAAGCCTAGACCCTTATTGATTACTTGTTTTTCGGTCTCAGACAGTGTCTTGGTGCTAAGATTGATTATACTATCAGTGATCACCTACTGGTCCCTGGTTGGTGTTCCTTTGTGTTGAGTTGAAGTAATGAGTTGTAAGGCGTTTTTAGGATTCAGGGAAAGTAGCCCTAAAGGTAGCCTGATGTATTTATGGCTCAAGGAAGGTATTGTTGTAATGGGTAGTAAAGGGTTTTTGGGGTTCTGGGATGGGTAACATTAAGCAGTAGTAACAGGGATAGTAAGGTTTGTTATGGTTCATGGAAGGGTGACATTAAATTGCAGTAAGAAACGATTGGGGTTCAAGTAAGGGTAACAATAAGGGGTGGTAGGGTTTATTTTAGGGTTCAGGGATGGTTAACGTTAAGGGGTGGTAAGGAGTATTTGAGGTTTCAGGGAAAGGTGAGGTTAAGGGTAGCAAGGATTTTGTAGGGTTCAGGGAATGGCAGCATTAAGGGGCAGTAAGGGTTTTTTAGGATTCATTGAAGGGTAATTTAAAATGAAAGTATATTAAATAAATTGATTAATTTAATTTCATATGTAAAGTATAATAAATATATCAGTAATGTAATTAAAAATATATATCAAAAATCAAAATTAAAATTCAGCTGACTATTGGGAACTGAAGAGATTAAAAATGACCCTGTTCATAAATCTTAAAACTAGGCATTAGAAAAACACCATTCTCGAGGGAGTGCCATGTTAAGGTATCTCTCAAGATGATGATAGAACTGGAAGAGGGGGTTGGTGACACTGCAATACAGCAACACACTCCTCCTGACTGCTTTCCTTCCATTTGTGATTCTGCCGGGAGAAGAACAAACACCCTAAATATCTAGGTGACCTACAGAATTGCAATGCATGTGTTTGACCTAAATAAAGCTCTGTCGTAATATAATAGCCAGATTTGATTAAAAAAAAAGCTCTGCCTGTTAATAAACAAATGATTACAGCTCTTGGATGGTAAGCACTTTTTCTGTAGAAGCAGCTAACTTCTGCAGAATCAAAACATGTACTCTTGTCTATGGATGTATGAAATTCATGTAATTAGCTTTTTCGTGATTACATAAACCTTCAGCTAAATCACTCAAAAATATACGCACTCAAGCAAAATGCAAATCTGTCATTTCATGCTAAAAAAAGTTGTAAAACCACCATTAACCACAGCCACTCGCGTTCTCTTTTGCCCGTGTGTTTTCAGTAACTTTTTACTGTGCATGGTGCATAATTGCTTAATGGGGTAAACTTGGGAATTTCATGTAACAAGCATAATGTGAAATTCCTAAAATTGCACCAGCATAATTTAAATTTCGCCCAGGCCTACTCCTGCCAGCCAACATGTGGGGGGCAGGGCGCGGGCGGCAAAGCCCATCTCTGTAGTATTCCTGGAAGCTCTATTTAGGACGAGCCTCGAGTAGCGCGCAAGCGCTGCAAGGCGAAGACTTTATGTAAGGGGGTTTGAAAAGCTGACCAGACGCTCGTGCGTCGTGGCCTTTTTCGGGCGGTTACGCGCGCCGCAGACATGTGTTTCCCATTATCGTGCCCAGACGCGGGCGCGATAATTGGAAACACATGCCGGGAAAGGCCATGACGCACGGCGTCTGGTCAGCTGAGCAGGCTGCCGCGCTCGCTCGCCCTCGCCCCCGCTCCTCTCGTCCCGCTCCTCTCTTGTTGTTATATAGATTTTGATGATAGAGCCACCTGCAGGAAATGGAAGAAACTGCATCTTCTGGCTTTCGGTGTGAGAAGAAACGTGTGAACGATGCTATAACTGGAGAATCGGGCATCGGGAAACCCTGTTTGTTTGCTTAATAGTATTTGCCCATTTTGTGTAAACTTACCAATAGTGCCAATTTAAACAATGAGTACGGTATTTCCCTAAATGGCAGCGTGGCTGTGTATTTGTTAGGTAATTGGCTGTCACTTGTGTTTGCTTTACTAAAGCACTCCGTTGTGTGTATGGCGCGCGGCTGTTTTTCGCGTAATCCTTACGTGCAATCTACTCGGCGTTTTCTGTCGTAAATTCAGTGCACCTTTCAACATTAGTCCTCTTGATAAACCATAGTTCAGAGTGTTTGCGTGGGAAGAGCCAGCCAGCAGGTTCCCATCTCTCGGAGTGTTGACTGACAGCTCATCTGAATGGCAGGTGAAGTGGTTTGTTATCCGCTTCCGCCCAACCCCCCACCCCTCCCCAAGGAGCACAGGGACCTGCTGCTGTGTGTAGACAGGTGATTGCTCCTAGAAATTCAAACAGGATGTGACATCACACCGTGATTGGAAGCCACACGGGGAAGACGTAAGGGGGTGGTTGAGAAGAGAGTTCGTAGGTTTTTATTACAAAAGGCCGTCCTACTGCCACAGAACGGCAGCTTCTATTGGATTCAAGTTTTCTAACACTTACCGTACGTAACAACCTTCTGGGGAATTGCGGAATCTTTGCTGGATGTTCAAACGTTTAAAGCCCAGTTCCGTTCCTAGACAGCGCGTGGGTGGTTTCTCCGGCTGGAGAGAGCAGGGAAGGGGTGCGGCACATTTATGGGAGCTAAGGTGTTCGAGGCTGCGCGTCGAGCAGAATAGGTTTTCTCTTAAGTCACAGCTTCCCGTTCGTAGTTTGATGTGAAATGAAACGTGCAGCACGAGGGAGAAGGGCCTCTGCGGGCGCTTGTATTCCACCCCCTGGATAGATCTGGTCGGCCAGTGAGACTTGAACACGCCCCTCGAGGGGACCAGAGCCGTGCCCTCTTAGGAACCTAAGTGTTAGAGCTCTGCACTCGAGCGGAGGCCGGACAATGTCACATAACGTGAGCACACCTGAATAACATGCCCTGATGAACTGACGAATGGGAGGGCCGCTTTACCCAGTGCTGTTTATTCTGTAGGGGGGACTTTTCAACTCTTTAACGGCTGCAGATAGGGTAATAAAAGCTCAGAACCTCTTAACCACAACGCTAGCTTTGTCTAAGAGCCTTTGACGAGCCTGGTAAAACGCACTATTTATTGCTGTAAACAAGTTGGTCAATCTCTGGCCTTCCGTAGCATGTGCCTTGCATGTTCAGTATTAATACTTAAGCCTTTAACTTTTAACTTTAAAATCTTTATTCGATCTGTTTACAAATAGATCATAAAAGCACAATTTCATCATCATGACACACGGGTATTATAAAAACCATAAAAAACAGTTTAAAATCATACTTGAGTTTAGATGCATCTTATGGTACATTAAAACAGCGAACCCAACGACTTTCTTTTTCTTCTACAAGCCCATAAAAATGATGCGACGGAGAAACATACATAAGGATTGGGTAAGGACTTTAAAAAGTACAGTGCCACCCTACATTGTTTATAATTATGACATCTTAAAATAGGGAGGATAAACGCTTCTCTTTCACTTTGGTAAAACTTACAAAACAGTACCAGGTGTAAATCGGTCTGAGGCGAGGAATTGTCACAGGGGCAAAGACTTAGGTCAGCATACTTAAACCTCCTCTCTGGAAACCCAAGCATCAGTGGAATGAAGTTCAGACAGAAATATAACAAAATAAATCTATGGTGAGCTGTTGTGATACGTGAAAGGTAAGAGTAGGCTTCCCCAGATCTTGGCAGAACGAGGGCATATGCTGTGAATGATTTCAGCTGGCAGTTCTTTTCCTTACGAACATAGCTGGCCCTCTGCATAAATAGCTAGATTATTTTCTGTTTGGGGACCTTTCTGCAAGAAGCAGGGTCTCTAAACAGGTCTATCTGCCCAATAGCGGAGAGTTCTGTTTCCGCGTATCTGAGCCATCCGATCCTGCTGCGACCATCCAGCTTCACGCAATCACCAATTATACGTTGGGTTAGGTTAACCGTCGACCTTCACCAAATAGAGAGCCACAGCAGGATCGGCGCCAGTCTAATAGAGTCGGACAAGTAGGGGAGCCCTAATTCAAGATGTAAAATATAATTGGGGGCTGAAGATGGTAATGAGACCCTAGACGTGAATTTCCCAGGGGGTGTTGGCTGGGAAAAGGGTTGGTAGGTTACAGTTATCTGCAGCTACTTATCATCTGAAGTTCTTTTGTTGACAAGTTCAGCCAACATGAACAATTAACACTGATAACGTATCGGACGCATTTTGAATAATCAGCTGGAAGAGGAGATGGGGATTTAAAGTTTTAGTGTGAAATGTACTTTTGCAAAAGGACACAGTGTAACTTGGGGGTAAAGTTTTATTTTCCATACTGCAATAAAGAACATGGAAACAAGAACGGACCGCCACAATGAGGACTCTTGCCAAGACGTTAAAAAATTATGAATTGCTTTACAAACAATTTTCGAAACAATATAAGCCCTGACAAAAGTTATCATTGGAAAAAATGTTCGAAAACTTTCCCAGGCAAATCCTGCAGACCTACACTCATACTGCTTGTTGAATTTGCGAGAGCTGCACTATCAAGCCATGCCTAATTGGAGAATCTGAAATACCATGACAATATAATTGTGCAAAACTAAACAGTGTTTTTCACTTACTTTCTTAAACTTCTATGGAAAACTTCCTGAAGGTTACAAAGTTTTTGGATTTGGCACTTTCATGTGAAAATTGTGACTTTACCAACAATATACATAAATTGTTGCAGAAGTCACAATTTTGACATATATCACTATCAAACACTGAAAAAAATATTCTGGGAAAATAATTTTGCCTAAGATGGACTTTACAGAAATGAGCGCTCTTTTCCTGAGCAATGCAATGATTAACAGAAAATCTAAACTTGCAAATAAAAATTCTCCATGCATCATTCATAGTGAAGAGTATCAAGCTACAACATGAAAATGATCGTGTCGCATACAGAATTTTCACTGTTATTAAGATAACATTAAAAAGCTTCACATTCTTCATGACAGGAAAATTGAGAACTTTCCAAAACTTTGAAGGTAAAAAAACAAACTTTGCGCGTTCTTATTGGGCATTTAAACTCTCTGAATGGGAGCAAGAGAAGCCAGACATAAGCACACAGAGAAGCTCAAACTGAAGACAGGAATGGTGCAAGGATTTTCGGTTCTCCAACAAAAATATATCTTGACCTGCTGAAGTGCTCCCAATACATTTAACATTGAAAAGGCATATTTATTACATTTGTACTCCTTTGGTGCCACCAAGTGGTGCTGTCATATGGCTTCTACCTTTTGTCGCCTTATGGAAGAGCTTTCTGACAGCGACTTGTGAGAGAGCATAGGGGGGGCAGTGTGTCCAATTTTCTAAGACAAGGTTGTGAGATATGCTGAGATACAGACAGGGCTTTTCAACTCAAACTTGGGTCACAGGAATGACAGAGGAATACAGAAGGTTCTGTCTTCACTCACTGGGCCCGAAGATTTGTTGAAGGAAGAGCATTTGATCTCTAGTCCACAAAAATATCACTCAAAAATGAGATCCTAGCATGTATGGAAAGAGCACTCAATGCACTAGGCTCAATTCCTCCATCTTGTCCTCTCTAGACCACCCATAGCACTTTAAGATGACTCTATGGTAGCAAAAAGTGATATGCAAATAATATAACAACAAACTCGCAGATGATGCAGACTGAACACTAAACCCAATTATTTCAATGACATTCGCTCGAACACAGCAAACAGATGCAGAAGTGAACGGGTTAAAATTAGGAAACAGGCATTTTTAAAAACGCCTCACTAAACAAGAGGACACAGCTAGAGGCCCATTGCACATACAATTAGCATTTTAATTAAACTTGTGTTAGGTCAGTGCTGGAACTCCAATCACACAAGACAGAGGTCTGGTGACCTAATTTACTCAGGCCAACGGGACGGTGTCCGCTGGGGGCAGTTAATATTATGTTAAGCAAAAACCTCACCAGCCTCGTTGCTAAAGGAAGGAAGCTTTTTTCAATGTGCACCTAATTGCATTCCTCACAAATTAAACTTCCTTTACTGAAAACATATTAATTAGGAGATGATTCATACTTATTTAAAGGTGTCAAGATTACTGAGTGGGAAACAAAAACGTTATAGATGAAAGTTTGAGTTAATCATTTCATTTGAAATGCCATCAGTGATGTCACTTAGCATGTCATGAGGGATGTAATATGTGAGGTCATAAGCAGTGCATGATGTGGCCACAAGTTATAGTAAGTGTACTAAACAATAACTGGTAAATTTCAGAGGTTTTTGTTTTTTAAATGTTAGTTTTTATCTCTTTTTAACACCTAACGATACCAATACATTATTTTTTGTCTGTGAATTTCAAGGTCTTTTTTAAACATAAGCTAAGATCTTATTACCAAACATAGTTATAACATCACTTTAACATTTGTTGTATCAGTGAATTTCTGGATTTTTTTCATAATATTCAAAGTTGAGCATATTCCCAATTCCCTCGGGCAACCTGTTGCCAATTCCACCCCTGCATATAGCCATTGGCATTTGGCCAGGCACATCAGGGGTTGAACGTGTGGGGTGGCCTACCTCCAGGCCCTGCATTCAACACGACATGGGTGCCCCCTCCCCCCATTGCACACCTCTAGCCAGGTCCTGAGCCAAACCCACAGTATCCAACTGGCCCTTAGCAGGTGGGTTGGGCACCCACAGGTGGCTCGGGCACAGAGTCTTATCTGAGACCAACCCACGTGGCAATCTCCAGCTGTGCATGGCCGAAAGCAGGTTGCCCAAGGGTGTTGGACGTATGCTCAACTTTGAATGCCAACCCTCTCCGGGTTGGTAATTGCCACAGTACATGACCGAGCACAACCCTCAGTGAGTGGCCAACCCCCACTGCATACAGCCTTTCAGGTGGCGTCTTATCCTCCATGGGCAACCAACCCTCTATGGGCAGCCAGCTCCTACTGCATGTGACTTTTGGACGCAGCAGCAGAGGTTGGACACAGAACCTGACTTCCTGCGAGGCCCTGCACGCAGCCTGACAGAGGCAACCAATCCTCTACATGCAGCCAACCCCCACTATTCATTCCCTTCAGCAGTGCGCAGTGGGAGGTGGTCACTTGACCTCTGACCAGGCCCTGCACCCAACCATCCAGGGGTTGCCATCCCCCACTGCACATGGCTGAATTGGGAACCTACTCTTCTTTTTAAAATCAACGGTACTTCCAGAGTTCTGGAAGCAAGCATCCCTGCCGCACAGCTGCAATCTTGTGCAATCTCATTTCACTAGTGCTGGATTTGCAGTAAAAGAAGCATGGTTAGGAAGCTTGCATCGGACTGTGGAATCATGGCAAGGGAGCATGTTCTGATGAGACTGGGATATGTCCACAGTACCACATGGTAGGGCCTTGCTGAATACTATGGCAGTACCACAGATCCTGCATCTATATCTATATCTATCTATATATATATATATCTAAACCAAAATGCCCGAGAGCTCAGAGAACGCACTCGGCACCAAGCCCACCAATTGGTCTGCATTCACAACTTGCCTTCGCATTCCGGTAAAAGTAATTGCCTTGACGCGTTTCGAGGCTTTCTGCCTCTTAATCATAAGCTGCTTCTTACACAGGTGCAGTACGAATTTGCTCTCCTTTATTTGTATTCAAGCATACTTTTCATTGGTTGAAAGCCCCCAATGGGCTATGCTAGTGCATAACAGTTCATTAACGTATGCTGGAACTTGTAGTCTTTAAGGAAAAAGCATCTAATTACCCACAGTGGGTCCGTACAGACTTGTGTTTATTTAAGCATATTCATCTCCTTCGTAGGATCCAGGATGCTTAGGCAAGAAAATTTCAAGGCAATTACTGCCTCGAATGCGAAGGCAAGTTGTGAATGCAGACCGGATGGTGGGCTTGGTGCCGAGGGTGTTCTCTGAGCTCTCGGGCATTTTGGTTTGAATCTATTTACACGGCGGCCCTGCCGTGGGAGAACTGCACCATCTTGCAAATATCAAGAGGCTGTGGAGTGAAACTACGTTCCGACCAATTCAGCGCAGCAAGCCACATGAAATTTTCTTGCCTAATCATCCTGGATCCTACGAAGGAGATGAATATGCTTAAATAAACACAAGTCTGTACGGACCCACTGTGGGTAATTAGATGCTTTTTCCTTAAAGACTACAAGTCCCAGCATACGTTAATGAACTGTTATGCACTAGCATAGCCCATTGGGGGCTTTCAAACAATGAAAAGTATGCTTGAATACAAATAAAGGAGAGCAAATTCGTACTGCACCTGTGTAAGAAGCAGCTTATGATTAAGAGGCAGAAAGCCTCGAAACGCGTCAAGGCAATTACTTTTACCGGAATGCAAAGGCAAGTTGTGAATGCAGACCGGATGGTGGGCTTGGTGCCGAGTGCGTTCTCTGAGCTCTCAGGCATTTTGGTTTGAATATATATATATCTATATATCTATCTATATATATATTCACTGAAAAAACCATAGGTTTCAGGCACGTTATAGTTAGAAATTAGCATTTAAAAAACCTTACAAATTCACTGAAAAAACCATAGGTTTTAGGGACAGTTATAGTTAGTTGGACATTGCACTCGTACAAAACCCGTGAAATTCCCCCGTTATAGTTAGTTCAGCTAACTATAACTCGCGCCCCGCAATGCACTGCTGATGACGTCACATATTACATCACTCATGACATGGTCAGTGACATCACTGATGACATCACTGATGACATCTCAAATGACATCACTGATGACATCACTGATGACATCATCCAGTGACTGTGTGTTTCTGTAAAGTTTAAATATTTTTAATATATATAGGGAAAGGCATATTGAAGAATGAGTGGGTGTATAAGTGTCTGTATGGATGATTTAGTAGGTGCGTGTCTAACTCTATAACTGAGTGATTAAACGTATCTTACTGAATGCATGGGTTAGTGACTAAACTGGGTGAATGTCTGTATCCGTCTGTCTGTTGCTGTGTAAGTGGCTGCATGGGTTTGTGAATAGCTACATGAGTGTCTATATGAGTTATTGATTGGTTGTCTGAGTATCTGTATGGGTGCCTGAGTGTTTGTGTGGGTGGGGTGTGTGCGACTCTGTGCATAGATGTGTGAGTGGGTGATTCACTGGGTGGATGGTTTCAAGAGTGCATCTGTGATAGACTGTATGGGTGGGTAAGTGTGTGTAAGAGTGTGTTAGTGAGTGAATGTATGTCCCAGTGGTACATGTGTGAGTAACTGCATATGTGAAAGGCAGTATATATGTGTGTTGGAGTATATAAATAGCTATAAGCGAGAGTGTGTGATTGTGAGAGTGACTGTATGGATGAGTGTGTGCTTGTATCAGTGATTGTATCAGAGCGTAAGAATGTGCTAGTATTTGTATGAGTAAGTGAGCTGGTGTGTGTATAACTGTATAGGTGAGTAAATGGCAGTGTGTTTAATTATTTGCATGACTGACTAGGTGTGTGAGTACCTCTATGGATGAGTGGCGGTGTTTGAGTGTCTATATAGGAGTATGAGTGCATATGATAGTCCTGTACTGAGTGACCGTAAGTATGAGTGACTGTACGGGTGAGTGAGTGGATGTGTGTGTAGACCTAAGAATCAGTGAGTGGATATGTAGTTATTGGTGTTGGAGTGTCTATGGTTTTGCGAATGGCAGTCTGTAATTTAGAGTGGGTGTATCAAAGGTTATATTAGGGTGTGAGGAGGTGCATCAGATTATCACGTGGATGATGTCATCAGTGATGTCATCAGTGATGTCATTTGAGATGTCATCAGTGATGTCATCAGTGATGTCACTGACCATGTCATGAGTGATGTAATATGTGACGTCATCAGCAGTGCATTGCGGGCGCGAGTTATAGTTAGCTGAACTAACTATAACGGGAGAATTTCACGGGTTTTGTACGAGTGCAATGTCCAACTAACTATAACTGTCCCTAAAACCTATGGTTTTTTCAGTGAATTTGTAAGGTTTTTTAAATGCTAATTTCTAACTATAACGTGCCTGAAACCTATGGTTTTTTCAGTGAATTTCAAAGGTTTTTTAAATGCTAATTCCTAACTATAACATGTCTGAAACCTATGGTTTTTTTCAGTGAATTTCAAAGGTTTTGTAAATGACAATTTTTAAATGTATTAATTGTTATATTTATTTTTTTGATACGGATTTACTACATTTTTTTAAACTATTTATTTTTAGATATTTTATTTTTTAAATTACATTGTAATTACATTATACATTACATTACAAAATATACTTTCTCAGAATGAATTACTTTAGTTTAAATACTTTGCAAATAGGCAATAGACTTTTAAGTACAGTAGTTACAGTTGTTGCAATGGGCAACACAATTTCAAACACAATGCAACATTGAGCTCAATGCTGAATTTCTAGTTAAATGCAATTAGTTACTTTATGGATTACTTTTCTAACCACATGACTGGATCCTAGATTCAGTCCTGGGACAACTCCTGTAAACAGTTGAGTAAAAGCGTTTCGGTTACAGTAGTGATTTTTAAGGAATATTATTGTATTTTAAAAGTTGACACTTAGAAACTTTTTCACATAGAATCACCACTGTTATCCTATGGGAGGAAATTCACTTGGCAGGTAAGCAGTGTTATCGTTACTTTTTCTTACTCAGTGGTGGATCCTGGATCCAGCACTGGTGCATCTCCTGTAAACAGTTGAAAGAATGCGTTTAAGTCATACAGGCGATTTTTAAGGAATATTTGTAGTTTGTGAAAATCGACACTTTGAAACTTTTCTGCTGAAAACCAGACAATGGATTCCTATGGAAGGAAATGCAAGTTACTGGTAAGTACGGTTAGAATTACTTTTCAGGGTTAGTGCTGGGCTAAAAGATGCAGCACTGGGTTCTCTCCTGATAACAGGTGAGTAAATCGGAATTCGTAGTTCGGCTGATTTTAGAGGAATATTTGTATGTTTCAAAAATCAACACTTAGAAACTTTTTCAGCAAAAAGCAGTTAATGATATCCTATGGAAGGAAATTCAAGTTACTGGTAAGTACAGTTAAAATTACTTTTCAGGATCAGTACTGGGCTCAAAGATGCAGCACTGAGGTCTCTCCTGATAACAGGTGAGTAAATCGGAATTCGTAGTTCGGCTGATTTTAGAGGAATATTATAAAGCTCCAAAACTCTACACTTAGAAGAATTTCCAAGTGAAACCAGTCAATGTTAGCCTATGGAAGGAAATTCAAGTTACTGGTAAGTACGGTTAAAATTACTTTTCAGGATCAGTACTGGGCTCAAACATGCAGCACTGAGGTCTCTCCTGATAACAGGTGAGTAAATCGGAATTCGTAGTTCGGCTGATTTTAGAGGAATATTTGTATGTTTAAAAAATCGACACTTAGAAACTTTTTCAGCAAAAAGCAGGCAATGATATCCTATGGAAGGAAATTCAAGTTACTGGTAAGTACGGTTAAAATTACTTTTCAGGATCAGTACTGGGCTCAAAGATGCAGCACTGAGGTCTCTCCTGATAACAGGTGAGTAAATCGGAATTCGTAGTTCGGCTGATTTTAGAGGAATATTTGCACAATGGTGAAGGAAGGGGTGGGGCCTGAGGTGACATGTCTGCAAACACGCCCTGTGGCGCGTTTTAAGTTAGAGAATTAATTCCTCCTCAATCCCGAGGGTCCCTAGGGGCCAACTAGCCCACCAGATACCTCCAGTATGCGCCAGAGAGCTGCGTTGCAGAGAGGTGTTCAGAGGCCACGCCCTTTTTACAACACTCTGCAACGCAGCTCCGTGGCGCTTACTGGAGGTACCTGGTGGGCTAGTTGGCCCCAGGGACCCTCAGGATTGAAGGGGATTTAATTCCCCATCTTAAAACGCGCCACGGGGCCTGTTTGCACACGTCACCTGAAGCCCCGCCCCTCCCTTCACCACTGTGCAAACGCGCCCGTGGCGCGTTTTAAGTTGGGGGATTAAGTACCCTTGAATCCTGAGGGTCCCTGAAGTCCAACTAGCCCACCATGTACCTCCAAAGCGCCACAGAGCTGCGTTGCAGAGAGGTGTAAAAGGGGCGTGGCCTCTGTACACCTCTCTGCAACGCAGCCCCTGGCGCATACTGGAGATTCCTGGTGGGCTAGTTGGCCCTCAGGGACCCCCAGTATTCAAGGGGAATTACTTCCCTTTCTTAAAACGCGCCAGGGGGCGCGTTTGCAGACTGCTGCAGGGAGGGGCAGGGCCTCCGGCACGATGCCGGTCTTTTTTTTTGTTTTTGTTTTTTTTGTATGGGAGGGGGCTGCGTGGCCCCTCTTCCTCGGCCACTTTTGGCCCCGAGGACCCCATCCCCCGGGGCCTGAGGATTTTTTTTTTTTAAATAAAAAAAACGGGAAGGGGGCCGCGTGGCCCCCCTTCCCTGGGCCTCTATTGGCCCTGGAACCCCATCCCCCGGGGCATGCCCTCTTTTTTTCTCTTTAAATTTTTGGAGGGGGCTGCGTGGCCCCCTCCTCAGGCCATTTAAGGCCCTGGGGACCCCATCCCCCGGGCCGGCCTTACCGTTTTTTGTTTTAAAAAAAAAAAATCTTTATGGGGAGGGGGGCTGCGTGGCCCCCCTCCCAGGCCACTAATAGCCCCGGGGACCCCATCCCCCGGGGCCTGGCCACTCGTTGGGGACCGTGGAGGGGTCCCCAATCCCCCCACGGTCCCGCCGGCTCCCCGCGTCCTACGGGAGCCGGCATTGCTTTTCCATAAGGGGAGCTGCTGACATGCAGCTCCCCTTATGGAAAAGCAATTCTGCTTTGCTTCATTGAAGCGAGAGCAGGTTTCCCTGCTCTCGCTTCAATGAAGCAAAGCAGCCTGCTATGACAGGACGGGAGCCGCGAGGCTCCCGTCCTGTCATAGCAAACTACAGTGTCCCAGGGGTAGGCACCCCGGGACACTGCAGGAGCTGGCCCGGGGCGGTGGTGGTTCCCAGGGCCATCAAGTGCTCCAGGACGCGGGGCCGCGCGGCCCCCTCCCTCCATTGGCCAAGCCCCGGGGAGGTGGTGGTCCCCGGGGCTCGGGAGTCCGTAACGGACCCCCATATTGAAATATTTAGTGCCCCGGGGAGGTGGCGGTCCCCGGGCGTGTGGGGGCTCGAGCCCCCCACACAGGTAATTTTTTTTTTTAAAAGAAGCCCCGGGGGTGGCGGTCCCCGGGGCTGCGGGAGGGCCGAGAGCCCTCCCGCACCATTATTTTTTAAAGCCCCGCGGGGTGGCATCCCCGGGCCGGCCTTACCGTTTTTTGTTTTAAAAAAAAAAAAAATCTTTATGGGGAGGGGGGCTGCGTGGCCCCCCTCCCAGGCCACTAATAGCCCCGGGGACCCCATCCCCCGGGGCCTGGCCACTCGTTGGGGACCGTGGAGGGGTCCCCAATCCCCCACGGTCCCGCCGGCTCCCCGCGTCCTACGGGAGCCGGCATTGCTTTTCCATAAGGGAGCTGCTGACATGCAGCTCCCCTTATGGAAAGCAATTCTGCTTGCTTCATTGAAGCGAGAGCAGGTTTCCCTGCTCTCGCTTCAATGAAGCAAGCAGTTTGCTATGACAGGACGGGAGCCGCGAGGCTCCCGTCCTGTCATAGCAAACTACAGTGTCCCAGGGGTAGGCACCCCGGGACACTGCAGGAGCTGGCCCGGGGCGGTGGTGGTTCCCAGGGCCATCAAGTGCTCCAGGACGGGGGCCGCGCGGCCCCCCTCCCTCCATTGGCCAAGCCCCGGGGAGGTGGTGGTCCCCGGGGCTCGGGAGTCCGTAACGGACCCCCATATTGAAATATTTAGTGCCCCGGGGAGGTGGCGGTCCCCGGGGCGTGTGGGGGGGCTCGAGCCCCCCCACACAGGTAATTTTTTTTTTTTTAAAAGAAGCCCCGGGGGGTGGCGGTCCCCGGGGCTGCGGGAGGGCCGAGAGCCCTCCCGCACCATTATTTTTTTAAAGCCCCGGGGGGTGGCGGTCCCCGGGGCTTGGGGGGCCTTAGAGGCCCCCCATATTATTAAATAAACCCCCCATGCCCCCGGGACTTGGCCCACCCGGGGGCCAATTAACCACGAAGCGCGGGAGACCGCGCTTCGTTTTTTTTTTTTTCTCGGCGGGATCCGCGCACCCTAAGCGCATCCCGCCGATTTTTTAAAAAAAATTTGGCCCTGGGGGTCCTTGTGGGACCCCCTGAGCAGGCCTAGGGGTCAGGGTGTTTCTACCCTGCCCCCTTTTTGCGTTTTGCGCACTTTTTTTACTGATTTCTTGTGCCTCGGTTCTACCGAGGCACAAGATGGCTGCCAACACTTCCTGGTTTGGAGTGTTGACAGCCAATTAGCAAGCAGCTCGTGATCGGGAGGGTGCGCGGATCCACCGCGGCCATAGATATCGAAACTTTTATTTTGGATTTTCTCAGCAACTACTGAACGGATTTACACCATTTTTTAAAAAGGGTGCTTTCTGAACCAAGCACTACCTTTTTGCCAAATTTGGTGTAATTCCGTTCAGCAGTTTTTGCTGTAGCCTTGCATAAAGTTTCCTATGGGAAATTGATTTTTTCACTCTTATTTTTTGAATTTCTCCGCAACTACTGAACGGATTTACACCATTTAAAAAAAAAGGTCGCTTTCTGAACCAAGCGCTACCTTTTTGCAAAATTTGGTGTAATTCCGTTCAGCAGTTCGGGCTGTAGCCGTGGCTAAAATTTCCTATGGGAATTAACATGGAGAAAACACGTTTTTGGACCCCCCTTTTTTCTCGGCCCCCGCTTGATGAATCACCCCGAAACTTTCAAGACAGGAGCGCACCGGAGCGCCCCACTAGTTTTGACAATTTCGCGATGATTCGTCAAACGACGCCAAAGTTATTGGGAATAGAATGTTACGGATTTCCTATGGATAATAAGTCCTAACTATAACTATCTACTGGCGACCGCCAGTAGATAATATCTCAATATCAACATATCTATCTATATCTCAATATCAACATATCTATCTATATCTATCTATCTATATAGCGAGCGAGAGAGAGAGAGGTATATATATATATATATATATATATATATATATATATATATCCTGCACAAATGTCTTACTCCAATTATGAAAAGACAGGCAGGGCTCAAATTCATGAAGCGTGATTCCTTTTAATTCAAGGCAATATCCAGAAAAACTTCCTGACGCGTTTCGAAGCCAAGCTTCTTGATCACGGGTCAAGATCAAAAGTGGCGAGGGAATCGGCAGATGGAAGGGATATATATATATATATATATATATATATATATATATATATATATATATATATATATATTCCAATCCCCTCTTCCCATTGTCTGCTGGTTTTTATTGCCAAAATTCAAGCGCTTGGGTTAAATATTCATTGAAACGCTGGGCAGATGCTTTTCAGCCTGACGGCTTTCCTCAGTGCCATGTTCCATCAAGTGATTGTATTTCCACCTGGGGGCCGATTTAAAATGAGTCAAAGTCCACTCTGATTGGAGTTGAGTGTTGACCTAGCCTCCACAGTCACATTAGCGCTGCTCCTCACCCAATCCATGCCAGGTTTTCATGCGCTCCACAGTGAGTGAAACTACAGTGAATTTTCACCCAATAAACCAAGTGGCTTCCCAGTCCTGCTGGCTGCGGTTTGCACATTTTCCCAGCATCTCATAAGGGGGTACATAGTGGAAAGAAAACCCAGCTAGCAGACACTTCACGCAGCAACATACTGCATCCTCTCTCCCCTCATGGCATTTCAACTCAGGCGAGTGTCCTTTCCATACGGGGGGCGCCGCGCTGTAGTTTTATACAGTACCAAGTTTAGCAAGTCCTGCGCGGAGCTCCAGACCGAGAGGGCGTGCCGGAAAGCGGTGCCTGCTTCACCACTCACACATAGACTCCAATCCCCTCTTCCCATTGAAAAACAGGTCCGACACATGCTCGGTGCTGTCTGCTGGTTTTTATTGCCAAAATTCAAGCGCTTGGATTAAATATTGATTGAAACGCTGGGCACACGCGTTTCAGCCTGACTGCTTTCCTCAGTGCCATGTTCCATCAAGTGATAGTATTTCCACCTGGGGGCCGATTTAAAATGAGTCAAAGTCCACTCTGATTGGAGTTGAGTGTTGACCCAGCCTCCACAGTCACTTTAGCGCTGCTCCTCACCCAATCCATGCCAGGTTTTCATGCGCTCCACAGTGATGAAACTACAGTGAATTTTCACCCAATAAACCAAGTGGCTTCCCAGTCCTGCTGACTGCGGTTTGCACATTTTCCCAGCATCTCATAAGGGGGTACATAGTGGAAAGAAAACCCAGCTGGCAGACACTTCACGCAGCATATATAATATATATATATATATATATATATATATATATATATATATATATATATATATATATATATATATATATATATATATATAAAATCACTGAAAACACCAAAGGTTACAGGACGTTATAGTTAGGCTCAGATTTCACACACACACAAAACCAGTGAAATTCAGCAGTTACAGTTACCTGAGCTAACTACAACTAACGCCCCCGCAATGCACTGCTTATGACCTCACATATTACAACACTCATGACATGGTCATTGACATCACTGATGACATCATCTAGTGATTGTGAGTGTTTTCTAAAAGTTTAGCAGTGTTAAACATATATACTAAGGTACTACAAAAGTTAAATTAGTCTACTTTGTGTACAACTAATGAGTGATACTATTTCTAACATATATTATGTAAGTGGCTGTGTGTATTCATGTGTGAGTGGGTGTGTGAGGGACTGTTTGGGTGTGTGAGTGGGTGTGTGATTGGTTGTATGGGTGAATAAGCGGGTGTGTGAGTAGCTGTATGGGTAAATAAGTGGGTGTGTGAGTAGCTGTATGGGTGAGTGGCTGGGTGAGTAGCTGTATTGGTGAGTGACTGGCTGTATGAGTGGCTGTATGGTTGAGTGAGTGGCTGTGTAAGTGGCTGTATGGGTGAGTGACTAGGTGTGTAAGTGGCTGTATGGGTGAGTGAGTGGCTGTTTGAGTGGGTGTTGATTAACTGAGTGGGTGTGGGCCAAACACTGAAAATCTTATAAGGAGTCAGTAAGTGTAAACCAGAAAGAGTATGGTGAGATAACCCCACTACAGATAGATGCCAAAATGTGTGTGTGGGAAGGGCAAACAATATCCTTCTTAAAATAAACTAATTTTCATCAACGTTTTACTTTCCGAGATATTGAATTGTGTTTCAAGGGTAGTTTTAAATAGCACTTCATTTGTCTGATAAATGCATTGCCAGATGGGTAGCAGGCTACTCATAAGATTATGTTTTGAAGAGATGTTGGTGGGGTCTATAATAAAAGTGTTTTTAATGTGTGTTATGAAGAGTTGTGCTCTTATTTTGGTGAACGTTGCTGTGTCTGGGAAGTAGTGGAGTTTAAAAAAGAGGTATGATGATATGCTTACAAGGTGTTAATATGTCTGTTTGAAATTGTGCAAGTATGCATGTGTATCCTACAAGAGAGGTGGTTTTGGGTTGTGAGTGACCGGTAGGTTGCTCTTATGGTATCTCTGTGACAGTGTGGCTGTGATTATGCACAGAGTGAAGAAGAGGAGATTGAGAGCTAGTTGCACAAGTGGTTGTGCCAACCATACTTCTGGGCGGTTAGGCTCCATTTCTAGGAGAGATGCGCTCAGTTGTGTGCTGCCCACACACTCTCTATGGTGGTGAATTTGTGTGTCTCTTGGTTGGTGTTCCTAATTTTGCTGCCTCTATGGAGAAGGTATTGTGTGCTGAGGTGTCAGACTGGGGTAAACGGTAATATTTTGTGAATGCATTTGCAGTATTTTCTGAATGAAGGTTGGGGTCATGTATGGTTGACTATGTCACATCATCTAGAGGTGGAGCGCCTGCCCATAGCTAGCCAACGAAGCACTTGGTGGGTTGGTGAAATAGAGTAACTTAAGCAAAGGTGTAGGAATTGTCTTGCTGCAGAATGTGGATTCTTTACAGTTTTTAGGACAGGAAGAGTATGGACATTTGTGAAGCCAAGATAGGAGAAGTCTAAGGAAGCGTGAAGATGCAAAGTTTTTTTTTCTTGCAAATGTTGAGTATTTATCATAAGAACTACAAAAAAATACACAAAGTCACTAAGCTATGCATGGCCTGGCCTTTGGCATAAAGTTTGGGACCTTTGAAAGAATTGTTCATGCAACTGTACGTAAGTGAAGTTTATGCTGAATCACTCATAAGGAAAAGCTAAACAAGACATGGCACTGACACTGGCCTAATGGCGCTCACGGACGAATTTCGGCTCACCTTTAATTGAGACATCTTTGCAGCCTTGATCCTGCCTTGGTCCTTTTTGATCTGTGAGTTTAGCCTTTGCTACAGTATCTCTTTAGACTCTCTGTCATCACCTATTTTAGCTTGGCTGTCAAGACTAAACTTAGGCCTGTTGAAGTACTTGATTACTGATTGCTCTCTGCTGCTCTACCTCCATCATTTTCACTCTACATTTCTATATTTGCTCTGGGGAAATGTAGTGTTTCCCTGGGATCCTCACCGAGTCCTACACTTAATGACATTTACATGATTCCCCTTAGCTACCCTTATTATCTACTTTAGCTGCTCGATTATGGCCTATGCTGCCATCACTTAAATTGTTGTGTCCTTTAATGACAAAGTCAATTGTGTCCAGATTCAGTGAATGCACGTACAATATTGCTCTATGGATGATCAACAATTCTACTAAACTGAGCAGTATTAAGGCAGAGGTCTTAATGTTTGGAAGCCACCAATGTATGTGAAACTCAGCCCGCTGGGCGCAAAATTTGGTGCTGATGAGTTCATCGTCGCTAAATGTTTATTTCATAGGAAGTGGGCGACAAGGCGGGGAAGCTGCTAGCGTGGCTTGATCGTAGAGAGCAGGCCAACAGAGTAGTGGTGGAACTCACGACAGAGACCGGTCAAACGATCTCTGACCCGCAAGAAATTGCGAATGCGTTCGGGGATCACTACCGCGGTGTATACACGTCACATACGACATACACAGAAATAGAAGCACTCTCGATGCTGCAGGATATCCCCTTGCCGAAACTCTCAGATGATGAACGTTTAGACCTGGAAAAAGACCTAGAAAGTTAGGAGGTAGAGAAAGCCATCCAGGACCTGCGTGCGGGTAAGGCGTCGGGCCCGAATGGCCTGCCAGTTGAATTGTATAAGCTCGCCCAAAGTAAAATTGCGCCACATCTGACAAACATGTTCCACGAAAATTGCGAGTTAAGATCGCTCCCAGTAGAACAGAGGTTGGCCACTATTGTGGTCATCCACAAGAGTGGGAAACCCAAACATCTCTGTTCCTCCTACAGACCGATTTCACTGCTAAACGTGGAAGCCAAGATACTGGCCAAATTACTTGCGACTCGTTTGCTAACTGTAATCACTAAGCTAGTACACCCCGACCAGTCTGGCTTTATGCCAGCCAGGAATACCTCTCTTAACCTGCGGAGACTACACGGGGTGCTCGATCGGGCTGACACGATACAGGAAGATGCGGTGGTGGTGTCGCTTGACGCGGCCATGGCATTTGACATGATCGAATGGCCATATATGTTTGCAGTATTGAGGAAAATAGGGTTCGGCCCGGGCCTCCAGCGCTGGATACACCTCCTATACGTGAATTTGTTGGCTCAAATAGTGGTCAACAATCGAGTATCCTCAACATTCATGCTCGGAAGGGGCACTCGGCAGGGTTGCCCCCTCTCCCCACTACTTTTCGCCCTCATGTTGGAACCCCTGGCGATGTGGATACGGAAAGACCCGATTATTAGAGGGCTAAGATGGGCTGAGGAATGGGAGGACCGCATTTCGCTGTATGCCGACGACGTCTTACTATACCTGGCATCGCCGTCGACCTCCCTGAATAGAGTATTGCACACCTTCATAGTCTTTGGGAAGTTTTCCGGCTATACTATTAATTGGTCTAAATAAGTTCTCTATGTCCTCAGTGGTAAATCGCCAATCTTACCCAGTGGGTTCACTATTGCCGAAGTCACAACAGGATTTAAATACCTGGGGATCCATGTGTCCAAAGACCCGACGCTTTTTCAAGACCAAAATCTCCTCCCTCCGTTGCAAAGACTCAGGAGCGTTGTCTCGCATTGGAAGATGCTTCCACTGTCCCTGCTGGGGCGTGCAGCCCTATTTAAGATGATGTCCCTTCCACGTTTCCTCTACGCCTTGCAGAACACCCAGTGAAAACAGAATATTTTATATCTATCGACAGCGCTCTGTGAGAAGTCCTATGGGAGGGGAAGCCACCTCAGATATCAATTCCTAAACTCACGAGAGGGTGGTATGATGGGGGTATAGCCCTCCCAGACATAAAAAGATATTAGTGGGCGACACAACTCACCGCAGTAAACCAATGTACGGATGGACCGCAGGGTGATCCGGGATTTAATATGGATAGGTGGTTACTCCCTGGCGGAGGTTTTAAAGGCGCACTGTATGCTAACCCCTCTAAATTGAAGCTGACGGGGCACACTGGCCATGCCGTTCAGGTGTGGCGGACTGACACGATGAGTTTGGGCTGGAATGACAAGGTTACACTGGCCACCCCACACTGGGATGCTGCACAACTAGGCACTCTAAGATTCACTAAAGGCTTTGACCAGTGGGACTTGATAGGTATTTCCGCGGTCGGGGACCTATGGAGGGTGGGGGGGGAATTTCTTTGCCCTACTGCAGGAAGAGTACGAACTAGTTGATACAGAGCGATTCAGATATCTACAGATTAGACATGCGCTACAGACGGCAATACCTAGGGGAGAG
Organism: Calotriton arnoldi; assembly: GCA_963921515.1. Lineage (NCBI taxonomy): Eukaryota > Metazoa > Chordata > Amphibia > Caudata > Salamandridae > Calotriton > Calotriton arnoldi. Next base: position 3,188,140 of record CAWUFW010000263.1, read on the forward strand.
ACCCCACCAGAGTCATCCCCGCTAGAGGACAGGATACTAGATGGACACCTTCCTGAGAAGGTAATTTCACTAATCTACAAGAAACTTGTTAACAACATGCCTGACCCCCTCCTCCGTCTCAGAACCAAATAGGATCATGACGTAGTGGGACTGGATGACGGGGAATGGCTTGAGGCTCTCGCCTCTCCTAGGGAAACAGCTATTTCTTCCAGGCTCAAGCTCGTACAGCTTAAGATACTTCAAGGAATATACCTTTCAGGGCCGACGCTTGTGAAGATGGGCTATAGGACTGACGCAGATTGTACAAAGGGATGTGGGCAAGTCGGCACGTTCATACACATGCTCTGGGAATGTCAAGCAATCCAGAAGTATTGGGCGGGGGTGACGAGGTGCATGACAGAAGTAATGGGCGTCACGACTGATTGCAATATAAAGCTGTGTCTTTTAAATATTTGGGGTCCCACTGACTTAAATACCAAGGATAAAATATGGGGGTCCTTGGGGATGATGATCGCTAAGCGGAATATTGCAAAATGTGGGGGGCACAAGAACTGCCGTCCTTGAGACTTTGGGAAAATGATATGGACCATTGTATGTTCACCGAAAAGACAGTATATGTATCAAGAGGCTGCCCCAACAAGTGGACACAAATATGGAACAAATGGAACAGTTACAGGGGAGAGATCTGTGAACCGCCGTTGGCTAGACAAAGGCATGATTCAGAGTAGTGTGCTCCCAATCAGACAGAAGGTGCCATGTTTTACACTTGTTGGTGAATTGTGTACTTAGTGGGAACAGTGTCAATGGATTGCGGGCTGATATGCTAGTACATTGTTTTTACCTGTGATACCTTGTTCTTTTAATAAAAAGAAACGTAAAAAAAAGCCCCATTCATCAGGGATATAAATATTTGGACACTCCTCCCCTTAAAAAATATAGACAACACCATGTCCCTACGTAAGTGGAGGGAAGGTGGATGTGAGGTTCTGGGGGATTTATATACCAATAACTGATTCATAACTATTGAGGATGCTGTGGAGATGTTTCACCTGGGACAATTCTTACAGTACACAAAAATGGCTGCAACAGCGCAGGAGATCTGGCCGGATTTCCCTGAGGCTCCTACAGCCTCCCACACACTTGAGGCTATGCTGACTCTATCTGGGGGCCAGAGATTGATATTGCATCTATACAGGGTCCTCAAGGAAGATGCCCCCGAGTCTGCGCTGGCCGAGCAAGGCAAGTGGGAATTCCTGTTGGAGGTGCCTCCTGATGCACGCGCCTGGGAAACTATTCACGAAGGGGTCAAATCCACCTCTACCAATGCCAGATTCAAGTTGCTTCAATATAATGTAATACATCAGGTACATTTAACACCCAAAAGGCTGCAAACTATTAACCCGGAGAGATCAGCGGTGTGCCCTAGATGCGGGGAGCAAAGCATCGAGTTTTTGCACATGATCTGGGGATGCCCAAGTCTGGATGGTTATTGGCAATCCATTGCCCACAAGCTTCAATTGGTGACGGGCTGGGAGGTCCCCAGGGATATAACCCGGTGCCTCCTAGGGCTCATTCCGTTCTGTAAGAAGAAAAGCTGAGCAGGAATTTTTTAATTATAGGGTTGGTACTGGCCAAACATAGAATAGTAATAGAGTGGCTATCCCCTAGGGCACCGAAAGTGGCAGACTGGCTGAAAGATATGGCTGAATGGGTAACCGCCGAAGGTTGTCACATGAAACTGCCACGTAGGGATCAGAAGTTAGAAGAGGATGTCAGGGTCTGGGCAGCGATGCTCACTGAATTGTTAACACCACCGGACAAACTACCTCTATAGACCAAAAAGATTTACACACATGCGTGACCCGCAGAACGACAGTGGTGGAAACTACACAGGTCCAGAAGCTGTCATAGGGGGTGGAGCAGGACCGTCCCGACCGTTATGTAAACACTGTTCCCAATGTAAGTGAGTTTAGGAACTATCACCTGCACTTTCTATGAATCCTGAGTGGTGGGGGTGGGCTGGGGGTGGGAGGGAGGGAAGGGAATGTTGAATGGTTTTCCGAAATAATTAACGTGATGTAAACTGTACTTGAAGTCTAATTAATGATTGCTGTATTGTTTTTTGAATGACAATAAAAATTAAACATAAAAAAAAAATGTTTATTTCAGAAATAAATCCATAAAACATTGGTCATTATCATCAATAAAGCTTTATTCGAATATTAAAAAACATTCATAAAAGCGGTACAGACATTATACAATTCGTCACGTGTATAAATAAAAAACATAGGCAAAAACATCCCATCAGATAGGGAAGAGTTTCTGTTTGAAAACAGCTGATTTTGAAAAAACTGCCAACATTAAAACAAACCTGAATATTGGGTAACATACGTGAAAAAACAGAGCAGGCTTGCGTTGTCTGGATCTATACATATTTAAAATTGGTTTTAAAGACTTTCTGGTAAGCGTTGCATAATATTTACAATAGAAAAAAAAGTGGCCAAGGGTTTGCACAGCAGACTCGTCACAAGGACAAACTAAAAGAGAGCCATTGTCATATTGGCCCAAGGAAAAGCACAGTAGAGATCTTACGGTCCCTAGGCGAAATTTGGCTAAAAGTGTTCTCTCCCAGGGGCTCATGACCCAACTCAGGTACGGCTCGAGGCTATATGTTGCTGGTATAGTTACATACTCTTGCAGGCAAGGTTTACTCAACTGCTCCTGCTCCCTGGAGTCTGTGTAAATCCTAAGAATAATTGAACAACCTCCAGGATATCGGATTTATTTAGGGAGGAAGGAGATGAAAATATGCCCTCCCAGCTGATAGCCTTGGGCATAGACTTTACATAGTTCAGCCAAGGAATTGTAAAACTCTTTTCGCAGTCGAGACAATCAAGTATGTTTGTTCTATTTGGTGAGGTAGACTTATCAGACCAAATGAGACCCAAAGGACAAGTGGGCCATCCGGATCAGATCTGACACATAAGTGATGCCTAGCTCCTCATGGAGGAAAAAGTGCAGTGTTGAGGGTGGTAGGCCGAGGAGTGAACGACAAAAACGGATCTCCTCTGTCTGAATAGAAGCAACCTCAATATAGCCCCACATATCCACACCATATGTTAGGACCGGCAGACATTTGCACTGAAATACCTCTGGAGGAGGCTGAACTGGTTTATTACCCACATAAATCACAAAATCAAGCAACGCTTCCACAGATCAACTAAAATTGAGACATCAGTGAGCTACGCATAGTAGCCATGAGGATTTATGGTCGAAGACAACCCTCAAATAGTGGAAGTCCGAGACCCTTTTAATGTGCCTACCTTTGATCAAAAAAGAACCTTCCTTCTTTGATTTAGGGCCACGGACCATATACTTAGTTTTGGCAGTGTTAATGTCTAAGTCTAGGCCATCAATAAAAGAGACAAAACTGCTGATTAAAGTCCTCACTCCATTTGGGGTACGAAACATTAACACAGCATCATCTGCATAGAGCAGGGCCGGGATCGGTGTAGCTTTAATCATGGGCATGTCCTTCCCTGCATTTCCTAAACATTTATTAAATCCATTGATGTGTAATAAAAACAGGATCGGACCAGGACACAACCCTGGCAGACTCCTCGTTGTAGTTCAAAGAAGTCTGTACATTCCCCCCAGCCCATATCTGACAGACGCATTTACCCCACAATGCAAGGCTTGAAGGAAAGTAACCAAATCCTTTTCGAGCCCATACTCCAAAAGAATGTCCCAGAGCTTGGTGAGGCTAACTCTATCAAACATGCTGCTTAAATGAATGAAGGAGAGAAACAGCGAACCTCCCTTGGCAAGATTGTATTCACTGACTATTAAGTGAAAGTTGAGGAATTGCAACCCATATTGTGCGGGCAAAATTATTTGGTTATCACTCATCCAATCCTCAATCCTTCTAAGGGCTATACACCAAATTATTCACTATCAAATCCAGGAGTGAGATTGGCCTATAGCACCGTGGATCGTCTCAAGATCCTGTTTTATATACTGGGACGATTACAGCGCTATACTAGGGTCAAGGGAAACCCTGTGAAGTAGCATTGTTAAGGACGTAAGTAATGATTGGGGCCAAAGCTCCACATTCACCTTGTATAAGTCCATCAGGATGCCATCCGGCCCCGGTGCCTTCCTTGACAGGCTTTCTAGGATCGCTTTGCTGACTTCAGAGAAATCAAACTTTATAGCGAGGTGGAAGAAGGCCGAACAGTCCTCTAACTTGAAATCCCTAGTGGGCATAAAAGAATAGATAGCTTTAAAGTGGGTAACCCATTTCTCTTCACTAATATTGGACCCCAATCCAATAGTCAAGGCTTTAGTCCCCTTGGGCCTGTTAATGATTTACCAGAAAGCTCCTCTATCTTTGAGTTTGATAGCTGCCAACTAACTATCCCAGGTATCTTGTTTCATGGTTCGATCTCAGTTCCTAAAGGTCGTTCTACATGCCAGTACTTTGGCCTTGCCCCTAGGGACAGATGCTAAAGCATTTCTGAGGTGCTCATTTGCTAACCTACAGTCCCTATCAAAGCATCCTGGTTCTATATTTTCCCTGGTTTTCACTTGACAAAGGAGGCTTTCTTTGATCTGAGGGTTCAAGGAGCTAAAGGCCATAAGTATAGTATCACTAGACTGGTTTTCATCCAATAAATCATCCAAAATTGAGGATAGGTTAGTTTTGACCAATAGTGTAAGAAGTTGGAAGTTCTCAACTTCCCGCCACCTAAGCCTCAATCCTTGGTTGTGAGGGCAAAAAAAAATACTGCAGTGTGCTTCGAATCCTGTTTCCAGAGAGTGCCTAGAACCTAAGAACACTTTTACGACATAGTCTCCCTCTTACATACACCATCAATATCACATGCTATAGATGGAGTGGAGGAGGCTACCACTGCAATGTTCATTAATGACACTGTGGGATTCAGCTGGAAACCCATCCCAGAAATGGTGTTAGTGATCTCACTAGCAAGAGTAGGCATATTTAACAGAATCTTTCATTGGTGAGGAGCCCTCCCAATGTGGCCATCAGACAGGAGAACCTTCATGAGCATACAGACATCTTCATCCACATACCAAAAGTGCAGTCCCCAAGTAAAGTAAACAGTTAATCTATTTAGATGAATGTTAGGAATTGCTACAAACAACAGGGTTCTCCTCTGCCCCTTCCCTCCCCTGTGCCGTTGCATCCTAAAACACATGGAAATGCAGAGAGTATGTTTTTTTGAGTCAGGTAATTTAACTGATAGATTGCAATGAAGGATGATGAGCAAAATGGAGTTTAGAGTTGTGTGCCTGGCATGCGCAGAGCCTCTGCCCTCCAGTGTCTAGGAAAATGAGATCCTGCACCAGCCAGCCCACAGATCTACTGCAATAAATCATAGGCTGAGCTGAGCAGGGAACAATATCAAAGCTCTGCACCCATAAATCAGGCACTAATGTAATCCTGCGAGGGTGCCACATCTGATTAATTTATGTCAGCTCTTCTCCGGCTGTCACCGTGTCTATTCTCTGCATCGCTCTCTCCCTCCCTACAACAACCTGTCAGATACCACGCTCTGGACCAATGGTGAGACCACTGAATCATGGCAGGAGCATAGTACAGGAGAAGGAAATGCACAATGAATCCGGCTGAAAAATGTTAAGCTTTGTCCTTGTACTTTGGGAGTTTCTCTTAATATTACTCGAGAAGAAAAACTTGCACTGGGTCTACAGTGGGTTCCAGAATGTCCATGGTATATCCTGTAGATCTTAATGTATGATGTGCATGATAACATCTACTTAAGCCATATATGTTTACACTATCACACAAAGTGATTGTAGCCACTGTTTCATTGTCAATAGGTCTATCTTTCCATGGAATCACTAATTTTTGCTTTGCTTAAATCTTTGACACTATTAGATGCATCTGCACAAAACCATCCAATCACATAGCTTTAGTGGCTAGGTTTCAGTATGTGAACTTTTGTACAGATTTGTCTGGGGGAGACTAAAGGTGGGGCCAAAAAGGTACCATTTCCATTTTAATTACCATGAGAAACTTTACTCTCAAGTACAGCAACAACTCCTGAACGGAATTGTCACAAACATGGCATGAAACTAGAAATGTACTAAGAGGTCTGCCTCTGTTTGGTTTAATGTAAATCAGTTCAAATGTTTTTGTGTTATTCATGTAATACAAACGTGTGAGATGGAGTCAATTTTAGAGATAGCTTGACCATTAATTTGTGGATCCTCCAAGAATTGTTTAATTAGTGAAGGATTCAAGTATCTTTTTAAATAAATTTAAAAAACACCATTTGTGGAGGGAGCATTTTTTTCATCATCAATAGCAGATTCATGGACCCAAAGACATTCCACAAATCTTTATGATCCAATTGGCTGGTTGCCACAGGCACAATGTATGTTGCGACCACAGTTAACAGTTCAGTCTACCAAGCAATGCATTGGGAAAAATAAATAAAAATATGTCACTAAGAAGCCAGTGAGCATATCTTAACCCCAAACCTTATGTGGGAGGGCCCTCAACATTAATATTAATTTTAAAAAGTTAATATTGGTATGGAATTAGCAATCTCCATAGCAGAGTGTAGAAAAACTTTGTTACGCCAATTTCAACTACAATGCAAAACAACGAATTTTAAAGTGAAACTCAGTAGCTCAAATAAACTTGTAAGATCCCCAAGGCAAAGAAAACTACAAATCCCAATGTGCAAGACTCTGTACTCTGCAGACACTGAAGGATTGTTAATAAGGGATGATTTAAGCAACACACCAAGACCAGAAAGAAATGTGACAGTCGACCTCTTCTAAAGAAAAACAATTTCAACTTTAACCTGGATTTCAAGACCAAACATGCAACTAGGTCCCACCAATGGGGTGGCAGCAGCGTGACGCCACCAACAACAGGATTCCTTCAAAATGCCACTTTAACTTAAACAGCAAACAAATCGTGCACCAGCCCTGTAACAAAGACAATGATTACCAACAGATGTTACCAGAGAAGAACAAAATTCTAGTCACACACTATCTCCCTCTAAACAAGCGAAACAGTGAAGTCACCATGACATACCTGTAGTACTATCATATCTAACCTCTTAGGGAGAAAGGGGTTATGCTTGTCCAGTGGCGTAACACAAAATGATGGGGCCCTCCTGCAGAATGTGATGAGGGACCTCAGCGCCTCACATATTGCACGGATATTAATTGGTTTAGGGCACAAAGAACAGTTGCGCCCCTTCCCCCTCCCCCTGCACTGCAGAGCCCTACTCGGTAAAGCAGAGTGGTTTCCAGAGCGTTAAAGTAGTTCTTATTAAACTATTTCTTATTCCGTGCCATTGCACGCATTCTGTAGGGCATGCAATAGTATAGCTTAGAGAGAGCCCCCTCCAAAACAGGAAACCGCCGGAGCCCTGCCTACACCATGGGGGCTGCAGTGGCCTCCATTATGCCCCTGTCTTTCTCTGTGCCCTTGAGGTCACATTCTCAGTACTTTAACAATGTGGATTTTTTCAAAGACAAGCCAAGCTTCAAAAAAGCAGTTCACACGAAAAATATGCTTTTGTTTTAAACAAAAGATTATTGAAAGTAATAGCAAAAACTTAGGACATTATGCTGTGAGCAATCACCGACTGAATGTAGTTAACTATATTGTAGATGTTTTTGTGTAAGGTTTCATACAGGGGCGGCTCCTCCGTAATGGCGGAGGTGCGTCGTCCCACTGCCAGTAGATGATAAATAAAACAATAATAAAACATTGTTATTATCATTTTATTTATCTCTGTGCTGCATACGTCGGATGGTAGGGGTGGGCCGGGCCATGACAGGCAGGAGTGGTGGACACTTATAAGTGCGCATGTCTGTTTGGCCAGCTGTCCTAGGTTTCTCCAACCCAGCTGTGTTGCACAGCCGGGTTGGAGAAATGCCACAGGCTCCAATGCACTGTCTGAGTGGCAAAGAGGCCGCTCAGACCAATCCTGGTGCTGCTCTCATGATATGAGAGCAGCATCTGGATTGGGTGGAGAGTCTGTGCGTTCAGGCCCACCATTTCCATAGGTGGAGAGTAGCAGGAGCAATGAGGCCTCAGCACCAGCGAAGCGGCAGGCAAGTGATTTAAAAAAAAAAAATTCCCATCCCTTCTCCTCCAACGTGCGCCCTCCGTCCCACACCACCCTACCAGGTTCGTTTGACTGCAGCCGCCACTGGCTTGATATGCACGATAAGGCGACAAAGTTGCCGAAGGATATCCCAGCTCCACAGAGTGCTTGATTGGAAGGATGTGAGTACAGATCTGTTTTGATGTCTTGCATGATGCCAAGAAAAGTGGTCTTAAGTTGTCATGTTTCTGCACTGCAGCATGTACGGAGCAAAAAGAAGTAAGTAATAAAATGGTTAGGTTTCATATTATTGGGAAGGAGTTGGCAGTGTGTGAAGTGTTTTGGGGTCGTGCGCAAGGAAAAGTGACTTGCACTTCTTATGGTTGATTGTGTAAATATGCTTACATACGTAGTGAAGCAGTGAAAGAATTCTGCATGAGGTCGTGCCCACCATCTTTGTGTGTGAGATAGAATCTGGGTCTTATTAGATTCAATCCTCCAATCATCTGCTGGGAATAGCGGGTCTTCGTTACATTTCTGAATTCTAGGTGGTCTTGGATGGTTTTTGTCTTTACCAGAATGGAATCCTCTAATTTTGCTTTCTGTAGTCAAAAGGAAGTTTCACCGACGTGCACCTTCTTGTAAAAGGGATAATCTGCAAGGGTGTATTCTAGAGAACCACCACACCTCAGAAACCTGGGGTTTATAGGCAAGGACCCTTTCAGCAAAGAAGCAAGGGGTCTCAGTTCCTCATTGTGAGTGGCCACATTATTCTATGGGGAGAGTAATGCCATTTACCATCCAATCAAACTTATGAGATCTACTGGAACACTGCAAATCTGCTTGCCTTTACCTGGAGATGTTGGCTGCAGTTAGCAGCCAAAATCGCCCTGTGAAAGTCTGTGGCAAAATGAGGCATTAGTAAAGTAAGTGGATGCTAAAGTACCAAATGCCCAGGTAAGTTCTCATATCTGAGGAGATCCTTAGGGTTCCACCTGTAATCCATGTTAATTACACCCTCTGGAATTACTTGTACTCAGATATTGGTAACTCCTCAGAGGAGAACTTAACAGCACCAATTCTGGGGATGTCATAATAAGGCCTATTGTCATTTATGAGATTGTGACATGAAAAAAATATATACGCGCCTGGATGGAAACTGAGATTGTGTTATATTATGTTATGTAGATTTGTAGGGCGCACTATCATCTGGGAGAGTATTCTGGCTCTGAGCAGTGTGAGTCTAGGCACACCTAAGGCCTAGTGGGAGTACTCAAAAAAGCTAGATCTTCAGCTTCTTGCAGAATTCAAGAAGTGAGGCAGAGGCTGTTATATGTAGCGGCAGGTCGTTCCATCCTTTGGGAGCGATGTAGGAGGAGGTTTGATCACCCCATCTGGCTGGCTGTGTGGGATTTGTGCAAGCAGGAGTACGGATAAGCGGAGTAGTCTGTTAGGTTTGTGAAAGCAGATCCGATTGTTGGGGTATGCTGGGCCATTGTTATGTAGTGCCTTGAAAGTGTGGGTAGGGAGTTTAAATCGTGCTTGTTTGTGAATGGCTAGCCAATGGAGCTCTTTCAGGAGTTGTGTGATGTGAGTGGGGCCTGTGAGGTTCAGAGTGATTGTGAACGCCAAGTTCTGTCTGGTCAGTGGTCTTCTCGTGAGTGTATGCTCCATTGCAGTGTGAGCACTGTCTCTATCTTTATTGGGTATTCGGTGGAAAGCTGCGCTACAGTGGAGAAGCTATTTAGCTCTAGTAATGCAACAGCAGTGGATTTTGTGGACCTTCCAGTTCACTGCTCTCGTGACAAGTCTCCCTCTGCATGTAAACATGCACTGGATGCGTAACAGAAAATACTGGAAAAACCAGCATAAAATCCTAATGCTGTGCCTTCACAACCTCTAAACATCTCCGTCATCCAAGTGTAAACCACCATTAAATACATGAAACAGAGCTGAAAATCACAAAAAGTATAATCCACTTCTAAATAAATGAAACAGAGCCTAACTGCACAAGTCATGCAAGTTACTACACATCACAAACATTGCACAGCAGACAAGAACAGTGGGTCTTGACTCTAGCCAGACCTTACAGAGGTGATAAAGAAAACAGCCCTCTGTCAAGGGTCATGGAGGTAGTCGAAGATATTTTCCTTGATTTACATCATTGAGCTGCTAGTGAGAGTCTACAGCTGTTAAGAGGTATTTAACAACCAGTATAACTAAAGGCAGCAGGGCTATTATGCTATTAGAACATTCAACCCAGCGAGGTAGAATGTTCCAAATTCATTAGGAAGCAACAAATAGATAAACGTTTCTGGGGTAGACGGCCGCTACCATCTGTTATTGGTCCCCAAGTTGCCTTCAATAGACCCCACAAAACACCAGCAGAATCTTTCCCGTTATCTCCTCCTCCGTCTAAATGCGGTTAAAATCAGATTTGCATATAGAAGGTGTGCCACAGTAAAGTGGCCCAAATGTTTTTCAACTCTTGGCTGTTTTGTCGTGCAAATAATATTGTATTGTATTGTATTGTAATTAACCCTGGGCGAAGTACTACGCTACGCTCGCGTAGTTTGCAAAGTTTGCGCTACTTCGCACTACGCGAGTTGCACGTAGCACAGTGCAAACACGTGTAGCGTAGCGGTCATTTTTGCTTGCTCGCGGTCCTCAACGTCAAGTTGGCGACCGCGAGCGAGCAAAATGACATCCCGGCGAGGCTTTTTCCTCGTTCGCGATCAGCAACATCAAGTTGCCGATCGCGAGCGTGGAAAATAAACCTCTCGGCGAGATTCTCAACGCGGGGAGGTCAAGTTTCTCATTGTGAGTGGTCGCGTATGCTCGCGACCGCTCCCGATGAGAAACTACCAGTCCGCGTTGAGAAAGCTGCCGCTCGAGTACAAATCTACTCGAGCGGCAGAAAACGACCGCTTGCACTGTGCAAGATGCCGTTTGCAATGATTGCACAGTGCGGACAAGCATCCGGCACTGTGCAATCATCGCGAACAGCATTTCCTACCGCACTCACGCAGTTCGCGTAGTGCTACGCGTAGCTCGCATAGTGCGAAGTGCACTTCGCGTAGCTACGCGTAGCGCTACTATGCGAACTACGCCCAGGGTTAATTGTAATTGCATTTATATAGCGCTTACTACCCCTGACGAGGCGTTGAAGTGCTTTTCCGGCCTGTAGCACGCTACTTACTCCAGAACCCAAAAAGGATTAGTGGTGAATTAGTATAGTGTACCAGGCTATGCGGGGCGAGCGAGAGCTCCCCAGAATTGGCTACAGATTTGCAGGCATTCTAGGAGACGGCGGGCAGGAGCCGCTCTCGTCTGTGTCAGTAAGCTGGAGACAGGCAGCTCAAGGCTTCCATGAAGAGAATGTAAATACAACTGGAGAGAGAGAGAAAACAGTGGACACTTCAGGGAGCCGTGAACAAACGAAGCTGCAGGCTGATTGCGAAGAGGAAATACAGATTATAAACAACTAATTAAAATATACGGAATTCTAATTAACACTCCAGGAGCAAGGAGGAAAGCAAAGCTCGACAGACAGAAAGATATTTATCGGCAGGGAAGAAGGGAGCGATAGGGAGAAAAGGGGGGAGACAGAAATTGATAAAAAATGTGTGAGAAAGAGGTGGGGGATTGAATAAAAGGAGATTTAATGCAAAGGTAATTTGAGAAAGAGAAGGGAAGAAAGAGGAAAATGAAAAGAGGAGGACGGGCGGGTGGGTGAGACAGAAAAACAGATAACAAGCATTATCAAGGCCAATACCTCTGGCATTGTCTGTCAGACTTTTACTTTTGTCAATACTTGTTTTGGTCTGCATTGTTTTAGTAAAACTTTATTGTTGGGGGAGCTGCTGGGCCCCAGCAATATAAATATAACATATTGGCTAAAAGCAAATATATTTTTGGTTTCAAAAGGCACACATTGGCATAGACGTCCCTGAACATAACTACTTTAGTGTGTGAATGTGCTGATTGTGAAAGAGCAGAATGCAGTCACTCACAGTCAAGTTAACCAGTGGCTGAGGTGGACTGACCTCTTCATGCTGTATGATGCAGAAGGAGGAATAAAAATGTGAATGGCGAAACCACAGATCATTGGAAGAAAATGGCTGACTAAAAGCACCCTTAAGTAAGTATGTTATGCACAATTTTATTAAAATTGAAAGTTCTTGGCTAACACCAGACCTAAAACAAATTGAGCTAAAGACAAAAAGAAAATAGAAGGTGAGTCGGAGAAAGGAATACTGCTGAATTCATACAAGTGCACGTCAGGTAAAGGTAGCTAAAAAAGAATAGCTCAACTGAGAACTATTGGCTTTGCTATTGCTTGTTAGATTCTTTCAACTTGTTGAAAACACTTTGGGGCCGATTCTGATCTCGGCCGGTAGGGCTCCGAATCGGATTCGGCTTTACCGGATCCGATTCGGAGCCCTGTTTCCCGACCGAATCGTACGTGCGTCCGGGCGAGCGAGTACGATGCGTGCGCTCGCGAAATCTCCGACCGACTCGTTCGCAGGACCCGACCGCTCCGACCGACTCGCACGGGGACGACTCGCACCGCGCAATGGATATGTTCCCCGGCCAGGTAAGTACGATGCGCATTGCGACCGCTCCGACCGACTCGCGCAGTCCGGCTCCAAGGAGCTGTCGGAGCCGCACTTTGGGGGTCCGTGTCGGACCCCCTGGAAGCGTAGGCATGCGAGTCGCACACAGGGGGGAGCCATGGGTCCCCCCTACACGTGCATGTACGGTGCGACCCGCACCGACGTGAACACGCTGTAGGGGGCGCCCTTGTTCGCGTCGTGCCCATTGAGTCAATGGGAGCCCGTGTACGCGTCGTACGACTGGCTCCCATTGACTTCAATGGGAGTCCAACCGAATCGAGTCCGATGGCATACGTGCGCATCGTACTCATTCGGTCGGACTGCCAGAGTCCGATTCGGTCGGAAATCTCTCCGGGTCCGGCTCGGTCGGAGAGATTTCCGGCCCGAATCGGAATCGGCCCCTTTGTGGGTATAATCCCAACTATGGACTTGTTATGGGTTATGATATTAACTCTCTTCTCTCTTTTGGGAAAAGGTAAGAAAGAATGCCATTGAAGTCCTCCAAGTGGCCAGTGAGACTGTCAAATAATCAGTCCTAGTTAGTATCTTGGAGGTTAACAATGAGCTACTGCTATTATGTGACATAAGCCTGCAGTGAAGGTGGAGGCAATAAGTTGTTGGTTGCTCACCTTTAACAATGTGACCATATATTAACATGAAGACAAGACAAAAAAAGGATTTTCCAGTAACGGCCCATCCCCTGCCAAAGTGGGAAGGCGGGCCGGGCCAGAGGAGGGAGGTGGGGAGTCTTTGGGCACAAAAAACAAAAAAACTTACCTTAATGCTGCCGCCGCCATCTCCCACGCATCAGATTTTCCTGCTTCTAGCTCTGGGGCTGGGCACAGGCTCCCAGCTTGCCTGCGGCCAATCCTGAAGCTGCTCTCTCATGAGAGCAGCTTCAGGATTGGCCTGAGCATTGGCAACTTGCGCTCCCAGGCAGACTGGAAGCCTATGCCTGCTCTCTCCAGCAACGCAACTGAGGATGGAAAGAGCTTCACTGCGCATGAGGGTTTGGTTGGCCTGAGATGGCACAGTGAAGGGAGTGTTCACCACTCTCCCATCAGCAGTGTCATCCTCTGGACCCGCCCCCAAGACTCATCTGAGTCCTGGGGGCGGGTCCAGAGGATTAAAATAAAACAATATTAAAACGGTTTTAAAACCCGTTTTATTATTGTTTTATGTACTGGTGGTGGCAGGGAGGGCGGTGCTCCTCTGCCCTAATAGAGCGGCCGCCGCTGGGATTTTCTACATTTCTTCTAAAGCAGTGCTCTGAGTGAATGATCGTGACAAAGTTTATTGAAAACACATGCATTGCCTTTCACATTCAGAAAAGATTCTCCATCTCCAGGGACATATTTTCAAATGCATACTTAGAAGTATAAATGGCCAGTTTTTGGATAGTGTCAAATAAACCAGGGCAGACGGATGTAAGAGCTCACACCTCTGGGAGGTTAGACAACTGAGCCAAAAAATTGGTTGAATGCGGAAGGTGGGATTATAATGCAGGCTCTGGTTCCACAGTAGTCCATGATGATTTATCAAAATTTCCTAGGTAATAGAAGGGACACCATGCACCCATCAAGCCCTGATTTCACAAATATTATCTCTTCTGCTACCCATAGCCTTTTCCCCATCATTCTCCTATTGCTGCTGAGACGGAAAGGGCAGAGTGTGGAAACCACAAAATTACAACTGGGAATATAGAACTGATTGCTCATTATCCCTGCAGAGACAGGAGTACCAATGGGCCTGCTGCCACTGCTTACCTCGAACTGAATTCCGTGGGGAGAGGTAACACAAACAGCATGCCACAGCAGAACTAGCAAGAATATCTAATCATGAGACATCCAAGGTTGAACTTGCCTAACTGGATTCAATGGAACCCCTGTCAGACTGAGGGCCAGGGGCTACATTTAGGGATGAATTGATGGAGAGATCATCAGCTATCCAGTCTGGCAAACAGCCCTGAGGGAATGCACACAATTTTCTTGGACATATGTAGAACTTTTGCCCCCCTAAATCCTTCCCGGGATGATCAGACGCATTTGATACTCCCATTCAGTATGAACCTATTTGTCTGGGCTGCTTTTAGCGCCACGTCAGTACCTCATTTGTGCTGGTGTTTGCAGTAAGCACCCCCAGCACTTATTTCAAGGGACCACTACTCTCTACCACCTCCAGCACTCTCCTGGCCTCTTTCTGCCTCTGTCTTAATTCACAGGGCAGAGGGAGACAGCTGAGCAGTCCTTTTTATTTCCACATATGCCTGAGGAAATAGAAGCTCAGCCAATACGGTAGTCATCCTTTACCATTTGTTATCTTGGGTGCCCTGCTTCCATTTCCACAAACCGTGATGGAAATAAAAGACGGGCTGTAGTTCTTCTTACTGGATCATGTACATAGTGACAAGGCCCAATGTAGAGCTGGGGGCGCAGCTTTCAAAGGCAAATGAAGTCATCATGTGATTAAAACAAAGAAAGGTAAGGCCATCACCACCTTCTCTCACGACCCAAAGCCACCCCACACTCGGCCTCCTCAGAAATATTTTGGTGAGCAGCACTTACTTTTTTATTTTATTTTACACAGATTAAGCCCCACTCCCAGTCCACTGGCGATATGCTAAACTTTATCCAAGCGCTCATTTCTAAAGCTGTTACTTGTGACTGCGGCCCTAGCTGTTAACTCCCAGCTTGGACAGAGCCGATGGGGCGCGAGCCAGCAATGAGATAGTCGTGTACCCTAACAATGGCGCGCAAGAGGAGCTGCTCAAGGGCCAATCAGAGCAATCAAGCGATTAACATAAGAACACCTTGAGAGAGCGGAGAGCAGGAGCCGTAATCAGCACTTCCTCCAATTATATTAGGATCATAATCGCACTTGCATGTATCTGTTTGCATAACATTACTTGATTCCCCGTACTGAAAGGTCTTTTATTACCAACCATCAACACTTTTATGGCCTTGGAAATGTGCGGCAAACCCATTTCAATTAATACTGCTCTTTGACTTCATTTAATAATGTCAGACAGAGCCCAGAGAAAAAAAGAGCGGGGGAGGAGAGGACGAAGGCGAGGGAGAGAGGGGGTGTGTGGGAGGGAGAGGTGGAGCGAGAGAGGGGAGAACAATGTAAGAGAAAAGAGAGGAAACATAGTCACAGACAGAGGAAACCCCAAAAAAGATTCAAATTATGAGATATGAGAAGGTAGGTAGGACTGAAGGAGAGATAAAGAGGAATATTGTGCTTGAAGAGGAGTGAGATGGTGTCTCCATTAAGTTAGAAGTTGGTCAACTTTTATTTTGACATACACAATAAGATGATGGACGGAGCGCTGAAACTTTTCAGTCACTCACCCCCAAGTCACAGATCTGGGTTTGATCCATCATTGTTCTTCTGCTCACTATGCCACCCCAGTTTGGACCCAGACATATGCAAATCACTCTTGACCCTGCTCCTCATGGGAACAATCCAGCCCGAACTGCAAGCCCAGGTCCTCCCTGGACCAAAAACAAACATCCTGGAACTGGTTTCGGGGTATCACCCCTCATCAGCCAGGCTAGCTTGAATCCAGTGGCAAAGAGAGCAATGGACCCACATCTGGGCATACCCTGGCCACTTAGGGCAAACATAGAAAACACAATAAGATGAAGGACGGAGCGCTGAAACTTTTTAGACACTCACCCCCAATCACAGATATGGGTTGAATCCATCATTGTACTTCTGCTCACTAAACCACCCCAGTTTGGGCCCAGCCAATTGCACATCAGTCTTGACCCTGCTCCTCATCGGACCAGTTCAGCCCGACCTGCCAGGCCAGGTCCTCCTTGGATCGGAAACAAGCATCCTGGGACTGTTTTCAGGTATATCACCCCTCATCAGCCAGACTAGCTTGAATCCAAGGGCACAGCGAGCAAGGGACCAACATCTGGGCATTCCCCGTGGCCACTTAGGGTGAATATAGCAAACACAACAAGGTGATGGACGGAGTGCTGAAAATGTTCAGACACTCACAGATATTTTATTTTGATCACTGTTACAAATCTTCATCACCTTTTTCAATTTCACAATGGTTAGGTAGATTTTTTTAAAAACATGCAGTAGAAAAGTTCAGCAAAAAGTAGATTTTGCAGCAGAAAAACTCAGAAAAAACTTTCATAGGCAGACTTCTACTCCAAGAAAATGTATTCTATGGATTCCACCTACTAATGCCTCATTAGGAGTGGTCCGGAAGAAGGGCCTGGTAATAGAGCACCTAATGTTAGCAATACTGAGGGAAGACCATGTCATCACAGACACTTCTCCCAGTTGAAATGTTCGCCTACAAATCTTTGTTATCAGGTGTATCAAAACTACAATACTATGAATGCATTAGGATGACTGAGGAAAGTCAAGTAATGTAAACTGTGTCTGTACTGATACGGAGTGTGGTGGTCTCACTAACTGGGGGCATCATTGTTATATTGTTTTGCAAGTTGATCTCCTATAGATTCCTGTGCAATGAAAAATAATATGCAGAAATCTGTGTTAGCGTCCCAATTTCCATATGCAAACTAGCAATCTCATTACTCCTCCCGTGGACAAAGTCCAAAGTCCTCCTGGTATGACCTGGAGAACTTGACTCAGTCAAAGATAAAATACCACCATTTGTGATTCCTGCTATTAACTCTATTAGGAACTGTGGGTCACTCATAAAGAGGGGCTAAAACTTTCTTTACAGTAAACAGTTTTACGATGCTGTAATAATTAGACACTCTTACAAGTGCACCATGAAAGACATTTATTCCAACAGACAGAAACAGGGATTGGCAGCAGTCAAGAACACAGCAGAACTCTTTTAGGAATCAGAGCAAGGAACTTCTCTCCTCAGTCAAAGTTTGGCTTGCACTTCACACACATGCATATCCTGCAGATACAAACTAGGGGTATGTAGGTCCCTGAAGTAAGGCTGAGCAAATTTATAAGTGCATTCTCACAGGTAGGTAAATTCAGATAATTTGGCACTTCTTGTAACTGTTGAGATAATCCTGGTTTTCCCAATGCAAGGTAGCAAAAATTCATCAAGTTCCTGTAATATGATATCCAATCTAACGTACATAAAACATCTGGCTGCAAGATCTGATTTCGCTGCACCTCTCTCATTTCTCGGATGGCTGAGGACTTTTCAAGTTCCCCTGAGGACTACCCGATTTCAGAGGTTCCCCAGGGGAAATTTAGAAGTCCTCCAAAGGAATGTTAGGGCTCGGGAAGTGGAGAAGAAGCATATGTAGCCAAGAGAAAGCAGATGGCTGCTGTTTCGGTCTTGTGTGGCAATTACCAGCGCAGCAGAGGGCTCCCCTATTTTTGGCACTTACATTTTTTTTTCCTAGAATTAGAAAACTGGTGAACTATTTGAAAAAAACTGTGTAAAGATACTAATTTTTCACAGCCTTGACCTTCAGGATCATTACCAGCCCATGAATGGTGGGGCACCCATATGCTGGAAATTGTGGCATTTGCTACCAGTGGCTAAAGGGTGAGATAGCTAATGACTGTTCTTAGTGCAGAGCAGCTGGTCTGCAGCTGCACATTGGCGATTACATGTCGCCATAAGTCCCTTAGGTTGGGAGTTTTTATTCTGGAGAAACACATGTGTACTGCGACAGCAGCAACCTGCTTGTGGCCCCAAGCACAGCGAACACATAGGGTCCCTTTGTGTACCCTTTTTCCTTTAAATAAGTTTCCAGCTTTGCACATAAGGACACATTGTCATGTGCTTTTCTCCTTTTAAGCCCCTCATAGTATTCATTTATTCATTAAGAATCCATGGTTTGTTGATTATTTCATTTCTTACATTTGGTACATAGTGCTATGCTTTGATATAGGGTGATAGTGCATCAATAACTCGCATGTTATGTATTCAATGGAGTGATTTATAAAATATGTTATACATAGGCAAATGTGCAGAAGAAATTCATGCTTTTCTTTTTCGAACCTTACATCACAAATGTGTGAAATACTGAAAAATTGTATATAAATCAGACACACAAGCCTCTCAACAGAGAGGATTTTTAGGAATCCGAGAGAGCAGACAAACTGCAAACACTCTGCCTCAATGTCACTCACTTACATGCCACGGTACTAACTGCAGCTTTCTCAAGCAAAGAATGACAAAACAAAGACAGAAACTGACCTTGATTGCTGCAGAATGAGAAACATCTAAAGATGAAGAATGAAAGATTTGGATGTAAAAAGGCCATCTGGGAAACTCATTTATACAGCATTTTGGTGCTAATCTGAATGTTACCTAGAGGCTAGAACAACAGGGATTCTAACACTGAATAATTTAAACAATGTTTTACTTAATGGTCACCATCTAAAAAATCACCATTTCTTCTTGTATTTACATGCATTTTATTTTTGTTTTTCACTCATCATTTCAATATCTGCAATGACGCTCGTTCATATAACCTGCACCAAAATCGGGCTTAAATATTTATTAAAGGCTTGTTAACGTATAATTAGAGCAGATATCTTGAGAGTGAAAGGGCCTTCAGACTTCACTAATACAGATAATTCTGCATTCTCTCACAGGAATGATCGTTAACCAATAAGCATTTTCTCCAGGTGAATCGTGGGAGCTGTGTGGGTCACAGCTCGTTTGTCCTTCCTGATTGGCCAGTTGGTTCATACTTGTGCTTGCCAGTGAAATGCAGAAAGTCTAACTGGGCTGTATTTACAAGGGGATTTGTAAAGACGTACCAGCACCATGGACTGAATGATTCCTCCAGTAAGCAGTGATATATATTGCAAAAATGATGCCACCCACCCCCGCAGAATGTGAAGAAGGGGGGGGCACTAAAATGCCATATCTCACACACATCCAAAGGGTTTAGATTTCTCTTTTTTTAATGCATTTTCATTTACCACAAAACCGACCTGAAGATATTGAATGCACATTCATTGGTTTCTTTGTTTTTTTTTAGGCATGGAGATTAAGTCATTTGCCTAGAATCACAGGATGTTGAGCCAATGCTGAGACTCGAATTTGGTTACCCAGTTCCTTAGCCGGCAGCTCTGCGCATTAACCCACATCCTCTCCCCATTGAATGAGGGGCCCCTCTGTACTGTAAAGCTGCCAGTGAAAGAGAAAAGACTGATGGAACATGGAGAATTGTATCCCTTACCAGTCTATACGAGAAAGGCAAGCCTGGCCTAGAGCTGCATCTATTAAAAAACCATTGCACAACAACATTATTCTTTCAAAGCATTTGAAGGCACTGTACAGTATTCACAGTCACAGAGGCAGAAGAGAACAGCCTGTTTATCACTGGGAGCACTCTTTCAATTTTAACGGTGGTCGCAGGTGGTGAGCAGCACCCGCGCTCACTTTTCAGGACCAGGACTTCTTTTTCAGTATCAGACTTTAACTCAAAGCAAGAGAAAGAAAGCCAAAAACAGTAGAAAGAAGGAGGAGGAGAGGGATAGGAAAACAGTGACAAAGGAAGAAAACAAGTATGAAAATAACCTGCAAGAAAAAGATAAAAAGTGTAGGGTGGGGGAATGAAAAAAGCAGGAGGTGGAATGGAAATTTGGCAATCTTGCTATTCACTGCCTTGGCATTTGACGGGACCAGTAACAGACTCCTACAAAAAAAGCTTAAGGCTTCTGCAATTATTTTTTACAAATGAAACACAATGCACCTACACCCATTTTTGTGGACAGGATTGTTTGTCATCATCAGACTTTGACCCAGAGGAAAAGAAAGAAAGGCAGAAAACTGACAAAGGAAGAGGCAGCGGAAGACAGCAAAATTGTTTAAAAAAAAAAAAAGGACGATAAAACGAACCTGCATCAGTAAGATAAAGAGGCAGAAAAAGTGGTGGGGGAAGAAAGAGGCATGATATGGAATGAAGACTTGGCTGGCTTGGTTTTTGGCAACCCTGGTATTTGGCAGTGCTGGAAGTGGGCTCATAAGAAACCCTCTGGGCCCCCCCGCCCCTCTCCCTTATGTTTTTTTGTATATATTAAGCCACGCACAGGAGAAACCCTAGGCTGGAAAAGGCACAATAGAAAGATGAGGGCTGTCGATGTGTTGTCTTAATACAAGCCTCTCTGCTGCATTTCTTGTCCGCAGTGATACGTGTAGAAATGCCACATGCTGACACTGGTTAGGAGACAGCGAGCTTGAGGAAGATATCAAAGGGTGGGGGGACTATTTTGCTCCTCCTGGAAATCTGCACACTGCTGTCTGCTGACATGTTCTGCTAGAGCATAATCTCAATTCATCAGAATTAGATGTGGAACTAACCAGCATTGTCCATGCTAAATTAGGGCTCAGCGAGGCGGGACTGATGAGGAATGGGAGGGTGGAAGGAAAGGAAGGGGGAGAGGGAGAGGCAAAAGGAAGCGGGGTCGGGGGGAAATGGTGGATAAAAAGGCAGGAAGAGGAAAAAGGGCGCAGGGAAAAAAGGCAGAATAAACTGGTATACACTGGAGGATGAGGAGAAATCACTAAAAGGATGACATTTCCAAAGACATCCAGATTCGGGCATTACCCAGGGAACCGTGTTTCAACATTAGAGCGGGTAATATGTAAGGCCTGAATTATGAGGCTAGGGAGTAACAATGGGAGGATGTGCCAGCGACCACGTAGGAACAAAGAGGATCATTATAATATGTGTTTCTGACACCCTCAAAAGATGCTGCTGGGGGGGAGGGATCAATGCCACTCGAGGAGCCTGGAGGACTAATGCTGCATTGGTGGGGGTGAGGGGCATTTGGATAGTGCTTGGGTTACAGTACCCTAGTTAAATAATACCCAACCTGAGGACTCAAGATTAAATAATGCAATGTGAACAAACACCAACCAGGGGTTCGAGAAGAATGGCATAGTCAAGGTAACCGACATGTAAGGAGCGCAGGTGGCTTCCTATTGTTTGTTTTTGTAGGCAACTGCATTCGAATTTCTACAAGAAATGGTGTATTTAGTGACAAGAAAAGTGCAAACACCAGAATTAGATTTGATGTGCACCTTCAGAGATCATGATTTGGGGGTGGCTGAGTAGTGCTGCTAATACAGCAAAGGCTAGCACACAAAATATTGATTTTACACTGTGTTACCCGGCTAGTTAGAGTGGACATCAGTTTTACTAGTGTGCCTAACTATTGGGAATACGTCGATTGAGGAGTGAGTTACAGTGTGTGGGACAGAGAAGACCAAAGGATGGGATATCTGGTTGTAGCACTGGAGTGGTTAGCTCCTGGTAAGGAGGTTGTAGATGAAGTTTCAGATGAGGGAGGGTCAGCAGCTTTTATAGTGTTCAGTTTTTGTGGGTTAGACAGTTGGCTTGGTGAGGGTCTTTGGCAGTGGCGGCCGGCACAGGTAAGCATGGTAGGCGAGGGGGAGGGGTGGGGGGGAAGACGACGGAATAGATATAATTAAATAAATAAATAATACCTATTCTGTCGTCTGTCAACATCCCGCCCCGCCACGCCCTGCCCTGCCTACCGTGCTTACCTGTGCCGGCCGCCGCTGGACTCTTTGGATGAAGATGTCTGGCTGGATGAAAAAAGGATCCAATGGCAAAGCTACCAACCTTGGCTTTGGGTGAAAACATGCTATTATCACCACTAGTACTGAATGTGTTATATTGCATGACAATAATTCAGCACTCGCAACATCGTCATGCATCACATTGTACTGTAATTATATCCTGTGAATGCAATTGTTAATAATGCTAATTAGATGATGTAGACGTAAAAATGGCAACAGTATACTTACCATGATTCTGTAACGGTAGGCAATGTACTGGATGCCATATAATTTTAGATCGATATCACTGACCATGATGTAGTATGTACAACCACATACTCACACAGGATGGGCCATCTTAGTGATTGTTTAAATAATTGATTTTGTCCTTTACTAGAGCATTGATTAAGCTCATGTCTGTGTTGAAGGGGACATGGGGAAGATCATGTACATTTCAGACACATGTTAAAGTTGAGTAATGCACAGGGTCTAATCACGAGTGGTCCATTACATTTTGACCCCTAGACAAGAGTGGCGTGATATTTATCGTAAAGTGTGCCCCCTCCGTTACAGTTCGGCATGTTAATTCTACTGGAAATTATTAGGGGGGGAAAGGGCCAGTATTTAACACAGCATGCACATTTTAGCGAGGTAAGCACCAAAATCTGTATGTTATTCCCCAACATGTCAGAGAAGGAGCAGATTATGGCACCCAGTAAATTCTGAATACCTCCATATAGGATTTTATGAGGTGAGATAATTACCATGTACAATAAGGGGCACTCAAATCAGGCCCACAGAGGTTTCAATTGAAAGATGGAGTCAAAATGGCAGGAAGTAAGATCATGGGGTCAAAAAAGGTGCATGGCACAATGAAGGGAGAATAGGTGGGTGGAAGTGTTTAGGAGACACAAACACTAACCAATGGTTCATAGAGGTACAGTATCATCAAATGCAGGCCACACCCTGGACTTTGAGGTGCTGGCGCATTAAAATGCACATTACGTGAAAGACATGACAACACAGCTCTTTGGAATTAACCCTCACTCAAGACATCTGTAGGCACCTCAAAGAGCGCCCCCATTAAGGTGCTATGGAGGCACTGTGCCATTAAAGCTAATTCCTCCAAGGTGTTGTGGATATACTTACTCATCAATGCAATCCTTAGCTATGAAGCATAGAGGTACTGTACTAAAAGTGTAACCTCATTCATGGAGGTCATAGAAATATAATAGCAATTAAAACAACCTGCCGAAATGTCGTATATACAGTGACAAACCGTAAACACAGACCAGGAAGGTCACATGGACGAAGTGCTGTTTAATTAACATTTACAAGAGCAATGGGTGTACAGTCATCACAAAATTGTTCAATCATCATCAAGTTATACAACATGATGTATCGTACTGTTAGACCCAGCGGTTTCGGGCTGGCTAAGATGTATCGAAGCCAGTCACAATCCACTGTTCCAAATAGAAGGAGTACGATACACTTGTACGATAACCTGTGCTCACCCTCTGGTAACTTGGCACCAAGCAGTCAGTCTTATCTTCAGGTCTCGAGTGTAAAGCGTTGGCACAACACCCTCCCCCTCCCCCCATAGCACACTGCGTTTGAACAAAAAAACTCCACACCGGATGTATAAAAACACTTGTCTTTGTATTTCACACACACCCTGAAATCAAAACGAGATACACACATTGTATATATACTCTGCAGTTAAACGCTATTTTCAAACTTCTCTATTGAAATCAAAATGAAACACACATTGTATATACACTTTACAGTTATATGCAATTGTCGCACTTTTACATTGCAGAAAGATCAAATAGTCACTAGTCTCTGACTACGCTTCGTGACCCAGCTCCTCAGTCTTTCAACTTTACCAGCCAATGATACATGTTACCCCAGCTGGTGCCCTGTTAACTAGACAGTCAGAACCACCTAACATGGAAAGAGACAGTTACTTAGTTTCTTCCATCCGGATTAAACCTCCAGGTGCCAGATGGCACCTGAACAAGTGTGGGATCGCTATCCCCCCATAGACAAAAGGTTGTGACCCAGGAAGCTGGTGCGCTCCCTGTCTGGAGAAATGTTTTCCCCTCAAGCAAAGGTGTGACCTGCCATAGACCCCCAGCAGTCAGCTGCTGATGCCCACAAGGCACACAAAACCTCTCAGGTATCGTCATGATGTTTTCCAAAACAAAGCACCCTGTGGTGTGGGTCCATGGAGAGGGAGCCAAAGACCTCGGACAGAGGCAACAATGTCAGGCACTGCTGTCTACCTGGACAGGAGGCCGAATACAGTCTAAGCTCCTGGCTCATGTTCCCCCAAAACACCTCGGACACCACACATTGTGGAGCACCAGCGAGCACATGTCCCCTTGGTTGCAAGCATGGGTCCCTCGGACTCTGCAAGCTTCCCCCACACTCCACAAACTCCTCACGTCCCGGCACCTCACATGGCTGCTGATCTTTGCGCACACACTCCTCTTGCACAGCGAGATGATGTGTATGTCAGGACGGTCCTTCTCTCAGCCATGCTCGCTTCAACTGTCTCCGCCGCACCCAGTGCAGTCCTTACGATCTTGTGGAGACAGTGGGATCCTTTGTGTCCCTGGGATCTCGTGGACAGGAGGCCATCTCACTGGCCCTTGGAGAGTACTTCAAAACCCAGGCCATGACAGTTGGCACTAGTTGCAGGCCAACAAGGTCCTGGCAAAATCCCCCAAGTGATAGTCCCCTTCTTGAAGCACGACAAGCTCCAAGTCACCACAAGTCTGCAGACAGTTCAGTTGCAGTCCCTCCTGCCCTAATGATTCCTTGTGTCAATGTCCCAGTTTCGAACCAGCATAGTATGGTTCCAAATTCAAAACTGTCTCTATTTTTAGAGGCCTAAGCCCCAGTAGTTATACCCACCATGGCCTTTGAAGATATGATCAGTTTAAAAGGCCATCTTTGAAATGCCAACCTACCCCGGGAATTTTTATCACAATCTTTAGTGGGGCCAAGACCCTGCCCCTTGGAATGCAGGCGCCATTTCCACCGCCACGTAAGCATCCAAGAAAGGCCGTTCAGAGTCAGAGGTCTGCAGTTTCCCGCGAACCACTAGTTTATGGCCCTCTATCAGGAATGCACAGATGTGGCTATCGCCATGGCACCCAGTTGTGAAATAGGAGACAGGCCGCCAGGCACACAGCCACACACATCAAAATGCCCACTTTCCCAAAGTGACATTCCCATCACCATAATGTCACCCCCATTCCCACTACCGGAGAGGATTCGCCAATATGAACTCATCGATAACAAACATCATAATGTCACTATTCCGCCCGTAGGAAATAATGCTCGCTAGCCTTTCCCTACATTCCCTCATGAAATGAAATGAATTAAATGAAACAGCATTTATTAAGCGTGTAGCTACCCATAGGGCATTCCAGAGCTGTAACAGTAACAACGAGGATATTGCAGCACACTTAGGGGAAAAGCCAAGTCTTCAGTAACTTCCGAAAGGCAAGATGGCTGGGTTCCCTCCGTAGGCAGAAGGGGAGGGAATTCCACAGCTTGGCGGCATTGTAAGCAAATGAGCGACCGCCACTTCTGGCCCTCTTAATCCTGGGAACGGCGGCCAAGTATAAGTCGGCTGAGCGCAGTCTTCTGTTTGCCGCATATGGCTGGACCATAGAATGGTTGATGGAGGGGCCCTTCCCTGCTAACATCTTGTGGACAATCTACCTGGCCTTAAAATGAACTCTCTCCCGAACCGGAAGCCAATGGAGGGACTTCAGGGCGGGCTTAGCAGGTTGCCGGTTCGAGATCCCCACAAGCATCCTTGCAGCGCAGTTTTGTACCGTTTGGAGTTTCTTGAAGGTTGAAGCCGGAGCACCGAAGTAGAGGGCATTACCGTAATCCAAGCGGGAAAGGATGAGTGCCTGCACCATGAGCTTTCTCGCCTGGAAGGGGAGAAGAGGAAGCACTTTACGGAGCATCCTGAGGATGCCATAGCAGGAAGCCGCAACCTTCCGTGCCTTGACCATAAAGTTGAGATCTTGATCCAGCCAGATACCCAGACTCTTCATCTGGGTCTTGGGGTCCGGGACGGGGCCCATGCAGGCTAGCCATAGAACCTCTGCATTGAATAAAGATGGATTGCCAAGGAGCATCAACTCAGTCTTGTCACCATTTAGTTTTAAGTACGATTGATTCATCCATTTGACTACCTCTTCTAGACAAGGACGCAGGCCGATAGAGGCATTATCCGAGTGGTTCAGGGCTACAACTAGTTGGGTGTCATCCGCATAAGTCACTATATGAACCCCAAATGGGAGCAAGATCTCTGCGAGCGGGGTCATATAAACATTAAAAAGAGACGGGCTAAGGGACGACCCTTGAGGGACTCCGCAGTGAAGAGGCAGAGGTTTTGAGTTGGCATCACCCTCAAAAACCTGGAAGAATCTCTCTTCCAAGAATGATTGTAGCCATGTTAGAGCTACTCCGGTCACTCCCAAACTTCTAAGTTGGTGGATCAGAATTTGGTGGTTGACCGTGTCAAAGGGTGCGCTGAGGTCCAGGAGGATAATTGCTGTTGACCCTCCGGCGTCGAGGATCTTTTTAGATTCTTCGACAACTGCTAACAGCGCAGTTTCTGTTCCTTGGCACGGACGAAAGCCAGTTTGGGAGGGATGAAGGAGGTTGTGTGATTCCAAATATGTCGAGAGATCTGCATTGACATATTTCTCTGCTATTTTGCTAATCCCTGGGAGGAGCGAGATAGGACGGAAATTACTCAGTAGCTCTGGATCAAGAACAGATTTTTTTAAGAGAGGCTTTACCATCGCTCTTTTCCACAGGGGTGGAACTACCCCAGAAGCGAGAGAAGCCTTGATCAAGTCAAGGATGGTCGGGAAGACTATTTTGGACACTTGTTTCAGAATATTAGGTGGAGCTGGGTCTCTAGGCGACCCGCTCTTTACAAGTGTAGAGGTGATTTGGAGTGATTCATAGTCCATCAGGGGGAATGCCTCAAAGGAGTGACCTCTGCTACGCAAATCTGTATCTTCTAAGTGCAAATTGTTTAGGGTGTACACCGCGGAGAAAGACGAGTAGATAGTTTGGATTTTGTTATGAAAATAGTCTGCGAATTTATTACAACGTCGATCAGTGACATCAGTTCTATCCGGGGGCGAGGGGGCTTTAAGCAATGTTTTCGCTATACGAAAAGTTTTGCGGGGGGAGTTGGCTGCCAGGGAGATTCTTTCCTCGTAATATGCAGCCTGGGCCAATTTAATTTCAGCTTTGTATGGTCTTATGGCTTCCCTATATTCCGATTTCTTATTTGGAGAGAAATCCTTTCTCCAGGCTCTTTCAAATTTCTTACACCTCTGTTTTAACGCCCGGAGCTTGGGGGAATACCATAGCGTTCTGTTGGGCCCTACTTTCAGTTGGGTAGATTTCTTCGGGAGAACCTGATCTAAAGTGCTCTCGATCCAATTATTAAATCTTTCGTTAGCAGTGATTGGATCATTGTCGGTGGACGGCTTAGTGTTTTCTAACTCCTGTACCCACATTTCTGACGGGAGTTTGGACCAGGGACGTGACAAAAATCTTATTGGCCTAGATGGAGGAGTAGCACAAGTGGGGGTCCAGGAAAAAGGGATCAAAAAATGATCAGACCAGGGTATTGGGATGGGAGGCATTCCAATTAGTTCTTCTAGATTGGAAAAAATGGCATCTAAAAGATGACCTCTCGCATGGGTCACACTAGTGACCTTTTGTTTGAGCTGGTATGAGGCAAGATCTTTAATAATCTCTGCTGCGGCCACAAGTGTTGGGTCCTCAAAATGCAGATTAAAATCACCTAGCAAGGTAAAATTAGGAGTACTTGCAAGGTTAGCGGCCATCTCGGGTAGCATTTTACAGAATTGACCCAATGAGCCAGAGGGGCGGTAGATTAGGATGCCTGCCAAGGAAAGCGTGGGGGTGAAGCCTATTGTAAAAAGGAGATTTTCACAAACTGGTAAAGGACTTCCAGAGATGCGGCAGCTGAGGTGGTTTTTATATATGATGGCAATCCCGCCGCCTTTACCGAGACACTGATCTATCCTCTGGATTAAGTAGCTGGGGGGGAGGGCTTGGACGATGTCAGGGTCAGAACCTGAGTTGAGCCAAGTTTCAGTCAGAAACAGGACCTCTGGACGTTCATCCTTTAGCAGAATAGAAATTTCCGCTGCATGCTTGGGCAGTGATCTGCAGTTCAGCAGAAACATTTTGTAACGTTTTGGGAGGGGTTGTGAGATTTGAATAAGCGGTGAAAGTATGAAAGGACAGTGCATACAGCCGGCGGCCAGACTGCCCGGGATAATGGAGTGGGCACAAGGTATCATAAGCTCTGTGTTTAATTGTCTCAGCTGCTCCGCACTATAATGCCAAACATTTCCAGAGGAAGTGGCAGGGCTTGTGGCCCCTGGCCCCGGCCGGACGTGGCCGGGCGCAGACGGGCTTGCCTTAGGCGTGCCTTTGGCGCACCAGCGGCGCGTCCGCTGCGCGTCTGGCCCGGCATGTGGTTTTAATAGTCAGCCGGTGCGAGTTGACCTGTGACCCGCTTTCGCCGGACGTCAGGAAGGTCAGGTGCATCCCTCCGCTCAATCGGCAATGCCGTGGTGGACCAGGGGAGCGGAGACAGCCTCTGACTCTGCTAGGGAGGAGCAGGTAGTCAGTGAACCCACCGTGAGGCCAAAGTAAGGTAAGAATGACAACAGTAAAAGGCCAATACCATAAAAACGTTAAAACATTCAAATCTAGCAGCGAAGCCTGAACAATTTCTAACAGGCTGGGCTCAACTAATATAAAATAACACTATGCGCTTCCCTACGAGCAATTAGGAGATAAGGTTGCGGGTCAGTTACCTCTGAGTTACTGTTAGGCTGCGCGTCCGGCCCGGCATGTGATTTTAATAGTCGGCCGGTGCGAGTTGACCTGTGACCCGCTTCCACCAGAAGTCAGGAAGGTCAGGCGCATCCGCTTCCCTCTGCTCAATCGGCAATGCCGTGGCGGATCGGGGGAGCGGAGACAGCCTCTGACTCTGCTAGGTAGGAGCAGGCTGTCAGTGAACCCACCGCGAGGCCAAAGTAAGGTAAGAATGACAACAGTAAAAGGCCAATACCATAAAAACGTTAAAACATTAAAATCTAGCAGTGAAGCCTGAACAATTTCTATCAGGCTGGGCTCAACTAATATAAAATAACACCATGCGCTTCCCTACGAGCAATTAGGAAATAAGGTTGCGGGTCAGTTACCTCTGAGTTACTGCTAATCCGATGCTAGAAGCAGGCCCCATTGTGCCGAACACACCATCCTGTGTCATTCACGACTCTTGCAGGTAACACATACACACACCTGCCCAACCTCTTCCCAACACTGCACCCTGTCACCAGGGCGAACTCGGATATAGCAGGAGACATGCAGCGCCTTGGCATACAGCTTTGTAAATGGCAAGTCGAGTAACAGTAAACCCTGCACACAGGTTCCACTAGGGCAAACCTGTGGCACTAGCATCGATGAGCTACCTCCATGGATGGCACAACCAGTGCGGCAGGCCCACAAAGGCACATCCCAGATACATGCCCCTGGTATAGGACTTACCCCATGACAAGAGACTTACAACTAACTCGAATCAGCCAATCATATATACACCGCTCCGCAGTATGTACATGATGAGCCCAGCGCATTGACACTGCATGGCAGTGCCAAACGTGCCCAAGTCCTACGGCTAGCATCCAGCGCAACAGAAAACCTGGAAGGAGAAAAGCAAAAAGTCGAGGGAAAGCACCCTAAAAAGTGCCATTTCCAAAACATACCATGAAGAAAAACTACAACCTGAAGCCTGGAATTCAGAAATACTAAAAAATAAATACCGTGGGAGGTCATGAAATGAAAGTGTTAAGAAAACAAGCTCATCCCAGTGGGGTGTGTACATAGAACACCACTGAAGCAAGCACTACACTAATGGCAACAGAAGTACAACAGAAACCCATATCTTCTGGAGGTTCATTGAATGCAACGCCCGTCAACGGAGGGAAAGGTGATCCTGTCCCATGAGTAAGTCCTGGGGCCTTTCAGTATCAGTGCAGTTTCCGACTGCTCTTTCCACAACTACATTGAAATCATCATAGGAGTGTGCATCCATTCTCTCTGGCACAGACGGCACGATCAAAGAAACAAGGAAAAACTGATAAAGGGAAGACACACAGTCAATAACAGCGATAAAACTGACATGGAGTCAAGTAACACATTCACGTGGGGACAAATAACATTTACAATGGGATAGAAAAAATAATGACAAAGTTGTAACTTTTCTCACGAAGCTGGGCAGAGTAGGAAAAACTGCACCAGAGGCGTCAGAAGGAGGGCAAATGAGCCTTTAGTCCCCAGACCGATAGGAGGACGCAAATGAGAAGAGAAATGTGGATAAAATAAAACAGAAGAAGAAGGGCAGTCAGGGATATAGGAGAACAGAGGGGAGCAGAACACGAAAGAGGGGGTAATAAATAACCGCATTTACTCTTTCTGTCTTCATTATTGCAGCTCTTTCCCGTCATATTTTTCCTGCTGTTCTGTCCATCAGCTACTAAAAACCTAATATTATAAGAAATAAATACAACGCGGCCAAATTAAATGGAATGGCTTCCAGGGAACCCAATTACTCCCCCACCCTTGCCCCCGCCCTTCCCAACCCGCCACTACGGAGGAGTTCATTTGCAGGTAATGAAGGCAATGCTGAGTGACAACCAGGGGAAAAGACGCCATGTTGCCTCTGCCAGCCCCGTCTGCGCGCGCTACATAGATCATTTAGTGTTTATGAATAGATATCTATACAGGAGACAGGGATGAAAAATAAAAGACAACAGCAGACAATGAAATGGCACGCCGTCTCCCTTTGGGCCCGGGGGTGGGGGAATGAGATGCATGTTCCCTTCAAGTCTCCCTGGCAGGATTGTGTTCCTCTCACACGGCAAATGTCTCCCTGCGAGGAGCGCGCTGATGAGGAGCGCTCTTTATTAATGCCGGCTGGGGGTGCGCGGCGCGCGGCGGTATTAGAACGCTCATGCTGTCCGTTAAAGGCAATTGTTAATCTTTGGCGCCGTTGTGTATATGGGGAATTTCTTATCCCAAGATGGAATGTATGCATGTGGGTACATTAAGGGCGTATGAGCGTATTGATATTTTAATAGTACTAACCTAGTGGGAGAGGAACGGGGTGCTTTATATTAAATGGGGGCTGGTTGGTTGGAAACGGGTACAAGATCGTATACATCAAGGGGACATCTAAATGTTTCACTTACAATTACATTATATTCCTAAAGTTGGCAATTGCATTCGATTTCATATATTTACAGGTGTAGGCAAAGAGAAATTAAATAATTTGCCCAGAATCACACATGCACTTCTGCACAGATGCTGGGATTAGAACCAGGTAGTAAGGCTGTCAGTGTACCATCTTCCTCAGACCAGGAGCATGCAGAAGTATTATGCCACACAGTAGCTGCTATCAAGCATTACTTTATTCTTCAGCGTATGCTCACGCACTGCGCATTTCATAATACTTCACAATTAGCCACACCCTAACACCTCCCCGCCTATTACGTGTTTTCTCTTCAGAGAAAAGAAGATGCATGCATGATTGAGCTCAGCTTTTCAGCAATGAAAAGAGTTTTAAGAAATTATCAACTAGAATATGTTTAACCTCAACCATTTCATACGTAGTTTAAACAAAAAGGAAGGGAAGCTTTCCTTCTAGGCCTCAAATATTATGATCATTTCAATGCATCACCATCCTGTCTCGCTACATCTAGTGTAACCCCTGCAGTTAGCAACAGAGGTCCTCATTTATAAGTTGGTGAACAGCCCGCTGTTCCACCAGGGGCACAGAGTAAATTACTCCATATCCCTGGGGGAGAGACCACTGGCCACATTTATAAATGACCAGCAAGCAGGCGGTCATTTATAATGCAGTCAGAAACCGCCGCCACGACGGTTCCTGCCAATGCATTTTGCTATTTGGTGATGGATTACATTATTTTATTTTTCAAAATGAAATCCCTAAACGCTATTTTCTTTTTGAAAATAAAAAATAATATACTTCCCTCGCCATGCGAGTCATCTCCCATGGCAAGGGGCACATTACTAGCATGTTACTGTCCCTCACCGGCAGGATTTGCCCGGTGGGGATGGACAGTAACAAAAAAAGACTATATGTCCACTCATCCTGATTGGGTAGGAAGACATATAGCTCTTTTATGAATGGCCCTTACTCCTGTGGGACATTGGAGAGGTCTTACTATGGTGGTAACAGAGTTGTCACTGCCGTAGCCAAACCTATGGAGAATTATGATTGGTGGTAAGGCTACTCCGTGACCATTGTGACAGAGTTTCCTTATTGGCAACATACAAATGAGTCCCAGAGTTTTTCCAATCAGGCCTTAAAAACATTGCCTTTGAAGGGACACTACTCCAGCTCAAAAAGGAATATCTGCTACAATGATAAAATCTGATACTTTCCAACTCTGACACTTTCTACTCGAGGTCCGTGCCTTCAAGAATAGATGGACATTGAACCAATCATTCTCTGCTTGCACCCTCAAAAGTATGTAAATCCGTTCCTCCCTTCATCCACAATATTTTATTTTAATTACATTTCTTCTTTGAAGTATTGGCTCCCCTTCCTCTAAACTTTTTAACTCATTTAGACCTTGTTTCTTTAAAGGATACACATTACCGTGTTACAGCCAAGCACTCTTTGCACCCAAGAATTGTGAGAATCAAAGCAATATTTTTTGTGCTTCCCATGACATCAATACTGAATATCTATCCATTACAGCCATTAGATAATAATTTCTGGGCTAAAGAACTCAAAGCGTATGATATGTGTAGCTTCCATTTTTCCCAGGTCCATGCATGATGTGCTGCTTTAGTCCATATTTTTTTTCAATTGAATTCTGTGATTTGTAGTTCATTTTTATAATGGAATACACAAGACTACAAGTCCCAGAATTATAAAAAAAAATGAACTGGACTGGAGCAGCAGATCACACATGGACATGGGAAACTTGGCAGGGCTGGATATGAATATATAACCACATCTGCAATGTTGCAAACCTTTCACCTACCTTGTGCAGGCACTTTACCATGCAATGTATTCGTGGTAATCCATATGCAGCCCTATGAATCAGCATTAAGGGCAGCCTGTGTAACATTATAAGTCATAAATAAATAAACAAGCCAATTCCTAGCTAGTCTAAGGTCTTGGACAAATTGGCTTGAGAGATCATCTTTGGGGTCCTTACGTAGTATACTATAATGACCGTGGTACAAATCTATGAATTTTTACATAGCTCCTTTTGTCTGTCAATAAGCTTCATAGCACATGCACTCTTAGGCCCTCATTATGAGTTGACCGATGTATGTGATAACTCCGACATCAGCTTATGAGTTTTACATGTTTTATAAATCACACCCAGTATATATCACGTGTGATAAAAAAAATGCAACCCTGTTAAATTTCAACAGATTAAACCTGCTGAAATTTAAAGCAAGGAGAATGCCAGGTCATTATTGGAACGTGCAGATTTTGGTACGTTCTTAGAAGAAACATTTGTAATAGGTGCTATTTAATAAACAATGTACCAAGCGATATGGTTATTTATCTGGTGCAATAAATATTGCACCTAACAGCAGGCCCCTCCAAATGTGGGCCTAATTTCTGTGCACAAGGCAAGCTTTATCTGAAATCCTGCATACATATTTGAAAGCTATTCATGCTCTTCCACTTCATGGAGAAGGATGAAATCTGTCCAACAAAGCAAGGCCAGGAGAGCTGGATCCAAATGAGTATACCACTGACCATGTATACGGCTCTCATTTAGATTGGTAGATTGTTTATCATTCTCATATGGATACCCAGAAAACATGGCCTGCATCTGGTCCTTTGATGGCTATCTATGCAAAACACTGTACATTTATCTTACGTGTTTTTAAAATACCAACATGATACACATTTAAATTACTCACATATTTACAATTTGCGGCACAGGGAGATGATCAGCTTACCCATTGAGCTTGCCCCTTTGGGTTATGTACCAAAGCCAGCATAAAAAACCTGGCCACTGGACCACATCTCCTCTTTCTGTGATTTTTCTTTCATATTTTACTTATTCTGTTGTCCCCTAATTCCTACCTGTCCTATTACTTTCAAGAAATACTCTCATAAAGAAAACCTGAACGGTACATTTTATTGAGTTATCAAGGAGAATTAAGGGTTTATTTAAGTGTCTCAATCAGCTCAATTGCCAATGTGGTGAGTTGAAAGCTATGGACTCAAAGAAATAAAAGAAAACTGGGATTTCAGGTACTGCTTTAAAACATAAATGCATCATGTCCTGATGCAGTATGGTCCTGCTTGGACTAACGGCACGTACGTCCTTGGCGTCTGGGTGTGCCGATGGGCCCCTGCTGGGTCCAGAGCATCCCTGATGAAATCCTCAACAGGGCCTAGTGACACTTGGCAGATTCAGCCCCCTCATAGGCTGATAAATTCAGTGGATGCAGCGCTGTATGGGCCGGTCACACCCTCAGCATTGTAGCCCTGACGAGCTGGTCAAAACTGCACTAGATGCAGTTTCCCATAAGGCAATCCCAACTTGGGCAGTTGCATACAAACATGGGCTCATCACAGCTTTGTCAGTTTGAGCATTTCATGGCACATCACAACCAACCCAACTGCTGCATCACACAGGCTGATCATAACAACCAATTACAGCCAGACCACTCCGCGGAAAACAGGGCTCACACCTGGAATATTAGAGAGACTTTGAGGGGGTACTCTGATGCCAGGGTCCTCTCCGTTTGCTCTCCAGCTGCCTGCTCCTCAGAGTCTCCCACAGCCAATAGGGACCTTGCTCCTTCCAGGACAGTCTCTCCTCCTGCAGGGTAGGCAAGCTTCTTCCCTCTCTTAGCAGGCTGAAAGGCAGGCAGGCCTTCTAGGTGCTTCAGGGCAGGTGCACAGCTCTTCCAGCAAGACATTCAGATGTCAGGTGATGTTCCCTCACCAATGGGAGATGGGCTGTCAGGCAGACACTAGCCTTGGTTGGACAGAAGCCGCCTGAGTACTGTCCATGGCACTCCCTTCTTTGGCATTAGAGGACTTGGAACTGGAGCAATAATTGAGGCAGTGGGGTCCGGCTTTTATTAACAACTGACAGGTAGGAGATGTGAATCCATTGTCTGAAACTGTAGAACTGGTTTAACATGGTTATCCTTTCAAGTATCCTTTCCAGGCTATTGTCCATACACAACCTATGTGTAGAGTGATGCTCCTCACAGCAGGGCTGTCTCCATCCCGAAGCACCCACAGCAGAGGCACAAAGAGGTGTGAGGTTTCGGCATCTGGCTGTCATCAGAGAAACTGAAGGAATAATCAGGGAAAGACCCTGTACTCACTTAAAAGTTCTCTCAACTTTCACAACAGAGTCTACAACCATGCCTCTCCCCTCTCCCATCCATCAACGGGAAAATGCTTAGGGAGACTATCCAGCAGCTCCTTGCTAAACATGGCCTCATAGAATATCTAAAGGAGTCCTATCTCCCCTCTTCTCATTTATCAGTATCTAGGACTCCTCCATCCAGCTACATGAATGGAACCAATACACTTGTTATGTTATGTTAAATGGGTATTTGTAAAGCGCACAGCTACTCAATCGAGTGTCTGGGAGCACAGTCCTCACATCCATCTTGTGCCAGGTTGGGCCAGGGATATCTTAAACAGATCTCACAGGCTTCCATTATTCTAGCTCACTCACACCATGCAAGTACCACACAAGCTACATACATCACTATGCTTAACATGCACTCAGGATGTCAGTGCGAAGGTCTAGCTCAGTGTGTAGAAGCAGAATATTATATGAATGGGCCAGTAGGCATTCATTCCAGTGAGTTAAATAAAAAAGACTGGTCAGATTATTAATTCTCAAAACATGGTACGTGCCACCACCTCTCTACAAGCTAAGCCCACACCAGGGACGGTATTCCACTAGGAGTACATAAAGACATACTTGGTCCCCCTTTCAGATCCAGGACCTACTCTTAGACAGTGACTGGCCGAGGCCTAAGTGCACACACTACGCAACACGAGGACCAACAATCAAAAAGTCAGGATACCAGGTAGATGCTGTCAGGAACTCAGGGTAGGGCAACGTGCCCGTTTAGCATGCAAGAGACATTCCCATCCCAACAGGCTGCGATGGTGACAAATGCTAAGTGGCCACATACGACCAGTTGAGAGAGAGAAATATATATATATATAAATATATATATATATATATATATATATATATATATATATATATATATATATATATATATATATATATAGCAAAAACAAGGAGTTCATGATACTCCCAAGGTCCAGTGCACTCACGGGGTGTGTGTCGGCTATAAAACATCCGCAGGCGCGTTTCTGGCTCTTGCCGTCATCAGTGCGGAAAAGCCGTCAATAAAACGACACAGTCATTTAAACGCTTCTGCCATATGGTTGGTGGATGCTTGGCCAATGAAAGGCCGGCAATGGGGCGTCACCGTTTTCATTATTTATTGCTTAATGCAATGTTTATGGCGCTCCCATCGCAAAAATTAATTGGCAGCCGTAATAACTGTGCCTATACATCCCCTCGCCTGCCGCTATTAGAACGAAAACACTGTGAGTGTCCCACATATGGTGAAGCACTCTAGCTTTGTATAAGCCACAACCTGAATAGGTCAACAGAGTCCGTAAGCGGCGTTTCGGCAGCCCAAATTGAACCAAAAGAGGTAGTTCTTGGGTCAAAAAGAACCCTTTTTGTTAAATGGTGTAAATCCGTTCAGTAGTTGCTGAGAAAATCAAAAGTAAAAACACATATATATCTGGGCGGAGCCTAACCACACATGTCATCGTGAGATCAGATTGGCTGTCAGCACTTCATCCTGGAATTGCTGGCAGCCATCTTGGGACCAATATAAATGATAGTACCCCACTGAAATGCATTGTAGTGAATCGAAGATTTTGAGGGTTACCAAAAGGAGAACTATAAAGGGTGATAACAGACTTTAGTTACATTAGAATTCATTTGTTGATGGTACCATACTAATTTCAGGAATTGTGGTGTGTTCTAAGGTGATTTTATCCTGTGAAAAACCTTCTGCTGGGATATCATGAATCATGTTTGAGAGAAAACTATTTTCACATGCTTGTCCCATACAGTTTTGGAAGGTGCCCCAGAAGCTAAAATGAGAGCATATTTTCTGTAAATTCACATTATCTTTCTCAGTCATGTGAGAATGAAGTCTGACATTCTCAGTAAAACATGTACATCCAACAAGGGCAGAGACTGTCAGTTGATTCCTTTGTGTTCTACTGCAGCTTCCCAGAGTGTTCTAAAGAACAACTAGAGTGCTAACAGCCTTACTTATGACAAAAGTATGGCACACCTGAAGCCATCTTGATTGGAATAAACTGGTAACACTTAAAACATTTAATTTAAAAAGGAACAAAATGATGGGGTTCATTTTGTCATAGAAATTATGGTTAGTGCTGTAGAAAGAAAAATTAGGACGTTTCAAGTGTGATCTCAAATATCTTCCTGTTATATTTCAACAGGAGCAGCCTGTCAGTTGATGCCTTTGTGTTCTATTGCAACTTCCCAGAGTGTTCTAAAGAACAACTAGAGCGCTAACAGTCTTACTTATGACAAAAGTATGGCACACCTGAAGCCATCTTGATTGGAATAAACTGGTAACAATTAAAACA
This sequence comes from Calotriton arnoldi, assembly GCA_963921515.1. Lineage (NCBI taxonomy): Eukaryota > Metazoa > Chordata > Amphibia > Caudata > Salamandridae > Calotriton > Calotriton arnoldi. Next base: position 3,226,213 of record CAWUFW010000263.1, read on the forward strand.
TTTAATTTAAAAAGGAACAAAATGAGGGGGTTCATTTTGCCATAGAAATTATGGTTAGTGCTGTAGAAAGAAAAATTAGGACATGTTTTAAGTGAGATCTCAAATATCTTCCTGTTATATCTCAACAGGAGCAGCCTGTCAGTTGATGCCTTTGTGTTCTACTGCAGCTTCCCAGAGTGTTCTAAAGAACAACTAGAGTGCTAACAGCCTTACTTATGACAAAAGTATGGCACACCTGAAGCCATCTTGATTGGAATAAACTGGTAACACTTAAAACATTTAATTTAAAAAGGAACAAAATGAGGGGGTTCATTTTGCCATAGAAATTATGGTTAGTGCTGCAAAAAGAAAATTTTAGTGCATGTTTTAAGTGAGATCTCAAATCCTCTTCTATTTCATTAGAAAATTCTGACATGCAGACTGAAACAATCACTTTCAATACCAGCAGTAGACTTCCAGTTAACTCCTTGGTGAGCAGTAGCTTTACTACAGTGATCTAATGAACAACTAGAGTAATAACATTCTGAATTTATGGCAAATGTGTGACACATCTGAATGCCTTCTTGATGGAATCAAAGTAAAAAACTGAAAGTATTTCCTACTGAGGAGACTGCAGTAAATGAGGAAATTAGGAAACTTCATAACAAAGAAGTCTTCCAAGATGGCCACCAGTGAAAAAAGAGCCCAAATGTAGCACAAATATTACCCAGATGTAGCCCACATATAGCCCAATGACAAAAGTGTGCAAAACACTTTTTATTTTTAGTTTTTTGTAGTTTTATGTAGTGCAGACTGGTCAGGTATTGGAGCGTTGCATCTTAAAACATGACCCCCTACACTACAAAAACACCACTGCACTACCCTAAACCCTAAAACACTACCCCAGCACGACCCCCTACACTACACAAGCACCACTGCACTATCCTAAACCCTAAAACACTACCCCCAGCATGACCTCCTACACTACACAAACACCACTGTACTACCCTAAACCCTAAAACACTACCCCAACACCACTGCACTAACCTAAATCCTAAAACACTACCCCCAGCACGACCCCCTACACTACCCAAACACCACTGCACTACCCTAAAACATGACCCCTACACTACACAAACACCACTGCACTACCGTAAACCCTAAAACACTACCCCCAGCACGACCCCCTACACTACACAAGCACCACTGCACTACCCTAAACCCTAAAACACTGCCCCCAGCACGACCCCCTACACTACACAAACACCACTGCACTACCTTAAACCCTAAAACACTACCCCCAGCACGACACCCTACACTGCCCGAACACCACTGCACTGCCCTAAACCCTGAAACACATACCCTAGCACGACCCCCTACACTGCCCGAACACCACTGCACTGCCCTAAACCCTGAAACACCAGCCCCTTCACGACCCCCTACACTGCCCGAACACCACTGCACTGCCCTAAACCCTGAAACACCACCCCCAGCATGACCCCTACACTGCCCGAACACCACTGCACTGCCCTAAACCCTGAAACACTACCCCCAGCAAGACCTCCTACACTGCCCGAACACCACTGCACTGCCCTAAACCCTGAAACATCACCCCCAGCAAGACCCCCTACATTGCCCAAACACCACTGCCCTAAACCCTGAAACACCACCCCCAGCACGACCCCTACACTGCCCGAACACCACTGCACTGCCCTAAACCCTGAAACACCACCCCCAGCACGACCCCTAAACTGCCCGAACACCACTGCACTGCCCTAAACCCTGAAACACCACCCCTGCACGACCCCCTACACTGCCCGAACACTACTGCACTACCCTAAACCCTGAAACACCATCCCCAGCACGACCCCCTACACTGCACGAACACCACTGCACTGCCCTAAACCCTGAAACACTACCCCCAGCAAGACCCCCTACACTGCCCGAACACCACTGCACTGCCCTAAACCCTGAAACACCACCCCCAGCAAGACCCCCTACACTGCCCGAACACCACTGCCCTAAACCCTGAAACACCACCCCCAGCAAGACCCCCTACACTGCCCGAACACCACTGCACTGCCCTAAACCCTGAAACACCAGCCCCAGCACGACCCCTACACTGCCCGAACACCACTGCACTGCCCTAAACCCTGAAACACCACCCCCTGCACGACCCGCTACACTGGCCGAACACCACTGCACTGCCCTAAACCCTGAAACACCACCCCCAGCACGACCCCCTACACTGCCCGAACACCACTACACTGCCCTAAACCCTGAAACACCACCCCCTGCACGATCCCCTACACTGCCCGAACACTACTGCACTGCCCTACACCCTGAAACACCACCCCAGCACGACCCCCTACACTGCACCGAACACCACTGCACTAAAGCCTGAAACACCACCCCCAGCAAGACCACCTACACTGGCCGAACACCACTGCACTGCCCTAAACCCTGAAACACCACCCCCTGCACGACCCCCTACACTGCCCAAACACCACTGCACTGCCCTAAACCCTGAAACACCACCCCCTGCACGACCCCCTACACTGCCTGAACACCACTGCACTGCCCTAAACCCTGAAACACCACCCTCAGCACGACACCCTACACTGCCCGAACACCACTGCACTGCCCTAAACCCTGAAACACCACCCCCAGCATGACCCCTACACTGCCCGAACACCACTGCACTGCCCTAAACCCTGAAACACAACCCCCTGCACGACCTCCTACACTGCCGGAACACCACTACACTGCCCTAAACCCTGAAACACCACCCCCAGCACGACCCCCTACACTGCCCGAACACCACTGCACTGCCCTAAACCCTGAAACATCAACCCCAGCAAGACCCCCTACACTGCCTGAACACCACTGCCCTAAACCCTGAAACACCACCCCTACACTGCACAAACACCACTGCACTGCCCTAAACCCTGAAACACCACATCCAGCAAAACCCCCTACACTGCCTGAACACCATTGCTCTGCCCTAAATCCTGAAACACTAGCCCCAGCATGACCCCCTACACTGCCCAAACACCACTGCACTGCCCTAAACCCTGAAACACCACCCCCAGCACGACCCCGTACACTACACAAGCACCACTGCACTACCCTAAACCCTAAAACACTGCCCCCAGCACGACCCCCTACACTACACAAACACCACTGCACTACCTTAAACCCTAAAACACTACCCCCAGCATGACCCCCTACACTGCCCGAACACCACTGCACTGCCCTAAACCCTGAAACACATACCCTAGCACGACCCCCTACACTGCCCGAACACCACTGCACTGCCCTAAACCCTGAAACACCACCCCCTTCACGACCCCTACACTGCCCGAACACCACTGCACTGCCCTAAACCCTGAAACACCACCCCCAGCATGACCCCTACACTGCCCGAACACCACTGCACTGCCCTAAACCCTGAAACACTACCCCCAGCAAGACCTCCTACACTGCCCGAACACCACTGCACTGCCCTAAACCCTGAAACATCACCCCCAGCAAGACCCCCTACACTGCCCGAACACCACTGCCCTAAACCCTGAAACACCAACCCCAGCACAACCCCCTACACTGCCCGAACACCACTGCACTGCCCTAAACCCTAAAACACCACCCCCAGCATGACCCCCTACACTGCCCGAACACCACTGCACTGCCCTAAACCCTGAAACACCAGCCCTTGCACGACCCCCTACACTGCCCGAACACCACTGCACTGCCCTAAACCCTGAAACACCACCCCCAGCACGACCCCCTACACTGCCCGAACACCACTGCACTGCCCTAAACCCTGAAACACCACCCCCAGCATGACCCCCTACACTGCCCGAACACCACTGCACTGCCCTAAACCCTGAAACACCACCCCCAGCACGACCCCCTACACTGCCCGAACACCACTGCACTGCCCTAAACCCTGAAACACTACCCCCAGCAAGACCCCCTACACTGCCCGAACACCACTGCACTGCCCTAAACCCTGAAACACCACCCCCAGCAAGACCCCCTACAGTGCCCGAACACCACTGCCCTAAACCCTGAAACACCACCCCTGCACGACCCCCTACACTGCCCGAACACCACTGCACTGCCCTAAACCCTGAAACACATACCCTAGCACGACCCCCTACACTGCCCGAACACCACTGCACTGCCCTAAACCCTGAAACACCACCCCCTTCACGACCCCCTACACTGCCCGAACACCACTGCACTGCCCTAAACCCTGAAACACCACCCCCAGCACGACCCCTACACTGCCCGAACACCACTGCACTGCCCTAAACCCTGAAACACTACCCCCAGCAAGACCTCCTACACTGCCCGAACACCACTGCACTGCCCTAAACCCTGAAACATCACCCCCAGCAAGACCCCCTACACTGCCCGAACACCACTGCCCTAAACCCTGAAACACCACCCCCAGCACGACCCCCTACACTGCCCGAACACCACTGCACTGCCCTAAACCCTGAAACACCACCCCCAGCATGACCCCCTACACTGCCCGAACACCACTGCACTGCCCTAAACCCTGAAACACCACCCCCTGCACGACCCCCTACACTGCCCGAACACCACTGCACTGCCCTAAACCCTGAAACACCACCCCCAGCACGACCCCCTACACTGCCCGAACACCACTGCACTGCCCTAAACCCTTAAACACCACCCCCAGCATGACCCCCTACACTGCCCGAACACCACTGCACTGCCCTAAACCCTGAAACACCACCCCCAGCACGACCCCCTACACTGCCCGAACACCACTGCACTGCCCTAAACCCTGAAACACTACCCCCAGCAAGACCCCCTACACTGCCCGAACACCACTGCACTGCCCTAAACCCTGAAACACCACCCCCAGCAAGACCCCCTACAGTGCCCGAACACCACTGCACTGCCCTAAACCCTGAAACACCACCCCCAGCAAGACCCCCTACACTGCCCGAACACCACTGCACTGCCCTAAACCCTGAAACACCAGCCCCAGCACGACCCCTACACTGCCCGAACACCACTGCACTGCCCTAAACCCTGAAACACCACCCCCTGCACGACCCCCTACACTGCCCGAACACCACTGCACTGCCCTAAAGCCTGAAACACCACCCCCAGCACGACCCCCTACACTGCCCGAACACCACTGCACTGCCCTAAACCCTGAAACACCACCCCCTGCACGATCCCCTACACTGCCCGAACACCACTGCACTGCCCTACACCCTGAAACACCACCCCCAGCACGACCCCCTACACTGCACGAACACCACTGCACTGCCCTAAACCCCGAAACACTACCCCCAGCAAGACCCCTACACTGCCCGAACACCACTGCCCTAAACCCTAAAACACCACCCCCAGCAAGACCCCCTACACTGCCCGTACACCACTGCACTGCCCTAAACCCTGAAACACCACCCCCAGCATGACCCCCTACACTGCCCGAACACCACTGCACTGCCCTAAACCCTGAAACACCACCCCCAGCACGACCCCCTACACTGCCCGAACACCACTGCACTGCCCTAAACCCTGAAACACTACCCCCAGCACGAACCCCTAAACTGCCCGAACACCACTGCACTGCCCTAAACCCTGAAACACCACCCCCTGCACGACCCCCTACACTGCCCGAACACTACTGCACTGCCCTAAACCCTGAAACACCATCCCCAGCACGACCCCCTACACTGCACGAACACCACTGCACTGCCCTAAACCCTGAAACACTACCCCCAGCAAGACCCCCTACACTGCCCGAACACCACTGCACTGCCCTAAACCCTGAAACACCACCCCCAGCAAGACCCCCTACACTGCCCGAACACCACTGCCCTAAACCCTGAAACACCACGCCCAGCAAGACCCCTACACTGCCCGAACACCACTGCACTGCCCTAAACCCTGAAACACCAGCCCCAGCACGACCCCTACACTGCCCGAACACCACTGCACTGCCCTAAACCCTGAAACACCACCCCCTGCACGACCCCCTACACTGCCCGAACACCACTGCACTGCCCTAAACCCTGAAACACCACCCCCAGCACGACCCCCTACACTGCCCGAACACCACTGCACTGCCCTAAACCCTGAAACACCACCCCCTGCACGATCCCCTACACTGCCCGAACACTACTGCACTGCCCTACACCCTGAAACACCACCCCCAGCACGACCCCCTACACTGCACGAACACCACTGCCCTAAACCCTGAAACACCACCCCCAGCAAGACCCCCTACACTGCCCGTACACCACTGCACTGCCCTAAACCCTGAAACACCACCCCCAGCATGACCCCCTACACTGCCCGAACACCACTGCACTGCCCTATACCCTGAAACACCACCCCCAGCACGACCCCCTACACTGCCCGAACACCACTGCACTGCCCTAAACCATGAAACACCAGCCCCAGCACGACCCCCTACACTGCCTGAACACCACTGCACTGCCCTAAACCCTGAAACACCACCCCCAGCACGACCCCCTACACTGCCCGAACACCACTGCACAGCCGTAAACCCTGAAACACCAGCCCCAGCACAACCCTGTACACTGCCCGAACACCACTGCACTGCCCTAAACCCTGAAACACCACCCCCAGCAAGACCCCCTACACTGCCCGAACACCACTGCACTAAAGCCTGAAACACCACCCCCAGCAAGACCACCTACACTGGCCGAACACCACTGCACTGCCCTAAACCCTGAAACACCACCCCCTGCACGACCCCCTACACTGCCCAAACACCACTGCACTGCCCTAAACCCTGAAACACCACCCCCTGCACGACCCCCTACACTGCCTGAACACCACTGCACTGCCCTAAACCCTGAAACACCACCCCTCAGCACGACACCCTACACTGCCCAAACACCACTGCACTGCCCTAAACCCTGAAACACCACCCCAGCATGACCCCCTACACTGCCCGAACACCACTGCACTGCCCTAAACCCTGAAACACCACCCCCTGCACGACCTCCTACACTGCCGGAACACCACTGCACTGCCCTAAACCCTGAAACACCACCCCCAGCACGACCCCCTACACTGCCCGAACACCACTGCACTGCCCTAAACCCTGAAACATCAACCCCAGCAAGACCCCCTATACTGCCTGAACACCACTGCCCTAAACCCTGAAACACCACCCCCTACACTGCACAAACACCACTGCACTGCCCTAAACCCTGAAACACCACATCCAGCAAAACCCCCTACACTGCCTGAACACCATTGCTCTGCCCTAAATCCTGAAACACTAGCCCCAGCATGACCCCCTACACTGCCCAAACACCACTGCACTGCCCTAAACCATGAAACACCACCCCCAGCACGACCCCGTACACTACACAAGCACCACTGCACTACCCTAAACCCTAAAACACTAGCCCCCAGCACGACCCCCTACACTACACAAACACCACTGCACTGCCTTAAACCCTGAAACACTACCCCAGCATGACCCCCTACACTGCCCGAACACCACTGCACTGCCCTAAACCCTGAAACACATACCCTCAGCACGACCCCCTACACTGCCCGAACACCACTGCACTGCCATAAACCCTGAAACACCACCCCCTGCACGACCCCCTACACTGCCCGAACACCACTGCACTGCCCTAAACCCTGAAACACCACCCCCAGCATGACCCCTACACTGCCCGAACACCACTGCACTGCCCTAAACCCTGAAACACCACCCCCTGCACGACCCCCTACACTGCCCGAACACTACTGCACTGCCCTAAACCCTGAAACACCATCCCCAGCACGACCCCCTACACTGCCCAAACACCACTGCACTGCCCTAAACCCTGAAACACCACCCCCAGCACGATCCCGTACACTACACAAGCACCACTGCACTACCCTAAACCCTAAAACACTGCCCCCAGCACGACCCCCTACACTGCACAAACACCACTGCACTACCCTAAACCCTAAAACACTACCCCCAGCATGACCCCCTACACTGCCCGAACACCACTGCACTGCCCTAAACCCTGAAACACATACCCCAGCACGACCCCCTACACTGCCCGAACACCACTGCACTGCCCTAAACCCTGAAACACCACCCCCTTCACGACCCCCTACACTGCCCGAACACCACTGCACTGCCCTAAACCCTGAAACACCACCCCCAGCATGACCCCCTACACTGCCCGAACACCACTGCACTGCCCTAAACCCTGAAACACTACCCCCAGCAAGACCTCCTACACTGCCCGAACACCACTGCACTGCCCTAAACCCTGAAACATCACCCCCAGCAAGACCCCCTACACTGCCCGAACACCACTGCCCTAAACCCTGAAACACCACCCCCAGCACGACACCCTACACTGCCCGAACACCACTGCACTGCCCTAAACCCTGAAACACCACCCCCAGCATGACCCCTACACTGCCCGAACACCACTGCACTGCCCTAAACCCTGAAACACCACCCCTGCACGACCCCCTACACTGCCCGAACACTACTGCACTGCCCTAAACCCTGAAACACCATCCCCAGCACGACCCCCTACACTGCACGAACACCACTGCACTGCCCTAAACCCTGAAACACTACCCCCAGCAAGACCCCCTACACTGCCCGAACACCACTGCACTGCCCTAAACCCTGAAACACCACCCCCAGCAAGACCCCCTACACTGCCCGAACACCACTGCTGCCTAAACCCTGAAACTCCACCCCCAGCAAGACCCCCTACACTGCCCGAACACCACTGCACTGCCCTAAACCCTGAAACACCAGCCCCAGCACGACCCCTACACTGCCCGAACACCACTGCACTGCCCTAAACCCTGAAACACCACCCCCTGCACGACCCCCTACACTGCCCGAACACCACTGCACTGCCCTAAAGCCTGAAACACCACCCCCAGCACGACCCCCTACACTGCCCGAACACCACTGCACTGCCCTAAACCCTGAAACTCCACCCCCAGCAAGACCCCCTACACTGCCCGAACACCACTGCACTGCCCTAAACCCTGAAACACCAGCCCCAGCACGACCCCCTACACTGCCCGAACACCACTGCACTGCCCTAAACCCTGAAACACTACCCCCAGCACGACCCCTAAACTGCCCGAACACCACTGCACTGCCCTAAACCCTGAAACACCACCCCTGCACGACCCCCTACACTGCCCGAACACTACTGCACTGCCCTAAACCCTGAAACACCATCCCCAGCACGACCCCCTACACTGCCCGAACACCACTGCACTGCCCTAAACCCTGAAACACCACCCCCAGCAAGACCCCCTACACTGCCCGAACACCACTGCACTGCCCTAAACCCTGAAACACCACCCCCAGCAAGACCCCCTACACTGCCCGAACACCACTGCACTGCCCTAAACCCTGAAACACCACCCCCAGCAAGACCCCTACACTGCCCGAACACCACTGCACTGCCCTAAACCCTGAAACACCAGCCCCAGCACGACCCCTACACTGCCCGAACACCACTGCACTGCCCTAAACCCTGAAACACCACCCCCAGCACGACCCCCTACACTGCCCGAACACCACAGCACTGCCCTAAACCCTGAAACACCACCCCCAGCACGACCCCCTACACTGCCCGAACACCACTGCACTGCCCTAAACCCTGAAACACCACCCCCTGCACGATCCCCTACACTGCCCGAACACTACTGCACTGCCCTACACCCTGAAACACCACCCCCAGCACGACCCCCTACACTGCACGAACACCACTGCACTGCCCTAAACCCTGAAACACCACCCCCAGCAAGACCCCCTACACTGCCCGAACACCACTGCCCTAAACCCTGAAACACCACCCCCAGCAAGACCCCCTACACTGCCCGTACACCACTGCACTGCCCTAAACCCTGAAACACCACCCCCAGCATGACCCCCTACACTGCCCGAACACCACTGCACTGCCCTATACCCTGAAACACCACCCCCAGCACGACCCCCTACACTGCCCGAACACCACTGCACTGCCCTAAACCATGAAACACCAGCCCCAGCACGACCCCCTACACTGCCTGAACACCACTGCACTGCCCTAAACCCTGAAACACCACCCCCAGCACGACCCCCTACACTGCCCGAACACCACTGCACAGCCCTAAACCCTGAAACACCAGCCCCAGCACAACCCTGTACACTGCCCGAACACCACTGCACTGCCCTAAACCCTGAAACACCACCCCCAGCAAGACCCCCTACACTGCCCGAACACCACTGCACTAAAGCCTGAAACACCACCCCCAGCAAGACCACCTACACTGGCCGAACACCACTGCACTGCCCTAAACCCTGAAACACCACCCCCTGCACGACCCCCTACACTGCCCAAACACCACTGCACTGCCCTAAACCCTGAAACACCACCCCCTGCACGACCCCCTACACTGCCTGAACACCACTGCACTGCCCTAAACCCTGAAACACCACCCCTCAGCACGACACCCTACACTGCCCGAACACCACTGCACTGCCCTAAACCCTGAAACACCACCCCCAGCATGACCCCCTACACTGCCCGAACACCACTGCACTGCCCTAAACCCTGAAACACCACCCCTGCACGACCTCCTACACTGCCGGAACACCACTGCACTGCCCTAAACCCTGAAACACCACCCCCAGCACGACCCCCTACACTGCCCGAACACCACTGCACTGCCCTAAACCCTGAAACATCAACCCCAGCAAGACCCCCTATACTGCCTGAACACCACTGCCCTAAACCCTGAAACACCACCCCTACACTGCACAAACACCACTGCACTGCCCTAAACCCTGAAACACCACATCCAGCAAAACCCCCTACACTGCCTGAACACCATTGCTCTGCCCTAAATCCTGAAACACTAGCCCCAGCATGACCCCCTACACTGCCCAAACACCACTGCACTGCCCTAAACCATGAAACACCACCCCCAGCACGACCCCGTACACTGCACAAGCACCACTGCACTACCCTAAACCCTAAAACACTGCCCCCAGCACGACCCCCTACACTACACAAACACCACTGCACTACCTTAAACCCTAAAACACTACCCCCAGCATGACCCCCTACACTGCCCGAACACCACTGCACTGCCCTAAACCCTGAAACACATACCCTAGCACGACCCCCTACACTGCCCAAACACCACTGCACTGCCCTAAACCCTGAAACACCACCCCCTTCACGACCCCCTACACTGCCCGAACACCACTGCACTGCCCTAAACCCTGAAACACCACCCCCAGCATGACCCCTACACTGCCCGAACACCACTGCACTGCCCTAAACCCTGAAACACCACCCCCTGCACGACCCCCTACACTGCCCGAACACTACTGCACTGCCCTAAACCCTGAAACACCATCCCCAGCACGACCCCTACACTGCCCGAACACCACTGCACTGCCCTAAACCCTGAAACATCACCCCCAGCAAGACCCCCTACACTGCCCGAACACCACTGCCCTAAACCCTGAAACACCACCCCCAGCACGACCCCCTACACTGCCCGAACACCACTGCACTGCCCTAAACCCTGAAACACCACCCCCAGCATGACCCCCTACACTGCCCGAACACCACTGCACTGCCCTAAACCCTGAAACACCACCCCTGCACGACCCCCTACACTGCCCGAACACCACTGCACTGCCCTAAACCCTGAAACACCACCCCCAGCACGACCCCCTACACTGCCCGAACACCACTGCACTGCCCTAAACCCTGAAACACCACCCCCAGCATGACCCCCTACACTGCCCGAACACCACTGCACTGCCCTAAACCCTGAAACACCACCCCCAGCACGACCCCCTACACTGCCCGAACACCACTGCACTGCCCTAAACCCTGAAACACTACCCCCAGCAAGACCCCCTACACTGCCCGAACACCACTGCACTGCCCTAAACCCTGAAACACCACCCCCAGCAAGACCCCCTACAGTGCCCGAACACCACTGCCCTAAACCCTGAAACACCACCCCCTGCACGACCCCTACACTGCCCGAACACCACTGCACTGCCCTAAACCCTGAAACACATACCCCTAGCACGACCCCCTACACTGCCCGAACACCACTGCACTGCCCTAAACCCTGAAACACCACCCCCTTCACGACCCCCTACACTGCCCGAACACCACTGCACTGCCCTAAACCCTGAAACACCACCCCCAGCATGACCCCTACACTGCCCGAACACCACTGCACTGCCCTAAACCCTGAAACACTACCCCCAGCAAGACCTCCTACACTGCCCGAACACCACTGCACTGCCCTAAACCCTGAAACATCACCCCCAGCAAGACCCCCTACACTGCCCGAACACCACTGCCCTAAACCCTGAAACACCACCCCCAGCACGACCCCCTACACTGCCCGAACACCACTGCACTGCCCTAAACCCTGAAACACCACCCCCAGCATGACCCCTACACTGCCCGAACACCACTGCACTGCCCTAAACCCTGAAACACCACCCCCTGCACGACCCCCTACACTGCCCGAACACCACTGCACTGCCCTAAACCCTGAAACACCACCCCCAGCACGACCCCTACACTGCCCGAACACCACTGCACTGCCCTAAACCCTGAAACACCACCCCCAGCATGACCCCCTACACTGCCCGAACACCACTGCACTGCCCTAAACCCTGAAACACCACCCCCAGCACGACCCCCTACACTGCCCGAACACCACTGCACTGCCCTAAACCCTGAAACACCACCCCCAGCAAGACCCCCTACACTGCCCGAACACCACTGCACTGCCCTAAACCCTGAAACACCACCCCCAGCAAGACCCCCTACAGTGCCCGAACACCACTGCCCTAAACCCTGAAACACCACCCCCAGCAAGACCCCCTACACTGCCCGAACACCACTGCACTGCCCTAAACCCTGAAACACCAGCCCCAGCACGACCCCTACACTGCCCGAACACCACTGCACTGCCCTAAACCCTGAAACACCACCCCCTGCACGACCCCCTACACTGCCCGAACACCACTGCACTGCCCTAAAGCCTGAAACACCACCCCCAGCACGACCCCCTACACTGCCCGAACACCACTGCACTGCCCTAAACCCTGAAACACCACCCCTAGCACGATCCCCTACACTGCCCGAACACCACTGCACTGCCCTACACCCTGAAACACCACCCCCAGCACGACCCCCTACACTGCACGAACACCACTGCACTGCCCTAAACCCTGAAACACTACCCCCAGCAAGACCCCCTACACTGCCCGAACACCACTGCACTGCCCTAAACCCTAAAACACCACCCCCAGCAAGACCCCCTACACTGCCCGAACACCACTGCACTGCCCTAAACCCTGAAACACCACCCCCAGCATGACCCCCTACACTGCCCGAACACCACTGCACTGCCCTAAACCCTGAAACACCACCCCCAGCACGACCCCCTACACTGCCCGAACACCACTGCACTGCCCTAAACCCTGAAACACTACCCCCAGCACGACCCCTAAACTGCCCGAACACCACTGCACTGCCCTAAACCCTGAAACACCACCCCCTGCACGACCCCCTACACTGCCCGAACACTACTGCACTGCCCTAAACCCTGAAACACCATCCCCAGCACGACCCCCTACACTGCACGAACACCACTGCACTGCCCTAAACCCTGAAACACTACCCCCAGCAAGACCCCCTACACTGCCCGAACACCACTGCACTGCCCTAAACCCTGAAACACCACCCCCAGCAAGACCCCCTACACTGCCCGAACCACCACTGCCCTAAACCCTGAAACACCACGCCCAGCAAGACCCCTACACTGCCCGAACACCACTGCACTGCCCTAAACCCTGAAACACCAGCCCCAGCACGACCCCTACACTGCCCGAACACCACTGCACTGCCCTAAACCCTGAAACACCACCCCCTGCACGACCCCCTACACTGCCCGAACACCACTGCACTGCCCTAAACCCTGAAACACCACCCCCAGCACGACCCCCTACACTGCCCGAACACCACTGCACTGCCCTAAACCCTGAAACACCACCCCCTGCACGATCCCCTACACTGCCCGAACACCACTGCACTGCCCTACACCCTGAAACACCACCCCCAGCACGACCCCCTACACTGCACGAACACCACTGCCCTAAACCCTGAAACACCACCCCCAGCAAGACCCCCTACACTGCCCGTACACCACTGCACTGCCCTAAACCCTGAAACACCACCCCCAGCATGACCCCCTACACTGCCCGAACACCACTGCACTGCCCTATACCCTGAAACACCACCCCCAGCACGACCCCCTACACTGCCCGAACACCACTGCACTGCCCTAAACCATGAAACACCAGCCCCAGCACGACCCCCTACACTGCCTGAACACCACTGCACTGCCCTAAACCCTGAAACACCACCCCCAGCACGACCCCCTACACTGCCCGAACACCACTGCACAGCCGTAAACCCTGAAACACCAGCCCCAGCACAACCCTGTACACTGCCCGAACACCACTGCACTGCCCTAAACCCTGAAACACCACCCCCAGCAAGACCCCCTACACTGCCCGAACACCACTGCACTAAAGCCTGAAACACCACCCCCAGCAAGACCACCTACACTGGCCGAACACCACTGCACTGCCCTAAACCCTGAAACACCACCCCCTGCACGACCCCCTACACTGCCCAAACACCACTGCACTGCCCTAAACCCTGAAACACCACCCCCTGCACGACCCCCTACACTGCCTGAACACCACTGCACTGCCCTAAACCCTGAAACACCACCCCTCAGCACGACACCCTACACTGCCCAAACACCACTGCACTGCCCTAAACCCTGAAACACCACCCCCAGCATGACCCCCTACACTGCCCGAACACCACTGCACTGCCCTAAACCCTGAAACACCACCCCCTGCACGACCTCCTACACTGCCCGAACACCACTGCACTGCCCTAAACCCTGAAACACCACCCCCAGCACGACCCCCTACACTGCCCGAACACCACTGCACTGCCCTAAACCCTGAAACATCAACCCCAGCAACGACCCCCTATACTGCCTGAACACCACTGCCCTAAACCCTGAAACACCACCCCCTACACTGCACAAACACCACTGCACTGCCCTAAACCCTGAAACACCACATCCAGCAAAACCCCCTACACTGCCTGAACACCATTGCTCTGCCCTAAATCCTGAAACACTAGCCCCAGCATGACCCCCTACACTGCCCAAACACCACTGCACTGCCCTAAACCATGAAACACCACCCCCAGCACGACCCCGTACACTACACGAGCACCACTGCACTACCCTAAACCCTAAAACACTGCCCCCAGCACGACCCCCTACACTACCACAAACACCACTGCACTACCCTAAACCCTAAAACACTACCCCCAGCATGACCCCCTACACTGCCCGAACACCACTGCACTGCCCTAAACCCTGAAACACATACCCTAGCACGACCCCTACACTGCCCGAACACCACTGCACTGCCATAAACCCTGAAACACCACCCCCTTCACGACCCCCTACACTGCCCGAACACCACTGCACTGCCCTAAACCCTGAAACACCACCCCCAGCATGACCCCTACACTGCCCGAACACCACTGCACTGCCCTAAACCCTGAAACACCACCCCCTGCACGACCCCCTACACTGCCCGAACACTACTGCACTGCCCTAAACCCTGAAACACCATCCCCAGCACGACCCCCTACACTGCCCAAACACCACTGCACTGCCCTAAACCCTGAAACACCACCCCCAGCACGATCCCGTACACTACACAAGCACCACTGCACTACCCTAAACCCTAAAACACTGCCCCCAGCACGACCCCCTACACTACCCAAACACCACTGCACTACCTTAAACCCTGAAACACTACCCCCAGCATGACCCCCTACACTGCCCGAACACCACTGCACTGCCCTAAACCCTGAAACACATACCCTAGCACGACCCCCTACACTGCCCGAACACCACTGCACTGCCCTAAACCCTGAAACACCACCCCCTTCACGACCCCCTACACTGCCCGAACACCACTGCACTGCCCTAAACCCTGAAACACCACCCCCAGCATGACCCCTACACTGCCCGAACACCACTGCACTGCCCTAAACCCTGAAACACTACCCCCAGCAAGACCTCCTACACTGCCCGAACACCACTGCACTGCCCTAAACCCTGAAACATCACCCCCAGCAAGACCCCCTACACTGCCCGAACACCACTGCCCTAAACCCTGAAACACCACCCCCAGCACGACACCCTACACTGCCCGAACACCACTGCACTGCCCTAAACCCTGAAACACCACCCCCAGCATGACCCCCTACACTGCCCGAACACCACTGCACTGCCCTAAACCCTGAAACACCACCCCCTGCACGACCCCCTACACTGCCCGAACACTACTGCACTGCCCTAAACCCTGAAACACCATCCCCAGCACGACCCCCTACACTGCACGAACACCACTGCACTGCCCTAAACCCTGAAACACTACCCCCAGCAAGACCCCCTACACTGCCCGAACACCACTGCACTGCCCTAAACCCTGAAACACCACCCCCAGCAAGACCCCCTACACTGCCCGAACACCACTGCCCTAAACCCTGAAACTCCACCCCCAGCAAGACCCCCTACACTGCCCGAACACCACTGCACTGCCCTAAACCCTGAAACACCAGCCCCAGCACGACCCCTACACTGCCCGAACACCACTGCACTGCCCTAAACCCTGAAACACCACCCCCTGCACGACCCCCTACACTGCCCGAACACCACTGCACTGCCCTAAAGCCCTGAAACACCACCCCCAGCACGACCCCCTACACTGCCCGAACACCACTGCACTGCCCTAAACCCTGAAACTCCACCCCCAGCAAGACCCCCTACACTGCCCGAACACCACTGCACTGCCCTAAACCCTGAAACACCAGCCCCAGCACGACCCCTACACTGCCCGAACACCACTGCACTGCCCTAAACCCTGAAACACTACCCCCAGCACGACCCCCTAAACTGCCCGAACACCACTGCACTGCCCTAAACCCTGAAACACCACCCCCTGCACGACCCCCTACACTGCCCGAACACTACTGCACTGCCCTAAACCCTGAAACACCATCCCCAGCACGACCCCCTACACTGCCCGAACACCACTGCACTGCCCTAAACCCTGAAACACTACCCCCAGCAAGACCCCCTACACTGCCCGAACACCACTGCACTGCCCTAAACCCTGAAACACCACCCCCAGCAAGACCCCCTACACTGCCCGAACACCACTGCACTGCCTAAACCCTGAAACACCACCCCCAGCAAGACCCCCTACACTGCCCGAACACCACTGCACTGCCCTAAACCCTGAAACACCAGCCCCAGCACGACCCCTACACTGCCCGAACACCACTGCACTGCCCTAAACCCTGAAACACCACCCCCTGCACGACCCCCTACACTGCCCGAACACCACTGCACTGCCCTAAACCCTGAAACACCACCCCCAGCACGACCCCCTACACTGCCCGAACACCACTGCACTGCCCTAAACCCTGAAACACCACCCCCTGCACGATCCCCTACACTGCCCGAACACTACTGCACTGCCCTACACCCTGAAACACCACCCCCAGCACGACCCCCTACACTGCCCGAACACCACTGCACTGCCCTAAACCCCGAAACACTACCCCCAGCAAGACCCCCTACACTGCCCGAACACACTGCACTGCCCTAAACCCTGAAACACCACCCCCAGCAAGACCCCCTACACTGCCCGTACACCACTGCACTGCCCTAAACCCTGAAACACCACCCCCAGCACGACCCCCTACACTGCCCGAACACCACTGCACTGCCCTAAACCCTGAAACACCACCCCCAGCACGACCCCCTACACTGCCCGAACACCACTGCACTGCCCTAAACCATGAAACACCAGCCCCAGCACGACCCCCTACACTGCCTGAACACCACTGCACTGCCCTAAACCCTGAAACACCACCCCCAGCACGACCCCCTACACTGCCCGAACACCACTGCACAGCCCTAAACCCTGAAACACCAGCCCCAGCACAGACCCCGTACACTGCCCGAACACCACTGCACTGCCCTAAACCCTGAAACACCACCCCCAGCAAGACCCCCTACACTGCCCGAACACCACTGCACTAAAGCCTGAAACACCACCCCCAGCAAGACCACCTACACTGGCCGAACACCACTGCACTGCCCTAAACCCTGAAACACCACCCCCTGCACGACCCCCTACACTGCCCAAACACCACTGCACTGCCCTAAACCCTGAAACACCACCCCCTGCACGACCCCCTACACTGCCTGAACACCACTGCACTGCCCTAAACCCTGAAACACCACCCCTCAGCACGACACCCTACACTGCCCGAACACCACTGCACTGCCCTAAACCCTGAAACACCACCCCCAGCATGACCCCCTACACTGCCCGAACACCACTGCACTGCCCTAAACCCTGAAACACCACCCCCAGCACGACCTCCTACACTGCCGGAACACCACTGCACTGCCCTAAACCCTGAAACACCACCCCCAGCACGACCCCCTACACTGCCCGAACACCACTGCACTGCCCTAAACCCTGAAACACCAACCCCAGCAAGACCCCCTACACTGCCTGAACACCACTGCACTGCCCTAAACCCTGAAACACCACCCCAGCACGACCCCTACACTGCACGAACACCACTGCACTGCCCTAAACCCTGAAACACCACATCCAGCACAACCCCCTACACTGCCTGAACACCACTGCACTGCCCTAAACCCTGAAACACTAGCCCCAGCATGACCCCCTACACTGCCCAAACACCACTGCACTGCCCTAAACCCTGAAACACCACCCCCAGCACGACCCCGTACACTACACGAAGCACCACTGCACTACCCTAAACCCTAAAACACTGCCCCCAGCACGACCCCCTACACTACACAAACACCACTGCACTACCTTAAACCCTAAAACACTACCCCCAGCATGACCCCCTACACTGCCCGAACACCACTGCACTGCCCTAAACCCTGAAACACATACCCCAGCACGACCCCCTACACTGCCCAAACACCACTGCACTGCCCTAAACCCTGAAACACCACCCCCTTCACGACCCCCTACACTGCCCGAACACCACTGCACTGCCCTAAACCCTGAAACACCACCCCCAGCATGACCCCTACACTGCCCGAACACCACTGCACTGCCCTAAACCCTGAAACACCACCCCCTGCACGACCCCCTACACTGCCCGAACACCACTGCACTGCCCTAAACCCTGAAACACCATCCCCAGCACGACCCCCTACACTGCCCAAACACCACTGCACTGCCCTAAACCCTGAAACACCACCCCCAGCACGACCCCGTACACTACACAAACACCACTGCACTACCCTAAACCCTAAAACACTGCCCCCAGCACGACCCCCTACACTGCCCAAACACCACTGCACTGCCCTAAACCCTAAAACACTACCCCCAGCATGACCCCCTACACTGCCCGAACACCACTGCACTGCCCTAAACCCTGAAACACATACCCTAGCACGACCCCCTACACTGCCCGAACACCACTGCACTGCCCTAAACCCTGAAACACCACCCCCTGCACGACCCCCTACACTGCCCGAACACCACTGCACTGCCCTAAACCCTGAAACACCACCCCCAGCATGACCCCTACACTGCCCGAACACCACTGCACTGCCCTAAACCCTGAAACACTACCCCCAGCAAGACCCCCTACACTGCCCGAACACCACTGCACTGCCCTAAACCCTGAAACATCACCCCCAGCAAGACCCCCTACACTGCCCGAACACCACTGCCCTAAACCCTGAAACACCACCCCCAGCACGACACCCTACACTGCCCGAACACCACTGCACTGCCCTAAACCCTGAAACACCACCCCCAGCATGACCCCCTACACTGCCCGAACACCACTGCACTGCCCTAAACCCTGAAACACCACCCCCTGCACGACCCCCTACACTGCCCGAACACTACTGCACTGCCCTAAACCCTGAAACACCATCCCCAGCACGACCCCCTACACTGCACGAACACCACTGCACTGCCCTAAACCCTGAAACACTACCCCCAGCAAGACCCCCTACACTGCCCGAACACCACTGCACTGCCCTAAACCCTGAAACACCACCCCCAGCAAGACCCCCTACACTGCCCGAACACCACTGCACCCTAAACCCTGAAACTCCACCCCCAGCAAGACCCCCTACACTGCCCGAACACCACTGCACTGCCCTAAACCCTGAAACACCAGCCCCAGCACGACCCCCTACACTGCCCGAACACCACTGCACTGCCCTAAACCCTGAAACACCACCCCCTGCACGACCCCCTACACTGCCCGAACACCACTGCACTGCCCTAAAGCCTGAAACACCACCCCCAGCACGACCCCCTACACTGCCCGAACACCACTGCACTGCCCTAAACCCTGAAACACCACCCCCTGCACGATCCCCTACACTGCCCGAACACTACTGCACTGCCCTACACCCTGAAACACCACCCCCAGCACGACCCCCTACACTGCACGAACACCACTGCACTGCCCTAAACCCTGAAACACTACCCCCAGCAAGACCCCCTACACTGCCCGACACCACGCACTGCCCTAAACCCTGAAACACCACCCCCAGCAAGACCCCTACACTGCCCGTACACCACTGCACTGCCCTAAACCCTGAAACACCACCCCCAGCACGATCCCCTACACTGCCCGAACACCACTGCACTGCCCTAAACCCTGAAACACCACCCCCAGCACGACCCCCTACACTGCCCGAACACCACTGCACTGCCCTAAACCCTGAAACACCACCCCCAGCACGACCCCTAAACTGCCCGAACAGCACTGCACTGCCCTAAACCCTGAAACACCACCCCCTGCACGACCCCCTACACTGCCCGAACACTACTGCACTGCCCTAAACCCTGAAACACCATCCCCAGCACGACCCCCTACACTGCACGAACACCACTGCACTGCCCTAAACCCTGAAACACTACCCCCAGCAAGACCCCCTACACTGCCCGAACACCACTGCACTGCCCTAAACCCTGAAACACCACCCCCAGCAAGACCCCCTACACTGCCCGAACACCACTGCTCCTAAACCCTGAAACACCACCCCCAGCAAGACCCCCTACACTGCCCGAACACCACTGCACTGCCCTAAACCCTGAAACACCAGCCCCAGCACGACCCCTACACTGCCCGAACACCACTGCACTGCCCTAAACCCTGAAACACCACCCCCTGCACGACCCCCTACACTGCCCGAACACCACTGCACTGCCCTAAACCCTGAAACACCACCCCCAGCACGACCCCCTACACTGCCCGAACACCACTGCACTGCCCTAAACCCTGAAACACCACCCCCTGCACGATCCCCTACACTGCCCGAACACTACTGCACTGCCCTACACCCTGAAACACCACCCCCAGCACGACCCCCTACACTGCACGAACACCACTGCACTGCCCTAAACCCCGAAACACTACCCCCAGCAAGACCCCCTACACTGCCCGAACACCACTGCCCTAAACCCTGAAACACCACCCCCAGCAAGACCCCTACACTGCCCGTACACCACTGCACTGCCCTAAACCCTGAAACACCACCCCCAGCATGACCCCCTACACTGCCCGAACACCACTGCACTGCCCTAAACCCTGAAAAACCACCCCCAGCACGACCCCCCACACTGCCCGAACACCACTGCACTGCCCTAAACCATGAAACACCAGCCCCAGCACGACCCCCTACACTGCCTGAACACCACTGCACTGCCCTAAACCCTGAAACACCACCCCCAGCACGACCCCCTACACTGCCCGAACACCACTGCACAGCCCTAAACCCTGAAACACCAGCCCCAGCACAACCCTGTACACTGCCCGAACACCACTGCACTGCCCTAAACCCTGAAACACCACCCCCAGCAAGACCCCCTACACTGCCCGAACACCACTGCACTGCCTAAAGCCTGAAACACCACCCCCAGCAAGACCACCTACACTGGCCGAACACCACTGCACTGCCCTAAACCCTGAAACACCAACCCCTGCACGACCCCCTACACTGCCCAAACACCACTGCACTGCCCTAAACCCTGAAACACCACCCCCTGCACGACCCCCTACACTGCCTGAACACCACTGCACTGCCCTAAACCCTGAAACACCACCCCTCAGCACGACACCCTACACTGCCCGAACACCACTGCACTGCCCTAAACCCTGAAACACCACCCCCAGCATGACCCCCTACACTGCCCGAACACCACTGCACTTCCCTAAACCCTGAAACACCACCCCCTGCACGACCTCCTACACTGCCGGAACACCACTGCACTGCCCTAAACCCTGAAACACCACCCCCAGCACGACCCCCTACACTGCCCGAACACCACTGCACTGCCCTAAACCCTGAAACATCAACCCCAGCAAGACCCCCTATACTGCCTGAACACCACTGCCCTAAACCCTGAACACCACCAGCAGACCCCTACACTGCACAAACACCACTGCACTGCCCTAAACCCTGAAACACCACATCCAGCAAGACCCCCTACACTGCCCGAACACCATTGCTCTGCCCTAAACCCTGAAACACTAGCCCCAGCATGACCCCCTACACTGCCCAAACACCACTGCACTGCCCTAAACCCTGAAACACCACCCCCAGCACGACCCCGTACACTGCACAAGCACCACTGCACTGCCCTAAACCCTGAAACACTGCCCCCAGCACGACCCCTACACTGCCACAAACACCACTGCACTGCCCTAAACCCTGAAACACTACCCCCAGCATGACCCCCTACACTGCCCGAACACCACTGCACTGCCCTAAACCCTGAAACACATACCCTAGCACGACCGCCCTACACTGCCCGAACACCACTGCACTGCCCTAAACCCTGAAACACCACCCCCTGCACGACCCCCTACACTGCCCGAACACCACTGCACTGCCCTAAACCCTGAAACACCACCCCCAGCATGACCCCTACACTGCCCGAACACCACTGCACTGCCCTAAACCCTGAAACACTACCCCCAGCAAGACCTCCTACACTGCCCGAACACCACTGCCTCCTAAACCCTGAAACACCACCCCCAGCATGACCCCCTACACTGCCCGAACACCACTGCACTGCCCTAAACCCTGAAACACCACCCCCTGCACGACCCCCTACACTGCCCGAACACTACTGCACTGCCCTAAACCCTGAAACACCATCCCCAGCACGACCCCCTACACTGCCCGAACACCACTGCACTGCCCTAAACCCTGAAACACTACCCCCAGCAAGACCCCCTACACTGCCCGAACACCACTGCACTGCCCTAAACCCTGAAACACCACCCCCAGCAAGACCCCCTACACTGCCCGAACACCACTGCAGCCCTAAACCCTGAAACACCACCCCCAGCAAGACCCCCTACACTGCCCGAACACCACTGCACTGCCCTAAACCCTGAAACACCAGCCCCAGCACGACCCCTACACTGCCCGAACACCACTGCACTGCCCTAAACCCTGAAACACCACCCCCTGCACGACCCCCTACACTGCCCGAACACCACTGCACTGCCCTAAACCCTGAAACACCACCCCCAGCACGACCCCCTACACTGCCCGAACACCACTGCACTGCCCTAAACCCTGAAACACCAGCCCCAGCACAACCCCGTACACTGCCCGAACACCACTGCACTGCCCTAAACCCTGAAACACCAGCCCCAGCACGACCCCCTACACTGCCCGAAAACCACTGCACTGCCCTAAACCCTGAAACACCAGCCCCAGCAAGACCCCCTACACTGCCCGAACACCACTGCACTGCCCTAAACCCTGAAACACCACCCCCAGCAAGACCCCCTACACTGCCCGAACACCACTGCACTAAAGCGCTGAAAGACCACCCCCAGCAAGACCACCTACACTGGCCGAACACCACTGCACTGCCCTAAACCCTGAAACACCACCCCCTGCACGACCCCCTACACTGCCCAAACACCACTGCACTGCCCTAAACCCTGAAACACCACCCCCTGCACGACACCCTACACTGCCCGAACACCACTGCACTGCCCTAAACCCTGAAACACCACCCCTCAGCACGACACCCTACACTGCCCGAACACCACTGCACTGCCCTAAACCCTGAAACACCACCCCCAGCACGACCCCCTACACTGCCCGAACACCACTGCACTGCCCTAAACCCTGAAACACCACCCCCTGCACGACCTCCTACACTGCCGGAACACCACTGCACTGCCCTAAACCCTGAAACACCACCCCCAGCACGACCCCCTACACTGCCCGAACACCACTGCACTGCCCTAAACCCTGAAACATCAACCCCAGCAAGACCCCCTACACTGCCTGAACACCACTGCCCTAAACCCTGAAACACCCCCACCCCCTACACTGCATGAACACCACTGCACTGCCCTAAACCCTGAAACACCACCATCCAGCAAAACCCCTACACTGCCTGAACACCATTGCTCTGCCCTAAATCCTGAAACACTAGCCCCAGCATGACCCCCTACACTGCCCAAACACCACTGCACTGCCCTAAACCCTGAAACACCACCCCCAGCACGACCCCCTACACTGCCCGAACACCACTGCACTGCCCTAAACCCTGAAACACCAGCCCCAGCAAGACCCCCTACACTGCCCGAACACCACTGCACTGCCCTAAACCCTGAAACACCAGCCCCAGCATGACCCCCTACACTGCCCGAACACCACTGCACTGCCCTAAACCCTGAAACACCAGCCCCAGCACGACCACCTACACTGCCCGAACACCACTGCACTGCCCTAAACCCTGAAACACCAGCCACAGCACGACCCCCTACACTGCCCGAACACCACTGCACTGCCCTAAACCCTGAAACACCAGCCCCAGCACGATCCCCTACACTGCCCAAACACCACTGTACTGCCCTAAACCCTGAAACACCAGCCCCAGCACGACCCCTACACTGCCCCAACACCACTGCACTGCCCTAAACCCTGAAACATCACCCCCTGCATGACCCCCTACACTGCCCGAACACCACTGCACTGCCCTATACCCTGAAACACCACCCCCTGCAGCACCCCCTACACTGCCCGAACACCACTGCACTGCCCTAAACCCTGAAACACCAGCCCCAGCACGACCCCCTACACTGCCCGAACACCACTGTACTGCCCTAAACCCTGAAACACCAGCCCCAGCACGACCCCTACACTGCCCGAACACCACTGCACTGCCCTAAACCCTGAAACACCACCCCCTGCATGACCCCCTACACTGCCCGAACACCACTGCACTGCCCTAAACACTGAAACACCACCCCCTGCAGCACCCCCTACACTGCCCGAACACCACTGCACTGCCCTAAACCCTGAAACACTACCCCCTGCACCGACCCCTACACTGCCCGAACACCACTGCACTGCCCTAAACCCTGAAACACCACCCCCAGCACGACCCCTTCACTGCTCGAACACCACTGAACTGCCCTAAACCCTGAAACACCAACCCCAGCACGACCCCCTACACTGCCCGAAACACTGCACTGCCCTAAACCCTGAAACACCAGCCCCAGCACGACCCCCTACACTGCCCGAACACCACTGTACTGCCCTAAACCCTGAAACACCAGCCCCAGCACGACCCCCTACACTGCCCGAACACCACTGCACTGCCCTAAACCCTGAAACACCACCCCCTGCATGACCCCCTACACTGCCCGAACACCACTGCACTGCCCTAAACTCTGAAACACTACCCCCTGCAGCACCCCCTACACTGCCCGAACACCACTGCACTGCCCTAAACCCTGAAACACCACCCCCTGCACCGCCCCTACACTGCCCGAACACCACTGCACTGCCCTAAACCCTGAAACACCACCCCCAGCACGACCCCCTACACTGCTCAAACACCACTGCACTGCCCCAAACCCTGAAACACCACCCCCAGCACGACCCCCTACACTGCCCGAACACCACTGCCCTAAACCCTGAAACACCACCCCCTGCACGACCCCCTACACTGCCCGAACACCACTGCACTGCCCTAAACCCTGAAACACCACCCCCTACACTGCCCGAACACCACTGCACTGCCCTAAACCCTGAAACACCACCCCCAGCACGACCCCCTACACTGCCCGAACACCACTGCACTGCCCTAAACCCTAAAACACCACCCCCAGCATTACCCCCTACACTGCCCAAACACCACTGTACTGCCCTAAACCCTAGAACACTACCCCCAGCACGACCCCCTACACTACCCGAACACCACTGCACTACCCTAAACCCTAAAATACTACCCCCAGCACAACCCCCTACACTACCCGAACACGACTGCACTGCCCTAAACCCTCAAACACTCCCCCAGCACAACCCCCTACACTACCCGAACACCACTGCACTGCCCTAAACCCTAAAACACTCCCCCAGCATGACCTCCTACACTACCCGAACACCACTGCACTGCCCTAAACCCTAAAACACTCCCCCAGCACGACCCCCTACACTACCCAAACACCACTGCACTGCCCTAAACCCTAAAACACTACCCCCCGCATGACCCCCTACACTACCCAAACACCAATGCACTACCCTAATCCCTAAAACACTACCCCCCGCATGACCCCCTACACTACCCTAAACCCTAAAACACTACCCCCGCATGACTCCCTACACTACCCAAAGACCACTGCACTACCCTAAACCCTAAAACACGACCTTCTACACTACACAAACACCACTGCACTACCCTAAACCCTAAAACACTACCCCTACACTACACAAACACCACTGCACTACCCTAAACCCTAAAACACTACCCCCAGCAGTACCCCTACACTAACCAAACACCACTGCACTAACCTAAACCCTAAAACACTACCCCCAGCAGTACCCCCTACACTACCCAAACACCACTGCACTACCCTAAATCACTACCCCCAGCACGACCCCCTACACTACCCAAACACCACTGCACTACCCTAAACCCTAAAACACTACCCCCAGCACGACCCCCTACACTACCCAAACACCACTGCACCACCCTAAACCCTAAAACACTCCCCCCAGCACGACTCCCTACACTACCCAAACACCACTGCACTACCCTAAACCCTAAATCTACCCCCAGCATGACCCCCTACACTACACAAACACCACTGCACTACCCTAAACCCTAAAACACTACCCCCAGCACGACCCTCTTCACTACCTAAACACAACGGCACAATTTGTTACAGGCGTTGCAACGCAGGCCTGTGGTGCTTACTGGAAGTACCTAGTGGGCTAGTTGGGCCCCAGGGACCCTCAGGATTCAAGGTGACCTAATCCCCCAACTTAAAACGCACCACGGGGCGCGTTTGCACAGTGGTGAAGGGAGGGGCGGGGCCTCAGGTGACATGTGCGCAAACACGCCCTGTGGTGCGTTTTAAGTTGGGGAATTAATTCCCTTTGAATCCTGAGGGACCCCGGGGGCCAACTAGCCCACCAGGTACCTTCAGTAAGCACAACAGAGTTGCGTTGCAGAGAGGTGAAAAAAGGTGCGTGGCCTCGGAACGCCTCTCTGCAACTCAGCTCTGTGGTCCTAACTGTAGGTTCCTGGGGGGCTAGTTGGGCCCCAGGGACCCTCAGAATTCAAGGGGACTTAATCCCGCAACTTAAAACGCGCCACGGGGTGCGTTTGCACACATGTCACCTCAGGCCCCCCCTCCCTTCACCACTGTGCAAACGCGCCCTGTAGCGCGTTTTAAGAGGTAGTTTTAATCCCCCTGCCCTATTATGTACTAGGGACTTGCAGAGGAGGTTATGCTAATCACAGAGGTACCCCAACGCATAGTGTTCCCTAGTGTATGTAGGTGTTTTCACTGTATTCTAAGTGTCTTTTAGCATAGCACTGGCTCTGGTTAGTCAGAGTCAGTTACCACCAGTACCCGTCTGAAAAAGTTGTGGGCACAGGATGATTTTGCAACAAGGCCTCTTTCTGCTCCTCTGTTGGTTCTTTCTGCACATCTTTTGCTTCTTTCTGTGCGTTTTTTCTTCTTTCTTCACATGTCCTACCTCTGTAGGCATAGTTAGAAACTAGCATTTAAAAAACCTTTGAAATTCACTTAAAAATCATAGGTTTCAGGCACGTTATAGTTAGAAATTAGCATTTAAAAACCTTTGAAATTCACTGAAAAACCATAGGTTTCAGACACGTTATAGTTAGAAATTAGCATTTAAAAAACCTTTGAAATTCACTGAAAAAACCATAGGTTTTAGGGACAGTTATAGTTAGTTGGACATTTCACTCGTACAAAACCATAGAAATTCACCCGTTATAGTTAGTTCAGCTAACTATAACTCGCGCCCCCGCAATGCACTGCTGATGACGTCACATATTACATCACATCATGACATGGTCAGTGACATCACTGATGACATCACTGATGACATCTCACATGACATCACTGATGACATCATCCATGTGATAATTTCATGCATCTTCTCACACCCTAATATAACTTTTGATACACCCACTCTAAATTACAGACTGCCATTCTCAAAACCATAGACACTCCAACACCAAAAACTACATACCCACTCACTGATTCTTAGGTCTACACACATCCACTCACTCACCCGTACAGTCACTCATACTTAGTCACTCAGTACAGGACTATCATATGCACTCATACACCTATATAAACACTCACACACCGCCACTCATCCATAGAGGTACTCACACACCTAGTCAGTCATGCAAAAAACTTAATCACACACCCATTTACTCACCTATACAGTTATACACACACCAGCTCACTTACTCATACAAATACTAGCACATTCTTACACTCTTATACAATCACTGATACAAGTACACACTCATCCATACAGCCACTCTCACAATCACACACTCTAACTTATAGCCATTTATATACTCCAACACATATATACTGCCTTTCACATATGTAGTTACTCACACATGTACCACTGAGATATACATTCAATCACTAACACACCCATACACACACTCACCCACCCATACAGTCCATCACAGATGCACTCTTGAAACCATGCACCCAGTGAATCACCAACTCACACATCTATGCACAGAGTCACACACACCCACCCACACAAACACTCAGGCACCCATACAGATACTCAGACAATCAATC
Source organism: Calotriton arnoldi (assembly GCA_963921515.1). Taxonomy (NCBI): domain Eukaryota; kingdom Metazoa; phylum Chordata; class Amphibia; order Caudata; family Salamandridae; genus Calotriton; species Calotriton arnoldi. The sequence goes on from CAWUFW010000263.1 coordinate 3,255,558, forward strand.
AATAACCCATGTAGACACTCATGTAGCTATTCAGAAAGCCATGCAGCCGCTTACAAACCAACAGACAGACGGATACAGACATTCACACAGTTTAGTCACTAACCCATGCATTCAGTAAGATACATTTAATCACTCACTTGTAGAGTCAGTCACTCACGTACTAAATCATCCATTCAGACACTTATACACCAACTCATTCTTCAATACGCCTTTCCCTAATATATATTAAACATATTTAAACTTTACAGAAACACACAGTCACTGGATGATGTCATCAGTGATGTCATTTGAGATGTCATCAGTGATGTCATCAGTGATGTCACTGACCATGTCATGAGTGATGTAATATGTGACGTCATCAGCAGTGCATTGCGGGCGCGAGTTATAGTTAGCTGAACTAACTATAACGGGGGAATTTCTATGGTTTTGTACGAGTGAAATGTCCAACTAACTATAACTGTCCCTAAAACCTATGGTTTTTTCAGTGAATATATATATATATATATATATATATATATATATATATTCACTGAAAAAACCATAGGTTTTAGGACAGTTATAGTTACTTGGACATTGCACTCGTACAAAACCCGTGAAATTCCCCGTTATAGTTAGTTCAGCTAACTATAACTCGCGCCCCGCAATGCACTGCTGATGACGTCACATATTACATCACTCATGACATGGTCAGTGACATCACTGATGACATCACTGATGACATCTCAAATGACATCACTGATGACATCATCCAGTGACTGTGTGTTTCTGTAAAGTTTAAATATTTTTAATATATATAGGAAAAGACGTATTGAAGAATGAGTGGGTGTGTAAGTGTCTGTATGGATGATTTAGTAGGTGCGTGACTGACTCTATAAGTGAGTGATTTAACGTATCTTACTGAATGCATGGGTTAGTGACTAAACTGGGTGAATGTCTGTATCCGTCTGTCTGTTGCTGTGTAAGTGGCTGCATGTGTTTGTGAATAGCTAAATGAGTGTCTATATGAGTTATTGAATGCTTGTCTGAGTATCTGTATGGGTGCCTGAGTGTTTGTGTGGGAGGGGTGTGTGCGACTCTGTGAATAGATGTGTGAGTGGGTGATTCACTGGGTGGATGGTTTCAAGAGTGCATCTGTGATAGACTGTATGGGTGGGTAAGTGTGTGTAGAGTGTGTTAGTGAGTGAATGTATGTCCCAGTGGTACATGTGTGAGTAACTACATATGTGAAAGGCAGTATATATGTGTGTGGAGTATATAAATAGCTATAAGCAAGAGTGAGTGATTGTGATAGTGGCTGTATGGATGAGTGTGTGCTTGTATCAGTGATTGTATAAGAGCGTAACAATGTGCTACTATTTGTATGAGTAAAGTGAGCTGGTGTGTGTATAACTGTTTAGGTGAGTAAATGGCAGTGTGTTTAATTATTTGCATGACTGACTAGGTGTCTGAGTATCTCTATGGATGAGTGGCGTTGTTTGAGTGTCTATATAGGAGTAAGAGTGCATATGATAGTCCTGTACTGAGTGACCGTGAGTATGAGTGACTGTACGGGTGAGTGAGTGGATGTGTGTGTGTAGACCTAAGAATCAGTGAGTGGGTATGTAGTTATTGGTGTTGGAGTGTCTATGGTTTTGCGAATGGCAGTCTGTAATTTAGAGTGGGTGTATCAAAGATTATATTAGGGTGTGAGGAGGTGCATCAGATTATCACGTGGATGATGTCATCAGTGATGTCATTTGAGATGTCATCAGTGATGTCATCAGTGATGTCACTGACCATGTCATGAGTGATGTAATATGTGACGTCATCAGCAGTGCATTGCGTGGCGCGAGTTATAGTTAGCTGAACTAACTATAACGGGGAATTTCACGGGTTTTGTACGAGTGCAATGTCCAAGTAACTATAACTGTCCCTAAAACCTATGGTTTTTTCAGTGAATTTCAAAGGTTTTTTAAATGCTAATTTGTAACTATAACGTGTCTGAAACCTATGGTTTTTTCAGTGAATTTCAAAGGTTTTTTAAATGCTAATTTGTAACTATAACGTGTCTGAAACCTATGGTTTTTTCAGTGAATTTCAAAGGTTTTTAAATGCTAATTTCTAACTATAACGTGCCTGATACCTACGGTTTTTTCAGTGAATTTCAAAGGTTTTGTAAATGACAATTTTTAAATGTATTAATTGTTATATTAATTTTTTTCATACTGATTTACTACATTTTTAGAAACAATTTTTTTTTACATATTTTCTTTTTTAAATTACATTGTAATTACATTATACATTACATTACAAAAAATACTTTCTCAGAATGAATTACTTTAGTTTAAATACTTTGCACATAGGCAATAGACTTTTAAGTACAGTAGTTACAGTTGTTGCAATGGGCAACACATTTTCAAACACAATGCAACATTCAGCTCAATGTGAATTTCTAGTTAAATGCAATTAGTTACTTTATGGATTACTTTTCTAACCACAGGACTGGATCCTAGATTCAGTCCTGGTACATCTCCTGTAAACAGTTGAGTAAAAGCGTTTTGGTTACAGTCGTTATTTTTAAGGAATATTATTGTATTTTAAAAGTTGACACTTAGAAACTTTTTCTCATAGAATCACCAATGTTATCCTATGGAAGGAAATTCACTTAGCAGGTAAAAACTGTTATCGTTACTTTTTCTTACTCAGTGTTGGATCCTGGATCCAGCACTGGTGCATCTCCTGTAAACAGTTGAAAGAATGCGTTTAAGTCATACAGGTGATTTTTAAGGAATATTTGTAGTTTGTAAAAATCAACACTTTGAAACTTTTTTGCTGAAAACCAGACAATGGATTCCTATGGAAGAAAATATAAGTTACTGGTAAGTACGGTTAAAATTACTTTTCAGGGTCAGTGCTGGGCTAAAAGATGCAGCACTGGGTTCTCTCCTGATAACAGGTGAGTAAATTGGTATTCGTACTTTGGTTGATTTTAGAGGAATATTATAAAGTTAAAAACTCCACACTTAGAAGAATTTCCAAGTGAAACCAGTCAATGTTAGCCTATGAAGGTAATTCAAGTTACCGGTAAGTACGGTTAAAATTACTTTTCAGGACCAGTACTGGGCTGAAAGATGCAGCACTGAGGTCTCTCCTGATAACAGGTGAGTAAATCAGAATTCGTATTTCGGCTGATTTTAGAGGAATATTTGTATGTTTCAAAAATCAACACTTAGAAACTTTTTCAGCAAAAAGCAGGCAATGATATCCTATGGAAGGAAATTCAAGTTACTGGTAAGTACGGTTAAAATTACTTTTGAGGATCAGTACTGGGCTGAAAGATGCAGCACTGAGGTCTCTCCTGATAACAGGTGAGTAAATCGGAATTCGTATTTCGGCTGATTTTAGAGGAATATTTTAAAGTTCCAAAACTCCACACTTCAAAGAATTTCCAAGTGAAACCAGTCAATGTTAGCCTATGGAAGGAAATTCAAGTTACTGGTAAGTACGGTTAAAATTACTTTTCAGGACCAGTACTGGGCTGAAAGATGCAGCACTGAGGTCTCTCCTGATAACAGGTGAGTAAATCGGAATTCGTATTTCGGCTGATTTTAGAGGAATATTTTAAAGTTCCAAAACTCCACACTTAGAAGAATTTCCAAGTGAAACCAGTCAATGTTAGCCTATGGAAGGAAATTCAAGTTACTGGTAAGTACGGTTAAAATTACTTTTCAGGACCAGTACTGGGCTGAAAGATACAGCACTGAGGTCTCTCCTGATAACAGGTGAGTAAATCGGAATTCGTATTTCGGATGATTTTAGAAGAATATTTGCACAATGGTGAAGGGAGGGGCGGGGCCTGAGGTGACATCTGTGCAAACGCGCCCCGTGGCGCGTTTTAAGTTGGGGGATTAAGTCCCCTTGAATCCTGAGGGTCCCTAGGGGCCAACTAGCCCACCAGGAACCTCCAATATGCGCCAGGGGCTGCGTTGCAGAGACGTGTAGAGAGGCCACACCCCTTTTACACCTCTCTGCAACGCAGCTCTGTGGCGCTTTCTGGATGTACCTGTTGGGCTAGTTGGCCCCAGGGACCCTCAGGATTGAAGGGGATTTAATTCCCCATCTTAAAACGCGCCACGGGGCCTGTTTGCACACATGTCACCTGAAGCCCCGCCCCTCCCTTCACCACTGTGCAAACGCCGCCCCGTGGCGCGTTTTAAGTTGGGGGATTAAGTCCCCTTGAATCCTGAGGGTCCCCGGAGTCCAACTAGCCCACCATATACCTCCAAAAGCGCCACAGAGCTGCGTTGCAGAGAGGTGTAAAAAGGGGTGTGGCCTCTCTACACGTCTCTGCAACGCAGCCCCCTGGCGCATATTGGAGGTTCCTGGTGGGCTAGTTGGCCCCCAGGGACCCCAGTATTCAAGGGGAATTCGTTCCCCCTCTGCAAACGCGCCAGGGGGCGCGTTTGCAGAGTGGTGAAGGAAGGGGGCGGGGCCTGCGGGCCCGATCGTTTTTTTATTTTTTTTTATTTTTTTGTCCCCTGAAGGGGGGCTGTGTGGCCCCCCTTCCTTTTTCCTGTTTTTAGGCCCCGGGGACCCCATCCCCCGGGGCCTGGCCTCTCGTTGGGGACTGTGGGGGGGTCCCCAATCCCCCCACAGTCCCGCCGGCTCCCCACGTCCCTTGGGAGCCGGCATTGCTGTTCCACATGGGGAGCAGCTAACATGCTGCTCCCCATGTGGAAAAGCAATCGGCTTTGGATATTGGAAGAGAGCAGGTTTCCTGCTCTCTCTTCCAATATCCAAAGCAAGTTTGTAATGACAGGACGGGAGCCGCGAGGCTCCCGTCCTGTCATTGCAAACAGCAGTGTCCCGGGGGTAGGCACCCCGGGACACTGCAGGAGCCGGCCCTGGGTGGTGGCGGTCCCCAGGGCCATCAAGGGCTCCAGGAGGGGCCGCGCGGCCCCCCTCCTACATCAGCACAGCCCCGGGGAGGTGGTGGTCCTCGGGGTTTCGGGGTCCAAAACGGACCCCCATTTTAATTTGTTAGTGCCCCGGGAGGTGGCGGTCCCGGGGCGTGTGGAGGGGTTGGAGCCCCCCACACAGGTTGTTTAATTTTTTAAAAAGCCCCGGGAGGTGGTGGTCCCCGGGGCTGCGGGAGGGCTCAGAGCCCTCCCGCACCATTTTTAAAAGAAAGCCCCGGGGGGTGGCGGTCCTCGGGGCTTGGGGAGCCCTTTGAGGCCCCCACACATAAAATTAAACCCCCACCATGCCCCCGGGACTTGGGCCACCCGGGGGCAAAATACAATCGAAGCGCGGGAGACCGCGCTCGATTTTCGGCAGGATTCGCGCACCCTGAGCGCATCCTGCCGATTTTTAAAAAATGTGTTTTTTTTGCCCAGGGTGTCCTTGTGGGACCCCCTGAGCAAACCTAGGGGGTCAGGGTGTTTCTACCCTGCCCCCTTTGTGCGCTTTGCGCACTTGTTTCTGTCCCTCGCTTCTACCGAGGGACAAAATGAGAACCGAGGGACAAAATGGCTGCCAACATTTCCTGAATCGGAATGTTGACAGCCAGCTGACAGCCAATTAACATGCAGCTCGTGATCGGGACGGTGCGCGCAGGGTGCGCTCAGGGTGCGCGAATCCTCCGTGCCCATAGATATATATGTACTTTTACTTTTGATTTTCTCAGCAACTACTGAACGGATTTACACCATTTAACAAAAGGGTTCTTTCTGAACCAAGAACTACCTCTTTGCCAAATTTGGTGTAATTCCGTTCAGCAGTTCGGGCTGTAGCCGTGTCTAAAGTTTCCTATGGAAAATTGCATGGGGAAAACACGCTTTGGGACCCCCCTTTTTTCTCGGCCCCCGCTTGACGAATCCCCCCGAGACTTTCAGGGTAGGAGCGGACCGGAGCGCCCCACAAAGTTTGAAAATTTTGCGAAGATACGTCAACCGGCAAGAGAGTTATTTCAAATAGAATGTCGCGGATTTCCTATGGATAATAGGTTGTAACTATAACTATCTACTGGCGACCGCCAGTAGATAATATATATATATATATATATATGAAGCATCTGTTTGTCTGTTCTCAAATCTAAAGAATTTGTGTGCTTATCCTCAGATCAGAAGCTTCTGGGTGCCTGGTACTCATATCAAAGAATATGTGTGTCTTTTCCCAGTTCTCAAGTAAATGTGCCTTTAACCCCTTAACCACGGCGGCAATTCCGCCGCGGTGCGGCGGTTTAGCGGAGTGGGCGGGGCCGCGTCGGCCAACGGACGTGCGCAGCACAACGGAGGTAGTGCTCGCGACGGCCGTTGGCCGACGGGCGCAGCGAAGGGGTTAATTAGAGCTCAAGCATGTGTCTGCATCCACATCTAAAGCATATGCCTTTGCGCAGATCTCAGGGACCTGTGTGTCGATTTGAAACATCCTTGTCTATCCCTTCATCTGTGCATCTGTCCTCAGATCTGAAGTATCTGTATGGCCCTGGATATGAAGTGTAGGTGTGCCTGTGTCTACAATATGTGTGGGTCTATTTGTGGGTCTGGAATGTCTTCCCGTTTTAGGCCTAATCTGATGTATTTGGGCTGGGTCTGAAGGATCTGTGTGTCTGTCCCCATATCAGGTTTATCTGTGTCCATCCCCAGCTATGAGATATCGGTGAGCCTGTTCTAGACAGGAAGCTCGCTTGTGTCTTTTCCATGATGGAAACCATTTTTGTGCAAATTTGAAGCATCTGTTTTGTGTGCCTCCAGATTTGATCCACCTGCAAATCTATCCCGACTGGAGGCATCTGTGTTTGCCGTAAAATAGGAAGCCTCCATCTTTCCTTCTTCAGAGCGTCATCATCTGGATTTTTTCGTTCGTAAGACCCCCCCTTCCTGAGTCAATTCATGCAGGGCCAGTTCTAGGATTTTTGGGGCCCCGGGCAGAAAGGGAATGTGCGAGGCCCCTCTAATTTACATAAGTGACATATTCAGCGCTACGGAAGCTGCTTTGTGCAGACTCTTCCTGGGTCGCAGCTCCTACTCTCAGCCACCTACAAGCACCTTTTTTACAGCTCCTATCAGGCTGAAGGTGTGAGAATTGTTTGTGGGCTGAAAGTTTAAACCATGGGGGTGCTAAAGTGCAGGACAAAGGGCGTCCCGAAGTGTCTCTGAACGGGCAGCCGGGCAGGAGGCCTAATTGCAGGACAAACCTGCAAAATGTGTCTCCTTGCAACTGGGACAAGAGGAAGTGTCTCCCTCCCCTAGGCCTCCCCCACTATCCCTGAGAGGCCCAGGGAGGGGGCCCCCTACCATGGGCCCAATTGCAAGGAGACACCTTTCTTTCATTTGGATCAGCAGGGGTACAAGAGGTCCCGTTGTGTGTTGCACTGGTGCGGGGCCCCATGCTTGTGTGCTGAGTGTGAGGCCCTGGGCAGCTGCCCACACTGCCCATGCCTAGCCCCGGCCCTGAATGCATGACTTCCGCTGTCCTCAAATTCCTGAGGCTATACCTGGCCCAGCTCTCATGTCCTCCCATTTGTGGCTGTTGCTCAGTGTTCTGGAACAGTGCATTTCCCTAAAAGGTCCTCTCGGAGGAGTAAATAGACTAGCTGCCCCGCTGATTCCAATCCCTCCGCCATTTCGCGTCGCCCGTTTCTTCAGACCTTAATCCCCACGCGCGGATATTGGATTCCTTTGGTGTCTTGTTACTGATGATGTGAGTCCGTGGCGGGCTGGGTCGGTGAGCCGCCGGTGTCCTTTCAGAAGCCGCGCGCCTCATAAATGAGTCCTGATAGGGCGCAGTCAGGGCCCGCGTCCTGCACCGTTGGAGTCATTGCAAAACCAATCTAAGGCTCGAGCAGCAGCACGAGGTGACAGGCCCCGGGGCTCATTGAAGAAATCTTTATTAGGAAAACAGACGAGCCTTTCAGGTTAAACAACCCGGAAAGTCACAGCTGTTTGCATGCTAGGAAAGATGTAAACGCAAATATTAAATACGGTGCCAGCTGTAATGGTTAGGGAGCAATCCGTAGTTTGAGCAGCAACCTCACGAGGACTCGCAAGGTGCGCCGACATGAAATGAAGACAGACATATGTGATAAATATTCAAAGGAAATAAAGTATATTATTATTAAGGCTACAGCTTTTATCGTTTTTTAAAAATATTTCTACCTTTATTTTTCTTGATTTATATTGTTGATTTTTTTCTATTTAGACACACCTATTTGTTGACTACATTTTAAAGATTAATTAGTATTTTACATTTATTTAGACAAAACAATGAACACTCGTGCTTGTATACCTGAAGGAGTTACAACACACAATGTCAGCTTGAGGAAGCAATCACTGGGAGGTGCCAAGATGGTTCCTGAGTAATGTGCTCGTACTTCAGAAGGGCCTCTTCATCCTTAACTGTTTTCGCCCTATTATATAACGAAAGGCTGACAGGATAATCTATATGAAGCAGATACTCATTAATTCAAAAACATGGCTAACTCAAAATAAGATTTGACCCACAATAAATCGGTGCTTTAGTAATTGCACAGCACCACTGAACACTGCTCCAGAGGTGTGTAAAACTGTGAAATGTTATTTTGTAAAAAATCATGAAATTTCAGAAATATTATAAAGAATTCTGCAAAATTATATAAAATTCAGTTTGTAGAATTTCGTGTGAAAAAATGCACATGAAGGTATAGCTTGCATTCATATGTTACGTACTATACTGGCAAAGGGACTAGCTGGGTGAGAAAATGTGTACCTCAAAACATTTTCAGCCTGCAGTACAATAAAAAAAAGCATTTGCAATGCAATAGGTCTCGCATTTACGAGAGTTTAAGCTATTGGCATTGTAAATGACGATGCCTTTTATTGATATGTTTTGATAATTAACGCATAAATAAAAGGCATTATCATGTGCAATGCCAATAGCTCAAACTCTTGTAAATGCGAAACCTATGCAAAGAAGCGGCGCCATTGTCCAGGGATCCTTAGAAAGTGAAAGCGCGCATGGCACGCTGAATGTTGCAGGAAAGCATGTCGTACCTGCAGTAGGAGAAACTACTTAAAGAAAATAGTGCTTACAGACTAAAAAAGACTCACTGTGTAACAATCGAAGTAAAAGGTCCAGACCGCATGGGAGGTTACTGAATGAAGACAAGGCGGTACTAAGGAGGGACTAACACGCCTATTAACGAATCAGAAGCCAGCATTTACGAAGGACAATGACACAAGCCAATGACAAATATGGGCGGAAAGTGGGCGGGGCTTCTCTTCATACTCAAATACAGCATGGCTCGCAGAGCAGCGCGTGCACTGCCCAGGCTCCACCTAAAAACGGGACAGAGCAAACACAGTACATGGTGTTGTGTCAGATTGAAGGATTCTGGAGACGACCTTGAAGAACTTAATCCCCATACTCTCTCTAAATCTAATTGCATGGCCCTCTGGCGAGTGCAGGTAGCCATCTCTAATCGCATGGCCCTTTAGCGACTTAGGCAGTTAGCTGTAAATGCATAGCTCTAGAGTGAGTGCAAGGACCACCTTAGATAGCTAGGTCTAACTCGTGGGGTCTTAATGTGAGTGCAAACAGCCAGGCCTAGTCGCACGGCCTTTTGACGACCTTATGTAGCTAGCGCTAATCGCATGGCCTTGGGGTGAGACTAGTAACCACGCTCTAAACGCATTGCTCGGAGTATATCAGAGATACGGTTGGGATGGTTTAAGTTGTTATCTCTAATTCATGGACCTGTGGCTCCAGCAAATGCACTGCTGTGCTGAATGGTCTTATGGCTAGAGAATGTGTGAAGGAGGGCTTATCCAAAATGCAGATGTGTGTTATTTTGTGGCCAATATGGGCCTGTTTTTTGTGGTCAAGGAAGGCTAGTTTCATAATGGTTAGTGCAATACTGATGTAAGAGCAGCAGCACTCAACCACCCACCTTTGGTTGGGCTACCTCATTGATGAGCCTTCAAATGCATCTAAATTTAAGTTACCTCCAAATTCCTTTAGCGGATAATCCACCAGCAAATATTACACTTATAATATAGTTGTAATCTCCTATTCAGTTTTGCTAATTGATAAAATGCACCACTGGGAAGTATTTTTCCAAAAATTGCACCCTCTGTCCATCTTGATTAATGATTGCGATGTCTGAAAGTGCGGTAATCCTCTTTCCGTTTTTGGTAGCCGGGCATGTTCTTTGTCGCTTTCCAACCCTTTGTTTAGCCCTGGCCCAAAGCACGTTTCTATGATATTTACTTGTACCTTCTTCTCATGCATGACCCTATGGCTAGTTCCCTGAGCTGGCCTAGTGTGTTCATGGGCTTGGGCCAGCTCTGTCATAAAGCTAGTACATGCACAGGACAACGTCAGCAAGCACCAACGTACTTTTGTTTATAGCGCGAAGTCGACCCAAAGGTATTGGACTGCTTTATATGAGCACCAGCTACATTTCCCAATGACACATGCATTTTTTGTAGGCACAGGGATATTAAGTGATTTGCCCGAAATCACAGGATGTAGAGCTGACGCCGAGACACGAACCCGGTTCTCCAATTCTGAAGTCGGCAGTGCTGGGCCCGTTACGCCACATTCTCTCCCTAGTCTGCTACGTCGTTCTCTGAAGTGAGCAGGCAGTAGTGTTTAATGAGCGAGGCACTGGTTACCACCATGGATGTTAAATCTGCCAAAATGTCAGAATTAGTGGACATGACTCGTTGAATCAGCCAATGACATCAAATGTTTGAACCATTGTCCACGTTTTACCCCTAAAGGTTTGCTTTGCTATTTGCTGTTTGGGAGTAGAGAAAAAGCGGAAAACTAGAGAAATTGAATAGCTGCCTTAGCTAAGTGGCCCAGAACAGAGTCTACTCCGGCCACTCTGAGTTGCTGGTGTTTCTCGTCCTGGGATTACTGGTTCTGGAATGACCAGACCTGGTAATCCTGGGACCTGGATGTACTGATCTTGGGAGTCTTGTGCGAGGCCTGCAGCTGCTGCTCTCGGACCCGCCCACCCGCACTTTTACACAACAGGGGGAGTAGCAGATACTTTCCCCAGTTCTCCCCCTCACCTACTGCACTCCTGTCCACCACAACCCATACCACAGCCCTCAAAATAGCCCTGGTACACATTCACCACCTGTTCAAAGCTGGTGGTAGGTGGGTGCAGATTGGGTCTATTATTACCACCGGAAGGGGGAAAAACGTGGAATTGGGCGAAGCATTTCTGGATGCTTACTTTTTCCCCGTTCTAGGTAAACAACTTGTAATCCCCATATTTAGATGCTAAAGTCAGTCCAGAACCAGAGATGCCCTCTTCTCCAGTATCGCTGCACCTACATTCGGGTAACTGGTAATGAGGGTCTTACGGCTTTGTTTCCTTTCTGTTTCAGTCAATGCCTTCTTGACCTCGGAGACCAGGGATAGCACTCACCAATAAAGTAAAAAATAAAACAATAAAACAGAGCGCGGTGTCCCTGAAATGGGCGCCGCACTCACCATTAAAGTTTCAACAAAAAAAGAAGAAACAGAGCGTGGTATCCTGAAGCGGGCGCCGCGCTCAATATTATAGTTAAAAAAATGCAACAGAGCGCGGTGTCCGTAAAGCGGGCGCTGAGCAATATGAGTCTCTTCAAAGTGAAAAATCCACCAAGCCGTGGACTGTGCCCCGCGACAGCAGTTTAAGAATCGCAGCCACTACGAATTGTCCTCGCCGCGCACAGCTACAGCGCTGCCGACTGGAAGCAGTAAATCGAAGATATGAATCAGCAGATTAGGCTGGAATTATTACTCCGTTTTTGTCAGGAGTTCAAAAAGCATGCAAGAAAAGCAGAATCACCACGAAAGCCAAAATAAACGTCGCAAGCGTACTACTCCAACGTCTGAACTCCAGCTATTACAGATTGTCTGTCTTCTGGAAACCAGTGGTGCGCGCGCACCACAGAGGAGCGGGGGAGGGAGCGTGGCAGCAAAAGCGAGACGAACGCGCGCTGCTGCGCGTTTTGGCCACCGTCGGGAATGGGAGGAGCGAAGGCGGGCCATGCGCCCGCCTTTGACCAATCGCGTGCCGTTTTTTTTAAAAAAACGCACGCTCCAGCCAATGTGGGCTTCCGAAAACAAAACCACACGCACGAGCGTGTGGGTCGTTTTCAGAAGCCCTTTCTAAAGGTCTCGCGCTGCGCGAGCAGTGCTGCGCACTGCAACGCTAGGCGCGAGACCTAAAAAGGGGGGTGTATCAAATTGTGCACATTTTTCAGAGAATATTGCAAATATCATCATCATCATAAATCTTTATTCGGATCAACCGCCATAAAAGCAAATAAGACAAATATAAATACAATAAAATCGGTTAAACAGACAATAGGATAAATAAATAAAATTTACATAAAATTCATTCACTAGCAGCACAAAAGACATAGTTCAATCATATACCTAGAGCGGCAAAATAAGTAAGATTTACATAAAATTGATTTGAATAACAGCACAAAAGACCTGGTTCAGTCACATACCTAGAACAGTGCCCCCACCCCTTACAATATATGCAAGCCACATCACATTTAACTCCCAGTTCTAGTAACAAAAGCTATCTTATCCAAGCATCCTTCCAAGGGCTAACTGTTTTCGCCTGATCCTCCACATGTTCAGTCAGAAACGGGCGACAACAAATACAATAGTTTGGCTGGTATTGCTTCTCAGGATCCTAATCACCGATCTGTAATCCCTAAACCCCAAATTGCAGCAAAGTGGCAAGATCCACTTCCTCCTATACCCTTGATAAAGTGGACAGAAAATTTCAACATGATCAATAGATTTTATCATCTGGGGAGAGAAGGGGCAAAATGCATCTGACTCTGAAGAAGTGCACTGCCACTTTGCCCTAACTGAACAAAGGGGCAGGGTCCCAAACTGGAATTTCATGTACAGTGCTTTGGCAAGAGGGGGGGTTCAATCTCATCCAGGTAACCTTAAAAGATGTAATGATCTTTAAAATAAAGAAACGCAGCAGTAAGGGATCCCCCCCTCCAATTCCTAGAAATTGAAGCATTTATAAAACGCTGATGAAGCCCCTTGAGTGTTGATTTCGAAATCGGACAGACAGCCTCAGGGTTAGACCAGAGATTCCCACATCCTATTTCAGTCAGCTGGCATTTTATAAACCTGAACCACGGGATTCTAGAAGCCCCGGATAACTTCAGTACATCCTCCAATCCCAACCGGTAAGGCGCGAGTTCTGGGGATGCCCAGACACTCTTTCAGTACAATAGTGGTCTAAGACCCACTTTAATGGTAAGAGATCTGTGGCCCAAGTCTATCTGGAGGGGAATGAGTGGAGGGCTGATTAGTGAGGAGGCGCAGGAAGCAATTTTCGGCTAACTCCAAATCACATATGTTCTCATGGCCCCAGAGCTCCCCTCCATATAATGATTCCCCAAAGGATTGCAGGTTGTAAATTTGGAGAGCTGAGGATACTGGATGAAATGTAGAACCGCAACCTGAATATTGCTCTAACTTAAGTCTGCACTTCTAGATATGGGTAGACCAGTCAAACTGCTCTGTAAGTGTGACCCCCTAAATAATCAAATGTGCGGACACTGTTTAGAATCGTGTGGGAGTGGGCTGACTGACGGGGATTAAAGGCCATATACCTAGTTTCAGCAAGATTAATCTCCAGGTCTCTCTGCTTGCAGAAGATTCCAAATTGATTCAGAAGCTTTTGGATCCCCATTGGGGATTTTGAAATCAAAAGAGTGTCACCTGCAAACAGGAGATTCGGAACTCTCCCATTAGCAAGACTCAGGGCATCATTATCGCACAGCCCAAGCTGGACCACCAAGTCATTGATATATAAAAGAAAAAGGGTCGAGGCTAGCCGCACCCTTGCCTTACACCCCGAGTGACTGGAATGGGAGCTGTCAATTCAACCAGGGGACCGCATCTGATCTGGGCATAATTATTGGAGTGGAGCCTGATAATAACATTGACGAGATACCTTGCAATGTCCAAATTCGCTATAACCTTCCACAAGAACTCCCTTGGTATGAGGCCAAATGCGGACCGAAGGTCCAGAAAGAGTACATTAAAGAGCCTCCCCCAGAGTGAGACATTTCCAGTATATTAATTGAAGGCGAAACACCTGATCAATGGTACTCATACCATCCCTGAGGCTGGCTTACAACGGAGTCAAGAGGCCCACATCTTCCATCCATTACGCGGTTTATCTAACACAATCTGACTAAAAGGTTTGAGGTAGCTATCAATCAGGCTGATAGGCCTACAGTTGGAGGGGAGCAACCCTAAGCCCTTTTTAAAGATCAGGATTATATCTGCCCCAGCCCAGGAAGGGGGCATAAGGGCGCCACCCAATAAGGCATTAAAATACAGAGCAAAATAGGGGCACCAGATATCCTTTTTGCCTTAAAAAGGTCCCAAGGGATCTTATCTAGGCCAGGAGCTTTATTAGGGGTAATCCAATAAATTGCTTTGTTAATTTCACTAATGGAAATAGGCCTAACATCTTGGGCATCCGGCCACCGATACCGCTATAGCACTGCCCCCCTCTAGGAACCACTCCCTCAGCATAGGGAGAGATATCAGTTGTACAGTTATCCCTTCCAGAAACAAGTATCCCAACTGTTTTATGCTCAGAGTGGTACACACCTGTATCAAATGAGTACAGCTTAGAAAAGTGTTCTACCCAAGCAGCTTCAGAAATATTACTATCCATCACAAAATTAGGCTCCGAATCCCTATTAATTAGCAAGAATGCGCCAAAAGGAGCAGTGATCTTTCCCTCTAACCGCGGATTGCAGTGCCTCCCATTTACCCAATTCCCACTCTCTTTTGGCACTTAGTACAGGAGGCTGTGTAGGATGACCTAGCTTCATGAATTAAATTCCTGTCCCTCTCTTCAATAGCTTGAGTTAGGGCACACCTCGCAGTTTTACATTATTTAGTGTACTAAGATGCCACTTTTACCCTCTTTGGGAGGGACCTAGACTCAACCAAGAACAGGTTCCTAAGGGAGGAAAACAGGGAATTATGGTTGTCATTAATTCTCGCCAGGGAGTTAGAGTGCAGGAAGTTAGCTCCCGCAGCCTGCACAGCTTCCAAACAAGAAGCGACAACCTCATAAATCTGTTTCCGAACTGCCAGGGAGTCAACCACAGAGCTCCATTTTAGCCTACGAAAATTGCTGGTAGGTAGAAGTCTCCTGTCGAAGAGTTAGGTAAAGGAACTAGGAATAGTGGAACCCAGCGATCTCAATGACAGATCCAAGCCATTATGGTCGCTATCCTGCCGGGGGTACACCTGCACGTCACTCATTATAGACCATAATCTGATGTCCTACAAGATATAATCTATGTGGCTAGTGCTACCCTGGTGATTAAAAGTATGCCTCGCCTCTTTATCAGATAACGCTCTCCCACTACAAGCTCAGAGGCCATTATTCAGGGTAAAGGTATTTAACTATAAGGCAGAGGCTGTCCGCTTCATGATGGGTGGGAGAGAGAGAGCGCAGGAACTGCCCATGCTTCATCCTCCTCTCCAATCAAGAAGCCAGAATCAATACTAAGTGGCCTCAAAATTGCAATTGAAATCACCAGCCAGAAATTTAAAGTAACCAGCATGGAGAGTAATCAGATGGGCATTAATTGTGTCAATAATAGGTAAATCAACGCTCCTACCCCCATGCCTACAGTAAACAATATAGATATATACAAAAAAAATCAGCAGAGTGACATAAGACCTCAGAGGAGACCAGATCAATAACTTTGGTTGTACACAGCAAGGTAGTTTTAATCCAGATTGCAAGTCACCCTGAAGGGAGGACTTTCCCTGAAAAAGTTGAAGTCCGGTCAAAGTTAACAAATCCAGAGCAGAACTGTGGGGACTGGACCCAAGTCTCCTGGAACAAACAAATATCAAAATTGTCAACAAACTTGCACCAGTCAGGGCAGGTTAATTTACTCATAATGCCAGCAAGATTCAAGGGGATAGCCTTTGTAGAAATTATATTGGGACCATAGGTTCACCAGTAGATGTTAAGCTAAGAGCCTCACACAATGAGTTGTGGGGGGGAGGGGACCATCAACTACGGGATGTGACGAAAGGTTAGAATTGGAGTCTGCTTTCACAGCCCAATCTGTGTCTGATGTCCTGCCGACTCCCAGGGAAGGTGAGCGTCAATTGTTGCTGTCCAAATCTGACAGAGGTAGGTATCTATTTCAGGTGGAAACAAAAGAAACCCCAGATACATCAATTCGAGCTGAGGAAGGTCTGCATCTACCCAACTGCCTAGATGAAACAGGTTTGTAGAAAAGTCATAAGGGAACAGTGTTGAAGGCTGCCCCCAACTTGCTGACCCTGGATCCAGATCGAATTAGGGGCCAATCCACCCAACCCTCCTCACAAAAAAAATGTCATTATACTCAGAAATAGAAAAGTCAGTATGCCGTGTCAGCCAACGGCATGCTTTATTTTTAAGCTGTAAAGACAATTCCTCCCTAGGGGAAGAAGGAGGTGACACTCCTCTTAAGATTACCACATACAGGCAACAGTCGGGGGGAAGATTCAGGCAAGGCTAGATGTGGGAGAGGCAATGTTGTTAAGTGAATTCTTGGGGGCCCAGACTAGGTACTGAGCTAATGAGCCCTCCTTGGCCTTGCTGAACTTCGCCACCAAACCCACAACTCGGAGTTTCAGAATTTCCCACCTCCTGTGAAGATGGGGCCAGGCTGTTGACAGTAGAAGGTGTGGCAACAACCGGTAAAGGGCTAGGGTCAATGGCACTGATTAAGTCTCTAGGTCTGACCCAGTTAGTTGTAGGTGGCTGGGCAGGGGGCAGAGCGGGGACTGACTGCACTAGCAAGTCATTGAATTTGGCTGTTAGATCCAAGATAAGAGTCCTCTAGGGAAAGCATTCTGTCCACCAAAGGAACGATACATGCAGCCACAATAGATTTGACCTTCTCCAGGGCACAATTCCAATCAAAATTCGGTGCCTCACCATTCTCCCCAATAGCAATAGAAGATGTCAACTCTGGCTGCAATGAAATAGATACACCCAAATTGCAAGATCTGTCAGGGGATGAACTGCAGACTTATATCTCGTAGCTGGCCTGCGGACGGTCCCTTGTTTCATTTTCCTCTTCTTTTTGGCAGAGGGTCCACAAACACTAGTGTTCAAAGGGACAGAATTGCTTGACAAGCTACTTGATGACAACGTGGTGGCTTGGTCTATGTGCACATTGGAGAGCGGGCCACCGCTGTTAGAAAAGCCCACATCAGGAGCACCTGGGTGTAGGGCTGCCAGACTCAATAAAGGATTGCTCAGCCTCTCTCCAAGATCTAGGGACTAGCGCCGCTCAGCCAAGTCAATTTCCTTTGAGAGTACACCAATTGCGCGAGCTAAGAATGAGTCAAGTGTGGTACCAGTCTGTGGCTTTGGGGAGGCACGATCTTTGTCCCCAATTTACTTCCTTTTGCCCATTTTCCGAACCAGAAGAGCACAGGTAACAGATGCCAAGTTGACTAAATCTTTCCGAGAAACTCACCAGTGCCGCCTACACCAACAGTGAAGGAGGGTGGCCCAACCTCTTACGGGTGAAGACAGGCCCGCTCTTGGCCCAGTCTTCGGCAGGGCCTACACCCGGGTGCATCCCGTGCACGTCCTCTGCTGCGAGAGGCCACCAGTGCTTATGAGCACGTTCAAACTAGTCCGGTCCATCATGTATGTGGGGAGAGCTGGGGGACGTAGTCCCACCCCAGCTAGGGCCACCAGAATGCAGCTGACAAAGATGCAGGCAGGGAAACCACCTTCAAAGCAACCCCCGCTGCGGGTAGCCACTGGAGCTTATGAGCACTTTCAAACTAGTGCGACTCCTCCTGTGCGCATGGAGAGTTGGGGGACACAGTTCCACTCCAGCCAGGGCCACCAGAAGGCACTTGATGAAAATACGAGCCGGGAAACCGCCTTCAAACCAACCCATGCTGCGGGAAGCGGCGGGCACTTATGAGCTCCTTCAAACCAGTCCGGCCCCTCCTGTGAGCAGGGAGAGATGGGGGACTTAGTCCCACCCCAGCGAGGGCCACCAGAATGCAGCTGATGAATATTTGGGCTGGGAAACCGCCTTCAAAGCAACCCACACTGCGGGAAGCCGCCAGCACTTATGATTGCATTCAAACCAGTTCGGCCCCTCCTGTGTACGGGGAGAGCAGGGGATGTAGCCCCATCACAGCCAGGGCCACCAGAATGCAGCTGACGAAGATGTGGGCAGCGAATCCGCCTTCAAGGTAACTAATATGACAATTTTGCAAAATTCCTGGGTATAACAAAATTGCAAGAACCTAACAAAAACTGTTTATCCTGGCACTCCATCTGCTACCTGTGCTGTGATAATAGAGAAAAGTCCACCAATCCATTTAGGATTAAAAATTAGGATGTGTGAAGCAGTGAATTCCTAACCTTCACAATTTCATAATTTTTTTGTTTGAGCTTTGGAAACCATTCCTGCTGGTACAGGCCTGGTAGCACACTACTCAGCAGCTGATTTCTTGGAGCAGGAAATTATCAGATAGGCCTCTAGTGTTCACTCAACCTTCAAATGTTGGGCAAAAAATCCTGATCTTGTTAGGTTATTCCGGAATAATAAACAATTAAATCCCCCAGTCCTATTTTTAAACTTAGCTGCTTGGCCTTCAGAGCTGCCTGGCTAAGGATCTGTGAATATTTAAGAAAAACAAAATATCAGGAGGGCTTGGGAATTCTAGGAGTAGTAATATCCTTAGTCTGAGAATCTCTCTGGTGTAAGAAGTTTAGACCACAAAATCAATGTAAACCTGGCATTTAGGCACATTCATACAACAGATGTGGGGATCCTAGCTGAAATTCTTGAAAAACCCATAAACATATCACCTTTTGAGATATTGCAGTTCATTTTCCTGGTTAGATTTGTTTCCTGATGGATAGTCACAAATACAGAGTATATTGCCTAAATCATTGGCTTTTAACCTATGGTCTGGGTACCCCTGGGGGTCCATGAAGACTTCTCAAGGTGCCCGTGACTACTTAAAAAATGAAATGACATTAACAGATTGATCGAGTGTATGTAAATAAAGAAGCAAAATTTTAATTCAAACTTTTAAAGCATTATGTAAACGCAAAGAAATTTGAAATTGGATCCTACAAATTAAGTCTGTATCCTTCAGTGGATTGAGGGAACAGTGCAAATGCATCAATCAGAATATAGTATAGATGATGAGAGGCCTCAACTGAATTTAGAAAAGCTCTGACCTTGCCATTAAAATTAAAATGTAGATTTTTAAATATATTTGTGAGTTAATTAAAATATTTAATCATTTGTGTATTTGTTTCTTGAATGCTTGTTTCTCTATTTTTTTCATATTGGTTTGCAGTTCAAATCAACGAAAATGCTTAGTTGGGGCCTTGCCTTCCAATATTGACTTAGTGGGGGGTCCCTGGATTCCAAAAATGATTCAGTGGGGGTCCACGTGTTGCTGTAATGATTAAGAGGGGGTCCACAGAAGTCAAAAGGTTAAGAGCTGCGTGCCTAAATCATCTGTAGAATCAAACATTCCTGCACAGTAGCCAGGCTCCATCATGCTTCTCATTCTTTCTGACTGAGCATGTTTTCCAGTGTAGGTGCTCTGCATGTTCTTGAATGTTGCTCGCCAACAGAATGACAGAATCTGCTGAGCAATAGGGGGCCACCAAAAGTGGTACCCATATTTACCATGGCTGACTTCGGGCCCTATTCTCAGATCATGCCAAGACTAGGGGTTGATGGCAGCTGTTCAGTAGCCAAGGGTTACAGTCATTTTCTTCCCTGCATGGGTTACAGTATGTTGCAAAGTCATTCTGTGCCCTGGGCACCCCCCAACTTTTTGCTGATTGATACTGGTGGTAACTGACTCTGACTGACCCTGGGCTCTGCCTAACCAGGCCCAGGGCCAGTGCAATGCTGAAAGAGACACATTAGAATACAGTTAAAACACCTACATACACTAGGCTACACAATGGTATGGTGGGGTACCCCTGTGATTGGCATGACCTACCCCATAAGCCCCTAGTATATAATAGGGCAGGGGGATTGAACCTACCTAGAAGTCCCTAGTACCCTAGGGCATGGCAGTTTAGAGGCCAGCAGCTCTTTTTGCACTTGCATGTGTGCACTGCTGAAGCCTGAGGTCAGTTTAAAAGCAGCCCTGGGTGCCAGGACTGCTTTTAAAAAGTAAATTGTGCCCAAACTCGACTTTGGGGTTTGGGGCACTTAAAAATGGATAACCTACAATGGTTTGGCATACTAGGGACCCCCAGGGTCTCCCCTAGGTATCCCAGGGGTGGGGGTCAGGTATTTATAAGGTACACCCTTATAAAATGAGTTTTTATATGCCTGGGTAAAGTGAAATTTCACATTTCACTCCCCCCATAGTGGTAAAGTGCTGCCCAAATTCGACTTTGATGCTAGGAGCACTGTGAAGTGAGGATCTGCAATATTTTTACAGATTCAGAACCCCTAAAGTCTCCCCTAGTAGTCCTATGGGGTGGGGGTCCTGTAGATATAAGCAAAGTACTTATAAAATATGTTTTTGTAAGTCCTGGAAAAATGGCCCAAGTCATTTTTCCCATTGCAAATCCCCTGTTACATAGGTTAAGTTATTAACTAATAACTCTTGATAGGAGAGGCCTAGAGGTGCCATTCAAAGACTTCTCTGAATGGTATTAATAAATTCAACAATATGATATTGTTGAATTTCTCCTACAGTGTACATACAAGAAGTTATAAGACTTTCTTGTTTGTAAATCCAGATTCAGCCTTCCAGTGGTCTGCCCTGATTGGTCAGAGTTAAGTGTATTAGCCAGGCTGCCTTGAAGACGTGATAAAGAGCCCCTGGGGTCAACCAGCTCTGCTGGCAGGGCAGTGTGCTGTTCCGAAGGAATGCCAGGCCAGGGGGAGGAGTCGTAAACTAAGTGCTTCAAAGAGAAGAGCAGAGACCAGTGTCATTTACAACTCTGAACTTCCCACCTTAGGCAGATGGTAGGATTAAGGAAGGTATGAGCAGATGCAGGAGGGGGAGTCTAAGTAAATTAGCCATCCTAGGGGTGTGTTTAGCCAGCTCTTGCCTCCTTGCTGGAAAATCTGCCATTATGGATTTGGAAGATTTGATGCACTCTGGGACAAAATAATGCCACACTCTACAGGAAGTGGTCATATGTTTGAGGAGTTACCCTGCTCCCATTGGTCAGGAGTGACCTCCTGTCTGACCCAGAGAACATGGAATAAGTATCTGAGAGGGCAGAGCCCTCCAGATCTGCTGCTTGAAACTTACTGAAGCAAGACATTGCCAAGCTGAGAAGTTTTCCTGTGCAAAGATTTCTAAGGCCTGACCTCTGAAGACTGCACCATCTGAAACTACAGCCCTGTGGATTATCTTGCTGAAAAGGAACTAAAGAGTGGACTCCCTGAAAGCTACAGGTTAAAAGAGCTCATCTGGACCATCACCAACTAAATCTGCACCTTGGAGAACTACCAGTGGATTTGTAAGGGTGACGTCCAAGTGGATTGTGGGAACTGAAGTCCTCAACTTTCAAGGACCATTTTGGAGCTTCCAGACCCTTGGAGTGAGTTTGAGACACTTTGGGACCCTTTGAGGAACTTCAGGAAGAAGTTCAAGAAGTTTGGAGAACTTTGGAAGAACTTTGAAAAAAGCTCCATAGAGGGACCGACCCAACCTGGTCAGCCAAGCCGCCTGTCTTCAACCGCGAGCCGGCCAAGCCACCCAGGTTCATCCCGCTAAAAGCTCCGTCGGTCCAACTTCCAGAGTTTGACCGGGTCAAGAAGAAATCTGAAGCCGGCGAACCCTCACCGGATCCGGCTACATGAAGAGCATCGAGAGACCCCGCGAGAAAAAGCTCCAGAAAAGTTTCTAAGTCCGCTCGTAGAAAAGGTGACCGGGAGCAACCGCGAGAGCCAAGCCGCCTGCCTTCCATTGCGTGTCGGCCTGGGCTCCTGGGTTGCCCCGCTGAAGCGCTAAAGAAAAAGTTTCTAAGTCCGCTCCAGGGAAGTTGACCGGGAGCTCGTCGAAAGGCAATCCGGCGAACCCTCACCGGATCCGGACTGGCTGGGACCTTCGAGGGACCTCGGGGAGGAAAGCTCCAGAAAAGTTTCTAAGTGTGAAGGTAGAAACTGAGACCGGGACCTGCCGTGAGCTGTAGCCGCCCAGGGCTCCATTGCGGTCGGCCTGAAACTTTGACTTTGACCCGGTCTATCGCGAGCAGGTATCCCAATATGGTGCTATAATCTTCTAAGTGCTATATTTTGCTAAATCTTTGAAAATTCATATCTCCGGTTCCCTACATTGGATTTTTGTCGTTTTGGTGTCATTTTAAAGATAAAAATATTTCTTATTTGTATAAATTGTTGTTGGATTTTTACTATGTGTTGTGTCTTAATTATTTACTGAACTGGTGTTTTTAAATGCTTTACATACCTCTCTTTGAAGTTAAGCCTGTCTGCTCGCAGCCACGTTACCAAGGGTTGAGCATGGGAATAATTTTTTAAGACCTATGCTGAGTCCTATCATGTGTTAGTGGCCTTATTGCCAGTGGCAGAACTACATTTGCCCCTACCAAAAATCCACTTTCCAACATTTGGTGCTCAGCGGTGTGGATGAGGACTTGTGTTTAAAAAGTACACCTTTCAGTGAATGAATTAAGATTATAAAAATTCTCTAAATTGCCTTAGAACAAAACTTTTGAGTTTGATTTTTGGAATTTGGACTAAACTGTTTTTAATCCATTGTTTTGATTTTTCCAAATTGTTCTGAGTCTGTTGTGCCTAGTTGTTGTGACCCAAAACTAGGGAACCATGGAGCGTGACCTGGCTAAACTGTCCCAGTTCAAGCTTGCTGAGCTAAGGGAACAGTGTAGGGTTAGGGGGCTGCCTGCTGCCAAGAAGATGAGGAAGGCAGGGTTACTTGAGTCCCTACAGGCCTGTGCCGGGGCAGCTGAGGAGAACCCAGGGGGGTGGGAGGATGTTCCCTCCAACCTCACCCAAGAGGGGGGTGAGGATGAGACCTCTTCCATTGTGACTAGTGTTAGCCAGGTGAATCAAGGTGGTGGTGGGAGTGGGGAAGGGTCCCTTACTCAGGAACCACTACCGTCCCTTGCAGAGAGACAGCTTCAGGCTCAATTTGCTTTGATAGCTTTAGAGCAGGAGAAATTGAAATTGGCTAAGAAGAGATGGGAGAAGGAGGAGTTGAGAAGAAATGGTGGCAGTGAAAATGATGAAGATTTTGAGATGTCCAGGGGTGGTGCATTTGAACCTAAATTTCCCAAGGGTATAGTACCCAAGTACACTGAGGGGGATGACATTGACAAATGGCTAGCAGCTTTTGAGAGGGCCCTTAGAATGAGTAGGGTCCACTCTAAGTATTGGGGTGCACTCCTGTGGGAGTTGATTCCAGTAGCTGGGAGGGATAGGCTCCTGACCCTGAAGGGAGAGGATGCAGAATCATACCAGCAGATGAAGGCATGCTTAGTTAAGAGATTTTGTCTGACTCCAGAGCAGGACAGGGTGAAGTTTAGAGGCACCCAGAAATTGAGTTCAAAGTCTTGGGTAGACTTTGTGGACATTTCAGTGAAGGCACTGGAAGGCTGGATTGTTGGTAACAAAGTTGACACATATGAGGGATTGTATATTTTGTTTTTGAAAGAACATATTTTGACTCATTGTGCAGAAGAGAAGTTACACCAGTATCTAGTGGACTCTAAGCTGACAGACCCCAGAGAGCTGGGTGAAGCAGCTGATGAGTGGGCGAGAACCCGGGTTTCCATACAGCACCAGGGGGGTGACCAGAAGCAAGGAGGACAGGTCCCTCCCCAGGGGAAAGCCCAAGGGAAAGAAGGTCAAAACCAGAAGGAGTCCTCCAAAGACCCACAAAAACCTGCACAAGGAGGGGGGGCCCGAGCCAACCCAAATCCAAAGGGAGGTGGAATCAGGGAAAGAATGGTAGGTTCTTTGATCCCTCAAAAGTGGGTAAGTGCTTTGACTGTAACCAGCCAGGGCACAAACATGGAGATGCTGTCTGCGCCAAGAAACTCCCACCTAAGGGGCCATCCACAGGGATTGCCAGTGTCAGTGTAGGGGTGGAGAGTGGTGCCCCAGTGAGGAGTAGTCAGGTGG
Source organism: Calotriton arnoldi (assembly GCA_963921515.1). Classification (NCBI taxonomy): domain Eukaryota; kingdom Metazoa; phylum Chordata; class Amphibia; order Caudata; family Salamandridae; genus Calotriton; species Calotriton arnoldi. The sequence goes on from CAWUFW010000263.1 coordinate 3,279,731, forward strand.
TGGAAGCAACCTTAGTGTCCCTGGGTGGGGTGAATATTGCAACCCTTGCTGCCTTACCTCCAAACATGGACAAGTACAGGCAGGGGCCTAAAGTGAATGGGACTGAGGTTGAGGCTATCAGAGACACTGGGGCTAGTGTAACTATGGTCCTGGATGAGCTGGTGCCTCCAGAAAGGTTGTTACCTGGTGAGTTTCACCAGGTGACATGCAGACAGCACTACCAAACTCCATCCTATGGGTGTGGTGGATTTGGAATGGGGAGGTGTGACAGGCCCTATGAAGGTAGCTGTGTCAAAGGTGCTCCCAGTCCAGTGTTTACTGGGCAATGATCTGGAAGCCTCTGTGTGGTCAGAGGTGGAGAGAGGACTCCATATGAAAATATTGGAGCTCCCTGAGTGGGTATGTGCTGTGACTAGGTCACAGACTAGCCAGAAGGGAGGGGCTGGACACTTGGACCCTGGAACAAGGGGCCAAGCATCCAAGGACAAGGGCACTGGGCCTGGTGAGCCAGCCCAGGGAACTCCAGAGGTGCAGGAAGAATCTAACCCTGATGGGGAGGATCTGGCCTCTGAGAGAGGGACTCCATCCCTGCCAGAGCTGTCAGATTTGGCAGAACTGACAGGAGCAGGTGGACCCTCCAGAGAGGAGTTCAGTAAGGGACAGCGTGACTGTCCCACCCTTGAGAGCTTGAGGCGGATTGCTTCTAAGCAAGAGGAGGGGGATGACAGTGGGTTTCACAAACTCTACTGGGAAGATGGACTGCTTTATACTGAGGCCAGAAACCTCAAGGAGGGGGCCACCAGGAGGTTGGTGGTGCCCCAGAAGTACAGAGAGTTCATCCTGACTTTGGGTCATGATATCCCCTTGGCAGGACATTTGGGACAGACAAAGACATGGAACCGGTTGGGGAACCATTTCTACTAGCCCCATATGTCTGAAAAGGTAAAGGAGTTTTGCAGCTCCTGTGTCACCTGTCAGGCCAGTGGCAAGGCATGGGGCAAGACAAAGGCTCCCCTAATACCACTGCCAGTGGTTGAGGTTCCTTTTGAGAGGGTGGGGATGGACATTGTTGGTCCCCTGGACCCACCTACTGCATCAGGGAATAGGTATATCTTAGTGGTAGTTGACCATGCCACTAGGTACCCTGAAGCCATACCTCTTAGAACCATGGATGCTACTGCGGTGGCTAGAGCACTGCTTGGTGTATTCACCAGGGTGGGTTTTCCAAAAGAGGTGGTGTTAGATAGGGGCACGAACTTCCTGTCCAGCTATCTGACTGCTATGTGGGATGAGTGTGGTGTCAACTACAAGTTCACCACCCCCTATCACCCACAAGCAAATGGTCTTGTTGAGAGATTCAACAAAACCCTGAAGGGCATGATAAATGGGTTGTCAGAGAAACTCAGGAGGAGATGGGATGTTCTCCTCCCATGCTTACTGTTTGCCTATAGGGAGGTGCCACAGAAAGGGGTTGGTTTCAGTCCCTTTGAGTTTGTTTGGGGACACTGTGAGGGGGCCATTGAGCCTGCTGAGAGAGTCTTTGGAGAAGCCTCTTAAAGAAGCAAAGGACAATGTGCTTGACTATGTGCTAGGCCTGAGATCTAGAATGGCAGAGTACATGTACAAGGCAAACAGGAAACTGGAGGCCAGCCAGGAGCTCATGAAGCACTGGTATGATCAAAAGGCTACTATGCCTGAGTATACTCCAGGACAATTGGTGTGGGTGTTGGAGCCTGTGGGTCCCAGGGCCCTCCATGACAAGTGGAGTGGGCCCTATCCAATCTTAGAAAAGAAGGGTGAGGTTACCTATTTGGTTGACCTTGGCACCCCCAGGAACCCTCATAGGGTCCTGCATGTGAATAGATTGAAACCCCACCATGACAGGGCAGACGTGAGCATGTTACTGGTCACTGATGAGGGTGTGGAGGAGGAAACTGAGCCTGTGCCCGACCTCCTCTCCACTAATGTGCAAGATGGGTCAGTGGAGGGCGTGATACTCTCTTCAAAGTTGACAGACCAGCAGCACAGAGACTGTAAGCAAGTGCTGGAGCAGTTTGCTGGCCTGTTCTCTTTGACCTTGGGCCTCACTGAGTGGTGTGTGCACCACATTGACACTGGTGACAGCCTACCTGTCAAAAATAAACTGTACAGGTTGTCTGACCATGTCAGAGCCAGCATTAAAGCTGAGGTTGCTAAGATGCTGGAATTGGGGGTAATTGAACCGTCTGAGAGTCCATGGGCCAGTCCAGTGGTGCTGGTGCCTAAACCTAATCCTCAGGGGGGACCCAAGGAGTTAAGGATCTGTGTGGACTACAGAGGATTGAATGCAGTCAAAAAGACTGACGCTCACCCTATACCTAGAGCTGTTAAGCTCATTGATAGGTTAGGGGCTGCAAAGTACCCGAGTACTTTTGATTTGACTTCAGGTTACTGGCGGATTGCCCTCACTGATGGAGCAAAGGAGAGGTCAGCATTCTCCACACCAGAGGGACATTATAAGTTCAAGGTAAATCCCTTTGGATTAAAGAATGCACCTGCCACCTTCCAAAGGGTGGTGTCTGGGTTGGAACAGTTCAGTGCAGCTTACCTGGATGATATAGCTGTATACAGTTCTACCTGGGGGGATCACTTAAGCCACCTAAGGGAAGTGCTTCAGGCCATGCAGCAGGCAGGCCTGACTATTAAGGCAAGCAAGTGCCAAATAGGGCAGAGTTCTGTGGTGTACCTGGGCCACCTGGTAGTTGGGGGCCATGTACAGCCTCTCCAAGCTAAAATCCAAACTATTTTGGATTGGACAGCTCCTGTTACCCAGACTCAGGTCAGGGCATTCCTTGGACTGACAGGGTACTATAGAAGGTTTGTTCAAAATTATGGGACCATTGTGGGGCCCCTAACAGAAGTCACTTCTAAAAGAGGCCCAAGAAGGTGGCTTGGACCCCAGAGTGTCAGAAGGCCTTTGACACTCTGAAAGCTGCTATGTGTTCAGCACCAGTGCTACTGGCCCCTGACTACACAAAAGAATTTGTGGTTCAGACAGATGCTTCAGAGCAAGGGATTGGGACAGTGTTGTCACAGCTTAATGAAGAGGGCCTTGATCAGCCATATGCCTATATTAGCAGGAGGCTTCTTCCCAGAGAGCAGAGGTGGAGTGCCATTGAGAGAGAGGCTTTTGCTGTGGTTTGGTCCCTGAAAAAGTTGAGACCATATTTGTTTGGGACTCACTTTCGTGTTCAAACTGACCACAGGCCTCTCAGATGGCTCATGCAGATGAGAGGGGAGAATCCCAAGCTGTTAAGGTGGTCCATTTCCCTACAGGGAATGGACTTTACAGTGGAACACAGACCTGGGGTTGCCCATGCAAAAGCAGATGGACTTTCCAGGTTTTTCCACTTAGCTGATGAGGACTAACAGGGTGTAGGTTAGTACCCCATCACCTTTCGTTGGGGGGGAGGGCTATGTTGCAAAGTCAACCTGTGTCCTGGGCACCCCCCAACTTTTTGCTGATTGATACTGGTGGTAACTGACCCTGGGCTCTGCCTAACCAGGCCCAGGGCCAGTGCAATGCTGAAAGAGACACATTAGAATACAGTTAAAACACCTACATACACTAAGGTACACAATGGTATGGTGGGGTACCCCTGTGATTGGCATGACCTACCCCATAAGCCCTAGTATATATTAGGGCGGGGGGATTGAAACTACCTAGAAGTCCCTAGTACCCTAGGGCATGGCAGTTTAGGGGCTGGCAGCTCTTTTTGCACTTGCATGTGTGCACTGCTGAAGCCTGAGGTCAGTTTAAAAGCAGCCCTGGGTGCCAGGACTGCTTTTAAAAAGTAAATTGTGCCCAAACTCGACTTTGGGGTTTGGGGCACTTAAAAATGGATAACCTACAATGGTTTGGCATATTAGGGACCCCCAGGGTCTCCCCTAGGTATCCCAGGGGTGGGGGGTCAGGTATTTATAAGGTACACCCTTATAAAATGAGTTTTTATATGCCTGGGTAAAGTGAAATTTCACATTTCACTCCCCCCATAGTGGTAAAGTGTTGCCCAAATTCGACTTTGATGCTAGGAGCACTGTGAAGTGAGGATCTGCAATATTTTTACAGATTCAGAACCCCTAAAGTCTCCCCTGGTAGTCCAATGGGGTGGGGGTCCTGTAGATATAAGCAAAGTACTTATAAAATATGTTTTTGTAAGTCCTGGTGCTGGAAAAATGGCCCAAGTCATTTTTCCCATTGCAAATCCCCTGTTACATAGGTTAACATGGTAGAAAGTTATTAACTAATAACTCTTGATAGGAGAGGGCTAGAGGTGCCATTCAAAGACTTCTCTGAATGGTATTAATAAATTCAAAAATATGATATTGTTGAATTTCTCCTACAGTGTACATACAAGAAGTTATAAGATGTTCTTGTTTGTAAGTCCAGATTCAGCCTTCCAGTGGTCTGCCCTGATTGGTCAGGGTTAAGTGGATTAGCCAGGCTGCCTTGAAGAGGCGATAAAGAGCCCCTGGGGTCAACCAGCTCTGCTGGCAGGGCAGTGTGCTGTTCCAAAGGAATGCCAGGCCAGGGGGAGGAGTCATAAACTATGTGCTTCAAAGAGAAGAGCAGAGACCAGTGTCATTTACAACTTTGAACTTCCCACCTTAGGCAGCTGGTAGGATTAAGGAAGGTATGAGCAGATGCAGGGGGAGAGTCTAAGTAAATTAGCCATCCCAGGGGTGTGTTTAGCCAGCTCTTGCCTCCTTGCTGGAAAATCTGACATTATGGATTTGGAAGATTTGATGCACTCTGGGACAAAATAATGCCACGCTCTACAGGAAGTGGTCATATGTTTGAGGGGTTACCCTGCTCCCACTGGTCAGGAGTGACCTCCTGTCTGACCCAGAGAACACGGAATAAGTAACTGAGAGGGGCAGAGCCCCCCAGATCTGCTGCTTGAAACTTACTGAAGCAAGACATTGCCAAGCTGAGAAATTTTGCTGTGCAAAGATTTCTAAGGCCTGACCTCTGAAGACTGCACCATCTGAAACTACAGCCCTGTGGATTATCTTGCTGAAAAGGAACTAAAGAGTGGACTCCCTGAAAGCTACAGGTTAAAAGAGCTCATCTGGACCATCACCAACTAAATCTGCACCTTGGAGAACTACCAGTGGATTTGTAAGGGTGACGTCCAAGTGGATTGTGGGAACTGAAGTCCTCAACTTTCAAGGACCATCTTGGAGCTTCCAGACCCTTGGAGTGAGTTTGAGACACTTTGGGACCCTTTGAGGAACTTCAGGAAGAAGTTCAAGAAGTTTGGAGAACTTTGGAGGAACTTTGAAAAAAAGCTCCATAGAGGGACCGACCCAACCTGGTGAGCCAAGCCGCCTGCCTTCAAACGCGAGCCGGCCAAGCCACCCACGTTCGTCCCGCTAAAAGCTCCGTCGGTCCAACTTCCAGAGTTTGACCGGGACTAGAAGAAATCTGAAGCCGGCGAACCCTCACCGGATCCGGCTACATGAAGAGCATCGAGAGACCCCGCGAGAAAAAGCTCCAGAAAAGTTTCTAAGTCCGCTCGTAGAAAAGGTGACCGGGAGCAACCGCGAGAGCCAAGCCGCCTACCTTCCATCGCATGTCGGCCTGAGCTCCTGGGTTGCCCCGCTGAAGCGCTAAAGAAAAAGTTTCTAAGTCTGCTCCAGGGAAGTTGACCGGGAGCTCGTCGAAAGGCAATCCGGCGAACCCTCACCGGATCCGGACTGGCTGGGAGCTTCGAGGGACCTCGGGGAGAAAAGCTCCAGAAAAGTTTCTAAGTGTGAAGGTAGAAACTAAGACCGGGACCTGCTGCGAGCTGTAGCCGCTCCATCGCGGTCGGCCTGAAACTTTGACTTTGACCCGGTCTATCGTGAGCAGGTATCCCAATATGGTGCTATAATCTTCTAAGTGCTATATTTTGCTAAATTTGTGAAAATTCATATCTCCGGTTCCCTACATTGGATTTTTGTCGTTTTGGTGTCATTTTAAAGATAAAAATATTTTCCATTTTTATAAATTGGTGTTGGATTTTTATTATGTGTTGTGTCTTAATTATTGACTGAATTGGTGTTTTTAAATGCTTTACATACCTGTCTTTGAAGTTAAGCCTGTCTGCTCGCAGCCACGTTACCAAGGGTTGAGCATGGGAATAATTTTTTAAGACCTATGATGAGTCCTATCATGTGTTAGTGGCCTTATTGCCAGTGGCAGACCTACATTTGCCCCTACCAATAATCCACTTTCCAACACAGTCATTTTCTTCCCTGCACCCAGATGTGAGGGACTGCTTAGCATCTCTTTTTATGTAAATATTGAAGGATGCATAACTGATCCCCACTTTCTCCTCTGAGTGTAAGTGGACGGCATGTATAGTGCTTGGGTGCATGAGGGGTGGGATAAGCCTTCTTTTGGGTTCCCTTTCATATATGTAGCTTCATACGATTTAGCGATACCAAGAGTTGTTGTCTCTAACCTTCATGCCATTCATCACCCGTGCTACTCTCTATTCTCCCTCCCTGCAAGAACCATTGTAAAGCAGGAGATTCTGTAACTGTTTCTAATACAGGTATCTCTGAACAAGCAGAAAGATTTGTGTTTATCTTTGCTAAAAAGTCCTCCCAGGAGGTCGGCCTATGGCTCAGTGGTGCAACACATAAACAGAAAACTGTGGCCAAGAGCACACCCCTATACCCCTATGTGAAAGGGAGGACTGCCTACCTTTACCTCACATCCTGTGTCCTGAGACTGAGAAATAAGCTGCCTGCAACCAACCTTGATTGGCTGGACGGCTCTCTTGCTCTAATCAACAAAATACAGTGGATCTTATAGGCTGCCAGCTATCCTCAAGAAAACCACAGCACCAGTGCACTTTTCAGAGCTGGTTGCTGGTCCTGGGGCTCCTCTCTTACATGTTACTTCTTTATGTTGTTTTATATAGATTAGCATCTCTTTTATTTTGTGTGTTCTAACTTTTAATAAATAAGGGGGATTTCGAATGTATTACTGAAAGGCTCCATGAAATCCCTTGATAGAATAATTTAATGAGTGGATATTAATGTTGGAGATTTTATTAGAAATGTAGCTCTTACTCACAATTATATGAATGATTTAAATGTAACACACAATTTTATGTAACCATGATTTATTCTGCTTAATATTTCATACATGTATTAATTTTGAATGTGCGTGCACATATATTCACTGTCAGAGTGCACTCTAACTGCAGTGTAACCAAAGACACTAAGCTTCTGAATATCAATGTTTACATTTCATCTGAGAATTGTTATGTTTGAATGTTCTCCCCTCTGCAGGTGCAGATACAAGGCTTCCTTAGTTACAGCAAGGAAATGTTTGTTTGTAGCAATTGTAAGGTACGGGGAGAATTTCTTGGCAAGAAGAAGACGTGTTTACGAGGTGGGAGATGAGTTGTCACGCTCAAGGACAATCGAATGTGCCACATTGAGGGTGTGGGAGAAGAGCCGGATGTTGGAAATTTCTACCTATGAGGATGACAATGTACTGAAAAGTGAGGACGTTGGTCACCTTTAATGCTTTGTGTGCTAATAGTTGATGTATTGTTAGTTAGAGAGCAGAGCCCTTTAGGATTTCACGAGGTGCAGAACTCTGATGTGAATCCTCTCACTGTGTAGCTTCATGCTATACTCAGTAGACTTGGAGTACTTTACAAAAGGCTCCATCATACAGACACCTGTTCGTTGCTTCCCATAGCTTACTAGGGCTTTCCGAAGTTAGAACAGAGTTGGATAATTCAGATTTTATCAGAAATACTAATGACTAGGCAGGAGGATTGAATTCTGCAAATAAGCCTCTAGATTCTTTTTCTCGTCTTTTGTATTGCAGCCACCAAGTTTTTGGCGCGTTTCTCATTGTTTAGTCTGAATATTATTAGGAGGTTCTGCTTCATTCTTGTGGTACTATATTTCTATAATATGCTTCTGAGACTCTTTTACATCAGTTTGTTTTTGAGTCTGTAATAAAAACCATTTAACTTTCTTTAGTAGACTTAGCCTTATTGTGTGACTACTAATTTGTTACCCTGTTATTGGATTTTGCAACTTATGTTTACTTTCTCTTACCTCTCATGCAACTAATAAAGGTCCACTGACCAAGGAGAGGAAAACAGTGTCAGGAATAGAGTGTTCTCATTGCCATGTAACTCAGTGGTGGCCGGCATGGGTCGCGGGTGGCAGGGCAGGCGTGGGGGCCGAATATGGAAAAAGAAACGTACCTTGCCACCGGGCCCCGCGTCTCTGCTCCTGCTCTCCTCAAGGAACAGGAGCTCCCACTGACCAATCACAATTCTGCAAAGCAGCGTTGTGTTTGGTAAGCACCCAGGCTCCCCTGACCAATCACAATGCTGCAATGCAGCGTTGTGATTGGTTTTGAGCGTCCTGGTTCGCCGCTCAACCAAGGAATGGGGCCTGGGGCATGTTCTCCATGCAGGCTGAAATGCAGCCTGCATGGAGAACGGGGAAAGTGCGCATGACTGGTTTGGGAGGCCCGAGACTGCCGACCAAACAGTCATTGTGCACTTAGGAGTGGGCAAACCACTCCTCCCCTGCCCTGCTCTGACAGCAGAGCAGCCCCGCCCGCAAAGCAGCACAAAGCATAAAATTATAATAACACAAATTTATTATCAGTTTTTGTCTCTACTATGCATGCACTGCTTAAAAGCAATGGGGTGAAGCTCCTCCACCATAGTGGAGGAGCCGCCACTGATGTAATTGTGGAACAGCTCAACTTTTAAATTATTGATTCCCTCTAAAACTATAGGGGCAGCCTTAAACCTCATCGGTCAGTTGGTTGCAAACCAACTGCCACTGTTTCTGCATATAAGTTGAGCCCTTTGGATTATTAAAAGTTCAGATTTTAACTTAGAAGTGGATGCCCTTGTGGAAGATAGGCCTGAACCGCACATATGAAACACTCCCTTGAAGTAATAGGAAATATTCCCCAGGACCGACAAAACTTTGTTAACTTGCAGCTACTTGAGGAAGAGAAGCCGGTAGATGCCTGGAGTGTACAGAGCCCGTATTACTGAGCCCAGCGCCAGAGATGAGGTACCCAGTGAGCCGCTATCGGGAGCTTTGAGAATACTGAGAACCCATACCCGAGACTGCTTCCGAGTGTGACAGAAGAGTATGCCTGCAGTGTCACAATGAGGTGTAGGACAAAGGTGGCAAACCCTAGGGACGGGCCACTATACTTTTTTTTTGTTAAATGACAGTTTTCAAAATGAATATAGAAACAGTCATGCCTCCTCCCAACCTGGCAACAATGCCAAAACTGAATTAAGAGGCAAGTCAGTTATCCCAAGGAACCATCTGTGTGGTCTGGGTTATTAAAGATGGGAAACATTACAGTTTAATTAATCAAACACATAAAAAAGTTTTATACAGCATATATCTTGCCCACAATTATTTCAAGGTACTCTTCTATGTCAAAATAAAGAAAAAGGAGGCAAAGTGAAATTAGACAATTGCCTAGGATCACACAATTTGGTCAAGTGGAGAAGCCATGATTAATGCCAGGTTTCATGGTTTCACATAGTGCAATTCTGATTCATTCCAATTCAATAACTAAGTTACTTCCTTTTTACACTTGACTCTTCCAAGGTAGTGATAGCAAGCAGAGAAGGCTGACCCAAAGGTGCGGTAGAGGGATTGCGACTCGGATACAGCATGGCAAAAAGCCCCACTGCCACTGTGCTGGCATCAATGCGGCCCTTGGGTACACCACAGACCTTACTATGTGGCCCCTGGGAAAATGTTTGTGAGTACCTATGCCCTTGGGGCTTTCCCAAACGCCCCCCTCCTAAGTGTATCCTGCGTCAAGTTTCCCCGCTCTGCATTCTGATGCTACTCTTAACCTCGATTTCGTTAATGGTGGCTATTACGACTGAAATCTCATTTATCCATCCTAACTGTGACCCGTTCCAACTCCTGACCCATTCTTCTAGAAATATACAGAATCCCACCAGCTGTGCACACATAGAAATGCCAGTTGTCTGCTGATAGTTATATGTTTGCGCCTTTGTTTTAAACTGCATAAACAGCTATATTTACCGCCTCCCTGTGTCACCTGAGCGGTCGATTCACACCTGCCTTCATTCAAACACCATTCAGATATCTAAAAGTCTGGCTAATTTAGGGCAGAGTCAGACAGATTTGCAGCTCAAACCGTGGAATGGCTCGAGCGTAGAGTCAGTCACGCTAAGGCGTGGCTAAGGGGGAGTCAGGCGCCATCCATGCTGTGATGTAGTAACTGTACAATACCGTTCACAGATTGCTTTGTACATAAAGGACGCCAGACTCATGCTGAGCTTGGATGGGCGAGTGTGTTTCCATGTACAGCGTACAACATGCGATTGGCGCACTATATTCCAACTAAGTGTAAAGCTGGATTCTGCTGCTGTAAAAGGCGATGGGTTTGTAGAACAAGAGCCCGAAGGACCTGCAGGATTCTGACGCGGCCTACCGATGGACTACAGAGCTGCCCAGACTGGCGAGCTCAGAAGCCATGCATGACCATCCATTGCTTGGCCTCCCTGCTGCAGTGCAGAGCTTGTTGAGATGGTGGTTTGGGGGATAGAATGAGAGGCAGATGATGCCCCTGGTTCTGTAATGAATCTGATAACATTTACAGTCACACCCTAAAGGGAAAGGGGGATAAAAATAGTGCCCTGTTCATCCCAGCCAGTCAAAGAGTGGTAGAGCTGGACAGATGTCAGGCAGGAGTCAGTCTGACGGTAGCAGGACTCCACAGTGATAGTCGTACTTTCAGTGAGTTTGGTAAATTCAGATCTAAGTAAGGTCTCTGAAAGGCCTCTGGAATCAGTAATCTTTCGGACATGTGACTTCGAAAGAAGGGTAGCGCAGGTATCATCTTGACCCTTGGCAGAAGGAAGGTTCTCTTAATTTGCTCGCTCCAATCAAACTTAGGTCAGTGTCCATGTCATGAGTGATAGAGCCAGTGCTGAAGTGGGCGGCGACCTCCTAAACAAGCATTTGCAATGCAATAGGTCTCGCATTTTAGAAACTTTGACCTATAGGTATTGTAAATGACAATGCCTTTAATTATTGCAGGTTTTTTAAACACATAAATAAAAGGCATTGTCATTTACAATGCCAATAGCTCAAAATCTCGCAATTGTGAGACCTATTGCATTGGAAATGCTTGTTTTGTTTTCTTTTAAGTAAACGGCATCGCAGCATTCCTTTCCCCATAGACATCACTTGGTCAAAGTGCACCCGGATCACCATTTATTTTGTATTCCCTCTACACTCCGCCACTCTGCTCCTTAATCTGTTTTGATTGTCAAGCAGTAAATGTGAAACTTAAAGTTCGGACTGGAACATATCCGATCAGCATTTCCATTTGAGATACAAATACATAAAAAAACACATGGACGCCCCTTCGCTCTTTTACTCAAGCACAATATTTTTTTAAACAACTTAAAACTGGAGTATTCTCTTGGATGGGACACCGTCCGTTCCAGTGGTGTACATTAGGCATTTCTAAGACTCCTGCTTAATAAACTGACAGCCTGACAAGTTAGAGGCAAGAAAAACAACCCCTCCCCCACCAAAGGTCAAATCTGTTTTGTTCCCAGTTGGGACAAAACCTGCTCTGTCGGGAGAGGCAAGCATGGCATAGAAACATGCAAGGTGCTCAGGAGACTGCCCAAGCTGCGTACCCATGTGTCAAATTATGTTATTTACGTGTGTGCTGTTTGTTATGTACTTTTTTCAAAAATATTTTGCCAATCATTCCAATAAAGAAGTTTCAGAGAAAAAGGAAAACATTTCCACCTTTCACTCGCTATGCTACTTCCCGCATTATTTACTTAATAGATCATGAATGACTTGAAAAGGGTTTGGAACAAGAAAGCACCGTCAATTTGACCATATACAGAACAAAATATGAATGCGCTGGATGTTGCGGGAAAGCATGTTGTGCCTGCAGTAGGAGAAACGCATTAAAGAAAATAGTGCTTACAGACTAAATAAGACGTACCTATTGTGTAACAACCGAAGTAAAAGGTCCAGTCCTCATGGGAGGTCACAAATGAAGACAAGGCGGTACTAAGGAGGGACTAACAAGCCTATTAATGAATCAGAAGCCAGCATTTACGAAGGACACTCACACAAGCCAATGACAAATATGGTCGGAGAGTGGGCGGGGCTTCAAGTCCATACTCCAATACAGCATGCCTTGCAGAGCAGCGCATGCGCTGCCCAAGCTCGACCTAAAAACTTTTGGGTACCTGCACTTAATTTTTTTTTTTTTTAAATTACGCACTGATGTCCATGCATTTCAGGGGAATGTGAAAGAGGACGAGGCGAGGGGTCAGGCGGAGTGGGCAGGAGAGAGCCAGTTGGCGTGGGTTCTTTGCAGACTGCCAACATGTAGAAGCCACTCACAGTTTCCAGCTACGAGAAATACCTGCTGAAACCTAAGTAATTTAAGGCTAAAAAAAATTCACCAAGTTGCAATTTGATGCACTTGACGATTTCACACAATCCCAGCAGTGGTCTGTCTTCTAATGGACTAATTCCCGTGGTGTCCATGCAGTTTATGCAATAGCAGTGAAGCTACATCTTTACGTTAGGCCAGATGTGGGAAATCACGCAGAGGGCTGCTAATGAAATCTGTTCCGGCGGGCTCCACAGTAGGCATGCACTTAGTTGAAAGTATGGTGCTTATTTCTGTATTAAAAATGTGTTAACACCCGCGGATTCTTGGGCCACCTTTCCAGACTGAGCGCAGAACTTTCAAGAAAAGCATCTTTAACAACTGGTGAAGTCATTTCAGAAGGGGTTTGAGGCCATCTCGAAAGTTTTACAGGCATAGTAAGAGAGATTCGAACGACATAATATATGTGCCTTTTGTACAAAAAAATTACCTTGCATGTAGGGCTCCCAATATTTGATGTCTTTGCTGCAGTACACTCCGTCATTGCTTGGAATTTGAGTTTTTGGTAGCTAGACCTGAGACTATTCTCCTGAATATTCTTGGAGGAGAGCCATTCTAGTTACAATTTTAAAGGAGTCAAGAAATACTAATATATTAACTCCTTTTGACCAGGATATGAGGAAGACAAGGCTAATGACGAGGGTCACCAGGAATTTACATCCAGGCAACCGATGGGAGGCTGTATAAAGGGGTATATCGGAAAATTACGTCCTCCCCGCAAAATGTTTAAAGTGGCATAGGGGAAATCGTGGCTAGAGAAAAGCCCAAGACAGATAAAAGACACATGACTGCATGGGACATATGTCACGACTCTGTTGTACACATTATTAGCTTCATCTTGAGTGTTGTGTACACCCTGGAGTCCATACCACCTCACTAGAGACACTACAGACACGGGCTAAGAAAACGACACGAGTTTTAATTTCCCAACCAGAGAGGTCCCAAAATCGGAACAAAAGTACAGCTAAGGAACGCAGAGAGTGAAAGGGTACGAGGGGACTTTGAGTTTCCTTGAGGGAGTTAACAGGTTTTGAAATGGAAGCATTTCTCAGCAGAGCGTCAGAAGTAAACGAGCACAAACAAGGACTCTGCGGGGGGGCCCTCGAAAGTAACAAAGGACGTTTTGTTCACTGAAAGTGTGGTGAAAGCGGGGGCGTGGCCAAGCCGTCAACCGACATGGCCGCACGGCGCTGAAGCTCCGGCCGCTGATGCCCACATGCGACACTTAACGCTGTGTTGAGCCCAAAATCAGCGTGAAAACTGTCACCGGACGCCCTATGAACCGGCGGGGCATGTCCCTAGAGCCAGAGCCTGCGGGGGCGCCGCAGCATTGACTGCATTCCTTCACCGCTCGGGAGTGAGGGCGGCCCGGCCTGCTTCGTACTGGAGACCTGATCGGCAGGATAATTACCGGAGCCCGCGGCTTCTGCCGTCCCTCGGGCCCTGAGGCCTTGACTGTCTGGGGGCATCCCAGCTGACACCTCCGCATCACAACCAGGGGCCTGCGACGACAACCCACCTGAAACCAGTGCGCGCCCGGTGAGTGGGGACGGGGGGGGCTCGGGGATCGGGCCTACCCCGGGGGGCTCTTCACTGTTCCAGGCGCTCATCCCCCGTGCTGCGATTCCGGTCCCAGGGCACCCTGGTTGCCTCCCCACCGCTCCCCCACCCTGAAGCTCCACTCGCCAGAAAACCAGGATTAGAAACCACCTACCACGTGGCACTGGGCACCACACCTCGGCAGGCGCACCGTTCCATCAACTGCAGGGGGCCCCTCTCGGTGGAAGCAATTGGGCGTGGGGACCCTAAACAAGGGAGACTGACCTTTGACAGACCGGCCGACTCAGGCCGCACCTCCCACTCGCTGGATCGTGAGAGCACCTCGGGTGCGACGGACCGTCAGTCGACTGGGGAGGGGATGTCGGCCATCTTGGCAGAACTCCGTGCGTGGTTCCGCAGCCTTGATGACCGGCTGGACACCCTAGCCACCAGGCTGGATAGAATGGGGGAGCGCATCGACAGCCACCATACCCGGCTTGGTGAAGCCGAGCAGCGCCTATCAGACCAGGAAGACCGGAACCGAGACGTGGCACGTAGACTGGAGCGCGCAGAGCACCTCTTGAAATCTGTCGCCATCAAAAACGAGGATTTGGAGGCCCGGTCCCGAAGAAACAACGTACGTATAGCGGGACTTGCGGAAAGTACCAACATGGGCCGGCCAGAAACCTTCGTCGAGGGACTGCTAAAAGACCTTTTTGGTGCTGAACACTTTTCCGCCACGTTCGTCGTGGAGAGGGCCCATCGGTCCCTGGGCCCACGCCCGCCGCCAGGTCATTCACAGCGTCCCATTGTGGCGCGTCTCTTAAATTACAGGGACAGGGATACAATCCTCCGCCTGGCGAGAGAGGCCGCCCCAGTGAACCATCAGGGAGCGGTCCTCTCATTTTACCCGGACCATACACTGGTTGTTCAGGAGGCCCGACGGAAGTTCACGGAAGCAAAACGACAACTCCACATCCTGGATTTGAAGTATGCGATGCTCTATCCTGCACGACTCAGGGTGCTGGTGGACGGTAGGCCTCGTTTCTTTGACAATGCCCCGGATGTCTTGGTCTTCTGCAAACAACGTGTGGCCGAGTCCCGTCGAAGTCCTGCCCGGTCCTACCGGCACTCCTCTCCGGACAATAATCTGGCCCCCAGTGCCGAACTCTTCACGTCAGACTGACACTCTGCTGCTAGTTACACTGGTTCTTGATCCCGGCCTGGCCAATGGCCTCTGGTAACTTTGTCCTATATTAGCCACTCTCTTACCCTTTTACACGGGTGTTTCATGTTCCCATGGCCTTAATTGTTTTCCTTTGTCTGGCCACATTATGACTACTTTAAATTTGGGTGGTGTGTTTCCCCTACTGTTGATTACACGCATGTTTGCATTCTGGTGGACTCACCATTTAGTTGATCGTTCGAGATTCCAGTGTAGGGGCCTCTTCCGAAATGGGTGTTACAATACTTGTTTTTCAATGATGTGGACACCGGCTGTCCGAGGCATTGCCTCCCCCCCCCGGATGATTCCACATACCTTTCTTATGGGATTTGTTGTTGGTGTGATGTTGTGGGTTTCTGTGGGGAGGGATCTGATTCTCGGGGCCTCCGGGCTCAGGTGTGGGTGGTGGGTGGGTGCCAGGGGGCAGTGGGTTTTGTGGGGTGTTTTGTGTCTTTGTATATTGGTTTATTGTGTTTTTCAGTCGGTAATGCTTTTTGGTGGATTCCGCGCTCCCCTCGCCACTGTGCGGCTGTTGATATTCACACTATGTCTACCTCTCTCTAAGCCATGGCGGTAGCCCCATCAGTGAATGTTAGTCTGCTCACATGGAATGTCAGGGGGCTTAATAACCCGAGGAAATGTAAGCTGGCACTGGCATATTTGAAACGTCACGCAGTAAAGATAGCCTTTTTACAGGAGACCCATCTTCCACCCCAAGCTCCCCCCCTTCTCCTCCTCCTGGGGTTCCAATAGATTTTTTTCCAGTTTCAGTACTTACTCACGGGGGTCTGCACGTTAATACATAGCTCCCTTCCTTTCACCCTACTACATAAGGCGGAAGACCCTCATGGGCGCTATCTGTTAGTTAAAGGCACATTGCTGGGCCAAACGATATTACTTTTAAACGCTTATGCCCCGAACACTGACGACCCAGACTTCTTTACTAATCTACACACCCTTCTCTGTCGACATGATTACGACGTCCTCTTTCTAGGTGGGGACCTCAATATTTGGCTTAATCACGCTCTCTATTCCTCCAACCCACAGGCTACACCGAAGATCCGTTCTCTTACGGTGCTTAACGACCTGATTTGCTCCTTGGGCCTAAGGGACACCTGGCGACGGCATCACCCATCGGTCCCTGGCTATACCTTTTACTCGGCACCTCACTCAACGCACACGCGTATAGACTACATTTTCGCCACAGCGGCGGGTTGCCGGTGGGTTGAGGGGGTGGAATTTCTACCTCGAACTCTATCCGATCACTCCCCCCTTATACTACGTCTGGTGATCCCACATTCGGCGGGATGGGAGCGACGGTGGTCTTTCCCGGCCTCGGCTCTTCTCGATGAGGTATTCCGTGCGGAGGTTCAGGAGGCCATTACGGAGTACTTCGCCCTGAACACCGGATCGGTGCCGCACTACTCCACCCTCTGGGACGCTTTTAAGGCGTTTATACGGGGAGTTATTATTTCCAAGCAGGCCGGGGTGTTGCGATCGATCCGGGGCAGCCTTGCCAAGGTAGAGGCTGAATTGGCTCTTCTGGACGAATCATCTCCCGACCCGTTAGTGCAAACCAAGCGTAATGCACTACTACTAGACTTCAACGACCACGCTGACAGGGAGGCGAATCTACTCGGCAAATACCACTTGGCGAAGAGCTATGGCGAGGGCGAACGCCCTGGCAGGACACTGGCCCGTCTGGTAAGTCCCCCAAAAGGGGCTGGCCATATCACGTCCATTGACCGTGGGGACGGGACCACTGCCACGTCTGACTCAGACATTGTGGCGGAGCTGGTGACCTACTATAGCTCTCTCTATTCCACCACATTACCTAGCAACTTTTCGCAACATCTGGCATATCTGGAGGAGGTAGCCATGGTTTGGTTGACGAAGGGCCAAGCTGAATTTCTGGCACATCCCTTCACGGTTGACGAAATCTCGCTGGCTATTGACGAACTCTCGGGCTCCAAGGCACTGGGCCTTGACGGCCTTACTGGAGCATTCTACAAAGCATATAAAGAGAGCTTGGCACCTCAACTCTTGGAGGTGTTTGCTGAGGCGTTAGAGTCAGACACACTCCCCCACACCATGCGTGAGGCGGCCATCTCCCTGTTACTTAAACCGGGCAAGGACCCTACACAATGCTCGTCCTACCGTCCGATATCGCTCATAAATTTTGATAACAAGATTCTGGCCAAAACGCTCTCTTCGCGTCTCTCGTTGTTAATGGATCAAATCCTCTCTCCGGTACAGTCTGGGTTCATACCGCATAGATCTACCGCTCTCAATCTTCACACGGTCTTCTCTGTCATTAACCGTTTTGAGTCCACCACGCCGGCTGCAGTTGCGTTACTAGACGCAGAAAAGGCCTTTGATTCCCTCGAATGGCCCTTCCTTATGGCAACGCTCCGTAAACTTGGCCTCCCTTTCAATTTTATATCTCTTATTGCCCTCCTGTATTCTTCCCCTACAGCCCGCCTGCTGGTTAATGGGTCCTTGTCTCCTCTTATTCCCATCACCCGTGCCGTGGTACACGTCAGGGGTGCCCATTGTCCCCACTCCTATTTATTATCGCGATGGACCCTCTGGTCCGTCACCTTCAGGAAAAGCACTTGTTCCGTGGCCTACAATTCCCAGCCGGCCCGCTCTTGATGTCCCTGTATGCGGACGACGTCTTGCTTTTCATACGCCATCCACAAACCAATCTCCAGCCGCTAATTGACGAAATCGAACGCTTTGGTTCCGTTTCAGGTCTTAAGATCAACTGGGGGAAGTCGGTGTTGTTCCCCATCACTGACGCGGCAGCAGCGGACGAGGCGGAGTACCCCCTGCGAGTAGACCGAGAGACCACCAAATACCTTGGGGTACAATTGCACAGAGATAAGGGCCAGGTCATACAGCTGAATTATGGACCTGCTATTGATCAACTTACCTCGCAAATAGATAGGTAGATACAACTGCCTCTCTCTATGGCCGGCCGTATCGCCCTCATAAAAATGAAAGTACTACCCCGATTCCTTTATTATTTTCGTACTATACCCATCCCACTCACTAATGCGTTTTTTACCCACTTATGTAGTCTCCTTAGCCGACTGGTGTGGGCAGGCCGTAGACCGCGGGTGGCTTGGGACACCCTTACCCTCCCATATGCCCGGGGAGGATTCGCGGTCCCGGACTCACGATTGTATTTTCTGGTGGCACAGGCACAATTTGCTCATCACTGGTTTCATCCCGACGCCAGAATCCCTTACACAAAAACAGACAGGGAGTTAGCTGCTCCGACTCCCTTGGCGTCCCTACTCCCAAAGGGAGTCCCCCTTGATGCACATGACATTCAACCTCTGGCCACTACGTGCTGGGCTTGGCGCAAATTAAATCGATTATACGGGTCTGGTCCCCTTTACTCGCCCACGCTCCCACTCGCCAATAACCTCTTTTTGCCTCTAACTACTGATAGAGGGGTGCTTGCCACTTTCAATAAACTGGGGCTTGACACTTTCGGATCCTTATTCCCGGATGGTCCGATCTAACACAACTCCCTGGGCTCACCGGCGTGGACTCTCTTAATGTGGCCCGTCTTCAGGGGACGCTCCGCACTACATTTTCCACTTATCCTGCCCCTTACGAAGACTTCCCCCCGCTCACCCTCCTCATAGCCGATAACACAGGATCACATTTGCTCACAAAACTATATAAGGCGTGCATGGCACTCAGGACGGGGCGGGACAGCGGGGCCCGACAATGGTGGGAGACCGATATAGGACGTCCACTAACCGACAAAGAATGGGCCTACTGCTTAGAGCAAACCCACAGGGTGTCCCCAAATCACAGGCACAAGTTGCTCCATTTTAAATTCATTCATAGAATTTATGTGACCCCTGCCCAACTGGCCAAATTTGACCCTTCTAAGCCTGCGACTTGCCCCAAATGCAACGCCCTGAATGCCGACTTTGCTCACATGTCCTGGTCTTGCCCCCACATTCTCCCCCCACATTCTCCCATATAGGCTGGAAGTATTTGCTGTGCTAGCTCAAGTAATAGAAACGCCTCTGGTACCTTCTCCGGAGATGGGACTGCTTGGGATGGTTCAACGACAAACTGTTACAGGTGCTTTACAGTGATTGCCTTATTACTGGCAAAACGCGAGATAGCCACTCTTTAGGGAGCCAAGACTCGCCCAACCAGGGCAGCCTGGCTCTGGAGTATGGCGTATTGCAGTGTCCAGTCTGAGATATACGCTTCACTCCAGCCTCCAACCTCCAGGCCCCGTGACATCTGGTGCGTCTATCGCACATACCTACAGCGCACGCTTCACTCATCACAGGCTGCTCCCACACCGCCAGCCCCCCCACTTGTTGAGCAGACTATAGTAGGATCTCCAAGTGCACCTGCTAGATCACTGCTCCCCTAAATGCATCTTTCATGGCTACTGGTATTCTATCGCAGTTGCACTATCAACTCCGCCACAGGTATGAGATTGCTACTTCGTACAATGTTGTTTATGGAATCCACCTCATTCATCGAGTCACAAGTTGTATATCTTTTCTTTTGCTTCTTATACGTAAACTTATAATTTGTTTCTGATTTTATAAGGTATACTTATCCCTCAACACTCCTTTAACGCTTTCTGAATTGTTTTATTCCCTATTGCATTCCATAATGTGCAGCATTGCTATCCTGTCTTTTTTTTAAAATTTGATGTAAGTGATGTCTTTGTAATGTTTTGTCACATTTCTTATCTCTCAATAAAAAAAAAAAAAAAAAAGTGTGGTGAAAGCCTGAAACACTCTGACTTTCCCAGATCTTGAAGTTGCAAGGGAAACCTAGCAGAATCAAAAAGGACACTACATGTCCTCGCTGCTGATCAGGAGATTGAAGTCCTAGTCTGAAATAGAAGCTAGGACCACGTAGACTTTCATAAATCTCTGATGCACTATGGTCGAGCCGTCAAGACCTAGCTCATGATACTTGTTTCAAAGGTTGAGCCAAATATAATGTAGCATATTAATTGCACTCACCTCCAATGACTGAGGCAGCAGGGTTAGAAACTCAAAGAAGGTTCCCAATGTTCCTCTCCTATTGGCCGTTAGTACAGCAAGTTAAGCGATACCAAGGCCCATTGGTGCGAAAGTCCCTGACACCACAATTATACATGTCTTGGTATCCAATCTGTGGACACAAGGATAATTTTCCATCTTTGCAAGAACCTTTTGCCGCTGGCTAGTGTATCAGCATGTGGTGCCTTGGGGTTTGCCGTCATTGACCACTGCAAGTTTATTGCCCTTCACTTTTTGGGCTGCTGACCACTGAGGTGGTGGGGGAGAGTTGATGTCCACTGAGACACCTGCTCCTTCAATTGCAATGCCTGTGACAATTTCCTTTGAAAGGTGCTGCTGCAATTAATCAGCATCTCAATTGCGTCCATCCCCTGCACTGTCTATGGTTACTAAGGAAAGTCATGGTTGTATTTTCCACACTTTGGTAGCTTGGCACAAAAGCAGTCAGGTTTTACTTAAAAGCAATGTGTAAAGTGTTTATGCAGCATTTCAAACAGTAATAAAGTGAAAAAACAGGACCCAAGAAAAATCCCTCACTAATTTAGAGAAATAAAGTAAAATGTAATAAATGATTTGAGACAAAATGACAAAAATCCAAAAAGTAGAGCCGGAGATATACAATTTTATAGACTCAAATAAAAATAGCGCTTAAACAAAGAGCCAACTGCGGTTATCTGGTCGCGCTGACTGTGACAAAATCACTAGTTCAGGCTGAGCACGATGGAGCACAAGACAGCTACAGGGACCACATGAGATCCACTGAACAAAGTACCTTAAATCCTGGTTGTAGAGCGTTGCAAGATTCCCAATGAGGATGCGTTGTGCAGTGGAAGTTCCGAAGAAACTCAGGCTGCTATGCGAGGTCTTGCATTGGAATTAAGTAGCAGAGCACTGGTTCCAATGAAGGCATCAACAGGGCTTGCGATGAGCGATCCTGCATCGTCATCGAGGATGCCATTGATGAAGGCTTGCGAGGTGTGTGGCGCATCATTGGTTCTGAAGTGGAGCTACAAGGAGATGCTTTGCGCTGGTTTGGTGCTGCCCAAGAGACCACAGCTGGGATGGCAGAGCATCATCATGCACACTTCCAAGGGTGCAGGACTGGGGTGGCACCACTTGGGGGGCAAGACTCACAGCAGGCAGAGACCAGGTGCTGGGTGAAAGGTGGTGGGAGCCTTTTATGTCCCTAAGGCTCTGATCAGGAGTCCAGCCAACTAGTCCCTGGAGTCACTCTGGGGGTCCTGGGGTCAACATGAAGGTCTATTTCTTTTCACTGAGGCAGCTGGGCAGCAGAGTAGCAGTCAGTCTTGCAGCAGATCATCACAGCAGTCCTTCTGAGTCTTTCATAGGTCCAGAGGTGTACTGAAGAGTTGGGTCTGAGGGTCCACTATTTATACCTGGAGCCCACTTTGAAGTGGTAGAAACTTCTAGAGCCATCCCCTAAAGAGGTGCCTAGAATTTCCTGTCTCCTTGCCCTGGGCCCAGCTTGTCTGGGGGCACAACAGACAAGTGTGAAACCCTTTGTGACTGTGCTAAGGCAGAGTGTTTGTGATGTGCAAATGTGGTAGGTGACAGCTCTGCTCTCCTATCAAGTCAGAGAAGGCCTATCCTGCCACCATATATTCCCCTTGTGTCCCATTGTATCTCACTGACTGGAAATAATATGTAAAGACCAACTGTCAGCTACACCTAGTCATGTGACCCAGAATACAGGCTGCAAGCACCAAATGGTTAGGCTAAGAAAATGCCAACTTTCTAAAAACTATGAATAAGCTAGGCCGAAGGTCATAGCCTCCAAGTGCACTACTCTAAACACTCAATAAGAGTGTATCGCTGTATGCTATAAGTACTCAAGTGTGTCAGGTGAACACATGAATAAAACATCAGAAACCAGGATGATTCAAAGTAACCATTATACAAAAAACATATACAATAATGATGATGCTCAAAAAATCCTTCTTTTATTGAGCAATCTTGTGTAAATCTCCCTTGGAGAACTTCAATCAGTGATATGAAAATTACAGATGCGAACTTCTTGTAGAAATTGATTTGATTTATAAATTTATAGAGCGCGCGATTGCCCGGAGGCGTCTTGGCGCTAGGGTTCGATGTGTGATGGATTACCGAAAAGGTGATGAGCTGACTTAAGAGGAAAAGAGCCAAGTTTTTTCGGCTTTTCTAAAAGACAAAAGCAAAGGGCTGCTTTTTATCGTGATTGGGAGAAGGTTCCAGGTTTTGGCTGTCCGCAACAGAAAGCTTCCCCCCCCCCACCTGACCTGCTTGAACTTAGGTACTTGTAAAAGTTTTGCGTGAGCAGACCTCAAGCTTCTTGCTGGCTCATACCGTTTCAGGTGTGTTCTTAAAAACTGCGGTCCAGAACCATGATGGGCCTTGTAGGCCAAGCAAACTGATTTAAACATAATCCTCTTTTCGATCGGTAACCAGTGGAGGGCCCTCAGTCTGTGAGCGACTGGCTCTGATCTGGGAATATCCAGCACCAACCTTGCTGCTGCGTTCTGCAGACGCTGGAGTTTAGTTAGGTGTTGGGCTTGTATCCCTGCATACAGGGCATTGCCTTAATCCAGTCTGGACAGGGCCAATGCCGTAACTAATGTTTTACGTGAACCATGGGGGATAAATGGGTATATTCTTCTGATCATTTTTAAAATGTACCAGACAGTTGAGGACAGTTTATTTATCTGGGCGTTGAAAGTCAATTTATTATCAAATATGACTCCCAAATTTCTAGCTTTGTCCACTGGGATTGGGCACTCGCCCAGGCTAGCTGGCCACCATTTAGGAGACCAAAAGTCCGCATCTGATCCCAGTAGCATAACTTCGGTTTTATCACCGTTCAGTGATGAAATGAAAGAATCCCAATGCATTTCGGGCGTGTTAATCCGCCTTCGTCAGGGGAAATCTACAAATTAAATGAACATTGTGTCTGAATAAATTTACAATGCCTCTTGTTTAATAAAGAATACAGTACGAACAAATAACGTACGCAGGTCCATTATCATGAGAAAGACAGATTAAACAGTCTCTGGCAGAGTAGATAGTATCAAGTCTTGCCTCAGAAGAGGAAAAAGTGAGAAAACGAGGTGAGAAAAGAAAAGGTAGGTATTTTACGTCCACCTTCAGGAAATTTCCAGACCTGGGAAGAAACATCTTGAAGTTCTCATGTGAAGCACTCCAAACCTGCTTCACTTTAGGTCCAAGTTGAAAATGCTATTTTAAAGGACACTACATCTTGATAAAATAACATTCCACAAACCAGCTACAGCTCCAATCGCTTGTTAACTCTAGCCTTGTCTTTGATACTGTAGTGCACTCCACAGCCTTTTGGCTATGGTTGAGCAACGTAAAAGGCATATACATACATACATGCATACATTTGAAGAAAGAAGCCTCTATCTGGGTAATGGAAGAAAGAAGACCCAAGGACTCATTACTTCTGCTACCACCCAAGTTTCTTACGGTTCATACTTTCTCAGTAAAACTGTGCATTTGTTGGACAACATAAACATCAAAACTGGGCAAGACTGATTCTAAGCACACCATCAGGATATGTGGCCTTAGTCCTGCTAGCTTACAGTGCACCATCTCTAACCCTAACCTGGCACGATAACAGACAGAATGTGCAACCTCAGAACATGACAACTCTGACTCCCCAAGGAAATCGTGGAAACAGATCTAGAACCCTTTTGCTCTATAACTCAGGCATACCCAAAGAGATACACAAGAAATACACAACATGGCATTTCAATATTTATTGAAGCATTATGATTCTAGTGTAAAATATGTTTGCTGCAATAATCAATAGAAGGAAACAGAATAGCTTGATCAGCCTTGCAAGAACGGTGAAGAAGATAATTCAACCATTGTGCTGGTACAGAGAATATATGCTCACATAAAAGTCCTGTTATATTTTGTGCTCCTACCTAGAGCTACCTATCATAGTGGGCCTATAGTGGGTGAATCTGCCAGAATCCCTGTAGGGTGATCTAACTCCCCAGTTACCTGTGGGTAAGTGTCATCAGGGAGCCCATCTTGGTGGAGAGCTGGGCATCATCCCTCGCAGGAGGTAAACAGGAATAAGCTCGTCTGGAATTCCGGCATGGGGGTGACCTCAGCGAAATGCTGCTCTGCCTTAACAAAGGATTGATGTTGTTTACATATTAAACTACGCTGATGCAATCATGCCAGAGCCCCAGTCAGGCCGCTATTGTTGATTCTGTTGTGATAGCTCAGTTGCTGTGCGAACAAGAACAAGCAACAGCATTTTGCATAATGAACTTAGCCCTTGTACAGAATGTTCAAGGCACTTGATAATATGCCTATGAAGAAGTGTAAATGTAAGCAAAGACATTTCAGAGAAAATTATCCTGCACATGCATGCAAGCAAATGTGTGTCAAATGTCAGCGTTTAAGAAAAGATGGCCACTTTAAAATGTGAGCATGTAACATGGTTGTGTACCTACTCTGGTCTAAATATGACCACATGACACCCAGTCCTTAGACGTAAAATGACTAAAGCTTTCGAGAATATATGTGTGAATAAAATAAGATATGGTCATGAAAACCTAAAATCTTAAAAAGCATTGTGCTCTTTAATAATAAAAGCACACAAAAAGCCAAATTGCAGTAAAATCAATATAAAAAGCAAATAAAAAAGGTACAATTTAAAAGCAAATTAAAATGGTAAAAACAAGACCGAATCAAAAAAATCTGCACTGCTTGAAACTGCCAGATTGTTTAAAATGTTCAGAGTAGACGAAACATTGCTTTTCCCAGCATCTGCAATGTTCCCAGTGGAACCCATTGCACCAGCTGCATAGAGCAAACATGTTCAAATTTAACCCCTACGCAGTCACCGAAGGAGGAACGGCCAGCAATAAATCCGCAGAAGACAAGCCAGTATCCAAATCACCAGGAGCTGAAGCATCCCAGGAAGGCTCATAATATGCATTTTGAAACAATCGCAAAGGGCATTGTTATAAGTGATTGGACCATTTGAATTCCCAAGCATATCTCCTGGGCACACTCGAAAGTGCACAGTAGACAGCGGAATACGAGCTTTGCGCAATGTAGGCCGAAAAGACAAGTCATTTTTGAGTTCTTGGAGCATGGGTGAGTCAAAGGACTGTGTCATTTTCTCATGACACAGGAGTATGTGTGGCAGTGCCATCCCCATTTGGCCGCTTGAGGGAACGTCCATGGCGGAATAGATCAACTAAAATTAAAGTCCTGACAAGTAGGAACAGGACCAGCAGTAAGCCTCCAACAATGGTTCTAAGCATGGAGTGTATAAAAGATGGAATAACTCAGAAGACTGTCTAGATGGTGCTAACCAACCTGGAGCCAATTGCCTTAAAAAATTCACTACCTCCAGAGTATTGTAAATGTTACAAATGCGGTGCACTAGTTCCCCAAAATGGTGTGGCAAACTGGTGCATAGTAACAACTGTATCTCAGAGGAAGGCCTTGCAACTTGAAGATCAAACCTCTCCTTTGCAGAATTTAAGGCCATGTCCATTTGAAACAAAGAGGCTTTCAGTCTACTTAAAGCATCAAAGTTCACATTAGAAACCTTAATCCAAGGACAACATTTTGCATCCCTAACTGTACGGGTAGGTGGAAACAGTACTTGTGCACAACAGGTCACAACCACAGAACCGTTCCCAGATAGGCAATGTCCCGTTTCATCCCACAGCAGCCTTGATCGTTCAACATCAAATAGCTACCATTGGAAAGCAATCGAATGTCAGATGAATCACAGCCGCTGGGGAACCATTCAGATAACAGGACAAGTTCCCCTCGGACGCATTGAATGCTCCATGGAGTATAACCTCCCTGCAAACTAGAGAATGGCCATGAGTATTCTTGTAGTCTGTCCTGCTAAGAAAAACCCCAGTGTCACCATTCCTACATCTGTATGTGAAAGGTAAGATCCATGACTCATGTACAAACCCCTCTCCTAGCGCTTCATATCTGCCCACTTGATGGTGTTGTAAGCAGTATTTAGAGTGAAACATTGAGACTGACAGAGAACTAAACTTGTGTATTAACCAATCTCTGCTGATGGAATTGCTGCAACAGTGAATGGTAATTTTGCCAACTTTTCTATGTGCAACATAGTGTATGTTGCATCCTTCCTAGCCAAATGGGTCTGTTCTTTAGTTAGACTGTATGGCAAAAACAAGCTACTGGCATTTAGGAGTTTCCATGGGATGCAACCAGTTCATAGCATCTATACAGTCCAAATTAGTAGCATGATAGACCTAATTTGTGATTAACCCTTTTACAAAGAGGACATGTCACTCTGTATGATGTCGATAGCAGGTGACACAATGTTACCCAGAGAATATATTCTAGTGGATAAGGTTGTCATACCATTGTCTACTACTGCTAGAGCCTTTCCTAAATTTGCTCTGTCAATCTCACGTAACACTTCATTTTATATTGCATACTGAGAACACTTTTGACGTGGTTTCCCAGGACCTAGCAAAAAATCCTGTAGACCTATGTCATCAGAAAGAAGGGCCAAGTGCTGTTTCACCTCAGACAATGTTTTATTCACTCTAGGCACAACTTTCCAATGCTGTATGTTGTTACTACTCCTGTGTGCTGTGTTTGCACATAACGTGGGTATAGCCTACTCATCCTAATCCCCTTTGTATTGTCTTGAAAACTTGCCTGACATCTGTTAGTATCTAACAGCCACACTAACCATCCCTCTGGACTGGAACATGAAGAATTGTATGTTCCATTTCTAAGCATGTTGTCTAACGTTTCCTCTGTGTTATTCGTGAACTGTTGCCAATTCTTAAAATGTACAAATGTGGGAATATTTGGTGTATTTAAATCCTTTATCGTGGCTAGGCCAAGACAGGATGTCTGCTGCACAGTTTTGTTCAGGAAAATTAGTTGGTGTGATTTAAGGCATGCTCTAAACAAAGCCAAGTTCCCCTGAACCTGCCAATCTTTTGTCCCCCAAATAGATTTTAAAGCAATAGTGTCTCTCCAAAAGGCATACCCTCGTGTCAATAACTGGGAAATAAAAGATGCAGAATAAATCAACATTGTTTCAGTGAGCACAATTTTCTTTTATGAAGAAGGTGTTAATTTTTATCATAATATGACCCTGGGTCTGCTGAATCTTCACCAGAAAAATATGCAAATTTCTGTGCAAACATTTTTGAGCTAACCCGTGGTGGTGTAGGGGAGTGTTCCTATTGTGTGTAATTAAATACTGGACAAGGAGTACTTGATTTATGTAAATAATGGTGACCATAATGGTGAAAACAGAACATTTCAACATAATTAGATGTACCATCAAGCATTTCTTCATTATTGAAAACAGTATAATGCTGTAAATCAGCAAGCATTTCATGTACTGTCTGTATGTCCCAATCATCAGAGATAGTTCCACGAGTAATAACATTGTTTAAAGAAATACGGAATACAATAGGGTATTTGCAAAGTTTCAGATGGTTCAAATATATCATATGATTCCTTATCCCATACAATGCCATCTGGAACCACCACAGCTGAAATGTTCACCAGGGAAAGGTCTCTTCGCACTTTATGTGATAAAGAATGAGGCTTCAACTACTCATTTACCAGTTCAACAGCAGAACGTTTTGAGAGATAGTGGCCATTCAGAAGCAAGAAAAAGACTGTCAGAAAAACAATCAAAGGAAGTGGAAAAGTAATGAAATTGTAATCCAAATGTTTATCCATGGAGGGATAAAGTATGTCTTTTGGGGCTAAATGTAAAATTCCTGTGGTCCCCTTTGTAGAGGTGGCTCTGGGTCTAATGAATCCGAAGACAAGTCATCAAAGTCATCAAGGTAGCCGGAGGCTGTTTGTACAAAATTGGGAGGCTCGTGGAGCTGTGTAAAACTGGCAGATGGCTCTAATGGCAGTACGTTGTGGTAGACACCATCCTTGTCTGTTTACAGAATTGAAATCTGTGTTTCCATACATGATGATTGTATGACATTTGTTGATGTAACAGGAAGAAGTGATACGTCAGTATTTTCTGTCCCCAGCAGGGGAGAAGAAGCTTTATCATCGGTCAAAGGTCAGTCAGGGTTATGAGAGGAGGCAGGTAACTACCCAGGAGTACTTTTGGCCTACTATGAGAACCGGCCACATGATGTGGTTTGATGAGATCTATAGACACAAATCTGTTGCGTTTACTACTGGCAAGGGGCAGTAAAAGTACAGTTCTTGTACCTTCAATAGCCAGGTCCTTCCTGTCCACAATTTTCTCCTGGACCAGATTACTGATTTTTGTAATCGAATCAGGAGTTGCTGGCACTTCCTTTACTTCACCAGTGGCGGAACATTGCTGTTGGACGTTGCTCTGAGCATCTCAGGAGTTGTTCAGTTCCTGTAAAACATCCAATCGTTCACTAATATCAAAAGGTGCTTCCGCCGCCACTGTACTGTGACTGTCAAGGTCTGGAACCCACATCTTAACCCTGAACAGGATCTCATAGGTAGTCCGACCACCCAGGGATTTTTTAACAGACTTTTGAGGGCTCTCTGCACCACATACAGGTGGTGAACCCAACCGTCACCTGAACCTAATACCCTAGCTGTTAAAGACGGCTTTAAGTCTCGGTTCTTCCTCTCCACTACCGCATTACCCTCGGGATGATAGGGGGAGGAATACTGTACAGTCACACCAAATTTTCCCATGGTGTCTCTGTAAGCCCTGGAGGCGTACGCTGAACCCTGGTCCGAATGGAAAGAGGCTACTGCATATTTCCCGATGAAGACTTGCAAGTCTTTTATAACAGTTCGGCATCAGCCGTTCGTGGTGGACATACCCATAGGAATCGAGAGCAGGTATCCACTGCTTCCATGATGTACTTGTAAGACCCATCTGAATGTAAGAGTAAGCAGTGGTCCAAATAGATGCAAGCCCGAGAATTGTCTGAGATCAGTAGAGGTGTCTGTTGTGGGCAAGCTATGGTAGAAACCTTCATCTGCTGGCAGATGTAACATTTAAGGACCAAGTCCTTGGTCTGTTTGTATAAATCTTGTCACCAATAGCGCTGCTGCAATAGTGAAATTGTAGCCACCACTCCTGCTAGACCCTCTTGTGCTGCTAGGATCAACCCTAACCTGCGATCATAATTAGGTATTATTCTATCCCCACACTCCGGAAATATCAGTAAATGGAATGTTTTGCATACTTAACTAGCAGGAGTATTTAGCTGGAAAGCCTTTCGGAAAGAGAGTGCCATTGCGTCCAGCATTGACAGCTGTCATGATGTGTCCATCTATCCTCATACCAGAATGAGTAATTACAGCAACAGCAGTAGTTTGCACTGTTGCTTTTGCGGCTTAGTCAGCCATGGAATTCCCTGCAATGTGTATTCCTACACGCTAATGACTCAGTGTGTGTATCACATGAGACTGTGGCAAACATGCTTTTAGTTTGACCACCTATCCCCAAAGCATCTTGTCCTTTATCATGTATCCTTTGGACTCTCTGAGTCCATTCTGGCTCCAGTAGTGCAAGTACTCATTGTAAGACTGGACACAATAATAAGAATCACACACTATGAGTGTGGAGAATCCGGGATCCGTATTCTCTAATGCCAGAATTAGAGCTTTTGGTTCAGCCAGCTGGGCAGTGCAATCACCAAGTGACTGTGTGTATGTTTTATGAGGTTGGAATTCTCCATACTGCATTCTACTCTTTACTGCTGTGCAGCGGCAGAGTATTGGTGCTCTGTCCCTATTTCAGGCTGGCTAGAACCATCAGTATAGATTATGTAGTAATACTGATCTAGAGGCATGACTTCATTGGGCAGAGGATATTCGTGTTCATATTGGAGATATGCTTGTGTTTGTAGTGTAGAGTCAAATATGTCATCTACATCTGTTGCTGTGAGTGAGTTGGGATGTATCTATCTTGGATGTAAAGCTTTTGCATTTGGAATGCCAGCCTTTGTTACAGCCTCTAAGGGTGGAACTGGGGTCACAACAGTTATTTGTTCCCTCTGAGCCAATGATCTTACTTTCAGTACCGCAGTCTGTACTGCCGTCAGGATTTTTTCTGTTGATGCAAAACGCATTACAGCATTTGTATATAAATGGCATTTATATGCAATGGGTACAGTGTCTCCTTCATTGAATGTGACATAGGTTTACCCTGGTGCACCCGCAATTATAAGGATCACCAAGTTTGTGGTGTTAACATGTGTGTGTAAATGTTTTGAAGCTAACATGTCAGCTTGTACAGAATGCAGAATTTGTGTGTATTCAGGTGTCCAATGTGTGCTTAAAAAGTCTGGCCGAATCAAGTCATAGATTAGTTTTACCCGCTCAGCATAATCTGGAATGTAAATTCTGCTAAAATTTAGGAAACCCAATATAGAGTGGAGTTTTTTCAATGTGTTTGGTGGTTGTAGAAGCGCACACTCCTCTAGGAAATGTGTCGCAAAGCTTCTGCCTTCATTTGACAGCTTGTATTCCAGGAACAGGACACTGAGATAGGCAATTTTTGATTTTTTTTAAATTAAGTTTGCACCCCAAGTGAGCAAATCCCAAAATTATGCGATTTACCCTACCAAGGGAATTGACAGGTCATCATCCGTCAAGTATATGTCATAAACATAGGACGATGCCTGGCCATCGAAATCTTGTAACAGTTCTCACAAAGGCTAAAAACAGCCCTGGGCCATTCTTATACTCTTGTGGCAACTGACAGAACTGTTTCTTGAGAACCTAGAGCATTGAATGCAGTCAATTGCTTGCTTTCAGGAGCTATATTTTGGCAGAAAAATTCATTTTTTACGTACTATATTGTACACTAGTGCCACGCGAACACACGTTCTGTACCTCAAATGTTGGTGTAGTAGTGTTCAAGTGTCTGTAATCTAAGGCTAAATGACATGAATGGTCTGGTTTCATTACTGGAAACAAAGAATTATTCATAGGGGAGGTGCAACTTTCTATTACACTTCGGTATTCAAGTTGTGTGAGTATTTCTTATAGTTGTTTTTAAACTCCTGTTTAATGGGGTATTGTCTTTGTGGTTGTGGGCTAGACCTCACAGGTATGATGTGATAAGGGGATCCATCTTCCCAACCCACATGGTTGTGGTATAACGCCGGAGCTTGCGCTAAGGCCCACTCCTTGGTGTATGTGTGTTTTACTAAATCTGGAATGAGGTTGGAAAAGGCAGGTAAAATTACTTTTTCTCCTTTGGATCAGTCCATAAACTCTGGTGGCCAATCCTTTTCAGCCAATAGAATGTCACAGCTGAATGTCAAATTGTCCCAAAAGAAAACATTTATATTACGTGGCATATCCCCCTCCATCTGGAGTTGCAATTCATATAATTGATTAGGGATACTTAGCCTCCTGTCCAGTGTTTCCACCTGGACGTAGTCACTCATTTTTACTGCTGACAGACACTCAGCTGAGGAGGATTTTTTCCCCAACACCTTGGACGACTCCAGTTAATAGATGAGTAGGGGTCTTTGGGTACACAAAAGAAAACTACCAGGGTGATCCATTAAATAAGAACCTAAGCTAGAACGTTGGTGGCACCATGTTGTACGGTTCATACTTTCTCATTAAAACTGTGCGTTTGTTGGACAACATAAACATTAAAACTGTGCAAGACTGATTCTATGCACACCATCAGGATATGTTGGCCTTAGTCCTGCTAGCTCACAGTGCACCATATGTACCCCTAACCTGGCAAGGTAGCATGTGGAATGTGCAACCTCAGAACTTGACCACCTTGACTCCCCCGTGGAAATCATGGAAATAGATCTAGAACCCTTTTGTTTGGTAACTCATGCATACCCAAATAGATACACAAGAAATACACAACATGGTGTTTCAATATTTATTGAAGCATTATGATTCTAGTGTAAAATATGTGTGCTGCAATAATCAAGTGAAGGAAACAGAATAGCATGATCAGCATTAGAAGAATGGTGAAGAAGATAAACAATTGAACCATTGTGCTGTTACATAGAATATATGCTCGCATATAAGTACTATTATATTTTGTGCTCCTACCTAGAGCGACCTACCCTAGTGGGCCTAGGGTGGGTGAATCAACCAGAATCCCTGTAGGGTGATCTAACTCTCCTGTTACCTGTGGGTAAGTGTCATCAGGGAGCCCTTCTTGGTGGAGAACTGGGCATCATCCCCTGCAGGAGGTAGACAGGAATCAGCTCGGCTGGAATTCCGACATGGGGGTGACCGCAGCAGTGTCAGAGAAATGCTCCCCTGCCTTAACAATGAGTGATGCTATTTATATAATAAACTGCACTCATGCAATCATGCCTGAGCCCCAGTCAGGATGCTATTTTTGATTCTATCGTGATAGTTCAATCGCCAAGCAGACAATAACAAACAACAGCATTTTGTGTAGTGAACTTCGCCCTACTACAAAATGTTCAAGGCACTTGATAAAATGCCTACGAAGAAGTGTAAATGCAAGCAGAGACATTTCAGAGAATATTATCCTGCACAGGGATGCAAGCAAATGTGTATCAAATGTCAGCATTTAAGAAACAATGGCAACTTTAAAACGTGAGCATGTAAAATGGTGGTTAACCTACTCAGGCCTATATGTGACCACATGACACAGGGACTGAAACTGCTTTAAAAGGGGCAAGTGGTTGTCCTTCTGTTACTATTAGTACAAGGAAAGAAGTGGAGGATCACTCACCGTACTGCCTCATTCAAATACGTTAATACACAGAGTGGAGTTAGGAATTTTTACAGGAGGGCCACCATTACCCCAATCCATTATCCGAGGTTTTTGGCCTATATATATATATTAGATGAGGTGATTTCACCCATGTAATGTGTTAGGCTTCATCATTGGCCGCCTCATCTCACCCTAGTAAGCTGGTACCACCATGGCGAACTCAACCTCATCTGATCTGGGTGAGTTCTTAAGATATATTAACCTTCTGGATAATAGCAGGATCCCGTTATTCTAAAATACCTTAAGGTATACCACATGGATGTCATTTTTTGGGTGGATTCTAAGGTTTGATTAAAAATACTTCCAAGAATTGTCAATGGATGTTTACGGGTACAATACCCACAGCATCCTTATAATCTGCCAGCATGTTTCTGCCCTACACTACTATATACTGGTCTCTGTATTCTTCAGGGCAATGGAAGGATCCCTAACCTACACCATATGTGGAAAAATACCATTTAAACAGAAAACAAATGCCCTCCTTTCCATATTTTGTATGTTCACACTAATCTGGATATATTTTATGCTTCATGGTCTGGAGAGGGGTGGCGACTCCTGTAGTCACGCAGTTATCAAGGAGATGCAGCCACTGTTTCCCTATTTCATCCCTTCGTCCAGCCGAAACTCTGTTTTTATACCTTTGAAGGATGAGTAGAACTGATTAGGTGGCAAAGCCGGGTCCAGCTACATCAGGCTAAGTAGCTTCAGAGTAGTACTCCTTCTTCTTCATCCTTGAAACCCTTTACTGATAAGGTTAAAGTCAAAATTGGTTTAGGAATTATGTAACCAGGTCAATATACAATGTTTTTCTTTTGCACGGTGATTGAATTACAAGAACCAAAAAAGTGTGTAAGTTGAAGTTCAAATGTAAAACTTGGACCAAGGTTAGGTGACAAATCTACCCCAAATCTAACCCAATGGGGAAGTGACACTGGTGCCTATCGAATCCCGCTTTGTCCCGCTATTAGCTCTTGACACCAAACCTGCAGGCTTTGGTCAGAGCTGGATGATGAATTATACTACTTTCAGGGATCCATGCCAGCTACTTGCCATTTTCCCTTGGAGCTTCAGAAAGTAAATTAAATTCAGAAGGTAAAAGTGTGAACAATGTGACTTACATGACCTACCTGATCTCCACTCCATCAACATCGACCCGAAATTGTGAAAAAATTCTACTTCCACAATGAACCCTGACTTCTGATAGGTGCTTTGTGATATCCTGGCCCTTTTTCGCTTAAAACATGAATAATTCATATTTGTGGTTCAACTTATTCTATTTGAATCAGTTGCTGTCTTTTTGTTCATTAACATCTATTTTTTTTCTAAATTGGTTTGAGAATTTTGTTGAGCTGTTTACTTGACTTTAAAATTGTTTGGTACTGCTTTAACCTAGCAGACATTTCTCTATGGAATTGCCTGCTGCAGCTTGTGGCACTGCTCCAGTATTGAGACAAAATATCAGTTTAGAAATATCGAGTTGCAGAAATATTGGAAAAAAAGTATTGTGATACAAAAATATTGTGATGCAGAAATATTGTTGTTAAGAATATTGATTTTTCAGGTAAGTAATATCGTTTTCAATAAAATCATTGATAATATCGTATTCAATAATATAGTTATAAAAATATTGTTTTTAATTATCTTTATGTGTGTTAGTTAGGAACACTACTAGGAATATCCGAGTCAAACCTCTGGGATATTTTTTTAGGCCCGAAGTGTTTATGGATAAAACTGAAAATTTTAAACAAACAGTACCCCAAACAGTATCTCAAGATGGACAGAGAGATTTTCGATATGACCCGATTTTTACAAATAAACCCCAGATTACAATCCTAACAACTAATTGGTTCCTCCCCCTCTCGTACAATGATGACCAGGATTGACAACAAGAGAGGGCTGGAGAAAAGGGCAGTAATCTCATTGATGCACGTGCTACACACTCTGCAATAGCCATCCAGGACTTGGGTACCTTAACTTGCCAACGAA
Organism: Calotriton arnoldi; assembly: GCA_963921515.1. Lineage (NCBI taxonomy): Eukaryota > Metazoa > Chordata > Amphibia > Caudata > Salamandridae > Calotriton > Calotriton arnoldi. The sequence continues at coordinate 3,314,809 of CAWUFW010000263.1, forward strand.
TAAATATAGGGGTATACCGGCAAGACCACGAACTAAAGAATCCAGATCTGGGAATATTGTCCTGCCCAACGATTGAGCCTCTTAACTTGCCTGTTGCTGTACAGGATAAAGCAAGAGACCTACAGAGCAAGGATCAGGGTACTTCAATCTCCCAAAATACGGAAAACCCTAAAGCCGCAATGAAGATTTGGAACGTTGCAGGAATAAGAAATAAACTATTGGACCCAGAGTGGCTGGAGATCATCAGCCAAGCACATCTAGTTTGTTTCCAAGAGACATGGTCACCAGATGAATTTTTCGTGGAGGGTTTTATTTCATTTTTAACCCCGGCAACTCCTTCAGAGGGGGGACGGGCTAAGGGAGGCTTGGCTGTATTAATATCGATAACTTCCTCAATGAAAGTTTCAAGGTCCTATTTGTCCTCCCCCTATTTCCAGCTTATCCATCTTATTACACAAGAAAAGGTTAATTTGGTTATAATTAATTTTTACAATAACGTTTTTGATACATCCAAAGTGACAGTTATAATTAGGGCTCCTGGCTTTATGGTATTTATTTTTTTAACATTTAAGTCTGTATTTATCCATATTTAATTTTTTACCATCTTATTGCTATTTATCCATATTTATTTTGTGTTTTGAGAATAAATAGTCGTAAAACGGTACATTTACACATTTATTTAACTGATAAACATGCACTCATACTTTACTACTTTTTTGTGTTTTAGCAAATTAAGCAGCCAAATATAGCGAAACATTACAGCCACAGGTAAATATTCACATTGTAATATTTATATATGTTAACATATGCCTGTATTCAGGGAAATGAGAACGTGTTTTTTAACTTCCCATTCTGTGTATCTGCTCAGATGTTGTCCTGGAAAGCACAAACGATCGCATGGAGAGTCACCCACAAGAAGCATACTTTTCCGTATTTTTCAGCTTTTAAAAATAAATACAGACAGGAAACACATTGTTTTCTGTCTGTATTTATATGTAGAAATCAGCAAAAATGGAAAACTGGGAGCCTTAGTTATAATGGATTTAAGCAAAGAAATTGACTTATTTTTAGCCAATATTAAGGATGATTATGTCCTATTATGGGTAGGAGACTTTAATATTAGTAAATGTTATAGACAGGGACCTGAAAGTTGTGGTTATGTTAAAACAAATGGTGATGGCATGCTACATTTTTTGCATAAACCCTATGAAGAAGCTCTAAACAAAATGATTTATAAATATAGCTTGGTTCTCATGGAACAAAGTATCAGTGAAGGCCAAATGGTAGTACCTAAATTTTATGGGAATGGTAGAAGTTCTGTTATTGATCATGTGCTGGTGACAGAAAATGGTGAACGCCTAATAGACTCCTTTACCGTTACTCCAAATGCCCTTAGTGATCATGCTGCCCTGACACTAGCCCTTAATATAAACATCACAAGGCCAAATAGGTTACAAAGTCTGAAACAAATTGAAATACAGGGTAAAAATGGTCTTACTTTAAGATGGGCAAATATCGATGGTATAGCAAAAACCGAGGAAAACATAGCAGAATCCCTTAGTGATTTTTATACCAGCATAGATTTTATGTCTACCCCGACGCTTATCATGGAAGCCTTTGTAAAATTATGTCTAGAATCGCAGAGAAACTAAAGTGCCCACCTAGAGAGAAAATTAACAGAAATAGGGGCTGGTTTAACACAGAATGCTCTTAGATCAATAGAAAACTAAGGAAAACCTTACGGGGTTCGCCAAGAGATAGAGGAAAAATTAACAGATTGAGAACTATGTATAAAAATGCCCTTGATAAGAGGAAAAGAGATTAAATAAAAAATATGGGAAGATCTGCTCCAGGCGGCAGATTTAAATGACAACTCCCTTTTTTGGAAAATAATAAACCAGCCATTCCTAAAAGAGAGAGAAGACCCAAAGATTGAGGCATATGTACAACAGGGGGACTGGATAGATCATTTTAATACAATTTGTAATCCAGAAGGTAGTATTTTAAATTTGTCCTTTACACATTTTTATCAAATTGAACCCGTGGATATTCCCGATATATCCCTAGAGGAGGTCATTAACGCATTAAATAAAGCAGCAAGTGGAAAGGCCTCTGGCCCCTATAGGGTCCCAATAGATATTTTTAAAGCCCATGTCACTTTATGGGCCCCGATGCTGACCCAAGTATGTAATTCTACAGTAAAGGGTTTTCTCCCCACCTCGTGGACAGAAAGCACAATAGTCCCAATTTTTAAGAAAGGAAATAGAGGTGACCCAAAATGTTACCGTCCAATATCTCTCCTGGACTCCAGTGCTAAATTAATGAGCAGGATCCTCCTGGGCAGGCTAGAACAATGGGCGGCAGAAAAATACATACTTACTAATACACAATATGGGTTCAGGCTCCACATTGGAACAATAGAACAGTGTGTTAACTTACACCTGTTAATCAATAAATATACGGTAGCAAGGACAGGACAAGTGCACCTATGCTTTGCCGATCTGAGCAGTGTGTTCGATCTGTTAAACCATAAACTCTGGGAAACACTTGCAGATGTGGGAGCCCCTCGGGGTATCATCAACTGCCTGTCCCAATGGTACTCCCATCTTACTGCACAGGTGCGATACGGCCCGAATGGGGAGTGTACAGATAGTTTTAAGGGCACCCATGGTATTAGACAGGGATCTGTCCTGGCCTCCCTGCTCTTCTCACTCTACATAAAAGGGGTGGATGAATGACTACAAAAAATTAAAGCTGATGTCCCCATGGTCGGTATTCACCCTGTCCCCATTTTATTATCTGCAGATGACGCAGTCCTCTTATCTAGAACAGCTAATGGGCTTCAGCTCCTGATAGATAACTTTGCTTAAATTATGGATAATAAAGGTATGAAAGTTAATCTGAAGAAAACCGTTACCATGGTAGCTGGAAAAGGCAGAGCAAAAAAGAAGATACATCATATTAAGGGGGAGAGGTTAGGGGATGCAAAAACCTTTACGTACTTGGGTATTCAGTTTACTGCTTCGGGCTCTTGGGAAAGTCAATTAAACATATCAGAAATTAAATTTTTAAGGCTGGTAGAATCAATTTTTAGGTTTTCTAGTAAAATAGGCCAAAAACCAATTAGAGAAATGCTGATGCTGTACAAAAGTAAATGTTTACCAAGCGCTGGTCATGGTGTTGCTCTATGGGGCTATACAAACTGTGCAAAGTTGCAGACACTAGAAAACCTTTTTCTGGCTCGTTTACTGGCAGTACCAAAATCAAGCTCATCGTACATAACACATAAGGAACTGGCTGCTCCCTTTTTAGAGGATGACCTACATATTAGGCCCATAATTTTGTGGCACTATATATGGAGTAAAACAGGGACACAGTTTACAAAGGAGATAATTTTAGATTGCCTCAAGCTAGATGCTTGGAAGAAAATTAAATGACTGTCCTATTTAGATGCCTCTCTAAGAAAAATAGACCCTGTTATAGGAGTAAACAATACAGTTAAAATCCTTACTTACTCCAAAACAGAGGTCAGGACCATATTGAGGGGACAAAGAGAAAATGAGAGAGAATTAAATGAAACCAAAAAATCTATGGTAGCTAGTTATCTGCTACATTATGTATATAAGGGTCAGCCAAATTATCTGACAATTGTTAAAAACAGCCAGCAAAGATTTTATCTCACTAGATTGCGTTTTGGCACATTGCATGTACAGTTTGCTTTTCCAAAAAGTGGGGCATGGAGTAAAAATCTCCCAAAATGCCCATGTGATGGTAAGTCACGACAAGGCACAATGCACTTTATTTTATTTTGTAGCTTTTTTAAGGACCTTAGGAAATGCTTTTTAGCCCCCCTTTTTAAAAATAGTAAATATATCTATTATGAGGATGCTTTTAATTATTTATGTGCCCTGGAAAATATCGATATCTGCTTATCTGTTATAACATTTATTACAATGGCAATAGGAAGAAGGAAAAAACTAGCATACCTTGAGGCCTTAACATATGAACAACTAGAGCAATCTGCTACCTCCTAGTCTGATTGCGTAATATGAATTTATCATCCCCATTGACTAGAAATCGGGAAGGGTCTGAAGTCACACGATTAGCAATGACCTTTAGACCTCTTTTTTCAGGCCTCTGCTGGCCACTGAGAGATGATTTTATGTTGCTAAATTACAATTGTCATGGGGAATTAGTACGCGGAATGTGTACTAGTATGTCAACATGAATATGGTTTTTAGGTCTCGGCCTGCACTAGCGCTTGCGCTGGTCTGGCCGAGAGTTTTAGTAAGCGGGTTTTGGAAGTGCAAACCCACTGGCTTTCGGCTGGCGACCAGCTTGCGTTCACGATGGCGTGCACGCGCGCCATCCATTCCTCGCATCGCTGGCGAGGCGCCATCTGCCTTTCCTCCCCCTCCCTCACCAGAGAGCGCGTTTCTTGGCCGCGCGTCTCGTCTTGTTTTGTTATGTTTTGCCCCAAGATGCTTCCCTTTCCTACAACCACATTCTGAGGGGCCTATATGTGATGCACTTTCTCACCCTCACTGCTTACTTATGCCTCAACCATCAGGTGTAACTTGGATCTGAAAATAAAGTCTGGGAAATGTGTTGCGAAATGTAAATAATCACATAGCCTCCATTGTGCAGGAGTTTGTTTTGTTTTCGACTTTGCTCCCGCCGTAGTTTGTGTTGACTTTGCTCCCGCCCCCCTCCTGCCGTAGTTTGTGTTGACTCTGCTCCCGCCGTAGTTTGTGCTGATTTGTTCCCGCCCCCCCTCCCTCCATAGTTTGTGTTGATTTGTTCCCGCCCCCTCCCTCCGTAGTTTGTGTTGATTTGTTCCCGCCCCCCTTCCCTCCGTAGTTTGTGTTGATTTGTTCCCACCCCCCCTCCCTCCGTAGTTTGTGTTGATTTGTTCCCACCCCCTCCTGTAGTGCGTGTTCACTTTGTTCCTGCCCCCTCCTGCCGTAGTTTGTTGCCTTTCTTCCCGCCCTCCCGTTGTCCATGTTCACTTTGTTCCTGCCCCCTCCTTTCGTAGTTTGTGTTGCAAATGCTTTAAGGTAATCCACTTTAGGAGCATCTAAGAGGTAGCGTGTCTTTTCCTTCTAATTTGCAAATCCTAGGAAATAACAAGCATTGGCAAAGCATATAGGTCTCTGAAATCCGAGAGCTATAGGCATTGGCAGTGTTCATGCATTTGTGTATATTAATAAAAACAGCCCAAGAGCCGTAGACAAATGCATTTAAATTGCCAGCGCCTATAGTTCTGGGATTGCCGAGACCTATTGGCTTTGCCAATGCTTGTAATTTATCTTGTGATCACAATGTTTTATTGTATACTTTTATGGTTTTATGCTTAGAAACGAATAAAGTTTTTTAACTGAACTGTGTGTTAGTTCATATATTCATTTAATGTTATTATTGTTTGTATAATTGTTAATAATATTTTGAAATATAGTTTGCAGTGTTAAGTGATTTATGCATAATTATTTAATTTCTAAAAGCAATTTATATTGTAGTAGCAGGTTGCTAAGTTTTGAGGTAAGAAGTTATTGAACTATAATTAATCTATCATTAATTATTAATTTATTGTTATTTAATTGATGAATATGGTGAGTGTGTAGTAATTATATTTTTAAAGTTATATATTAGGTGCAGGCTGCTGGATTTGTGGGGGTATAGGGTGGGAAGGTAAGTAATAATTAATTAACAAATAATTAATTCAATATAAATTATTTAATTATGTATTATTTAAATGTGTGGAATAATTGTATTTAAGTTATATTTCAGGTGCTGGATGCTGGGTTTGAAGGGGTATAGAGTGGGAAGTTAATAATTAATTAATTTATAATTATCTATTAATTAATAATTAATATTTAGTCAATTATGAATTGTGTTACATGTATTTATTTTAGTTATGTTTTAAGTGTGGTCTGGTGGGTTTGTGGGGGCATAGCGTGGTAAGTTAATTAAGTAATTAATAAATGATTTTTTTTATTTAAGTTGATAATTGATTATTTGTTTACTAATCATGTTAATTGTTTAATTTATTTTTATTTTTATATATATATTTTTTGGGTTAATTAATAAAGTCTATATTAAGAGTTTTACATTTGTAATAAATTAATAGGGTTATGTTTCATATATGTTATGTGTTTGAAGTGATGTACTGTCCCTACTGTTGCACTGACTGGAGTGGAACTAGTCATTGTTACCCCTCCCAAGTCCAACACTTTCACTACTGTTGCACAGACTTAAGTAGGAATAGTAAACTTTACCCCGCTTTAGTCCAACGCTTTCCCTACTCGTGCACAAACTGGAGTTGGAATAGTAAATTTTACAACTCCAGATTCCAGCACTTTCCGTCCTGTTAAACAGACTGGAGTGAGAATAGTAAATTTTACCTCTTCGAAGTCCAATGTTTCACCTACTGTTGTACAGACTGGAGTGGGAATACTAAATTTTTTTCCTCCGAAGTCCATTGCTTTCACCACTGTTGCACAGACTGAAGTAGGAATAGTAAATATTACCCCTCCGGTGTCCAACAATTTCCCTACTGTTGCAAAGCCTGAAGTGGGAATAGTAAATTGAATCCCTCCAAAGTCCAACGCTTTCCCTACTGTTGCTCACACTGGAGCGGGAACAGTAAATTTTACCTCTCCGGAGTAAAAAGCTTTCCCTACTGCTGCACAGACTTGAGTGGGAATAGTATATCAATTATTCCCAGACTGTAATACTTTTTTAAATATTGTTTAAATATATGTAATATTATTATTTTGTTTAATTTTATATTATTTGTATTCATATTTTGTTTGTATAATTAAAAAATATATATATTTGTAGTAAACGTCTTTTTATATTTATTACATTTGGTTATTTATTAAATTATTTAGCAACTGGCTTGTTAATTTTATTAATGTTTTATGTATTTATACGGAGGTAACCGTGTATAAAGAGGGTGCTTTATTACTGACGACGACAGCGGGCAGATAGCTATGAATAATGGACTGGTGTATAAGATCGTGAGCGCACTGTGTTTATATTAATGATGCAAATGACTGCGATGAAATCTGAATGAACTACTTGACATTTTAAACAGTCATAATAATAATCAACGGAAATATGGAATCCGCTGCTATGAACTCATCATTAAATCAGTGGTGAAGAGAGACTGAACATGGTGAACTAAAGTCTTTTTTTCTGTTTTGACTAGGTTGGTGTAAAACTCATCATGTGTGAGAAACACTGATCCATGACTAAGGCTCATTGGAGGAGCCAAAATGCGTTGAATGGATTTGTAGCCTGTTGCTGCCTACTTGATTGCTAATAAAAATGCACACTTGACAAGTTCCTTGAATCAGGCATGAAGCGTCTTTCCCTCTGTTGGGGAAGAGTTGACTGTATGTTTTGCAGGCATCGGTCTACCGCATGCTGGGGTCACCCTGCTAGGGTCGGAAGCTTTCTTGGACGGAGTTAAGTGTTGCATTTAATTTTAAGGAAGCATGACCCGCCCACACTCTTTAAAAGCAAAAAATGGTACTGAGTGATACAAACCTATGACTGTGATGAGTGCGGGCAAGTGTAACATGAGGAGGAATGGGTTGCTTTCTCCTGTGGATTCTGAGGTAACCATGTATAAAGAGGGTGGTTTGTTACTGACAACGACAGCAGGCAGACCGCTATGATTAATGGACTGGTTTATAAGATCGTGAACACATTGTGTTTATATTAATAATGCAAACGACTGTGATGAAATCTGAATGAACTACTTGATATTTTAAACAGTCATAATAATAATCAACAGAAACACAGAATGAGCTGCTTTGACCTCGTCAGTAAATAAGTGGTGAGGAGAGACTGAACATGGTGCACTGAAGTTTTTTTTTCTGTTTTGACTAGGTTGGTGTAAAAAGTATCATGTGTGAGAAACGCTGATCCATGATTAAGGCTCATTGGAGGAACCGAAAAGCAGTGGATGTATTTGTAGCGCGCTGTTGCCTACTTGATTGCTAATAAAAGTGCCCACTTGAGTGGTTTCTTGAAACAGGCATGAAGCATTTTTCTCTCAGTTGGGGGAAGAGTGGACTGTATGTTTAGCAGACATCCGTCTCCCGCATGCTGGAGCCACCCAGTAGTAGTATATAAAAAAAAACACAACAAATTTAACATAATGTAAAATATTCTTTTAATAAGTGTTATATTATATAAACATCCACACACATATATATATATATATATATATATATCCAAACACAGAGAGCACTCACACGAGGACTGCTGGATTAGGGCTTTTATATTGTAAAGGGCCTCTTCCGACCCAGCAGAAAGGGGAGACGCATTTCAGCTGACACAGCAGCCTTTCTCTAATTTGGTAAGCGCCATTTTTTCTTAAAATATATACTGTGTCCCAATCATAGACATAGGAAACATATTGGTCACATGATGTGATAAAACACTTAAATAAATAAAGTTACATACAAAGTGCAATACAAATTAATATATACATAGTGGAAATTGCGATGTCATAGAATAGGATATATACAGCATATATACAAAGAACGCATAGTGCAATTCGATGTGCCTATTATGTGCGTAATGCATGAGCAATCCACTAAAACAGCAAATATATATAAAATTAGTGAAATTGTTTTTCAGCACTACAGATATGTAACCATAGCATCCATTATGTTGGAACAACCACTGTTGTGATACCAAAACTTTAAAAAGTATAGCGCAAACCCACTTCGGTAGCACTTGCAAAATAAATAAATACTTCATGCTGCTAAATACATGGCAAACGGGAAACTTAGGACAACTCGTCTCTTTACCTAAATGATTTGAAACACGCCATGTGATTCTGTTAGTGAGGCCACCTTACGTAGCTATAGAGCACAATGCTGCTTAATCCAAACTAAGCTCAGATAAGCCAACGCAGAAACTGTTGAAATACATGAAATAATTGTGCCTATATAGGAAACGAGTGCACAAAGTGTATACTAATTAGTGTGAATAACCACCTGAAAACAATGAATTCAGGCAGGCGGGGACTACCAATCCCATAATCCCACATCATGGTAGTCTACACACTGCTAAACGGCATCGATAAAACATATGGCACATAAACTGTTAAACACGGTGTTACTAAATAGCATACAATAGTGCGGCAGTAACACTGAAAAGAGTCCGATCTCATGTGAGATATATATATATATATATATTCACTGAAAAAACCATAGGTTTCAGGGTTGTTATAGTTAGAAATTAGCATTTAAAAAACCTTTGAAATTTACTGAAAAAACCATAGGTTTCAGGGTCGTTATAGTTAGAAATTAGCATTTAAAAACCTTTGAAATTCACTGAAAAAACCATAGGTTTCAGTGACGTTATAGTTAGTTGGACATTTCACTCATACAAAACCAGAGAAATTCGGCCATTATAGTTAGTTGAGCTAACTATAACTCGCACCCCCGCAATGCACTGCTGATGACGTCACATATTACATCACTCATGACATGGTCAGTGACATCACTGATGGCATCTCAAATGACATCACTGATGACATACTGATGACATCATCCAGTGACTGTGTGTTTCTGTAAAGTTTAAATATGTTTTATATATATATATATATATATATATATATATATATATATATATATATATGCTAAGGTGTATTGAAGAATGAGTGGGTGTATAAGTGTCTGAATGGATGATTTAGTAGGTGCGTGACTGACTGTATAAGTGAGTGATTAAATGTGTCTTACTGAATGCATGCGTTAGTGACTAATCTGTGTGAATGTCTGTATCAGTCTGTCAGTTGGTGTGTAAGCGACTGCCTGGGTTGGTGAGTAGCTACATGAGTGTCTATATGGGTCATTGATTGGTTGTCTGAGTATCTGTATGGGTGCCTGAGTGTCTGTGTAGGGGGTGTGTGACTGTGCATAGATGTGTGAGTGGGTGATTCACTGTGTTTATGGGTTCAAGAGTGCATCTGTGCAGGGCTGTATGGGTGGGTGAGTGTGTGTATAGGTATGTTGGTGAGTGAATGGATGTCTCAGTGGTACATGTGTGAGTAACTACATATGTGAAAGGCAGTATATGTGAATGTTGGAGATTATAAATGACTATATGTGAGAGTGAGTGATTGTGAGAGTGGCTGTATAGATGAGAGTGTGCTTGAATCAGTGATTGTATAAGCGAGTAAGTATGTGTTAGTATCTGTATGAATAAGTGAGGTGGTGTGTGTGTGTATAACTGTATAGGTAGGTAAATGGGAGTGTGATTGATTCTTTGCATGACTGACTAGATGTGTGAGTAACTCTGGATGAGTGGCGGTGTGGAGTGTCTGTATAGGTGTAAGAGTGCAGATGATAGTGCTGTATTGCTGAGTGACTGCATGTATGAGTGACTGTATGGGTGAATGAGTGGATGTGTGTGTAGACCTAGGAATCAGTGAGTGGGTATGTAGTAACTGGTATTGGTGTGTCTATTGTTTCGAAAATGGTAGTCTGCATTTTAGAGTGGGTGTATCAGAGGTTATATTAGGCTGTGAGGAGGTGCATCAGATTATCACGTGGATGATGTCATCAGTGATGTCATTTGAGATATCATCAGTGATGTCATCAGTGATGTCACTGACCATGTCATGAGTGATGTAAAATGTGACATCAGCAGTGCATTGCGGGGGCGCGAGTTATAGTTAGCTCAACTAACTATAACAGCCTAATTTCTCTGGTTTTGTATGAGTGAAATGTCCAACAAACTATAACGTCCCTGAAACCTATGGTTTTTTCAGTGAATTTCAAAGGTTTTTTTAAATGCTAATTTCTAACTATAATGACCCGGAAACCTATGGTTTATTCAGTGAATTGCAAAGGTTTTTTAAATGCTAATTTCTAACTAGAACGACCCTGAAACCTATGGTTTTTTCAGTGAATTTCAAAGGTTTTTTAAATGCTAATTTCAAACTATGCCTACATAGGTAGGACATATGCAGAAAGAGGAAGAAAGGCGCAGAAAGAAGCAAGAGAAATGCAGAAAGAGGCAACAGAAGTCCAGAAAGACAAAGAAAGGTGCAGAAAGGTGCAGAAAGAACCAACAGAGGGGCAGAAAGAGGCCTTATTGCAAAGTCATCCTGTACCCCCCCAACTTTTTACTGACGGGTACTGGTGGTAACTGAGTCTGACTAACCAGGCCTAGAGCCAGTGCTATGCTAAAAGACACTTGGAATACAGTGAAAACACCTACATACACTAGGGTACACTATGGGTTGGGGTACCCCTGTGATTGGCATGACCTCCCCTGTAAGGCCCTAGTACATAATAGGGCAGGGGGATTAAAACTACCTCTAAGTCAGAGGTGCAGAAAGATGCTTCTTTAACTAGTAGTCGCGTTTGCAGAGTAGTAGAGAAAGGGTGCTGGGCCTCCGACCAGCGATCGGGAATTCCGCTGCTTAGGACTTACAGGAGGTACCAAGAGGGCTTATTGGCCCCCAAAGTCCCTCAGGAGTAAAGTGAACTTTATCCCCCATCCCGTAGTCTGCCAGAGTGGTGGAAAAAGGGGGCGTGGCCTCCGAAGACGTCTTAGCAATCCTACTGTGTGGGACTTACTGGAGGTAACAGGAGGGGTAGTTGGCCCCCAAGGACATCCTTGGGGGCCAACTACCCCTCCTATTACCTCCAGTAAGTACCACACAGCAGGATTGCTAAGTTCTCATACCCTGCCACACCCCCTTTGCCCACCACTGTGCAAACGCACTCCCTGGCACGCTCTTGGATGGGGATTGAAGTCCCCTTCACTGCGGGGGGTCCTTAAGGGCCAACTAGCCTACCTCTTACCTACAGTAAGCCCCACACATTGGGATTGCTGAGAGGTGGACACAGGCCACACCCCCTTTCTCCACCACTCTGCAAACGCGCCTCCTGGTGCGCTCTTGAATGGGGGATGAAGTCCCCTTTTCTCATGAGGGTCCCTGGGGGCCAACTAGCCCACCAGATACCTCCAGTAAGCCCCACACAGCTGGATTGCTGAGAGTGGTCCGAGGCCACGCCTCCTTTTTACACCACTCTGCAAACGTGCCTCCTGGCGCACTGCTGCTCGGGGGATTAAGTCCACTTGTGTCCTGAGGTCCTCAGGACACAAGAGGACCTCATCGCCCCACCAGCAGTGCGCCAAGAGGCATGTTTGCAGAGTGGTGTAAAAAGGGGCGTGGCCTCGGACCACCTCTCAGCAATCCAGCTGTGTGGCGCTTACTGGAGGTACCTGGTGGGCTAGTTGGCCCCCATGGACCCTCAGTATTCAAGGGGACTTAATTCCCCAACTTAGAACGCGCCAGGGGGCGCGTTTGCAGAGTGGTGCAGGGAGGGGGTGGGGCCTCCGGCGAGATGCTGGTTTAAAAAAAAAAAAATTGTAGAAGGGGGACTGTGTGGCCCCCCTTCTTACAATGTTTTTTGGGCCCTGGGGACCCCATCCCCCGGGCCTGCCACATTTAAAAAAAAAAAACGGGAAGGAGGCCGTGCGGCCCCCCTCCCGAGGCCAATTTTGGCCCCGGGGACCCCATCCCCCGGGTCATGGCCAGCTGTCTTATTTATTTCTTTTTTAATTTGGAAGGGGGCCGCGTGGCCCCCCTCCTAAGGCCACTACTGGCCCCTGCCTTAAATTTACAATGCCCAGGGGAGGTGGCGGTCCCCGGGCCAGCGTGGGGGGAAAGGAGCCCCCCCACGCAGTTTAAAATAAAGCCCCGGGGAGGTGGCGGTTCCCGGGGCTGCGGGGGCCACGTGTCCCCCGCATATAATCTAAGCCCCGGGGAGGTGGCGGTCCCCGCTAATTATTTGCGCATTGTTCCCGGGACCTGCCCCACCCGGGGGCTTATACATAAAGTGCGGGAGCCGCCGCTTCATTTTTTTTTGTTTTTTCGGCCTGATTCGCGCACCCAGCACGAATTCGGACGATTTGTTAAAAAATAAATGCTTTTTTTGGCCCTGAGCAGGCCTAGGGGGTCAGGGTGTTTCTACCCTGCCCCCTTTTCTTGTTTTTTTATCCTTTGCTTTACTGTTTTCTTGTGACTCAGTTACCGAGTCACAAGATGGCTGACAACACTTCCTGGTTTGGAGTGTTGGCAGCCAATCAGAATGAAGCTCATGCTCGGGAGGGTTCGCAAACCCTCCTCGGTGCTCAGATATCAATATTTTTATTTTTTTAATTTCTCAGGAACTACTGAACGGATTTACACCATTTAAAAAAAAGGTCGCTTTCTGAACCAAGAGCTACCTTTTTGCCAAATTTGGCGTAATTCTGTTCAGCAGTTCGGGCTGTAGCCTGTTCCAAAATTCCTATGGAAATTAACATGGGGAAAACGCGTTTTGAGACCCCCTTTTTTCTCGGCCTCCGCTTAATGAATCACCCCGCAACTTTCAGGACAGGAGCTGACTTGAGTGAACCATTAGTTTTGAAAATTTCGCCAAGATTCGTCAAATGGCGCCAAAGATATTGACAAAAGAAAAAACGTTTTTTTAATAGAAACAAGGTCCTAACTATAACTACCTACTGGTGACCGCCAGTCGGTAATATTAAAACAATTGCGAGGGGTAGCGATGGGAGCCTGTTTCTCACCCAGCTATGCATGTTTACATGTTGGCTGGTGGGAGGAACAGGTTCTAAGCATAGCACATCGCACAACGTTTGACCAACATGTACTGTATTGGCTTAGATACATAGATGATGTTTTTATATTGTGGAAGGGTGATCAGATGAAAGCAAAACAGTTTATCGAAGCCATTAACATCAATTCTATGAATCTTAATTTTACATCTCATATGAGCAACACTTCTATTGAGTTTTTAGATGTAAAAATCTAGTAAAAAAATGGTATACTTGAAACAACATTATTCAGAAAACCTACGGCGGGCAATGCTACGCTACATGCTAGCAGTGCCCAGCCGAAGCACTTGATAAGGAGTATACCTTATGGAGAAATCCTAAGACTGAAGAGAATATGTAGTGTAAAATCTGACTTCGACAATTGTGTACAAGGTACTGTAGCTAGATTGAAGGAACAAGGATACAGCGATAACATTCTAAATGAAGCTATTACTAAAACTAGTGTGAGATCCAGAACTAGTCTCCTTCAAAGTGCAGAAGGTGAAGCCTTAAAAAACTCGTTTGAAGAAGAGAAAAAAAAAATTTTTTTTTTATAATTCATCAAAAGAAATAACAGGTCCTCGGTTAATCACCACCTACAGCAATGAGGAAAGGAAAATCAGGTCCATAATTAAAAAGAATTGGCCTATAGTGCTCCCCGACGGTGTGTTAGGGAATAGACTCCCTGAGACTCCGACGATCACCTTTAGAAAATCAAGAACAATGGGATCAAGATTGGTCAAGAATAGCCCTGAATTACCTCAGACAGGGACCTGGCTTAAACCAAGACAAGGTTTCACAAAATGCTCTTCCTGCAGAGCTTGTAAGTTCGGAATTAATAAAACTCACTATCTCACTCCATTTTGTGAAAAAGAGATCGCCATTAGGGGAAGCTTCAACTGCAGGACTGAGTATGCGGTGTATGTTCTGACATGCACCTGCGGCCTCAATTATATCGGGAGTACAAAGTTGCAGGTGCATGTCAGAATTCTACAGCATATCAGAGCCATCATTAATAATGATCCCGCATATCCAGTCGCTAGACATTTTAAGATGGCACATAATAATGAAGTTAAATGTCTATCATATTATGTAATTGACGCCATCCCAAACTTACGTAGGGGTGGAAATAGAGAACGTCAATTGAGACAGTTGGAGACCCGGTTAATCCTAGAATTTGACAGCAAAATACCGAACGGTCTCAACAATACAGAAGACATGCATAATTTCCTGTAAAATTCACCAAAGAGTACCGATAAAATTTATTTAATCAGATTAAATGTGGATGAAATGAGCAATTACCTTTTTAATCATGAAGTAATGATTTTTAAGTGTGTTTTTAGGATTTGTACATTGTTGCATCACAAATAGCATTTATTAGGCAGTTACCTTTTAATCATGATGTAATGATTTTTAAAGGTTTTTCTATCACTGTCTTAAATTTTGATATGAGGTAAACTTTTAGCATAATTTATATCTTTTTATACCACTTTTAGACTTTGTAAATAGTATTATCTGTAGATTAAGTTTTTACTGTTTATAATATGCTATGAGTTTTACCGAAACATTATCAATTATCCGACACTATCAGCACTTTTCAAAGAAACTTAGTATTTTATTTATTTTTGCACGTTTTGCACATTCAACTTTGCTGCTAAAGCACCCTTGCACTTTAGTCTTGATATTTAATAGAACAGAGAAGGAATGAGAATCCATGCAACCAATATCTTGTATTTATACTGTTAGATATCTGTTTCAAATATGAAATCAGTTATGTGTTGAGGTGGTAACTGATCATCACAATATTAAGATGTTTTAATTCAACTATATTTTTTTTAAATTTCAACATCTATGCATATGAATGTTTGCTTTTATAAATGTATTTATACAGTCATAGAAGGTTCATCAATGCAAACAAACTCTATGTTGTTTATTCTAAACAATATATCAATATTCCTCAATATTTGTTTGTAAAATGTTGACAACAAAACAAAAAAACAAACATACAAAGAGACCATTTGGAGTGATGTAAGAATCATTACCAGTCACCTCACCAAAATGAAAGTATGTCTACCTTGTCTATGATCATGTGACACGGAAGGTAGGGGGTGTGTGCACTTAGCATTTATAAAAAATAATGGCGGACTGCGCTCCGTATGTGAACAAGGTCTGTTGTGGCCCGAAACGCGTCATCGTTTGTGAGGAGTGAGAATAAATAACATCTTGCCAATTAACTTGGGTCCGTCACTCTCTCTTCGCCGGAAAGGAGGTTGCGAGAGTCTGCGCGTCTACAATATATATATATATAATCTACTGGCGGTCGCCAGTAGATAGTTATAGTTACAACCTATTATCCATAGGAAATCCGCGACATTCTATTTGAAATAACTCTCTTGCCGGTTGACGTATCTTCGCAAAATTTTCAAACTTTATGGCCCGCTCCGGTCCGCTCCTACCCTGAAAGTCTCGGGGGATTCGTCAAGCGGGGGCCGAGAAAAAGGGGGTCCCAAAACGCGTTTTCCCCATGCAATTTTCCATAGGAAACTTTAGACACGGCTACAGCCCGAACTGCTGAACGGAATTACACCAAATTTGGCAAAGAGGTAGTTCTTGGTTCAGAAAGAACCCTTTTGTTAAATGGTGTAAATCCGTTCAGTAGTTGCTGAGAAAATCAAAAGTAAAAAGATAGTGATATCTATGGCCGAGTAGGGTCCGCGTACCCTCCCGATCACGAGCTGCATGTTAATTGGCTGTCAGCTGGCTGTCAACATTCCGATTCAGGAAATGTTGGCAGCCATTTTGTCCCTCGGTAGAACCGAGGGACAGAAACAAGTGCGCAAAGCGCAGAAAGGGGGCAGGGTAGAAACACCCTGACCCCCTAGGTTTGCTCAGGGGGTCCCACAAGGACCCCCTGGGCAAAAAAAAAAAAAAAAAAAAAAAATTTTAAAATCGGCAGGATGCGCTCAGGGTGCGCGAATCCTGCCGAAAAAAAAAAAATCGAAGCGCGGTCTCCCGCGCTTCGATTGTATTTTGCCCCCGGGTGGCCCAAGTCCCGGGGGCATGGTGGGGGGGTTAATTTTATGTGTGGGGGGCCTCAAACGGAACGGAAAGGCCGGCCCCGGGGGATGGGGTCCCCGGGGCCATAAATGGCCTGAGGAGGGGGGCCACGCAGCCCCCCTCCAAAGAATAAAAAAAAAACCGAGGCCATGCCCCAGGGGATGGGGTCCCCGGGGCCAATACAGGCCCAGGGAAGGGGGGCCACGCGGCCCCCTTCCCGTTTTTTTTAAAAATATTTAACTAAAAAAAAGGGGTAAGGCCCTGGGGAATGGGGTCCCCATGGCATAAAAACTGGAAAAAGGAAGGGGGGCCACAGAGCCCCCTTCAGGGGACAAATTTTTTATTTTTTTTTAAACGATCGGGCCCACAGGCCCCGCCCCTTCCTTCACCACTCTGCAAACGCGCCCTGGCGCGTTTGCAGATGGGGAAGTAATTCCCGTTCAATACTGGGGGTCCCTGGGGGCCAACTAGCCCACCAGGAACCTCCAGTATGCGCCAGGGGGCTGCCTTGCATAGAGGTGTACAGAGGCCACGCCCCTTTTTACACCTCTCTGCAACGCAGCTCTGTGGCGCTTAATGGAGGTAGCTGGTGGGCTAGTTGCACCCCAGGGACCCTCAGGATTTAAGGGGACTTAATCCCCCGACTTAAAACGCGCCACGGGGCGCGTTTGCACAGTGGTGAAGGAGGGGGCGGGGCTTCAGGTGACATGTGTGCAAACAGGCCCCGTGGCGCGTTTTAAGATGGGGAATTAAATCCCCTTCAATCCTGAGGGTCTCTGGGGCCAACTAGCCCAACAGGTACATCCAGAAAGCGCCACAGAGCTGCGTTGCAGAGAGGTGTAAAGGGGTGTGGCCTCTCTACACGTCTCTGCAACGCAGCCCCTGGCGCATACTGGAGGTTCCTGGTGGGCTAGTTGGCCCGTAGGGACCCACATGATTCAAGGGGACTTAATCCCCCAACTTAAAACGCGCCACGGGGCGCGTTTGCACAGATGTCACCTCAGGCCCCGCCCCTCCCTTCACCATTGTGCAAATATTCTTCTAAAATCATCCGAAATACGAATTCCGATTTACTCACCTGTTATCAGGAGAGACCTCAGTGCTGCATCTTTCAGCCCAGTACTAATCCTGAAAAGTAATTTTAACCGTACTTACCAGTAACTTGAATTTCCTTCCATAGGATATCATTGCCTGCTTTTTGCTGAAAAAGTTTCTAAGTGTTGATTTTTGAAACATACAAATATTCCTCTAAAATCAGCCGAAATCCGAATTCTGATTTACTCACCTGTTATCAGGAGAGACCTCAGTGCTGCATCTTTCAGCCCAGTACTAATCCTGAAAAGTAATTTTAACCGTACTTACCAGTAACTTGAATTTCCTTCCATAGGATATCATTGCCTGCTTTTTGCTGAAAAAGTTTCTAAGTGTTGATTTTTGAAACATACAAATATTCCTCTAAAATCAGCCGAAATCCGAATTCTGATTTACTCACCTGTTATCAGGAGAGACCTCAGTGCTGCATCTTTCAGCCCAGTACTAATCCTGAAAAGTAATTTTAACCGTACTTACCAGTAACTTGAATTTCCTTCCATAGGATATCATTGCCTGCTTTTTGCTGAAAAAGTTTCTAAGTGTTGATTTTTGAAACATACAAATATTCCTCTAAAATCAGCCGAAATCCGAATTCTGATTTACTCACCTGTTATCAGGAGAGACCTCAGTGCTGCATCTTTCAGCCCAGTGAGTGGGTATGTAGTTATTGGTGTTGGAGTGTCTATAGTTTTGCGAATGGCAGTCTGTAATTTAGATTGGGTGTATCAAAGGTTATATTAGGGTGTGAGGAGCTGCATCAGATTATCACGTGGATGATGTCATCAGTGATGTCATTTGAGATGTCATCAGTGATGTCACTGACCATGTCATGAGTGATGTAATATGTGACGTCATCAGCAGTGCATTGTGGGCGCGAGTTATAGTTAGCTGAACTAACTATAACGGGGGAATTTCACGGGTTTTGTACGAGTGAAATGTCCAACTAACTATAACTGTCCCTAAAACCTATGGATTTTTCAGTGAATTTCAAAGGTTTTTTTAAATGCTAATTTGTAACTATAACATATCTGAAACCTATGGTTTTTTCAGTGAATATATATATATATATACACACGTGTGGTTATATAAGTATATATTTATATATAGTATTAAATGTTACTTACATTTATTTAATTTACATTATAATAATGTTATATATTAAAATATTTAAGGTTTACTATTTTAAGCTATATATATATTTAAAAAAATTATATTTATTTTTGTGTTTTTTAACAAAATTAGTGTGTATTGACATTTTCTTTTGCTATTTTTGTACTTATCTTTATAAGTATATGGAAATTACATTTTTGGCACAACATTTCTGGATCACAATATTGTTGTGATCCATATTATCGATATTATGTCAGTGATCCGCTGCCCCTTTGGGTAGAGCAGAGAGCTTCTTAAAACTGCGTTGTGACAAATCCGAATGTGTTCATAGCGCACAAGCAAAATTCCTGTCCCATAAACAAAACCCGTTTGCGTAGGACGTCAAAAGGCAAATCCAGAGACATCCTAAATATTTGTTGTTGCTATTACTGTAGCATTGATAAATGAAGATCAGTGATATGGACAATAATGTCATTGAAGATGTTCTGGGTCATGTCATTGATTGCACACTTTGTAACGTCATGAGCAAAACATTATATGTGTTTGCACGATAACCATGAGCACTGCCTACATGGCCGGACTTGGAACAGCAACCAGCCCTTGCAGATTGCTGGTCATCCGGCCCTGGGAGCGGGGGTGGGGAGGGTGTGGGGGGACTAGTAAGAAACACCGCTCCCGCTTTCGTTATAAGGGAGCGATATTGCAGCTCTGCTGCAAAACCGGCCCCCAGTGACAAAATCGACCCCACGGCCAGAAATCTGGCCCCACCCCTCCGGCCCACCAGGGAAATGCCCGGTGCCTGCTAGGGCCAGTCTGGCCCTGACTGCCTAATACTTCATTTACTATCCTAAGTGAGAGCAGAATGCATCAGGCGTGATGTAATTGAGTGACTATCTCTGTCCATGCTTTCACTCTTCTGAATTTATGCAATACTGCACTCGTGCTCATCTCATTTAAGCCACATTTTATGAAATGTTAAACGTTACTAATTAAATTCATTACACGTGCTCATCAAATTAACACAATGTGAGAGAAATGAATTCTTCTGGAAAATATTCCACATATATTTTTATGCCTTGATAAGAAAAACTGTGCTGCCAAACTGATTTTGTGGTGACAAATTGTCATACCAATTTTGACTACAACTTGTCTTCCTGTAAGAGAGGAATCAAATACTGACAATATATTCTTTATGTTTCAAAAATTTTCAGAACGTCAGAAAAGAATCTGTAAAAAGCAATGATCAGATTTTGCCAGGTGCTTTTAAGAAAGCATGATTATTTTAGGGAATGGTTGGTAAATCCAGCAGTAATACCTATCGGTGTTATTTTTTATTCAATTATGGCCATTAAAAAACTCTCAAAGGATCACTAAGTGGGGTGGGGGCTGCCAGAAGCGTACAAAAGGTGCTATGTACCCTAATACAAAGAAGAGAAACAGGCCCACCTGCTCCCAATTGGGTAGCAAGAGAGAACAAAAATTGAGGTTCAGAGGACCCCACAAACCCCGGGCACTGGTACAATGGCACCTGCTGCATCACCAATAGCTTTGACAATGGGCCATCCCCCACCACTTAGCTCACTCTCAGTGGAGCAAGTATGGCTTTAGTGGCTCTAACAACCAAGCTCCAGTGCTTGCGTTTAATAGTGATCTTCTTTGCGCCTCTGTATAACCCGTGCAATTCAAGTTTGTGATCTGTTGAGCATAGCTTATAAGGCTGAACAGCTGTGCTGGGTTTGCTGCAGCCTTCACCTCGTGTTAGTGAGTGTGGATCCGGGACACAGCTGTAGTCATGGTTAAGACCCTGTGTCCCCAAATATACACTATCCTGAAGGAAAGTTTATTATGGGGCAAAAAGGGGTAGAGAAATTGTAAATTATAGAAGAGGAACTGGGAGGGAGTCTCCCTAAAGAGAAAGAAAGAGAAACGGGGGAAAGAGAGAGGGGTAAAAGAGACAGAGTGGGAGAAAGGGAGAGAGAGAGCGCGAGAGAGAATAGGAGAGTTAGTGAGAGAGAGAGAGTGTGTGTGTTTGTGTGTGTGTGTGTGTGTGTGTGTGTGTGTGTGTGTGTGTGAGAGAGAGAGAGAGATAGAGAGAGATATTTGGGGTACTGAATTTGGGGATGAGGGCTCTGGTCTCATTGCCCCTTCCTGTGCTGTCCCAGTCCAGCTGCCGCTGCCTTATGTACACTGGAGCAGGATATACCAGATTCAGACATTCTTTAACTTCTACATAGGTTCTTAGATATAGAAGAAAGGCAGTTAATACTGTGATCTTTTACCATTCAGTGTATCGGCAGCCCATACTTTATTTCCACAAAACAAACTGGAAATTAAAGAAGGATGGTTGATCTCACTCCCTGACAGTGTGCCTGCTGCTCTAACGCAAGCTGAAGGGCAGTCAGCTGTGAGAGCCAGCTGGAGGCCTGGGCCTGCAATGGCAATGCAGCTGCAGTTGAGTCCCAACTGGCCCAAAAGGTGGGGCAGTTAAGGCCTTCCTTCATGTCCCACAACCCCTCCGCACTCAAAAGTGGGCTGCTCGTCCATAAGCTCTGGGCCCAAGTATAATGCCGGTCTCCTCAGAAACATTTCTGGACAGCACTTTTTGGGGTTATTAGTTGAAGGTGGTAAGTACCCACCTCAAATAATAATCACAACCCTGGACAGGGCGAACTACTAGAGTCATTAAACAAACCTGAGCTCAACCCCTAGTAGCTATGGCACAGAGCAGACAGGCTAAACTTAGAGGAAATGTCTAAAGTATTTATGCAGTTCTAAAACAGTAATAATCTTGAAATGCAAAATAAAAATATCAAACTGAATTAGTAAAATAGAGTAATATTTAATATACATAATGATATAAAAATTAGAAAAATCCAATGAGGGGAACATAGATATGACTTTTATAAGTTTTATGTAAAAATAGCGCCAGCGCCAAGAAACACAAAGATGCAATGATAGTCAATTGTTGCTGTAGACCAGGACCTAGGCATAATCTGCTGCTGCCCTCGATGGTGCATGGATCAGATACATCAACCATGTTCATCTTGATCGAAGATTTTACTTTCTGACTCTAGTCCCAATCCAGCACAGGAGTCAACTTCTAAAGTCTCTATGACCTCAGGTGAGCACTTAGAGATTCACAGGGTTGCATGCAAAGGCCCTCAGGAGGGTCCAGTCCAGGTCCAGTTGCCACTCATCAGCTGGGCAGTTGCAGGAAAAGGCCTCTTGAAGATTGCTTTATCCCTGTAGCTGTAACAGGTCAGCCTTATGACCCTAGAAGTCTACTTCTTTGTACTGGATACAAGAGAGTGAGCTAATTCAATCTTCTAGGATCTTCTCAGGCAGCAGGTCCAGTCCTCTTCTGATTTTCTACAGGTCAATGGGTGTTCTGAAGTAGGTGCCTGGAGATGCCACATTTATGCCTGGCACAAGCTAGTGGTTGAGAATGACTTCTGGGCGTGCCCTAAACAACAGAGTAAGGTTCCGGGGGCTACGCCTACCCACTTCGGGCCTTTTCAAGATGGTGAAATTCTTTGACCACATTAACTTGGGCTCTGAGGGCTGAAAGTGTTTGTGGGGAGTGTAATTTGATAATCCTAGAGTCCTCACATGCCTAACACTAACATCCAGGTTGAGGCAGGCCTGCGTCTGCATCCACAAAAACCTCTGAGACTGAATTTGGATGGAACAAAAGCTGAGTTTTCAGCATTTAGAGAGTAGATACAGAAGAATTGTTTTGGCATTCCGTTTCCCTCCTTTGAAGTGCACCAACTGTTACATGTAAAATCAGAAGACTTGTCAAGCAGGCTTTGACAATGTAATGTCAAAAAGTGGCCTACTGTGATTGAAGCCTGCTTGGCTGCGGGTACATAGGAGGGGTCAGCTAACGTTTGCCTGTGACAGGGGAGGCTTCAATGAAGTGTGTCCCAAGTGTTTTAGGAAAAACACCAGTAGACCCGTCAAACAGTATATAACATGCTAAAGTCAAAAAGGATACTCACAGCCCTACCCTTAATATTTTGCCAAGTTCAGAGGGATCATATCTGCCCATTCGGGTCAGCCTATTGTTTGATTCTGGGAGGCATTCTACACCCATTCACAACTATTCAAATGCGAATTACTGGTTGGCAGAAGTGGAAAAGCAAACTGCAGATTAGTCTCCAGGGACTTCAGGCAGGGAAAATGTAACTTTCAAAAGTTACTTTCCCTTAATAATTAGTAAAAATACAACTTTACTTTTAAATTGGATTTTTAATAACTATAAATAAGTGTTCCATACTTATTTTTCAAGCTAATCCCATTCCCAAGATACAGTATTAGTATTTAATGTGGCACTCCAGTGTTTCCCTATTGAAAACAGACAGCCTTGCTACAGTGAAAATAACATTTGGGGCCTTTTCACTGTGAGGACATGTGTAACATAAAACTGTTATATGTCCTACTTTTAAATACCATGCACCCTGCCTCATGGGCAATGAGGCCACTTAGGGATCACATACATATTTAAAAGGAAGGTTAAGGCCTGTGACTAGGGGTTATTTTGATAGGTCGAATTTGCAGTTTAAAAGTGAACAGCAAGGATACAAATGGTAGGCCTGCAGTCATGTTTGTACTGTCACTGTAGTGGATGGCACAATATGTGCTGCAATCCACTAGTGATGTTTAACTTACAGGCCCTGGGTACACTTTGTACTTTGTATCTATGGACTTATAGGAAAGTTACGTATGCAAGCTAGGAGTTTTTCAATATTCCCTCATTGAAAGGAAGAATACAAGCACTGTGTCACGGGTTAGCAGGAGTAAAGTTGCATAGAGTTCTATAACCCCCAAATACATGTGATTTACTTTAACTGTGAGGAAAACAAGAATTTTAGGACATGATCTAACAATGGATTTTAGCCATTTTGTGTCTGAGAGGAAAGGTGTTGATACATAAGAGTATTTTTCTCATTACTCAGGAGCTCAGTTCTTTCACAATCACTAAAGTACTTGGCATATGATACCAGCACCCCTTAATTGTGCAGTAGCATTTCTCATCACTAATTCTGAAGTACTAATGGAAAGTCTGAGACGGTAACTTTAGTTTCTGGCACATCATCTCTGATGAATTTTTAACATATACAATCTGTAATCTCCGTTTACCAAGGCACGTTTAGCAGCACCCAGACAGATTCGCACATTTGTAGGTACTTGGAAATGTTCAAGCAAAAATCGTACCTGTAACACCATTTGTCGGCATCGACCTAGCATAATTGGCTCAATAAAAGTGATGGGATGTTAAGGTGACCGTCATTTACAAAGTCATATTCTGGATGGTAACTGGGAAATTTTTGGACAAAAGCCAATTTTAATTATGCAAATTCTGGACACAATGCCAATTTTAGAGACATACACGAGAATACAAAAACAGTGTATAAACCTATCAAAATGAACAGAACACTCAATGATTTGTGTTAAATGGTTCTCTTTACAGCACAATGGTACACATATATCAGTCAAAAGACAATAGGTTTTATAGGGCATTCTGAAGGGGAATCCAGGAAATATGGCAGTAATTCAGGTTCTGCCACAGTACTCAAGATTATTACTTGTCTGTAGCTACGGGTTATTTATATGCCCATCTGAAAAGTGTGTGTTCCATAGGCACAGTGATGCTGCACAAATATTTGTCTGCTGTGCATCCCGAGTTTCAAATACCTTGAGCCACAACCTCTACAGAAGCAGATATTTGTCATTGTTATGCCCATAGCAAGTTTATCATTGTGTGAGACTTTATTGTAAACGGATTTAAAAATGCTACAGTCAAACACAACCTTACCAATAATAAAATGTAAATCCAAGAAATTCCATTTACTCATCTCACTACCCTTCTTAAATACTGTATCCACATTCAAGTGCATTTTCATTAAATATATATAATCGAATGGAAGGCTCCAGATAACAGGAAGCTACGTTTCTTCTCAATGCACAAGTATCAAATGAAAAAACGTCTAAGAAGGGATTTAAACATTGGACCATCAAGTGTGCTATGGTTAAATTGCCCTCAGCCTCATATTAAAAGAGACCCTACTTCTTTAGAAATCCTCCCTATCTCTCTCCCATAAGAAAAGACACAGAAGTATCTTTAGACATACCTGCCAAATGTTATAGCATGGGGATTCCAGCAGAAATTGGGCCAGCATTAACAAGCTTTGACAAAGCCAATAGGTCTGGTTTTAAAATACCATCAATTTTAAAAACAGGCATTCACAAGAGCTGTTTGCACGCACTGCATGCACAAATGTTATCATTTAAAGCCTGTCCTACTGGCTTATCCAACATTGGGAAAATGTAGCAAAAAAAATAGCTTTCTATGTAGAATGAATATAGAAAATAATCCCTCAGGCATTATAATGAAAACACTTCCTGGAAGATAGGATGATGCATCATCAGCTGATAGCATGAGGTGAAACAGTTATACTCATCTGGGTGAAGACAAGCCAATGCCCACTCTATGCATATTTTAAAGAATCCCTGAAACATGTCATTCAGATAGCTGCACTGTCAAGCCAGAGATAAAAAGGGAAGTTTACCTTACCAAGATAGGCCATTATTATGACAAACTTATTGACTCTTGCACTAGTATTTGATGGGCTTAATCATTCTTGGAAATACTACTTTAGGGGTCATTCATATTACGTGGGTAGCTGTAAAAATTTTGTTTAATGTGTGAAAAGTGATATTCAGTGCATATCACAGTATTTTTGCAGTATGAGAAAAGTGCTGCATTCCGTGCCTCTTGGGGTCAGAGGACAGGCAAGAAGCTGGTGCTAATTTTGCACCAGTACTTGCTGAAAAACAGACAGAAACAATGCTTGCACATTTGTTTCTAAGTTTGTGGAAATGCTATGTGGTTGTGTGTGGTTGTGGGAATGGTATTACGGAATTGTGGCATAACAGTAAAACTTCCTATAATCGGTACATTACCCCATTATTGCGCTGGCACATATTTTTACCAAATGGCAATGCAGCACAGATCCAATGTACACACACAGCAGAATGCAGTCCTTAAAGTGCTTCCACTAATGCCCTAAAACGTTCTAACTCCTTAAAGTGTTTAGCTTTTCTGTGTAGCTCGGTGTCACTAAGGGCCTTATAACGATGTCCCTCATATAATCTGACAACTCCTCCCCAGAGTTTCTGATACCGGGGGCGTTGATAAATGCAGGGAGGGGTGTGGTGATAGAAACGACAGTGGGATCCTGAGGGTTGCCTTAGAAATGAGGAATTACCAGGAAACCAGTAATTTGATACCCACTTCTTTATGGTAATGTACCCTTAGGCTCTCAGCAAGCATTAATGGGGTTGTAGGGTTCAGGCAAGGGACGCTTTAGTCGTAGCAAGTGGATTTTAGCAGTCAGGAAAGGGTAGCGTTTAAAGGTAGTAAGACATTTTTAGGTTTCAGGGAAGGGTAGTGTCAAGGGGTATTGCAAAACTTTTAGGGTTCATAGAGGGGTAGCATTAAAGAACAGTAAGACATTTTAGGGTTCAGGGAAGGGTAGTGTTAAGGGGTATTAAGTGTTTTTAGGGTTCAGAAATGGCTACTATTAAGGGGCAATAATTGGTTTTTAGAGTTCAAGGAATAGTTAGAGTTTTAGCATTCAGGGATGGGTCCCTTTAAGGAATAGTAAGGGCTTTGTAGGGTTCAGGAAAGGGTAACAGCAAAGGGTTTATAGAGTTCAGAGTAGGGTATCATTAAAAGGTATAAGGGTTTTTTAGTGTGTAAGAGAAGTGTAGCGCTACATTGTAGCAAGTGGGTTTTAGGGATCAAGGAAGGGGAGAATTAAGAGGTAGAAAAGAGTTATAAGATTCAGGAGAGGGTACTGTTAAGGAGTAGTAAGACATTTGTAGAGTTTAGGGAAGGGTAACAATAAGGGATATTAAGGGGTTTGTATGGTTCACTGAATGGTAGCATTAAGGGGTAGTAAGAGGCTTTTAGGGTTCATGGAAGGCTAGTTTTAAATGATAGTAAGGGGTTTTAGAGTTGAGAGAATGTAAGTGTTAAGGGGTAGTAAGGGGTCTTTGAGTTCAGTGATGGGCAGAGTGAAGGGGGTGTAAAGTTTTCTGTTTCAGGAAACGGTAGCATTAAGGGGAGTATACTGTTTTAGGGTTCTCTGAAGGGTAGGTGTAATGGGGCATAAGACTGGTTTAGAATCCAGGGATGGGTAGCATTAAGAGATAGTAATGGGTTTTTAGGGTTCATGGAATAGTAACGTCAAGGGATAGTAAGGAGTGTTTAGGGTTCAGGGAAGGATAGCGTTAAGCAGTAGCAAGGGTTTTTAGGATTCACAGAAGGGTAGGGTTAATGGATAGTAAGGAGTTTTTAAGGTTCAGGGAAGGGTAATGTTAAGGGTGTATGAGGGGTTTTTATGGTTCAGGGAAGGATAGCATTAAGGAGTAGGAAGGAGTTTTTAGGGTTTATGTACAGGTAGTGTAAAGGGGCAGAAAGCGTTTTTTAGGATTCAGGGCAAGGGAAACATTAAAATATATTAAATAAGTAAATTAATTTGATTAAATATGTGAAAATATAAACTTTCCAGTAAATTAAATATGATGATAATAATGTATTTAAAAAAAAACAGTAAATTGAAATTGATAAGTTAATTATCTTTTGGAAGCACAGAAACTTTAAAATAAATTAATAACAGCCCATGAATTTTAAAGGTAGGAATTAGAAATAAACACCATTCTCTCAGGAGTGCCACGTTAAGGTACCTCTGAAGTTCATTATAGAAAGAGAAGAGGGAGAGGTGGCTGGGACAGCAGCACAACAACAGATTGCTCCCGACTGCCCTACTCCCATCTGTGCTGCTATCAAAGAAGATCAAATACCATGATTATCTAATTATCTAGGAGACATAAAGCATTGCAGTGGCATGAGTTAGACCTAAAGGTAAAGCTCTCTTGTAATGCAATAACTAGACTTGATAAAGAGCTCGGGCAACTTGATAAACAAATGTTGCACTTGGTATGTTGTTCATTATCCTAGCCCACCAGTGCTGCTTTTTAAACATCTAGGGCTCCACTTTGTGTGCCAGCTACTCAGAATCGACATTGCACATTTTCACACATTACACATTTTCCAGTTAGCAGCACAATGCCACACAATGTTCAACAATCCCCTTAAGTATCAATTACCATGCCAGTATCACAGTATCTAATGATGCCTCCATCAGATACAACATTGTCAGGGTAGTATCTAGAAAATTACACATTGATGTCAATGCCCAGCCCCCCAACCAGAAACATACATGTTTTAACCCAAAATACCTTCAGCACTCTTGCCAGAATACAATCAATGTCACAGAAGTCCTCACAGTCCCCCAGTAATCCACGGCTCCTCTCCAAAAGCTCTGCCATGCACCTCACAGCCTCAATCAGCTTCTCACTCAGAGCTGCGGCAAGACCCCATGTAATGGGTAACAGCTTCAGCTAGTCATGGCTTTTACCTGACACGACTTTGAATTTGTTTTTCCTGACTAAAGAAGGCCATTTTTATTTTACTGGTCCAGCAGTGGGATACTATAGAAGGAAATATTTTCTTGTGTTTTCCTGCACAAAATGTTTTCTATTGTGCATTCAGAATCTTTCAGAAACACAATTTTATGATTGGCTTGGTTTATTGCAATAGATTATTAAGGCTTTTCTATACTGTGACAGGGTTTTAAGTATTCGCAAATGTAATGCACGTATTACCAAGAGTGGATTGTTAAATCTATAGCTTTCAGCCATTTTCCTGTGATATCTGAAATGTAAAAAGCTCATTATGGCAAAAAAAAAAAAAAAATTCTCTCTGGTGAGAACCCCATCAAAACCCCCCTCTTTGGGGACACAATATTGGGTGCTTCGCTTTGCTCACTCACTGTAGTACAGAAAATACATTTATGCCCTTCCAGCTGAAAACTTCACCATCCACCAATGGCATCTGGTGACATTCTGCTGTAGATTGATCTTGGGAAGTACACAAGTTTAACTTCGCCCAACTAGTTCAGCAATATCAGACAATTTAATCCTTCATGCATAGGGATGACATTTGCCATACACGAAGTTATGCATCAGTATTTGTTTAATCCCTGCAATCGGAAGTCCCTTTGGACATCTAGCTTTCCCCATTGTCACTTTGCAAATCTGGTAAGCATTTTTAAATGACAAGCAAAATTGAAGGCCATCAAGCTTTGCAACTTTGCATAGACCTAAAATTATCAATATTTGTCTTCACGAAATTCTTCAAATTAAAGAGTAATCTTTCCAAGGAAGCCCATATTCTCTTTCTTCAGCCCCTCACAAATGTTTAGATCTTTGATGCTTACATTTATAAAGCATTTGGTTAGTTCCACCACTTAGAGCCACAGGTGGGAAAGGAGGATGGCGTCAAGGGAACAACTAAAAGTAACCTGTGAAGCAAATGAAACACAGACAGCAAGCTTAGGCATCCCCATGCCTTCCCCTCTTGGCCCCCTTCCCTTGGTCAGACAGTTGGAACGGCCCTGGCCCAAACTCAATCTGGTAAATTGGTTAGAGGCCCTAAAAGCCACAAAACCCGATCCCTCGGAACATGTCAATCTGGCCACTCTCCAGTTCCATTGAGTGGGTGGCAAAATCATTGAACCTGGTTCTTCCAGTAAGGTGGCAAAAAGACGTCCTGCGTACTCCTAAATCCCCCTGGTTCACTGCCTGTTTAAAGTCTCAGAAGAAGGAGCGTAAGTGCCTGGAAAGAAGATGGAGAAAGACCTATGACATGATCAGTAAATCAGAATATAGGAACTCCATTAGGCACCATCATGCAGAGATAAATCAGGCTCAAGCTGCTTTTTGTTCTGCAAATATTGCCAACTCCTATCAGATAGTCTACATCAACGAGCCCCATTTCGGTGGTCTTCATTGAGCACTGTGATGAATTGACTCACTTATTCCAGAAAACAATTTTGGACATCTATGCCTCTTTTCTTGATACTGCTAATCTGGTGGATTCTGGTCCCAGCAAATCTCTTCCAGATTCACAAGAGTGTTCTCTCTCGGTGTTTCCAATTCTCAACACGTGTGAGGTAAAAGATCTTCTAAATACTGTAAAATCAGGCTCACCCCGGGACCCTGCTTTGCTTCACATTCTTCGTGAAGGACCTGATCGCATTGCTCCTGTAGTAACAGAACTGTTAAATTTTTCCCTGTCCTGACTTGCTTTTTGGAATAAACTTCCATCTCAGCTCTATCATTGACCATAAATTATTCCACAGGGATCTAAAAACTTGGCTATTTGACCATCAATAACGGCCGCCCCGTTTAATTGACCCTTGTTCCCCAGAGGAGTTTTACGCCAGCGCCATGAGACCCCCGGGTGATATGTGCGCTTAATAAATTTCCTTGATTTGAGGTCCCCCTTCAGTGGAAGCATGTGATAGTCAAGACACTCTTTAAGAAATCCAATCTTGACCCTTTCAATCTGAGCAACTATAGGCCTATTTCCCTGTTACCTGGAGCCTCTAAGTTGCAAGAAAAACATGTCAATAAAAATATTTCTGCCTTCCTCGAATCTAAGGAACTACTCTATCCTACCCAAATAGGCTTCCGCCCGCTACACAGCATCAAAACAGCACTGCTGGCGGTGGTTGAAGAGCTTAGACATCTCCTAGATCAATGAGGATCTGCAGCCACTATTCTGTTAGATCTCAGTGCTGCCTTTGAAACTGTGGACCATCACATTCTCTTTCAGAGAATTTCTAAAGTCGGTATCAAGGGCAGAGCACTGGACTGGCTTTCCTCTTTCCTGGATAATCACACCTTCCAGGTCCAAGATTGGTCCTGTCTCTCTGCCAGTCTCCTTCTCTGCTATGGGGTTCCTCAGGGCTCCTCCCTGAGCCCCACTCTTTTTAACCTTTATCTGCTTCCAATTGCTGATATCGTTCAATCACATGGGCTGTTATTGGTTTCCTATGATGACGACACTCAGTTGGTTGTGTCGATCTTTCCTGACTCCAGTTCTAGTCCTCTATCTTTGACCTCCTGTCTTCAGTTGTTTTGCTGGGTGCAAACTTAAACTCAATGAGGACAAGACAAATGCCATGCTGTTGGGGAACAATTTCTGCAGCACTGTCCTGACCTCACTTCCAGATTTCCTGTGTCAATTGCCCACCCCTAAAAATTTGATAAAGAGCCTTGGGATATGGCTATATTTTGGTCTCACTATGGACCATCAAGCCAAAAAACTTGCTGGCAGCTGCTACGGTATCATGACTATACTGAGAAAGGTTCTCAGCCTTTTCACTTCACTGTGAGAAGAGGGATTGTTCAGGCCCTTGTGCTATTTAGTCTTGTCTCGTCTGTTTCTTGGTTCACCCCATTGCAGGGGTTGCAGACAGTGCAAAATGCTGCCACTTGACTCCTGATGAACATTCACAAACATCAATCGACCACCAGGGCTGTGAGAGATCTCCACTGACTTCCAGTGGAACGCTGAGTGCAGTTCAAGACTCTTTGCATTCGCAGGGAAATCAATTAAAAAAAGGCTCTTCTTTGTTAAGACCTCTTGCCTCCCCATATCTGCCGGGAGAGTCCTCATATCCTCTTCAGCACACTTACGGAAGGTCCCCAGGATCTGTATATCTCATTGGGGTGGCTGTTCTACTTATTTCCGTGCCCCTGGACTCTGGAACACTCTACCACTGGAACTGCATCTATTGGAGGAGGAACTTCCCTTCCACAAGGCCTTGAAGACCTGGCTTTTCTACGACTAACCTTCCGGTCAGTCTGGGTTCACCATCTATCGTTTCTGTTGCAGTACTGGGAGGCTTCCGGGTACCCATGCGCTATATAAGACCGCAAGAATAGAATAGTCTTGTGCCCTAATTGTACATTTTATGGGTATGATGATGAGAAAGAGTTGCCTCCATGGGTGTGCAAATTTGTAATGATTTTTTGCCACTTTAGCAAAGTTTAATGGAAAACTTCACATAGGTTGCAAGATTTCTGCTTTGCCGCTTATGTGTGAGCATTACAACTTGTTCAACAATTAACATTGCTCATGTTCGTATTTATTAACATGATTCTGCGTGAATGGAAAACAGTTATTGTTGCAGTTTGTACAGTAAAGACCTCTGCATGATTTGCAAGCATGCACCCCTGCAAAGAGTTACCCATTGATGGAACTCAGGTGTAATTTTGATCTTTTTTAGACCTATGCATATACGATGATCATGTGCATGCTTAGGACCCCTTTTAGTCAGTGGCATTGAGACCAAGAGAAGGCCCACCAAGCGTGCACTACTTTGTGAAGGTGACTACCCACAGCTTCCCAGATTGTGTGAGACTGGAAGTGATGGGAGCGTGTAATCCCTAGCACTGTGATGGGCCTTTTTCCTGTGGCCAGAGATGGGTGAGCGGCCCAGTGGCCTTGCCATAGTAAAGCTCTGGTCATCCTCAATTAACCAGGTAATTCGCTACATTTAACATAGATAGGCATGAGAATGTTGGGCTGGCGTATGATAGTGCTATGGTAGCACCGGGGTATGGGTCCTATGTAACTCTGGGCGAGTTTGAATCCATCTTGAATTCAGTAGCGGCTTCTACTGGGGAGTAGTGATGGGGTGGGGAGGCAGGGGGAATGTTAAAAAAAAAGAAAAGGGGGAGAAACAAATAAAGAAAAAGAAAAACAAACTTATCTTCCCGGGGGCTGGGTCTCACTGTGTCCTCTTCGTCCACAAGTTGCTCAGGAACAGGAAGCACCCAGGCGCCAATAAGCCAATCACAACACTGCAATGCAGCTTTGTGATTGGTCTTAGCGCTGTGGATCGGCGCTCAGATGGGGACTGGGGCCCTGGGCATGTTCCTCACCAGGCTGTGCAATGCATGGTGGGGAACATGCAAAGTTTGCATGACTGTTTGGCTGGGCCAGTCATGCCCACTTTGGAGTGTGCAAACAACTCCTCGACCTCCTCTGCGGTTGGAACAGCCCCGCACCTGCACCTTTACAGCACTAGAGAATTGTGAAAAATAAAAAGATAATAACATCGTTATTATCATTTTATTTTTCTTGTGCGGCGACGCTCCTCCACCTTAGCGGAGGAGCCGACCCAGCCTGAATTGCCACTAGACATATGCTATACAAACTGGAGGTGGGAGTAGCCAGCTATCCAGAAGAAAGAGGACTGAATGAGCTTACCAGCTGTCATGTCTTCTAAGAAAGGACATTGTTATATAAGTAGGTCAGCAGAGCTAACAAACCAATCAAGGAGCCCAAAAGATGCTCAACTCATTAACGAACACTCCCCGCAACATACATCACCCTCAACATCCGCAGAACCACTCTCAACATTTGCGGAGCAAAGAAACCAACTACAGAGCCCAAAGGATGCACTGAAGAGATTGACTGAATTTCTTTGTAAGTGGGGGGGGAGATGTCATGTCCAGGAAAGGACATTGTTATACAAGTAGGTTAGCGGTCTAGCTGGTCCAGACAGAAGTGAGATGCCAGGAACTTCCTGGGTGGAGACAGGAAGTACTAGTTTTCCCTCTCACTACATTGAGGGAAGCAGAGAGAAGAGGACGTGTGGAGAGTAGCTCCACAAAAGTAGGCCATGTATAAAAGCTGAGAAATTAATAAAGATGAGTTAATAGCCTGATGCCAGGTGCTGTCTTTTATGCAGAGTGTTATGCTTGCCAGTGCTGTGAAGAGAAACCAATCCAGAACAGGACAACTGTCGACGAGGGTGGGATCGAAGATCACGCCTGCAGATAAAGGAGGCAAGTAACATAAGAAAGTACCAGTGCTGAGGAAGCACACATTACTTGCAGCTAGCATGCAGCATTAAAGAAAAGCAGGAATTCTCTGAGCTACAAGCCATGCATGCTGCAGCAGAGTGGTGGCCATTTTGAAGTCAGGCAAGTTGAGAGAGTCCATTGAAGTCTATGGGGTGGCCATCTTGAAGTCAGGCGCCCTGAGACAAATCCACTAAAATCAATGAGGAGGCCATATTGGAATTAGGCAATCCAAGCCTAACTCACCTAAAGCCTACTGAGACAGCCATACTAAGGGCAGAGAACAAGTTAGGTTGGCTTTTGAAAGGAATACACATAGCTGGGGGGCATCAAAGCTGGAACAGCTCTACAAGGAAAATGTCAGAAAGAATACGGCAGTCACCTTTGAGTGAGCTTTCACAAAATCAAAGAAAAACAACTATATGCAAGATCTCTACCGAAGAGGGCCAACAAATAATACATAAAGTATAGTGAGCAGTCCCGTGGAATTATCATATTAGCACATTCCACCATCATGTCGGTGGGAAAAGAAATACAAAAAGCTAACCCCTGCATTGAAGTGCCACCCCCACCCCCACTGACACAGACCGGCACCCAGAGTTTGGGTCCCAAATGGAACCCGTGGCTGGAGTCACTGGATGAATTTCTTGCAACAACCGGTGAGCGAAGAGACGAAAAACGTCTGCTACTACTACTTCAGCTGGTGGGGCATGAAGACCGACGCCTAATCAGAACATTTTCAACAAAGGACACAGAGACATATGAAAAACTCAAAGAGACACTACGTGGTGCCCATTTCAACACAAAGAAAGATGTGGATCAAGAACGCCTCATCTTCAACGCAGCACGGCAGGAACAAGGTGAATCATTAACAAATTTCATTACAAGGTTACAAAGTCTGGTACAATACTGCAATTTCAATACATTCACAAGTGAGGAAGCAATTCGACTCAGGGTAATTGAGGGCTGTTCAATACCAGACACGAAGCGCAAGATCCTTCAAAAGCAGCTCTCGCTAAAGGAAATCATCAGGAGGGCCAAAGCTGAAGAGCGGGCCAAAGCAAGAGAATTGCACCTCAATGCAAGAAAGGAAGACAAGAGAAATGAGATGTTTCTCATGTCAGTGAGTAAAGCCCAAGAAACCAAAAGAGCCAGAAAGAGTGAGGGCAAAGGCAGACCAGAGACAAGATATCACGATCGACAAAGTGACATGAAATACTCAGATTCGACAATACAAAAGGCAGTGGAGGATGGCAAACAAAAGACCGGGACAATCCGGGATTGTGACAGCCAAACTGAAATAACTTCAAGGAGTCATTCATCAAACTTTCCAGATTATTCTGAAGAAGCATCAAGCAGTGGGACAGATCACACAAATGGAACAGACGACACCATGCCCAACAAGCGTGAAGAAAAAACAAACTACAGAAGATTGGGCAATTCACACTAACTCTGGAAACCGGTATACAAACACACCCGAGCCACCCACTGTTCATCGAACTTCTTAGACTTTTCCGAAGAAGCATCAAGCAGTGGGATATATCACACACATGGCACAGACGACAGTGCGCCCAACAAGCGAGAAGAAGAAACAAACCACATAAGACTGGGCAATTCACTCAGACACCGGAAACGGGTATGCAAACGCACTCAAGACACCCACGACAATAAGGAGAAAACTGAGAGGAGACAATTAACACCACATGAGAGGAGCAGAGACAAAATGCACTGGGGCCAAACAAAAGAAATAAACACTCAGCTATCAAATTATCCCTCCGTTGCAAGAGCACATAAGAAACTTCGAGAGATGTACCCAAAGAAATGTCCCAAAGATAGCTCCGACTCAAGGAGCAGTTCATCACAGTCCAGAAGCTCAAGAGATTCACCAGTCAGAACACACCCAAAAGAACTTCCTCAAAGGAAATCAGCAGAAGATTCATCTGATTCAGAAAGCATGTCTGCACAATCACTCAGGTCAACAGAATCATCTGGCACATCAAGATCGAGAAAACGCCCATGCCGTCAATCACCCAAATGCACAATGGAATCAGAGAACGTTCTCCCCGTTCAGAGCAAAACATCACATGCCGATGACTCAACAATCACTTACCCCACAACGCAACATGTCATGTCAGTTATATTCACATCAAGACATGAATATTATACCTTCGCCTCTGATGGGGACAGCTCGGCTGACTCAAAGAGCTTGCAGAATAAGAACGAATGTATGGGACATTACCCAAAAATGTTGGGAAAATGCCGTCTCATCACTCTGTAAGAAAGGCAGAAATGTGTTGACAGAGACATGTCATTTTCAAGGAAAGGGGGATGAGAAAGGAACATGCATATGCCCGGATGGTCAAACACTTCAACATTCCCAAATGCAACTGGGAGTGGGTGAGGCAAACAAAACAAGTAATTGGGTCCCAGAGCCGACCCTTGTTCTCGTGAAGCATTGAACCAACAAACCCCTTTCTCAACAGAAACCCCACTCAACATCCACAGAGCTAACAAACCAATCAAGGAGCCCAAAGGATGCTCACCGCACCAACGAACACTCCCCGTAACAGACATCACCCGCAACATCTGCAAAACCACTCTCAACATTCGCAGAGCAAAGAAACCAACTACAGAGCTCAAAGGATGCACTGAAGAGATTGACTGAATTTCTTTGTAATTGGGGGGGGAGATGTCATGTCTTCTAAGAAAGGACATTTTAATATAAGTAGGTCAGCAGAGCTAACAAACCAATCAAGGAGCCCAAAAGATGCTCACCTCATTAACGAACACTCCCCGCAACAGACATCACCCTCAACATCCGCAGAACCACTCTCAACATTTGCAGAGCAAAGAAACCAACTACAGAGCCCAAAGGATGCACTGAAGAGATTGTCTGAATTTCTTTGTAAGTGGGGGGGAGATGTCATGTCCAGGAAAGGACATTGTTATATAAGTAGGTCAGCGGTCTAGCTGGTCCAGACAGAAGTGAGATGCCAGGAACTTCCTGGGTGGAGACAGGAAGTACTAGTTTTCCCTCTCACTACATTGAGGGAAACAGAGAGAAGAGGACGTGTGGAGAGTAGCTCCACATCAGTAGGCCATGTATAAAAGCTGAGAAATTAATAAAGATGAGTTAATAGCCTGATGCCAGGTGCTGTCTTTTATGCAGAGTGTTATGCTTGCCAGTGCTGTGAAGAGAAACCAATCCAAAACAGGACACCAGCATCAGCTACTCTGTGCTGTCCTGGGTAAAAGCAGAGGTGCTGGAGCCCGTGGTGAGCCCGGCACGTCCCTGTCAAGGAGTACGCATTTCCAGTTACCCCAAATGGGCTTTGAAGTAGCCCTCGACCCTCTCCCTGACCTATATGTGAACAGTGCAGCTGCTGGGTGAAATGTGGGGTGAAATGTGAGTGTGGGTGGGCCCCATGTGGGCCCAACCCATCAGCTTTCGCTGGTCCCATCTGAGCCCGAGGCATCCTGCGCCAAAGCATGTCCGAACCGTATCCTGCCTTTGAATTTCGAGAATGAACTATGGCCAGCACTTACAAGTGCATCGGTGATCTCTGACTCCCACTATCATGGATTTACCATGGATCATAGAGTGCAGACTCTAGGACCACATTTAATCCGCCATTAGACTTATGGTACCAGTAGCAAAGAACCTGTGGGTTGGCCAATCTCGTGTATAGGTTTGGGGTTTAATGGATTGCACAGCTGAGAATTGTGGCTGCTCCTCCGCCGGGCAAAGACCCTCTGTGCTCCCCTGAATATCTTCAGAAGGAGGCAGGGTTGAGCAATTGGGCCATATAGCTGCACCGGATTATGGCAGCTCACAACTGCAGCTTCTACACAACTTAATGGCAACACAGCTCCCACGTAAGCAGCTAATGGCAAATGAACGTCTTCAGGCACTATTCCATTAAAAGGCCAGGACAGTACAAGAAAGAGACTAACCTCCAGGTCAACAAAATGCAAAAAAAGATGCTTACTGCACCACAAGTCATCCTGCATCCTGAATAGTGCTCCACCCATATGACTGAGTACCATTATGGGATGATGCAGAGCTTACACTTACATCCAGTGCTATTTACTTGTGTAGTATTAAGTAGCAAAGTAATAAAATAGCTCTACTATATAAATACAAGTATTGACTGCACAATTCATTATTGAGAGTCATTGTGTGCACCGCCGAGTTTTGGGTTTTTAATCTCACACCCATGCATTGGGGTAAATTTTGAACGTCGTGCCTCACTGCCCTGGGAGTCAAGTGCTGAAAAGCTGTACTTGGAGCTCAGTTTTCAGGACACCAGTAGATTAGTCATAGTACACCAGAGGGAAATGGACTCAATAGCCTCGAAGGAGGTGCAGTAAAACATGAGCACCCTCTGACCGAATTTATTTTTCTGACATTTACTTTCCTGTGCAAAGCCATTGTGCGTAGAAAAGCACTACCAAGGGAAACCTGCAAAGAAAGATTACACACACGTTTGTCGCTGATGGAGTGAGGTTTGTAAAATATATCCTCATGAAATTAAGTAACCCCATAATAATGTATTGACTGCATGAACTAATCAACTCTGAATGCACACATTTACACAGGGGGCAAACGCATTTTACATAATATGCTAAACCATGTTGGCATGAGTACGTATTAACTGTTTGCGCTTTGAAAAACTGTACTAATGCATGTTTATGCTGTCTTGTACATTGCACATTTTGCATGTTTTGCACAAATAATGAAAAGGTTGCTTTAAATTAATAGCTTTCGCTAGGATTTATTTAACACAGGGCATTTGTATGGTGGGAGGTAAACATAATGGGTTTTATTTCATGAATTAATATTCTTTTGTGTTTGTTTACTTTAGTACGGGATTGGGCCTGCATGAAAATGGCCTCTCGTTTAAACCAGCATGTGGTTGGCCTGGTCGGTATGAAGTGCGCATGGGCCAGGAGGGGTTGCCTGCTCGCAGACTGCAGAGTGTACCAGATGATGCAATCCGTGTGAAAGCCATGTTGACCTCTGTCTTATTGTTTATGTGCCAAGATGCGACAGCGACTGTGGGAACAGCCATCACTACGTGCAATTCGAATGTGAAAGCGGATATCATAATGTACACTGTAACAAAATGTATAATTATGAATGCTAGTGGTATACGAATGTATTGGTCATAAATCCTTCCTTTGTTAGAACCGGTATAGGATGGATTTGTGGGGAGAACTGGATGAGGCGACCCTAGTATGATTTATGACAACCAACCACAGACCAAGTTTCTACCGATACTGCAACATTGTAAGATAGTGTGCTAGGCAGAACGGTATAACTGATATCCCAATTAGGGTTGTGGCAGAGAAGAGCGGAGAAGAGATGAGACAGAGGCAAGGCAGTGTGGCGAGGCAGAGCGGTCCGGTATAGCAGTGCAGCCCGGTGTGGCAGATCAGAGAGAAGAGACGATCAGAACGCACAGAGAAGATCCAAGACAGAGAGAGCAGACCAGCACAGAGTCAGAGAACCTTTAGGTACGAGAACGTTGCGGGAGTGCTTGGGAGGAGACTGCGACCGAGGAGGTAGATTAATTGGGAGATTAATTTTAGTTGTTAGTTTATAGCAAACTTTGCTGCATCTGTCCTGTTAACTTTGTCCTCTGAGCCTATCTCTGGGGACCTCTTGCCACAACCTCGGCCAAGGAAGTGGTTTTCCTATTTTCTTTGGTGGGTATTGCCCTCCTTGATTGCTTAAGTTTGCAAATATATTTCTGCAAGTATTTATGCTGTACCTTCTTTTCCCCATTCCTTTGCATGCTTTGATCTCGATGCAAATGATTCATTTTGATTACATTGCTTGATAATTTGTTCTCTTATATGTAATCTTGTATGTGCACTGACAATCTAATCACGAGCATTAATAAGATAAAATCATTAACTGAAGAAATGACTTTGTGGTTATTTAGTTAAATGTTAAACTGTTTAGTTAATCATAGTCACCATCAACTCTTCAACTAATGGTCCATCGACCAAAAAAAGAAGAAGTTGAAATTACGAATAGTTAGAATTATATACAATTGTTATTAATGTGAAGCTTAGTACTTAATAAAACTGACAAATTAAACCCCCCAAATCCAGCGCCAGTCCTCAGGGATCATTTATGGGTAATGTGTGATGGGCCCCGTTGTTTGGTAAAGAAATGTATGCATGACGAGATTTCTTTTGGTCCCTGGCTCAGGAATTTAGGGGTTGCGCTGGATCAGTTTTTCTGGTAGCAGAATGATGGTTATTATTGATTAGTTTGGTGATTTATTGATTATTGATTAAATGTTTAACATTCTATGTAAAGTGGGTTAATATCGTGTTTTATGTAGTCTTTGGAACACAGGTACAGAAGAGTATCTGGGAAGCCGGCAAAGTAAAAGTTAGCCTGAAATAAGGCAGAAGAAAAGTGTGAGAAGTGAAATCACACGGGAATAGGTGCATTGTCTGTTTAAATTAGTGATACTATTTAGCGTGTATGTGAAGAGAAGAGTGAGATAGCGAAGGGTCCACCTGTGAAAATTTGGCCTTATCCCTGGAAGAGTAGCGAGACCTCCTTTTCAATAAAAGGTCCTCTTGTGAAATTTTGGCCTTATCCCTAAAGAAGTAACAGGTCCTCTCTTAGCTTGAGTGAAGGGAAGGATAGCAGAATTGTTATACTTGCCCGTATTGGTAGGAATGTCCTTGAGAGCGAAAAACGATCTCTTTATTTAGTAAACAGACAGTGTGGTATTGTTTTATGTTGTGACAAATAAGTTATTGTAAAGAAAACGGACTTAAAAAAGTGCCGATAATTTTTGTAAAGGGAGGGTCAGCAGCAGGAGGAGAGGCTGACGTCACAGAAAAGCTGCGCTGGCATTGGTCAGACTGTAAAGACAGAGTGAGCTCAGATTGGTTGGTTGGTGTGAGCCGCGCTGTTATTGGACAGGATAGCGGAGACGTAGAATGCTCCGATTGGAAGAGATAGAGTGTGTCGCGCTGACATTGGTCAGGTGTTTAGGAAAGTAGAGGAGTTCGAATTGGTGAATTATAGTGGATCATGTTGACAAAGATTTGCATTAAGTAAAGTCGTTGACAAGCAACAAAAATGTATTTTGAACAACCGAAACAGGAGAAATTGACTTTGTTTGGAAAAATTAAAAGATTCTTTAAAAAGGACAAACCAGTAATAACAAGAGAAGGAGTTCCTATCCCTCCACCAAAGACACCAGCGTCTTATATGATGTTAAAATATGGGTATCAAACATGTATTTGGCTAGAAAATTGGGTAGGATATACGAAGAATGATGGTATACTAGCTTTTGCAGAGTATGGTTCTTTTAATTTGGCAGTATTGTGTAATTTGAGAGAAAAGATGATGGCATTAGACCCACGACCTAGACCTACACAGTTTGAAGCATTAGTAGAATGGGAAGATGAAATGTATGAAAGAGAAAGACGCAGAGGTGGTAGAGTACATAGATTTATGTTTGGAAGATTTCATGATGAAAGACATGAAGACAGAATGAAGAGATGGAGAAATGGAGAGATAACTGAAGGATTGTATCCAGTTTTAATGGTAGGAGAGACTGCAGGAAACAAATGTAAAGAGAAAAAGAGACATTTAGAGCAATTTGGTTATGGGTACAACCCGAATGAATCTGATGATGAGCTGCTGGATGATATATTAGTTAAACGACCACCACCTTATCAGGAGAATTCAGCGATGGTGACACCAAATGCACCGTCAATGGAAACCCCAATGACACCTCAAACGACACCAGTTCCAACTGAAAGCGAAGTAGAGCAGGAAGGAGAAGTAGAATTTGCCATACAAACTAAAGAATTAGTTGAAAAATTGAATCAGATGAACATGAAAATAGATGCAATAACTGTGCCAGTGACTATAGGTCCAGCAATGCCTGTATTTGAAAATAGACTTATCCATGAACCTTCTTTAACTGTACCATTAAATTCTGCTATAACATCAGCTAATAGTAGGATTAACGCTGTAAGTGTCCAAAGTGAACAGCCCAATACAGTTACTAGATCAACACC
The DNA here is from genome assembly GCA_963921515.1 of Calotriton arnoldi. NCBI lineage: Eukaryota > Metazoa > Chordata > Amphibia > Caudata > Salamandridae > Calotriton > Calotriton arnoldi. Next base: position 3,356,554 of record CAWUFW010000263.1, read on the forward strand.
TCCGACTAATTTAACAATAATTGAAACGCCTAGGAAAATAATGCAGTTACAGCCCAAAAGAATAGAGTTGGATGAGATTCCCAGAAGTGAAGTTCCAATAGATCCAACCACTGAAGAATTAGATGATTGGGTGAAAGGGTTACAAAGAAGAAAAACACAGCCACAACCTATAGATGTATGTAAGTTGAAAGTAGATCTGGAAGAAATGATTATTGGGACCATAAGTCCAGACAGGCTAAAGACTTATCAGGATGATGAATTGATGTATCTGTATAAGAGTATTACTTGGAAAGCGAAAAATCTACATGAGAGGTTAGTGGAAGCTGCAGAAGAGTTGGGAATGGACATAAGTAGATCAAAGGTGTTGCAGAAGACATATAGAATGGATTTTACTGAAAAAGATATAGAAAATATGAATACGTCTGGTAGACGATTGCAGGTAAAAGAGTTAATGGTTGTCTTGAGAAAATGGGGAGATGTAGAAAGATGGAAGGGTCGATGGATGAGGAAGAAAGAAGAATTGGCTGCTAAAGAAATACATTTGCGACCAGTAAGAGAAGTAGAAAATGTAGCTATGGAATGTCCCATGAGAGAAGTTCCAGGAGGAGGTTATGTGCATGTTCAAGTGGACTAGACAGGATATATTGTCTTTCACCAATGAGTTTCTAGATTGAGAGAAAAGCCAGTGGAGTGGTACAAACAAGTTGAGAGATTTGTGAAAGTATCGAAAGTATTATTGAAAGATTTAGATGGATTATTTGAAATTGTTGTCCCTGCAGATCTAGGGACTGAATGTAAGATTACAGTTGATTGGCCAAAGGATGAATATCCTAGGGACGCCAAAACAGGCGCACCTTCGGATGAGGTGATGAAAAAGTATCATCAAGTGATTACTTTCTTGAAAAGCAAAATTTCCCCTAAGGAAACTGATTGGGTAAAAATTGATAGAACAACCCAGGAACCGAATGAATCTGTTAATGCCTATTATGAGAGGTTATTGCAAGTTTTTAAGCAGTAAAGTGGTTTTGAGAATATTGGAGATAAAGATATGGGTCACTTTGTGTATAGATTTGTGTATGGATTAAAACCTGGGATTAGTCAAATGATACAGCAGCATATGTTGTGTTGGCAAGCCAAAACGATAGACGAAATCTTGAGGTATGCGAAGTATTGTAGTGACGACATTGAGTCTCGTCATCGTAAGTTAAAAGAAAAGGTGATGTGGGCACAAGTAAAGGCAGCAGAGCAGCAAGAAAATCAGTTGAATTCTCAGGGTATAAACCAAATGGGAGGAGTAAATCAGAATGCTCAGAAACCAAGTGGAGGTAAAGGTAGAGGACAAATGAGCAGAGAAGAAGCGAAAAAGAAATTTCCTTGTCATGGGTGCGGAAAGTATGGACACTGGAAGAATGAGTGTAGATCAGTGCAGAGAACTAATGGAGGAAATCACATTTTAACTCCACAGGTGCAGAGTGAGATAGTTGTGCAACAACCACCGCAGCAACAGGTAGTTACTACTCAATATCAGGTCCCGCAACCACCGTTACCACATAGTGTAAATGCTCAAAGATACAGTGCGGATACAGGGTTTAACGGAGGAGACCAGGTTAGTAAAAATACTAACACAAATGTGATTCCCCAATTTTGGATGCAATGTGATGGAAGTGATGTTGAATCAAATCCATGACGGTGCCTGAGGGGGGAGGAAGAGTGCGTGCTTGGCGCAACTCTAGAGGTAGATCAGTCAGGTCCATTCGTTGATGGAAAAGTGGAAGGTAATGATATCACCTTTCTTATGGACACTGGTACTACCCGTTCTACTGTGAGAGCAGCAGAAATTCCAAACCTACCCCTCTCGGGAGAAACTATCCAGGTAGTAGGAGTCTCAAATAAACAGATAAATACTCCAGTTACTAAACCAATTGAAGTACATATTGGTCCCTTTAAAGATATGCATCGGTTTGTAGTGTGTGACTCGAGTCCAGTTAACTTGTTAGGAAGGGATTTTCTGTGCAAAATGAACTGTACAATTTATTGTACACCGGATGGTATTGCATTTCAGACACCAGATGAGGATGTCGCTTTTTTTAGATTAATGTTTTTATTAGAGTTTAAGGTCAAACAATAAGTTACAAACAAAAACAAATTGGAAACAAAAAGCAGATCACATAATCAATGAAGGCACCATTGAAGAAATATTAACATACATGGGTCAGTGTGGCCAACAGGAGGCGGGAGTAAGAGCAAAGCATCATTGTTAAACCTAAATGAGATCAAATATACACAAATTAACACATCGAGAGAAAAAGATATAACCAATTTCAAAAGGGAAAATAAAATTATGCAAACAAGATACAGCAAGGAGGCCAGTGCGTTACGGATTGATAACAGTCCGCTCTTCACTCTTCCTGACCGTCATCGGTGTCCCGTTTAGCCAGTTGGTATTGCGCAAGGAGTCCCCAGAAACTCTTTGGTCGGTTACAAGGGGGTCGCATCTCGTTATATACATCTGACTGTGTATTACAATACATTATGTCTTTTTCCCATTCAGCCACAGTAGGTACGGGGCTACGCATCCACCTCATGGCAAGTCTGCGCTTGGCGAGCAGAAGACAGATTGCTATTAATTTACGAGCGCTTTTTTGGAGAGTTCTCGTATATCCTAACAGTGCCACTAGGGGATCCGGAGCTAGAGAAAGTCCCACAATGTCGCTCAACTTTTTAAAAATATTTGACCAATAGACCTCTACCTGTGGACACAGCCATGCCACATGAAAGAACCCAGCACCGGACATATGACAGCGCTCACAAGCGTCCGACTCACGTAAACCGTATCTATGCAGTCGTTGTGGGGTATAATGGACTCTGTTTAGGAATTTGAAGTGCGCTAATCTGTGTCGTCCATTAATAGAAATCTTGCGCGTAACTTCGCAGCAGTAAACCCAAATCTCGTCTGTGATGGGAACACCAATGTCAGCCTGCCAGGCTAGCCTAGCATTTGTCTGGGGAAGAACCTTAGTGAGTATAGACGCAGCATAGAGCTGAGAGATTAGTTTACCAGGTGCCCTAGAACCCAACAGTATAGCCAGAGGTGGGATTACCATAGGTTCCAGGAGTTCATCCCCCAGCACCGAGCGCAGAGCATGTCGGGTTCTAAAGAATTGGAATTTCGTGAGCGCAGTAGGGGTCCCATCGCCTCCAGACACTTCCTCCCACGTACATACCCGGCCATGTCTGAATAGGTCCCCCATTGTTTGTATATTTAGGCTACGCAAGGAACTGACTGTACCTCTCTGAGCTAAGGACAAACCACTGGCACCATTGTACCTGCAGAAGGGGCGAGTATAGTTGAGCACCGCTAAATGCGTTAAGTAGTGCGTTCCACGCATGAACCGTGGAGTTAACCGAATCCAGTATTCCACATCTTCTCGAGGGCGCCTGAGTGAGAAGACGGGGTAGGGGATGGGGTGAAGCAACCACCTGTTCAATCTGAAGGTGCGGTAGATCCTGTACCCAGCTATGGGCATGCAAGGCCTGCGCAATTCTGTAGTAAAGCTCTAGATTCGGGGCTCCCAGGCCGCCCGCCGTGTAAGGCAACATGAGAGTGTCTAATGCGACCCTAGCCGTCTTGCCCGCCCATGCTAATTTATTCATCAGGGATCGCAACTCACGAAACAGAGTTTGAGGCACAACCATGGGAATGTTAACAAAAAGAAAAAGAAAGCGAGGAAGCACCACCATCTTCAACAGCGCGACCCTCCTAGCCACAGAAAGTGGGAGCCGAATCCACCGGTCTATATCGTCGCCAAGTTTATCTATCGCCCTGCCATAGTTCGCCTTCAGAACCAAGTCTGCGTCGTATGAATCTGGATACCAAGATATCGCACCGGATCTGATGTCCATTGAAGTGGGTAGTCTAGTGTAATTTTCTTAGTTGCAGGCGTCAGTGGAAAAATTATAGATTTGTCCCAATTGATTTTTAGACCTGAAAGGCCCCCGTAGCGCAATCAGGGGGTTTGTTAAAGCGCGACTACTCACCCGTAAGGGTCTCAAGGCGCTAGAGGTGGGGGGGGTGCAGGTTCCATCCATCAAGGAGGGGGTCTGTCGAAGAGCCAGGTTTTGAGGTTTCTTGCGAAGATGGGGAGCGATGTTGTCTGTCTGAGGTGGAGCGGAAGGGCGTTCCATGCTTTGGCCGCGAGGAAGGAGAAGGAGCGGCCTCCCGATCTGGTCTTTCTGGTGCGGGGGACGACGGCGTAGGAGAGCTGGGCTGATCGTAGGGTCCTTTGGGGTGCGTGGAATTTGAGTCGGCTGTTCAGGTATGCTGGTCTGGTGCCGTGGAGGGCCTTGTGTGCGTGGGTGAGCATCTTGAAGGTGATTCTCGCCTCGACAGGGAGCCAGTGGAGTGTGCGCAGGTGCTGGGAGATGTGGCAGTGTTTTGGCAGGTTGAGGACCAGTCTTGCGGCGGCGTTCTGGATGTTCTGTAGCTTGCGGGTGAGGTTTTTGTTTATTCCGGTGTAGAGTGCGTTGCCGTAGTCGAGTCTGCTGGTGACCAGGGCGTGAGTGACGGTCTTTCGGTGTTCGAGGGGATCCATTTGAAGGTCTTACGAAGGAGGCGGAGGGTGTGGAAGCAGGAAGACGAGACAGAGTTGATCTGGCGGTCCATTTTGAGCTCGGAGTCCAGGATGATTCCCAGGTTGCGTGCGTGGTCCGTGGGGGTTGGCGGGTTTCCGAGGCGGGGGGCCACCAGGTGTCGCTCCAGGCATCAGGGTTTGGGCCCATGATGAGTACTTCTGTTTTGTTGGTGTTTAGTTGTAGGCAGCTGTTTTTCATCCATTTGGGGACGGCTTCCATGCCTTCTCGAAAGTTGCGTCTGGCGGTGTTGGGCTCGTTGGATAGGGAGAGGATGAGCTGGGTGTCGTCTGCGTATGACACGATGTTGAGTCCGTAGGATTCGGACGATGGGGGCGAGTGGAGCCATGTAGACGTTGAAGAGCGTCGGAGCTGAGGGAGGAGCCCTGGGGGACTCCGCAGGTGGTAGGTGTGGGGTCCGAGAGGAAAGGGGGGAGTCTGACCCGCTGCGTCCTGCCGGAGAGGAAGGAGCGGATCCAGTCGAGGGCCTTGTCCTGGATTCCTGCGGATTAGGGTGCGGTGGGAGACTGTGTCGAACGCCGCTGATAGGTCGAGGAGGATGAGGGCTACTGTTTCTCCTTTGTCCAGTAGGGTGTGGATGTCGTCTGTTGCGGCGAGGAGGGCGGTTTCCGTACTGTGGTTTTTTCTGAAGTCGGATTGGGAGGAGTCGAGGATGTTGTGTTCTTCAATGAATGTGGCGAGTTGGCTGTTGATGGCTTTCTCGATGACTTTCGCTGGGAACGGGAGCAGGGAGATGGGTCTGTAGTTTTTGAGGTCGGTGGGGTCCGCTGAGGGTTTCTTTAGGAGGGGTTGACCTCGGCGTGTTTCCAGTCGTCGGGGAACGAGGCGGTCGCCAGGGAGCGGTTGATGGTGTGGCGGAGCATGGGTGCGATGGTGTCGGCGGCTCTGTTGAAGATGTGGTGGGGGCAGGGGTCCGTGGGGCCCCTGAGTGGATTGACTTCATTGTCTTCCAGTGTGTCTTCGGTGGTGAGGGCTGTCCAGTCGTCAGTCACTGGTTTCCGGGTGTCGGGGGTGGTTGGTGAGGGTTCAGTGTGTTGGTTGTCTTCGTGAAGTTGTCGTAGATGCTCTTGATTTTGTGGTGGAAAAAGGTGCTGAGTTTGTCGCAGAGGTCTTGTGAGGGAGGGATGTCGGTAGACTCGCTAGTGGGTTGGGCGAACTCCTTGATGATGCTGAAGAGTTCCTTGCTGTTGTGCGCGTGGGTGTAGATTCTGTCTTCAATCGCTTTTTTCCTCGTTTCTCTGATGAGTTGATGGTGGGCGTTGGTGGCGGCTCTGAAGTTGTCGTGGTCTTCTGTGGATTTGGTGTTCCTCCAGGCCTTTTCGAGGCAGCGGCATGTTATTCTGGACTCTCGAAGTTCGGTGGTAAACCATCTGGCTTTCTTGGCGCGGGTATTGTTGTTTTTCTTGAGGGGGTTATGGTGTTGGTGCTGTCCGAGATCCATCTATGCAGGGTTCGGGTCTGCGGTGTTCAGGGGTCGTCGTTTTCCGCGATGGTTGGGGTGGAGTTGTTGAGTGAGGAGGTGAGCTGGTCGTCGGTGATTTTGGTCCAGTTTCTTCGTGGAAGCAGGTGCTGGTGTCTGTGGATGGTGGGTGTTCTGAGAGGTGAAGTGGACGCAACGATGGTCGGTCCATGGGAGTTCGGTGGTGTGGCTGAAGGTGATGGAGTTTCCTGTAGTGAAGAGGGGGTCGAGGGTGTGTCCTGCTGAGTGCGTGGGCTCGGTCATGATCTGGCGCAGTCCAATGTTGTGGAGGTTGTCCAGGAGGGATGTGGTGTTGGGGTCCAGTTGGTTGTCGAGGTGGAAGTTGAGGTCTCCCAGCAGGGTGTAGTTGGTGGATGCGATGGCCTGCGGGGAGATAATGTCCGTGATGGAGTTGGCGAAGGGTCCGCGGGGTCCAGGGGATCGGTAGATGAGGGTTCCTCGGAGGGTGGCGGTGGGGCTGGCCAGTATCTTGAAGTGAAGGAGTTCCATCAGTTCTGTGGGCTCGTCAGGGAGTTTGCTCAGGCAGAGGCTGGATTTGTGGACGATGCGATTCCTCCTCCTGGGCGGGTGGGGCGGTCCTTCCTGGAGATCTTGTATCCTTGGGGGATAGCGATGGCGATGTCCGGTCCCGAGGTGGTGTTGGTCCAGGTTTCGGTGAAGAACGCTACGTCCGGGGTGGTGCTGTCGAGGAGGTCCCAGATTTCTGTGGCGTGTTTGTGGAGGGATCGGACGTTGAGGAGGATGCATTGCAGGGTCTTCGGTTCGGTTGTGGTCTTGTGGGCGGGTTGTGCTGGATCCGTGTTCTTGGCGGTGCTGCAGGTGTGCCGGCAGCGGTGACAGCTGAAGGGTCCATGGGAGTCGGCTGGTGATGCTAGCTTGCAGTTGTTGTTGCGGGGCAAGGTGAGTGTCAGGGTTACGCACATATAGAAGCATGTCATCAGCATAGGCCGAAACAATTAAATTGTAACGAGGGAAGCGAAGTCCGCAGTAGCCATGATATTCCCTAAGCGCCCGTAGCAGTGGTTCAGCTGCCACAGCATACAATAAGGGGGACAGCGGGCACCCCTGACGGGTGCCGCACAAGATCTGAAATGGGACAGAGACCTTTTCGCCCGTACGCACACGGGCCGTAGGTAAATTATACAATACCGAAATGAGTTGCAAAAAAACCTCACCAACACCCATACGGCGCAACACCGCATGCATGAACGGCCATTCTATGGAGTCAAAGGCCTTTTCAGCGTCTAAAAAACCGCTGCAGCCTGGACCTCCGGTCAAACATGCTGAATGGCACCAAACACTGTGCGTAGGTTATAAGCGAGCGTGCGACCAGGAATAAATCCGGTCTGCTCCGGCCCTATCATTTGAGGCAGTAGAGGGGAGAGCCGATTAGCCAACACTTTAGCGAAAATTTTAGTGTCCACATTAATTAGAGACAGTGGGCGATAAGAGGGGTAGTCGCGGGGATCCTTGCCAGGCTTCAGCAGAGTGATGACCAGTGCTTCGCGCATAGTCGGGGGCATTATCCCATCTGCGCCCATTTCCTGAAATAAGGTGATGATATGAGGTATAAGAATATCACTAAAAGCCTTATAAAAGGAGACCGTTAGACCATCCAGACCAGGAGCACTCCCCTCTCGCATGGAATTTAAGGCAAGCCGGACCTCCGAGGTCTCAATGGGGCGCATCAAAAACTCACTGTGCCAGTTTTGCAACCACGGTAATTCAACATACTCGAGATATTGTGCAATATCATCCTCACTAGGAGTGATCTTAGATCTGTACAGGTCCTGGTAGTAATTACGAAATCGATTGTTAATCGAATCTTGCTCCGTCAGGACAGAGCCGTCCTCATCAAGTACTTCAGTAATATGTCTAGTCTCTGATCTGTGGCGAGCCAGAGCAGCAAGCACAGAACCTGGCCTATCTGACTTCCCGTAGGCCCTAGCCGAAGCAAATTTCCCCATATGCTTACCCTCACAATCCGCCTCATCGTGAAATTCAGCCAAAGGAGCCTTGAGCTGCTCCCTCAATTCAGGAGTATTACTGAGTGTTAGACTTGGCTTTTTCAGCGGGTTTACCCCCAGACTTTTTGCTTTTTGGCCTCCTGTTTTTGACCCTGTGTGTGTTGGTTTTAGGACTCTGGGCACTTTACCACTGCTAATCAGTGCTAAAGTGCATATGCTCTCTGTGTAAAATGTGTTATGGATTGGTGTTTCCATGATTGGCCTATTTGATTTATGTGTCAGTCCCTAGTAAAGTGCACTGGGAGTGCCAGGGCCTATAAATCAAATGCTGTTGGTGGGCTTCAGCACTGGATTGTGCCACCCACGCAAACAGCCCGTAAAGTGTAACTCGGGCCTGCCATTGCAGAGCCTGTGCGCAGCCTGGGGCTGCCATGTCGACTTGGCAAGTGCGCACACTTGCAAGTCCCTAAACCTTCCCTTTTCTACATGTTAGTCACCCCTAAGGTAGGCCCAAGGTACCCCTGTGGGCAGGGTGCGTTGTATGCGAAAGGTAGGACATGCCCTGGTGTGTATGGCATGTCCTGATAGTGAATTACAGCCTAATTCGTTTTTCACTATTGCAAGGCTACCTGTTCCCCATAGGCCAGAACGGGCAGTTTTGATTATTACAGCTTATAATCCTAACTGACCCCGGGAACATGGTAGAAATTCGAGTTTAGTATGCCTGGACTCAGAATGATAAAATGCATCTTTTAGTGAAGTTGGTTTTAACATTCTGTGTTTGAAAATACCACTTTTAGAAAGTGGGTATTTTCTTGTCTAACCATCCAAGCCTGCCTCTGTGAGGTTGTGTATTCCTTGTCTGGAGTGTGAGTGACAGGGGCTGGGGGATGCCAGGAGACAGGGTGAGTCAGCACAGGGCTGAATAGCAAGATCTACATGTAGATGGGTGGGAGGGCTCGCACCTGGGCCCTGAATAGGACAGTGCCTTCCCTCCACAATGCTGGCTCCACCTCCTGTGGTGCGTCTGATGTCCCTGGCCTACTCACTGAAAGAAGGGACGGAGACTTGTCAACAAAGTGCTCCAGAACTGGTTTGGACTAGGCAAAGGCCTCTCTGCCTTCAGAGAACAAAGGAATTTGGGATATAAATATTGGGGCCCTGACCCCATGAATTTAGATCTCGCTGGAATCAAGGAACCTGCCAAGGCGAAGAGCTGGAAGAGCTGCCAGGAGGAGTACTGCACCTTTGCTGTGTTGTTGCTTTGTTGGGTTGGCCTGCAGCTGCTGCTTCTGCCTTGGGCAGTGAAAGGAAGGAACTTTCTACAAACTTGTGCTGAGTATCTCCAAGGGCCTGGAACCGAGCTGGCCTCCTGTTAAGAAGTCTCCAGGGACTGCAAAGACTTCACAAACCTCTGAGTACCGCTTCTGGAACGCTGTTTCAGTTGCCACAGAGGAAGGGAACACGCAACCGACTCCGTCAACCGAATCCATCCCTGACCGGTGACCTGTTTGCACCGCAGATCGCATCGCCCCGCTTCGCCATCGCAACCCTGGTCTCACCGTGGGCGACGTCCGACGCCGCCAACACCGAGCCGCTGCTTGCACCGTGACCTGTGGGCACCGCAGTTCGCATCGCATCGCATCGCTTCACTGAACCAGCCGGACCCGACCGACGCGGTCACTGCTACTGGCTCAAGAGTCGTGACCGCACCGCATTTGGGGCACCGCTCGCACGTCTGCGACGCACCGCTCCGACTCCGCACCGCTGTCCGACGCCAGCTCCCGCACTCCGGCTTAGTCGCCTGCATCGCAACCTGTCAGCACCGCATCGAGCATCGTCCCACCCTGCATCGCACGCCTTGGACTCACCGACTCCGTCTGCACGACGCTCATCGAGCCGCTGCCTGCACCGCATCGAGGGACACCGCACCTTGCATCGCTCCGTCTTGCACCGCAACCGCGACGAACGCCGACCGGCTCGTACACTCCGTACCAGCCACAACGAGAAGGTACTGTGACCGAGTCTGTTCACGACTCTGCTGGCCCGTATCGACGCGGTCGGCTGGAACTGTTAGAACTCTGTGGTTTTCAGCATCGCGGTAGGCTCGGACGGAGCTACCGACTCGTACGAACTTTGCTTTTGTGCTATTCCTGCAAAGAAGAAGTTACCATATCAAGTATTCATTCTTAAAGTATAGTATTGTGGATTTTTGTCGTAATTGGTCTTGTCTTGAGTATATAAAATATTGGTTATTTTTCTAAACTGGTGTGGTGTCCGTTTGTAGTGCTTACACTGTATTACTGTTGGTTATGTGCAAATGCTTTACACACTGCCTCTGAATTAAGCCTGACTGCTGCGTGCCAAGCTACCACGAGAGTGAGCAGGGGTTACTTCACGAGTGTAACACCCTTACCCTGACTAGGAAGAAGGGTCCCTACTTGGACAAAGGTGCGAGCCCTTGCCAACTAGAGATCCCATTTCTAACATTGGTGGCAGCGGTGGGATAGGACTTGTGTTTGCACTTGACTTACAGTGATTGGTGTGCACTACTACCATATCGCAGACCATTACGTACCACATACTGGTTCTTTTTCTTTTGGCCTATTTTTGATCTTGCCAGTTTTCAACTCACTACTTTTGTCATGCCTGACACAGCTGCATCATCCGTTGCATCTATGGAAATTATCTTCGAGGAGGATAGGTTGGAAACCTACGCCATAAAGGAACTACGAGCAATTTGTAAAAACCTGAAAGTCCAAATTAAAGGCCTCACAAGGAAGGAGGAGCTACAGAAGGCGCTGAGGGCCTGGGTAGCAGCCAGACATGCCAGTGGGCAGCCTGGTAATCTCAGTGAGGAGGTGGAGGAGCCTATTTCCAGGGTGGATATGCTTTTGGGTAGGGGGGGACCCGCCAGGTCAGGCAGCAGCAGTCTGTCCCCAGAGGAGCTGGAGGACAGGCGGGAGGCAAGGCAGTTTGAGCTGCAGAAGCTCAGGCTGGAGAGGGAGGAGAGGAGATTGGCCATGGAGGAAAAGAAGATGATCCTGGATCATGAGCGTAAAATGAGAGAGCTGGAGCTGGATTGGGAAGCCGGTAGGGCTTTGTCCAGCCAGATGGTGGTAGCAAAAATGTAGTGTCTAGTACTGAGGATGAGGTACACACACACACACAGATTTGGGGCCCTGCTTCAAGGAGGGGGTTGACATACACCAGGGGTTCAGGATTGTGAGGTTACTCCAGTGGTGCATAGTGTCCCTGAGGTGGATTGGGGAACTGGCACAGGGGATCACTTTCCTGGTAGTGGGAGGGACACTCTACTGACTCTAGATGAGAGGTGCAGGGAGAGGGTTCCCCCATGATAGAAGCCCTGGTAAGTGAGTATGGAGACCAGCCAGAAGAGTATGGGTTGAGAGACAGCAACAGTCAGACACTGTCTCACCGGTCTTGTGAGAATGATGTGGGGTACTTGTCTGAGGCACTGGATGGTTGGGTGAAGGGTAGTTTGGTTAACACCTGTGTGGGGCTGTGTGATTCAACTGTTGGAGAGCATATTTTAAGTCCCTGTTTTCCAGAGCTATGCCAACACCCAGTGGAGTGTGAGTTTTCTGACCCCAGGAGCTTGCACTGGAGGCAGACCTTTTGGTGGATTCCAGAGGGTCTGGAGAAGCATCTGGGGGTGACCCGGAAGGAAGTGGCTTAGGTATTTCCCAACCAAGGGTGGTGGGAAAGGTTCATGGTAGCCCAGCTAGGTCCTGGTGTCATGGGAAGGGTGTAGGGACTCACGTCCTGTCTCCGCGGAGAAGGAGTGGGAAGGGGCTGCGGCCCAAGGTGCCCGAAACCCGGTCCCAGAGCCTGGTTGGTTCCAGGAGGGAACACCAGGTGGGGAGCCTAGGCTGTACTGATAGGCCATCCGTTGAGGGGGATCTCCTAGAGTCAGGAGAACCTAGAGCATCTGTAAGCGGAGCTCCAGTGGTTCTGGTGTCTGGCGGCACCGCTCCAGTTGGGAGGGTGCAGGAGTCCAGATGGAGGGGTGAGAGGGGGATGCGTTCCCCAGTGGGAGAACCAGTGGGTCAGGGGCCAGCCAGAAGGGCTGAGCCTCCTAGCAGTGACCATGGTGACACCACTTCTGTCCTGGGGGATCTTCGCGCACTGTCAGATGGACAGAGGTCGGGAGATCTGCGCCAGGCAGACTGTCACACAACGCATGAGTCATGTGTTACCCTCAGGGGGGGCATGCGTACTCCCCCGGAAGTCCTGGGTTGCCAGGCACAGGTCCAGCCTAAGGGTACCGGCCCTGGGTTGGAGGACCAGGTTCAGGGTGTCCCCCTGACCTGGGGGAAGGGGCAACTGCTAACAGTGCCACTACCAGTTTGTCTTCTGGGGTGCCACTCCAGGTGGGAGGTACAGTGCCTCAGGGAGGAGGACTGGGTGTGGGAGAGCCTACCCCAGTCCTTTGTTCAGCCTCAGGGTACAGACCCTGGGCTGGTGTACCAGTTGCAGGATAGCACCCCTGAACTGGTGGGTGAATTCGTGCAGAACGCCTGCCACAGGTGGCCTGACAATTCTGGAGTTGAGGGGACTGCTCCCGGTGGGGGGATGCAGTGCTCCAGGGAGGAGGACAGGGTGTGGGAGAGGCCACCCCAGTCCTGTGTCCAGCCTCAGGGTACAGACCCTAGGCTGGTGTACCAGTTGCAGGATAGCACCCCTGAACTGGTGGGCGAAATGTGCAAGGCACCTGCCACAGGTGCCCTGGACAATTCTGGAAGGGGTACCGCTCCAGGTGGGAGGGTACGGAGCCCTGGGAGGAAGACCGGGGGGTGGGAAAGCCTACCCCAGTCTCCTGTCCAGCCGCCGGGTACAGACCCTAGGCTAGTGGGTCAGTGCCAGGATGTCATCCCTGGCCTGACCAGAGGGAGAGGACGAGGGTGCCAGGCACCTGGGGCTACCGCCCCCACTCTCTGACGCCACAGAGGTTAGAGAGCCCTGACAGGCATAAGGCCTGGGTCTCCCCACTGACAACTGTCGGTAGCCACTGTGGCTTACTGTCCTGGTGGACAGAGTTGCCCCTGGGAGGGGACAGGAGTCACACCCGGGGGTGGACTAGGCCACACCACTGTGTTGGCCATGTGGGCACTGTCAGCCTGTTGGGACACATCTGTGAGCAAAGTAAGTTTAGATGCTGCACAGATAGGGTCCACAGGTGAGGAGAAGGGTTCCCCATGGGTCAGCTTATTGGGCCCTGAGAGTGAGGACAGAGGGATCCAACTGGGTTTAGAAAGGCGTAGAACCAGAACGTGCCCCCGCTGTTGTGGGCCAGGTCTATGTTCTATCGCCTCAAGCAGGGAAGTCCATCAAGGGATTGATTAGTCTACCCTGGCTTTAGGCTGGGAGGGGGTTGTGTTAGACTTGGCTTTTTCAGCGGGTTTACCCCCAGACTTTTTGCTTTTTGGCCTCCTGTTTTGACCCTGTGTGTGTTGGTTTTAGGATCTCTGGGCACTTTACCACTGCTAATCAGTGCTAAAGTGCATATACTCTCTGTGTAAAATGTGTTATGGATTGGTGTTTCCATGATTGGCCTATTTGATTTATGTGTCAGTCCCTAGTAAAGTGCACTGCGAGTGCCACGGCCTATAAATCAAATGCTGTTGGTGGGCTGCAGCACTGGATTGTGCCACCCACGCAAACAGCCCGTAAGTGTAACTCGGGCCTGCCATTGCAGAGCCTGTGCGCAGCCTGGGGCTGCCATGTCGACTTGGCAAGTGCGCACACTTGCAAGTCCCTAAACCTTCCCTTTTCTACATGTTAGTCACCCCTAAGGTAGGCCCAAGGTACCCCTGTGGGCAGGGTGCGTTGTATGCGAAAGGTAGGACATGCCCTGGTGTGTGTGGCATGTCCTGATAGTGAATTACAGCATAATTCGTTTTTCACTATTGCAAGGCTACCTGTTCCCCATAGGCCAGAACGGGCAGTTTTGATTATTACAGCTTATAATCCTAACTGACCCCGGGAACATGGTAGAAATTCGAGTTTAGTATGCCTGGACTCAGAATGATAAAATGCATCTTTTAGTGAAGTTGGTTTTAACATTCTGTGTTTGAAAATACCACTTTTAGAAAGTGGGTATTTTCTTGTCTAACCATCCAAGCCTGCCTCTGTGAGGTTGTGTATTCCTTGTCTGGAGTGTGAGTGACAGGGGCTGGGAGATGCCAGGAGACAGGGTGAGTCAGCACAGGGCTGAATAGCAAGATCTACATGTAGATGGGTGGGAGGGGTCGCACCTGGGCCCTGAATAGGACAGTGCCTTCCCTCCACAATGCTGGCTCCACCTCCTGTGGTGCGTCTGATGTCCCTGGCCTACTCACTGAAAGAAGGGACGGAGACTTGTCAACAAAGTGCTCCAGAACTGGTTTGGACTATGCAAAGGCCTCTCTGCCTTCAGAGAACAAAGGAATTTGGGATATAAATATTGGGGCCCTGACCCCATGAATTTAGATCTCGCTGGAATCAAGGAACCTGCCAAGACGAAGAGCTGGAAGAGCTGCCAGGAGGAGTACTGCCCCTTTGCTGTGTTGTTGCTTTGTTGGGTTGGCCTGCAGCTGCTGCTTCTGCCTTGGGCAGTGAAAGGAAGGAACTTTCTACAAACTTGTGCTGAGTATCTCCAAGGGCCTGGAACCGAGCTGGCCTCCTGTTAAGAAGTCTCAGGGACTGCAAAGACTTCACAAACCTCTGGGTACCGCTTCTGGAACGCTGTTTCAGTTGCCACAGAGGAAGGGAACTGCAACCGACTCCGTCAACCGAATCCATCCCTGACCGGTGACCTGTTTGCACCGCAGACCGCATCGCCCCGCTCCGCATCGCAACCCTGGTCTCACCGTGGCGACGTCCGACGCCGCCAACACCGAGCCGCTGTTTGCACCGTGACCTATGGGCACCGCAGTTCGCATCGCTTCACTGAACCAGCCGGACCCGACCGACGCGGTCACTGCAACTGGCTCAAGAGTCGTGACCGCACCGCATTTGGGGCACCGCTCGCACGTCTGCGACGCACCGCTCCGACTCGCACCGCTGTCCGACGCCAGCTCCCGCACTCCGGCTTGGTCGCCTGCATCGCAACCTGTCAGCACCGCATCGAGCATCGTCCCACCCTGCATCGCACGCCTTGGACTCACCGACTCCATCTGCACGACGCTCATCGAGCCGCTGCCTGCACCGCATCGAGGACACCGCACCTTGCATCGCTCCGTCTTGCACCGCAACCACGACGAACGCCGACCGGCTCGTACACTCCGTACCAGCCACAACGAGAAAGGTACTGTGACCGAGTCTGTTCACGACTCTGCTGGCCCGTATCGACGCGGTCGGCTGGAACTGTTAGACTCTGTGGTTTTCAGCATCGCGGTAGGCTCGGACGGAGCTACCGACTCGTACGAACTTTGCTTTTGTGCTATTCCTGCAAAGAAGAAGTTACTGTATCAAGTATTCATTCTTAAAGTATAGTATTGTGGATTTTTGTCGTAATTGGTCTTGTCTTGAGTATATAAAATATTGGTTATTTTTCTAAACTGGTGTGGTGTCCGTTTGTAGTGCTTACACTGTATTACTGTTGGTTATGTGCAAATGCTTTACACACTGCCTCTGAATTAAGCCTGACTGCTCGTGCCAAGCTACCACGAGGGTGAGCAGGGGTTACTTCACGAGTGTAACACCCTTACCCTGACTAGGAAGAAGGGTCCCTACTTGGACAAAGGTGCGAGCCCTTGCCAACTAGAGATCCCATTTCTAACACTGACAGACAGGTCGGTTTCCAGGGCGGTTAGCCGTTGTTCCAACAAAGCAAGCCGGCCTCTAATAGAGCGGAGGACTCCCGCATGTTTACTTATGGCTACCCCTCGAATGTATACATTGAACGTTTCCCAAACCGAAGCAAAGGAATCAACCGAGCCCACATTAGTGTCAAAGAACTCAGAGATAGCAGTGTGCAGATCGGCTTTGAAGACTGAATCGAGCAAGGAGTAAGGGGGAAATCTCCACAAGAACGGAGGGAAGCCACGAGAGGGCGCTGATATAGTTAGGAGGATAGGCGAGTGGTCTGAGAAAGAACGAGGCAGGACATCACAGTCACGAACCGTAGGCATTAGAGAATGTGAAATAAACCAATAGTCAATGCGCGTATGGACGTCATCATGCGCTGAGTAGTGTGTGAAACCACCCCGCTGGTCGGACCTGGCTCTCCAAACATCTAACAGCTGCAGTTGTAATGTTATGTCATGTATGGCCTTGGCTGAATTCGATAGAGGACGCAGGAGCCCCCTTGAACGGTCGAGATCAGTGTCCAATATACAATTAAAATCTCCCCCAGAGCACTGTGGTAGGCATGCGGACCTTAAGTAAAGAGAAAATCGATTGGTAAAACAATGGGTCATCATAGTTCGGGCCATAGGAATTAACAACGAGAAGATCCAACCCCTGCCCATGACACCTGGAAATAACATACCTGCCTGGTCGGACTCAAGGCAGTCCAACTGGAGGCCCGACCTAGGGTTAACCCACGTCAATACTCCTCTGTAGTGTGAAGTGAAGCAGGCCGCATGGATTGAGCCCGATAGCCCCCTACCTGTGAGTAACTTACTGCCAGAGTTAAGGTGTGTTTCCTGCAATACAGCAATGTCGATTTCCCTACGCCTAAGGTATGCAAAAAATGTCTGCACCTTTCGATGATCGTTTAACCCCCTGACATTCCACGTTATTAACCGCAACTGTTTATTCTGAGTCTTACCAGTGTTAGTGCTAGTCATGTGCAATGGAAGAACCATTGATATCTCCACCACTCGATGCCACCTTTATCGTCCCATGCAGCAATGAGGGAAAAGAGTACATGATCTGCAACAAAAAAGAAATCAAAATAAAACCCGACCCCCCCCCACGCCTTGCTTACCCCAACTTTGCGAAGGCGAGTAACATCCCGCCCAATAACCACCCACCCCAACAGCATCATCCCAGACAATACTTAAATAAAAAAACAAACCCCCATACAATAGAGAACAACTGTGGGCAACACGAAGAGGCGGATGTTACCCAACGTACACAAGCTAATCCACCCTCTCGCCACACACCAAAGCATTATATAGATAGCTTCAATCATAGTGCGTCATAATATATGCAACTGTCCAAACTTCAGTAATGACGTAGCCCCATCAGAACAGAATACGCCAGTGTGACACCCCACGTAGAAACAAGGGGGAACGCCCCCCCTCCACTTGTGCACAATATAGATAAGAAACAGACATCGAACTGCAGGGGGAGTATCTAATCAACTTATTGACATCCTGGCCCACGGACCGCAAAATATATTCATATCAACCCCTAGTATGCCTTATGGAACCATCACAGGCAGAGCAGCACAACAAGTGGACTAATCATGTATCGACACCCCGCTTTAATCATTGTCATCTAGGTTACCAGAGTCACCATCAACCAACGAGTTACCACTCTTTCCTTTGTCTCGTTTTGCAGTCTTGTCCCACTCCTTAAGGGCTTTTTGCAAAGCTTGGGGATCCGAAAAGATTCTGGCTTTACCATCGAGTAGTACCCTTAGGCGTGCAGGATAGAGCATAGCATATTCCATATTGTGTTCTCGTAGCTTACGTTTAAGAGGAGCAAATTGCCTCCTGGCTTCCTGCACTTTAAAAGTGAAATCTGGGAAGAGAGAGATCGAGGCTCCTTCATAACGCAAATTGCCCAGTTCTCTTGCCCTCCGCAGCGCCGCGTCCCTATCTCGGTAGTTCAAAAGTTTGGCAATAATGGGGCGCGGAGGGGCACCCGGCTGGGGTCTGGGGCCAAGAGAGCGGTGCGCCCGTTCCACGACAAACAGTGATGAAAAAGTGTCGGCTCCCAATAGTGCCTTGAGCAATTTTTCAACAAATATTTCCAAGTTGCCTGTTGCAGTGGATTCAGCCAGGCCAGTAATGCGGAGGTTACTGCGCCGCGAGCGGGCCTCCAGATCCTCGGCCTTATCCTGCAGGGCAGATAATGCGCGCTCCATTCTGGCCTGGACCCCACCCGAGTCGGTCTGGGCCTCCTCAACCTCCGTGATTCGGCGCTCTGCCATGCCAATTTGCTCAGCTTGCTTGTCAACCCTCTCAGACATTCTGTCAAGTCGGTATGCCAAGGAGTCGATCTTAGAATCAATTGCGGTCAGACCCTGCTGCATGGACGCTATAATTTGTTTGATATCACTAACCGGGTCATCAGGAAGAGTTTCTGTTTCAGACCCCGCAGCCTCGGTTGTATCATCACAGCGCCGGGATTTATGTTGCTCAAAATTAATCTTGGGCTGGGATTTATACGGTTTACCCATAGTGCCAGCAACCAATGTATATGCCTCACGGAGAGCACGTGGACCAGCACCCAACCACTGGAAGGCCACAAGCTGAGTTTATTGCCTCCCCGACCCCCGGGCTATACAGGCAGAAATAACAGCACACCAAACCACACTATGTGTGCAGTTACTGCAGTGCCGGGCCTCCACAACACTTCACACCCCAGTGGCAGTGACCCAGCAGGAGGGGCAGCAGCTGGGAGATGGCGTAGACTACCTCCCTCAGCAACAGTATGCAAGAAGAGCTGGTGTTATCATGCAGGAGGGGGGCCAGACATCAAGAGGCGCTATCCATGTAGTAGGATCACCAGCACGCCCCCCTCCCTAACGTGAGACTCCCAGCTGGAGGGGCAGCTGTGGAATAATAGCGGAGATGAGCGCTCCCAACAGCAGCGTCCGGCAGGAGTTGCCGATATCAGGCAGGGACGAGGCCAAGCATCAGAGCTAAGGAGCTGGAGGAGGAGGGTCAGGGCAGCGAGCGGCACCATTCAGAGGCTACCCCCTCGCAGCCGCCGGCACCGGGTCTCCCCTCGCCGACGATCTCAGGCACCACACCTCCCGGATAAAAGAGGCGCCCGCCAGGATCCAGTCCGATCCGTCTTTGAAGCCGCCAGCGTCTTCAGGAGACGCGCCGCAGGACGTCATGCTCTTCCACCGGCAATGCAGGCCCAACGCCGCACCGCACCCAGGCAACCAGTATGACGGTGCTGGACAGGCGAGGACCGAGATAGAGCCAGCACCCGGCGCAGCAGGTAAGGAGCATCGAAATTATCGTGCTCTCAGCAGTATCTGCACCACGAATGCAGTGGATACCTAATGGATTGTTCCGGTGTGTGGCGGAGCTCAATTACCACACGGCCATCTTGGAGCCAGGCAAGCTCCGCCTCCGAGGATGTCGCGTTTAAAATGATTCTAGCAAAGCAAGGAACAGAAGTGAATGAATTATTTTCACTTCTCACGGACAAAAGTGTGCCTGGAGAATTGATGAAGGTAGTAAATTCAGAGGTATGGGATTTAACAGGACATGAGATTGGACTGATAAAGAAAGTGGATCCGATTAGAATTACAGTAAAAGATGGTATTGACTATCCAAATACACCACAGTATAAAATGAAGCCAGAAGTTATAGCAGGAATAACTCCTGTGATTGATCAGATGATTGAACAAGGAATTTTAAAAGAAATAATGAGTAGTCCTTGTAATTCACCTATTATGGGATTGAAAAAGCCAAATGGAACATATAGAATAGTACAAGATTTGAGAAAGATAAACAAAATTGTTGTGCCTTGTTGTCCAGTTGTGCCAAACCCTGCAGTGATTCTATACCAAATCCCACATGATGCGGAGTGGTATACTGTGATATACTTGTGTCATGCATTCTTTTCGATTCCTTTGCATCAAGATAGCCAGTACTTGTTTGCTTTCCGGTTTGGAGATCGTGTTTTAGCATGGTGCCGAGTTCCTCAAGGCTATACTGAGAGTCCTTGAATTTTTAATCAGATATTAAAAAAGTGTCTGGAAGACTTGAGAATATCTGAAGAGTCTGTTTTGGTTCAGTACATAGATGACCTAGTGGCATCAAAGACTCGAGAAGCCTGTGTTGCAGACACAGTCGCTTTACTGAACCATTTGGCAGAAGGAGGACATAAAGTGTCCCCTGCAAAATTGCAGTTTTGCCAACGAAAAGTCCAATATTTAGGTCATAAGATTGAGAAGGGAGTTAGAAAGGTAACATCAGAGCGTATTAGAGTGATTAAGGACATGAAACCGCCAACGACACAAAAGGAAGTGCAAATGTTTTTGGGAGTGGTTGGATATTGCAGACAGTGGATCAGTGGATTTTCACTGATGGCAAAACCTCTACAGAGGTTGACGAGGAATAATGTGAAAGATCCAGTTAAATTGGATGAAGAAAGTATGGATGCTTTTGTTAAACTGAAAGATAGTCTGTGTAAGGCTCCGGCATTGGGAATGCCTGATTATTCAAAGGAATTTGCATTGTATTGCAGTGAAAGAGATGGATGTGCACTTGCAGTTTTAACTCAAAGGCATGGAATGTCAAGGCGACCTGTGGCATATTTTTCAGCTACTCTAGATTCAGTGGCTGCCGCATTACCTGGATGTTTGAAAGCAGTAGCTGCTACTTGTGTGAGTCTGGAACAGAGTGAAGGGATCATAATGGGTCATCCTGTGAGAGTGTATGTGCCACATTCAGTTGAGATCCTTTTAACAAGGACACGGACTCAGCACCTCACCTATAGTCGGCTGATTAGGTATGAAAGAGTGATTCTGGGAGCAGAAAATGTGACAATAGTGAGATGTACAAATGTGAATCCTTCTACTCTATTGCCGGATGTTTGGGATGAAGAAGTAAAGGATGAAGCTGAACATGATTGTTTGGATGTGACTGAATTTTGCACCAAGCCCCGTCCTGACATCAAAGACGTTCCTCTTGAGGACTCAGATCGTGGGATGTTTGTTGATGGTTCTTGTTTGCGAACTGAAAGAGGTGTGTTGAGTTCTGCTTATGCTGTCTGTACTGTAGCGGAAATCCTGGAAGCATCCTGTAAAAGGGATAAAATCTGCACAGTGGCTGAATTGATAGCTTTAATTCATGCCTGTAAATTGGGAAAAAGTCAGAAAGTGACCATAATTACTGATAGTCAATATGGCTTTGGCATTGTGCATGATTTTGGAGAACTACGGATGCAGAGGGGATTCCTGACCTCTTCAGGGTCCCCCATCAGGAATAGTCAATATGTAAAAGAATTACTGGAAGCATTACAATTACCAAAACGAATTGCAGTGGTCAAATGTGCGGCACATAAGTCAGGAGATGATTATGAGACTCAAGGCAACAGATATGCTGACAAAGTAGCACAACATTGTGCAAGGAATGAGACTTCCATAAATCGGGGAAAAGCAAAAGAACATACAGTTTGTCAACTTATGTTTACTAACACTATTGAAACCTGGGATGAAGTGAGACAATTGCAGGAAGAGGCAGGTGATGAAGAGAGACAGGAATGGGAAAAAGCAGGATGTAGGAGACGAGAAGATGACGATGTATGGGTATACATTGATGGAAGACCAGTCATGCCAGATAGTTTACTTTCTCATATGGCAAGGATGTACCATAGAATGACACAGATAGGCCGAGACACCATGGTCAGATCATTCCAACAGAATGGTTTAATCCTAAGTTCAGGACTATTGCAGAGAGCCTTTGTCAGAGATGCCTGACGTGCCAACAGCAAAACCCAGGAAGAAAAACAATAGTTAGTCTGGGAACAATAGGGAGGGCAGGTGGTCCTTTTACCAGATTACAACTCGATTTTATTGAATTGCCTCCATGTAACAAGCTCAAATATGTGTTAGTAATTTTGTGTTTGTTTTCTCAATGGGTAGAAGCTTATCCCACAAGGAGGAATGACAGCCTGACAGTGGCAAAACTTTTGTTGAGGGAATACATTCCTAGATATGGTTTTCCAGTCACGATGGAAACCGATAGAGGAACACATTTTGCTAGCGAAACAATCAAGCTGATTTGTGAAGCATTTAGTATTCAACCAAAACTTCATTGTGCTTATCGTCCAGAGGCTTCTGGAATAGTAGAGCAGATAAATGGCACAATCAAGAGCAGGTTAGGGAAAGTGTGTAGATCCACAGCACTGAAATGGCCTGACGCTTTACCCCTAGTTTTGATGAGTCTCAGAAGCATTCCTAATAAAAAGACAGGATTGAGTCCACACGAGATCTTGATGGGAAGAGCAATGAGACAAGCATTTGTACCTGCGAACAAATTAATAAATATATCTGATGATCTCGTCCTTGACTATTGCAAAGGATTGGCTGATGTAGTACGTTCTGTGTTTCATCAGGTTGGAGCTGACGCGACTACAACACAACAGACTCAAGCGCATGATTTAAGTCCTGGTGAGTGGGTTCAGGTGAAAAGGCATAGAAGAAAAACTTGCCTAGAGCCCCGCTGGGAAGGACCCTACCAGGTCATATTGGTGACGACCACAGCAGTAAAGTGTGCTGGTCTACCGAATTGGATCCATGCCAGTCACACTCATCGAGTCCCAAATCCACTTGAACCACGAGTAGAGCGGCATCTGGAAATCTCAAGTACAAGCTCTGAATCAGAGGCTGAAGCACAAGAAACTGGTGAAGCTGGAGCACTAGACTCTGAAACTGGTGAACATAAACTGAAAGACTCTGAAGAGCAGATTGAGGAGGAGTTGCCTAGCCCAAGTCAAGTAAAGTGGGTACCAGCTACTGGGACTGAAGAAACTGCTGTTGAATGAGAAGAGAGTCAACTTTTCGATAAAAAGGAAAAGGATGGAAGAGAAATAAGTGAAAGAAATACAGAAGAAGAAAAAGAAGAAGAAAGCAAACTTAAAGTAGGTACAAAGAAACGAAGGTACGAACTGAACAAGGAAGAAGAAGAAGTACAACCAAAAAGGGCAAAGACAGATGATCATTGGCCAAGTGGAGTGAAAAGACAAATACAGAGTGGTAAAAAGAAGACCCAAGAGTAAGTTAGAACAGATAAAGGAAGTTTCAGGTGAAATAGAGCAAGGAGAGTCGGATGACGAATCAGTGCTGCGACCAAAGAGAGTGAGAAAACCAAACAAAAAGTTCAAGTCACCTGACTGGATTTACATAGTGTTAGAAGAGATTGAAGAAGAAGATTTAACCAAGGAAAGAAACAGCACTGACAGCGAGCAAGAAGAAAAGAGTGATTTAGATCCACCTTAAGAGACTGTAAACAAATTAAGGTGTCACGCTAACAACTGAAGAAAATTTTCTGAAGACGTCCTGGAGATTTGGATTAGTTAAAATAAAAGAAGGGGTAAAGAAGAAACCTTTGGAAGTGTGGGATCACACTACATTTTTATCTTTAGAACATTTTTTTGATAGATTTAGAAAATCCATTTAGAATTTTATAAGGATTAGTATTACTATGGCAGAAACACAAGAAACAAGATCTAGATGTAGTTTCATGCGTAGGTGTTATAAAGCTTGTTTTCTGTTTATTTTGTATACTAATAGTATTTTGGATAATATTAACAATTATAATGCCTTTACATTTGATTAAAGAAGATACATCTCGTCCGAATAACTTGACAGGTCCAAGGGTAGACACTAACAGTAAGCAAATTCCTATTACTCACTTGAAACAGATAGACGCTAGTAGTTTGCATCATGATAGATCAGTTACTAATTTTTCCTAGAATGTTTTCACTAAACTACTCTACGAATATGTGGAAACAATGGAGGTGAGGGATTGTTATGTATGTATACAGTTACCATTGTCTGTTTCAGAAGGTGTGACCTATCATCACCTTCCTTTGACATATGGTGTGACCTGTAGTGTTTTATCAAGTTTATTGTATAGAACAGGAAAATTAGATTATTACTATTCGAATGTAGATACAATCTTTTCTAAAGTCCCTGTAGTACCAGAGTTGAATAAGATAGCACATGCAAATGTCATGGGAGATTTTTTCCTGACAACAAAGCCTTTAGATATAGCTTATGCTAATAAAAACAACTTAACCTGTAGATTGGAAAAGGAAGAGAAAATCTTTTTGGAGATGGTAGAAGAAAGAAGGGCTAAGTTTCAGAGAAAAGCTGTTGAAGAGAAATTGAAAACACCACCTTGGGTTTTCAGAGACGGCAACTATGACAAACGCGAGACTTATGCTGCAATGGCTCTGGATTGGTCACAGAAGGGAAAATTATGCTTACGTAGGGAGAAGACTAATTATAATCACTATTTCATCGGTTCCAGTGAATGTGAAGATACCTATAAAATTATTGGGGGTTGGGGATTAAAGGGAGGAACTAACCCTGTCTTGCCAGGTATATATTATGTCTGTGGGAGGAAAGCCTATTATCGGCTGCCAGATCACTGGTATGGGACTTGTTATCTTGGGATTGTCTTTCCAAAAGTCTATCATGTAGACAAAAGTACAAATGGAATCGATGAAGTAAGGCAAGAACTAAACCGTGTAAAAAGAGAAAGTTTTTCAGAAATTGTAGGCGATATATTTGGAGCATTGATACCTGGAGTTGGAGTTACACTAAATGCATACAAAATTCGACAATTGTCCACAGTGGTTGATCGTTTATCAACAGATACTGCTGGAGGATTCTTGATGATTGACACTGAAATGATTGCCATGAGATCTATGGTTATGCAAAATCGACTTGCCCTTGATATATTGTTGGCAAAAGAGGGTGGAGTCTGCGGAATGCTGAAAGTTCAACATTGTTGTACTTACATTCCAGACAAAGTAAGAATTTGGAAGGATACATTCAGAATATCACTGATTTGCATAAGGAAGTAACCCAACTGGAGGTTGACGGTGTTTGGGAGAGACTAAGTAAAAGTTTCTCTACTATAAGCAATTGGTTTTCTTCTACAGATAGCTCCTTAGTTGCAAAAATAATAGTACCAATAGTTTTTGTAGTCACTATGGTACTCATGATACGAATGACCTACATTTGCGTGAAGAAGAGTCGCAAAGAAAAGAAAGAAAGGAAATTGAGTAAGGAACATAAAGAAAGGGAAAGAGAGATAGAAGAGATTGAGATGGAAAATTTCAAAGAGAAATTGTATGAAAAATGTAAGGAGCAAGGGTTAAAAGACAAAATAACAACTATATAACTTGAAAAAACGTATGTTTTGGGGATTTTATGATGGTAAAACCATCAAAGGGGGGATTGATGGAGTGAGGTTTGTAAAATACATCCTCATGAAATTAAGTAACCCCATAATAATGTATTGACTGCATGAACTAATCAACTCTGAATGCACACATTTACACAGGGGGCAAACGCATTTTACATAATATGCTAAACCATGTTGGCATGAGTACGTATTAACTGTTTGCGCTTTGAAAAACTGTACTAATGCATGTTTATGCTGTCTTGTACATTGCACATTTTGCATGTTGTGCACAAATAATGAAAAGGTTGTTTAAATTAATAGCTTTCGCTAGGATTTATTTAACACAGGGCATTAGTATGGTGGGAGGTAAACATAATGGGTTTTATTTCATAAATTAATATTCTTTTGTGTTTGTTTACTTTAGTACGGGATTGGGCCTGCATGAAAATGGCCTCTCGTTTAAACCAGCATGTGGTTGGCCTGGTCGGTATGAAGTGCGCATGTGCCAGGAGGGGTTGCCTGCTCGCAGACAGCAGAGTGTACCAGATGATGCAATCCGTGTGAAAGCCATGTTGACCTGTGTCTTATTGTTTATGTGCCAAGATGCGACTGTGGGAACAGCCATCACTACGTGCAATTCGAATGGGAAAGCGGATATCATAATGTACACTGTAACAAAATGTATAATTATGAATGCTAGTGGTATACGAATGTATTGGTCATAAATCCTTCCTTTGTTAGAACCGGTATAGGATGGATTTGTGGGGAGAACTGGATGAGGCGACCCTAGTATGATTTATGACAACCAATCACAGACCGAGTTTCTACCGATACTGCAACATTGTAAGATAGTGTGCTAGGCAGAAAGGTATAACTGATATCCCAATTAGGGGTGTGGCAGAGAAGAGCGGAGAAGAGATGAGACAGAGGCAAGGCAGTGTGGCGAGGTAGAGCGGTCCGGTATAGCAGTGCAGTCCGGTGTGGCAGATCAGAGAGAAGAGACGATCAGAACGCACAGAGAAGATCCAAGACAGAGAGAGCAGACCAGCACAGAGTCAGAGAACCTTTAGGTACGAGAACGTTGCGGAAGTGCTTGGGAGGAGACTGCGACCGAGGAGGTAGATTAATTGGGAGATTAATTTTAGTTGTTAGTTTATAGCAAACTTTGCTGCATCTGTCCTGTTAACTTTGTCCTCTGAGCCTATCTCTGGGGACCTCTTGCCACAACCTCGGCCAAGGAAGTGGTTTTCCTGTTTTCTTTGGTGGGTATTGCCCTCCTTGATTGCTTAAGTTTGCAAATATATTTCTGCAAGTATTTATGCTGAACCTTCTTTTCCCCATTCCTTTGCATGCTTTGATATCGATGCAAATGATTCATTTTGATTACACTGCTTGATAATTTGTTCTCTTATATGTAATCTTGTATGTGCACTGACAATTTAATCACGAGCATTAATAAGATAAAATCATTAACTGAAGAAATGACTTTGTGGTTATTTAGTTAAATGTTAAACTGTTTAGTTAATCATAGTCACCATCAACTCTTCAACTAATGGTCCATTGACCAAAAGAAGAAGAAGTTGAAATTACGAATAGTTAGAATTATATACAATTGTTATTAATGTGAAGCTTAGTCCTTAATAAAACTGACAAATTAAACCCCCCAAATCCAGCGCCAGTCCTCAGGGATCATTTATGGGTAATGTGTGATGGGCCCCGTTGTTTGGTAAAGCAATTTATGCATGACGAGATTTCTTTTGGTCCCTGGCTCAGGAATTTAGGGGTTGCGCTGGATCATCGCCGTGCATTGAAAAGCTTTGCAAAAGGAAAATATTGTACCCAGGACCAGCCTTCGGCATGGGTGAGCTGGGTGCATGCCCAGGGCACCATCCTTCAGAGGGAGGCACCTAGCTGCATCCACTACAGCCACGCATTCAGGAGTTGAGATCTGGCTCCAGGGATTCAGGGGAGTTGGGGGTAGAAATGCTTGTGCTCAGAGACGACCTATTGCTCTGATGTAATCAGCCAATGACTAACTAGCCGCCTGTGAACACAAAGGAGACTTCCTATCGCCTTATTTTACCCGCAATCAGCAGAGAGGGTGGCATATTTGGTTCCGCCCAGGACGATATTCGAACGCCCTGATTGTAACTTTTCACACATATTTGTTGCAATGGGGCTTTGGGGGGGCGGCCCACCGACAGGGAGGCTCGCACCCCCGGGGTTTTTTGGCCGGGTGGTGCGGCCCGAGCCCAATTGGGCTTGAGTTGGGCTACTTGTTGGGCTACGGGTGCGGGGTATATATACGGCTATTTCAGGAGCCATGCCACCATTTTGGAAGGTGACACGGCTGCCGAGATCTCCGTTAGTTAGGGAAAGTTTTTGGAGTGTAAGGGATTGCGTAGTCAGGGAGCGGAGTGTTGAGGGAGTCTACGGCTGCACTAGCAACATGGCCACAAATGATGCGAGGGTCCGGGAGGCCATGAGGCTCCTGGTTGAAGCCGGCCGCATGGACCTCGTGAGAGGCCCGGTCGAGAGCGCGGCCCGGCCGCCGCGCAGCGGGGGGCTTTGCCGCCGCGACCCTCGCGTGTTCGCCGCCGCAAGGCGTCCGCAAGGGAAGAAGCAAAGAGGTACGTGGGGTTGCCGCAGGGCAAAGGCGGCCCCCGCAAAATGGGAAAAACGGGGGAGGAGCTCCACGAAGCGCCCCCCCCTGGCTTTCTTGGAGGGGAAGGGTGGAGCGGTGCGCAAAGGAAAGCGCAATGAGGGCACCGAGGCCTTTAGGGCCTCGGGTGCCACCAGGTTTATTGAGGCTGCCGGTGGGAGTGGGGGGCATGGATCAGCAGGAGGTGCCCCTGTGGTGGGAGGACAGGAGAGTTTGGGGGGAGGGCTGAGCAGGCAGCTCCTGGGCGGGAGGAGGGGGGCCCAGTGTCAGGGGCGGGCAAGTGACATCCCGAGGAGGGGGGGTCTGGGGTGCACCTGGTGCCTGCAGGGGAGGAGGAGGGGTCCAGAGAAGCAGCGGTGGTGGCTCTGGACATTAGGGGGTGGTTGGACAGGGCCCCCTGGAGGGTGAGGGACAAGTGGTCAGTGGAGGGGGGGTGGGTGCAGGGGCCACTGGGGGGGAGGGGTGGGGTGCCTGGGAAATGGAGGGGAGGCCCCTCCGGGCCGGCAGCGGGGGAAGGGGCCAGTTTCCCTTTTAGAATGGAGCGAGGGGGAGGAGGAGGGGAGCGGGAGGGTGCGGGAGAGATCCCAGCCAGCCCCAGGGTGCTGGGGTTGTAGTGTCAGGAGGGGAGTGGGCCCGGTGACAAGGGGGGGTCACTCAGCGGGGCTTGGCAGGGGAGGGGCCGGAGAGGGGGAGGGGTGGGCACGGGTGGGTGCCCAGAGGCACCGCCAAGGGCAGTAGGTTTGGAGGGGTATTGGCAGTGGTGCCCGGAGCAGGGACAGGTAGGGACAGGCAGGGACACTAACCACGGCATGCTGGACCTTCCATTTGCGTTGCAGGTACAGCAGGCGCGGGGCTCATGCATGGCGGGCGAGTTGCAGGTGGCTCCTCAATACCGGGAAGAAGTGAAGGCAGGGTCCAGGGCGGCCAGCTGGAGCACGGCGAGGCACCACGGTGGCAAAGTTGAACGGAGGTCTGCATTGGTCATGGCGGGGCGACAGCCCAGTGGGGCACAGGTGCCCACTAGGGCGGCGGTGGCCAGAAACGGACTAAAAGGGCAGGCTGCAGAGGTCAGCCCAATACCCGACTTGGTTACAAAAAAGGTGGTACACGAGGACATGGTCACGAATGGGCGACAGCCTGGAGGGGCAGGGCCCTCCAGGGCGGCGGTGACAGGGTACGGGCAGAAGCGGAAGGCTGAAGCCACAATAGACAGGTTGTTGGAAGAGGCCAGGCACATGTGGGTAACGAGACTAGAGGCGGAGGGGGAATGGGAGGACATCCCACTAGATTTTGATGAGGTTAGTCTGGAAGAAGGGGAGATAGTGGACGAAGAATGGGGGGGGGGGGGAACCAGTAATGTTGTGCCTAGTCTTTTGCAGGAGGCGAGACCGGATGCAGAGTACGTGGCGACGGCTCGGGAGTCTCAACCCTCGGCAACACTGGTTAGGCGGTGGGATCCGGTGAGGACACCGACCTTGACGCTAGGTAAGATAGGAGGGCGAATCGGCATGGATTACACAAGACAGAGGGTGTTCACAGGGACGGATGCAAGGGGCGAGGAAGGGGACAGCGGGCTCAAACTATGCAAGGGTAGGTACGTTAGAGACACGGGGTTGGGTACTGATGGGCAGATGATGGGCAAGGAGGCAGAAAAGGGGGTTTAGGGGGACGACGGACGAAGCGGCACAGAAGGATGCAGAAGCGGCTAAGGGTACAGGTGACAGAAGCGAAGGGGGGACTGGTCAGGTGACGGAAGGCAAGGAAAGCAAGGAGGTTCGATTGCCAAAATTGCCATACATGGGGGTGACGAAACCGTTGGGAGCACAACTCATGTTAGCCACGAAGGAAAAAATATGGAAGGGCGAATATGTAGATATGTTGAAATTGCTGCATAGGGAATTGCGCTCTAAGGAGGGATCAAAAGAAGAAGAGCTGGAGTTATCCAGGCGACCCAGGGTACCCATTACTATAGAGAACTGGACGGCAGCCTTCTTAATTTTTGTGAGTGTCTACTGTGAGAAGTACCCAGATAGGTCCGTGGCTTTGTTTAAATACATGGATGTAGTAAGGAGGGCACATCTGATGTATGGGGGCTACTCCTGGTCACAGTATGACGAGGAATTTTGTTCCAGGCTCGCTGGGACCCGGAGGCAAACTGGGGGGAGATCGATTCAGATCTCTACCAGCAGACCATGGGGGCGGTGAAGTTTGGAAAGACAACTTACACGGCCAGTGGTTTGCCGTTGGTCTACCGCCCCTTTCAAAACCGTCCCACCCGGGGGGGGGGGATACACGCAAAAGTCCGCAGGAGGAGGTCCCGGGGCCTGTTGGGATTACAACGAGGGCGCGTGTGCACGAGACTACTGCAGATTTCGGCACGAGTGCTCAAAATGCGTGGGGAGACACCCTCTGGTGCAGTGCTTCGGGCCAGGTTACGCTGGACAAGGTTACGCCGGGGGGCAGGGGCCGCAGCAGCAGAATGCCAGCAGTGGGCAGCAGGGGATGTGAGGCAGGGGAAGTAGAGGGGCGCAGGGATATATCGGCAAAGGCTCCTACACCCATTAACTTGGATTGCTTAGAGGCCTGGCTCGCACATTACCCAAACAAGCAGGATGTGCAGATTCTCGGGGCAGGTTTCAGAGAGGGTTTTAGATTGGGTTACGAAGGACCGAGGTTAGCGCGCTGGGCGGAGAACCTAAAATCAGTGGCAGCTCACAAAACAGTAGTTTGGGAGAAATTGCAAAAAGAGGTACGGGAAGGGCACATGGAGGGGCCATTTGCGATCAGCCCGATCAGGGATTTGATTATTTCCCCGGTCGGGGTGGTTCCAAAAAAGGAGAGAGGACAGTATCGTCTGATCCAACACTTGTCATGGCCGCAAGGGGGGTCAGTAAACGATTTCATTCCTGATGACTTGACGTCAGTATCTTACTCTTCAGTGGACGTAGCTAGGGCACTGGTGCAAAGGGTAGGAAACGGGGCGGAAATGGCAAAATGCGATATTAAGGCCGCTTTCCGGCTCTTGCCAGTACACCCGGAGGACTTCCAGTTGCTGGGCATTCAGGTTGACGGCAGCATTTTTGTGAATAAGGCGTTACCCATGGGGTGCTTCATATCATGTGCGCTGTTTGAGAAGTTCAGTTTATTCTTGCAGTGGGCTTTCTGTTGGAAAACGGGTAAAGATACGGTGACACATTACCTGGATGACTTCTTCCTGGTGGGCCGGCCTGGTTCGACGGACTGCCAGCAGCAGCTGGACAGTTTCCAGAAGCTCATGGGGACACTGGGTGTCCCCTTGGCACCAGAGAAGACACAAGGTCCAAGCACGGTTTTGTTATTTCTGGGGATTGAACTGGATTCTGTGGCCATGGAGGCCAGGTTGCCGGAGGATAAGAAATTGCACATGAGACTGTTGATCGAGGACATGCTGGCCAGAAAGAAAGTGACAGTGAGAATGGTCCAAGTTTTACTGGGGCATTTATATTTTGCATGCAGGGTGGTGAGAGCGGGGCGGACATTTTGCAGGAGACTGGGCAGGTCACTGGCAGGCCTCTCGCTGCCACACCACCATATGCGTTTGTTGGCAGGGACGAAGGAAGACCTAAGAATGTGGTGCAGGTTTTTGGAGGACTTTAATGGGATACCCATGGCAGTGCCAGAAGAGTGGGTTTGGGATGCTCAGATATTCTCTGACGCAGCAGGATCAGGAGGTTTCGGTTTGTATTGGCAGGGAAAATGGTGTGCCGAAGAGTGGCCAAATCATTGGAAAAATGGAGGCAGGAGCATTGCTTTTCTGGAATTGTTTCCGCTGGTGGTCACGGTCACCCTCTGGGGGAGGAGCCTAGCGCACAAGAAAGTCACTTTCAGGGTGGACAACATGGCAGTGGTGCAGGTAGTCAACAGGCAGTCCGCGAGGGACGAGCAGGTTTTAAAGCTATTGCGCATATTCATGTTGGGTTGCTTGCGGTACGACATTCAGTTCAGGGCAAAACACGTACCGGGCGTGGACAATGACATTGCGGATGCTTTGTCTCGTTTGCAGTGGGAGAGGTTCCATGGGCTGGCCACGGAGGCAGAAACGCACAGGACGCCGGTGCCCGACGGGATGTGGTCCGTAGGAGAAAAAGGATGCTGCAACTGGTGGTAGGGTCGTTAGCACCTTCCACAAGGACGGCCTATGTGCTCGCGTGGCAGGAGTTTCTGCAGGGAGGTGCGAAGAGGAGAAGTGGGACTTGGGCCAGGGAAGTGGACGTTGTTCAGTTCATTTTGGACTTGATTGAGAAGAGTTTGTCGAAGGTTACCATAGCGGCGAAGCTGGCAGGGATATCCTTCATGGGCAAGCTACTGTGGGGTTATTCTCCAACGGCAGGTGAGCTGGGGAAGAGGTTGATAGAGGGTTGGGCCAGGGAGTCAGGTAGGGGACAACGGGTTAGGTTCCCAGTGTCCAATGTGCTATTGGGCAGATTGATAGCAGTGTTGCCAGAAGTGTGCAGCGGCTGGCAGGAGGTGTTACTTTTTTCGGCTTTAATGTCTTGGCTTTACGGAGGAGCTTTCCGAGTGTCGGAGTTGCTGGGAAGGAAAGGGGCCCCAGGGCTGCATTGGGAGGAGGTACAGGGGTGCGAAAAAGGGAGTGATGCAGTTTCCATCTTCTTGAGGCGCTTAAAGACAGATCAAAGGGGGGTGGGGAGGTCGGTGACCCTGGGGGCTAGAGAGGATCCGCTGACATGCCCGGTGAGATGGGGGTTCCTTTTGCGGGAAGGTGCAATGAGGGAGGTGGGGCCAGTTTTCTACAGGTCTTCAGGGCGGGAAGTCATGGCGGCGCAGCTTCTTTGGGTGATGAGGCGGGTGTTACGTTTAGTAGTGTCGTGTAGTTCCTATAGTACCCCTGCAGGACCTGCGCGTTTGGATAACATAAACCGTGGGCTTGGTGTCAGACTGACTCTGTGCACCCCCACCGCATATGTTAGCCTGGTTTGCATTAGCTAGCTCACAGTGCCACTAGAATCTCCTCTTATCAGGGAGAGATTAGTTTCTGGCAACCTTAGATCATGACAACCCAAATTCCTCAGAATTGTGGAAACAATGTACTACCTTTCGCTCAGTCACTCGTGCTTACTTATTCGGTTTGTCTCAGAGAGTTACACAGAATAAACAGTCTGGGCATTTCAATAAGTATTTATTGAACAGTTGTTATTCTAGTGTAAAATATATGTGCTGCAGCAATCAGCAGACAATAGCAGAGATCTATTATCAGCAGTACGATCAAAGTGAAAGGATAGAACAGTTCTACCATATTGCAATAATCATGGATACATACATGAATATAAAAAGCATTATGCAAGTGCGCGTACTCCTACAATGCCTAACTAGGTGTACCTAACATATGTGTAGGTCTAAAAGCCTAAGAGCCAAGAATACTTCTAGGATTTAGTCGAACCCCCATACCTGAATAGAGAGAGTGTGTGACACCGTC
Source organism: Calotriton arnoldi (assembly GCA_963921515.1). Taxonomy (NCBI): domain Eukaryota; kingdom Metazoa; phylum Chordata; class Amphibia; order Caudata; family Salamandridae; genus Calotriton; species Calotriton arnoldi. Next base: position 3,389,846 of record CAWUFW010000263.1, read on the forward strand.
CTGGTCTCGAGTTGGACACCCCGCAAGGGTTGTGTTAGACTGCTGTCAGCTGGAGCGACTGCATGCAGGAGCCTCAGCGTCTCTGGTCAGTGTGTCAGCATGGAAGTCTTGGTTCCCTCTGTCTTACCGGGGTAAGATGTGGTGTATTTATACCCTGAAGACTCTAGTTGCTTCGTATGGTTTGTATTGGCCCTTGTTAGACGTGAGGAAGAAGTCAGGGGTGAACTTTGTACATACATATTATGCAGGTGGTGTATTCCTAGAGAGCCATGCATAATTGATGAGTACAGTGTGGGCCTGTATTTGGGAAAAACCCTGCTGTATTCAAAACCGCAGACTAGTTAACGTTCAGCCCTCAGAGCTCGTGTACTAGCGAGGACCAATGTAGGTGAAAGATCATGCCTATATAAGGAATCATGACTATAATAGGACATGTACAGTTATGACCGTATAGGGCATATGCGGCTTTGACCATAATAGGGCAAGTACGAATATGACCGTATTAGGTCAAATACGAATACGTCCATTTTAGGGCATGTATGAACGGGTCTACATTAGGGCCTCTATACGGGACATAACATCCACTCCTCTTCCGAATAGGATGACAATGACCATACTTAAAATCTGGACAATTTAAAATTATTCTAAAAGCAACTAAAAACATGGTTTTAAAATCGTTAAAAAAAAAAAAATTCTTCCTAAAATGTTAATAATTCAGCTATTTCCAATTGGCACTAAGGGAATGTCTATTTTGTTTCTCTATATAAGTTGCTTCACTCAAAGCGGAAGAAGGCCATGCTTTTCTCAAGCGAAAGTGTCAATTTAGGAAATGTTCCAAATTTGCTCGTTTATTATGAAAACGATTGGAGAAGCCGAATTCTTTCCCAGGACGCGATGAGCCAATTTGAGATTAGGTGTCCTGGCTGGGAAGCACAACATTATCTGGGTGAGCTACTGCAGACGACAAATCCAACGCCTCACAGAGAACGTCAATCGCACATAGATGGTATGTAGCACTGCCAACAGTTGGTGCTGCGGCAGCTTATGCAGCAGTTGTTACCTGGGTGCCTGAGGAGGAGTCACCTAACCCAGCAGGAGCAAACGGCACCTGTGGATTCTCAAGGAATGCATTCATCAGAATCAGAAGCCGCTGGGGACAACGCAGAGCATGGCCCTTTAGGGGGTCCAGCATTGCATCCGTGTCTGGAGGCGCATCTGATGGAAATGTTAAACAAAGATCCAACGTGCATTCTTCTCCGCAAAGCAGGCATCGAAGCACAGGTAAGATGCAGTCTACCCAGACTGGTCGAAAGGATAGAAACCAGGAGGCATTGAGTTCTCGCAGGTAAGAAATGCCCAGAAGTTGTACCATGCGTTCACGGTATTTCCGCTCCAGGAGCATGTTCGCCATTCCCTCGGGAATTGGGCCGTCCATTGCGTAGCAGTAGTATTATGAATAGGACCCCTGCAATCAGTAATAGGATAAGCGGGAGTCCTCCAAATACGCTTCCCAATACGGAGTGTATAGAATTTGGGATTACTCCGAGGACTGTCTGAAAGGTGCTTAACAGTCCTGACCCTATGGTCTTAAATAGGTGTATAATACCGCTCGTATCAGACATATTGAAGATACGTCCCACCATTTGTACGAAATGAAAGGGGCAGTTTGTATGTATAAGCGCCTGTATCTCAGTCGAGGTCCTTGCAACTTGAAGTTCAAAGGTTTCTTGAGCGGAGGTTAAGGGCATGGGTTGCTGTAAAAGCATGGCTTTCAATCTGCTCAGAGTATCAAATTGTATGAAAGAAACGTTCAGTGAAGGCCATAACGGAGCCTCCCTGACTGTGTTCAGTGGTGGAAACTATACTTGCATACAGCAAGTAACCCTGGGGTTAACAGTGACCAGATAGGCGACGCCCGGAAGCAGACCACAGCAACCTTGATCATTTAGCATTAAGTAACTCCCATTCGAGAGCAGCTGGAAAACCGGTGTGATCATGGCCGCTGGGGTCCCTGACATGTGACAAGATAAGTTCGCTACCGAACCACTACATGCTCCATGTAGAGAAATATCCTGACACATGAGAGAACCGCTTAAAGAGTTCTTGCAGTTTGTACCACTCAGATACACTTCTCGATCCCCATTCCGGCATCGATATCTATATGGTAACTCCCAAGTTTCCTTGATGTATCCCTTACCCATTTTTTCATATTTGCCTGCCTGCCTCTGCTCAAGGCAATATTGAAACTGAAACGTAGTGACCGGCAGAGTGATTTGGCCATGAATTAGCCATTCTGTTGATGGTGATTCGGCTACAGTGAATGGTAACCTTTTCAGTTTCTCAATACGCAGCATTGTATATTTGGCTCCCCTCTGTGCCATTTCTGTCTGTTTATCAGTTAGATTGTATTCTGAAAACAGAGACGTGGTGTTTATAAACGCCATGGCACATAGCCGGCACGCAAAGATTGCAGTGTCCATCTTAACATCATAATAGAACGTAGCTGAGATTGCCCGTGTTGTAACAAGGCCAGATCTTGTTCTAATATGTTGATTGCCGAGGACACAATGTTGCCTAAGGAGTAAATCCTGGAGGTCAAAGTAGTTAACCCATTAGGAGGTAAACATAAACAAGGGAGAGGTTTGCAGCCACTTGGGAACTTTCCCCACAGGTCTCAAAACACAAAGGTGTCACACAGTTTCTTGACCCGCTCCCAAACTGTCCCAGAAGAATTTCATCAACCCAGTCAATCTCTCTCACTACTACCTGGCACAAGATGTTTTCGGGAGGGGCCAGGTGTGGAGAGGGCAGTTGGTCTTCCGTGATGAGCGTCAACAAGGGAACAATCGATAAATGGGGAGTAACCCAGGGGAGCCTCTCGATAGGATGAGGCGCCCAGATCAGTACACGATGATCTGGGTTGTGCCCATGCAATACGGACACAGCACCTGGCACTCATTGATATGAGTCACACCAGGCCCTTTATATTTCAAATATGATGAGTTGCAAATTCCGCGCCTCCTGGGAAAGGAGGCACAATGACCGGTGCACGTTGAGATGGATTGCCCAGGCAAATGTTACCTGGTGAGTATAAGGTCCAACAATGCCACTCCACTCAACTATACGCCACTCCACTCTACACCACTCCACTGTGTGTATTGTACTGCATACTGCTCCACTCACTGCCACTCCACTCTACAATACTCCACTGTACTCTATTCCACTCTACCCCGATCCACTGTATTCCACTCCACTGTATGCCACTCCACTTTACCCCACTCCATTCTACACCACTTATCTATACGCTATTCCACTGTATGCCACTCCACTGTATGCCACTCCACTCAATGCAACTCCATTGCATGCTTTTCCAGTCTATGCCACTCTACTCCACTCCACACCACTCCAGTCTCTACCACTCCACTCCCCTCTTTTAGTGTATGCTACTGTACTGCACTCTATTCCACTGTATGCCCCTCCACTCCACGTCGCCTCCCTCTATGCCATCCCACTGTACGCTATTCCACTCCACTCCACTCTACACCACTCCACTCTATGCTATTGCACTGTACTCCACTCCAGTAAGCACCACTCCACTGTATGCTACTCCACTCTATTCCACTCCACTCTACACTATTCCATTGCACAGCACTCCACTGTATTCTACTAAAAAACACAGTACTTAACTCAACAGTCTACACCCTACCACTCTATCACACTATACTCCACTCTAAAGCACTCCACTTTACAACAATGTACTCCTGTCAATGTGAGTCTACAAAACTCTAGTTTACTCTATATCACTGTATGACACTCTACTCTACTCCGCTCTATGCAACTCCCTCTAAGCCGCTCCACCCCACTTCACACTACTACACTCTACTCCACAGTACTTGATTCTATGCCATTCTACTACACACTACTCTATACCATTCAACTGTACGACAGTCTATGCCACTTCACTCTACCATACTGTACCACATTCTACTCTACTACACACAACCTCACTGTATAGCACTGTAATCCACTCTGTAGCAGTCTGCTCTACTCCACTCTATGACACTTTCTGACACTCTCTAACATGCTAGTCCACTCCACAGTACAACACACCATTCCATTCTACAACACTTTACTCTACTGTATGCTATGCCACTCCACTGTACTTCACTCCAAACCACTCTCCTCTACAACACTCATCTTCACGCTATGCTGCGCCACTCCACTCTACTCGACTACACAAGACTTTGCACATCTCTATGACACTAAAGAACACTCCACTCTACACTGCTCCATTTTACCACACTCAACTTTACTCTATTGTAATTGCTTTCATATAGCGCTTACTACCCCTGGCAAAGCGGTGAAGCAATTTTTCAGCAAGTAGCACGTTACTCCGGAACCCATAAAGGATTAGTGATGAATTAGTATAGTGAAATATGAAAGTAATTTGAGTGGTGGATATGTTAGTCAGTTATTTGGATTGAGAAGGATAGTGGAGGGATAGAAGAGGGAAAAAAGTTTGCATTTATATAGCGCTTGCTACCCCTGATGAGGTGTTGAATCGCTTTTTCGGCGAGTAGCACGCTATTCTGGATCCCATAAAGGATTAGTGGTGATTTACTATAGTGAAATATGAAAGTCATTTGAGTGGTGGATATGTTAGTCAGTTATTTGGATTGAAAAGGATAGTGGAGGGATAGAAGAGGGGAAAGGTTTGCATTTAAATAGCTCTTGCTACCCCTGATGAGGTGTTGAAGCGCTTTTCGGTGAATAGCACGCTACTCCGGAACCCAAACAGGATTAGTGGTAATTCGTATAGGGAAATATGCAATTAATTTGAGTGGTGGATATGTTAGTCTGTTATTTCGATTGAAGGGGAATAGTGGAGGGATACAAGAAGGAAGGGTCTAGAAATGTTTTTTTTTATTTTTATTTTTTAGGGGAGTTTATAGCCATAGGAGGGTGTTTGGGGTGAGTAAAGGTGAGGTGGAGGGGAGTAAGTATAGGGAAATATGAAATTAATTTGAGTGGTAGACATGTTATTCTGTTTTTGGGACTGAAAAGGAATAGTGGAGGGATAGAAGAGGGAAGGAGAGATAGAAGATGGAAGGGACTAGATTTTCTTTTTCTTTTTTTAAGTTCATAGCAGTAGGTGTGGGTTTGGGATGTAAAAGGGTAAAAGGGAAGAGGAGGGGAAAGAGTCAGAAGGTAGGGTTTAGAAAAGCTTGTTTGGGAGATCTGAATAGTAAAAGAGGTATGAGATGATGCAAGGAGGGGTAGAGGAGGGAAGAGTCTAGAAAGGGTTATTTTGGGGATCATAGTAGTGGTATGGGGTTTGGGATTAATGAGAGAGTGGAGGTAAAGGGTATATTGATAGAGGTATAGGGTGAAAAATAGGGTAGTGCATTGTAAAGAGAAGTAGAATTAGGTTTGGGTTGAGTCAGAGAGTTGAGGTAGGGGATATATTGAGAGGAGTATAAAGTGAGCAATAGGGTAGTGTTGTGGATATGCTGAATTAGAAGACAATTATTAAATATATAGATGCATAAGTAGATGGAAGGTATATATATGCATAAGGAAGGTAGTATCTGTAGGTTAAAGATGCATTTAATAAATTCCGGCTTTCAAGTGTTGTTCTACTTTAAATTAATGTATTTGTTTTTATGCACTCTATGCAACTCCACTGTACAATTCTCTACTACACTCCATGCTACTATACCACACTGTACTCTACTCTATGTCCCTACACTACTGTTCAGCCGTCTACTTCACTGTACAACACACTACTCCACTCTACAACACTTTCCAAGACTCTACAACACACCACTCCACTGTACTGTAGAAGATGCCACTCCAATTTATGATAGTTTACTGGAATCTACACTAAGCCTGTCCACTCTAGTACTATACAACACACCACTGCAGTCTGTGACACTTGAGTCCACTGTATACTACGCCACTCCACTCTACTCCACTGTACCCACTCCACTGTATACCGCTCCACTCTACAATACTCAACTCTATGCCACTCTACACCACTCCACTATATGCTATTCTACTGCACACCAGTGTATTGTACCACAATCCACGGTACTCCACTCTACAACACTACACTGTATGACACTCTTCTCTGCTCTTCTGTACCACATTCCATTTAACACTCAACTACACTACATTCTACAATTTGAAACACATTTTTTAACAAAAAAAGCATTGAAATTCAAAGAAAAAAAACAATATGTTATAGTTAGAAAAACTTTATTTATTCTTTCTATACAAACCAAACAAACTACACAAACATTACAAATTTTAAATTTATAGTTATTCCTTAAAATTATAAATTAGGCAGGGGCTTTTAACTACTATAACTCTATTTATTCTTTATCTACCAAATTTAAACTACACAAAAATATAAACTTCTAAATTTATACTTACAATTTTTAATTTATGCAACACCTTCAAATTTGTATAATTCGTGCTCCTCCATATTCAGTGTATTCAACTTGGTAGCCACACTACATTAACTATGAAGGTGTTGTGTAAATTATAAATTAAAGGTATAAGTATAAGTTTATAATTTAAATTGTTTGTGTAGTTTAAGTTTGGTTTGTAGATAAAGAATAAATAAAGTTATAGTAATTAAAAGGTGGTGTGTAAATTATAAATGTAAGATATACCCATGACTTTAGACTTTGTAATGTTTATGTAGTTTAAGTTTGGTTTATATAGAAAGAATAAATAAAGCTTTCCTGACTATAACAAAGGTTTAACTTTCATTGAAAAGAATAATAATAAAAAAATATATATATATTTATATTTGTTTGGTCTCTCATTTGCACATTTGCATTCTTACCCATTAATTGCATTAAGTTAATATTTTTAATTTGTTCTGTAGCAACACAGTACATTCTTGTAACCCTTCAAAACTTTGCATGCGAAGGGCTCAGGTGTTTTTGTAAATTGACACTTCCTTTTACCCAACCGCAAGCCACACTAGTAAAGTTAATATGACTTCACAGTGGTCAGGTGTTACGGATTGTACATGGGTGTTTTAACAGTGTTAAAAGTTAATCTTTCTATTTGGTTTCTGACTTTGCATTCACAGCCTCTGTGTTAGTAGAACGCATGTGCTAAGTAGAAAGAACGTTCTATGCTATGGCTAAATAATATGCATTTTGAAAGATTTTTCTAGCCTAGACCATGATTGACATATAGATTGCAAGGTATGCTCAATTTTTGATGAGATACGCTAATTTGTAATTATTTTAGCATTATTTTGTTTCTACATTATATCAGAAAAAATAACATTTAACTTTAATTCGGTCAGCTCTCAAATTCATTGTATTGTGTGAGAATGACTTGACCATATTATATATACATTGATATCTTAAAGGACTTCTTGGATAGGCCTGGGGAAATTCTCTCCTTTGTCCTTCCCAAGAGAGACCATTAAGTCTTAAATCCCTTGTGTTTAATAATTTTTAGAGCTGGCTGGACAGCCCAGCTGTTGCCAGATCTTATATGATCATCAAAGAAAGAGGTTTAGTAAGAATACTGAGAGATAGGCTTAGGCACTGTCCATCTGTTGATCTTCTGTACAAATTTTAGATTACAGAGTGGATAGGTATGTGCCTACAGAATGTATCTTGAGTCTCAGGGTTGATGTAATCCCAGAAGTACAAATAGCGTGCAGGAGACACGAAGTGGCACGGTCTGTTGTTGTAATATTATTCTTCAGTATGCAAAATATACGCAAAATGATCGTTGCAATCTGGTCCTTTGTCTTTTTATTTTAGAATGCAGGTGAGAGCAACAAACAGCCGACACGTGTACCGCCCAGTGGCCGGCAGGCCAGGGCTTCTTCAAAGCAAAAAGTGGTTGTTTGAATCTGTCTAGTCGTCTCGGAAGTAAAGAAAGTACGGCATCCCCAATCAGGATGCAGCGCGAAATAACCTGCGGTCTGGAGCACGTCTTAGATTAGGCGGTCTTGTGAGAAACCGTAGGCCCATTGCAGTAGGCCTGAGTAGATTATGTCAATAATGGTAGAGGCCATGGACATGGTTGAAACATTGAGAAAAGTTATGTCAGATGCCATATACCTATCGTGCTAATTATAAAGGTTACATGGAAGCTCTCAGGTTACCATATGAGGCAAGGATTTTGGGGTTGTTAACCTTTCAGACAATACAGGTAGAATCCTTGCTCGTCCCTCAGAAGAGAGGTTGTATATTGACGAGTGCTCTGTACAGCTGGTGGATTTTTTGGATTTATGTTATATTCCTGAGACCCGCTTATACAATAAAGTGAAATTTCATCTGTAAGTTCAGACATACAAAATATTGATTTGCGAGCAGCATACAATGGGAGTTATTGACGCGACAGGCAGAGACGCCTATGGGACGCAGGACGACTGTGGTTGCAGGAAGCCAGCGACTGGCCTGCCACTCACACCCCCTGCTTACTGCTCACAAGACACCTGGCAACTGAGGGCAGTGGCCCCTCTTTTACCGCTACGCTCCCAAATACACCAACACTCCAGTGGGGCCAGTGAGGCAAAAGTCAACTGAAGCCCCCGGTCTCTGACACAGAGCGGAGCTACGCCATAAGGGCGAAGTGGTGGGGGGGCTAGTAGGGGCAGCAACAGCTGCAGTTTGCAGGCACAGCATAGTGGGAGCAGTTGGCCTAGGCACGCTGCACCAGGTTGAGTCCCAAGCTCACAGAAGTGGCCCAACCAGGATCGGGTGTGGTTGCAGCCTGTGTGGGCTCCATCCCTGCACTGTGCATCACCATGCATCACATTAGTCCTCATTTCAACACTCACCCTCCAGCCCTCCTGTACATCCTGCCTCTACTGCCTCTATGCCTCCAAGCTACGCCGGGTGCATTATTTAAACTGGCATAAACTACTTGCCTGTCACCCACCCACTATCTCCCAATTTAATCTGTTTCTGCTGCATTACTTTCCATATTATTTACTACACAATCTGCTGTAGACCGGGGGAGGCTGACAGTCGCACAAAGGTGCTAAGGGCACTCAAGGACGATAAACACCAAACCATTAGTCCCAACTAGCACCAACAACAGACCTAAGCCTCTCAGAAGCAAACAACCCAATCAAGTGAGACCAGGAGACACAAGGAGAGAGTCTCCCACCTCCACTCTACTCCACTCCACAAAAACCTCTACTCTACCCCAAATCCTTGCACAACAGTGCTGTGTAGCATGGCCCCCATAAAACTCTTAGACGCCACAGTGGGAGGGGGGTGAGGCAGCATTGGAGGAAGAGGTCCAAACCTATCTGAACCTTTACGAAACAGTGAACAATAACAGTGACACAGAGAAATCAAGAGCCAGAGTAACTAAGCAAACGGCATAGCAATACTCTGCGGAGCAACAGAGCAGGACCCGCAGGAGAGTGGTGTGCCGATTCACCCAGCACGCACAGTATGAAGAACGGATCTTGAAGGGATCTTCATCAATAACCATTAGTGCCATGAGGTCAGGAAAAGTTAGAAACAAACTGCCCCTTGGGAGCAAACAGAAGAAATCTATCCTTGGCAATACAACAATCCAGGCAAAGGTCCAGGACCCAGCGGCCCATTATTTATTTATTTATGCAATTTATATAGCGCGCAACTACCTTGGGGTGTCTCGGCGCTGTGGAGTTAAAGGTAAGCAGCTGAATTAGATGACTACTGGTTGAAGAGCCAGGTTTTTATTTGTTTCCTAAATGTCAAAAGGGTGGGACCAACCAAAAATAACTGCAAAGTTCCATTTCTTGAAGGACGCAAGCGTTGCCATTTACTTGAACACAACACACATTGTGGGCCTGCCTATGCCTCTGACACCAGCCATAATCATGCATACTAATGCCCCCAATGCCACCAGCATCTCACCTCAAGGCCCAGCCATCATCCCGACCTCCTCACTCAACTTTCCAGTTGAGGCAGGCGACAACACCCCATGCCTACACCTGAACTCATATGACACGGGCAAAATAGGAAGGGGAAGTACTGCAAGCAGGGATGCAGATTTGGAGCAGAGCCCCAACTCAAGCAGCATGGCAGCATTACACTACAGCAGTCAGCAACCTGAACCGAGACCAGCAAACCACCCCACCCTGAGACTCACCCACCATGTAGCACTGAGACCCTCTGTATAGACAAAGGATCCCTGGGATCTATGCACCTGACCCCATAAATTCCCTCCCTCCCACCCGGCGGCGAAGGAAGTCAGCAATCTAGGGTCAATGAGAAGAGACACATTTAACATTAGGCAAGACGTCCAAACCGGGTAACGCACGTGGAGTGAATTGAGCTTTCCTCCCTAACACAAGAAAAGTTAGATGAGATGCTAGCTTCATACGCAACAGAGAATGGCCACGAGAACAAAACAGAGATAACTCTATCTCCACTCAGGGCCCAATTTCTAGGAAAAGCCACAGAGCAAAACGACCCCCCAAAAAAAGTAGTCTGGTCCTCAATGCTAGACACTACTCAATGAATGGTTGATGCAATGGAATATCACCCCACCAAAATTGATATACAAATTGAGCTACTGAACAACCTGGCAGTGCATGTGGCTGGCATCAACGGGAAAATCACCAATCAAAATAACCTCATCAAGAAGGCCCAAGATGAGACCATGGAGCTCATCCCGAGGTGCACATGCTCTTCCATATTGGAGAAACTCAGGACACTACCTGGAAACCTGGGAGCACTCTTTGAGGACTTGAAAGCAGCCATCAAGCCTAAGGCGATAACAGAATGCCTCCTCCATCGGGAGGGACTCTGCAAAGCGGGGCAAGCCCGGAGACTCAACTGACAGAACCAACAGACGAGGCTAATACAGCTTCCCCCATTAACAGTCCTGTCCCTCCTCCTCAAGCCCTTCAACCACCCCCAGCTCCTTACGAGATCCTAAGGAAAAGTGGTCTGGGGCAGAGGGGCCTAACAGAAACAACCCAAATGCCACTAGCACCAGTAGTACCGGAAACGCACAAAGCCAATGAATTCCCAATGAAGGCACGCAAGAAACCACCCCTGTCACCACTGCAGGGGGTAAGATTAAAATCAAAATGATGTCAAAAAAGGAAATCAAGGAAGAAAAACTTGCTAAAAACTAACTGGCTAAGGAGCTATGCAATCTTTGATAAAAATCGCTCAGCATCAAGAGGGTCACAGATAGACCACTCCTGAACATGAACAAAAGGGGCAACACCAGAACTTGAAACCCAGATAAAATCAACATCTAACATATTGGTACCAGACACAGAGGGATTGGGGGCTACCCCATGGGCTCCTGGTCAGCTCTCAAGCCCATGCCCAGAGCCCAGCAAACCAACTGAAACAGAAGCCGGCAAACCTGAATAAGTTACATGCCAACCCTCCCCATGAAGGGAACAGGACACTCACAGCACCTGGGCCAGGTTAAGGTACATCTGCTGATGAACAATGGGGTAACATAAATCCTGATACAGTGATCTTTGCCCTGTCGACCTCGAAATAACAAACTAAAAAAAATCCAAAACTTTACACAAGGTCCATTATCCATCCACAGGCTCGAGGTCCATGGGGACTTGTAAGTTCTCAGATGGGCTCAATAACTAAGAAGAATCTTGGAGGCATGGCATGTGATACGGAATTCCCAACTCCAAGGACATCCGACAAAACCTTCTCCAGTAGATACTTGCCATTAAAACGAACAACCAAAAACAAAATGCAAGGGCATCTAGCCTCCTACAGGAACCAGGTCAATGGAGCCCTAGCCAACCCTTCGATGGTGGTCGGGATCATACCGGCAAACTCACAAAAAGAGGGACCAAGCACAACTCTATTTCATCCGGAATACCACTCAATGGGAAACTGTGATATCCTCAATCGAGGCAACATCATCAAACTGTTAAATCACTTTAGCCGAAATCGTATCCATACAATTCATTAGTCTGGCACCTGGGGGCCAGAGCGAATCAACTAAGGCCATCTGGGAATCATCTGATATGGCCTAGAAAGTTCTAAGTGAGAGCAATCAATTCATGGACTGGGGAATAGCTGTTGAAACATTCCAAGAACCAGGATACCCGCACCTGCTGAGGAGGACTAAAAACGAAGAGACTAAGAAGACTAGAGTTCCATGAATGCCCTACTCCGTTCTCAAGAACGCTAAAGGCACATCACCATCAAAAGCTGATAAAGTGAGTGTTTCAGATCCAACTAACTTCTCAATGACCCAACACAGAGAAGAGAACCCGATGAACAAATGGCGGTGGTTCGCAAAGATCATAAACCCGCCACTATCCTCAAAGTGAATCAGCCAAGAACAAGCAAGTAGCTCTGAACACACAACATCCAGCTTCTGACTTTGCTCATGGCCTGGCAGGTAAGCTCGACGACTAGCACTTACTAAGCCTTCTCGGTGATAGCACTACAGGAAACATGGTTTCAATCTCGGGTTTCTCCCACAATGCAGTCCCGGTATCCAAGGCAGCGAAATTTGGTCATTGCAGAGGAGGCCTCGCAATCAACATTTCAACAGCAATTAAAGCCATGAGAAAGGAACAAACAATCAACTCTGACAACTTACAAATACTGCATATGACAATGGAAACAGGGGGAAAGGAGAATTCACGGTGTCATTAATAAACATCTATGCACCACCCAGTAGCAAAAACTGTGCTGAGACATTGAAAAAAATGATCGAAAACATCTTCAAAGCAGGGTCATCCCATCCAAGCTCCATGCTTATAGTGACAGGAGATTTCAACATGAAGCTGCTAGACTACCTGGTGAGAAATTAGATCTTTGAGGTACAGGAGCATTAATGGGAGATCGCCAAACAAGCATGAACTGATCTTGAGAGGAGGGATGTAAAGGGCCTCAACCTGTTCTGAAAACTAGAGCACCAGGTTGTATGGGTCCTCAATGGTCGATTCCAAGGCGACATCCCCCAAGTCCCATCTTATCATTACTCCAACTAAAACTCCCTCAGAGATTACACTCTGGGATTGCTACTCTTGCTACAGTCAGTCATCTCTTTTAAAATGTGCCTTAGACCAGAGAGAGACCACCTTCTCCAGGAGCAGGAATTTGTCCTCACCCTGATGAAAATAGTCGCACTGAACAACATGAAATCTCCAGATATACGACTGACTTAAAGTGAGCAAAATGGTCTACAACCACAATAGGAACACTGGCGCAAAATTCAGAATTCCACCTTCAAAATACTTGGTGCATAGTAAGTCTGCAAGGGAGAACTGGGAAGCTTACACAAACTCTTTTTCAAAACATCATGCCTCGAGCCAATGCAAAAAGGATCTACCAGCAGCTCACCCACTGCACGGCCTAAATCTCTACAAGAGCAGGGCAATAAAACAGTTAAAAAGGAAAGTTAACAAGGCTCTTCGAGCAGTCCACCTGTCTCCACACAATGAAAACCTCATAGCAGTACTGAGGCAAACGAAATGGGAGTTAAAACAGGTGACTTGGACCGCAAAGAGGCAAAATACAGAAGCCTTCCAGGCCAAACTAATCTGGAACATCAAGCAACACAATTTCAACACGTTCTGACGAATGGTGAATGCCCTAAAAAATCCATCATGGCCTCACCTGGTATCCAGCCTCTCTGAAGAAGCATGGACCACCTTTTTGTATGCCCACTCCAACTCACACTCTGGCACTGTGGTGTCACCAGAAGTTGAAGGGACGCTTAACCTGAGGACAACGCCACCCCAGCAGCACAGCCCAAGGTCACAGATAGCCTATCATTGACGCAAACACCATACATCGGCAGATAAACAAGGGCAGAACCACCGTAGCCCCAGGTCCGAACGGAATTCCCCAGGCCATCTACAAGACCGATCTAACAAAATGGGGAGAGCTCATGGCCCCACTATTCAATCACACCCTAACAGGAGCAACAATACCAGCGTCTTGGAAAGGGTCCATGATATTGCCTATCTTCAAAGGAGGCAGCAAATCAGAAGCAGAGAACTACAGACTCATAGCCTTCATAGATAATGAGGCAAAATACTATGCAGGCATTCTATTGAAGCACCTTCTCGAATGGGCCACCACAAACTCAATTATTCCGATCACCCAGACTAGGTTTACAAAAAAACCTGGGACTTCGGCAAAGATCATGTCATTATTGCTTGACTCCTCAAAAACTGCCAAACTTCCTCTCTACCTCTGCTACATCAACTATAAAGCCGCTTTCAACTGCGTAAATCATAACAGGCTCTACAGGAAATTAAGAAGCTGGCTCATACCCCCGGTGCCCCCAACAGCCATCGAGAATCTGTACTCTAATACCTGGGTCAGAATCAAACTGTGAAGCGAAGCCAACCTATCTATGACCATGCCAACATCTTGAGGGCTTAAACAGGGGTGTGTCCTGACCCCTACACTTTTCAACCAATTTCTGGCAGACCGCTCTCCTGCTTTGACCTCCATCAACTCCCATGCCCCGACCTTCGGGTCGATACTACTCTCAAATCTCCTCTATACTTGTGCCCTGGTGTTGATCAGTCGAAGGCTGGCCCGCAGCACCTGCTGAATGCCACACAAGTATATTCCACTAAGAATGGCCTGACAATTAATGCAAAGAAGTCAAAAATCATGAACTGCCCAAGAAGAATAAAAGTAAAGCCTAGCTGGTTTCTTGACTCCAACAAAGTAGATGAAACAAGTGAATATAAATATCTCGGCCTCCTATTCGACAGCAACAGAACATTCAAATCCCAGAAGGAAGAAATCAATTGAAAAAGGATCGCCCTGGCAGCAGGGCTAAGGTCCCTATTCAGAAACCTATACGGCCAGTTGCATAGTCCCATTCTAGAAATTGCCAAGGCAAAGATGGTGCCCACCCTGGCTTACAGAAGTGAGGCCTTATGGGGCAGAGATTCAAAAGTTCTGGATAACACCATTGTAAGAATTTACAGGCAAACTTTTCAACTTCCCAGCTACACATCACCTGCTCAGATCGGGCTGGAGTTTGGGCCACTAACTGACACAGACATAAATCCGCCGAGGAGAGCACCATAAATCACAACATATGGTTGGAAATAACCAGTGACCTCACTCACCTGCTAGAGACTATCTCAGTGCAATAATTGAACTGTTTGGTCTATCAGAATTATGGTCTGCCTCTGCAAGTACGAAATATTCAAAAGAGCTTGTTAGCAAAACATCCACATTACTATCATCCTTACACAACAGGGCAACCCTAGAGAAACGCTCAAACTCCTGGATGACAATAAACAACTACACAACCTTGAAACCACAATAATATCTGTGAGAAATCTTCAACAGTAGGATAAAAGCCAATATTTGAAATATCGGCTTGGGATTTTGCCTTCAAACTCACATGCCACCCTCTGATCGAGAACAGAAAGGAAAGTGGCTTACAGTCTGTGCTGTCACTCAAAAGAGGATGCTATCCACACCATATGGTTTTGCAAGTCTACCCTAAGCCTCTGCTGATGTTGGCTGCCTCCTCTCTGGAATCAGTCAAGGGTGCGCTCATGCAGACAAGCAATACTGGTCTGTCTAAACTCAGATGAGTGTCAATCAATCTCCAGTACAGTGAATACCTCCAGAAGGTTGTAAAAGCCCTAAAGAAGGCATCCGACTGGGACCAAACAAAACTGACTACCCTGAACTTCAAATTGCCAAGGAAACAGGGGGACATATTAGGCTTCGGACCAAATCAGCCACATCAGCTAATACTTTCCTCGGTACAATGGGAGTGGAACTGAATAAAATTCCCCATTTTGAAAGTTTGCCGCACCAAGGAAAAGGGGAAAGTCTACTGCCTCCAGATCAACTTAGTCTCACCAGCTAACAACTTTCTGGTTCTCCGGGGCTGCACAACCGCACTTTAACCTTTCTCCTTCGTCTCCATTTTCCACCAGGGACCGAATGGTGCACTACAATCAAAAGTTTAAGCACAAGCACCTCGGTCAAATTTAATCATATCGCACTGTAATAAGACAACAATCTTCTACTGCTGGTTTTAAAGTGTTTTTATGCTGAAACTAAAGCTGGGTCTGTACCTCGAGACGTCTATTAGCCTTGCACAGTAAGTTCTAACTTACCCACCGGTAGATGCTGTTGACACCTCTTTGCGCAAGCACTTTTACACCAAAATAAGGCAAACATCTCCTACGCTGTTTTAAGAGCTTTTATTTGAAATCAGCAGGAGAGTTTGTGGTACTTACGAACTTAAAGACCTTCCATTATTTATTTCTATTCGTTCTTTTTTTATCGCTTTTTTGTATTTCCTGCATTTTGTATATTGTAATGATTTTAATTAATCAAACAATAAAGAACACTTTGCTTTACTAAATATCGATCAAAAGTTACAAATTACGCTGGGCATTTGGCTATCAAAACTTGATTTCCTAGGAAATCTAAGAACGGCAAATTCTGGGGTCTTGTAAATAAGAGGCATTTCAATTCTAACACTTCTAGAATAAGATGGGGTCTTGGTCATCAAAGGCAACTCAATACAAACACTTCTACAATAAGATGTCAACTGAAACATATGCTTGTGGCCAAAACTTCCAACAAGCAACCTGTACTGAAAAGTACCAAAAGTCGTAAGTGTCTAACTTTTTTTTTTTTTTTACAGTTTAATATAGCGCGAACTAGACCCGAATCGGGTATCAGAGCACTTTACATAGCACCAGTTGCATTACATGAGGACACCTTTTTTTTGTTTTTTTGGTTAGGCACGGGGAGATTAAGTGATTTACCCAGAATCACAGGATGTTCAGCGTCATTGCCGAGACTCGAACCCAGTTCCCCAGATTTGAGGTCGACCGCCTTAGCCGTTAGGCCAATCCTCTCCCCAACTACTTATCTCATGACTACTTATCTATCTGATCTTTGATCACTGTTTAGCCAAGCTAATTAAAATTGAGATGGATGTTTTGAATATTGCCTTATTATTATTTTTAAATGGAACCATCTTGGCTGAGGTAAGAAGTTACTCAAAGATATGTGATAGACTTGATTTCGTTACCTTTAGGTTGTTGCAGTAAATCCCATAATGATGTTCATTCCTTGACTTTGAGTTCAGGATTTTAAGAACTATGAGTAGTATACGTTCCTATAGTAGCCCGTTTCATATACAGGGGATAAATAGAAGTTGCAAGGAATGATTGATGTATAATGTCTGAGGTCGTGTTGTGTTCAGCGTCAGCTATGCCCATGTAGAAGTGCAGGCCACAATGCCCATGCCTCACTTCCAAATCGACATGCATGTTTCGCACATAATCTGCCTGCTACATGAGAGTTGGGGGGGTGTAATTGATGCAGGTAGCGCTCATTCAGCCTGCCATTTCTTTGGAACAGCATGCCATTGGTGCAGGACAGGTGCTGCAGCCTTTGGGCCCATGACTTCTATAACAATAAGTTCAGAGATAGATTCTTAGCATATTTAGTGGGAGGAGGTGACACTCATGTGTCTCCCAATGGAAGATGGCGCACGACTCAATCTCGCAGGCCTTACTACCCAAACAAGAATTGTGGGGGACTCTGATCCAGCATTTATGTCACACAGTGCATTCACTGGGGACATTTCAGTTCCACTATCGAAACAATTGGTATGGAATAAAGCTCAGGGCTTTTTTTTGTTCATGGGTTCATGACCAGCATTGCTATTTATTTTTGTCTCTGAGTTTTTTGTTTACACTTGTCTTCAGCCTTTAAAGAATTTTGTTCGCTTTCACCATGTCTTTCCGGATCACTTTACTGCTATTAAGTTCCATTTCATGCTTACACCATTTGTCACACCTTGTTATGCCCTTGTATTGTTCCCCAGTTTGGTGACATGTTTCCTGAGCTACATGCAAGTGGTGCTTGTATATTGGCACAGTGGCTGCTAAAGGAGGCCGCCTTACTTCAGTGCTGCCTAAAAGAGTGTCAAGGAGATTCCATAGCAACCACTCCTTGACAGTGCACTGAATAAATAAAAAATTTTTTTACCATACGTTAAGAGATGTGATTTACTAATTACAGGACAGCTAACTATTAACGTAAAGTGCAATTGTTCTAGAAAAAAAGTGTTTCAATTCATTGTTGTACAGAAATAAGTCCAGTTTAAAAACAAATTGATCACTCGCATCTTTTGATTGTGTGTTCATTTAGACATGATTTCATAACGTGGTTGTGCGTGTTTCTCCTGAGTTAAATCGAATTCAATAAGATCATTATTTAAATTATTCCTAAAAGGTTAATTTTTATTGTAATGCGGGACATCGACCAATACATTTTAAAGCCCATTGATCTCATTGGTCATTTTAAAAAGCCAAATTAAGAAGCACTTGGTAAAACGCAAATTGATATAAATTTTGAATTTTTGTAAACAATCATCCTGTTACTCCTGTGTTGGTGTCATTAGGTGAGAGGGTGTTTTTCTGTCATGGAAGGAGTTTGTGTAACTAACAAGTTCTATAGTTGGTTGTGTGAGACTTTTGATGGAGCCAATATCATGTTAATAAGAATTTTCCTACCAAGTTAGCACATTTACAGATGCAGGTAGAGCAGCAGTGTTCTCTCTTTATCAACTTTCAATTCTACCAAAGTGGGGGCCCTCAGATCACCTTTTCCAGCTCTTTTTACTTCCTGACCAGACGAACTTGCCAAAACTAATTTACTGTTTCTCCCCGAAGAGTTCATTAATCCGCGTTGGGATCAATAAGTAGAAATCAATAAAGAGCGATAGAAAGGACATAGGTCAGCAGTTAGTTTAACCATCATTGCTCGGCAAGCTCTTCTGATAACAAATTGGAATGGATGGAAAGGTGAAGGTTGAAGCGGAAGCAAACTTCCCATTATGACCCAGCTCAGGCAAAGCTTCTTGTCAGCATGGTATATTAAGGGAAACAGAGAGAAAGAAAATACTGGAGAACAACAAGGCCCTCTTTTCACAACACTGCTCTAAGGCTTGCCAATAATATACATCAGACGGCCTATAGGCAAGTATGGAAAGTAAAGCCTCAATACCCAAGCTCTTGGAAATCTTCCCTGCTATCCAACTGTGCTGGCAAACGACTTTGGTAGAAGGGAAACGGGTGCTATATAATATATACTTCTCATCTTAAACCTCTGTTGGATGCTGCAGTACTGGAAACCGAGAATCGAAGCTTGGGGTAAAGAGACCAAGTGTATTCAATAGTCTACACATGCCATTAAACCCAGATCAATATTCCAAAATATTGTCTTGGGTTTTAACAGTCAAAGAACTACAGAGGTGTTAAAGGAAGGGAATGAAAAACATCGAAGAAGACACTGCCCAGTTAACATCACTTTGGGTTAAGATGAGGTCATAGATGTGAAATACAAGCTCAAACTTTTACACAACTCACAAAATATAGCTCCTGGATCCTCGGCAGAAAGGATATACACTCTCAAAAGGAAGCATGTCAAACATTTGAATGCTAGCAATAAAACAATGTGAAAACACACACACGCATATATATATATGCAGATTTAAAGTGGCTTTCAGCGTGACTGCTCCATTTCCGATGAGCCTGTGAACAAGAAGTGTGGTACTTCGAAACGCGTCAGGCAGAGATATCACCTGAATGCAAGTTGCCGGTTGCTTTTAAATAAAAGGAATTCCTCGAATTCATCAGCAGGCGAGTGCGTCTTCATTTCTTTGGACGAATTATGGGCAGGGCCGGACTGGCCGTAGCGGGCACCGGGCATTTCCCCGGTGGGCCGCCAGGGTGGGGGCCGTTTTTCTTACAGGGCTGTTTTTGCAGCGTAGCTGCAATATCGGCCCTGTAACAAAATCGGCCGAAACCGGCCCTGGCAAAGTGCTCGGTCGCACCCCGAACCCCACGGGGGGGGGGGGCAGCCGAGCTCTTTGCCAGGGACGGTTTTGGTTCCCAGTCAGGCACTGATTATGGGAACATGTTTACTGGCTGTCCTGCCAGAGAAGGCTGCACCACTACCCAAGTAAAGGAGGGGCCGCAGGGCTGGAACCTTTCTTGTCCAAAAAGCGGAACTGCTGTAAAGCGAAAATAAACTGTGCCCACTGGAGGGCTGTGAATAAAGTAAATATTACTCGGAGATGGCTCAGACCCCACTGGAGGGGATGATTGAACTGAGGCACACTACAAATCCCAACATGCTTCAAAAGTGATACTCACCAAAGAGGCCCACTAGAGGGCAATTTCATTAATTAATTAATTACATGCAGATTTAAAGTGGCTTTCAGCATGACTGCGCCATTTCCGATGAGCCTGTGAACAAGAAGTGTGGTACTTAGAAACGCGTCAGGCAGAGATATCACCTGAATGCAAGTTGCCGGTTGCTTTTAAATAAAAGGAATTCTTCGAATTCATCAGCAGCCGAGTGCGTCTTCATTTCTTTGGACGAATTATGGGAACATATATATATATATATATATATATATATCCACACACAACAGGTTGCCCCATGAGGTCAGCCTCCCGGGCTGCGAACTCCTATACAAAGGGCTGCAACAGAAATGTAGTCAGCTGTCATCAAAATTCATGGCTCTGGCTCTACGCATTTCAAGCTATGCGCTCTTGTTCACGAGCCTGCACCAACAAGAAATGGCTCCCAAGTGAAATGGACACCTGTTTTAAATAATCACAATCGCCTCAGTGGGCGTATTTTTATTCCGCATCTGCCACAGATGCATTCTGGTATTAACAGTTCCAAATCACACAATTACTGCCCAGTGGGTGGCGCCATCATCTCATTGTCAATAAAGTTTCTTTAAAAACCAAGTGGGTAGACGAAAGTTGAAAAACAAAGTCTGTGCCAATACTTGCGCTCCTCTGATAGCACACTCCGCTCCCTTGTACTGGTGTTTGAGCCTTCAAACACCAAGGATCCGCTATTGAGCGGCGGGCCTCCCTCGCGGCTGGACAAAGCCGCTACACATCCACACACAACAGGTTGCCCCATGAGGTCAGCCTCCCGGGGTGCGAACTCCTATACAAAGGGCTGCAACAGAAATGTAGTCAGCTGTCATCAAAATTCATGGATCTGGCTCTACGCGTTTCAAGCTATGCGCTCTTGTTCACGAGCCTGCACCAACAAGAAATGGCTCCCAAGTGAAATGGACACCTGTTTTAAATAATCACAATCGCCTCAGTGGGCGTATTTTTATTCCGCATCCGCCACAGATGCATTCTTGTATTAACAGTTCCAAATCACACAATTACTGCCCAGTGGGTGGCGCCATCATCTCATTGTCAATAAAGTTTCTTTAAAAACCAATATGTAGCGGCTGGCCCAGCCGTGAAGGAAGCCCCGCCGCGTCGAGCGGCCCGATGGTGACGCCAAACGGCAGTCAGCAGCATTCGGACAGGAGTTCGTTGTTTGGAGGTCTACGGTGCAGCTCAGGTGAACGGGACATCTCACAACCCACTGGGGTGTTATGGACCTGAAATTGTGCAACGCAAAGCAAACCCACTTGGGAAAACCACGAGTACTAAGGATACCAGCAGGCTGTGCGCAGCCAACGCCCACTGGGGGCGGGTGTCAGGAGATTTAACAGGTGCTCAGATCGCTTTGCTTTGTTGGACATTAAGCCTTTGAAAAAGTGCAAGTGAGCACGAAACGCGTCAGGCTTCTTTTATTTGGTGATGTGTCCTGACTCCTGTGCTGCAGCTTCAACTAATAAACGAGAAACCAGTACCTACCTGTGTGGGCTCTTTCGAGGGGGCAACTCTTTTTGTTTGGATATATACATATATATATATATATATATCATGTGATCAAGGCCTTCTGAAGGCTGAAACGCGTCATGGCGGACTCTATGGGCGTCTGAAAATAAAATCTGTCGTACTTACAACTGGGTCTGTTTTCGTCTGTTGGTGATCTGCAGGATTGCGGTGGCGAAGTTCTTTGCATATATATATATATATATATATATATATCCAACACCTCGCCTCCCTTTCCGTTTCTTGAGAAAAAACAAGCGTGGACCCAGATAAGTGCCGCAATTTTTACTTTATTTCACCATCACCGGTGTCTGCCATGACGCGTTTCTGCCGTCTGCGCGACCTTGATCACATGACACAGCCTAAGTGAAGCCCCCATCTTTTAAAGTGCAAGTGCTCAACAAGTCTCATTGACATAGACAAAATCCTAATATATATTGTGCATGAATGCCCGCAATACAAATCATTTTGGTTTTAAAATAACTCACAATACCTTTTTATATAATGTCTGTAAACTTATTTCTGCATGAATGCATAATTTGTGATTCAGTACTTTGTCCATCCATTGAGAAAAAATGTGAAAGTGCAACGTGGAAATTAACTTATGTGCTAAAATTAAAACCCTGTATCCAGGTCCCGCATTGGAAATTAATTCATCTGGAATATCCTTTAATTGGTCTGGCTGAGATAAAAACTATCAGAGTCAATATATTGGCCTTGTACTACCTGCCAGTCCAAAACACAGACCGTGCAATTATCCTCCCTCACCATAATAGACCTATAAAGTGACTACGTGCTACAGTACCTGAAAAACAGATCAACTACTTATGAAGTGCTTAATGCTGAATATTTTAGGGGAAAGGCTAGGAACATAAAGGCGGGGGAGATAAAACTATACATACTAAGGAAAGTTTCTAGTGCAACAATGTTACTACTGTCCTTGTTATAGTATGAGGTTGATATTAAGGTCCAAGGCTCTTCATTTACACATTTACATATACACATCTACATAAGAGCCATATATAAATGATTTGAACCCAAGGCAACCAGGTTTCAAGCTCAATGCAAATAACCATTTCATGTAATATCATATATAAATATATAAATACGAATATAAATACCTTAAAACCTCATAAAAACCTCATAAAAGGAAGCTCGACACTGCATTGATAAGGAAGGGCATAAGTTAAAAGTCCAAGTTAAAGAAACGTATGTAGATCTTCAGTGACGTTGAGACCGCCTGGGTACATCGTATCAAGTTCTAGAATAAAGCTGGTTTCCAGGTGTCTCAACCTGGCCTCTCTGTCCCCACCTCTCTTTGATGCTGGAATAGCCTCAATTACAAAATATTTTAAGCATCTGGGGTCACTATCATGAAAGGCTTCAAAGTGTCTCGCCACTGGGTAGTTCTTGTCCTTATTTGTGATCGCTCGAATGTGCTGCAATATTCTTTTGTGCATAGCCAATTTGGTGCTTCCTACATATTTAAGCTTACAACTGCATTCAAGGACATACACAGCAAATTCTGTTTTGCATGTGAGATGTTGTTTAATGTCCCGAATTTTAGATGAAAATGCAGTTGTGTAGGATTTCGTATTGGCACCAAATTGGCAGGCTTTGCAGATCAGACATTTGTAAAAGCCTTTTCTGGCCGTCAGCCACGTATCCTGTTGATTTTTATCCTGGTTGTTGCTCACTAGCATATTGCCCATAGTCATTCTTTTTCTAAAAGTAATAGAAGGATTGGGCAATACTGAATTGCCTATTACCAGATCATCCCGGATAAAATGCCAGTGGCGCCTCACAATGGCTTTAATCTGCTTTTCCTGCCTGGAGTATGACAGGATGAGCCTGGTGGGTTGAGGGGTCTCAATGATATGACCTGTCTCCTCAGCTCTCTTATCCCTGTGTGTTAAGAGATCCTCCCTTGCCCATACTCTAGATCTTCGTATGGCTGCATCAACTATATTTGAACCATACCCCCTGGCTATAAACCTAGCCCGGATTTCTGCTTGTTTTGTTTCTGCATCATCATCATTACTGCAAATTCGCCGAATGCGCAACATCTCCCCATAAGGGATGCTTTTTATAAGGTGGGGAGGATGAGCACTCGACACGTGCAGTAATGTATTGCCTGCCGTGGGCTTTCTGAAAAGGGTTGTACTCAATGCATTGTTTTCCACTTGGACCTGTACATCTAAAAACGTTACAATACTTTTACTAATAATAGATGTAAAATGCAAGTTAATATCATTGTGATTGATCTGCTCAATAAAATCCATTGCACTGATTTCATTGCCCTTCCAAACTATAAACAGATCATCTATAAAACGCATCCAGGAAATAACATTGGTGTCATAAGTAGCCTCATATTGCCTCATGAGGACCAGCTCCTCCCACCAGCCCATAAACAGACAGGCATAACTGGGGGAGAAACTGGCCCCCATTGCTACTCCCTGGATCTGCTGAAACATTTGGCCATTAAAAAGAAATACATTGTTTTCAAGGCAAAATAGCAGCATGTCCAAAAGCATTTTAGTGTGTTGTGCAAATACCATAGATCTAGTATTAAGGAAATATTCCACAGCTCTCATCCCATCCTTATTCCGAATACAGGTATATAGGGGTGACACATCCAGAGCTATTGTATCTTGCACATAAGACTTTAGTTCTTTAACAAAAACCTGCAGGAAATAATCAATATATTGAGATAGGTTCTCCAATGGCCCATCACACGCCGCAATAATAGGTCTACCCGGCGGTTTATCGATGTTCTTATGGATTTTAGGTATAAAATATATCACTGGAACCAATGGGTACTCCTTTTTTAGAAACCTATATTCTTCCCAACTGAGTAGGCCCAAACTTTTCCATGCCAACAGGTGTTTGAAAAGAGAATCCTGTATGCTTTTGAACTTCAGTGGAGAACTTTTCCTATAGCAATGCTGATCATTCAATTGGCCCAATGCCTCTTCCATATATTCATTCTGAGGCCATAGGACAATGTTGCCGCCCTTATCTGAGGTTCTTATTTCTACTTTTTCTTTCTGTAGTTTGGCAATTAATTGATTATATTGCCTCTCCTTGTTAGTGTATTTCCTTTTGTTTGGCTCATTAATCTCCAGGTTTAATTTATTTATTTGAGACACCACCTGCTCATTGAAAGCATCCAAGCCATACCTGGCCATAATTGGAACAAATTTTGATTTGGGCTTAAAGGGTGTTACAGGTCTAGCATTCATTCCTATCGGGGAGAACAGTTGATCTTGTCCATTGTTCTCCAGGTCACCTTCCAATTCTCTTAAATCCTGATATAAGCCTATATCCGAGACTGTAA
The DNA here is from genome assembly GCA_963921515.1 of Calotriton arnoldi. Taxonomy (NCBI): domain Eukaryota; kingdom Metazoa; phylum Chordata; class Amphibia; order Caudata; family Salamandridae; genus Calotriton; species Calotriton arnoldi. The sequence continues at coordinate 3,414,889 of CAWUFW010000263.1, forward strand.
GACCAGTGGGACATGTGTCGCATAGTGCCAATCCTGTAGCACTTGTTTCGACTGGGGCGGGCCTTTGCAGGTGACATTTTCTGAGCTTTAATTTCCTTATGTACTGATCGATATCTGCTCGTGTTCTTACATAGTTAAAGTTTGATTCTGGGCAATGAGATAATCCCAGGGACAGGAGCTGTGTTTCTGCTGCCGATAAATCAATGCTGGCCAGATTGATAATTGTATTGGCTTCCTGCCTGCTTAGTATATTTTTCACACTCTCATTGCCCTTTTCTGTCATGTCACTGATGTTTTCTTTAGTTAATACCTGCCTCGGCCCCGACCCCGTTTCTTAGTCCCTGCGCCTTTGGCTGGCCTTACGTCTCCCCCTTCTTCTTTGTGCATTGGTTTTGAAATTTTGTCCTTGTTGCGTGGTCGCAACGTTTCTCTTCTGCCCTGTTTTAAAATGCCCAATTCTTCCCCCAGAGTGAACTTGATTCCGTTATGTCCAGCATTTCTTCTTGTGCCTTCGTTATCCGACTCACTTTCAGCTACTGAACTCAAGTCAGATGCGGATGTCATTGTCACTTCATGTTGGCTTTTTTCTCCTTGATTAGATGCTTGGGTGCTCGCTTGCATACGTCTGCTAGCTGTTGCCATTCTGAGCGAGTCATATCGTCTGGCAAACGTGACGATTTGGCCATTGGCATAGTCCTCACGATCCCGTTTAAACTTGTATGCCTTTCTTGCCTTTATTTTATCTTCCTCTTTCGTGAGCCTCATCATCATATCTTCACGCAGCTTGCGACCTGTTTGGGAGTCACCTTCCTGTTGCTTGATCTCGTCTTCCAATTTGTCAATTTTGATTTGCAACTCCCCTCCATCTATCTCCGCGTACTTTACTATAATCTGTATAAGTCTGCGGGACGATTCGAGGTTGCATTCTCCCCATTCCGCCATCATTAAGGGGTTAGGCGCCTCGTAACTCCGAGTTAACATTATACGGAGCCCACAAGGGATTCTTCCGACATCGAGATGCCTCTTGAGAGAGCGCGCCTCCCACCATTTCGATTGTTCCTGTCTTTTGAGCTTTTCTAATGCTCTGAAACTTTCTTTAAGCCCATTAGATTTATTGCTTTGTTCCTCAACTCCCCTTTTACCAATTTGGGACGGTTCCGCCAGGGAATCCGAAAACATTTCCTCCGCAGCTTGTTCGCGGCTTCTTAGCGTGTCGGCAGACATCTCGGCTATTTGGATTTGTATACTTTGTTTTTCCGCTCTAACCACTTTCCGTTCCACTCAAAAACGTTGTGGTTGCAGAACCATGCACACCTCCCAACCTGCGCGCAGTCTTTCACTGTCTTTCAATGTTCATACCTTTAGGTGTTTGAATCGTAGAGCTCGGCACCATCCCGCTGTTCACTCCACCGAGTGATTCCAGTTTCCCGGCACCTCTGCTGTGCTGTTCTAACACCCGGTCTGCTGTTCCTTCACCAGAATTACTTTGCGCAGGGGGCTCCGTTCATTCCGTTTCAGACTTTGCAAAATGTCCCTGGAAGCCCGTGCCCCGGTATATATATATTCACTGAAAAAACCATAGGTTTCAGGGACGTTTTGGTTAGTTGGACATTTCACTCGTACAAAACCAGAGAAATTTGGCCGTTATAGTTAGTTGAGCTAACTATAACTCGCGCCCCCGCAATGCACTGCTGATGTCACATATTACATCACTCATGACATGGTCAGTGACATCACTGATGACATCTCAAATGACATCACTGATGACATCACTGATGAGATCATCCACGTGATAATCTGATGCACCTCCTCACACTCTAATATAACCTTTGATACACCCACTCTCAAATACAGACTGCCATTCTCGAAACCATAGACACACCAATACCAGTTACTACATACCCACTCACTGATTCATAGGTCTACACACACATCTACTCTCTCATCCATACAGTCACTCATAAATACAGTCACTCATCAATACAGCTACTATCATATGTACTCATACACCCATACAGACAGTCACACACCGCCACTCACCCATAGAGTTACTCACACAGCTAGTCAATAATGCAAAGAATCAATCACACTCCCATTTACTCACCTACACAGTTACACACACACCACCTCACTTATTTATACAGATACTAACACATACTTACTCTCTTCTACAATCACTGACACAAGCACACACTCATCCATACAGCTACTCTCACAATCACTCACTCTCACATATAATCATTTATATACTCCAACACTCACATATTCTGCCTTTCACATATGTAGTTACTCACAGATGTACCACTGAGACATCCATTCACTCATCAACACAGCTATACACACACTCACCCACCCATATAGCCCCTCACAGATGCACTCTTGAACCCATACACCCAGTGAATCACCCACCCACTCACACATCCATCCATGCATGGAGTCACACACACCCTGCCCACCCACACAGACTTTGACACACCCATTCAGGTACTCAGACAACCAATCAAAAACCGATATATAGATACTCATGTAGCTACTCACCAAACCAAGCAGCCACTTACACACCAACTGACAGACTGATCCAGACATTCATACAGATTAGTCAGTCACCCATATATTAGTAAGACACATTTAATCACTCACTTATACAGTCAGACATGCACCTAATAAATCATCCATTCAGACACTCACATACCCACTCATTCTTCAATACACCTTGGCATATATATGTATAAAACATATTTAAACTCTTTAGAAACACTCAGTCACTGGATGATGTCATCAGTGATTTCATCAGTGATGTCATTTGAGATGTCATCAGTGATGTCATCAGTGATGTCACTGACCATGTCATGAGTTATGTAATATGTGACGTCATCAGCAAGTCATTGCATGGGCGCGAGTTATAGTTAGCTCAACTAACTATAACAGGCAAATTTCTCTGGTTTTGTACCAGTGAAATGTCCAACTAACTATAACGTCCCTGAAACCTATGGTTTTTCCAGTGAATTTCTAAGGTTTTTTAAATGCTAATTTCTAGCTATAACGTGCCTGAAACCTATGGTTTTTTCAGTGAATTTCAAAGGTTTTTTAAATGCTAATTTCTAACTATAACGTCTATGAAACCTATTCCAACAACCTTTCACCTGCGCCTGGACTCTGCCACCTGGGAGTCTACCCTGCCAAGTGGTGCTACCTGAGTCCTGGACCTTTGGAAGTGAGCCTAAGGTGCCTGCCAGCCCCGGTTGATTTGCGAAACCGATTCATTTTGTCTGCTGAGTGTCGCATCCCCGAGGAGAACTCATGCATCTTCTCTGCTGAGCGGTGCATCCCCGAACAGAACTGATGCATTTTCTTTAATGAGCGGCGCATCCCCAAGCAGAACCAACGCATTGCCGGCACTGCGTGGCTTGGACCCGCCGCAAATACCCACATCACCACCACAATACTCGGAACTGATGAATCACCTGACTGCATGTTGCAACTTCGGTGCAGGTCCTCGCATCTCCTGTCAATGGCAGCCTCGACAACAACACCGGACTCTATATCTCAGCCTTGCAGCTATTCTGAACCGACGCATCGCCCCGACTGCACGCCGCACCCTTGACACCAGACTTTGCATCACAAGCCCTTGTCAACAGGATCCTCAACAACAGCATAGGACCTCACACCGCACTCTTGCCACATCTTGGCACCGACGGATCGCTTCTGTTGCACGACACAGTCAACCAACAAACCAATTTCTTACAACCAGCCCATCTAGTCAAGAAGGAAAGTACAGCTCACCAGCTTAACTTGGGCAGACTCAATTGGAAACTAGCTAAGGAGCTCAAGGTCCCCCAAGATATTGCCTCTGGGTGTTTTACATGATCTGCAGTAGATGCTGAGAGCTGGCACCAACAACAATTGTGCTATGACAAGCATTGCGCACCTTTTTGTCATTTGGTGGCACAGTCCAAAAAGAAACTTGAATGTGTGATGTGATCTGCACCAGAAACTGAATTCTGTGGTCCCAGCAGTGCAGAGCATTGAGGTGCGATTGTGAACTCAAAATGCATTTACAGTGGGCTTTCAGTCAACCCATTGCTTACCGTTGGTTGGGTTTATTGTTATTCTCATTTGGTTGCTTATTATTTGATGGATTGCCTTCTGGAGCACAGCCTATTTTCTATTGTTTTTATTTGCTGACTTGTATCCTTCTATTGCTCACTTTTAGGGAGCTATTTTTTTTTGGTTAAGTACTCCATGAGTATGTGCTCTTACCTTCATGTGCCTCTCCCACTGCCAAAGGCAAATACCTTACCCCTATACTCCTTGTTGCTTTATCCCTTGTGTGCTGCTTGCTCTCTCTCTTGTGTGCTTCTCCCCCAAATTCCCTCACTCTACTCACGCTCTGTGTCACTCTATCCCTTGTATGCTGTTCTCTCTCTTTCAAATGCTTCTCCTCCCAACTCCTCCTGCTCCCTTGCTCCATGTTGCTCTCTCCCTCATGTGTTGCTTTTCCCTTCTTCCCCCCTCTACTCCCCCAACCCACTTTGCCATTGCCTTTCACCCCTTTGTTCTTTTATGATTCCATTTTGCGCTTTTGCCCTAAAAAACAAAAAAAAAAATTATTCACCAATCCAAGTGGCGTCAGTAATTTTGGATCGTTAAATAACAAAAAGGTACATTTTGCCCTTACCATTCTGTAGGCACAAGCATGCATGGTGACACATGTATTTGCCTATAGAGTGACACAACCAGCAACAGTGGTTGCATCGTCACATAATTGTCTTCCTTTTATTTTGCAGATGCTGTGCAGCTTTGCTGATGCTGCACAGCACCAGCAAAACCAATAGGTCCTAAAGTTAAATGCCCCTAAGAATTTTGCGCACAGGGCACCCGCCTCTGTGCGCACCCCCCACGCTGCGCCACTGGTTTGAAGTCTTCTTGCCTGACCAGTTGCTCGTCAAGGTCAGAATGGGAAAGAAACTCATGTGGTTTATATTTTGTGATACTAGTCACAACAAGAATCACACCCAGACCATGCACAAGTGGATCATCAAGCAACACTGGCACTCTGGCATGCATTCCACATCCAACAACACCACCACTTCCACAGCTCACACCAGAGCTGGAGTGAAATCAAAAATCAGCCCTGGAAAAAAGATATTTAAAAATAGCCTGGCACTGCAAGAGACTATGAAAAGTAAGGGTTCACTGGGGCATGGTTGGGTCATGGCAGTCCATCTTGATCTGAGACCAGCCCACTGTGGAAATGCTTGAGTGGCAAAATTACCATTCCAGCCTCACACCCTCCTCACTGCACACCAAGGTTGCCAGTCAGGGATCAACTCACAGAGAACAAAAGCAAAGAAAACAAAATGCCAAAAAGAAAAACAACCACAAGGGCACAATTCACACCAGACCAACAGAGATATACATTCACAGGTCCAGACACGGTATTTTAACTGATGGTAAGAAAAACACAAGGCCTCAAGTTGAGGCGGAAGGTCATGCCAACTTATCCCACATGTGAGCACCTTCCCTGATGGGCCAGCAGACAGAACACCAACATCAAACAGAGCCAGACAAAGAGCCCTAGGAAACGGTGAACGTTTACTGTATATCCAGGGTCACTGGATTATGTCATTCTGAAGCCGTGGCATTTTCTACATAATTTTGGATATATTACGCTTGCCACATAATTCACCATCTTTTGCATAGTTTGCATAATACAACAAAAAATTGTTTCTAGCTCAGCAAATCAAATGTCCTAAAAAAGTGACTAAGGTACTGTGGGGTGGCAGACTGCTTGCAAAGGTTAGCTAGTCACCTGTAAGTTGCTGATTGCTGTGGGCAGGTATTAAACTCCTGCTGATGAGGAGAAACTTTCGCCCAGTGTAAATGTTTATTTAATATGCAATACAGTGAAATAAAACTGCCACAGAATGAGATGCAATACGCTGAATAATTTACATTTCTTTTTCTTACTGCGTAATTGTGTCAACTTTGCCGCATAATATGGTCCTTGCTTGCTATATAATTCCAGCGGCACTCACTATATAAAACCTCTGTTAGTACAATTTAGCGCCAGACCTCCTCTTCCCCTGACAGAGTAGATGAGCAATCCCGCCCGCACATGAACACATAGTGACGCACACACACTTGCTCTGTTTTATTGGTGAGTATATTGTTGTGCATGAGTGATGTGCGGGCTCAACATCACCCATGAAGACGTGGCCACTTTACTTTTCTATTTCCCATGTATATGTTTTAGTAAGTTCCTGCGTGCTATATAGAATTGTTTATTTTGCATATCCGCGTGGTTTCGAAATTTTACGCGGCGTGGTCACTACCTTTTATAAACATGTTCTGCTTGTAGACAACAACTTAGGGTGGCCATTTTTTAAAGTTTTATATAACGTAAACTCGACTCGAAAGTATTTGACCGCTTTACATGAGCACCAGTTACATTACACAAGGACATGTTCATTTTTTGACAAAGGGAGATGAAGTGATTTGCCCAGAATCACTGGACGTTACATCGAAGCCAAGACTAGAACCGGGTTCACTGGTACCAAAGTCGCCAGCTCTCGCCACTTTTCACAAGCTATGCTCAGTATAAACGCTGAAGCGATATTGTTGGGAACAGAGTGCTATTTCAGCGCTTACCTCTCAAAAGGGACCAATGATAAAAAATAAAATGAAAAAATAAAAACACGTACGGATGTTCGCGGGACACGGAGTAATTTGCTGCAGGCGTGCAGGACAAAGGGGGGGGGAACCCACTCTTTCGGCAGCAGAGAAGCAAGGACTGGCGCCTCCTGACGCCCCGCTGCTCCTGAGGCATCCTTGTTCACCCCCTGCGGGTGAGCACGGGGCGAGCACCTCCGTTACAAAACACTTGTTTTACAGCAGCCTTTCGGGAGAATATTTGTCTCGAGACCCGCTGAATGGGAGTGCCCGATAAATAACAATAACGTGGAATTTTGTGAGCAATATTTCAGACTGGCGAAGTTTATCTTTGATAAACAAATGAATAAAAACTTTGTTTAACCCGTTCGCCGCGGCGCGAATTCCGCCGCGGCGCGGGGGGGCTAGGGGGTGAGCGCGGCGCTTCGGTGCTCATGACGGCTCGACGCCGTCATGAGTCACATGCGGCGTGTGCTCGTGATGGCGTGGATCCGTCATGACCACGCCCGCTCATTAATTCGCCCGCACAGGCGGGGAATTAGCCCCGCGTGGGCGGAGCGGCAGTGGCATAACGGAACCACGCCGTCATGAGCACACGCCGCCCGTGACTCATGACGGCGTGGCTCCGTCATAAGCACTCAAGGGGTTAAAAAACTAAGCTTATTCGACCAGGGTGCATTAATTGATAACATTAAGCAGGATTCGAACCTGCGCGGAGAGACCCTATTGGATTTTGAGTCCAACGCCTTAACCACTTGGCCATCACACGGCTGCATTAGGACTGTTGTGTTTGTTTATAAGAAAACGTATTCGCTGGCAAAACGCGTGACGGAGCACACAAGTACTAGACACGAGTGTATTCACTATTCATTTATACACATACAAATAGTTAACTCACCTGATAAATTAAATAAGTTGTATGTACATACAATGAGCTGCATATGGCAATAGCAACAGGTCCCGTTTACGTGGAATGCACGAAGGAACTGCAACTGCGCAAACCTTCCTCCTCGAGCCCCTAACTCGCCCTTTGCTGTGTATGTGGTATAAAACCGTACTTCACATGGCTCGTGAAATATGGGCAATCTTCCACGGATCCCTGTGAAATATGGGTTGCATCACCATACTGACAGCCCCAAAACCCTCTTCAGCACGTTACCACTGTCAAGGACACTAGTATTAGCCGGCAATGATCTAACATATTTATGCAGCATGGCTCTCTAAATTATGCAGCAGGAAAAGGCTAATTATTTGGCATCATGCAGCAGATTCTCTTGCAGCATTTTTGGGATATGTTTGAGCTAGGCAGAACAGTGTTGATTGAGATCAGTTTTTTTTTTCCAGTCCGGACTCGCGCACCCAGCACGAAATAGGCCGTTTAAAAAAAAAAAAAATGCTTTTTTTGGGCTGAGCAGGCCTGGGGGGTCAGGGTGTTTTTACCCTGCCCCCTTTTCTTGTTTTTTTATCTTTGTCTTACCTTTTTTATTTCTCTCTCACTCCGAGGCACAAGATGGCTGCCAACACTTCCTGGTTTGAAGTGTTGGCAGCCAATAAGAGGCAAGCTCGTGCTTGTGTGGTTAGGCTCTGCCCAGATATCAAATTTTTTCTTTTTTTAATTTCTCAGGAATTGCTGAACGGATTTACACCATTTAAAAAAAGGACTCTTTCTGAAACAAGACCTACCTTTTTTCCAAATTTGGTGTAATTCCGTTCAGCAGTTCGGGCTGTAGCGTTGTCTAAAGTTTCCTATGGAAATTAACATGGGGTAAATGCGTTTTGGGACCCCCTTTTTTCTCGGCCCCCGCTTGTCGAATCACCCCAAAACTTTCAAGACAGGAGCTGACCGGAGAGCCCCACTAGTTTTGAAAATTTTGCGAAGATTCGTCAACCGGCGCCAAAGTTATTGGGAAAAGAAAAAACGCTTTTCCTATGGAAACTAGGTCCTAACTATAACTACCTACTGGCAACCGCCAGTAGGTAATATATATATATATACATACATACATACTTCTCGTCGGAAGACATGACATGCACTCGAGGTGGGTTGCAGATTCATCGTGCTTTATTCCCAATTCTTGAAATGCTCTTCAAACAGCATACAACATGGAAAAAAATGTTTTAGGGGGTAAGAACGTTTCCATGGTGTATGCTGTCTGAAGACCATTTCAAGAATTGGGAATTAACCACGATTAATCTGTGATGTTTATATGGTGCGGGGAAGCTTCCCTCGGGCATGCACCAGTGTTGACTGGACTTAAGGGATAATGAGGCCACAGGAGATAAGGATATATATATATATATATATATATATATATATATATATATATATATATATATATATATATATATATTATCTACTGGCAGTCGCCAGTAGATAGTTATAGTTAGGACCTATTATCCATAGGAAATCCGCGACATTCTATTTGAAATAACGTTGGCGCCGGTTGACGAATCTTCGCGAAAGTTTCCAACTTGTTGGGGCGCTCCGGTCCGCTCCTATCCTGAAAGTCTCGGGATGATACGTCAAGCGAGGGTTGAGAAAAAAGGGGGGTCCCAAAACGCGTTTTCCCCATTCATTTTTCCATAGGAACCTTTAGTCGCAGCTACAGCCCGAACTGCTGAACGGAATTACACCAAATTTGGCAAAGAGGTAGCCCTTGGTTCAGTGTCGTGCCTTTTGCTTAAATGGTGTAAATCCGTTCAGTAGTTCCTGAGAAAATCAAAAGTAAAGTCACATATATATCTATGGCCGCGTAGGGTCCGCGTACCCTCCCGATCACGAGCTGTATGCTAATTGGCTGTCAAGTGGCTGTCAACACTCCAAATCAGGAAGTGTTGGCAGCCATTTTGTCCTCGGTAGAACCGAGGGACAGAAACAAGTGCGCAAAGCGCAAAAGGGGGCAGGGTAGAAACACCCTCACCCCTAGGTCTGCTCAGGGGGTCCCACAAGGACCCCCTGGGCAGAAAAAAGCATTTTTTTTAATTTTTTTTTAAATCGGCGGGATGCGCTTAGGGTGAGCGAATCCCGCCGAGAAAAAAAAAAAAGCACAAGAAACACGTCGCCAACGCACAAAGGGGGCAGGGTAGAAACACTCTGACCCCTAGGCCTGCTCAGGGGGTCCCACAGGGACCCCTGGGCAGAAAAAGCATTTAAAAAAAAAAAATCGGCAGGATGCGCTAAGGGTGCGCGGATCCTGCCGAAAAAAAATCGAAGCGCGTCTCCCGCGCTTCTATGTTAATTGCCCCCGGGTGGGCCAAGTCCCGGGGGCATGGTGGGGGGTTTAAATTTAATGTGGGGGCCTCTAAGGCCCCAAGCCCGGGGACCGCCACCCCCGGGGCTTTCAAAAAATAATGGTGCGGGAGGGCTCTTGGCCCTCCCGCAGCCCCGGGACCGCCACCCCCGGGGCTTCTTTTTAAAAAAATATTTTCACCTGTGTGGGGGCTCCAGCCCCCACACGCCCGGGGACCGCCACCTCCCCGGGGCACTAAAGATTTGAATATGGGGGTCCGTTACGGACCTCAAAGCCCCGGGACCACCACCTCCCCGGGGCTGTGAAATGGTTGGGAGGGGGCCGCGCGGCCCCCTCCTGGAGCCTTTGATGGCCCTGGGGACTGCCACCCCCAGGGCCGACTCCTGCAGTGTCCCGGGGTGCCTACCCCGGGACACTGTAGTTTGCTATGACAGGACGGGAGCCTCGGCTCCGTCCTGTCATAGCAAACTTAGTTTGCATTTTGAAAGAGAGAGCAGGAAACCTGCTCTCTCTTTCAAAATGCAAACCAATTAGCTTTCCACATGGGGAGCAGCATGTTAGCTGCTCCCCATGTGGAAAGCAATGCCGGCTCCCGTAGGACACGGGGAGCCGGCGGGACTGTGGGGGGATTGGGGACCCCCCCACAGTCCCCAACCAGAGGCCAGGCCCCGGGGGATGGGGTCCCCAGGGCCATAAGTGGCCAGGGAGGGGGGCCTTGCAGCCCCCCTCCCCAAATTAAATTTTTTTTTTTTTTAAAAAGGGCAAGGCCGGCCCCGGGGATGGGGACCCCGGGGCCTTAAATGGCCTGAGGAGGGGGCCTCGCAGCCCCCTCCAAATTAAAAAAATAAAAATCGAGGGCATGCCCCGGGGATGGGGTCCCCGGGGCCAATACAGGCCCAGGGAAGGGGGCCACGCGGCCCCTTCCCGTTTTTTTTAATTAAAAAAAAAAAAAATGCTCAGGCCCCGGGGGATGGGGTCCCCGGGGCCAAAAGTGGCCAAGGAAAGAGGGGCCACGCAGCCCCCCTACCATTAAAAAAAATTTGAAAAAAAAAAAACGACCGGCATCGTGCCGGAGGCCCCGCCCCCTCCCTGCAGTACTCTGCAAACGCGCCCCTGGCGCGTTTTAAGAAGGGAAGTAATTCCCCTTGAATACTGGGGGTCCCTGGGGGCCAACTAGCCCACCAGGAACCTCCAGTATGCGCCAGGGCTGCGTTGCAGAGAGGTGTACAGAGGCCACGCCCCTTTTACACCTCTCTGCAATGCAGCTCTGTGGCGCTTTTTAGAAGTACATTGTGGGCTAGTTGGACTCCAGGGACCCTCAGGATTCAAGGGGACTTAATCCCCCAACTTAAAACGCGCCACGGGGCTTGTTTGCACAGTGGTGAAGGGAGGGGGAGGGGCTTCAGGTGACATGTGTGCAAACAGGCCCCGTGGCGCGTTTTAAGATGGGGAATTAAATCCCCTTCAATCCTGAGGGTCCCTGGGGGCCAACTAGCTCAACAGGTACGTCCAGAAAGCGCCACAGAGCTGCATTGCAGAGAGGTGCAAAAAGGGGCGTGGCCTCTGTACACCTCTCTGCAACGCAGCCCCCTGGCGCATACTGGAGGTACAGGGTGGGCTAGTTGGACCCCAGGGACCCTCATGATTCAAGGGGACTTAATCCCCCAACTTAAAACGCGCCACGGGGCGCGTTTGCACAGATGTCACCTCAGGCCCCGGCCCCTCCCTTCACCATTGTGCAAATATTCCTCTAAAATCAGCCGAACTACGAATTCCTATTTACTCACCTGTTATCAGGAGAGACCTCAGTGCTGCATCTTTGAGCCCAGTACTGATCCTGAAAAGTAATTTTAACCGTACTTACCAGTAACTTGAATTTCCTTCCATAGGCTAACATTGACTGGTTTCACTTGGAAATTCTTCTAAGTGTGGAGTTTTGGAACTTTATAATATTCCTCTAAAATCAGCCGAAATACGAATTCCGATTTACTCACCTGTTATCAGGAGAGACCTCAGTGCTGCATCTTTCAGCCCAGTACTGATCCTGAAAAGTAATTTTAACCGTACTTACCAGTAACTTGAATTTCCTTCCATAGGATATCATTGCCTGCTTTTTGCTGAAAAAGTTTCAAAGTGTCGATTTTTGAAACATACAAATATTCCTCTAAAATCAGCCAAAATACGAATTCCGATTTACTCACCTGTTATCAGGAGAGACCTCAGTGCTGCATCTTTCAGCCCAGTACTGATCCTGAAAAGTAATTTTAACCGTACTTACCAGTAACTTGAATTTCCTTCCATAGGAATCCATTGTCTGGTTTTCAGCAGAAAAGTTTCAAAGTGTTGATTTTCACAAACTACAAATATTCCTTAAAAATCGCCTGTATGACTTAAACGCATTCTTTCAACTGTTTACAGGAGATGCACCAGTGATGGATCCAGGATCCACCACTGAGTAAGAAAAAGTAACGATAACACTACTTACCTGCTAAGTGAATTTCCTCCCATAGGATAACATTGGTGATTCTATGTGAAAAAGTTTCTAAGTGTCAACTTTTAAAATACAATAATATTCCTTAAAAATCACTACTGTAACCAAAACACTTTTACTCAACTGTTTACAGGAGATGTCCCAGGACTGAATCTAGGATCCAGTCCTGTGGTTAGAAAAAGTAATCCATAAAGTAACTAATTGCATTTAGCTAGAAATTCACATTGAGCTCAATGTTGCATTGTGTTTGAAATTGTGTTGCCCATTGGAACAACTGTAACTACTGTACTTAAAAGTCTATTGCCTATTTGCAAAGTATTTAAACTAAAGTAATTCATTCTGAGAAAGTATATTTTGTAATGTAATGTATAATGTAATTACAATGTAATTTAAAAATAAAATATCTAAAAATAAATAGTTTAAAAAATGTAGTAAATCAGTATCAAAAAAAAAAATATAACAATTAATACATTTAAAAATTGTCATTTACAAAACCTTTGAAATTCACTGAAAAAAACCATAGGTTTCAGACATGTTATAGTTAGGAATTAGCATTTAAAAAACCTTTGAAATTCACTGAAAAAAACATAGGTTTCAGGCTTGTTATAGTTAGGAATTAGCATTTTAAAAACCTTTGAAATTCACTGAAAAAACCATAGGTTTTAGGGAAAGTTATAGTTAGTTGGACATTGCACTCGTACAAAACCCGTGAAATTCCCCCGTTATAGTTAGTTCAGCTAACTATAACTCGCGCCCCACAATGCACTGCTGATGACGTCACATATTACATCACTCATGACATGGTCAGTGACATCACTGATGACATCACTGATGACATCTCAAATGACATCACTGATGACATCATCCATGTGAGAATTTAATGCATCTTCTCACACCCTAATATAACTTTTGATACACCCACTCTAAATTACAGACTGCCATTCTCAAAACCATACACACTCCAATACCAATAAGTACATACCCACTCACTGATTCTTAGGTCTACACACACACATCTACTCACTCACCCGTACAGTCACTCATACTTACAGTCACTCAGTACAGGACTATCATATGCACTCATACACCTATATAAACACTCACACAACGCAACTCATCCATAGAGGTACTCACACACCTAGTCAGTCATGCAAATAATTAATCACACTCCAATTTACTCACCTATACAGTTATACACACCAGCTCACTTACTCATAAAAATACTAGCACATTCTTACGCTCCTATGCAATCACTGATGCAAGCACACACTCATCCATATAGCCACTCTCACAATCACACACTCTCACTTATAGCCATTTATATACTCCAACACACATATATACTGCCTTTTACATATGTAGTAACTCACACATGTACCACTGAGATATACATTCAATCACTAACACACCCATACCCACACTCACCCACCCATACAGTCCATCACAGACGCACTCTTGAAACCATGCACCCAGTGAATCACCCACTCACACATCTATGCACAGAGTCACACACACCCCACCCACACAAACACTGAGGCACCCATACAGATACTCAGAGAACCAATCCATAACCCATATAGACACTCATTTAGCTAGTCAGAAACCCATGCAGCTGCTTACACAACAACAGACAGACGGATACAGACATTCACACAGTTTAGTCACTCACCCATGCATCCAGTAAGATACGTTTAATCACTCACTTATAGACTCAGTCACGCACCTACTAAATCATCCATTCAGACGCTTATACACCCACTCATTCTTCAATACTGGATGATGTCAGTGATGTCATCAGTGATGTCACTGACCATGTCATGAGTGATGTAATATGTGACGTCATCAGCAGTGCATTGCGGGCGCGAGTTATAGTTAGCTGAACTAACTATAACGGGGAATTTCACGGGTTTTGTACGAGTGCAATGTCCAACTAACTATAACTTTCCCTAAAACCTATGGTTTTTTCAGTGAATTTCAAAGGTTTTTTAAATGCTAAACCCTAACTATAACAGGCCTGAAACCTATGGTTTTTTCAGTGAATATATATATATATGTAGCTTACTTCGCCATGTAGCGCTTTCTGCCGGAAAGATGACGAATGCAGACCCGTTACTGGTGCAAGTTTTTACTGCAAGTTTTTACTTTATTTTGTGGACGCCCTGCACCACCGCCATGACGCGTTTCGAGCAACACAGTGCCCTTGATCACATGACGCGCATGTGGAGTGCTCTCATATATTTAAAGTGACAGTGCTAGCACGTGATAGTTTAAAAAAATGCATTGGCATAGTGAACATAGAAAAAATACTTATATATAAATATGTATATAAATAGATTAAAATAACACTGCAAAGTACCAAAATGCATGTATATAAACAGAGACAAATATGTTATTGTCATCATAAATATACGCATTAAAAAAAGCACAACTTAGTAAACTGTTTAAAATATCCAAAATATCTAAAACATTTAAAACAATCACTAGATATTTCCAAATGATGTACAGACCGTATATGAATATTAAACCTGGTCTGTAAATACCATTGTGCCAGAAAGGGTTATAAATGCAATGAGTTAAGCCTAGTCCTGCCCAAGTGGGCCTTAGTTGCCGAAGTTTCTATGTCACAAATTGCCTAAAGTGCATGTGCAAACAGTGCCAAAATTCACCTTGTTAAAAGTCACAGCCGTGACTTACTAAAGTGCAATGTGCAAAAAATAAAATGAAAGCTAAAAACAATTATCATGCAGGCAGCAGCTTAATGGGTATAAGAACATACTTAAATCCTCATTAAAAAGCAATTGGAATCAATCACAGGCATGTGTAAAAATCCTCACTCGAATTCAAGCCCTGGGGTATTTTGCTATCCAGTTCTAGGATGTACCTAGTCTCAAGTCTCCTAAGCATTGCCTCCCGGTTGCCACCACGTTTTTGAGGAAGGATAGTATCCAAGACAAAGTATTTCAAATTATCTAATTTGCTGTTATGATACTCCTTAAAGTGACGGGCAACCGGGTAGGTGACATCAATGTTGGTGATGGCCCTCAAGTGCTGGAGCACTCGTTTATGCACCTGCAACTTAGTGCTTCCTACATATTGCAGGTTACACGGGCACTCCAGCACGTAAACAGCATATTCTGTTTTACAGTTGACACTTTTGGTAATAGGTACAGGATTGGGTTTAAAAGGTGTTGTATAGCTGGTTCTATTGACCCCATATTTACATGCCTTGCAATTAGTGCAACGTGTAAAACCATTCCTAGGACTGAGCCATGTTTGAGATACCACTACCTCTGGGCTGCTCTTTACTAAGGAATTGCTCATAGAGCGAGCCTTCCTAAAAGTAATACAGGGGGATCTAGTGATCTGACTACTCAAAACATGGTCACTGCGTACCAAAGCCCAGTTCTTATTTATGATTTTACGTAGGGCTTTATGTTGTAAATTGTAGGTAAGGATCAATCTGGTGGGGGACTCTGTATGTTTGTTATCAGAATCATAGTTACTGATTTTAGTGAGTGCTTGGGCTTGATCTAAATGGGCAGTTCTATTCATGGCCCTATTGAGCATTTTTTCAGAATAGCCCCTATCCAGGAACCTATCCTTACTCTGTAGTTGTGCCCGTCTGCATTCAATATCCGTGCTACACACTCTACGGATGCGCAGCATCTCCCCATATGGGATGCTGTTAATCAGATGGGCAGGATGGTGGCTGGTAGCATGCAAGACTGTGTTCCCGGCTGTTATCTTTCTATGTAATCTTGTTTCCATCATATTGTTAGCAATGAAAACTTCTACATCAAGAAAACACATGTTGGTTCTACTCATCTGTGCTGAGAAGCTTAAATTCAAGTTATTACAATTGATGTCCTCCACAAATTTCTGAGCGCTGTCATCAGAACCTTTCCAGACCATAAATATGTCATCAATATATCTGTACCAGCATAAAACCTGATTCAATAAAATGTCCTCATAAGAAACCCTTAGGACCTGTTCCTCCCAGAACCCCATATGCAGACAGGCATAACTGGGAGAGAAACAGGCCCCCATGGCTACACCTCTGATCTGATTAAAAATCTGATTGTTAAACAAAAAGAAATTATTTTCAAGACAAATCAAAATCATACTCATTAACATTTTGTTATGCTGGTACATGACATTAGGTCTCGTTTTTAGGTAATGTTCTACAGATTTGACGCCATCACGATGGTTGATGCTCGTGTATAATGTTGTGACGTCCAAGGATATCAAAATACAGTTTTCTTCCCACCTCACATCACTCAATTTCCTCAGAAAGTCTCCTGTGTCCTGGATAAAAGAGGGAAGTTTTTTGACATGGTTTTGCAAGAAGAAGTCCACATAGCGTGACGTGTTCTCCAATAAACTTCCACAAGCAGATATGATGGGCCTACCAGGTGGTTTCAATTTGCATTTATGAACTTTAGGGATAAAATATATGGCTGGAATTTTCGGATGGTCATTTTTTAAAAATTTGAATTCGTTATTAGAGATCAAACCCGCTGATTTCCATGCCACTAGTTTGTTATAAAATTCGTAGCGTGCTGCAGTTACTGTTTGCATATCGTTTCTCTTATAACAGTCCCTATCGTTCAATTGATTCAATGCCTCTTCCATATACATTTCATGTGGCCACAGCACAATATTGCCCCCTTTATCAGATTGCCGAACAATTATCTTATTCTGTGCTTGGAGTTTTTTCACCAGTTTGTTATAGATGACGTTCTGTTTGTTGTACTTTCTCGTTGAGTCTGTCACTTTGGAGTAGAGTGTTTTTAACTCCAATGTGACCTTGTCATTAAAAAGATCTAAATTGTCTCTTAACATGATTGCGCAAAAGGTCGATGTTGGCTTAAATGGAGTGCGCACTGATGTTTGTATCACAGGTTCATCATAATTTGGTGTTTGTAAATTCATTGTGCTCTCAGCATGTAGTTCTTCTAAATCCCTAAGCAAATCCGCATCTTGTGTTGATAACCTGTCTGTGTTATCAATTACTGACGTTTGAATGTAAGCTGGCTTTTCTTTGGAGGTCCCTTGTAACAAATGATATTTACGCAGCTTCAATTTGCGCACAAATTTGTATAAATCAATTCTCGTATTTGCATAGTCAAAATTAGCCTGTGGGCTAAAAGATAATCCCAGCGATAGTGTCGTAACTTCTTCATCGCTCAATGTCATTTCAGTTAAGTTGATTATTGTTTTGGACTTGTTATCCTCAGCCTCTATCTGCGTCGCCATCATATATATATTATCTACTGGCGGTCGCCAGTAGATAGTTATAGTTAGGACCTATTTTCCATAGGAAATCTGCAACATTCTATTTGAAATAACTCTTGCGCCGGTTGACGAATCTTCGCGAAAGCTTCCAACTTGTTGGGGCGCTCCGCTCCGACCCTGAAAGTCTCGGGTTGATTCGTCAAGCGGGGGCGAGAAAAAATGGGGGTCCCAAAACGCGTTTTCCCCATTCATTTTTCCATAGGATCCTTTCATCGCGGCTACAGCCCGAACTGCTGAACGGTATTACACCAAATTTGGCAAAGAGGTAGCCCTTGGTTCAGTGTCGTGCCTTTTGCTTAAATGGTGTAAATCCGTTCAGTAGTTTCTGAGAAAATCACAAATAAAATCACATATATATATCTATGGCCGAGTAGGGTCCGCGTACCCTCTCGATCACGAGCTGCATGCTAATTGGCTGTCAACACTCCAAATCAGGAAGTGTTGGCAGCCATTTTGTCCCTCGGTAGAACCGAGGGACAGAAACAAGTGCGCAAAGCGCAAAAGGGGGCAGGGTAGAAACACCCTGACCCCTAGGTCTGCTCAGGGGTCCCACAAGGACCCCTGGGCAGAAAAAAGCATTTAAAAAAAAAAAAAAAAAAAATCGGCAGGATGCGCTTAGGGTGCGCGGCTCCCGCCGAGAAAAAAAAAAAGAAACAAGTGCGCAAAACGCACAAAGGGGGCAGGGTAGAAACACCCTGACCCCCTAGGTCTGTTCAGGGGTCCCACAAGGACCCCTGGGCAGAAAAAAGCATTTAAAAAAAAAAAATTGGCGGGATGCGCTTAGTCCCGCGAGTCCCGCCGAAAAAAAAAACGATTGTTAATTGGCCCCGGGTGGGCCAAGTCCCGGGGCATGCGGGGGGTTATAATTTTAATGAATGGGGGCCTTTAAGGCCCCCAAGCCCTGGGGACCGCCACCCCCGGGCTTTAAAAACAAATGGTGCGGGAGGGCTCTCTGGCCCTCCCGCAGCCCCTGGGACCGCCACCCCCGGGGCTTCTTTTTTATTTAAAAAGTACTTGTGTGGGGGCTCCAGCCCCCACACGCCCGGGACCACCACCTCCCGGGGCTTTGAACATGGAGGGAGGGGGGCCGCGCGGCCCCCCTCCTGGAGCCTTTGATGGCCCTGGGGACCACCACCCCCCAGGGCCGGCTCCTGCATTGTCCTGGGGTGCCTACCCCCGGGACACTGTAGTTTGCTATGGCAGGGCGGGAGCCTCGCGGCTCCCGTCCTGCCATAGCAAACTGCTTTGGTTTTTGGAAGAGAGAGCAGGAAACCTGCTCTCTCTTCCAAAACCAAAGACGATTGCTTTCCACACGGGAGCTGCATCTTAGCAGCTCCCCATGTGGAAAGCAATGCCGGCTCCCGCAGGAGGCGGGGAGCCGGCAGGGTCCGTGGGGAGTTGGGGTCCCCTCACGGACCCCAAAGGATAGGGCCAGCCCCGGGAGATGGGGTCCCGGGGCAAGTAGTGGCCCGGGAGGGGGGCCACGCGGCCCCCCTCCCCAAAAATAATTTTAAAAAAAATAAAGGCCGGCCCCGGGGATGGGGTCCGGGGCCTACGGAGGCCTTAGGAGGGGGGCCACGCCGCCCCCCTCCATTAAAATTTAAAAAAAATAATAAGGTGGCAATGACCCGGGGGATGGGGTCCCCGGGTCGAAATTGGCCACAGGAGGGGGGCCCACGCGGTCCCCTTCCCGTACCTTTTTTAAAAAAATAAATAAAAGGGGGTCAGGCCCTGGGGGTTGGGGTCCCCAGGGACCAAAATAATTACAAAGAAGGGGGGCCACACAGCCCCCTTTAAAAAAAAAATCCCCCCAAAAAATCCGGCATCGCGCCGGAGGCCCCGCCCCCTCCTTGTCAGCACTCTGCAAACGCGCCCCCTGGCGCGTTTGCAGAGGGGGAACGAATTCCCCTTGAATACTGGGGGTCCCTGGGGCCAACTAGCCCACCAGGAACCTCCAGTATGCGCCAGGGGCTGCGTTGCAGAGAGGTGTTCTGAGGCCACGCCCCTTTACACCTCTCTGCAACGCAGCTCTGTGGCGCTTAATGGAGGTAGCTGGTGGGCTAGTTGCACCTCAGGGACCCTCAGGATTCAAGGGAGTTAATCCCCGACTTAAAATGCGCCACACGGCACGTTTGCACAGTGGTGAAGGGAGGGGGCGGGGCCTGAGGTGACATGTGCAAACAGGCCCCGTGGCGCGTTTTAAGATGGGGAATTAAATCCCCTTCAATCCTGCGGGTCTCTGGGGCCAACTAGCCCACCAGGTACCTCCAGTAAGCGCCACGGAGCTGCGTTGCAGAGTGTTGTAAAAAGGGCGTGGCCTCTGAACACCTCTCTGCAACGCAGCTGTCTGGGGCATACTAGAGGTATCTGGTGGACTAGTTGGCCCCTAGGGACCCTCGGGATTGAGGAGGAATTAATTCTCCAACTTAAAACGCGCCACTGGATGTGTTTGCAGACATGTCACCTCAGGCCCCACCCCCTTCCTTCACCATTGTGCAAATATTCCTCTAAAATCAGCCGAAATACGAATTCCGATTTACTCACCTGTTATCAGGAGAGACCTCAGTGCTGCATCTTTCAGCCCAGTACTGATCCTGAAAAGTAATTTTAACCGTATTTACCAGTAACTTGAATTTCCTTCCATAGGATATCATTGCCTGCTTTTTGCTGAAAAAGTTTCTAAGTGTCGATTTTTGAAACATACAAATATTCCTCTAAAATCAGCAGAACTACGAATTCCGATTTACTCACCTGTTATCAGGAGAGACCTCAGTGCTGCATCTTTCAGCCCAGTACTGATCCTGAAAAGTAATTTTAACCGTACTTACCAGTAACTTGAATTTCCTTCCATAGGCTAACATTGACTGGTTTCACTTGGAAATTCTTCTAAGTGTGGAGTTTTGGAACTTTATAATATTCCTCTAAATTCAACCGAACTACGAATTCCGATTTACTCACCTGTTATCAGGAGAGAACCCACTGCTGCATCTTTTAGCCCAGCACTGACCCTGAAAAGTAATTCTAAAGAAAGTATATTTTGTAATGTAATGTATAATGTAATTACAATGTAATTTAAAAATAAAATATCTAAAAATAGTTTGAAAAAATGTAGTAAATCAGTATCAAAAAAATAAATATAACAATTAATACATTTAAAAATTGTCATTTACAAAACCTTTGAAATTCACTGAAAAAAACCATAGGTTTCAGACATGTTATAGTTAGGAATTAGCATTTAAAAACCTTTGAAATTCACTGAAAAAACCATAGGTTTCAGGCACGTTATAGTTAGAAATTAGCATTTAAAAAACCTTACAAATTCACTGAAAAAACCATAGGTTTTAGGGACAGTTATAGTTAGTTGGACATTGCACTCGTACAAAACCCGTGAAATTCCCCGTTATAGTTAGTTCAGCTAACTATAACTCGTGCCCCCGCAATGCACTGCTGATGACGTCACATATTACATCACTCATGACATGGTCAGTGACATCACTGATGACATCACTGATGACATCTCAAATGACATCACTGATGACATCATCCACGTGATCATCTGATGCACCACCTCACACCCTAATATAACCTTTGATACACCCACTCTAAATTACAAACTGCCATTCGCAAAACCATAGACACTCCTACACCAATAACTACATACCCACTCACTGATTCTTAGGTCTACACACACATCCACTCACTCACCCGTACAGTCAATCATACTTACGGTCACTCAGTACAGGACTATCATATGCACTCATACTTCTATATAGACACTCAAACACCGCCACTCATCCATAGAGGTACTCACACACATAGTCAGTCATGCAAATAATTAAACACACTGCCATTTACTCACCTATACAGTTATACACACACCAGCTCACTTACTCATACAAATACTAGCACATTCTTACGCTCTTATACAATCACTGATACAAGCACACACTCATCCATACAGTCACTCTCACAATCACACACTCTCGCTTATAGCTATTTATATACTCCAACACACATATATACTGCTTTTCACATATGTAGTTACTCACACATGTACCACTGGGACATACATTCACTCACTAACACACTCTTACACACACTTACCCACCCATACAGTCTATCACAGATGCACTCTTGAAACCATCCAACCAGTGAATCACCCACTCACACATCTATGCACAGAGTCGCACACACCCCTCCCCACACAAACACTCAGGCACCCATACAGATACTCAGACAACCAATCAATAACTCATATAGACACTCATGTAGCTATTCACAAACCCATGCAGCCACTTACACAGCAACAGACAGATGGATACAGACATTCACCCAGTTTGGTCACTAACCCATGCATTCAGTAAGATACGTTTAATCACTCACTTATAGAGTTAGTCACGCACCTACTAAATCATCCATACAGACACTTATACACCCACTCATTCTTCAATACGCCTTTCCCTATATATATAAAAAATATTTAAACTTTACAGAAACACACAGTCACTGGATGATGTCATCAGTGATGTCATTTGAGTTGTCATCAGTGATGTCATCAGTGATGTCACTGACCATGTCATGAGTGATGTAATATGTGACGTCATCAGCAGTGCATTGCGGGGCGCGAGTTATAGTTAGCTGAACTAACTATAACGGGGAATTTCACGGGTTTTGTACGAGTGAAATGTCCAACTAACTATAACTGTCCCTAAAACCTATGGTTTTTTCAGTGAATATATATATATATTATATATATATATATATATATATATATATATATATATATATATATCAAAAACAGTTTGCTCAGCAAATGAGGGCGCACTCGAGCCGCAGCAGACTTCAAAGAAAGTCTTTATTGTCCATCAAACAGCTACGCGCACTTTGACAATCATCACAGTCCACCTGACGCGTTTCGGAATCTTCATTCCTTAGTCATAGGCTTTGCTTGAATGATTCGCGCTGCTACTAACACACCAAATTTGAATACTTGCCCTCGAATGAGTTGTCCCGTTGCCTGATGGGAATTGTAGTGTGCCCCATAGCCTGCATTTCAACCCAGATGGGATTCAAGCCGAAATAAATCATATAACGATCCTCAAATGGGCCGCAAAGTGCACGTTCGTTTGACATCCATAGGAACTGTTGCTCCACTTCAGGCGTCAACATAATTCCGAGCCCCGTGGCCCCTCTAGAAATCCCATCTGGGTTGAAATGCAGGCTATGGGGCACACTACAATTCCCATCAGCTAACGGGACAACTCATCCAAGGGGCCTATTGGAGGGCAAGTATTCAAATTTGGTGTGCTAGTAGCAGCGCAAATCATTCAAGCAAAGCCTATGATTAAGGAATGAGGATTCCGAAACGCGTCAGGCGGACTGTGATGATTGTCAAAGTGCGCGTTGCTGTTTGATGGATAATAAAGACTTTCTTTGAAGTCTGCTGCGGCTCGAGTGCACCCTCATTTGCTGAGCAAACTGTTTTTGATGTTAATACACGACGGCTCCGGTCGTGGAGGGCTGCACCACCCTAAAAATGCTAGAGGGGCCACGGGGCTCGGAATTATGTCGACGCCTGAAGTGGAGCAACAGTTCCTACGGATGTCAAACGAACGTGCACTTTGCGGCCCATTTGAGGGTTGTTATAAGATTTATTTCGGCTTGAATCCCATCTGGGTTGAAATGCAGGCTATGGGGCACACTACAATTCCCATCAGGTAACGGGACAACTCATCCGAGGGGCCCATTGGAGGGCAAGTATTCAAATTTGGTGTGCTAGTAGCAGCGCGAATCATTCAAGCAAAGCCTATGATTAAGGAATGAAGATTCCGAAACGCCTCAGGCGGACTGTGATGATTGTCAAAGTGCGCGTTGCTGTTTGATGGATAATAAAGACTTTCTTTGAAATCTGCTGCGGCTCGAGTGCGCCCTCATTTGCTGAGCAAACTGTTTTTGATGTTAATACATGACGGCTCCGGTCGTGGAGGGCTGCACCACCATAAAAATGCTAGAGGGGCCACGGGGCTCGGAATTATGTCGACACCTGAAGTGGAGCAACAGTTCCTACAGATGTCAAACGAACGTGCACATTGCGGCCCATTTGAGGGTCGTTATAAGATTTATTTTGGCTTGAATCCCATATGGGTTGAAATGCAGGCTATGGGGCACACTACAATTCCCATCAGGTAACGGGACAACTCATCCGAGGAGCCCATTGGAGGGCAAGTATTCAAATTTGGTGTGCTAGTAGCCGCGAATCATTCAAGCAAAGCCTATGATTAAGGAATGAAGATTTCTAAACGCGTCAGGCGGACTGTGATGATTGTCAAAGTGTGCGTTGCTGTTTGATGGATAATTAAGACTTTCTTTGAAGTCTGCTGCGGCTCGAGTGCGCCCTCATTTGCTGAGCAAACTGTTTTTGATGTTAATACACGACGGCTCCGGTCGTGGAGGGCTGCACCACCCTAAAAATGCTAGAGGGGCCACGGGGCTCGGAATTATGTTGACGCCTGAAGTGAAGCAACAGTTCCTACGGATGTCAAACGAACGTGCACTTTGCGGCCCATTTGAGAGTTCTTATAAGATTTATTGCGGCTTGAATCCCATCTCAGTTGAAATGCAGGCTATGGGGCACACTACAATTCCCATCAGGTAATGGGACAACTCATCCGAGGGGCCCATTGGAGGGCAAGTATTCAAATTTGGTGTGCTAGTATCAGCGCGAATCATTGAAGCAAAGCCTATGATTAAGGAATGAAGATTCCGAAACGCGTCAGGCGGACTGTGATGATTGTCAAAGTGCGCGTAGCTGTTTGATGGATAATAAAGACTTTCTTTGAAGTCTGCTGCGGCTCGAGTACACCCTCATTTGCTGAGCAAACTGTTTTTGATATATATATACTGTAAGAAACGAAGGGTTAAAGTAAAGTTATAGTTAGGTGAATATCTCATAGACAACATTAACATTTTGAACACAGAAATTCACCTCTTCTAGTTAGCACAGCTTACTATAACTTCTGATCACACCATGCACTGCTTATGACCTCACATAAAACATAACTCATGACATGTTTTATGACATCCTTTATGACATCACTGATGACATCTCAAATGTCGTGGCACCCCCTTCTCGAGCCCTATTAAGCCCTGGGACCGGTTCCTCTAGACCTGTTTTTTAATTTAAGGAGAGAGGGCTGCGTGGCCCCCAGCCTTGAGACTTGTTAGGCCTTGGGGACCCCATCCTCCAGGGTGACTACTAAAATTAAAGTGGAAAGGGGCCGAGTTGCGCCCCTTCAGAGTCTTGTTAGGCCTTGGGGACCCATTCACCCAAGGCCATTTTTCTAAATTAAAGGGGAGGGGGGCCGCGCGACCCCCTCCCCAAGCCTTTTCCAGCCCTGGGGACTCCAACCTCCGGGGCCCTCACTATTAAAAGTTGGTGCCCTGGTGCACACCCAGGGCACAGGCCATACAGTTGTTGGGGCCACAGGGGAGCACCAGGGCCCCCGTTGCTCCAGGTGGCTCCGAATGCTGCAGGAGCCAGCATTGTTCCCGTCCGCAGGGAGCAGCTACTAATCATGCTCCCTCCCGGCGGGAGAAAAATGTTGTTCTTTTTAGTGCGGGCAGGGAAACAGATCAAAAGTATCCTTCCAGCCGGTGGAAGCATTTTTAAAGCTCGAGTTGGCTGGGAGCAGACTTTGTGTTTGCCCCTGCTTGGCAGGAGATTAAAAAATGCTCCAGCCAAGAGAGAGCAAACACAGGTTTCCCTGCCCATGCCAGTGCGGGCAGGGAAGCTGCTATGTCCCGGGGGTGGGCTCCCCGGGACCTTTAATGGCTTGAGAAGGGATGCTGGGAGGCCCTCCTCCTCATTATCAGTAATTTTGGCATCGGGGATGGGTGCACCTCCCCTTTATTATTGAAATCAGCCACAGGGGATAGGATCCCGGGGCCTCTGGCGGCTCGGAGAGAGGGGCCGAAAGACCCCCTTATATGCAAATTTCGGCCCCAGGGGTAGGCTCCCCGGGGCCTTTAATGTCTCTGGGGGCATGTGGCCCTCCTCCCCTTATTGAATACGGCCCCGGGGTTGAGCACCCCGGCTGCCACTTTGTTTTGTTTTTTTCGATCCCCTGGAGTCTCACAGGATCATGGCAATTTTTGCTGATTTATTTGTGTTTTTGGCTCCAGGGGGGTCCCTCTGGGCTTAGGGGGTCAGTGTATCCCTACCCTGCCCCCTTATATTATTTTTCTTCAGTACAGGGAAGTAAATCCCAGATCCCTGAAATGACTGCCTGCAACATTTTTCTCATGATGCTGGCAGCCAATCAGAGCACTTGCTCCTGCAAGAGTCTGACTCGAATGAGAGTGAGATTGCCCAAAGGAAATTAATTCCCCCCCCCCGACCAATCAGAACGCTCAATTTTTGAATTGGCGCTCCTGCGAGAGTCTCTCAAGCCTCTTGTGGACACAACCATCCAGATATACAATTATATTTGAACCTAAATTTCCCAACAACTACTGAACGGATTTACACCAAATCACAAAATACACAATCTGCATGCCAAGATCTAGCTTCCCGCCAAATTTGGTGTAATTATGTTTGGCAGTTTTTTGCTGTAGCCCTGTCTAAGAAATCTATGGAAAATGCATGGGGATTTTGCATTTTGGCCTTTGGGCCCCCCTCTTTTTTCTCGAGGCCCACTTGATGGATCACCACGGAAATTTTCAGGACAAACAAGTCAGAAATTCGAACCTTGTTAGAAAGTTTGTGGAGAGTCATCAAACGCTGCCAAAGTTATTGGCAACACAAAAAACAGCTGCCCTAACCATAACTACCCAGTGGCGATCTCTACTTGGTGATATATATATATATATATATATATATATATGCATATACTGTAAAAAACGAAAGGTTAAAGTAGTGTTGTAGTTAAGTGAATATCTCATGGACAACTTTAATTTTTTTAACACAGAAATTCACCTGTTATAGTTAGCAGAGCAAACCATAACTTGCGATCAAGCCAGTCTTTCCGGGCTTATCATGACTGGTATAAGCTTTCTGCTCCAAAATTACAATATTTGTCTTTCTGTTTCTTCCTTTTTAATTTAGAAGATTCTACCCTTAGTGGGTGGAATGTTCTAATTGCCTTACAGCCCTTATGCCTCTGGCCATACCTGTTGTTAAAGGCCCTCACCTTCGTTATAGGCCTGCGGGTCAGATTTATAACTCTGATTCAGAGCCTTTAACAACCGCTATGGCCCTTGGCAGCCTGCTATAAGGCTATAATATTAAATGCAGGCACTGTCTTGATCTGTCAAGATGCATCATATGAGTACTTCATTACACATATTGTGCGCAAGTTGATTGTCATATACACTGGTTGTAAACACCAAAATGTTGCTCATAATTTCAAAAAATCATATGCTCCAAATGAGATTCGTGTAAAATGTGTAGATAGTTATAAACACAGTGCAAGTCAAATGGAAAGGAAGTATGGTTTGACGGACTAATGGATGGCTGTAATACCATGCCAAAAAAATATTGAACTCAATCATGGGATATAGTGAAAAATATATTTCTAGTATCCAAATATTTCAACATATTGACTTCCAGTAAGGGATATCGCTCAAGTGAGATCCACCTATAGCAAAATATATAAAATGTGGAAGCACTACCAAGCAGGCAGTGTGATATTAACAAATTCCTAGTAGGCATACAAAAGGAGACTTTTTATGAAAATGTATGTCAGCTATGACAAATATAATATCATACCATGCAAACTACCTTAAAACCCATTTTCCGCTCCAGAAAAGAGCCGAAGATCCATTTCTTCAATTAACTTAGCATGCTGTGACCATGTGATCACAAATCTCTCCTGATCAGATCACTTTCGCAATTCAGGTGCGCCCTCATCAGTCACACCTTCGTGTGTTACCTCAATTCATTACTATAAACCTTGCTCTCCTCCAACCTGCATCTTCCTTCACTAGGTGTCCAAATACAAAGAAGTGATTTTATCCTCCTGTAAACCATTGCTCTAATACAGTATTCTTTTTCTGTGTAGCTAGGTTTACACTATGTCATATACATTCATACAAAAATACGGTTAATGGTACCTTCCCAGGTACATAATGTGTATAGAAGCTTCCTTTCCAGATATCACCATGGCTATTGAATTTTACTTAGTAATAGCTGTGCTGAGCTGGAATAGTGGCGGATGAAGGATTAATGTAGCTGAGCCCAACTATTATCTGGGGAAAGCTCAACAGGTGAATAATGTAATCAAAAGAGAAAGGATGTCTCTGACCCTGAGGCCATTTCATTAGTAAAACTGCAGATGGATGTAAAAGACCCTAAGAGCTGTGCTCTCTCTTTCAGGAAAAGGCATATCACTTTCCATTAATGAAAGGTAGGAAGGTACTAATTTCCAAACCCTGACTCAGGACTAGTTCCCTAGAGGTGTGCTACCGTTATCTGATGGAACAAAAGGGTGACAGGGCAGTACACAGCACTTACTGTTTTAGCACTTGGCATCAAGGCCGCTGCAATCTAACATGCTACACTGCTTTCGTCAGGGCGTTCCAACCTTTTCTCAGCAATTGTGATACTTTGCAACAAGAGACCATTTGGTCACTGTATCCTTTAATGTAACACAGAAACCAGTCCAGAGGAAAGTACCTTACCTGAAACATGCAGAAACGTGTTGACACTCATGATGGTCTATGCCTGAAAATATGACACACCTGTCATATTTTAACCTTGTCTTTAGGGGAGAGGCATAAATAAATCTTATACTGGAGTGGTAGCTCACCTCAAAACATAATTATAGCGGCTCAAGGTTTTCCCATACCTAGATACACAAGTCACTATATCACTTCCCACCACTTGTAAGCATATCTACAAAGATTCACCAGACAAACAGGGCCAATGCCGTATGCTTTCCCAAGCTAAATGGGTGAACCGATGATTATGCATGCCGCAATAGGTGGCTGAGGGTTCATCATCCAGTTGAGATCATCTGTCCCTAACTGAATATGATGTGGCTCTCCGACAATAATGGAGACTATAAGCAACCTCTAACTGACCTACATTTCTTTCATAGTTGACCACGAGGCTCATACACAAGACATATCCCCAAAATATGTTATAACAGCACTATTAATTCATGAAGCTGTATATTTTATTCATACAAATGTTTTTATTTTTATTTTTTTATCAAATGTAGATATAGTTTATCATTCATAGATACTCAGTTATCTTCAAAGTCAAATGACATAGTACAAGAAAAAAGCAAACAACATGAATAGATAAATAACATCACATCAGTACATTTTTTAGACCAACTTCATTATTTTCCTGGTGCATCAGTTGGCTTAGAAAATATATTAAAACAAACAAACAAAATTGGAAGAAAAAACAATTCATAAATACATACGTAACCCCACGCATTCATCCATCAACCTACAGTCACATCAATCAAACCTACTCAGCCATCCTAACATACATACAGCACTCAGCAGTTCAGAACGTGTGAGGGATCCTATGCATCATAAGGTGGAGACATTAGTTATTTCCAATCGTTATACAGGTGCGTCCCATCAAAATCTTCTCCTGTGTGTGTCTCTATTAAGATTCCTGGAATTAATTTCCTGAAGAATAAATGGTTTTTATTGTTATGTTTTCAGATACCCCCGTTCCACATCTCTTTGAGATTTATATGATTCAATATTTTGGTCCTGATGAAGGTGGCTTAACTTGTGCTCCACCGAAACGTGCGTAGACCGTTGAAAAACACAAAGGAATCTTAATAGAGACACACACAGGAGAAGATTTTGATGGGACGCACCTGTAAAACGATTGGAAATAACTAATGTCTCCACCTTATGATGTATAGGATCCCTCACACGTTCTGTACTGGGTTTTTTATCTTTAGTGCTGTATGTATGTTAGATGGCTGAGTAGGTTTGATTGGTGTGACTGTAGGTTGATGGATGAATGCGTGGGGTTACGTATGTATTTATAAATTGTTTTTTCTTCCAATTTTGTTTGTTTGTTTTAATATATTTTCTAAGCCAACTGACGCACCAGGAAAATAATGAAGTTGGTCTCAAAAATGTACTGATGTGATATTATTTATCTATTCATGTTGTTTGCTTTTTTCTTGTACTATGTCATTTGACTTTGAAGATAACTGAGTATCTATGAATGATAAACTATATCTACATTTGATAAAAAAATATAAATAAAAACATTTGTATGAATAAAATATGCAGCTTCATGAATTAATTGTGCTGTTATAACTTATTTGGGGGATATGTCTTGTGTATGAGCCTCGTGGTCAACTATGAAAGAAATGTAGGTCAGTTAGAGGTTGCTTATAGTCTGTGTTTGTTTCCCCCTCCTCTAGGACCTGAAAGTATTTAGGGGGTATCTCTGTTTCTTTTTGATCTCCAACAATAATGTACAGACATAACAGGCAGGTTGAACTTCTTAGAAAAACAAGAATCTGGCCCCTGTAAGAAGCATGCTCCTGAGGAATGGCTCCTCCAGGAGCAAGCAACATTCATGGCCATAGAACACTCCTCTTTCATAGGCTAGCAGGAGCTACTGGCAGCCATGAAAATATTATTTTTAGTCAGTTATGTAGTGAGCAGAACATGAATATATTTATCCAGCAAACACACAAAAGGTGAAGAGAGGAATTTGTGCAATAAATCTACCAACTGGCAATCGCTCGGGGTACCATTCCAACCCATTGTTCTTTTGCCCACTGTGCCACCTCAGTGTAGACCCAGCTATATGCAAATCAGTCTTGACCCTGCTCCAATTAGAACAGTCCAGTCCGAACTGCCAGGCCAGGTCTACCGGAACCAGAACACAAGCAACCCAACACCAGTTTCGCCCTGATTGGGGCTAGTCCAGTTGCGGCACGCATGGTTCACGGGTGGGGGGCGGGCGCGGGTTCACGCGGGCGGGAGGGGGGTCACGTGGGGGGTCGCAAGGGAAGAGGGGGTCGCAAGGGAAGAGGGGGTCGCGAGGGAAGGGTGGGTCATGCAGGGAGGGGGGTTTAAATAATTAAAAAATATTTAAAACTTACCTTTCCCGGGTCCTGCGTGTTCACTGATGGGTCTGCTCCTGTTTTCCTGCCTCGCAGGAACAGGAAGCAGGCAGCCTCCCTCCCCTCCCCTAAGCCTATCACAATGCTGCAATGGCAGCGTGGTGATTGGTGGGCACGGCGCCCAGCCAGGCGCCTTTGGGAAAGCCATTTTCTCCATGTAGGCTGCATCCAGCCTACATTGAGAAAAGGGCTAGTGCGCATGACTGGTTTGGTCGGCCCCAGAGGACCGACCAAACAGTCAGGGCCCACAGCATTGAGCTAGCCACTCCTCCCCTGCCCTCCATCAGACCCGCCCACCCGCCTGCCCCCAACCAAACCCTTCTGCTTTCTTGCAGTGCGAGAAGCAGAAACATATAAAATGGTATTATAAATACCATTTTGTTTCTGCTTTTCGCACTGTGAGAAAACAGTGGGGCGATGCTCGTCCGCCCACATGGAGGAGCCGCCCCTGGGCTAGTCAGTTGGATGTAGTTGGATCTAGTTGGCACAGTGAGTACGAGACCCTCGCTGAGCCTCCCTTCGCCACTTAGGCCGGTACATAAAGGTGATGGGAGGAATGCGTGCAGTAAGTCTAACCACTAGCAATCTCTCAGAGTAGCATTCCAGCCCATTGTTCTTTTGCCCGCTATTCCTTCTCAGTTTGGGCCCAGTCATAAGCAAATCATCCTGAGAGCAGTGTAGCCTGAACTGCCAGGCCAGGTCCTCCCTGTATCGAACACATCCAATGCTATCCCTCACGATTGCCAGTGGTTAGACAAATTTGAGGCATTCCTCCCATCATCTTTCTGTGTGTTTGATATACTGTCCTAAGTGGCTTGGGTTTGCCCAAAATAGGTCCAGTGATCTCTGTGCACTGGATCCACGTTACACCTACTGATGAGCTCTAATGAGGGTGAAACTGGTCTTGAGTTGCTTGGCTCTGGTTCAGTGAGGACCCAGCCTGGCAGTTTGGGCTGGACTGTTCCTACTGGAGCAGGGTCAAGAATGATTTGCATATGGCTTAGTCCAAACTGAGGTGGCATAGTAGGCAAAAAAATGATGGGCAGGAATGCTGCCTCAAGCAATTGCCAGTGGTTAAACAAATTACAAGCATTCTTCCTATCTCCTTTTGTGTGTTTGATGTACCGCCCTAAGTGACAAGGATATGCCCTGACATGTATCCAATGCTCACTGTGCTACTGGAGCCAAGCTACATTCCACTGGCAAGCCCCAATCTGGGTGAAACTGGTCTTGGGTTGCTTATGTTACATTTCATGGAGGACCTGGCCTGGCAGTTTGGGTTGGACTGTTCCTATTGGAGAAGTGCCGGTCAAGACTGATTTGCATATGGCTGGGTCTAAACCGAGGTGGCATGGTGGGTAAAAGAATGATGGGTTACCACTCCATCTTAAACTTTTAAAGAGGAAACATTGCCTAATTATGCATGTGATTTCCTTTAGTTCTCAGAAGTCTGAAAATAAAGCTGTTCTTGTTTGGTGCCCTAGATAAAAATTGCTCATTCATGACCCATAACGGTGGATCTGGTACTTCAGGGAGCATGGAGGCGAGTTGTGCCAAGTGTTAGAGTCAGGGTGTAGTGCTTGACTGAGGGGAGACCTAGGCCACTGCATGAACAATGGGCTATGAGTTTGCTACTGGCCACCCGAGGCCGAGATGACCCCCAGATGAAGGACCTCACATCCCTGAACCCGAACGTAAGAGCCAGAGAAGCATGAGAAACGGGAGCATGCCTAGGAAATAGGTGAATCTTGACACAGTCACCATCCTGACTGCCTGTGTCCTGCCCCACAACGAAAGGCCATGGTGGGGCCACTTATCAAAGTGCAGTTTATGTGGGACAACACCAGGTTGAGGTTGTTCACCACCATGTGGTCCAGGCCCCAGTTAATGTAGATCCCTACATATTTAAGACACGAGGGCTTCCACTGGAATGGGTAGGCGGGCAAGACTGCGTTGGTCGTCATCTGGGACATCGGTAGAACTTCGCTTTTGTCCCACTTGATCCAGTATTGCGAGTTGGTAGCAAAGTCAGAAATGATGTCCAGCAAGGCTGGGAGTGAACAGGGGAGGTCCGAGAGTGTAATTAGGATGTTATTTGCATAAAGGTATAAAGACAACATCCCCATGGAGTCGGAATGCCAGTTACCTGCGGTGATTGGCTGAGGGAAGCTGCTCGGGGTTCCATCGCAAGGAAGAATAGAAGGGGCGATAACATGCAGCCCTGCAGGGCCCCTAGGTGGACTGGGAAGGAGTCCAAGAGGATGTCCCTTCAGTTGACCTGGGCAGTGGGAGAGTCAGAGCCACCGGACCTTAGCTATAAAATACTCCCCGAGGCCGAATCTCCAGAGTGTTACAAAGAGGTAGCCCCCTTCGATTGTACCAAATGCTTTCTCAGCGTCCAGAGAGAGTGCTAGTGTATCCTCGGGCATATCCTTGGTGGGCCACAAGGCAAGGGCTAGGGTCCTAAGTGATTCCGAGATGATCGCCCGGGTACAAACTCCACCTGCGAGTGGTGGATCAGGGTCTGGATCACTGCCCGGAGGCGAGCAACAGGAACCCCAGCCAGGACTTAAACATCCCAATTGAGCAAGGATATGGGCCTGTAGCTGCCACAGAGGATAGGGTATTTCAGGGGCTTTGGTAGGATCGCGATTCGGGCTTTTTTGAAGATAGGACCGAGGGAGCCCATGTGTTCTGTCTCTTGAAAGGTCTCATAGAGGGAATCCACCAACTCCTCATCCATTTGTAAAACTCTGCCAGAAAGCCATCCTCCCCCCCCCAGCTTTGTGATACAGGAGTTCTGAGAAGGCCTACGTGATTTATGCCTTGGTGATCTCCCCTAATAGCAGGTCCTGCCTTGTCTCTTTGAGACAGGGGAGGTGCACCCCGTCAAAGAAGGTGTCCAGACGAGTAGGGTCCGCCTCCACCTCTGGGGTATACGGGGCCTGGTTGAAAGCCACAAATTCATTCACAATGTCCTGCAGGCGGCTGAGGATAGAGCCTTCTGTGGACCTGATGGCTGGGATGACCAGTGCCACTTCCTGTTGGTGCAGCTAGGCGCCAAGAGCTTCACCGCTTTCTCACCCTGCTCATAGTGGCGACCTTTCAACCATTGTAGGGCATACTCAGCAATGGAGGTGTAGAGTGCATTAAGGTCCAAATGGGCCTTCTCTAGATGGTGCCAGTGGAGGACCGAGGGTTTGTCAGTAAAGAGGTAAGTGAGAGACACAATGTCATCCTCATGGGCCTTCTGCTGTGCCACCCTCTAGGCATTGGCGAGGGCAGCATCTCTCAACAACTGGCCC
The DNA here is from genome assembly GCA_963921515.1 of Calotriton arnoldi. Classification (NCBI taxonomy): domain Eukaryota; kingdom Metazoa; phylum Chordata; class Amphibia; order Caudata; family Salamandridae; genus Calotriton; species Calotriton arnoldi. The sequence continues at coordinate 3,449,015 of CAWUFW010000263.1, forward strand.
CTGAAGGTCGCTTTTGTGGCAGTCCACAAGGTATGCAGGGAGGCGACAGATCTCTTGTTGTGCTCCAAGTAGGAGGAAACAAGAGACCGCCGTTGAGGCTACCCAGGGGGAACTATAGTGTGAGACATTGAGGCGCCATGGTTTGCGCCCTGGAAGGATAGCCCTAGATCTAGGGAAAGGAGGATGGGGAGTGATCTGAGAGTGTGCTCTCGAGGCTCCAACTCTCCTGCAAGAGGGCCACCACTGGTTGGGAAACCAGGGAGTAGTCCAAATGGGATTGGATGCCATGCAGAGGTGACAAAAAGGTGAACTCTTGTTCCGCAGGGTGTGAGGTACGCCAAAGGTCCACAAGACCATGATCCACAACGATGTCCCCCAAAAGAACCTGGTCCGTGTTATTTCCCACATTGAATCGGCCGGTGCGGTCTAGGACCGCACACCGAACCAGGTTCAGTCTCCCCCTACGAGCTAGTGGGTGGCCCCTGTTTCCTTAAGGAGGCAGTTGTGCTGGATGAAAAACTGCCATTTGGGCCCCTGTTGGCGTGTACACAGACCCTACGCAAAGTATCCCCTCGCCAAGATGAAGCTTGATGAAAGTATAATGGCTGTCAAGGTCGGTTCAACACTTTGAGCACGTTTAGGGGAAAGGATTTACCAAGGAGGATGGGCACGCTGCATTTTCCGAGGTTCACTGGCCCGGGGTGGAGGAGGGGGGCAGTTGCAGTGGATCATCCTCCCCACCCATCCTCCCCACCCAGTCACAATGCAATTTCTCTGAGTCCTCGTGGGAGAGGTGTCTCCTGAAGGAGGGCCACATTGACTCGCTTAGACTGGAGGCACGCCAGTACTTTCTTGCACTTAATAAAATGTGTGAGGTCATTGACATTGTAGGGGTTGCATGCAAGAGTTGGGGGGGATGAGGAGCACTGGCAGCGATCGGGGAGCAGCGGTGCTATGATGTGATGGAGGCAGGAGGTTGGGGAGAGAAGTGAGGGGTGAGGGGCACAGGGTAACAGGAAGGGGAAAAGAGGGCACAAGAGAAAGGAAGAATAAAGTGAGGCGGGGAGTGAAAGGTAGAGAAAGAGATAAAGAGGCCCCTGGGTAGATGATACAATAGAGTGGCCCTGGATACAGGTAGGTGACTCAGAGGGCGGGAAAGGAGAGGGACATGAGAAGAATGGAAGAACATAGGCTGAGCAGGGTGGGTAACAAGCTACACCCCACTCCAATAACAGGCAACAAACAACAATGCATGGGGAACAGTATCATAGATAAGAAACAGCAAAACAGCAGCGCAAATGACAGACATTCTGGCATTATTATAATACTCAGCCGTCCATCTGGAGGGCACTGAATATACAAACAGGCAGGACTCAGAGAAGGCAAGCAGCAGCTGAAGCAGAGGGGGTGCGTCAGTCCTCGGGCTAACTGGGTTTCAATGGGGAGCGAGACTTATCGCCCCTGTTCACACCACCTTGTCTGTGCCACTCTGGGATCTGACTGAGAGGTTCTGCAACCAGTCCTGATGGCGCCTCCTTCGGGGCCCCGGTCCTTGCTCACTGAGAGGAGGTCTTCCGTCAAGCAGAGCACGGCTGATGCCTCCAAATTTGCCATGTCCATCGTTTGGTACATAAGGCCCTCCAGAAATGACTGTAATTTCCCAGGGTCATGGAGGTCCCTAGACCTGCCCCCTTCATGATCCACATGCATGCAGGCTGAAAGAGGTTGATTTCGATTTCTATATTTCAGCAAGTGGGGCCATAGGGCTAGGAAGGACTTCCTCTTGTCATTGGTTTCCTGGGAAAAATCTGCAGCGATGCAGATCTCATGGCCCTCGAAGTTATACGGACAGTGGGCCGCAGTCAGGAGTAGTTGAACTTGCTAATGGAGAAGTAAGCAGGCAATGATGGGGTATGCCTGCCCGATATCGCTGAGCAGGGTGGACCCAGGCGATGGGTTTTTTGAAGCTCCAGAGGAGGGGAGAAAGTCAGCCCAGTGAGGGTAGGGGGGAGGTCTTTGAGGAAGCCTCGGACACCGGCACCCTCCGCGCGTTCCAGGAATATGAAAAAAACGACATTGTTCCTGTGGCTCTGGTCCTCTAGGTCAGTGAGTTTGTTGCACAGGTGCCATAGCTCAAAATCCTAGTCCAGAAGGCAGTTGAGTTGCTCCTCCACTGCCGAAAGGCGACGCTCTACCCCCTCCATCCTCTCGTCGAAACCTGCAATGTTGGTCCAGATTGACTTTGAATTTACATTGAGGTCAGACATCTTGGCATGGATGCCTTCCAGTTGGAGGCCACCACGGTGATTTCTTGGAGGATGCGGTCCATCAAAGGATCCAGAGGAGGGCATGGTGAAGCAGCAGTGACCGTGGCAGTGAGCATCACACGGGGTGCAGCCGTGGAGCGGGCCTGTGAAAAAACCTCTGTGAAGAGCAACTGGCGGGTCGACTTGCCGGAGGTCATCACTGGATCAGTGAATGAGAGGAGGGCACTCAGTCCACCAGCAGGACTGACAGGGGCCTCAGTTGTCAGGCAGGCAGCCCACCCTGTAGCAAGGGAGAGCAGGAGTCAGCTGTGACCGGAGATCCTGCAACACAGAATGCCCCAAGTCCAGGAGAGGTCTCCGCCACTCGGGCGGTGAGCACCAGCCCTGTGTCATCACTGGCCATGGTCACAGGGGCCCAGGGCTTTAGAGGGTACCGCCATCCCATCCGGATCCGCACCAGGTGGATTGGCTGTGCGCCTGGGCCTTTGAGGTAGCCCAAGTTCCAGGCCCATTAAGTGGGGGTCGATGGGTCTCTGTGGGCAGGGCTCGGGGCACAAGCAGGACAAGCGAGACCAGGGAGAAGCCGGGAGCAGCTGGGAAGTCCAGAGGATCTGAAGAGGCCCCAAGAACACCCTAGGAGAAGGGGGGTCCAGCTCTGTCTTGGGGGGAGAATATGAAGTGGGAGGGACGTCAATGGGTCTGTCCAAAGTGCCTGGTGTGGGAAGGCTGTGCTGAGGCAACAAAAACCACCAGTCAAAAGATCTGGGTTGAATCCATCATTCTTTTGTTCACTATGCCATCCCAGTTTGGACCCATCCATATGCAAATCAGTCTTGACCCTGCTCCTCATGCGAACAGTCCAGCTCGCACTGCCAAGTCGGGTCCTCCCTGGACCAGAAGCAAGTATCCTGGGACCATTTTTGATGTATCACCCCTCAGCAGCCAGGCTAGCTTGAATCCAGTGGCACAGCGAGCAAGGGACCCACGTCTGGGCATACCCATTCCACTTGTGGTGAAAAGTGCTGTTGCAACAAATGATGGATGGAATGTTGAATAAATCAAACATTCACCTCTAGTCAAGAGATATGGGTTAAATCCATCATTCTTTTGCTCACTACACCACCCCAGTGGCTCAGATCCAGGTCCAAGCAGGTCCCTCCAACAGTCTCGCCCACGCAGCAGGCCACCACCGCCCATCCCCTACAAACATCAAAGGAGTGGGGCTCCTCTCCACTGCCGGCTTGAGGTGTTGCCAGAAGGGCATACATTGTAATGAGTGGCCCTGGTGCTGCACCTTGCTCTGCCCATTAGAGGCCCCCAACCAGGCTGCCCCACACCCCGCAGTAGGGTGAAAGATAAGAGATGAGTGGGGGAGTCAGACAAGCACAGTCCCAAGAGGCAAAGTGGAGCCAGATGAGATGAAGTGGGGAGGGCAGAACGTCAGTCTTATGCCCCAATGCAGAACAACATACCCAAAGCGGTGGGCTTGTCCTCATGCCGCATTGCAGCCCCATGGCTCTTTGCTGTACGCCTGGATCTTCCGGGGGCCGAGGCTGGCTCACTGTGGTGAGGTGCTGCTGCCCGCACAGCAGGTAGGAGGGTCCGCGATGCGACATGTATTAAAGGTGGCTCCCCAGCAAGGCGAGAGGGCTGTGGGGCGGCTGGGAGGGGCACCTGCTTGAGCTGGCCCAGCGTTGCACCACAGGTCCCTTGTCTTGGGCCCAAACTGGCCAGACTTCACGGAGAGCCAGGCAGAGGAGACGCAGACAAAGCCAGTCCCCCGAGGCAGTGTAGGGAGGACAGAGTGTACTGCTCATGCCCCGATGCATTGTGATGTAGCCACAGCGATTGGGATGATCGGATTGTGAGACGCTCCTCAGCCGCGCAGTTCACTCTGACCCAGCCACACCCCTCCTATTGCCAGGGCAGGCCCTACAGCTGAGGATGAGGGCTCCTGTGCAGCGGGAATCAGGCCAGTGATGCTGTGCATTGATGGTTTCGGGGTCCGAGGGTAGGCGAAGTAAGAGCCGGCCTCCCCAAATCCTCAGTGGCTCAGAGGACACTGGTGCATCCCCCGAGGCTCTCCGGCACCATGGAGATCTTCTCTCACGCGGCCATCTTCAATGGTGGCCAGACTCCACCCCGTCACTCATTTCTCATTTGTTTCTCAATTGCTGTCACTCTAACTCTTTTACCACTTCGTCAAGGTTTCGGAAAGGAAGAGAGGCATGGAGCAGACAAGAGTGCCTTAGAGGGGGGGCAACAGGCAATTAGTATCTTCACCTGGGGCCACAATCTGAAGTATACAGTTTATAAAAATGTTGCATAGTTTTGAAGATATTAAGAAAATAAGAAAGGATGATTGGAAGAAGACTGATTGAATTAAAATAATTTTAAAATACAAATAAGAGCAAGAGTGTCAACTTATGAGTCTTTGAGTGTTAGATTTTTTTATCACAACTGCATAGTCAGATTGATTCAGAATTCAATCAGTTTTGATTTCAGGCACTACTCCAAGCACCATGTTCAACCATAGACTGAAATGTAGATCAGATGGCCCTCATAGATGGTGTTAGGTGGGTGGATCAATGCTATGCTAGCCCATGTGTTTACTCTACAAAGGTGCTGATGGCAGGGGTACTGGAATTAACTGTTGAATTAGGTATTGGGCGCACCTCTTGGCAGCACAAAAAATCTGTAGATTGGTGGGCCACCACATTGTGGTCCAGTGTGCAACTGAGGTGTGTTTGTGGTCAGTAGGCAGTGAGTGGAAAGCATGCTAAATCAGACTGCCCTTAAAGAGTTGGGTGGAGAGAAGCTTGGCTGAGGCTACGGGTGGTCCCTGTTATAAAGTCTAACAATCGTCACAATTTATGCCAAAGAAGCTTAGCTGTGATTTATTTGTCTTCAGTAAAAACAAGCAGCTTGGTGTCTGAAGAATGTGTGGAAATAACGGGCACCATGACAGTGATGACAAATGGGGGAATGGCTTTCGAAGATACCAGCAAGAAGAGGCAAGTGCTTAGTGGACTACGTAGACTGGGAGAATGGCTCCTTCGTTTACCACTGAAGCGGAGAATGCTGAGTGCATCTGCGGGGATGAAAGGAGTGAACGGGGTAACCGAATAACAGTAGGTACAAGGTTTAGAAATGTGATATAGAGACAGGCGGGGGGTAAGGGGTCCATCCCCTTGTCCATGACCAAAGAGGGAGAAGACGGTACTGGCATTTTCATTCATTTTCTGTTGGTCTTTATCATGTGACCCAGGACACAAACAAGCATGGACCCAGCAGTAGGCAAGAGGACTGGGCCCACAGGCCGGGTGGAAAACAGAAATCAGCTGTAGTACAAATGTTCAAACCAGACCTGACACAAATGTTCAAACCAGTCCTACTCTGCAGGAGGCCTTGACTTTAATGGGGCCACGAGGGCATGACAGAGGTCAGGGAGCCCATCTAGCTATAAAAGAAGCCCCCTAGCATGCAACATAACAAGAAAGTACCAGAGAGCCAGAGTGGCTAGTCCAGCCCTGGCTGATCCTGTCTATGACATAGAGTTTTGCCTGAGAATTTATGTACATGTGGTGAAAGTACTTCTTTACAAATGCAGTCCTTTAACAGCGGTTCCTGAGTCACATTGCCAGGTTGGCAGCTACCTGGTTAATTTGTTGGCAGACAAATGGCAAACCAAATTGACCCTTCCTCAAAACGCAAATCTTTGCTGCTACACAGTAAAGTACTTCCAGCGGTTGCTCTAACCTAAGACCTCAAAAGTAACAGTATGGTTGGCAACTCCAGCTGGTGGAACTTTGAGAAGAGTTGTGCATGAAAGAAAGGTCAGATTGAAAAGACCAACAATCACACACGCAAAAAGAGACATCCAACAGCAGTATCCAGGGTCTAAAACAGGAGGCTTCTGCCGCATGTAAAAGACACGATGCTCCATGCAGATGTCTCTGCAGAGGGAAGTTCCCTACTTGGCTCGCTCGCCCCTTTATCCACCAATTTATAGCACAAAACTGCAGGCGGGATATCGAGAAATAAGACCATATGTGACAATGGATGCGCAACTGCGGAGCAGGAAATGTTTTTGGTTTTTATAACTTGGCTGCAAATTAAGGGTCTCTGGTTAAATCAAAGCATCCGCCGCCCTCCCTCCCCGTAATAAGACAGCGGCTTCGAACACTCGGCACCCGCTGAGGCAGAGAGCTCGCGCTGGGATTCCATTACTCAAGAGCGCGGGATTTCATCTCACGCGGCTGTTATTGGATTCCATTAGGACTGGATGTCAGATGGGACATGGTAATAGAAACTGGCCCGGCTGGGTCTCTGCTGCCTCTCAGCTGCTGGAGCTAAAAAGGCTTCACAGATCTGCACTTTGAAGCCGGTGGGATAAAAACTACACAATGGCCTTTTTTGTGTGCCGGAACACAAGAGCCTTCCTTAGAAGGGAGAAGCCGCAATGAAAGGAACTGAGGTGCCCATAGGTAGATATTCTCTTTTTAACTGCATCCTCTCAATCTACACTGCTGATAAAGAAATAATGAATGCAACCCCTGCCATCCTGAGCTTGTCTGGAAGCCATTTTGAGAGGCATTCTTTTCCTTGAATACTGCACGCAGTGAGTTCATTAGTTCAGGTTGAGCCTCTTAAATGGTTTTGGCAATCACACTCTGCTAGATAGTCAAAGTTGCTGACTGGAGAGCCATATGTACCAGGCACTCGCTCAATTTCCATTGGGCTGAAAGGGCTTCAGCTGCCATCACCGTCATCTACCGCATTCCGGGCAGCACCGATTCGAGGACACACACACAGTTCTTGAGTTGCTAAGGGCTCGGATGGGCAGGGGCTGGCACCTCAAACTCAACCACATACACAGTATATCACAGGTCTTCAAAATACCATGTAAAAAGGAGACCTTGATTGTGTGTTTTCACTTCTTCCCACGCTCCCTGTGCTCCCCGCTCCGCCTGCTCATTCCACTTGTAAATGTTTGTTGCTGCTACAGTGTGAGAAGGTATTTCAGGAAAAGTGACTCTAAGCATGTCCAAGAGGATGATGCTTTATTGCAGAATCAGCTGATAATTTATTTGCTCCGCCCTAAATCCCTGATTGATGCCATGATATTCATAGCTTAAATTGCCTCTGAATCCTGCCTGCCATCCATCACTGACATGGTGAGTTACCTAGAATGGCTGAGGATAGATCATCCTGCGCTCGCACAGCTCAATATGTACTCACACGGGTTCACTGCTTACTCTGCACTCACACAGGGACTCAGCTAATACCTCAAACAGCTCACCCTTTGCTCTCACCACTCACCCGGCTGAGCTTTCATTCACATGGGCACACCTTTCAGCTTCCACTCTCAAGACTCACCCTGCACTCACACCACTCACCGTTATCTAGTACTTGCAAAAGCACACCTCTCACCCTGCACACACTAAATTTCACAACACTCATGAACATACACATATGCATACAAAGGTACTCGTAAAATATTTGCTCTTTCCCTAGTACTAGATGCCTATTCAGTTCAATCCACAAGCAGAGGGCCGGTGCAAGAAGGAAGAGTGAACTGAGAATGTGGGATGATGCTGAAAGGGAAATTGAGCTGAGGCTTTGAGGGCTGGTGCAGGAAGCGGGGCTAGGTCTGAGGATATGGGTATGAACAATGAAGAGAATGGTGATTAGGCGCAGGAGGTGAAAACAAGCAAAGGCTGCCGGAGGTGAGAGCGTATTTGATGGGAAACGGGATTCGAATGATGCTGTGGTCTAATGCGGGAATCGAGTGTGGACTGTATGTGAAGGGTGCAGTTAGGGAAGTGGGCACTAGCTCCACATTGGCCTATATAATGGCCAAAGAGGTGGAAGTGGGAGTCCCCGTTCGCCATCTGCTGTTTTCAGTGCCATGATGCCGAACAGCATCTTGAGCCTGTTGGTTGCATGGTGATAGCACGCTGTGGGGCTCATACCTTAGGGGACAGGCTGAGGCTGTGGGGGCTGGCGCAGGACTTGATCTTGCCAGGGATAGCGTAATTGGACAGAGGGAACTGAGGCTGTGGATTGGAACTGGAGGGAGGATTGGCATGAGTCTATTGGGGCAGTGAACAACAGGCTAAAAGTGCAGCAACCTGCATACAGCATGGACTGCCAGGATGGGTGAGCATATCGAACCACCTTTTCAGCATGACGCAAATGTAAATGTAAAATAAAATAAACAAAACAGGCTCAGACGCCACTGCGTCATCATGTTGGATGCCATGGGCATTTAGGATGAGGGAAGCACCCTTCTCAGGAACCTCCATTCGCCAGTAGGATTAGCCTAATCATCAAAACATGGTCCACGCTATAATTAATGGGCAAGGGGAGATCATCAGACTTTTATCGATCATAATGTTGCCGGCTCATAGAGCAATACCCCTAGCCAACATTTTTACAGCATGGTGAAGGGATCCTCCCCTTGCACACTGCCACCTCATTGCATTTTAAAGGGGAAGCTATTTAAGCTATTTTGGTTGAGGGAATACCCCTCAAGAGCCAATAGAAGTGTAGCAAGCACTCTTTCTCAGTGGCGGCAAGCAACGTCTGCCCATACAAATGCTGTACTCAAGGTAACCAACATGCCGGCATAGGCAAAGCCCCTCTATCAGATGTGCTTCTTGACCAGTGCTATAATGGAACAGTACTGTCAGGTACTGAGTTCCTGCACTTATTTGAGAGGGAGAGTACCTGCACTCCTTGGCAGAGGTGCAATACTTTTGATTGGAGTACAAGTCTTTCTCAGACGCAAGTAAGTACTCTGGTATAGGGTACCAGCACTTCTATTTTTCCATTTCAAGCACTGGTCTTAGCACGCTTTTTTGTTCAACACTTAAGGTCAGTGACAGCTCCACTGTCAGGTCAGACTTAAAACGTAAATTTCTAAATTGCACAAAATCTGAAACAGATCCATTAAGGTGATCTTAAAATGCACCATAGCACTATGCAGTATATTACCTCTTCTAGAGAACAGATGGAGTTATGTTGTGTTGTGGAGTATTGATGACTATCCAGAAGCAACTGTTTTTATTGCACTAATAGTTAAATTCAAAATGACCTTATTTCCATTCTTTTTTTAATGTGGTTATTGCAATAATCTTTAACAATTCGTATCTGTGCCATTATGCCCTTGACTCCCATTACAAACATAGTATTAATGATAGTGACTGGAGCACACAGTGTATAGTTGGCCTTTCTGAATATTTATACTTTTTAGCAAACAGCATGTTCAGGCAAAATTATGGTTTTACAAAATGAATATGGCTTTTCTTATGGTCTGCTCACACCGTATATGCTTAGTTGACTCCTGTGAAGGTGATGTTGTGTGGATACTAACCAATGCATTTCTTGTGTGTGAATTTATAATCATTGGACTAAATATACATTTTTTCTAATCATTGCCTTGGTCAATACATCGCACACATGCAGAACTAGCATGTGCTCACCCTTGAAGAGGTGCGCAGCATAGATTTTTTATTTTCTTCTGAAGAACGACACCAGGGGATGTAGTGAGGAAAGCTGACTCGAGCCAGGGCAGTTAATGAGCCATGAGACCTGAATCCTGCATTGTTTTAGGGAGACCTGTCCTATGCTCTGGAAAGCTGACCTGCTTCCTGAAGGAATGACCTGTGGCCGGGAGAGCTGGCATTGCTTAAGAGACCAGAACATGAGACAGGAGATGTGAACAGGAAGAGCTGATGAGAGCCTTTCAGGCTTGACGAGGGGCCTCGAGATCACAAACAACAGCTCCATTAGAAGAGGTCAGAGAGAAAAGTTTGGCCAGCCACTATACCTAAAGTGATAGCCCTTTAGGACACCCTGATGACTTAAAAGCGCAGCAGACTGAACCTTGCTGTTTGACTGGAAAACGTTTCACTCCCCGTACAGTTTTAGACCCCCTGCTTCCCTCCCTACTGCTCATCCACAAACCAAACAGTACACTTCACCAGATAATAAAACATGAAAAGAACTGCATTTACTCACCTTTGAACTCCTGACCACAAAAACTATCGATGTTGCAAAATCTTGTAGGCCACTAAATCACAGGCTGAACCGTACCCATCTCATATATTCAAGAAGATTTTCACAAACAGCTAATTCAGACAATAATTTGAGGATTTTATAGGAAGACTAAGGGGAGTTTGGGGGGCAGCCAAACCCAGTGAGGTCTGCCCCCGGGCAGATTGGGAGGGGGTGGGGCGAGCCGAATAGCGGCCATTTTGTGGGTTTGGGCTACATTGGGAATAGCCCAATTGTAGCCCAATTTTGTAAGGTAGCCCAAAGGGTTTAAGGGCTGGTTTCGCGCTCTCCCAGCCACCATTTTAGGTTTGGTGACCTGGTGGCTGGGAGCGCTGTAGGCTTTAGCGTGTTCCCTCCCTCCCACCCTCTTTTTCTGGAGTTTTTTGGGTGTTTTCTTTTGGGGACAGGGTTCTTTTCCATAGGACGGTTATTGGAACAGGTACATAGGGGTTTTGGCTAAGTTGTATATTCGTCACTTGGAACAGGTGCTGGCGGGGTTGTAAAAGTTGGCCAAGATTGGCTGAAGTTTTTAGTTAAGTGTTGGTAGTTTGTGAGCAGGGAAAGGGTAAGCAGGTAGGCTAAGTTTAGACTAGATGTTTGTTAGTTACAGTTGCACAAAGGCAGGTAGGTGTTTGGGTCATTGGAGGGCAGGATTTGTAAATGCAATATTGTGTAATATTGTGTAATTTGGTTGTTATGTAATGTTATTTTGTATTCAGCAGGGTGGGGGATTTGATGTGGGGATCGTAGGGGTGGGGGGGAGCGGGGGGGCAGGTAATTTATGTATAGTGAGGTTTTAGTTTTGTAAGGCAGTTGCCAGTGTTGATAAATTGTGATATGCACCTGTTTCAATAAAGCGGCCTTTTACACACACAAAACATTGGTCTCGGTTTGGCTTGCCCCCCTCCCTCCCAAAGACTATCGTTATGCATAACTCTTAATTCCTCCACAGTGTTTCAGAGTACAAAAAATGTAACGTATCATAACTAGAATGTTCCTTCCCCTTCTTCACGCCTCTACCTCATAACACTCTTACTCCTGTGAAGCTGCTTCTCGACAGTGTGTATATGGGGTGGTTTAATAAGTATATGGGGTTTTGTGTGATGCAAAAAATTTTATAACTTTATTCTGGGTTTGATTTATAATGACTAGACGGCATATCTACCCATTTTTTGATTAACTATTTGATTATTCACCATATCACTGTTTCTTTTTGGGAGGTTTCAAAGTCATGGTATTATATAAAGGGATATTGCAATCTTACTGGGCCAGCAGTGCATACAGTGGCTGGTAAGAGGTAAACAAGAGGGCAGCACAAGGGTGATGCACCAGGGTCCATGTTCCACATTGGCAAATTCTATAGGCCGTGGTTATTGTGACGAGGTACCTGCACTAGAGTAACATGGCAGGCCATTCTTTTGTTAATGGTAAGTCTAAAGGGACAGATGCGTTGGTTTGCTTGGAGTGCTGAAGGGTTAGAAGTTGTGAAGGACTCGAGGTGCAAGGTATTACATGATGTGGATGTTGATACGCTTTTATTTCTGTTTGAGGAATAGCTGGGGATTTAGTACTTGAGTAGAAACTGGTCTACTTGGTAGTTGGCGACCTTATTGTCCTTAGTTCCATTCAAAATAGTGGACGTTAATTGCACACATTACAATCTTGAACGAGTGTTGTGCCAAGTGGTCCACAGAACCAAAATGAGGAGTGAAACAGATTCTCTGCATCGCGAAGGGAGTGTAAGTTGTGTATGGTACAGTGTATACAAGAGTACGAGAAGAGAATGGAGGAGTGCAGACTTGCAGTAAAGTGCAGTTATTAATGTATTATGTGAACCCTCTCAGGTTGGATTCTTAAGCAGTGGTGGCAAGGTGGGTTGGGTCAGTCATGGAAGGAGCAGTGAACGTCTCCAGGCCTGAAGCGCATTCTGTCAAGGATGTGATGTCAATGAAAGTAGTTTTGGGAGGAAGAAGTTTGGATGCCACCTGAGGACTGCTGATTTGTCAAATGTTGGAGCATTTGCAACATTGTATTTGCATCAATTTGAGACTCTTGTAGATTGGCTGTTCAGGTGCTTTGAAAATGAATAAAGATAGTCTCCGTTCTTGCAATAAAATGACTTCTCTCCAAGAGTTTTTGTTAGGAGAATCTAGATGTTATTAAAGCCTGAGGTCTATAATTATCCCTCCTTCCCTGCCCACTCTTGACAGCTAAGATAGATTTAAAAGGAGAAAAGAAAATTATAAGGAAATGATGGTTTGGTAGTATCCGTTTATGATATAATATTTTATTAGTACACAGAAGAACAGTAGAAGAATGGAAAGATTGACAGGAGGGAAAAACATGACATGGATCATCGTGGAGCAGTTACAGAGGAAAAATGTTAGATGTAGGGGTTAAGAAGGCAAAGAAGCATTCTAATTCTAACGTTACATTTGTTTGTACTTTGAAGTGCTGTGAGGAGGTGCAATAAAAGGGTTATGCATAATGCCAGCCAGAATCAAGATTCTCCTACTGATAAATCTTAGAAAACCATCATTCTGTCTGACACATATGTCATGCACTAAGAGGCAGGCACTAAAACAATGATTACTATTAGTTATTGAGCGTGGGTACAGCAACATAAGTATCATGTCACTAAAGATCAGGACCAAGGATAAAAAAAACAGCATGATTAGCAGAAGAAGTGGGTTTTTGTAGCACATCTAAAGTAAATATAAGATAACATGTTTATGCTGTGCAGAGGGTGGTTGTTTGACTTTTGAGGGCCAAGAAAAGACACTAGATCTAGAGTGTTTAATATGTGGGAAAACGAACATCAGTTGTGAGTTGAAACAGACTTCTTAAGTGATGTGGTGAAAAAAACACAAAGTAAAAGTAATGATTTTTTGCCCTGCAAAAAACTATGCATAAGACAGAGGGACTGATGTGCAGTTTGGCAAATGGGTTATTTTGTCACAAACGGGACCGATATCCCTTTCGTCTGATTACAAATGCGTTATCTCCAATGGAAATAAAGTGGACGGGGTATCTGTCACATTTGTGATGGAGTAATCCATCTGCCAAACACAGGCCTAGATAGATTTAAATAAGACTGTTTGCTTCCCCAAGAACCAGTGTAACTGACTGCCAGCATGGGTAAAAGAATCACGTCTTTTTACAGACTAGCCGTACTGCAAAAGTTTGGATTCGCTGAAGCTTTCTTCATGAAGAATCAAAGAGACTTCGGTAGAGGATATTACAATATAGCCTTATAGCCCGCCGTAGCGGGCTATACCGGCTATTAAAGGCCCGCTCCCGCGTTAAAGGCCCGTGCCGAAGCCGAGGGACTTTAACAAGGGAGCGGGACTTTAATAGCCGGTATAGCCCTGCTACGAAGGGCTATAAGGCTATTAGAACATTCTGCCACTAGAGGGCAGAATGTTCTAACAAATAAAACAAAGGCCTCTCGAAGCTCCAGGGGATTTAAATCCCCTCGAGCTCCGAGAGGCCTTTGTAAAACATTGGAATGTTGCTCTGCGGGCCTTTACCGGCCCGTAGAAGCAGGGAGCACTTCATTGACTTCAATGGAGCTCCCAACATTCCAATGTTCTAATAATCAGTAGTTGAAAGGATGTAAGCAGTAACCCTCTTTTGGAGGCAGGAATAAAATAACCTTTCTTAACAATCTTAAATAAAAAAAAATTAAAAGTAGATGGATTAGACTGCACTTTTCTGAGCCTGAAAGGATACTCCTAACAATTTGTACTTTGGCTGCCAGAGTGGAGACATGACTCATCGAAACAGGCCAAAAAGAATGATTCCATTTATCAGTATTGTTGCTAACTAGACAGATTACAGACTTATTGGCATTTAATTTAAGAAAATTAGATGGCCCCGTGCCCATAAAAGTGCTTCCACATCTGTCCATGACTTTCAGACTTTTTCCCCGCCCGCTAACTTGCAAGGACAACTAAGACTTGCCAAAATTGATGCTGCTGTTGATTGCCATTAATTAGGACTCCAACTAGTAGGTGTGCAATGGACAATCAGCCATACCAAGACACATAGGCCTTGATTATGAGTGGACCGGTAAATTCTGACCCATGCCTAAACCCTTGTTTACACACAGATTGGAAATAAGAGTTTTGCTGTATTTAACGCATGTGATAATTTGCGTTTAATACCTCAGCTGTCAGTACATTTTGGCAGGTTAAACCTGCTGAAATGTAACAGGGGAAATTGTACAGTGTTTACCGTACCATCTGAACTTTGGTGTGTTAAATACCAGGAGCCGCATGCGCAAGGAATGAATTTTAAAAACAAATTTCGACTTGCAAACCATGTTAGAATTCCACATTAGAATGCATTTAAACTGCTGTAGAAGTGTTTTCACATAGAAAATAACAAGTAGGAAAACTGTGCTTGCTTTAAATGTGTAAATGAATCACTTTAGAATGCATTTCAGTTTTGATAAAAGAATGTTTTCACATAGAAAATAACACACAAGGAAAATGTGCCTGCTTAAATGTAGATGGAAATAACATGAGGAATTGTCTTTTAACTAGACTAGCATTCTTAAATGTGCCCCTTTATTTAGGCCCAAGTCTTTTCTTTCAACTCTTTCTCACAGCGAAGTAGACGTTTATTTATGACATTTTGCCTTGCACCAGCATCTTGCTAAAGAATGTGCTGGATTGAAGATTAGATTTCCATATTAGATCATTTCATATAACAATGAACCTTGCTGTGAATTAATAATGAATAGACCATTTGAATGAACAATAATTTAGATATGCTTCATGTATGCTTAA
The DNA here is from genome assembly GCA_963921515.1 of Calotriton arnoldi. Classification (NCBI taxonomy): domain Eukaryota; kingdom Metazoa; phylum Chordata; class Amphibia; order Caudata; family Salamandridae; genus Calotriton; species Calotriton arnoldi. The sequence goes on from CAWUFW010000263.1 coordinate 3,464,136, forward strand.
CTAGAACATAATTGATATATTTGTTTCAGCTCATCTGACTAGCTTTTGAATTCACTAAAGACGTTGAACGCAGCTTTTAGCTTAGGTCAAGAAAGTTCTCATGAGAACTTTCATCCATGTTGCTAACACCTGAAACAGTGTTTTACTATGTACCACCATGAATGTTTACAGTGGAAATCAGGAGAAGAAGCAACAGATGTTGATGACACCATCGGATGAGCGATTTCCATTAGATAGGGGGAATTGGACACCTACTAAGTTTTGTTACACTATCATGTGATTTTCTATTAATGAGTGTTTCTAGTGAGTTAGAGATTCCCCATTACCCTTTATGACTCTGCTGCAGGAGAGTCACTCTAATGCACCCTTGCCCTTTGTTACCAACAGCTATTGATAATAGTTACTTTATTTTGCCTTACTCTGATTTTCTCTGATCAATGCTACTGCAACGATCATTCCTCTATCACTGATATTCTAGTGCTTGCTTCTGCAGCTGTGGGGAACTTGGCTGAGTTTCCGGAATGACTATTTATGGCAAGTTCTACTCTTTAACTAGTGCTCCAAAATCTTGCTCTTTTCTGAAAAGGAAACTCTTCATCGGTTACTTAGCGTAGGGTAGGTTAGGCTCTTTAGCTAGATAGTGACGATTTCCTTTATGGAACACACTGTATTAACTTATGCTGTCACTAATCAACCTTTTACTCAATATTTTTGAAAACTGGACTAATCTGAATAAAGATGACAAAACCATACTAATCCTTTAAGATAAATAAAGGTTTGAAAACGTATTCAACCTCTCATAATTGACGGAATATTAAGGATCTGGCAGTTGATGATACATGCATGACTTGTGTTGTGTTCCAGCTTCATTCATACCATAGTGGCAAAGGTCCATCTGACCTGTCAAGCGCCATCAGGATTTCCAAAGGTCGTTATTTGTAAGTCAGGGTATTTAGTCTTAAATACCGTTTGGCAAATCCTTTAGACTCTAACACACGTTATTCCCCACAAACTTGTGATAGGTGTTATTTATCACATACAATAAATAACGTACCTGTGGTATCCTTATGTATCATGTGCAGTAAATGACACCTTAACTTTTACTTAGACTCTCCAGGCAGTCATGGACAAACAGACAGGGCTAAGCCTTGCACACACAGCTTTAATAATATATCAAAATATAAAGTTATATATAAAATCATAAATGAGAATTGAAATAGAAAGTCCATGAAACATGAATACATTGGTAATGTAACTCTACATGGTAATAAAACTTGGGTCACTGGATATGTACACCATATACTACTGAAGATCATTAAATAATCATGATTGTCGGCACAATTCTGAAGCCAAGAATACATTCTCACAACAACCCAGTTACAGAAACACTGGAGAGTTTAAACTATAACCACAGACATATGATCATTAACTGATTAGGGCCATCACACTGTATAATGGAGGATCAAAGTCATTACAACAAAACTGAGATACTTTGTAGCAAGTAAGGTACCTTTACTATTCGTTGCCTTAGTGTTTGTGAATACCGGAAAACATGCTATAGAAAAGGCAAATGTAACAACACATGGGTTTACAGGTTACCTACTAAAATGTGAAGGAAGGAGTTGTGTCTTGCAGCTTGTGTTTACTGGTTACATGGAGGAAACCAACCTCCTGATTTAGTTTTAATGGTACTGGTCTGCTAAGATGGAAATGACTTGCTACCTGTGGCCCTAGTGGCTCCAGGCTAGCAGCTCCTCCTCCCTTGGAGGATATGGAGAGGGAATCAACTCAGTAATGTGAGCTGCAGAGCACAGTCTGACGCTGAGCAAAGAGTGAAAACCCACAGTTACACAGGTATTTCTTCATACAATGCGGATGTCTGTAGACCCGGCTGGATGGTTAGCCAAATGGGTGCTGGATTAAATGAGGAGGCAAACATAATAAACGTTGTTGCAGAGAGAAAGTGTTTGTGCTTAGAAGGCAGGATGCCGCTCAGCCCACCTGCACTTGTAATGGTCATGGCTTGTTACAGATCCTTTCTGGTCTCTGAAATTGAAAGGCTGACTGATGTCTTACATGGAGACAAGGTCAGCAGGAGCAACATGTTAGGCAAACTGAGCATCTTCAAGGCTTTCAGGCTTGTTCCTAGCCAGAAAGAAATGGGCAGCATTCAGCTTCACGATCTGCAAGGCATGATAACAGAAGCAGCATCCATAGCCATGACAGCAGAACCAGCACTCATAGCCACAGCAGAAGAAGCAGCGTCCATAGCCACATGAGCAGAAGCATTTCATAGCCACAACAGTAGAAGCAGCGTTCATAGCCACAACAGTAGAAGCAGCGTTCATAGCCACATCAGCAGAAGCAGCGTCCAACTGCAACAGCAGAACAGCGTTCGCACAGGTCCAAGTCCAAAAAGTACTGAGGAACCTGCAGAGAAGTTCTAGCTTATATGTACAAGTTCAAGCAGTTGGGAAGCAGCACTCGGCCAATCGGTCACTGAAGCTTTACAATTTGAACGTCTATATCCAACAAGGCCGGTGTGTTTTCCCTACTCAGAGAACTCGCTGGGAAAACCATGACCAGGTGCCCCTTTTCAGAGGATTGATCTCTTGGATAACATCATGTATTCTCTCCAGGGAGCCCCGGGAACAAAGAGCTTGCAGAGCAAGTGCACATGGGGATAGAATTGTTCTCTTTGGGCAGCAGTCGCCTTCCATCTTGCAACTTCATTTGTTCAAAAATATTTGTTGCAAAACTCTACATGGCATGTGTACCAGTAGTGTTGGTTAGTATTTACTGTGTGTACACATTTCACGGAGAGCATCAGTGACCACAAAATACTACTCAGAGTCTCTTGCTCAAGGAACAAGTGCTGTACTTGGCCACAGATCTGCATGATTATAGTATCCCTGATTTTCCTGCATGCATCCACTGCTTACCACCATAGTCACAACAATAACATTTATAAAAATTACTGAACATCACCTTAATGAGAATTTGAGTCAAAACTTAAAGTGGATCCAATTCAGTGAGCTCATAGCAGTGTGTGGTTCCAGTGCTCCAGGGTCATCATCAATCGTTCTCAAATGGAATGCAAATCAAGTGATTCTTGCCGATTAAGCTTCATACGAAAAAACACCTTTTGTGGCAGGTCATTAGGGCCTTAACCAGGGTATATAGTTGCATGTATATTAATTTGATTTGGAACAAAAGAAGCATCTATGCAGTCCTCTGGCTGCTTCTTCTTTGTCATTAAAAAAGAAAAATTAGGCATACTGGAGGGAACATCTTAGCTGAGTGAGCTCTCGGAAGGATTGACCGTAGTTTGTTGAAACGGTATAGTACACAAAAAGCAATGGATGGAATGCTTGAAAATATCTCAGCCACTGGTAATCACTCGGGCCGCATCCCAGTCCATCGTTATTTTACACACCATGCCACTTCAGTTTGGATTCAGCAATATGCAAATTAGTCTTGACCCTGCTCCAATGGGAACAGCACAAATCATTTTGCCAAGTCAGTTTGTCCCTGACACGCACAACTTAGGACCAGTTTGCACTTGTTATGGGCTCATCAGCCGAATATAGCTTGGTTCCAGTGACACAGTGTGCACGGGACCCATGTCTGGGTATACCCTTCCCACTTAGGGTGGCACACTAAAGTATACAAAAAGTGATGAATGGAAATCTTGAATTAATCTCAGCCATTGGCAATCATTCTGGGCCGGAACCCAGTGCATTATTATTTTTTATACCATTCAGCCTCAGTTTGTTGAAAGGCAATTTGCCACGATCCCTCGGCAGCCATTAGCTGTGGAGGTTTTACTGCACCCAATTTTCCAATCCATTGTGAGGCCTGACAAAGCTGTTCCCTGTCAGCCTTATTGTTTCTTCTGGCGCTTAAACAGTCGGCCGTAGCCATGAGATGAGATGAAAAGATCTCAGGAGTGATGACAGTAGTAGGAAAACAGAAGACATTTCTTTTTGTGGATGACATACTGTTGACTCTGACCCACCCCAAGGCATAGGCATTAGTGGATATACTGATGGCTTTGATTGAGAGTTTCTCTGGCTTTTCAGGCTATCATATTAATTGGTCTAAATGTGAAGCCTTATGGATGACATGGATATGACATAGGCCTCACATGGGGGTCTACCCGTTAGATAGAAACTGCACAGCTTACATTACCTGGTAGTTATGTTAATCGAGGGGCAGTTAACATGGTACAGAACAATATCTCTCCACTACTACAAAAGACACACATGGAATTTAAAAGGCGGATCATTCCAACCTCTCACTATAGGGGACAGCACAAGTGGTAAAAATGACAGTGGCGCCCAGGTTCAATTATGTTTTAGGAATGATACCATCAACGATCCCTTCGACCACATTCAGAGAAATAGATAATAGCATTCAGAAGTTAATTTGCGAAGGGGAGTGACTGAGATTGAGAAAATGCACACCACTACACAAAATGGGAAGACTGCCATTACCCATTATGGAATACTACTGGGTAGCTGTTGGAAAACGAGGCAGCATCTGTGAGGCCTGCACAAATAACATGACTACATTTGTCCTTCACTGGGAACCAAACAAACACCCAATTGTAGCTCCTGACTCTCAGAGGGTAGCGTTGCAGAGCAGTCTGAGGCTCTACTCAAGGGAGGTGGTGTGGGCTAGTACTCGCCATTTACAGGTGCGCAGAAATATCACTCAATAATTGATTGTCCAGTCTGTACTTTGCTTTATAAAAGTAAGAGTACATTTATTAAACACACACACTACTCAATACTATGCACCAATTTACAAATATACATAAGCTGTTGGAATTACTTTGTGACATTGCGTAACATCTCCACCCCTCCCAAAGGGGGGTGGGGTCTAGTACCACCACTCCCATGTATGCACATCATCTTGCCCCCTAATGCAGTGTGTTGAGCATAACCTGGAGCGAGGGCCCTGCGCACTGGCACCATCCCAGTGGCGACCCACCCCATTACCTCAACACGCATTAAAAATAGGTTCACCTGCCCTAGTGACACATAACCCTGACTGAGCATCTTATATTGATCATACAGTATGCACCCCTACATATTCAGGGCTAACAGTCTGGGTTGTTCCTCACTTAAGCGCAGCAGCAAAAATACATGTTTACGCACACTTTAGAATGACAGTACTCAGCACATTTATTGGACATTAGAATGCGTTGCAATTACAGCCCCTAAAGGCATCACAGATGAAATCACAGGATTACGCATATACAGCCAGACACCTTAGCAGGAATGTCTGGCAACATAACCCCACTTGGCTTATGACATCACCTTACACAGGTATTTCACATTACATATGTGACCTTCAGTCCCTCTAAAAAGGAATAACCGTTAGTAAATGCAGTTCTGGTGCAATTACACCTCTTCACCTACAGGGGATGCCCTTCTCCAGACATCCCCAACTCAGCCCTTCACTCCATGAAGCACTTCGCCATACACCCTGTTAGACCTGGCACCATTGGCGTGGGTCTCCCTTCCATTTTTTGCTGTTTCCTCTTATGTTTTTGCTGGTTTTAGATGCTTTTGGGCACTGTGCCACAGCTGTTCAGTGCCACAGTGCAAGTGCTCCCTATGGTAAATTGATGTATGGATTAGTGACTCCATGATTGGCTTGTTTGGCTTACTGTCAGACCCTAGTACAGTGCACTGCGTGTGCCCAGGGCTTGTAAATCAAATGCTGCTGGTGGGCTTGCAGCACTGGTTGTGCCACCCACCGGAGCAGCTTGTAAAGTGTGTCTCAGGCCTGCCATTGCAGAGCCTGTGGGCAGTCTGGTACTGCCATGTTGACTGGGCAAGTGTACCCACTTGCCAGTCCCTAAACCTTCCCTTTTATACATATTAGTCACCCCTAAGGTAGGCCCAAGGGCAGGGTGCATTGTAGGTAAAAGGTAGGACATGCCCTGGTGTGTGTGGCATGTCCTAATAGTGAATTACAGCCATTTTCGTTTTTCACTATTGCAAGGCTACCTGTTCCCCATAGTCCAGAATGGGCAGTTAGATTATTACATCTTATAATCCTAACTGACTCAGGGAACCAGGTAGAAATTTGAGTTTAGTACGCCTGAACTCAGAATGATAAAATACATCTTTTAGTGAAGTTGGTTTTAACATTCTGTGTTTGAAAATACCACTTTTAGAAAGTAGGTATTTTCTTGCCTAACTATCCAAGCCTGCCTCTGCTAGGTTGTGTATTCCTTGTCTGGAGTTTGAGTGACAGGGGCTGGGGGCTTCCAGGAGACAGGGTGGGTCAGCACAGGGCTGAATAGAGAGATCTGCATGCAGATAGGAGGGAGGAGTTGCACCTGGGACCTGAATAGGGCTGTGCCTTTCCTCCACAATGCTGGCTCCACCTCCTGTGGTGGGTCTGATGTCCCTGGCCTACACTGTGAAAGGAAAGAAGGAGTCTTGTCAACCAAGTGCTCCAGGACTGACCAGAACTGGTTTTGGACTAGGCAAAGGCCTCTCTGCCTTCAGAGAACAAAGAGAAAAGTAGTATAAATATTGGGACCCAGACCCAAGAACTTTAGATCACTTCTGGGAATCAAGACGAACCTTTGCTGAGGAGAAGAACCAGGAAGCTGAAGGAGGAGACTACCCCTGTGCTGTGTGTTTGGGGTTGGCCTGCAGTGGTTGCTTCATTACCAAAGAAAGGAGAAAAGGACTGAGTGTGCTTTCTATCAACTTGAAGAAGAATCTCCAAGGGCTTGAACTAGAGCTTGCCTCCTGTCTGAAGTCTCAGGGATACAAGACTTCACCAACCAGCTCCCTCCTGAATTCCCTTGCTGGGAATTGAAGTGCCTGCTGCTGTGCTGGGCCTTCTGAGAGACTGCGTGTCGCTGGGAGCTGGAAGCGCGACGCAACAACGAGAAGCGTGTCGCTGCTGCAGCCGCTGTCATCGCATCGCCGAGGCAGCGAGACGCCGCTGCCGCTGTCATCATCGCATCGCCGAAGCGCGGCGCATCGCCGGAGAAGTGGGACGCTGCCACAGAGGACATCGTCGCATCACCGGAGAAGCACGTCGCAGGGCCTGTCGCGGCTCCCAAGATCATCGAGTCGCCGCACGGCCGTCGGGCGTGCACGCATCGCACCAACGTTGTCGCATCGCAGCCAAGACGCCATTTTATCGCATCGCACCGGAGAAGAGTATCGCATCGAGGTGCCATCGGTCGCATCGCACTGGAGAGCAGTAAGAAACCGACGCATCAACTCCCCACACAGTAAGGAAGCGAGCATCAACTCCCCTGCGCAGCAGTAAGGAACGGACGCATCCACTCCCCTGAGTGTACGGAACCGACGGATCACCTTCCCTGCGACCCTTTTGTTTTCTTTGCGTTACGCATTCAAGGTACATTGAGAGTAAAGTGTCGCATCTACAACTTGAGAGAACTGAACTATTTTATAACCTTTTCAAGTCTATTTTTGAGTACAATATTGTGGATTTTTGTCATTTGGTCTTGTGTTAAGTCTATATAAAAATACTATTTTTATAATACAACCTGTGTGGTGTCCATCTGTAGTGTTGTCACTGTGTTACTGTATGTGTTCACAAATGCTTTACACACTGCCTCTGAGATAAGCCTGCCTGCTCGTGCCAAGCTATCAAGGGGGTGAGCAGGGGTTATTTTAGGAGTGTAGCCCCTCACCCTGACTAGACGCAAGGGTCCCTATTTGTCACAGGTACCTACCTATGCCAACTAGAGACCCCCAAATCTAACACACCCTCAGCTGTAGAACAAAAGTTCCAGCCCAGAAGGTGTAATAAAGCAGGCTGAACCCTTGAGGGGTTATCCTTATCAAATCCCTAGGAAACTTAGGGTGGGACTTAACTTCGTGCTGGGGGGAGACTGCGCTTCTCCAGCAGCTCCCCCAGCACCCCTGCACCAAGTTGGTGGTGACCCCGTCATCCTGGGGCCACCACAAGCACCAAACCGATGTTTTCCCCATGCCTTGAAAGGCATTATGGGGCGCTTCAGGCTCTTTCTCCCGCATATTATATTAGCGGCTCTCCCGCTGTGCCGGGGAGAGCCGCGATGCAGCCTGCGGCCTTCCGCCGCTTCTTCCGGCCTCGGTGGGGGGCCCGGACCCCCAGGTAAGGATATGCGGCACGGGGAGCCCACCCCCGGAAGCTCTGCTGTTTTCCGGGGCCCGGTCCCGCCCCTTGCACCTCGTCTTTTGGGGTCCCGGTCCCACCCGGGACCCCCGCCTGTCTTCATCGTTGGAGGGCAGCCTGGGGAGCCCACCCCTGGCAGCCAGCACCCACGTGTGCTGACGCAGGAGCCGGCTGGGAACTTCTGGTCTGCCCGCTCCCGCGGGCAGATGCGTCCTCGTCATCCGGTCCGGCTGGACCGCGGGGGAGTGCGGCGGCACTCCCCCGGTCTTCTCTCAGTCTTCGGGCCCGGGGATGGGGTCCCGGGCCCCGGGCATCTTCAGGGGGGGCGCGACGGCGCTCCCTTCCATCCGGTCACTTCGGGGCCCGGAGATGGGGTCCCGGCCCCTCCTCCTCATCACGGGGAGCACGACGGCGCTCCCCGGCTGCTTTGCTTCGGTGGGGGCCAGGGTGGGCTCCTGGCCCCCCCCGCGGGGGAAATCTTCACGGGGAGCGCGACGGCGCTCCCCGACTTGACTTCGGGGCCCGGGGATGGGGTCCCGGGCCCCCTTTGACCACTCTTCGCGTGGGGGGGCGTGACGGCGCTCCCCCCCCGCCCCCGTCTTCGGTGGGGCCAGGGTGGGCTCCTGGCCCCCAGCTGGGCACCTTCGCGGGGAGCGCGACGGCGCTCCCCGTCTTTACTCCTCCTTGGGGGCAGCCCCCGGGACCTGACCCACCCCGGGGGCACCTTGGAGACCGGCGGCGGAGCCCCACGCGCTTCTTCGTCGGTCCGATTAGGGGTCAAAGGTCGCCTACCTTCCGGGGGCCATATCTCAGCCCCTGGGGGTCCGATCGGCCCCATTTGCGTGTCTTCTTGCTCCTGGCGGCGGCCCCCAGCCACTGGGAGCACTCTCCTTCGCCCTGCAGGTCTCCAAGAGGGTGCATTCTGCAGGGAGAAGTCTTCCTTGGCTCCCTGCGCCAGACTTTCGCCTGGCTCTCCTCCTGGGCCTCTCTTCTCCCTGCGCAGAGGCCCCTGCTTCTGCGCACCGGTCCTGGGCTCTTCTTCTGGCGCTGTTAGGGGCCTGGGGGGCAGTCAGGGGTACCTCCTTCCAACTGCCCATTGCCAGGCTCCAGCACCTTCCGCCTCAGCAGACCACACCCCAGAGAGAGCTTCTCTTCCTGTGCAAGCACTTTTTAAAAGTTGAGTAGGGGCTGGCAGGAAGTCTCTGTTGGTCCTATCAAACAGCGAGACATCACTTCCCTGCCCCTGCTCCCTCCTTCTTGTCCAGCCTCTGGGCTGGTTCAAAATGGCATCGTCCAGGGTCTCTGGCCACATGGTCTCTGAAACACGAGCCCTTCCCTCCTTGGTGCAGCCTGGTGCCTGGCACCAGTGATAGCTGCTGATGGATGAGCCTGTAGCCCCACCCATCTTCTTCTTCGTGGAGAGGAGGCCTTAGCTTGTGGAAAAAAAGGTTATCAATCCATCCAGCTGAGGTCAGCCCTCAGCCTGGCCCTGGTTATGACTGACTCAGAGAAATGTGACATTTCTGGATGACCCAAAAGCAGTACAAATATGACTTTGGACTCTGCAGAATACTCCTTTTCACATCCGCTACAGTGGACTTTAGTGCGTGTCTGGAATCTGTAGGCCTTATGAAAGTTAATCTAGCACATGGGCTCCACATCCCCATAGGGGAATAATGAAGTGAAAAACACAGTAAAACACACTGACTTTCCCTGGCATGTTCCTTCCCAGTGTATAAGGCCTATTCCGCGTCACCACCCACTTCTGCATAAGTCCCGCCACACCATTCACTTTGTAGCTGCTCCTGGACTGCGCACGCCAGGAATCTCCCCTGCGCAGCCCCTACACATGTGCACACGCATGTACACAGGTGTCTGCATGTAACCCGCCCGGTGCCCCTTACTCCAGCTGCTGCGCAGCGCCTAGTCAAGCTAGGGGGACACCAGTAAAATCCACATGCAGTCTCTTTCATCATGAGTTCACTGTGGGGGAGTCCCAACTTATGAGGCTCTCCCACAGTAAAAGCTCAACAAATAGGTGCTCAAAAAGCGAAAAATCCGGGTGGCCCAGAGTGTCAGAACCACCTTCTAACAGTAGCCAACTACCTGACTTATTTAGTGTATATATTTAAAACATTCAGGGAAACACCAATGTGGGTTCTAGTGGAACAACAGCTTCAGGGGTTTCGGGAAGGATTTGGTATTCTATTACATGAGGTCAATACAGGGCGCTCGAGAACGTAACCCAGTTTTGCAGGCCTTCCACGATGCCTGGCACAGCGCTTATGCAATGTTGGAAGTCTCGACATATGTACATTTAAAGGCATCTCTCTGCCATAATGCATCAATTAGAATAAGCAGGAGGAAGTCAGCTGGAAGATGTGGAAGGGTTGTAAAATACATTGTGTTCTGGATTTGCTTGCAGATGGGTCGAGCAAATACTTTTTGGACGTTCACCTTGAGTATAATCTCTGACAAACTGAAACTTGGAAGTATATTCAACTAACACATGCCCTAAAAGATAACCTAGGGAGGGCGCCATCTGTAGTGGTGCCATCCAATTCAATTCAATTTTTTTATTTGTTACGGAACTCCTACGGAGGTCCACAAAAATACACCAATACAATAGAAAGACATACTTTAAATACTTTTTAAAATACTCCAGTAAATTAAAAACGAAGGAAAGAGGGAAGGACATACTTTGTAAAGGGTGCAAAATTCTACATTGTCCGAACAAACAAGCATTACAACATACAAACTAAACTCTTTAAGAATTTCCTAATAAATGGCCAGAAATGTTTTAAAAAATTGAAATATCCTGTGGCAAACCATTTCATTTGGTGGGGACAAGACAAAAGATCGAGCCTCCTGAGCAGAATGAATATTAAATTTGATGAATGAAGGTCTTAAAAACATGCATCCCCTGTCCAGCAGTACATTTATATCTGGAAGGAATTTGGGGGCACGATATCTAGTCTTTATTTCCTTCTTATTGACCATGCCTTCTCCCACACTACTTCTTGTGAGTTGAAACTATGGTGGGAAACACTTTGAGGACGAAGACTGCGAATTGCTATTGTAAGACCATGCCAGGGGATTGACATAAGCAAGGTTGAAATATACTTACTTCAAGATTTTACACGGATGGTACTGGTCCCGGATGAGACTCCATGCAGCCAAACTGTGTGGACACGTCCGCTGCTGGTGATGTGATGAGGACAAAGGGAATATAGTGCATCTTTTATGGGAAGGAGGAAAGTAGAGACTTACTAGTAACAAATATGGGACACATTGCGCAGGGAATTGGACACATCACCAGAATTTACTCAAGGACTTGCGCTTTTTACACAATAGCTTTGCGATCCCAGAGATCAGCCGCGAGGCAGTGGGGCTGGGGGGGGGGGGGGATTTTGAAGGACAATGCTGAGGGAAAATTAAATAAATAATTAATTTTCCCTCGTCATTGTCCATCGGAATCCCTCCCACCAGGCCCCACCGCCGTTGCCTGCAAGGGTCACGGCTGCCAGAGATCACCTTGCATGTGGGACACTGCTTGCCAACAGCCTTGGCAGTAGCAAAAGTGGGGATTTTGTGGTTTTGGAAAACGTTTAAGCTGCTAATGCATAGACAATGGCTTGTAGACATGCACGAGTTGGCGCTGCTCGAGAAATGTATATATAAAGTCACTGACAGGATGACACAGTCTGAGGAAACATGGATAAATTTTTAAATACTTAGGCCAACATTCGTAGGGACTAGGTAATTTTGTGCTTTGTATTCCCAGTTTCAACTTCCTGCAGGTAAGGAACAGGTTGTAGGAGGGGTGCACAGTGAGGCAGGGTGGGGAGAGTCACTCGGTAGGACTTCACCATTCCTTCTTGCGGCAGTCTTTCAATTCCATTTGCCGCTAGGCAATGGATCACTGGTTTTAGCTGTGTTGTTGGGAACTATTGGGTCTATGTTTTAAGGCTGTATCTGGTGTGTAGACACTTTGGGGGTTGTACAGTGTTGTATAGTGTTGAATCTAGCACGTGACTTACAGTGTGGTAAGCTGCCTTTGATTGTCTCTGCCAAGTTGTGCTTTCCATACATGTATTCTGGCAATGTGCATGCTAATAAACAATTGATATAAAAAAGGCAACTCGTATTGGTGAGAGTCTACAAGTGGCTTAAAGCATCACTGCACTGTAAATCAGAGAACAGATATTTAGAAGACCTTCATGGAAGGAGAGAAGGGCGGGCGAGTTCAATGGCTTATGCAAGGACCAGGGGTGGGCGATTGTCAATCGTCCAAAGAAGTGGGTGCCCAGGAGTGTGTACAATATGGGCATTCATAGTGGAATTATCTGGCTACAGACAAGCAGGCCATTGCCCCAGCTTTGTAACCTCCATTTTGTGCCTCTGCCTACTCTCATTAAGTTTGCAGAGAGAAGCTCTCCGCCAAGTCTGTCAGTCTTGTTGTTTGACATCACCGAACATAAACTAGATCTTTCTGCAACTTCCTGAAATTACGGTGACATGACAGAAAGGGGATGGAACCAATATGTCCAGAGCTAAAGCGGGAAAAGCTTGAGTGAAGAGCAGAAGCTTGGCAGGGGTGGCGGAAGGCGTGGGATCCGAGCTTTCTCAAGAGCAACTGTTATGGCCTGGCAAGAACGTGCATCACTCCACACCCATGGTGCTTAGCAACAGCAGCTACTGCAATAATTACTTCTTGGCAGCCACCCTAACCTAATTAAGCATCTGTTTCGCCAAGAGGATGAACTTTTCTCTTGTGAAGAGGAGAGCTCAACAACAGGAAAACGGTGCCAGGGAGGGTAAAAAAGCAAGTCTGAGAACGGAAAGCAGAGGAGGACTGTGACTATGTGCAGGAGATGCTTAAAGGCCACTTCCTAACTAAATTAGACACAAATGAACTCTCAACTGTGGCAAGGCGGTATCGGAAGCAGCAAACTGACTTATGGTGACTAGACTCTCAGTTTGGTCAAAGGAGGACAGGTGTCACAAGGAAACTGGGAAAAAGCAGGCCAGGCAGTCCCTTTGAAAGACCTGAAGGCCCTGGGACAGAAGGAGTTATGTGTCGGATATGTTTCCTGCAGGAGGGAAGTTTGCACTGCTGCTGCCTGTTCTCAAACTTATGTTGTGGGCATGACTATGTGGTAAGCTTGCACTGCTGTTGCTGCCGGTGCCTGACCCACTCCATATATGAGTGGAAGATTACTCTGCTACTGCCTGTGTTGTAGAAATACAGTATCCATAGGTAGGTGCATTGCTGCTGCCTTTGATGTGCCAATTTGGCACTTGAGGGGCGATTACACTGCTGTCTTTGCTGTATCCGTTCTGTGTGTGAGGGAAGCTTGCACTGCTGCCGACCATAATGTTCCTGGTTTGTGTATGTTAGTCCGGCTGGAAGAGACGTTTTTACACCGCCAAACTAGAAAGGGCTGAAGCTTTACCCTATTAATGCATAGTCAGGGACAAGTAGCGGAAGATTGTCTTTCGCGAACGTGTTCTAAGTTCCACAACTTTACCTGATTTACTGATGCAAAGAGGAATACTGGAAGCAATACTTGGCATTCGGAGGGCATCTATGGCAAAATGCTGGTGCTGGGGGTAATACTCGGCAGCCAGGGCATATTGGGTGCGGGAGGTCTGGACGGAGGAAGCAAACTCTGAGAGAATGCCGGCTCTGCAATACTGAAGATAATGTTTGACATATAGTTCGCCCACTGTATATTGGCAGTATTTATGGCAAGCTTCTAGTACTGACATATTGTATGTAATTCTTAATTTGTGGGGGTAACCATGACAAAATTCTGGCATTGGCACACTGGAGGAAATTCTCAATGTATAGTGGCCACCCAAAGCAAATTTTTAAAACAAAGAGGTGAACACGTGGCAAGTATTACGCCCCATCACTTCCAGAGATCACCAGTATCCACTGCTGTGACCATTTTCTGCTCCAGGAGGTCCCATGGCTGAGGCACGAATTGAAAAAAGAAATTGTGGCAAAGTGGCTGCACTCTCCTGCAATCACCAGTATAAGATGCTGGGGAGGGTGGCAATAAAGGATGGTGCAAGGTGCAGGTGCATGCAGGGTGCAGGTGCGCAGCAAGGTTGGAAAGGAACCGACTGTGGTGGGAGCGAGCACATGGATGGCCAGACAGGAAACCTTTCTTGGACACGTGGGGCCAGGGCTTTAAGTGGGCCGAGTTTCACCGGTGCTGAGCACCGGCAGCTTTTTAAAGGATGCCTCGAAACGGGTCTCATTCAGGCTCTGTTTTGTGCCCTGGCACAGGCGGTCCATTTTTTTCCAGACTGCAGTGACAGCAGGCACATGGATGTGTGCGTGCTCACTTCTCACTAGTGGAGAAGTTACAGCATGACGTCATGCCAGGTGAGCGTTGTAGGGGAAGGGAAATCCTTTCAAGAGAGTCATTTTCTCTCCGGATTTCCCTTCTCTTTTTGAAACTCAGGAGCAGCAACATTGTCGTGGTGTCACCAGGGATTAAGTGGAAGCTTTTTCAATATTATATACAAGCCATAGTTGCTGCTTATTTATCTTATGCAACTAACAACCATTGACAAAGCCAATAGTCCTGACTTGTTGTAGGTATGATGTTACTTGTTGTATTATATATCTGGATGCAATGACAGAAACAGCAAAATACAAGTCGGGTGGCACTCTATGCTAAGCACAGATTTTTAGTTTACGTGTTTTTAAGCCACGCCCTTAATTACAGTGGTCACGCCCCTTTGAGAGACCCCCAGTTTTTCATCCCACTTAAAGCCCTTTGTGGGGCTCAGAGCTGAGGAGTGGGCGAGCAGCCAGCTGGCACCTATTGTTGCTCTTAGCAACTGCATGGATGGTTTCCCAGAGTTGCAAGGGGCAACTGAAGCGGCCACTCTCTTTTTTAAACTTCAAGAGCTTAACTCTTTGTGAAGCTCCCGTATTTTTAAAATCAAACGAATGTGCGAAGTTGTGAACACTCTAACTTCGTAATACTGCAACCATAAAACAATTCATAAAAGCTAGTTAAGTAGAACGCTTCAAGTCACTTTAAAAGCTGTTCAAATATAAATAATTTAAAGACCTTGAAATGCAATATCAATGTAATTAATGGGTCGTTTTCTATTGTTTTGGGGCAAAATACCAGACACTTCATTCGGACCTAGAGAGCAACAACCGTAACAGGGCTGAAAAGTTCTGAGGCATAATGATATGATTAAATAAAGGTTACGGTTGGGGTGTTATGTTTGATGACTAATTAATGAAAAGTCAATTTTCGAGAGGATGCGGAGCGTATGTTTACAAATGTTAAAATGCGATGTTTGGACTGGGAATGTCTAAAGTCAATTTAATCATTTGATTTAAATGATGCTAAGGGCTTGTGGAAATTAATTCTGGTCTTGGTTGGAAGCCTGTAAATAATTAATTGTGGTGTCGAAGGTTTTCTAAAGTGAAACAATTTGCATGTTCACACAGTGGCAAAGGTACTCACTTTTCCTACATTCCTACCGAGGACGAAAAGTCACACAAATAATTATTGTTTCAACCAGAACGCTTGTTGCTATTATAGTCTCCCTTAAACCGACTTTTTTCACCCACTATTTTTCAAACTTTCTAACTTTGCACATACCTAAGTGCAATCTGATCAATGTTATTTTTTATTTATTTTAAATATTTGATGAGCTTCAACCTGGCTTCAGAGAGCCAGAGAGCACTTTGTTCAGACCATTTTATTGCCGGTGGAGCAGTGAATCAAGGTCATCTGGACCACCTACATGAGATCAGGTCACAGAAACTAGGATGTGATGAAGGGGACATTGGAAAAGTACTAAGCAGGACATCAAGGGGCTCATTTTTCGCGTTGCCCTTTTTTACATTAGGAAAGCATACATTTTTACAGCAGCATACCTTATTTCAATGGAGGGCCGCAAATTGCAGTTTCCCAATTGTAAATAAAAATATACCTATCAACCAGTTTACTGGTACACAATTGTACAAGCTCGGAAGCGTGGGTCTTCCCAAGATTGAAACTCATGACATGCAGATGCCAGCAGGGTGTCGATCCCACTGTCCATCCGGCCAGCTATTTGAGCATCACTGTCTGGACCCGCAGGCAACCATGGCTGTTAATTTTCCAGCCTGGAAATTACTGTTCATGGGTGAGGGCTCATACAAAGGATGGTTTACCTCTGTTATTGACATGAGGGAAGGACAGTAAGACTACAAGCACCCCACTGGAAAGAAGGGAGCCTAACAAAAAAGAGCTGAAGATCACCAGGAGAAGGCAAATCCAGCAAACCATGGGCGCAAGGAAACATGTCTCTGTCCCACTGTGTAGGTGTGGATCACTCTCCGGAAGCATGCACAACAGAAACTATATTGCCTGTATCTTGGCTTCACCTCTTTTTTCACTGTGGGAAATTGCAAACTAAAACAACCACAGAAAAATAATTTAAAAAAAGAAACAGCTGATTTGTTAATTTATTTTTCCTCACTTATTCGGGCATGCCACTCACGAAGAAAGGAGAGGATTCAGCACAAAGGGAGAATAGACTCTGTTACTTGCTCACCCAGAAAGTGAGAGAGAGATGGGGAGAAAGGGAGAAAGAGAGAGAGAGAGAGAGAGAGGCAGAGCTGCGCAGTGGCACAGAGAATCCATTTTTCCCAGTACCCATAATGCACTGCCTGCACCGGCTCTATTCGCTGTTGGGTCTAGGATAAGCACTAAAGGGGGTAGTGGTGTACCTGAGGACAGAACAGGACAATACACACTAGAGGGTCATGGAGCTGGCAACCATAGAATGTTTCCTGTATGGGCCTATATGATTGATACTTGCATGAAAGGAAGCCTGATTGGCTGTCCAGCTCCCAATGTTCAATTATCGGTGCTAAGTTAAGTTTCAGGTGCAAGGAGATGAAACACCTTACCCAGAATCGCACAAAGTAGGGATTAAAAAATAATTTTCTGGGTAACAGAATCACTTCATTTTTGATCAAATGCCACCAAAGGGATTAGAACCCAGTTCTCTGAGTTCACACGACTCGTGGTTTTTGGTCAAGTGTCAAAAATGGGATTAGAACCAGCAGCCTGACCACTTAGCGGTGTGCATGTTTTCTGGCTCCAAATGTTGGATACGCAATTTTTGAATTACATTTCATCATTCATTTATCATATTGTGCATCTCAAGGTGTCGTTGATAGGGTTAGTGTTGTACAGCAGGTGCACTGAAATACTCAGAACACATTTGCAGGGTTGTTTTCCTATTTGGTGCACTGATCTTCTCATTGTGAGTTAGAGAGTAGAGGCATAAAAAAGAACTTTCATCATGGCATTGAGATGAACACCCAATGTCCTTCGGAGGCCTTTTTGTAGCTGTCAAGTTGTTAAGGTGTCAGGTTGGGGTGCACCATATCAGACACCAGCAGGGTGTCCCTGCTGTAGAGCACCAACCGAGAGCTTAGCCCATCTTATGTTTGCCTGCCCTGCTTATAAGAATGCTAGAACGAGATGGCTTAAACCTATCTGCAGACAATTGGGCACACAAGAGCATCGCACTGCATTACGCACCCTAAAATCAGATGCACTCTTTGCCTGTGGTGTTGCAAAATATCTCAGTTGTGCCTGGATTATAAGGTTCAAATTTTTGCATTTAGCGCCCCAATGAATTACCATGTTTTTATGATGCCTTTTAGCCTTGTTTTGCACAGATGTATATTGTATTGTAATTTATAACATGGCTATTTTCTTGCTAAACAAAAACTAAAATCGTATCCATCTAATGAAAATGCGTTAGAACGAACTTATTTTTATGATGAATTGCACTAGAACGAAATTATTTTTATGATGTTTTAAACTCTTTTTATACTCTGCTCCTAATTTTTATCAGGTATTGTGATGTACAAAATGATTATATTGGGTTTTTGTTACTAATTGATGTCTTTCTGGTAATTTTTAATGTCCTCGTTGAATAATGTAAGATAGTTAATGCTTTTAAGATACTTGTTTATCGAAATAAAGCTATTTGACTGACTGACTGGCCTATTTGGTGCACTGATCTTCTCATTGTGAGTTAGAGAGTAGAGGCATAAAAAAGAACTTTCATCATGGCATTGAGATGAACACCGAATGTCCTTCGGAGGCCTTTTTGTAGCTGTCAAGTTGTTAAGGTGTCAGGTTGGTGAGTTTCTGTCAGGCCTGGTTTCCCAGTCAGCAGCACTATCCATGGTAGGACTTGAGGACCTATACTCCTAATTAAAAATTGAAGCTACAGGGTCCAACAGTTGGCGGTTGGGTAGAAAGCCATAACTAGCCGAAAGTCACTCACTTCAATGGGCAAGTTGACAGCCAAGCCCATGTAAGCATGACAACCAAGATCACTTTTCCTTCCGCCTCTCTTGGCTTCCATTTCCCTATTCAGTTTCCACTACTGGACTTTTCAGTGATCTCTCACCTGCTTCCTCGGCCCACATTCTAAATATCACTTACATTGCACTGTGCAGACAGGTTGATGGAAGTGAGAGACCAACGTTTGAGGCTAACTTCCCAGCAGAAGGTGGTAAAATTGGGGGCCCCAGGTCTGCTGTTGCTATTCCCAGGTTTTTGCCCTCTATTTTTAAACAGAAAAAGGACCCTTATAAATGTCCATTGCAGACCAATAAATAGAGGGCTTTCTGTAATGGTGGGCTACTCGATTAAGATGAGCCTCAAGTGGCAGTGTAAGAAATATGTATTCTACCAGGTGGAGTCTGCTAAGGCTTTTCTTAACAGCTTGGACTTTCCGCTACACTAAGCATTAGTTTTAAGTACAGAGAGGTTCCTGCAGTGTTTGTACATGGGGTTGGGAAGGTTTGATAGCTTTAATTGGATGTGACTTGGGTGGAGGGGTGGGGTCCTTCACCATGTGGCTAGATTAATGTTTTGGATTTTGAATGTGTTGGCTTTTTTGAGTCTCTGCTCTTCTTTTTCCTATGATCTCCAAAGGCAGAGTTGAAACACTGAAGTAAAACATTTTGTTTGTATGCATGTCTGATCTCTAAAACTGTGATCACTCAGGAGACTTCTCCTATTCTAGCTGGGAGTGTTTTGCAGGAACTGTGGAAATTACTTTCTGAATGTTACAATGTCTTGGGTTCCTTTTGAACCAATTGAATTTTATAAAAATAGATTTGAATCTAAATAGATGAGAGTTCATCGGCCTTGTCCTCAAGGCCCAATACAGGTTACCAGTCGCCAGGAGATTATCCTTTAAAGTAGGGGTGTGCAAAATTCCTCTAATTTGCTTTTGCATAATTATGCAAAATGTAGGGAAAATTACATGAAAATATGTGTAATTACATTTACTGGTATATTTTAGAGTGAAAGGCGTCCTTGTGTAAACTTTTGATGCAAGGATGCATTTTGTGCTAAAGAATAGCACAAAAACAACAATTCCCACAAACAACATCCGCTCGTGTCCTGGTTGTTCCCGCACTCGCGCACTATAATTTGGCCGTGAACAACGGCGCAATTGCACAGCATGGCAGAGTGTATAATTTTGGGAATTTTGTGTAACAAGTGTAACACAAAATTCCTAACATTATGCAAATTACACTATCTTAAAGCAAATTTTGTCCAGCCCTGCTTTAAAACTTTCAGGGCACTTCACAGCACTAGTTCAATCTTTCTCCAACCTAAATTCCTACTCTTCTCTCAAAATAGAACCACCGATCAAGAACAACATCTCTATTGATGATTCATCCTTTCAGAAGAAGCAGTATAGGAAGTAGCTCCTTCAAACCAGCAAACGCCCTGCCAAAGAAAATAAAGATGAGCAGCAACCACCTAGAATTCAGAAAATGAATTTGTCCTTCTCCACAAACATGACTCAAGTACTAGAAAACCATATGGGAGTCAATAGACAAAAAAAGGTGTGCAATGGTTTATCGAATGTACTAGGCCTTGATTATCAGTCGCAGGGTATTGGTAGGGTGGTAAATTTTGATGCAAAATTACATTTACTGTATGCTAAATCCAAGCTTGTACACTACAGTTACAAGTTAATCCCCATGGAATAGGGAATTACCATGTGGGACCACATTTACAGGTAAAAAAAACAAAGGGAGTTCCCAGTTTCATGGGTTTTAATGCATACATTTACCACTTGCTCAAAGCAGGTGGTAAACATATGCTTCTGCCTTAGGCTGGGGTGGGCCAGGGGGTTGGCTGGAGAATGGGAGGAAAGGAAAAGATAAGTTCTGGTGCGGGAGCATTGTATGCTCCCCCTGTCAGAAAACAATTGGGAGGAGGCTTGGCTGCTGTAGCCAAAACCTCATGTTATTTTACCAGGTGTAAGAGCATGAACACTGGTCCACTATGAATCAGGCAAAGCAGTGCCCCATCGCTCCACCTCCCTCAATCTCTGCACGTTGTTCTCGGTCATTCATAGGATTAACCCCGACACACCAGCAGCTGCTATATTATTAGACACAGAAAAGGCTTTTGATTCCTTGGAGTGGCCTTTTTTTCTTTCCATAATGCGCCGCATGGGCATGCCCATGGGCTTTATCGCTACGACGGCTCTGCTGTATTCTAAACCTACTGCCCGTTTGCGCTTAAATGGCACACTTTCCCCTCCTTTTCAGCTTACGCGCGGTACGAGACAGGGCTGCCCTCTTTCCCCATTATTGTTTATCTTGGCTATGGACCCACTCGTTAGGCACTTCCAAGAGAAGCATTTGCACAGGGGCTGCAATTCAACACTGGCCCCCTTTTGGTATCGCTTTATGCAGACGATACAATACTTTATGTTAGACATCCAAAAGATAACTTACACGCATTGATCAGAGAAATCATTAGATTTGGCCGTTTTTCTGGACTGGGCATTAATTGGCACAAATCAGTCATATTCCCATTGACGAGCAGTACGCAACCTTGGGCCCTGGAGTTCCCCCTAGAATGGTGCACCGAATCAGTGAAATATTTAGGCATACACATACACCTGGACACAGCTCAAATATTGAGCCTCAACTACGGGCGAGCAGTGGACACATTAACCACTCAAATAGAGAAATGGTTATGACTCCCTTTGTCACTGGCCGGACGTGTGGCCATAATAAAGATGTTAGTCCTCCCCAAATTTCTATATTATTTCAATAACATACCGATCCCACTCAACAACCAATTTTTTAACACACTTAATTCTCTCCTGAGCCGCTTGGTATGGGGTGGTGGGCAAGCACGGGTCCGTTGGGCTGGCCTTACATTACCATATATTAGAGGGGGTTATAATGTTCCAGACTTCCAGCTTTACTATATAGTGGCACAAAGCAGCTATGCCTTCGCCTGGTACCACCCTGATGCCCGGATTCCCTATCTGAAGCCTGAGGCAGACCTTGTACTTCCAGAGCGCCTATCGACGCTCCTCCCCACGGGGTACCCCAGAGACCCACAGGACATCCAAACCGTCTCCACCACGTGCTGGGCGTGGCGTAAATTATGCCGAATCACTGGCACGGAGAGGCTGTATTCCTCCGCCCTCCCTGTAGAGAACCCGCGTTTACTCCCCATAACGGGTGAAAGACTGGTACAGCGCACTCTGACACGGTTCGCACTGGCGAGGCTGGGTGACCTTTATCCGGACGGCCACATTTTCTCCCCTTCAGAAGACGCACGTTTTATTCCTAGTAGCGTTAAGGACAAATTTGTTTTGGGGCGTATTCACTCCGCACTACGAGCCACTTTTCCGATGTTCCCACTTGAGCCAGCTTCATTTTCTCCTCTGACGATGATCATAGATAGCGCGGACAGCTCGCACCTGATCTCCAAGCTTTATAAGGCATGTGCCCTGCTGAAGCCTGTACGAGACGACAAAATACGTAGCGCATGGGAGAAGGACTTGGGTACTACCATCACTGATGACCAATGGGTTTACTGCTGTTCGGTTACACATGACGTTTCCCTGAACAGCAGGTATAAACTGCTACACTTCAAATTCCTGCGCCGCATCTATTTCACTCCAGCCCTTTCACACAAAATAGACCCAGCCAGGCCACATACATGTCACAAATGCTCCGCGCCGCATGCGGACTTCGCTCACCTCTCCTGGACATGCCCTAACCTGCAGGGTTATTGGGTACAAGTTCATCACACGTTAGGCCAGATGTTACACATTCCCCTGGCCCCAATTCCGGAAGTGGCACTATTAGGATATACACTTACCTTCCCCAAGAAAATCCGCAGGTTTGCGTCACTTAGCCTTTTATTAGCCAAGAGGGAAGTGGCTATCCACTGGGGGCAGAAGACTTCCCCAAATGTTCGGGGTTGGTTACGCAGTCTCGCCTATTGCAATGTAAACAGTGAACTTTATGCAAGCCTGATGCCAAGCACATCCCGCCCCAAAGATATCTGGGGGCCCTATAAGTCCTATGTTGAGGCGCTTAGGCAGGAGTCAGAATCCCCACTAGAACATGGCATAACCCCTGAGGGGGTAGGGTGATCCTACACTCACAGCTGTCTGGATTCTTATGTATACAAGTCAGTGAATTACGTAATTACATGTTGATTTCTGGGAGTGGAAATGCTCTGTCGATGCTTTTTTGTTGTTATACAATGGATGGGATTGAATCAGTGGGGCCCTTACATAATGCACGATTAATATCGCTAATGATTATTTTATTTGGTAACTGGTTAAATATGTTTGCGCACGACACAAGACACTATCTCGGTATGATGTGACAATCAATGACCACGACATGATGTACGAATATGTAATTGTGATTCTTTTGTAAGATGTACATGGAAAATAAAGTAAAAAAAAAAAAAATCAGGCAAAGCAGGATTCAATGTGGTAATTGCACTCTTCCCTGAATCATGATCAGAGCCTTAGTGGGTTAAGTCCACAATAGATAGATAGATCAGAAAACTATTGGAGAAACTAAGGACCAGAGGTAGTGATTTTCCGGTTGTGAAAAGCAGTTGCAATTTTTCGACTCTTCTTTTTTCTGCAACCAGAAACCTATTTTGTGAACCTACCTATGTAGTTATAGGTCGGTTTGCAAAATAAGGAGTTGGAGCAGTCTGACCCACCTAATTCGTATTCATTAGGTAGATCGCAAATTACAACTCATTCCCAGTGGTGACAATCACTGCAAGTTGCCTGCTGGGGTCAGCAGACAACCATGCTTATGACTGCTTTTAAATCATGATTGTTTTTGAAACAGCCCAATTTTCTTAAAAAAATACTTTAAAAACCTTTCAGTGAGAGTTGGCAGTGCTTCCCTCCCTACTGCTTCCTCCCTTTGAAACTTTTAAAAAAGTCATAGGGGTGTAAAGGGGACCCTATCCCTTATGCGAATAAGTTACCACCCCAACTTGGGAGTCAGTAACCTTTCAATGGATTGCTACCAGAAATGGCTGCAAACCATTGACACATATGGTACCGATTCAGTATTTGGAAGCGAAACCCAAAAACACACCACTTCCAGATACCAAATTGGTATCCATTTCCAAACCCATTTTAGGAGCTATAAAACCTTACTGGCTCCTAAAATGGGTTTAGTAAATTAGAAATAACTTTTCTTACAGCCGAAACTCCGAATTGGAGTGTTTAGAATCATAAAACTATCTGTACATCTTGCCCATGATTCTGTTGCACAACTGTAAGCGGATCCATAACATGTTTTAGCGACAGTATACAAAACACCATAAATAGCAACCCCATACACAACAATAATAACAATTTCATTCATGTCCAAATATATCTATTCCTCACCCTCTCCACAACACATGCGTTTATGTAACTGAGGTCCAAAGGAATGTACCTCTCCTTCTTCACAACCTCTTATACACAACACCAATTCATCTTCTTCCACATAGGAAATCCAATAACCAACATCTTTCAATCAAGCACTGAGGAGCTACTTACTCAATAAGTACTTTAGAGCTTGCAAGAGGAATGAGGAAAGCTATGGAATACAAATAAAATACAATTCAGTATGAATGCCCAGTTACAACATTAATGGCTCGATTACAAGTTTGGCAGTGCAGCGCCGGGTCTGCTCAGCCCCCGCACCACCAAACCAGTGGTGAGGCCAGCCAATGGATTAGGAGCTTCCTCCTATCTGGCCGGCTTTTGTTTTAGCATTTCAACGGCTTTGCCTTCAAAAAGGACACCTCAATGGGAACGCCAAAAGCAGTTCCTGCAAGGCATGGACTTAAAAGTCCATGCTGTGCAGGAACTGGTGTGCATGCATGTGCCCCCTTGTGTGCATCCACTGGGTGCAGGGGCACAGGAGGCCCTGTAGGGCCCCTTTTGTTTCCTTTTTGCCAGGGTTTTCATGGAGGAGGAACTGTCATGAAAACCTTAGCGGAGAGTAAACTCCTAATATGCTTGGTTGGACCGTGGTGCTCCCGCCAAGCATATAGATGCCCTTCACCGCCACAACACCGCTAGGGAACTTCCGTTCCCTGGCAGCTGTGGCGGGCTGTACCACAGCCCAACTCATAATAGGATGGTGGGGAGTCCGCCACTGCTGCACGAGTCCCTAATTGTTTATGTATGCATATTTCCTTGCCGTATGGAGTCACAAGGAAACCTTATATATCAATTGACCTACAAATGAGCTCTACAATGGTCTCACCCACTGAGTGCAACTAAGTACCCTCTTTGATCGCCATCAGACCTCCATAGTCACAACCTGCTTGACTCAGATCAAACCCCTGCATCTGAAGACCAAAGTATTGACCATTAGTCTTAATCATTCAAGGAAGCAGACTCTGAAACAATGTCTTTCCCACAAGTGAATTGGTCCTCATTGATTTCCTCTGAAAGGCCTCTAAAAAGTCTTTCCCTATCACTCCACAGAGAAGTAACTTCTCTATAAACACTTTCTCTCTGCAACACCAGAAGGTCTGAGGCATAGCCCAATCTATATCAATTTGCTCCAGGATTTATAGCTTTCAACTACTCTATTCTAATGACTGCCAGGCCACTGGTCACCACAAATCTTCAATAGGAGCATCACAATGCTGAGCTGAGGATAACACTGAACTTGAGCACAAAACTCTCTCGCAGTTCCAGACATGCACTTCTTGGTCGAAAGACAATGTCAAACCCTCCCTGTGGACTAGCCATTAGACCCAGGAGTCTCATACCCTTAGTCAGTTAAAGCCAAAAAAGCATTTTCCCTTTAACTACAGAAGTGATGTGGGCAAAGGAGCCCTCAGGGGAGTAAGGGAGTAAATTAGCAGCATACAGGGTACATGCTTTGAACATGAATATAAAGCTTATATGGCTTCAAAGCTCATATTTAAAAGACAAGAGGTCTATCTGTGAATAATTTTACATAATTCACAGTGCTGAATTAATTTTCTGGATATTTATCTTTCCTAAATACATACAAACCTTAAAAACAGCATTTCATCTTTATTTCTATGATGGTAAAAACAAAATATTTTTACAATGACAGTGTTGTTCTTAGAACATTTATAATATATCACACATGACAAGCTCACCCTTGCAAGCCCAGCCTTGATGCAAACATCTATCAATGAATCCTGCCCAGTGTATGGAAATAAACATTGAAAGCCCAGAACTCACTGCACTTTATTTTCTATCCATACGTATATGTCTAGTTAAATCTACTCTATAGTGTGATTGTACTACAAAAGAAAAGCACATTTTAGAATGGATCTTTTTAATTTCCTTACGTTACTCTTTGATTTAAAATGTATTTTATAATACACACTGTTGCATTAAAACACATTTTAAATAATGGCCCATGATCCCAACAAAAACAGCAGATTAACAGGTGTAACTGCAGTCTCAGGCACATAAAGAATTGTAAATGGAGGACGTTCAAATCCACCAAATCTTTCTAAAGAGCACTCAAATCAATTATTATATCATGTAAATAAACAACACATATAAAGTAACGTGTAATATTATCCTATATTGCCACCCCAGGATTCAGATGACATTTATAAACCTCTCAAAATATGGCATTTTTTACTTTTTTAAAACATTTTATTTATTTTTACGGTTTCTCATAGGTATTCAATAAGTTCAAGGAATATGGCATTTGTAAATGTCACCAGAACCCCTCAATAGCAATATAGACTCCTATTACAAAGTTACGTTATGTGTTCTCCCTGTGTATATATGAACACCGGCAAACAGACTTGGTTTAAGAAGTCCATTTAAAAGGTAGGCGCATCGTGACAGGTACAAGGACCCATAACTTTGAATCCTTTTAGACAGACCAGCAAACGCACACTCAGATGCCATAAAGAGCTTTTATTGTACAAGGGGGCTATCTACATCCCTGCACAATAAAGGCATTTTTGAGATCTGACTACAAGTTTGCTGCTGATCCCTCAAGAAGGAAGGAAGGAAGGAAGGAAGGAAGGAAGGATAGATAGATAGATAGATAGATAGATAGATAGATAGATAGATAGATAGATAGATAGATAGATAGATAGATAGATAGATAGATAGATAGATAGATAGATAGATAGATAGAGTGGTGGTAACCACTTTGTACTTATGGTTAGGATTCCCAGGTATAGGAATCCCTCGTAAATTTGGTTGCTAATAACTTTGCCCCGATTTGATGAATCCCCACAAAACTTTCCAGACCTATAACTTTTTCTACATTTGCACAAAATGGAAAGTTTTGAAAGTGATTGGTCAAGGGAATGCAAAGATAAAATGGGGTTCCAAAATGCTTTTTCCAACAATGCATTTTGATAGACTGTTGTATCTCACCTGTAGGGCCCCCTTTGTTTCCTCACTGCCACTCTTTTCATGGCGGTCGCACTGCCATGGCGGTGAGAAAACGCCTCATATATGCTTGGCGGTGCCGCAGCAGTACCACCAGCGTATCTGGGGCCTCAGACCGCTGGGCCATTAGCAGGGATTGTGGATTCCTGGCGGCAGCAGCTGTCCCATGGCAGTCCAACCGCCACAGTCCTAATGCGGTGGGCCGATCGCCAGTCTGGCGGTCTGTGAACCGCCACCACTTGTTTGGCAGTCCATTGGACTGCCAAACTCCTAATAAGGGCCAAAAGCATTTAAACTTAGTGATATCTGTTGTTGCTGTATTCTCACAACATTTTGTGGTATTTTGCAAAAGAACCGCAGTACATAGGGATGACAAGGCATTATGTGATTGGCTGATTGCCTTTACAAAAGTTAAAAACAGATATGTTGTTTTTAGGTACACTTTGGCTGTGTTATGTGTTTCGCCCTTAGATATTGGTATTAGGATTGATATGTTTCCCCTACCTATTACCACTTTATCAAAGTGGTAATAGGTAGGGAAAATATTTATAAGTTTCTATATATTTTTTAGAAAGTGTACGGAGCACCATGGTACCGCCTTAGGAGTACCTCGGAACCTAAAATACATGTAAAAACATAAGTATGCTAAAAAATTGAATAATACACTGTACTACCCCATATTTTAAAAATATAGTGCACTACCATATATTTTCTATTTTTACCATATTTAAATCTTTACAAAAATGTCTACAGAGTACTGCTGTAATAACTACAAATTACCATGATACTTCTGTTTTTTTTTTTTTTAAATGAGTAGTTCTCCCTAAGCTGCTGTAAAAATATATAAGAAATTATCAATATATTTCTCTACCTATTAACACTTTAATATAGTGGGAATAGTTAGGGAACCACAATAAAACCTACTACTTACCTATATCTAAGACCCTAACCCAGAATGCAGAGGAACACAGAACGCAGCCAAACGGTGCTGAAAACGACATGGTTGCATTTTACGTTTGCCAAACACCGCAATTAGCCACTCACATATTGCTTTATCATGCTCATATACCCCAGGATACTGTGAACTTACCATGATATACTGAGGCACAATATCTAACTAAGTATTTTTTAAACTTATAACTTTAACCCTACTTACACTCGTCACACATACTACTAAAAATTGCTTTTTACACCTAATAATGCATTTTTTTTCCACACTACATCTACATCCGTAAACACACTTTCACGCATCATCTATTTCAATAACAACACTTCACTCTATGCCACTCCACTGTACACCACTCTACTCTACACTATTAGCCTCTACTATACGCCACTCCACTCTATGGTAATCCACTGTACGCCACTCCAGTCTACCCCTCTCCACTCTACACCAATACACTGTACAATATTACACTCTACACCACATCCATTTTATTGCACTGCAGTGTACGCCACTTCACTGTATGTCCCTTCATGTTATGCTACACCACTTAACACAACTTCACTCTATAACACTAATCTCTACGCTATTTCACTCTATGCCACTCCACTGTATGGCACTTCAGGGTACACCACTGCACTGTACACTATTCCACTGTATGTCTCTCTACTCTACACAACTCCACTATATGGCACTCCACTGTAGGACAATTCAGAGTACGCTATTACACTGTACATCACTCTATTCTATGCCACTCCACCCTACGCCACTCTACTCTACGCTATTCCACTATATGCCACTCCACTCTACGTCACTACACTGTACACTAGTAACACTGAACGTTACTCCACTCTACACCATCCCGCTGTACGTTACTCCACTGCATGCCACTGAACTCTACGCCACTCCACTCTATGCCACTCCAATTTATGCTATTCCTCTGTACTCCACTACAATCTACCTCACTATATTCTACCATGCTCCACTCTACAACACTTCACTCTACAGTATTCCACTCTGCAGCACTCCACTCTACCCCACTACACTGTATGCCACTCCACTGTACGCCACTGCTGTCTACTCTATTTCACTGTACGCCACTACACTGTACCTCACTTCAATGTACGCCACTGTACTGTACGCTACTCTACGCTATTCCACTCTACATCACTCCACTCTACGCCACTCTAACCCTCTCCAATGTACAGTATTCCACTGTATGTCACACCACTGTAAGCCACTCCACTCTACACTATTCCATTGTATGCCACTATACTGTACGCCACTGTACACCACTCTATTGTGCGTTATTCCATTGTATACTGCTCAGCTGTAGACAAATATTAAAAATTCTAAAGTTATACTTAAATTTATACGTTACACACCACCTTTAAATTAATATCACTTTATTTATTCTGTATCTACAAACAACACTGAAAAATGTAAATTTCTAAACTTATACATTTCATTTTTACTGTATTTTAAGTTTGGGTTGTATAGAAAGAATAAAAGTCTCTCTATATATATGTGAACAAGACCTCTGGAAGGTCGAAACGCATCGTGGCGGAGGTGCAGGGCATATAAAATAAAATAAAATCCTAAGCACCGAATTGAGGGTCCGTTTTAATCATTTCCGTACGAATTGGATGTTGGTTGGCGAACTCCTTCGATATATATATATATATATATATATTTTTTTTTTTTTTTTTTTTGCAGAAAGCAGGAACAAAGTAGGAAATCCCACCAAGAAATCCAGCGGCACACCAGAGAACAGTACACAGATTTTATTGTGCACACAAACAACAACGCGTTTCGGCGATGCCTTTCTCAAGTTAGGGAATTGCGCTCTATCTCCTGTAGAAATACAACTCATGGTTCATGAACATAAACAAAATACTGTCATTTCGAAGCAATTTCTGAAACAAAATTGCAAATGTGACAGTTTAAGCCCTCAATGCATGTAAATAAAGCAATTGAATTATTAAAAAAATACAGAACAATTGTATAATAAAATTACAGAATTACAATAAGATCGCTAGTGCGATAATTCCATAAGCCCATCAGCAACATAGAAAAATCGAAAAAATAAGTATTTTTTCTAGTATTTTTTCTAAGTATGTTTTCTAATTTTTCTATGTTGTTGATGGGCTTATGGAATTATGGCACTGTACAATTTAAAAATAAACATATGTTTTTGTCTTCAGGCTAGGCTTAGGGGAGCAAAGTATCCCTATCAGCCCCCTTATATCTATTATGTTTTTTACAGGCCAAGGGACTGTGTCCCAAGTCCTAAGATGGCTGACATCGCTGTTGATGTGCTGGCAGCCAATCAGATCTTATCTTGAGATCTGTCGTCTTTGTGGCTCTTTCACTACATGATATATACAAAGGTTTTGAGCCTTAATGTCTTAGAAGCTACTGAACGGATTTACATCAAATCACAAAAAAGCACGCTTTCTGAACCAAGATCTAGCATTCTGCTAAATTTGGTGTAATTCGTTCAGCAGTTTTTGCGGTATCATTGTTCAATTTTTCCCTGCCACCAACGAGAAAACTCACAGTTTGTGCTGGGGGCCCTGTTTGTGTTTGCAGTTGGGGGGACCACAAGACCCAGCATTCCTGGCCACAGACTCCTCCCCCTACGTGCTGATAAGCACGTCCAGTTCATGCAGTCAGAGTAGCCACCAACGAGAAGACTCACCGTTTGTGCTTGTGCCCCATTTGTTGTTTGCAGCTGGGAAGACCACAAGACCCAGCATTTCCAGCCACAAACTCCTCCCCCTATGCACTCATAATCGTGTCACGGTCCCACGGTCAGAGTAGCCGTCAACAAGAAGACTCAGCATTTTTGCTGGAGGCCATGTTTGTTGTTTGCAGCTGGTAGGACCACAAGATCCAGCATTCCCGGCCACAGACTTCTCCCCCCACACGCTCATAAGCGTGTTGCGGTCCCGTGGTGCGGGATGCGCCCGGACACAGGGTGGGCACATCCATGCCCACCAGAGCCCAGAAGAGGGTGGGGTGGGCCCACTCTCTAATGTCTGGGCCCTAAGCTCTACGGCGTTAACGCTATGAGAAAAAGAAAGATCAAGCAAGCGAAACCAGGTGGGGAGATTATCACGACTCTTGACTCTTTTCTGGTAAGGGCTGCAAATGTACTTACTAAGGAAACAGAATTTACTAAGCTTAGATTGTCCTTAGAAGAGCCAAGAAGTGCAAGGTTATTAATGTGAGCCCCCAGAGAAACTTAACGATTATTATACCGGAGGACTCTCAATTTGATACCCCTTTTATTCAGCCTTGACATAACACTCCAGTGGAACCGCCAGTAAAAAAGGAAAAGAGGAGTAATCAGACAACAGCAGTCCCCAAAAGCGAGGAAACCAAAAAGGGGGGCGTAAAATGTAACTAATCAGTCACACATTCAGAGCTTGACAATTGAGAACTTGAAGGAAATTCATTTGAAACTGGAGCAGGTTCTGTCAAATTCGATTCAGCCCCTTTTGAGGCAATTAGAGTCTTTAGAACAGCACTTAGCTTTACTAATTGAGCAGGGTGAGTCATTGCAGAAGTCTGGTTCTTCTAGTGCCTTAAATGGTGCTGTGAAGCCTTTGAATCCATACTCTAAGCCATTTGTCCAAGTTATGGGTGATAATGACCAAGTTGGAGAGCGAGGGGGAAAGGGAGGAGCCGCAGAATCATTCCCAGCAATTGTGCTCAAAATCATTGGGCCAGAATATAGAGGAGTTACACTATAGAAGCGAGGTCCCTGGCGTTACAAGTACATTTGCAATATCTGCTGCCTCTATTAACCCCTCTACCTCGAGAAAACCAGTCCTCAGGGAAGCTCAAGCTCTGAACCCCCTAATAGCACCCCAGATAGCTTCAGGTGGGGAGGAAACTAAGGCATACCCAAGGGGGATGAAGGTTAGGGATAAATGAGCAGGGTGGGGGAGAGGGGGATCAAGAGCCAAGACACTTTGCCTCCCACCCACAGCAAGGCAATACGTCTTCATTCAGGCTAATGTTCCGGAATTAAGAAAGTCACAATATGAGACAACAGAGCAACTTATGGGGAAATCACTCCACTGGTTGACTAAATTTGGTAGAATGGGCAAATTTATACATGGGGAAATTCTTATGGCAAGGAGAACCACTTGGGTTGGACCAGCCCCTAAAACCATTTCAGGAGATTGCATCGTGATAAACTTTAATAGCCCAGGATTAGTGAGGGATCTACTGGGCCGATTACCTGCCGCTCCATTGATAGGTACCCAGATATATGTATTACTATTAGGTTTTTTTATACAAACCCCAAGAAGTTTTCAGGTTTCGGGCAAGGGCAAGTGTCAATGTGGCCCCCTCCTTTAGTGAAGTTAATACCTCAAGAGGATTTATCGAAGTACATACTAACAATAGGTTTGCACCATTAGAGGGTTTAGATGGGTGTGACTGACTCTCTGGGAGGGAAATTATGAGAGCTAATGAGAGGGAATACAGGCACCCTCTTATTAGGGAGAATGAGAATTGGAAGGAGGGGTGGAAGAAAATTAAGATGACTACCTGTAATATAGCAGGGTACAGCCGTAAGAGGGATGATAAAGATTGGTAAAGAGAAATAACAAAATATGACAATATATGCTTCCAGGAAACTTGGTAATTGGCACTTATATTTGTAGATGGCTTTAGATCGTATCAAACTCTGGCTGTCCCTTCCAGAGCTGGCAGGGCAAAAGGTGGTCTTGTGACAATGGTGGCGAACACTCTTAGCATGAAAATAAAAACTTTTTTTTTTATTTTCATTTCTCAATATTTGAAGGACAAGGAGATTGGGATCTGCTAATTAATAATTTGTATAATAATAAATTTGATGGCTAGATTAATATTGTGGTAAATTAGGTGGAAAGGGTGATCAATGATGCTAGCTCCAAACATTTTAAAACACTGAGAATTATCTGGTGTCATTTAGTGGGTAATTCCGTGTGTGGGGTAATGGATTATGTGGGAGGTCCGCTCACTCATTTTAAGCACAGAAATTATGGAGTGGCTCTGAATAGGATTTTTTATTATATGGGATTTGGGGATAGCTAACAGGATCTATGGATAAAACTTATGAATGCCATTATTTGGGGTCTACAATTGATTTCCTAAAAGCGTCTGAATCTTTAAGTTCTAGAGTTAGCAATAAACAGGTCACTTTTATGGCATTTAGTGACCATGCTTCTCTTACATATGATTAGGCGTGGGAGATTAACATTTTTAATAAGAATATCGAGAGAGTACCCAAACCCATTTGGACGAGGGAAAATGGTTATGTATTAAAATGGGACAAAGTAGATGAGGCGGAGGTATTACACACCCTGATCACCGACAAATATCTAGAGATTATGATTTGTTTAGATGATAGTGCCAACCCGGAGCATGTGTATGAAGCTTTTGAGAAAGTTCTGAATGGGACTAGAAATCAATTGACATGCCTATTTAACAATAGGAAGAACGCTCAAGAGACATGGTTTGATCGTAATTGTTCTAAGGCGCCACTAATTTCCGTTTCGATCCCAGAGATCTATTGCTTATACGGGCTCTACGAGCTAGCTACAAAAAGGCGAAGTGGACGAGGTTAAAAAGCCTAAAAGAAAAAGCTTGGGAAGAACAGACAGGCACTGCAGAAAAGGGGTAGCCGAGAGTTTTGGCAGGTGGTAAAGGCCCCTTTTCCAAAACAGGAGGGGGCTCCATCATTAGATATTCATATAGAGGAGGTCAGGTGGGTCACAAACTTCCAAAATATTTTTAAAAACAGTAAGATGACTGCAAATAATAATCAAGTTATGGGAAATCTAACGAACAGCCAGTTAATTTTTGAGATGGGAGAAATAGAACGTGCTCTGGCCCAGACCCGCCCCTTGAAGGTGCCTGGCCCTGATGGGGTTCCTGTGGATTTATTTTTAGAGACTAAGGCATTGTGGGGTCCTGTGCTGACAAATGTATTTAATGTGGTCACTAAACTGGGTCCTCCAAGAACTTGGAAGCATTCAATAATTGTGCCAATCTATAAAAAGGGGGACAGGTTAGACCCCAAAAAAACTATAGGCCCACATCCTTAATCGATAGCACAGCAAAATTGATGGGACAAGTGTTATTAAATAGGTTAGAGGATTGGGTAGGGCAAAGGAAACTTCTAACAGAAGCCCAGTATGGTTTTAGAAAGGGCAAGGGGACAATCGATCAGTGCTTAAATTTAACTATGATAATCTCTAAATACACACTGGCCAAAGATGGTAAGTTATGTACGGCCTTTATGGATCCGACAGCCGCATTTGATTGCGTGGTGCACAGCAAATTATGGGCAATTATGGAGGATATGGGGGTGGACCCTCCTATTATTACTTTTATAAAGCAGTTATACAGAGGTGCAACTGTGAGTGTCAGTTTGGGAAAAGAAGGAGAATGCACAAGACCATTTAACATTGAAAAGGGTGAGACAGAGCTGCGTCCTAGCCCCCTTCTTGTTTCCACTATATACAAATGGGTTAGACACAGTGCTGGGGGAATGTGCTAAGGACGTTCCATATGTTGAGACAACCCCCTTACCTGTATTCCTCTATGCAGATGATTCTGTGCTTCTGGCTATGACCCCACTGGCTCTGCAGAAGCTCATAGAGGAGTGTATGAGAATTATTGCCAGTCTAGACCTACGCGTGAATAAATCTAAATCTTTTGTGTTAATTGTCGGGCAGCGTCCAAAGAAAGCTGCAAGATTCCATATAAATAAGAGAAGGGTAAAAGTTGTTGATACATTTTCCTATTTGGGGGTGCTTTTCGATAGGAAACTTTCAAGGAAAAACATGGTTCAAAATATAACGACCCTCTTAGAAGATGGTACTTCGACAGATTTCAAAGTTTATAAAAAAATTGGGATTTAAACAGATCCCTGCAATTCTAAATATATATCTAGCAAAAGCTAAGGCCAGCACTACATATGGGGCAGCAATTTGGGGATCAACTGATGTAGGCCCTTTCTCTCGCACCTGCTCAAATTATATTTCCCACTCAGAATTAGACCTGCCATATTTAGAGGATTCAATTAGATTGGCTACATTATTATTATGGCTCTCAATATGGAAAAGGGACTGTGTACAATTAAACCAAGCGGTCCTTAGGGATTGTCTAAAATTGGATTATGCTTATAAAACCCCTTGGTTGAAATATATAGAGATTACCCTGATTGCACTAGGCCTTTGAGTATTATTTGATACCCCTTCGCTGTGTGTTAGCTTTTCGAGGACTGAACAAAAAAAGATTTTCCTACCTAACAAAAGCACTGGGAAATAGATAGGAGATAAACGAAGCGAAAATTACAATAAACCTATATGGTCTGCTCCCCCCCCCCCATAAAAAGTGGAATAAATTCATATCTGTCTTTTGCTCAGAATCCCCAACATCAATATATTTTGATGAGGTTTTGTTAATGGATGCTAATATACTCTCTGTGAGTGAACTACCTCCATGTCCATGTGATGGAAGAGCATCCCAAACTAACTTACATATCCTATTTTTCTGTTCTTTCTATGGCTCCCAAAGGAATTTTTTTTTAGTCCCTATCTTAAGTAAATATGAATTTGAGCAATGCAGACCCGCTCTGTATTTTATCCAACAGCTGGATTACCCCTATGTGTGCTATGCTTCTTTCTTATGGGCTGTAGCAAAGGGCAGACACCTATTACCCTCAGTTGTGTTGCTAAATTGAATTCCTTAACGTTGTGGGATGTAGATGCATTTTGCAATAGACGCTTGTTTTTAGGATGATATACCCATGGATTTTACATAGGATTTTAACTAGATATATTGTAACAACTGGGCAATCCCTATGTGTGCTATACACTTGCTTCTATTTGCGGGTTGTAGTAAAGCGCAGACACCTATCCCTTCAGATATGCTGATTAACTCATTCTTTATCGTAACAGGAAGTAGATGTATTTTGTAATAGCCACTTGTTTTTAAGGATGATATATCAATGATTTTTATATAAGATCTTTTAACTGATATGTAATATATGTACTTTATGCAGTTTTACCAAATGTTTGTGTTGTATTCTGTCATTATGTTTTAAGGTTGTGGTGTCACTGTATACGAAGGTTACCTGGTCACTGTTGCTCTGTTCTAATGGAACTTGTGGCTTCCACTTCTAGAATGGATTTCGTTCTGGGTGTAGAAAGGCATAGTTTCAGGAGGACCTTGAGCTGACCAGGGGCCGTTCCTGGATGCTTAATAAAGAAGATTACCACTACCTCCTGTGTCCTGTCATCACAAATATGGCGATAAGGGTGGGATAGTGTCATTTGATGAGGGCACTGCAGGGAGTTTCTTTATTTACATATTGGACCCTAGGAGGCATTGCGGCCCTTGGTTTTGAAGCTCAGAAAAGTCAAAGTTGGAGACACACCGGGGTGAGAAGGTGTGTGGATCGCTGACGCCCGAGTGCATCTTGTGGAGCCAACATGAGCAAGGCGTGCCGCTGGCGGAGCCAACATGGGTGCGTTTGCAGAGCCTAATCCGAGAGCACATTGGTGACCGGAGACAGGACGTTCCTATATACCGTGAGTTGTGTGCTTTTAAAATTTCAAAAGTCGCAGCTGAAAGAGCACGTCATCTACCAGTGAGCAATTATGACGTCACCGTGGGCTGAGAGACAGCGCGAACGCCTGCTCATGGAGTGTCTGCAACATACCTGGTTCCATGACGACTGCGGTGTGCTGTTCGGGGTGAGATGTGCCTATACGTTGATGTGCGACGAAGGAGGCTGTGGCAGGATTGTGATCGGATGTCGAGCGCACGGCCACTGGTGATGCTTAGACGTTCTGGGAATTGTGGTGACATCCCGGCAACGTGCTACCCCTTGACTACATTGTGAATCTCCTTGTATCCTAGCAATGGCGTACCCAGCATGTCCTTATACCTATATGCCGCTATTTTGACTTTAAACACATTTGACCGGCATTTGAGTTGAAGTGGAGAACATTTCCACAGTGGAAGTATTTAGGTATTTTTTTTTCATTTAACAGCGTCCACGGCGATAAGCACACCTCATTACTTTTCTAGCTTATCTGCTTGGATTTCAACCTTTTCATCTTTGTGGCTCCCTTGTTATAAGAATAAGTACTTTAACTGTCTTATTCTGTGAAAGACACCTGATGCTTGCATTAACTCAATACGTTTTTCAAATTTACTACTAGTATTTAAGTGGTTCAGTCACACACAGTACTGTGTGTTTTGTCAAGTGCAAATTATAAATGGCATCACAGACCATTCCACCTCCACCATATTTTCTGCAAGATCCTGGCCTTCCTTCCATGGATTGGGATGACTGGAAGGAGACAATTTTAACGTACTTGGAAGCTATAGGTGGTGATGCATATGTATTTAAAAGGAAATTCGCTATTTTGAAAAACAGTTTAGGAGTAGAAGGTAGGAAGGTGTTGAAGAACTTGCCTAAGCCCATTGGCAGAGATGTGGATGGACCGGATACTGAGGAAGAGGATGTATATATGTGGAGGAAAACTATGGAACAAAACTCAGTGTTGTAGTCGAAAGACATACATTTTTCTCCCTTGGCCAAGAATCTGGGTAGTCAATAGGACAATATGTAGCCACCTTAACGAGGTTGGCAGTCATGTGTAAATTCAAAGGCCTTAGACAGACCCCCAGGATTTCGCGATTTGCAAAAAAATCGCGAAATCAGCAGTTTTGTAAAAAAGCAGCGATTTTTACAAAACTGCCCGCAAATTTGGAAAACGCAATCATTTTTTTTTACAAGGCACTCCAGCTCATTATCTCTGTGCCCTCTATAAAAGCATCTGGACTCGTTTCATCAAGACAAGGTTCGAGTATTGTTAGAACTCGCACCGACCTCTGAACCTAATCTTGAAGAAGCCGCAGCAGCCGTCTCTCGGCAGATCAAATGTTACTTAACGAGGCAGCTGCCCACTTCTGTGGAAGCCTAAGCTGTGAGATGCGCACATACACTGTAAGGGTTTATTAAACTTACACTCGTGTTAATGTATGTTCAAGAAAACCAGAAAAAGTATTTGAAAATCATTTAGTAAATGTGGGATTAAACAATGTTAGAAAATATATAGTATTTCTATAAGTTCGTCAGTACTGAGCACAACAGCATGTTCTGGAATTTGAATTATATTTTCAGCCATTAAGGTTTGACACATTCCTGCGACTTCTTGTTCACACCGTGTGTGTTTGTTAGTCGCATTGAATACATGAGGCAGCCAGGCATAGAATTCCACGTGCTTTGTGACAAAAAAAAAACCTGGCAAAATATTATTGAAGGATGGTGTAAATAAAACGATCTGCGACACAATATCTATTGCATGCAAGGAATTGGCAGTGCACGAGCATGGTTATTTTTCATTATTTGGAGACTCATAAACGTCAAATACTTTGAGATGACTCAAATTACATTCAAAACCAGAAAGGGGAAGGCGCAGACCCTTGATTACAGTGACTGTAATCAAGGAAACCATTCCTTGCATACTTCACAGCTCGTGGTGAGTGAGGCAAGGTGACAGGATGTGGCGTTACAGTCAAAACTGCCGACTCTGGAACTGGGGAACTCGGTTCGAGTCTCGGCGTCGGTTCTTCATCCTGTGATTCTGGGCAAATCACTTAAACATGAATATGTCCTTGTGTAAAGTGACTGGCACTCAGGTAAAGCGCTCCAATCAATACCTTCGGGTTGAGTTCGCGCTATAAATATGAAAAAGCGCAGAGTCCAAAAGGACCACTACTAAACTTCCCCAGCTACTCTGTTGAAACTTTGAAGAGCTTAATGATGTGAGAGGGTAAGTCTGAGGTGACTAGCAGGGTGAGAGGTGTAGGTTTAGCCCACAAGGAAGAAGATTTCTAGTTTGAAATAGTAACACATGTTCTATGAATAGTCAATTTCTACATTTTGCATAGAATTATAGTTGAACTTACATGCCTGAAACAGATAAAATACAGAAGGTAGGCTGAATACAAATTCATATATGATGGACCCCCTTTCTGCGGCAAACGAGTGACTCCTGGGGAACACCCCATGCATTGCAGAATTCCTTACATTTTTTACTCCCATCACAACACTCCTGCCTGCCTGCATCCAAATGCAATCTTGATGAGCTAATGATTACGTCTTCACCTTCAAGGGGGAACTGAAACCAGCTTGCTTTGCAGCTCACTTTTCTACAGATCTTTCAATTCGCTCCTCTAGTCAGACCCCCCAGGATATTGCGGCATGGATTCGCAAATTTAGCGGCACAAGGAATAGTACCAGGGTGTTAGGTGCATGCTCAAGTCGACTTATGAGGACTGAACGAGGTAAGCAGACGGTGACCTCCCTATGCAGTCTGTCTCACTTATTTGGATCAGCCACTACGATCCTGCGCCCTAGGGTGCCTGAGGAAGAGGTGTCCTGCCTCACGGATCCGGGAGGCAGCGGTGCCCCGGCAGAGGTGCATACATGGGCACTAGAACATCCCAGGGAGAAATACAGCTCCCTCCCACGAGGTTAGGACTTGAGCTGTGCTTCCCTAGAGCTGCAGACACTTTAAACATGCCTATTGCAAAGTGGAATACTCTGCTAAAACAGTTTCCATTGAATTCAGGCTGAAAAGGAATAATTATGAGTAAAATAAAGTGCCGCAAAAATGCTGCTAAATTTCCATATTTGTGCCGCTAAATTTCCATATTTGTGCCACTAAATTTGCTAATCCATGCCGCAATATCCTGGGGGGTCTGCTTAGAGATGAAATTATAAGAGACCAAATGATAAATAGGTTAAACAATCTAAAAATTCAGGAAAACTTACTAGATTTGAAAGACCCTACATTAGACAAGACGATTGGAGTAGCCAAACACATGGAGAGCACTTCAATTTATGTAAAAGAATTAGGTGGAAATGGGCTCAAGAAGATTATGGATGCAGAGAAAGTTTGTGAGGTTATAGAGTTGAGAAAACAAATGTGAGGAGTTATTGATAAGAATGATATCGAGAGGAAACAAGGTGGCATTAGGAAGAGAGTATGCTTCAGAGACATACTGCTGAAGCTAGCAATTGCCCAGCATTAAGTAGCAAGTGTTTCAAGTGTAATAAGGTAGGGCATTTTGCAAGGGTGTATAGAATAAATAGTTCTGGGAATTCAAAGAAATCCGTAAATGTGGTGAATGCCAAAGGAGTTAGATCTCAATGTGAAGATTCTGATTTGAGTGGCCAGAGTGAAATAGAAGTACTTACGGTCATAGAAGCTGATGATGTATTGAATACAGTTTAAGCGATGAGTGTGGAACATAATCATCCACCTAAATGTGATGTGAGAGTGAATGGTGTGGAAATTCAAGTTTTGGCGGATTCATGCTCACCTTTCACCATAATTGATAAGCCTACCTGGGAGAAGGTGATTGTTTCTGAACTACATCCTAAGGATTTTGAACCGGAAGGTTATTGGGGTGATAAGTTACCTGTGCTGGGTTATTTTATCACTGATTTAGAGTTTAGAGACAGATGTGCAAGAGGCAAGGTATATGTGGTGGAGAAAGCAGGGACACTTTTGGGTTTGAAAGAACAATGTGCGTTGGGGATAGTTTTGAACCCAAATCATCTGAAGCAAGTGTAGTTGACCCAGGATGGCGAGCAGTGGGTACATCCGTTTCCTAATTTGTTTAGCAGTAAGCTTAATTGCCTTAAAAAGTTTGAACACAAAATTATTATTTTTTTAAATGCCACACCCAAGG
Source organism: Calotriton arnoldi (assembly GCA_963921515.1). Taxonomy (NCBI): domain Eukaryota; kingdom Metazoa; phylum Chordata; class Amphibia; order Caudata; family Salamandridae; genus Calotriton; species Calotriton arnoldi. The sequence continues at coordinate 3,504,790 of CAWUFW010000263.1, forward strand.
TGCATAATGTGTGAAATGTGCCATTGGCTTTGAGGAGTGCTCTAAAGGAAGAATTACAAAAGTTGTGCAAAAATTGTGTTATAGAAACCATTGAAGCCTCAGAGTGGCTTAGTCCCAATGTTATTGCCACAAAACCCAATGGCAGTATCCGCATGTGTGTGGACTTGAGAGACCTGAATGAATGTATATCGGTGGACCGACACCCTCTACCACGCATAAGTGAAATGTTGGCAAGTGTAGCTGGGGGTAGGTACTTAACCACCCTGGACTTATCTAATGCTTATCACCAAGTGCGTCTACATGCAGAGTCTAGACATTTAACATCTTTCCTCATGCCAGAAGGGGCATTTCAGTTTATCCATATGCCTTTCGGTTTGGCGTCTGCATCTGCTGTGTTCCAGAGGGTCATGCAGAACATAGTAGGAAATATGACCAATGTCCTAGTGTTTCAAGATGATATACTGGTATGGGGCAGAAACATTATGGAGCACAATGAAATCCTTAAAAAATTGTTGAGAAGATTGGACAATACTGGAGTTACGATTGGTTTACATAAATGCATGCTTAGTAAAACGGAAGTGGAATATCTGGGCCACATGTTAAAATACGATGGAGTCAAACCTAAGCATAATTTGGCAGAGGCCATAGAAAGACCTCCCTTTCCGCAAGATAAAGACCAACTCAGATCCTTTTTGGGTTTAGCAGAATATTTTGCTAAATTTGTACATCATTTTGTGGAGAAGGTGCATGTTCTACGTGAATTGATGAAGAAGGGTGTAGAGTATGTGAGGACAGAAGAATTTCAAAAGGCTTTTGATGCAGTGAAAGATGCAGTTGTAAAAGAAACGACTCTCAAACCATTTGATCCTGCAGATAAAGCCATTGTTGTTACTGAAGCAAGTGGCTATGGGCTTAAAGCAGTCTTGTTACAGGAACATGAAGGGAAGGAAAGGGTGGTGGCCTTTGCGTCACAGACTCTAAAAGGGGCTGAAAAGACATATTCTGCAGTAGAAAATGAAGCTTTGGCCGCCTGGTGGGGAATGCAACATTTCCATATTTTTGTTTGGGGTATAGAATTTGAACTTCGGACGGAACATAAACATTTTGTTGATCTTTTCTCCACTACTGGTGTGACGAAAATTATGCCACGCATAGCAAAGTGGTTACATCATTTGCAAGAGTAAGTTTTTTTGGTGAAATATGTTCCAGGCGTAAGGAATATAAATACAGATTGCATGTCCAGATTGCCATTGGATGGTGGAAGTGTTGAAGAAGATGATGAATGGACTGAGGCAGAGATATCTAATGCTTGTCAAGCCATCGAGGAAGCGGAATGGAAGGATTCCATAGATGCCGATACTGTGTTTGCAAAGTTGAGGAATGAATTACCCAAGGCTTTTGGGTGGAAGTTATATAATGATTTAACGGGTGTATAAGAATGTATGGGAAGAGTTGTCTGATGTAAAGCGGATTGTAAGTAGAGGAGATAAATTAGTGGTACCGGAAAGTTTACGGAATAGATTATTGAATTTGATGCATGAGGGACATGGTGGAATGTCTGCCCCAAAGAGAAAAGTCAGGATGGATTTCTTGTGGCCAGGGATGGACAGAAAAATTGAAAGGTATGTTAGAAGCTGGGTTCCATGTATGTGCAGTGATAAATCACATACATTGCAGGAAACCATGATTAACCCTGTGGTATTGCCCAGTCGGGCATGGGAAAAGGTGGTTATGGACATTTGTGGTCTATTTGCCTGTTTAGGAGTGAATTAGAGGTTTGCCATAGTACGTATGGACTGCTATTCTAAGTGGCCAGAGGTAGCATTTGTGTGGGAGGTCAAGACTGAAAATATTGTCGCATTTTATAAAGATATTTTTTGAAGAGAAGGATGTCCTGCGGAAAATCAGATGGACAATGGTCCACAATTTGTGTCAGAGGAGTTTGTGAGTTTTCTCAGGAATTGGGGAATCAATCAGTGCAGGACTCCAGTTTATCATCCATGCATGGATGGAGAGGCATGGGCGAAAAATTATACAGACTGAGCAATTGCGTGATCAGGTGGAACAATATCAGTCATGTTACAAAAGGAGACACAATGAAAAGGTGAACAAAGGGGCCAGGAAGTTTGAGGGAGGTATGCTTGTAAGAGTGTACACATAGTAAAGAAGGGAAGTTCAAAGTTATTGAATCTCAAAAGGGTGATGAAGGTGCACAGTATTTTGTTGTTATTGGCTGATGGAAAGTGGTGAAACACTAGTAGAATTGTGATGTGCTCTGAGCTGGATAAGAACAAATAGATGGAGAGTAGGGATTGTCAGGAGAGCATGGTGGAAGAGTTTTCTCGCGTTGCAGCCAGAAACCATTTTGGCTAAATGATCATAAATGTACTAAACACTTTGGGGCCGATTACAATCTCGGTGGGAAGGCCTCCAACCTTAGTTCGGAGGCATTCCCACCGAGATTGTTGGTTTCACTTCCGACCGCCTAATTACAATTTAGGAGGTCGGAAGTGTAACCGGCTGGTCATTCCGGCTGAATTTCAACGGGCTCATGGAGCCCGTTGGCCAGTCAGAGACCAGCCCGTAATTCATATGGACGGCGTTTTACGCCATCCGGATTACGATGTTCGGTTCCCGGCAGGCTTTCCATGCTGGGTTTTCCGACATGGAAAGCCTGTCGGAAAGTGAGTTTGGGGGCCCCTAGCAGGGCCCCCTTCTGTTTGCGGCCTCCGTTTGGGGACCGAGGGGGCACCTATGGTGCTCACTTGTTGATCCCTGCACCGTGTGGTAGACACCATGAGGTGCCTGCTACGTGGTGCAGGGATGAACACAACCTCCAATTTCCCTATGGGAGCTTGTGCTACGGCCTGTTTACGGCCGTAGCATATGCTCCCAAAGGGAAATGTGAGTATGTGAATGCACCATGTGCTGTCACATCAGAATTAGGCGGTCAGGACCGCCGATTGGAGGTTGGTCGGACCCGTATCCGCTACGTGTCTGGTGGACCCAAGTCCGCCCGACATCTTAATAAGCCCCATAGTGTGCGTTAATTCATTTTTGTGTTTCGTTAAGGAAAGGGGATATGTTGTATTCTTGAAATGTTATTATGTTCTAAGGTTGTGGTGTCACTGTATGCTCAGGTTGCCTGGTTACTGTTGCTCTGTTCTAATGCTACTTGTGGCTTCCACTTCTAGAATGGATTTCGTTCTGAGTATGGAAAGGCACGGGTGCAGGAGGACCTTGAGCTAACCAGGGCCATGCCTGGATGCTTAATAAAGAAGATTACCATTACCTCCTGTGTCCTATCATCGCAAACGTTTGTACTTTTATGCATTGAAATAATGCTAAATAAAGCAATGATGATGAATGGGTAAAACATGTTTTGGGATGCCCCCTTTTTCTATTCCCCCACTTGATGGATCACTCTGAAACTTTCCAGGAGGGAGCTGAGGTGGATGAGACTTGATTTGGGGAAAGTTTCGTGAAGATTTGTCAAATGGGCCCAAAGTTATAAGCAAACAGTCACAGCTGCTACCTGGAAGCAGCAGTGGGGCCGGTGAGGGGAAGGGGGGGGATAGGGTTAAAGAAAAAAGTCACTTACCTCCAGGCCTGCCGGCTGGCTGGCCGCCGCCGCCTCTCCTGCATCCTCCTCCTGGCTTCTTGGGAGAAACAGGAAGCAGGAATCACCAGGGCTCCCACGCTCCCCGCAGCCAATCACAACGCTGCAATGCCGCATTGTGGTAGGTCTGAACATTCTGACACGGCGCTCAGCCAGGGGCTGGAGGGGTGGGCATGTTCTCCATGCAGGCTGTAATGCAGCCTGCATGGAGAACAGGGAAAGTGCACATGACTGATTTGGGTGGCCTGAGAGGGTCGAACAAACAGTCATTGCGCACTTAGGAGGGTTGTACCACTCCTCCCCTGCTCTTAAGCCCTGCCCCGCCCCCTCACGCAAGCTGTCGCAGCTGGAGGATAAAATAAAATGATAATAACATTAGTTATCATTTTATTTTTTCCTTTCTTTTGCTGCTTCAAGGCAGTGGGGCGACACTCCTGTCGCCATTAGGTAGTTATAGTTAGGACCTTGTTTCTATTCAAAAAGCATTTTTTCTGTAGCTAATATCTTTGGCGCCGTTTGACGAATCTTCGCGAAATGTTCTGAACTAATGGGGCGGTCACATCAGCTGCTGTCTTGAAAATTTCGAAGTGATCCACGTCAAGTGGGGGCAGAGAAAAAGGGGAGGTCCCAAAATGCTTTTTCTCCATGTTGATTTCCATAGGAAACTGTTGACGCAGGTACAGCCCGAACTGCTGAGCGGAATTACACCAAATTTGGCAGAAAGGTAGGTCTTGGTCCAGAGTGCACTCTTTTTGTTAAATGGTGTAAATCCGTTCAGTAGTTCCTGAGAAATGCAAACATTTCTCAGATATACAAATAGGGATGCAGAGAATCTGCAAACCCTCCCGATCTCATGCCTGAGATCTGATCGGCTGCCAACACTTCAAACCAGGAAGTGTTGGCAGCCATCTTGTGACTCGGTTGAATCGAGTCACAAGAAAAAAGGTAAAAAAACATTAAAAACAAGAAAAGTGGTCAGGGTTGTGGAAGCGGATTATTTAAAACCCACTGGTGCAGGGGTCACCCTTAGTCCACGGGTTCTTAACAAGTAAGGAGGAATCGACACTGGAGTGAAGTACAAACCATAGGTCATTTATTAGCATTCATGAATGGGGGCCTCGTCCGACAAGCACCATAGAGATACTCGAGGAGAGAGCACACTGAACGATGGTTACATGGGTTTTTATAGCAAAAGATCACAAACAAGGGACGCCCAGAGGTAAATAGAACTTTGGGAAAAACACACACATGAGGTACCGGTAAGAATCGACAGCCTTGGTGCCTTGTGCAATTGTCGCGTCCTGAAGCTGCACAACAAGATATGCTATCTGGGTAAACTTTACTTGAGGCTTTACCATTGTCTGAAAAACCCCAAGCAGACGCCAGCTGTTCTTTTGCGCTGACTCTGCATGTATACACAGCCTACAATGCCCCAATCTAGATTCTTTACTCATGTTTATACAAATGCAGTGTCAAGGATAGAGCCAGGCTGAAAGCAGGGCAGGGGTGAAAAATAGATGAGGCATAGCTTAATCAAAAAGCAAGGGACTCAGATTTTACATTTTAACAGTCCTTCCTTTTCAGCCTATGCTGAATCCATTTTTAAAAGTATATAATTTAATCTCGTATATCAATGTTCATAAGATCGTAAATTTCAGTGTGCATCATTTCTCTATTCAATTCATGAACATTAATTGGGGGAGGTTTAATATTGTTACAGGTGGACATGCAAACTGTACATATCATAGGGGCACACTGAATGCAACAACAGCAAGTTAGAAAGATGGCTCCAGTCCCAAGTAGAAAACATACCCCAAAACCATTCTGACCAAGTCCATGTTCCTTTTTCCTGGTGTATTTCTGCAGCTATTTGGTGAAGCTTTTGTGTGGCTCAATTAACATTAAGGGCGTTTTATGTAAATATTGAACAAATGTATTGTGCTTATATATTTGGCAGTGTGAATCCTTAAGAGAGGACAAGGTGAAGTGATAATGTTCAGATGCGGTAGGAGTGGGGGGCACTAGGCTATGAACACGGTAATATGTTTCAAGCCTCCAAAATAGACCCAAAAATCCCAATACTAACAATAGAATACATACAAGTATCCCTATTTTTCTCCTTTTAATCCAAAACTGTCAACTTTTAGCGGGGGCATTCGAGGCAAGTACTTCTATTCCTCCTAATAGGTCAAAAAACACCTTCCCAAAGGGCCTTAATGGCAGATCGACAACTCTACCCATTTCAACCTAATCTATATACAAATACCTATTTCAGAAGAACACCTAACACCATTCCCTATACTGATCTTTTATATTCAACCTGTATGTTTCTTAACCTTCCTTCCTCTTACTGTAGTATTTGTTATTTGATTGCCAAGGTAACAAAGAGTAGCGTAACGATCAGCCAGAAACAGAGCAATGTAATCTCAATTCTCCCAAAATTCCCTCACTACTCTATCAGAGAGCATTAAGTCCCATGTGCCTTTGTTTCAAAGCCTCACTGGCAAGCTTATGTACCGGTCCTGACGTTGGCGGTCTTGACCACCGGCATGGGTTGCTACCTCTTCAGAGATAGTTTCTTCAATCAAAGTTCTTTTTGGCCCTTGGCCGCATTTTGTATCAGGGCTGAACAATGTTAGGATGTTCAAACAGAATCTGTTCATCTGGGTCAGGCATGATGGCAGCAAGTTATTGTTCCAATGACACCACTTCACCATGTTTCAAAAAGATCACCATCCCCAAAAGGCACTTGCTGAGAGATCTGATCATATTCAAAATCAGGTATTCCTCTTGTTATCCACTGATCATATGTCAAAGGGAGTGGCGCTTGCTTTCTCCACATCACTGGCATGGATCCAGTGTCTGTGCCCTGTGCACTTAACAGCAGTCTGGGTGGCGAAGTGAACTTGCACTGGACCCTTCTAGCATGGCTCAAGGCTGGACTTCCTCTGAAACTGTTGGGTAAAGACACAGTCTCTAGGCCTCAGCTTGTGACCTGGACCTTTAAGACTGGGAGAGAGACTGGCCTTCACCTGTGAATGGATCAAATGCAAATCTTTAGTCAACTCAGTAATCAACAAGAAAAGTATATTCAATGTCAGATTGTCTTTGATCTTGGTACACCCTATACATTTGCTGGCCTCCCCATAACCACCTCAACTGGTTGCAAGACCTCGAAGGGCAGATCTGGGGGTGCAAAATATCCTGTTGAAACGGGGTACCTTTTCCTGTGTTATAAGTATGGCACATCATGCACCTCTTGACATAGAACTCTGCCACCCTGGGAATCAGATTATTGAACCATACATAATCTGACGTGGCCACTATTCCTTTAGCACTGATGTGGGCTGAACTGTGGGCCATAGTAACAATAGCATTCACATAACAATTTGGAAGCATTCATCTTTGCTTTCCTGACAGATCTATCCAACATCCTGTCGCATCCTGACACCCATATCTTTTACACTGTTCCTTCTCTTCCTCCGTAGCTTCTTCCTGTACTTCCCTAATGCAATCTAGAGTCTGATTAAACATAGGCACTTCTGGTGTCCATCTAGCTGTCCCTACAATATACATTAAACTATACTCTAAATAGGCTGTTCGTTTAGCTGTTTCATTGGCAAAAGTATTTCCCTGTATTAACTCATCTATAATTTTCTTGTGGACAAAACATTTAACAAGAGCAACTCTTTTAGGTAACATCAAGGTATCCAGTAACTTTACTATTCATTCCCCATACTGTATCTTATCACCTTGCAAAGTAAAAAAGCCCCTTTTTTTCCAGAGTCGTCTGAATGAGTGGGCAACTCCAAAGGCATATATATTGATATTTACAGTCAAATCTTTACCTAATTCACAGGCTCTAGTCAAAGCTGTCAGCTCCACAGATTGCGCTGACATTTGTTGTATTTTACATAACTCAACCACAGATTTCAAGGGAGTAACTGTATAGGCCGCTGTACTAGAGCCATCAGGTAGTTTGTAACATGAACCATCCACGAACAGTTCCCCTAGTGGGTCAGATATAGGGGTATCTGTCAGGTCTACCCGTCCCTTAGTCTCCTTCTCAGTAATAAATATGCAATCATGCTTCTCATCTTGTTGGGACTCAGAGAGAGGCAGTACAGTGGCTGGATCCAAAATGTTACAGCATTTCAGAGTGATGTTTGGAGCAAAAAGTGTCAACTCATACCCTGTTAATATCGCACTGGTCAGGTGCTGGGTCTGAATTATTATTTTTTTAGATATCCACTAAATGTCGTACCATAACTGTCAAATTGTGACCTTAAATATACATTTCAGATTGCTTTATCGCAGTAGGGTCTAATGTGGAGGAGAAATATGCGCATGACCTATTCCTTCCTACGTGGGACCGTGCCAAGCTGCAACCATCTTTTGCATGCACAAATTTGTAATAATCAGGTTTTACCTAAAGCAGGAGCATTACATAAAGCATTTTTCAATTGCAAAAAGACAGCTTCACACTGATTAGTCCAAGGAAGCGGCATGCATACGTGCTTTAATGTTAAAGCAAGCAGGGGTTTTGCAATTAGTGAAAAATGTGGTAATAAACGCACAGATATTAGATTGAGTCAGTGGTTTCTGCAAGTTCTGCACCAATTATATCCTATGTTGGTGTAGCGTCTTACCCCCCTTCGACAGGAGGAGACCTAAATAGGTAACCTTCTGTTGACAATACTGTAATTGGAAAAGAGATACTTTGTCCCAAGGGGGCTAAGTGATGCAATAATTTCACTGTAGTCTGTTTGCAACCTTCTGCTGCATTGCTATGTCTCTAATGAGTGGCTCGTGAGCTACCAGTAGATCACCAGGTACCTGTGAGTAGCTCTCCTGTGTGCAGTCCAACCTGTATTTTAAAAATAAAACTCATGCATTCAAGACATTTCTTTTGTATTTTCACAACTCATAAACTGATGTCTACAGAAAAATAGTTGACATTTTGAAAATTTACTTACAGCTATTATTTCAGTTGGAGATATTTATTACTCATAATTATATCTTGGCGCAAGGGAGTATTGCAGCTATTGTTTGTATCTAGTACCCATGTAATATTTCAGTTCAAATTGTCAAAGCCCTTTTTTTCATTACTGCTGAAAACCCTGGCTAATGCACCAATGTGATCACTACTGACACTCTTGGATGGGGTGGTCACTTTTTCATCACTAGTGACTTTTGTTACAGAAAATGTTGGAGACCCTTGTACTAACATTCAGTTGTTGTGAAATAGGGCTTTGAACGGGGATGCCAGAAAATCCCACAGGTGTATTAACTTTACCTGAGAAACAACAGGATATTGAGGGACTACTATCTTGTTACTTTCTCTCAAATCAATCACAAATCGATAAACTTTTATCCTGTATTCCATCCCCTCTTTTAAGGACAAGAAGAATAGGGCTATTACATACATTAGAGGAAACTTCCTCAAAGCGACTAAAGAAATCAGGGACAGACTCGCCTTGTCTTTGCTTACAAGCAGTTAGTATGTTGCCAGGGAGGTCCAGTATGAGCTGATTGGGTTTTTTACCAGGCTTCCTATCAGCTTCAGCTGCTATTATTGCAGTCCAATCTCCTCCTAACTCAACAACATGATCCTGTTTCCGGGTGAGTCGCCACATATCCGGCGGTAAGATCATGCCGAAAAACATATCAATGTCACCTAGCGTCATAACGCAAGAGTCAATGGCTGCCTGTACTTCATCATAAAAACCTCTGGGGTTCTTTCGAATATCAGGTAAAGAGGCTTTAAGAGTGAGAACATCCATCCTTTTCCAGGGCGTATATATCCAATTGTACAAAAAATGGGCTCTAGCATCAGGACTATTAGGGTCATCGTTACCTGCATTCCCTCTTCCAGGAATGAATTATGGCGCGGCTTCCCTCATAGGTCTTATTCGAGGAGAGGAAGAGAGTTCATTACGATATCCAATTATCGTTGCTATGGCATTGTTAATTCTACTCACAGGGAAGGCTCCTATCTGACACTGTCGATTAATAGCTCTAACATCATCAGGGACATTCTGCCCTGTAATCATCTCCCATTGGAACATAAGTTGATGAGAAAGCTTATTTACAAGACAAAGAAGCTCGCCCTCAGAAAAATCCTATATCTGATCTATCATTTCTCCTACCTCCATTTCTAGATCACTCAACCAATTTAATACCATCAACCTTATCGCGTCCTGATGCAACTGAGGTACAGTAGAATGAAGAATTAGAGGGGTCGAGACAGATACAGAAAGTATGGGATCATCAGTCATTTCAGGTGCAGTGGCCTGGGATGGGGCGCAGTGGCCTGGGATGGAGGGGGTAAGGGATGTACCGGTACTGGTTGGAAAATAGGGAGCTGGACAACCGCGGGCAAAGGAGGTGGAACCGGAGGTACAGGGGGAACGACATTTGGCGGTCCAGGGGGAAGAGGTGTTAAAGGTACATATGGGGGTGGGGGTCGTTCAATCAATAATCCATCAATATCTGAATCCACATCTTCTTGGTGGATTTGTGCTGCTACTGTCGGTCTGACTATATATTCCTTAGATATTAGCAATCTATGCTCTCGATCTAAACATTCCTTCTTCTCCTGAACTTCCTTATCCTTCAATTCTTTATACTTCTGATACTCTGTCTTCCTTTCTTGTTTCCTTTGTACCTTCTCCGCCTTGAGCTGCCGCACCTTTACTTCTTTTCTCCACATACGCAAACTGTCAAACATAGCTGGCCTAACTTTCCTCACGAACAATTCATTTTCTAAGTGCTCAAGTTTGTGAGGGTCCATCGTTCCCACTAATGGCCACTGTAACTGGGGATCCCCTTTTGTATTTTTATTCCACAATGCATTATACATAATGGGACAAATACCATATTTGATGTACATCTCAAAAGTCGGCGTACCTTCTGGTGGCGCCGGATGACTTGCTTCCAAAATGCTCTGCTTATCACAGCAGCAGCAACAAAACCCAAAGTGTGCTAAATACAGGCATGTTATATAAGATATAAAAAACTTATAAACAGAGAGAAATGAAAAAATATTCTCACATTACCTGTAGGAAAAATGTTAATCAATATTAAATAACAAGTTCCAAAGAAGGTTCAAAACAAATTCCAAACAAATTCCAAACAGATTCCAAACAAAATTCCAAACAAGTTCCAGACAAATTCCAAATAACCAAAAGAACCGGTTCAATACAAATCTACCTTATTTGTGGTCTTCAACTCCCACCTGTCGATCCTCCCTGATCCAAAAGAATGACCATCCGAGGGCCCCAGTCAAGGTTAGCAGCCGCCAGGAAGATCAGAGTCGGAGAGCTGAAAAATCACCTTGGACCACGAGAAACACTAGTCTCTTCAGGTGGGGCGCCCCTCAGCGAAGTTCGTCTTACCGACCCGATCTCCTCCCCTGGTCTGACTGCAAGCCTTTGATGGGGCCCCACGTTTGGACGCCAATTTGTGGAAGCAGATTATTTAAAACCCACTGGTGCAGGGGTCAATCAATCAATCAATCACGGCATTTATAGAGCGCGCTACTCACCCGGGAGGGTCTCAAGGCGCTGGGGGAGGGGGTAAGTTACTGCTCGAACAGCCAGGTCTTGAGCTGCTTCCTGAAGGAGAGATGGTCCTGGGTTCGCCGAAGGTGAGTGGGGAGGGAGTTCCAGGTCTTGGCTGCCAGGTAGGAGAAGGATCTTCCTCCGGCGGTGGCTCTGCGGATGCGTGGTACGGTGGCGAGGGCGTGGCTGGTTGATCGTAGCTGGCGGGTGGGCGTGTAGAAGGTCATGCGGTCGTTGAGGTACTTGGGGCCCAGGTCGTGGAGGGCCTTGTGTGCGTGGGTGAGGAGTCTGAACGTGATTCTCTTGCTGACGGGGAGCCAGTGCAGGTCTTTCAGGTGTCCGGTGATGTGGCTGTGCCGGGGGATGTCCAGGATGAGTCGTGCGGAGGCGTTCTGGATGCGCTGGAGTCTTTTTGAAGTTTGGCTGTGGTTCCGGCGTAGAGGGTGTTCCCATAGTCCAGTCGGCTGGTGACGAGTGCCTGGGTGACGGTCTTCCTGGTTTCAGTGGGGATCCATCTGAAGATCTTGCGGAGCATGCGCAGGGTGTTGAAGCACGAAGATGAGACGGCGTTGACTTGTCTGGTCATCGACAGGGAGGAGTCCAGGATGAAGCCCAGGTTGCGTGCGTGGTCCGTTGGCTTGGGCGCGGTGCCCAGGGCCGGGGGCCACCAAGAGTCGTCCCAGGCGGAGGGTGATGAGCCCAGGATGAGGACTTCCGTCTTGTCTGAGTTCAGTTTAAGGCGGCTGTTCCTCATCCAGTCGGCGACGTCTCTCATCCCGTCGTGTAGGTTGGCTCTGGCGGTGGTGGGGTCGTTGGTGAGGGAGAGGATCAGCTGGGTGTCGTCGGCGTAGGAGATGATGTTGAGGTTGTGTTGGCGTGCGATGGCTGCGAGGGGGCTCATGTAGACGTTGAAGAGGGTTGGACTGAGTGAAGATCCTTGTGGAACGCCGCAGATGACTTTGGTGGCCTCGGATCTGAACGGGGGAGGCGGACTCTCTGGGTTCTTCCGGCGAGGAACGAGATGATCCATTCCAGTGCTTTCTCTCGGATTCCGATGTTGCTGAGGCGCTTCACTAGGGTGCGGTGGCAGACGGTGTCGAACGCCGCGGAGAGGTCCAAGAGGATGAGGGCTGCTGTTTCCCCGTTGTCGGTTAGGGTTCTGATGTCGTCGGTGGCTGCGATAAGGGCGGTCTCGGTGCTGTGGTTGGCCCGAAACCCGGACTGCGAGGGGTCGAGGGATCCATTCGTCTCGAGGAAGGCGGCAAGCTGTCTGTTGACGGTCTTCTGATGACTTTGGCCGGAAACGGAAGGAGCGAGATGGGACGGTAGTTCTTGAGGTCGGTGGGGTCCGCCGTTGGTTTCTTCAGGAGGGCGGTAAGCTCGGCGTGCTTCCAGCTCTCCGGGAAGGTGGCGGTGTGGAAGGAGGAGTTGATGATGTCCCGGAGATGGGGTGCGATGGTGGCGTCGGCTTTGTTGAAGACGTGGTGTGGGCAGGGGTCGGTTGGTGATCCGGAGTGGATGGAGTTCATCGTGCGGGTGGTGTCTTCGGTGCTGATCGGGGTCCAGTTGCAGAGGGTGGTGGTGGCGGGCGTTGGTTCGGCGGTAGGGTGCGTGGTCTGTGCGTCGAAGCTGTTATGTATGTCGGTGATCTTGCGGTGGAAGAACGCGGCGAGTGAGTTGCAGAGGTCTTGCGAGGGTGATGTCGTTGTTTCCGGCGCTGGGGTTGGAGAACTCTTTGACGATGCTGAAAAGTTCCTTGCTGTCGTGGGCGTTGTTGTCCAGTCGTTCTTTGAGTGCCGACTTCTTGGTGGCACGGATCATCTGGTGGTGTTTGCGGGTGGCGTGCTTGAGGGCGGTCCTGTTGTCTGTGGTCTGGTCGAGTCGCCAGGCTTTCTCGAGAGTGCGGCAGTTCTTCTTGGATTCCTTGAGTTCGTTGGTGAACCAAGGGGTTTTCTTGCTTCTGGGTCTGCTGGGAGGGTTTTTTAGTGGTGCGAGGTCGTCGGCGCAGGCGGTCAGCCACTTGGCGAGGTTGCTGGCTGCTTCGTTTGGGTCCGTTGTGTTGGTGGGTGTGTTCTGGCTGAGGGAGGCGGTGAGCTGCTCGGCGGTGATCTTGCTCCAGCTCCGGCGGGGAGCCTGTTGCGGGTGGTGGTGGGTCGCAGTCTTTCTGAAGCTGAAGTGGACGCAGCTGTGGTCGGTCCAGTGGAGTCCGGTGGCGTGGCTGAAGGAGATGTGCTTGCTGGAAGAGAAGACGGGGTCAAGCGTGTGGCCGGCGTAGTGGGTGGGCGTGTTCACCAGTTGCTTGAGTCCGAGGTTGGCGAGGTTGTCCAGCAGGGCGGTGGTGTTTCTGTCGTTGTTGTTCTCCAGGTGGAAGTTGAGGTCCCCTAGGAGGATGTAGTCGGCGGAGGGCATGGCGTGCGGGCTGATGAAGTCTGCGATGTCTTCGCTGAATAGTGTGCGTGGTCCCGGGGTCTGTAGATGAGGGTGCCTCGGAGGGTGGTCTTGGGGTCAGTGTGTATCTGGAAGTGTAGGTGTTCGGCGGCGGTGAAGGTCTCGTCGGAGTTAGTCGAGATGCGGATGGTGTTCTTGTGTACGATGGCGATGCCTCCTCCCGTCTGGTTGACGCGGTCCTTCCGGGTGATCTTGTATCCGTCCGGGATGGCTATGGCGATGTCGGGCGCTGAGGAGGCGTTCATCCAGGTTTCGGTGAGGAAGGCGACGTCCGGTGCTGTTGCGTCGAGCAGGTCCCAGAGTTCCACGGCGTGCCTGTGGACGGAGCGGGTGTTCAACAGGATGCATTTCAGGTGGTTGCTGCTGGTGCTCGACTTGGCGGAGGTGGTGCACGTCCGGACTAAGGTCACCCTTAGTCCACGGGTTCTTAACAAGTAAGGAGGAATCGACGCTGGAGTGAAGTACAAACCATAGGTCATTTATTAGCATTCATGAATGGGGGCCTCGTCCGACAAGCACCAAAGAGATACTCGAGGAGAGAGCACACTAAACGATGGTTACATGGGTTTTTATAGCAAAAGATCACAAACAAGGGACGCCCAGAGGTAAATAGAACTTTGGGAAAAACACACAAATGAGGTACCGGTAAGAATCGACAGCCTTGGTGCCTTGTGCAATTGTCGCGTCCTGAAGCTGCACAACAAGATATGCTATCTGGGTAAACTTTACTTGAGGCTTTACCATTGTCTGAAAAACCCCAAGCAGACGCCAGCTGTTCTTTTGCGCTGACTCTGCATGTATACACAGCCTACAATGCCCCAATCTAGATTCTTTACTCATGTTTATACAAATGCAGTGTCAAGGATAGAGCCAGGCTGAAAGCAGGGCAGGGGTGAAAAATGGATGAGGCATAGTTTAATAAAAAAACAAGGGACGCAGATTTTACATTTTAACAGGGTGTTTCTACATGTATAAATACTCACTTACACAGTCAGTCACGCACCCACTGAATCATACATACAGACACTCATACACCCATTCATTCTTCAATACATCTTGGTATATATATATATATATATATCTTGACGAAGGCCGACAGGCTGAAACGCGTCATTCTTTTTCTGCACATTAAAACCTTCTGGCTATGACTTTGGTGTGCCGCTTTCTTTCGCATTTGAAAGGACTGTTCTGAAATTTGTGGTTGGCCGCCACGGCAGGCATCGGCAGTAGGAGGCAGGCGTACGGCGTTTGGCTAAATTCTTTGAACGCATATATATATATATATATATATATATATATATATATATATATATATATATATATCTACTGGCGGTCGCCAGTAGATAGTTATAGTTACAACCTATTATCCATAGGAAATCCGCGACATTCTATTTGCAATAACGTTGGCGCCGGTTGACGAATCTTCGCGAAAGCTTCCAACTTGTTGGGGCGCTCCGGTCCGCTCCTACCCTGAAAGTCTCGGGGTGATACGTCAAGCAGGGGCCGAGAAAAGGGGGTCCCAAAACGCGTTTTCCCCATTCATTTTTCCATAGGAACCTTTAGTCGCAGCTACAGCCCGAACTGCTGAACGGAATTACCCCAAATTTGGCAAAGAGGTAGCCCTTGGTTCAGACTGGTGCCTTTTGCTAAAATGGTGTAAATCCGTTCAGTAGTTCCTGAGAAATTCACAATTAAAATCACATATATATCTATGGGCGCGTCGGATCCGCATACCCTCCCGATCACGAGCTGCATGCTAATTGGCTGTCAACACTCCAAATCAAGAAGTGTTGGCAGCCATTTTGTCCCTTGGTAGAACCGAGGGACAGAAACAAGTGCGCAAAGCGCAAAACGGGGCAGGGTAGAAACACCCTGACCCCTAGGTCTGCTCAGGGGGTCCCACAAGGACCCCTGGGCAGAAAAAGATTTTTTTTTTTTTAAATCGGCGGGATGCGCTTAGGGTGCGCGTATCCCGCCGAGAAAAAAAGAAACAAGTGCGCAAAACGCACAAAGGGGGCAGGGTAGAAACACCCTAACCCCTAGGCCTGCTCAGGGGTCCCACAAGGACCCCCTGGGCAAAAAAAGCATTTTTAAAAAAAAAAAATCGGCAGGATGCGAATCCTGCCGGAAAAAAAAATAAATCGAAGCGCGGTCTCCCGCGCTTCGATGTTAATTGGCCCCCGGGTGGCCCAAGTCCCGGGGGCATGGTGGGGGGATAATTTAATGTGTGGGGGCCTCAAAGGGCTCCCCAAGCCCCGGGGACCGCCACCCCCGGGGCTTTTTAAAAAATGGTGCGGGAGGGCTCTGAGCCCTCCCGCAGCCCCGGGGACCACCACCTCCCGGGGCTTTTTTTAATTAATTTAACAACCTGTGTGGGGGGCTCCAGCCCCCACACGCCCCAGGACCGCCACCTCCCGGGGCACTAACAAATTAAAATGGGGGTCCGTTTTGGACCCCGAAGCCCCGGGGACCACCACCTCCCCGGGGCTGTGCTCATGTAGGGAGGGGGCCGCGCGGCCCCCTCCTGGAGCCCTTGATGGCCCTGGGGACCGCCACCCCCAGGGACGGCTCCTGCAGTGTCCCGGGGTGCCTACCCCGGGACACTGTAGTTTGCTATGGCAGGACGGGAGCCTCGCGGCTCCCGTCCTGCCATAGCAAACTGCTTTGGATATTGGAAGAGAGAGCAGGGAAACCTGCTCTCTCTTCCAATATCCAAAGCACATTGCTTTTCATCATGGGGAGCAGCATGTCAGCTGCTCCCCATGTGGAACAGCAATGCCGGCTCCCAAGGGACGTGGGGAGCCGGCGGGACTGTGGGGGATTGGGGACCCCCCACAGTCCCCAACGGAGAGGGCCAGCCCCGGGGATGGGGTCCCCGGGGCAAGTAGTGGCCCAGGAGGGGGCCACGCGGCCCCCCTCCCCAAAAAATAAAAATCTAAAAAATAAAAAAATGGAAAGGCCGGCCCCGGGGATGGGGTCCCCGGGGCCTTAAATGGCCAGAGGAGGGGGCCACGCAGCCCCCTCCAAAGAATAAAAATAAAAGGCCATGCCCCGGGGGATGGGGTCCCCGGGGCCAATACAGGCCCAGGGAAGGGGGCCACGCGGCCCCCTTCCCGTTTTTTTTTTTTTAAATTTAAAGGGGTAAGGCCCTGGGGGATGGGGTCCCCAGGGCATAAAAACAGGAAAAAGGAAGGGGGGCCACACAGCCCCCCTTCAGGGGACAAAAAAAAAAAAGATTTTTTAAAACGATCGGGCCCACAGGCCCCGCCCCCTTCCTTCACCACTCTGCAAACGAACCCCTGGCGCGTTTGCAGAGGGGGAACGAATTCCCCTTGAATACTGGGGGTCCCTGGGGCCAACTAGCCCACCAGGAACCTCCAATATGCGCCAGGGGCTGCGTTGCAGAGACGTGTAGAGAGGCCACACCCCTTTTACACCTCTCTGCAACGCAGCTCTGTGGCGCTTTTGGAGGTATATGGTGGGCTAGTTGGACTCCGGGACCCTCAGGATTCAAGGGGACTTAATCCCCCAACTTAAAACGCGCCACGGGCGCGTTTGCACAGTGGTGAAGGGAGGGCGGGGCTTCAGGTGACATGTGTGCAAACAGGCCCCGTGGCGCGTTTTAAGATGGGGAATTAAATCCCTTCAATCCTGAGGGTCCCTGGGGGCCAACTAGCCCAACAGGTACATCCAGAAAGCGCCACAGAGCTGCGTTGCAGAGAGGTGTAAAGGGGTGTGGCCTCTCTACACGTCTCTGCAACGCAGCCCCTGGCGCATATTGGAGGTTCCTGGTGGGCTAGTTGGCCCCTAGGGACCCTCAGGATTCAAGGGGACTTAATCCCCCAACTTAAAACGCGCAACGGGGCGCGTTTGCACAGATGTCACCTCAGGCCCCGCCCCTCCCTTCACCATTGTGCAAATATTCCTCTAAAATCAGCCGAAATACGAATTCCGATTTACTCACCTGTTATCAGGAGCGACCTCAGTGCTGTATCTTTCAGCCCAGTACTGGTCCTGAAAAGTAATTCTAACCATACTTACCAGTAACTTGAATTTCCTTCCATAGGCTAACATTGACTGGTTTCACTTGGAAATTCTTCTAAGTGTGGAGTTTTGGAACTTTAAAATATTCCTCTAAAATCAGCCGAAATACGAATTCCGATTTACTCACCTGTTATCAGGAGAGACCTCAGTGCTGCATCTTTCAGCCCAGTACTGGTCCTGAAAAGTAATTTTAACCGTACTTACCAGTAACTTGAATTTCCTTCCATAGGCTAACATTGACTGGTTTCACTTGGAAATTCTTCTAAGTGTGGAGTTTTGGAACTTTAAAATATTCCTCTAAAATCAGCCGAAATACGAATTCCGATTTACTCACCTGTTATCAGGAGAGACCTCAGTGCTGCATCTTTCAGCCCAGTACTGATCCTCAAAAGTAATTTTAACCGTACTTACCGGTAACTTGAATTTCCTTCATAGGCTAAGATTGACTGGTTTTCAGCAAAAAAGTTTCAAAGTGTTGATTTTCACAAACTACAAATATTCCTTAAAAATCGCCTGTATGACTTAAACGCATTCTTTCAACTGTTTACAGGAGATGCACCAGTGCTGGATCCAGAATCCAACACTGAGTAAGAAAAAGTAACGATAACAGTTTTTACCTGCTAAGTGAATTTCCTTCCATAGGATAACATTGGTGATTCTATGAGAAAAAGTTTCTAAGTGTCAACTTTTAAAATACAATAATATTCCTTAAAAATCACGACTGTAACCAAAACGCTTTTACTCAACTGTTTACAGGAGATGTACCAGGACTGAATCTAGGATCCAGTCCTGTGGTTACAAAAGTAATCCATAAAGTAACTAATTGCATTTAACTAGAAATTCACATTGAGCTGAATGTTGCATTGTGTTTGAAAATGTGTTGCCCATTGCAACAACTGTAACTACTGTACTTAAAAGTCTATTGCCTATCTGCAAAGTATTTAAACTAAAGTAATTCATTCTGAGAAAGTATTTTTTGTAATGTAATGTATAATGTAATTACAATGTAATTTAAAAAATAAAATATGTAAAAAAAAATTGTTTCTAAAAATGTAGTAAATCAGTATGAAAAAAATTAATATAACAATTAATACATTTAAAAATTGTCATTTACAAAACCTTTGAAATTCACTGAAAAAACCGTAGGTTTCAGGCACGTTATAGTTAGAAATTAGCATTTAAAAAACCTTTGAAATTCACTGAAAAAACCATAGGTTTCAGACACGTTATAGTTACAAATTAGCATTTAAAAAACCTTTGAAATTCACTGAAAAAACCATAGGTTTCAGACACGTTATAGTTACAAATTAGCATTTAAAAACCTTTGAAATTCACTGAAAAAACCATAGGTTTTAGGGACAGTTATAGTTACTTGGACATTGCACTCGTACAAAACCCGTGAAATTCCCCCGTTATAGTTAGTTCAGCTAACTATAACTCGCGCCCCCGCAATGCACTGCTGATGACGTCACATATTACATCACTCATGACATGGTCAGTGACATCACTGATGACATCACTGATGACATCTCAAATGACATCACTGATGACATCATCCACGTGATAATTTGATGCACCTCCTCACACCCTAATATAACCTTTGATACACCCACTCTAAATTACAGACTGCCATTCGCAAAACCATAGACACTCCAACACCAATAACTACATACCCACTCACTGATTCTTAGGTCTACACACACACATCCACTCACTCACCCGTACAGTCACTCATACTTACGGTCACTCAGTACAGGACTATCATATGCACTCTTACTCCTATATAGACACTCAAACAACGCCACTCATCCATAGAGATACTCACACACCTAGTCAGTCATGCAAATAATTAAACACACTGCCATTTACTCACCTATACAGTTATACACACACCAGCTCACTTACTCATACAAATAGTAGCACATTGTTACGCTCTTATACAATCACTGATACAAGCACACAATCATCCATACAGCCACTATCACAATCACTCACTCTTGCTTATAGCTATTTATATACTCCAACACACATATATACTGCCTTTCACATATGTAGTTACTCACACATGTACCACTGGGACATACATTCACTCACTAACACACTCTTACACACACTTACCCACCCATACAGTCTATCACAGATGCACTCTTGAAACCATCCACCCAGTGAATCACCCACTCACACATCTATGCACAGAGTTGCACACACCCCTCCCACACAAACACTCAGGCACCCATACAGATACTCAGACAAGCATTCAATAACTCATATAGACACTCATGTAGCTATTCACAAACACATGCAGCCACTTACACAGCAACAGACAGACGGATACAGACATTCATCCAGTTTAGTCACTAACCCATGCATTCAGTAAGATACGTTAAATCACTCACTTATAGAGTCAGTCACGCACCTACTAAATCATCCATACAGACACTTACACACCCACTCATTCTTCAATACGTCTTTTCCTATATATATTAAAAATATTTAAACTTTACAGAAACACACAGTCACTGGATGATGTCATCAGTGATGTCATCAGTGATGTCATCAGTGATGTCATTTGAGATGTCATCAGTGATGTCATCAGTGATGTCACTGACATGTCATGAGTGATGTAATATGTGACGTCATCAGCAGTGCATTGCGGGGGCGCGAGTTATAGTTAGCTGAACTAACTATAACGAGGGAATTTCACGGGTTTTGTACGAGTGCAATGTCCAAGTAACTATAACTGTCCCTAAAACCTATGGTTTTTTCAGTGAATATATATATATATATATATATATATATGGTTTTAGATAATTTTTATATATAATTTTATATGTGAATTTTATCTTTAAACTAAATATACACTTTTAGGATTAACGGGCACAACTGGTTAATGTCCAATCTGATGTTCATATGGATCATTCCAAATAATTTTAGATTAATTGTTGTTAAATGTCAGATAGATGTGTGATAAATATTATTCAGTTTTTAGGCAATTGAGTTGTATTTATACTGATATTTATATGTATTTATTTATTTATTTGCATATTTATATGTCTATGTTTACAATTGTGCGAATCAACTGCTATAAGATTGGAATCATGAATATCACACTATCTTGCTCCGTGCGCAAATGCCTACTTTGCACATGCTATTTTTGCACTTTATTTATATTATCAAAGCATCATATAAAATATAAAAAGACATTAGGTTATCAATCGATGTTGCTGGTAATATTGGATACACATTTTTATAATTCTTTCAAGCACTAGCACTTTATTTTAGCACTTTTGGAATATTTATAACACTTAGTAGAAATTGCACTTTAGAGGGTTGAAATTAGCCAATGTAGTATGGATTGGAAATTTTGAATATTAGTGACATTTAAGCATTTAAGCAAAATATTTTTCAGGTTAATGAAAATAATATTAACCGGGTATAAATGCCTGAATTTACATATTCGGCAATATGTATTATATGCATTTCAGATGTGTTATAACAGTATTTTATAATTCACATTCTGCATTTAAGCGAACAATTTATATGTCAATAGGTGGAAAATTTCTTTAAAAAGTATGTATTTTTTCCATATCCATTAATTGGCTGGTATGCACTGTCACTTTAAATAAGGCGATCAAACAGGTCAACGCTGTCATGTGATCAAGGCAGGTAACTGCCGAAACGCGTTATGGCGGAATTGTTTGTGCGTGAATAAATACTTTGCACTACACCTGGGTCCTCTCTCGTTTTGTCTTGAGAAGACTGATGTGAACGAGGAATCGTCATTATATATATATATATATATATATATATATATATATATATATATATATATATATATATATATTTAACATTCTTAAACTTTTTAGAAACACTCAGACTCACTGGATGATGCCATCAGTATTGTCATCAGTGATGTCACTGACCATGTCATGAGTGATGTAATATGTGACGTCATCAGCAGTGCATTGCGGGGGGGCGAGTTATAGTTAGCTCAGCTAACTATAACGGCTGAATTTCATAGGTTTTGTACAAGTAAAATGTCAGCCTAACTATAACGCTCCTGTAACCTGTGGTTGTTTCCATGAATATATATATATTCACACAAAAAAAAACAAAGGTTGAACTGACAGGTATAGTTACTGAATAAAAAAAAACAGAAATTCACTAAAAATACAAAGGTTAAAGGGACATTGTAGTTCTGTCAAAATGTCAACTAAAACAAACTATTTAAAAGACAAAACCACTGAAATTCACCAGTTATAGTTCTCTTAAGTAACTGTAACACATGCCCTAAAGTAACGCGAGCCTCCAAAATGCATAGTGTTGTCAATTATGTAATTCCAGATGTTGCAGTGATGTTACCAAGGAAGTCATAGAACATGTCATGAGTGTTGTAATATGTGAGGTAATTAGCAGTGTACTGCGAGGGTGCAAGTTATAGTTACTTTAGGGCACAAGCTACAGTTACTTGAGATAATTATAACTAGTGAATTTGTCTGTGTGTGCGGGTGTGTGTGCGGGTGCATGTGTGTGCATGTGTGTGTGTATTAGCTGTACAGAATGCAAAAGCAGTAACAGCAGTAAATTCAAGGTTAACTTATAAAAATACACTTTAGATAGGATTACCATTTAACATGCTCTAAAGATTCCATGTAATGCAAAAACCTGCAAACAGGTTAGTATTTGATATCAAAAATGCTATATTCCCCTAATCAGTACGCTCTTTCTGATGCTTCAGAGAACGTAGTCCTCAAGCGCACAGGAGGCGAGACCCCCTCACAAAGATCTCTGTTGACCAAGAGTGTTCTTGTATTTGTGGCACTGCAATCATTAGTGAAAATTTAGAGGTCTGTACATAGATTTTCGTAGGGGCGGGCGTGTCGTTCCATGGATCCAGCCTGCTCCAAAGTATATCACTAATCATCCCATTGAGCTATGAGAAACTCTATTCTTCAGAGTCACACTGTTCTTACCATCAGACCACAAATAAAGAAAATGTTTCTTTAATGAAAACTTTACTTGGCACTGGTTTATTTTCTACTTTCAGGCACAAGCTGAAAGTCTTTAGAGGGATGTTGTAATAGCATTAGTGTCTGACAAAGTTCTAAAAAAGTTTTAACACAGTTCAGTGTATTACACAATGATGGCACAAATATTTGTCAGAGTCAGGCCACATTTCAGAGTACTTTCCTAACTTAGGGGGTCATTATGATAGCGGGCGGATCGCCACCGCCCATATGGCGGTGGCGATCCGCCCGCTATTTTACACCGCCCGCAATCCATTTCCCCTGCCATATTACGATGGCGGGGGGACCGCTTTTCCGCCGGTCGACTCGTCGACCGGGCGGAAAAGGGGCATAACATGGTGGCGGTGTCTGCAAGACACAGCCATCCATATTATGATGCATGCGGAGATGTGCCTTTCCATGGCGGCAACACCGCCATGGAAAGGCATATGGTCTTTGGCAATGGGGGCCCGTTGTGGGCCCCGGGGGAGGGGGGGCATGGGGGATGCACTTGGGGGTACCTCTGGTACCCCCTACATTGGAATGCACAGGGTGGCAAGCACCGCGCGGTGCCTGTCACGTTGTGCATGCCAATGCACAACATGCTTTTTTCACATTGCGGCAGGTGCTGCTCACAGCACCGCCCGCCGCAATGCAAATGATGCGGGATGCCACCGTGGCGGTGGCATCCTAATAGTCATGTCGGGACCGCCGCACCTCTTGCGGGCAGTCCCGTTCACCGTTGCGGTGGCGGGCGGGCTTTGTCTGCCCGCCATCGTAATGATGCCCTTAGTCGGGCTCCTTGTTCCGGTTCATCTCTAGTTCTCACTTAGTGAATCCACACTGCAACACGTCAACTCTATCTTAACAAGTCCTTATAAATACCCATTTTCCAAACACATTTTGTCCCTCTAGTTAGATGGTGTCAGAAATCTAACTAACAGTTTTAGGGTAAACACAAACAATTTTAACTAATCCCAGATAATGGGTGGGCCAAAAGTCTTCATCGTAATAAAATGGGTCTGTGCTAGCAGATAAGAATTCTTCTCATGGTGCTTGTATGGACAAAAGCTACGATAGCACAACCTTCATATGATTACAACATGCTTCCAGTCATCATAATATCACTTTAGTGATTTGTGTCCCCGCTAATCCTCTTACTCACTGACCTCATTATTCACCGTTGGAACCCTGTGTCCTCTCAACTTTTCCCAGAGCTATATATTTGTACGTATTTTGTTGCTATGTCTATTTTGTTTTGCAGTGATTCTTAGGGGTGGATTTAGAGTTTGGTGGACAGGGTACTCCGTCAAAAACATGATGGGGGACCCTATCTGCCAAACTGAGGGTGCACTCAGCCTATTTATAGATGGAGCCAACTGGGGCTTTCTCTGGAAGTCCGATGGAGTGATGGCTGTTGGAAGAAGGGCTTTACTCTGTCCTCCCTATTTAGGGTGGAGAGTGTGATATTCTCTTTTTCTATACCTCACCAACTGGTAAAACCTGGCAGCAAGGGACAGGAAAATACAAATAACGACCCATGCACCAAGGGAGAAAACTCCATGGATGTGGGGGGGCGGGGGAGGGGTCATTAGTTATTTGTTTTTCAATAACAAACGACTACTTTAGGGGTTTATTTAAAAAAAACTAAAACTTTGATAAATATTGGTGAACAACTGCCAAAATCGATGGCAGGTATCCACCAAACATTTTATATCTTGAAAGGAACTGTTAAAAACGTCTGTTTCATATCAAAGAAGAGATCACTTCTGGGCAGGCGGTGAGCTCTGAATTCGGCAGTCAGTAATCGGTCAGGGTGGTGGACGAAATATCCTACACCCCCGATGGACAGTACTATATCTGCAAAAATCTAGATCAGGCCATTTGTCTTTTGAGCATGACATGACATTGCTTCCCATACTATAACAGATTTCTAAAGACAAACACAAATAATCTCATAATTGATGGATTCTTTTGGGTATTAGCTGAGGGCTCATCTCTATGTTGACTCATGAGTGGTCAACTTTTGATGAGAAAGAAATATGGCTGTTGGCCCCCACTTTGCAAATTACTTTGGATATGCAAATTTTATCTTTCTGAAAAGAAGTAAAGACCCAGACCAGCGAGGCCAAATTGCTGAAAGAGATGAGGAGCATGACAGTGCTGTTGTTCCTTCTGTGCGGGCACTGTAGATGCATGAAATACATCACTTTGGATACTCTTAGCCTAACACCTTGCTCCAGCATTAAATTCACTCAAACAATAATGATAATGATTCATGAAAAGCCCACATAGATGGCATGGAAAGATGACCAATGTGAAAATCAGACACAAATGATTTACTTGAGCAACTGGCAGCATTTATTCCCATTAAGACCTAACAAATGCATTTTTATGAGACAGTGGAGCATTTATGGCGTTGGCTGCTGCAAAGCCAGGAAAGCGCGTCCTTGTCCGGCTGCGCGTCCATCTAGCAGGAAACACCTTTGTCCAGGTAATGAGGCTCTCCATCTCCGTCAGGCTCACACTCAGCCGGTAATGACTCAATCTACTCAATACAAACAAACTCCCTTCCCACATCAACCCCCTCCGACCTTGTCAGAAAAAAGATGAACTAACCCCGCGGGCTGAGGCAGTCGCTTGTCTCTGAATTAAACATAAAATGACAGGAGGAAGGGACACCTGGATGATAAATATGTAAAACGCTGGCTTGTTTTGGAAGATTAAAGCATATATTGAAGATTGGGTGACAGTGACAAACCAAGAGAGACAGTGTTTCATAATCTCACCCCACCACTTGTGCCTGCTGCAGGTAAACGTGCTTTAGATCAAGCTCGTAGTTACAATCCCAGCAGAACCGGCCGAACATGTACATAGTGAGAGCCAATAAATGCATATATCCTGATTTATTTCAATTGTCTACTTTCATATATCTTTAATATTTACTAGACAGTACTAGGTTGAATAGGCAGATCAATGAAAGCATCCATAATGCATTTTGGATTAGTGTACACACATAACCCATGGTTTGCTCTCTGAAAACGTGTCAAATTTATGTGTGTGATCAACTAGAAGTACTTATAAGTCTACTGAAGCAGAATAGATGGGACAGCTGTGCATACGTATCTAAGTGCTGCAACTGTGTAGCGCAACTCAAGCAGGCAAGAAATGGAGTCTTGTGCATTGTAAAGGGGTGTTTGATTTAAGATCATTTATGAGTTGGTGGCAGGAGTGCTCACTTCTATCAAGGGGAAAAAAGAGCCAGAAGGGAGCTTAATGAGTTAGATGGATAACTTGACACTCATCTCCTTTCTGAAGCGGAGGAGACTCAAGGAGAGACCTATTGGCCAATGAGATCCTGTGCCTGATCCTGGGAGACTGAGATGGCTTGTCTCGTGTGTTTGCACAGTTTAATTTCCAGTCTGGTGATGTTGAAGATTTGTATGTTTAATTTGCTAGATGAGATGGTGATTTTTTTTTGACTAGGTTAGTAATTTTTCCCAAGCAGATGACACAGAAGGACTTAAAAATTGTGCAGCCCTCTACGAGAAGTAGGTGTCATACTTCCAGAACTCGGGTAAAGTGGTTGTATTTTTTACGACTATAATGCGTCAAGCAGCAGTTTGCAGAATACTCTAAAATGGAGGTAAGGGGGAGTGGGGGATGCCAGCAAGTAGTGTATTTCCAGTGTCCAGCACCAGGGCGTGGAGGGTGGTTTGGAAGTTCACTTTAGAGGAAGGGGTGTGTTTATTCTGCTGAGAAAAAAAAGCTGACAAAAACCAAGTGCGTTTGTGCGTGGGACAATTGGTAAATCAATCTGGCTTCATTTCGAACAGAGATGTTCCTGGATCTGGGGTTGTTTAAGTCTGTTGGAAATAAGGGTGAGCTCGACCTTTGTGAAGCTCGGTTTACGGTCCTCTGAGATGATGAATACACTAATTTCAGAAGTTGTATGCAAGTCACCACTCAAAAGCAACTACAAAGATAGAAAAATAATATTACCAAGCACATTAAGTCTGATATTTGACTAATACATAGTAGTATAAACCCATTACATTCAACTATACAGAAAAGGTAACACTGAAGTTAAAACAAAGTTTAGGCATATGAACGCAGTCCAAGGTAAAAAAACAACAATCACATGATGAAAATATCAGCCACTAATTCACTGTTCTATAGAAAATGCAAACAAATAGTATAAAGATTGTTTAATAATGCTACTTCCGCAGAATAATCTGGCATTGGAGGCCCAAACTTGTAGCCTTTTAAAACATTGGGTTCTTTGCTTCTTTGAAGCTGCACAGACCACTACAAGATACTCCAATGAGCAGAGTTGTACGATAACTTTATTAATTGATCCACGGTCTTTTGCTCTTAGGACAGTTCTGATCCATGCATCTTAGACCCTATATGTGAGGACGAAAACTACAACAAGCATTGGCAAAGCCCATATACATAAGTGAAGTAGAGGAGTGAGCTGGAATGGCATGGAGTGGAGTATAATGGCTTGGAATGGTGTGTGTAGAGTGGAGTGGCGTAGAGTGGAATAGAATAGAGAGGAGTAGAGTAGACTGGTGTAGAGTAGAGTGCATAGAGTAGAGTGGTGTAGAGTGCAGTGTTGTAGAGTGAATTAGAGTAGAGTTGAGTGCAGTAGAGCAGAATGGCGTGGAGTGGGGCAGACTATAATAGAGTGGAGTGGCATGGCACAGAGTGGTGTGCATTAGTGTAGAGTGGAGTAGAGGGGCTTCAAGTGGTGTACAGTAGATGGGCATAGAGCAGAGGATCGTATAGTAGAGCGGCACTGTGTGGAGTGGGGTAGAGTGGCACTGTGTGGTGTGGCGTAGAGTGGCACTGAGTGTTGTAGAGTATCATAGAATGGCATAGAGTGGAGTGGCGTAGAGTAGATTGCCGTAGAGTTGAGTGGAGTAGAGTGGCGTAGAATGCAGTGCGGTAGACTACAATGGAGTGGAGTGGAGTGGCATAGCGTAGAGTGATGTGGATTGGTGTAGAGTGACTTGGAGTGGTGAGGAGTGGTGTAGAGTAGAGTGTCATATAGTAGAGGCGCATAGAGTGGCACTGTGTGGCATGCTGTAGAGAGGCGTAGTGTGGCATAGAGTGGTGTATAGTGGTAGAGCGGAGTAGCATGGAGTGAAGTGGCACAGAGTGGCATGGAGTGCCATAGAGTAAAGTGGCATAGAGTAAAATGGTGCAGAGTGGAGTATAGTGCACTGGGGTAGAGTAGAGTGGCACAGAGTGCATTGGGGGAAGAGTGAAATACAGTGCAGTGGCATACATACAGTGGTGCAGAGTAGAGTGGCTCAGAGCAGAGTACAGTGGCACAGACTACAGTGGCATAGAGTACAATGGTGTAGAGTACACTGGTGCAGAGTAGAGTGGTGTAGAGCACAGTGGTGTAGAGATGTGCAGAGAAGAGCAGAGTGGTATAGAGTACAGTGGTGTTGGGTGGATTAGCATAGAGTGCAATGGTGTAGAGTGAGCAGAATAGAGTGCAGTGGTATAGAGTGGTGCAGAGGAGAGTGCAGTTGCATATAGCAGAGTGGCGTAGAAGAGTGAAGTGGCGTAGACTGCAGTGGCATAGGCTAGAGTGCAGTGGCATAGAGTTGCAGTGACAGACTGCAGTGGTGCAGAGTAGAGTGTAGTGGGATTGAGTACAGGGTAGAGGGGTGGCAGGGAAAAGAAGCTACATGGATGAGGATATGGGAGATGGACTGAAAACACAAGTACTCATATGGAGTGCTTGAAAAGAAAGAAAAAAGTAGCTCCAAAAACGGAGGCAGTGGATGGACACAAGTACTTGGTCCTTACTACAGGGGAGGGCTAAACATAAGAAGACACAATGCTCGTATGGTGTGACAAATGGGGATAAGGGAAATGAGGGTGACTTTGAAGCTAATAAATGGTAAGCTATAGGCGGGCTGTAAGCTCACTGTATGTAAACAACATGACTCGCAGAGACAGTGCATGTGCTGTCTAGGCAACAATTAAAAATTATTGGATGTCTCACTCGATCTTTAGTAATATATGCAACAACAAGCACCCACTTACATTTCCTCCCAGGTACTAACTATCTAGTCAAACCTGGTGTACAGCCATAAATAATTTTAATTTCAGACAACCTCACATGCTGCCAATAGGATTTT
Organism: Calotriton arnoldi; assembly: GCA_963921515.1. Taxonomy (NCBI): domain Eukaryota; kingdom Metazoa; phylum Chordata; class Amphibia; order Caudata; family Salamandridae; genus Calotriton; species Calotriton arnoldi. The sequence continues at coordinate 3,533,630 of CAWUFW010000263.1, forward strand.
AACCTGGAAGCACGCTAATGCTGCTATCCAAAATGATTTAATTAAGTATTCCAAGAAGGCTACCTTGCTCCTCATCTTGTCAATCTTCTCTGCACTGTGCACTCTTTATCAGCCTCAGAAGTATGAGTAACTGCTCTGCTTCTCAAAGATTAAAAAAAGTGCATTGCAGATCACAAAGGTGTGCATTCTTGCTGTAGGAATTGGTATGTATATAATGGAATCTTCACTTGGGAGCAACAGAAAGCTATACATTAGTAAGTAGGCCTAGGCATTTTATTTCCATCTGCGGTAAGCAAATATGAAATTGCAGCCAATTTCACCGTTTCCACATTCACCTATCTAGAATGGAAAAAAACAGGATTGCAAGGAAATGCCCTGCAAAACAAGGAGTCCTTATTTCAGAACCAGAGGAATACAAAGAGTGAGAATTTTTATCCCGCTCGTGACAATCAGCGGCTGTCCATTTTAACTTAGAGGTAAGTACATTGAGTCAGTTAAAATGGGCTATCCCTGACAGTGCTTTTCGAAGAACATTACCCGGCAGGAGCACTTGAGTGTGACACCTTCCGGACAAGAGGACCCAGGCGCTGCAAACAGACTTCTCTGCTGTGGAAGTGAGGGGCTAGGCAAAGTATTTACTATAATGCAATTTGCATGAATAGATTGACTAGCACCCCACAGAACGGTGCTTTATCAGGATCTTTTTTTTTTTGCCCACTGCAGTGGATCAATCAAAATTTTCACATGCAACAAAAATAGTAGGTAATATTCCTGCATTTCACTTTCTGTGCAGAAATTTCGCCCACCTCTATCATTGAGGGATCAGATCATTTACATCAAATAATGGATCATATACATCAAATAATTACTTTAAACACCCAAATATAGAAGTTGAGGCAAAGGGTGAATAAGGCGTTCGCCCACAATCACACATTTTTGACAAAGTGTCAAAATCAAAATTTATAACCCAGGTTCCAAGGCCTGAAACATAGCCACTAGAATAACTTTCCTCTTAATGCTAGAACGCTAGGATCCACTTTAAATTGTATTGTGAGGTTTATAACTTTATAATCCTGGCAAGTTTGCCACTATACTCAACTTGTCTGCTGGTGCACGCACTAACAGTGGCACATTCCTGGCCAGGAGTCGAAATATAAAGAACTCCAGGGCACGAGTCGGGGTACCACGCGGGTGGACGGCGTCCCCCCACTTATTTTCCAGGGTGGACGCCGTCCACCCTGCTTTCTCAAAACGCCGTCCACCCTGCCCTGCTCATCCAAAGCATGATAAAGCGCGCACCAACCAAACCACGCATTTCCGGGTGATTGCCTCGGACTGCCGGTCACCACGCCCCTGGCCTGCACCTAGTTGTTAGGTTGACTTGCCCGCCTATTTTTAGCGCTACGGCCTATCGCAGCTCTTGCTCTGTGAATCTGCCCCCACCCCTTTGTAACCTTGCCGGGGACCTACCAGTAGAACACAGACGATCTAACGACCAATAAAAGATCCTTTATTCAATGACAGATATAAAGAGAATGGAGATGCTTCCCGAACCATACAAACAGCATCGGACTGCCCATTTATTCAACCGGACATTCGCCTGGGCGGCCAGAGCCTTTGGAGGCTCGTGTTTAAAGGCAGGAGGCTGCTGCTGGCACCTCTGCTATCTTCTCCAGACCCCCCCCCCCATGTTAATTGGAGCTGTAGCAGCTGGTGCTTTAGGAGAGATAGAAGAAAAAGAGAGAGGAAAGACAAACGGAGAGAGTGCGCAATGGGAGAGGGGATGAGGGGGGAGGAGAGGAGGAAGGGAGCTAAGCTGATTGGAACATTTTTAACAGGGCTGCTTTTGGTTCCCTGTCTGTCCCTGAATATAAATCCATCCCTCCAAGCATGATCCCTACCACCTAGCAAAGCCTTTCACCTACCAGCGTCTATGAAGATAGGAAGAGATTCATAGGGAAGGAAGTCAATAGCTCAGTTAGGTTTACATCAGCCGTAGACCAATTCTTAGCGCACATCATGTTACATGGGAAAGAGACAGAGACGGGTGATTAACAGAGGCTGGGGTTATTTGCTGATTGAAGACGCACTTGTTCTGCATCAGGAAGATCGAGAGGGATAGGAGATATGAAATACATATAGACTTATAGTGCGATATAGCTCGAGTCGGGGGTACACGCAGGTACACGGCGTCCCCCCACTGTTTTCACAGGGTGGACGCCGTCCCCCCTGCCAAGAAGCTGGGCCCCACAGAAATATGCTGAACGTGTCCCGGTGTAATTTTCAGACACCAGGACACGTTCAGCACGTGACGTCATGAGGTCATTTGCATATCGTCAGTCCCCCCACTTCTTTTTATAGGACATGTGCCCTGAAGAACTCACAAAGAATGACCATGTTACCAGGCTGCCTCGGCCTATGGACTGAGACTCTGGAAGGACCTCGCTCGTGACTCAGATCTGCTCTCTCAGAGGTGCAATTCTTAAACCCCATCTCTCCTGTATCTTCCTACCTACATCCTAGATTGTTTTTCTTCCCTCCTTTGCATCATCCCACTATGATAGTATGTTTCCTCTTCCTTTGCACTAATTTGCTCTCCGGTCTTCTTATTATAAACATATTATGTTACTTTCTCTGCTCTCTGCTGCCCTCTTGAGCTAGGTTGAAGTTCTGAATAGCCCAAATGAATAAATAAAATCATGCCACCTGATGGTAGCATTCCAAATGCTGGGATTATTAATAATGGTGCACTTTATTCAGTGGTTCTCTACAGGATCTCCATACTCGGCCCACGGAATGTACTCAGGATGCTAAGCAGGACCTTTAACCTTAAACTAAAGTGAACTCTTGACTGACAGCCAGGTTTGCCTGAAAAGAAAGGGTGTCTGATACATCGCCAAATGGCCAGCCCAGGAATCTTGGATTCTTATACCACCCACTTAATATGTTAATGGGTGTAAAAGTTAATTAATCTAGGGACAATATGATGACCCTTAGTTGATGCCACCCTAGCGAGCTCGCTAGCATCGCCATGCACAGCACAAATCATGGTACTCATTATTTAGGCTTTCAAGAGAACACAGAAAGCATCTGTGTTCCAGGAGGCCTTTCAATATCAGCCAGGGTCTCCCAGAACCACCATCCGCACCCCTCCCCCACTGTCAGGACATATCTTTACCATAAATGACTGAAGTCTAATACTTGTTCAACAGAATAGATGGGCAAGCAAAGTCCTACTGCCACTAACATTGTCCCAAAAAAGGGCGCATTTTAATATGCCTACAAAAAGCTTGTGCTGTGACATTTTATAGGATTTATTTGCTCTGCACACATTTTACTGCTAAAGATCATTCTGGACTATATTATTGGACACCATGGTGCAATGACGATGGTTTCTTCCACTAGGTTGTGGTCCACAAAGTCAGGGCTTAGCCACAGACACCATTATGTAGTCGCAACTTGAGGTGCTTTATCAAGCAATTACATTGATAAGAGATACCTGTCAATTTACTACCAAGCAAATGTTAGAAAATCAGATATTCAGCAGTAGAAGGTTAACCATAAAAGTATGCAAGGGAGTAGCTAAGCAGCGACCCACTGCACACCTGCTGTAGACCTCTTTGAAAACAATTTTAAGGTATAGAAGGGCCTATTCCTTTGCTTGAAAATAGGGCCTGTGGCACCCTTCTTACACCACATAAAATAGAAAATTGATATAGCACATTTCACAACTGGAGCGATACCTGATAATTATAAACTTGTTGTGTAGCGAAGTTTATTGTGTCCTCGATGACTTGTTAATAGAACCTGGCAAAACACAGGAGTGGGTAAGGAAGGAATTGCTTCATTATCAACACTGTGTTGTTTTTAATATTTTAAACACCAAAAGTGCTTTTCAACTAGAAAACTGCATTTAGAAATTATTGATTTGTTTCAAAGACATTCCAGTACTACCCGGTTCATGGAAATGACTTGCAAATTGCTATCACTGACCTGTAAAAGTTTTCAAAAAATGAATAATGAGGATGTCAAAGTACCTGAAATCATAAAGCAGAAAAACAGTTATTGATGTATGGATAGGCCTGAATAGCAGGCATTACTCATAGCCTGAGTGAGAGAGCATGATCGAAAATAGAGAGCAGCGGAGGAGAAGGCAGTTCCCTAGCAGCAAACAGTGAGAACATTATATGTTTAGGAACTGTATAAATTTCAGTTTTCAGCAAGAAAGAAAGACATTATGGAACACTTGAGTGCCAGCCTGGGAGGAGCTGTGACCTGAAATGAGATGAGCAAGTATATGTTCCAAGCAAGACACACTACCTGCTTGTGTCAAAGAGAGGGGGGGTTGAATACTTATCTGTAACCATCGGGTGACCTGAAAAGTGAAGGACATAAAGGTATAAAATGGAAGTGGTCTGGAATAGGGTACATGCATTTCAGATTTGAAGTTCTCTTCCTCAGACCCTTGCAAATTGGAAGCATCTTAGATGGAAGTGGAATCTCTGCTTCCAGTAGTGAGGAAAAAACATGTATTTTCAGGGTCTTATGTTTTATGTTTTATTAAATGGAGACTACTGCACCTCCTGTGTTCTGGTCAGTTTGGAATACATTCAACCCCTAAACCCCACGGTACACTGCTTACTCTTAAAAAATTAAACTGCTGCATTAAAAAAAAGATTGCTTTATTAAAAAGCAATCACAGACATGGTGGTCTGCTGACCTCAGTAGGCCACCATCCCTGCAATGGCTGCGATTCCTAATGGTTGGCAAATTGCGACTTACCTCATTAATATGCATGAGGTATGTCTATTTGTGAGCTACTAGGAATCAGATACGGAGAGAATTGCAATTAGGAAATCGGTATTCCTAATGTTTGTACATCTGGCCCTTTCTAGTTGGGCGTCGATGCTAATCCCACTGTAACTGGTGTTGTAGGGAGTTCTAAACTGGAGCTGCTCTCCACCTAAACTTGGGACTAGTAAGAGTTCTTGAATATATATATATATATATATCTCCACGCTCCAGAGGTTGCCACACAGTATATATATATATATATATATATATATATTCACTGAAAAAACCATAGGTTTTAGGGACAGTTATAGTTACTTGGACATTGCACTCGTACAAAACCCGTGAAATTCCCCGTTATAGTTAGTTCAGCTAACTATAACTCGCGCCCCGCAATGCACTGCTGATGACGTCACATATTACATCACTCATGACATGGTCAGTGACATCACTGATGACATCACTGATGACATCTCAAATGACATCACTGATGACATCATCCAGTGACTGCGTGTTTCTGTACAGTTTAAATATTTTTAATATATATAGGAAAAGACGTATTGAAGAATGAGTGGGTGTGTAAGTGTCTGTATGGATGATTTAGTAGGTGCGTGACTGACTCTATAAGTGAGTGATTTAACGTATCTTACTGAATGCATGGGTTAGTGACTAAACTGGGTGAATGTCTGTATCCGTCTGTCTGTTGCTGTGTAAGTGGCTGCATGTGTTTGTGAATAGCTAAATGAGTGTCTATATGAGTTATTGAATGCTTGTCTGAGTATCTGTATGGGTGCCTGAGTGTTTGTGTGGGAGGGGTGTGTGCAACTCTGTGCATAGATGTGTGAGTGGGTGATTCACTGGGTGGATGGTTTCAAGAGTGCATCTGTGATAGACTGTATGGGTGGGTAAGTGTGTGTAAGAGTGTGTTAGTGAGTTAGTGTATGTCCCAGTGGTACATGTGTGAGTAACTACATATGTGAAAGGCAGTATATATGTGTGTTGGAGTATATAAATAGCTATAAGCAAGAGTGAGTGATTGTGATAGTGGCTGTATGGATGAGTGTGTGCTTGTATCAGTGATTGTATAAGAGCGTAACAATGTGCTACTATTTGTATGAGTAAGTGAGCTGGTGTGTGTATAACTGTATAGGTGAGTAAATGGCAGTGTGTTTAATTATTTGCATGACTGACTAGGTTTCTGAGTATCTCTATGGATGAGTGGCGTTGTTTGAGTGTCTATATCGGAGTAAGAGTGCATATGATAGTCCTGTACTGAGTGACCGTAAGTATGAGTGACTGTACGGGTGAGTGAGTGGATGTGTGTGTGTAGACCTAAGAATCAGTGAGTGGGTATGTAGTTATTGGTGTTGGAGTGTCTATGGTTTTGCGAATGGCAGTCTGTAATTTAGAGTGGGTGTATCAAAGATTATATTAGGGTGTGAGGAGGTGCATCAGATTATCACGTGGATGATGTCATCAGTGATGTCATTTGAGATGTCATCAGTGATGTCATCAGTGATGTCACTGACCATGTCATGAGTGATGTAATATGTGACGTCATCAGCAGTGCATTGCGGGGCGCGAGTTATAGTTAGCTGAACTAACTATAACGGGGGAATTTCACGGGTTTTGTACGAGTGCAATGTCCAAGTAACTATAACTGTCCCTAAAACCTATGGTTTTTTCAGTGAATTTCAAAGGTTTTTTAAATGCTAATTTGTAACTATAACGTGTCTGAAACCTATGGTTTTTTCAGTGAATTTCAAAGGTTTTTTAAATGCTAATTTGTAACTATAACGTGTCTGAAACCTATGGTTTTTTCAGTGAATTTCAAAGGTTTTTTAAATGCTAATTTCTAACTATAACGTGCCTGAAACCTACGGTTTTTTCAGTGAATTTCAAAGGTTTTGTAAATGACAATTTTTAAATGTATTAATTGTTATATTAATTTTTTTCATACTGATTTACTACATTTTTAGAAACAATTTTTTTTACAGATTTTATTTTTTAAATTACATTGTAATTACATTATACATTACATTACAAAAAATACTTTCTCAGAATGAATTACTTTAGTTTAAATACTTTGCACATAGGCAATAGACTTTTAAGTACAGTAGTTACAGTTGTTGCAATGGGCAACACATTTTCAAACACAATGCAACATTCAGCTCAATGTGAATTTCTAGTTAAATGCAATTAGTTACTTTATGGATTACTTTTCTAACCACAGGACTGGATCCTAGATTCAGTCCTGGTACATCTCCTGTAAACAGTTGAGTAAAAGCGTTTTGGTTACAGTCGTGATTTTTAAGGAATATTATTGTATTTTAAAAGTTGACACTTAGAAACTTTTTCTCATAGAATCACCAATGTTATCCTATGGAAGGAAATTCACTTAGCAGGTAAAAACTGTTATCGTTATTTTTCTTACTCAGTGTTGGATCCTGGATCCAGCACTGGTGCATCTCCTGTAAACAGTTGAAAGAATGCGTTTAAGTCATACAGGTGATTTTTAAGGAATATTTGTAGTTTGTAAAAATCAACACTTTGAAACTTTTTTGCTGAAAACCAGACAATGGATTCCTATGGAAGAAAATATAAGTTACTGGTAAGTACGGTTAAAATTACTTTTCAGGATTAGTACTGGGCTGAAAGATGCAGCACTGAGGTCTCTCCTGATAACAGGTGAGTAAATCGGAATTCGTATTTCGGCTGATTTTAGAGGAATATTTTAATGTTCCAAAACTCCACACTTAGAAGAATTTCCAAGTGAAACCAGTCAATGTTAGCCTATGGAAGGAAATTCAAGTTACTGGTAAGTACGGTTAAAATTACTTTTCAGGACCAGTACTGGGCTGAAAGATACAGCACTGAGGTCTCTCCTTATAACAGGTGAGTAAATCGGAATTCGTATTTCGGCTGATTTTAGAGGAATATTTGTATGTTTCAAAATCAACACTTAGAAACTTTTTCAGCAAAAAACAGGCAATGATATCCTATGGAAGGAAATTCAAGTTACTGGTAAGTACGGTTTAAATTACTTTTGAGGATCAGTACTGGGCTGAAAGATGCAGCACTGAGGTCTCTCCTGATAACAGGTGAGTAAATCGGAATTCGTATTTCGGCTGATTTTAGAGGAATATTTTAAAGTTCCAAAACTCCACACTTAGAAGAATTTCCAAGTGAAACCAGTCAATGTTAGCCTATGGAAGGAAATTCAAGTTACTGGTAAGTACGGTTAAAATTACTTTTCAGGACCAGTACTGGGCTGAAAGATACAGCACTGAGGTCTCTCCTGATAACAGGTGAGTAAATCGGAATTCGTATTTCGGATGATTTTAGAAGAATATTTGCACAATGGTGAAGGGAGGGGGCGGGGCCTGAGGTGACATCTGTGCAAACGCGCCCGTGGCGCGTTTTAAGTTGGGGGATTAAGTCCCCTTGAATCCTGAGGGTCCCTAGGGGCCAACTAGCCCACCAGGAACCTCCAATATGCGCCAGGGGGCTGCGTTGCAGAGACGTGTAGAGAGGCCACACCCCTTTTTACACCTCTCTGCAGGATTCGCGCACCCTGAGCGCATCCTGCCGATTTAAATTTTTTTTTTTATTTTTTTTTTTGCCCAGGGGGTCCTTGTGGGACCCCCTGAGCAAACCTAGGGGGTCAGGGTGTTCCTACCCTGCCCCCTTTGTGCGCTTTGCGCACTTGTTTCTGTCCCTCGGTTCTACCGAGGGACAAAATGGCTGCCAACATTTCCTGAATCGGAATGTTCACAGCCAGCTGACAGCCAATTAACATGCAGCGCGTGATCGGGAGGGTACGCGGACCCTACTCGGCCATAGATATCACTATCTTTTTACTTTTGATTTTCTCAGGAACTACTGAACGGATTTACACCATTTAACAAAAAGGGTTCTTTCTGAACCAAGAACTACCTCTTTGCCAAATTTGGTGTAATTCCGTTCAGCAGTTCGGGCTGTAGCCGTGTCTAAAGTTTCCTATGGACAAATGCATGGGGAAAACGCGTTTTGGGACCCCCCTTTTTTCTCGGCCCTCGCTTGACGAATCCCCCCGAGACTTTCAGGGTAGGAGCGGACCGGAGCGGGCCACAAAGTTTGAAAATTTCGCGAAGATACGTCAACCGGCAAGAGAGTTATTTCAAATAGAATGTCGCGGATTTCCTATGGATAATAGGTTGTAACTATAACTATCTACTGGCGACCGCCAGTAGATAATATATATATATACCTAATCCATGAAATGCCGCGGAAAAGAGAAGAGGGGCACTCACGGGTTCCGGACACAGAATTTATTCACACATTTATTTAGTGAGAGGTTTAGTTGTGGATATATAATATATATATTTATATATATTATCTACTGGCGGTCGCCAGTAGATAGTTATAGTTAGGACCTATTTTCCATAGGAAATCCGCGACATTCTATTTGAAATAACTCTTGCGTCGGTTGACGAATCTTCGCGAAATTTTCAAACTTTATGGCCCGCTCCGGTCCGCTCCTACCCTGAAAGTTTCGGGGTGATTCGTCAAGCGGGGGCCGAGAAAAAAGGGGGGTCCCAAAACATGTTTTCCCCATTCATTTTCCCATAGGAAACTTTAGCCACGGCTACAGCCCGAACTGCTGAACGGAATTACACAAAATTTGGCAAAGAGGTAGTTCTTGGTTCAGAAAGAACCCTTTTTGTTAAATGGTGTAAATCCGTTCAGTAGTTGCGGAGAAATTAAAAAAATAAGAGTCAAAAAATCAATTTCCCATAGGAAACTTTATGCAAGGCTACAGCCCGAACTGCTGAACGGAATTACACCAAATTTGGCAAAGAGGTAGTTCTTGGTTCAGAAAGAACCCTTTTTGTTAAATGGTGTAAATCCGTTCAGTAGTTGCTGAGAAAATCAAAAGTAAAAGCACATATATATCTGGGCGGAGCCTAACCACACATGTCATCGTGAGATCTGATTGGCTGTCAGCACTTCATCCTGGAATCGCTGGCAGCCATCTTGGGACCAATATAAATGATAGTACCCCATTGAAATGCATTGTAGTGAATCGAAGATTTTGAGGGTTACCAAAAGGAGAACTATAAAGGGTGATATCAGACTTTAGTTACATTAGAATTCATTTGTTGATGGTACCATACTAATTTCAGGAATTGTGGTGTGTTCTAAGTTGATTTTACCCTGTGAAAAACCTTCTGCTGGGATATCATGAATCATGTTTGAGAGAAAACTATTTTCACATGCTTGTCCCATACAGTTTTGGAAGGTGCTCCAGAAGCTAAAATGAGCATATTTTCTGTAAATTCACATTATCTTTCTCAGTCATGTGAGAATGAAGTCTGACATTCTCAGTACAACATGTACATCCAACAATGGCAGAGACTGTCAGTTGATTCCTTTGTGTTCTACTGCAGCTTCCCAGAGTGTTCTAAAGAACAACTAGAGTGCTAACAGCCTTACTTATGACAAAAGTATGGCACACCTGAAGCCATCTTGATTGGAATAAACTGGTAACACTTAAAACATTTAATTTAAAAAGGAACAAAATGATGGGGTTCATTTTGTCATAGAAATTATGGTTAGTGCTGTAGAAAGAAAAATTAGGACATGTTTCAAGTGTGATCTCAAATATCTTCCTGTTATATTTCAACAGGAGCAGCCTGTCAGTTGATGCCTTTGTGTTCTACTGCAGCTTCCCAGAGTGTTCTAAAGAACAACTAGAGCGCTAACAGTCTTACTTATGACAAAAGTATGGCACACCTGAAGCCATCTTGATTGGAATAAACTGGTAACACTTAAAACATTTAATTTAAAAAGGAACAAAATGAGGGGGTTCATTTTGCCATAGAAATTATGGTTAGTGCTGTAGAAAGAAAAATTAGGACATGTTTTAAGTGAGATCTCAAATCCTCTTCAATTTCATTAGAAAATTCTGACATGCAGACTGAAACAATCACTTTCAATACCAGCAGTAGACTTCCAGTTAACTCCTTGGTGAGCAGTAGCTTTACTACAGTGATCTAATGAACAACTAGAGTGCTAACATTCAGAATTTATGGCAAATGTGTGACAAATCTGAATGCCTTCTTGATGGAATCAAAGTAAAAAACTGAAAGCATTTCCTACTGAGGAGACTGTAGTAAATGAGGAAATTAGGAAACTTCATAACAAATAAGTCTCCCAAGATGGCCACCAGAGAAAAAAGAGCCCAAATGTAGCACAAATATCACCCAGAGGTAGCCCACGTATAGCCCAATGACAGAAGTGTGCAAAACACTTTTTATTTTTTGTTTTTTTGCAGTTTTATATAGTGCAGACTGGTAAGGTATTGGAGTGCTTTACATGAGCATTGGTTACATCACACAAGGACAAATTCATGTTGGTTGACCCCTACACTACCCAAACACCACTGCACTACCCTAAACCCTAAAACACTACCCCCAGCACGACCCCCTTCACTACCCAAACACAACTGCACTACCCTAAACTCAAAAACACTACCCCCAGCACGACCCCCTACACTACCCAAACACCACTGCACTACCCTAAACCCTAAATCTACCCCCTACACTACACAAATACCACTGCACTACCCTAAACCCTAAAACACTACCCCCAGCACTACCCCCTACACTACCCAAACACCACTGCACTACCCTAAAGCACTACCCCCAGCACAACCCCCTACACTACCCAAACACCACTGCACTACCCTAAACCCTAAAACACTACCCCCAGCACGACTCCCTACGCTAACCAAACAACACTGCACTACCCTAAATCTACCCCCAGCACGACCCCCTACACTAATCAAACACTGCACTACCCTAAACCCTAAAACACCACCACCAGCATGACCCCCTACACTACCCAAATACCACTGCACTACCCTAAACCCTAAAACTCTACCCCCAGCACGACCACCTACACTACCCAAACACCACTGCCCTACCCAAAACCCTAAAACACTCCCCCCAGCTCGACCCCCTACACTACCCAATCACCACTGCACTACCCTAAACCCTTAAACACTACCCCCAGGATGACCCCCTACACTACAAAAACACCACTGCACTACCCTAAACCCTAAATCTACTCCCAGCACAACCCCCTACACTACACAAACACCACTGCACTACCCTAAACCCTAAAACACTACCCCAGCACGACCCCCTACTCTACACAAACACCTCTGCACTACCCTAAACCCTAAAACACTTCCCCCAGCAGGACCCCCTACACTACACAAACACCTCTGCACTACCCTAAACCCTAAAACACTACCACAGCACGACCACCTACACTACACAAACACCACTGCACTACCCTAAACCCTAAAACACTACCCCCAGCACGACCCCCTACACTACACAAACACCACTGCACTACCCTAAACCCTAAAACACTACCCCAGCACAACCCCCTACACTACCCAAACACCACTGTACTACCCTAAACCCTAAAACACTACCCCCAGCACGACTCCCTACACTACACAAACACCACTGGACTACCCTAAACCCTAAAACACTACCCCCAGCACGACTCCCTACACTACCTAAACACCACTGCACTACACTAAACCCTAAATCTACCCCCAGCATGACCTCCCACACTACACAAACACCACTGCACTACCCTAAACCCTAAAACACTACCCCAGCACGACCCCCTACACTACCCAAACACCACTGCACTACCCTAAACCCTAAAACACTAACCCCAGCATGACCCCCTACACTACCCAAACACAACTGCACTACCCTATACCCTAAAACACGACCCCGTACACTACACAACTGCACTACCCTAAAACACTACCCACAGCATGACCCCCTACACTACACAAACACCACTGCACTACCCTAAACCCTAAAACACTACCCCCTACACTACACAAACACCACTGCCCTACCCTAAACCCTAAAACACTACCCACAGCATGACCCCCTACACTACACAAACACCACTGCACTACCCTAAACCCCCTACACTATACAAACACCACTGCATTACTCTAAACCCTAAAACACTACCCCCAGCACGACTCCCTACACTACCCAAACACCAATGCACTACCCTAAACCCTAAATGTACCCCAGCACGACCCCCTACACTACCCAAACACCACTGCACTACCCTAAACCCTAAAACACTACCCCCAGCACGCCCCCCTACACTATCCAAACACCACCGCACTACCCTAAACCCTAAAACACTACCCCCAGCACGACCCCCTACACTACACAAACACCACTGCACTACCCTAAACCCTAAAACACTACCCCCAGCATGACCCCCTACACTACACAAGCACCACTGCACTACCCTAAACCCTAAAACACTACCCCCAGTACTACCCCCTACACTACACAAACACCACTGCAATACCCTAAACCCTAAAACACTACCCCCAGCACTACCCCCTACAATAACCAAACACCACTGCACTACACTAAACCCTAAAACACTACCCCCAGCACAACCCCCTACACTACCCAAACACCACTGCACTACCCTAAACCCTAAAACTCTACCCCCAGGACGACTCCCTACACTACCCAAACACCACTGCACTACCCTAAACCCTAAAACACAACCACCAGCACGACCCCCTACACTACCCAAATACCACTGCACTACCCTAAACCCGAAAACACTACCCCCAGCACGACCCCCTACACTACCCAAACACCACTGCACTACCCTAAACCCTAAAATACTACCCCCAGCATGACCCCCTACACTACCCAAACACCACTGCACTACCCTAAACCCTAAAACACTACCCCCCGCATGACCCCCTACACTACACAAACACCACTGCACTACCCTAAACCCTAAATCTAACCCCAGCACGACCCCCCAACACTACACAAACACCACTGCACCACCCTAAACCCTAAAACTCTACCCCCAGCATGACCCCCTACACTACACAAACACCACTGCACTACCCTAAACCCTAAACAATACCCCCAGCACTACCCCCTACACTACACAAACACCACTGCACTACCCTAAACCCTAAAACACTACCCCCAGCACTACCCCCTACACTACCCAAACACCACTGCACTACCCTAAAGCACTACCCCCAGCACAACCCCCTACACTACCCAAACACCACTGCACTACCCTAAACCCTAAAACACTACCCCCAGCACGACTCCCTACGCTACCCAAACACTGCACTACCCTAAACCCTAAATCTACCCCCAGCACGACCCCCTACACTAATCAAACACTGCACTACCCTAAACCCTAAAACACCACCACCAGCATGACCCCCTACACTACCCAAATACCACTGCACTACCCTAAACCCTAAAACTCTACCCCCAGCACGACCATCTACACTACCCAAACACCACTGCTCTACCCCAAACCCTAAAACACTCCCCCCAGCTCGACCCCCTACACTACCCAAACACCACTGCACTACCCTAAACCCTAAAACACTACCCCCAGGACGACCCCCTATACTACAAAAACACCACTGCACTACCCTAAACCCTAAATCTACACCCAGCACAACCCCCTACACTACACAAACACCACTGCACTACCCTAAACCCTAAAACACTACCCCAGCACGACCCCCTACTCTACACAAACACCTATGCACTACCCTAAACCCTAAAACACTTCCCCCAGCAGGACCCCCTACACACACAAACACCTCTGCACTACCCTAAACCCTAAAACACTACCACAGCACGACCACCTACACTACACAACCACTGCACTACCCTAAACCCTAAAACACTACCCCCAGCACGACCCCCTACACTACACAAACACCACTGCACTACCCTAAACCCTAAAACACTACCCCAGCACGACCCCCTACACTACACAAACACCACTACACTACCCTAAACCCTAAAACACTACCCCCAGCACGACCCCCTACACTACACAAACACCACTGCACTACCCTAAACCCTAAAACACTACCCCCAGCACGACCCCCTACACTACCCAACAACACTGCACTACCCTAAACCTTAAATCTACCCCCAGCACGACCCCCTACACTACACAAACACAACTGCACTACCCTAAACCCTAAAACTAGGGTGACCAACCGTCCGTAAATTTCACGGACTGTCCGTTATTTTAGTATGATGTCTGTAAGGCGTCCGTAATTTGGGGTCCCCAAATTACGGACGCCTTACAGACATCATACTAAAATCAAATTGGGGATTTCAGGAAGGTATGCTGTTCCCCTGCGAGAGGCCCCATGAGTTTAAAAGTTTACACTCAGGGCCTCTTGCATCTTTTAATCTGTAGACTGAGGCTGCCTGCAGCAGCCCCTCCCGGACCTCGCAAAGAGTGTGGACTGGCCCATTGTCATTCTGAGACTGCAGACGATTATCACAGATAGAATGACAATGGGCCCTATTATAGTGACAGCATGTGGTGTGCCTTCTCCTGCACAAATCTTGATTGCAGAAACGGCCTGGTGTCACTTTGCAAAGCTGCGCGCATACTGAAAAACTGTGAAGTGCACGATTGTCTCAACCTTATATAAACTTATTTTGACTTGTACTTATTTTGGTTGTCTATTCACCTATATAC
Organism: Calotriton arnoldi; assembly: GCA_963921515.1. NCBI lineage: Eukaryota > Metazoa > Chordata > Amphibia > Caudata > Salamandridae > Calotriton > Calotriton arnoldi. The sequence goes on from CAWUFW010000263.1 coordinate 3,549,020, forward strand.
CATTGTGCGACCTCCTCTGATGTGTCTGTAAAACGTATGTATTGTCCCAAATTTTTGTCCTGAATTTTGACCTTCTGTCCTGAATTTTGACCCTTTGTCCTGAATTTTTGCACTGACCGTCCTGAATTTGCACCCATGCCAGTTGGTCACCCTACCTAAAACACTACCCCCAGCACGACTCCCTACACTACCCAAACACCACTGCACTACCCTAAACCCTAAAACATGACCCCCTACATTACCCAAACACCACTACACTACCCTAAACCCTAAAACTCTACCCCCAGCACGACCCCCTCCACTACACAAACACCACTGCACTACCCTAAACCCTAAAACACTGCCCCCAGCACGACCCCCTACACTACAAAACACCACTGCACTACCCTAAACCCTAAAACACTACCCCCAGCACGACCCCCTCCACTACACAAACACCACTGCACTACCCTAAACCCTAAAACACTACCCCCAGCACGACCCCCTACACTACACAAACACCACTGCACTACCCTAAACCCTAAAACACTACCCCCTACACTACACAAACACCAATGCAATACCCTAAACCCTAAAAAACTACCCCCAGCACTACCCCTACACTAACCAAACACCACTGCACTACACTAAACCCTAAAACACTACCCCCAGCATGACCCCCTACACTACCCAAACACCACTGCACTACACTAAACCCTAAAACGCTACCCCCAGCACGACCCCCTACACTACCCAAACACCACTGCACTACCCTAAAACACTACCCCCAGGACGACCCCCTACACTACCCAAACACCACTGCACTACCCTAAACCCTAAAACACTACCACCAGCATGACCCCCTACACTACCCAAATACCACTGCACTACCCTAAACCCGAAAACACTACCCCCAGCACGACCCCCTACACTATCCAAACACCACTGCACTACCCTAAACCCTAAAACACTACCCCCAGCATGACCCCCTACACTACCCAAACACCACTGCACTACCCTAAACCCTAAAACACTACCCCCAGCATGACCCCCTACACTACACAAACCCCACTGCACTACCCTAAACCCTAAATCTACCCCCAGGACGACCCCCTACACTACACAAACACCACTGCACTACCCTAAACCCTAAAACACTACCCCCAGCACGACCCCCTACACTACACAAACACCACTGCACTACCCTAAACCCTAAAACACTACCCCCAGCACTACCCCCTACACTACCCAAACACCACTGCACTACCCTAAAGCACTACCCCCAGCACAACCCCCTACACTACCCAAACACCACTGCACTACCCTAAACCCTAAAACACTACCCCCAGCACGACTCCCTACACTACCCAAACAACACTGCACTACCCTAAACCCTAAATCTACCCCCAGCAAAACCCCCTACAACACTCAAACACCACTGCACTACCCTAAACCCTAAAACACCACCACCAGCACGACCCCCTACACTACCCAAATACCACTGCACTACCCTAAACCCTAAATCTACACCCAGCACAACAACCCTACACTACACAAACACCACTGCACTACCCTAAACCCTAAAACACTACCCCAGCACGACCCCCTACTCTACACAAACACCACTGCACTACCCTAAACCGTAAAACACTTCCCCCAGCAGGACCCCCTACACTACACAAACACCTCTGCACTACCCTAAACCCTAAAACACAACGCCAGCACGACCCCCTACACTACACAAACACCACTGCACTACCCTAAACCCTAAAACACTACCCCCAGCACGACCCCCTACACTATACAAACACCACTGCACTACCCTAAACCCTAAAACACTACCCCAGCACGACCCCCTACACTACACAAACACCACTACACTACCCTAAACCCTAAAACACTACCCCAAGCACGACCCCCTACACTACACAAACACCACTGCACTACCCTAAACCCTAAAACACTACCCCCAGCACGACCCCCTACACTACCCAAACACCACTGCACTACCCTAAACCCTAAAACACTACCCCCAGCATGACCCCCTACACTACCCAACACCACTGCACTACCCTAAACCTTAAATCTACCCCCAGCACGACCCCCTACACTACACAAACACCACTGCACTACACTAAACCCTAAAACACTACCCCCAGCAAGACTCCCTACACTACCCAAACACCACTGCACTACCCTAAACCCTAAAACACGACCCCTACATTACCCAAACCCCACTGCACTACCCTAAACCCTAAAACTCTACCCCCAGCACGTCCCCCTACACTACACAAACACCACTGCACTACCCTAAACCCTAAAACACTACCCCCAGCACGACCCCCTACACTACAAAACACCACTGCACTACCCTAAACCCTAAAACACTACCCCCAGCACGACCCCCTCCACTACACAAACACCTCTGCACTACCCTAAACCCTAAAATACTACCCCCAGCACGACCCCCTACACTACACAAACACCACTGCACTACCCTAAACCCTAAAACACTACCCCCAGCACGGCTCCCTACACTACCCAAACACCACTGCACTACCCTAAACCCTAAATCTACCCCCAGCACGACCCCCTACAATACACAAACACAACTGCACTAACCTCAAACCTAAAACACTACCCCCAGCACGACCCCCTACACTACCCAAACACCACTGCACTACCCTAAACCCTAAAACACTACCCCCAACACGACCCACTACACTAACCGAACACCACTGCACTACCCTAAACCCTAAAACACGACCCCCTACACTACACAAACACCACTGCACTACCCTAAACCCTAAAACACTACCCCCAGCACGACCCCCTATATTACACAAACACCACTGCACTACCCTAAACCCTAAAACACTTCCCCCAGCATGACCCCCTACACTACCCAAACACCACTGCACTACCCTAAACCCTAAAACACTACCCCTAGCATGACCCCCTACACTACCCAAACACCACTGCACTACCCTAAACCCTAAAACACTACCCCCAGCACGACCCCCTACACTACCCAAACACCACTGCACTACCCTAAACCCTAAAACACTACCCCCAGCACGACCCCCTACACTACACAAACACCATTGCACTACCCTAAACCCTAAAACACTTCCCCCAGCATGACCCCCTACACTACCCAAACACCACTGCACTACCCTAAACCCTAAAACACTACCCCTAGCATGACCCCCTACACTACCCAAACACCACTGCACTACCCTAAACCCTAAAACACTACCCCCAGCATGACCCCCTACACTACCCAAACACCACTGCACTACCCTAAACCCTAAAACACTACCCCCAGCACGACCCCCTACACTACCCAAACACCACTGCACTACCCTAAACCCTAAAACACTACCCCCAGCACGACCCCTACACTACCAAAACACCACTGCACTAAACCCTAAATCTACCCCCAGCACGACCCCCTTCACTACCCAAACACCACTGTACTACCCTAAAACACTACCCCCAGCACGACCCCCTACACTACCCAAACAGCACTGCACTACCCTAAACCCTAAAACACTACCCCCAGCACAGCCCCCTACACTACACATACACCACTGCACTACCCTAAATCCTAAAACACTACCCCCAGCACGACCCCCTTCACTACCCAAACACCACTACACTACCCTAAACCCTAGAAAAGTAACCCCCACCCCGTGCCCAATGCCCCTTACCTCTCACTCCTCGTGGTTCCTGCTTCACGTCATCTCTGAGGGGCAGTGCACGCCGTTGTGAGGAAACGGAACAGCCTCTGTTTCCTTACAACGACATGGATTGTCTACATTCTTTATAACGCATGGTCATTTACCATACATACCTTTACAAGGAAATTCGTTGTAAAGGCATGCGTGGTAAATGACCATGCGTTCTAAAAAATGTGTAGTAATGACTTCACGATGTACAACGCATGCGTGGTAATGCATGCGTTGTAATGGTATTGCGAAGTAAAAAGTCGTTGTAACGGCTGTTTACCGATCGAAGCTGGCCCCTGTTCTTCAGTGAGTCGTTTATTTGATAAATTAGGAGGAAGGAATGTATTTTTTTACCGAAAAGTGCATTCCCGGCTGTTGTATTGTGAAAGTGTCCGCGTGGCCTGGTTTCACTTCCGGTGAGAGAGTGGAAGAGTCTGTTTGGATCTAAAGGAGTTCTGTTGTTGGACGGGGCCGGCGCGACATGTCATCAGAAAACGCAGCTAATGGAAAGCGCCCTCCCCGAAGTGTGGAGCAGTGCCATGAGAGGTCAACGAGTGTGCGTCCCACTGCAGTATGACCGTACCGTGCCTTTCCAGGGTATGGGAGGCTGAAGCGGCATCCATCGCAGGTCCTCTTGTACACTAAAAAAGGACCAAACGATGCTTTCCTTTCTTTTCTTCTTCTGCTGCACCATCTGTTCTTCCTCCTCTACTGCAAGTGGATCAACTTCGGCAAAGCTAGAAGCCATAGTTGTATTAAAAATAAACAAACACACAAAAAAGGTATATCAATATAAAGAGAAGCAAGAAACAGGTTCTTCTCTCTATCAAGGACAAAAAGTAAGGGAAATATCAGAAGGATGGATCCTCCCTCTTTCACAATGAAATTGATTTCAACCAATTAGATTCCTTTTTTCTTTTGCTGACATGAAGTCGCGTAGGGTGCGCGCACTCGTCACGCACCCATCGCACACACGCAAAAATCATATATATCATTATACACTATAAATAAAAATTTCTATAAACTTTTAATAAGTATATTAGCAAAATTGTTCAGTCTAATGTCATATTCAAACTTTCTATAGTCATTTTTTCAACTTTAAAAATACGCCGAAGTCGCGACTTCGGCGCGATCTCAGCGTGATCACGGCACGTACCCGGAAATACGCGCGGGGAGATGTTGCGCACATTAAGCGGCTACACCGCGCATTTCATAACTTTACTTTCGTCGAAATTATATTGAAAATAATACTTTAAAAATACTTTTATTAATAAATTTAGACAAACACTTAAAGGAAAACTTTTATTTATAATTAATTTAAAGATATTTCATACATTACAAATTACGCCGAAGTCGCGACCCTAGCGCGACTTTTCAAAATGGCTACCGGAATGCACGCAGCCATCGTGTAGGATGCGCGAAGGGTGCGCGACTTCTGTATAATATTAAAAAAAAAAAAAGAGAGAATGAATATAGTTTTCCTAACTAAAAATTATTCACAATTTTTTTAAATATATATATATGTATATACATATATAAAATAAAAAAAACATAGGATTGAGGTACATTAGACTTACAAATTTTCATTTAAAAAACCTTTGAAATTCACTGAAAAAACCATAGGTTTCAGGCACGTTATAGTTAGAAATTAGCATTTAAAAAACCATAGAAATTCACTGAAAAAATCATAGGTTTCAGGCACGTTATAGTTAGAAATTAGCATTTAAAAAACCATAGAAATTCACAGAAAAAAACAATAGGTTTCAGGAACGTTATAGTTAGTTGGACATTTCACTCGTACAAAACCATAGAAATTCCGGCGTTATAGTTAGTTCAGCTAACTATAACTCGCGCCCCGCAATGCACTGCTGATGACGTCACATATTACATCATTCATGACATGGTCAGTGACATCACTGATGACATCACTGATGACATCTCAAATGACATCACTGATGACATCACTGAGGACATCATCCACGTGAAAATCTGATGCACCTCCTCACACCTGAATATAACCTTTGATACACCCACTCTAAAACACAGACTACCATTTTCGAAAAAATAGACACATCAATACCAGTTACTAAAAACGCACTGACTGATTCCTAGGTCTACACACACATCCACTCATTCACCCATACAGTCACTCATACATGCAGTCACTCATCAATACAACACTATCATATGCACTCATACACCTATACAGACACTCACACACTGCCACATATCCAGAGTTACTCACACACCTAGTCAGTCATGCAAAGAATCAATCATACTTCCATTTACTCACCTATACAGTTATACAGACACCACCTCACTTATTCATACAGATACTAACACATAATTACTCTCTTATAGAATCACTGATACAAATACACACTCATCCATGCAGCCACTCTCACAATTACTGACTCTCACATATAGTTATTTATATACACCATCACTCACATATACTGCCTTTTACATATGTACTTACTTGCACATGTACCACTGAGACATCCATTCACTCACCAACACACCCATACACACACTCACCCACCCATACAGCTGTTTCCACATGCACTCTTGAACCCATACACCCAGTGAATCAAGCACTCACACATCTATGCACAGAGTCACACACCTCCCACCCACCCACACACACACTCGGGCAGCCATACAAATACTCAGGCAAGCAATCAATAACCCATATAGACACTCATGCAGCTACTCACCAACCCATGCAGCAGCTTACACAACAACAGACTGACTGATACAGACTTTCACTCAGTTTAGTCACTAACCCATGCATTCAGAAAGACACATTTAATCACTCACTTATACAGTCAGTCACGTACCTACTAAATCCTCCATACAGACACTTATACACCCACTCATTCTTCAATACAGCTTGGCATATATATAAAACAAAATTAAACTTTACAGAAACACACAGTCACTGGATGATGTCATCAGTGATGTCATCAGTGATGTCATTTGAGATGTCATCAGTGATGTCATCAGTGATGTCACTGACCATGTCATGAATGATGTAATATGTGACATCATCAGCAGTGCATGCCGGGCGCGAGTTATAGTTAGCTGAACTAACTATAACGCCGGAATTTCTATGGTTTTGTACGAGTGAAATGTCCAACTAACTATAACGTTCCTGAAACCTATTGTTTTTTTCTGTGAATTTCTATGGTTTTTTAAATGCTAATTTCTAACTATAACGTGCCTGAAACCTATGGTTTTTTCAGTGAATATATATATATATACACACACAACCAACTCTGGCACACGTAATCATTTGGCCAGACACCGACACCGCAGTTCCAGTTCCAGTTCTTCAGGTACTTTTTTATTTAATTAAATATCGGGCTGTAACGCGTTTCGGCAGGATTCCCTGCCTTGTTCACACAGCGAGCCACAATGCTGCAATTACTTTTAAATCAATGAATACGATCACATGGTGTCATAGACACAAACAACATACTTCAACATACACTAATTTCATTGTCAATTACATGGGTTTGACAAATGTTCTAAATTATTCTATATTTGTCCATTCTTTGCCCATATTTTTCTCATTTTTTCAGGTTTTTCAATTTTTAATTTTCTTTTTTCGCATTTTATTGAATTAACGTGTTCTGTGTATATAAGTGAGATTTACCACTTACTTTACTTCCCTCCAGTCAAACCCTCACGTCTTGTAATATTTTCTTGTGTGTATCAACTTCAGGCCCCTTAACATACATTTCTCTATTGGATTCATCCCATGGCGAGTTAGTTCGCATGTATACAATATTAGGTCTATTTTAGGCAGCACAATGATGTTTCTGTGTTCTGCTCTAACCTCGTTGGAAATATTTTCCAATAAGGTATAAACAAAATCTCTGGTGAGATAATAAATAAATAGACCTAATAAACTGTGGCAATAAAGTGCAAGTGCAAAAACCACGCACTTGGCGTGTAAAGTGCAAGTGCTTTAAATACCATCACTGTTAGAGAGTCAGTGTCAGATATCCCAGCCTTCATATTGAATCATTTTGTTACTGTATACTACATGCCGTCACAGCTGAAGCCACCACCCGGGGAGCACTTGGAGTTCGTGCGCCTGCCATTTCGCTGGAACCGCCGCAGCCCTTGCCCTTCATCACCACTGCTGCTGGGAGGTAGGAAACTACACCTCCCAGCGTGCTTTGCGGCAGGGACGCCGCGAGAGACCGAAGGACGCGCCAGGATGCGCTTTAAAAAATGCTCAGGCCTCCCGCGGCGCGGGGCGTGCCCGGGCCAAGGGCGGGCCCGCCCACGCCCGTCGGAGCCAGACAGAGGCAGGGCAGGGCCACCCCCCTTGGCTGTCTATGAGGATTGTACCCAGCCTAATCCTTTGCTGCACCGGGGTAAGAACTATTTTTACTCACTCACCCATATCGAGCTAAGGAGCTGCATGTGTCTGAACTTTCCAATTGATTTATCGGCCTAAGGGTCCCACTATGAAATGAACTGTGACCTCGGACTTTCTTTGCGTTTAAAGTGATATTGCTGGATGATATCTTGTGCTGAGTGGGACACTATTGTAATTCCATATATTTTATACTTTATATGCAAAGATAGGTTCTATTACCTGTCTTTGATTGATTTATTCTAATCAAAAATTGTAGCTGAACTATTGAGCCTATCCACTCTTAATTGTAGTTCACCCGGGTCATTGATAAGAGTTTTTTAGTGTTCCTGCTATTACTAACAAAGATTCTGCCACCAAGTTTGAGCGGCTTGCTGGTAGAAAAATGGGGAAAAGGAAGGCACCCGAGTCAGTAGCAGGAAAGAAGAAGATGGCCAAGATTAGTAAATCAGTGACCACAGCAGCAGATAATTGCACTTTAGCAGCCATTGATGAGCTGATTGAGGAGGTTGAAACTATGCTAGCAAAAGGGGATGAACCAGCACTTAAAGGCCCCAAGAAAAAAATCTCTACTTTTTTTAGTAAACAAGGTAAAGCAACCCCTGTTAAGCGAAACCTAAAGCAACCATCTCCCCTAATATCTGTGCATTGCGCTCAAGAATCTTCCTCTGAGGCGCAAGCTATTTTGGCTCAAAGGGACTCTCCTAGACGAGTAAACGTAGTTCAAGAAGGGACTAGTGCCCCAATTACGAATTTTATTAACTTAGAATGTTCCAATAGATACTCAGTCCTAGCTAATGGTAATGATGAAATTAGTGAGAGCCAAGAGGAGCGGACTGAGAGTTCAGTACAGGTTGTAGTTGGTTCGAGAGAAATAGGGACCCAGACAGAATTAGAGGATAACAACGAGGTACTGAGGGATCTATGCCAGAAGCAGAATTTAATACAAGAGGAGCTTGCTGAATTTAAGAGAATGTTAACTGACTTATTAAAAAGCTCTTCTGTAGCTCCCAAAGAAAAACCTAGTCTTTTAAACGTCCCTCTGTACTCCGGTGAAAAGTGGGACTTGATCAATAGGGCAAATAAGAGGCGAACAAATTCATCTGGAGCACTTAGTAAAAATGTATCTAAGGCTCCTGCTGACCGGAACATGCCTTCAACTAGTGCAGTCTCGCATCTATCAAGACCAGATGTACGTAGAACATATTCAAATAATTCAATGGAGTCACGTAGTCCCTTGAATAGCGAGGGACGAATTATAGCCCCCCGGGTGCCCCAAAATGCCAATATAAATGGGTGGAACCCATTAAATCCGCTTGGGCGTGGTCAACATCTAAAACATGGGTGGGAGGGGGCGAACTACTGGCAACCCACAGAATGCATACCCACCCACACAGAACCAGTTGAAGTACAAGCCCAATCTATACAGTGTATTTTTAACAAATGTCCCAAAATTAAATCAAGGTGGCAGAGAAGACGAGGACTCTCTGATAAATAAATCGATCCATTGGATCAGATATAAGCGCCAGTGCTTTTCTGTTGTAAGATCGGACATTGCGAGAGCTGAAAGAATCCAGCAGAGAGGGGGAAGACTGGACAATATAAAGTTATCATTTCAGTCAAGGTTTATAGCGGATAGCCTAATTGACATGAATCTCCGGTCATATAATTGTGTTGACTCACCAATTGGTATTAGACTAAATATTTTTGACCCAATTACCGGTATCAATCAACATCAAGATATGCAGGAAGCAAGGAATTTAGACTCAGTAAATTGACTGGTATTGCAAGAGGGTGAGGATAACATGGTAAAGAAAGACTCCACTGAGCAACATATGAACCCGGTCAGCCCTAGCTTCTGTCTTGACCCACAACTAGTCTCTGACATCGAGCACTATGCACCACAGCTTGTATCTGGGGAAAACAACATCCACATAATAGGACAAGGTAATTTTAGTTCTGCATCATATGATACGCAGACTAACCACACATCCCAGAGCCCAAACGGGATCAAGAAAATCTCCTGGAATATAACTGGCCTCAAGCAAAAAATTAAAGAACCGGATTGGCAGAGCTATGTTGAGGACTTTGACCTCTGCTTATTCCAGGAGACGTGGGCTAGGGAATCGTATCATAAACTAGGATATAGAACTTTTAGCATTGAGGCACTGCAAGTAAAAAAAGGGAGGGCATCGGGAGGTTTGATAATATGGGTAAAAACTAGTTTAAATGCTACCATAACAATTTTACCCACAGATTCACAGGATATTCTAGGCCTGAAACTCAAGTTTGCTAATGCTGCTCAACTGTATCTTTTTAATATATATGTTAGACCGAGGGAATGTTCTAAAGAATCGCCGTTATTGTAACACTTTAAGGAGGTCTTAGAGTCTATTGACACAAAAGATGCCACCATCATAGGGGGCGACTTTAATTGTTGCTATGAACCTATGGTAGGACTTGATGTAGTCACTGAAGAGGAAGACCAAATAAGAGGGATTCCACTCCTTCAAACAAAAAGCACAGCGAGGTGCACTATCTCTGCCATTCAAATGCTTCATTTCACTGTTGAGAAAGGTCTTAGAGCATGCAATGGTCGTTTTATTTCAGACCTTGAATGCGCAAACACCTTCTCAAGGGGAAACTCTAGTTCAAGAATAGATTATATACTTATTTCTACTTCCCATTGGGCATATGTACATGATTTTAAAGTAGACATAAGAGCAGAGAGCGATCATTTTCCGCTATGTCTTATCCTTGATAGGACTTACTTTCCAACCCATGTATTATTAGAATCCCACCCAAGAACTGAAATAAGACAGCCCCTGATATCCAACAATAGAAGGTCGGTTAGATGGCCTGCTGTTTTAGACCATGTGGAACCCCTAACCTGTATCTATAATGCTTTCTGTGATATTGTAGGACCTTACCTGGAACAAGATCGGGAAATTAACAAGATAACAGATATTCACCAACAACTGGTAGAGGAATTACAAGCTCACTTAACCAAACCACGGATAAAAAAGGACGCATTAAACATAAGGGCACAATCATCCAGTACATGGTATAATGGGGATTGTAGGCTGGCCAAATCACGGCTTATTAATGCCATCAAAAATAAAAATCCATTGGAAATTAAAATAGAAAGATTAAATTACAAGCAAATTCAAAAGATAGCCCAAAGGAAGTGGGAAGATAGTACCTGGGAAGAGCTTATCGCAGCGGCAAAGAAGGGGGATCAAGCCATATTTTGGAAGTTAATGACGCATGGAACCAAGCATGACGTGATGGCTTCTGATCATTATCTAGATCCCATCACTTGGCAGAGTCATTTTACAAAATTATACCATAGTGCTGCTAATTTGGATTCAGCCAGTCATTCTGAAAATAATTCTTGGGGACTTCTGACTACAAGTCACACGTCCTTTTTAAAGTTCAGTATGGAGGACACAGCACTTCCTGTAGCAGCGATTAAGTCATCAAAAGCACCAGGCCCGATAAAATACCGGGGGACCTATTCAAACATAGCGAGGAAGTCTGGGTGCCTTACATAAATGAACTAACAAATGCAATAGCCAGGGGACAGCCGGTGCCACCATCCTGGAAGGGAGCGGAGATAGTTCCCATTTATAAAAAGGGCAGTAGGGAAGAGCTGGCTAATTATAGGCCTATAAGCCTAATAGATATCCTACAGAAGGTCTATGCTAAACAAATCCTAACTAGGCTTACTGACTGGATAGTTGCAGAGAATATATTGTCACCATGCCAGGCTGGATTTAGGCAGAAAACTAGCATAATAGACCAAGTGTTCAGACTCTTTATTTTAGGCTGGAAATACACTAGATTACGATCTTGCCACTTATGTCGCCTTTATTTATTTAAAGGCGGCATTCGATTCCATTCCAAGGGTTCAGTTGTGGGAAAATTTAGGCCAGCAAGGCGTACCTAAGGAGATTTTAACCCAAATCATTAGGTTACATCAAGATAATTATGCTAAGGGACAATGGGGCAAAAATGGCGAGCTTACTGAGGAAATTCCATTTAGGAGGGGATTGCGCCAGGGCTGTGTCTTGTCGCCAACTCTGTTCCTCCTATACGTAAATGATCTGGTTGAACACCTCCAAAATTGTGCACATGATTCACCAAAACTAAGGGGCAATTACATCTGTGCCTTAACATTTGCAGATGATACTATTCTGTTGTCCCAAACACCTAAAGGTTTACAGAATCTACTCCACAGTCTTAATAACTACTGTAAAGGAAAAGGTCTAGAGGTGAACCAAACAAAAACAAAATATATGACAATGAGGCCGCATAGAAGCTTTAAGAATAAAATATATTTGAATGGCACAGAATTGGAACGGGTAACAACTTTTGTATATTTAGGGGTTACCCTTGATTCAAGACTCTCTTGGTCCACACAGATGGAGAAGTCAAAGGCTATACTGATGCAAAATTCTATCCCCATTGTCAAAAAAATGGCTGCAACATCCTCAAAGGCCATTACGCCAGCATTGGAAGTGTATAAGGCAAGGGCACAAACCGCCGCCCTGTATGGTGCAGAGATTTGGGGAAGTGGCAATCTTAAGCCCTTAGCCACTACTGAAAACAAAATTCTGAGAATGTTTGTTGCCCTTCCCCAACATACCCCATTGACTCCTTTGACATACGATTTGGGTATTAAACGCCTGGAGCCTCTTGCAATCTGGAGAACCCTGTCCTTTTGGATTAGAACTTGGGCAACCCCGGAGTTAGTAGTGTATAGAGAGTCACTTACTGAACTACAAGCACTTGACACTCAAGTTACCTTTCCCTGGTTAAAACATATTCGAGGTTGGCTTTCTGATCTAGGTTTGAGCAGGTACTGGCTGAATCCTGGTCTGCTGACCCCTTGTTCAAAAAGCGAGATTAAGTCTTTATATTGGGACTGTATTAGAGATAAGGAAATTACAAGTGGAACGCAGGGCAGGCTCATTGTGCAATTTCTCCAGTATAAAATGACCCCAGCTTCGAGTCATTTCTTGATGAGATAGAACCGCAACAGGCAAAGAGTTTATATCTGAAATTCAGATATGGAATATTGCAAATAAATACATTTGTTGCTAAATGGTCTACTACACAGCCTGAAGAGGGGGAGTCACATTGCACCTTGTGCCAGATGGGGGTTGCTGAAGACATTTCACATGTTTTGTTCTTCTGTTCTGCATATAAAATCGCTAGAAGAAAGTGGATAACACCGATAGGAAGGTGCCTTAGTGTGAGGAGAATGGATGACATGTTGAGAATATTAAGAACAGATAACTCCCGCCTAATAGTATTTGGAGTGAGCCGCTTCCTATTGGCTATCAATTTTACAGGAAAAAGAGAGGACAACAATTGTAGATTTGTATATAGGCTGCTATTGAGAAAAACTTAACTTGCAGCAATGGCATAGGCCTTAGCAAGAGAAGTAATGTTTGCATATTAATATAAATGAATATAATAGCTGTGTAGTAGCTTGCAAACTTTATCTCTGAAAATCTTTGATTCGATAGGATCCAATGTGACAATGTAATTATTTTAGATGGTCAAGACGTGTGGGGAAGAACGCTTGCCAAGATTATATGCCCACGAAAGCGAAACTGTTCCTTTCATGTGCAAACATTGAAGTATTTTTTAACTGACTTGTGTCTTTTAAAACTTATGGTTTTAACAGCAGTTGATGATTTTATGAATTGACAGATCTAGTTGTATATAAGTTTTTATCGATTCTTCTGATGAATGTTTTAATTCTATTTTGGAATATCATAACAATGGCGATTTTGCACATCGGATCACATATGCACTTTCCTAGAAACCGATATTGATTTAGAATAAATTTGCATATTGTTGCCCTTGTATTCCTATATAGGCATTTTTTAGAAGAACAATTTAGTAGGGCAATACTTAGACTGTCAAGATCAAATTGTGGAATTTTCCCTAATATAAATTGATGTATACAGATGTGATCAAGTGACCAAGGGAAGATTGTATTTTATGGAATTGCTTTTCTGTGTATTGAATTTTATTGTGTTTTTTACTTTAATGGTCTCAAAGGCCGAAAATAAAGTATATTGAACTTGAAATTACATGCTGTTTAAACTCAACCTGTCTGTACCCATTCTGTCACTCCAATATGGAAATGAACGTGCAGGGTTAAACGGGCTCACAGTCCCTACTGTGGACCAAATATGTGCAATTATGCAATGAAAGTGCCAATACCAATTGGTGTAAACTAATGGACTCACAATATCACTAGAACAAAATACCTATTCTGAATATAAAATGATATCTTCTAATTTCTGAACTATCAAAGTGCAAGTGCATCAATGCATGCTATCTATATAAAGTGCAAATGCATTACTAGAAAAACTATTGAAGTATCCGCATAAGCTTCCCTGAGCATAATGCCTATTTGGGACGGAATGAGCTTTCTTCTATTCTCTGATATATCAAAGTGCAAGTGCATCAGTGCATGCTATTTTTGTAAAGTGCAAATGCATTTCTTGGAGAAAATTGACATGAAGTGCAAGTGGATGTATATGATACTGGTTAAAAATATATCAGTACAGTCTAGTCCAAATGGCGCATATCACTAACACCCTAACATGTGCATACAGATTTATCAAATAACCCTTTCGCCTAACTGCCTTGCTCACTCTATATGGAAGAAAACATTGGGGCATGATCTTAAGACTAAGTTGTTTACATAAAAATACATATCTATGAAATAAAATATTAAAACATTAAAGCATTGTACAGACATAATCAGCATATTTCATTTGTAATCCCCATTTTTCTAAGGATGGATTGGTCCTTTACGTGTTTTTCTTACTCGAGATGGACATGCATGTCTTCATCAGAGTTTAGACCTCTAGGTGTCTTACAATCAAACATTAGTATGTATCGAGATTCTAGTTGCCTAAGTTTGCCTTCACGATTTCCACCTCATATGCTTCTGGGGACAGAATAAACTACAAAATACATCAGCTCCTCAACCTTGCCTGCATGGACATCATTAATGTGACGGGCTACAGGATATGACTTGTCTCAGTTTTTTACTGCCCTAAGGTGCTGGAGAATCCTGACATGAACCATATGAATTGTACTACCCTCATAAAACTTAGGGCAGGTACATTGAAGGAAGTACACTACATGGTCGCTTTTACAGTTGAAAAAGCGTGGGATTTTCCAAGGTTTATTCATTAATGGTAGTTGGATCTCCTTTTTTATTTATTCCATGCTTACACGCCTTACACTTCAAGCACCTGTTGAAGCTTGGATTTGCCCTCAGCCAACTCTCGGTTTCAACTACCTCAGGGCTGTTTTTCACCAATTGCTGCCTCATAGATTATACATCATAGACTCGTTGCTCCTTCTGGAACAGCAGGACCCATGGGAAGTGGTGCGCATGCCGGCAGAGCGTATCGGCTGTCATGACCTCCACAAAGTTCAGTAAGCACGCTCTCAGGATACAGCACACTCAACACCAAGTTGTTGCAGGAAACTGTTTAATCAAATCAAATGTGTGATTAAACAGTTTCCTGCAACAACTTGGTGTTGAGTGTGCTGTATCCTGAGAGCGTCCTACTGAACTTTGTGGAGGATATATATATATATATATATCCTGCACAAAGTATATATATATATATATATATATATATATATATATATATATATATCATATATATCATATATATATCATAAACAAAGTTCAATGAAGCGATCACTCGGAGGTAGTGTACTCATCAGTTGATGGTTTATTCCAGTTACGCGTTTCGCCTGTATAACAGGCTTGTTCAAACACTGCATTGTGGGAACAGATACCAATACATACAGAGTATAGAAACAGATGAAGGACAACATACACTTTAACCACTGATACCAAAATGGCATCCATTTTGTAATGTTGTATATAGTCTAGCCAAGTATTACAATATCATACATTGACAGCCTTTCAACCGTAATGTGAGCCTCATTCAAGCGCACACAAAATAAACCCAAAATGTAGTATGTTGCCTAGTGCTGCATGTGTGCGAGTTTATGTTACTATCACCATATGGGTAATAGGCAGCAAGTGCGAAGCCTATCTTCCTGGGAGTTTAACAGGAGATTCTAAGCCTGGTGCTGTGTACCTAACCACTTTCTATATCACCATATGGGTAATAAGCAGCAAGGTCTCTGGTCTGCATTGGAATGATAATTGGGAGGACCAAAAATAATATTGTATATGGATGACATCCTGATATACATCACAGACCCCATCAACACAGTCAGTAGGTTTATGCAGATCATTACCAACTTTGGCTGCTAATCCGGCTATAATATAAATTGGATAAAATCTCTAATCTATCTTCAGAAGGCCAAGAGCCACGACTGCCCTGGGACTCCGAGGCAAAAATAGTCATGGAAGGGTTTAGTTACCTAGGCATATATATCACCACAGATCTCGAGCTCTTTTACACCAAAAAATGCTCGCCGCCGCTGGATAGGCTGAAGTGAGATGTTAATCACTAGAGGTCCCTGTCCCCGTCTCTTCTTGGCAGAGCTGCCCTCTTTAATATTATGTTCCTTCCCTGTTTCCTTTATGTTCTACAGAAGACACCATACACAGTGCATAATTCCCATTTTAAAGCCATCAAAAGGGAACTTTGAACACTGCTCTGGGATGGAGGCCCGGCCAGGATGCATTACTCAAACTCACCAGGGGGTGGTATGATGAGGGTGTAACCCTCCCCAATATCCAGAAGTACTATTATGCGGCACAACTTACCACTATCAACAGTTGGGTCTATCTCCCTCCAAATGAACCTGCATTTGGGATGGATCATTATGCAGCCGTCGGGATACCTCAGGGCTATCTACAGCTCACCTTAGAGCACTTCCCTCCTTGGCCCCATGGCAACAGTTGTCATTCTTTGGCATGTAGCTCTGAAGACCCTGGGATGGCAGGGTAAAATTACACAAGCTACACCTCTATGGAATACTGTGGAATTTGGCACCCTAGGAGCTCACCAAGAATTCAATAAATGGGACTTATTTGGCTTTTCCTGAGTAGGGGACCTGTGGGCACATGGAGAGGTCATCCCCTGGACAGACCTACAACGACACTATGAACTAGCCCCCACCAAGATTTACCGCTATATTCAGGTGCATGATAAATTTCAAATACAGGTAAGGCTTTTTCAACAAACAGAAAATGTTTCATCATGTCTTCGTTCATCTAGTAGACCATCTTCTGGACAAACAATTCTTTAAGTAAAATGTGGAGCCTTCTGAAAAAACATTTTTGAAAAATACAGTCAGCTACTGATATAGTAGAACAAAGATATACACACATTCACATTTTTTCCTGGGTGTATATCTTTGTTCTACTATGTCAGTGGCTGACTGTATCTTTCAAAAATATGTTTTTTTCAGAAGGGTCTCTATTTTACTTAAAAAATTGTTTGGCCTGAAGAGGGTCTACTAGATGAAGTACACAACAAGACTGAAACATCAACACGTTGACCTATTTTCTGTTTGTTGAAAAACCTTTCCTTGTATTTGAAATTTATGCCTCAGTTTGAGACAAGTTTCTATGTAAATAGGCATTGTAAATGGGTCTAATACACGGGTGAAAAGAACATACTGTATTATACCACTTTGAATTTCTGTCCCCCTTGTATTTAAGATAATTCCTGTACCCTTTTTTACTGTTTCATTGATGATAAACTGTATCAAAAAAGAATACACCCACTTCTATATTGATTTATACATTGTTTAATTATTGAAATTTATGTTTAAAATTCATTTGATTGATCCATCTCTTGGGGCGCTCACAAGTAATGCTCTGGTATAACTTTTCTTCTTTGTCAAAATAAAATCCCTTGTAGGCACTTTTTACCTATAACAATAGTTTAATGTTTGGCACCAGATTGATAAAGCAAATTAAGAACTCTGCAATTAAAAATAACTCTTAATCCTGTTAATGAAAGAAAATAATCAAGGACTTAATATGAACAAATAGCTGAAAATGAACTACCAGCGAGTTTGGTTAAAAATACCAAGAGGATTTTGAGATTACATTGCCAAGGGCAACATTCACCCAATTTTGGGGTTTTTTCAAATATGTGTGCCCTAATACATTTAACAATCTAAATAAGAACTCATAGCCAATATCTGAAACCAGTGAGATATTTCTACAGTACATCAATATGTATTATAGCATCAAAATGTTGTGCAACAGTATCGGATGCATTCCTATGTCTGTGATTAATTTTCTCTCCCTGGGGGTAGATAAGAGTAGAAGGCATTGGAGCCGCACAATTTGGCTTTATGCACCTACATGTGACATTATATTTACAGTGTGCCATAACTTTATTAATATGTATTAACATATAAACACATTAATGAAATGTATTTTTTGTAGAAACTTTAGTTTATAAATGTGCGCACTAATGTTCAGTTTAACATGAAGATGTATTCTGTAGTCAAGTTTGCCTTTATACTTTAAGTTACATTTGCATATATTCTGAAAGGCATATTTGAAAGTGTAATTATGTATGTTTTTACTCATCTATTGAATTTGTTTTTGAGTTTCATGTGCACAAGTATAACCATGTATTTGAAGTGCACGTTTAAATGCTTAGTTAAAGTTAGCCTAATTAAAGGCCTTAAATTAGAAATTTATTTTGCTCTGCCAGTTTGTTCTTTTACGTTGCAGGTGCATTCTCAAGGTTTCATTAGCTAGAGAAAACAAGTATTGTTGTCTGTACTAGTTTCTTGATAGTAATGCCTGAGACATGTTGACGTGTTGGCAAGAAACGTGAAGACCTAATGATTAGATGAAGCATCCTATTCTTCGCGTATCAGAAACGAAGAACGCTCAAGGTTGCAGTAACTATTCAAGTTCTGTGGTGTAGTGTAGTTCCTATTTCCCTAAAAGGCTCTGCGCATTGGAATAATATAACCTATAGGCTTGACATAGGACTATGGTCGGAATGTCCCTATCGAGTATATTAAACTTAATTACTTGTGGCAGCTAGCTCAGAGGCCACTAGAAACTCCTTGAGAACAAGAAGGGAGTAGTTTCTGGCAACCGAAAAACATGACAACTTTTGTTTCCCTTTCGAATCGGAACACGTCTCAGAATCGTGGAAACAATAGATAACAGTTTCACTCAGTCAATCGTGCATGCTTAGTTTCTACAGAGTTACACAGAAAGACGGGCGTTTCAATAAAAAGGGTTTTATTGAACAGTCTTGTTTCTCGTGTAAGAGATATGTGCTGTTATGATCACAAGACAGTATGCAAGATAAATAATGTACAGTGTAAGCAGTAGAAATAAATAATACTGCGCTAGCATTATCTTTTAGCATAAATTCACGTACATAAATAACATGAGCTAAAAATGCGAGTACTCATACGATGCGTCTCTAAGCTAGTTCTACCCCAATGTACCTAACCTAGTCTAGGTGTAGGGAAAGGTAGAAGTAGGTGGAGTATTCTCTAGTCTGGTATACTAAGAGTATGTTAAGTATAGTACGCCAAGTATGCCAAGAGTCCCTCTAGGATCTAGTCAGCTCCATACCTTGAGAATGAGAGAGGTGGGAATCTCTTGCCGGATCTGGAACTCTAACATCCCGCGAAGGGAGTCAGAACACTGGAAGCTGGATTCGTCTGCATGCAGGAATGACAGCGTCTTCTCAGTGCGTCAGGCCGGGATACGGGCTCCTCTGAAGTCGAGGTCTCCTCTAACTTGCTTGGGCAAGGGAAGGTATATTTATACCTGGTAGGTGTCGTGGAATGTTAGCATTGACGTGAAGTCGAACAGAGGAAGACGTCA
The DNA here is from genome assembly GCA_963921515.1 of Calotriton arnoldi. Lineage (NCBI taxonomy): Eukaryota > Metazoa > Chordata > Amphibia > Caudata > Salamandridae > Calotriton > Calotriton arnoldi. The sequence goes on from CAWUFW010000263.1 coordinate 3,568,965, forward strand.
GGAATGAACCCTGAAGGTATAACGGTTCATACATAATAGATGAGTTCTTGGAGAAATCAATAGTCCTGTACTAGGGGAACTCCGGAAGCTTAAGGGTCTGGTTTCTAAAAACTCGTTGTGACGTTAGGGTGGATGGATGTCGGTGACCATGCCTGTATTTGGAGTGCACGTTAATGCCTAAATAAGGACAGGGATTCTATGCCTATATAAGGGCAATGCGAATTGTGCCTATATAAGGACATGATTCAGGAAAACCTATATACGGACACCTAAAGCGGAATACAACAGTGGGATGAGAAAGTCTGGTAATGTTGCAATTGCACAGCACAAGAAAAGAATTGATTGGTTCCTGGTGGTGTGGGAAGAGATATGATTGTTATTGGAGTTTTACTGGTTTTAATTAGTGCTCCCACTGTTAGAAGAAGGCAGATTCCCTTAGACCTTGAGGGGTACAGACCTCTCTGCTTTCTTCATCCTTACAAGTGTGAAGCTTCATGCTAAACACGTATTCCAATTCTGAAAGGCTTCTACTGGAGTCTTTTCTATGCTAACATTTTATCGCATTTCCAAATCTCCTTGAGTCTCTATACTACGAAACATCATTCTTCTAAACCTAGAGCCCTGATTAGACAACCTTAGAACATATTTATGTTGAGGCGAGAGAATTGGAGTTTCAAAGAACATCTATTCCTATTTCTCAGGTTTTTTTATTGCTGCAGCTTTGATTATTTCATATCTAATTCTACTGAGACTGAACCTATTGCAATATTTCAGATTGCCGGCTGTAATGCGGTATCTTTTTAACATTGTCTTGATATGCATATATATGGGTTTATGAATTAGAAATACAATGACTAAACTTCAATTACTCATTCCTGGTCTTTATTGTGGAGCCAAATGGGTTACACAAAAGTTTATTTGTTTATATATTGCTGAGTCCCTTTGTGCCTCAGTCAACTTAAAAAGATCCCTCAGGTGAGAGATTGTAAATCACGCACGTGACCGCTCTCAGCATCAAAATCATGAGTCAAACAACAGACTGAGGCATGCCGACAAGCCCGACACGCCCACCAGCCCGCCTGAGACTACTGTGTAAAAGAATGATGAAACATTGAAGTGAGTTGCTCCCCGCAACAGTGATAATTTTTTGAGCCATCTGCACCGGAGTCTAATCTTACCTAATCAAACAGTAGGGAAGGTATTGCAAGGGAGGAGAAATACTTACTGGTTTGTGGTGTTTGGAGCAGTGCCTCAGTGTTAGGACATAACTTTTGCAACTCTTTATAATGTACATATTGAATTGTGTAGTGTTTAGTCCTGGTGTGAGATTAAAACACTTTATTTTTCATTAAAAGACAAGTAGTGGGTTGGACATTATAATATTGCATCTGATGGTTGATTGTTCAGCTCTAAGTTCTTGCCCTCCTCAATGTTTTTAGAGCCATGGTAGGACAGACCCTAGGAAACCAGTGGCAAACGAGGTCAGTCACCATGGTTGTGACCCAGTAGCGCCTGCCTGCCCTGTGGCCCCCCCGAATGAGGTCTAATTCCTCACATCCAGTTGTGCTACAAACTACCATTCACAGTTTTTATTAACTATATTGTTATAGCTTTACCGTAAATGCACCAGTGCTCCAAAGTGACAGCAAGGTAATAATGGCAGCGTTTTACAAGGCACTGTAAATAATTAGTGTAAGAAATATCACTTTAAAGATGTAATATATGGAAGTCATAGTGTGCCACCAGGACTGTTAGATACATCTATACATGCTAAAAACCACAAAACTAGTTGTGGGTGAATAGCCCATGGAGCTTACATTATCACTTGTTACACCATAGTCTTCAAATGCATGGATACATATAGTGTTTCTACCATACTGTTCCTGTTATCCATGTGTATTTGTGTAGATTAGGGATAAGGAGAGGGTGCTTACGCATTGGCCTTAATATACCTTTACTTCGAAAATTAATGATATTTGATTTGCTCTTGAACATGCTGTGCTTATGTCTTCGCGATGCGCGCTCTACTGCTGCGTAGCCTGACATTTCTGAGCGACTGGTGGTTGCAATGTTACCGCTCATACAGTAACTATTCTGAAGACAAATTAAGTACTTCAATTCCTAAAATTGCTGGTCTCCCACTTTCACAGCTAAGATTTAAAGAAATGCTCTGTGTATGCATGCATTAGCAGCTTTTTCCCCAGAGGGTGAATTATCACAGCAACTGTAGGAAAGGCTTTTGCTGCAGTAGGAAAGTTTCCATATTTCGCATAATTTTACATCAATTAAATAAGAACTGATAACCAATATCCAAAGCCGGTGAGACATTTCTACAACACATCAATATGTATTACAGCATCAACATTTCGTGAGATAGTATCGGATGTATTTCTATGTCTGTGATTAATTTTCTCTCCCTGGAGGTAGATACCAGTGGAAAGCATCAAAACCATGAGCCAAACAACAAGCACATAGGCTGAGCAATGACATTGTACACTAAACTATTCTCACTTTTGGTCCTTTACATGTAATGAAGTGGATCAGTTAAATAAACAACACAATTCAACAAATTTGCAAACAAATATGACTACTGAGACCAAACTTTTTTTTAAAAATAATTCTCTGCACTAAATCAGTAAAAATTCAAAAGTACAGAAAGAAGGGCTGATAAAGATATACATGAACCAGCAAAATGGCTCACTTAGGGCTAAACTTGCTGCTGACACTGCAATGATCTAAAGGCCATGGGTTTGCATCACGGCCAGGCCAAGTGAGCCTTCCATCCTTTCTAAGTTGGGCAATGAATTCTGTTATATGTGATAACAAAAACACCATTCTCTTGTGGATGGTCCAAAGCGAAAAACTTTGCAAAAGTGCAATGCTTTCAAACCATTTTCACAATGGTTGCAAAAACGTAAACCTTTGCAACTTTGCAGTGAAATAGGCAGAAAATAATGGTGTCAGTAGTTGTAGGGGAAAGCAAGGGTGTATCTCAAAAAATAAGAAATGTACAAAACAAATGTACAAAAAAACTGCACCCCATTGCAGTGGCATAGCAAGAGTGCCATGGGCCCTCGAGCAAGAAATGAAAAGGGAACGTCTGAGTGCTGGTTTGGTACTAAAACATAGCAGTAATCAGGGTTCAGTTAGCCCCTCATGGTTCTGGATCCCCAGTGCCACTGCACCTGCTGTGCCTTTGTTAGCTATGCCCCAGATACAAGTTAAGCATGCAAGAGTAAGCCAAACCCTCAACTCTATTGTACTCCAAAAACCTTGCTGATAACAAACACCTCAATCACAGACAAGAAAGAAAAGAACGGCTGATGACATCATGCTACCCATTTATCACAGAGACAACTCATCAAATCAGCTAAAGCCCATAAGCTTAGCCAACACTATTGCCAGTTGCCATTCATAAGTCAATAGTCTTCAAAAATCCTAATTCTTCAGAAAGATTACAATACTGAGGGCCAGATGTACAGCGCTTTTTAGCGTGCGCAAACGGGTCTTAGACCCATTTGCGCACGCTAAAAAGCAAGGCCCATGTACAAACAGTATTTTGCGAGTCGCAAATAAATTGCAACTCGCAAAATCCTGTTTTGCGACTCGCTATTAGGAAGGGCCGTTCCCTTCCTAATAGCGACTGCAAAGGAATGTACCAATGTTTTGCGACCGCAATTGCGGTCGCAAATCACTCACAAATTTCCACCTACTTTAACCCTTTAACCGCGGCGCGAATTCCGCCGCGGTGCGGCAGTTTAAAAGAGTGGGCGGGGCCGCGTCGGCCAACGGACGTGCGCAGCACTAGCGAGGTAGTGCTCGCGACGGCCGTTGGCCGACGGAAGCACGGAAGGGGTTAAGTACCTTTAAAAATGAAAACGCTTCATTTTTTTTTTTTAATGCATCCTGTTTTCGTTAAAGGAAAACGGGCTGCATTTAAAAAAAAAAAAGCTGCTTTATTTAAAAAGCAGTCCCAGACATGGTGGTCTGCTGAGCCCAGCAGGCCACCATCCCTGGGATGGCCTGTCATTCCCAATGGGCTCGCAAATTGCGAGAGGCTCATTAATATTCATGAGCCTCGCAATTTGCGACCCCATTGGGAATCACAAACAGTGTTAAACACACTGTTGTACATACCAAATAACGCCTCGCAAATTGCGATTCGCAAATGCGACGCAATTTGCGAGGTACTATTTGGCAGGTCGTACATCTGGCCCTTAGTGTGCACTTTACATTAACCATCAGCCAACGCGTACTTGAAGTGACTTTCTCAAGGCATAATCATTACCATTGCACAGTTCATCAGTTGATATAGAGTTCAAAGTTTTTCATTAGAGGGATGATTGTGATAGACTGTGCCTGATATGAACTCTTATTTACTAGCATGTTAATACCATGAAAGTTGGCTCTATTCATTTAGATAGGCACATATGTCAATCTTAAAAAAGCACTTCTAATTCTAAAAAATGGATTTATGTTTTGAATGTGATAAGGATTCTGTAATGTGTGTCCAACAAACTTCAACCTGAAGCTTAACCCCACCAAAACAGAATTGCAGCTATTTGACATGAACAAGCAACAACTAGTACAAACCTCACTCACCAACATGGACCAGCATGGTTTCAAACTCCAACTTTCATCCAAAGTCAAATCACTGAGATTCATATTGGACACTGATCTCACCCTCAGAAAACACATAACCCAGAAATACAAGACGGCCAGGCGTCAGCTCTTTCTGTTTTACACATTTAATCCAGAAAGAGACTTTACAACTGCTATTCAAGCCCTTGAACACATGCATTGAAATAGTGACAATCCTAAAATTCTCTGCCCCGCCCCCACTATTGGCAAGATACATGTTGCAGCATGCATCATCAAAGACCTGAAGAAATAGGCCTATGTCACGCCCACCCTGATGGCATTCCACTGTCTCCCTTTGGTGGGCAGCACCATCTTTTAAACCAGCTGCTTTTTTTACAAAGCCATCACGACCAGTGACACCACCTATCTGGCTGACATGTCACCATCTCTTGTGGCTCTCAGCACACATCTAGATAGGATACTATCAGACTCGAGGCAGCCGGCCTTCCACATCAAAGCACAATGTACTTGGAATGGCATCCCTGTATTCATCAGGACTGCCCCAACACCTCACCAGTATAAGAGAAAGCTGAAAACACAGCTCCTTTATGAACACGACATTATGTCCACTTTTGTTCTTAGAAACAGTCCAGTTTTGTTCTTAGAAATCAGATACCCTTCCAATCACATATTTACTGCATACACCATTCCACTGCCCACACTATAAAAATACCAAATACATGCATGCATACACACAAATATAGACACTTTTTAAGCCTTTTCCTCATTGAAGTACTTAACTTGGATTCTTGTGCCTCTCTTTTGTCATGGAACTCATTTGTGGCTTGATGAGTTAAAGCTGCAATACCCAAACTTTGCTTCGCTTATAAACACCTGACTTGAGACTAATTAAGAATATATGGTAACTCCTACTATCACTTGAATCTGTGTTTGCCTATATTTCCCTAAGCACAGACACAACAAAGAGGTTTACAGCTAGTGACAAAAAGATATGTAAGCAGCATAGCAATCCATACATACATCCTGCTAGTAAAACACTCCGGGACAAAATTGTGCACGTTTTCGTTCTATTTCTCATTTCACAAGCATCTACTGCACTAGAACTGATAATACGATATAGCACCAATTTCTTCCTGAATTTATTCAAGAAAGGAGCACAGAACACCTTTTACTACTGGCCAATGTTCAATGTGGCCCAGGTACTGAGCTGGAAGTGGCCAACAAGAGCGGAGTGCCCTCCACCACCTAGAACAGAGTTCTTCAATCTGTGGGGCGCGCCCCCCTGGGGGGGCGCGACACCATCTCAGGGGGGGCGCGCACTGCACTGTAAAATCCTACCTTTGTTTATCTTGTACTGTGCTACGATCGCAAGTCGTCACCCATTTCAAATGGGGATATTTGATAGGAGACCTCCGGAGCAGCAGCAGCTAATCAGCAGGTAGGAACGTCACCACTGACGTTCCACCAATGATGGGACAGCAGCAGAGATTGCAGGAAGTGCCGCGAAATTTGCGTGCATAAAGTTCCTGCATTCCACTGCTTGCTGCCTTTTCTTCTTTGTTTCCTGTATTTTACCGTCGCCTGGCTGTGAAGGACTTTGCTGAAATGAAATCTACAGCAGGTAAGAGGGCTTTTTCGAAGGGGGGCGGGGGGGCGGGTTGGGGAGGAATTGGCCTGGGGTTCAGCAGTAACGGAGGGTTGGAGGGAGGGGGAGGGAGGGGAAATCGATGGGGCACGACGTGCTCATTCTTTTTAATTTCACGAGCTAACCGTCCTGGAGCAGTCTAATCATCTTCCAGATCTTATTACTTAGATTAGCAAAGTGACATAGTAAAACTTCAAAACACGGGGGCACAACCAAAGCAATCACGGCACTGAATGTACACCCATAAGTAATTTTAAACACCAGATATGTGTAACTGATAATACAGTCCGGTATATTGCCTTTGCATAGTAATCTGCAATGAGACATGAGCTTTAGAGATCTTTTTTTCTGGAGAACATATAAAAACAGCAACAACTTATCACTGGCTGAGCACAGCAGAACAATTTGTCGACAGCATGCAGGAAAATGTTTACAAATCCATAATAAAAGACAATTGCAGGAGGTGCCTCTGTCGTTCTCTAAGCACAGCAAACCTTGATTCCGATAAAACTACCAAAGTCACAGAAGAAGAAATAACCTTCCAGAACAGAACCCTTGCTCAAACTGCCCTAACAATCTCTTTTCCAATGAGCTGGTTAATTCCTACAGTTGAAATGCTTTAGCTGCCGTGGGAGGCAAGGAGTCCTCTACTAAAAGCAAAAGCGAACAGACAGTCCACTGTGGACTATCTGTTCCTTCGTGTTCAGTTTCATAGCAGAGGAGACTCCTTGCCTCCCACTGCAGCTGAATCATTTCAGCCCTAGGAATTTAACCCCCTCCTCTTCCCAGAAAAGAGACCACATTTCTTTTAAAATTACACAGGCAGGCACACAACGTCCACAGGGCTAAAATGGCTTCAAGTTGCCAAAAGAAAAGGCCAGCCATGTGTGGGTTAAAGAGCCTGCAAATTGCTTGTCTTGACCCTAAATACAGGTTATAAATAAAGAAGTATGTATTCATTTGTAATGTGACTTTTCTGTCTTTGTTCCCTTTAATTATCAGTCACGGATCATTCAGGCAGCCTTAGAACAAAATTAAAAGTGCTTTCAATTTATATTTGCTGTTCAAAGTACGCACAGATAAGTACTGAAAATACAGCTTTAGGTGACTGCTTATTTGTGTACCTTCTGGGACATCAAAATAATGAGCTGGCAACCCTAATCATAAAACTGGAAGTTTGTTGCAAGATCAGCACATTATTTATTTCCTCCACCCTCAATCCCTGGTTAATGCCATAATAGCAATAGTTTAACATCTGAAACCCTACGCCGCTATCAATAACATGCTGAGTTACCTCAAGTGTCTGGGAATGCACCCCGCATTCAGACAACTATCTCCTCATTCTCGCCCTTCAGTTTCATGCTCACCCTGCACTCACAGTGATCACAATTCACTCGCACTGATCAACATGCACTCACAGCATTCACCACCTCGACCTGCACTCAGTGATCACTCTGCACTCAAAATGCACTTGCGCTGTTCGCCCTGTACCTCACCCTGCAATCACACGAGCACACTACTCAACCTGCACTCATGTGACACTTCACTCGCCTGTCCCCCTCACTGCTCAATCTGCAATCTCACTTAAATAAGCCCATCACTAACCATACATTCATTCGTCCCACTCTGCACCTACATCCGCACCCAAATTCATATGCTCACCTCACTCACCCTGCAGTCAATCCTCTCACCTCACTCTCACACTGATGCATCGCTCACTGTGCACTCACATGGGTACTCCTGCCACCCACAAAGCGCAGAAGGATAATGTGCCTGCTACAAAGAGTGTGTACCATGCAGATCAAAGAACTGAGTGTGAGTAAACTATGAGTAGTGCTATAAAAAAATGAAATGTTTGTCAGAAAGGTGCTATAGAGAATGAGGTGCACTGTTGGTGAGTGGTAGTGAGGAATTCATGGAGAAGGAGGAAATGGGGGAGGGGGTGCCAAAAATACTGTTGCACTGGTTACGACCAGTGCTATGGCCAGCCCTGGCTGGGAGTGTTAGCCCCCTCTCCGAAGTTCGGGTCTTGTTGCGCCCCTGTACACAAGTATGGGCATGTCGTGCCCCATCAAGTTTTTGTCCTAAAGTACAAAAGTACACATTTACATGCACTGCAATCCAGCCTTTCAGGGGCCCCTTGATAGAGACAGCTCTGTTTTTGCCCTGATGGCCTGGAATAATTCCTAAACAGATTCTTGTGAATACCGTTTTTTTCATTTCTTTTGAATGTGATTGATGTGGGAGAGTCTATTACTATTTGCAGAGAAATGTGTTTGTTTCATGCAACAACCATAAAAAAGTTTTCTTAGATCAAAACGGGCCCTCTCATATGAGAAATTGGAGGATTTCACAGATATTATTCACTGTAAAATTAGTGGATGTGGAGCACAGCCTGAGTAAGGCAGTAGCAAAAATCCATCCACAGATTGACAGTCTCTGTGGCGAAAAATAGGCACACCTGTCACATTAATGTTGGTGGTGTTATTATCAATCTATGTCTTGTGTAAAATAAAGCATCCTAGTAAAAACAATTTGCGCACATTTTATCTTGGAAAATTGTTTTTGAGCTGTGTAAAAAGCCTCTGTCATTTAACCACACCCACTCACAAACCTGCAGTTTACTAAACACTCTTATTGTGTTGAACATTATTTGCCGGATATGGCCCGGGATATGCGGGTGGCGGTCGATTATGTAGTGTGCCAGATTCCAGAAATTTCTGTCAGGTGGTGGGGGGGGGCCCGACATCTAAAAAAATTCAGCTGGGGGGGCTCAACCTACAAAAGTTTGAAGACCTCTGACCTAAAACCATGCGGAGGGGAGTGTTCAGGACAACGAAATCAAGTGGGGGACATCACCTGCTTAGGCCCCCTCTCAGGGGAGAGGACGTAGCCTAACGTCTCGGGCGGTCGACGTCAAATCTGGGGAACCGGGTTCGAGTCTCGGCAACGACGCCCAACATCCTGTGATTCTGGGCAAATCACTTAATCGCCCTGTACCTAACAAAAAAAATAAAAAAATAATAATGATTGTCTGTAACGATACTGGTGCTCATGTAAAGCGCTCTGATACCCGATACCTTCGGGTCAAGTTCGCGCTATATAAAACTCCCCCCCCACCCCCCCCCAAAAAAAAAACCAAAAAAACATATTTTGCTAGGCACAAGAGGCTGCCTTGTTTTTGATCTTCCTGGGCGCTGAAAAAAGAATTAGCTAGCCCTCACCTGAAATCCTACAGCAGCCCAGAGCTCACAAGTACAGTCAGCCATATTGGGATAAGGCTGATGGCAGGACTCATATATGTATGCCACATGGAGAGGATATAACTTGTTGTACATCTCCGAGGTATATCACAAAAAGTAAGAATTCTGTTAAAGATCAAGAGGGCAAAAAATAAATCAGTATTTTCCTGACTTAGTGACTTTCTCAAGGGGCAGTGTGAGCATTCACACAAGCTCTTGTATTTCTGCATGCCCACACTGAGCATTTGTAGACAACAGCACTATGACCCACTATGCTCCATTAAGAATAAACTTAAGAATAAACTACAAGTCACACCTCTCAAACCACAATATTCTGTTCGGGGCCTGCCAAGTAATTCCTTATCAATCTATGAGCCATTTTACCTTTCACCCTTGACCACTAGGAACGCTTTCAACATGAACAGAAGATGTTCAAACCCCTTGCTCAAATGAGCAGTACCTAAGAACTTCTCCTGACAATACCTAAGAAAAATGTTAGAGAGATTTAAAAATCCACAACTCTGGAAGCACATCCAGAAACGCTCATAACTGATGTGTACATTAACCCAAAGAAAAAATTTACGAAGACTGACAAACCTAAATCATGGCAACTTTCAATCTAGTTCAAGGGCACCCTAAAAGACACCAGGGGCCGTATTATGCATTGTGATTGTTTGCGCCCGGCGCACCTTTTAAAAGGTGCACCGGGTGCAAACAATCACAATGCGCCCTATTATGATGTATGATGAGCGACCCTTGACCTCTGGGTAGGTCGCCCCCCATCCGCACAGCGCCACCTGTGCGTCCAGCTCCCTGCTGCTGCTGATCTGAGGCCCTCCTCCACCCGCAGGCTACCACCTGCGCCTCATCCCTGGTGGCCAGTGGTAGGCCGTAGATAGGTTCTTGTCGTTGTGAGCGTCACTGTTACTGTCTCTCCCCTCTATGTTGTGCCCCGACTGTTTTTCCACTGTTTTTGCCCTTCCGTTCTGTGCCCCCACTGCTGTGACTGTTTTTCGTTCTGTGCCCCCACTGGTTTTCCACTGTTTTTGCCCTTCCGTTCTGTGCCCCCACTGCTGTGACTGTTTTTTCGTTCTGTGCCCCCACTGTTTTTCCACTGTTTTTGCCCTTCCGTTCTGTGCCCCCACTGCTGTGACTGTTTTTCGTTCTGTGCCCCCACTGTTTTTCCACTGTTTTTGCCCTTCCGTTCTGTGCCCCCACTGCTGTGACTGTTTTTCGTTCTGTGCCCCCACTGTTTTTCCACTGTTTTTGCCCTTCCGTTCTGGGCCCCCACTGCTGTGACTGTTTTTCGTTCTGTGCCCCCACTGTTTTTCCACTGTTTTTGCCCTTCCGTTCTGTGCCCCCACTGCTGTGCACTGTTTTTTCGTTCTGTGCCCCCCTGTGCCCTTTTTGATTTCTGTACCCCCTCGCGCTCCTGTTTCCCGCCGCTGTGTCCCCTGCGGCCCCGCCCCCTCGCTGACCACTCGCTGCCCCTGCCTCCCGCCTCCCCCATATGGCGGCCGCTGCGCGGTGAGGTGAGCGACCCTTGACCTCTGGGTAGGTCGCCCCCCATCCGCACAGCGCCACCTGTGCGTCCAGCTCCCTGCTGCTGCTGATCTGAGGCCCTCCTCCACCCGCAGGCTACCACCTGCGCCTCATCTCTGGTGGCCAGTGGTAGGCCGTAGGTAAGTTCTTGTCATTGTGAGCGTCACTGTTACTGTCTCTCCCCTCTATATTTGTGCCCCGACTGTTTTTCCACTGTTTTTGCCCTTCCGTTCTGTGCCCCCACTGCTGTGACTGTTTTTTCGTTCTGTGCCCCCACTGTTTTTCCACTGTTTTTGCCCTTTCGTTCTGTGCCCCCACTGCTGTGACTGTTTTTCGTTCTGTGCCCCCACTGTTTTTGCCCTTCCGTTCTGTGCCCCCACTGCTATGCAGTTTTTTCGTTCTGTGCCCCCCTGTGCCCTTTTTGATTTCTGTACCCCCTCGCCCTCCTGTTTCCCGCCGCTGTGTCCCCTGCGGCCCCGCCCCCCTCGCTGACCACTCGCTGCCCCTGCCTCCCGCCTCCCCATATATGGCGGCCGCTGCGCGGTGAGGTGAGCGACCCTTGACCTCTGGATAGGTCGCCCCCCATCCGCACAGCGCCACCTGTGCGTCCAGCTCCCTGCTGCTGCTGATCTGAGGCCCTCCTCCACCCGCAGGCTACCACCTGCGCCTCATCCCTGGTGGCCAGTGGTAGGCCGTAGGTAGGTTCTTGTCATTGTGAGCGTCACTGTTACTGTCTCTCCCCTCTATATTTGTGCCCCGACTGTTTTTCCACTGTTTTTGCCCTTCCGTTCTGTGCCCCCACTGCTGTGACTGTTTTTCGTTCTGTGCCCCCACTGTTTTTCCACTGTTTTTGCCCTTCCGTTCTGTGCCCCCACTGCTGTGCACTGTTTTTTCGTTCTGTGCCCCCACTGTTTTTCCACTGTTTTTGCCCTTCCGTTCTGTGCCCCCACTGCTGTGACTGTTTTTTGTTCTGTGCCCCCCTGTGCCCTTTTTGATTTCTGTACCCCCTCGCCCTCCTGTTTCCCGCCTCTGTGTCCCCTGTGGCCCCGCCCCCCTCGCTGACCACTCGCTGCCCCTGCCTCCCAGCTGCTCCTCCCTCCCACCTCCCCATATATGGCGGCGCAGCGTGGCCGCGCCGCTGGTGCGCCGAAGGCGCGCCTAAGGCAAGCCCGTCTGCACCCGTCCACGCCTGGACCGCGCCCAGTGCCAGAACCCCTGGACCGTGCGCCCTTGCTCCAGCCTCGAGGACCGACGCCGATACGATGCCACCACACTCCACGCTCTCAACCCCGGACGGACACACAACTGCTTCAAGGCCGCCCCGAAACGCACCCATGGTCCCTTCACCTGCCGGAACTGCAGCTACACCAGCCTCAGAGCCACCGAAGCGCCCGCCAAGAAGTACCTCAACCACCTCCGATGCATCCTACTGAACACCCGCTCCGCACGCAAACACGCCGTCGAGCTCTGGGACCTGCTCGACACATCATCACCAGACGTCGCCTTCCTGACAGAGACCTGGATGAACGACTCCTCCACACCCGACATCGCCATAGCCATCCCAGACGGCTATAAGATCACCCGTAGAGACCGCATCAACGCAGTAGGAGGAGGAATCGCCATCGTCCACAAGAACACCATCAGGGTCTCGACCAGCACCGACGACACTCTCAGCACCGCCGAACACATGCACTTCCAGATCCACACGGACCCCAACACCACCCTTAGAGGCACCCTTGTCTACAGACCACCTGGGCCCCGACCCCAGTTCAGCGACTCCATCGCCGACTTCATCAGCACGCACGCCCTGACCTCCACCGACTACATCCTCCTCGGAGACCTGAACTTTCACCTGGAGAACAACAACGACAGCAACTCCTCCACCCTGATCGACAACCTCGCCAACCTCGGACTGGAAACAGCTCGTCACGACGCCGACCCACATCGCCGGACACACGCTCGACGCTATTTTCTCCTCAAGCTCCCACGTCTCCTTCAGCCACACCTCCGAACTCACCTGGACCGACCACCACAGCATCCACTTCACCTTCCGGAAACCCGCCGCACACCACCGCACCCTACAGATCCCCCGCAGATGCTGGAGCAAAGTCACCGAAGACCAACTCCAGAGAAACCTCGCACTCAGCCCACCCACCGACCCCTCCAACCCTGACGCCGCCGCCCGCAATCTCAGACGATGGATGGACGACTGCGCCAACACCTTAGCCCCGCTGAAAAAACCAACCTACAAAGACACCAGCAAGAGAGCCAGCTGGTTCACCCCGGAACTCCTAGCATCCAAGCGCAACAGCCGGAAACTGGAGAACAAATGGCACAGCGAGAAGACGCCGGACAGCCGCGCAGCCCACAAAGACGCCATCCGCAACCACCATCACCTCATCAGGTCCGCCAAGAGGACCTCCTTCAAAGACCACCTCGACAACAACGCACACAACAGCAAGGAGCTCTTCAGCATCGTGAAGGAACTCTCCAACCCCAGCTCCAACGCCAACGACATCCCGCCGTCGCAAGCCCTGTGTGATTCCCTCGCCACCTTCTTTCCACCGCAAGATCGCCGACATCCACGACAGCTTCGACTCCCGGACGACCCCAACAGGCCCCGGCACATCAGACCCGCCGCACCCCATCGACCACGACCCCTGACAGCCTGGGTCAACGTGAACACCGAGGACACAATCAAGACCATGGGCACAATCCACTCCGGCTCCCCATCAGACCCTTTTCCACATCACATCTTCAACAAAGCCGGCAGCTCCATCGCACCCCACCTGCGCAACGTCATCAACCTCTCCTTCGAGACCGCGACCTTCCCAGGGAGCTGGAAACACGCCGAGATCAACGCCCTACTCAAAAACCCAAGGCGGACCCGAGCGACCTCAAGAACTTCCGGCCCATCTCCCTGCTTCCATTCCCAGCTAAGGTCATCGAGAAGATCGTCAACAGACAGCTCACCCGCTACCTCGAAGATAACAGCATCCTGGACCCCTCCCAGTCAGGATTCCGCAGCAACCACAGCACCGAGACCGCCCTCATCGCCGCCACAGACGACATCAGGATCCTGCTGGACAACGGCGAGACGGCCCTCATCCTCCTGGACCTCTCCGCCGCCTTCGACACTGTTTGCCACCGCACACTATGCACACGCCTCCACGACGCAGGGATCCGAGACAAGGCCCTGGATTGGACCACCTCCTTCCTTTCCGGCAGAACCCAGAGCGTCCGCCTCCCCCCATTCCGATCCGAAGCCTCCGAGATCATCTGCGGCGTACCCCAGGGATCTTCCCTCAGCCCGACACTGTTCAACATCTACATGGCTCCACTCGCACGCATCGCCCGACAGCACGACCTCAACATAATCTCCTATGCCGACGACACTCAACTGATCCTCTCCCTCACCAAGGACCCCCTCGCCGCCAAATCCAACCTCCACGAAGGAATGAAAGCTGTCGCCGACTGGATGAAGTGCAGCCGACTTAAGCTGAACACAGACAAGAAGGAGATCCTCACCCTCGGCTCCAACCCATCAGCCTGGGACGACTCCTGGTGGCCCTCGTCACTAGGGGCACCCCCGACACCAACCGACCACGCACGCAACCTGGGAGTCATCCTCGACTCAACGCTCACCATGACCAAGCAAGTCAACGCAGTCTCCTCCTCCTGCTTCAACACCCTCCGCATGCTCCGCAAGATCTACAGGTGGATCCCGACAGACACGAGAAGAACAGTCACCCAGGCCCTCGTCAGCAGCAGACTCGACTACGGAAACGCCCTCTACGCAGGAGCCCCGACCAAGCTCATCAAACGACTGCAAAGAATCCAAAACGCCTCTGCACGCCTGATCCTCGACATTCCACGCCACAGCCACATCACCCCCACCTGAAAAACCTGCACTGGCTCCCCGTCGACAAGAGAATCTCCTTCAAACTCCTGATCCACGCACACAAGGCACTCCACAAAGCCGGCCCAGCCTACCTCAACAGTCGACTCTCCTTCTACGTTCCCAACCGTCAACTCCGCTTCTGCCGACCTCTCCCTGGCCACCGTCCCGCGCATCCGGAGAACCACCACCGGAGGAAGATCCTTCTCTGACCGCGCCGCCAAGATCTGGAACACCCTTCCCCTCAACCTACGACAGACCCAAGACCTTCTGACCTTCAGGAGACGACTCAAGACCTGGCTATTCGACCAGTAGCAGCAACACCCCCCCTCCTCTCCCTCAGCGCCTTGAGACCCTCGCGGGTAAGTAGTGCGCTTTACAAATCTTGTGATTGATTGATTGATTATGCGCTGCCCCTAGGGCAGCCGCGAACTCGCGCTGCCCCCAGGGCAGCGCATACTTGTGAAAACACGGAGCAGCTGCTCCATGTTTTCACAGTGCAGGTGGCATCCGCCTGCACTTTCCAAGGTGATTAGAAACCCTTACAGACGGGTGCAGTCAGTGACTGCCCCCGCCTGCAAGGGGATGTCTAGGGGGTCCATGGGACCCCCTTTACCCCCTGCAGAGGGCTATTCTCAGGGGGCACACTGATAGTGCGCCACCTTTTAAATGGCGCACTGTCAGTGCACCTCCGGAGGGCTGCTTTGACTCTGCGCCCGCGTGTGTAATATGGCGCGGGCGCAGAGTCAAAGGAATTCCCTCATTTGCACAGGGCACGCCCCTATGCAAATGAGGGAACACCCTCTGAAGGTAGTGCTGGCGCTTTAAGTGCGCCACCGTTATCGGTATTATAGAAGGGGACGCAAAAGCGTCTGCGCCCCCTTCTATAATACCAAAGTGCCCCGGGGGCACGCAAAGCAGGGGCAAATGCCCATTGCGCCCCCGGGGCACTTACTGTAATTAATGTTTCAATCTTACCCCCCCTCCCCCAAAATAAATGTATAGCAAGGGCGTCATTATAGTTTAGGCCAATGTGAAGAACTCCTACTTCCAAAAATCTTTCTAAAGCTCAAAAAATAAAAACAGCAGAAACTTGCAGCCCAAAAACAGATGTACCAGCTGGCACAGCACACCACCATGCCACTTAAGCCACAGGCATGTACGAGCCCGCCCCTCACCCATCCTACCCCTCTCTCCTTGGTACATGAATATAACTTCCTCTAAAAATAAGTCTGAGTGTTAGATAACTCATTCTGTTTCATATAACACCACAGTTCTGATTCATATATAATGTATGCAGAAGACTTGGCTCTATATACTTCTCGAGGTATTGATACTGGACAAGGTTCCCTTATTATAGAAACTGACACAATTACTATTGATGTCAAAAAATTTTGTAATTCGCAATCAGAAAATGCACTTCTGGCTGGAATTCAATTTCCAAATTGTCATAATTTATTTGAAAGTTCTCCTTGGGAGTTCTCCTTTGTAAGCTTATGAAGGACGCTTTCTTTCCAGGCAAGAAGCACCATCTCATCCACAAACAAAAGACATGGAACCTCATTATTATTAACCTTTGGATAAACCGCACCACCGAAATCCAGGTGTTCAGATGAATCAATTATGAAGATATTAGAAAATCTTGACAGATTGATGTGAACGAGCCAGTCATTTGTTGCCTTTTACCTTACTTACGTACTGCAGCAGTGTTGTAAGAGTATGAAGCAAATATTGCATCATTAAACCCATACATCACATTACAACTTATCGATCAATCAGTATTGTCGAATGCGATTTTGAGGTTGATAAAACCTAAAAGCACGACCCCCCAGAGTAACATACTATGTCACACAACAAAAGAAATGTAAGCCTTGCTCAATAGTACCCAATTCATGACTATACTTTGATTGACACTCCTTGTTTATATTGATTTACTCCACTTTGTTGAAGTTGTAATATTGCTATCCACCTTTAGTAACTGCACAACATTGACTACCAGCGAACGTTAAAGCATTTTTAATAAATAGAAAATAATGCTTTATTTAAATATGTTTTAGTTAACATCAGTAGGCCGCAATTAAAATAACCAGGCGTCAAGTTAGCATTACTAGGCCTCAGCCTGCTCCCACTGACATCCATTTTAAAGTTGATGAAGAGAATGCACGCTTCATTGTTTAGTCAAAGATGTTTTTCATACATGCATGTTTTCTCTCCTGTTTTTTTCCTTTGCAGAAAATAAGGGAAATAGAATTCCTTATGTGGTGTTGTTTATTTTGCTCAGTTGAAATGTATTAATTTGTGTTCCCCGAGAAGGAAGGCATGTGCTGAGTGTTTCTATTTGCAACATATTCAAAGTCCTTTATCCGGGTATGCTCTAGTCTAGACAGTGCACAGTGTATTATTTTCACTTCTTGTACAAATGATACATTAATATATTAATATATCTCATTTCCTACATTTAGTTATGTATGTAAACAGGTGTTCCTAAATGTCTCTTGTTTAACGCATCATGGTTGTAATAATGATGATTAACCCTAAGATCTCACTTGATACAAAGTTAAGAGTGTACCTTTCACCGTCTGAAAACCTTTAAGAAATTCCCTTTTTGGGATGTGTGCAAGACTTTTCTCACTTTCTGTACTGTGCAGACTCCATATTAGTCTATTTGATTTATAATTAGACTTTTCTTGCCTTACAAACTGAGCAGTCTCTATGTCATTTTTGTAATGATTTATACTTTGACTTTTCTTGACTTTTGAACTGAGCAGATGTATGCTACGCCTATGCTCAACTATATTTTGGTTCTGGCTATTTACTCGCTTTGGAGGCAACCTTGTGTTAGTACCTCTCGCAATTGACTTTATTTGATGCAGTACTGATGCTGATTTGAATTTGACTCACCAACTATTTTGTCTTCAGTATTGACTCTTAAATTTGAATAAACATTTATGGCTATGGTTTTGACTTTGAATTTTGTGTTGTAAAGGTTTTTGTTACTATCCTAGGATGGCAGACCTGTGGAACTCGCATGGCCCTGATCCTGCGTCTCAACCCTACTTTTTAGTTAAAGAGCTGACACGTATAACCCAAGTATGCAGAATTACAGTAAGGAGTAGTAACTCTATATATTTCTTTATAGCTTACCTTAATTATATTTATAAGCATTTAAAGATTCATGCCATCAAGAGACAAGGAGTTTTTTCAAAGATTATTGTAATCCCATCAAGGAAGGAAACTGTGTAATTTCTAGGGGGAGCATAACTCATGTAGCTTGCTGTAGTGTAATTTTGTGAAATTACAGCATAATTACACCAGGAACACAACACTGCACCCTCTTATACAAAATAGACCTGTTGATTAATTTTGCTCCAAGAAAATAGTGCTAAATGCGACAGAACATAAACAGGAGCAGTCGGCAGCCACTCACGCTCTGTTCCTCTGCTCTTAGGTAGGCATTTGCACCTGCAATTATGAAATCAGACGTAATCGCATCATTTTTGGTAATTGTTTGTTATAAGGGTAATGCAAAATTATTGAAATCACTCCAATCCTGGTCTTTCTTGCCTGCCGACACCGGAGGGGGAGCGGAACTGCAACTCCCACAGCTCCCTGCGGCCGAGAACTGCCACCACCTGTACGAGTGCGCCAGGAGGCGCTTAAAGCTATGCCAGGGCTCTTGCAGCGCGGGACGCCTGTTTCCTGGTCTTTCTTGTCTGCCGACACCGTAGGGGGAGCGGGACTGCAACTCCCAGAGCTCCCTGTGGCCGAGGACCGCCATCACCTGTACGAGCGTGCCAGGAGGCACTTAAAGCTACGCCAGGGCTCCTGCAGTGCGGGACGCCCGTTTCTTGGTCTTTCTTGTCTGCCGACACCGGAGGGGGAGCGGAACTGCAACTCCCAGAGCTCCCTGCGGTCGAGGACCTCCACCACCTGTACGAGCGTGCCAGGAGGTGCTTAAAGCTATGCCAGGGCTCCCGCAGTGCGGGACGCCCATTTCCTGGTCTTTCTTGTCTGCCGACACTGGAGGGGGAGCGGGACTGCAACTCCCAGAGCTCCCTGCGGCCGAGGACCGCCACCACCTGTACGAGCGCACCAGGAGGCGCTTAAAGCTACGCCAGGGCTCCCACAGCGCGGGACACCCGTTTCCTGGTCTTTCTTGTCTGCCGACACCGGAGGGGGAGCGGGACTGCAACTCCCAGAGCTCCTTGCGGCTGAGGACCACCACCACCTGTACGAGTTCGCCAGGAGGCGCATAAAGCTACGCCAGGGCTCCCGCAGCGCGGGATGCCCGTTTCCTGGACTTTGTCTGCTGACACCAGAGGGGAGCGGGACTGCAACCCCCAGAGCTCCCTGCGGCCGAGGACTGCCACCACCTGTACGAGCGCGCCAGGAGGCACGTAAAGCTATGCCAGGGCTTCCGCAGTGCGGGACGCCCGTTTCCTGGTCTTTCTTGTCTGCCAACACCAGAGGGGGAGCGGGACTGCAATTCCCAGAGCTCCCTGCGGCCGAGGACCACCACTACCTGTATGAGCGCGGCAGGAGGCGCTTAAAGCTACGCCAGGGCTCCTGCAGCATGGGACGCCCATTTCCTGGTCTTTCTTGTCTGCCGACACCAGAGGGGGAGCAGGACTGCAACTCCCGGAGCTCCCTGCGGCCGAGGACCGCCACCACCTGTACGAGCATGCCAGGAAGTACTTAAAGCTACACCAGGGCTCCCGCAGTGCGGGACGCCTGTTTCCTGGTCTTTCTTGTCTGCCGACACCGAGGGGGAGCGGAACTGCAACTCCCAGAGCTCCCTGCGGTCAAGGACTGCCACCATCTGTACGAGCGCGCCAGGAGGTGCTTAAAGCTACGCCAGGGCTCCCGCAGTGCGGGACGCCCGTTTCCTGGTCTTTCCTGTCTGCCGACACTGGAGGGGGAGCGGTACTGCAACTCCCAGAGCTCCCTGCGGCCGAGGACCGCCACCACCTGTACGAGTGCGCCAGGAGGCGCTTAAAGCTACGCCAGGGCTCCCACAGCGCGGGACGCCCGTTTCCTGGTTTTCTTGTCTGCTGACATCGGAGGGGGAGCGGGACTGCATCGCCCAGAGCTCCCTGTGGCCAAGGACCACCACTACCTGTACAAGCGCGCCAGGAGGCGCTTAAAGCTACGCCAGGGCTTCTGCAGCGCGGACGCACGTTTCCTGGTCTTTCATGTCTGCCGACACCGGAGGGGGAGCACGATTGCAACTCCCAGAGCTCCCTGCGGCCGAGGACCGCCACAACCTGTACAAGCGCGCCAGGAGGCGCTTAAAGCTACGCCAGGGCTCCCACAGCGCGGGATGTGCGCGGGTGTGGACGGGCTGCGCCGGGGCATAGCCCGGGCCAAGGGCAGGCCCGTCTGCACCCGTCAGAGCCAGGAGGAGGCTGGGCTGGGCCCCCCCAAACATCCCTGCCCTATGAACTCTAGGAGAATGGGGAAGAAGAAAGCGAGCCGGCCAGCATCAGAAGATGTAACAAGAACTGCAATTGACTGCTTCTTAGCTAAAGCTACCAGCTCCTTGGATAGAGAAATAGCAAATGTGGAAAGGAGGCTCTCTCTTGGAGCGGGAGGGATCTTAACCGACGATCTGCATTCTCTCAGACAAGACACTACTCAACCCATAGCTGATGAGATCATCATATGTGAACCCCCTCCCATCTTGGTAACCACCCCCGACCGCATTGCTAGGGACCAGTTGATGCCCGAGGCTGTCCCTTTTACTGCTAAAAGGAAAAGAGGCCGCTCCAAAGCACCCCAACCTCTCACAGCACAAAAGCCAAGAAAGAGCAACCCCGGGCAGGACAAACCAAGAGCCCTGGCTTCCCCACAGACTAAGTCCTGCTTGACCTACGGCTGGCAGGAGGTAGAAGTACACCTTAAAAAACTTTTTGACCCGATTGTCACCTGGCTAGACTCTATCGAACCAACTCTCGCTGATTTAGTGGCAAAAAACTTAAGGGCACAACGCGAATCACAGGTTGGGGCAGGGGCATCAGCGACTTCAGGGCATGCGCCCGTTAGTCTGGACGCTATAAGCACTAAGTGGCATCAGGGCCAAGTAGAGGAAAATTCTAACACAGCAAATACTAACCATATAGAGGCGGGCCGAGTTACATCGCAGTCGGCGGCACTTCCTCCCGGGCCTTATAGAGGCCCGCCTGTGGCAGATATCGATGCTATGAACCCTAATGCACATATAGCCCCGATAGTTCACAATGTTAACCCTCACACTAACCCCAAACTTAATATACTTAGCATACGCCTCCCTGTCACATCGCAGAGTAGCGCCCCCGACTCTCAATTTACCACCTGCGGCATGCCCTTTTGTGATCACCATGGAAAATATTCCACCACTTAGAGCTTCCCAAAATGAAACTACCATCCAATTGTTGGCGAAGGCCAGATATTGGCTATCTAACGCTGCTGATATAGGCCATTTAATACAAAACCACTTGATAATGGCCAGGAGAATACCCTGGGTAGGACATGGGCCAAAACTAATTAATAACGATTGTATCGTTCTTAATTTTGACAACCGAGGGCTGGTGAGGCATCTACTATGCCAGCTACCGTCAGCTCCGTCCACGCACTCGCAGATTTTCATAGTCCCACTGGCCTTTTTCTACGAACCATCACCCAAACTTAAACTTATTACTAATATAGCAGGTCACCAGGCACTCAACAATCCAAACTGCCCTCCTCAGATAACGGGGAATAATCCCTTGCTTGGAAATAGATTTGCCGCCCTTGAGGATTTGGATACCTGCTATTGACTTAGCCCCCTCCGTAACCCATTATCCTCATCCAGCCTTCCTGAGTGTAAGGATGAAGAAACACAACTTGCGTTAGGAGACTGTATTACAATGGGGCGCTCCCCTACCACCACACAGGCCTTACCCGTCTTATCACGCCCACCATCTGCCGCTCTTAGTAGGGCAACCACACTGAACCCTGATGAAGGAGCTATCTCACTTATCTCATGGAATATAGCTGATTTTAAAAAGGAAAAGGGCATTTTGGTATGGGACTCAGAGCTGAGGGATATCAGGATTATTTGCTTACAGGAGACATGGGCACTAAAACCTTTCTTTCTAAATGGTTACCATTCTTTTTTTTTACACCACCTACCCCCTCTATCACAGGCAGAGCTAAAGGGGGCCTAATAACATTCATTGCCAATACTCTCTCAATTGACAAAATAGTATTGGTCAATAGCTCAAACTATTTCCATATTATTGTAGCCAGGGGACGAAAAAGTCCTGACTTAGTATTAATAAATTTCTATAATAATAACTTTTTTAACTTAGTAGAGGCAGTAGAAGAGCTGGGGTACACTTTGGAGGACCTACTATCTAATTACACCAGACGGCCATCTATTATTTGGGCTGGGGACTTTAACTCCCACATTTGCCATTATACAGATCATAATGTATGTTGGGTCTCTGATAAACAGAGTCATCCTTTGACTCATTTTTACCATCCTAACTACGGCAACACTCTAAATAGTCTATTGATGACACTGGACCTGGAAATCGTCAATCCAAAATGCAGTTTCTGAGGGGAAATGGAGGCTACATTTCATCGGGCAGGGGGTTCCTCATGTATTGACTTTATTTTGTTCCCCATGGACTCTCGTAGATATGTCAAGAACTTTGAGGTCATACAGTCTGCATTTAGTGATCACTCCTTCCTGCATTTCACGTTTAGTTGGCATCTACCCAAAAACCTGGGCCCCAATTACTTAAACCCACACTAGCCAGGAAAAATGGGTACACCCTAAAATGGGGGAACATAGATCCCATAAAGTTATCACCGAAAATAGTGTCCTCCTCCTATAAGGAGATCTCCCTATGTTTAAATCTAACTTCCACTGCTAACCAAACTAAGGAAGCGTTTAACACGATTCTAACTTCCATAAAGGGGCATCTTTCTTGTCAAATATCCCAAAAAACGCTCTTTAAACAAAAATGGTTTGGGAAAAACTGCTCACAGGCACTAGCGGATCTACATAAAGCACTTATATCACAACCTAGAGATCAAACTCTTATTAGAACTCTTAGGATCGCTTATAAATCTGCAAGGCGGGAAAGGAAAAGGGAGATTACCAAGGAAGCCTGGGAAAATCTGAGAGCAGCATCTATTTCCAAGGTCAGCAAATCTTTCTGGAAAATAATTAATAGTCCTCTTTTCCAGGAGGAGAGCGGCCCTTCATTGGACCTCCATATTGATGAGGCCACGTGGATAAACCACTTCCAAAAAATCTTTCAGGAACAACCAGCCAATATCACAGAGATATCCGAACAACACCTGAGGACCCAACCAGCACTGGAATTCTCCTGGCCAGATGGGGTCCCATTAGATGTTTTTATAACTAATAAACCTCTCTGGGTACCAGTACTCACAACTGCATTCAATGCCATAGCGAAAGTCGGCCCTCTGCAGTCCTGGAGACAGTCTGTCATAGTCCCAATCCATAAAAAGGGGAGTGGTGCAGACCCGGCCAATAACCGCCTGATTTCTTTGCTGGATAGCAAAGCAAAGTTAATGGGAAGACTGCTGCTGAACAGGCTGGAGGAGTGGGCATCCAAGAATAAAATCCTCGCTGAAGCCCAGTATGGCTTCAGGAAGGGGAGAGGCACAATAGATCAGTGCCTCAACCTCGCCCTAATTGCCGCAAAATACTCAGTCGCCAAACAGGGGCAGCTATTTCTGGCATTTATGGATTTGTCCGCGGCCTTTGACTGAGTGAGCCACAATAAATTGTGGTCTATCATGGAGTCTCTGGCCATGGACCCACCCATAATCTTATTTATAAGAGACCTATAGAGACACGCAGAGGCAGTAGTCCGGTACGGGAAAAAAGGGGAGTGTTCAAAACCTTTTAGGATTGATAAAGGGGTAAGACAGGGCTGTGTTCTTGCCCCTTTTCTCTTCTCCCTTTATACAAACAAACTTTCTGAAGCCCTGATTGAAAAATGTAAGGACGTCCCAGTGGTAGGTTCATATCCTCTACCCGTCATGCTTTACGCAGACGATGCCGTCCTTCTAGCCAGAACCCCAATGGCCTTACAGCTTTTGATTGAGACATACTCCACATGCATGGCAGATCTAGGCCACATGTTAATAAAACAAAAACGTACTTGATGGCCTTGGGCAGGGTCAAGAAGCAGAAAGTAATGGGTTTTCACATTAACGACAGAAGAATGGATAGAATGGACAATTTTATGTACTTGGGAATTTTTTCGACGATAAATTGAAATGGTTCAAAATGGTGAGGAACAGGCTGCTCTTGATGTCCAAAAGTATAGCGGGTATTTGGAAGTTTGCAGCAAAAATAGGGAATAACCCAGTAAAAGAAATGCTAGAAATGTATCACGCAAAAACAAGATCCATAGCAACATATGGTGCAGATGTTTGGGGAATTGCAGATATTAACTCCTTACAAGCAATAGAAGATACATTTTTAAAGAGACTACTAGCTACCCCTCCATCGTGCCCAAGCATCTTAATCCATAAGGAATTAGACTTCCCGTTTATTTCTGATACCCTGAAAATTGCTCCCCTTCTAGCCGGGCTTTCAATTTGGAAAAGGGAATCGGTCCCTTTGAACCAATTAGTACTAAGGGACATCTTAAATCTGGACCGCGCTTCTTCGATTCGCTGGCTAGCTTACGTGAAACAATCCTTCACAGAACTAGACCTGGAGCATTTGTTCAACTCACCGTCTGAGTGCATATCCTTTTCTAAATTGCGTCTAAAAAAACTCTTTTATAACAAATGCAACTCATACAGGTGGCAACAAAATCAAAAAAAATCACTGTGACTTCATATTTTGCATCACCTATTCCAAGCAGCGGTCATTTGTCCTACATTTCATTTGTCACGAACATCAGTCACCGTTTCGTATTGACCAGATTTAGAATGAATTATATACCTTTAATGGCTGCGTATCCGACACAAGTATTTTCGATAAACCAGTTATCTTTCTGCCCCTGTGACGGCCTTTCCCCCCAATCTATCTCACATCTTTTATTCTTTTGTTCATTTTACACAGCAGAGAGGAAAACATTCATCATCCCACTATTGAAAAAATGTTGTATCCTATCACACAAACAAGCCCTTGAAACTTTCCGATTATTGGAAACCCTGTACGTATGTTTTATGCTTGCTAACTTCCTGCTCGCCGTTCTTAAAATCAGAAAAATGCACTTTAACCCATATGGGGCACATTTTTAGAATCTGCATTATCACCTATCAGCGGGGGAAAGCCGTTTTATGTATATGGTTGTATGATTTTTTTAAATCTATTTCATAACTGTTTTATGAATTTAACATCATCCTTTTAGCAGATACTAAAGTTGATTCATTGTTCTATATGATGTATATAACACCACACTGGTTTTATGTACTTTTTATGCATTAATCTAAATGCGAAATAAAGATGTGTACTACTCTAAATACTCCAGCTTAATTAAAATTTTCCCCAGGCCTAGTGATTTGTGGGAGACAATCACAATTCTTACAAATTAGAACAATAGGAGCATGCTACCATGATGGAAGCAGTAGTCACCATCTAAAATTTTATTAACATGGATCAACAAGAGTTTACACCAAATTAACAGTTAAAGTTATTGAACTGTCAGAGTCAAGTTGTGGCGAGGACCCTTCTCTACTTTTGGGTTATGATAGATGTCTTAACCTCTTCCATTGTAATATAGACATGATCAATTACATGTTACCTGTTGGAGACAGCCACCTCTTTTTAGTGGTAAATTCATCAAAGTGATCATGCACACTTAGTAGAAGCCCCATACAAATTGGAAAAATGTTACTACCACATCTTGACCCTAATGTGGTATTCCACAGATCTATTTCTCCCATTCAAGTCCCTTCCTATTCTTTATAAAATTGGTGCCAATTATTCCCGATTATTACCTCCTATAAGTGATCCCATCAACAGTCACAAAGAACCTTTTGTAATGGGCCCTGCAGAAACACAACTTCATTAATCTAGGTGATTCCAAACATTTAGCAACTTCTTCTTTGTATCATAGCATTCCCTGATAAACCACCTACTTTATTCTTGGAGGAAGCAAGATGATTCAGTTGCAGCAGCCTCTGCTGACAGTGTTGCCTAGAACAGGCTTCTGCTAGTAGCTCATGAGCCACATGTAGATCTCCAGCTAACTGTAAGTAGCTCTCCTGTGTGCAGCCCAGCATACTAAATTAGAATCTTCTGATTGGCTAAAAATATCTATACTAGAATGGAAAAATATAGATTGAAATATATGCATTTTCAAGACGCATAAGTTGATATTTGGAAACAAATTTTGAATTTGCAAAATATATTTAAACCTATCACTCATAGTATTACCCTGGTGCCAGGGGCAAATCATCCATGGCTGTTATGTATTATCCATGTATAGGCATTCCAAATTGATAAAGCCTTTTGCATTACTACTAGCAACCATATCTGATTCACTGAAGTGATCACTACTGGCAATCTTTCATGAGGTAGACACTAATGTAGTCTTGTCTGATGTGGTCGCTTTACCACACTAATAATATTAGTAGCTTGGAATGATTTTCAATGACTGAGGATAGCTCAGTTACAGGATAGGTAATAGACCCCTTTTCAATCATTTTATGACATATAACTGAGATACAGTTTTATCTATAATCTTAGGATATTCTGTGAGCCGGTCCACTTCATCTCACCTAACCGTATGCCTTTCAGTTCTTTGTAAGGGACAACAAGGTTCTGAATTCATATCCGAGACGCACTAGGTGGTTCAGCAGAGATACAGCAGAGTTGAAACAAGATCATTGTTACCTTGAACATCAAAGAGGCAAGTCTCATAAAAGGATGATAAAGGACGATACAAGATACACTGGAAGAGTTAACATAAAGCCATCAAGAATAAAACAGGCATTAATTGCTAAATGCTTCCTCAACTCACCCAAACACAGGGGCGGGCTCCTTCATTATGGCGGTGGAGCGTCACCCCCCCCCGCTAAAAGCCAGCAGAGGCAAAAAAGTCATGACAAAAATAAAATGATAATAAAACATTTTTATTATCATTTTATTTTTAGCCCTGCAGGCTGCGAGGGGTGTGGCCTCCCATCCTGACACTGCAGCTGCAGCACCAGGTAGGAGGGGGGAGTGGTGGGCACTGCCAAGTGCTCATGACAGTTTGGCCGGCCCTCTGTGGCCGGAAAAACCATCATGCGCACTTAGCCTTTCTCAGCCTAGCTGCATTGTACAGCTGGGTGGAGAAACCAACACAGGCTCCCACTCTCTGTCTGAGCGCCGAACCGAGGCACTCAGACCAATCCCAGCACTGCTCACATGCTAGGAATAGCATTCCCAGCATGTGAGCAGCGCTGGAATTGGGAGCTGGGAGCCTGCACAGTGTGCAGCAGGCTCCTGGCACGGACGCGAGGATCGGGAGCACGGTGGCGGCTGTCGGAGCAGGTAAGTTTTCTTTTTTTTTATACTTGTTTGTTGTGTTTACCTCCCCTTGCCCCACCACTTCATACTACGAGTAGCTGCTACTGATCAAACATAGGAAACCCCTACCAGAGAACCCAGACACTCTGAGAAGTAACCCCTGCATGACCAAACAAAAATGTTAAGATATTTTCAATTTCATTGAAACATAAAGCTTTAAGATCTGCAACGCCATATACAATACGGGACTATTTTCCTTACCTACCCATTTCCATTACTACTATGACTTAAAGCTTTTACTTCATTCCAGACCATGGCAAACATTGTGTCACTATGCCTAGACACCACATTAATATTGTCCATTAAACCTATGGACCACTGATCAGCCTTGTGCGTCAAACAACTCCTTCCCTCCATTGTGGTGAATATTTAAAATGTGACTATCACTGCCTTCTCATATATAGTTGTTATAGGCCCTCTAAAACATCATCTCCCTCTTGAAAAAATATCTGCAGACGGAAAGACCTTTACCAACTCAAAAAAGTCCTATTCCCAAAATGTTAACTTATGAGGTATTTAGACTTTCAAAATAATGGATTGACTCATGTTTGGTAATGGAACCTTTTCCAAATATGTTTATTAGGCAACAAATGGGCACAAACCATTTACTATCAGGTATCACACAATCACCCTCATGGAGCAATAGAGACATTATGACTATACACCATATAGTAACTGTCAACTCACACCCGACAGTATCCTGTATGTTGCATCACATATAGTCTAGTCCTTCCATATACAATGCATAGTATTACATCAATTATCTGTCATAATTTCTATTGGACAACTGGATTGAAATAACTTCCCACTCACTAATCCTTTGTGGGCATTACTACCTCATGTCAAACGCTTCAGCGCCATGAATTCTGCACCCACCAATATTCGCATTCTTTTTCCCATTCTTTCAGTGATGGGGCTTCTACACTCTTCCAACACATTGCTATCTGCCGCTTAGGCAACAACACAGCAAGATCCGCACAACGGCTTGTCACTTCTGCAATCTCGAACTGAGTAGTAAAACCAACAAGTAGGTTGGACGGCCTGCTCTACATACAGACCTGCAACTTGGTCAATGCAATGTAAATTCCAATCCAGTAAGGAAGTACACTTGTGCAACCCCAAAACATGTGCGGCAGTTCGGCTTCCTTAGGAACTGGAACCTATGGCTTCCTCTCAAAAGTTAACTGAAGCGCTGGTGATTACTCAACGCTTACCGTGACATTCCTAGACTTGCAACCCACCACAAGTGAAGTGAACAGGAGAGGTACCTGAATATGGTCCTCTCATCAGGAATGGGACTGGTTCAAGTGCAGCTAGCAGCAGCAGCCCCTCAAGGAGAGAAAGAACATCACTTACCTGTGAAAGAGAAAAAAATATTGTCAGTAAAAAGAAAGGATGGGATAGAGCAAAGGATGGAGAAATTAAAAGGTAGGACGGGGGATTGCTGAGAAGACAGGGGTTGGTGAATTAAATAAACGCATAATAATCAAAGAGAAGAAAGACAATAAAAGTAACTGTTAGGCCCAGATTTACTAAGGACTTGTGCCTTTGCAAAGTGACACAAAGTAACACATTGGTATTAGTTTCAAGTGCAAAAGATATTTAGTGCTGGAAAGGTTCTTATTTCTCAGTGCAAAGGTGCTTTGCATTGCTTTCTGTTAATTTTGCATAGATTCCAAAGGAGCATTACTGAGTCGTTACTTGAGTGAATCAGTGAAACACCCATAGGTTTTGATGCAAAGCTCGAACAACTAAGATAAAAAAGCTGGGCTTTGTGTCAAAAACTAGCGCTTCCTGGATGCAGGCGTTAACATGGGGAAATGTTTTCATGTGTCAAAAAAATCCACTCTTTGCTTGTGTGGTGGAGTGCACAGCACACATCCAATGCATGGGGTCCTTCTTAAATGTGTCTAGGCATTGGAATTTGTGCTAGATGGGTATGCTTCCAGTAGAAATCATATGCAGATCAGCACATACTCACCTCTATACCTTGGTGCAAGGTTGTGCATCATGCAATGCAGTCTAATTAGAGTGCCAGCTCAGGAGATGACAGTAGCAGAATGCCAATCTTAGTAAAGATGGCTCTGAGTTGTGTTATCCCCCTAGCCCAGCTAAGCAAATGGCGATCATGCCCTGCATTGAGTCCAATATGTGTAAATCTCACCCTTAGAGCAGAAGAAAGAGCTATGCAACCAGGAAGTAGCAAATATTCATAAAGCAAAGGTGAAAAGAAAGCAAGAGGAAACAAGAAAGTTCAATTTCAATGCACTATAAAAAAAGAAAATCAGAGATGGATGCAACATCTTAAATGCTCCCTGTTAGAAATTGGGTTTCTGGTTGGCAGAGGTATGCACCCTGTCCAAGCAGGAACCATAATGCTAGTCAGAGTTAGTGTAGCACACACTAAACGTTTACCTGTGCTCACCCTCTGGTAGCTTTGCACAGAGCAGTCAGACCAAACTAAAGAGGCATTATGTAAAGTATTTGCACACACACACAGTAACACAGTGACAACACCACAAAAGGACTCCACACTGTTGTAGAAAAATAGTATCTCTTTTACTCTTTCAAACAAGATCAAAACAACAAAAATCCAATCAATGGTTTAAGAGTTATGACTGCTCAAAATTATGAATGCAGTGTTGAAAACACATGCGCTTCTAGTAGGTCATTTACAGTAACACTGGAGAAATTATGAAGATCCAAGCAGAGGATCGGCAAATCGGCTTTCTCAGCGTGTTAGAATGAATAGGTTGCTTCAACAGTCAGGGAAACAGTAAGGCAACTGCAGGCCCCTCGAGACCAGTGGAATTCAGGCAAATCCAGCTGCCCGCGATAACGCGCAGTTCAGCTACGTAGACCTCTTGGGCATTGGCGGCCGCTATTCACCAGGATTGGCAGGGTGGGGGAGATGGGGAGGGTTGTAAATGCAAAAAAACAAAACACTTACCTTCAGGCCAGCCACCCGGCCGGCCCCCACCTCTTGGTCCGCTCGCACCCAGGCTCCTGACTCCCCTAGCCAATCACAACGCTGCAATGCAGCACTGTGATTGGTCTGAGTGCCAAATCTGAGCGAATTATCATTCAAACAAACTGGCCAGCTAGTATTTAGAGACCTGACCTGGAGTAGTCATAATATACGCACAAGATGAAGGTCTTTCATGCACCCGGTGCAGTTTGTTTATTGATATTACTAATTAATAATTTTATTTGCAAAACAGAGGGCCTGATTTAGAGTTTGGCCGATATGTTACTAGATCAGAAATGTCCCGGATATCTCATCCATCTTATTACAAGTGCAATAGGATATAATACACCTGTAATAAGGCGGACAGAATATTCGTCAAGTTTCTGACTAGTCCACTAAACTCTAAATCAGGGCCATAATCCTATAGAAAAACAATCAAAAATATATGCAAAAATACTTAAACCAGCTTGCTACGTTAAAATCATTTTGAGTTAAAATATGCAACTTGAAGCAGAAGCTATAACAGCCTGTATATCCCACCAACAAAGAGTAGAAGGTTTCCAAAGTGCCTTAGGCAAAGTTCATCATTCATCGATCAAAAGACACCAGGTTAGATATGTAAGGCTGAGTTCATTCAATTATCTATTAATTTCATTAAGAATTTCATGGTGGAGTTCCACATTCTAGCATTGTGGGCCTTGTCTTTGAGAAAAAAGGGAATTGGCCATTCACAGGTGTGGGGAAATGACCTCTTACATTTTGAGAGTGATGACCACTTAGGGGACAAGGGTAACCACATTCATAAATGTGGGCACTGTCATTTAAAGACCTTGAAAATTAATTATAATTCTTAGTGGGACCACCATTCACACTTAAGAGAAATCGCCATTCACACACCTTGGGGAACTGCTATTCACAGACTTTGAGTAAAAGTTATTATCAGACCACGAGGAATCTACTGTGACAGAGCAGGGGAGTCTTCATTCACAGGCACCGAGTGAGGGATCGAAATGAGAAAATTCTCAGCTGCAGATGCGGGGAATTGTCTTTCACAGACCTCACAGAATTGCCATTTACAGACCTAAAGGTTTTGTCAGTGACAGTCATGGAGGAACTGCCATTCACAGACTGGCAGAATTTCAATTGATTGGCTCAGAGGAATCCGCATTGACCGATGTAGTTGATTTGAAGTTAACAGACCTGGGGAATTGCCTTTTACTAACCAAAAGAATCAACACACACAGAACTAGGGGAATCTATTTTTACATCATTGGACAATGCTTTCTCCCATTCCATCAGGCAAATCATCATTAGGTAATCACCAGTAATCATTCTGAAGAAATACCCTTTCACGCACATAGTGGGATCATCATTTTGAGACCTTATGGAATAGTCATTCTCCCACCTTGAGGAATAGTCATTCACAGATTTTGGGAGATCGCTATTCATGGATTTTTAAACTTACCCAACTAAAACACGCGGAGAGAGCTTTCTTCACAGGAGTAGACAAACTGGCATTGCAATTCAAAGAACTTTGGGAAATGTATTACACAGATCTCAACTGATCTTCATTCACAAATCCAAGGAGCTGAAATTCACAGAACTAGAAATTTCATCACTTAAAGGTTTGGAGACTCACCAATCACAGACCTTGAGAGAATCATCATTTTAGGAACAGGAGGATGATTTGCCACACACAAAGAATAATCATTTGCATGTTTGTTACAATAAAGTCCAAGATTAAATGTTATATTGTAAATTACTTTATTCGTACCGAAGAGCAGGCAAGTACATAAACACAGTGTCTCCGTGGCTCTCCAAGTTCTACGCTAACCATCACCCTTAAAGCTATGCCTACTACCCATTCTACATTCCACGCACCTTGCCTACCCAATTCTATTACCTAATACCAATCCACACAACATGTGTAGTGCAATAGACAGAACGATGTTCATGTTAGTGGACAGCCAGGTCCCAAATCAAAGCAGTTATTTCATTGAAACAACTGAGCCGTTGATACTGTAGCTGGACAAACGAGGCACAGTCGGTCGATAAATGTATCATTTAACTGGTGTTGAAGTACAAACATAGCAACAAGTTTGGATTACAAAAAGACCATTAGATAGCAGTAGAAGGTGGGACAATCTAGAAAGCAGCAGAGAATAGGGCAAAGGATCACCCAACATGATCAGAGATGTAGAATGAGGCAGGAAGTGGTGATTGGTAGACTAGACGTTACCACAGCTGTTGGGGATACATGTTAGCATGCATAGAGAAGCTGGATTGGTCAGTCTTCAGAGGTGATGGGTGGGTAGATGATTTGACAACACATCTAAAGAGAAGCATAAAGACCTCAGAGGGGCTTCCAAGGTAGAACCAAGACAGCAAGAACCATGTCACATTTTAGGGTAGCCTTACACACAATTATTCTAAGATGAACTCATTTACATAGTCAGTAGTTACCCTGGAAATCTGTAATGTATTTGCCATCCTGGTCCTAGGTTGGACACCCCAGGATCAAGGTATAGATATGGAGAGGGACTGAAGGCTAACGTGCAGCAAGTGGTGGCACTGGATATGAAGCAGCTAGGAATAGTATTTGACTAAAACCATAAACCTTTGCCAGTGCATTATTATTTCCAAACGAAGTCCAGCACTATGTGCTCAGAAATAAATAGCGTGTTTAAACTTCTCAAAAAAGAAGAAAAGAATGGCCATCAAATAAAAAAGAACAGCCACGGAGGGACTTCTCCATTTTTAAGAACTTCCCAAAAGTCGCTTGGAAAAATAAGAGAAAAGTGATCGCCCATTGCACCAAAGCGGTGAAATTGGTAACAGTGACAATTTATTTTCAAAGACTTAAAAAAATGTCATTCTGAGCTTAGTACACACAGCTTCAGCATTCGGAGGCACAAGTGAGGAAAAGAACCATGTTCACAGTTGACCTTGGATTAACTGTGTTTTGACCCAATTTTTGACCAGCATGTAGCCCAAGGCTACATAAGAAAAGAAAGATTATAATGTGTTGTATTTTCTTCCTAATGCAACATGTTCTCTCTGCATGATGATTCTTGACAGTCACATCTTTTACACCCTTCCTTTGCTTTCCCTTTCTGACATAGATTTACATCTCAGGCATAAACAAGTCCTCCGAGGAGGGGTTTCAATAACTGTACCATGTTCTCTCGTGTCTCATAAAGGGAGAAGACACCCTTGGCGAGAAACCCTTAGACACTGGAAGAAAACTCTTAAAATCTGTTGTTACATTAGAATGATAGAGGAGCAATAGAACTTCAAGATAAATATTGCAGAATCTTTGTTCAAACGAAAAGAAAAAACATAGTGACGAATTTAACATTCTTGTATCTTAAGAGGAGTAGATGAACAGAAAATCAATTCTGATGGGAGAGGTACAGACATAGGGGTGATTATTCTGGCAGAGCAACTGGAAAACTAGGCGGCATGGGCAGGGAGTGGAAAGTGGATGGAAGGGGCATGCTTGTTGGGTCCAGCGTCCATTGTCCGCTATCAAACTGCAATATACAATTATTCAATTCAAATCTCCCCTCGCACCAGCTTCCCTCTTGACTTCACCTCCATCCCATGTGAATCCGTCAGTTCCTTTGTTGACTAATTCAGGAGGCCCTTCCTTGATTTCCCCTCCATCATCCACATATCTGATCTTTCTACCCCTTCTCGTCGTCTATCAATGCTTTTTACCTTTAAGCCAGAGTTATGACGTTTCTCCTCACTTCACTCACCCCAGAGACGTGCCCGCCTTGTTGTAACTGGGCATATCCTAGATTGAAAATGTGGACTGAAAAGCAATGTAGTGGAAAAAAATGCAATTACATGTCATGCAGTCCAGTGGAAAATAACGAATTGCTATTTATTAGAATGGAATATAATACTTTGAAATGCATTACCATAAACACAAATGCAACAGATTAAAATGGCAATGCTGTGTAATGTAAACTAGTACAATATTAAATGATGTATTTCGTACTAGCTATCATAATATAAGTCAGACACGAAATACAAGTTCTAGCCAATTTGCTGATAGCGAAGTCCTAGAGGCGCAAAGTAGCGGCCTGAGGTTCACGTGTGGATCCGCGGAGAAGGGTTTATAATACCGGAAACTAAAGTTGCAGAAAGCTCTCCGAGACAGGAGGGCGTCGAAGCTGTCATCCAAGGCTTCTGAGCTAGGGCCTGCTGTCAAGGTCCGCGGATGCGCACAGAATGACAATGTGCAGCTAGGCATGCGCAGTAAGGGTCCTGTCACGCTGCGGATGGGGACAAGCTTTTATTTGCAACTCTTTGTTGAAGCCAATTACATCTTCTGCCCGATTTATGACCCAGAGTGCATCGTAATCCGCTCCTAAACGCTTCTTATTCACAGCGCAGCACTTTCCTGCACAGCCAGCCAGATCGGCCTCAGATTGTTGCCGGGGCGCGTGGCGCACGTCTTAATTGTGTGCCCCCATGAAACGCAATCAGCCAAGCCTGAGTGGCGACTGCGGAGCCGCTGATGAGCGGTTTGATTGAAGAATAATTTGTCGAGCAGAAGCGGAGAGCTGCTCGTCCCCGGCCTTCCCCTGATCTACACTAATTCCTTATTCGGAATGTAATGGGGTCCACCCTAGGCCAACACCTCACAGGCGACGGATGAGCTACCGTCGACAGAGGGGGTGCACTGGGGTTCACTCAATGACCGGGCAGAGGGGAGCCTCACACACCGCATCTGTGGCCTCACCAGTGCAGTGCTAAAGAAAAGCTCAGGACAATAGAAACAAGAATTTGCAATGCAATAGGTCGCGCATTTGCGAGAGTTTAAGCTATTGGCATTGTAAATGACAGTGCCTTTTATTTATGTTATAAAAACCATCACGTAAATAAAAGGCATGGTCATTTACAATGGCAATAGCTCAAATTCTCTCAAATGCGAGACCTATTGCGTTGTAAATGCTTGCGCAGCGCCCATGCATATATTACAAAAAAAAATAAGGATCAAATGGGAGCCGTGCAACAACATGATGCACGGCGCCCGTGCATATCAAATTAAGCGGGCACCGTGATCATGCGCGGCACCCGTGCATATATATATTTTTTTTAATGGGTGCCGTGCAACAACATCATGTGCGGCGCCCGTGCGCCATGTTCACATTAATTAAGCAAAGAGTTCTTGCTAAGGGCTAATACAAGCTATACAGAAAGGACATGGTAAAAGGTCCAGTCCTGATGGGAGGCTACAAATGAAGACAAGCCGGTACAAAGGAGGGACTAACAAGCATATGAATGAATCAGAAGCCAGCGTTTACGAAGGAGATTGGCATAAGCCAATGAAAAACATGGGCGGAGAGTGGGCAGGGCTTCAAGTCTATACTCTAATACTGCATGCCTCGCAGCAGCGCATGCGCTGCCCAAGCTCGACCTAAAAACAGGGAAGTGGTTTGAAACACTGCGAAGAAGGAAATAAAACTAGGTTCTAGAGGTAAAGAAAGATAAAGGGAAAGGGCAGAGCAGATGGAAGGGGCGTGACTACAGTAAGAGAGTTAGAAGCAGCAGGTAAAACATAACCTACTGCAAACAAAAACATAAAATAACATGAGGAGAGCGCATGGAGAGGAAGGACTTGCATTAGAAAGACCAACCTTCTATTATCACTTTGTGTGTGTGGAGAAACATTGCACGTGCAGAGACATGAAGACGCTGGTTGGGTGACGGGGACTGAGTCGTGTTGCACATTTTTAGAGTTTCATTCTAGATCCCTCAGCAGTAAATCAGGCCCATCTTGAAATATATATCTCTGTCAGTTTATCGAATGTGATCACTATTTGCACTGTATTTGGTTCTATTATCATTTTCCACTTCCCAGAGCAAGCCTTGACGGGTCTATTGCAACTTTTGAGAGACAAGTTTAGAAAATGAAAAATTAGGTATCCAAGTGGAATGAAATAGTCTTGAGCTTTGAAACAACAATGGTAAATATCAGTGTTTACCACACATACTGCCGAATAACCACTTTCAAAGCGATACCAGCCACAAGACCTGACCCACTGGGTGTGATTTAGCAATTGAACTAGTCTCCCTATTGGCCAAAATGTGTGCTCTTGGACAATTAATTTTTAATGTATTAATCTGCTCCCTTTTTGGCAAGGTTAGGGGGTATTTAAAATCAATGTAGAAGCTGCTAGCAAGTGTGTGATTAAAAAATGGATGGAATAGCATCTGGGGGAGGGTAATAATGTCTAGTCTCCTCACCAAATTGCAGTACAGTGTTAAATGTATAGCTTTTGCAGAAAGTAAGCATGCGCTGAAGTCTCGGATCTACTACTTTAACAAACTGTTTGATCCTGGGCAAAGCATACTCTCCCTGTGCCCAGGGCCGGACTGGCCGTAGCAGGCGCCGGGCGTTTCTCCGGTGGGCCACCAGGGTGGGGGCCAGTTTTGGGCCCCTGTGGGGCCGTTTTTGTTACCGGGGGCCGGCAATATAGGCCCCCTTGTAACAAAATCGTCCGGAAATGGCCCTAGCAAACAGCTCGGACGCACCCGATGCCCCCCCCCCTCAGGGGGCCGGCTGATCAGGTTGCCTGGGCCCATTTTGGTTCCCAGTCCGGCCCTGACTGTGCCACTGTCCACTGATCTGACAATATATCAGCACTCTGAAACAGGCTTAATGAAGGCGATAAACTTCATACTTAGGCATAGTCTTAGGACAGGTACCCAGCTTGGGTACCAATTCAGAGTGGTGTATCTGCAAGTGGCAGGATTTTCATCTCATCAGCTGAATGTGCTCCTGAAGCTGTATTGTGCAGATTGCCTGCTGTGTTGCAGCTCCTCCCTCCCAACCACAGACAGGCACCTCTTTCACAGCTCATAAAAAGCTGAAAAAGTGAAAAATGCTTGTCCATTGAAAGTGGTGGAGGACCAAAATTCAGGACAATGGGTGTTCTGCAGTGCCTCTGCAGGGGCAGCAGGACAGGAGCCATGACTGAATCTACAAAATATGTGTACTGTTGATCACCTAACTGGCATGATGAATCATGCCAGTTAGAGCCTATATGGATGACTTAGAGATAGAAAATGAAAAGAAAAAATGGGGCAAAAAGAGGATTAAGGGTGCAGAAAAGAGGTTTGGGAAGGAGTGGAGGGCAAGAGAAAAAGTTAGGGATGGAGAAAGTGAATTAGTGGGAAAGACTAAAAAGAGGACAAAAAGTGTGGTAGAAAGAAAACAAGAGTGACAGAGGAGTTAAGTTTGGTGAAGATAGATTTTAGAGGCAAAGGCCTAGACACAACATAGCAAATGGAAAAGGATAGTGGGAAGGAACCACATAAGAAGAGCCACAGATGGAGAAAGAGAACAATTAGGGCATAGGGAAGGCCATCAAGTGAGGAGAATGGAAATTATAAAAGGTGTAATGATGAGAACATAAACAAGCATTGGCAGTGTCAATAGGTCTTGCCTTTAGGACCTATTTGCTTTATCAGTGTAGGTGCGCACCATATAAAACAACGCAGCTGATTTTTTTTAGTAACTGATATGAGTTGGATCCATAACTAAAAAGAAAGAAAAACATGCGCAAGTGCTTTTTTTTTGTGGAAGGGGGAAGACACACAGGGAAAACAACACTAGGGAGAGCAATACTGGGAGGCAACCAATTCTGGGGAGGGAGGTAGCACAGGGGGCATGGGTGGGGGCAGAAGCAAAACTGGGGCTGTGAGTGGGAGAAGTGTCGTGTGGGTGGGGGAAGCACATTGCTGAGAAGGCAACACAAGGGGAGTGCAGGAGAAGCAAATGGGTTTGTGAGAGGAACACCAAGTGAGGCCGAGGGAGGAGAGAAGAGCACAAGTGAGCCAGTTGGAAAACACATGCACTCTTGTGGAGTGCTTAAAGTAAAAGAAAACAGTAGCACCTGAAAATGCAAGCAGTGGAGGTCCACAGTAATGGGCTCATGCTCCAGAGGCGAGACCAGCACAAAAAGAGGAAGGAAAGCCCACAAACACATGAATAAGAAGCAAGTAAATGAGATTTACAATGAATCAAGCAAATGACAAGCAAAAGCCCACTGTAATCCAACAATATGTCTCAACCGACAATGCATGAGCTGTCTTAGGCTAGGCCTAAAAAAGAGAAATGTACAAAGTCGTGAAGGAGAGAGAAGTGTCTGTGAGGACTAAGGCTTAGGACACCCT
This sequence comes from Calotriton arnoldi, assembly GCA_963921515.1. Taxonomy (NCBI): domain Eukaryota; kingdom Metazoa; phylum Chordata; class Amphibia; order Caudata; family Salamandridae; genus Calotriton; species Calotriton arnoldi. The sequence continues at coordinate 3,607,587 of CAWUFW010000263.1, forward strand.
CCCCCCCCCCCCCTCCTAGAGGACTGTCACTCCTCTGCACACCCCTCCCTCCCTGGCATCACCAGGTCTGGTGATGCTATTAATGAAAGAAAATTGTCTAAGTTGAGGAAAGATGAGATGCCCCTTTGTGGTCAAACCTTGCAAACAACAAATGAGCTAAAAGTTGATTTAAACATGGTTGTGCAAATGCCAGCTAGTGCATCCAATTTAAGAATGAAAGCATGGGACATCTACGAGTAATGGCGCATTGACATTGTGCACAATTGGAGAAATATTACAAACTTGATCTTGCCGTTATCAACTTTGATAGAGAATACTATTAAGTCATTGACCAATAAGTACAAAAAAGAAGAAAACCTTTTTCTGTGTATTTGGACCTGGACAGTCTTCATTGTAATAAACAATGTTACAAAAAAGAAGAAGGAGGAAGGAATATCTCAGAATGTTTCACAAATATAGTGTAATGAACAACAAATATTGACTAAGGACCTGTTTCAAAGCTAAAAACAAATGTCTGCAAGGAAAGAAATAACTTACCAGATGCGCCGGGCGCTACCTAATGGTATTAGACGTTTTAGTCCCCTTCTCATTATTAAATAGTGCAGCCTTGTTTGAAAAGCAGTAAATATATTTTGCATCTTACTGGTGTCCTTAAGAAGCAAGGGGCAGAGGAATAATATCCTCTCTAACCCCTCCTCCACCCGCCCTCCGAAGGACCTTTTCAGTTAGCAGAGCGCCGATTCATGATGAGGCTGAAGTGAGATTATTATTTGGTCAGCTGGCGTTAGCCGCTTATTTGACCAGCATCTTATTCGCTAGTGGAAGTTGGCATCTTATTCAGCCAGAATGATATTCACAGGAGAAAATTAGCATTTTATTCGGCTGGGCATTTTATTTACAGGCAATTTTTTACGGTAAATATATTACATTTACTGAACCCTAAATAATTCAGCTAACTCTATTTTATCGGACTTTGCATTGCCATACTATGAATATGTTGTTTTTCAATCACAACACACACCACTATTAGGTCTGATAGGATTTAGCCTGAGACCGCTCCGCTGTGAGAACGGGGCCCATGCACCCTTCCCTCCGAGAGGCGCGCTCTCCTCCCGGAGTACCCTTAGAGAGCCTGTGGGCCCCGAGTTAGCTACACCCAGGCCCACCTCTCATAGCTCTCCCTGGTCTCCCTGCAGCGCCATGGGAGACCGTCCAGGGACCCTCATGATCCCTGGATGGCCTGCACCACCCCTTCTGAAGAGCAGGGTCCCTTCACTTAAGATAGGCCCCACCTGCCTTCAGGGTAGTACTACCACACTCAGCCAGGGACCCTAAAGATCCCGGCTAGGCCTGCACCACCCTCCTCTGAAGCACAGGGTCCCTTCACTTAAGATAGGCCCCACCTGTCTTCAGGGCGGTACCTACCTCCATCAGCCAGGGACCCTAAAGATCCCGGCTAGGCCTGCACCACCCCTTTGGGAAACACAGGGTCCCTTCACTTAAGATGGGCCCCACCTGTGTTCAGGGTGGTACTACCCGGCAGAAGTCCACCTCCTGCCTCGAGCTAGGGGAACACCCCCATGCTCCTGGTCCTGGGGTCCAAGCCCCACAGGACCTACCTGACTGGTCACCGGCTAGGCATCGCCCCAGCCACCGCTTCAGGTTCACAACACCAGCTCCAGAACGACATCCTGTTGCTTCCTTGGGTAACCACCTACCCGACGATGACACCTCAGGGTCCACCACTAACCCTTCAGCTGGAATTTAGGGAGCACATCACGCCCACTCAGATCTCCACTGGGTCAGTTACCTAGCCCACCTAGGGTATCTAGGGGCTTACACTACACATCCTGCTCAAGAACAACCTTCCTTTGGGGCCACCCACTACCATGGGTCACCCCTGGGTTGCTTACCTCCCCCACTAGTTAACCTGGGGGGCCTGCCGGACACACAACTCTACCACACCCTCCTCCCACCGTGGGAAAAGTTTCTTGGGGTCCCCCACCATGGGAACCCCTGGGGTGTTACTACCCGGGGTAAAGAAACCTCCTGCCCCACCCTTCCAGTGGTTTTGGCCTGCGCCAATGGCAAGAAAACTTTCAGCGGGGGAAGGATATCTGGGGCCCCTTCAGTGGAAACCCTCCCTGCCCTTACAATGCGCTGGAATCTCCCAGGACCCCCTACCTCTCCTGTCCCCCACAAAGGTCAATCCACCCCTACACCCCCATCTGTGATGTAGGTATCAGTTGCTGTCCCTATTTCTTGAGGAGACACCCTCCTCATGCAGGTGTAGTGCATGTAGTGTTAGGGTTCAAAGGTGTACAATATGGCTTAGAACATTTGTATGCAATCATTTCCTGGAAAGCACCATCCCGCTAGCACATGATAATCAATATAACTCAGTCATATCAATACAGTTTACATTTAAACCATAATATCTTCACATGACATATGTGTGCGCTGGGCTTTCCTTTCTCATACTTATAGTTCACATAACCAAAACTTTGAACCCTTCTCAGAGCCTTGCGCTCTTCCATTTGCTCATTACTGCATAGGTAATGTGTGGCAAAACTGGACTTATCAAATGCTATAAATGCGCACCAGAATGGGATACTATGTTTCCTGCCGCTAGACACCAACGTTGGAAAACGAGGCAGTATCTGTGAGGCCTGCACAAATAACATGTCACATTTGTCCTTCACTGGGAACCAAACACCCTAGTGCAGCGCCTGACTCTCAGAGGGTAGCGTTGCAGAGCAGTCTAAGGCTTACTCAAGGGAGGTGGTGTGGGCTAGTAATCGCCATTACAGGTGCGCAGAAATAACACTCAATAATTGATTGTCCAGTCTGTACTTTGCTTTATAAAAGTAAGAGTACATTTATTAAACACACACACTACTCAATACTATGCACCAATTTACAAATATACATAAGCTGTTGAAATTACTTTGTGACATTGCATGACATCTCCACCCCTCCCGCAGGGGGGGTGGGGTCTAGTACCACTACTCCCATGTATGCACATCATCTTGCCCCCTAATGCAGTTAGTTGAACATAACCTGGAGCTAGGGCCCGGCGCACTGGCACCATCCCAGTGGCGACCCACCCCATTATCTCAACCAGCATTTAAAATAGGCACACCTGCCCTGGTGACACATAACCCTGACTGAGCATCCCATACTGACCATGAAGTATTTACCTCTACATCTTAGGGGCTAACAGTCTAGGTTCTTCTTCACCTAATGCAGCAGCAAGAATACATATTTAGGCATCCCTTTAAAATGAGGTACTTATTAGACTTAATGACATTTGTAATGTATTGCAATTACAGCCCCTAAAGGCATCACAGATGAAATCACAGAATTAAGCATATACAGCCAGACACCCTAGCAGCAATGTCTAGCAACATAACCCCTCATTGCTTATGACTTCACATTACACAAGTGACTTACAGTCCCTCCATGGAAATAACCTTAGTCAATGCAGTTCATAGAAATTACATTAGTAATGCACTTCTTGTGCAATTGCACCTCTTCGCATCCAGGGGATGCCCTTCTCCAGACATCCCCAACTCAGCCCTTCATCCCTTGGTGCACTTCTCAATACACCCCCAGCTATAGAACAAAAGTTCCAGCCCAGGAGGTGATTTAATGCTGGCTGAGCCCTTGAGGGGTTATTTCTTCAGAGTCCCCAGAGACTTATGGAGGGAACTTTTCATCTTCGTGCTGGGGGAGACTGCGTTGCTCCTGCAGCTCCCCCTGCACCTTGGCACTCACTGGGTGGTGACCCCGTTCTCCTGGGGCCACCACAAACAGAGAAAAAGCTGTTTTTCCCTTGCAGGCCAGTCCAGGCCTGCAAGGCATTATGGGGCGATTCCTCCTGCCCCGTGCATATCAGAACAGTGGCTCTCCCGCTGTGCCGGGGAGAGCCGAGCAACCTGCTTCCCTTCGTGGGGGCCCGGTCCCTCCCGGGCCCTCGTGCATCACCAGGCTCGTTGGGGGGCCCGGTCCCACCCGGACCTCCAGGTGAGCATTTCCGGCTCGGGGAGCCCACCCCTGGCCGCTTCTATGTTCACGGAGGCCCGGTCCCACCCGGGCCTCCCGCAATGCCACTGCGCTGGAGGGCAGCCTCGGGAGCCCACCCCCGGCTGCTCCTGGCGGCTCCCCGCTCGGCCCGCACCTCCGTGTGCGACCGCAGGAGCCGGCACATCCATTCTGGTCTGCCGTCTCCGGCGGGCAGACCCGCCGACTGCCGCTGGCCCAGCGAGGCCCCGGGGGAGTGCGACGGCACTCCCCCCCCCCCTCGCAGCATCCCACGGGGGCAATCTTCACGGGGAGCGTGACGGCGCTCCCCGACTGGACTTCCTGGCTTCGGGGCCCGGAGATGGGGTCCCGGGCCCCTCCTCCTCTTCATGGGGAGCGCGCCGGTGCTCCCCAACTGGCGCTTCTTTGGGGCCCGGAGATGCGGTCCCGGGCCCCTCTTCCCACCTTCGCCGGGGGCCAGGGTGGGCTCTTGGCACCCCATGGGGACCTGTTCTCCGGGAGTGCGACGGCGCTCCCCGGCTTCGCTTCGGGGCCCGGAGTTGGGATCCCGGGCCCCCAGAGACCTCTTCGCGGGGGGTGAAGCTTATAACAATTGTGGTATTTCTGATATTAAGAGAAAAAAAGCTTTATAGCTATTTATGACCAATAGTTGTGTAAGATGCAATAGGTAAACATACTTTAGAATGCAATGTTGACCTCTGGATTATAAGGACCATTCCTTTTCTCTCTGTGTACTATGTTAGCTGCAGTAGAGTTATTTGAAATGTTTTAAAAATCTTTTTAAAATAATTGTTGCGTAATGTATGTATATTTGTTTATTCTTTACAGCCTTCAGGAAGTCTCAGCTGGGATGAAATGCGTCAGTTGTGAATTAAATTGTTGAATGGATTTCCATATTCTGGAACAATAAGAAGTTTGGAATAAAATTACAAGAATAATTTTTTTTTTTTTTTAATTGAATGACATTCTAAACTGATGTTTTTCTGTAGATAAAGTCACATTATATAGTGAATGATCTTTAATTATGTTATAGTTGGCTTACTGAGTGCATACTGCTATAAAATTGTTCTGAATATCTGTCAGAAGTTGTCAGAGAGGGGATCTATAGTGGCTGATTCCCTTAGTGTTTGCACCAGTATCAGACATTAGGTATGGATACAGAGTGCAGTGCTCAAGAGCATTAGCTGTTATTGGAAATCATTTGGTGTTACATATGTGTGAACCAATGTGATTTGAATGATGATTACTTATTCATACGTAACCGCATAGTATTACATTGAGGTGAAGGCGGCCTATTTGGGCCCAGCTGTTGTGAGAAATTTTGCTCAGATTAGACAACTTCCAAGCAGGTAGTATAGAGGAATGCACACTTTATCATGAAATTATATGAAAATTGGTGAGGCAAGTTGATATTCATGAAAGAAAGGATTGTTACATATTCGTCTATAACTCTATTGGAATGCATTGACTTGAGGGTTGCAAAGTGGGCCATGGTAGGAACATTGTTTGGCTCAAAATCAATCCAATTATTATAGGAAACATATGATTACCTATTCAGATGCAACTGCATTGGAATGCATTGAGGTGAGGGTAACATGTTTGGTGCCACCTGTTGTGACAATTTTGCTCGGCTGAGACTATTTACATATAGGTATTGTAGAGGCATGCTCCTGTTATTAAGATCAATTTGAAAATGAGTGAGCCAAGTTGAACTTCATGACAAAAAGGATGGTTACTTATTCATCTATAACTCCATAGAAATGCATTGGCTGATGAGTGGGACATTGGGTCCATGTTTTGGTGGAAACGTTGCTTGGCTCAGGTTAAATCCTTATGGACCCTGTAAGGTGATGTTGTGTGTTTGAAAAACAGAATATGTAGTTTTGAACCAATGTGGTTTTCCTATAAGAGAGCTACGATTACATATTTGGATATAACTCCTTAGGAATACATTGTGGTGAGGGTGACCCTTTTGGTGCCACCTGTTTTAACAAATTGTGCTTGGCTCAGACAATTTATGTACAGGCAGCAAAGAGGGGGTACTCCCTTTATTAGGATCAGTATGAAAATTGGTGAGCCAAGTTCATCCCTAGGAATGCATTGGCTTGAAGGTGGCGCAGTGGGCACAGGTTGAATCATTGATTTGCTGAAGATAAATCCTCATGGACTTTGTAAGGAGTGTGATGTGTTTCCAACGTAGCATTAATATTTGGGAGCCAATGTGATTTTCATAAAGAAAAATTATGATTAAGACAAACCTGCTTAGGAATGTATTGAGGTCAGGTCGACCTATATGGTGTCACCTGTTGTGACAAATTATGACCGGTCAGACAATTTACAAACAGGCACTGTCAAGGCTTGCTCTATTTCTTAAGATGAATATGAATTTCGAGGGTGCAAAGCTGTCCCACACTACTTGTCTCAGACTAAATCCTAATAGACGTAATAGTAGTATGTGTTGTGATTATTAAACAACATATTTATAGCATGGCAATGCAAAGTCTGATAAAATGGAGTAAGCTGAGTTATTTAAAGTTCAGTAAATGCTTTGTATTTTATATAAACTATTGGTTGTAAGTAAAATGCTGGTCAAATAAGATGCTACCTTCCACCTGCGAATATGATGCTAGCTGAATCAGATGCTAACTTCCACCAGCGAATAAGAAACTGGTCGAATAAGAGGCTAATTTCAACCTCATTGATTGATGTTGAACGGCTCCCGCCATGATCCTAAATCCTTTAACAAACGGCTATTACAGTTTGCCACTAATTATAATTTATGTACAATAAAGGTTGAACCGTTTATGTCTTATAATTGGAAGGCTACAGTTGGCCAAAAGTCAAAACTGACCTAGATCACTTGTCTCTGGATTATATAGCTAACAACATATCCTCTTGTCCGCACCAAAACAACATTTTTGTGCTACATTCTATCAAAGTTGTATGTAGGTCTATTAAGTAATATTTATTGTTTTTCGAGAAGATATCAAAAAATCACATTCTTGAGTTTAACGTGTTTGAAAGTTTATAATCAAGCATGCTAAGGAAATTCCGTGGAAAGATTAATTACAAATAGTTAATACATAAATGCATTCAATACTCTAAATGCAACAGAGTTAACATTTTAAGTGACAAAATAGATCAGTGATGGTCTGTGACAATGCAAAAGAGCCTGATTTATGCCACGTTTTCATGACCTCCACAACAAATAAAGTTGCATACAAATTATTCTACATGGACCTCACGATCATTGTCGGTGTTTAATTAAAATGCTTGCATTAATCCAACCGTCCTTGGTATACGCCAGACGCCTCTTTTACAGCAGAATACATTTTTCTCCGGCTTGGTATTGGCATGAAAAGGGCATTCTGTGAAATTTAGTGACTTCTTGAGTTAATAAAGTGTTTTGTAGAGAACATATTTCCTTCCATGAACATTAAATCAATACAAATCTCATTGGTCTTACTGGCAAAAGCAGACAAGTGTAAACATTCTGTTTTGATACACAGATCTCCAGACTACAGTGGGAGAGCAAAGACAAAGAGCCATGTAGAAAGAGGCCTCCTGCGTGGGTCATATGTGGTGAAGGGATGGAGTTTGGGGCAGTAGTAGTTTGCGGTGGCATTCTGTGTGGCATTTGTTGCATTTTTGGGATATCAAATTACATTTTTAAAATGTCCTTTTTTGCTGTAAACTGTACTGATGAAACACTCACACTGGTAGGGCCCTGCTGTTGGGAGTTATCTCACTGGATTCAGTACCTTTGACGTACGAGTCGCACATCATAATGTGTACTAAAGAAAAGATGATGTAGCACCGGTCGCAAAATACCGATTGAAATTTGCGACCAGTATTTTTGCACTACTTATAGTAATTTGCAAACTACAATTCCTAGTTGGTCGCAATCTCGACCTACTTCTTGAATATTAATGACCCACCTCATTAATTGCAGCCATCACTGGAATGGCGGACTGCTGAGGGTAAGCAGACCACCATATCTGTGATTGCTTTTAAATTAAAAATAGGATAACATTTATTTTTACAAAAGTTCACGTAACATACTTTAGGAGTAGGCAGTTGCACATGGGACTAGTGCCTACTTGTAAAAAGCAGTTTTCTTCCACATTCACATAGTGGAAGGGATCCCTGGGGACCCCTTCCCATTTGCAAATCGCTTACCACTACGTGTTTGTAGTTGATAAAGCATTCGTGTTTTGCAACAGGATATTTATACATACCATTCTGGTTTGGTATTTGGAAAGTCCTAAACACGCTCCTTTTAAATACTGAATCACAATTTACACAAACCTAAATGCCTTTTCGTGGTCGCAAATCGGTCCATTTGCGAATGAAAAAACACTTGCTGCATCTGGGCCTTAGCTCCCTTGCTGCTGCTTCTTAAAAGACTCTATTCCCTAAAGTAACAGATTTACTTTTGAGTATTTCCAGTAAAAACTGCTAACCAGAATGCAAAGGGTGACTCAAAGAGCAAAGCAAACTTTTAGAGACCCAAAAAGGAGGTAAGTGTGTACAATTGCATGCACTGTGACTAGTACTTTAAACTGCACTCTATTCTTTATTGGAAGCCAGTGGAGTGGGAAAGTTGCAGGCTCTCCATTTTTGTACACTGATCAGGGCCTCAGTTGGATTTTCCTGCATGAGAACTGCAATCGGTACTTTGACTGCCAAGCTGTCAGTTTGAACAGCAGTTGTGCATTATGAGTGTACATGTAAAACTGAACTCCTGCTATACCATTAACATCAATGAAGCTACCAACAGAAGAAGAATGCTCTCCTAGACAATCAAGCGCTGCATTAACCCTCTGCCTAAACCTCCTAAGACACACTTCAAAGGCAAGTGAAATACCATCAATCTCCTCTTCAGTAAAAAAAAAAACAAATTGACAGCATATCGACAACCCCAAACTTGCTTCTCCTCTGAACCTACCCGTCTGTGCTATATTTCAAGATGGTCAGCTTTCAAACCTATCTCTCTCAGACCTTACCAACATCCTCCTGTTCCTCAAAGACACTTCCAATGGAGATGATATCTCACCCTCATCGTTCATCAAAGTACTGTCCGGGGAAAGCTTTCTTACTCCTGCTCACCATTGTAAACACCTCAGCTGTATAAGTCAGAATATCAAGGACAGACATATCCTGTTATGAAAATAATGTGGCCTATATATCAGAAAGCAAAACATGTAAAACTAATTATACATAGGTAAGTGTTTACTACTATTCTTAACTTTATATTCACACACCTTGAAGGTATATATATATCACCAAAGCATGTGTATGAGACTTAAGTATAATAAACCTATACATACCAATATAAACTTACTTTATTAATATTTTGGTATTTAATATTTTGGCCACAACATTTTGTACAAATGATTTTTCATTCATGATTTTCTGGTTGTACACCAGACATCTCACTCACTTAAAGGCATCTTCCCAAAAGGTAGGACACATCCTTTCACTCCTAAAGTACCCATAGTAGACCCTGATGACCTCACCAGTCACCAGCCCATCACTCACCTACCCCACATAGGGACGAACTTTGAAAAAGCAGCCCACTCACAACTTCAAGATTTCAAAGCCAACTTTCTCCTGCACTAATGCCAATCTGGCTTCAGATTACACGGCTCCATGTTTAAATATCGATGTTAAAAATATCGATGAAAAAAATATCGATGTAAAAATATCGATAACAAAAATATCGACTCCCTATACTTAAACAGGTAAGTACAATAATATCGACACAAAAATATCGATGTAAAAATATAGAAGTAAAAAATATCGACTTTAGAAAATAACATATCTTAAATTAAATTAATTAAATAATATTAATATTATTAACAAAATAAATTAAATTTAATATATATTTTAACTAATTATAACAGATAAACTTAATTTAATAAATATAAACACAAAAAATGTGTACATATGCATATATTTACTTAAATACATTTTATTAACTATTATCTTTATTTAATTTATAAACTTTTTAATTATATAAAAATAAAAATACACATATATAAATAATTTAAAATAAAATAAAATATTCTATATTTAATTAACACATTAAACTATTTAAAAAGAATAATACATACATTTAATAACAAAATAAACACATTAGTAGTGAAAACGTTGGATAGCGAGGGTAAAAATTACTATTCCCACTCCAGTAAGTGCAACAGTAGGGAAAGCGCTGGATAGCCGAGGGTAAAAATTACTATTCCCACTCCAGTGAGTGCAACAGTAGGGAAAGCATTGGATAGCGGAGGGGTAAAAATGACTATTCCCACTCCAGTGAGTGCAACAGTAGGGAAAGCGCTGGATAGCGGAGGGGTAAAAATTACTATTCCCACTCCAGTGAGTGCAACAGTAGGGAAAGCGCTGGATAGCGGAGGGGTAAAAATTACTATTCCCACTCCAGTGAGTGCAACAGTAGGGAAAGCATTGGATAGCGGTTGGGTAAAAATTACTATTCCCACTCCAGTGAGTGCAACAGTAGGGAAAGCGCTGGATAGCGTAGGGGTATAAATTACTATTCCCACTCCAGTGAGTGCAACAGTAGGGAAAGCGCTGGATAGCGGAGGGGTAAAAATTACTATTTCCACTCCAGTGAGTGCAACAGTAGGGAAAGCGCTGGATAGCGGAGGGGTAAAAATTACTATTCTCACTCCAGTGAGTGCAACAGTAGGGAAAGCGCTGGATAGCGGAGGGGTAAAAATTACTATTCCCACTCCAGTGAGTGCAACAGTAGGGAAAGCGCTGGATAGCGGAGGGGTAAAAATTACTATTCCCACTCCAGTGAGTGCAACAGTAGGGAAAGCGTTGGATAGCAGAGGGTTAAAAATTACTATTCCCACTCCATTGAGTGCAACAGTAGGGAAAGCGCTGGATAGCGGAGGGGTAAAAATTACTATTCCCACTCCAGTGACTGCAACAGTAGGGAAAGTGCTGGATCCCACAACAATAAAAAACAAAAACATCATAATTTAAATTAAATTTAATTTCCAATATTAACATAATTAATATTTAAATTTAAATATATTATTATTAACAAAGATAATAAAAAATCATTAATTACACATTAATTAACACTATAATATCCACAACACACACCTAAAATTAATTACACAATTACAATTAATAATTCCTAATTAATTAATGGAAATTAATTTAAAAATATTTAATAAATAATCAATAAAAAATTAATTACTTCCCACCCTTCCCACCATTTACACAAACACACACCTAAAATTAAACAATTAACATAATTATTTATTGATTAATTGAAATTAATTAACAACTAATTATCAAACAATTATTAATTAATCAATTAACACATTTAACTCTATAATTTCACAATTATACATATTGATTATTGAATAAATTTGATATAATTAAATTACTTCCCACCCTATTCCCCTATAAACCCACAACCCGCTACAGAACTAAAAACGCAAAATTCAATTAAAAAAAATTATTACCTACTATAAATAATTAATTAAATCTATATAATTAAATTACTTCCCACCCTATTCCCCTATAAACCCACAACCCGCTACGGAACTAAAAACGCAGAATTAAACTTAAAATAAATTAATAACTAGTAAAATTTTAAAACATATAATAAAATTACAAACAATTCTCATTAAAAACACTAAAATAGATAACATTATTAATTCGATATTTTTGTCAACTATATTTTTGTAAACGATATTTAAGACGTCGATAGTTTTGTAATCGATATTACTTACCTGTCAGTCGATATTCTTGTCAACTATATTTTTGTTGTCGATATTTCTTCCCCACTATATTTTTGCGGCGATATTTATGTCCCACAATATTTCTCCGTCGATATTCCTGCTCTGCACCAGATTACACAGCAGCGCACATAGCTCATGTACAAATCATAGATTATGCCCTTCTCCCCACACATAAAGATGACACCTACCTCCTTAAATTGCTGATCTCTCAGTTGGCTTCAACATCATCATCCACCCTGCTGTCATCCATATATGAAACCTTGAATGGGATTCACTGACTCAACGTCTTCTACTGGTTGTTCTTCTACTAATTCAATGTACAGATTCATTCACATGGGCACCTCCTGGCCCCAAAAGATCCTAATCACCTGTTGAAACCCCCATGAATTCATCCTGTGCCTCAGATCTTCAGTCCCTACGTGGAGACTGTAGGAAGCTAGGATCTGACTGCATGGTTACCCCCACTTTTTGCCTGGTGTTTAGCTGGTTTTTGACTAGTCTGACTGGGATCCTGCTAATCAGGACCCCAGTCTATCTGCTTTCTCCCTTAAATTGACATACATGTACTTTAGTACACTCCAGATTGGATACTGGGGTACCCTTATAAGTCCCTAGCATATGGTACCCATGTACCCAGGGCATAGGTACCCCAGAGGCCTCCCATGGGCTGAAGCATGTATTATGCCACCCCTGAGAGGCCATGCAAAATGGAACTCCAGGTCTGGTACAGCAGCCTGTGTAAGATGGTGCTTGCACCACTTACTTTAGATATAGGTTCACTATATCTATAGGTCACTACACTTAAAACTTATAAGTCACCCTTGTAGCAGGCCTTATCAATCCTGAAGGCAGGGTGCTGGGTTTTTAGTGAGAGGATGCCCCTGCATGAGCAGAGCCCATCTGCAGCCTTCGGAGACCATTCTCCCGGGTTGTCTGTGACTCAGCCGGACATATAGGTAGAGGTGCATTATAACCTCGCGGTAAATGCTATCTCGAAAACGGCTGCATAGAAACATATCATGTTTGGTATCAAACACCTTGGAATCATACCTCCACACCAGTAACTGGTGTGAGAGGTATGATTCCACCCTTCAGAAGTGAGCTTTGCGGGGTCACTGGTCTAACCGGTGCCAGCCTTCTCGACCCGGACAGCACAAAATGGATGCTGCCGACCAGAGACACATTTCTGCCCTCCTGCTGCTGAGCAAGCTCGAGCAGAGGAAGGCAGCACAACAGGCATCCTGTCACAGGGAGGTGTGACCACCTCCCAGACAGGGTTTAGTGTATTGGGGCTGGGTGGGTGCACTCTGAGAGTGCCTGAAAGTCTGCACCTGGGGCACATTTGGTGTCCCTGTGCATAGTCCAGCTCAAACCAGTTCTGGGAGCCATTGGCTCCTGCTCTGGCGCGAAGCTGGACAAAGGACATGGGTGTAGCCACCCCTCTGTCCTGCCCCTCCCCTAGGAGGGTCTCCTGAATCTGTCCAACCCTCTCCCATGGGTACAAAAGGGCTTACCTGGCTGTAAGACTTTGGTTTTTACGTGGACAAGATTCTACAAGAAGAAACCACTGACCTTCGACCGTCTGGACACGCTGGACTTCGCTGGACTTCGACTGGGCTCGACTTCGTCCCCTTTCTGTCCGAAGCTTAGTTTGTGCCTGTGCTCCATACAGGCTCTGTGCAGGGCCTGTGGTGCACTAAAGACAACTGAAGAATCTCCCTTGGAGTGAAGGAGTCACTCCCCTGCTTCGCAGGCACCTAAGGGCAACTGTCCGGTCTGCTGCTCCTGAGCTCTTGCGGACTCCGAAGATTTCAGCAACACAGGAGGTGGGTTTTCGAAGGTCCCTGAGGTTGATCTGCCCTTTCACTGAGTTTGAGGCCAGTATCCCTCATGGGGACTGCATAACCTGTACCCCTGTGCACCGCGTCCATTTGCAAGTGCATATGCTTGTTGGCAATTCCCGAGCTTGTACATTGAACTCCATGTAGTCCTGACCCTGAGTAGTATTTGCACCAAAGAACTCCGGCCTCCTCATACCGAGTGCTTCGTGGGCTGGTACTTTGCAATCTTGCCCAAGGTCCCCTCGCGACTCCTGGTCCTTCGGCCTGTGGGTCCCCCTGAGGGTCATCTTGATTTCTGCTGGGCTTTCCTGGCTTCTCCAGACGTGCCCTGACTCCCCAGTGCTTGGTGAGTCCCATGGACCTTGCTGGTCCACACCCTAACCTGCTTGACCTTCCTGCGTGGGTTGCTTTTGCCAAGACTTGTTGGTGCTCCAGCCGGACACCGACCCCTCAGCACTCGACATCCTTTGTGGGACAGCTCACCTCCGGCTCCTGGTTGTCCTCGATATCTCTTGGACCTCGTGGCTGCAGAGTCAAGCATCCCTTCTTTGCACCTGAAGCAACCGACATCGGTGGGCATTCGTCTACCGAACCCCTGGTCACTCTGAAGTGACCCAGACTCTGTCCCCTCTCCTTTCAGGTTCCATCGTCCTCGAATCCAGGCTTGGATTCCACCGGACCCTTTTCACCTTCACGGCAGCAGTACTTCTTTGCAGCTCTCCATTGAGAACGACAGCAGTTTCCGACGCCACTTCAGACCTATGCACCCGGCTCCTCTGGGATAGGTAACTCTGGTACTTCGGTATCCACGAGTAGGGTGGCTTTTCAAACTCTTAAGTTCCAACAGGTTTGCTCGAAGTCCTCCTAGAAGGGTCCTTAAACTTTAAAAGTGTAACCGCGACTTCCCCATAGAATTGTACGGAGCCCGCGGTCGTGTTCCCACACTGCACCCGGCCCCGTCTACTCACCTTGGGTGGTTCCTTGGGGTCCCAGCGATTCTACGTGCTCCAGACCTTGTCTTGATCTCAGTCGTGACTGTTATACCACTATTTTAGTATATGGTTTGGTCTCCCCCTGGAGCCCACTGTGTATTGTTCTACTTACAACTGTTCTATTGATCTTGTATTGTGTGCTTTGTGTTCTAATCTCGTGTAGAGGATAGTAGAGAGTGTTATATTAATAAATACATATTTTTATATAACTACTGTGTGGTTTTCCTTCATTTAGTCATTTAGTCATTCAGGAGGTGATATTCTGGTAAAACAAGCTGCTTTACATTCCTTCAAGATTAAGCCTGAAGGCTGCTCTCCACAGCTACCACTAGGATAGCTTTCTAAAGGTTATCTTTGACCTCATACATCATAAGGGTAGTTTGGACTGGTGCAAGGTGCCCACTTTAATTAGTGGACAGCATATACCAGGCCAACTCCTCACAGAGACCTTTGGGACTTTACTCACTGATAAGAGCAGAAAAATCTCAATATGCAGACAACACTCAACTCTACTTGAAAGTCTCTTCCACTCTAGATACCCTTTGACTTAAACACTACCTGCACCCCAATCAGTCCTGGATGACGAGCACTAACCTGACGATCAATCCCACCAACATGGAATACCAATCCAACAAGAACTAGCAACAACTAATCAAAATTGGACTCAACCACATGAATCTGAACGGATTTGTAACTCAACATTCAGCCAGTGCCCAGTTATTTGGATTCATCCTGGACTCTGATGTCAACGTCAAAGAACACATCACCAAATCAAGAAAGACAGACTGGTTACCATATATCTCTCTGCTAAAGAAAGTGAACTCTTTCCTCCCAGAAATAGACTTAGGAACTGCTGGCTAAGCCCTCGTACTCTCACATCTCAAGAGCATCTTACATACCACAGCAAGCCTCAGTGAAGCATGAAGAACTTTGACCAACTGCCTTATCCTGGTAGAACACCGCTGACCACTCCTCCTTTACTGACCCATACCTTTTTCAAAACCAGCTGATTCATCTAAAAAGCCATCTCAACTGGCACATCTACCTATGCGTTGGCACCCTCCCCATTTACAGTGGCTCTTGAAAAACACACAAACGGAACACTCTCAGAATGGAGATCAAGATATGCAAAATAGACACAAAGCCACGGCCTTCTCCATCTATGCACCCAGGTTCTGTAATGATATCCCCATATCCATCAGGAACACCCAACTCTGCTACAATTTAGGAAAGAGCTAAAGAAATTCCTCTTTAGAGAACACTACATCACGAAACAGTAACATCCAACTTTGGCTCTCAAAACCAAGCAAACTTCCAATCATCCCCTGAATGCATGCTTGCTTTTGACTCTGAAAAATGCTCAACTGCGTTTTGGCTACCTTTGTACTTTACTAATATCATATACATAGTTATAGGTCTGTGGTCTAATATTTGAGACCACACATATACTTGGCTAAATAATCTATTTTCTATTTCCATCATATACCCATGTAAACTATTGCTCAATTTAAAACTTTAACTGATTTACAGACAAGAACAGCTGACAGGTAATAGAGATGGTGGTCATATGGATGACAATCTCTTCAGAAGACTTTCGAGCTTTCGTTGGCAGTTTTTGTTTACTAAGCTCCGAAAAAGACCAAGCGTCCGTCCATGCATACCCAGAAAGGCAAAACACCATTTGGCTGATTTTGGAATTTGTAAGATGTAATAAAATCCAAACATAAGATGATGAAGATGCACGCACGGAATAAAGTAAAATCAAAATGGTAAAAACAAATCTAAAGACGGTTTTATTGAAGGACCATGAAACACCAAAGTACGAAGTTCATCCTTTAAAATGTAATGGAAGCTGTTATCTAGAATTATAGCAACGATAGATTCATCAGCAAAAAGAGGCCACCACAGTATAAGTGGGATACAAAGTGCACTGAATCCATAATCAAAATTATACAATAAAGGTAATTGAAAGAAATGATGCACAGCATCCATTGACTTAAAAAAAAAGTCGTGTTAGACTTTCTAACTCTGCTTTTGCATGACAGCAACAAAGGATCTTCAAAAACTGTATAATGTATTAATTTTTGCAGAAATCTTATGCCGTTTTGAAATCAGAGTGTCTTTGGAACCAGAGAGACTTCCATTTTTGGGCTGTAGTAATAATATTATTGCAGATCCAGTAATTGCAGGATCATAGAAATTTCTTTGCTGTGGTTTTGTTATTGTATTATTGATTGATTTACTTTTCTTATGAAACACCTTAATAACATCTGAAAAATGAATATCTCACCCCCATGTGATGGATCTTGAAACAGGCTAACCAGAACCATGATGGAACCATTGGTGGGTAATCATGGTTAGGGGGACGACCTTCATCCTGGTCATTACGGATGTTACTTCCGGACCTCGGCCTTTGTGTGATAGCCCAATGCATTCTGTGGACCTGATTATGATCTTCGGGGATGGGATACTCCGTCACAAACGTAACGGATATCCCGTCCGCCACATTCCAAGTTCCATAGGACATAACGGAAATGTAATTAGACAGACGGGATACCCGTCACGTTAGTGACGGAGTAACCATGTCTGCCAAGATCATAATCAGACCCTGTGTGTTGCAGTTTAGATTTTCTTTCTTTGAACCAATTATAGTACCGTGGTGATGAAGGCAATTTATAGCATGCTCAGCTACTACATGGAGTGTCCCAGCGTGAAAAGAATAGGTCAGAAGGTTAACGACAAAAATTAGTCCTGCACAAAAAGCCAAGTTTTAAGCTTTTTCTTGAACTCTGCAACATCACTTACTGCGCACAACTCAGGAGGTAACTGATTCTATGTAAATGAGCCCAGATAAGTGAAAGACTTTCCACCCGCTCTTGTGTGCTAAATTCTGGGGATCGCTGCCAAAAGTTTGTTAGCAGATCTCAACTTTCCTGGAGGATTATAAAATCCAAATCCGGCTCTGAGATAAGAAGCCACAGTTTGATACAGGGCACCATGCACTAGAACAAAGCCTTAAATCTAACTCTTTTCCTGATGGGCAGCCAGTCTAAGGTCCGCAAATAGGGTGAGATCCATGTTCTCACTGTCACATTTAACAGAAGGCGGGCAGCCGCATTTTGGACCACTTGGAGCCTATCCAGTAGATGTTCTGGTAGTCCACAGTATAAGGCATTGCCATAATCTATTCTGGAGGTTGTCAGAACCTGAATGACCAACTTTTTTGCTGGAAAGAACAAAAAGGGAAGACATTTTTTTAGGGACTGCATGATGCCGAAACAGGTGCCTGTCAAAGCTTTAACTTGAGGAATAAAGGACAAGCTGTTATAAAATTAAATCCCCAGATTTCTAACTATGCCACTCCTGCACCCTGGGGGAGAGGCATTGTCAGGCCAGGAATTCTCCCAGAAGTCTGTTGGGATGTTACCAAAGAAGAGAATTTCTGTTTTTTCTTCATTACATTTAAGTTGATAGGTTGCTAACCAGTAAAGAACTGCTGTTAAACAGGTTTTAATCTTTGTGCCAATCAACTCTTCTCCCTTTGCCCATGAAAATAGCAGTTGCATATCGTCTGCATTGGAGATCACTTTGGCTCCCAGGTCTTCTGCTAGTTTGGCCAGAGGGATAAGGTAAATATTATAAAGGGTAGGACTTAGGGCAGAGTCCTGGGGGACTTTCACAGACAATTCGCGTGGACTGGCCGAACATGGGGGGGATCCAAACTTGTTGACTTCTATTTGCCAGAAAAGATGCTAGCCCGTCCAAGGTCTGCCCTGTTACCCCAATGGCCTGGAGATGATCCAGCAGTTTGGAAAGGATAACAGTGTTGAATGCTACTGATAGATCCAACATAATAGGTACAGCATTTCCCCCAGTATCAAGAATGCCTTTAATATGTTCTGAGACCTCCAACAATGCTATCTAAGTGCTATAATGGGGTCTGAAGCCTGACTGGCTAGGAAGTAGCAGATTGTTGACCTCCAGATAGCTGGAGAACTGTTTATTCACATGTTTTTCTAGTATTTTAGATAAAGCTGGCAGCAAAGAGATCGGCCTGTAGTTAGATGGAATGCTTGGATCCGCTGGTGGTTTTTTCACTAACTGTAGAATGTTTGCCTGCTTCCAAGAACTGGGAACCGTGGCAGTTGCTATTGATGCATTAAGTATAATATTTGCCACAGGGTTAATAGCAGCCCCTAAAGCAAATAGATCGGGGGGCAAGGATCTACTGGAGAGCCAGATGTAATGGCTTTCAGAGCTATCAGTGAACATTCCAACTAAACAGGCTCAAAATGTATCAGCTTTCCCTTAAAGACGATAACCATATTGGCTTGTAGTTTATTCCGTAGATCATGACATGACAGGCTGGCTTGGATGCCTAAAATATTAGTCTAGTTGTTCGCACCACTCCGCCGAGGCCTGATGAGAACTAACACATGCAGATGGTGACATGAAATTCTTGACAATTGAGAAGATTTCTCTAGCCTTATTCCATGCCTATTCGATCTTCTCTTCATTGTAGACTTGTTTGGCTGTTCTTATTGCAGCATGGTATTGCCTTAACACTAATATGTAAGGTCCACACTGTTAGAAATGGGGCTTCTGGTTGGCTAAGGTATGTACCCGAGCCAGGCAGAACCCACTACTCTAGTCAGGGTAAGTCAGATGCACACCAAGATAACCTGTGTTCACCCTCTGGTAGCTTGGTGCAGAGCAGGCAGCTTATCTACAGAGGCAATGTGTAAAGTATTTGTGCAACAGAATCACACAGTAACACAATGAATACCCCACAAAAGAGACTCCACTCTTTATATAAAGAGTTAATATATTGTACATAACACATAACGATACCAAAAACCATATGAATTATATGCTTAGTGCAGGTAATGCAGGATTAATGAGAATCTCAACATTTGCCAGGAAATCGTAAACGGTTTGATTCAGAAAAAACATAAGGCAAAGGAGTAACTGCGCGCCTACTAAACTTTATTTTTTTTTAATCTGTTTATTAGGTTTTGATATATGCAATGCATGTTACAACATACAAATTATTTGCAGAACCAGTAAGCATAAATAGGAATCACATTTTCTAAACAGTATCCCAAAATATAAGCGGAAAATAGTTATGCGATCCAAATCTGTACAGCATAATAACTCACAACCAATACATCAGATAAATAATTTCTATCATGACAGACTGTCATTTCCATAAATAAACAGATTACAGGGGCCTGTTTCACATATCATTTTGTTCTACATGCGTATTTTTAGTGACTCCGTTTGGCTATGCCGTGGAGCCAAGATTAGTGATTAAACTACCGTGTGTATAACAATATTAACTTATAACGACAAATCATAAGAAAAAATGAAGGGGGGGCATGGTAGGCTAAGGTGAAGAGAAATGGTCCATTGCTACTATAATGCTGCCATTTTCACAGGTGAATTTGTATCTGCTTTAGGATCATATTACTGCATGCTAGGTCAGTGTGTGTTACATGTTCTAGACCACACCATCACCAGGTCATACAACAATGTATGTGCAGGCTAGATTAGTTAGTAGTAGGAATGTCTTGGGGGTCATCCTGAGTTATTGCTACTTGGTGCTCCGTCAGGCCTGCGTTCCAAGCTGTTGAAATGGGGTACTTGAGCAGCCCCAGCGTGTCCTCCCTTATCAACAAGACAGCCTCAGCCTTAGCCCAGTTCAGCATAGATTGTGTCCAGGCTTTAAGTGGTGGGGGTCTTCGGCTTTCCATTGACACGTGACAAGTCTTGGCCACCGCTAAACCCAGGTGTAAAAATCTAGAGGAGGCTTTGTATTTCTTATCTCTGGGAAATATCCCTATGATTCAGGCCTCCCACGTACTCGGTAGAGCCCTATCTGTGCTTGAGTTCAACAGTTGTATCACTCCATGCCAGTAGTCTTGCGACCTGGGGCATGACCACAACATACGCAGGAGATCAGCGTCCATCAACTTGCAGCGTGGGCAGCAAGTATCCACTTTGTTAAAATACCTATTGATTTTATCTGGGGACAGATATGCTCTATGAATGATATAGAATTGAATCAGCCTGAATCTTGCATTTCTGGGAATATGTCTGGGACTCTCAAGTACCATAGCCCATTCTTTAGGTGTACAGGGTCGTGTCAGATCCGCCTCTCATCTATTACGCAGGGATGTTAAGTCGGCCAAAGTGTGTTCACGGATTGATTCTGCAAACCATTTTATCAGGTGCCGTCACGTACCCATCACATGTATATACTGCATCAAGAGATGCGTCGGGAGTTCCTGATAGATATTCCCCCAGTGACAACCCAACTTGGCTATCCAAAAGGCATGGTTTAGAAATTGTCCAGGATGAACGCCTTCTTCTTCAGTCAGAGAAAGGAAGGGCCGCAACGTACCCCCCGCATACAGGTCTCCCAACGAGTGTATATCAGCAGCATGCCAATCCATAAGTTCTGTCGTTCTAACCCTGCCCCCCTCCTTCGGCATACCCAGTAGCGTGATTACGGGCGCATAAGGCGGGACATGCCTGGTAAGATGCAGAGCTCTACAGAAGCATTTCTGGGCTAACACCAGAAGGGGAAGCGAAGTATGTGACCTAGTGCATGGGTGAAAAATAAAAAGGAGTCTGTTCAGTGTGTATGAGGGATCACACTCCGCCGTATCTGTAAGGTAAGGTGCAGCTCCGCCACCCATTTTGCCACTCATTGTATTTGGGATGCCAAATAGTAGTGTTCCATGTTGGGCAGAGCTAACCCACCCTGTGCTTGAGGTAAGTATAATTTAACTAGCGCTACCCTACAGCGTGTATTACTCCATATGAGGTCTCTCATTATCCCCTCCAGCGGCTGAAAAAATTACGCTGGTAACTATATCGGAAGGTTGGCAAAATAATAGAGCAATCTGGGCAGCATCGCCATCTTGATAAGTGCTACCTTACCAGCAACAGATAGGTTGAGCGTCTTCCAGAATTCTATTTGGGATCTTAAAGCTGCAATCGCTCTGGATAGATTACCATCCAGGAGGTTCCGGTCGGTGTGGTAAATCCTTACACCCAGGTACTGAAACACAACCGGCTGCCAAGCCACCAATGTACCATCCACCACCAGTTGGGAACTGTCTATCTTAGGAGCAAAAGGAAATAAACATGATTTCCCCAATTCACTCCCAGTCCTGATAGCATCGCAAAAAGCTTGACAGTCTCAGGAATGAGCAGGGGTATCGCCTGCAGGTCTCTAATGTAAAGCAGGATATCATCAGCGTAAAGTTAAATGGCGTGTGTCTCTCCTCCCAACTGTACACCCCAATGCAGTGCTGACTGCTGCAACACTATGGCCAGGGGCTCTATAGCTAGGGAAAAGATTAGTGGGGAATGGGGCACCCCTGTCTAGTCCCTCTCCCAATCGGTATGGGTCTTGAAAATAACGTTCCTAACCGGACACGTACAGCAGGTGCTCCATACAATAGTTTGACCAGACTTAAAAAGTAAGGCCCAAAACCAAATCGTCACAGCACCGCAAAAATATAAAGCCACTCCACCGTGTCAAAGGCCTTCTCTAGGTCTAAGACTAGGCAGCCTGCCGCCGGCCAAGTCGCCGTAGCGCTGCCCATTACTCAAAAAAGCCTGCAAATATTTAGAGTGGTGTTTCGAGCCGGGACAAAGCCATTCTGATCCTGGTGGACCAGGTGAGGGATGATGGGCACCAATCGACCTGCCAGAATACCTGCCAGGACCTTGTAATCCTCATTTAGCAGCACCAGGGGTCGGCAAGAGCTGGTGTATGTGGGGTCCCTATCTGGTTTCAGAGGCGTAATCAAGGTTGCCTCAGTCAGAGAAGTTGGGAGGGAAGTGCCCTTTAATGCTTCCGTGTACACCCCTTAGAGTTGCGGACCTAAAAGGTCAGCGTATGTCTTGTAGAATTTGTGGGGAAAGCCATCAGGTCCTGGGACCTTGCCAGATGGCAGCGCTCGCATTGTACCTCTCACTTCCTCCAGCGTGAGCGGGGTATCTAATTCTCTATGCTGTTCGGGTGCGACAATGAGGAAAGTGAGTCCATCCAAAAAGGAATGTATGTCTGCCTCAGGAACGTCCAAGGCCGATTTGTATAGCTTAGTAAAGTGCGTGGTTGGCTCGTTATGAATTTCATGCTGTGTGTATTTAGGTCTGCCTTCCGGCAACTGAATTGCAGTGATGAGTCCTACAGTTCGATCTTGTTTGATCAACCAAGCCAATAAGGGCCCGGATTGATCAGCCTTAGCGTGCGCGGCTGCTGAATGTGCCGCGAAGGTCAAGTACCACTGATGCTCAAGGAGTTCTGTGTGTTTTTTGCACGTCTCAGATAAGAGGGTGGAGTCTGGTGCATTCTCTATAACATGACATTCTAATGCCAATACGTACTTTTCCACTACTAGCAGTTCCGACTCTATTTGCATCTTCGTGCCACTGCCCAATCCCAGGCACCTCCCACGCAGTGTAAGTTTCATGGCGGCCCACTCCACCATGGTGGACGAGGCGGTCCCAGTGTTATGAGTGAAGTACTCACTGATGGCCTCCCCTATGGTATCCCGGAAGAGTGGGTCCTCCAGCAATGCCGGCTGTAGCCGCCACGTGGGGATGTCAGGGGTCCCACACTCCCATGCTAGTGTAACATAATGTGGGTTGTGGTCAGAATGTGTAAGACCCACCTCTGGGTCCAGCGCGTTACACAATAGCCTTCCTGCGCATGGCCTGTCTTCAGACGGAGGCCTTTGTCCCATTACTTCCATCTGCATTTAATTGTGTGCGCACGTCACCGTGTCTAAAAGCATATGCTGCCCCCTGGCCTAGGCCAAATCTGGTATTGTGAACTTTTCAGCAGTAATATTCAGACCTCCTTCCAGCCAGACCTCGTCGTGACATGGTTCCCCCTTGTCTATCAGTGCGCTCTCAACACACTGTCGTGCACCCACCGCTTCAATCTCGGGCCGCCCGCAACCTTTCATCAGCACCTGTATTCACAGGGGTATTAACGCATAGTGCTCCTCCAGGCCCAGCCTCTGCTTCAGTACTATGATTTATTGCAGGCCTACTGGCAGCCTCTGCCTTCTCCCCAGCCGCGCCAGTCCACTCCCGTGTCAGAGCAGTCTGCTGCCAAAAACCAGTTCAGGCATGCCCAGGCCCACCCGGAGTCTCTTGTATTTGTATGCCTCGCTGCCACCGATCAGTGCACTTATCATGTAGGGCCAGGCATCTCCTTCAACAGTTGTCCACCTCGCGGGGCCCACCGGTAACTATCGCGATCTGTTCCCGGCTCTCCAGGCAGCATACACCCTCTCTTGTGGCGAGCCCAGGCCACTCCGAGGGCCGTGGCCAAGCCTCCGCAGCAGAGCGCCACCAGTCTTCCCTCACACCAGGCAGCGTGGTCCGCGTCCTCCACAACTCCTCACATCAGTGTCCTGTAACTGCCGCTCGAGTCACCTCTTCAGCTGGTCCAAGTAGGCCCATGCCCAGGCCCAATTTCCGGTGTCGCAGCACCACCCGTCCATCTTCTTGGCAGACGGCTCTGTGCTCGGCTCCTTCTTCCGTTCCTTGCGTTCGTGGAGAGGAGCAGGTCTCACCACTTCCCGCCGTCATTCTTCTGCTGGTGCGGAGGTCGCGCCTGCCCGCGGGTAATTTCGCAGGCTTCTCGCAGGACGTGCACCTCCAGCCCGGGTTTGATTCCCAGCCTCAGCACCCAAACGATAGCCGCCACAGCGATGACATTAGTCCATCAAGTGCCAGGGGACTCACCCACTGGTCGGCTATGGTGTCTTGCTGCGGATGGTTCAGGAAACAGGAGAAATGTATCGGTTTAAGGGGATAAATGGCAGAGCAAGCTCAAAACGCGTCCGCCATGTTGCCCGCGCCGACTAAACTTTTTACGGTAATTGCTGTACACTGTTGAAGTGGTGAGCCCCTTTGGGGTAAATGCAGGCAAAGCGCATGCACACTTAATAGGGGCTTCACAGTAAATTCAGACAATGATCCCTATTGGGGATTAACCGCTGGACTTCTTCAGTGTGGGAGTAGGGAAAACAGAGCACCGGAAAGTCCTGGCAAGGTTTCTTATAAGTCTAAAAACATTTACTGCCCTTTGTGAGCACCAGAGGCCTCACTCAATCCCTCCCGGCCGAGTAGTTGGGGGCGCGGTGTGGCTACACCTGTCCACAGTACCAACTGTGGGGGCAACGGCTGCACAACTCTGTCCTCAGTGGCCGAGGAGACATGGCACCTGAGTGCTCTGCTAATTTGGTGGGCAAGCTGGTCCGGAAGACGATCCCGGCACTCAGCAGCACAGGGCAGTAGTCCGTGCTATGAGGGCGTCCCTCCTTGCTGCAGTGCCTCCTAGTAGGCTAGATCACTCACTTTGGTTGTCTCACAGGGCCGGGTCGGTGTGTGGGCCCTAAGTGCTGCGTCACCTCTGAGGGGAGACACAGAGCTCTTGGTGACTCAGCATGCACTGGTTACCCAGCGTGAGTCAAGGGAGGGACATCCGGGCAGGAGCAACCACACCAACCTTCCAGGGATCCTCCCAAGCGCATTTGGAGATCTTGGCAGCATCAATTTCCGGCGCTGCAGCGCCAGTTGCACAACCCAGGGCGCTTGCTCCTGAAGGAAGTACCAGCGCTTTAGCAGAATAGTCGATCAGCCACATGCTGATCTGTGCAAAAGCCCCGTTTCCAGACTCACCATCTGCAGAGTCACTCTGCCCTGGCACGTAGGGGATCTTTGATGGCCCTGAGATCCCAGAATACAGGGGACAAGCCAACAAGCCCTTGGAGAACACTTGGGGCACATGCAGGTAGTAGGCAGTAGGCCAGCTCAACCAAATATGTGGTAAAGTGGTAGTCCCTCCTCCAGCCCAGCAGTCAGCAGGCCAACACAGCCAAGCAGTTCACATGAATGGCGGTCTCTCCTGGCAGCACAGCAGTCCTCCTGGTAATTTGCAGATGTAGAGCCAGCAGCGTCTGGTTACAGGTCCCACGCAGTGTCTAAAAATATGTGGTCAGAGAGCCAGTGCTTATACTCAAACATGCCTTTGATGTAGGGAGTGACTTCAAAAGAATCCTTAGAAGTGTACAAAAATTCCTTTCAGCCCAGCCCTGGCTCCAGACGATCAGTTGAAGGTAAATCAGCCTTTTGTGTAAGGGCATGACAACCTATTCAAATGTGAGTGTGAACCACCTCTCCCTCTCCCGGCCCAGAAAGACTATCAGTTGGCAGATGAATGCAAATGTATCCTCTTTCACACCCAGCCCTTCCTGTGTTGAGGCTGTCTGGAGAGAATGCACAAAGTGTAGCTGTCACCCAGCCCAGGCGTGTATTGGAGACAGGCTGCAAAGCACAAAGAGTCATAAACACTGAGAAATGCCCAATTGTAAAAGTGGCATTTCTAAAATAGTAATGTTAAATCCAACTTCACCCATAAGAAGGATTTATCACTACCATTCTAAACATACTAAACATGGCAACGCTGCTCCTTTCTGGTTAGGAATTGCAGCTTACATGTATATAAGGGCATTCCCAATGGTTGCACAGCAGTGAAAAATGAAATATGCTGTCCATCACTACCAGAACTTGCAAAACATAAAGGTACATGTCCTACCTTTCACTTACACAGCAACCTCCCCGTAGGGCTGCCTAGGGCCTACCTTAGGAGTGACCTATGGGTAGTAAAAGGGGAGTTCAAAGCTTGGCAAGTAATTTTAAATATCAAGTCAAACTGGCAGTAAACTGCACACACAGACCCTGTGGTGGCAGGCCTGAAACAGGTTTGAAAGGCTACTTCTGTGGGTGGCACATTCAGTGCTGCAGGCCCACTAGTAGCATTTAATCTACAGGCCCTGGGAATATACTATACCACTTTATAAGAGACTTATAAGTAAATCAAATATGCCAAAGAGAGGTAAATCAATCATAACAAGTTTAGAGGAGAGAGCGCATGCACGTTAGCACTGATTGGCAGTGGTACAGTGCCCAGAGTCCTAAAGCCAACAAAAAGAAGTCAGAAAAAATAGGAGGAGGAAGGCAAAAAGTCTGGGGATAACCGTGCAGAAAGGGCCAGGTCCAACACTCACCTGAAAACATTGTTTTGTAGATGAGCATTTTAGGACTGGACACAGTTCCCGTAAGGACCTGGAATCTTATCTTAACCATGATGTTGAAGCTTGTGGTACGCATTGTCTGTTTGAGCTCAACGGCTGAAGTTAATAGTAGTCACCTGACAGGTACAATCATGAGTCGCTGCAATTGATGTGCTAACAAGCCAACTTGATGCCATGGCAACAAAGAAGCAGACCATTTAACTTCAATTCACCCACAAAGATTTGCAGAAATAGAAACCCCTGGGCTCTCACATTTGGTGAGTCTTTTGAGTAATGTCATATTTAATAGAGCAATGCTTTGTAACTCTTAGTGCCCATCCTAGAACCTAGAATACATTTCATATGTGCAGAAAACATTTTATGTTCTTGCATTAAGTTGCTGGTTTCTTTCTTTACGCTTCCCAGCTTCGCATATTAACTTGCCACACGCCCTTCATAACAAAGCTCGTTCTACTTGTCCCAACTATTTCTTTGTGCAGCTCATGACAGGCTGCAAGACTGAAAGCGGTAATAAAGCTGAAATTCTCAACACCTGAACTTATAGTAAATGCGTGGGGTTAAGGAAATATTTGGCCTGGTGTTGAAAAGCAGAGTATTTTATGCTCTCTTATCACAATTTGTTTGCTTTCTTAACCACTTAATGTGAGCCTTTAATTTAGAAATTGGGTGGAATGGTAGAGTCCAGTGCTCCAATCTCTGCCTAATACTGACTAGGACAGATAGGGCACCTACATGTAACCTGGCGTTCGGCATGACGTCATTGAGTTCTTATGCAGCATTCGCACAGTGTGGCCATGACTCCGCTGATCAATACATGCATACATGTACGAGGGCTGAAGACACCCGTGTCCTATCTCCTGTGGTAAATCAGAGAGCACGTGGTCTGGCACGGCTAGAATTCCTCACAGCATAGAAATGTATCCTTCCTAGCCAAGACAAACGGAAAAATAAATGACGGGCAGGATCAGACTGGGAAAGTCAATGCAGGGGACTTTCATCCCTAAACATTCGAGTGCATGCTCATAATGTGTCTGGTGTTCTCTGTTAGGAAGGCAAATGTGTTTTCACAGCAGGAGTCGTAGCAGACACCGTGCTTAACTGCCAATTACCTTGACTCTCCGGGAAGCCGTTTTTCCGCGACACATCCCTCCTCCGCGGAGCATGTGGTCTTGGCAACCTTTGAATCGCAACAGCATCTCTTGTAAATGTGAGCAATGTTTGTGAACACTTACCCTGGCTTCCAGTTGAGCTAAAATGTGCAAATTCAAAGCATCCGGAGGGAGGGAGCTACCCTGCTGATCGCTGCAGAGAAGTTCGCCTGATGAAGGGAAACTGCTGGCGAGGACACAACTGATTGTGCATAACTGTCAGGCTGTGGATTCTGGCTATGGGGCTTGCAAGGCTAGCAGAACAGCCAGTGACCACAGGAAGGGGAAGCCAGTCCTGGTAGCATGGCCTGGGCACCCCGCTGATCACATCTAAGCTTCAGAAAGTTTTCAGCAATAGAGTAATTAGTTCTTAGACTGAAACGTGTTGTCTTTTAGTGAAGTTATACACTGGGCATCATTTTGCACCAAGCAAGTATAGAGTGAGGGGTGTTTGCGGAAGTGGGTCTTCTTATTATTGTATTGTAATTGCATTTATATAGCACTTACTACCCCTGATGAGGCGTCAAAGCACTTTTTTGGCGAGTAGCACGCTACTCCGGAACCCATAAAGGATTAGTGGTGAATTAGTATAGTGAAAAACGAAAGTAATTTGAGTGGCGGATATGTTAGTCAGTTATTTGGATTGAGAAGGATAGTTGAGGGATAGAAGAGGGAAAAATGTTTGCATTTATATAGCGCTTGCTACCCCTATTGGGTGTTGAAAAGTAAGAAAAGTTTCTTTGAAAATATGCTTTTAGACTGCAAGGTCCGATGTAGTACTAAGAAATATTATTTCTCCAGGGTAGGAAAACTGCAGCCCATGGGTAAATTACTTCAATTTTCCTGTTCATCAAATAAACGTAAGTGAGCACCCTTCTCTTCACTATGGGGCAGAGCCTGAAAGTGCTCCCATCATGGGCCTCGATCCTATGCCCAGGAGTGTTCATCCCTAAGAGGAAGGCAGTAGCAAGCACCAAGGCTTAGTGAGCCTGAAAATTTATTTTGAGTTTAGAAATAGTAGCAGTCAGTCATCGAATAATGGAGACTCTAGCCTCTGCCATCCAGACAATGAATGTCGTGTTTTAACTTTAATGGAGTGCACCGTTAATCTCCTTCCACCAAAGATGTCATGTATGTCAGGAGTGAGGCAGGTCAGAGCAAGTGGCACCCTGGATTGTGGTGGCTCCACCCTGCCGCCACCTCTCCACTCTCCAGACACTTAATCTTCATCTAGCGCTGGGACCCGCCATCTCTAATAACGTCTGGAAAGTTGTGAATGGCAAGTGGTGAAATATCACTCTACTCTCTCTCCAGCTTAGGGTTGATGGAGCCCTGTCATCCTTCCTATCCAGGACCATGCATTGACGTATGGGCGGGCAGACTGTATAAGACACATTGATCCTTGGGAGGGGAGCTGCCTCGACTAGTTCTTCACCAGAGCCACACCTCTCCTAAAAGCTTTCGTAGCAACACAGGGAGGTATGCCAAGCAAAATTGCGTCCAAAGGGAGAATCTTCAACTCTAGGTCACAGTTAGCAGCCTGATACCAAAATGTGGCGTTTGCTTCACTTTCCTATCTTTGAGGCAGAAGACGACTAGACGTTTATGCTTCTGCAGTGAGGAACAACTATCCTTGGAGTCATATCATATGTCCCTGAGCCCTATTGTTAATCCTGATTTTCTGAATGGAGAAAAGAAGCCAACTCACAATGTTACTGGCCAGGAATCCCAGGCTTGGAGGTTTGTCTACAAGGACAGGAAGTAAGTCCTCATATGTGCCTGTATTAAGTATCTGATGAAGTTGTGCGAAGTATTTGATTATGTTGGGTGCACTATACACATGAGGTGGTGTTTACAATATATATTTTTGTGCTTCCAAGCACAAAATAGAAATTGTTCTTTTATGAAGTCTGAGTGTCAGGCTGCACTACACGCATGAAGAAAATAGTGCAGAATGATCAGCGCCAGTACAAAGTGTCAGCAAACCCTGCAAACTTGCCAGGTAAGGCCTGAGAGGCCATTTGGACACTAGAGGTGCCTCCCAGGGCCTGATGGAGACCTGGGGGCGAGCAGCCTCATGATAATGCTGCTGGAGCAGCTAGAGACCAGCAAAGCGAACAACAGTGCAAGAGGGCCTACAAGGCCGTGCTGTGGTGCAGCAGCGGCCAGGATGCCTGTGAGTGCTAGAAGGCCCCGCACAAGAGGCTGGTGGCTCACTTGCTTGCGTTGGGATGGGATGGGGGTCCCCACTTCTCTTGCACTGTTCCTTGAGACTACTGGGTGGAGGCCCTAGAGGGTGCTGAGAAACGTGGGGTCCTCCCTTGGGTCTGGTGCCCTGCGGGACTTGGGTGCGCCCTTACAGACTAACGCGGTGCCCTGCGCCTGAGACACGTTTGGGGGACTGAGTGACGAGGAAAGCCTTGCTGGAGGCCATGAGAATTGCAGAGAGGTCCTGGGCAAAGGGCCCAGACTGGCCAGGGCCACGAGAGAGCTGGACCTGGACCCATTGAGAGGAGCTGGGATTGTGGCCTTCCCTGCTCGTCCCATTTTGAACCCCCCTTGCTGCTGCACAGCTGTGCTATGCATACAGCGGGGCCCTGGGGACTATGGAGGTTGCATAGGGAGTTGCTGGCCTGATGTGAGAGGTCGAAAAGGGACCCGCATGATTGACCCCCAAGAGTGGTACATTGCTGCCACATTTGCGATAGCGGTCTTCCTCTTGCCGGGGCACAGGAAACAGCGAAGACCTTGGGGGCTTGTGCATGCCAAAGTACGGACACACTGGGGGGTGATGAGCCTGGGGAGCTGCCAGAGGCCTGGAATAAACTGACAACACGGCACGACTCAGGGTGAGACGATGTCTTTTCCTTCTTCTTCTCCTCTCTCCCTTCTTCTGCCTTGTGACCCGTGAGTGTTGATGGGAGATCACTGCATGGTGGGCACCTGGGAGCCTGTAATCAGGGGCAGTGGTTCTAGCCTCAGGGCAGCAGAGGAGTGCTGCTGCTGGAATGAGGGGGGAGCTCTTTGTCCTCTACAACTGTCATTGAGTTTGCCTTGCTTGGGACTTCACTAGTCTACTCTCCCTTTTCACGCATGAGTGCTGCAGAGGTCCCAAGTCTACGCCATCATAGGGGAAGCACTGAATATTGTATACCCTCCAGGCAAGACTCTCTTCTCTCTGGTGTACAAAGTGAGCAGAGTGGGGCAACTCAGGACTCATCGAATAAGGCAGCCCAGCTGAGCCCCAGTGGGCGTGATGACTACGCCACTGTGTCCAGCGAGGCGGGTGTCACTGGGTGGACCCCACTAGATCCATACCTGCATTCGGACAAACACTGATCCCCCCCTGATTGCATCGTGGCAAAGGACAAGCCGGCAGCTGGAGTCAAAATATCGATAAATTTACCAAACACAATGCTCCTCGGGGTGAGGCGGGTGCGGCTGGGGGTAGCCACCGACAGATGAGAGCATACAAACATCTTCCATTGCATTCAATTTAGGACCTCAAGGTTACCCTAGAGGGCAAGATAATGGAATTAAAGGGCGACTTGGCACTGATCAGACAGAATCTACAAAATACTACTCAGAGTCACTTAAGTGGAAGGCAAGTTGCCTGAAACTGAAGATGCAGTTATATTCCACGAAGACCACCTAGTGACTCTGCAATGCCTGGTAGGACAACTGGAGGCCTGCGCCAAACATGCAGAAGGAAGATCAAGACGCAACAATTTGCGCATTGTGGGCATTCCAGAGAGTGCTGAGGGTACTACGCCTACCATGTTCAAATTCTACTAGTTACTGAGCTGGGTTCCCACGGGAGAGGTATCACATTTTTTCTTTGTAGAACAAGCACACAGTGCCTCAAACACTAAGCCCCCGGTGGGGACGCCTCCACACCCATTCATCGAATGGGTGCTCAACTATGCTGATAGAGATGCTGTTCTCAGGGCAGCACGCAATGCAGGTCTGCTGTGATGATTTTCCCGGACTATACCCTGAAGGTGCAGCAGCAAACGAGCTCCTTTCAAGAAGTGAAGCAAAAACTGAGGGCTATGGAGATCACCTACATGCTTCTATTCTCAGGTCGTGTAAAGGTCATCTTCCAGGGCAAGACTTTCTTCTTCGATACTCCTGAGGCGGTCTGGGACTGGATAGAGGAGCACCCAAAGCTGCACACCGGTGATCTTTCACATTGGAGGGAAGAAGGGAGGGGCATAAGAGGCAATGGAGGGCCTTCCAGAGAATCGCACACAGCTTTGAGGAGAAGGCCGCACCGCAGGGAGCTGAGGGCCTGGTCACTGGGTACTGATCGGCCCAGCTTATGAGATGACTCTGCCACAGTGGCAGAAGAGCCAGCCACATAAACTGACAGCAATGACCCCTCACAGGTTCCGCCAGACACTCTGTGAAGTGAATACTTGGGCACAGGTTGTGGGTGCCTTTGTAGTATGTACAACAGCAGCATGAAGGCTTCGCATGGGTCACAGTCAAGCCTCTCATGCTCCCTTTAGTTTGGGTTAGCTTTAGTTGGGGAGGGAGTATGTACGATAGGGGTTATACACATCGAACATTAGCCCTGTTGTCTACGGTCCCTAGTTGCACCATGACAGATACTTCCAATTCACGAAATATCGGAGGAGCTGAGAGTGGGGGGAGGTTTGGGGGTATTGTTTTTCATTTTTTCCCCAGTGGTGGTCATGGGTGCGCGGCAGGCACGAGACACTTCAACACATTACATTGGCAGAGTTAGAGAATGTCTAATTTACCTGAACGCATGGCTTATACGTGGCGACACGTAATCCCAAGAAAATTTAAAATCCACTTGTTGAATGTTAATGGGATGCTCAACAAAATAAAGAGGGGGGCGGTAGCAAGGCATCCTCAAAAACCGATGTTGATATATTGATGCTCAAGGAAACCCATCTGCTAGTCAATAGGTGCGCCCCTTTCTGACTCACAGGGGCTACGCCCAGGTAAATCAGGGGGGATTTCATAGGGTCTCCTGGGGCACAGCCATCTTAATCAGGAGACGCTTACCCTTGGTGGTTTCTAAGGTGTGTCACAATGGTTTTGGCCAGTGTGTGGCAGTGACAGGCACCTTGCAAGGCTTACTGATCTCCTTGATCTGTGTTTATGCCCCTCCGCCCCTGACATCTGATTATTTGGCAAAACTAGATGAATCAATACGTGACCTCCTGGAGGTCCCTTGGCTGCTAGGCGGCTATCTTAACAGGTTGTGCGGCCAAAGCCTCAATCGCTCCTCAACCTCTATGGGCACTGGCCATAGCCCGACACATATTTCAGCTCTTGTGCACTACTTGACTCGGATTGATGTGTGGCGAGCACATCACCTGGGGGGAGGGGGTATACCTTCTACTCTGGGGCCCACCGATCTTTCTCTCGATTGGACTACTTTCTCATGCCACGACATGAGGGCCACCGGGTTTTAGATGTTAGACTGCTGGCTTGGGCCTCTTAGATCACTTGCCGATGGTGGTGGACCTGGCCTAAGGCCTGACTAGGGAGGCGGCGGGCAAGCACCTGGACCGCTGGAGCATCCAAAAAGAGGAACTTAAGGAAATGTGTCAACACCTATGCCAATGTTTCCTCACCAAAAACAAGGGCTTAGTGATCTCCCAAGGTCCAATTTGGGAAGCCCAGAACACTGCTATCCGAGGAGACATTATTAGTTACTCAAAAACCCAAAAATACTGAGCCCCAAGAAACATTAAAGACCTTGAGGGGCGTGCACTCGGCCTCAATGGCCGCTACATAGCATCGATGGAAGAGTCCCACTTACAGGATTTGCTACAAATGCAGACACTGCTCCAGCAGGAACTCACACAGGAGGCAAGGGAGGCATGGATGGGCACCCACAGCAAAATATATCAATGGGGTGACAACGCCAGTAAGTCTTTACACTGGCTGTGTGCTCCTAGAGAGAATGGTGCCCAGTGGCTTCTTTAACTGCCGAGGACACCTCACAGGTGACCGGGAGTGAGCCCATTGCACGTGCTTTCACATTCTACTATCAGGAGCTGTGTAGCTCGGACCCCCTGAGCCTTGGAGAAGACCTACATACATTTGGGCTGGATCTGCCGATGCTCCCTTTGTCCCATGAGGAATGCGAATCTCTGGAGGCTGATACCACCTGTGACGAGCTGCGTGCAGCTCTGGTGCAGCTACAGGCGAGTAAGGCATCAGGTCCTAACAGCTTCCCGGAGGAGTTTTGGCACCTGGTGTGGCCTCAGACTCTGATGCTGAAGGCCTTCAAGGAAGCTTTAACAAGAGAAGAGTTGCCAACAGATCTTAGAACTGCCAAAATAGTTGTGATATCGAAACAGAGTACAGAGGCCACGCACTGGGAGAACTGTGGGCCAATCTCATTACCGAATTCAGAGGTGAAAATCTGGGCCAAGATTTTGGCCACCTTACTTGCAGGGGTTATCACCCAACTGGTCCACCAGACCCAGCCGGGTTTATGCACCATCGCACTACTCGGCATAATTTGAGATGAGCACCCAATGCTATTGAGTTGAGCAAGAGCTGCTCTGGCTGTAGGGTCCTGCTTTCAATTGACTTTCGGAAGGCCTTTGGCTCTGTACATTGGGAATATATTTATTTGTCATTTTGCCTTGTGTGGGCTTCAGGCCGAAGTTCATTGGCTATGTGCGCCTCCTCTACACCAATCTTAAGGCCAGGGTGTACATTGGGGGAGTGACCTTGGATTGGTTTCGTATAGAAAGGGGCACCTGTCAGGGTTGTCCTTTATCCCCCTTGTTGTTCGCTCTAGTGATTGAGCCCCTGGTGGCTTGGGTACGAGTAGACATGTTGTTCCGGGGCTTCCAGTGGTCCCCTGAGCTGAGTGATAGAATCTCACTATATGCCAATGACGTCCTCCTGTTCTTAGATGATCTAGTGTCATTGGGACCCACAGCTCTTTAAATTCTGCAGATCTTCGGATCATATTCCGGTTTACACATGAACACTAATAAGTCCTCGATTTACCCCAGTGCTCCCTGCCCACTGGACATGCTGAGGTCGTCGGGGATATCAGTGCTCTCCTCAGGGTTTAAATATGATTATATATCGTGGTCCTTCGAGAGTAACCTTTTATCCCAACTAGAAGGCTTCTCGAGAGATGTAAAATTTTGGTCCACTCTCCTGTCCCTCTTGGGGCACTCCACCATTTTTTAAATGGTCTCTCTTTCACTCCTCCTTTACCAACTACAAAATCATTCCTTCCCGGTGGATCAGGTCATCTTCACCAAGATGAATCCACAGATCAGAACGCTGTTATGGGGAGGGGGTCCACCTCGAATAGCCCGGGGAAATGTTGTCATCCAGTTTTCAAGGAAGGGATATCTACCCCATACATGCTCTTGTGCTACTGAGCACCACACTTGCTTATAGTGATTGAATGGCGGTGTGAGGGCTTCGACGATCTGGCATATGCAGCAGAGGGATGGGCAATGGGTTGTTGCAACCTTCCACATTTACTTTACAGCGGAGCTGCGCTGAAGGCTCTCCCAAGTGGTTGTTGGGGTCTGGACTGCAGCTATGAAATCCATAGGATGGGCGGGTAGGCTGACGCTAGAGACTCCACTATGGCGGGCCGACAGGCTCCCACAAGTCGTGGCCCTCCGTGGTTTCTCTTCCTGGGACACCATAGGCATTTCTAGATTGGGGGACATGATGCACAGCTGGATGTTGAAGTCCTTTCAAAACCTACAGGTATAATATGACATGCACCGAACACTTTTTTTTCGGTACCTCCAGCTCCGCCAAGCACTCCTACCTATCATACAGTCAGATGAGGCCATCCCCGAATACATTAAAGATCATTAATTGTCTGAGATTTATAAAAAAGCTTTTACGCAATTTGCCGGACCCAAATGTGGGGGTGAAGAGGAAGGGGAGCTGGGACCGATGGATGATGAGGATTGGAGGAAATCAGTGGATACCGCTAGAGAAGCGGTAATAGCATCCCAATTTAGACTGATACAGTTTAAGTTACTCCACCGTGTTTACCTCACTAGAGCACGTTGCATAGTATGGGCCTGATAGCCACAGGGAAGTGTCTGAGGTGCAGTGATCCACAAGGAGATATGCCCCACACGTTCTAGCACTGCCCTGCACTCTCACACTTCTGGAACGGGGTTCTGGGATGATTGTAGAGTGTGTTGGGGTGGAGCATTCCCTGAGATCCCAACCTTATTCTTTCGCACATCACAGATGACTTAGAGGGCAATCAATATCAAATGGCACTGCTCTGGTTGGGCTTGATCGTTGCTAAGTGGGCTGTTGCGTGAGCCTGGAAAGACACGGTGTCTCCCCCATACAGACATAGGCTATGGGCTGCTTTATGGGATTTTAATGCCCAATTTACTTGGCGAGGGGGTGCCCCCAGAAACACTATAAAATTTGGAAGGATTGGGCTGGATACCGGGGCATACACTTGGAAACTTGCACAGCCAGACCGTGGTCCATTTTTGGAGATACACACTTACGCAGCTAGCCCCAAAACACAAGGTTCTTACACGGAATGAGAGGCTCGTAACCGATTATGTAGCCCAGCGCTATTATGTCATGTCATCAATGATGATGTGTCTTGTGCCTGTGCTGCACACTATGTACCACTACTGGGTATTGTTTGTTAAACCCAATAAAAATATATTTTTTTTAAAGAAAGCCAACTAATGGTAAGAAAAAGGATGGTTCTAGGCCAAGTGTAAGTTTTTGGTATGATCCCCAAGAGGTGTTTCGACAACAGACACCTAAATGCTGCGTGCAGTTTGAGGCCTAAAAATTATTGTGAACAAGTTTGGAGAGGAGCACATATTACACAAAAAAACACAGACACACAGGGAAAGATCGCAAGACCCGATGCTCTGTGGTCTCCACCTGTCCACCACATGACATGCTACTTACAGACTCACGGATGTTTGGGAAAGTAGAATACACAAGCCATCTATGGAATATATTGTAAAGAAGGCAAAAACCACAAAGCCGATGATTCACTTTCATCCCATCCACAGGTGGCGGAAAGGGCTCATGTGCCCCGCCTTTAAGAGATTCATGGCTATAGGATAACCTTTGCTATGGCAAAGCCCACAACATGCTACACATCTACACACAAGGTATTGGAAAGGGTGATAGACCGCCAAACCCTAGGTGCTCTAACTTTGGAAAATGCAAGAAAAGCTAGCTGATGATACATTGATCCCATGTGCACATTTGACGGGAGGATGTCATGACTAAACCTGTGAGCTTGAAATTAGTCTAACCACAACTAAATAGCACATGGCCAGATGCTACCCATGGATGTTTGAGGGAGCCTGTCCCAAGTCCTGTCCTACAAAAGGACTGATGTCATAGGGCAACTGACCACCACACACTGACAACTCCCTTGCTACAGATGCTGGTGATAATTAGAAGAGGCAGCCTCCTTTAAGCCACACCCTAGGTACAAAGTACATGTCCGAATGTCTGTGCATAAATCGAGTTGTTGGAGGTTACATGACCAATTTCCCTCAAGGGCTCACATATTTGGGAAATCATCAAGATGCTGTACCTTTTGACACAGTTATATTCAAGGAAGCTCATCTATCACTTCTCATTTCCAACCCTGTACATCTGAACTGACTCACGGCTCTGCAGCTCATTTTAACTAGATGGCCCTTGGCTTTCAGCTATCAAATTGTGAAACATCTTCAAGAACCAAAATTTGGAACTCACTAACGCTTGCCATATATAGAAAGTGAGCACCTTAAATGTTGTAAGTCAATGAAGTCCTGGCTGTTCATTCATTAATCTTGGATTTATGCATTCCCTGGATACCTATTCTATTGGTTGGATGCATGTTCTACTGGTGACCATGTCATATACAAGCAAATTTAACATACCATATACTCAACATAACATCATCTATGCTTTTTATTAGACTTGGCATCTTTTGGTGTGGTTTCCCCAGCCTTTTTGATTTTGATCTCCTGTTTTTGATGTGTGCTGAACTTCGTTTTTGCTTGATTTTAGGACTCTGAGCACTTTACCACTGCTGATCAGTGCTAACGTGCAAGTGCTCTATGTCTAAACTATAATGGTAATTGATTTCCCCATAACTGGCATATTTGATTTACTAGTAAGTCTCTAGTACAGTGCACCATGTGTGCCCAGGGCCAACTAGAGGGCCGGCAGCATTGATTGTGCTACCCACATCAGCAGCCCTTCAAACATGTCTCAGGCATGCCAATGCAGAGCGTGTGGGTGCAATTTTAAACTGCCATGTTGACCTGGCAAGTTCACCCACTTGCCAGGCCCAAACCTTCCCTTTTACTACATGTAAGGCACCCCTTAGGTAGGCCCAAGGTACCCCATGGGCTGGGTGAAGTGTATTTAAAAGGTAGGACATGTATGTTGGTGTTTCACATGTCCTGGTAGTAGAAAACTGCAAAATTATTTTTTCACTCTAGCAAGGCCTATCTCTCTCATAGGTTAGCATTGAAGCTGCCTTGCAACTTTTTAGAAGTGTATCTTCCAATTGGGAGCTGATAGAAAATTGGAGTTTGGTTTCTCTGGAGTCACAATTTAAAGACATATCCTTTAGTGAAGTTGGTTTTTAAATTGCAGGTCTGAAAATGCCACTTTTATGAAGTTGGCATCTTCTTGCTTAACCATTCTGTGCCTCTGCCTGTCCCAAAAGAACACGTCTGGGTTTGATGATAGTTGGGCTTTGTGAATTCACTCTAGACAGTCACACACAAAGTGAGTGCACATGCCCTGAAGAAGTCCATCTCTTTGGACGAAACGCATTGGCTGTTCTTTTTCAACTTGATGTGTTTATAATTAACTATGATTGAATAAAAGAAGATTCGAAGAATAACATCGGACACAGATCTCTTAATTTTTGTGTTACTGTCCAAGAAGTGATGCACCGTTTGTATTTGTTTTACTATACATTGTTGAGTCCAGTGTTGGACGGCACAGTGACAGTGGGTGCGTATACTGTGTGCACACGCTATTTGGGTATATCCCATTGTTTACTGTATACAGGGGATAACGGGTTAGGTGCTAGTTTCTCATAGGGTTCCATTGTCATTGATTATATGAGGTGAGGTGTGCCTTGCATATCCTGATGGCCCATCGCCAGGCAGATGGGTCTTCCTGAGCTAGAGTGGTGGGAGGAGTTGACTCTAACACCTGAATAGGGCTGTCCCTGTCCCCACACAAAGCAGTCTCCATCCCCCTGTATTATGTCTGGAGTCTGGAGCCAGGGCCAGGAAGGGCAGGGTCTTGTGCGCTACCTTTCTTTGAAGTCTCCCTAATTTAAAGGGCAAATTGAGTATAAGTACTGGACCTCTGACACCATTCCTCAGAACACTTCTGGACTGAGGACATTCTACCAAGAAGAAGAGCTGTTGTGCTGCCAGGCGGGACTGCCACTTTGCTGCTTGCTTTCCTGTGTTGGCCTGCTGCTTCTGTCTTGGGAGTGAGAGGACTGGACTTTGCTTTCTACATCCTGCTTTCTAAGGTTTTCCAAGGGCTTGAGTTGAGCTTGCCACCTATTGGAGGTCTCAGATCCATCAAAGATTTCACCTGCAGCACCTGGGCCTTTTGGCTGAGATGCCTACTCTGCCAAGTGGTGCCAAATCCAGTTCCTGGGCCCTTGGAAGTAAGTGGCTGTGTTAAACAGAAGAAGATCAACACTTCAACTTTGAGCACCTCTTCGGAATCTACGCCGCATTTCAATTCTGCACTGCTGCCTGCACCGAAGCTGTGCTCTCCGTTGAATGTAGCCACCGTGACTGGCAATGCAGGCCCGCTGCAGTGCCTTTGAAGAACCACCACAACGGGAGTCTTGAGGGCCGCGTCACCGAAGTCCGTGACGTCTGGCTGCAACTCCACCACAGCACCAGTGGCCCCGTGGTGTGACATCGACATCGTGAAGTCGACGCCTCGTGGCTTGACACTCAACACTTCATTGATCTCGCACTGCCAGCAGAACCGATGCCTCACTTCCAATGCCGTATCACCTCCCCTGTGCCTTGCAACGTCCTGGGAGTCCCGGCTCAACGACTCTTGCTTCAGTGACGCATCATCTCCATTGTGCAATGCACCATCCCGAGCACCAACCTATTAACGACCTGCACCAACAGTAAGGAACAGATGCTGCACCGGGCTTAGCGATGCCTCACCTCCCCGGCGCCTCAGAACGTCTTTGTTTTGTCATCGTTTTCCAGGGTCTGTACGACTCGGTAGCTGGCCTACGCTCCCTCACATCCGGCCCGAACTTTGTTATTGGACGTTATAGCCCCACCGGGGCTATTGTGTTTATAAGTGCTAGAACTGTATTTAATCTTGAAGAGATGCATATTTTGATTTGTGTATCTTGGATTTTTGTCGTTTTTGGTCTTGTTTCAATCAGATAAATATTGGCTATTTTTCTAAACATGTGTGGAGTACTTTTCTGGCCTTTTCACTGTGTTACTGTGTGTGCCTGCACAAATACTTTACACATTGCCATTTTAGTTTAGCCTCTGAGCCAAGCTACACGAGGGTGAGCAAAGGTAAACTTTGTGTGTACTACAGTTATCCTGGCGAGAGTGTTGATCCCTGCTTGTACAGGGTGCAAACCACTGCCAACTAGCGACCCCATTTCTAACACTTTTCATAATACTTGGCATATGACCAAGACTCCAAAGACAGCATGTGCTGTGTTGTAGATAAAAGTGAGTGCCATGGAAAGTAAATGCTGTACTGGATATTGTGAAAGAATTACGATCTCTGCATGATCCACAATAATGATATTTCTGAAAAGTTAAATGAAAAATTAATATGCATTAGTTTGTGGATTTTTATCTTGGCACAACAGATCAGATACAGAAAATGATTAAAGGAAATGTAATTGAATTGATGTCTCCAAGGTGAAGTTAGGTCAGCTAGGTAAATCCACCAAAACAGGAGTAATTCATTTTTCATCTGCACGAAATTAACACAATATGTCACTCAAGATTGTCTGTGCTCATTGTCATTGATTAATTTTGTTCTCCCACCAAAGAGCATTTAGATGAGAATTCTCTTGAAAAACAATGATGTCCCCTGATGTCATTCAACTCATTTACCCACCTTTCTATATGGAAACCGCAATACTGCACTGCACCCATTTTGTGCTCTTTGTTGCTGCTATGAGGACCATACAAGAGAGAATCCATGCATAAAGGACAGATAGGAATTAGAAGGTTTTATTGATCACAGTATTTGTTTGCGTCTCCAATGCAGCCGAAGCAGTATGTTTTCCAGAGGTAACAACCAGGGTGAGGTGAGTACCAGAGGTATGTAGTAACTGATAAAGTAATCAACATCACACCCTCATCAGCGAAGCGGCCTGATGACTTCAGAATGAATAGTCCACGGTCTCACTGTTTGTGGTAGAGCCTCAATCCTTTGTAGAGACAAATGAATGGCTTGCTTCACAGTTCTCAGTCCTTTCTCGTGGGCTCAGCCCGTGTCCCTTCACTGGCCACAGTCAGTTATATGCTTGATTGAGGGATTTCCGGATGCACGCACTGAAGTTCAGGATTCTTGCTTGTGGGATTCCAAGTACTGAATTACCATTAGTTAACCTAGATTTCTTTATGAAGGAAATCTGGTTGTATAAAAAATGATAGCCACAAGTCAATTAGAATTTTTTTTTCTTTTTTCCAGAAAAACGAACCTTAGGTGATTTTTTTCAATAGGTTTTAAACCATTTTTCAGTGTCATCATTAGCACTGAAGCCAAATTCTTCTATTTTTTCAGAGCTTAAACTGAAGCCTACAAAGGCAAGAACCGCAGCCATCTGTGTACTTTGTGCAATGAAAGCATAAGCAACAGGACATGCAGGCCCCTGAAAGAGAGGGGCCGTCAGAGGTGCCACCTGAACGTTAGTGATGTGGAAATTGTGCTTTCCCTCAGCCTCTTGATGTATGCCTCATCCCTTGTCTTCACAACCTCAACTATCAACAAAAACAATAACAATAACAAGGCACTCAAAGCAAAGCTTTCAAATTCCAGGCTGCTCTGTGTTATGGGTGACTGTGCTCCACCCCCCGTTGCTTTTCAAAATGGTTTCTTCAAAGCTGGCCCTGGTTCAATTATTCCCTTGCGGCCATCTGCTCCCCGTATGTGGAAATCAGTTCACCAGTCTTGGCCGTTTGGCACGCTTGAAGATTCTACTTCTACACAGACATGGGCAATGACAGGAGCCAGATTGCTACTGCCTGTGCAGCACCCTGGCCGGGAGGCTGCGCGTGGGCGTCTCCGCGAACGTGGGAAAATGAGTCGCACAGAGAAAGAGAAGGCGTGTAATCTATATATCCGTGTGCCATATAATGCAGCAGTTCGCCTCCTTTAAATGCACATTTACACCAGCAAATACATTACGCTTTAGTTTTATACGTATGCATAAATACCATGCAACATCGGTAATGTGATGGATAGCCAACAGTGTTAACGTTTGTGTATGGGACAAGTTTCCACTTTCCGTACACAGAAACAAGTAGTTTAATGGGAATAAGCTGAAAAGATGGCCGGAAGTTGGAGGAGGGCGGTGGTGCACAATTTTATGAAATGTGTTGGTAGTAGCAGATTGCGAGTACTGCAGGTTCCATCATTTCTGTGAGTTACTGTTTTGTTTTTTCTATAGTCGATTTGTCAGAATAAGCATTTGGCCATATAATTTGGTGCAACCGCTTGCGGTGTTTTGGCGGAAGGTTCACAGGGTGAGCTCCCGCTGGAGTCTCCCATCCGATGCAATCCTGCAGGCGATAAGGGCCCAGGAGCACCAGTGAGCTTCTATGGAACCCCCTCTGGACCCCCCAGGGCTGACTGCCGTGTCCAGAGCAGCGAACAGCGCTGGTTTTGGCATTCAGCATGCGGCCTGCAAGATGGTGGAGGAGGGCTGTGACTAGGAGACCCAT
Organism: Calotriton arnoldi; assembly: GCA_963921515.1. NCBI lineage: Eukaryota > Metazoa > Chordata > Amphibia > Caudata > Salamandridae > Calotriton > Calotriton arnoldi. The sequence goes on from CAWUFW010000263.1 coordinate 3,650,478, forward strand.
CGGCACTGGAGACCTGCTGCCTAGAGAGGCCGGAGCCTGAGATTAGGGGCAGGAGCGATGGAGCAGCGAGAGAGCCCCCTCATCCCAGGGGTGCCTCGAGGGCAGACCCTGCGGCGTGGAGGTTGGGACCCGGTGGCAGTTGTGGGTGCTGAGCCCGGCGGAGGCCTGACTTTGTGGCACGGATCCACCTGCACCTTTGGCCATCACCAGCTCGTGAACCCCTCCAGGCCCGAGATCACCACCCGTGAGAGCTGGCTGAATGAGCACCGCAAGATCCCCAGCAAACAGCGAGAAGATCATGCTCTGCAAATATGTAATATATTATTGTCCAACCCTAATTGCTTCAAATCTTCTTAAAATTAAATCTTGAGTGAATTTGCAACTTGTATATATGTAACTCTACCCACTAGTATCTGTAGTAGATTTATGTACTTACTACCATTCTTATGTGAATGTAGAGTTTCTCTGTTTGTATCTTTTATGTTATTCATGTACTCTGAAGTCCTTATGTAATGTAACTGGTTCTATTGTAAAGTGCTCTGACACCTTCGGGTAAAGTTAGCACTATATAAATATGCATAAATAAATAAGTGTGGAAGCCTCAGTACATGAATGGGCCTACTGCCGAGATCTGGTTGTATATTATGTTAATGTTATGTTATGTTAATATAACTTATTGAGAGCACGAATACCCGTAGGTGTCTTGGCGCTAAAACTAAAGTAAGCCCAAAAATATCAGGAACCTAGTTCTGGAATAACCATGTTTTAAGACCCTTTCTAAATAAGGCAAGTGAGCTCGCAGCTCTGATATCCATAAGAAGCATATTCCATAGTTTGGCCGTGCCGTAGCCAATGCTTCGGCCTCCCCAACTAGAGGTGCGAATCCTCAGAAAAATCATAAGCGTGGCGCCAGTAGAGCGTAACTGTCTGCCAGGATGATACCAGGAGAAAATGTTTTTCAGAAACACTGGTCCCGTATTATTCAAGGCCTTGTAGGCTAAACATAGCGTCTTGAACTTGATACAATGTGTATGAAACGGGTCACAGTTCATTTTGGGATTCTTCCGCCTGCTCTGGCTCTGTGGATGCGCAGGGTTTCGGCCAGTGCGAGGTTGGAAGATCGGAGGTTTCTTTTGGGTATGTGGAAGTTGATTCTGTTGTTGAGGTATTTGGGTCCGTTGTTGTGTAGGCATTTGTAGGCGTGAGTGAGGATTTTGAAAGTGACTCCACGGGGAGCCAGTGGAGACTTCGTAGGTGTTGGCTGATGTGTTCGTGTCGGGGGATGCCGAGGACGAGTCTGGCTGCGGTGTTCTGTATTGTCTGGAGTTTGCGGAGTAGGGACTTGTTGATGCCGGCGTAGAGTGCGTTTCCATAGTCCAGTCTGCTGGTGATGAGTGCGTGGTTGACTGTCTTCCTCGACTCAGGGGGAATCCACTTGAAGGTCTTGCGGAGGATGCGGAGGGTGTTGAAGCAGCTGGAGGTGACGGCGTTGACCTGTCGGTTCATGGTGAGTGATGAGTCGAGTACGATGCCGAGGTTCTTGGCGTGGTCTGAGGGGGTAGGTGGGCTTCCGAGGGCAGTCGGCACCAGGTGCTGTCCCATCAAGAGAGTCAACGTCTTACGATGCAAAGAATCATAAAAGGATGTTCAATCACATATAAAAATTAGGGTAAAGTAGTGTTCCTTAATTTAAGATTGCCTAGTTCATAATTTATAAACACCAAAATGTAGGTATTTCTTTTTGTATTACAAGAATGCAATGTAAAAACTGGATGGTCTGTTTTTTAGGTTGCAGTATTTGGATAATTAAGATGAGTGTTGAATAAACATTTACATTAATTCAATATTGTAATGTTGAGTCTATCAGTTTTAGTGTCATGCCCTTATTAAAGTATAATAGGCATTTATCTCCATGCAGAACAATTTCAATCGACTAACTATAGGTAAACGGAAAGCAAAAGAAACAGTAAGCACAAAAAATTAGCCTTTCCCCACAAATGTGTGCTAGATTGAAACAGAAAACAAAGAATATTCACTAGAGAGCACCAACCCACCCAGAAGCCTTGGGAAGCTAGTCTGAAGTCAGTTACATTGGTTAATGCATACTTATAATTTGATGTGGCATCAGAGGCTTTCCAACTTGTTTATTATCTAGGTTTCTTCTGGGCTAATGCAAATGAACCTAGTTCACTTGAAAATGTTTTAGGGGTCATCGTACACTGAACAGGTCCACTAAGTCTTCCTACTTCTTCAAGCACTAAACTGAAAATTCGAGGCTGAACAAAATATATTGTATTCTTTTTGCAGCATAGGGGGTGAGAGCCAGCAGCAGCGGGTCCATAGGACTCCACATACCAGGCTCCCTCGCTCCTCCACAAACGCCTCGTCACTCCTCAGCGCCTGGAGGCGCATATAATCACCTGCAATACCCTGCAACACGGGACGCATGCGGGCCGCGCCCCAGTGAAGCCCGGGCCAAGGGCGGGCCCGTCATTGCCAGGAAGAGGCAGGGCAGGGCTATCCCCCTTGGTTTTGAGTTAGCCCACCGGGACTTAATGGACTGCTCGCCTGCCAAAGACTTAAATCGTGAGTGCAGGAAATTGTCCCTTCACCCCCTTCTTTTTACCCTTTCTTTGAGTTAGCGCTTGGTGCGTCTCTTTTATTAGCAAGTGCTTACAGCAAGATTTGATAACTGTTTTTAAAGTAAATTGTATTGAATTCTAACATTTATTTTACATTATTGTTAGCAGGATGGGGAAAAGTAAGACCAACATTAGTGAGGGGGTGGGAAGACAGCTGGGTCTCGTTCGAAAGCCATCAAAGCTAGTAAAACCAAAGAAGTCCGTAGATCTGTAGCTAATAATTGCGTCGTAGATCGCATCGATGATCTACTGATAGAATGTCAAGGTATTCTAGTTCCTGATTCTAACACACCCATCCTAGGAAATATGCTTACCCCAGTCGAGATCCCTCCCCCCACTAGCTCAAACCCCACAACTGTCAAACAAATTCCTTCTATTTTTACCAAACACACTACAAGGAGTTCAAAGAGTAAGTCCCCTAGCCATAGCAACTTTATGCAATCTGTAGTTGCTATCGACGATGTCAATGTAGGGAATTTCTATCCCTCCCCAGCAGAGGAAGAGTCTAACCCAATAATAATGGATACTGGCTACATTGTTAACACTGCTGACTCTAGTAACACCAACATCCCCCTGGTCAATAGATTCCTACCATTACAGGATCTACCAGATAATTTCCTGGGAAGGGTGATAGAAGCAGAGATGGTATCTCCTCTGTCAAATTTAGCCAACATCAGTGAGGAACAAGATCCAACTAAGGTAAGGGTAGAGGGTAGTCTAGTAAAGTCCACTTTATCTGAGTTGGATACGATAACACTATCAGTGAGCTTAGGGCAGAAGTCACTACCCTTAAATCACTAATTCTCGTGCTTACAGATCAAGTTAAACTCCTTCTGGATAGAGATTCAACAAAAACGTGTATCCCGGATCAGTCAGAGGGTTCCATAACGAACCCTACCATGCATCAGAGAAGTACAGGTGCCTCCAAGCCCACGAACAACATAGTCCCTCTAATGTCCATCTCTACATGCTTTCCTACTAAACCCCCCCATTTTGGAGACTGAAGCACTGGTGGGTAGAAATGAATTATCTGTAGTTGGAAACGAACGTTACCTTAGTAACAGGTGTGAGCTGGCTCATGGTCCCACTAAGAGCATTTATATGATAAATGTGCCCAAAATTCAGTCACATATTAAATACGAAGATAACTCCTCCTTAATAAACAAATCGATTCATTGGATCCGAAAGGTTAGGGAGTGTAAATCTGTTATCAGATATGACATTCTATGGGCAAAAAGGATAACCCATCGCTCCTCGGATTCCATTGAATTGCACTTGAGGGATGAAAACTTGGTACACAATCTAATAGCTCTTGAGGCAAGGACATGTCCAACCTCTTCCACCAGAATCCAGTTGAAATACAATCCCACTGGTACATTGCTGCTCCAAGCCAGCAAAAGGCATGGCACTTTGTTGGATTCAGACTCAACTCTAGCTAATATTGATTGATTGGCATCCCATGGACCGTCAAGCTATTCGACATTCTATCATACAGACTCAACTGCTCACCCAACCCCCAACGGCAGGCCACATGAAGACCTATCGCTAGTCGTAGTACCCCAGTCTCCTAGTTCCGAGGCCTCTGTCTCCACTCAGCCTATGAACAGCAATCTCTGGGCCAGCCCTAGCCAGCAAGCTACAGCTATAAGCTCACAGACGAGACGTGCAATTGATGGACATCACCCTGTTAGCCTTGACTTAGGAGGTACAACCACCAAACTACGTATACTATCTTGGAACGTGGCTGGTATAAGATCTAAGGTAGCGCTCCCTCACTGGTAACAATATTTCGAACACTTTGATATCTGTATATTACAGGAAACCTGGGCTTCTGATATGGATCAGAATTGATTTACAATGTACTACGAAAGGAATTAAGACCAATAGTCCCAATATTCTTGTGGCATACCTTAAGGGCAGGAATGGTACATCTGTGGCCTTATTTAACGTCTATGCTCGTGGCACCAAGATGGGTTGTAGCTCTCCAACACTTCAAGCGCTGGAATATTGCCTCGAGAAAAGAGAGTCTCCTTCTCCCCTAATAATAGCTAGAGACTTTAATGTCACCTTCGAACCATTCGATTCCGAAGACCTAACCAGCACTGACCGGATAGATGAGCTGTGGTCTGTTCCCCTGCTTGACCTACCGCCAATCAAAAAATGGATGCGACCAGTTCTCCAGCTCCAAGCTATAACTCTCGAGTAAGGGCAGCAAATGGACGCACCAAATCTGATAACACAGGGGCAAACACGTTCAACAGAACTGTGAACATGAGTCGCATCGACTATTTATTGATAGTTGCAAGATTATGGCCCGGTGTGCTGGACATGACAGTTGGGACGACCACCGATAGCGACCACAACCCGCTTGAGCTTGCCATGTCTTCACTCTGGACCAGATATTGTAGCCCTCCCGGCAGCAAACTATCAACCAAGATGATCTGCCCCACAACCGTTAATAGGAGAATGAAATGGGCATGTGTAGCAATAGATACTTCTAAATGCGATGCAATAAAGTGACTATTACTTGCCAATATTGGAAATCTCCATAATCTGTGTGAGCAATGGGAGGAGCTCCTAAAGGTAACAGACAGACATACATTTTTCTTCGAGCAGATATCCTCATTATTTGTATTGCCGAGTCGGATCCAACATAAGAGGCCGATTGCCCACCCACAATGCTCTTGGTTTAGTAAAGATTGCAAGAAACTACAGGCAGTTTTAGCTGCTGCGGTTAGAACAAATAATGTTTCAGAAATAAGAGAGGCCAGGAAGACCTACAAGGCAGCCCAGGCTAAAGCGAGAAGAGATTGGGCTGAAAATCGTTGGGTACAAATCTGTGATGCTTGCCAGAGGAAAGACTCAACAATTCTGGTTGTTGGTCACGAGGGGAGAGGCCGATAGACCAAGGCCACCTACCAGTAACATGTCTGTAGCCTCCTGGGTTGACCATTTCTCTGCTGTTTACACTGGGTCAGCAGAGCCGGCCATTGAAGGTCCTTCGTATGAATATTCTGGCACTTGGTTCAGTGAGCTGTTTTCAACAACTGAAATCAACCAAAGTGTAACATTCACAGCGAGAAACAAAGCCTCCGATCCTGACGGCGTACCTGGTGACGTCTTCCTTGATGATATCGCCAATTGGACCAATTATATCTGGGCACTTGCCAATGGAATCGCCGCCGGGGCACCAATACCCCCGTCCTGGAAGGGAGCAGAAGTAATCCCGATCTTCAAAAAGGGTGATCATGCACTGCCTTCTAATTACAGGCCGATTAGTTTAATAAATGGAGTTCAGAAGGTCTTCGCCCGTGCTCTTCTGTCAAAGATCACAGACTGGATGGAGGAAAATAACATCTTATCCCCGTTCCAGGCTGGGTTTAGGAGGAAAGTCAGCACCATCGACCAATTTTTTAGATTTGCCTTATTGTGCTAGAAAACAGTGAACATTGAACAAGCCAGTCTTTATATTGCTTTTATTGACTTAAAGTCGGCCTTCGACCTTATTCCAAGATTCAAACTATGGCAGGTAATGCAGGAACTGTGGCTACCATCGGAGCTTCTTGCGTTGGTTGTTCGGTTGCATGAGGATACCTACGCAAGGGTTCGTTGGGGGGACCAAGGGCAATTGACTGAACCAATCAAAGTCGTTTGAGGGGTTCGCCAAGGATGTGTCTTGGCTCCCACCCTGTTTTCACTCTTCATCAACGGGGTGGTGAAGCATCTGGAGGAAGTCCCAGCTGATGCCCCTACACTGGGGGGTGGAAAAGTAACAACCTTATTATTTGCGGATGACACATTAGTAGTCTCCAAGACCCCCAGTGGTCTTCAACTCTTTCTTGATCGCTTCGTGGCCTTCTGTAATCAGAGAGGCCTGGAGGTTAATACCTCGAAAACTAAGCTCCTGATGATGAACCCCCACAAACCGTTTAAAGGTAAACTGATGTTGGGGGGGATTCCTTTGGAGAGAGTGCCCACTTCTGATTATCTGGGGGTGACTCTCTCGGAGTTAATGGCATGGAAGCAGCACATTTTCAAGAGGAATTTACAGCAGAAGAAAATCTCTGGGGCACTGATTAAAGAGCACAGGGCCTCCCAATCTAGGCCAATAGCAGCCCCACTTCAGATATACGATCAGAAGATAGTAACCTCTGCCTTGTACGGGGCAGAAATCTGGGGTTTTGACAATCTTGAGGGCCTCTTACACACAGAAAATAAGTTCCTAAGATCTCTATGCTCTCTTCCCCAGAGTACTCCGCTCATTCCTCTGAGATTGGATATGGGTACAATCACTATAGTGGATAAAGCAAGGCTTTGCCCCCTTATCTTCTGGTTACGACTTAAACACCTGAGCTTAGTTACTATATTATAGCCTTTAAAGATCTTTACAAACTTGATCGTTTTAAAAAAATAGGTTGGTTTACCAAAGTCAAGGCACTGCCCTCTGCTATAGGCCTGGGTACCCTGTGGGATGTCTCTGATTCTAGCCTCCTACCGAGCAGAGAAGTTGTAAAATCCCATTATTGGAATTGGGTGGCAGATAACTGTTTCCAAACCCACCGCTGGTCGCTTATCATTAGAGTTTATGGAGTTTAAGTGGCTAGGTGTATACGAACAGTACATGGAGGTAATCTCGACACCACAAGATAGGAAGCTCTACATACAATTTAGATTGGGTTGCCTCCCTGTGAATTCTTTCACAGTTGCTTGGCAACGAACTTCTGAGGTTGTACAGCATTGTCCAGGTTGCCCCGGGACACTCGAGATGGTTAAACATATCCTCTTCGTGTGTCCTTTATATATTATTCCGAGATTTAAATGGCTAGCACCTGTATGTAGGCTGATGGGAACTCTGTGCCATCAAGAAGCATTTCGTATTTTAAAAACAGACTCCAGCCCATTAATAGTTTGCGCAGTGGCAACATTTCTAGGGAAAATGTGGATCATCAGGCGTCATGCACTAAAGAAGAGATAAAGCATGTCCCCTAGAACTATCTGTCACCATTTTTAACTTGCTTTTAGAAATTTCTTATCTGTTATATCCCTTCTTTTAATTGTTTTTAGTCGTTTAGTTAATTGGAGCAAATTGTTGGTCTATTTACAGCCATGCTATGAATGAATTATTACTATACTTGCTGTATTGTATTTTTGCACTATTTTGCATTTGCACTTTCTCTGAAATCCTGTGTGGGTTTTAACCTAATATTACTTAGAATGTTTATTTTATTTTTTTCTTTCTTTTTAAATTAATGTTTTAAATACTTACATTATGATGTTGACCTTAACATGATACCCAAATCTTGTTCAAAACTGTATTATGGCTACATTGGTATCAACTGAACCTTTGTATTGTTTGCACTTGCACTTTTATGGTCGTAATGACCGAATAAAGTATTTTGATATGTATTCTTCCTAGTCCTGGTTAAGTACACAGCTTCGAAAAACATATCCTACCAATCTCTACTACAAGGCGGAAGAATAATTCAACATTCGGTACATAGCCCTTCTCATGAGTGAATTGGCACCTCTCTTCAGTCCAGAAGGCGCATGTATGTCAGTACTTAACCAGGACTAGGAAGAATACAATATATTTAATCACTGCAATTTCAAAAAGTATCACGGATAGCTTAATTTCGCATTTAGATTGGAGAGCTTCAAACAAAAATACATAACCACTCAGAATATGAACTGTAGGTCTGCCACAAATGCTTTTATAATAAAATGTCATCATATCCATTCAGAACAAATAGGGTTGACAGGCTAACCTGTCAGCTTTTTTTGTGGACCGTGTAGTCAATGATATACATTTAGATGAGCTGAAGATTTAGCCTATGCCACCTCCAGGTAACAAATCTATAAATATAACTTGCCTGCAGTGGACCAGGACTTCTACAGTTACCACATTATATATCAGTTACTAATATTGACACCTCTCTTGAGTTTCACAGGCCTTCTGATAAATGCAACTTAGTAACCTATATATAGCAACATCTCAAATTCAGTAAACAGACCACAGATTTGAAGCCACGTTTAGTGACAGCAGTGTCAGGACGCCAACGTTGACCAATGTGGGTCAGATACATGCCAGATTTAACGAATAACCAATCATGACGTAAATGTTTTTCGTTTAGAATCATTGTATGTTAATTTATGTTATGTGGCTATGCTGAAAATACGACAGGGTTCCTATCTATATTGGGCTCTTCTCAGCTCCAAACCCATGGCCACTTGAAGTCCTTTATTTTTTTCTAAAACCCCTCTCTTGAGTATTCTATGTTTTGTCAGAAACAGTAATCCACTGCATTGGATCACAAAGAGTATTTGTAGCAGACTCATTCGCCACCCCCAGCGTATCCAGTACTTTGCACTTCAGAGTGCAGACTGGAAACATTCTCCGTTGCATTCTTTCTTCGCCTGTTACTAAGCGATGCACAAATGCTACTATCTCCCTCAACAAAGACCGCCAGGGCTAACAGCTCAAGGCATACACATGTTGCTAAGCTAAGGGACCGTCAATGTGCCATCAGAAACATTCCGTCTGTAAAGCAGTGGAAAAAGAATGAACAATGTACTTGGACCAATACATCAATTAACCCCTAGCACAAATACCTTTCTCATCTTGCTCCATGGCTTGCAGTACAAGGTCATCTTGTTGAAACTGACATTGCAGGTGACTACACATACAAAGACATCTTTGCCCAAGGTGAAATACAGATTAACCTTGGCAAAGCATAGAAACATATAAAGGTTTTTATTGGACTTTGTACACTTTACCACTACTAACCAGTACTAAAGTGCTTGTGCTCTCTCCTTTAAACATAGTGAAATTGGCTTACACTCAATTGGCACATTTAATTTACTTTTAAGTCCCTAGTAAAGTGGTACTACATGTACCCAGGGCCTGTAAAGCAAATGCTACTAGTGGGCCTGCAGCACTCATTGTGCCACCCACTTGAATGGGAGCAGGTAGGAATTTCATGTTTGGAGTCTGAGGAATTGTAATTTAAAATTCTCTTTAATGGTAAAGTCGAATTTTAAGTCACAATTCTGATAATGAAAGTTGGCATTTTTGTGTCCCATTTGGTGCCTGCAGCCTGGGTCACATGACTAGGTGTAGCTGGCAGTTGGCCTTTGTGTATTTCTCCCAGACAGTCTCATAAAGGGGGATTAGATGTTGGCAGGAAGGGTCATTTCTGGTAAGATGAGGGGATGGAGCTGTCACCTACTCCCTTGCACTTCAAAGGCACTGGCCCAGCTGACCCAGCTCACAAACACAGGACTTCACACTGGCATATTGTGCCCCCAGACAGACTGTGACCAGGGCAGGGAGACAGGTAATTCAAGACACCTCTGTGGGTGAAAACTACAGAAGTTTTTGTCACTTCATAGTTGGCACCCAGTATAAAAAAGGGGCCCCCCGGGCCCACTCTTCAGTACAGTCCTGGATCTGTGGATACTACAGAAGAAGGATTCCCTACTGCCCTGCTGCTTGAGACTGCTTGAGGCCTGCCATGCTTGCTGAGAAGGACGACTAGACCGACTTCCTTCATCCCAGGCTGAATGACTCCAAGGGTTAGCTGACTGACATCCTGTTCTGAACTACAGGGACATAAGCTCCAGCGGCCTCCCTGCATCGACCCAGCTGACCTACTGCCTGGACCTGCAACTAGAACTGCCTGAGCCCTGCTGGCCTCTATCTCCAAGAGGTGCCTCATCAGGTCATGGACCCTTATCTGGTATCAGAGTGCACTTCTCAAAGAGGAGAAATTCTAAAGCTTTGGGCTCTTCCTGACTGCAACTTCGCCCATGCGGACCACCAACGTGAAGCTCAGGTGAACCCGACTCTTCGACCACCAGCGATGACTGGCAATGCAAGATCTGCACTTCGCGGTACATTAGTGACCGCCTGCGGTGACTGCGAACGTGAATCTCCAGGAACGACCGTTACGGTGTCCGATGGGATCTTCGATCTACAGCAACTACCATCTGTTACACTTAGCCTGCCCTTCACGCAATCATCCATGGCACTCTCCCTGCTTTTTAGTGCCACCTCCACTGTGAACTGGACTCTTCACACCAGACTTTAAGAAGGTAACTTTTTTTAGCGGGACTAACCTGGTACCTGTATCCCGCCTGCACTCTTTCCTGGTGATCCTGAACTTGTGACTTTCACCCAGTCTCGCATGACTAGAAAACCATGAGTGGTGCTTTGTGCTTTTAGGCACTATCGTTGCCTGAAATATTTTAAATTGCATATCTCCAGTTCTACTACTTGGATTTTTATTGTTTTGGTGTCAAACAATTTATTACATTTTTTTTCTAAATTGGTTCTTGTATTTTCTTCTTGTATTTTTTTTTCGTTATTACTGTTTGTGTGCTGCATAAATACTTTACACATTGCCTCCAAATTAAGCACAAGTTAATTGAATTATTTTTTGAGGTTCAGCATGACAGGGATTGTGGCTGGTACTTGAATAGGTTTTCACCCCCCTCAACCAACAACATAATTTTTCACAGGTACAAATGTTGTCATTCGTGGCAAAGACCAGTAATAACTTGTCACTGGTCCTTCTCTCCCATGTGCCTCGACCTCTGTTTTTAATTGTCTTCAACCACATCCTGCAGGCATTGGTCCCAGAGCATGGCTATTGCCCAGCCATTAGGTCTCTCTCTCGCTGAGACCGTGCTGTTGCAAACTTTGCAATAAAATCTGGATATGTAGCACTCTCCTGTGCCCACTCCTTTGGGGGCCCGTTGTCTCTGGGCACAGATTGTGATCGAGAGGCACACATTCTGCCTCCGCTGTCTCACCAGAACCTGCTGAGCATATTCTTTAGCCATGCACTGCAGACTCTAGGTCATACCCAGCTCCAACTCCCTGACATAAGAGGGTTCAGCCATCGCCAGTGTGCCTTGCGGACATTGTGGCTAGAAGCAGCGCACTTTATCCCCTGCAGTTTACCTCAAATCACACGGATCCAGCCGCCGCCCGTACAGGTAAGAGCGGTGGGGCTGGGTTGAGGGGATTCGACAAATGACCATGAGGGAAAATGAAATAAATAATTATTTTTCCCTCGTCGTCTGTTGAAATCCCCCCTCACCTGGCCCCACCGCTCTTACCTGCACAGGCCGCAGCTGCACAGATCATTTTCTTCTACAGTGCCCTATGGGAACTGGGTCGAGGCCATGGCCACACCCTGGAACCAGGATCCAAGCCTCCAATACCAAATGGGCACGACTACTGGCTACTAACTTTGAGTTGTAGTTTTGCGTTCTCACCTTTCAAGAATTCTTTATGAGAACTTTCATGCAAGCAATGTTCCTTCGAATTATTTTTCATTTCCATTTTTAGTGCACTTTTCTCAGCTGTGTGCGAAATCGAGTACAGCAAGGGGTCACTATGCGGGTGATTATAGTAAGCGAGTTATCGTTTCAGATGGAGGTGAAAAGTGAGGGAGAAAAGAGGATCCATCAATATTGTACGTTTGAAATCTTCAGGCAATGCAGCATTTACTTTATTCTCAGTTGTGCCTTATTGGTAGCACAATTTAAAGCCTTATTTACAGTGAACTGAGCTCCAAAAGTGTTTTAAGTTGATGCTAACCTCCACTGCAGCGCCCAACTTTGTAGAAATCTAGCAATTTGTCGAAAGACAAGTGTATTCTGGTCACCCAAATATTGTTATCTGCATATGTTCAGTGAGACATTTGATTAATGTGCTATTAAATAAACATATCCAATAAACATGTTAACTTGAAAAATTATTTTGGATGAAGTCTTTCAAAGATCTCCGAGATGATTTCTTGGGCAGACATGTGCAAAAGGCATTTAAATAATCTTTATAGCAAGAGGGGCTCAAAATGATGCATCCTATAAGTATGTTGGTTGTAACTGCGTTGGAAGAAATGCTAGGCCATGCGAGCGGAAGCTGCCGTGCCTTGTTCTGGTACTAAAGCTCCCTTTCTATCATTAATGCAAGCACCACCTTTTCAACGAGAGAACAGCTCAAATATGGCTTTAAAGTGTGGAATATGGACAGGCAGCATTATTACCTACAAAGCAGAAGAGTCAAAAAGCGAATGGCACAATTATTCCCTATAGAGCAGGAGAGAAGTGGACCAGGGAAAGGCTTCTTTCCTATTGAACAGAAAGGTGACAATGGAAAAAAATGCATTCATCTCTGTAGAATATAAGGGTGCCATAGGCTGTATTACTCCTTAGACAATAGGAGAAAGGTGGAACAAAGAAGTTCTGCATTATTACCTAAAGAAAATGGTAAGTGTGGAATATGTGAAGGTTGAAATTCAAAGAACATTGGGTATTCAATCTGAGATGCAACACAGCCCTCCTCTCATGCACCTAAGCTCATCCCTCAGGGAGCTATGCTGAGCACTTCTCCAATTCCACCAGCCACCCCTCTTCACTGTATTCTTAAATGGCATATATTATATATCGACTTAAAACATAAAAATGAATCAAAGAGTGAACAAAGCTCATTTTCGGAAGGAAATGGCAATATACTTATGAACCATTCTGCATATTTTGAAAATTCAGATTACTGTTCAAGAAAAAGACAAATTGTGTTCAAAATGCCATCTTTGAAGTGTTCAATCACAGCTGAAATTAGTCTGTTGTTCTTGAGTCAGGGGAAGGCAGTGCTAGTAACATATAACAATAATACATATATGTATAAAGATATAAATATGGCATTAGATCTAGATAATGTGTTGCATCTATTTATTGAATATGGCATACAAATTTACCTCATGAAAGAATTGAACGCAAAACTATGCCATTTGTTGTTAAATGGGAAACTGGAAGAGATACCCATTCAGATGCTGAACTGAATAATGCGTATCTAAGAAATCTGTGCTCAAATCCCAGCTCCCTCACTAGATCGAATGATGTGATTTTAGACAAATCACTTTGCAGTGCCTCGTTTTCCTTTAAAAACGAATTAGAGAGCATTGTGAACAAATTCAGTTCAGGAAATGTGCTGTTCGAAATGTCACTCCTATTTGGTGTAATATGCATAATGTTGCTTCACATATAACAACATTTGTCGTATATACATGGCACATCACAAACCAATACTTTAGTTGGTTGACTCGTGGCAAAATCGTCTGGGCACAAAGGTATTCTTGGATGTTTCTAAGTTTATGTTTAGAAACTATTACCTTCAATCAGTGTCCCACTAGTGATCTAATTTAATGTATTAAAGTGAAACACTTACAGATGTTGAAGATATAACCTTTTTTTGAATTTTAAAGACTCTTTATCACATTTTTCATGATTTACACGCCAAATCGTTTGATGGTTCGACTCATGTCTCGGTTCTTATGGCTCTGGCTCATCTGTCTATACATCTGTAGGCTTGTCCACCTCGAAAGAAACCATATCTGGCATTATACCAGTGGGGCATGATGCGAGCTGAAGATCTTGCCCAAAGAGTAACAAAACCACCTTGAGCAGTGGGGGCTCATTGTAGATGAACAAGAGGTGGGTCTAGGAATAGCACCATAAGATTCATCAACCTTAATTCGCCTTATAAACTTGCCTAAATATGCTGCTTTTGAAGTTGACTGTGTCCTTGGAAACCATGCCACATTGCAGTGAGGAGCAGGAGGACTTGCTGAATTCTCTCTGTGTTTGATTTTCTGCAGCAAGAGTTCAGCTACATATCTCAGGTTATTAGACTTGTGCATGTTTTTAGCTTTACATTGTGCTAATTTTAGTTATGGATTTGTAATTGTGAAAGTAAAACGATTAGTACTGGAAAAAAGAGACCTCAATGAGCAGCTCTCATCTGATTTGGGAACCCCACACTCTCTGGACTTGCAAAGAGAAATGTGCATCTTGCAGTGACATCACCTGGCCTGACCTTGGTAAATTCCACAGCAAGCAGGGGCTTCTGCAGTGTAAATAGGGGCTAGTACAGAGTCTGTGGTATGCTGACTCCACCCAACCGTGAAGGCGTTCGAGAGGCAAAGGACTTCTGAACTTCTCACCCATTCCTAGGTTCTCCATTTGTAATCTGCATACAGAGGATGCTGGCAATGCTATGTTGATACACACAGAAAATTCACATTTTACTGGTTTGTTTCAAACTAGGAGTGACATGTTAGTTGCATTCTTTATGGATTCCTATCAGGTTGCACAATCTAAAGCAAGCAGCTCCTCCTGCAGCCTTGTCAATGTTTGAAAGATAGCTCAAAGATATCTGCTCACTTGAACTGTCTGTGGCCTACAGATCACACATTTGCATCCTGGTGAGTCTGGCCAAGTCTTTCATCCTTCTGAAAGTGATAACATGTATAACATTCATAGGGCTGGATAGCAGCAATGCTCACTATTTAAAATGCTTCTGAGCTTCAGGCCTGAGGCATTACATCCGACAAAAGCAAGTTCAAGATCATTTTTTCCATTACCTGCAGTCTTTGGTGTATTCTTGGCTCTTGCTATATTATCCCAGACTGCAAAATAGTTCAGGGAGCCGCAGACTTCACATGTTCTAATGTCCACTCCGCTTTTCATGCTTCTCGGGTTTGTGGTATGTGTCATTATATTATGGAATATTAACTCAAATATGGAAGTTGTTATGCTGCTTTTATGGCTCATAACCAAGGCCACTAGAATTATGTGGCGAGGGAGGACCAAATTAGGCAGCAATGCAGGCTAAATTATGCTGCAAGAAAAGGCAAATTATAAGGCATAATACAGCACATTTTATGATTATTTTACTTCATTTTTTGTCATGTTCATACAGGTTAACACTGCCTGGGCACTTCATTAATACCAGTATAACACCCAAATACTGCAACAAGCTACAGAAAGGTAATTAGTCAACCTTTGTGAAGGAGCTTCCATAGAGCTGCAACATGTGTTGCCACGTTTTTATTAACTTTTGATCAGTTTCAGCAAGAAATATTTTATTTTGTTAAAATCTGCAGATTTTTCTGCAGATGATGGATTATGTGGCACATGCAGTAAATTCATAGTTATGTGGAAAGCGCCACATCTGCAAAATCACATAATTTCAGTGGCCTTGCTTCAGTGGCAGAATGTAAAATGATGGGGCCCCCCTACAAACTGCGACAAGGGTCCCGAGTCACCCATATCTTACAGATATTAATTTTCCTTGGGATGGAATGGGACCCCACTTGACGGATATGGGGTCCCCTGAAGGGTTGCCTCCCCCCGCGCTACGCCCCTTGCTTATTAAAAAACTTCAAATATGTAAAATATGTAGAAACCAGCATGACACAGAATGACAAATTAAGGTTTCTTCAGTGGAATTAATTAACCTAGAGCTTTGAAAACAATATCCTAAGTCTGTTTCCTGATATTATTAAGAGTGATGTTAACTCTTTTCAATAGATGCAGACAGTAGTCCTAGAAAATGTGGCTTCCAACTGTGGGCACGTGTGTTATGGGGGGGGTCTTCTTTCCCAAAATGTGCTGGCCTAACAGACTTCTTGCATTTTCAAAGTACATCAGTATGCCTTTTCTTCTGTGTTACGGAGAAGCTTAGGTCCAGACCAACTGCATCATTCTTGATCAGTCAGGAAACCTCGCTATTAAACCTAGAGTTTTGCTTGCACAGCAGTGCTTAATTTGAGCCTGTGGTTACAGCACCGGCACTTAATCATCAACACCTGCAATTTTCATGAGCACCAGTTAAGGACACATTCATTTACGTTGAGATTAAGTGATTTGCCCAGAATCACAGGATATTAAGCCGACCCAGAGACTCGAACCTGGTTCTCTAGCTTCAAAGTCGGAAGCTCTGGCCGTCATGCCACATCCTCTCCCCATTTCATGGTAAGTAGTTGGTTCTGTCTAAGGCGGTGCTAACAGGAGTAATGATGCTACTTTCATCATTACATTTAATGACTTGTGAACAGGGCGCGCGCTGACAATGTCTGTGTGCACTACATGAAATAAGAAGCAGGGTGTTAACGCATTTGCTCAGCCAAGAGGGAATTTTGCATTCAAGTGAGATTTTTTTTGGACCCCTTTTGCAATGTTCCTCCATGTTTCTTCTGCATAAAACATTTCAATATCAAATTCAGGTGGGAATTTATACTTTTCATGCAAGCTTCAATGCAAATTCGCCATAAAGGCCTAAATAAATGCTTTCTGGTACCACTATTATACAGAGTTGGGGTCAAGGACAGGTTAGGTTTAGTATACAGTGCAAATGGTGCTAATGGTTTCTTACCCTCTGCAGACATGGAAGAAATGTTTTATATACTTTTTGTGAAACTTAAGTGGATTTTGTGCAATTTGTGGTCATATAAATGCAATTGTCATACTTAGTGTACAGTTCCAATGCCTCTTGAACCAAAGGAAGCATACTCCATAGACTCCTGGGAAGGTTAAAGCATTTGGAACTGTTTGGGCCCAGTCACTCTATTCCCAGTATCAGCAAGGCATCTCTGGTGATGACATTATGTGACTTTTAACCCTGTAGTGCAGTAGTTCCTAAACTGTGGTCTCGGGACTCCTGGGGATCCGTGAGGCTTACTCGGGACATCCACGACTGCTAAGAAAATTAAATAATTTTAACAAATTATTGAAGTGTATATAAATAAAAAACAATTGAAAATGTTAAAACTGTAAATGTGAAGAAATTTGAAAATGGAGGCTAAAAATTAAATTAGTATCCTCATATTGATTCGTGGCAGCAATGCAAGTGCATGAAACTGAATATAGCATGGACGATGAGTGGCCTCAATTGAATTTAGAAAAGCTCCAAAATTCCTATTAAAATTAAAAAAAAATTATATTTGTGAATTAAATAAAATGTTTCATCATTTGGGTATTTGTTTGATGAATGCTTGTTTCTGTATTTGTTGTGTATTGTTCTGTGGTTCCAATAATCGAAAATGTCTAGGCTGGGTTCCCCAGCTTCCAGTAATGTCTCAGTGGGGTTCCCTGGATTCCAATAATGATTCATTGAGAGTCCCCGGGTTCCAGTAATGATTATGTAGGGGTCCACAGATGTCAAAAGATTAAGAACCACTGCTGTAGTCATTACACTACAAACACAGCCTGCAGCCATGCCGAGCGGGCACGGAGAAAAGGACATGTCCGTTGGACTCATCCTATTGCCAGTAACTGTGCAAGATCTCTCAAAGATCTGTTCCTCTCCCTTTGAAGGAACTCAGTCCACCTTTACAACACCAACCGACTCCTTCCAATTCAGGAAAGACCTAAAAACCTACCAATTTAGGAAAGCCTTCAACATGCTACTCTCGAACTGCGATCCTCCTCCTCTCTCTCTGAGGAACCAGGACGCTTAACTCAACAGGATCTGTCACAGAGCTGATATCACTGTTAATAGCCCTTCCTCCAGCAACTCTCGATCTGATCTGATTTTGTGACATTTCGACCACCAAGCTTCCTGAAGTGTCTGTAAAGCGGCAAGGGTCAGCACTATACAAAAACCCGAAAATGAATGAATAAATATAGCAATAAATAAATAATGTAAAGTTGGAGTGGGGTGCAGGGCTGAAGAGAGGTGCAGGGTTATAGGCAAATTCGAGATATTTGCTAAAGTATATCATTACAAAGCCCATATCATTTACTGTGAAACATTTGTTGGAGACATTATGGTAATCTACTAAGGTCAACTGCTAATCAACATAATACAAAAACATTCAGAAAAATCTCCGATAAACCTTAAGATGAAGGCAGATTATAGTTACCACATAAAGTAAAAAAAAACACTGAAATCCACCCATTATAATGAGCTACACCAACATACTCCATAGTCTACTATAAAATGAAATGTATTTCACATTATTGCTTACACTAATTATTTCCCTGCTTGTGCCGAACTGAACTCGTTACGCATAAAGAGTAGCATGAAATAGGCCAAATAATACAATTGTAGGCTTCGGGTGACATTAACAATCTGTTTGGTCTTCAGTGTTGTTGTTAATCATGATCTAACGGCTTTAAAGCAGCAAAGAACACCATTATCATTAAATATTTCTTTTGTAAAAATCATCACGGCTCAAATAAAAGTTACATTCATACTTTTATATTGCTTTCTGTGGTTCATGGAAATGTCATCCTTTCAATCTTTCAACTAGAGTAAAGCCTAATAAATTGTGATACATTAATAGGTAACATCTGTATTATATAGGAATAAAGCACTCTAAAATCGTAGATTGTAAGAGTATTACAATTCACCAAGTAGTTAGGTTACCATATAGATGCATCAGACCAGAGGTAGGTCAACCTATAGATGCATCGGACCAGAGTACCACTGGAGCTTTTTTATTCAAGGACGATGATGTCACGCGTCAATGAAAACACGAATTAAGCCCGTTGGATGACTAAGTAATGCAACAATGAAAGGGAAAAACTACGCAGCAATGAGTGGCATGTCATGTGAGTAAGTACAAATTAAATTCCATAAATGTTGATAACAAAAGGGACCCCAATGCTACGGAAAATAGATTCCATAAGAAGGAAAACTACACGCAATCAGAAGATCCGGATCCCATTCAAAACTGTATTCACCAATTAATAATCTTGTCTTGCATGGAAGCACAGGAATACCACCATTTTCTGAACACTGTCCTTTCTACTGCCCAAACTAAAATTATTTCTGCGAAATATATGTAGTGCTCACAGAAGAAATCAAGTCTACACGTACACACTTCTTGTTATAAAGGATGTCCCTTTTTATACCATGCATCCCTGTTATGTTTCAAAATTGTCTTCAGTTTTGGGTTCACTGCATGTTCACAGTATAGGGCTTCTAAAAGAGCCTCTTTTCGCTAGGAAATAGTGATTGCAAAACAGTATAGTACATCTCATATATTAATATGTGTCTCACTAGAAGGTAGTTTAGGATCCAAGTCACTGAGCCTCATAAAAAGAGGTCGCATGTTTGGGATTATTCTAAACTCGGAATTCCTTTCTTGAAACAGCCTGAAAATAGTGCAGTGATCCCCATTCTTTTTTAATGCTGACCCAGTTTTTAGAACGGCAAACGATTGAGAACCACCTAGTTTTAATGGACATGAGGCAGGGCAATTTTTTAATGTAATAACATTTGTTTGTAAATGTTATGGCCTTGACCACTCCCTTCGATATTGGATTGTGGCTAAGATATTGATCTCCCATAAAAGTGGCAGATGGTTGACTACACCAGATTCTGGAGCTGGAACACTTTTCAGAGTGGGGTGCTGGCCTGTGACATCCGTTCACTAAAATCGAAAGACTTCTGAAAAATCTTGATGTAGATACCAGTCATTTTAGCAAATTTTAAAAAACCCTCCTGCAGCATAGTATGGGATAATGTCAATATCAACAAGAGAGTGAGGAATTTGGGAGGCTAGTTCACTTCCCCTACAAAATCAATATATCAACAAGAACTGGCCTTCACACAAATGAACAGTTTGTGTCCAAAGAAAACCATTTGGTTTTTAAAAAGAACCCTCACCCACCAACTTAGTTGGTGGCATGCTTCATCATTGGGTTCCCACCCAAGGTACTGAGTGCACCTTGGGTGTGCTGCGACGCCTGAATTACAGCGGAGCGGGTTTTTTGGTGGTGAATGTGTGTAGTGATAGGTGATTTAAAACTGTCTATAGGGTCCCCCTCCAAAAAGAGTAAATTTAATAATGGGGTCCTATGGCAGGGTTAAGAATGAATTGCGGCGGATACCCTGCGAGTTTGGGTTTAACTCATGTATCCAATAAAGAGGTCTACATGTTTCAGCCAGTTAGTTCCATTATCTGGCTTTCATCAGGACCAAAAAAGGTGCATAGACTGGGGAAGGTCCTCAGTCGAAAGGTGCAAAAAAGTGTGCGCACTTGTTATGGTGCGTGAAAAAGAAAACCTGTTAGTTTTCTGAAGTTAGTTACCTGAAAGAGAAATAAAGACACAAACGAAAATCATCATGACACACATGAAACATAGAGACCAACGAATAGATGATCCATGCTTGCACTCACGTGTGCATCTTATTACGTCCGGTTTGATCAAAATGATCATGGTGGTGAGGACAAATCATACACCCATGCGTGCATGGCATTAACATTTTTAAATTCTTTTTTGCATTTAGATTTTTCATGGACTATGATGATCCCTTTAAATCAAAACTCTATCCTGTGTTTATAATGGGGTGAAGGCGGTATTATGGCTGATGACTAAAATTCGTTCAACGTGGTGAAAAAATATAAGAATTTAAGACGTGATGTATGTCTTACTTAAGTCGCTTGATATTAGCGCAACATGGATCCCAGGGAGGGGGCAGTGCCTGTAGTCAAACACTGGAAACAGAAAAGAGAGAAATTAAGGCTTCCGCAACAGACAATCAAGTTGGTGCCATTTCCCGATAGAGGAGACCGGGGGCTCTTTACTTACATCATCAAGGTCTTCTGCCCACCATCGTTACCTATTGCGGCCTGTTAACGGGGATCCTGAAGATGATGTTTCTCCCTCTTCGCGTGGAGTGCGAGGACGCTTCCCGCTTTGCTGACACATAAATACGAGCGAAGAGGGAGAAACATCATCTTCAGGATCCCCGGTAACAGGCCGCAATAGGTAACGATGGTGGGCAGAAGACCTTGATGATGTAAGTAAAGAGCACCCGGTCTCCTCTACCGGGAAACGGCACCAACTCGATTGTCGTTGCGGAGGCCTTCATTTCTCTCTTTTCTGTTTCCGGTGTTTGACTACAGGCACTGCCCCCTCCCTGGGATCCATGTTGCGCTAATATTAAGCGACTTAATTAAGACATACATCTTAAATTCTTCTATTTTTTCACCACGTTGAACAAATTTTAGTCATCAGCCATACCGCCTTCACCCCATTATAAACACGGGATAGAGTTTTGATTTAAAGGGACCATCACAGTCCATGAAAAATCTAAACGCAAAAAAGAATTTAAAAATGTTAATGCCATGCACGCATGGGTGTATGATTTGTCCTCACCACCATGATCATTTTGATCAAACCGGACGTAATAAGATGCACACGTGAGTGCAAGCATGGATCATCTATTTGTTGGTCTCTATGTTTCATGTGTGTCATGATGATTTTCGTTTGTGTCTTTATTTCTCTTTCAGGTAAACAACTTCAGAAAACGAACAGGTTTTCTTTTTCACGCACCTTAGCGCGTGCGCACACTTTTTTGCACCTTTAGACTCAGGACCTTCCCCAGTCTATGCACCTTTTTTGGACCTGACAAAAGCCAGATAATGGAACTAACTGGCTGAAACATGTAGACCTCCTTATTGGATACAGGAGTTAAACCCAAACTTGCAGGGTATCCACCGCAATTCATTCTTAACCCTGCCATAGGGCCCCATTATTAAATTTACTCTTTTTGGAGGGGGACCCTATAGGCAGTTTTAGGTCACCTATCACTACACACATTTCACTACCAAAAAACCCGCTTTGCTGTAATTCAGGCGTCGCAGCACACCCAAGGCGCACTCGGTACCTTGGGTGGGAAGCCAATGATGAAGCATGCCACCAACTAGGTTGGTGGGTGAGGGTTCTTTTTAAAAACCAAATGGTTTTCTTTGGACACAAACTGATAATTTGTGTGAAGGCCAGTTCTTGTTGATATATTGATTTAGTATGGGATAATCCCTCACATCCATTTTTGTGTTAAAACTAGGCCCAGTGGTGCATTTTGGACTTCATATATATATATTGCAGTTTTTTATATCACAAATTCGCCCCAAGGTCACTGGAGCAGTTTACATGAGCAACAGGTTACATTACACAAGGTCATAATAATTTTAAGCACTGGAGTTCAAGTGAATTTTCCAGGATTAAAGAATGTTGAGCCAAGGCCAGGACTCAAACCTGGTCCCCAGATACAAAGTCATCAGCACTGGCCGTTAGGCCACATCTATATTACTCAATTTGTTTGTGACCATCATACACAAGTGGTATGGTTGTGTATGATCATGTAAAGTGAGCAATTCTCTGTTGAAATAGCTTAGTGAAGTAAAAAACAGCAGCAACAAATAGTGGAAGGTTCACCCAAGGTCATGCTTAGGAACATTTGTAAGGGTTTGTTTTTAAAACTGGAATTAGGGACATTGTTCAGCGCCTTTACACTGGTGCACAAACAGAGCTAATCATTTAAATATCACTTACATATGGATCAGGACTTTCATGACCGACCAACAATCGGGTCCAGACCCACAGTCAGGAAATGCTGGAATAGTGCATGCAATAAATGGTACTTTCACACCTGTGTAATGTAAATGTGAATTTGTGCTAACAGTGAACCAAAACATTTGATAGCTAAAGAAGAAATAATTAATTCCAAACTGTTTGAATTACAGTTAAATATGTGGCATTCAGATTCAAGACATTCTCCAGTCCATTAACTGGGGATATTAACAACATCTAGGAAAAACGGTCACCTCATTAAATGCCTGAATACACCATCAACAGCTGAATGGCAACCAGTTAACTTTTTCAACGTTTAAACAGTAGCTTTGCAGCTCGTGTTCATTGTATTTCATTTGTAATCCTTGTGCGATAGAGACAATTTTTGGGATCAAAATCAGCAGCTTAGGCAGCAGATGGCAGAATATCTGACTAATATATATGTATTTATTTATACATAAATTATGTTTAACATTTAATATTTTTCCATGGTTATTTATGCAAATCCCTATTTATGCAAAAAAGAAGGAACTGGGGAATTGTGAAATTGTAGTGCCTCGTCTATTAACACGATCTCCACATACCACCATTCCTTTGGCTAATTTTTAATATAATATTTTTGTTTCTTTCCGGAAAATGTCATTATACACCGCTGCATTGATGCTTGTTTAATTAGTAGTAGGCAATGTTAATGCACTTCAGTGCCCCTATAAATACCATGGGAAATATATTTAGAAATGTAATGAGTGAGCCATCATCATTAAAATAAGAAAACCTCTCCTCTGAAGCAGGAAGGAGGAGGCCTTAGTTGCAGTGCACGTGTTGTTGATTACTGTTGCACCACCCCATACCACCTGGAAACCTTACACGCCTTCCCCACATTGAACATGGATGCTGAGCTGCATTGTGACTAGCCCAGAAGGGGAAGTCGCTTTCATGACCTCTGACCAATAGACATTGCAAGCAACTCATACCACTGGGCTGTCTGCCTTTCCAGAGGGCTCTGTGTGCAGCAAGATTCAGCATAGTCTGTGAGTTAAGCAAGATGTAGAGGCGGATGATGGAGTTGGGGCATCACATAAATAGCCAAGCATTCAACGCAGAGCTGCTAGTCAGCAGTGGCGGCTGGCACCAGTAAGAGTGGTGAGGGCGGGGGCGGAGTGGGGGTCGGGTAAGCCGATATACAACGGGATAAGTTAAATTACATTTTTAAAAAATAAAAACACCGGCAAGTGCAAGCTAAGTGGTTATATTTTTTTAAATTTTATTTAACTTATGCCATCGTTTGTCGACTTCTCCGACCCCCACCCCGCCTCAACGCTCTTACCTGTGCTGGCCACTACTGCTAGTCAGTATCAGGCGTCATATTACATCAAGGACCACTTCATGGGTCTCCCTGGTATGTACTTTCTACATACATATTGGTGTGGCTTTAGTAGTGCACCTCACCCCACAAGAGGCAGGAATGTGAACTGTTCCATTGTATTTCTTCATTTACTAGCAGGAAAGGCAGGCACCCACTCTTGGATGGCAGCACTCAGTAAAGAGGCCATTCTGACATCACAGCTGCAATAAATTATTTCAATAGCTGTCATTATCTTAACACATGGGTATTAAACTTCATGACGTGCCTGCAATAGGAAAATATAATAAATTACTTTGCAGGGAAATAAAGGAATATCAAACACCATAGGCCCATGATGCAAAACCTATTTGCTTTGCGTTTTAGACAATGAGATTCCCATATCATGGGGCGCCTAAGAATGAAGAAATTGTTATAAAGAGATAGAAATGACTTAGGATTTTGAGCCCTGAAGAAGCGACAAGATCGCAAAACACGTGTTGGCTGTGGCTGTATTGACTTAATTTGAGAAATGTACATGATTTCTATAATTGGAATGATTTGACAACTCCTTGACTGATTGGAACATATAACATCTTCTTGGAAAAACAGGAGGGATGAGACATGTCCAAATGTGAAGAAAGACTTTCTTATTGAAATTCAAAAATTGATTTTTCTTTTGGAGAGGGTATTGCATTTTTCCCAGATTTAAGGACAATTATATGGACATACTGGTTGGGTGACCTGTAATCTGACAGTATTGTAGGTGGGCTAATTTTCCTGGCACCCACAGTGAGTTATAACTTTAACTATAACTGCTGAATTTCAATGGTTTTGTACGAGTGAAATCTGAGCCTAACAATAACGTCCCTGTAACCTTTGTTTTTTTTGTGAATTTCTAAGGTTTTTCTTATTTTATTTCTTAACTTTAATGTCCCTGTAAACTTTGTTTTTTTCAGTGAATTTCTATGTTTTTTTAACGCGATTTCCTAACTCTAACTTCCCAGCAACCTGGGTGTGTGAAGGAGTGTATGAGTGGGTGTGTGAGTGGTTGAGTGAGTATTTGAGTGGGTGTGTGAGTGTGTGGTGGGTGGGTGTGTGTGAGTGCATGTCTGACTGGCTGTGTGGGTTTCTGAGTGGGTGCTGTAGTAGCTGTGTAGGTTTGTGAGTGGCTGTGTGGGTGTTTGAGTGGTTTTGTGGGTCTGTGAGTGTGTATGCCAGTGGTCATATGGGTGTGAGTGGCTTTGTGAGTGGTTGTGTGGGTATGTAAGTGGGTGTGTGAAAGCTGTGTGGGTCAGAATGGGGGTGTGAGTGTTTTTGCGGGTCTGTGAGTGGGTGCGTGAGTTGCAGTATGGGTGTGTGAGTTGGTGTGTGAGTGGTTGTGTGGGTGTGAACCTGGGTGTGTGAAAGCTGTGTGGATCTGTGAGTGGGTGTGTGCGAGTGGTTTTGGGGGTGTGAGTGGGTGTGTGAGTTGCAGTATGGGTGTGTGAGTGGGTGTGTGAATTGCTGTATGGGTGTGTGAGTGGTCATGTGGGTGTGTAAGTAAGTGTGTGAAAGCTGTGAGGGTCTGTGAGTGACTGTGTGAGTAGTCGTTTTGAGGGTCTGTGAGTGGGTGTATGAGTGACTGCATGGGTGTGTGAGTGGCTGTATGGGTGTGTAAGTGGCTGTGTGAGTGTCTGAGTGGTTGTGTGAGTCTGAGTGGGTGTGTGTGTGGTTTTGTGGGTATATCAATGGGTGTGTGAGTGGCTCTATGGGTGTGTGAGTGGATGTGAAGGCGGTTGTGTGAGTGTTTCAAGTGGGTGTGTGAGTAGGTGTATGGATGTGTGAGTAGGTGTATGGATCTGTGAGTGAGTGTATGGTTTTTTTAATTGGGGTCTGATCCCCTAATCCTCTCTGAATCCACCTGAATACATGAGGATCTGTGGAGGATCCATGACTTATGGCGTGGTACTTAAAAAAAGGTTTTTGATCAATTTCTTACCCATGAGGGGTCCTTCAAAGACCCCTCCATTAGTACCATATGCTAAGGGTACCTCTACCCTGACCCCTTCTATCACTTTTTAATTTTATTTTCCCTGCAGGTAACTGAGTCTTGAGGAACAAAATGGGAGCTGCAACTTTCCTCTCAGGTTGTGACCAGCCAATCACGGCATTGCTGTTGGCGCTTGGATTCACGAATCTGAGGAGGATCAGCGGAAGATCCATGGCCCAATATATACAAATTTGGATTTCCCCGTAATAGTTCCAAAACTACTGAACGGATTGACACCAAATCAGAAAAAGCCACTTCTCTGGACCAATCTCTACCTTTTTACCAAATTTGGTGTAATTCCGTTCAGTGGATTGGGCTGTAGTCGTGTTTAAATCCCTATGGGAATAAACATGGGAAATGCACGTTTTTTGAACCCCTCATTTTGTCAGCCCCCGCTTGATGGCTTGCCTCAAAACTCTCCATGCACAACAAGAATCACTGGGGCGCTTGTTTGGGAACATTTTGTTAAGATTTGTCAACTGGTGCCAAAGATATAGGCAAGTCAAAAACGCTTTTCCTATGGAAAGATGATCTATAACTACCTACTGGCGACCGGCAGTAGGTAATATTAATATATATATATATATATATATATATATGTTCCAACAAAGTGCCCGAAAGCTTAGGAGGGCACACAGCAGCTCGCCTTCCATCCGGATTGCTTGTAACACTCGCTCCAACTTCCCGGTAATTGTTTGCTTTGCCGACGCGTTTCGAGTCTCACGGACTCTTCTTCCTGGGCAGTAAACAAATGAAGTACCAACTCGTTTTCCACTCAACAATGACCTTTTATTTGATGTATGGCCCCCTAGTGGGCCTAACTTGCGCGTATATTCCCGCTGTACATCTTGGGATATGTAGTCCCTGAAAAACGAGTGTCCATAATCCCTTAGTGGGTGTACTTGCATTTGTCCATTAAAACATTGTATTTCCTTTAGTAAGGTGCTGTCAGTGCGAGCGAGTGTACTTTAAACTTGGCTTACTGTGCTGCAATCGACCAGGAAACAGTTTCTGATCGCAGCCTCCCGCTTCCATTTGATGGGATGGTGCTCCTCCCCACGACTCAGGCGGTCGTGCAATATGTGTTCCAACAAAGTGCCCGAAAGCTTAGGAGGGCACACAACAGCTCGCCTTCCATCCAGATTGCTTGTAACACTCGCCCCAACTTCCCGGTAATTGTTTGCTTTGCCGACGCATTTCGAGTCTCACGGACTCTTCTTCCTGGGCAGTAAACAAATGAAGTACCAACTCGTTTTCCACTCAACAATGACCTTTTATTTGATGTATGGCCCCCTAGCGGGACTAACTTGCGCGTATATTCCCTCTGTACATCTTGGGATATGTAGTCCCTGAAAAACGAGTGTCCATAATCCCTTAGTGGGTGTACTTGCATTTGTCCATTAAAACATTGTATATATATATATATATATCAGGCGTACAACTCTGTAGTGGTCTTGCCCACGGGCACAGCAGACAAAGTAGACGTAGCCGAGTTGTAGTTGATGTAGTTTATTCAGTTCTTAGAAGTAGTTACAATAAGCTAGAACAAGCCCCACCAGGAGCAGCCTCCTAGCTGCTCAGCCCATCTTCCCAACTGTCTCACACACACACAGGCACCCAAGCATTCCACTCACACTAACATTCTAACCGGAACACTCACACTGGCTGAGCAGCTAGGTACAGGGAATACAATGACATGACCTGAGGATACCACATATCCTATCCCTTTTATACTGAACAATAAAAAGAACCAAACTAAAATGAAAACAACTATACACAATAATGTACACATGAAGTAAACCATCCA
Organism: Calotriton arnoldi; assembly: GCA_963921515.1. Classification (NCBI taxonomy): domain Eukaryota; kingdom Metazoa; phylum Chordata; class Amphibia; order Caudata; family Salamandridae; genus Calotriton; species Calotriton arnoldi. The sequence goes on from CAWUFW010000263.1 coordinate 3,678,455, forward strand.
TTAACCCAGGGATGCGAGGAATGACATCACAAGAGGGAAAACGGAAGCACGAAGAAAGAAAGAAGAATGGAAAAATAGAAATGCACATGCACTATACCCATCCTTTTCCTTTCATAGTAATTAAATAAAAAGTAAATAGCGTAATAAGAGCTCACATACACAACAAGTGAGCAAGACATGTAACAAGAGTAAAAGGGAAAAACGAACCCCAAGACTCCACACACACAATGGATGGACGACACCCAAAGAGGTACTCTTCAACTAAGGAGACCGTGGCAAAAACGCCACCCCTCATGTAAGGGATGGGACTAACCCATACTTAGAAGTGTAAAAACAAATTTTGCATGGGACTGACACCCATTTATAACAAGTAACGTTGCATGGGACTAACACCCAAGAACTTGTGCAGCCTGAAAGCAGCACAGTGTGACAAACGCACACAATACGTCGACACAACAGAACGACGTAAAAGCACTGAGAGAAGCGCAGGGCGACTTATACACCAAAAACACAAGGGACTGACACCCAAGTATAACAGGTAACAATGCATGGGACTGACTCCCAAATGTAACAAGTAACGTTGCATGGGACTAACACCCATGAACTTGTGCAGCAAGAAGGCAGCACAGTGTGACAAACGCACACAATACGTCGACACAACAGAACGACGCAAAAGCACAAAGTGAAGCGCAGGGCGACTTATACACCAAAAACACAACATGACGTTCAAACTTGTAACTGGGACTGACACCCAAACACAGACATCCAGAAGAAAGGATGTACATCAAACCCACTGTAAGGAATGACATAAGCCCAAGAACATGGAGCGTAACAACTAGTGTCACATGGGACTAATACCCAAGGACATGTACAGCATCAGTAAATAACCAAATGCAGTACAGTGTGGCACACGCACACAAGAGACCAAAAACTAGGAAATGGGACTAACACCCATACCAAAAGTAACAAATCTGTAAATAAGAGAAATGGGACTTGAACCCACTCCCATCCCAAAGACAGGGATAAAACATAAGAAAATGCGTGAACCTGAGTCATGAGACTAAGACCCACTCCCATCCCCTTGGTCGGGATTCTACATCTGTAAACAAAACCTACGTGAAAAAGAGATATGGGACTAGGACCCACTCCCATCCCAATGACAGGGATAAAACTTCTGAAACAAGAACCTGCGTGAAGAAGGCAAATGGGACTAACACCCACTCCCATGCCAACAAAACATGAACGTGTGGAATGCAATTCAAAAATGTTGACATGCAGCAATGACTTGTCAAATTGTAAATACGTAAGTTTCTTTTTCCTGTGAGAAAAAAAAAAACATTTTAACTTTAAAACTTGTAAACATGCACCACAAATTCGTATTTGCACCACAAACTCCTATTTTAAAAATGTCAATGGTGTGCCTGTGACCGCGATGATGAGGGACAGGCGTTCCTTTTAAACCAAACCACTTCGACAGAAAGAAAAAAAAATGGCAGATGGCGCTTGCAAAATCGAATAACAAAGCTGCAGAGAAGATGACCACCGAAGACTGAAGGTCAATGTCATGAAATGAGTTCTGAACATACCACATGAACTGTCAGCAAAGTTCAAAGTCATGAACAGGAGAACACGAACTCACCACCAAATCTTGTAATTGTGGTGTTTTGAAATAACCATGAGGGGAGCAAAACCAACCGAAGGAGTTCTCGAACTCACCACCATACGTTGCAGTTGTCATATTTTGCGTATACGGCGCGTTGCAGTAGAAACCAAGAGTGAAAAGAAATGTTCAAGGCGTTGCAAGGATCCCGCTCTTCAGAACACGAAACAACTTTATTGACAAAGGCAGAACGTGGCTGGCAACGCAACTCCCTGGGACAATCTGATACTGCAAAGAATGGATGGAAGCTCCAACCACAAGATGGCGGCACGCACAGGAGACGCACGCCGAGTGGCTCACGGCGCGCTCCTGCTGCAAAACGTCCATAGGCAGGATTGATGACCAGCAAAGATCAAGACGTCACTCAAGGCTCTGGAATGGCTACGCGCGACACCATGGACCAGGTAAAGTGCGCGAGCCGTTTTTGAAATTTAAAACATATTGTAACTTTTTTTTATTTTTATGCCTTACTGTATGGAAGGTAATGTTCTCACCCAACAAATCCGCAAACAGTTATATTCTTACACAGATGGCCTTCTCTTGTGGCAGGCAGGGAGAACTCCCTCCAAAGTAGCGATCATCCGTTAAATGCCAGCAAGTAAATGGAAACTGACACCACAGAGTTTCACATGTCCTGCGCTGACAGGAAACTGACACCAGTAGGTTCCCACAAGTCCTGCGCCGACACAGAGGCACCACTAGCAGGAAACACCCTCCAGAATCCACACAGATGAGACAGTGGACTTGCAGAGGGCTACAGAAGTTGAGCAACTTGAACAACGAGTCCTTGTAACAGCACACTGATCCACACTGAATGCACATACCTAGACAGCCACTGTTAACTTCACTTCTTCCTGCCCTGTTGATGCGTAAGTTCTCCAGCAGTATGTAGGCTGCCTTGATAAAGCCTTTCAAGGTGATGAAAGTACGTACATCAGAGCACAGCACGCCTGGGCTGGGCTGTCCGTTGTAGTGGACACTGGTGGGGCTGCGAGGCGTGCTTAACATGTTTCTTGCTTGACTGGTTTCTTTTCCTTGAGTTTCTTTAAACTTGTTGCTCTTCATCTGTAAATGAGATAGGTTCTTAGCTCCAGATCGTCGCCATAAATGTGTAGTGGTCTTGCCCACGTGCACAGCAGACAAAGTAGACGTAGCCGAGTTGTAGTTGATGTAGTTTATTCAGTTCTTAGAAGTAGTTACAATAAGATAGAACAAGCCCCACCAGGAGCAGCCTCCTAGCTGCTCAGCCCATCTTCCCAACTGTCTCACACACACACAGGCACCCAAGCATTCCACTCACACTAACATTCTAACCGGAACACTCACACTGGCTGAGAAGCTAGCTACAGGGAACACAATGACATGACCTGAGGATACCACAAACTCCCATAGGGCTGAAAGGGCTTCAGCGCCCCCGTCGTGTGTCTCAGCTCAGGCTGCTGCAGCTCGAGCTGCTGTGGCATAGGCTGGGCAGTGTGTGGATTCTTATCTCCGGCACGCCCAAGTTTCTCACAGGTCTTTAAAGACCATTCGCATATTTACATACCTTTGGGAACTGGTTACCCAAGGCTTAGTTTTTTTTCTGGTTCCAGTACCCCCTGGGCCTCCACTCTGCCTATTCCTTACATTTGAATTTTACATTTACTGCCCTAATCTTAGAAGGCATTTCATAAAAAGAAATATAAAGTAGGGTTGCCAAAAGAAAAATGCTAGCAATGTGTTGTTTAAAGGGCCTGCAAAGACCTCATCTTGACAAGAAATAGGGTTATAAATAAAAAAGTATATATTCATTTGTAATGTGGCTTTTCTCTCTTTGTTCTCTTTAATTATCAGTAATGGATCATTCAGGCAGCCCTACAACACAATTAAAAGTGCTTTCTAGTTATATTTGTTGTTTGAAGTATACACAGATAAGTGCTGAAAATACGGCTTTAGATGACTGCTTATTTTTGTACCGTTAGGTACATCAAAATAATGAGGTGGCAACCCTAATCATAAGACTGGAAGTTTGTTGCAGGATTAGCACATTATTTATTTCCCCCACCCTCAATCCCTGATTAATGACATAATAGCAATAGTTTAATTTATATCTCAAACCCTACGCCCGCCGTCAATAACATGCTGAGTTACTTCAAGTGTCTTGGAATGCACCCCGCATTCAGACAACTCACACCTCATTCTCACCCTTCACTTTCACACTCACCCTGAACTCACAGCTATCACAATGCACTCACACCGATCACCATGCACTCACACAATTCACCCGCTCACCCTGCACTCACAGTGATCATTCTGCACTCACAATGCACTTGCGCTGTTCACCCTGTACCTCATCCTGCAGTCACACGAGCACACTACTCACCCTGCACTCATGTGACGCTTCACTCACCTACCCTCTCACTGCTCAATCTGCAATCTCACTCAAACAAGCCCATCACTAACCATGCATTCATTCATCCCACTCTGCACTTACATCCGCACCCAAATTCATATGGTCACCTCACTCACCCTGCAGTCACTCCTCTTACCCTACTCTCACACTGTCGCATCACTCACCGTGCATTCACATCGGCACTCCTGCCACCCACATAGCGCAGAGTGTTAATGTGCCTGCTACAAAGAACGTGTACCATGCAGATCACAGAACTGAGTGTGAGTAAACTATGAGTAGCGCTATAAAAAATTAAATGTTTGTCAGAAAGGTGCTATAGAGGGATGAGGTGCATTGTTGGTGAGTGGTAGTGAGGGAATTAATGGAGAAGGAGGAAATGGGGAGGAGGCACCAAAAAATACTGTTGCATTGTGTGCGCCCAATGCTAAGGCCAGCCCTGGCTGGGAGTGTTAGCCCTTCCGAAGTTCGGGTCCAGTTGAACCTCTGATATATATATATATCTATATATATATATACACGTTATAGTTGGGGTATCTTTATTTATTCTTTCAATATATAGAAACCAAACTTAAATTACATTAACATTAGAAATTATAAATAAATATTATTGCACAGTGGAGTGGCATGTTGTACAGTGGAGTGGCATGTCGTTCAGCAGAGTGGAATGGTGTGTCGTAGAGTGATGTGTGCTATAGAGTCTTCGAGAGGAGGGTCATGAAGTGGAGTGGCATTTCTTAGAGTGACATTACCTGGAGTGGAGAGGCATGTGGTAGAGTGGAGTGACGTGCGGTAGAGTGGAGTGGCGTGTCGTCGAGTGGATTGGCATAGAGTGGCATACTGTTGAGTGGAGTGGTGTGTGGTAGACTGTAGTGGCATCATAGAGTGGAGTGACATGTCAGAGTGCTGTGGTATCGAGCATCAGAGTAAAGTAGACTGTCGTAGAGTGGAGTGACATGTCATACAGAGGAGTGGCGTGTCATACAGTGGAATGGAGTGGCAAATTGTGTCGTGCAGTGTTGTTTAAAGAGACGTAGAGTGAAAATAGATGAAAGAATTTAGTGGAAATGTGTCAAAAATATTAATTATGATGTTTAAAGGGTCCTTTTGGTGGTAGATCTCAATTGGTTGAGTAGTTTTAATGTTATAAGGCTTGAATCACAAAGGTAAACTTACGCTTATGTCTATGCTTGTGATTGCTTGCTATTCACAAAGGCATTTTATCAAAAGTGTAAGTTTTTCATTGTGAATCAGGCCCATAAGGCACAAGAACTTAGTAATATATTGGGCCATGGTATACCATGGTATTTTTGCAGTATACAGTGGTACATGCAGATGACAAAACAGTATATGATTGACTAATGACTGCCTTAAAAAAGAAAAAAGAAAACACAAGGTGATGATGGACGGAGCGCTGAAACTTTTCAGACACTCACCCCCAGTCACAGATCTGGGTTGAATCCATCATCGTTCTTTAGCTCACTTTGCCACCCCAGTTCAGACACAGCTGTATGCAAATCAGTCTTGACCCTGTGCCTCATGGGAACAGTCCAGCCTGAACTGCCAAGCCATGTCTTCCCTGGACCGGAAACAAGCTTCCTGGGACCGGTTTCGGGCTAACAGCCCTCATCAGCCAGGCTAGCTCGAATCCAGTGGCAAAGTGAGCAAGGGACCCACGTCTGGGCATACCCTGCCAACTTAGGGCGAACAAAGCAAACACAAGGAGATGATGGACGGAGCGCTGAAACTTTTCAGACACTCACCCCCAGTCACAGATCTGGGTTGAATCCATCATCGTTCTTTAGCTCACTTTGCCACCCCAGTTCAGACACAGCTATATGCAAATCAGTCTTGACCCTGTGCCTCATGGGAACAGTCCAGCCCGAACTGCCGAGCCATGTCTTCCCTGGACCGGAAAAAAGCATCCTGGGACCGGTTTCGGGCTAACAGCCCTCATCAGCCAGGCTAGCTTGAATCCAGTGGTCCCGTGCTCTCCATGCCACTGGAGTCAAGCTATCCTGGCTGATGAGGGGTGAAACCCCGAAACCGGTCCTAGGATGCTTGTTTCCAGTCCAGGGAGGACCTGGCCTGGCAGTTCGGGCTGGACTGTTCCCATTGGGCACAGGGTCAAGACTGATTTGCATATGGCTGGGTTCAAACTGGAATGGCATGGTGAGCAAAAAAACGATGGATTTAGGCCCAGATCTCTGTACTGGGGTGAATGTATGACATTGTTCTGCATTCTGTTCATCAATTGTTGTTTTTGCATTTGTCACCCCGAGTGGGACGGGTATGCCCAGACGTGGGTCCCGTGCTCTCCATGCCACTGGAGTCAAGCTATCCTGGCTGATCAATCAATCAATCAATCAATCAATCATGTCACTTATAAAGCGCACTACATACCCGCGAGGGTCTCAAGGCGCTGGGGGAAGAGGGGGTGGTGCTGCTACTGATCGAAGAGCCAGGTCTTGAGGAGTCTTCTGAAGGCCAGTAGGTCTTGGGTCTGTCGGAGGTTGGTGGGGAGGGTGTTCCAGGTCTTGGCGGCGAGGTGGGAGAAGGATCTGCCGCCGGCGGTCGTTTTCCGGATGCGGGGGACTGTGGCGAGGGCGAGGCTGGTCGAGCGGAGCTGGCGGGTGGGGGTGTAGAAGCTGAGTCGTCTGTTGAGGTAGGCTGGTCCGGAGTTGTGGAGTGCTTTGTGTGCGTGGGTGAGGAGCTTGAAGGTTATCCTCTTGTTGACAGGGAGCCAGTGCAGGTCTCTCAGGTGGGGTGTGATGTGGCTGCGTCGGGGGATGTCGAGGATAAGACGTGCAGAGGCGTTCTGGATGCGTTGCAGCCGTCTCAGGAGCTTAGCCGTCGTTCCTGCGTAGAGGGCGTTTCCGTAGTCCAGCCTGCTGGTGACGAGGGCCTGGGTGACCGTTTTTCTTGTTTCGGTGGGGATCCACTTGAAGATCCTGCGGAGCATTCGGAGGATGTTGAAGCAGGATGAGGAAACGGCGTTGACCTACTTAGTCATGGAGAGGGTGGGGTCGAGGATGACCCCTAGGTTGCGTACGTGGTCGGTGGGTGGCGAGGCTGTTCCCAGTGATGTTGGCCACCAGGAGTCGTCCCAGGCTGAAGGGTTGGAACCAAGGATGAGGACCTCCGTCTTGTCCGAGTTCAGCTTCAGGCGGCTGGTCCTCATCCATTCGGCGATGGCCTTCATTCCTTCGTGGAGGTGGGCTTTGGCGGTGTGAGGGTCTTTGGCGAGGGAGAGGATCAGCTGGGTGTCGTCGGCGTAGGAGATGATGTTGAGGTTGTGCTGTCGGGCGACGTGGGCGAGGGGTGCCATGTAGATGTTGAACAGCGTTGGGCTGAGGGAGGAGCCTTGGGGTACGCCGCAGATGATCTTGGTGGCCTTGGATCGGAAGGGGCGAGGCGGACGCTTTGTGTTCTGCCGGAAAGGAAGGATGTGGTCCAGTCCAGGGCCTTCTCTTGGATCCCGGCGTCGTGAAGGCGTGTTCGTAGTGTGTGGTGGCAGACCATGTCGAAGGCGGCTGATAGGTCCAGGAGGATGAGGGCTGCTGTTTCTCCGTTGTCTAGCAGGGTCCTGATGTCATCGGTGGCGGCGATGAGGGCGGTTTCGGTGCTGTGGTTGCTGCGGAAGCCGGACTGGGAAGGGTCCAGGATGTTGTTCTCCTCGAGGTAGCGGGTCAGTTGTTTGTTGACGATTGTCTCGGTGACCTTCGCGGGGAACGGGAGCAGAGAGATGGGTCGGAAGTTCTTGAGGTCCTTGGGGTCTGCCTTGGGTTTCTTGAGTAAGGCGGTGATCTCGGCGTGCTTCCAGCTTTCCGGGAAGGTTGCTGTCTCGAAGGAGATGTTGATTATTTCCGGAGATGGGGCGCGATGGCTGTACTGGCTTTGTTGAAGATGTGGTGAGGGCACGGGTCTAGCGGTGAACCGGAGTGGATGGTGTTCATGATCTCGCTGGTGTCCTCGTCATTGATGTTGGTCCAGGAGAGCAGGCGGTTGGTGGTTGTGGGGGCAGTGGTCTCGGTGGTTGCCGGGGCAGTCGTGGTGTTGAAGCTGTCGTGGATGTCGGCGATTTTGCGGTGGAAGAAGGTGGCCAGTGAGTTGCACAGGTCTCGCGACGGCTGGATGTCGTTGGTGTTGGAGCTGGGGTTGGAGAGTTACTTCACGATGTTGAAGAGCTCTTTGCTGTTGTGTGCGTTGTTGTCTAGGCGGTCTTTGAGTGAGGCCCTTTTGGCGGATCTGATGAGGTGATGGTGACTGCGGGTGGCGCTCTTGTGGGCGGCGTAGCTGTCCGCTGTCCGTTCGTGGAGCCAGATCTTCTCCAATTTTCGGCATGTTCGTTTGGAGGCCTGGAGGTCTTCGGTGAACCAGGTGGCTTTCTTGCTGGTGTGGCTGTTGGGCGGATTCTTAAGCGGGGCGAGGGTGTTGGCGCAGTCGTCGATCCACTGTCTGAGGTTGCGGGCGGCGGTGTCGGGGTCGGAGGGTTCGGCGGGTGGGCTCAGGGCGAGGGTTGTGGTTAGCTGGTCTTCCGTGACTCTGCTCCAGCAGCGGCGAGGCATTTGTTCGGTGCGGTGGTGCGTGGTGGGCTTCCTGTAGGTGAAGTGGATGCAGTGGTGGTCAGTCCAGTGGGGTTCGGAGGTGTGGTTGAAGGAGACGTGTGGGCTTGCGGAAAAGATGGAGTCTAGCGTGTGGCCGGCGGCGTGGGTGGGTGTAGTCACGAGCTGTCTGAGTCCGAGGGTGGCGAGGTTGTCGATCAGGGTGGTGGAGTTGGTGTCCTTGTTGTTCTCGAGGTGGAAGTTCAGGTCCCCGAGGAGGAAGTAGTCCGTGGAGGCGATGGCGTGTGTGCTGACGAAGTCAGCGATGGAATCGCTGAACTGTGGTCGGAGTCCGGGGGGTCTGTAGATGAGGGTTCCTCTGAGGGTGGTGTTGGGATCGGTGTGGATCTGGAAGTGCATGTGTTCCGCGGTGCTGAGGGTGTCGTCGGTGTTGGTTGAGACTCTGAGGGTGTTCCTGTGGACGATGGCGATGCATCCTCCGACTCCGTTGGTGCGGTCCCTGCGGGTGATCTTGTATCCGTCCGGGATGGCAATGGCGATGTCGGGGGCTGAAGCGGGATTCAGCCAGGTCTCCGTCAGAAATGCGACGTCTGGGGAGGTTGAGTCGAGAAGGTCCCAGAGTTCGATGGCGTGTTTGCGGGCGGAGCGGGTGTTGAGGAGGATGCATCTGAGGTAGTTGGGTTCTTTCCTGGGCGTGGTTTGGCGGGGCGGGTGCTGGCGAAGCTGCAGTTCCGGCAGGTGAAGGGCCCTTGGGTGCGCTTTGGGGTGGCCTGGTAGCAGGCGTGATCTTTTCCGGGGTTGAGTGCGTGGAGGGTGCTGGCGTCGTATCGGTGTCTGTTGATGTGGCGGGCGCGGGGGATGCCTGGACCAGGGGGTCTGGCGCTGGGCGCGGTCACGGCGCGGACGGGCGCAGACGGGCTTGCCTTAGGCGCACCTTTGGCGCGCCAGCGGCGCGGCCGCGCAGCGGCCGCCATAAATGGGGAGGTGGGAGGGAGGAGCAGGGAATGGGGCAGCGAATGGGCAGTGAGGGGGCGGGGCCGCAGGGGCGCAGCGGCGGGAAACAGGCACAGAAGGGAAAACGAGCACAATCAGGGCATCAAGGGGACACAGAAAGGAAAAGAAAACGAGCACAATCAGGGGCAGCAAGGGGGCACAGAAAGGAAAAAACGAGCACAATCAGGGGCAGCAAGGGGGCACAGAAAGGAAAAACGAGCACAATCAGGGGCAGCAGCAGGGCACCCAGACGGAGCTGTGTGGTGGGGGAGCGACCTACCAGTCAAGGTCAGGGGTCGCTCTCTTCACCACGCAGCGGCCGCCATAAATGGGGAGGTGGGAGGGAGGAGCAGGGAATGGGGCAGCGAATGGGCAGTGAGGGGGCGGGGCCGCAGGGGCGCAGCGGCGGGAAACAGGCACAGAAGGGAAAACAAGCACAATCAGGGCATCAAGGGGGCACAGAAAGGAAAAGAAAACGAGCACAATCAGGGGCAGCAAGGGGGCACAGAAAGGAAAAGAAAACGAGCACAATCAGGGGCAGCAAGGGGGCACAGAAAGGAAAAAACGAGCACAATCAGGGGCAGCAAGGGGGCACAGAAAGGAAAAACGAGCACAATCAGGGGCAGCAAGGGGGGCACAGAAAGGAAAAACGAGCACAATCAGGGGCAGCAAGGGGGGCACAGAAAGGAAAAACGAGCACAATCAGGGGCAGCAAGGGGGCACAGAAAGGAAAAACGAGCACAATCAGGGGCAGCAAGGGGGGCACAGAAAGGAAAAACGAGCACAATCAGGGGCAGCAAGGGGGGCACAGAAAGGAAAAAACGAGCACAATCAGGGGCAGGAAGGGGGGCACAGAAAGGAAAAACGAGCACAATCAGGGGCAGCAAGGGGGGCACAGAAAGGAAAAACGAGCACAATCAGGGGCAGCAAGGGGGCACAGAAAGGAAAAACGAGCACAATCAGGGGCAGCAGCAGGGCACACAGACGGAGCTGTGTGGTGGGGGAGCGACCTACCAGTCAAGGTCAGGGGTCGCTCTCTTCACCACGCAGCGGCCGCCATAAATGGGGAGGTGGGAGGGAGGAGCAGGGAATGGGGCAGCGAATGGGCAGTGAGGGGCGGGGCCGCAGGGCGCAGCGGCGGGAAACAGGCACAGAAGGGAAAACGAGCACAATCAGGGCATCAAGGGGGCACAGAAAGGAAAAGAAAACGAGCACAATCAGGGGCAGCAATGGGGCACAGAAAGGAAAAAACGAGCACAATCAGGGGCAGCAAGGGGGGCACAGAAAGGAAAAATGAGCACAATCAGGGGCAGCAAGGGGGCACAGAAAGGAAAAACGAGCACAATCAGGGGCAGCAAGGGGGCACAGAAAGGAAAAAACGAGCACAATCAGGGGCAGCAAGGGGGGCACAGAAAGGAAAAACGAGCACAATCAGGGGCAGCAAGGGGGCACAGAAAGGAAAAACGAGCACAATCAGGGGCAGCAAGGGGGGCACAGAAAGGAAAAAACGAGCACAATCAGGGGCAGCAAGGGGGCACAGAAAGGAAAACGAGCACAATCAGGGGCAGCAAGGGGGCACAGAAAGGAAAAACGAGCACAATCAGGGGCAGCAGCAGGGCACACAGACGGAGCTGTGTGGTGGGGGAGCGACCTACCAGTCAAGGTCAGGGCTGATGAGGGGTAAAACCCCAAAACCGGTCCTAGGATGCTTGTTTCCAGTCCAGGGAGGACCTGGCCTGGCAGTTCGGGCTGGACTGTTCCCAATGGGCACAGGGTCAAGACTGATTTGCATATGGTTGGGTTCAAACTGGAATGGCATGGTGAGCAAAAAAACGATGGATTTAGGCCCAGATCTCTCTACTGGGGTGAATGTATGACATTGTTCTGCATTCTGTCCATCAATTGTTGTTTTTGCATTAAAAAAGAAAAAGGCAGCCATATCGTTTAGACCACACTTTGTCTGTGTTCTGGGTTTTAAGTGTAAATATAATGTCATATACGTGTTTAAAGGTAAGTAGTTTTATTAAATTATATATTTTAAAAAAGTTTGTGGAGGACCGCGGTAAGTCCATATTGTTTGGACCACACTTAGTATGCATTCTGAAATATAATGGTAAATATGGTGTAGTAGTAGATTTTGTTTTTAATTTCCACATACTTAATTTTTTATTACATTTCTTTAAGTACACTGTACTACACTGTATTTCCCCTTAAAACTGGGAATGCAGGCTAAGTGTGGTCTAAACAATATTTCACCTGTTCAAAATTGAAATATATTTTAGATCATGCCTAGTCTACATTTCAGGTGTTAAGTGGAAATATAGTGTACTGTAGTGTTTTGAAAAACTTTTTACATAATTATTTTTTTATTATTTTTTTAAGTACATAGTACTACACTATATTTTCCCTTAAAACCAGAACACAGACTAAGTGTGGTCGAAACAATATGTCACCCTTCCAAAACTGCAAGTGGGAAATATAGTTTAGACCACACTTAGGGGCCGATTCCGATCTGGGACGGAAATCTCTCCGACCGAGCCGGACCCGGAGAGATTTCCGACCGAATCGGACCCTGGCAGCCCGACCGAACGAGTACGATGCGTCCGTATGCTATCGGACTCGATTCAGTCGGACTCCCATTGAAGTCAATGGGAGCCGGTCGTACAACACGTACGCGGGCTCCCATTGACTCAATGGGTGCGAGGCGAACAAGTGCGCCCCCTACAGCGGGTACGCGGCAAAGCGACTCGCGCCATACACGCGCAGGTAGGGGGGACCCAAGGGTCCCCCCTGTGTGCGACTCGCGCGGCTACGCGTACAGGGGGGTCCGACACGGACCCCCAAAGTGCGGCTCCGACTGCTCGTTGGAGCCGGACTGCCCGAGTCGGTCGGACTGCTCGAGGCGCGCATCGTACTTACCCGGCCGGGGAACGTCTCCATTGCGCGGTGCGAGTCGTGTCCGAGCGAGTCGGTCAGAGCGGTCGGGTTCTGCGAACGAGTCGGTCGGCGATTTCGCGAGCGCACGCATCGTACTCGCTCGCCCGGACGCACGTTCGAATCGGTCGGGAAAGAGGGCTCCGAATCGGATCCGGTTAAGCCGAATCCGATTCGGTGCCCTACCGGCCGAGATCGGAATCGGCCCCTTAGTCTGCGTTCTGAGTTTTAAGGGGAAATATAGAGTAGTAAAGTGTTTTTTAATTGTTTTTTCCATGTTTAATTTTTTTTTTTTTTAATGCACTGTACTACACTACATTTTCCCTTAAATCCCAGAACACAGACAAAGAGTAAAATAAAAAAAAAACTATTAAATATGTAAACATTTTAAAAACTGTACTACATTATATTTCCCCTTAAATATAATGTAGTAGTGTTGTTTTTATTTTTTTACATATTTAATCTTTTTTTTAAATGTATTTAAGTAATGCAGTACTTTCTAAGTAGTACCACTGTACTCCGTTACCTTTTTAAAAAATATATAGAAACATATAAATAATTTTCCCTACCTATTAACATTTTAATAAAGTGGTAATAGATAGGGAAGAACAATAAAACCTACTACTTTTCTATATCTAAGACCCTAACCCAGAACACAGCCAAAATATGGTCTAAACAAGATGGCTGCCTTTAACTTTTGTAAAGGCAGCCAATGCCCAATTATATACTGCCTTGTCATCAGAAAGTACTGCGGTATACCACAAAATTACCATGGTATATGGCAGCCTGAGCTATCACTAAGTTTCTGTGTCTTATAACTACAAAACTACTGAATACATTTTCATGAAATAGCAAAAAGAATCCTTTCCAGACTATAATATATATATTTTTCCCCAAGTTTCCTGATAATCTGTTCACCCATTTTGCCGCTAAGTCTGTGTAAAAAGACTATAGAAAATTCATTGGTAGAAAAACGCATTTTGGGCCCCTTTTTTTTAATGAGTATGATAAGTTTGTTGGACATTGGTCAAAAGCTATGAAGGGTGTCTCAACACAAACACACACACACACACACACATATATACATGTATATTGAAGGACTGTATATGTGTTTCTATCCGAAAAATCAATCAAGCTAAATATAAACCTGTATATTTACCTGCTTACAGCTATCTGGATCCATATTAGGTCATTGTACCAATGCAGCAATCAGTAGCCCTCTCCAGCTGAATACAATTGTTTTCTTTGTTGCTATTGAATTTGCCAGAGTTCTGATGTTTAGAGGAGATTAGAGGTGTGGAATAAAGAGGTCTTACAGTGCTACTCGCATCCCCGCCCATGCATCACTTTTAATAGCGACATGCGCCATTTTAATAACTCCATGCAGCACTATTTCTCCAAGGAACAACAAATTAAGAGTGGAAATACAACTGAAGAATATGTGATGTCATAGTTAGGAATAAAACCCATTATCCAAAAAGAGATGGCTTTTCCACTATCATTTACCGTTAAAAAGATAAAAATACAGAGTAGTGAAATGTTATTCTTGTATCAATACACAAGTAGGGATGCACAAATATTTTAGCACACTGTAATCTGGCAATCTTGAAAGGCTTCGCTCTTGGCACTGGCAGGGCGAAGGTGCTCATTTTGCCCCTTTTACAGCATTGTAGAGTATTTGAAATCCCTGGTCCAAGTCCTCTCTAAAAGATTTTCTACTCCAGGATGTCCCATTGGTGGAGCATTCGAGAGCAGATAATGGAGGCAGCCGGCACAACACCAGGTAAAAGGCAATAGGAAAAGTTGCAGAGAAAGTGTGGATGGGTGAAGGGGCAGGCTGCCGACAGTGTGACTGGGCAGGTGAGGCAGAGCTGAAGCCAAAATTAGATGGTTGGGCCAATAATAATTTGTTGCTTCAGGTTGGGAGATCAGATTAACCAGTGCCATACGGTGCCAGTCCTCCCTTTGCCACTCAAATCTTCTCTTGACAGTGGGGACATTTCGTGGTGCTACAACGAGCCACACAATTTGCCTCTATTTGTTTGATTTTGCAAGATTCACACTTTGAAAATCTTGCAAAGTTTTAAACCAAACATTTGCAACTTTGTGGGTTAAGTATCAATGCAACTTCATACACCACTAACTGAGGGGTTACTGTGCTCAGATGGTGCTCTGAGTGCAGGAGTGCCACATGGCATGCCTACTGGGAACTGCTGGCTGGGAAGTTGAATATGCCAAGAAAACAAATTGTGAAAAAATGCAAAAGCACTAAACAGTAGCTGCTCGCGTTTTGTTGTTCCTGTACATTCATGGTAAATTTTTACTGTGAATGGTGCATAATTATGCAATGTGACATAATGGCATCATTTTAGGTATTTATTGTAACAAGCATAATGTGGAATTCCCAAAATTACATGAATTACACCAGCATAATTTTATTTCATGCAGGCCTACTCTAATTTCCACAAGCAAGCCTCTTTATGATGCCAGGGAAAATAGGGCTGCACTGCCAGGCTGATATTACCTCCATCCTTGAATCCTCCAGTCATGGACAGCTGCACCTGCATCCAAGAGCATATTACACTGCCGGCCATGGTGGGAGCTAACAGGGTGGTGGACAATGCCACTTCATCACTCTCACTACCAATAAGATCATTCGGATCCACACTCAGCCCAATAAAGTCCCTCTGCCATACATCAACATAATTCAACCAGTGTCAAAATTCACAAACTACTTGCTCTCACCTGATAGGCTCCCTCATGTTATCTCCCATGGCGACTTTGGAAATTATATTCCTGCTGAAGAACCACAATTCTGCTTTGCACTTATTAAGGTATTCATTAAGTGGCCAGACGTCTGCCATCTGCCAGAAAGTTCAAGGACATCTTCCTTTTCTTGAGCAAACCTCTCTGACCTATCTAAGCGAGAGCCAAATCTGCTTCCTCATTTATTTGTTTTTAAGTATTTGTATTGTTTTTAACTGCTGTAGCTTAGCAGAGTGCATATCAGTATCATTAGACTTTATGTACAGGATAGGCGCTATCTATTGAAAATTATTCAATACACGGAAACCACACTCGTGTTCTGTAGACTTAGGCGATTATGTCTACAATAATTAAGCGAAAAACAAAAGAGAGAGCGAGGATGTAAGGGTACGTCCTGATCCCCTGGGTAAAGTTGCAAAAAACAATGTGGACGGACCCTGTTGTAGTATGAATCTATCAATCACTAAATGTGGTAAGTCCAGGGACCCATTAGGTATATTTAAAAGACCCCTCACACACCACCCTGGTTGGTGTCATGCTTCATCATAGGGGTCCCAACCGGGTGGCCTAATGCCGCCCGGTTGTGCTACGACGCCTGATTACAGCGGAGCAGGTGTGGTGTGAATGTGTGATGTGAATGTTAAAAATACCTCTGAGAATCCTTGCCAGGTAAATTTAATAGTGGCGGCTCAGGGTATGGTTAAAAACTATGTGATGCCAACTAACAAGAGATGATAATCTGTAGTTGTTAGGGTGATGTGGTCTACATGTTTCAGCCCGTTAAAAAATTCGAATGGGCTTTCTTCAGTACCCAGAATAAAAACGTGAGTGGCAAAGTGAAGGCCACGTGAAAGGTGAAGTACCAACACACGCGCTAAGGTGTGTGGACTAGGTGTCGGTATACTTACTGACACCGATAAAAAGCCTATGAAGGAAAAAGACAAAACAAGACATGTAATTCTTTTGAGCAACATAAAATGCAATCTTTCAAAGCAACACAAAATTGCAATCTCAAACATGCCGTGATAGTCGAACTGACCACCACCGTGACAGTGATAGAGTAATAATGGTTCAGCATGCAAGTATCTACAGCATGCTTAGCAGTAACAATGCCTTAGTCATCCCAATGTACGTAAGATTACAAGGACATGTGATGCGATATACGACATGGGCTGTGTTACAGTTCGTGTGTGTCCTTAAATGCCAGGTCTTGCCCGGTTCCAAGTTGAGATTTTTGGTAGTCATGGTTATATGGCATACACTACAGTCTCCGCAAGGATAGTGGCCCATCACATTAGGGAGTCCCCACGCATTCAGAATTGTATTAGGGGGTTTCCCTATTTTGCCTATTCGTAACTTGTGCATTTTTTAAGGCGTTTGTTTGGCCGCATATGTGACTAACTCCCTGCGCGCCACTTCGCATTATTTAATCAGCACCCTGCAAGCAGCGCATATTTTTTACCCGCTGCCCGTAATACATAAGCATTGGCTCCCATTACATCATGGCCACTCGCTTCACGATGCTCCCATGTGACCATCTAATTCACATCTTAGCGTGGGTACTTGATCCGCATAGTGTACTATTCGTCTCATGGTGCTCCTCTGTGATCATCCAGCCTTACGGCATTGTTACTGCTAAGCATGCTGTAGATACTTGCATGCTGAACCATTATTACTCTATCACGGTCACAGTGGTGGTCAGTTCGACTATCACAGCATGTTTGAGATTGCAATTTTGTGTTGCTTTGAAAGATTGCATTTTATGTTGCTCAAAAGAATTACATGTCTTGTTTTGTCTTTTTCCTTCATAGGCTTTTTATCGGTGTCAGTAAGTACACCGACACCTAGTCCACACACCTTAGCGCGTGTGTTGGTACTTCACCTTTCACGTGGCCTTCACTTTGCCACTCACGTTTTTATTCTCGGTCCTGAAGAAAGACCATTCGAATTTTTTAACGGGCTGAAACATGTAGACCACATCACCCTAACAACTACAGATTATCATCTCTTGTTAGTTGGCATCACATAGTTTTTAACCATACCCTGAGCCGCCACTATTAAATTTACCTGGCAAGGATTCTCAGAGGTATTTTTAACATTCACATCACACATTCACACCACACCTGCTCCGCTGTAATCAGGCGTCGTAGCACAACCGGGCGGCATTAGGCCACCCGGTTGGGACCCCTATGATGAAGCATGACACCAACCAGGTTGGTGTGTGAGGGGTCTTTTAAATATACCTAATGGGTCCCTGGACTTACCACATTTAGTGATTGATAGATTCATACTACAACAGGGTCCGTCCACATTGTTTTTTGCTACAATAATTAAGCAACATCATGGTGTAGAAACTAAGATATTAACAATATAAACATCAATACATGCATTGGTTCCCCCGTCTATCGTGTTCCTCCTCCTGCCGATGCCCTCCTCCCTCTTATATCTCAGTTGAGCCACACCTGTGTACCACACCTGTGCACCACTTCAGTGCCCACCCTCCCATACTCCTGTACGTACATCAACCTTCATCATGAGCTTCCTCACTTATAAAGCTATTCATTTAAAAAGACAACCCTAGCAACCCCACTAAACATAGCAGGAGATCAAATATGTTCCAGGAGCTATCACTCTTTATTTTTGGGGAAAAACTAGAGACATCCCAAGCATCGAACAAATCCTTCTCCAGCACAACAACATCCATTAGACACTCCTTTGCACCAGATTTAAGACAAGTACCCATCCTTCTGTATTTGAGGAAATTATTAATAACCCACCTCTTCCATATTTATCTCCATTGACTGTGGAACCAACTGATCCATAATGTGCTTCACTCTTTACTGTTATCACTGAATTGTTTCTGCAGTTTGCATAAAAATGTGATCATCTTAAGGTGCAGGAGAACCATGGAAAATTGTATATTAATAAAAAAAAATGAAAATTCAAGCACGGGATGAGGATTTGTCAACTACTTGTCACTCCGTGAACTTTCATTCAGAAATCTAATAATTGCCTGTGCAAACATCAGATGAAGGATGTTATACATGGATTCCAAAAATCCTGCTAGTCACCAAAGACAGAGAACTACACAAAGATACCTCCTCCCAGGCTACCTGCTCATGACCCGATACAAGATTCAGAAAAAGCCTGGCTTAGACATTGCAGCCTTCTCTAACTTCAGACCCACCCCCTTCTTCCACCAGCAGCCAAACCTAAAGAGGCTCACACGGCTAATCATGTGTTCCACTTCCTGGAGGAGGATCCTATTTTAGAGGATGTTAAAGCCAGTACTGGATAAGTAGTCTATGCTGGCATCAGCATTTGATGACCTGTGGCTTGCAGGTGATGTCAACAGCGTCATCACCTTTATCCTATTTTATGTTTCAGCATTGTTTGGCACTGTTGACCATGATCTTCTCTTATCCAGGATTAGGAAATTTGATGTTACAACTACAGCCTAGGTTAGATGAGTTCACAAGGGACACATGCAAAATGGTGTTTTTGCCCCTTTCTCGTCTATTTCCAGAAAACGTCCAGTGATGTGCCACAGGAATCGACTCTGTCACCCATAGTTTGATAAATATGGCGCTCCACAGGCTGCCTTTATTTATTGGACCCCTCTGTACACCTTGATTCGTTCTGCTTCATGTTCCCAGTGACCAAAGAGCAGTCACTTATTGCGCACAATTGTCAGGAATGTTTTTCCCTGCGTTTGAAGTGCACACAGAGCTTCCGTTTTGTAATAAATGTTATTCCTGAAGTGTTTTTCAGCTTTTCATTCTTATTTCTTCAAAATAATATCCCTCTGTGTTTTGGGATTTGGAAGTTGTTTTATTCGGGCATAAATCAGTTTTATACCTGGATGTATCTAAATAAATATGCAGGAAAATATGGAACAAGAGTTTACCTGGCCTAAAATAAAATATATTACTTCTTACGGAAAACAATTATGCCTGCACCAAAAATCTTCTTTTCAGCGGCCTTCTAGAAATCACCTGTCCGCGAGGCTGTTTTCTATCCTACACTTTTAGACTATCTTTTAAATATTCAGGCTGTTTGTCAAAAATCTTGATATTCTTTATGTATTCAGAGACTTAGGCCCGGATTTAGAGTTTGGCAGACATAGTACTCTCCCACAAGTGCAGCGGGGTTCCCTGACCTTCAAACCATCAGTCCATCCACTCTATTGTGAGTCTAGCAGACCTTCAGGCTTGTGAGGGCGGGCCACTACTGTCTCAGCATCCAGAACGTACACCGACAGCCTGACGGACAAGGAATATTAGACCCCAGCACTGTTGAGAGCAGATGCTCTGATGTTTTTTTTCTCCGTTCTGGGCCTAGAGGCTTCAAACACACACAAAAATGACTAATTACCTCAACGCCCTGGGAGAAAGCTCCCAGGGCGTCAGGGTCATTAGTATTTTGTTTTCCAAAAACAAAGTCCTGCTTGGCAGTTTGTTTTTGAAAAACAAAAAAAGTTTTGTGAGCATCTGCCTGGAACATGGTGGCTGCTTATCAAACTGTCAATGCCTTCACAGGAACTGCCACTATGGCTGCTCCTGTGAAGGCACAGAGGTTACCCAGGGCCAGCACTAATTTGTAGATATGGTGGGTGTTAGTCCATCAGGGTTGTGGACATAATGTACTCCGTCAACCTGATTGATGACATGGCCATCCGCAAACTATAAATGGAGCCCTTTATGTTTCCAAAACATAAATCCATCAGCATTCACATTTTAATAAAAGACTTATTAAATCATCACCTCTCTTAGGTTCTGTGAGATTTCACAAATTTGATTTCGTAGTAGCCTCAGTGTGTGGTTATTCAGCATGAACATTTTTGGCTAACCTTGTGCATATGGTTTGTAACCCTACTTCATTGTTTAGGATTTTTGGGTGTTTATGAACAATCCACCATATTGTGCTTGATTGTAACTATACAGTAAAATAAATGCTCCTCATTATAGAGATACTTTTGGGCTCATTCACAATCCTTCAACACCACTGACTGCACTCATGCAGTCCTACAGTATCCGGCTATATACTGATATGTACAACACCCAGATTCATTTAAGATGGTTGCAATAGTGTGTCCTATATATAGCCTTCCAAACGTGATGTCTGAAGATCAGTAGATGGATGGAGGCACCTGGTTGAAGATTATTGCAGGCAAAAAGTGATCTTGGCAGTGATAGGTGGCAGTTTAAATCTCTGCCCCTCCACTTTCTATCCTAATGAAATAGACCTTAGCCTGAGCTCAGTCAAAATTGTAAAAAACCTTGCTGTGCAACTCAACCCGGCTTTAAGTTAATGAGTGGTAAGTCTTGCACTTTGCTAAAGAAACATTACAAAACCATGTTTTATTTCAGCCCAGATGTGCGCAATATGCCGCATTTCCATTTGTAGGGCTGACATTGGTTTACGGTATGGCCCTTTCTTTGGGTCTCTCCTCTTCACTGCAGGACGTGCAGAATAATAGGGTAACGGCCTTTACAATGCAGGGTGATCCACGATATGCGTGGTTAAGGCAGATAGCAGTCTAGTGTCCGGATGGGTAGGGAGACTAAGAGGAAGTGTCAGAACAGGAAGCTCTAGACATGGTCAGGTAAGTGGGGCTGGGACTGGGTTTGGGGGAGTAGTTTTTAGAGGTGGGGTCTGTTTTAGGGCTTAGGGCGGTGGGGTTGGATAGTTTTTGAAAGGGAGGCAGGGTTTTAGGCCTCAGGGCGGGTAAAGGGGTTTGGGTAGTTTTAAGGGCAGCACAAGGTAAGTTTCAGGGCTCAGGGCAGGGAGGCTGGGGTCGGGGTAGTTTTTGGTATGGGGCAGGGTTTTAGACCTCAGGGTAGGGGGAGGGGGAAGAGTAGTTTTAAGGGCAGGGCGGGGTAGGTTTTAGCCCTAAGGGCGAGGGAGGCGAGGTAAGGGGATAGGATTTTAGGGCTGAGGGCGTGGAGGGGTGTCGGGGTAGTGGTGATCTTTACCATGCAGGATTTTACTAGGCTCTCCCTTATGATCTGCATTTGTGATTGTCTTTCAGTGATTGCCAGGGTGGTCAGTCTGGCACCATGCCCGGCAGGGATGCAGTGACTCTACAAATGTCAATTCGGTCCCCAGGGGGAGCTGGCAGGACATTGCCACCCTCTGAACCAGACCCATATGGCTACCAGGCCCTGCAGCGGACCTCGTTTCTTGCTGGTGAACACAAGCGCTGACTTCGTGTTTTCTCTTCAATTACTTCAGGGCCGCCGTTAACTCGCTGGCGCCCTCAGCATGATGCAACTTTGGTCTCCCAATCGATACCAGGCCCGATCAAAGGCAGTTACCCCATAGCCCAAACTATGAGTCCAGTTGACCGCACTGGAGTCTTCCTCTGTTGCAGCAGTCACTCTCCATTAATTTACCGCAGCAGGTCTACTAACGCCCCGGGACGGGGCAGCGGCACTCCGCCACGACTCCTGGGTCTCCATCAAACCAGTAGCCAAGTGGCCCCGGATCGGCCCTCTCCCAGATTACCAGGTCCTGGCGCAAAGTCAGCTGGGTGATATCCAAGGGGAGGTTAGGGTGCCCTAATTTGCCTCCCTATGGGTGGTTAACGCAGGATGTCAGGTGGGAACAGGGTTATATTGGAATTGTAGGGCTGGTGAGCTGAGCACTATCAAAAATCAGCCATGACTGCTGGCAAGCCACGCAACCCTATTTCCAGACTTTAATATTATTTAGCAAAAACGGTTTTCTTCGTTTGTGTTTGTTCAGTTTATTATTTTAATCATCGCTATCCAGAAGGCTCTTGTGACGGCTTGTCACTGCTTCATCACAAAATGGCTGCCCGTTTACCTTGACTCTTCTTTCAGCTCCTACTTCCTACTCTGCAGGACATCCACCGCAAGGCGTTTCTTGAGCAGGTTCTGCGGAGATTGGATTAACGTTCGTCATTTAGCATTGGGGAAGTTAACTGGCTCGGGGGGATGGTGTTTGTTCTTTCGGCTCCGCAGTGCCCCGCTGGGGAGTCGTGCAAAGGGCTTTTGAACCTGCGGAAGAAAGCTGCTGATAATTAAATGCAAAGTCCCTGGTATTGTGGGCTTTTAGATTCATCTGTTCTGGCAGAGGGCTTCCGCAGAACAGAAGGCAAAGAGTGCGTTTTAATCTCCCATACTTAATATTTTATTTTGTTCTTTAACTCGCGTTTTTGCAGGGATTTATGGGATATTAGGCATTCCCTTTTTAGTGCTGAAGCTTCCGTTTATTGCTTTCTCCTTCTGGTGGCCACCGTCTCCCTACTCAGGAGAAAACATGGGCTGCACTCGCTGCTAAGGTTATTAAAAATTATTTCAGTTCACATGGTTAGAGGATCCACGAGTCTCTGGAACCTGAAAGTTATTCAGAGGGGAGATAAGTTTGAGATTTTTGAATGTCGTTGATGGTGGTCGGTTTGTCCAGGGCTCTCGAGCTCATCACTAAACTAACCCTGCATGTAGAGTACAACCGTTTTCAAATCTTGTCCACTGAGAATTTAAGAGAACCAAAGCCTTTGTTTGTGCCTTTGTTCTGGGGGAACCAGGGGTAGCTGTGTGTTGTGCAAATTATGAACACTTTCTTGTTCCCCATTTGCTTAAAAGCATACTGCGGGTCTAATCAGACTCAGGTGAGAATGTACTTATAGAAGCATTTGGTTCGGTTCAGTCTGTTAGGAGGAAGTTTGCAGCCTTAGTGATAAGAGGCTATCGGCCCTGCAAAATGCACACCTTTGGCGCCCTCTAGAGGGCAGACTAGGGAGGGTCCAGAGAAGGGTTCCCACCACCCAAGGACCCAGCTGGTACCTAAGAGCCTCACTTGCATTGGTTAACAAAACGGGCTGTAGTCATTATATTTTCAATAACTGCAATTAAAATATGAATACACCTGCATCCAAACATTCTCAATAAAATGTTTTGCATGGTATGACAGATTTAATATCAACCACAATTGTAGTATTTCCATTCTATCCTTGTTATGTTAAATTCATTTCTAAAGCGCTCGAACACCCAGAGGCGTCTTGGAGCTAGCCATACCCAGGTGACCTCAGATCCCGAGAGTCCACCCTACCGGGCCGAACACCAATCCCCCCCCTCAGGACATGTAGGCCCCCTCCATGAAGACCAGAGTCTAGAGTACTGTGCCCAATTGATGTACTGCATCTTCTGACCCCACCGCTGGGGAAAGAACACAGAATGAAAATACCCCATCCATTCATCAGTGGTACTAATATTTTATTCGTAAGCAATTATTTTCCCTTTCAGTTGACCATCTCAGTACTAGTACGCCCGTTAAAGTCCAAATAGGACCTAGAAGGACCACTACCGGCCACTATTTACATGGTAATGTGAGGATGGCAGGGAGGGTACCAAAACCACTCTAGTGTGGCGGTGCTCGTCTGGGTGGGCGCTTGCGAGGGTAAAGTCAGAAAATAATCTATACACCTTTATATCCCCCTGCAACCTCTAAAACCGACAGACCATCATCTCTCGCCAATGACTTTCATGCCCCCTTAGGACCTGGTGGTGGACATCGGCCAAAAGGGATGGACAAGCACACAAGAACTTTCCAGGGCTACCCGAAAAGAAGGCCAAGTGGCTCATTGGGTGACAAACCGCAACCTTCCTGCATAATCCCTCTGCTCTCTTAATACCAGGCAAACAGTTCCATGGAGCAGACCCAAAGTTATTGCGATCGCTCAACAATGTTGGAAAGACAATTAAGGTATGCCTGATGATATGTATAGCATGAATCTAGCTACGAAGCAATGGAGTGATGAACAAGGGAGGGGAGAGATATACGGGAAACTGATCAATGAGACATACATCACGGTGAGGAGGAAGAGAGAGGTGCTTCCATTTACTATACAGTGGGAAAGTGATAGGATGAGACAGAGTGGGTGTGCGGTGACTCCTTAGGTAAAGGGGATTAGGAGTTAGGATTGGGGGTGCATCAATAACTGAGATTTTTCTTTTATATCTTTGGCTACCCGCACCCACCAAACCAACTGCAAATTTACTAAGGAGCTCCTGACTGTCTCCCAAACACATAACTGAGTTTAAGACCACCAGCGGGGTATTCTTCACACAAAGACCGAGGCAGGGCTCATGACACTGGTTGTGGGATACAAACATTCGGGGCGGTGCATTGCTCTTCGCTTTACACAGTCACTATCTGAGAGCCCGCCGGGAAGTGCCTAGAGGAATCCACTCTGATTAGATGCACTACACAAGCCTTTTGACTCATTCACAGCAATCATGAAATGAATCTCAGTAACTCAGTGCTATCAGAGTTATGTGAAATCAAGTTATGACACATTTGTGAAATGCCACTTAGCACGGTAGATGGAACATTATTTGTGCTGTAGTGCAGCCCAGTGGTTGGCCCTCGTCGCCATTAATACATGCTATTCATTACGTTTATTGTGATCCAGAATGTCATCACACAACACGCATCACACAGCATAAACGAGACACACATTCACACACATATATATGATACAGAAAGAAGTTCTTGGACAGCCCACTCAGCCTCTGGCTTGAGCTGGTTTTGTGCTTTGGGGACAGGGTTGTCTGTCAGCGCTGGGATCTGGCCCACGACATTTTGCTAATATGAACTACTTAAAAAGTAGTCCACACACTCTTTGGCATTTGGACTTGCTTTTTATTCTTTTTTTTATATGTCATTTGGAATGCCCCATCAATCCCACTCCCAACCTTCACCACCCGCCACTCTTCTGTTTTCCTGCCGGAACTCTCCCAACGCCCCGCCCTATTCTCTTATTTTTTTTTTTTTTTTTTCTGAGGGCCCGTAGTTGCCAAGTGTTATTAGGCCACTTGCTTCATTCGTAAGTGTTCTGTGCAATTTTTTTATTTTATTATTAGTTTACTGTACCACCATAGGCCATATTGGAACGGTGAAACGATAAAGAAAAACTAAAAGCAAAACTATCTGTCATGGGGGCAGTGTCCTGTGGTAACAATAAAAACAAGCAATTGCAAAGCCAATAGGTCAGCATTCACCTAGTAAGGCAAAACCTCTTCTTTTTGCCAATGCCTGTTAATAGTTCACATGCACTGCAGTATACTTCCGGTAGTGCTTATCCTGAAACAGTTAATTGTTCCTAAAGCATTATAAGCAAAGTTCAGACACTGAGACTGACCACATGCCAGACACTCAGGGTGCCTGATGAATCAGAAAGGCGACTTCGGCTTGTTCAAAGTGCCTAGATGTAAAGTATGCGAACATTCAAAACAACAATGACAGTCTCATGATTATCATTGCACTCAGACCCAATTGTATCCCCTGCTAATAAACCAAGCAGCCTATCCGCCTAAAACACACACGGCTGTACACCCCTCATGTAATGGTCCTGCCCCCCATGCCTGCTCTTGATTTCGCGTGATCTCTCGTTCAATTAAATTCCAATTCCATTTAAATTGCCTTTCTTGGCAGGGCTTGTAATGCCACAGCTGTTGCAGATTAATACAATTAACAATTTGTAGAATAGTAAATGCGATTTTCAGCCATCATTTTAAATCTGATCGCATTAGCGTTTGCAGAAAACACAGAGATGCCTTAATGACGGTGGATAATCAACCCGATTCGAGAGCATAATTTGACACCCATGTCACATACCACTTGGGCAGGAGGCAGACTGCGGGTCGGACTTACTTCAAGGTAGGTGGGGGGGGGGGGGCATAATGTAAGGAGGGGGCGCTGGATTCCAGGTTTCTACACTGATACACTCAAAATGACTTCAGGGCCGAGTCTAGGCAGAGACGTTTTAAGGCATGGACAAAGTGGGCAATTGCCCAGGGCCCCCACCTTCCATGGGGGCCCCCCCAAGGAAAGGAGAGTTGATCTCTCTTTCTAGCTCACCTCTGTCTTTTTCTACGTCTTAACCTCTCTGCCTCACTCTACCTCTGTCTCTCTTTGCCCAGTGTCATTTTAAGGGTTTTGGGGTCATTAGAAAGACATATTTCAACTGTTTTTGTGCGAAACCTGATTCCCAAACGTTTGTTTGGCCTCATACAGGCTACAATTAGAACACAAGTGGGAAATAAAATTCAAAGTTGTAACGGACAGGGCCCCCAAAATATATCTGACCCGGGGCCCTAAAAATTCTTAAGACAACACTGGCTCTAGGATTTGTGGGGCCCCATGTTTTTCTTAATATGCTTTCTTCCTTTAAGTGTTATGTATTCGTTTGATACTGTAAATCTAGTTAAGGCAAAAAACACATTCCCTCAGCTGAGCAACAATGAATTGGCAGCTGTCATGCACCTCTGATGTGGTTGGCTGGATACAATTCTCGCCTCTTTGCGGCCTGAATACCGCAACAAAGTGTAAATGGCCAACAGGTTCCTCTGCAGGGAGTGAAGCGCTTCGAAGCCGGCGCATGGAAAGTGAGGGTTAAAATAGCACCTGTAAATCACATTGCAATTGAATGTGCCAGATTATGTGTGCTAACAGCCGTGTCGGTGAGGTGAGACCAGTGGCCTGCTCACACGAATGGACAACAGTACTCTCCTCCCTCTCACTAACGGTGGCGCATTAAAAATAGAGGGGGGGGGGTATTATTCACGCATGTCTACACTCCACTTGTATCCGGGAAGTGTGAGGGAACCCCAAGGGCAGCTCGTGCTCCTCATTGTATTATTACGTAATACTAAGAAGGAAGGTGTTTTTGCTTCCAGAAAAGATTTGCAATATGATTAATACACAGGAAGGGGGTGAAACATTTCGCAACGTAAACAATCTAAAAAAGCCACAATAGAATTGACGGCAAGCATTCTATACAGCCAAGTCTCTAAGAGTTATTTTCTGCTGGGATGCTGATTTTTCTTCCATAAAAATAAAGCTACTAGCCACAGTTAATGTTCTCCTACCGATTCGACTCTCGAAATGGGGGCTCTGCCTGCCGAACACGATAAAGGCTTGTTAGGGGAAGTTAATTCCCCACATTCTTTACGGGGCTGAGTGGATGTCTATGGACGTCAAAGTGAACTGGCTAGGAGTGGGAAGCTGTGTGAAGAAACTCTTCCTTTGTCCACCTACCACCCCACACCCCCTTGTGCTCTGGTCCAAGCTGTACGCTTATAACATGCTGAAGCCTGGGACCTGGTAGTCAGTCCAATTGCATGGTATGGGATTCCTTCAGTTTTAGAAGGAGTGAAAGACCAAAACAATATTGCTTTCATATGTTTGGTGTATCTGATTGAAAAGAAAAATGTATTAGCCACTTAGGTGATGACTTTTTAAAGCGCTTCTTGCAGGTGTGCAGGCATACTTACTGCTAATGTTTCTGTGGCAAGTGTAGCCCTGAAATCTGCTAAAAAAAAAACAAGCCACTAAAATGAGTAAGACACGAGACTGGAATTATTTAATTAATAAAAAAAAATGGATTGATAATTCACATCCCTAGCTTGGTCATAGGGCAGTATTCTCCTCTGTGTTTAAACTACCTCACAGATGTAAGCGAGGCTGACTGTTCAGCTTAAGAATAAGGATTATTGTGGCCTGGAAGATTGGTAGTGATTAGGGCGAATAAAGGAGCCTGTGCAGGTAAACTTTGGGTAAAACTTGACCGGGGGGTGGGGGGGGCTTCTAACATATTATTTGGCCCTGCCCGGTTAACTCTGCCTACTAGCAGAAAATACATGACACCATTACACATCTGCTACATATATTGACCACTTTAGATCCTAAGGTGGCACTGCTGGGGGTTCATGAAGGGGTGGCGAATTCTCTACCCCTAAAAACATTGGCTGGCATTGGTTACCTGGTGGCCAAGAAGGACACCGCCAGTGCAGGAAATTGGGTTACTGCATGAGGGGGGTGAAACCTTACTCAAGCAGCAACCACAATTTCTGTTAGGGTGAAACACAAGCAAACCCCAAATTAGCCTGTGATTAACCATCTGGTAGCTTGGCACAAAAGCAGTCAGGCATAACTTAGAGGCAATGTGTAAAGTAGTTATGCAGCACTTCAAACACTATTAGAGTGGAAACACAACACAAAAAAAACCCCACACAAATTTAGAAACAAAGAGTAAAACGTAGTAAGTTATTGGAGACCAAAATGACAAAAATCCAATCAGTTCAACCAGAGATATGCAATTTCAAAGTTTAAAGTAAAAATAGCGTCTTGAAGCACAAAGCGACAACTGTGGTTATCTGGTTGCACTGGACCAGGAAAAAGTCACAAGTTCAGGCTGACCACGATGGAACACATGCCGGATACAGAAACCCAGTTAGGTCTGCTCAACAAAGTACCTTCAACCCTGGTTGTGGAGCACCAAGAGCTCCTTTTTGGAGGATGTGTTGTGCAGCGGTGGTTCCGATGAGCAGCGATATGAGGCCCTGCGTCAAGCATGCATTGCGCAACAGTGATTCTGGGGAGGAGTCCTTCTCACTTGGGCAGCAAGGCAGCAGGACAACAGAATAGCAGTCCTACTTGCAGAGCAGCACAGAAGTCCTTCTGAGTCTTGCACAGGTCCAGAGGGTTACTGAAGAGTTGTGTCTGAGGGTTCAAAATTTATACCTGGTGCCCACTTTGAAGTAGGAGAAGGTTCCGGAGGTTACCAATCCCAGAGGTGCTGGAATTTCCTGCCTCCCTGCCCTAGCCCCAGCTTGTCTGGGGGTCACAAAAGACTAATGTCAAACCCTTTGTGCGTTTGCTCAGGCAGAGCCTTTGTGATGTGCAAGTGTGGTAGGTGAAAGCTCAGCTGCCTCATCAAGCCAGAGATGGCCCATCATGCCAACACCTATTCCCCTTTCTCTCACTGACTGGGAGCAATACACAAGACCGGCTGCCAGCCGCTCCTACTAATGTGACCCATGATACAGGTTGCAGGAACCAAATAGTTAGGGCAAGAAAATGCCTACTTTCTAAAACTGGCATCTTTAGAATTGTAACTTAAAATCCATCTCTACCTTTAATGAGGGTTTTAAATTACAATGCTTTAGACACCAAACTCGACATTTCTGCTTGTTCCCGATTGAAAATTAGCACTTATCAATTGCAATAAGGTAACCCAATGGTATCCTATGGGAGAGATAGGTCTTGCAATAGTGAAAAAGGAATGTAATAGTTTTTCACTACCAGGACTTGTAAAACCTAAAAGTACATGCCAAACTTTTTAAATACACTGCACCCTGCCCTCTAGGCTGTTTAGGCCTATCCTAAGGGTGGCTTATATGCATTAAAAAGGAATGTTAAGCCTGGCAAAGTTTTATTTTGCCAGGTCGAATTTGCAGTTTAAAACTGCACATACAGGCCCCAATGGTAGGCCTTAGACATGTTTAAAAAAAGGCTACTTAAGTGGGTGGCACAATTAGTGCTGCAGACCCAGTAGTACCATTTAATTTCCAGGCCCCGGGTACATGAAGTATCACTTTACTAGGGACTTATAGTTAAATGAAATGTGCCAATTGGGTGTAAGCCAATATTATTATGTTCAGGGGAGACACTTTAACACTGGTCAGCAGTGGGGAAGTGGGCAAAAGCCAGCAAAAACAAAGTCTGCAAAAATAAGAAAATGGAACGTAAAATGTTGGGGAAAAAACCATGCCAAGGATGTCAGGTCCAACAGTCAGATTCTGAAGGCTACCCGATCCTCCTCCGTTGTCTCTTTGGACTCTAGGCATGGACTACTGTTGCAGAGCGGAAAAGGAAATATACAAATGGAGTTGATCTGCCAAATAAAGACCAAAAAATATGGAGACCACATATTTCAATTCTCTGTCCACTCTCATTTGAAGTACTTATGCTGTATTCTTGTAAACCATGTCGCCCACAGGAGGATAATGTTGAAATGTATTTGCGTGATGCTGCCTCTCTACCGCCATCGATGGCCTTTGTTGTGGTTCTGATTTTTTTACGCATTAGAAAACAATAAAAAGATGTGTTAAAGAAAGCTTAAACTACACGTCCATTTGTGGATTGTTTTCTATTTTTAGTTCAATGAAAACAAATATTGAGCCCTCTTTAAAAAAAAAATCTATACATGTTGGTATAGCATTAGCACGATTTTAAAGACTATACAGAAAATGAATTTTGTACTTTTAGGTTGAGATTGGAATTTGTATTAGTTGTCTAATCGAGGTTGCTGTAAGACATTGGGGTCGATTCCGATCTCGGTCGGAGATGCACCCAACGCCATTCGGTCGGGAAAAAAGCCATGCGAATGCCTGTTTCCCGACCGATCCGCACATTAATCCGAACGAACAAGTACGATGCGCACAACAGCGCAGATTCCGACCGAGTCGTACTCACCCAATACAGGTCCTGATCCCCGACCGAGCCGGATCCGTAAACGCAGATACGAGTCGCCCGGAAGCCAAAAAGCAGCCCCGTCCGGCCGGACAAGTACGATGCGCTTCCCGTACGCGCCGAACCCGTCGCTACGCACGGCACGTCAAAGCATCCGGGAGAGGCGCACATAAGCTCCGATTCGCGCCACAACACGATCCACGGCTACGAGACGAACACGCCAGCGACGAGGATGAGGCGAAGCAACGACGAAGACGAACGAGACGAACCAACAATGAATCCCATCGTTCCGATCCTACCAATATTCTACATCTACTACCGGAACAGGCACGGACGCGTACGGCGCAGAAGGTAAGTCAGACACCAACCACAAACACAAACTACACGTACCCGACATATCACACACACACACAGGGATGCAGAAATTACTTACTCCAGAAACAGCAGCACCATAGGGGCGGGATGCCCATCACCAATGCCACATATACACATAGGGGCCCGGATGCCTGTCACCACTGCCACCTCTACCCAGGGGGGCTGGATGCCTGTCACTACTGCCACCTCTACCACCTCTACCCAGGGGGGCTGGATGCCTGTCACTACTACCACCTATACCCAGGGGGTGCCAGGTGCCTACCACTACTACCACCCCTACCCATGGGGGCTGGATGCCTGTCACTACTACCACCTCTACCCAGGGGTGCCAGGTGCCTACCACTACTACCACCTCTACCCAGGGGGTGCCAGGTGCCTACCACTACTACCACCTCTACCCATGGGGGTGCCAGGTGCCTACCACTACTACCACCTCTACCCAGGGGGTGCCAGGTGCCTCCCACCACTACCACCTCTACCCAGGGGGTGCCAGGTGCCTCCCACTACTACCACCTCTACCCAGGGGGTGCCAGGTGCCTCCCACTACTACCACCTCTACCCAGGGGGGCTGGATGCCTGTCACTACTACCACCTCTACCCAGGGGGTGCCAGGTGCCTACCACTACTACCACCCCTACCCATGGGGGCTGGATGCCTGTCACTACTACCACCTCTACCCAGGGGGTGCCAGGTGCCTACCACTACTACCACCTCTACCCAGGGGGTGCCAGGTGCCTACCACTACTACCACCTCTACCCATGGGGGTGCCAGGTGCCTACCACTACTACCACCTCTACCCAGGGGGTGCCAGGTGCCTACCACTACTACCACCTCTACCCAGGGGGTGCCAGGTGCCTCCCACTACTCCCACCACTACCCAGGGGGTGCCAGGTGCCTCCCACTACTACCACCTCTACCCATGGGGGGCTGGATGCCTGTCACTACTGCCACCTCTACCCAGGGGTGCCAGGTGCCTCCCACTACTACCACCTCTACCCAGGGGGCTGGATGCCTGTCACTACTACCACCTCTACCCAGGGGTGCCAGGTGCCTCCCACTACTACCACCTCTACCCATGGGGGGCTGGATGCCTGTCACTACTGCCACCTCTACCCAGGGGGTGCCAGGTGCCTACCACTACTACCACCTCTACCCAGGGAGTGCCAGGTGCCTACCACTACTACCACCTCTACCCAGGGGGGGCTGAAGGCCTACTACTACCACCCCCACTCACAGGATGGCAAATACATGCCACAAGAAGCACACACCAGCAGAAAGAATGCAACACAAAGACATCCCCCCCAACACCATGACAAGCGTGTGTAGACTGTGTCAAATGCCTACAACACTGAACAGGACTGTGGACATACAATGTGACCCCCTATCACAAGTGCCACACATAAATGTGTGTGGCACCCACAATGCAAACAGGCCATGACCATTGTGGCAATGGGGTCCAAAGCCCCATCATCACAGTGACCAAAATGTGAGTGTGGGGTCCATAGCTGAAGCACATATTGACCATTGTGGCAATGGGGTCCAAACCCCCATCATCACAGTGACCAAAATGTGAGTGTGGGGTCCATAGCTGAAGCACATATTGAACATTGTGGCAATGGGGTCCAAACCCCCATCATCACAGTGACCAAAATGTGAGTGTGGGGTCCATAGCTGAAGCACATATTGAACATTGTGGCAGTGGGGTCCAGACCCCCATCATCACAGTGACCAAAATGTGAGTGTGGGGTCCATAGCTGAAGCACATATTGAACATTGTGGCAGTGGGGTCCAGACCCCCATCATCACAGTGACCAAAATGTATGTGTTGACAAAGAATAAGCTGCAACTGCCAAACTGCATGGATTATTCCTGGTCACAGAACAACAAACACATCAGTGGCAAAGTAGTGCTTGTGTCCCATAGCAACATAGAATGGGGGAGGCAAACAGTGCAGTGCAAACAAGACATACCTTTGGCCATGTGCAGACAAACATCACCCATGGGGGCTGACACTGTCAACACTCATCAATGACTCAATGACAGAAGTGACCATCAGAATGCAGACCCACATATTTGCACCAATGGGCACACAAATTCAGATACCCAGTGGAGACTGTAGAAGGGAGGTGAACAGATACCATACCATGGC
This sequence comes from Calotriton arnoldi, assembly GCA_963921515.1. Lineage (NCBI taxonomy): Eukaryota > Metazoa > Chordata > Amphibia > Caudata > Salamandridae > Calotriton > Calotriton arnoldi. Next base: position 3,711,569 of record CAWUFW010000263.1, read on the forward strand.
AGCAATGGGGGACACACACAATGATCATTGTGCTGACTGATGACCTAGGAGTCCCAGGGACAGCAGGGCAAACACACCAAACAACATACAGCCAATGGCACACTAAAGATATGCCAATGCAGTGGTGCAGATGCACAAACACAAACAGGCAGACCCACACTGCACATCAAACACAACAGGTGAGGGGGGGGGGGTACCAGTGTCCCCAGGCGCAAACACAACACATGAGGAGGCCTGAATACCAATTACACAGACGTGCATACAGTGCCACACAAAGGTAACTCATGGATCCAAATCCCCTATGTGGGCAATCAGGCATTGTCAGATGAGTGGGAGCACAAATCACACATGTCACACAAGCATGTAGGAACAGCAACTGACACAGCAAGACACACAGACACCACAGCACCACACCCAGGGCCCCCACAATGTGGTGACCCTGGGCTGCATTACAATCCCACTGTGATGACAAAGCTAGATGTCGTTCACACTGTGAACCACAGTCATGTGTCCTGAGCAACAAACTACCATCACACCTACACAAGCACAAATCAACCAGCACGGCCTGTCAGCCAAGGCCAACATGGAGGCAGGGGTCTAGCCGGGCAACAACTCTCATCTGCACACACTCAACACCACACACCTCGACCTCCAACAATGTGCAGCAGTGAAGCTCACATGCACTGGTGACATTGCACATGCACCCATGACAATCCCAGGGGGGTGGTGGGAACCAAGGTGCAGGAACACATCACACATGGCCACTCTACCAGACTCCTGAATGTCTGACACACTGCACACTACGCTGTACATGGACATGACGGCAATACCACACCAACCAATGGGATCCCAGCCACAGTCACACACCTATGAAGAAGCCAAGGTCACCCACAAAGGACACACATAGACAACTACCAACATTGCAGCCCTGAGGAATGCCAGCAGTCACACACACAACGTGTCACAACCAATGAAAGCTAACACAAACCAGAAATCACATGACAGGTGTCAACAAGTGCAAAGGGGAATCCGGACTGTGACACATCAGCGTCTGCCCACAAACTCAGCCCTGACAGCAAACACACCTATGGGTGACACCCTGATGACCAGTAATGTGCCATGCACCCACATCACAGAGAACCCAGGGAGAAGACTTTGGGGGAACATAGCTCAACTCAGCAAGCATCACAAACAGGAACATCACTAGGGATCCCAGCATGCACAGCAACATGGAAGTGAACACACACACATGCTCATACAACACACACCTTGGGCGCACGAGATGTCACAGGAGTACACACTGCCATGAGGGGACTCCACTCCTGTGTGAGGAAAGCTGTGCCATATGTCGCATCAGTAGTGCTCCATCATGTCAGCAGAACACTTGGTCACACAGTCAACAATTAGCACCAAATGAAGGCTCCCGTCACATCAGCCTGGTCATGGGAATGTCAACGAAATCAACAGCACAGATCCAACACACATGTATAGCAAGTTGCACTGACAACACAGAAGAGTCCTTCCCCATTGATGCCCAAACCTGCATGTCCAGTGGAGATGGCCACACGGTCAGGGAACTAGACTAATTGAACAATGGCAAACACAACAGATGTGCATGGGTGGAACCCACAGATGTGACATTGCTAATGTAAGTAGGAAATCCCATTGCCAAATATTGAATACATGACACCCTCAGATGCTGCTAAGGACGACATGGATTCACCACAGGATAGGACACTGTCCTCCTGGAACACATGGGTACATGCACAGTAACACTTCATTTTCATGAGTCCAAAAATCACCATCACTGCAACAAGGGCATGGTTGGCATCATCAACATCATGTACATCAGAAGCAAAACCACTAGAGAACAGAAAGTTGCTTTATTCAGCATGTGGGTTCAAAACTTGGAAGAACTGCAAGGTATCAACAAAGGCCAATGGCCAGTCCATCAAGGAAGTCTATACAGGGTGACAGTGGCAGATGTCACCCTATGGATGCCTGCACTGATCACAACCGGGGACAATCCCCTAGGAGGGGCATACGGGGGGCAGGCCAGGGACCGCAGGGACAGGATCAGGGCTCACCAGGAGGAGGCAGGGAAGGGGTGGTGGGTGCTGGAGAGCCACTGACAACTGCAGTGGAGGTGTCTGACATGGTGTGTGCCGGCACAACTGGGGGCATGACTCAGATGTTGTGGGTGCCGGCACAACTGCAGTGGACCCTGCAGATGGAGTGGACAGGTCCGCCACTGCAGCGCCCAAGTCAGACAGGGTGATAGTGGACTCCACTGCAGTGCCCACCTCCAGGGGAGGAGAATGGGGATCAGGAAAGGTGGGCAGGACAGAGGGGAGGACACCCTCACCACATCAGTGGTACAGACAAGCGCAGCGGGGGGTGTGGGGCCGGAAGAGCAAGTGGCAGGGGGAGAAGGCCTGACCCTTCTGGGGATGGTGTATCTGTGGGTGGGGGAACCTGGGGCAGGGTGTGGTGGGGGCACCTGTGGAGTGGGGGCCTGAGGGATGGAGGAAGGAGACTTGGTGCCTGAGCTGCAGGGCGGCGGCGGGGTCTTGCTCTTCCGGGACCGGGGGGACTTGCGGGTGGGGGCCTCAGTCGGTCCGCGCCTGGGGGATGGTGTCCGGGGGCCAGGGGCACTCCGCTCCGTGTGGGTGGGCTTCCTCTTCCCCCTGAATGCTGGATCAGCTGGGTCGGAGGGGAGAGGCCAAGGTCACAGAGGAAGAGCCGCTGTGTGTATGGGGTTGCAGGTGAGGAAAGGGAGGGGTCTTTGGAGGGAGAGGCAACTGAGGACTGCGCAGTGCTTGTGGATGCGTGTGTTTGTGCCTGTGCCCCATCCCCTGTGAGTGTGGTTGCAGTCCCCTGACGGTGCGTGCGTGTGCGTCTTGTTTCTGGCGTGTGTGTCCGTGTGCTGCATGTGTCTGTGCTGGTGTGTGCCTGTGCCAGTGTGTGTGTGCTTGGGACGGGTAAGGTGCTGGGGAGTGTGGATGGGGCAGAGGCAGGAGGGGTGAGGGACTGTCGGAGGAGGGACACTGCTGCAGTCAGGGAGGAGTCCATGGACCTATTGCCCCTCTGTAGGTCAGACATGCCCGATGAGATGCCCTCCATGAATGACACCAGCTGAGTCAACAGACTGGTGTGTGCATGGAGGACACTCAGCATCGCTGTCTGTCCGACATGGAGCTGGCGGAGGAGGTACACAGACTCCTCACTCAGGGCAGCAGGGGACACAGGTGCAGGGGGTGCGGTGCCTGGCCCGAAGGAGACACGCTCCCGAACATGGGAGCCTCCACGGACCTCGGGAATGGGAGCCAACGGGAGGGCGGTGGTGGCGGTGGTGGTGGCGCGGACAGCAACACTAGCTGGGGTGTGGTGGCTGCTGACACCCGCCTCCATAAGGGAGTCATCGTCCGAGTTGCTCTGGTCCTCAGCTGAGGTGGATGGTGCTGAGGACTCCTCGGTGTGGCTCCCCTCGCCCTCCGTGCCACTGGGTCCCTCCGACCACTCCTCGGCTGCTGACCCAGTCTGGCTCTGCGGCTCCTCCTGGTCCGTGGAGCTGTCCCCTCCTGTGGCCGTGGATGTATCTGCAATCAATAGGGAAACAGACAGACATCAGTCACCTGCACCGAACGCACACACCACAGTAAGTACAGCACATTACAGAGCAAGCCCTGGCATCCTTAGTTGAACATTGCTAAAACTGCACAAACAGAACAGGAGAAGTCAATTGTCAGTCTGATGGTCAACCATGGCACTCACATCCCACCTGGCCTTGCACCCATCTGTATGGTGTCTGTGGGATGGCAATACCCCGGTGTGGACACATGCACCACCTACACAGTATTTGGACAGTGCAGAGAACCCGGTGAAGCATGTGGACATGCACACATCACAACTCTTGCCACTGAGTCAGTGCAGGTGTCCGGATGAAAGGGATGCCGAGAGTCAAATAGGAAATGCATGTGATGCATACCAGCGACAGACACCATGATGCACCCATGTCCTGATAGCCATTGCCACAATGGTGTGCATGTAGCAAATGTCACTCCCCTGCAGGATCACTAATAGGAAGTCACATGCCATGGCACAGCCATGCCTGCTAAGTCATACATAACTGTCTCCAGTCACATGGGCAGGGCAGCCAGACAACAACACTCTGCACTGTGTCACAATAGTAGATCATGGGGAATGCAAGTCCTGGAGCTGAACAAGTGCACATGTACATCCCCCACACACCACATCATCTGTACCCTCATCTGTCCAGGTTATACCCATTGTACATATGGGAGACCTGTAACACTACCCTCTGCACCTGAGCACATCACAATCTGCTGTGTATGGGAAACAGCTGCCTGAACCTCATATTCGCATACCCCAGTCTGCACGGTCAGGTGATCAAACACCTATGTGTCACACATGTATCATCTCCTATGGTCACATCTCCGGTGGCATGCGGAGCCCCAACCGAGGAACACCCCAGCAGACCTGACAATGAAGCCACAGCACACTGACACAGAGGCAGACACCTGAGAGGACGAATCACTGAGCAAAACGTGTCAGCTGATACACGGCAGTGGGAGTACAGAGTGTATTGTATGGCCTGGAGTAGGCATGACTGTCCTGTCCCACATGAATGAGGGATGAGCCCTGGACAGTAGGCAGCTGGCTAAGTATGTGTGACACACGTTATAAACACACTCCTGGGGCACAAACATTGTTCCCACCCGCAGCATGGGTGTGTGCCAGATACCCCAGGCACATGTGGTGGATCAGCTCAGCAATTGGGCCACATATCAAAATCACACTCAGAACACATTTCAGAATACAGGCAATGTGTAAGCAATGGACCCACCCATGATGCCCACCACAGAGTCAGGGAAACAGATGCTGTCCCCCACCTTGAGTCAAGCAAACTGCAAGGACACAGTACCCAAGTGACACAATACCCTGACTGTAAGGGCCACACCTGGGTATCAGATGAGGAGTGGGCAGTGCACAATAGATGGACATGGGTCCTGGACCACAAGACTGATGTACTGTGGAAGTTTAACCAGGCCAGAGGAGGGCACATAGCATGGCAGACATAGTTCACAATGCAGACATGGACTCACCCCCTCCTTGCTGCTCTCTGGCCTTCAGCTGCCCATCCAGATCAGAGAAGACCACCGCCAGGATCCTCAGCATGTGGGGGGTCAGGGTCCGGTGTCCGCCCCTCCTGCGAGGAGGCGACAGCTTCAGCTGGACCCGTGCGATCCTCCGGGTCCAGCCCCGAAGGTCCTGCCACCTCTTCTGGCAGTTGCGGATCCGGCGCTTGTAGACCCCCACGGATCTCACTGCCCGGACGATGGTCAGCCATATCTTCTGCTTCTGGTGGGCATCAACCTGTGAGGATAACAAAGTGAGAATGCCATTACTACACATGCAACATATCCGTGCATTACACAGTTGGATATACATGTCTCAATCACAGGGGCACATGATGTACACAGGCAGTGCAACAATGGCTATGGAAAGTATGCCAGCAGTTACTACATGGTATCATTGCCTGGGAAGTAAAACCTAGTTTAAATGCACTGTCACTGCACTATACCTGTCCAGTGCATGTAACTACACACTATGGGGGGTGACAACTACTCAGTGAGCCTGCTAGCCAGTGGCGTGCAGACTGTTAGCCTTGCTAGTCAGACAACATGCACATTTAGAAAGGCAGTGGACAGAACACTCACCTGCTCCCCTGCTTTCCCATACAGCTTGCTGTACTGTGGAAGGAGGCCATCCAGCAGGGCCTGGTTCTCCTCAGTGCTGAAGGCTGGGGCTCTCTCCACAGTACGTGCCATTGCAGGGTCCAGAGGGTGCAGATACAGCAGCAGTGTAGTGGCAGATGTCGTCCTGGAGCATGTAGTGCAGGCAAGTGAGCTCTCAGGGGAACAGCCAGCATTATATGTGTGCTGCAGAGGCAGATACTGTCCCATGTGTCCAAAGTGATAGGTCCAAGTCGTTTGCATCATCTGAATCTGGCCAATCCATGGATTTGCGCCACTTACACACGCCCCCAGCATCCTTCAAATGTTCAACTTCGTGACACCCATGAAATTGCAACATTGTTGTGGGTGACCAACTGAATTTACAGCATCAGACTCGTTCAAATTTTGAAAACGCGTCCGTTGCCAGGCCAGGCCATAGCCAATGGGTGCGCACCGATCGGACCATTGCTGTTCAACGCGTACATGGGAAACAACGCGTACCCGCACACATTGAATGCAATGGGCCGGCCGGGCACACCGATCGGACCATTGCTGTTCAACGCGTACATAGGATACAACGCGTACCCGCACACATTGAATGCAATGGGCCGGCCGGGCACACCGATCGGACCATTGCTGTTCAACGCGTACATAGGATACAACGCGTACCCGCACACATTGAATGCAATGGGCCGGCCGGGCACACCGATCGGACCATTGCTGTTCAACGCGTACATAGGATACAACGCGTACCCGCACACATTGAATGCAATGGGCCGGCCGGGCACACCGATCGGACCATTGCTGTTCAACGCGTACATAGGATACAACGCGTACCCGCACACATTGAATGCAATGGGCCGGCCGGGCACACCGATCGGACCATTGCTGTTCAACGCGTACATAGGATACAACGCGTACCCGCACACATTGAATGCAATGGGCCGGCCGGGCACACCGATCGGACCATTGCTGTTCAACGCGTACATAGGATACAACGCGTACCCGCACACATTGAATGCAATGGGCCGGCCGGGCACACCGATCGGACCATTGCTGTCCAAGGCGTATTGCCAATACAACGCGTACCAGCGCACATTGAATGCAATGGCCAATGTGTGCGCACAGATCGGTCCATTGCTGTCCAAGGCGTATTGCCAATACAACGCATACCAGCGCACATTGAATGCAATGGCCAATGTGTGCGCACTGATCGGTCCATTGCTGTCCAAGGCGTATTGCCAATACAACGCGTACCAGCGCACATTGAATGCAATGGCCAATGTGTGCGCACTGATCGGTCCCTTGCTGTCCAACGCATCCCTGTACAAGTCACTGGCATATGTCACCATGCCTGTCACAGGTGAACATATGCCAGCCACATATACTTCCCAGGCAGTGAGGGGCACACCTTCAACACCACAGCCTGTCCAAACTGTATCCTAGGGCATGTAAGGCTGCATTACCTATTCCGTGTATGGGGGTGAACATGTTGTTCTGTGGGTGTCACTTGGGGGCAGCCACCCCCAGGCTGTGCACGTGTTTATGGGGACAGAATCCTTGGTGTTTCGTGTACATGACCACTGTGATGTGCAACTGTTCATATCTGTGCATGTGGCATGGTCACAGTTCACGGTGGTGTATGTGTATGTCATGTCACATACCCCCTGAGTCCCATGTGGGACGTTATGTTCAACCCAGGGTGACCCATTGGCACAATGTTGATGGTCCTCCACAGTCTGTGTGCATGTTGTGATTACGTCTCTGATTTCATGTGCACAATGGGAGGCAGTCTCCACATCCACGTTGTTTGTGCATGGACTTTGATGTTGTGCGTGTGTGTGTCACAGACGTCTATGTCTGTCCTGCCGAGGCAACACGGACCACTACCTGTGGGGCTCATGGTTGTTTTGCTGTGGTGTATACATGATACACCATGTCATGCCAGTGTCCATGTGGCAATACAGGGTCCCTGGGAATCTACCTGTCGTTGAGCTGTGATGCCTGGGGCACATCAGTCCTCACATGTCACTGTGGCGTGTGTTTGTTATTTGGCAGCAGGAGATGGGTACTGGGACACGGCCTCATGGTATCCGATGGCATGACCTGGGACTTCTTGATGCCACTTGTTGGACTGTGATGTTAGATATTGGCCATGTATGTGCCATACATATCCGTACGGAACTGCACACATCATGTACTTGTGCCTCATTATGATGTATCATGTGATGTTGAGTGTGTTCAATGCCACATATGTGGGGTGACTGACAATCTTGCTTTCTTCACCTATGCACTGCAGGGCACCAGCTGTCCATAGACCATTCCCTGACCTGGCAACGATGGTGGAACGGGACAGCATCCGACGGTACCGCTTCACCAGGCAGCTGATTGAGGATTTGGCAGTGCGCTTGGCACCACATTTGCAACCTGGCCGTCCGTACCCTACAGCGCTGACCCCCAAGGTGAAGGTGATGGCAGCCCTACACTTCTTTGCCACTGGTACCTTTCAACACACTCTGGCGACTGCTGGTGGGATGTCACAGACCATGTTCAGCCGTGTGCTCCGGGATGTTTTGGAGGCTATGTTGATATACCTGAACCAGTACATCTATTTCCCTAGACTCCAACGACTCACTGGCGTGAAGAGTGACTTCTATGCCCTGGGGAGGATGCCGCATGTCATTGGCTCCATTGATGGGACACATGTGGCGTTGGTACCACCACAGGCCCAAGAGCAGGCCTACCTTAACCGCAAACACTACCACTCGGTCAATGCACTGGTGGTCTGTCTTGCAGATATGAGCATCACACACGTGTGTGCCCGTTTCCCTGGTTCTGCACACGATGCGTACGTGATGAGGAGTAGTCGCATCCCGAGGATTATGGCACAGATGCGGAACCAGCGTGCCTGACTTTGTACTGACTTTGTACCATTGTGTGTGTTCTGCTATGTAGTGTTCCACCCTCTTTTCCAACTCTGCTAATGTGCAATTGTCTGTATGTAGGTGACTCCGGATACCCCAACATGCTGTGGTTGCTGACGCCCCTCAGGAACCCTGTGACACCAGCCCAGATGCGCTACAATGAGGCACATGGTCGGACCAGGAGAGTGATTGAGCGGACATTTGGTCTCCTGAAGAGCCGCTTCCGCTGCCTCGACAAGACAGGAGGGTCCTTCCCATATGCCCCAGCAAAGGTGTGCAAGATTATCATCGTCTGCTGCATGCTCCACAACCTGGCAGTGCGGAAGGAGTTGCCTCTCATCCTGGATGACGATGACCAACGTCCGCCACCTGTGGAGGATCCTGGCCTGGACCACGATGCCAGTGATGATGATGATGATGTTGAGGGTGATGTCCGCACACAGCTCATCACCAACTTCTTCAGCTGAATGTGAGTATCCAGAGATGGCATGTCAATGATGTGAGTTTGCATGATATGTGTTGGTGGTGCTCTGGTGCTGTTTGAGTGTGTCCATGGGCTACATGTCTGTATGCGTGTAGCGATGTGTCCTTGCAGGTAAGTCTGTACTCCCCAACAGTGTTGACATGCTAACTTGGTTCTGGGTGGGTATCTTGTAACATGTATTGTGCATGAGTATTGCAGTTCTGTCCTGTTCTTCAGTACTTTTGACTGTGTGTCATTTCTGTCCTTCACAGGGTACTTTCAGAGTCGTTTGGTCAACTGTGATCCCCAACACCGTGATTCGACTTCCCGGGTGGTAGCTGTTGTGTCCCTACAGGTGATGTGCACCACACCCATGGACTTCCTTCCTTCTACACTTGTTGACTATGTGCCCGCTGCCAGGTGGGATTACCTTGCATCTGTGGTGGTTTCAACATGTTGCAAATGTGTAATAAACCTGTGCTTCACTATGTGATGTGCGTTGTCTGTGGTCACACATCTGACTGACATTTGCTTACTGCACCAGTGGGCTAGTTAACACAGACTGTGAATAGGTGTTGGGTCTGTGCAATGCAACGTATTTCCTGGCAACACCAGTGTAGGCGATGAGTCAGATGTCCATGGTGTGTATGTGTTGTGTAGCCCTGGTGGTGTGCCTCCCCCATATGTGTGAAGTCGCCATGACTCACATGCCGGTGTTGTACTTGCTGTAGCAGTTAGCATGCACAGTGTCATTTCCCCGATCATCATCGCAACTTCTGAGACAACATTGGAATCACAACAGAGGCAAGTATGGTGTATAAGTGAGTTTATTGACATACATGTGTGAGTATAGTGCACAGGTTGTTGGGTGCTGTACATTGTGATTGTGATCCAAAGTTCCTAGATAATTTGGAAGTCCTGGTAGCAGAAATGTCCAGAGTAAAGTCCACAGTAATCAGAGACATTGGTCCAACTTGAGCTCCCCATGTCATGTGGGAGAGTTGTGTTGCAGTCAACAGGGTGAACAGTTTGCGCACAAAGGTTATTCTCCAGAACAGGTTTTGGCTTCCTGGAGGTTGCACATGGCCATCGGCCTCTCACTTGCCCCTCCTCGGACGGCCCCTCTTCTTTGGGGGGGATCCTCAAGTGCAGGCTGCTGCGGTGCAGGGGACTCTCCGCCAGAGTCATCCTGCCTCCCTGTGGCAGTTGCAGTTGTTTCAGCAGCAGATGTTGTGGGCACACAGGGAGGTGTTGACTGGTTGCTGCTCATCTGGCGGAGGCATTGTAATATGTCCCTATGCACCGCCGTCATCTCTTGCAGTGTGTCCCACTTGGACTCCACGCGGGACATGTGTGAGTCCAAGCGGGCATGATGGGCAGCCTGCTGCTGTTTGATGTCCCTGAGGAGCCCCACTACCTGGCTGAACTCTCGGGTGCTGGACTGGTACGCATCGGCTATGCGTGCCAGTTGTGGGTCATCATGCAGTCCAGACCCCTCTGTGAGCAGCGACCTATGTCTCCCACCCCTCCCACCACCCCTGGCGACACGTGCAGTACCTGAGGTGGCAGGCACAGGTGACCCTGGGCCACCTTGTGGGTTGTTGGTGGTGGTGGTGTCCATGGCCCCACGTTGGTCCAGGGTCCCTGAGCTGGTGGTGGTGCTGCTCCTTGGTCTGTCCGTGTCGGCAGGGGTGGTATGTGTGTTGACAGTCGTTGGAGGGGTGGGTGCAGGGGGTGTAGCTGGTGGTCCTGCTGGTGCTGCATGATGACTTGCTCCGGAGGTGCCAGGTAAGTCTTCGTCATCCGAGGAGGGCAGAGGCTGTTCCACACCAGTGAGCTCCGTATCCTCTTGAGCCTGGGACGAGGACTCCTCAGCATCTGCTGCTGTGTCCCCATCATCACCTGTTTTTGGGAGACACACACAATGTATGTTATGTTTCTGCAGGCATCAATGGTTGACACACCTGACAGTTGTGACTGTGCCTCTGGATGCGGGCCTGTACAATGCATTGTCCTAAGTTGTCACAGTCAGGGGTTGATATTGGTGTAGCACATTGTCCTGCATTATTTGGGCATTTCTATGTGAATGTTGGGGTGTGTACATGGTCTGCGTTGGTTGTATTTGGTTGTCATCCGCTCCTCCTTCCCACCCAGCCAGATATCCCACCATGGACCGTGCTTCCATTGCAGGGAGTGCAAGTTGTCTTTCAGGATGTCAGTCAGTGGTGTCCTGCTGTTGGTTGTTGCACAGTTGCCAGCAGGGCCTTGTGCTCCCCACAGCAGTAGCCAGTGTCAGCCATCTTGTGAGTCCTTTTCCACTCCCTGTGATGTGCGCATGGTTCATGGTGGTGTTGATGGGACAGTTGTGGGGGGGGCAATATGTGTGACTACGACTCGCATGATGCTATTGGCTACACTGACTTGCCCAGCATACACAGAATTCCTTTCTTTCAGTGGTCTTCACTGTGTGTTGGTGTTGTAGTGGTGGCTACATGTCTGGATGTGTTTGTTAGTTCTATTTGTGCCACTGCCTAGCTGTAGTTGTAGTTGTGTTTGTACATGTGATGGCACGGTTAAATGTAACTTTGAGATGGCATGTGTTGTGTTTATCTGACTGACATACACATTTTGGGATGATTCTGTTCTGGTTGCTGTGTAATTGCTATGAGTGCATGGTTTGACTCTCCCCTTGACAGTGATGTGTGTGTGTATTGTGGCAGAATATTGTGTACATTTGTTGTGTACTCACCAGGCTCTGGGATGTTCTCTAGTCCATATACGCTCACTGGCGGAAGGATGGCCCGCACCTTCTTCTCCCAGGGCCTGAGGTATACTGGCTTGGCAGGAGGGCCACTGCCGGTGTATTGACTCAGGAGGTAGTCTTTCTTGAGCAGCTCCCGGACCCTCCTGCGCACGTCATACCACCTGTTCTGGATGTCGGTCTTTGTGCGCAGACATGGTGATTGTGCGTTCACCCTGTTGATGATCCTCTCCCACATCTTGGTTTTCTGGGAGATGGGGGTCTGTTGGACCAGTGTGCCAAACAGCTGTGGCTCTACCCTGAGGATCTCGTCTACCAGGACTTCCAATTCACAATCTAGGAACTTGTGATTCTTCTTGGGGGGCATGGTGATGGGTGGTGATGGTGAGTGATGTGTGTGTTGGTGTGCAGGTGAGGGTGTGTGGGTGTGTGTTTTGCTGGGTGTATGTGAGGTAGGTATTTGTTGGTGTGCTGATGGTGTGTGGCTTGTGTGAGGGATGAGCTGTGGGTGTGTGGTTGCTGTCTGTTGGGTGCTGGCAGTAGAATGGCATTTGCAAAGGATCATGGTTGGGATTTGTGTCCTTTATATGGGTGGAGTTGTGGGTGTGTCTTTGTTCTCTGTCCCCCCCCAGTATTTATTGGCTTTGTAATTGCTTGTTTGGCCTTTTTTTGTGTAATTTTTCCTTTGTACTGTCTGTGCATGTTGGAAACGTTCTTGTGACCGAGTCGGACCCTGCATTTGTCTCGTACGGTGTTCTCCGTTTCGTTCACGCTGTGTTTGTGCAGTTTTCTATGCTGCGTACGCGTCGGTCGCGGTGTTTTGTGTTACTTCGGCTCGGTTTTGTATACGTGTCGGTCGTACGGCTTGTCCTCCGTACGACTCGGTCGTGGTTTTCGCGCCTTGCATCGTACTTTGCGGTTTGGAGTTCGCGGGTACGTTTCGGTTGGATTTGTTCCGGGTGCGTGTCGGTCGGTTCGATTCGCGTGTTTTTCCGGCCGGATTGCTGTTTTCCGTGCGGCTCGGTCGTTCGGCTTGGGTTCGGTACGTGTCGGTCGGATTTTGCACGCCTTGCATCGTACTTGGCGTGTCGGGCGCCACAGGTACGTGTCGGTCGGAATAAATTCCGGCTCCGAGTCGATCGGTGCTTTTTCCTTTCTTTCAGTGGGCTTCACTGTGTGCTGGTGTTGTAGTGGTGGCTACTTGTCTGGATGTGTTTGTCAGTTATATTTGTGCCACTGCCTAGCTGTAGTTGTAGTTGTGTTTGTACATGTGATGACACAGTTAAATGTCACTTTGTGATGGCATGTGTTGTGTTTCTCTGAGTGACATACACATTTTGGGATGATTCTGTTCTGGTTGCTGTGTATTTGCTAAGAGTGCATGGTTTGACTCTCCCCTTGACAGTGATGTGTGTGTGTAGTCGCAGAATATTGTGTACATTTGTTGTGTACTCACCAGGCTCTGGGATGTTTTCTAGTCCATAGACGCTCACTGGTGGTAGGATGGCCCGCACCTTCTCCTCCCAGGGCCTGAGGTATACTGGCTTGGCAGGAGGGCCACTGCCGGTGTATTGGCTCAAGATGTAGTCCTTCTTCAGCAGCTCCTTGACCCTCCTGCGCACGTTATACCACCTGTTCTGGATGTCTGTCTTTGTGCGCAAACATGGTGATTGTGCGTTCACCCTGTCGACGATCCTCTCCCACATCTTTGTTTTCTGTGACATGGGTGTCTGTTGGACCAGTGTACCAAAGAGCTGTGGCTCTACCCTGAGGATCTCATCTACCAGGACTTCCAATTCACTATCTAGGAACTTGTGATTCTTCTTTGGGGGCATGGTGATGGGTGGTGATGGTGAGTGATGTGTGTGTTGGTGTGCAGGTGAAGGTGTGTGAGTGTGTGTTTTGCTAGGTGTATGTGAGGTTTCTATTTGTTGTGGTGCTGATGGTGTGTGGCTTGTGTGATGGATGAGCTGTGGGTGTGTGGTTGCTGTCTGTTGAGTGCTGGCAGGTAATTTGAATTTGCAAAGGATCATGGTAGGGATTTGTGTCCTTTATATGGGTGGAGTTGTGGGTGTGTCTTTGTTCCCTGCCCCTCCCCCCCAGTATTTATTGGCTTTGTAATTGCTTGTTTGGCCTTTTTTTGTGTATTTTCCCTTTGTACTTTTCGTGCATGTAGGAGACGTTCTTGTGACCGAGTCGGACCCTGCAGTTGTCTCGTACGGGCTCGTCCGTTTCGTTCACGCTGTGTTTGTGCTGTTTTCTATGCTGCGTACGCGTCGGTCACGGTGTTTTGGGTTGCTTCGGCTCGCAGTTTTGTATGCATGTCGGTCGTACAGCTTGTCCTCCGTGCGACTCGGTCGTGTTTTCCACGCCTTGCATCGTACTTGGTGGGTGGGAGTCCGCGGGTACGTCTCGTTCGGTATTGTTCCGGGTGCGAGTCGGTCGGTTCGAATCGCGTGTTTTTCCGACCGGATTGCTGTTTTCCACGCGGCTCGGTCCTTCGGCTTGTGTTCCGTACGAGTCGGTCGGGTTTTGCTCGCTTCTCATCGTACTTGGCGGGTCGGGCTGCACCGGTACGTGTCGGTCGGAATTAATTCCGGCTCCGAGTCGGTCGGTACGTTTTCCGGCCGGAATCGGAATCGGCCCCATTGTCTTGAAACCCAAATAAACTAAGAGAAGATAAAATCAAAGGAGCAATGTTCCAAGTAATGCATTTGGGGTTTAGAAACCTAGAGTTGAGGAATTATTTGCATGATTAACCATGGTAACCATCGAAGGACCCTAAAGTATGTAAACAATGCTATAAGACTATCAGGAAAGCAAGAAGGGATATTGCTGCTTATATGGGTGCTACAGGAATATGAGGACATGTGGAGGAGATTGGTACTCTGATCATGAATCATCCTAAAACCAGAGTGAGAGAAATTAGAAAGAAAATGTAGACATTGACACTTCTACAGTGATGAAAAACCGAAGGAATTGAAACCTTTCGAGCAGAAGATTACTTTCGAACAAGAAGCCCCTTTTTTAAACAGGGGGAGATGGTCAAAGCTATCTCTAGCTGCCATTCTGAGATAGGCGCCCTTCTTTCCCAATCCTTTCCGCTCTTGTTTGCTCGGTTAGAAATACAGACTTCCACCTCCCGCCGTCTTCCTCTTTGTCGGAGGGGGTGGAATCAATTTTTTCATCAAAGTCACATCTCGCCGCATTCCCTCTCTCTGTCAGCGGCAATGTTCATTTCTGTCGCTGTGTTGTTTCCCACAATGGATGTTTTTTTTTCTTCTTTTCCTGTATATTGTTACTTTTCCATTTTACCCGCGCTGAATGCAAAAAAGAAAAGAAAAAAAGAATGCAAATCGCGCCCTAGCACGCGGTCCGCTTGACAGCCCTTCGCGTGGAGCCAGCAGTATTGCACCTACAGAGTTTGCATTCAGAGGGAACGCTTCAGTTGCTTTTCAGAGACTGTGATTCCAAACGCTTGATTAGAGCATAAATAAAGACTATATGAAGGCAGAAGTCTCTGGGAACCTGAAAGGCACCCCATGCAATAGCATGTCGTTTACAGGGAAGCCAATTTTTATGTCTAGC
Organism: Calotriton arnoldi; assembly: GCA_963921515.1. NCBI lineage: Eukaryota > Metazoa > Chordata > Amphibia > Caudata > Salamandridae > Calotriton > Calotriton arnoldi. The sequence continues at coordinate 3,727,064 of CAWUFW010000263.1, forward strand.
GAATGAGTTGTTGATTATGTATCAAACGACTTGAGTTCTAATCCTGCAGTTCCCACTTGACCAAACGGTGTGAGCTTGGCCAAATCACTTTTGTCAGTCTGACTCATTTTCAGCAAAAATAGGGGTGAGGGGTGGAGGTCAGTAGAAACAGGTTGCAATAACAACTGCACAAAGAGGCCTGACATTTACCTACATTGGTTTGTATTTATACAAGACATAGAGATTTACATGTTCTAACGTGCTCTACAAACTGATTCGCACTAACTATCTAAGCAAAATATTGATTATGGTATCCTTCTGTCATGTAAAAGGACTGCAGCATCAGTTCTCCCTTCTCCTGACAGATTTTGCTCCATGGAGTGTTTGCCTCAAAATTAGTCAACCAATCGCTTTATGAGCACCAGCCTCCACCCTATGATGCTTTTGCCTGCTTACTGCGTTAACCTTCCTTATTGACTAAAGCAGTCCTTGCTTACTGAACCAGAGTGACTCAGGATGCAACTCACCAATATGGCCAAGCTCGGCTGACACTTACCTGGGGTTGCTTGTTTCCCTATTCAGAGAACACATGGAGTAGCAGTTCCGGCTGGACTGTTCTAATTGGAGCAATTGAGTAATTTGTTTGGACACGGCCAATATTGGTTGGTTCCAATCACAACTAGTCTGCTGACCAGGAGCAATATTGGGTTACGGCCATATAGCAGTTGGAGGCCAGACCACTGCGCATCACCTCTCATTTGAGGGCTACCCAGAGGAGGGTGGTCATTAAAATTCAGCATTGTCTGTGGGTTATCATTTTGGACATCCTCAATCTAGGCTCCATGGTCCCCCATACAAAATTCTTTTTTCCCCTGTCTATATCTCTCAAGACCGATAGTTTATCAGTGAGCGGTAGCATCTCCAACACGCAGTTAAATCTAGTGACTATAATCATCTTTACTTACCGCATTCTGCCCCATAGAGATAGATTTAGTTGTGACCATTTAGCATAGTCCTCCTTTCTTTTGTCCACAAGTGAGACAATATTTTATGACACCATTTTGTCCAGGCCCCTGATACCTTTAAGTTTTCAAGGCATTCAATTTTTCATTGTAAACTGTAGGCCGCAGCAGCCGTTACCTGAGACAACAGCAGCACCTTGCTCTTATCCCAAACGGTCTTGTATCCCAAGATTTTTGGGACGTGTGCAATAATGGATATCAAGTTGTGGAGTTAGCTGGCCAGGTCTGTCAGAATGAGTAAGATGTTGTCTGAACATAGGAGGATTCCCGCTATTTGTGTTTTGTCCTTTGGCTGTTGCTAGCAGTTCGAGTGCCAGCAGGAATGGCAAGTGCGAGAGGGGGCAGCCCTAACGTGTACCATAAATCACTGAGAAGTCCGACAGGAACCCGCCACAATTGACCTGTGTGAGTCATTTGACTTCTGCTATGAAGTTCTCTCCTAAACCAAACTAGGAAGAGTGTGGAACATATATGCCCATTCTAGCATATCAAACACCTTCTCAATGTTGAGGGATAGTGGAACCCTCGCATCCAGTGCGTTCCTCAAAAGCCACAGTATGTGTGCCATGGTGTGCAAGTGGTTGCGCAAGGTCCTACTCAGTACAAATCCGACCTGTCAGTTTTGAAGGAGTGGAGATCACTTTTTTGAAATGTGCGGGCAGTGTCCCAGCCAGGATCTTCACATTCACATTGAGTGAAGAAATTGGGCAGTACCTGCTACAAAGTAGGGGATCTTTCCCTACTTTGGGTAGGACCATAATTAGTGCTTTGTTAGAGAGAGGTGTGAAATTTCCCACCCTTTCAGACTTTTTTACTTGTCCTTGTACATTGATACAATTCTCCCAAAAAGCAGCCTCCCCCTGAGGACTTTTTGTAAGGGAGGTTTGTAATGACCTGTGAGATCTTGCCTTTAGTTGTTTCCCCTTCCAGTAGTGCTCTACCCTCGTCTTTAGGACACATGAGTTGAAAATCGTTAAAGAAACGACTTTCGTTGTCCTGAGTATATTCCAACTCCGAGCTATATAACTCTGTATAGTAGACTGCAAATGCTGCGGTGATGTCCAGGGGTTCCATGAGAATCCCATTGCAGTTTCTGATGGCCAGAATGGCCATCTTTGCTTCCCTTTGCCGCAAATGTGTGGCTAGTAACTGGCCTGCCTTCTCACTTTGCTCATAATGGAGGGCCTTAAGCCTATACAGCATGTATTCAGCTATGGCAGTGAAAAGGGAGTTCAGTTCTGTTTTGGCCTTTTTAAGCTGGCATCTGGAGCACTCCGATAGATTGGCGAGATAGGCTCTGGACAGGATTTGGATATCTCGTACCAGGAATGCCTGCTTGTCAGCTTTATGTTTATTGGCTAGGGCCAAATCTGTCATTAGCTGCCTCGTGATATTGGCTTTCGCTGCTGCCTTCAAATTCTTGATCTGAGCTTACTGAGCCTTTATTGTCGTTCAGATAAGTGGTGAGGTGGGATTGCAAGCACACTTTTTCTGGAGGCATTTTGTAGTAGGAGATCATTGACCTCAATGGATCCATATGGGGTTTCTTGATATTCCAGTTTAGGAGTATGAATACCGGGACATGATCATAGCGGGAGGTGTCCAAAATGTCAATAGTCACCACCTTTAATATAACTGCTTGGGAGATCAAGAAGTAATCTATCCATGCCTGTGAGTCATGGACCTGCAAGTGATGAGTGTATTCCAGGCCCTCAAGGTGCAGGAGACGCCATAAGTCGGTTAGACCATGGACCTCCTCAACATCCTTCAGAATCACTCTGTCCTTATTGTGGGTCGTGTCTCCAGGACCTGTCCTATCTAGATCCAGATTCTAGTCACCCTCCAGGATCATGTGGGTGGTCTCTAGTTTTGTGAAGACTGATAAACCGTAGCAGAAAGAGGTTTCAGGTCCTCTTTCGGGCATATACTGAGCCTATGCTTATGAATCTGCTGCCAATCTGAAGCTTCACTATCATGTACCATCTGCCAGCGTTAGTCCATGATTGCGGGCGGACAGGGGACAAGCCTCCGTTTTGATTCTGCTGGACCTGTCCGCCGCATTTGATACGGTTAACCATGCGGTACTCTTGGATAGGCTGGCTAGAATAGGTGTGAGTGGATTGGCACTGAAGTGGTTTCAATCCTACCTCTCAGACAGAGAACAGGCGGTTGCTCTCCCCCGTATCAATCCATGTATAGGAAAGTTTTACATGGGGTACCACAGGGATCTGCAATCAGCCCCATCCTGTTTAATATTTATATGAAGCCACTGGTGACTGTTATTAAGTCACATAACATTAGCTTAGTGAACTATGCAGATGACACCCAGTTGATTTTATCTCTGGAAGGTTGTCAGGCAACTTCACTCGAAAAATTTCACAATTGTATGCAAGATACGGCTCTTTGGCTTCAAAATAATTATTTGCAATTCAATGGGGAGAAAACTGAGATTCTGTGCTGTTCAGTGGGGAAGGTTCCTTATTCACTACCCACGGGGTTCTGGCCACTACCAGTGACAGCCCCTTTGACCCCGACAAATGTGGTTCGTAATCTAGGTATCAGTTTTGATGGTAAATTAAGCCTTGAGTCTCAAGTGAATCAGACAGTTGGGAAATGCTTTGCCCTGCTGAGGGTGTTACGTAGAATTCTTCCACTGTTGCCTAAGTATACCAGGCCACTGATAGTGAGAAGTATCATCCTTAGCCAACTGGATTATTGCAACGCCCTACTGCTGGAGTCTCCCAAATATTTGATGGAGAAACTCCAGAGAATTCGGTCAATGGCAGCCAAGCTGGCACTTATGAGACCTCGCCAGTCGTCTCTTTCTCAGGCCCTGGCTGAGCTCCACTGGCTCCCAGTTGTACAGAGGGTGCAATTTAAATCCATGTGTATAGTTTTTAAAGCTCTACATGGCATTGGGCCCAAGCCCTTACAAAGTAGATTTGAATGGTATGTTCCTCCACGCAATCTTCGCTCCTCCTCAGCAAAACTGGTGAGAGTGCCTAGGTTCAGAAAAGTCAGATCTGGTGGAAGAGCTTTCTGCGTTGCAGCAGCTTCGGCGTGGAACAAATTACCAACTGAACTTAGACAGATAGATGATCTATTGTCTTTCAGAAAGAAATTGAAGACCTGGCTCTTTCCCAGGGTATAATATAGTGTTTTTAACTGTCCCTATACTCTAAGATAACTGACCTATGTGCTCAAGCGCCAGGATACCCGTGGGGTTGCAGTGCGCTCTATAAATTTTATATACAATACAATACAATACAATTGTTGCACCAAGCAGGGAAAAGATTTTCTCACCAATATGCCGACTCCACTCTTTCTGGAGCGTGTGCCACCAGATGTTTCTCTGGTCGGATGAAGAGGGGTTTACAACTGAAGAGGACCTGTCCCACCCAATCCCTTTTAAGTTTGGAGGATTTGTTATCTGATAAGTGTGTTTCTTGGATGAGAGCGATTTCCTGTTTGGAGGCCTAGTAGGAGAGTATCTTCTGTTGTTCAAGAGAATGGATCAACCCATTAACATTGAGGGAGATGATCCAAAATGGTTGCGAGAACATGGGAACGTCAGATAATATTAGGGATCACACATTCAAAGGTCACCATTTAGTATCGGGGGCCACCTAGCTAGAGCATAGGAAACGACCTGAGAGCAGGATGGGCAATGCAGTAGTAGATCATAAGGGAAGGGAGCAAGAAAGGTGAAGGGGCTGGGCGGGATGTATTGACCCTTTTCATTCCAAGCGCTGATGATCCATGATGTGGGTATGGGGTGAATAGGGGTTTTTTGGGCTCCAGGTGGCTCAGGCAGCACTCTAGACGATCTGTTCCTTTGTCAAGGTCTTAACTGCTAGCCAAGCAGCAGGCCTTGCAAGGAAAAGGGGTACTCAGCTCTATTGGGATAAGGTGGGTGACGTTGTACCTCCTACGTTGGGGGGGTGGCCAGGAGGAGGGGACACCAAGCGTAATCAGAGAGTGGAGAGAGAAGGAATGGGATGGGCAGAATGCAGGCGAGTGTGCAGGCCTAGCTGTGAGGTGGAAAGAAGAGTCATGCGGAGGAGTCAGCAACATAAATGTAAGTAGAGGGAGACAAAGAAACCATATAGCCCATCTGTTAGACCTGGCACCATTGGCGTGGGTCTCCCTTCCATTTTTCGCTGTTGTCTCCTCTGTTTTACTGGTGTTAGATGCTCTGGGCGCTGTGCCACTGCCATTCAGTGTCACAGCGCGAATGCTCCCTGTTTAAATATGTCTATGTGAATTGGTATATCCCTGATTGGCTTATTTGGTTTACCTGTTAGTCCCTAGTAGTGTGGCCTATGTGTGCCCAGGGCTGGTAAACCAAATGCTGCTGGTGGGCCTGCAGCACTGATGTGTGCCACCCACAGAAGCAGCTTGTAAAGTGTGTCTCAGACCTGCCACTGCAGTGTCTGTGTGCAGTCCAGAACTGCCATCTTGGCTGTGAAGTGCACTCACTTCCCAGCCCCTGAACCTTCCCTTAGCATCCTGTAAGTCACCCCTATGGTAGGGTGCCTTGTATGTGTAAGGCAGGACATGCCTTGGTGTGTGTAGCATGTCCTGGTAGTGAATTATGCACCATTTCGTTTTTCACTACTGTAAGGCTACCTGTTCCTCATAGGCTAGAATGGGCAGTTTGACTATTACATGCTATAGTCCTAACTGACCCCAGGAACATGGTAGAAAAACGAATTTAGTATGCCTGAGCTCAGAATATTAAAATACACCTTTTAGTGAAGTTTATTTTTATATTCTGTGTTTGAAAATACCACTTTTAGAAAGTAGGTATTTTCTTGCCTAAGCCTTCCAGTGTGCTCTGCCGTTATGTGTATTGGCTGTCTGGTTTTAGAGGGGCAGGACAGGCTGAGTCAGACCTGGGTGGAATAGAGAGATCTGCATTTAGAGTGTGGGGAGGGGTGGCTCTTTGATCTGAATAGGGCTGTGCCTGGCAAGGTGAATGCTGGCTCCACCTCCCACTGTGTGTCTGCTAGCAGACCCCTCTTTCTGAAAGGAAGGATGCAGCCTGGTAAACAAAGTGCTCCAGGCCTGAGCAGAACTGGTTCTGGCTAGGTTCAGGGACTGGTAGCTTCAAGGATCAAAGGTTTTTGGGGTATAAATATCTGTGCTCAAACCCCCTACTTTTGTATTGCTTTTGGATCTGGAGAGGAAACTCTGTCCGTGCCACTGGAGGAATCTGCAGGAAGTGACTGTCCCTGTGCTGTGTGTTGTTTCTTGCACTGGCCTGCAGCAGTGACCACTGGACCTTAAAGGAGAGGAAAAGGAACTCTTGAGAGAACTTTTATTTTTGTACAGCAATCACCCAAGGGCTAGGAAAAGAGCTAGCCTCCTGCTGGAGTCTCAGGCACAACAGACTCCACCACCAACCTCCTGCTTCCTCCCTGCGAGGACTGCTATCTGCTGAGGAGGCTCCTGTGAGTTCCAGGGCCTCTAGTTTGCATCAGAGAGAAGAGGGTAAGAAATCGACGCTAACGCATCTTTGCGGGCCGCTGCAGTCGAGAGCGCTGGGAAAATCATCGCGCTACTGCCGCCGAGGGCCCGCAACCCGAAACCATCGCTGACGCCCCTTTGCGAGCCGCTGCAGCCGAGACGCGCTGGAAAGATCATCGCGCTGCTGTCGCCGCGCACTCGCAACCCTTAAAGAAATCATCGCTTCGAGACATCGCAGTGCGGACGCCGTGCGTTCGCCACTTTGATCGCATCGCACCGAATTTCGTCGCTCCCTCGCGGAGCGTCTCGTCTTCGCATCGCAACACGATCGCACAGCGCAACAGGATCACCGCATCGACTTCTCCCACGCGGCAAGAAAGTCATCGCATCGGCGGTCCAGCGTGCCAAAGTTTGTCGCATCGTCTCCGCACGCATCCCGCAGATCGGCGCATCATCCTCCCTTGCGGCAAGGATTTAAACGCATCGCCGGCCTCGCGTGCCGAGAATCATCGCTACAGCTTATTTGCGACACTTTGTTGGTTTTGCTACTAAACCCAGGTACTTTGTGAAAGAAAGGGTCGCAGAGACCACTGCTTTGAACTTGAACCTTATTTTTGCAACCTTTGAACTATTTTTGACAGCCTTTCAACAGCTATCCTATTTTTGACAGTATTGTGGCATTTACAGTTATTGGTCTTGTGATAAATCTGCCTTTATATAAAGATACTTATTTTTTATAATAACTACTTGTGTGGTGTCCCTTTGTAGTGTTCCTCACTGTGTTACTGTGTATGATCATAAATGCTTCACACCCTGCCTCTGAGATAAGCCTACCTGCTCGTGCTACGTTACCACAGGGTTGAGCAGGGGTATTAAAGAGGGTAGCCCTCTCACTCTGACTTAGGAAGAAGGGTCCCTACTTGGACAGTGGCCAGCCATTGCCAACTAGAGACCCCCATTTCTAACATTGGTGGTCAGCGGTGAGGATCTGGACTTGCATTTATGATCGCATACAGTAATTATAGTGTACACTACTAGTGAGTGCAGACCATAACGTACCGCATACATTTTTTGAGAAATTTTTTTTTTTGCTCCTATATTGTGATTGATATTGCCGGTGATTTTTCACCCGCGCACATTTTCTGAGAGTTTTTGGGATCCTATATTGTGATTGATATTGCCGGTGATTCTTCACCCGCGCCCATTTATTGAAAGTTTTTGATCCCCTATTGTAATTGATATTGCCGGTGATTTTTCACCCGCGCACATTTCTGAGAGTTCTTGGGATCCTATATTGTGATTGATATTGCCGGTGATTTTTCACCCGCGCCCATTTATTGAAAGTTTTTTGATCCCCTATTGTGATTGATATTGCTGGTGATTTTTCACCCACGCACATTTCTGAGAGTTTTTAGGATCCTATATTGTGATTGATATTGCCGGTGATTTTTCACCCGCTTACATTTCTTGAGAAGTTTTCTTCTATCCTTTATTGATATTGCCAGTTATTTCTACAATGGGCAAGCCCAGATCCAATGCCTCAGAGGATCTCTCCTGGGAAGAAGAGAAAATAGAAACCTACAATGCCAAGCAGCTCAAATATTTTTGCAAGCAGTTCACAGTCCCTATCACAGGTCTCACTAGAAGGGAAGAGTATTACAAGGCGCTGAAGGCCTGGCTAGAAGCCAGGGAGGCCCCTAAGGATCTAGGAGAGCTTGTGGAGGGAGGAGAGCAGCAGGGCGATGTAGTAGACTTAGTAGGAGATCCAGCCCTTTCCAACCCGGGCTCTAGTGTGTCCGCTAAGGGTCTGTCCCCAGAAGAGCTGGAGGACAGGGAGAGAGATAGGCGGCATAATATGGAGATGGCTAAGCTTAAAATGGATGGTCACCGGGACCTAGAGAACAAGAAGTTAGAAATTGAGATTATGAGGATGAAGCTGGAGCATGAGAGAGTATTGAGGGAGTTGGAGATTAAAGCTAAGAGCATGGAAATCTCCCCTCTGGTGGCAGCGTACCTGTAGTGCACCCTGAGAGTAGGGTGTATATACCCAAGGAGGTTATTAAAGATTTCCACAAAAGTGAAGATATTGGGCAATGGTTTGCCGCTTATGAATTAGCCATGGTGTCCCACCGGGTCCCTGAGAAGGATTGGGGAGCGGGGTTGTGGGGACGCTTTGTGAGTGAGGGGAGGGATACCTTGTTGGACCTGCCCCCAGAAAGTAGGATGGTTTATGCCCACATGAAGGAAGCGTTGATGACCCGCTATGGTTTGACCCCTGAAATGTATAGGCAGAGGTTTAGGGTCTGTAAGAAGCTAGAGGGTACCACGTGGGTTGAATATGTGTCCTTTTTTTGCAGAGCCATGGAACGCTGGGTAAAAGGTAGCAAAGTAGAAACTTTTGCACAGTTGTATGATTTGATTGCATGGGAGCATTTATCTAGTAATTGTTTTCCTGAGCTACGCCAGCACCTAATTGATTGCAAGCTGACTAACCCTAGGAAGCTTGCTGAGGAGGCGGACCGCTGGGTGAGCACCCGGGTCCGCAAGGGTCCAGTGGGAGACGTCGCCAAAGGTGGGCAGGGTCCCCAGCAGAGGAGTGGGGGGGACAAGGGTCAACAGAGGGAGTTCCACCGAGGGCCCCAAAGTAATCCCCCAGGGAACCAAGCAGTGGTGTCCCAGCCCCCACAAGAAAGGAGGACCGGGCCCCCAACAGGTAGGCCTGTTCCCAGGGGGCCCCCACGTGTTACAACTGTGGTCAAGTGGGCCACAGATATTTTGATCCCCAGTGCCCCCAAAGGGGGCCAGTGCACCCCCGTGCACCACCCCGCCAGATTGCTAGTGTAGCCCTGGGAGAGGAGGAGATGGGTGCCCAAGAGGGGTGGGATCCCGTAGAGTTGACCCTTGTCTCATTAGGGGACTTTGAGATGGTCCCCAAGCCTGCACTGCCTGCTAACACTAAGAAATACAGGCAGTGGGTGACCATCAATGGCCATAGGGTGGAGGCTCTAAGAGACACAGGGGCCAGTGTAACTGCTGTCAGCTCCCGGTTGGTGTCCAGAGAGCAGGTTGTCCCTCATGCATTCTACCCAGTAGTGTCCGCCGACAACTCAGAGAGCCAATGTGAGGTGGCTCAGGTTCCCTTTGAGTGGGGGGGTCTCAGGAACTCTTCAGGTAGCTGTGAGGCCCGCCATGCCTGTAGACTGTCTGCTGGGCAATGATTTAGAGGACTCCCCGTGGGCTACGGTGGAGAGGAAGGCTCACTTAGAGATGTTGGGTCTGCCTGAGTGGGCGTGTGCTACCACTCGGTCCATGGCAGCCAAGGAGGGTGTTGAAAAGGATCTGGAGCCTGAGAGTAGGGCCCAGATCCCTGCCTTAGAGAGAAGGGGCAGGGGGCGCGGGAAGCCGGCCCCCTTGGTTCCCACGGCCCAGGAAAGAGCAGACCCTGAGGGGGATGCCCTGGAGCCTACCGGGGAGCAGATCACCGAACTGGGGGACCTGCCTGAGCTGACCCATTGGCAGCAGGAAGGGGGACCCACCAGGGAGGAATTTTGTGAGCAGCAGAGAGTTTGCCCCTCTCTTGAGGGTATGCGGCGACAGGCTGCAGCCCAGGCAGAAGGTGACATGTCTGGTTCACATCTGATTTATTGGGAGAACAGTCTCCTGTATAGTGAGCCTAAGGTTGCTGAGCCAGGGTCAGCCCGTGTGCTGGTGGTACCCGAGTGCTTCAGAACCTTCCTACTGGGGTTGGCTCATGACATTCCATTGGCAGGACATCTGGGGCAGACCAAGACCTTTGAGAGGCTGGCCGCCCACTTTTATTGGCCCCAGATGCACAAGAGTTCAGACACTCATTGCAGGACCTGTGAGACTTGCCAGGCAAGTGGGAAGAGTGGGGGAAGATCTAGGCCCCACTCCAGCCCTTTCCAGTTGTGAGTACCCCATTCGAGCGAGTGGGCATTGACATTGTGGGGCCTCTGGACCCCAAGACAGCCATGGGCAACAGGTTCATCCTGGTCTTGGTGGACCATGCCACCCGGTACCCTGAAGCCATCCCGCTCAGGACAGTGACGGCCCCCGTGGTGGGACGTGCACTGATGGGGATTTTCTCCCGTGTGGGATTCCCCAGAGAGGTGGTGTCTGACAGGGGGACCAACTTCATCTCCCAGTACATGAAGTCTCTGTGGAAGGAGTGTGGGGTAACGTATAAGTTCACCACTCCTTACCACCCCCAAGGTAATGGTCTGGTTGAAAGGTTCAACCGGACCTTGAAGGGCATGATCATGGGCCTAGAAGAGCCCCTGAGGCGTAAGTGGGACGTCCTCTTGCCATGCCTGTTGTTTGCCTACCGTGAGGTGCCCCAGAAGTCCTTAGGGTTCAGTCCCTTTGAACTCCTTTATGGCCACCCGGTTAGAGGACCTCTGAGTCTGGTCAAGGAAGGCTGGGAGCAATCTCCCAGGAAACCTCCCCAAGATGTATTTAGCTACATGTTGGCCTTCAGGAACCAGACTCGGCGTTTCAGAAAAATTGCTGAGGCAAATCTGGAAGCCAGCCAGGAAGAAATGAAACGTTGGCACGACCAGAATGCCACTCTGGTCGAATTTCAACCTGGTCAGAAGGTTTGGGTACTGGCCCCAGTGGAGCCTTGTGCGCTCCAAGATAAGTGGACCGGTCCATTTGAGGTGGTGGAGCGCAAAAGTCCGGTTACCTACTTGGTGGACTTTCAGTCTCCCAGGAACCCCTTGCGGGTCCTGCATGTGAACCGCCTAAAGCCCCACTTTGAGAGGTCTGAAGTGGGCATGCTTCTTGCCACAGATGATGGGGTTGAGGAGGAGAGTGAGCCTCTCCCTGACCTCCTGTGTGCAGAAGAGAAGGATGGGTCAGTGGAGGGTGTGATCCTCTCCACCACACTGACCCCTGAGCAACAGAGAGATTGTCACCACCTGTTGGGGCAATTTTCTGATTTGTTCTCCCTGGTACCTGGTGTCACTGATTGGTGCGTCCATGAAGTGGATACCGGGGACAGTTCTCCTGTCAAGCACAAGGCTTACAGGGTAACTGACAGGGTCAGGGCTTGCATTAAGGAGGAGGTCTCCAAAATGTTCGCCCTAGGGGTGGTTGAGTCCTCTAGCAGCCCCTGGTCCAGCCCCGTGGTCTTGGTACCAAAAGCTGCGACGCCTGGTGCCACTCCTGAACTTAGGTTCTGTGTGGACTACCGAGGTCTCAATTCGGTCACCAAGACCGACGCGCACCCCATCCCCAGAGCTGATGAGCTCATAGACCGGTTAGGGGCTGCCCGGTACCTCAGCACGTTTGATCTGACGTCTGGGTACTGGCAGATCGCCTTAACTGATGGGGCAAAGGAGAGGTCAGCATTCTCCACACCAGATGGGCACTACCAGTTCCGTGTGATGCCCTTTGGGATGAAGAATGCCCCTGCCACCTTCCAGAGATTGGTCAACCAGGTGTTGGTTGGGCTGGAGGCTTTCAGTGCCGCCTACCTGGATGACATTGCAGTGTTTAGTTCCTCCTGGGAGGACCACTTGCGCCACCTCTGGGAAGTGTTGATGGCGCTGCGCAGAGCAGGCCTCACAATCAAGGCCAGTAAGTGCCAGATTGGGCAGGGTTCGGTGGTGTACTTGGGACACCAGGTGGGGAGCGGCCTGGTGGCGCCCCTGCAGCCCAAGATTGAAACCATCCTGGCTTGGGAGCCCCCAAGGACCCAGACCCAGGTGAGGGCCTTCTTAGGACTCACGGGTTATTACAGGAGGTTTGTCAAGGGGTATGGCAACATTGTTGCCCCCTTGACTGAGCTGACTTCCAAGAAGCGGCCAAAGATTGTGAACTGGACTGACACCTGTCAGAAAGCCTTTGATGCCCTCAAAACTGCTATGTGTACAGCACCCGTACTCCAGGCGCCCAATTTTGCTAAGGAATTTGTTGTCCAGACAGACGCTTCAGAGCATGGGGTGGGGGCCGTTCTGTCACAGATAAATGAGGAGGGACTAGACCAACCTGTAGCCTTCATCAGTAGGAGGTTACTTCCCCGGGAACAGAGGTGGAGTGCAATTGAGCGTGAGGCATTTGCTGTGGTCTGGGCACTGAAGAAGCTAAGACCCTACCTATTTGGGACTCACTTCCGGGTTCAGACAGACCACAGGCCCCTCAGATGGTTGATGCAGATGAGGGGTGAGAATCCCAAGTTGTTGAGGTGGTCCATTTCCCTACAGGGTATGGACTTCACGGTGGAACACCGCCCTGGTACAGAACACGCCAATGCTGATGGTCTGTCCAGATTTTTCCGCCTTAGCGATGAGAACTTCCAAGGGGATGGGTAGTTCTCCCCACATTTCAGCTGGAGGGGACGTGTGTTAGACCTGGCACCATTGGCGTGGGTCTCCCTTCCATTTTTCGCTGTTGTCTCCTCTGTTTTACTGGTGTTAGATGCTCTGGGCGCTGTGCCACTGCCATTCAGTGTCACAGCGCGAATGCTCCCTGTTTAAATATGTCTATGTGAATTGGTATATCCCTGATTGGCTTATTTGGTTTACCTGTTAGTCCCTAGTAGTGTGGCCTATGTGTGCCCAGGGCTGGTAAACCAAATGCTGCTGGTGGGCCTGCAGCACTGATGTGTGCCACCCACAGAAGCAGCTTGTAAAGTGTGTCTCAGACCTGCCACTGCAGTGTCTGTGTGCAGTCCAGAACTGCCATCTTGGCTGTGAAGTGCACTCACTTCCCAGCCCCTGAACCTTCCCTTAGCATCCTGTAAGTCACCCCTATGGTAGGGTGCCTTGTATGTGTAAGGCAGGACATGCCTTGGTGTGTGTAGCATGTCCTGGTAGTGAATTATGCACCATTTCGTTTTTCACTACTGTAAGGCTACCTGTTCCTCATAGGCTAGAATGGGCAGTTTGACTATTACATGCTATAGTCCTAACTGACCCCAGGAACATGGTAGAAAAACGAATTTAGTATGCCTGAGCTCAGAATATTAAAATACACCTTTTAGTGAAGTTTATTTTTATATTCTGTGTTTGAAAATACCACTTTTAGAAAGTAGGTATTTTCTTGCCTAAGCCTTCCAGTGTGCTCTGCCGTTATGTGTATTGGCTGTCTGGTTTTAGAGGGGCAGGACAGGCTGAGTCAGACCTGGGTGGAATAGAGAGATCTGCATTTAGAGTGTGGGGAGGGGTGGCTCTTTGATCTGAATAGGGCTGTGCCTGGCAAGGTGAATGCTGGCTCCACCTCCCACTGTGTGTCTGCTAGCAGACCCCCTCTTTCTGAAAGGAAGGATGCAGCCTGGTAAACAAAGTGCTCCAGGCCTGAGCAGAACTGGTTCTGGCTAGGTTCAGGGACTGGTAGCTTCAAGGATCAAAGGTTTTTGGGGTATAAATATCTGTGCTCAAACCCCCTACTTTTGTATTGCTTTTGGATCTGGAGAGGAAACTCTGTCCGTGCCACTGGAGGAATCTGCAGGAAGTGACTGTCCCTGTGCTGTGTGTTGTTTCTTGCACTGGCCTGCAGCAGTGACCACTGGACCTTAAAGGAGAGGAAAAGGAACTCTTGAGAGAACTTTTATTTTTGTACAGCAATCACCCAAGGGCTAGGAAAAGAGCTAGCCTCCTGCTGGAGTCTCAGGCACAACAGACTCCACCACCAACCTCCTGCTTCCTCCCTGCGAGGACTGCTATCTGCTGAGGAGGCTCCTGTGAGTTCCAGGGCCTCTAGTTTGCATCAGAGAGAAGAGGGTAAGAAATCGACGCTAACGCATCTTTGCGGGCCGCTGCAGTCGAGAGCGCTGGGAAAATCATCGCGCTACTGCCGCCGAGGGCCCGCAACCCGAAACCATCGCTGACGCCCCTTTGCGAGCCGCTGCAGCCGAGACGCGCTGGAAAGATCATCGCGCTGCTGTCGCCGCGCACTCGCAACCCTTAAAGAAATCATCGCTTCGAGACATCGCAGTGCGGACGCCGTGCGTTCGCCACTTTGATCGCATCGCACCGAATTTCGTCGCTCCCTCGCGGAGCGTCTTGTCTTCGCATCGCAACACGATCGCACAGCGCAACAGGATCACCGCATCGACTTCTCCCACGCGGCAAGAAAGTCATCGCATCGGCGGTCCAGCGTGCCAAAGTTTGTCGCATCGTCTCCGCACGCATCCCGCAGATCGGCGCATCATCCTCCCTTGCGGCAAGGATTTAAACGCATCGCCGGCCTCGCGTGCCGAGAATCATCGCTACAGCTTATTTGCGACACTTTGTTGGTTTTGCTACTAAACCCAGGTACTTTGTGAAAGAAAGGGTCGCAGAGACCACTGCTTTGAACTTGAACCTTATTTTTGCAACCTTTGAACTATTTTTGACAGCCTTTCAACAGCTATCCTATTTTTGACAGTATTGTGGCCTTTACAGTTATTGGTCTTGTGATAAATCTGCCTTTATATAAAGATACTTATTTTTTATAATAACTACTTGTGTGGTGTCCCTTTGTAGTGTTCCTCACTGTGTTACTGTGTATGATCATAAATGCTTCACACCCTGCCTCTGAGATAAGCCTACCTGCTCGTGCTACGTTACCACAGGGTTGAGCAGGGGTATTAAAGAGGGTAGCCCTCTCACTCTGACTTAGGAAGAAGGGTCCCTACTTGGACAGTGGCCAGCCATTGCCAACTAGAGACCCCCATTTCTAACACCATCACAGTGTGACATAGATGCATGCATTATGTCGTGGCGATACTCATCTGCGTTCATCCGTGCCGAGGTCCTTACTTTCGCCCCTTGGGTCAGTTTCAGAGGTGACCTGGATTTGTCTCGAGGATTATCTTGTGTAAGTTATGCCATGCTTTTTATGGCTTGGTCTCTTTATGAGTGCTTAAGGAAAACACAGTCATGGGGTCAACCAGTACAGTGCGAGTTCCTCCCTATCTGGTTGCTGTGGTGCAGTCCCAGCATCCATTGAAGATGGCAGAGATAAGTCCATTCTGCGTACTTATGTTTTATTTAGGAAGACCATAAAGGTCTGTGTACATGACTGTTCACAACTTGATCAATGGTATTGAGCCTAGGTGCAAGGCCCAGGATTTTGCCAGTTCATCAAGTGGAAAGTTAAGACAAGTGTGCAGGCAGAGTGGGAGTATGCTTTTCAAAACAGTCATTTGCATATGTTCCTAAGTAGGCAGTGATGTATGCTGGTCTCTGTAGTGTACAATTTTATTTGTATAGTTCAATTTTCTCGTTCATTTCACACAACTATCTCAAATTTGTTCAACTTTACAACACATCCTTTTGTTGTGTGTGGCAGGGCTTTCATGCGATGATAATTGTGTTACATGCAAGACAGGCCAGGTTTTAGTAAACATGACCCCATTTAACATTACAAAATGTGTGTATAGGCACATGGCGTAGAACGGTGGATTAACTGTATGAATAGTTTTAAGTATGTATATATTGGTATTTATAGAGCACAAACGTACCTATGAAGCAATGGAGTGCTGTACATTATGGAAGATAATCTATTAGATTGTGTACATCAAATGTGGGATTACAAAACTACATTTCACACTTATTACATTCCACATTTTTATTTATGCACACAGAGAGTAAGTCATGTGCCTAGAATGACATGATTTTGAGTCAAGAACAGAAGCCGGGATCCGAACCTGGGTCCTCAGGTTCCACAGATGGCAGCTGCAGCTGTAGGGCCAATAGATGTGTGAATGATCACAATGATTTCAATTTAAAACCTCCATGTTTTCTGATACTGTTCACGCTAACAAGGTAGAGAAGGATGTTTCCACTTCCCTGGTGCATGCATTGTAATTGTGGCCGCAGACGAAGATGACCTTACAGATGTCAGTCTTGGAGGGAAGAATTAAACGTAGCTTCCGTAACTTATGTATGCTTCTGCAATGGGGCAATGTTTGCACATTTCTCCAGCAAAGCAGGAGAGGAGCAGGAGTGGCCCCTCCTTACCCACACCACTAGTAATAAAGGGATCTAAAGTGTGGGTAAAGGGGCAGCGTGCGGCAGATGGACCGGTTTCTGAGGGGAGATGCCGAAGGGCTGAATTCTGACTGCTGACCTGATGGTAGCATAGGGTATGCAGGTAAACTACACAAGGCTTGGCACAATAAATGTATGTTGGATGCATAGACACATTTGGTAGGGATTAAACTATCAGGTCAGGGATGTGTGATGAAATATGACTGAGGCTTAATATTCACCAAAATGTGCATATTATCTGCTGAGTTGTTTATAATTAAAGATCCCGGTTTTCCGTTTTTACTGATTTTTACAGATAAATACAGACAGAAAACATTCATTTTTTTCCCTCTATTTATTTTTAAATGTGGATAAAAACGGAAATTGGGTTGCTTTTTGCGTAATTCTAAATACTGTCTGCCATGACTGCCAGGCCAATAGCTGTGTGAATTGATAGGTGAGGGGGTTCAAAAAGAAAGGAATTTTAGTAAAGAGGCTTTAATAGCAATAGATATGCACAAAGTTGATATTGAAATTTGCATATTTTTATATAAGTGCACTGATTTATCTTCTGCGGGTGTTCACAACATTGAAACCTGGCAGACATTCAAGCATGAGTGCATATTTATTGGTTAAATAAATGTGGAAATATACTAATTTCAGCTTAATTGTTCCACAAAACCCAAAATAAAAATGGATAAATACAGATAAAATTAGCAAAAAATAAATATGGATAAATACAGACGGAAATGGCAAAAAAATAAATAGGATAAAACCAGGAGCCCTGTTTATAATATTTGTGCCTATTCTGATATACTTGTTATGTACAGAAGTATTGCATAATGGTAGGCAGGCTTTACGCCACGCCTTTCCTGCCAACTTCCATATCGCTATCTGGTCTGCACCACATAAATAAACAGCGTGGCAGATGCAAGTTTCAAAATCCCCACCAGTAGGACAGGAAGAAGGAGCAGGCCACGGGGCCCCCCTCCCATAAGCAAAAAATAACATCAGGCAATTACCGTGTGGCAAACATTCACGCCTATAGTGCGTCTGTGTTTGCCTGACAGTGAAATATCTACAAATTCTGCATAATAAATAATCATATAGTTGTGACATAACAATCATTTTGTGTGCGTATTGATTTGGGGGTACATGCCAGGGTATTATTTATTATCACCTGTAGATAAGAGAGAGTGAGACACCTGCCAGTCCTCCTTTTCTTCGAACAGGGTACTTTTCCTTTTGGGGCTTAGGCAATCAACTGGGTGTGACCCCAATAATATTGGGGTGAACATGTCACCATAATAGTAAGTGCGCATTTTGTGGATATTAACGACGGGGCAAGCGTCAATAATCAGAATTCTACCCTCTACGCCAGTTGTCAGGCTTGTATACACTAAGAAACCAAATTCCCTGCGAGGGTGCCAGCATTCAGGCGTTCATATATGTGCTTTTCTTTTTCCTTATTCTTTGTGGGCTGTGACAGCTGCACCTTAAAATATCCAATTGATAATCAATGGGCACTGAAAGTCAGTAAATGTTTGAGTTTTGTTTTCCATTTGTGAGGCGATTTATATCATTTTCAGCCAAATGTATTGCAATGATCCATTAACTAAATAGACAAATTGTTGAGTAAGCCGAATATTGGTCAGAGAAACTAAGGGGGATATTCTCAAGAACGTGTGATAATTACCGCAAAAATTAGCTCAACGCAACTTTGCACATCGCAGTCCATTGTGGGAAAATAACACCGTGTTAACGTTGTATTCTCAACCCGGCGGCACCATGCGATAGTCTCATGATAACGCGCCAAATGACCGCGTTAAAATTAACGCGACGCCGAAAAAATGCAAAACACGAACGCGAAAAAAGTTGCGATGCCCCAAATCGCGATACAAAAATCAGCGCTAACCAGCGACAGGCCTGCAGTTCCCACGCGTCATGCGTGGAAATTGCAGGACAAAAAAAATAAGACAAAAAAAAATAAACTGCGTAGCACCATGGATGCACCCGGACCGAATGCAGAGGACAACGCGAACCCCACAAGCCCCACAGACGACCAGCAAGGAACCTCGGGGTCGGGGAAGGCCAAGGAGAAGAGGAAGAGGAAGACGCGGTTCAGTCCGCAGGAAAACTGGATCATCGTTACAGAGGTGATAGAACACTACCAACAACTGTTCGTCACCTCCAACGTGTCATTGGCAACAAAGACGCAAACATGGCAGACTATCTTGGACCATGTGAATGCAGTTGCAGAGTTGAGGAGGACAATGGAAGAGGTCAAGAGGCGCTGGAATGATGTGAAGGGCAAAACCAAGAAGAAACTCGATGCCAACATGAAAGCAGCAACGCAGATTGAAGGTGGGGGTCCAGCGGCACACCAGGAGCTGGATGACATGGAGAAAATGGTGGCCACAGTCATCAGTCGGGATACGGTGCCAGGAGTAGTGGATCCGGACACTGCTCAACATGACCTGACACAACATCAACAGGGTGAGTACCGACCAGGGACTGCGGGGACGGGGGGAGATGGGCTCAATGGCACACATGCACAATTAAGTAGAGCACACTGCACACCCACAATGACTCTGGATCATGTCCCTGATCTCCTTGGCATACTGCAGCACACATAGATATAGCAAGTAGGCCCCCGTCGACAATGTGTCCGGAGGGGGCCCTCCCCACACATCGCTAATCTCACAACAAACCCATACACATGTGCTGAACCCAGCAAAGCTGCGGGTCCGTGAGCCACACTGACAATGCAAGTGACACTGCATGACGATTAGCATGGCTGCAGTCCAATTATCATGACATGGTGCACGCCACGACACTGAGGTGACTGAGTGTGGACCACATCCGGAAAGGAGCAGGTCACACTCTGACACATCCACATGCACAAACAACCCCTGACGTCAACAACACATCTGCGGACAAACCATGCCCAAGAGTCACAACTCGACCAAGAGCCCAATTTACCCAAGTCCGCAACATCTCAGCACTGTAGAAGCACAGAAGTCAAATGCACACCGCCTGAAAGCGATAAGGGGCAGACAAATCAGAGCTGCAGGGGCGACTCACCCACAATGCGGCGCACACACACATAAGAATAAGAGCACCTCAACATTGACAACAATGTGGTACAAACTGCAACACTTTCACAACAGAACACAGGACACAACTGGTGCCGCATGTGTGTTCAAAATGGCCAATCACATCTGGCATAGCAGAAAACTGTGAGATGACAATGTACGAGTACAACCTCACATCTGTGTTGTAGTACAAATGTCCACTGTCCCGCATCAAATAGGCATCACCTCACAAACAGTCACAATGTACATTGTCATGCAGTCTGTATGTAAACTCCGCCAATGCATGGAACACACTGTGAAACTGCATCTCCCCTTTACATTGCAGAGGGACAATCAACACCTCCTGCAGAGCAGACCCTACATCACGTCAGTGATGATGGAGACGACCCCCAGGACATGGACTACCTCCGCACCCACCACCAGTAGCAGGGCAGCCCAGCACCATCGAGGTGATCCCACCCCCTGCACAGACCACACAGCAGGAAGCACCCACCACCACGTCTGGCTCCCAGCACCTCACCGAAGAACACATGGCGTTCCAACGCCATGTGTTAGACTGCCAGAAGGAGCTGGCTGGACAGGTGCGGTGGGGTTCGACCTCTTGGCAGCCAAACTAGATGCCATACGTGGGTGTCTAAGTCCCATCAGGGACCACTTACACTCCCTAACGGACACCCACAGTCTGCCCCGTGCCCTCCAACAATCCATGGCTGGCGTCGCTGGAGTCATGACTCGGAGACAACAACAACTGTCTAGTCAGAGTGGCTACAGCGATGTCATCCGTGATCTGGGAAACATAAGGAGGGTCATGGAGAACATGAAGCAGTTGCAGGCGCAAAGAATGGCTACCACGGCTGCACACGAGAAAGCTGTAGATGGGATCTTCCATGCCCTGCAGATCCTCATCATGGGAGTGATGCCACAAGACATTGCGCAGATGACTGCTGCTGCTACTTCTACATCCACATCTCCGGCCCCTGATGTGTCGGTGTCACACAGTGCTGAAAACCAAACACCACCACCCACATGTGAGGCACATGAAACGTCAGAGGACGAAGATGAGGATGAATCTACCTTAGTGGTAAGGAGGAAGCAGTAGCATTCATCTCCGCCATATGGCTTGTTTCTGCTTGGGTCTGCCCTCTGCATCATGCCCTGGAATAACACCTTCCACTGTCCCCCGACACACTCTGCGACACTAACCTTGGACCTCGACATGGACTGCCATATTTTGTATGCTCAACAATGACACAGCAATCAGCCTGCGGGCTGGACTCTTCCCCTTCCGAGTAACTTGTCAATTCCTAAAGGACTCTGGCTGGCCCTCCACGGGGCAACATTGCTAAGTGTTGTCTGCATGGCCCAGTACTAAGACAGCCTCAACACTCCACTGAACGTGAATAATACATTCTAATACACACTGATGTGTCATGTCTATGATTAATCAAGTATGAAAGCATGGACAAATGTAGGGGGAGTGATTCCCCTTATGTCCATGTAGCACATGTTGTGGGACTTGAGTCACAGGGTGCATCCCTGCATCATGGTAGTACATATTTGACCCAAAAGAAGCCCTGTTGTCAATTGTAGGTCACAAATGACAGCCTTTATGTAATGATTTGGGACACGTGAAACGCTGATGAGTGGGATTCCGTACTATGACACACAGAAATGGCATTTCGAATACGTGACACCCTAAACAGCCTCTTGTACAGAGGTGACACACCCACCATCTATTTCCAAATAGTGAGATTGTTAGCACTACATCTTGCACTTACACTTGTCAGAGTGATGTGCTTGTACAGAGGAGTAACATGCACACAGGGAATGTGTGTTGTAATGAATTTATTTGCACATGCTGTGCCTGTGGTCATTTTGTACTGTCCCATGATTGCTAAGGACTGTGACAATGTGACGTGCTCATGTTAAGAAATTGTCAATGATGGTGTTCCTACGGGCTATTCCTGCTGCTGCTGCAGTGGGGTGTGGCCCACCTGCCTCATCTTCCTCATCATCGTCCGGTGAATCTGGCACTTGTAGCCATGGGGCATTGGTGCGTACACATATGTTGTGCAACACACAACATGCAACGATCATCTTGCACACGATGCCTGGGCTGTACAGGAGCCTTCCACCTGTGATGTCCAGACACCTGAAACGTGACTTCAACACGCCAAATGTGCGTTCCACGATGCCCCTGGTGCGTTTGTGGGCCGCATTGTACTGCATCTGGGCCTGTGTGTTCGGGGCTCAGAGGGGTGTCATCATCCAAGGGCAGAGTGCATATCCTTGATCACCTGTGACAGTGCAGAGACACGAGTCAAAAGTTGGTTCTGCATGATGTGTTGGCAGGCTCACTAGTTCATTGGTGTGTGATATGTGTGACTTAGTGATTCCTGTTTCACAGGTACTGCTTGGAGCAAATGAGCGGCATCAATGTGCATTACGTAGCCTCACTGCTGCTCCTCCCTCCCCCCGAGCCTATTTACTAGTGTGCGCAGCGCGGTTGCATCACTTGCACTCCTACGGCACACCATTGTCATGCCTGTCTGCGCATGTCCACAAGCCTGACAACGACACTGTGATGTTATGCGTTGAAGGTGGGCGGCCACATGTGTGTAGGCCTATGGTAAGGATAGGGCGGACATAGATGTAGAGTTCATGGCTGGCTGAACTCGCGATGCGGTTGAGGGTAGACCTTTGGCGTATGCTGCGGTAATAGCGACACACACAATAGTTGGCATGTATGATCCCGGACCCCGAGCGGGCTTGTGCTCCTTCATTTATCCCTTCGGCCGAGCCCGCACTCCGGGGCATTCTACATCGCAACATTGTCCATTGCGGGACGGGTGGCGCCGACACTACAACAGAGACACACGCATTAGTTACTTCCTTGGCAAGGCCAACACTTAGCAACGCCCAGAGCCCCAGACTGATTATCCACACCCCTACGCTGGACTGTCGTACGCCAGCCCACTCCGCTTACGCTTACAGGGGGGTACGACACAGCTACATGTCCCAGGTCTTCCCCACTGCCTGAGGTGACATGGTTGCATCCACTGTACACAGCACAATGTCATGTGGTAGGGCCCGGGGCCCTCATGCATACATAATGACCACACAGACACACTTAGATAGTCTGTGGAACTGGCTACGGGCACGTGCGCCCGGCCCCTTTTATTGCCAGGGTCACATGTCCAGTGATGCCTGTGCTGGATGGGTGTGGGGTGAGTGTAAGCCAGCCCTCAGGGAGTGGTTGGTGCTGGCAACAACTACAACAGTGATCAGACAATCAGAAGTTCAAAGTTCAAACAGCAAGGGTCCATGACTTGAGCTGCACAGAGTTAGTGGCCCCGGATGCACCGTGGCCGGCACAGGCACACCGCCACGGGAAGGTGACTTGCGGTGCACTGAGGTAGGGCCACGAGAGCTGAGCGGGTCCTCGTCGATGTCGAAGCTTAATGTCGCGGAGTGTTTCGGGGGACAGTGGAAGGTGTTCTACCAGGGTATGATGCAGAGGGCAGAACCAAGCTGAAACAGGCAATATGGAGGAGATGAATGCTACAGACTCATGTTTAATACCAAGTCAGTACCAGCCACATGATGATGAAGACAACCCCCAGGCCATAGACTCAGACGCCACCAAAGTTCAACCAGTGAGTGTCCATGATTTTCGGTGCACAGAGTTAGTGGCACCAGAGCTGTAAGGGGATGCAGTCTGCGATGAGGCGTGTACAATGGTATGAACTCTGCCATTAACAGATCAAGACTCAGTTCCAAATGTGTAACTTACTTGACCGCAGTGTAGGCCGAAGGCAGTAGTCAGAAAGGGCCCACAGACACGTGTCGTTGGCTTGCGATGCACAGAGTTGGTGGCACCAGATCGAAGGGAGTACAGTGATATAAATGCTGCCATTAACATATGAACTCGGCCATCATGAAATGAAGTCTCAGTTCCAAATGTGTGACCTACTGGACCGCAGTGTAGGCCGGAGGCAGCGGTGGAGTACGTCAGCGAGAAAGGAGTGCTGGGGGCCTGTGTCGCGGAGGCCGTGATGGTCTGAGGAGGATGGTCTGAGGAGGCTGCCAAGGTCGTGGGCCTCGGGCTTGGAGCTTGCACCGGCATGTGGTGGGCCCTCTTTGACACACGCCGGTGTCGGCAGGTGAGCAGTGAGGCCTGGTTGCGCAGGGGTGGCCAAGACGGGTCTGGGGACCAGCGGCCTGGGGTGCAGCAGGCGCACAGGATCGCAGGCACTGCCGCTCACGGCGTCGGCCTGGCAGACACGTTGGCCATTCCGGAAGAGAACCACACCCAGAGCAACGGGCTTTTTATTCACACCCCTACGCTGGCCTGGCGTACGCCGGGCCAGCCCACTTCGCTCATGCTTACAGGGGGGGACATAACAAGCTACATTTCCGCGATCTTCCCCACTGCCTGGGGTGACATGGTTGCGTCCACTGTCCACTACACTCCAAACACCAGCAGTATATGTCGACATGGACATGTCTGTGGTCTGCATACTGCAGTCTGGCCAGCACATCCACGCCACACTTGGCATTGTGTACATTCTCATTCATGGGTCACTTGCCTCCTTCGCACATGCCTGGTTCCCACCTCTCCCCACATTTTGCTATTGTGTGGCTGAGGTGCCATGCCGTTGATGGCTTGTGTACATGGCTAGCCCAGGTTACCACAGTAAGTTGTGCTGTCGTGTCTGGTAGGTGGGCATGTTGTTTGGCATGTTGTATGTGAGTTTGTAACATGTGCATTCCCAGAGTCGTGAGTTGCATGACTGTGGAGTTGAGGTGTGTGGTGTGTTCATTTGGTTCTCATAGGTGCCAGCCTCAAAGCGCTGGTTGATGATGGACTGTCGGAAGATGAAGGAATCATGCACACTGCCTGGGTAGTTGGCGACGACATTGGTGAAGAGTCCCAGGTGGTCCACTATTGCCTGCACATTGATGGAATGCTTGTGCTTCCTGTTGCGGTAATTGTGTGCAGTGGCGGCAGGGGGCACGAGGAGTACATGTGTGCAGTCGATTGCCCCCAACACGTGCGGGAAGCCAGCTATGGCGTAGAAGCCTTGCTTGGTCTCCAGCTGTTTCTGCACAGTGTGTGGGAAGTAAAGGTGCTGGGGTACCAAGCTGATGATGGCATCCAAGACAGGTGTGAGGAACTTGGATAGGGCTGGCTGTGAGACTCCTCCGAGTCTGGCAGTTGTTGGTTGGAAGGTACCAGAGGCCAACAGGTGCAGCACAGCCAGCAGCTTTGTCTGCGGAGGGATGTTGGTTGTCCGCTGTGTTGGTACCGTCAGCCTGTGGGCAATGATGGTCAGGATGCGGAGGATGGTTATTCTTTTGAGCCTGTAGTGGGCAATGACATCCTCTGGTGTTAAGTCTGTGAGGCTGGTGCGTTTTCTGAAGGTCCGCTGTCTTTGTCTGCGCTGCCTCCTTCGTAGTTCAGGGGGGTCCGGGGGGGAAGGGGTGGCGGGCCTGGGTGTGGTGGGTGTTGTGGCCCTCTTTGTGCTCCGAGCTGCATGATCAGTAGCTCCATGGCATCTGTTGTTCTTCAGGTGTGGCTCTTGTCTGGGCTCCCTTTTGTGGTGCAGGATGTCATCCGACTTAACACCAGGTAAGAGCGGGTGTTAAATCCCTGCTGCTAACGCGCCTTATCGCCTGTTTTGGGATTTTATCGCCGATCTGGCTGGTCGTTGAGAATATTGCGAAGTGGTGTTATCGTGGCTTTTTGCACAGGAACGCCTACTCTGCATCTCATTAGCGTTAGTTGCCGGTGTCATCCGTGGCGATTTTTTTTGCGGCTGCTATCGCAGGAAAACTGGCGATATCGGCTGTTAGCACCAGCTTGTGAATAGGGCGATAAATCTATCGCCACTTTAGCTGCGATAAAGTGCCGCTAACTCGACGATAAGTCCTTGAGAATATGCCCCTAAATGTCTTGGCTTCGATTGGTTGATAGTCGTAATTTTCTTGAATATTGTAATTTGTGCATATTAAAAATAATATTGCTCAACAATACTTTCCTACCAATTTGCTTTGAAATCAAAACTGCTGGAACAATACTAGCCAAACCTGATTTTTATACTGATAAGACATATACAGTAAGTATTGTCACATAGCTTCACAATCAATCAGTAAACGTTTACTTCAGGCTCTTAGTACATTAGAACAACATCATAAAACAATCAATGAAAAATAAAAGGAACATTTCTACATACAATGTTCAAAAATAAATTTAATATGCTTGTAGTATTCACCCTTCTTTTCAAATCGACAATTAGGGTGACTTCTTAAAACCTAATAGTTACCATTCCCGCTTTTAATATCATAATATTAAAACACCAGAATAGTTATAATTCATCATAACTAGAGATCTAAATTCAGAATATGGAGACCCAGTCCATGCAAAAGTGCTAACTGGAAAAATTAGTTAGTTTATCTCTTCAACATTTGAAATAAAATACAATTCATAATCTGAACAGTTTTGGAAAAGATGGAAAAAACCACACTTGACTCACTAGAATGCAAATGGCAGTTTAAACAGTATTTATGTTAAGGCACATGTCGAACATGTCGATATTTCTTTTAGGCCCTAACGATTTGAAATTAAACAAATTCGTACATTAAGAATATTTTCCTTTAAAATTAAATAAATTATAAATTAAATAAAAACTATTGTTGAAGGTAAAAGTGAGTGTTAAGAATGATAGGAATTGATAAGGACTAGGGTTAAACGTTATGGTAAAGGCAGGGTTCTGGTATGAGCTGGGTAAGACACAGAGGGCCTAATTACGATGTCGGGCGGTGCCACTGTTGCGGTCTTGAACTGACCGACCATAGGTCAGCGGTTCCGACTGCCGGATTTAAACATCCATTTCCCAATGACAGCTTGTGCGGTGGGCGGAAAAGGCCTGCAGCAGAAGTTGCCATTGGTAAATGGATGTTTTCAAACATCCCTGGCACCGCATGGCTCACGGTAGCAACGGCCGACATGAAAAGGCTGTCGGAAAGTGCCATCATAATCCAGACAGTAAAGAACAACAGGAGTATAACCCGTAGACCAGGTTGAGAACCGGGTAAGTAAGTAAGAACTAACAACAATGTCTCAACTGGATTCACTGAGGGAGGCAAATACATCAGCATGATGTTATCATAATCCAGACGGCAGAGCTGAGCCTGGCTCCGCCGTCATTAGAGGATTATGGTGGCTTCCGATGCTCCGACGGGCTCCTTGAGCCCGTCAGAAGCACATCGGAATCCCCCCGCAGGTTTCACTCCGACCGTCATCATCCTAATCCGATGGTCGGACTGAAACCTATGATGTTGTAATCGGGCCCAGAGTTGGGCTATGGAATGAGTAGCAATTTAGATAAGGGCCGGGATAGAGTCAAGGTTAGGTTAAAGGTAAGGACAAGAGTCAGACTAAGGGGTGGGGTTAAAGCTATGGTAAGGGGTGGGTGTAGAGTGAGGTTTAAGGTTCAGTTACGTTTTGGGTGAAGAAAAGGTAGAGAAGAAACGTGTGAGGTTTGCAATATAGTTTAGTGTACTGATCAGGGAATAGTTTGGAGAACTTCTCGGGGTAGATGTAAAGGATGGGGACAATTTTCAGAAGTTAAGGGTTTGTGTTAAGGTTAGAGCAATAGTTTGTATTGAAGTTTAATGTTATTTTAATCAGAGGTTGCATAGGTCATACATTTCTACTTTTTTAAGTCTGCTTTTTTATATTTACATATAATTACATTTTAGACAACATTTTATCACAATTTTCAGCGAGGTGGCTCACTCGGCGTTACTAGTGTGTGCTGTTTTGCCAAGTGCTTAGGCCACAAACCGGTGGAAAAGGGCAGACACAGGTATGTGCAGGGCGAAATATACACAAAAGCAGTTCGAGAGGAGCTTCAATGCCAGCAGGGCTTGCTCTGAAATGCACCCTTTCTCTCTGGGGATGGATTCCATCACGGAGTGGATGCAGTACAGCCAAAGATTGTATTTCTTACTAATTTTCGATTTTTATATTTTATAAAGCTAATACTACTTGGTGCTATCACCTACCCCCGTCAATAAAAAATATTGACGTGGGTAGGTGATAGCACCAAGTAGTATTAGCCTTAAGAGTCGAAACTCGCAAAAACGTATTACAAGAAGTTGATGCAGTTATAGAATCACATATTTCGACAGTTTTCCTATTCAAAGGGTAGACAAGATTGAGAGGGTGGTACATTGAACAAAAAATACATATCACGAGCCACCATTTAACAACAACAAAAAAAAGTCACATTTAATCGAATATTATTTCTCTGCCTTTTCTGCAAGAGAGCTATTAAGACAAGATCTTCAACCCACGAGCACTGTTCGCACCCTGCTGAGACCATGTTCTGAGGGGCGTCAGGGGGCCAGTGCATGCGGTTGCTGGGAAACCGGACATCACGATAAAATAAAAAACACAAACAACGGATGACTACGGCCCTAGACACATCCTCTGCTCTGATGGCGAAAGGATTATCGGAGACCAGGAAATGAAAACAAGATGAAAAGTCTATTTTGTATTAGGTGTTGCGAGGCCTGTCGGAAACAACGCAGACAGGCTACCGATTCAAGAGACAGCAAACTCCAGAAAGATACTATCTTTATAATGTAAGAGCATTATTGATTATTTGTGCGATGCACATTACAGACTTTATTACTCTTGAGCTAATAAAAAGATTGTTGTTACACTGTTTAGTGACACTTACATTATCGACCTCTGCAGTGATGAAGGGCTTACAGGGTTACACGGATCCCTCCTGTAAGCACATCACCCACTACACTGGTAGGAGCAGTGCATGCAGTCTAGTATTTAGTCTTCCCTCGCCTCCCATGTATGGTATAACTTGATTGAGGATGTGTGTGTCTGGTTCCTGTGGATGGCCGCAGCTAACCCTGCATAAGTTAGGAAGCACCCCCCTGTCCTTTCCCATTTGTCACAGGAGGTGGCATAGCTCATCAATCGGCTGTCCTCGTACAGATACCCCAATTTATGTGGAGAATCGCCCCTCTCCCCATGCCTGAGAAACATTGGCAACATAGAACTAATTCCTGTTAACCATGGTATCAGATGCTGTGAATACATATATTCACCATTTTTATCTTTGGAAACCTGCTCCCATACATCTAGTAATGGTTGGGCATGCAGCAGGAGTGGCTCTCTTTTCTTCCTATGAACCAGTGGTAGGGCCAAGAGCTCACGCAGTTTAACCAGTCTCGCTATCACGTCCGTCATCGGGTCAGTATACACTTCCATGAACCATGCGACCACATGTTGCAAGTGGGAGGCTCAATAGTAACTTCGAAAATGTGGGGCCCGTAACCCTCCACTGTCCCAGGGCAACTGCAGCTCTTGCAAGCTAATACGTGCCCTCCCAGCTCCACAATATAACAACTGGAGCATTTTGTCTAAACGTCTAAAGCCAGCATCTGGGACCCGCATAGGTGTGTGCTGTAGCACATACATGACTCGGGGATGATAAATAATCATTTTATTGATCGCAATCCGCCCCATGAGTGACAGCAGGAACTTCAGCCACCTGCAACACTGCACTCCACACTGTCAAGAAGGACCCCCACATTTGTGTCATACGTTTCAACCATGTTGGAGCTCAAATACGCACCCAGGTATTTAATAGGGGTTGTCTGTAGTCGTATACCAGAAGAGACCCCTCCCTTAATCCAGATGCTTGTATTGGGTATAAGACAGACGTATCTGCGTTCAGCGTTTACCTCAAGTGTGTCCCCACCCCTGTAATTGTATCATGTACTGCAGACCATGAGTGTTCAGGGTCCGCAGGCTCAACAAAATGTCATTGGCATATAGGGAGAGTATTTCCCGCCTAGCCCCAACCATTACTCCTTTCTCCTCATGTCTAGACTGTATCAATCTCACCAGGGGCTCAATTACCAAAGCAAAAATCAGTGGTGACAAGGGACACCCTTGTCTAGTCCCCCTCTCCAACAGCCAACTGTCTGAGAGTATTGCCAACCTTGACTGTGTCTTTACTGTTTTAAGTGGGTGCCACCCAGATTATATCGTTCCATCACTCAGTTCATAAACATCCAATCAAAAGTATTGAATGCCTTATGGGCATCTAAGCTGGCGAGCACACAGGGTTCCTCCCCTCTCATGATCTCTTCTATGATTATGAATGCCTTCCTTATGTTAGGGGTGGTAGTGCGGCCTCCTACAAATCCATCCTGGTCTGGATGCATTACTTCCCCTGCCACTTTAGCCAAATGATGAGCTAAGATCTTCCCTAACTTTTTCACATCGACGTTGAGCATGGAGAATGGGCGATATGATTTGTATTTGGATGCGTCCCTCCCCGGTTTAGGTAGGACCACTATATATGCCTCCATCAGTGATGAAGATCAATTTGAATAAAATACAAAGGTACTCCGTCCATAAAAAGCCCCAACCCACACATGGCAGAGTTGAGAGGCAAATGCCAGAATGACAAGCTCATCCCCAGACCAAACTCTATTCACATGATCATGGGCAAAATTACCATTCCAGTAACACCACAAAAAGTAAACAAGTTTATAATTAAATGGTTTGCTCCCAAACTTCTCTCATGCTACACAGACATATCATTCAGAAGTGAATTTGCACTTAAGCCCACACAAAGTATATGCTCATCAAATGCATTATACAGGGCCAGGTGGTGGGGAAAACAACCCCGGCGAGCAGCAGGGGAGACACAAAGAGGCCTCGTCTTTAGACACACTGGCAGCAATAACCTTTTACCACCCCTCTGTGAAGCCAAGAATGAAAGGCCAACCTCCTACAATGAGCCTGTCCCTTCAAGTCAAAGCCCTTAAAACATCACAGAGGAGTTGGAAGTTGGCAGGAACAGAGGCCCAATGTGGAGCAGCCAAGACCCTTGACCCATCTTAGGCAGCTGAAGCCATGTTCAAAGTGGTGCATGTGCACTATCATTGATGACGATACTCATCAACAGAGGCGCAGAAGCACCATGCTGTGCAGCACATAACATAGCATGTGAACTACCAAAGAGTGCACTCATCCCAATAGGTCATTTGGTCCTATTGACCAACAGCCAATGTCTGATGCTCCCCAACTCAATGGTACTCATTTTATTGACCTTGAGAGGATAAAAGGTAATTACACCCATCATAATTTGAACCTTTGACCATGGGGTCAAACAGATCCCTGGCATGGATTAACTAGTCCCCTGAGCCACCATTTCTGGGTAGCTAATAATGGGTCTGCGTGTTGCAGTGTATTAAATAGTGTATCCGTTGAAAGAGGAAAAGTGTAAAAGGAGGAGAAATGTCAATAATAAAATAAAGATAAAATGGAAAATCAATTACCAGAAGAGGGAGTGACTTTTCTTCGTGCTAATTCGTTGATAATGGAACCCCTAGAACTAGTGATATATAAAACAACCATCAGTGACCGGTCTTCAGGCACTTTCAAGTGAAAATATATATTATGTGATAGAAAGAGGGGAAAAGCAAATATGAGCTATAAAGAGAAGATGGTTATATAAGCCGTATAAGGTTATGCTGGCCATAAGATCTTGAATTAGAAGTAATGGATTCATGAAAAGGATTGGTGTCCTGTGAACTGTTCCAGTACTATTCATTGCTTGTGGGTTGAAGAGTTTTTCTTAAAAGGGCAAGATTATCTTATTGGAACAGCTAGGGGTGATAACAGTTGTTTGGCCTCTGCACTGAAGGTCTACCATTGTCTGGACTCCCACGAAAGAACAGACCACTTTGTAAATGTTGTAAATGCAATCAGTGTCGGACTGAAAATAGGCATGGGCACCAAAATAAAAGTGGCCCTCATTAGTAAATTTGATACTTTAAAAAGTGCCCATGTTTGAAAATTAGGGCAGTTTTGAAATTGCAATGACATGCTGTGTAAGTGTTTTGCAAGATATGGACTGTATGGATTTTAGCTTGCTGCAGACGATGTTTGTTTAAATATCAGTGAAATAAACAGTAAAAACCCTCCTAGCAGGCCATAAAAAGGTCTGCAAAGAGCCAAAAAAACTGGCCTACACACTGACCTTTCAGACCAGCCCTTCGGGCACTGCCTGAGCGCCCTCTGCGCCAGTCTGACCCTAGATACAATAAAGCACTTCATTCACAAGCTCTGCTCCTCAAAAGAGAAACCACCATCTGTTTTCAGAATTCATGATATTTACCAATTAGGCAATAAAATGTCTTCTTTTGTCTGACCTTTGAATGTTTCTTTAAATGCTTCTTTTTCCTCCTAAATATGTGTGTTTTTCTAAAAACTGAATCATCTAATTGACTACTAGTAAAAAGGGGAAATGAAAGCACTTTATTTAGAGCCTCGGTTGATTGAGGTGTGCACAGGGCAAAACCCAGGGCGAAGCAGTCAGAGTAATAAGTGCAGACAATGTGCACGCTTCCCATTGAGTCATGCCATAGTACACCAAGGAAAGGGAGGATGGAAGTGACATGGAAACTAAGAAGGGGGTTAGAGCCATAGTAATCTATCACGTGTTTACGTTTCATCAAGAGGTGCTGGATTTTCTGCTGCAACACTCCATGTCTCCAAAAAGAAAAAGCGTATTTTGGGCTAAACTATTTTAGAAAAGTATGTTGATTAAATGTACATACCATGCAGTGTATGCACACCACAAGAGCACTTGAATGTATAGTAAGTAGAAACTGTAATTAACAATGAATAACACAGCTCATTAATCTGTACCTTAACATCTCAACACTTACCAGACCATCATGCAATAACTACACTCCACGCTGTTGTGATAGTGTAAAAGGGCATTTATTAGGACAAGGTTGCTCACACACTAATGAACTTTAATAACATTAACAATAAATTCTAACTTATGAATCATTGACATAACCCAGACATTTCCATTCTCCCCGCACCATTCACCACTCATCCGCTTCCACATCCCCCTTAAGACCATATCATTTGTTCGACTCTTTCCCCTCTCCTTCACTGACCTCATTACATCTACCCAAACTTTCTTTCACTCGCCCTCCAAACATCCTCCCTTGAAGATCCCTCCCTTGCTCGTCGCATCCCGCGCACCGCCATCAGTTCAGTATGCACTCTTCCTCCGCCCCCCGAGGGGTGGATATGCCTGTATGTGACTCACCACCCCCCAAATACCACCTACGACTTGTCCTAAACTGGCAACACGCAACAAGGAATTGAAGCCCCCTTTCTCCTACAACATATAGGGTGGGTGGGAGGCCTAAAAAACCTGTCTCCCCACCCAGTGATGTTCAGGTGTCAGGTAGAGGCCGGATACTCCTCTCCTGACACCTTTATACCCTACCTAACACCCGCCCCCTTCCCCCTACATTGGCCTATCCCCCACCTTGTCCTTATTGACCCTGCACGAAGCACCCCGGGGAAAGACTGGTCTGCGACCTTCACTTCCCTCAGGGACCAACATTGCAGAATAGCTCTGTGAATTTTTATAGAATATCTGGAATCTATGCCCTTCTGTCTTTGTTGGTGGCATGCAGTGACAATGCAACACTTTTGTCCAGTGTAAGTGAATAGAAGACCCCACAGCAAGTGCTGCACCTGTCACTCACCCGCACTAACCAATATTACAGAGCAGCAACTTAATACCAGCCCCAATGCTTCTCCTTTTAAAAAAAATATTTCATGAGGCTCACTCTCTCAGGGCCTGGGCAGCTACAAGCGCAGCTTGGCCTTCTGATACTTGAATTAGCAGGGCGCAGGTGAATATGGAGGGGATCATCGGGTTTCAGAGTCGAGCCTGCTGCACATTTTGCAGGACAGATCTCTTCTACTGAATAAAAATGCTGAAAGATGCAGCAGCCTCATCTCCCAGCATGCTCTGCAGGCTCTTGGTGAATCACCACTTTGCAGAGCCAGTCAGAGGGCAGCTTGCTCTGGTGTAATAGGAATGCTTACCTTGCTGAAAATTCCAAGCTTGACAATGTTCTATGAAACTAGTAGAACCTTAGCTCTCAATCCAGCCGTGGCCTACAAGCCCTAGCTGCATGGACCGGTCCCTATGGCACTCTTTGCTTTCGCTACAACACCCTGGTGACCTAGCAACAGGAAAAATGACCCCACCCCTTGTTCTTCCCCTAGTTTTAAACAGAAAGCTTCTTAGATGCTATGGGGTAGCTATGAGGTGGCTATGAGGTAGGAGTCCCCACTCTTTATCCGAACCGCAACCTCCTACTTCTGGCTGAAGCGCTACGAAAGGATCGAATGGAGGGATATTCAAAAAGTCATCTTGACCTTTTATGAAGTGTGTTTAATTTCCTTCTCGGGCACATCCACCCAGGAGTCTTAGGGGTAGTGCCAGAGGCTGCAAAGGGTAAGCAAGGGGTAGCAAAGATGTCCGTAGACTGCAAGCTGTGATCAACCATGTCAGACACCAAACTGCTATCTACCAGGCTTATTGAGAGTCATGTTAACTTACCATGGACTTAGAGAGCGGTGCTTGTTACCCATAGATTCAGAAAGCTATTCCATGCCAAGACACCCTACCTGTTTGCGTAGTTTCCACTTTTGCTCCAGCAATCCCTCAGCGATTCCAACAGGGGGTCATTCTACACAGTACAAACCTGGCCCAGCAGCAATCCAATATTCAGATTCATATACCAGGACAATCCGATCTTTGGAATTAATTTAGTGTTGACTGCTTCACACCTCCATCACAGTAGCAGGAAGCCCCTGCCGCTAGTGTCTTTATTAGTTGAATGGCACTGCAGCATGTTCATTGCAGGAGAGAGTGCCTGCTTCTGCTAAGGAAGGGCCAACTAATGTTCCCACCCAATTCTCAGTTTCCTCGGTCTTCACTGATAATTAAACGAATTAAGGTTGTGTATTGACACTTTCTGAAGAAAGGTGGGTGAACTACAGCCATGCAGAAAAGACGACCCGGATAACCAGTTGGACCTCCTGAATTGTTTGTTTACTCTAGTGGTGTCATACCCAACTCTTTCCCAATTTGATAAATAACTTCTGATTAGTGAGCCAATGTGTTCCCTGTATGTGCCTCACATACATGATAAGAAGTCTGCGGGCTCGGTATGACCCTCTCATTGCTTGAATGGAAGATGTATTGAGAACTTCAGACAGAGGTCAATACCAGACCTTCTTTTAGTTACATGCAGTGGTTCAGTAAAGGCCTTTTAGAACATTTTGAACACAAGAAAAACCAAATAGCTCCAAAAGCAGAAGCCAGATATAGTTTCACTAAAATCTAACTGAAGGTGTGATTCCAGGTAGCATGGCCAAGCCGGCGACCAAGATGGCTGCACAATATTGAAGTTCCGCCGAGCCTCGCCCAAAAATCTACTTTGTCGAGCGTCCTCTAGCCTTACCGTGCGTACAGCACTTCTATTTACCATGAATGACTATGCTGACAGCGACATTTCATGCTGCTGGCTCTGATGCGGCCCCTACCCGGCACCCACCAAAGAGATCTGCCCGCTGCAGCATGACGCGGCCTTCGGGAAACCCCTGGGGACAGGGCCCTGGGTGAGCCTGAGAGGGGGCTACGGTGTGGTCTGCGGTGGCAGCTGCTGGTTCCATTGTGTTGGCACCAGGCGGTGTCAGCCCCGACATTGGACTCCCAAAGTGGGATCGGCCTGTCGGACGGTGTGACTGGAGTGTGCGGCCTATGTATAGAATCGCCGGAACTGCGTCACTCAGGGGCTCCCCCCTGGACCCGTGTCTTGGGTGTCCCTGCTGGAAATCCCCTCTACTCTGCTGGCGGTGATGGGGGCTGCTGACTGCTGTGGCAGAGGGCCGTGTTTGCGGTCGCTCGGACGGTGGTGGTGACGCGCCTTTTGGCCTTTGTTACGCCGTTTTTGTTTCCTTATATTGACAACTTGCTTGATGATCAGTATTGTTCTATTCATACTCGAGTTGGGCCTTGCTTCTCTGGGTGTTGTCACCCCCCCCCCCCCGAGGTGTATACCACTATGTGTGCATTTTTCATTTCTTTTAGGGTGTGCAGGGTTCTCCAGCTGCAGTTTCTGCTGGGTGGGTGGGAGGGAAGATTGTTTGTTTTTCGTTTTTTTCATTGCTGAAACCACTCCTCTATTGTGGTACATGCCAGACTTACACTTACAACACTCACTTTAATATTGTAATGTCCTTAGATATTGCACCTCACCACAAACTAGGGACTCGGTATTGCAACTCTCTTGCATGACATGGAACATCAAAGGTTTGAACAATCCCAGAAAGGGGAAACAGGTCCGTGCCTATTTGCGCCGGCACGGAGTCCTGTTGGCCTTTCTTCAGGAAACACACCTATCGCCCAGACCATAATGTACTTATGCCTCCTCATGGTGTTCTCACCACTATTTCTCGTACTATACCTCTTACTCACGGGAGGTCTGCATCTTGATACATAGTGATGTCCCCTTCAAGACAATGGGAATCACTTCTGACCCTGCGGGTCGCTACTTGTTGGTGTTGGGCAAGTTGGTTGATCGAACTGTGCTCATTGTCAATTTGTATGCACCAAACACCAACTCCCTGAATTTTTGACTGAACTGTCTTCATAAATTAGCCAATATCAGGCTGACTACATCATACTTGGAGGTGACCTGAATATTACCTGCCGACCAGAGCTTGATTCCACCGGGTCCACGGTGGTTGCTAAACCCCACTCTCTTCAAACATTGATGGATCTTTTTGACATGTTCCGTCTATCAGTCACATGGAGTCATAAAGACCTATGTAAACGAGATTATACTTTCTATTCTGCCCCACACAATCTGTGGACCCGCATTGATCACTGGTACATGTCCCAGGGCTCACTTCTATGGCTTAAAAGTATCACACACTGTCCCCACATGCTGTCAGATCATGCCCCTACACTTGTCACTCTAAATATACCCACACATGTCCCCATGACCCACCATTGGGGTTTCCCTGCCAGTGCATTATATGATGCAGTTTTCCGCACGGAAGTCCTAGATGCCGTCATTGAATTTTTCGCTACTAACATTGTCTCTGTGCAGAAATACTCTACCCTGTGGGAGGCCTTTAAGGCTTATATAAGAGGAATTTGAATCTCAAAGAATGAAGGGTACTCTGCAGTATATGCGATGATCTTGCTAAGGTGGAGGAAAAACTTCGCAATCTTGACTCTGGTGACAGAACCTCGCCACATGCAAGAGGTTGCCTATTTGGGGAAATATGCTAGGGTGCACAGGTATAGAGAAGGTGAGCACCCAGGTCGAACTTTGGCTTGTTTGCTGTCCCCCCATATCATGCCACATATGTGTCACACTTAAGACGGCATGATGGTACCAACATCACTGATGGTGCTACCATCCTGGCAGACTTTACAGACTATTACAAGTCACTTTACATGTCACGTTCCAGCAAAAGTGATGAAGCATTGGCCGACTACTTGTCTGAAGTTGCTATGGTTTGGCTCGAAACTGGTCAACAGCAATTTCTCGCCTCCCCCATTACATGTGAGGAACTCTCACAGGCCATAGATGACTTAGGTGGCACTAAGACTCTGGGACTAAACAGGCTTTCCGGGGATTTTTATAAAGCTTACAAATCACTGCATGTCCCTCATTTGTTGAAAATATATGCAGACACTCTATGGCCGGGCTCCCTCCCTCCAATGTTACGGGAAGGTATCATTATTTTATTACTTAAACAAAACAAACCTCATTATCTTTGTAATTCTTATCGCCCATTGTCCCTTATAAATCATGATACAAAAATGTTGGCCAAAGTATTATCCACCCGACTCTCCTCATTAATGGACCGCATAATCTGCCCTAGGCAGTCCGGTTTTGTGCCACATCGATCCACTTCCATTAACCTTCGTACTCTTTTTGCAGTAATCAACCAGATTTCCCCTACTGTTCCAACGGCAGTCGCACTACTAGATGCCAAATTGGCATTTAATTCTCTCTCGAGTGGTCCTTCCTTCACGCCACTTTAGCAAAATTAGACATCCACAACGGCTTCGGTAATCTGATTAGTTTATTATACCAGGATCTCGTGGCCCATCTGCGGCTTAATGGTACACTCTCTGCGCCCTTTCCCTTAATGTGAGGCATCCGACAGTGTTGCCTGCTCTCTCCCCTTTTATTTACAATTGGCATGGACCCCTTGGTCCATCACTTGCATGAATGACATGTTCAGAGGGTCCTCAGATTCCCACATGGGACGCTATTAGCCTTCCTTTACACAGATGACATATTGCTGTTCGTGTGTGACCCCCCTATTAATGTGCCTCCACTGGTCCAAGAGGCACATCAGTTTGGTGTCTTCTCCGTATTACACATTAATAATAATAATAATATTAATACTGCCATTTGTAGAGCACGAACAGCTACCTCTGAGGAGGTGTCCCGGCGCTAGAGAGACAAGTGACACGCGAGAGGCAAGATTAACCAAGGATCACGGAAGATTAAACTAGGTTGAAAAGCCATGTTTTTTCTGCCTTTCTAAATTGAGTTTCAGAAGTAATCTGGCGCAAGGAGTTAGGCAGGGAATTCCATAACCTGGACGCCCCAAACATAAAAGATCTGCCACCCAACCGGGCTTTCTTGACTAGTGGAGTACAGAGCAATTTCTGGGAATTGGACCTCAGAGCGCGAGTCTGCATGTAGACACCTAGCCTCTGTTTCAAATAGCTAGGGCACGTTCCATGGATTGCCCGAAAAGCTAGGGTTAAGGCCTTAAATTTGATTCTATTGGCTATCGGAAGCCAATGAAGTTCTCTAATATGCGGAGAGATATGTTGCCCGGAAAGGAACACGTCTGATCAGTCTCGCAGCCGCATTTTGAACCATTTGGAGTTTCCTAACAAGGTACACCGGTGCGCCTAAATAAACGCCGTTCGCGTAGTCCAGGCGGGCCCCGTTACTGTGGCATGGACTACGGCTCGACGGCAGTTCTCTGGGAGCAGATGTATAAATTTTCGCAAGTTTCTCAAGCTGCTGAAGCAAGCAGCTGTTACCTGCTGAATTTGTGCTGAGAAGGATAAATCAGCCTGCCATTTTACTCCCAGATTTTTGGCACAGCTGGCTGGAGTGGGTGGTGAACCCATTTCCGCCGGCCACCACAGGTCTGCGGCAGGGGGCTGGCTTTTGCCGAAAAACACCACTTCGGTTTTATCGGCATTCAGTTTAAGTTTATTGTTATTCATCCAGCATGCAATATCTTTTAAGCAACCTTTAAAGCTCTTAAAAGAATCTTTGGACAGATCCTAAAGGAGAAAACCAGCTGGGTGACGTTGGCGTAAGAAATCGCCTTCACACCCCAGTTAGCTATCAGAGTAAATAGAGGGGCCAGATATATATTGAACAGCAGCGGGCTTAGGGCCTACCCCTGCGGCACACTGCACCATAAATGCTTGCGGTTGGACTGATGCAGTCGTAGGGCCACCCTTTGAGTGCGCAAGTGGAGGAAGGACTTCAGCCAGGTCAGGGCTGAGCCATTAACCCCACTGTCCAAAAGGCGTTGAGCTAGTATAGAGTGGTCTACTGTGTCAAATGCCGCTGAAAGATCCAGGAGCACCAGCATAACTGATGCCCCTGAATCCAATGCCATCCTAACTGAGTCTGCTACCTCTAATAGCGCTGTCTATGTGCTCTATGCTAATGTGTTAAATCATAACTGAGTCTGCTACCTCTAATAGCTCTGTCTCTGTGCTCTGTGCTAATGTGTTAAATGGGGTAAATCTGAATTATTCCCACTTACAGATGCCAGTATGCCTTGTGACCTCGAATTTCCCCTAAAGTGTTGCACAGACTCTGCCAAGCACTTAGGCCTTCATATTCATAGAGATCATTAGGAGGTAATTTGTCGCAACTATGGTACTGCCATGGACAAGCTCAAGACGCAGGTGGAGCGATGGATCAAACTCCCATTGGGCATGGCTGGGTGCATAGCCATCATTAAAATGGTTGTGTTGCCGCGTCATCTTAATTATTTATTTTTTATTTTTATATAACCGACTTTATAAAAAAAATTACGGCAAGACACATATCATCACATTTCAAGAAAGTTCGATGCTTATGCATAATAATACAGCAACCCCGGTCATTCACATTGCAAAACATAACAGGGTTAAATCAGCAGACCATAATAGTTACACCATTTCCCCCCATACTCAGCTGTGCTTTTGGGGGCAGCCCCGACCCTCAAAAATCGTTTTCTCCTGGTGGCCACACAGGTCCATCCCCATGCGGCAACATCCGACAGTCTGTGGTTTTTGCTGTTTCCAGGCATGAGCTACATCCCGTTTGGCAACCAAATAGGCCTTTATTTTTAACTATTCCTATCACCTTCACTAGCAGTTTTTTTGCTTCTCTGAGTGGTCTGCTCATCTGACTCATATGAGCTGGCCTTCGACCTCGTATTCATTGGGAGGTCCTCACACTTCCTTATGAGTGTGGCGACTTTGGTGTCCCAGACCTCCAACTTTATTATTGCGCAGCCCAGGCACATTATGCTTATTATTGGTAACACGCGGATGCTGTTCCTTAAACCTGAAGGCTCACAACTACTGCATCTTTCATTGTCCACCATACTACCACAGTGTCTCCCTTGTGACCCCAATACCACACAAACACTTGCTACTACTAGCTGTGCATGGTTTAAACTCTTGCGCTACCTAGGGGGAGACGCTCTCCATTCCTCACATATTCCGCTACTTCAACAACCCATGGCTCCTGCTTACCCTTGAACGCCTGGTGCAGCGCCTCCTTCACTCAAACGACTTATGAATCTCGGGTGACCTGTTTACAAATGGGATGCTCAATCCCAGCTCCACTATGGCTAAGGGAGGTCATTCGACACTTATGAAAGAATTCATGTTCCATCGTTTCATAGCACATTGCGCAAGGCACTGCCTGCCTATCTAGCTCAACCGAAAGACTTCTCACCCCTCACATTGGTGATCGTTTCCCCAGACAGCAGCCATATTGTTTCCAAATTGTATCATAGTTCCTTACAACTGAAGTCTGCAGGTGTAGAGAAGGCCAGGGATGCATGGGAACATGACCTGGGTATCTCTTTACCAGGTAAGACTTCGTACTATTGTTGCATGCAGACTAAACTTGTTTCTGGTAACTACAGACATAAACTGTTACATTATAAGTATCTCCACAGTGCTTATACTACCCCACAGGCTCTGGAAAAATTTGATCCCTCTAGACCCCACTGTTGACCCAAATTCCAGGCAGACAAGGTAGATTTCCTACATTTATCATGAACCTGTGGGGTGAAGGCATACTATTGGGGGGGGGGGGCTATTCTACTGTGTCTCTAGTTCTTGAACATTCCCTTGCTCCCGACTGGGGTACGCTCGACCATTACCATTGGGATTACGTTCTTTTACTGCCATTGCCTTACTCCTAGCCAAAGGACAGATCTCGCTTCACTAGTGTGCCTGCACCCCTCCAACGATGTCAGCCTGGCTGAAAGACATGGCCTACTCTGATACTAACTGAATTGTATGCTTCCCTTCAGCCAGTTACTTCTAGGCCCAAAGATATCTGGTAGCTGCTGTGGGACTACTTGTCGTCCTTGGATCATTCTGCAGACGAAGAAACATCAGATTAAATACTTGTTAAGTATTCAATGCTATATGAGGCACTCCCGGATTTGCTCTGTGAAGCCCTGCTGTTCTGTGTCTAGTTTTGAAGTGTACATTGTCTCCATAGTTTATTTGGCTCTTTACTTTTTCTATCCCCCCTTTATTTCCTTTCTTAGTCATCGTGCTGTGCCACACATGTATTCTTGCTTACATTTTTCTCTGGCTTCAATGTATGTAGTTGCTGTATAAAACGATAAATAAAGTTGAACAAAATAAAAGTTGTGATTCTAAGGTGTACTTGGATCGAGATTAGAGCCTCCCTGTCACATGTGTCTGATCCAGACAATCTCTTATGCCCCAGCTGGCTTGAAGTCTAAGATTACCCTGAAAACTGGCTGGAGGGGTGGGGAGGCAGTTGAGGAGATCAGAATGGAGGGATTCAGGTGCTGAATCTAGGATCTGTACCACAGACCTGCTGCCAGTGTCTTGTGGACTGATGGGCAGACCTGTCCATCAAGCAGTGTCATCTTAAGGATTTTGGGATCGGGGGCAAGAAATATTTTGTGGGTACCTGTTGGGAACAACTTTGAAATTTGTGACCCATTTCCCTCTTATTTAAGCCCTGTGATGACAAACAATATTGAAAGCCCTGTGATGACAAACAATATTGAATTACATGTTCGAGGTCGAGCTAGAAAATTAGACAAAGGTAAGATAGAGAAAACGTTCACTTAACCAGGGGCCCCGGAAAGATGGGGGGCGTGGGCAATTGCCCACTTTGTCCATGCCTTAAAACGTCTCTGCCATCACGAAAAATGTTACAGAAGAACTCGAGTGAAGTATTTCCTTCCACCACAAAGTGACGAATTCTCTGCTGATTTTCTCTTCCTGGCTGATAGTAATAACCACCAAGCGTTAAAGAAGGTTAGGCTCGTTTTTGTTTCCGTTTTAAAATTAACAGAAACCTACCATGGTGCAGGCTTGCTCAGTGGGTTAAATGTTTCCCGCTGACATCCACAGTAGCCCGCAGATCATTAATT
The DNA here is from genome assembly GCA_963921515.1 of Calotriton arnoldi. Lineage (NCBI taxonomy): Eukaryota > Metazoa > Chordata > Amphibia > Caudata > Salamandridae > Calotriton > Calotriton arnoldi. The sequence goes on from CAWUFW010000263.1 coordinate 3,769,245, forward strand.
TGAATCCCAGCAAGTGCACTCCATCATCTAACCTTCCAAGGTCGGAACACTTAAAACCATTAAAAAGTGATGCCTTTTATGTGCAATGTTTAGAAACAGCAGAGTCTTGGTATGTGCTGATGCACTGCATGGAAAACAACAGATTATCAAGCTATTAATAAAAACATACCTCTTCTTTCTAGAGTACACTTTCTAATCAACTCAATTCAACTTTGCACCTGTTATACCAAACTCAACTAAAGAAGAACAGCTCCTACTAGTATACTACGGCAACTAACACCATATTACTCACTCTCATATCAGACCAACCACCCCCACTTGGGTCCCATGACCCAGTAGACCACAGCTACTCCTCATAAGCTGCACCTGCTCTTACTCTTCCACAGTCATTTCCTCAGAAGTTCCCCTTTGCCTTGTTTCACACTACTTCCTACTTGGGAACACCGTACGCCAACAGATTTCTAAAAAGTGAACAATAATGGGAAGCTGTCCAGTTGGGTGGGTAGTCCAATGTGAAAGGGGACGGTGTAGGCTACTGACAAGTGTGCATCAGTTGGAGGAGGTTCCACCAGATCACATTTTTATTTATATCATTGCTCAGCTCAATCAACCACACCTTCTCCTACTTCTGCCATTCTTCTACCTCCATCTGCTGCACTTCCACACAAGTCCACAACCACTCAAAGCAAGCCATATTTCTATCAGGGTTCTCCTTATACAAACTCAAACATTCTCTCAACATCCCGATCACCACCCATCAGAGCATAACCCCCTAACATGAGGGGCACCTGCCACCGCTGACCGCACAACTATGCACTAAAGAAAGCATAATTTTATTAAAACACCCCCCTTGCCAGAAGGGTACCCAACCTGACCACATGCTAAACTTCTGGCCACTAAACCACAGCCACACCCACTGGAACTCACATTGCTCCACTGATTCCAACTTACCAGATCACAAGTTCCTCCAGTTCACCCCTGTTAGACCTGGCATCTTTTGGCCTGTTTCCCGGTCTTTTTGCTTTCTGACCTCCCGGTTTTGACTCTGTTTTTGCTGGTTTAGTGTCTCTGCACACTTTCTCACTGCTGTTCAGTGTTAAAGTGCAAGTGCTCCAATTGTAAATAGGATTATGGATTGGTGTTTCCATGATTGGCATATTTGATTTACTGGTATGTCCCTAGTAAAATGCACTGAGAGTGCCAGGGCCTGTAAATCAAATGCTGCTAGTGGGCCTGCAGCACTGATTGTGCCACCAACATGAGCAGCCTTTCAAAGGGTTCTCAGACTTGCCACTGCAGTGTCTACACGCAGTTTTTACTGCCATGTCGACTTGGCAAGTGCACCCACTTACCAAGCCATAACCTTCCCTTTTATTACATTTGAGACACCCCTAAAGAAGGCCCAAGGTACCCCTATGGGCACGGTGCAGTGTATGTGAAAGGTAGGACATGTCCTGGTTTGTGTGACATTTCCTGATAGTGAACTACAGAGTGATTCATTTTTCACTGTTGAAAGGCTATCTGTCCCATTCGATAGAATGGGGAATACTTGGTAACATTTTACGAGTATACCTTCCCATTGGGACAAGATAGAGAAATGGAATTTAGTATAACTGAACTCAGAATGTAGAAATGCATATTTTAGTAAAGATGATTTTTATGTTCTGTGTTTGAAAATACCACTTTTAGAAAGTAGGTATTTTCTTGCTTAGCCATCCTATGTACCTCTGCTGGGTTGTGGATTGACTGTCTGGCTTTGGAGTGACAGGGGCTGGGGATGTGCATTCTCTTCAGACAGCCACTGGGGGGGTCGAGGTGCGTCCTGCCTTTCCTGGATGAGTCAGGGTTGGGCTGAATAGACCTGGGCTGCATTTAGAGTAGTGGGAGGAGATTTCCTTACACCTGAATTGGCCTGGTCTGCCTTGGACAATGCTTTCTCCGTCTCCTGCTGGGAATCTGGGCCAGAGAGGACCAAACTGGTATGGACTGAGCACAGGAACACTCTGCCCAAGAGAACAAAGAGAAACGGAGTATAAATATTGGGGCCAAGACCCCAGAACTTTAGAACTCGCTTGAATCAAGGAACCTGCCAAGAAGGAGAGCTGGAAGAACTGCCAGGAGGAGTACTGCCTGTTTGCTGTGTTGTTGCTTTGCTTGGTTGGCCTGCAGTTGCTGCTTCTGCCTTGGGCAGTGAAAGGACTGGACTGAACTTTCTTCACTTATCGCTGAGTATCTCCAAGGGCTTGAAGTAGAACTTGCCTCCTGTTCACGAAGTCTCAGGGACAGCAAAGACTTCACTTACCTCTGGGTACCACCACTGGAACCGTGGGTTTCAGTTGCCGCAGAGGGGGAAAGCAGCCGACACCGTCACCAACACCGCTGCAGGCTCCGTGTCCTGAAGGCACCGCAGACTGCACTTCGCACCACAACCCTGGTCTCACGGATGACGACCGCTGCCGCCACCGAGCTGCTGCTTGCACCAAGACTTGTGGGCACCTCACTCCACACCGCCGTGCTTCACTCCACTGCCCTGGTCTCACTGACGATGACGCTGCATGCTGACCTCAACACCTGTGACTGCACCATGGCTTGAAGGCACCGCTCGAAAGTCACACGTCGCACCGTCCCATCCCACACCGTTGTCTGGGCTGACTGACACCAGCTCGCATCAACCAGCACTGACGCTTGCACCGTGACCGGTCAGCACCGCAACGAGCACCGCCTCACTCCGCACCGCAGTCCTGGTCTCACCGACGCTGCTGGATGACCGTCACCGAGCCCCTGCCTGCAGCATGACTTGAGGGCACCGCACAGTCTCCCTAACCCCAGGTGTTACTCACTGGTGTACCCATGACGTGGACACTGGTGAAAGCCCTCCTATGAAACACAAGATTTACAGGTTGACTGACTGGGTCAGAGCCAGCATCAAAGAGGAGGTCTCTAAGATGTTAGCGTTAGGGGTGATAGAGCCCTCCAACAGTCCTTAGGCCAGCCCAGTGGTCTTGGTCCCAAAGGCTGCTGCACCCAGTGCCACTCCTGAACTTCCGTTGTGTGTGGACTATAGTGGGCTCAATGCCGTCACCAGGACTGATGTACACCCCATCCCCAGAGCTGATGAGCTCATTGATCGGTTGGGAGCTGCCAAGTTCCTCAGCATGTTTGATTTGACGTCTGGGTACTGGCAGATTGCCTTAACCAAGGGGGCCAAGGAAAGGTCAGCATTTTCAACCCCAGAGGGGCACTACCAGTTTCGGGTGATGCCATTTGGGTTGAAGAATGCCCCTGCCACCTTTCAGAGGTTGATCAACCAGGTGTTGGCTGGGCTGGAGGATTTCAGTGCCGCCTACCTGGACAACATTGCAGTGTTCAGTTCCATCTGGGAAGAACACTTGCAACACCTCTGGGAAGTGTTGAAGGCTCTGAAAAGAGCAGGCCTCACGGTCAAGGCCAGTAAGTGCCAGATCGGGCAGGGATCTGTGGTGTACTTAGGGCATCAGGTAGGAAGTGGCCAGGTGGCGCCCCTACAGCCTAAGATTGACACCATTCTGGCTTGGGAGCCCCCCAAGACCCAGACAAAGGTGAGAGCCTTTTTAGGTCTTACCGGCTACTATACGAGGTTTATCAAGGGCTATGGAACCATTGTTGCCCCCTTGACAGAGCTGACTTCCAGGAAGCAGCCCAGGAAGGTGATCTGGACTGATGCCTGCCAGAAAGCTTTTGATCCCCAGAAGGCAGCCATGTGCACGGCACCCGTGCTCAAGGCACCCAACTTCTCCAAGGAATTTGTAGTGCAGACTGATGCTTCAGAGCATGGTGTAGGAGCGGTGCTCTCACAACTGAACGATGAGGGCCTAGACCAGTCTGTAGTCTTCCTTAACAGGAGACTACTCCCCATGGAACAGAGGTGGAGTGCCCTAGAGCGAGAAGCTTTTGCTGTGGTCTGGGCACTGAAGAAGCTAAGACCCTACCTGTTTGGGACTCACTTCTGAGTTCAGACCGATCACATGCCCCTCAGATGGTTAATGCAGATGACGGGTGAGAACCCAAAGCTTTTGAGGTGGTCCATCTCCCTATAGGGAATGGACTTTACGTTGGAACACCGCCCTGGCACAGAACACGCCACTGCTGATGGTCTGTCTAGATTCTTCTGCCTTAGTGAAGAGAACTCCATGGAGGTTGGGTAGTTCTCCCTACTTTCAGCTGGAGGGGACATGTGTTAGACCTGGCATCTTTTGGTGTGTTTCCCCAGTCTTTTTGCTTTCTGAACTCCCGGTTTTGACTCTGTTTGTGCTGGCTTAGTGTCTCTGGCATTTTCTTACTGTTGTTCAGTGTTAAAGTGCAAGTGCTCCATGTCCTGAAGGCACCACAGAGGGCACCGCCGCACTTCGCACCCCAACCCTGGTCTCACCGATGACTGCTACCGCCACCAAGCCGCTGCTTGCACCATGACCTGTGGGCACCGCACTCCGCACCGCCTTCCTTCACCCCCCGCCCCGGTCTCACCGACGACGTCGCTGCATGCTGACCTCAACACCCCTGACTGCACCGTGGTTTGGGGGCACCGCTCATAAGTCACACGTTGCACCGTCCCGTCCCACACCGCTGTCTGGGCCAACTGACGCCAGTTCCTATCAACTGGCACAGACGCTTGCACCCTGACCTGTCAGCACCGCAACGATCACCGCCTCACTCTGCACCGCAGTCCTGGTTTCACTGACGCCGCTGGATGACTGTCACTGAGCCGCTTCCTGCACCGCGACTTGAGGGCGCTGCACCGCTACGCTTCACATCGCAACTGCGACGGTTGTCACGACCAGACCGCACCAACGTGGTCGACTGGAACCAAAGGTAATGATTACGAGTCTGCTGACACACCGATGCGGTCGGGCAGAACTGTTGGATTCTGTGGTTTTCAGCACCACGGTAGCCCCGGACGGAGCTACCGGCTTTAACGAACGCTATTTTAAAGTCATTCTTGCAAAGTGCATATTTTGGATTACTGTATGTTATTTATCGTTTTGGTGTTGTTTACACATATAAATATTGGTTATTTTTCTAAAACTGGTGTGGTGTCCTTTTGTAGTTTCTTCACTTTGTTACTGTTGGTATGTGCAAATGCTTTACACACTGCCTCTGAGATAAGCCTGACTGCTCATGCCAAGCTACCAAGGGGGTGAGCAGGGGTTATTTCAATAGTGTATCCCCCTTATCCTGACAAGAAGAAAGGGTTCCTATTTGGACAAAAGTGCAAACCATTGCCAACTAGAGACCCCCATTTCTAACAACCCCTATTTACATCACACCGCTCCATCTACGAGGCTACCAAATTCCCACTAGACCATACCCTCCTTATTGCAGCTGACCAATGGACCACACCTCAGCAAACCACAATGTACCTCCCACCTAAAACACCCCTAATGGTGTGCCTCAGCTGGCTCTGCTGTCGAAACCTAAGTCTGGTGGACAGTCCCTCAGAGGGATGTAGGTCATTATGCTGAAATGCCCATCCTATTTAGGCTGGCGTTCCGGGTCATATTGTTCCTGCCTGTGCCATGCGAGTCACGGCAGATAAGGGCAGGAAGAAAGAGCAATAAGCGTGCGGTCCCTTGCCAGACAGGGAGAAGTGAGGGATTCGGTTGCACCAGCGGGCTAGCCGACTGCTCACTATACAATAAATAAACATCAAAGCCTTTCATGAAATGTAATAATATTCTAGAAATGTTCTGTAATCAGAAATAGCACATAGTTATCACCGTATATGGTTTTTTTGATATCTGATTTATATGGCTTTTGTAGGACACGAAGTTTCTGATGAAAAGTTCTTATTATTTATTATATACCATACAAATAGTGACCTTCCCTAACAATGACCTTTCTGCTTAGGTTTCCCATCTAGGAACAGTCTCTCTGCAGAAAGCATGAGATCAGTGCATTTTACGCTCCGACAGCTACACCCCTGCATTTCTCCAACAATGGGCCCGCTTCCCTCGCGAGAGAGGAGGCCTGGGGAAATTCCATTAGCCTTAGCACTCTAGGGAGTTGCTAAGAGACTGCCCAGTGATTTCCGTTGTGTGTCAGAAGGGAGGGCACGTCGCCTCCCGTGCTGCAGAAAGAAGCCCGCTAATTGTTACTTGCAATTTGCAATTTTTCTGGAAAATGAGCATTTGGCTTTCAGAGCCGGGAGACAACTTGAAACCCGCAGTCTTAATTTAGTCAGCACAGTCTCCTTGTGCCGACAACAAACCAGTATAAAGAAGCTGGACATTAATAAATTGCGTTGCATCTCCAAACACATCCGGCTCAAAATAACCAACTACTGTTTCTGTAATAGAAAGCACTGGGACACCGGTTTCAGGGTGGGGGGGGGGGGGGGGGGGTGGTAAGGAGGACAGGCCACTTTGCTGGCGCATGTTAACAACCCTTGCACATTGGCTTCTCCAAGCATGGGGCGCCGCCATCTTTTCAGGCAGTATGGAGCCGGGAATGTATCCTGCGGTACCAGTGGTGCCACCCTGAGGAGTACTGTGTTGGTGACATGGACTGCACCTATGGTGTCCAATTTAGGTCTAGCAGGGCTACAACTGCGACGACATATCAGGCTAAATACAATGGCTCTGACTACCAGTGCCCCGAAGCAGTCTTCATTATTTATGGCACCCGTAAAATCCGACTCTGTGGGGTTCAGAATTTATCAGCTTCAATAAATAGTGCCTTTTTTCAGGTTATGTCCTAAAAATATTGCATACCATATAGATTTTTGCACTTACAGCAGCAACGTCGACATATCCCAGTGTTTAACTGCTCCTTTGAAATCCTGGCAGGTGTCACATACTGAAATGTATGTAGCAGAAGCTGAGGATGTTATTGCTCCCAGTAATTACTGGAAGTGATAAGGTCCGGGCAACTCACAATTCCAACCTTAGCTCTGGGGTCTGAATTTTCTTGGTTCTTGTAATTAGACCCAAAATGTGAATGAATTCCATTTAGATCCGGCATCTCCAACCTTTTCTGTAATAAGAGCTAATTATGTTCAATGAAAATTATCCCTAGCTTCTGTAAGTGATGTGATAGTCCATTCAAGACTGCCAGCAGAACTCACATCAGTGCATTAGGCAGGGTTGCCAGTAGTAAAGTAAAAAAAACACAATCAATTTGGAATGCATCCACATGGGTAATACATAATAGCCATAGCTGCTATTTCCCGGCACCAAGGTAATAATATGCACACTAGCGTAACAAAACTTGAGGGGGCCCCCCTGCAAACTATGTGGAGGGCCCCCTCCGGACTCAGTCAAGAGCTGTCACCCCTCTGGACTCAGTCAAGAGCTGTCACGCCTCTGGACTCAGTCAAGAGCTGTCACGCCAGGATCCTGTGCTGAGGGGGCCTCCTGGAGCTCGCCTTTGAATACAAGTAATAAATGTCTCCAACTCAAATAATAGCCTTAAATTTCCTTTGGAAATTGAACCGTTTTTCTCCAAACATCAGCTTATGAGTTCTGAAAATACACTCATTTTCGTCTCAATTACATGTTTTTTTAAAATTTTGGCATACAAATAATAATATAACCAAGCAAAGGCTTTCATGTTAGCAGTCTTAGATGCACATAGGCGAGCTACTCGCCGGTAGCTGGAGACGTACCGGTAGTTCACGAGCTACTCGTTGTAGACATCTGGTTTAGATTCACCATATGTAAATGTATCACATGAGGCTTCTTTGGAAAATCCTCATTGGTGTGGCCCTTTTAGATGGGACACCCAAGTGCTACACGCTACAGCGGTGTCAAAAAGAAAGAAGACAGATTCGGAGCCTAATTGGTGCAGGCTGTGGATGTTGGTACAGGCCATTCGTAGCAGGTCTTAGGATGGAGGTGCAATACTATTAAATACGGCAATGTATTCCTGACTATGTATATTTTATGATATGGGGTTTTAGACCTGCCCTTTTGACAGGTATTTCCCCAAACCTTTTGCCGCCTAATTTTCTGACCCTGTTTTCACTGGCTATATGATTCTGGTTACTTTAACACTGCTGATCAGTGCTAAAGTGCATGTGCTCTCTGTATAAATTGTGATATGATTGGTTATCCATGATTGGCATAACTGATTTACTGGTAAGTCCCTAGTAAAGTGCACGGTGTGTGCCAGGGTTTGAAATCAAATGCTACTAGTGGGCTTGCGTCACTGGTTGTGCCACCCACATGAGTAGCCCTGCAAATGTATCTCAGACCTATCACTGTAGTGTCTGCTTGCGTAGTTGTAAACTGTCATGTTGTCCTGGCAAGTGCACTCACTTGCCAAGTCTAAACGCTCCCTTTCCTCACATGTGAGGCACCACTAAGGTAGGCCCAAGGTACTTCATGGGCAGGGTGCAGTGTATGTGAAAGGTAGGACATGTACTGGTGTGTGCGACATGTCCTGATAGTGAAATACTGAGTATTTAATTTTTCACTATTGAAAGGCTGTCTGTCCCATAGGCTTATCATTGAGGTTGCACTATAACATTTTTATATGTGTAGTTTTCCATAGGGACAAGATAGAAAAATGGAGTTTAGGCTCTCCGAACTTAAAATTTATTAATGCACCTTTTTGTGAAGGTGGTTTTAAATTCTGTGTTTAGAAAGTGGGCATTTTCTTACTTTACCATTCTGTGTGCCTCTGGCTGTTTTTGTATTGAGAGTCTGGTGTTTGAGTGACAGGAGCTGGGATGTGCATTCACTCTAGACAGTCACAGGGGGAGGGGGGTTGAGGTGTGCCCTGCCTTGCCTGGGTGACTCATCGCATGGCTGAATAGATCTAGTATGCATTTAGAGTAGTGGGAGGAGTTTCGCTTGCACCTGAATAGGCTGCGTCTCTTTTTTCACAATGCTGTCTCAGCCCCCTGTGGTCATGCTGCACCAGGGAGGACAGGACTGGTCTGGACTGGGTTCAGAGCCCCTACAGCAAAGAGAACAAAGACATTTTGGGGTATAAGTATTAGACCTAAAACCCCAGGACTTTAGATTATTTACAAGAACAAGAGGACCTTGCCAAGAGAAAGTGCGGAAGGACTGTGTGAGGAGCACTGCCTTTTCTGAGTGAGGGGTGGGTTGGCCTGCAGTTGTTGCTTCTGTCTGTGGTGGAGGAAAAGGACTGACTCTTTTGGCCCTGATGTGGCATCCTGCTTGTGAAGGGAATCTCCAAGGGCTTGTGTGTGCTTGCCTCCTGTTGGAAGACTCAGGGAAATCAAAGACTTCAAACCAAAGAACCTGCCTGGAAGGAGAGATGAAAAAGCTGTGTGAGGAGCGCTGCCCCTGATGTGTGGAGGGTAGGATTGCCTGCAGTTGCTGCTCTGGTCAGGAGAAGGACTGGACTGTTCATCACCTTTTTGGTAAACCAAAGCGCATGGTGAGCACTTTGTTTTGTCCCTTGCTCAGCGAGTGTGGAGTGCTTCCTTTGGGGCATATGCGTGTGCTTTCAACATAGCGCGCCTAACATAGGGAATCAGCATGTGTGGAGTGCTGCCCTATTCCTCGTGCTTGGTGGCAGTGGGAGGGGAAAGCGTGGTGTGAAAGAAGTGCTCTCCCTCTCCATGGCAGCTGGCGCGGGTGTCAGCTGGCGAAATCAACAACGAGGAAACCCGGCCCAGAGCCCCAGGGTTGTCGAGCAACGCCGATGCCACCTGGGGGCGGGGCCCAATCACCGAAGAACACTGAACCTAGTTACCAGCTGGCGTGCCCAACCAACTGGACCGGCGCCGTGGTCTCGAATGAACAGGCCGCTGCAAGAGGTGCGGCTGTCAGCTCAGTGGGCAGCCGGTTCCCGACGCGGCATGTACAGGAGACACGGAGGGAGATCTCTTGTGCCGGCCGAGACCAAGAGAAGTCTCTTACGTGGTCCACTCTCAGGGCCCCAGAGAAGGCACTGCAGAGGAGACGGTGCCACTAGGTGGAGGCCCACAAGGTCAGCTGTAGGCATTCGGGCCTGCAGGCCGGCCCCACTGCTTTGTGCGCACAGCAGGTATGCACCTGACCCAGTGTGACCTGACCAGCTGCTCCGTGTGCTAGTGGGCAGCTGCCGTAGGCTCACTCAAGCGGGGGACACAGTGAGGTCACCCCGCAGACAGAGGTAGTAAGTGCCTCCCGTGTCTACACATACCTGGGGAGTACCATTCCTTACAGTGGTGGCCATTTCGGGGCGAGCCTGGTACAGGGCCCCCAATCTGGAACTGGCCGCATTAAGGTAACAGTTCGGAAGCTACCATATAACCCATAATAGGGGCTCAGATGCTTCTGGGCCCATACTGGTGTGTCCATTACCACAATGTTGATAAGAGGGGTGCAGAGTGCTGCGCCCTACGTGCTTTTACGGTGATTTGGTGATTCCTTTGTTTTTGTGCTTTTGCAACCAAGGTACAGGCCTTGTGCTTATGTGGTGATTCAGGTATTTTATAACGCGCTGCATTTTTTTTTGCCCTGGTGCTAGCGCATAGGTGGTCTTGCCTTACAGTATTGCAGGAGTTACATTGATATGTATAGTAATGATGTTCTTCTATGACATGCAAATTATAAGCTTTTGTTTTACTGCACCACATGTAATGACATGACAAATGTCTAGTGGCAAAGAGATTATTGATTTATGTGAATGTGGTCTATGTGTATTATATGCATTCTTATGACAAGTGCCTAGTGGCACAGTGATTCATGTAACTGTGGTCTATGTGCTTTATCTACAATATATGAGATACTTTTATATAACCTTGTGTGGAGTCTCATTTTGTGGTGTGCCTAGTGTGTCGCTAGTGTGAGTGTGTGTTGCGCAAACGCTTTACACATTGCCTCTGGGATAGCCTGACTACTCTGCCAAGCTACTAAGGGGGTGAGCAGGGGATATCTTGTGTCTGTAACTCCCTTACCCTGACTAGATTGGTGGGTTCTGCTTGGCTTAGGTGCATGCCCTAGCCAACCAGAAACCCCATTTCTAACAGTGGGTTGTAGTATATCGCATCGGTTTGTATTTTATGTGTTCATGGTTACCAAGATCTAAATGGTTTCAGTATATGATAGGCTGTCCCAAGTAAAATATATATATATATATATATACTTCGTTCGTTCATAAACTTTATTCAGGTGTATAAAAATACAGCCATAAAAGTACATAGCTAAAATCAACATATGAATATAAGCATACGTAGAATAAAATCCATAGTGTATAAAATATTGTATAAGAAGTGGTGGTATAATATGTACAGATGATCTTATAGGTGGATACTACAAATCAGTAATATAAACATATCAAAGTGCAACCTTCCATAGGCCTTTTAGTACATCACTGTTAGCTATTGCGGTATGGCTTCCTAATTTTAATAGCATTTGTTATAAATAGTGCAACATTGTAACACACATGTTGGCCACCTAGTGACACCAAAAAGTTCAGTGCATTTTTATGCGTTCAGATATTCTGGGCGATAAACATAGGTTTCAGAAAACGGGTCCTCAAATTCTGGTACATTTTACAGAATAATAAAAAGTGCAGAGTGCTTTGTTTACTATGGCCATCACAAGGGCACAAAATTGCATCGGAGGGGCAAGACCTCACATGTGGGAAAGCGACTAGGTGATGCACAATACCGCATCTCAATCTTGTCAGCACAAAGCGGTGTTGTATGATATTTACGTATGTCAAATAATGGTTAGCACCCTCTTCCTTGTCCAGGGTCTTGTAAAATATCACTAATGATTTTTTCCCCTCGTCCAGATCCCGTTTGGCGAGCCTAGATTGGAAAAGGGACTTAATGTAAAATAGCCACAGTATGTTTAGGGCTTTATCCGTAGTTAGACAGTCAAGGATTATATTTCTATTAAAGCTAATCTCATCTTTGGCCCACAGTGATATCCATAATAACAAGTGTTTAACCAGAAGGATGTACTCTATAAATTGTAAGTTCACTTCATTGTGGACTATAGTGCTTGCTGCACAAGGTGGCAAATATAAAAGCCTTTTTAAAAATGTATTTTCCTCAATTTGCAGGGCATGGGCATTGGCGCGGCCCCACAAACCATCTCCATAAGTTGCCGTTGTCACACCCTTAGCTTTATATATAGCCACCATTTCCTTGATAGGACGGCTACCCAGTTAGAAGCAAACTTGAAGATCCCCTGGGAGACCTTGGCCATTTTGGCTCTGGTATTTAATACATGCTGGGTCCATGAGCCATTGCCTGCAAACAATATCCCCAGATAGCAAAAGGATTTCACTGAAACAATTGGGGTACTATCAATAAAAAAGGTTCTACATGGTTTGCGTATATGACCACTGACCATAGTGAATGTTTTGGTTTTGTTAATAACCATTTCCCTTAAAGTCATAAATTCCCCAAATGCATTCATCAGTTTCTGCAGGCCTACTGGTGTTCTGGCTTGTAGTACAGCGTCATCTGCATAAAGCAGTATTGGTATTGAGAATCCTCCGGCCTTAGGGGCATCGGTCTGTATCGACTTAAGATGACTATCCTCCCCATTAATAAAGAGTGAAAAGAGTAATGGGGCCAAAACACACCCCTGATGGATGCCACGCCCTACTTTAAATTGTGGCGTGCATTCTCCTTGGGGGCCAAAACTTACCTAACTCCCTAGCTTTTCATAGAGGCATGAGAGAAACCTCACAATCGGTCTTGGTGCGCCTAGGGAAATCAACAATACCCACAGTAGGTTATGGTCAACCAAATCAAAAGCGCTGCTCAGATCAGCAAAACATAAATATAGGTTACCTGTCTTAGCCCTTGTGTATTTACCAATTAGGAGCTCCAGGTTAATGCATTGTTCAACCGCACCCATCTCCTTCCTGAAGCCATACTGAGCCGGGGACAGGATCAAGTTTTCTTGTACCCATTCATCTACCCCTACCAACAGTACTTTACTCATGACCTTTAATGAGGAGTCTAAAAGTGAAATTGGGCGATAACTTTTGGGGTCTGCTTTGACCCCCTTCTTGTAAATAGGTATAATAGTTGATGTCTCCCATGAAGGCGGGATGCTATCTGTCGATGCTGCATTAAAGACCCTGGTCAGGATAGGCACCCAAAGGTCGGGGGCAGATTTAAATACATGAATTGGCACCCGATCTGGACCAGGGGCCTGTCCCCCAGCACTAGTTTTAACAGCCAGCTTGACTACATCAAGGGAAATTTCTAGGTTTTCTAATCCCCCTTCCGTCCTCCGTATAGGCCTAACTACATCCTCACTATGCTCTTTAAAAATGTCTGAAAAATGTGCCACCCAGCTATCACAGGGGACAAGATGCATGAACTCAGGGTTATCATAATTTTTTAAGAATGGAGCATTCACTGTGTCCCAGAATAGCTTGTTGTTTTTATTCTCTGCAGCAATAGTAAGGTTGTCCCATGCTTCATTCTGGAGTGATTTTATCCTATTATCACTGGCCTGTTTATATTGGATACGCAGGGTCTTGATTGTCATGGTGTCCCGCGGTAACCTGTTCAAGGCACGTTTCAGCAGCCTGAGTGTTTTAGAGCAAGCAGTCTGAAACCATCCTTCATTCTTCTTCCCTGCCCTAATGGGGTGGCAAATAAGTAGTAGATTTATGGAGCTGGTAATTTGGCTAAAATTTTTAACTATCAAATTAGGAACAGTATCCTCCTGAAGGCAGTAATCAATTTCCACAATATTCTTTTCTACTATTGTTTGCAACATAGTGGTGGGGTCAATACCTTCCCATTTAATTCTAATTCTAATACCATCAGGCCTGCTTGCAGTGATACTGTTTACAATCGGGAAAATATGGTGCCTCTTACTCCAAAGATATAGTGGTATTGTGATCAAGTTATGGTCACTTAAGGGTGCCGTTACGGTGGTGGGCGTACCGCACAGAACATTTGCTGGTGCTGATATCAGCAAGTGGTCAATGATAGAGATCGAATTCCTACCCGTAAATGTTGGAACTGTTTCACCATTTATATCACAGTCACACCTCAATAATTCGAGATCATATTTGGTAATAATAAAATTCAAAGCTTCACCATATTCATTATGGTAAAAATGGTCATATCCCATCCCATCCTGATTAGTACAACCACATGTCCGAGTATCACCTAGAGCACAGGCTTGTATGTTAAAATCTCCTGCCCATATTAACATATAATTAGTATGTATAACACTTAGGGAGGTTTCCAAATGATCATCTAATGATGCCGGCACCCTACTATGTGTTGCATCAAACACGTTGTTATAGTAGTTCATTATAACCACGTCTTACTCTCCATTCTTCTTCAGCCATAATAAAGACTTACTTTTGCCAAAGTACTAATAAAAACATTCCAACTGCACCGCAGTGCTGAAGGTTTCTTGTGGAATACGAGGAGAAGACGTCTTTGTCTATGTTACACACCGCTCAGTGAAGCGCTGCACTCCAAGCACCACCGCGGTTCAGGCTGCCATTAGGAAACATGCTGAAACCAATGAATATAGATATATATATATATATCTGTATATATAGATATATATAAAACATGGTTATTGTTACACACATTTCATTACAAAATTCAAGTTGTTCAGTTTGTGAGTTACTACTGACAGTGGCACGGTACTGGCCGTGTTCTATAAGCTGAGCCAGTGAAATGATGCGGCAAGGAAGGGATAAATTATGCTACAGGATTGACTAGATTATGCGTCAAGAAAGGGCAAATTATGAGGCGCAATGCAGCATAGCGATACCATTCGTTTTTTAGTTTTGCGTTTTTTTTTTTACACAAGGTAACACTGTCTGGACAAAGATTTTGCCTTATTAGTACCAGTTTAACACCCAAATAAAGCAAAAAGCAATGAAGGATGACCAGCCAACCCTTGAAAAGGGCTTTTCACTGCACAGGGACAAGCGTTGCCACGTTTATAGTGACTCTTGATCTTTTTGGGCAACAAAAATCTTTTTTTTTAAACCTGCAGATTATGCAGCAGATGATGGATGATGTGGAAATGTAGAAATCCATAAGTATGCAGAAAAGGCCTCAGCCACAAAATAGCATAATTCCAGTTGCCCTGACTACAAGTGATGCAAAGGGCCTTGTATGTCTGAAAAGGTCACAGGTGTTGCAAGTACTTGATGGCGATAGGCCCAGGCAGGGCAATGGTGTAATATAGCGCCAAATTATGCAACTGGATTTGTTGAATTAGACACCTCGTAAAAGACTATTAATGCCAGGAACTTTCTGTTGCAATAACTTTAACTAAGTTTTCATTCAAGCATGATTAGATATTGAATGTATGCCGGAATCCCGCGTGTGTTTAGCACACATGCCTTCACAACGCCGTCATTAGAACAAAGGCATCGTTACGACGTGTTCCTTTAGCACGCAAGTCATTATAACGACTTGCCTTTGGGGGGTGCTGGACTTTGGAATAGTGTGATTTACTATTCCAACTCTAGTCTGCGCAACAGTGGGGAAGGTGTTGGACTTAACATCCAACACCATTCCACCAATGCACCCCCCCCAAAGCAAGTTGTTGTAACGACTTGCATGCTGAACGAATGCGTGGTAATGATGCGTTCATTCTATTGCCAGCACTGTAAAGGCACAGCATGAATCTGGCTTCATTCTAAAGGACGTTTTCCTTAGATATTTGTACAAACAGATGCCTATTTTAACAGATGTTTAACAAAATGTTATGCGTTCAGAACGTACTGTGCATAACATTACTGAACATCAAATAATAGTTCTTTCTCACATTGAAACACATAGACAAATTTTATTGTTATGTTTTGCAAATTCTCTCTCTCTCAGAGTAAATTAGGTTCATGTTTCTTACTCTCTTCATGCCAACATTACTTTATAACCTTTTCCCTCGTATCAATTTTGTTCTTTGTAGATGCAGAAGCAGGATGGTCTGTTGAACTGGACTAGAGAACTAGAGAACTTAGGATAATATGAAATATTTAGAAGATTTCCCCAGTCTAGTTCAGTAGAATGCTGTGCCAGTGCTTTTCTGCAGAAGGAAATGCACAGTTCGGTCTTGGATTGCCTTATCCAGCGGTTTTGCCAGTTCCATCTTTCTTGTTCACAAAGTGCTGAAGGGCTTGAGGCCTCTCTTAAACATAAACTTCCTCAATATGCCAATATTGTAACAACATTTCAAGACGGAGGGACTCCGATTCTTTCAGAACTCTCTGCTAGTTGGCAAACAGTTATGCAGCCAGGACCTGAAGGCAGTTTACGAAATCTTCTCATGGGGATAAATTGAGCATGAATAGTAAAGTTCCAATGTGGCAGTTATGACGAAACACTTTTTTCATATTATCAGACCCTTGGTACTTCACTAAGCTCCTTTGTTCAGTAGTCTCCTGCCTCAGGTCTTGTGGGATTTAGCTAATAATTTACCTGAGTGGCATGTTATTGATGACTAAGTACCCCTCTACCTTGCATCTCCATATTTCCTCGACAAGAAATCTAACTTACCCTTAGGGTTCACAGTGAACTTCTAGGATTCCACTTGCACCACTGCCCCAGTTGACAGACGTCTTGTGTTTTGTCATTTACACAGTAGCATGCATCATGAGACTTCCTTCAAGAGCTTAACATAACTGTATTTGACTCTTTTCATCCTCAATCCAGTCCATCCTCCTGGGCCTGTTGTATTACCAGGCTCTTCAGCCTTATGCCAGGGATTGTGAATGTCATGGGCCTGATTATGAGTTTGGCGGTCCGAACACATGGTGGCGGTGCGGTGGCAGTCGGGGACCACTGCATCGGTGGTCCGACCGCCGTATTATGAGTATGGCGGTCAGATCGTGAGTGGTCTGCTGCAGCCACCACGGATCTGCGATCCCTGATGCTGGCGCGGCAGTCTTGAGGCAGCAATATGCTTGCAGTGCCCCTGCGGCACAGCCAAGCATATTACAAGTTTCCTCACTGTGACCCTAACTACGGTGATGAGACAGCATTTGTTACGGTGGCGGTGAGGAAACAAAGGGGGCTCTGCAGGGCCCCTAGTGCCTCATGGCCCATGGGATGCATGCAGGGGGGCACATGGTGTGCCCCTGTTTGCATGCATGCCCATTTCTTGAACGGCATGGACATTACAGTCCATGCTGTGCATGGAACTGGCTATGGCGTTCCCATTTCAGTGCTTTTTTAAAAGGCATCGCTGTGGGAACGCCAAAGGCACCTGCCAGACTATGAGGAAACTCGTAATCTGGCGGGTGGCCAGAGGTTGAGTTTGGGGGATCGCTAGCAGGACAGTGGTGTGCCGCCCCACTCCCGCACCTCCAAACTTGTAATCGGGCCCTTAGTCTGGTCAAATACGTTTGCCATCGATCTCATGAAGGACTGTGTTGGTGGCTTTCCATCTTGAAAACAAAGAAAGGAAAATCCATTTTCATGTCAGCACTCCACATTGTAAACAAACATGTTGGCATCCTGAGCTAGCGGAGTCAACATTCAATGGCAAATAACAGGAGCGTTCTGACCCAAGGAGAAGTCCTTCTTCCACCTCACTTGCCTGGAGTTTTTTCTTGGGGTATTCATCATCAAGAGTGATAACAACATTGATGAGGAACACATAACTGTTGCATCAGGCTTTGGAATAAAAACATATCTAGAATCAGGTAAATTAACAAGTTTGGCTGCATTAATGAAAGCAAAGAACTTGATGGCTCCGACTAAGGATCTCTTTATTAACTGCTTTGAAAGGAAACTAACCCTCTGGAAGAATATCTCCCTCGTCTGCAAAGTCAGTAGAAGATTAGTTTTCAAGGCACCTGAGGGACTCAATCGATTTGATGCTCAATCACAATTTGTTCTGAGTGTTACAAGCCCTGCGGGGTCCTCTGCAAATTGATTGGTTCATTTCTCTGTTCAGGACAACTGGGGATATATGTGAGCCGACAAAATGATGAAGATATTTCAATAATCAAAGTCTTCATCCAGGATTGGTCTCTCCTCAAAGAGTTTGCATTTAGCCCTTTCAAAATGATACCCCACCTCCGTCATGCCAACGTGGTCCTTGTGACCCCATATGGAGCTACTTTAAGCTGGTACCCATCACTGTTATGGGTGTGCAATGTTTCTTCTATGTCGACTTTCAGCTTTTCTAGAGTATGCTCTGGGAACCATTTTCAACAAATCACAACATAATTGTAGAAGGTGCCTTTCCCTACTAGTGTTTCTTTTTAGCAGTACCAGATAATAAGATCTCATCAACATTCGACTTCGAAGCTCACCGGGGAATATTGTGCTCCAGGAACCAAGTATACCTATTTGGGAAGAAAATTCATTTTTTCCTTCTAAATAAATCTCAAAAGACTTCTGGTATCAGCATGAATCATTCAAGGAAGAGCAACTGTGAACACAGGAAAGCATTCAGCAACAATGTTCTAATAGCTGTGCCCTGTTATATAAGTGATTACATTCTTATACACTATCAATGGAATATTTGTAATCTTTACACAGCAAGTCAGCTACAAATCTGTGGTGTTATTTTGCAATACCAGCATTTCTGTGATTTTGATGTCTTAGGTGCTGTTCACCAACTAATCAAGCATGTTATTATCATGAATATATGAAGAATGAGGTAGTTTACGCCACAATGGCAATACCAAATTCACTTTCCATATTTGGATATCAGTTTGTGTTTTATGGGTGTGTCAGTCTTCCCAAGTTCCAGTAGGCCTACCTGATCCTATGTTCTAGGTCACAGCTTGCGTCTCAGAAAGGGTTTGTCTGTTTATTCTCAAAGGCCTTTCTTTCCTATTTCCGAGGACATCTGCTCTAAAGCCAACCCCAATTTCTGCTCATCCCTGCTCAATGCTATTTTTGAAGCACATTAAGCTACTGCCCATTTTCTGTTCCAATTTTTCTGACCACCTCTGTCTTTGCATCACTGCATGCCTCAAGGAACAGGAGAGCCCAACTGCTTCTTTCAAATTCACTATTCTTTTTTTCTTGAGGCTTATTGTGCACATGGCTGATCAGGTGCTCAAGAGCTTTGAATATGGATATAATGTGCGCCTCCTTGCCTTGCCGTAAATGTGGTTTTTTTTTAGCCGGAAAAAAAGAGGAGTGTACCCCTTTATTAATTATAGGGACGGGGTGATTAGACTAGAGAAAGAAGAGAGTCCCTAGCTAAAATATGGATACAGTGTTGTTCTGTCAACATGTACACTCTTAGTGGGGTTTGTAAAGCACATTTAGTTAGACACAGCAGCAATTAACATAACGTATATCAATTTGTGCAGGGCAACACACTATTTTTTATGCTAGTCTTACAGATCCCAATATAATAATGCCAACATACAGTGTCATAGAAAATGTATAAAATCAAATTTTATTCATCATATTATTAAAACCATTCTACATACATTTTTTTAACCAACATAAAAAAGACTACATTTTGTTAAACAGAAGGAGGTGGATATTATATTTCTCTCTCTGCTGCTTGGTTCCCTAAAATGTGGTTTTAATAACAGTTGTAATGGACATTTGTCTCACCAATGAACCAGAAGGTTTAAATGATCAGGAAAAGCATAATTTAAAGACCAAGAACCTTGAGGTTAGTTGAAAGTTTTTAGTCTTTACCAGGATCATATGCTTATGTGTGTCTTTTTTCTGTTATAAATCAGTATTGAAACCGTGATTAAATATTTTCAAGAGATTCTTTTTGCTGTAAAGAAATCGCCATAATCTAGCTGGATGTAAATATATTTGCAGTTTTGAATTTCCTAATATGGTGGACAAACCATGATGGATTGGAATGTAGCCTGAGTAGTTACCAAGGGCTGAGATTAATTCCAGCATTCCACCTATTGCTTTTTTACCTCCTCTAGTGCGATGCCAACGTGTGGCAGGTATGTCTAGATGTGGGTCTCTTGTCGCTGAGCTATTGGACACAGGTGCCACCTCACTGTCGAGGCCAAAGTAGGCCGAAACCGGTCTGGAATTGCTTGTGTTCGCATTCAGAGGAGACCTGACCTGGCGTTTAGGAGTGGACTTCTATTCCTACTGGAGCATGACCAAGGCTGACCCTTTGTTGATCACTGTTGCCATATTAGCACCAACACTAAGGAAACCAAAGATTCTGTGCACAATGTATGAATGTTATATTCATAGTGTTTCTGAACTATGTAAGTCAATGGAACAACTGTATGCGGTGCATTCAAGTAGTACATAAATGGATGCAGCAAAGGCTAACTGAAATTGTCACATAATCAATGTGTAGTTGATAATATTTTAATTCCTGATTAAAAATGGTATTGGTACTGTATCAGAATCATTTTTATTCCACCAATAGTGAGTTATTTATTACTGACTCTTCGTTCATAAAAACTGGAGCATAAGAGCTGGAACTGGACCTTTGCTGGCAGCTGAAGTTAGTAAAAAATACTTTTAAAGGTATGTTGTATGCACACTCACAGATAAGAGTGTGATTGTGTGAGAGAGAGAGCAGGTTTATGTGTAAATCTGTATGTGTGAGCATGTGTGTGTGTGTGTGTGTATAAAAATGAGTGATTTGAGTGACAGGTAGTGAGTGAGAATGAGTGAGACTGAATGTCAGGGAGTATAAGTGTGTATAAGTGAATCAGAGTAAATCTGAGTGAGAGTAACAGTGACTTCAAGATCCCAAGAGCGGGTGAGTGAGAAATAATGCATAAGAATACGTCTGCGGGAGTGAGAGAGAATGAGTGAGAATGAGGAACAGTGAGTGTAACCATGAGTCAGAGTGAGTGAGAATAAGGAAGTGAGTGCAAGTCAGCATGTGCGCGTATGAGTGAATTAGAGTGTGAGTGAGAATGAGTGTACATTAGTGAGAATAAGTGAGTGAGAGAGGGAGTGCAAGAGAGCGAGTGAGAATGGATGAGTGAGTGCAGGAGAGTGAGAATGACTGAGTGTTGAGTGTGTGAAAGTGAGAGAGTCAGTGAGTATGACTGATAATGGGTGTTACGCTTGCAAGTCCACATTTGGCCCTGACATACTGAAAGTATTTCTTGACTTCTAGAGATACTTGTGGGAAAACACTAGCATTGGTATGCTCGAGGCAGTCACCCATAGGATATGGATGACATTATTAGCAAACTTTTTGACTGGTATACTATATATAATTTTTTGTTATAAGGTGCCATTCATGGCCCATGGGGGGACACCAGGGTATAATGTCGGCCGTCACATAGCAGGGGAAATATTTGACATATACATAGCACATTTTGAAAAAATTGTATCACCTCCTGGGGAGGAATAAGAAACAGGGGCGGCCCAGACCCACCTCAAACAATATATGCAAACAGATATAGAACAAGAGTTCCGTGTGGAGTGAACAATTAGCTGCTCATCATTGGAAATTATTCATGAGCAAATAAGTCATGACAAAACTTTATGCATTCAAAAACATTTGCTGCTTCGTGATAGTGTTCTGTGCTCAAGTGATCACTCAGTGAGTGAGTGAGTGAGAATTAAAGAGAAACAAATGCAAGGTGTGTATTACTGAAATGGGCTACAGAACAAATGCAATTCGTTGTTGCTTAAGCTTAAACAAAAAAAGAGTCTGTTTATAAAGTGCTTCAATTGTCCCAATCGTCAACGTCTACGCTGGACTAACCAATCAGTGTGGGACCCTGTTGAAAAACAAGGTAACAGTGTCTAACACTGTTTCAAGCCTTCTTTTTGTTCCCACAAATTCAATAACTAAAATTAAGAAGTGGATTTCTTTACAGTCGATGGTCACGATTCTACCTTTAGTGTTAACCGTTGATTGATATCAATTTTCCTCAAGTAAGTTTATCTAATTTGGGTGATGGTTCACTACTTGTACCAACTCACTTTGCCTCACATGTAATGGATCCTCACCCAAATAATTTTAGTTGTTAGGAAAGATTATAATCAAGCATATAATTAAGTAAGTCATACTATGAGCCGTCGTTTACACAAACTCCTATTATAACGAGTTGACAGATTCATGTCGCTTTTTATTCACAGTATTTGTCTCTTGCTTCATGCAATCTGTAAAGTTATGACACCCTTCAAATGATAAATGGTGGAAACGCCACTACTTTCAAAGATCATGTCAGTACCCTTACCTATGTAGCTAAAATAGGCACTTGTACTACGTCATTATATTAATCACAGCTACTGTGGATCTTCAGTGACGTCAATTATTGTAATGTCAATCAGTTTAAGGTCAAGTGACCACTCCCCGGGAAAATTCAGGGCCAAAGGTTATATGATGTCATTTCCTTTGATATCGTTCAGGTCAAAGGGTGCTTGATGCCACTTTCGCTGCCCCGGTTGTTTTGGTGAATCAACGTCCCTCGATGTCACAGCAAATCACAATCATAAACTGAATTAAGTGTTCATTGAAGTATTGTTACAATGTAAGTTGTTAACGAAAAGCAGTGGTTTAGCATGTACATGACATGAGCGGTACACGAGGATCCTGCTTCTTCGAGCAAGGATGCACAAGGCACAACTACATTATGTTTCCCAACACGAGCAATTAGTAAGTCCGATTAGGAGGGTCGCAGACTAAAGAGAGGACCCCCCTCATCAAATGATGCAATGGCCCCTGGCTCTTTATTTAAGTGAGTCAAAATGCCGAGTATATCTTAAATGCTCCTCGGGCACCCTGCTGCATTCACCCACTATGACCAATTTGCGATCTCGGTTTAGTCTAGTCCATGTCAGAAACACGCTAAGCACCTCAAATGTCAGCTTCTCTCACTGGCATGAAACCTTGCATCTTGTTTCACAGCTGTACAGCACGTTGAAATCTTATTAAAGAACAGTAACATCTGTAATCTCGGTTCTACGCAGTGCACCAGGAGTAACTGCAACCACAGGTCAGAGTCTATGGATGGATCCGAAGGGGTCTCAGCTGAGTGTGAGAGAGCTGCCATTGCAGCTAAAAGTTAGAACCAAAGTTATGGACTTGCAGTCTCAGCTAGCTTTTAACAAAAGCAAATCAAGGGCAGAAAGTCACGCAAGTGACGATTCTCCAAATCCAGCTCAGAACAGCACCAGTGCTGCGCTTGCAATATGAGCTGCGCTAGAGTTCTAACTGTAATCCCAACTCAAAAGGCTACCACTAAAAATGCATCTGCCAGCAGCGGCTTCTGCCAATCCGACTTGGGGGGCAGCACGGGGGGGAAGAAAAGAGTTTAAACACTTATTTTTTGCTGCCGGCCCGCGTTCCTCTGCTGTCCCGCCGACCCGCGTTCTTCTGCTCCCTCGCCAGCCCACGTTCTTATGCTCACTTGCCGGCTGGCTCTCTTCGTATTCCTCGTAGTGCCACGCCTTGCTGCTCCTGGCACAATCCCCAGGAGCACAGGCTTACAGACTCACAATGCAATCCCAGCGCTTCTCTCATGTAATTATTCCCAGCATGAGAGAAGCGCTGGGATTGGGCGAAACAGGCTATTTGTATGCCCCATGGGGAATAGGAGCATGTGCCCTCAGCACTGATGATATTTCCCAGAAACAGCCTGGAGATATCAAAGCGCGCCTGTCTGGCCAGCTGTGGATGGCCGGCGATACCTATATGCACACTTTCAGTGCCTACTACCACTCCCCGCCCACTGAGGTGGAGACATGGCCCCGCCCTGTCCCAGACTCGCGGTCGCAGGTTAGAAGTTAAAAATATAATGACAATAAAATAGTTTTATTGTCATTTTATTTTTCTTCTGTGTGCTGGCATTTCACCAGTGGGGGGACGCTCCTCCGCCATAGCGGAGGAGCCTCCCCTGGCATCTGCCCTCCCAGGTTAAAACCCCACTCCTGGAGCAAGGGATGCCCGTCTCTCAACTGCCTTCAACAAATGACAGAAGTCCAATCCCAGCTCAGAGCCCTCCTCTTCTGATGAATCGGCAGTCCTTCAGTGAATGCAGTCTCATCTCATAACTACAAGCCATAATGATGGGCGAACAATGTATTACAATGTGTGCCCTCACAGTATTGGATCTCCACCCCTGCTTAGGATGGGAGTCCCCCCACGGTGATGCATCCTCCAACATCCACGGCTCTTCATCCATAGTAAAGATAAATCATGTCAGAGCTACAGCCACCCTTGACAGACTGGGTCATTTAAGCCACAGCAGAACAAGGCTACATTGAACATTTTCTAGATTCAAGCATATAATAAGCCACAATAGGCTATATGCCTTATCTGCACTGAAAACACATTTATTCTGATCCTAAAAACCTTACGGTCTCATCGGTCAGGAAATCCCATTGACTAAAATGGCTGAGCGTAAATGTGAAGAGTTTGCTTCAAGCTCCGCCTGTAAGAAACCCTCCAACCCTAACGACAAAGATGCAGTTCAGCTCAGAACTCTTTCTTCAGATTTTCCACTCCCACTTCAGGACTGTAACCCCCATGGCAGGGCACTCAACATCATCAAGAACTGCAAAGCAAATTGTTGGGACTATAATTTCAGCTGAAATCGGCCTCCAACATTAATACGTCTGCAACACCATCTTAGCACAACACCCCAGTAACAAGACCGTATTGGCACACCTGGGCTGCACCACTGTCCTTCCAAAGGACTCGCACTCCAGTTCAAGAGCTTTATGCGCTAGTGGTTCAGCTACATACTCAACTCATAACTACTCGTGGCAGCAATAGATATCTCGGTGCGCAGCTCAGAGCAAGAACCACGGTGAAGACTTCGTCCCGTCTTAGCACGGTGCTGGATTTTGTCAATTTACGACATGGAGCTATCGCTGCCGGCAAAGTACCTGATGGGAAGATGTGGGTTACCTTGTGGCCTATACCTCTCGGAAAGTTATAATTGTGAGGTTCACATTTGATGTGGCCTATTTTTTCTCTCCTTTCGTCACAGCCCATCTGCTTTCCCTCGCTTGCTTAAGACCTCCCTTAGGGCATGCTAAGAATCTCTGACACAGTTTAGAAACGATTCTGGAAGGCTCCAGGCTAAATTGATGTGTTAATTCGCCTGCACCTGGATATCATCTTATAGAGATGATTCTGTACTCTTTACTGCTGTGGAAACGTTAACCCCCTATCAGCTTCTGCTAAAGCTTGCAATGCCTGAGACAAGTGTACATTTCCAACATCTAGGACTAACCAAAATGGTAAGATTTTAGTAGGTTTGCGATCATCTGCATCAATTGTCTCCTTTTTATAAATGCTTTTGATTTTTTTGGTTAAATATTTTTATTAGGTTTTAACAATTTAGATACAGTGGAGCATAATTTTTTTTTCCCGTACTTGAATGACATGCATAGATAGACTGAGATGGTTTAGGCAGTTGATTTTACATTGGTGGTTATCTTCTTACTTATCTGCCACTAAACATCATTACAGTCCCAGTATTACATATATATTGAGGCCATCGACGTTGATCGTATGTGTCCTGCAGTGTGCCTGTAGGCCTGTATCCTGGCTGAGGAGCTACGTCTACCCATGGTGCTTGTGGGAGTCGTAATATTCTGCCTGTGTGTGTAGGCTACACTCCCTGTCCACTAATGACGATATCAAAGCTGCTGACTTGTATCCCTAACTTGGAACCTGGGTGTTGAACTGGGGTATTGATTCAGGGCAGCGGGGGGAAGGGGCGTACATGGTGACTTGGCGGCTGATGACTAGAGGTGCGGGGGGCGATTACTTCCGTTGTGCTATCCTGGAGTTGTGCTCAGGGGCGAACACTGCTATAGGGCGTCTCCGGTATGTGTGCGCTCCGACTCGTTGTGTCCGTCATCGGGTCCTATTGGTGTGGCGGTTGCTGTCTGGGTATGGGGTGCCTCGGCTGGTTCTGCTCGTGTGGTTTGCTGGCTGAACTGGTATAATAGTTGTGCCCATTCCATGGATATGTGGTGTTTGCGTGTTCCTTTCACTTCCTCGTCTCGTATCGCTTCCTCCTCTGCTGCGCCCCACTTCTTAACTGCTCCCACCCAGGCCTCCACTGGGGGTCCCTCCGGGGCTCGCCAGTGCATGGCTATTCCTCTTTTTGCCAGGAGTAGTGAAAGGGACGTGAATCGAACCTGTACTTTATCAGTTTTCCGTCTCCTGAACACTCCTAGTGCGCACGCCTCCCATGTATTGGCCCCTGGAGTGTTCGTGGTTGTGCGGAGTGCCTCATGGATGTAATTCCAGTACTGTTGTAGTGTAGGGCACCCCCAGAACATATGTTTGAAGTCCGCTGCAGGAGCCTGACATCGGGGACAGAGGAACTGTGTATCTGGATAGAAGCGCTGTAGGCGCCCTGGCGTTAGGTACGCCCTGTGTAAGATGTGAAATTTTATGTTTTTAAAGCGTGCATTTCTAGAGACCTTTTTGGGGTATTCTATGGCGTGCGCCCACTCCTTGTCATGTAGCGGTCGATCCAAGTCCTCCTCCCACGTCTGTCGGAGCGAGGTTAGTGGTTTGAGTAGTAATTCCCGGATGGCTTTATACAGCCATGTGATGAGGTGTCTGCCCGCCCCCATATGTAGTATGGTATGTATTACTGGATGCGTCGGTGGCTTTCCTTCGTCCAGATCCCAAAACAGGCGGCTGCTGGCTATAATTCGTCTATGTAGTAGGAATTGCCCCGGGGGGAGATCATATTCCTCCACTAGCTGATCGTAGGGTCGCAATTGCCCGTCCTCAAAGAGGGACTCCAACTCCGTCAGTGAGCTGTCGGTCGACACTCGTAGGGTTTGGGCTGTGTAATATTTTTCCTTGTTGGGGAACCCCACCAACGGAAGCAATGGGGAGTACGGGGGCCTCCCCACGGACATGCGATGCATTCGCAACATACAGGTGCGAGCTATAGTCACTTGCAGCGGGTAGGTGCGCTGGGGCTTAGTGCCGGGCAAGAGCATGCGCCGGATTACCGGCAGGGATATATGCTCCGTGTTAGAAGTTGTCTCGCCCCTGTGGCGTTCCGCGGTCCAGTGCGATAGCCATTAGTGCCGCTAAGAAGAATGCCTCAAAGGCTGGAGCCCCCAGTCCCCCCTGATCCGTTGGTAGGAGTAGCTTAGATAGGGCTACTCTGTGGCGGCCCGCTCCACAAATGAGAGGTGAGGAGGGTGTCCAGTTCTCGGAAAAAGGGCCGAGGAGGAATGACTTGGAGGTTGGCGAAGTGATATAGTAGCCTTGGGACGATGATCATTTTGGCTAAGGCCACACGCCCCATGGGGGCCAGGGGTAGCGTCTTCCAGAAGCTCACTGCCGTTCTAATTCCTTCCAGCACCTTATGGTGGTTCCCTTCATAAATGTCGCTTGGGGAATGGTACAGACGTACTCCAAGGTACCTAGGCGCCTCACTGCTCCAGGCGATTCTCTGGCTCCCTATTGTAATGTCGAGGGGGGCTAGGTGTGGACTAAGCGGGTAGATCGTGGATTTGTCCCAGTTTACTCTGAGGCCTGAGATTTCTGCGAATTCCCGTAGGACTGTCCATATTGGGGTTAAGTCGGAGGTAATGTCGCGCACGTACAGTAGCAGGTCGTCCGCGTATAATGATACGCTGTGGACCGTGCCTGCTATCGGGATACCCCAATCCTCTCCCTCCCGGCGTAACCGTATCGCCAAGGGTTAGATTGCCAAAGCAAACAGTAACGGGGAGAGGGGACACCCCTGTCGTGTACCCTTCTCTACCCGGAGATATACTTGCCCAATCGTACGACGTGAGGTTCGTGTATAGGCGTCATGTGTACCCAAGTAGGGTCGGGCCCAGATCACTCCGTCGCAGAACGGCAAACAGATAAGGCCAGAGGAGGGGGTCGTAGGCTTTCTCTAGATCGAGAATTAGGCACGCCGCTCTAGGGAACTGGGGACCTGCTCTGTCCTGCACGTGGAATAACCTGCGCAGGTTCTGGGAGGTATTGCGCCCTGGTACAAACCCACACTGATCTGGGTGGATCAGTGGGGGAAGGATTTGGGAGTACCGTTCCGCTAGAATTTTCCCCATGATTTTACAGTCTGCATTTAGTAGCGTTATCGGCCTATACGAGGCCGGGAACCGCGGGTCGCGATCCGGTTTTGGGAACATCACCAGTACTGACTCTCTAAGTGAGCCCGGCAGCTCACGACATTCCAGTGCGTCCTCATACATATCCACTATCCAGGGCACCAGTTGACTGGAGAATGTGCCGTAGTATTCTAATGGGAACCCGTCCATGCCCGGGGCTTTGTTGCGTGCCAGGGCGCGGATTGCGTGGGAAACATTTACGGACACAATCTTTTCGTCTAGGGCGTCCCTGTCTTCTGCTGGGATTCGTGGTATAGCTAAAGGGCTTAGGAATTGCTCTATCAGCTGCGGACAGCCTGGTGCCGGGCATCGATAGATCCCGGAGTAGAAGTCATGAAAAAGTTGTAGAATTTCTACCTGCGAGTGTCGGGGAGTCCCTGTCTGGTCTATTAATTTCGTGATTGGTTTTAACTCTGTATCTTGTCGGGCCAACCATGCCAGAAGTGTCCCTGCTCTATTTCCTTCTCTATGAGCTCTGGCCGCATGTGCCCTGAAGTTGTACTTGAGCAGATCCCGCAGTGTCTCTGCGTAGGCCGTCTTGGCCATCGCAACTTGTGCTGGGGTGGCCGTGCTCGCGACTGCGTCCTTAGTTAGCGTTGCCAATGCAGTCTCCGCTCGTAGGAGTGCCATTTCTATCGTTTTCCGGACCCCTGCTATCTGTTGTATATACTGCCCCCTAGCGACTACATTAAAAGCATCCCATTCCAGCGATCTGGATGCTGCTGTATGGGCATTTGTTGTGAAATAATCCTGAATGCTATTCTCCTGGTCGTGTCGAAACACTTGATATGTTATGCACTCTCGCGGTAGTTTCCATGTTGGCACTGGGGGATGCAGGAGTCTCCATCTGAGGGTTATTACGTGGGCGTCATGATCCGATAGGACCCGGCCCAAATAGTCTGAATATTGGGTTTTAGGGAGCATTGAGGTGGAACAGAGGAACCTATCGAGTATCACCCATAACGCATGGGGAATCGAGTGAAAGGAGTATAGTCTAGTGTCCGGGTTCCGGGTCCGCCACACATCCACCAGCGCCCATTGTGTCACCCAAGTTTGAAACCGTTCCGTTTGCTTATATGCTAGGGAGTGTATAGGGGGGGGACCTATTGAGGTGAAGGTCTAGTGTGCAATTGTAGTCGCCCCCCAGGAGCCATGGTGTTGATGTGTATTGGGCTAGTACCCCGTTGAGGTGTCCCCAGAATTTGTCCTGGTCTACATTGGGAGCATATATACTCCCCAGGAGTATCGACTGACCTTCTAAGAGCCCTTCCAGGAGTGTGTATCGGCCCTCCTTGTCTATCGTGTGTTTAATTTCTAGGAAGGGAGTCCCTGGTCGGAGCCAGATCAGGGTGCCCCGGGCAAAGGCCGAGTAAGTCGTGGCATAGATAGTTCCCCGCCATTTCCTGCGCAACCGGTCTGCCTCTAACACTGTTAAATTTGTTTCCTGCAGCACGGCTATTTGTGCTTGTTGCCTCTTGATATATGAGTAAATGGTGTACCTTTTGCGCGCTGTGTGCATACCTCTAACATTGATCGTTATGATCGTAATATCCGTGTTAGGGATCTTGATAGGCATTCGATGTTGTCTGTGGGTTTGGTGTTCTCTCTACTAGGGCCCAGTCCCTGCCTGGTGACCCCCCGCATTTTCGCCAGCCGTTCATGTTCGGTGGACCTGCCCATCTGCACACTATTCTTTGGAATATCTGGGTGGGTCTGTTAGGGGAGGGAGTATAACTGTAAAACAGGGCGAACTCCCAACGAATGGGACCGATCGCTCGGGCCGATACGTTCAAACTAAAAAGTGTGTACATGCTTTAGTACGGTAACTGGGGGACCGTGGCCTCTCTCTTTCACTAGCGGTGGTCTGCGTGGCCCTTCGCAGCATGAGGGTATGAAGGTGATGCCGGTGAGGTCCCTCCGCCCTCCGTGTGTTGTATCTGTTAGGCGGATATGGTGCTCTCTTAGCGTTCCCCTATGTAATCCCCACGTTACATATTGTCTTGCCAATGCTCGGCATCTAGACTCTTGGACGATGCTGGATGCTCCGAGGAGTCTGGATGTGGCCCAGTGTCCTTAGTTACATGAGCGTGTCCGCCGTCTGTGGGGTCACTATTGGTGGAGTGATCGAACCATCTCGGGAGGTGTTTGTGTCGCTGACTTCCGTCCTCTGGTGTGAGAAGGTGGGAGCCTTTTTCTTCATCGGAGCTCTCTACTGTCGGGCCGATCTGTGCTACCGCCTGTAATGCCTTCCTGCGTTCTGCTATTATTTGCTCCAGATCCGGGGAGCTTCGGGTACTAGTCTCGGGTCGCGAACTCCACTGTTTTAGAGTGATTTTCTTCCTTGGACGTCGCTGACTTCTAGGTTCCCGATTCCCTTGTTGCGTGCCACTGGTTTCGATTCCTTGCAGATGCTGTTGTGCCCAATTGTATGCGTCCTTGGGGTCCGAGAAAAAGTGTGTGTGGCCGTCGTGCATAATTTTTAGGCGCGCTGGGAACATGAGGGCGTACTGAACATGTTTTTGGCGCAGTAGGCGCTTAATCTCCAGGAAAGACGTGCGCTACCTCTGGACTGCCTTGGAGTAATCGGGGAACAGCATGACCTGCTTATCTTCGACTCGGAGTGGCCCCCGTTGTCTGGCTGCCCGGAGTATTGCATCCCTATCTCGATGATGAAGCAGTTTCAGCAGGAACGCCTGGGCGGGGAGCCCGGGGGTGGCCTGCACGCCGGAACGCGGTGCGCCCTCTCTACCGAGAAGAAGGGGGTCAGGTCAGTTGCTGGCGTGAATGTTTTGAACCACGTTTCAACGTATCCTATGGGGTCTAGTCCTTCCGCTCCCTCCGGTAGGTTCAGAATCCTTATGTTACTTCGGCGTGAGCGCCCTTCCACATCATCCGTTTTATCTTCTAGGAGTTTCACTCGCGTTTGAAGGTCACTTAGAGTGGCTTGTTGCGACTTCACTTGAGGTTCAATTGTGTGTATTGTTTTCTCCCCCTGTTTCACTTTGTCTGCTGACTTGCGATGGTCGTCTCGCAAGAGGTTCAGGTCTGTGTTCAACGCCCCGAATCTGTCCTCCATAGTGACTCTAGAATGTTCTATGGCCGCCAGTACCTTGTCTAGCTAGTCCGACATTGTCGCTGCTTGCGCTAGCTCTTCTGCTGTTCGGACAGCATTGGTTCCTGGGGAGGATCGTCTGGTGGGGACCGGCGTTGGTCCGGCGGTAGCATTGCGCTGGCGCCCCATATTTGAAGTTGGTTATGGGGAGTTTCTGTCCGGTAGTAGCGTTTGCACGTTTTGCAAGCAGTAGCGGGTAGCCCTTCGGGTGTCCCGCTCTGGGCCCCTACTCCGGTTTGTGCTTTCCACTGTGTTCACTGCCGTACCCGTGCCACCTGTTTCAGTCACCCTGTCTGCCTCCTCCAGTGATGGAGACCCGCAGGATGGTAGGGAAAGGACTCACTCACTTTCCTGTAGCCCTGCCCGATGTCGTGCTGTGGATGCCTGTCCTTTGGCTGTCCCATCGCGCGCCTCGAGGCCTAGCGCCCTTGCAGACGGGGGCTCCTGGCGGTGCATAGAGTGGGGTGAGCTGAGGATAGATAGCAGCCCAGGACGTGCGCAGTCTCAGAGCAGGCTGGCCAGGCTTTTCGGTTGGATACTCTGGCAGAGGGGGCGCCTCGCGATGTGCCGGTATCTCCCCCTAGACTGTAGTGCCGGTTCGCTGGGGTCACTGGGCCTCGCTCTCCCCGTAGTACTCACGAGGCTGGGCACAGTGGTGGGTGGGCAGTGTTTGACTGTTGTCCTCTTAGGGTGTGGTGGCATGTATACACCCCTTCCAACCTCCCCGCTGCGCGCCCCGAGGCCTGGCGCCGTGTGGACAGGGGGCTTTGGTGTCGCGCGAGGGCCTGCAAGGTGCGTTGGGTGGCCGTGAGCCTGGCAGGCGACGTACCCGGAGTGGGCTAGCCAGGTCCCTTGGTGGTGTTGCTGGACCGCGGGGACGCCACGCTGTGCTGCGGGGGTTGTCCTCTAGGGCATCCCGTCAGGTCGCGCCCCGCCAGGCCACGCTCTCTCCTGAGGTCGCCATGGGGGTGGGACAGGGCATCGGGAGTAGGCCTCTCGGTAGGATCCTTTGGCAGAGTGGGTGTCCCCCCGTGCACCGATATTTCCCCCTAGGCTATCGCACCGGTTCACTGGGATCGCTGGGCCCCGCTCTCCCTCACAGTGTCCACGAGGGCCGGGCAAGGCGCCGGGTGGGCAGTGTGCACCTGTTGTCCTCTTCAGGAGGGGCGACGTGTGTACCTTTCTTCCCGCCTTCCCGCCGCGAGCCTCGAGGCCTGGCGCCGCACGGACGGGGGGCTTTAGATGCTGCACAGGGGGTGGAAGTGGCAGTGGGTGATCATTAGCCGGACAGGCTGTACGTCCGGAGCGGGCGAGCCAGGCCCCCCGACGGCAGCGTTGGACAGCGGGAACTCCGCGCTGTGTGTCAGAGGTGCCCTCCAGACCGTCCCGTCGAGTCGCGCCCCACTATGCCGCGCTCTCATCCGTGGCCAGCACAGGGGGTGTGTTAGGGCGTCGGGTGCAGGCCGCTTGGCAGGATACTCCGGTAGAGGGGGTGTCTCACATTATGCCGGTATTTCCCCCCTTAGACTTAAGCGCTGGCGCGCTGGGATCACTGAGCCCCGCTTTCCCTCGCGGCGCCTCCGGGGCTGGGTAAGGTGACGGGTGGGTAGCGTGTCCCTCCTCTTCCGAAGTGGCCGCATGGGTGCCTCCCCTTCAGTCCTCCCGCCGCGTGCCTTGAGGCCTGGCGCCATGCGGGCGGGGGGGCTTTGGTGCCACGCAGGGGCCAGAGGGAGTGGTGCGTGGTCGTCAGGCCGGGCAGGCCACGCACCCGGTGCCGGCGAGACAGACCCCCTGGCGGTGCCACGGGACTTCGGGGACGCCACGCTGTGCTTCGGCAGTTTTCACGAGTCCGGCCTGCCGGGACGCGCCCCACCGGGCCGCGCTCTCACCTGTGGCCCCCGCGGGGGTGGGTCAGGGCGTCGGGTGATATGCTCTCTCCCGTTAGCGGCTGTGGTGCCTGGTTTACGCCGCTGCCCAAGGCCCTTCAGGCCCCCGGTCTCGGGGGGAGGTCTTCAGCACTGGCCAAACGCGGCCAGGATGGATGCAGGCCCCGCGTCACTGGGCTCGATCCCGCCTGGAAAAACCAGCTCCAACTCGGCAATTTTGGGCTTATCGCCGCATTTTCTCGTGCTAGCACCTCTGGTCACTGATGGGGTGGGCCGTTGGGGCTCCCCCGGCACCTATAGATTACCGTGGATTGGGCCGCTGCTCAGAGCCTCAAGCAGACACATCCGCCATCTTGGCCTTCTTGGCCACGCCCCCTTTATAAATGCTTTTGATAAACAGAGTCTTAGAGAAGCATGCCAGCAATAAAAGCAATGAAGATGAGGTTGAATTTAATTTGTAAAAATCTACTTTCCCAAAGGTTATCTTCACAAAACGAAATATTGATCGATAGGGAGAAACCAATACACACTTAAGAGCAAGGTGAAATAACTGCCTGGCAACCTGTGCCTTTGATAGGCTTGGATATGAAAGATTTAAGGTAGCCAAAGGATTCTTTGAAAAGTTACATCTTGATTGATTTTCTGAAGGATTTCTGTTACAGGAAAGTTTATAGATGCCCTTTGAGGAGTTTAAAAGCTGGATAATTATCACTGAGAGCTCCATATCCTTTATCAGCTTTTTATGACACATGATGTTTCAGGTAGAAACTGAGAGAAGGGACAAAGACCTGTAGTCACAGCAACTAACTACAATAAACAGCCACAAGGTTGTCTGAACCAAGCTATATTTGCCGTATGAAAAAAAAAGGTTCCATTGAGATCAGGTGTAAACCTGGCTATCTGCCCATCACCTTAAGGACTCGCACTAAGGGTCCTATTAGATCCGGGGATGTGTTGAAGGGAAAGGGGGGTGAGAGGGGTGCAAGAGGCATTTGCATCTGCTTTGTGTGCCTTGGGACATTACAGAAGGGGCTACAAACACTTGTGCAGGCCATTCTGTAATAAGGATAATTCTAGTGCAAAATGTGCACTAATGTCATCACAAGGGAGCTTTCCATCATTTGATTAGGGGGAGGGAAGTAGTCCATGTCAAGCCTCATTTGGATGGGCAAGCTACCACACCTTGACAAAGCAAACTGACTTTTGAAGCATATCTCCTCTGTTGCAGTTGGGGTCAAATTAATGTTTCTGCCACCAAGAGCATTTATTGAGGCACTGAGTGGCCCACTGTCAAACACATTAGCAAATTCACAGTGTGGCTCCAGGTTAAATTATAGATATCAACTCACCAGAAGATCACCATCTGCGTCAGTGCACAGAGCCACATATGGGGCTTCAAAACACAAGCATCACAACACACTACCATTATATGTTGTAAATGTATTGATCACCTTATATGCTTGATTCCCAAAGACCTAATTAGTTCCTCTCACATGTATGATGGAGGTCTCTACAAAAATGTTGATCAGCAAACCACAGACATCTCAACCCAAAAAGCTAACTCCTCAAAAAGAGTGAAGCCCTTTTTCTGCAGCCTGTCATCTCTTTTGAGATTAAGTGCTCCTTTTGATCTCACCTACTCTTTATACAGCACAACACAGCTTTTACAAAGGAGTGATATACTGTGTGCGGAATTAAAATTTTGCAGGCAAAGTTTTGAAAAGTCAACTAGGAGCAAATTTTCTGCAAAGAAAATTTTGGCAGGAGATTTTACACAGAAATATTTTTAACATTATACATTTGTAAACCAATGTAGGCTTCCAGTGAGGTTTCCCCCACAAAATCTGACATGTTAAATATTTTTCAAGCATACTCGGTTTCTTTTCTAATCTTTATGAAGTGGGGAATCCATGTAGGGCATATGTTTCTCTGTTTATTCATTTTATTTATTTGTGGGTTTGTATAACGTAAACGTGACTCAAAGTGTCAGAGTGCTTTAGCGTAAAATTACCATATGATATGAAAACGTGATTCTCACAATCACACACACAGCAATACAGATATAGAGACTAGCAGAAAAAATGCTTTAAAGTTTTAGTTCCCAGTTTGAAAACAGAACTCAGTAGATATAAATTCACTGGAAGGAGTGTATCAATTGATCCGTGTAGATTTGGGAAACCCAATATTTTTAAGAGTGCTAAATCTGCTAGAAAAAGCTTTCTGATGCCTTCTTCCAGAATAACCACTAAAGACATTTTAAAAAGGTTCAGAAGTATTAGTTCCAAAGGAAACTTTTCATTTCACTCATAAGGTTTTGAAAGAGGCAGTTTGCTCTGACAGCAGCTTGTAGGGAGTTATACAGCTCAGGTGCATTCACTGAGAAGGATTGTTTGAGTCTCTTCTTTCTTCTCCAGATCTGTAGACCAAGAACAAAGGTCTCAGAACTGTGTAACATCTTTGACCATCTGAGATGGCTAATCTTTTTGGATACATAATTGGGGGATTCAGAGTGGGGGGAATTTCTAATGATGCAAGACAATTTTAGACTGCAACTTGCTTTGATTGGAAGCCAAATTAGTGAGATGAACATTGGAGTGATGTGGTCAATTTTCCTTGTTCTGAAGAGCAATTAATCAGCAGCATTCAGTGCTGCTTTGTAAGGGGTGAGATGTAATTTTGTTTTCCCAGTTAGTAGGGAGCTACCATAGTCTAGTCTGGACAAGACTAATGATTGCACCACTTGTTTTGAATCATTATCTGGTATAAAGAATGTGTTCACCCTTCAAAATCTCATTTGGAATTGGGCACTTTAGGCCATGCGTTAATGTATGATTGGAGGTCAGGAGTCTTGTCAGGAATAAATCCTAGTGATTTGACACACTCTGTAATTGCCAGCCTAAAAATGTGGAGATCCTTTAGCCTGGATTTCACTTGAGTAGAGAAGTTGTAGGGGGAGAGAAGTAGGAATTCAGTTTTTGAAGAATTTAACTTCGGGTGGTGGATTTGTAAGGATCTGTGAAAAGACAGCAATTCTTCGGTAGAGGACATTTTCAGACATAGCAGTGTGCCATTGACATATATGGGGTATGAAATGTTAGAATTTTAAGACAAACCCCTATTGTCTCCATGTATATATTGAAGAGAGTGGGAGAGCAAATCAAACGTTTTAGCACACCTTGTTTAAAAAGAGAACGGTTGGTGTGTAAATTAGCGATTTGCCAGATACCTGATAACAATAGCCTTAACTGCCAACATTTCATCCTGGATTTTCAGGAGTATGGCATGGTTGACTGTATCAAATGCTGCTCAGAGATCCAAGAGGAGGAGAAGGCAGAAGTATCCCTTATTCCAGATTACAGAGCATCGTCTATTGTGTGAAGCATTACCAGTCTTGATGGCAAAGTCAATTCTGAAACCTGACTTGAGGTAATCAAGAACGATGTTTTCTGCAAAGAATAGTTTAAGTTGCTTCTCCACTCTGCTCCCAAGGGGCTTGGTTGAGAAAGAGTCGATTCGATAGTGTTCGACAGTTGTTCAAGTCTTTGTGATCCCCTTTGTTTCTCTAATCTTTAGACTTTCTGGTACGATCCCTTGCAGTGTTGCCAAGTTGATCTTGAATTGTGTGAGGAAGCTACTAATTTCTTCCATGATGGAGCACAGAATAGGATCAGTGAAGTCAGGAATGGAGGGAAGCAACGTTTTTTCCAATTGAGATTGTGCAATCTGGCAGAATTTTGACCAAGTGAATTTGGGTTTCCGACAATTCAACTCATCGGTGTGGGCTGAGGGTGACTTAGCAATAGATAGTTAAATGTTGTCAATTTTCACTTTGAAAAATGGGGTAACAAATGTACAATTTTCCTCATGAGATTTATTTGGTAGTGAGTTTGTAGGAGGTTTAATAACTTGTTTGATCAGTTCAGAAAGGGTTTTTGGTATTTTTTCATTTTAAGGTTTATCTCAGAATGAATGAAAGGTCTTTGTATTTTTTCTTTTGGCAGGAAGCATTGTTATGTTCTGTACGAAAGTATTGCGCTGTCAGAATTATTCAATCATTCTGAGGGCTTTTCTGCACTGTATGAGTTGGTTCAAGAACCATCTTGAGGAAGATTTGGATATCCGAAATTTCAGTGGGGCAAACGCATTCATGAGTGAGCTCAAGCTCTTACTAAATACATAATTTAGTCATTCTTGAGGTTGTAGTGTCAATTAGGATGGCCTGAAGGGATGAAGCGATTCTGTCAGAGAGAGACAAGGTTGAACTTGTTGCAGTACGTTGTCTATTGTTTTTTTGGGGGGGGGAGGGCTTTGTTGTTGAGGAAGAATGGAACCAGGTGGCCGTCTGACTAGTTGTTTGTATTTTCGCTTACTATTAGGAGGCCCTGAGATGCACCCTTTTCATGAGAGGCAGAAGGACGGTTTTGGTAAGATCACTGCTCAGTGCATCTGCCACTGCTGTAAGAAGAGAGTCATTTTGATCACCACAGTGAAAATTAAAATCTCTGAGAAAGATGAGGTTTGTTGAATAGGATTGTTTTTTAATCAGAAGTCCTTTGAGGTGCTAAATTTTTCGTTGTCTCTTGGATGGTGGTAGATCAGGTGAAATTTAGAAGGGATTATGTCAACTATTTTAGTTCAACTAAAATACATTGACAAGAAGAGAAAATCTTGCTCTTCAGGCTTTTGCCCAGAATTGAGTATTGTGTATAACTGCTATACTTACTACTTTCCAATCAGGTCAAGGTGGATAACAGAGTAGTCAGGGGAAGGAGACTGGTTCATGACTAGTTCAGAGAATTTGCTGAGACAGGTCTGAGGAATAGCAGGTTTGATACACCATGAAGATTATAATAAGTATGGAACAGCAGGAAATCTGTGGAGCATGTGAAGTGTTTATAATTCAGAGTTGCACCTCAGATAGGACAGAAATTGGATATTGACGGCCACATCACTCCATGTGGCTGGAGGCCAGGAATGCATGCCTGACAT
This sequence comes from Calotriton arnoldi, assembly GCA_963921515.1. Lineage (NCBI taxonomy): Eukaryota > Metazoa > Chordata > Amphibia > Caudata > Salamandridae > Calotriton > Calotriton arnoldi. The sequence continues at coordinate 3,807,175 of CAWUFW010000263.1, forward strand.
TTCTCTTAACAAATGTGTGGACATAGGGAGCTGTAATGTTCATTTGGTCCATTGGATCTAAATGGACTAACATGCCTCATGATAATAAACTGTAAAAGTAAAGCCCACAACTGGAAATATGGTGACCTATAAACATAGAATGATCAGAAGTTACCTTCCAAACTTGAAGGGGGACCCAGATAAACATTAGAATATCCCTCAGACGCAAGATAGTCGAAATCAGTGGAGGAAATTATGGAACAACCTGAATTTGGTGCCATCTCACTTGAGGACACAAGATATAGACTTAGTAGTCAATAGGCGGGGGACACTAAGATTGAGAACGATTCAGGGGAAGTAGTATTTTAACTGTTGCTGATTTGAACTGGAAGCTTGATCATTTACTCACCGAACAGTGAGTGTAGCAATCTCATGAACTAGTCATCAATTCATCCCCAAAAACATAAGTGCAGATAAATGAAGAAGATAGGGATTGTTTTGGGGTGGGCTCTTCCAGGGTTGTTTGGGCTCAGAGAAAACAGTCTCTGAGCCAAGTAAGAGCAAACCTTAAAAGCAGAAGGGGCATTGGATCCATTTTGCTGCCTCTGTAGAGTTTGCACCAGTGACAGAGGCTTCTTCAAAGTGATATGAGTCTAGAATATAAGATTAGATATCAGCAGTGGAACAGTGATTTGATAATAAGAAGTTCATCAGTGTGTTTCCTGTTTCATTTGACGTGAACGCTATAAGCAAGCTTTTGTCTTGCTAATTTGACACAACACTATCTAATGCTGAGATTGTTTGGAGGGGAGACTTGATCGAATAAAACAACCATCACATGACTTATAAACTCATCCCTTTCAAAAGTAAAACTCACAACTCACTCCTTAATTTGGGAGATGAGGGTGTGGGGGTTGGGGGAGAGTGAATTCCATACTTTGCTAAGACGTCAGAAGGGGGTGGTGGTGGTAAAAGAGCATTATTTCCCAGGCTGAAGGATTTTTCAGGGCCCAAGCTCCTGATGCATTATATATTTATTGGTGATAAGGTAGCTAGCATTGCCATACCAGTAGATGGCATGAAATAATGGAGCTGCTGTGTTTTCCTTTTTGTGGAGAAGTTTTTTTTTAACTTACTAAGCGGTGCTTGTACAATGTTGGCCCGGCGTGAAATTTCTGACTCAAGCCCGCAAAAATGTCTCAAGTGCCTGATTGCCTAAACAAACAGGAGTTTGCAAAAGGTTCAGAATTTCGAGTAGTACAATAATGATCACATCCCACAATTTTCACATGCCGAGATAATTGGTGGAAAATCTGCTTCAAATTCAGATTTTAGTGGTATTTGATGTGTAAAATTCTGATATCTCATATAATTCCTGATTTTGTTTAGGAAAAACTGAGAATGTGAAGCATTTGCCACACTCTGTAAATTCAGCATCCTGGAATATGGATACTTACTGTGTGCGGTAAATACTGCATCTTTTATTGACCCACTTGTAATCAGTGCCTAAATGCATTTTAAAAAAATGAACGTTTTTTTGTTGTAACCAGTGGTTGTTCATTACATCACCTGTCTGATTTTAACTGAACAAAAATGCATGTTTGAGTTTTAACAACTGCGCATATTTTTATCCAAGCTGAGCATTTTTTTCCACATGGTCTTTCATTGTTTTTCATTGTTGTTGCTGGAGTTAACGTTCCTGGTTCAGCACATCCCTCCAAATAAGTAGCAAATAAGTAGTTTACTTTTGATGTGATTAATTGTCTTGAAAATCCAGTAAGTTGTTTTCACTTTGATACCTTTGAGGCAATAAATGTCACTAAAACTTTACCTTCTTTAGTCTAATCAGGTCTGGCTTATCATCTCAAAGTATTACCACCTTTCTGAACCATGACAGATATTGTTACTGTATTCTATAGCAATGCATTCATCCACAACTGGTCAATTCTTTCTCAGGTGCCAATTTTGCCCATAATACACTTTGGTGAATACTGCAATTTTAAAGTGTCGGGTTAGTATATGGTGCCCAAAAATACTTTAGTTACGGAAATCTACACACCACTCATTTCCTCATTCAGTTCGCGTTGATTACTGTCTTTTAACAGATTCACAAAAATCTGTGTATGGACATTTATGCTAATGAAAGACTCCGTACTAATTCTTACTGCTACTATTTGTTTGGTTCGTCAATGCCTTGGTCTTGAACCGCATGGTGGACTAAATTGAGGAGTTTATACCGTAAACTTATGCATTAGCGCATAATACTTTATCTTCAACTGGAAAATCAAATTATAAGTGGAAAATGTCGATTTCATATATGGGGGTTTTGATTGCTGTTTCCCATGCAGGAATTAAAATATAGCTCCTTTTATGAGGGTACCCCTGCGTGTATTTCAGAGTAGACAGCAAACGTACTAATTGTTTGTACTAACCACACCATTCTAACTTGGTGAGTGTTCAACCATTTAGCTTGACAGCCTCCTGCTCCATCGCAGAAACAATCAAGTTCCTCACTCATAACCATACACCTTTTACTGCAGAAAAGCCCAAATAAAAGCTGATATTCTCCTGTATGTAATGCACTGTGAGGTCAGAAATATGAATTATGAATTCTATGAATCATTATTTGGAAAATCTAACAGCAAAGTTGACTTTTAAAGTTCCTAGCTTGTGATTCAGTGTTCAAAACATTTTATGATTCCGTCCCTTTATATTCAACAAAACGTTTGATTGATGTGGCAAATATCTTAAGTAATAACAGCGATAATATGTTAATGAGAATACATACAAGCATATCATTTCCAAATACATTCTTACAAAAGCTGTAAAGCGTATTTTTTTTTTTAACAATTCAAACGTTTATTGTGAAAGCATTTCAAATCAATTGTGTGTGGGCCACTCTGTACTTTCTTCAAAATAATTATACTTTAAATGCATGTATATAAAGAAGCCACTGCTGCTGTCTTAAACTCACTTTCTTAAGTAATATTTGGAACTAACTGGGTTATTGTTTAAAGAAAAATACATCTTGGAAATTATTTCATTAAAGCAGTAGACTCATTAGAATAAATTAACTCTGCCCTTTGAAAGTATTTCAAAAGAGTGACGTCTTTAAACTACGGACTACAAATATTGCTCTGGTTCTGCAAAGAACACTTAAAAGTGTTTGAAACTCTGTCGAAGCAGGCTGACATTACCATCAACTGAGCTGTCACTAGAATTGATTGACTCATTCATACCAATATCTGTATGAGTTCTATGAGCTTTCTGCTAATGCATGTAATTAACCGTAAAGCATATGTATGCACAAGAACACTTATTCTGGGCATTTTACTTTAATTTTGCCACTTTTTGAGTACCTTGATTTAAAATCTCTTAAAAAACATCCAAACATGTTTACACTAGGATTCACAAATATCACTTCTTATGACAAAGGAATTACTCATTAACCTTTGTAGACAGGCATTCATTAGGTGTGAGAAAATGAACCTTTCTGTGTGGTCACCCTAATTTTATTTGCTGAAATGTATTCTTGATGTTCAGACTCTGCACACTGAGGAACTGCTGCCCAGTGTATGTGCTCTGACCATTACAAAAAATACATAATGGCATTCGCTGACAGGCATATTTAACTCTCCTGTAAGACAATAGTACATGGTGTAGAAACTATACCCATAGAATGGAAAGTTAAGTATTACCTTTGAACTGCAGCACTTACTGTACGATCCATTAGTGTAACAAGGAAAACATGTTTTCAGGCTTACCAATGTAGCCTGACTGCTGCATTTTAAACCTGCAGTCTGACCTGTCAAACTAACCCTTTGACAGGAGAAAGAAACCTTCCTTTTAAATATTAATAAGACCCCTCTGTGAAGGAAAAACCCTTTTAAATATTAATAAGTCACCCCTGTGTAGACCTTTTAGTCCACAAGGTATGTTACATGGGATTTAAAAATGGGTCATGTAGAAATTTAATGTTGGCATGTCTCTATAGTGACAAGTTCCCAAAAGCTATTTTAGCTTTTCTAGAAAAGAGAAACCTAGAGTCTAGATTAAAATATTAATTTTGCTTTTTCGTGTTTGGGACAAGCTAGAGAAATGATTCAACCACTATTTTTAATGTTAATTAAAACACAATTCAATTATGAAATTATATTGTTTATAAATATTTAGGAAATGCAACTTTTAGGACATTACCTTTTCCCTTCCTGAAGCTTCTGGAGGCTAATTTGCATTAGCATGCCATCAGCTGCCCTTTCAGTGTTTTACCTTAATGAGGTGTGACAACTGCTCCCTCAAGGAGAGGCAATGGCTTAGGCCTGTTGACACGGTAGGCAGGGTGTGGAGAGTGTGACACACATCAGCTCAGGGAGGGCACCTAGGGAGGTTCCAGGAACTACATTACCTCGAAAGGGATAGAGGTGAAACCTGTCCATCCATAATTTAGTGTAAGGGGAGACCTCAGGAAGAGAAATCCTTTGTTCTTTATACCCAAGTTGGCCAATTGGGCACCAGCCCAGGGAGTGGAGGGTTGGGAGTGGGTTGGTTCCAGAGCCAGTTTGGTGTAGCTTAGAAGAAGGGGGCTGTTTATGTCCTTAAACACACCCCTCCCTGCACAAATGTTCCCTCCAAAAGCATAATGCCAGTGCAATCTTGGATTCCCCTTAGAATAGTGAATTTTGTGCCAGCTTGCAGTAAAACACACAGGATGCACTACCAAAGTGGGTAGTTTTTCCCATGTAAACTTTTTCCCTATTGGTTAGGGAATGTCCAGGTGTCTCCACCACACACTGGCTACTGAATTGTACAAAAGGGACCTCACAACCAGCTCCTCAGAATCCTTTCTGGACCTGTGGAAGAACAAACAAAGGACTACACCTGCTGTTTGAGACCTGTGAGGAAACCTGAAGGGGTGGGCCTGCTTCAACTTGTACACAGGGCAAAGAAGTGGACTCTGAGTGTCAGTTGGCCGACCTATGTTGCTGCAGTGACACAACAAGCTGTAAGTGGCCTTTTTCCTGAACTGCCCATCTGACCAGTCACAACTGAACCTGGTATGGACCCTACTGGTGCCCTTTGATTAATACATTCTGAACTCTAAGTGCTATCCCGGTTGTCCTTGGACCCTTGGCTGTGTACGGCTGTACTTCTCCAAAATCTCTAAAAATAAAAGTGGGAATTGGAAATTTTGGACTTCCAGACCTCTGGAGCCCCAGGGCCCACTGCCTAAGTCATTTCACCAAAGATGTGACCTTGCAGGGAAAGAAAATGAAGTTAGTCCCGCTCAGAGCCTTTTGTCACTCAAAAAAACCTGTTCAGCAGACATTCACGGCAAGCCGTTCCACTTTGGTGCGACCTTCCCGGATACAGTCCGCAGCCTTTACCCGATGGAGAATTCTGAGCTCCAAAAAACACAGACTAAATTGAAATGAAGAAATCTTGACCGGGTGAAGTCACAGCACATATGAACTTTCTGTAGTTACTACAGAATACCTTAGATTTGGTTAACAGAGCACCTTATACTTACATCAAAACCACTATAAAGTGTATATTATCCTTCATGCATGGAAAATGTTGGCATGGAACTGCATATACTTTCTTGTAAATTACCTTACATATATATATATATATATATAGTCAATGGCAAAACAAAGAATGTGGAAGCATTCGAAGTGGTTGAGCAGTGTTGTAATAGTATTTGATCTATATGTGACTGACCTTGACTTAGCTCTGCTATCAACTGAAACCTATCCAAGGAAGTTTTGGGTTGAATGACTACTGGCCATTTACTATACTGGTAAAACTATCCTTTTATACTGAAGTCAGGTAGGATTACAACACTCCATTATGGAGTATCCCCAAGACACTAAAAGTAACAATTCTTTTTTCGGTTCAGTTGTCCTGTCACAGGCTCATACAAGGTTCCATACTTCCACTCTTTTTAATCTAGACACCAAACCTCTTGGTGTCTTACTCAGGAACTCATAGATCCTCTATCAGCAGAATGTGGATGATACACATGTGTCTCAAAATTTCCTCCCTGAAGGTTGTCACACACCTTCCTTCACAAACCACTGCAAAAGGCGTAAGACTCTGACCATGTATCACTTGAATAAATCTGGCAAAAAAAGAGTTTCTTCACAACTAATCCTTCAACTCAACATCACCAGTCCAATCCCCCTTAAGGCACTACTACCTGTAGTATCTCACTCCATCAAAGGAACAAAAACGTGATCACATACCTTCTGTTCTTTTAATGCTCTGCTGGCTTCTTTTGGATGTTAGAGTAATCTACATGGCGGCCAGTATTACTCACAAAGTTATTCACACCTTCTCTAGTTGGTACATAGACTTGAAACTGAAAGTTTGAGGTGAACACATGGTGCTAGTCAGTTCGGAATTGCTTCTCTTGGAACCCTTAGCTTCAACAAAGGTGCATACCATTGAGCAGCCATTTTCGGGGAGTGCTACAAGAGTCTGAAACTCTCTCCTTCCTAGCCAGGGCACTAACACCTAGCTTGAAACTGTCAAGGCCGAACCAAAACTTATTTTCTTCCAAATATGCCTCCCAGTAGGACGCTGATGATCCCTTTCCTTTCACCCTAACTTACTGTGCTCGCTGATTCCCCCTGTAAACTGTATAACATTATTACATTTTTGCTGTTCTCCTTCTCTTCCTGACCTAGTTCTTTTCAGCAACAGCCTTCCTCCAACACCCCACAATGTATCTGCCGTTCTCTTCTACAGCATTTCTAAAAGTTTTTGTTGTGTAATACTTCACCTCCTTCTCTTTGTTCAGATGCATCCTAATTGTATTTTACAGTCTATTAATATCAGCTGTGGATGTCTTATCATAACATGCAATTTACTGTTCTTGTAAAGCATTCTAACGTCAACAGTCTTTGTTAGTGCTATGTAAAGCTACATAATAATGAGCTCTGACACAACCTAACAAACAACAACACCCTCATTTATACCTACCCGTCTGACACGCGTTTTCTCAAACATTACTCATTTATGCACCCTTTCTGATTTCGTATGAGCAGATAACGCTTTAGAACTCTATTTAAGCAGAATCAAATTTTTGGTGCAAGCATTCGGTTTTCTGGTGCAACAAGCAGCCACACCTTGGTGTGCATATTCTGCAGATTATTCAGTGTCTGACATCTTAATCAGGAAGCATGATTTTGGCTTTTTCTCAATGTGGAAGGAGGCAGTATGTCCTACCTGACCACCTTACTCAAACACAAATGTACAACATATTCCTGTGCATGTAAACATGTATAATTTGATTATATTTATGTATTTAGATCTGCACATTTCTTTGTACATCAGGTCTCCTTAACAAATGTATATATATATATATATATATATCCTACTGGCGGTCACCAGTAGGTAGTTATAGTTAGGACCTAGTTTTCAAAGGAAAATCTTTTTTTGATTTGCCAATAACTTGGCTCTGTTTGACGAATCTTCGCAAAATTTTCAAAATGAATGGGGCGGTCACGTCAGTTGCTGTCTTGAAAATTCAGAGTGATCCGTCAAGTGGGGGCTGAGAAAAAGGGGGGGGGTCCCAAAACGCTTTTTCTTCATGTTAATTTCCGTAGGAATCTTTTGACCGGCTACAGCCCAAACTGATGAACGGAATTACACCAAATTTGGCAGAAAGGTTGCTCTTGGTCCAGAAAGCACTCTTTTTGGTAAATGGTGTAAATCCGTTCAGTAGTTGCTGAGAATTTTAAAGATTTCTCAGATATACAACTGTGGCTGCGGTGGATCTGCAAACCCACCTGATCTCATTCCTGAGATCTGATTGGCTGCCAACACTTTAAATCAGGAAGTGTTTGCAGCCATCTTGTGACTCGGTTGAACCGAGTCACAAGCAAAAACCTTAAAAAACAAGAAAAAGGGGCAGGGTAGAAACACCCTGACCCCCTAGGCCTGTTCAGGGGGTCCCACAGGCACCCCCAGGGCCCAAAAAAAGCATTTAAAGAAAAACATTTTGAAGGGATTCATGGTGGATCTGCAAATCCAGCAGAATAAAAAAAAAAAAAATGAAGAGTGGGCTCCCGCGCTTCGTTTACCTTAGGCCCCCTGGTAGGCCAGGTCCTGGGGCCAATTAACAATAAAGATGCAGGGGCCTGCGTGAGCCCCCGCAGCCCCGGGAACTGCCACCTCCCTGAGGCTATATTTTATTATAATGCGTGGGCTGGGCCCCCCACACAGCCCCGGGGACCGCCACCTCCCCGGAGCTATATTTAAAATAATGAGTGGGGGTGTTCCAGCCACCCCATGCAGCCCCAGGGACCGCCACCTTCCCGGGGCCATATTTAAAAATAATGTGTGGGGGGGCACACTGCTGAAGGCACGAAGAGGTCCCCTTGCCTCCTGAGGGCCTCAGCACTAAAGTGGACTTCATCCCCCAAGCAGCAGTGCGCCAGGAGGCGCATTTACAGAGTGGTGGAGAAAGGGGGCATGGCCTCTGACCACCTCTCAGTAATCCAGCTGTGTGGGGCTTACTGGAGGTAACAGGAGGGGTAGTTGGACCCCAATGACCCCCAAGAGCCAAGGGGATTTCATCCATCAAATAGTAGTGCACCAGGAGGCGCATTTGCAGAGTGGAGGAGAAAGAGGGCGTGGCCACCAAAAACCTCTCAGCAAACCTGCTGTATCGGACTTACTGGAGGTAATAGGAGGGGTAATGGGCCCCCAAGGACGTCCTTGGGGGCAATTACCCCTTCTGTTACCTCCAGTAAGTCCCACACAGCAGGATTGCTGAGAAGTTGACAGAGGCCATGCCCCCTTTCTCCACCACTCTGCAAATGTGCCTCCCGGCACACTACTAGTTGGTGGATAAAGTCCCTTGGCTCCAGAGGGACCTTGGGGGCTAAGAAGCCTTCTTGGTGCCTCCTGTAAGTCCTAAGCAGCGGAATTCCTGAGAGCTGGTCGGAGGCCTAGCCCCCTTTCTCCACCATGTGCAAACGTGACTGCTAGTTAAAAAACCTTAGAAATTCACAAAAAAAAAAAGGTTATAGGGATGTTATAGTTAGGAATTAGCATTTAAAAAACCTTAGAAATTCACCAAAAAAACCAAAGGTTACAGGTTATAGTTAGGGTCAGATTTTACTCATACAAAACTAGAGAAATTCAGCCGTTATAGTTAGCTGAGTTAACTATGACTCGCGACCCCGCAATGCACTGCTTGTGACCTTACATATTACCTTAGTCATGACGGTCAGTGACATCACTGATGACATCTTAAATGAAATCACTAATAACATCATTCACAGCATCTCTGACGCACCCACTAACACCCTTATAGAATCTTTTATACACCCACTGCCACTGCCACTCCCACACAACCATTCACAGAGTCACACCAGTACTTACACACCCATTCACTGATTCATAGATCTAAACACACATCCACTCACTCACCCATACAGTCACTCATACACCCACTCACTCACTAATACAGCCATTGACATATCCACTCATACAGATGCTGACACACTGAGTGAGTCACCCATAGAACTACTCACACACCTAGACACTCACCCATACAGTCAATCACATAGCCAGTTACTCACCTGAACAGTCATACACACCCACTTACTTACTCATACAAATAGTAACACGTAGTCACTCACATATACAGTCACTGACAGAAGCATGCACTCATCCATATAGCCACTCTCACATTCACTCACTCACGCATACCGTCACTCATATACCCAGTCACTCACCTATACTGCCTTTCACATACCCAGTTACTCACCTATGACACAAGCACTCAATCACCGACACAGCCATACACTCACTCACCCTTGCAGCTTCTTGCACATGCACTCACTACCCCATACAGCCACTGACTCACCCACTCAGTAAGCCATACAGGCAGTCACACACCTCCTCACCCACACACACACACACAGACACCTAGACAACCGTAGAGATAGTCATACAACTAATTAATCACCCAAATAGCCATTCACATACCCGCTAACAAACTCATACACCACCTTAGACATCAACTGACAGACAGATACACACATTCACACAACCAGTCACTCACCCATACATTCACTGAGACACCTAATCACTCACTTATACAGTCAGTCACGCACCCACTCAGTCATCCACACAGTCACCCACTGATTCACCAATACACCTTGGTATATATATATATTTAACACTCATAATCTTTTTAAAAACACTCACAGTCAAGGATGATGTCATCACTGATGTCATCAGTGATGTCATTTGAGATGTCATCAGTGATGTCACTGACCATGTCATGAGTAATGTAATATGTGAGGTCATAAGCAGTGCATTACGGGGGCACGAGTCAGCTAACTATAACGGCTGAATTTCTCTGGTTTTGTATGAGTAATATCTGACCCTAACTATAACGCCCCTGTAACCTTTGTTTTTTTGTGTGAATTTCTAAGGTTTTTTAAATGCTAATTCCTAACTATAACTACCCTATATATACACATACATATATTTCATCCAATACCCGTTCAAAATAAAACAGGCTCCGACACAACCCAGGATCGAAATTTAAACAACAATGTTTATACCAGCAACAACAGCTAATGTTACATGCATATATATAAACACACACACATATACATTATTTAATGCTTAGCATGTATATAGGTCACTGCATACTTTTCATACAAGTTTTTTGATTAGATGCATATGTGTCTCGGTTTTATTCTATTCATCTATCCTAATAGGTAAATATGATCATAACAATTGTATCTATAAGTGCTTCTCTATTGAAATATAGAGGAAAATATAAAAATAAAATAAATATACATAATCAAAAAATAATTATTATACATACACACAAATAAATTAGCTTTATGTACTGCAACACTTGAAAGTCTGAGTTTCTATCTATCCATACTTGCACATATGGAATTTTAAACAATGCAACTTTATATCTCTTTATTATTTTCCATATACATGTATACCCTTTCTATATAGTTATGTATCTATATAGTTAATAGTTTACTCCTACTGTAGAAAAACCAATTAAACTCCCTCCAATGCACAATTTTTTTTTTTTAGAGTTTTATTAAGCGCGTACTCGATCCGAAGATATCAGGTATCAGAGCGCTTTACATGAGCACCAGTTTCGTTACGGATGAACACATTAATTTTTGTTAGGCACGGGGAGATCAAGTGATTTGCCCAGAATCATAGGATGTTGAGCGTCCCTGCCGAGACTTGAACCTGGTTCCCCAGCTTCGAGGTCGACCGCTCTAGCCGTAAGGCTACATCCTCTCCCCACTATTCTGTCTTACACTATACCTCTCTCAATATATCCTCTACCTCAACTCTCTGACCCAGCCCAAACCTCATCTACTACTATGATCTCCCTAATAACCCTTTCTTAACTCTTTCCTCCTCTATCCCTCCTTGACTCACTCCAAACCTCATTCTACTACCATGATCTCCCATATAACCCTTTCTATACTCTCCTCTCCTCTTTTCCTCCTTTATCCTATTCAATCAAACTAACCGATTCACACGTTCACTGCTGAAATTAACAACTTATATTTCCCTATACTAATCAAAACTAATCCTTTGGGTTCCAGAGTAGCGTGCTACTCAACGGAAAGTGCTTCAATGCCTCATCAGGGGTAGTAAGCACTATATAAGTACATTTCCTTTTTTTAAAGTGTTTGCTGTTAACAAGGTATTATTGGTGTGCAGAGGATACAGTGGACTCAGTGGAGGAGTAAACGTGTGATTATATACGGTGAATAGTATCTTTCTTGACTGTGATAATGTGTGCTGCACAAACATTTACATTGATACCCCCAGTACTATTTTTGCAGGTTCCAGATGAACCACAGAAAAAGTGGCAAGAGTGGAAAGAATGTATTTGTAATTATATGTCAACGATTGAGAATGAAACTTTTACATCAGAAAAGAAGAAAGGCATCTTGTTGCATTCTTAAGGTCTGGAAGGTATAAGGTAGTATAATCGTATGAAAAAAAAAACAGAACAAAGGAGGAGACTGATATTAATTTTAAATGCGCTGGATGAGTTAGCAACATATTACTCACCCACTATTTGCATTGCTATATATAGGTTTCGGTTTTTGCACAGGAAACAGGAACCTGAAGAAACTACTGATGATTATGTAAATATATTAAAGAAAATAGCTGATTTGTGTAGATTTGGGGTGTTACATGAAGAGTTGATACGTGATCAAATTATTATGCATAATAGTAACAACAGATTGCTAGAGAGACTGTGGGCAAGCGGTGAAGCAGCATTGAAGGATGTTTTTGCTATTGTACAGAAGGCTTGAGTGTGAGGAAGATGTGCTAAGGCAGCATTTGAAGGAGCTTAGTAGTAAGGTTAAGATAGGAAGGAAAGATTGGAAGAATAAATGCAAACTTACAAACCAGTCATTGGAAGTAAGCATGGGGGTATGGCATGTTATTATAGGTTTGGCAGTTCAGAACATTTAGCTAACAGCAAAAACTGAATAGCAGAAGATCAGAAATGTTCTGCTTGCAGTATGATTGGACATGATGCAAGAGTTTGCAAAAAGAAAGAAGAATTCTAAAGTGGAGTGTGTTGTCGAAGTGCAGAAGGAAACATCGTCTGATGAAACCAGTCTTAGCAGTGATGGATGTGTGTTGGTAGTGTCGACAAAGTTTTGTAAGCAATTCTGGAAATAACCCATTGTGAGATGGTGAGGATGCTGGCATCAGTGTGAAATTGATGGCTGATTCAGGGTCACTATTTGCCAATATCAATAAAGATATGTGAAGTGAAATGTTTATGAGTCAGACTGGACATAGGCTGGAGCCTCCAGATATTCAGCTTGAGAGTTTTACTGGGGAAACTATACTACCAATTGGGTTCAGGCTAGTGTTGTTCAAATTTAAGGGGAGGTATGCTGATGGAAAGTTGTAAATGGCAGGCAGAAAGAGGTCCGTGTGTGCTTGGTTGGACTGACCAGCACACTTTAGGTATAATTCTGAGCCCAAATAGTAGGGAACAAGTACTGTTGCTGGAAGAATGTGATCATATTGGAAAATGTTGTGCTAAGAATTCCCGAAAGTGTTCTCGGGTAATGTGGGAAAGTTAAATGTGATTTAACATAAGCTTGTACTCAATGACAATGCTAAGCCCATTAGTCACAAAGCCAAGAAAGTGCCACTTGTTGCGAGAGAGGACGTAGAAAAGGAATTGTTGAACCTGGAAAAACATGAATAATTGAGTGTATAGAATCCGCTAAGTGGATGTTGCCAATTGTTGTTGCCAGACGTGCGAATGGCAAAATCAGATTATGTGTCAATTTGAGAGATGTAAATAAAAATATTCTTGTGGACAAATTTCCCTTACTGAAGATTATTTAACTGTTAACCAAAACAAAGAACACAAAATTGTTCTCTACGGTTGATCTGTCCTCAGCATACCATCAAGTACATCTACATCGGGAAAGCAGGAAGTTGACAGGCTTCATAACGCCTTTTAGTTGTTACCATTTTGTAAGAAGGCCACTTGGATTGGCATCCGCAGCTGCTGTTTTTCAAAGATTGATGGCTAAAGTTCTGAACGACAGAGGGTGTATTGTATTTCCAAGATGTTATATTGACTATGGGTTGAGACAGAAAAGAGCATTATAGAAGATTGAGAAGAGTGGTGTGTGAGTTGAAAAAAGGGGTCATACAGCAGAGGATTCCAAATGTAAATTTGCAACTGAATCTGTGTTATATTTAGGGCGTGTTATCAATTTGTGGGAATTTCTCCTAAAAAAGGGTTGTTGAATGCAGTCAGGAAGGCGCCTGCACCCGCAAATATGGATGAACTTCATTCCTTTTTGGGCCTAGCCAAATATTATTCAAAGTTTGTCCAACATTTTACAGAAAAAAAACTTTTACTTTAAGACAATTTCTCAAAGCAAAGAACATATTTGTATGGAGTGAGCAGTGTGACAAGGCATTTTGTGGGATTAAGAATGATATTTTTAAAGCAGCTCCCACACAAGAGTTTAATCCAGATATTTACAGTGTAATTACTACATATGCAAGTAATAAGGGTTTGGGATCTGTGTTCACACAAATGGACATGTATGAAAAGGAAAGGGTGATAAGTTTTACATCCAGAAGTTTAACGCCAACAGAAGAATGTTATTCTGTGATTGAGAGAGAGACGTTAGCATTTGTGTGCGGACTGGAACATTTCTGGGGTTTTGTGTGGGGCACAGAATCTCAGTTTAGTGTTGTCATGGCCGAATGGAGGTAATGACGGGCCTTTTTCATACTGACTATAGGCACACTAGTGCAGTAAGAAAGAGTGTCCGGATTCGGTGAAGGGATTTTGGGAACCAAGGAATGACATGTGTTTTGATGGAAATCTTGTAATGGGAGGGGAAACACTTGTATCACCTGGTATTTTGAGAGAAAGGATTATAGGTCTTTGCCAGGAAGGACACTTTGGAATTGTGACAACTAAGAGAAGAGTTATGAATACATATTTGTGGCCTGGTGTTGACAGGGATATTGAGAGGGTGGTGCGAAATTGCATACAATGCGCTAATTGTGATAAGAGTTTAAATACTTTGAGGCCAGAATTGATTCCCGTTGATTTCCCACTATGGCATGCAATATGGTTGCTATTGATCAAACACACAGAGTGGTTCAGCACTCAACTTCCAAGTTAATTGTTCATGTGACGGAAATTATAGTCCATAATTCACGGATAGGAATAACGAAGCAGTATCTTCTCGATAAACTAATGTAAGAGTTGTTCTTTCTTTGAAAAAGGTTCTTTATTCTTTATTCATTGGTTTTCCTTAAAAATCACAGCATGCGATTAATAGCCGACGCGTTTCGTCCCCCTGGGACTTCTTCAGGGCTTGGCATGCGAATTATGTTTTCCGCATGTTCTCCATGTCGTGCCTTCTAATAGAGAAACAATGGTGTATAAAGTGTATGGAGTACAGTTGCTCCCAGATATGCCAGCGTGACGTCTGGTTCAGTTAGAAGGCACGACATGGAGAACATGCGGGAAACATCATTTGCATTCTAAGCCCTGAAGAAGTCCTAGGGGGACGAAACGCATCGGCTATTAATCGCATGCTGTGATTTTTAAGAAAAACCAATGAATAAAGAAAACATTTTCAAAGCAAGAACGGCTCGTACATTAGTTTATTGAAAACATACTGCTTCGTTATTCCTATCCGTGAATTATGGACTATAATTTCTGTCACATGAACAAGTAACTTGGAAGCTGAGTGCTGAACCACTCTGTGTGTTTTGTCTTGGGGATCTTTTCCCCTTATGGAGACGTAGGGGGTCCACGTCTCTGGTTCATTGCACCACAATTTAGGTGATCTCTAATCCTATCACTCTGTGTCGACGAGTGCAGGACTTGTGTGCCTTGACCCTTCTCTGTCCTATTGTTTGGTTGCTATTGATGTTATGGGAAGTAATGGTATAAAACACTTGAATGCTTCTTATACATCAGCAGGTTCACTTTCGTGGGACACCAACACGCTTTGAGGCTTATCATGGCCAGCTAGCGATATTCATTTTACTATACTAAATACATTGTGTCTCTTATTGCGATTACTCAGTAGCATATTGACTTTCATAGATATGGGAAAATATATGAAGTGTTAGAGATACTTTGAGATGCATACATTGTATGTTAGATTCTGCCTGCACTGAACAATACTTGCTCTATATTCAGTCTGTTCAGTGGACGGTTTGCGATAAGGGATCCTGTTGCAGGTTACATTGTTTTACATTCGACATATTTTCGTCTCACTCAGCCTTGAAAAGTTGTGATGACGAAACACGTGTTGGCTGTCTATGTATATTAGAGATCTTGTCTTTGATGCAAGAGATGTGAATAACAAAGAAAAGAATAAAAATAATCAACTTATCTTGGATTTCTTCACTACTTTGTTCTCTGGTTTTAATAGGCCTGGGCGGAGTTGGCGAAGTTCTGCTTTATGGAACTCCACGAAGTGCTAAAAAAACTCAGCCGCGCTCCGCGGAGTTAAGCAAACTGCAGAGTGCGGTGAGTCGCACTGCTCGTGCTGATTTTTAGCACCGGGAGTTTGTCCTGCGCTGTCCTGTCAAATCAGCAAGAATGGCACAGCGTGCAGCGCAGGAGGGTGCTGCTTCTTTCAGCCACTCAAGTAGATGTTCTACTCGACCGGCAGCTTCCTCAATGCAAGCCGCAGGTTTCTTGATGCAAGGGAAATCTCACTACAGGGTGGTCTAGCGTATGATTTTTCTCGCTCGCTCTCGCCAACATAATGTTGGCGAGTTACGCGAGAAGAAAGTCTCTGCTCTGTGCCACTTCGTCGAGATTTCAAAACTCCATGCAGAGTGGGCAAAACTCTGCGAACTCCACCGACAGAGCGCAATTTATCGCCCACCTCTAGTTTTCATATCTGAATATTGGACTTCTGTGAGTGCTTTGGTACTGTTCTTTTTACTTGAATGCTTTTGTTTATCATCCTGCAGGTAATGGAGCTCTGGAACGTTTTAATCAAGTGGTAAAAGGTGTTACTCAGATTGCTAAGATGAATGGGAAAAAGTGGAAATGGGAGTTGAGGAAAATGTTATGGTCTTATCGTTCATCACTATCCTTTACTGGATTCAGCCCATTTGTTTTGATGAGAGGTAGGAAGCCTTTTACAAAGGATAATGTTGGTTGGATGAGTTCTACAAGGAAAGTAGATTGGTCTCCTGTTAGAGTAAGGGAGAACATTAAGAAGGCCCAACCAGCGGCGTTCCTCTTAACCATTAAAGCCTGTGCTGCTTTCAGTGCCTGCCTGCCTCTCCTGACTCGTCCTAGCTCATAGGAGAGTAAGGCAGCCAGACACCTTCCAGATGGGCACATGCACTAATGCGCATGTGCCACATTGTATTCACTTTTTTTTGTTTTACTGTAAGCAGGCCAAGCAGGGCTGACCTAGCGCCAGCCCTGACCTTCAGTTCTGGGGGGGTCTCAAACACCACCCCCTTATGACGCGCAGCAGCGTCAGATTTTCAGGCAGCCCCGGGCGTGTAGGACATCAGCCCTGTATTTCCTGAGGCTACTTGTCAATCACTACACAGGGCAGCAACACCCTTTTCCAAGTCGTCACAGGGTGACGAGTTGGGAAAGGGTGGGGTTACTACCTGCTGCCTGTGAATGATTGAGGGCATGTAACCTGACGTCACAGAATCATGTGACATCGGGTCACATGCATCCTGTAAAAAGATACTCTGCACATGCCTTAGCACGTGCAGAATATCAGTTTACAGCATAGATAGCTCCTCATCATTTACACTGAGGCAAACCCGGATGGGGAGCTGAGTCTACCACTGCTGTCAGGTAAGCTGGGTCGGAGGCCTCACCTCGTGCCTGCCAGCCTGCGTATGTTTTTTTTTTTTTATAGTAGGGCCAGTGGAAGAAGGGCGTGAGTGTAGGTAGCGGGGGATGTCGTTGCGGCCGCAGACGCTGACTTTGAGGCTGGGGGCTCAGCATCCTATGGTTCTGCTTGGGCCCTAGGCAACTCACTTAATCTCCCGCCAAATCATGCTTGTGACCTTTTGTAATGTAACTGGTGCTAAGGCGCGGCCGATGTACAGGGAAGTAGGCCCTTAGGATGATGGAACATTTAAAAGAGTGGCGGTGGGAGAGAAGGAGGATATGAAAGAGAAGGCTACAGGGGAAAAAACAAGAAAATGGAAAGGGAAAAGACAGGGTGAATTGTGTGTGTAGTTCTGGGGGTCCAGGGTGCGAAAGCACAGGGCCATTATTCATCCAACCTGAGCCAGGCCGCTTACCGGTCAGAACAGTCTCTGCACGAAAAGCCCTCAAGAACAGGAGCTTTTATTTCTCAGGCCGCCCACTAATGACCATCTTTGTAATGCCTGGGTCTGCCCCCAGATCCAGGGTGCGGCGCTCAAGAGGTGACAATTGGGTTTTCACCACTATTTGCTCGCAGAAGGCGGGGTTATAAATCTGCATTCCTGTACACAAGCACTGGTTGCAGCTTCTCACTCACTCCGAGAAGCACCAACCTCTTGCATTTCAGTCAATTGTGCTACCTGGCTCAATCGCACCCCCATATCACTCTGACACAGGAAATGATGGATGTTTCTTTGACGGAATCTCCAGTTTACCAGTAACAAATGGCGTGCGCTTGCTGGATTCAGCTGGTAGCATATAATGGTCAGGGCTTTAAGTGGGCCGGGTCTCACCGGTGCTGAGCACTGGCAGTTTTTTAAAAGGGGCCTCGAAACGGGTCTCTATGGGCTCTGTTTTGTGCTCTGGCACAGACGGTCGTTTTTTTCCGGACTGCAGTGACAGCAGGCACATCCATCGATGTGCGCGTGCTCACACTGCTCACTTCTCACTAGTGGAGAAGTTACGGCAAGACGTCATGCCAGGTGAGCGTTCCAGGAGAAAGGAAATCCTTTAAAGAGAGTCATTTTCTCTCTGGATTTCCCTTCTCTTTATGAAACTCAGGAGCAGCAACATTGTCGTGGCCAATAGTCCTGACTTGTTGTAGGTATGATGTTACTTGTTGTATCATATCTGGATGCAATGACAGAAACAGCAAAATACAAGTCGTTCGGCACACTATGCTAAACACAGATTTTTAGCTTGCGTGTTTTAAGCCACGCCCTTAATTACATTGGCCACGCTCCTTTATGAGACCCCCTAGTTGTTTCATTCCACTTAAAGCTCTGATAATGGTGATGCTATGTTAAATATCTCAGTTGATTACAATTGCACAAGCTAGTTATTGACATAAAATTGGGTATATTGATGTCATTTGACATTTGTAGCTAGCAAGTATAGCTTCCTTGTTTTTTTCTGGTGGACATGTGTGGTACAGTAACTACCCAAACACCCACGCACCCTAATTAAACCCAGTCCGTATTTTTGGCCAACCACGCTTAGCATTCTGGGATTTGTAGGCCCATGTTGATGCGAAATTGGAAACCAGATGATCTGGGAGCAGAGGAGACAAGGGTTTGCACGGAATTTAGTAATGGTGTCGAGATGGGGGAGAGAAGGGTTGGAGGGATATGCAGAGGATAGACAGTCCACTCTGATGGGTGGATAGCTGACACACTCCCGCAAATTCATGATTTATGTTGCACGTGCCTGATAGCCAGCAATGCCCCTCTGTTTAGGGACATACACGCTTGTCCCTGAGATTTGAAATGCTTGAAGTGGTAACAGGTTTGATTTAAAGAATTGCACAGACATGGGGTGTCGGGTTTAAAGGAGGCAGCAGTTTCTGCGCTTCCTATGATTTACATTAGTCAAATGTGACAAAAAAATCAAGATTTCGAAATGTTACAAGAATTTCAAATTCCGACATGTGGTAAATGATAAGCGGCATTGAGCCCGAGTTACGCATCGAAAAGTGAGCAAATGCGTTTTTTTATGCAGTTTTCTAAGCACTTCTAATATATGCAGATAAGGGAACTAAGTGACAGAGCTGGGATTCCATGCAAAAACATAGCTATCCTTGATATTTACAGCATATTTAAACTGCTAGGCCTTGTAAGGATTTATTTCTATATCTTCTCGCCATGTTGATAAGTTAAGAACTGCCGGAACTGTTAAATATGTTTTCTTCTGCAAATAAAAGCACATGAGCTGAGCATTATCGAGTAATAGTGTCCCTGCTTGATGAGATGTATTCGTTTGATAACTTTGCACATTCTGCAGACCAGTTTCTGGAGTTTGTTTTTTTTCAATAGGGGAGCCAGATACAAAATAATTTTTAAGGAGAAGGGATTTCACCTTTGAACAGCTGAGCTTTGATCATATTTGCAGAAGTCACATGTTGGTTGCAACACCACCAGCCAGCCACGTCTGGTTTTTAGGTCAGTGGCACTTTGCATTCTACAAATTTTGGGTCAATGTTTGTGGTGTTAAAACGACTGTCGGAAGGTGTTACGCATGTCACAGGGCCACTTCGGACCGGTGCATGATGAGCTCACACAGGGACAGCAGCAACTGGATCAGCTTGGTTAACGTTTTGTCATGTGGTGCTGGCAAGCATGATAAGAAAGTGTGCTAATGGATCATGTTGGGCTCTTCATTGTTTTTTAGAAAGATATCATAAATCATTTGTTCAATGAGCTAGCCTTGGTGCCGTTTCATCCCATACCTTTTTCTGGGGCTGCAATGTTTTGATATTTAAAAAACACAAAAGATGTCCCTTATTAAGTATATGGTTTAATACTTGCATAATTAATTTATTCTTGTGAACTCTGGTCCTTGACTTTGCACTGACCCTGGAAGTGTATGCAGCGGTTCTACTGTTTCTACTGTGAATTTATATTTAACTTAACTTTTAGCCATTCCTGTGTTTATGTTCTGACAAATGGTTTGCATTGTACTGTCTGCATTTGGCAGTTTTCGGTAAAACACACTTTTATCCAGGTTGCAAAGTTGCAGGACATAAACAATGGGTTCAGGCTGTAAACTTTGGGGAAGGAAACCCTGCCTAGCCTTTGATGCGCTCGCTGCTCTTGTGATCACGGGGTTAGCAGATGTGCAGCTTCCATTCTGAGCCTGAGGGTGCTGATGGAGAGTGCAGCAGGTACTGACAGCACCCTGAGGCCCAGAATGGAAGTGCATCGGTCTATCGATCTGGTCGGCTATGGAAGCTGCAATGGTGCTGGAACAATTTACAGAGTGGAGGTGTTGCCATCAATGTTACATGACTGAAATGAAAAGGATTGTGAAAAAAGGGTAGTACAAAAAACAATTCTCACAAATGCCTTATAAACCTTCTTGCTTTCTCAAATTTGCTTTAAAATGCACCATTTGCCCACTCTTGTTTGCAAAATGTTCCCCTTTATGTCAGTTGGGGTTGCTAACTTGCGATTAACACTTGTCCCCACCTTTTAAGCCCCACCACTTCAAAATGTCACCAGCCGCCACTGGGCCCAACAGATCTACAAGAAGTATTACAATTCCAAACATGGATTTAAAGGATTTGAATTGAAAGAAGGGGATTGGGTGGAGGTTAAGAAGGTTGGTAAAGTTCCCAAAGGTGAAAGTGTTTTAACAGATCACTTGCAAGTAATTGAATGTTTACAAAAGTCAGCAAGACTTAATGATGGACGGGTTTGGCATTTAAGTCGATTAGCGAAATGTCAAGAAAATAATAAAGTGTCCAATCAAGAAGATCGGAGGCATTGTTTTGAGGATGCATGGTGATGGGAAATGGAGAATAAGGAAATTACTGAAGATCGAGTTGTGATTCTGGGGGTGGGGGTCATTCTGGTTTGTATGATGATGAGAATTCTGAGAATGTAAGGGGAAACCTGGATGGTGATAACATTGACAATGAGGACCTGGCGAGAGACACCAGAAGTGGTGTATATAGATCCATCTGTTAAATTCAGAGATTACATTATCGATTAGTTATGCATGTGGTGCAATTTTGCAATGTTAAAAATGTATATAACTAATTAGTGTCATGTTAAGTCATGCAAGTTAATATTTGTTTCAATTGTTAGCTCAGTTTGTATACATTTTTAAAGGGGTAAGATGTGTAGTGTTGGTGATCTTAGGCAGCTGTGGCATGGTAACTTCATCCTTGTTCAAAGCATCAAAATTGAGATGGGGTTATAATCTGCTAATTTTTACAATCTGCCCTTATGTGCTTGATGTGGTTAACTCTGCTGAAAGCAGCCTTTTTGAGCTGAAAAGAAATGAACCTGGATTAAGACATGTTATCGGCAAATTGGAATGAATTCTATTGTAGTTGGACCTGCTAGAAAAAGCAACGGCTTTCAAAGCAAGGTCAAGAAGATACAACTCAGACACTATTGTAGGGCGAAGGATATGACTGACGTTATGACAAAGATATCCTGTAGACATTATGTTACTTTGAGGTCTGATGTTAGCCAAAACCTTTTGATTTTATGAAAATCATAAGATGATGATATACTTACATTAAGGGCCGGACTGGCGGTGGTGGGCACCGGGTGTGTTCCGGGTAGGCCGGAAGTGTAGGGGCCGGTTTTTGGCCCGTGGGGCAGTTTTTGTTACTGCGGGCAGGTTTTGCAGCAGTCCTGCAATATCGCCCCTCGTAACAAAAGCGGCAGCGGTGCAAAGGAGGGCTGGAGGTTCTCAGTAGCACCCATTGGCAGCAATCAATAACTTTAAAGGTTTTATGGTTTTTACTTAAAAACCAAATAAAATGGATTTAATTTTAAATTATGTATGAGGAAGCACAGCTGTCATATGACGCTTTGAGGGGCAATATCGTGAAATACGGGCTACCAGCTGATAGGAAATCAAATAAATCTCATCTTGTGACACTCACACATATCTGTAAAACGTATACAAATGCGCCCTAGCGGCCTGTCACAAGAGCCCGCTATTGAGTGTCATCCAATAGTCCATTATGTACAAGAAGCTGATGTTAAGCAGAGGCTTGAAGTCCTTCATCGGTAAGCACGTGGCCGCCCATTCATTCCTGTAGTGAGCCACCCGGCTCCTGCAATACAATGTTGCCACCCCAACTCCCTGGGCCGGGCGCAGACCAGGGAGTATAAATAAATGGTGACGTCAGCGCTCGTGGCTGACGGCATGGATCACAATTGAGAGTGGTCGTGTCTCCTCTGCGTCCCATCTTTAGGCCCTATTATACATTGTGAGTCACTGCCCGGTTATAGCCCCCATAGCCCCCCACAAACTTACATTGGCGACGAGGCGGGTGTATACTGCCTGCGCGTGCCATCGCGACGCAGATCGGCATCGGCGGCGCGTCTCTGGACCTCCGCGGCCCCGCACCACGAGGGAAGTGCCCCGCGGGCCGCGCTGTCGCTGCATGTGGTCCGACTGCTGAGGTGGTGTCGGTGGTGGCCGGTGAATAAGGAGGACAGGTGAGGAGCCTGGAGGGAGGACCAGTGCAGCGGAGGAGCGGGTGGCGTGCCCGGCCGAGTGCCCGACTGTCCCGAGGCATGCGGCCTGCTCTGGGGGCGCGCGCGGATGCTGGTGGCCCCTCCCCACTGCAGCGCTGAAGCGGCGGTGAGACCCGGCATGCGGAGGAGGTGAAGGGAGCCCCCGAGAGTAGACCCAGCGTTTGGGAGGAGCCGATGTGCTGCCAGACGAGTGCGGAGGGGTCAGGACAGGCAATCAAGACCCGGGGCCACGTGTGCTGGCGGCTAGAGAGCAGAGCCATGGGGGAATAGTCCCAACAGGACTGAGGACGCTGCAGCCCAGTACTGAGTGAGGCTTGAAGTCCAGCAGAACAGGGGAAGCTGCTACATGGGGCTGAGTGATGCCAGCCCCCCCCCATATTGACTGAACAGGACAGTGGAATGTCGGTGAGGGGCAGGCACTGCAGGAGACGCAAGAGACCAGACCTCATGAGCACTGAGCCCAGACCAGCAAGTGGGCAAGGGCCAGGTGATTCCAGAAACATGTCGCAGCAGGCAGGAGGTAGCGCCCCAGGCCCGTCTGATCACAGCTCCTACATGTCATTGAAGGCGCTACCGCCGTTTAGTCAGCTAGCGGATCCGGCGGCAGCGGCGCCAAGATGGCGCAAATGGATTGGGCAATTAGAAAACTATTTTATTGCCACGAGGGAGAAGGACAACGCGGTGAACCGCTCAACCATGCTGCACATGGGAGGAGAGGAGCTATATGAACTTTTTCAGGATCTCCCAGATACAGGGGACAGCGACGACTACGAGAAGGCTGTAAGGGCACTCAACCGACATTTTGACCCACAGGTCAACCCTGACTTCGAGCATTTCAAACTGCGCCAGGCAAAGCAAAAGGAGGAGGAGTCGGTTGACATGTTCCACGCGCGTCTCAGGAAGTTAGCAAGTTCGTGTGTGGGCATTGATCGGCCGTTTGAGATCAGAGCGCAACTAATATTGGGGTGCAAGTCATCAGAACTGCGCAAGCTCATCTTACGCCAGCCCGGAATATCGTTAGACGACATCTTGGTGTTGGGAAGAGCTCACAAACTGGCCGATGCAAGAGCGGGGGAGATGGAATCTGCGCTGGCGAGACGGCCGGCCGCCCAGCAGCCACTGTACCCGAACCCCGTCAAAG
This sequence comes from Calotriton arnoldi, assembly GCA_963921515.1. NCBI lineage: Eukaryota > Metazoa > Chordata > Amphibia > Caudata > Salamandridae > Calotriton > Calotriton arnoldi. Next base: position 3,831,242 of record CAWUFW010000263.1, read on the forward strand.
AGGAGCGCGTGGAAGCCCTCAGGAAGCTCGGCGGCCGCGGCAGGGAGGGTGCCAGCAGCGGAGGGGAGCGTCCAGGAAGGAAAGGCTGTGGAAATTGCGGCCTGGAGAGCCACCCACCGAGGGGGTGCCCGGCGCAGGGCAAGCAATGCTTGAAGTGCAACAAGTAGGGTCACTTTGCCAAGGTCTGCCTGGGTGCAGCCAGGTTGGCAGCAGGGGGAGGCCGACAGAGAAGACAAAAACCCACGGTGCGCACCGCGCAGGAAGTGGAGGAGGTGGAGAGCATGTGCCGCAGGATAAATGTCACGGAGGACGATGAGGAGGACGACGTGTTCGTGATCTCACACACCAGAGGTGCCATCACCAAGAAACGACCACCCCCAATGAGTCAACTGTAGGTGGGGGACAACTGCATCAGAGCACTCATCGACACAGGGGCCTCCGTCAACATCCTCGATGCGGCTCAGTATGAGCGACTGGAGCCACGACCGGTACTCCTCAAAACCAAAGTGAAGATCTTTACCTATAGAGTAGACGTTCCCATTCCACTGCTAGGCGTGATCGAGGTGGAGGTCAGGCATGGTGAACAAGCTGCACTCACGCGATTCCACGTGACACGAGACAGCACAGGATCACTACTGGGATGCCACTCTGCCGAAGATCTGGGGCTAGTAATGTTTGCGAGACAAGTTCACCAATCTCACGCGGAGTCGGTGATGGCAGAATTTCCAGAGCTGTTCACGGGCCTAGGCTGTTTGAAAGGGGTCGAGGTCAAACTCCACATAGACGACACGGTCAAGTCGGTAGCCCTAAGGCATCGCAGGGTACTGTTCCACCTGAGGACCCTAGTGGAAGCTGAGTTGGAGCGTCTGGAACGTGATGGAGTCATCGAGAAAGTGTTGGGCCCTACTCCGTGGGTATCGCCGTTGGTAATTGCACCCAAACCCAAGCAACCAGGGGCAATTCGCCTTTGCGTGGACATGAGGTTGCCCAACAAGGCCATCAAGAGGGAGCGGCATATCACACCCACCATTGACGAGATAGTTGCAGACATTAACGGAGCCAAGTGGTTTTCCAAGGTGGACCTAAACTCTGGCTATCACCAATTGGTTCTGGAGGAAAAAAGCTGCTACATCACCACATTCTCAACCCACGTGGGGCTCCGGAGATTCAAGTGTCTCAGCTTTGGGGTGTCGTCGTCGGCGGAGGTCTTCCAGGACGCGATCAGGGAAGCGCTCTCTGGTCTGGTGGGTGTCATCAATGTCAGCAACGATGTCCTCATCTTCTCCCACTCTCTTGAAGAACATCACGTGAGACTTAGGGCGACAATGCAAAGGCTCGTAGAGCAGGGTTTGACTCTCCACAAAGGAAAGTGTGAGTTCTACACAAATGAAGTAGAGTTCTTTGGGTACCGATTCTCGGCTCGAGGACTGCAAGTGGATCCGGCTAAGGTAGAAGCCATACGGGCGGCGGCGGTCCCCCAGAATCAGTCTGAGGTGAGGAGTTTTCTAGGAATGGCAAATTACTGTGGGAGATTCATCCCACACCTGGCCACGCTGTCGGAGCCACGTAGAACTCTTATGAAAAAGGATGTCAAATGGCGATGGTCCAGTGCGGAGGCGAAGGCATTTACCAACATCAAAGAAGCGCTGCTGATGGGAGCGACGGTGGCGTACTTCAAGCCTGGACATCCGACGGAGTTGGTGGTCGATGCCAGCCCGGTGGGACTGGGCGCGGTGTTGCTGCAGCAGGACGATGGCGAAGAGTGGGTACCCATTGCATATGCCAGCCGTGCGCTTTCTCCCGTGGAAACGAGGTACGCCCAAATTGAAAGGGAGGCGTTAGCCATCAGGTGGGCCTGCCAACATTTCGATATCTACCTGTGTGGTCACAAATTTACAGTGGTTACCGATCACAAGCCACTGGTACCGCTGTTCGGTGGCACGGCCAGGAGTGGGCCACCCAGGATTGAGAGGTGGGCAGTCCAAATCCAACACTATAACTTCGACGTCATCTACCGCCCTGGAGTGAACAACCCCGCTGATTATCTGTCCAGGCATCCCATTGCCGATCGGCAGGTGACACCATCTGAGGTGGACGAAGGGTCGGAGTCATTTGTAAAGCAGATTGTGGACGCAGCGTGTCCCCGGACGCTGTCGATGGAGGAAATCGTACAAGCTACCAATGAAAACGCCTGCCTACAAGTGGTCAAGGAGACCTTGCACAATTATCAGTGGAAGACATTCCTTCAAGGGTCAAAAGGCTTGACGGATGAGGAAAGGGAGGCGAGGCTCAGTCTGTGGAGGTGTCGAGAGGAGCTGAGTGAAGGTTGCCAAGGTGTGATTCTCAGGGGTGCGCGTCTGGTGATACCATCGCGACTCTGGACGAGAACGGTGGATCTTGCTCATCAGGGACACCAAGGGATTGAGAAGACAAAGGCCCGCATTAGATCCAAAGTGTGGTTCTCCGGTGTTGACAGGATGGTAGAAGACAAAGTGAGGGGTTGCCATGCATGCCTGATAACTGGAGCGGAACCTCCAACTCTCCCCCTCATCACAGAAGCACCCAGCACCAGGCCTTGGGCCAACATCAGCATGGACTTTGGGAGTTTACCGGACGGGAGACACACAGTGGTCCTGATGGATAGCTACTCCAAGTTTCCGGTGGTGGAAGTGGTACACTCAACAGCTTTTGATGTCCTGAGGCCGGTACTTGACAAGACTTTCGCTCTGCTGGGAATGCCTGAGGAGGTACACACTGACAATGGGCCACCATTCCAGGGGCAGGAATTCCGCGAATATCTGCACCTACACAACATCCGTCATCGCAAAATAATGCCTCAGTGGCCACAGGCCAATGGCGATGTTGAGAGGTTCATGAGAACCGTGAACAAAGCCCTGCGGATTGGTGTAGACCAGGATGAAGACCTCGAAGGGTGCCTGCAGCAGTTCTTTCGTGCCTATCGTCAGACCCCGCATTCCACAACGGGGTGTGCTCCTAGTGACCTGCTGATGCGGAGGGAGGTGAGAGACATTGTACCCACCAGTCTGAGATGGGAGCCTTCGGTGTTGGACAGTGACCGTGCACAGGCCAAGCGACAGCAGACCAATGACAAAGCGAGCCAGAAGCGGAAGGCCAGGGACAGCCAGATTCGCCAAGGGGACCAGGTGGTCGTCAAGAACAGACACCCGGGCTCGAAGTTCCTCAGACCCTTCGAGAGGGAACCATGGGAGGTGATACGTGTTCAAGGGTCCATGATCACGGCGGGAAGAGGGAGACATCAAATAGCGAGAAACGCTTCATGGTTCAAGAAAGTAGTGGGCCCGGGACCCGTCAGGGTGGAAGAAGCGGAGGCTCGTCAGGATGTAACCATACCCCCGGTGAATGGGGATCCTCGGCTGTCTGAGATGGAAGAGGCACAGGGTGGCGAGGAAGGATCAGCGATACACAGTTATTTTGTTTGGTTAAGTTTTCAGTGTATTATTGGGCCACCCGTTGGTGGGATGGGATGTAGTGAGCCACCCTGCTCCTGCAATACAATGTTGCCACCGCAACTCCCTGGGCCGGGGGCGGACCAGGGAGTATAAATAAATGGTGACGTCAGCGCTCATGGCTGACGGCACGGATCACAATTGAGAGTGGTCGTGTGTTCTCTGTGTCCCATCTTTAGGCCCTATTATACATTGTGCGTCACTGCCCGGATATAGCCCCCATAGCCCCCCACAAACGTACAATTCCCGCCCGCACCCACGGGCATCACTGACCGATGAGCTCTACAGAAATACTGACCAGTCTTGTAATTATTACTGCGTAGCTCGCAGCGCTGGGTGCCACTCTTCGCCCGCACAGCCTCCCCTCTGCCGAGCATGCGCGACCTGCTGCAAGGCACACGCGGTTAACGTCTGCCATAATCTCCTCCGCTTCCCGTGAGCTCTCTCCTTCCTTGGGTGCTTGAGAGGGATCAAACATGTCCTGTAATTTGACAGCTGCGTGCTCCTCCTGGGGACAGTTTAGGCTCGTTCCCCTGTGTGCAAAAGTCAATTCGATTTGGTTCGTTTCATCACGTCTAAATCAGACAATCCCTAAGCAGCTGAACGCAGTCCTGAGGGCTGCAGTGGCCTTTTCACAACTTCTCGTGGCCCTCTGCTGTTGCATGCTGTGCGCATGCTCGGTGTGCCCCATCTCCTGCAAAGTAAACTTGACGGATTTTTGAGGCCTGCCACTCAGGGTGGTCGTTGGACATATTTCATAATTGGTCTGTTTCATAACAAGATGCGCTTGATAAACTGGAGGGAAACTGTTCTCTCTTGACCACATTCGCCTTAGTCAGGGCACAAGTCCTAAAAAAAGAAGTGGGGGGACTAACCTAGTTAATCAGTATGCAAGTGGCATCGCAGCGCGTGCCATCGCAGCATGTGACATCACGGCGCGTGACATCACAGCGCGTGACATCACAGGAACTGGCATCACAAGAAGTGATATCAGATCTTAAGCCCTCACATATATGTTTAGCAGGTGTATCATGAGTACATTTGAGCACATTTCGAGTATACTTGCAAACCCTCCTGATTTAGGCAGAAGATTCACACTTTTGTACGCTACATATAAAGCAATGTTACCTTTTGTCAGCGTTCAGCTTTCTATAGCCATAGTGCTTTAAAAGAAATAGTGATATTTAAATTATTACAACGCCTCCTCGAGGGTAATAAGTGTATATAAATGCAATTTATTTAGTGCAAATACTGGGAAAGATCAACACATCTGACATTCTTACAGTGCATGCATATCTCCTAAACAGAGCCTGAACAAAGTGAAAAGCTGCCTCTCTAAGTATGTGTGAAGTGCTAACAAGGTGCGAGGCTTTGTTTCCCCTCTGCTGCATTTGCAGCAGGTGTGAGGCTCCTGACTGGTGCCAGCCAGGAAACTCCAACAAAAGGAGGCCTGATGACCCCTCCGATTCGGCCTTTGTTATCCCAGCAGGAGTCAGAAATAAGAGAGCCCCGTCCCCGCCTGCACGTTGTTGTGATCGAAAGCAGACAACAACGTGCAGGCGCTGCTGAATGTGTCCCGGTGTTTGGAAATTACACCGGGACGAATTCAGCATCTTTTTTAGTGGGGCCCAACTTCTTGGCAGGGTGGACGGCATCCACCCTGTGAAAGAAGTGGGGGGACGCCGTCCACCTGCGTGGACCCCCGACTCGTGCCCTGGCCTTAGTTGACGCCAGCGTTCGGATTAGGCAACACGAATGCATCAATGTATATGGGTTTTAGCGCACGTCTCCCTGCGGTCCCGCAGCGCCTCAAAACTCTTTGTGAATTACTTAGGACTGACCATTTTTAAAGTTAAATAACAATGAAATGAGCAACAAAAATATGCAGTGGAATCGCCCAAAACTGAAGTCGGTTCCTACATGTCAGAACGGGCAAATCTATGGAAGGAAAACTTGCTATGTTCCCTCGGGCAGAGAACTGAGTAAGAGCTTTGCAAGCTTCGCCCAAACAATGAACAGTTAACGTGTGAGCAGCAGCAGTGGAATACTTCCCCACACACAGAGCAGGTGTATCAAAGACAGCAACAAATCAAGCTTCCCTCACACGTGCAGATGATGCAAGGGCCGGGGCCACAGCACCGGAGGCAACTCTCACACACAGGCCAGGTGGAGCGTAAACATTAGCACTGTAAGCTAACCTCACACACAGAAGATGTACAGGTTGGGCAGAAGGGAAAGAAGCCTCCCTCAGACATAGCATCATTTGTAGCACGGGCTACTTCCCTCCCGCAGGAGCTACGTCAGTTGAAGCCACCCCGGCTCTAAACATTTGCTGCATACACAACACTCCCTCACACAGACATAGAACAGATACTGCACTGGAAGCATCAGTGCATGCCGTATCATAAACACCGGCATTTCAGACTTCCCTCACACAGAACAGATGCAGCAAATCAACAGTATTACAAACTTCCAGGGCAGAAAGAACAGTCACAGCCGTGCCAATTCATGTCATGCAACGTACAACAGGGATTTCACCAGTGCAGCCTCCCTTCACATAAACAGAGGTCAGGAGCAGCACAGATAGCAGCAGTGCAAGCTTCCTTCACATACGCACAGTCCTGAAACACGACAGATAGCAGCAGTAATTGAAGTTTGCTTAATGTACACCAAATCATAGGTGTCAGAGACAGCTTCAGTGCAAGCTTCCTTCACATATAGGACAGGTACTATACAAATAGAGTCTTTGCAAGCTTAAAGCATACAATTAATAGTGCTTCTCTCACATGTAGATCAGTTAGTAACCTGGACGACACCAATGGAAGCTTCTGTCCTATGCACACAGTTTTTGGAAAACCAAAGAGAGTGGATGTGCAAGACACATTTTTAAAAATAATGTTATTATCTGACTACACATAAGAAATATTGCACTCAATTGGGAGGTCCGTATCATACACATTATTACATCATATATAATTCTCACATAGGGAGATATCCCCTTGAAGTCAGGAGGAAGTCTTTAAACATGAAATCAGTATATCACAAATTTGTAGGACATTTTCAAATCGGGATTCATGACGAGCAACATATCATGTAGGGTTTCCGTCCTCGTCACATTTTTAAGTTCTGTCCATTCCCCCAAACTATCAGACAGTGGCACACATTCCGGACTCTAGCCATACAAATCTCCTCTTCAATTGCCCATCCCTTCGTGTCTTTGCACTAAACTTTTTATGTATGTCCAGTGCTCTGTAACCAATGTATCGCCATACACCTTTTTACCAGTAGCGGAATCAATGCCACGAATCTATAGATCGTGTTTCCCCTCCAAGGTTTCGATGAAGGTCCAAAATGCAATAGGTCAGGTCAGTGCTTAATCTGAGCTGGTGGTTACCGGTGCTCGGCACTGGCACTTAATTGTCAACAACGGCACTTATGACAGCTGCCACATGGTGGCACTGTTTGTGTGATTTAGAGATAAGCAGAACAACAGTTGTTTTATTTTTTCAATGTACATTAAAAATAACTAACGCCTGCCGCCCAAGCTTTCTTATAGCTTTGGGGGCCTCGAACAGTCTGAATTGTCACACTTGTGGTAGCGTGATGATTAGTAGTTGTGTAGGTACCGTGATGGCAGCGCTGATAGAGGCAATGGGTGGTGCAAGCTGCGATGGCCTCCTGACAAGGGCCCTGGCACTTATGTTTTACAAATTAGGCACTGCATCAGGATCAGAGGGACTATGTTTCCCACAGCTCTTTTCAAATGAATCACCACCTGGGCCTAATAGTCTACCTCCACTCTGCACCCAAACCATATGGCATAAATCCACTGCGTCAAACCCAAGAGAGAGCAGGAGCTAGATCAGGCAGGGTAGATTTTTTTGCTTGATGACAGCATTGAAATAACTCCAGTTGTTTCCAGTGGAGTGTTGCAGGAGTGGGAGGACTACCACTCCCAGTAGTTTCGCGGCAGTGCGCCGCCAGCGTGACATCCTTCCCGCGCCCGGAGGTGCAGAAAAGGAGCCGGGGCTTCCCGCAGCATGGGAGCCCGTTGCCAGTGGAGTGTTGCAGGAGTGGGAGGACTACCACTCCCAGTAGTTTTGCGGCAGTGCGCCGCCAGCGTGACGTCCTTCCCGCGCCCGGAGGCGCAGAAAAGAAGCCGGGGCTTCCCGCAGCACGGGCGTGCCCGGGCTGTGCCCGGGGCAATCCCGGGATAAGGGTGGGCCCGCCTGCGCCCGTCCGCGGCCGTTTAAGGCTGGGCCGGGCCCACTCTCTCAGTGGGACAGTACAGCCATCGATATCAACATGGGCTGGAGCAGCGTGATTTTTGTTTGAACTTCAGGAAGGAGACATAGGTAAAAGGAAGCAATCTGGGGCTGGCGAGGGCTGACTGCAGGACAGCGACGATTGAACCAGCTCATGTGAGTAATTTCTCCCTCGTTACCCCCTTTCAAAGCTTCTTACAGCATCTTAGACTTTTTACTAAGGAGGTGGGCCCATTAGGCTGACCGTTTAAAACACACCATGGGGAAGAGCAAAAGGTCCGCCCTCGTGTTCACCACAGGACTTAACCAAGGGAACCATTGACTCGTTTCTGGTAAAAGCAGTAGGGGCAATTGCCAAATAGATATACAGAGCCGAGAGGCACCTCTCTTTAGGAAAAGTAGGGGCTGCCATGCCACTCATGGAGGGGTGCAGGTTCGAGGTGGCTGAAAAACCAGCAGGAGGTTCTCTGGGACAAGGCCAATGTCAAGGCGAGATTGCGGATGTCTCAGGAGGCTCCAACCCTGGAACCAGTTTTACACCCACAGTTGTTGGTCAAACCGCTGGCAATAAGGCCAGGCCGACTAACACTCACGGTGTGGAACTAAGTGGCCTACCAGCCCCGAAGAAACAATGGAAAGCAACAAAGAAAATAACCCCGGCGAAGAAAGGGGAAGGCACCCCAAGCTCAGATATTAAGGTTGCTAAGGATTTTGAAGATTTGTGGGGGCCCTTGAAACAAAACATTGTGGATACAGTGACTGGCCTTTTGAAGGGTTTTTAAAATTAAATCATAAAAGTTTTGGCAGAAACAAGGGCGACGCTCGATAAAATTGGTAACACATTGTCCCCCTCTAGCCAGGCTGTGCCCATTAATCAGGTGTTCCAACAAGTAATCCCCCGTTATCTCCTCTGGTAGAGATGCATACCAAGACCCAGATCCCTCAAATTATTCCCGGTGCAACAAAGCCTGTGGCACAGGTTGCGAATCCGGGGTTAATGATGCCCGGACCGCTGGCTTCTTATAATAGTAAGTTGTTGCATGGGTGTCATCAAAGGGATAAACGATTGCAACAGCAGCCATGCAGGGGGGTTACTCTAGCTGCCCCTAATACCCGAGACTTACCAGTCATAGGCCTCCAACCAGCAAGCTGCCCCTATAAAGTGGTCCTGACAGGTGTCCAAGGACTTAATAATGCAAATAATGAGTCCACCGCCCAGTTAATCAATAAAGTGACCCATTGGCTGTGTAAACATGCTGGATTTAATATTGTCGAGCATAGGCATATCCTGATGGCCAGGAGGGTATCATGGATTGGCAGGACTAGGAAAGCATTTTCAGGAGACAGTGTAATTGTCATGCTTAGGTACCCTGAATTGGTCCACAAGATCCTATTTCCCCCTCGCACCTATCTTCAGTAGAATCAGGGATCAAACCATTACTGCTGGGTTTCTTTTACAGGCCACCACTTAGTTTAAAAGACAAGAGGATGGTTTTACCCTGGGTGGGGGAGCCTTGACTTTAAGTAATGCATTTGCACCACTGAGGGACCTGAATGACATAGATTGACTACAAGAAGGGGAGGGCTTGGACAGAGCCACTGATACTCGGCCTGAATTCAGCATATGGGAGGGAGGCGACCAATTTGGGAATAACAACACAAGCCCCCCACAAGTGCAGGGACCACAGTCAGCTGGGACCAGATAGCACAGAGAGGGCTATCATCAACACTATTATCGCCCCGTCCATTGGTTCCCTGGAGGGGCATATTTTGGGCGATCTAAACATAATCTGGTGGAATATAGCAGGTTTAACCAGCAAGTTCACGGACGAGCAGTGGCTCTATTACGTTAGAGAATTCCATATAATATGCCTCCAGGAAACGTGGGTGCCAGAAAATAACTTCTTTATTGAAGGTTATAAAGCATTAAGGTCGGGTTCAGGGAGAGCAAGGGGGGGGCCTAATCATGTTTATTGACCTAAGAATTCACGGCAGGTGGAAGACTCAGTTATGGGACTCGGATGTCGCCCAAGGACTTACATTCTTTAACAACATGAACAGGCTAGTTTTAATTCATTTTTATAACGCGAAATCACACTCTCAGGGTTCGACTAGCCTCGATGAATTAAACACATGGCTGGAGCAAATACATGAGGTAGGTCTGGCACAGTCCCAACTGATTCTAGTTGGAGATTTTAATTGCCACCTGTGTCCAAACTTGAGGGTGACCCATCGTGATTGCTTGTCCTGTACGCTAAGAGAGGGACCACACATGGAGCATTCCCAGGAAGGGCGGGATTTGAGTGGCCTCCTAAACACCTATGGGTTATCTCACACGCTGGACTTGATTGCTACCCATGCGGACATAGCTGTGCCCCCGACTTATAAAGGGAGCGGTTACTCATCAATTATTTATTTTTGTTTCTCCTACATCGAGAAGGTTTATATCCTTTTTTAACATCAATTATAGTGTATTTAGTGATTATAACCCGATGACTATGTCACTTGTTGCGTTGCATCATCATTCGGCACCTCATAGAGTAGCTGGGGGTACGATCTCCGCATCTGATCAAGGCAGGCGGCTACGCTGGGCATAGGTAGACACTGCTGCTTTTAACATTTCTCTTTTTAATATAGGCAACCAGGTAATTTTGAAATGTCTAGACCCAGAAGTGCAAGGGGTTGAACTAGTAGAGGACTTTGGTGATATCGCGCAATTAGTGGATGGCTTACTTAAAGCACCGACTTACTCCCCTAGTATGGACGCCCCAAGATGGTTTGATGGGCAATGCTCTCGGGCCCTCAGAGATTTAAAATCGGCCCTTAAGCAGTCCCCGAGATAGGGATCGGGTGGCGACCTGCCGTAAAATTTATAAGCAAGCCATCAAAGGGCGAAAGGGCCAACTACAACAGTAAGCCGGGGAGGAGTTAATGGAGGCAGCTGAGCTGAAGGACTCTACTCATTTTTGGAGGGTCATTAACAACCCATGTTCTAAAGACTCGAATAAACCAGGGTTAAGCCATAACATTCTACCAGATCAATGGCAGGAACATTTTGAGGGTTTGTATAACCACCCCCATAGAGCAGAGCAACCTCCGGCCTTATATAAGGAGCAGAGAGCTGACCCTATTACTTTCTCTCTGGATGAGGTGAGGATAGGAATTGAGGGTCTCTGACGGAATAAGGCACCTGGACCAGATGGGATCCCGCCAGACCTCTTCCGATATAATATAGAGGTATGGGTGCCACTCTTAGTGAGGGTATTAAACGCGGCAGTAGCATCAGTAACGTCAGCATCATGGTCTACTGCCACTATTGTTCCCATCTTTAAGAAAGGAGATAGGGACAGCCCACATTGCTATCGCCCTGTTGGACCTGGCCCTTTTTGGCAGGTTCACCCCTGAACTTTTTGCCTTATATGGAACTTGGTGTTAGTAGTTTTAGACCTCTGGGCACTTGGACACTGTGGTCCAGTGCCAAGTGCGTGCGCGCACTGTGCCCATTTAGTGAGATTGACCTGCCGCCCATAGGAATGCATTGAGGATGAGTGTGTCAGTGGTAATTCCTGTTACGAGAGGTGCAGCATGGTCAAGTCTAGTATGCCTGAATTCGGGAGAATAAATGCTGCGCAATGGTGTGCGCAGATTTCTTGTGACTGGTGTAGAAATGCCACTTCTAGAAGTTGGCATTTATGTGTGCTCTGTGTCTGCCTGCCTGATGTGGATTACATGTCTGGCTCTGTGAGTGACAGGAGCTGGGAGGTGTGTGTGGCTGCAGGAGGGGCAGGGTGAGTCAGCGCTAGGCTGAATGGGACACCTGAGCTGAGAGTGGTGGGAGGAGAGATCCCCTGACCCTGAATAGGATGTTGCCTGCCCTGTACAATGCTGGCTCCACCCCTGTGGTGCGTCTGATGTCCCTAGCCTGTCTTGTGAAAGGGAAGAGGAGCTGGGCAAAACAAAGTGCTCCTGAACCAGTTGCATCTGGTTCCCCCATGCCCTACACCTTGTAGACAAAGGAAAATGGTGTATAAAAGAAGGGGCTGTGACCCCATGAAAATGTTCTTACTTGGATCCTGATTCTGGGAGGGCGTGCTGCTGCTGGGGCCCAGGAGGACTGGCCAGGAGGGCTGCCTCCCTGGGCCCCGCTATACCCTGGAACCCTGTTTGCTTAAAACCTTTTAGCCCTGGGCCCTGCATTGCCCCTCCATCCAAGGACTGATCCTTCCTTTTTGCCGGCAGGACCTTTGCCTGCTTCAAGCGCCTGGGAGCGCTTTATCTTAAATTTGCCCCAAGAGAAGGAGCGAGAGGGCTCCGCAGCGCTGAGCTGCTCGTCCTGTGAGAGGGAATCCCCATCTAAGGATTCCCCGTGATGCCAGTCCGAGCGGGTGCCCACCCCGCAATTGCGTGTTTTTGGAGCGGGAGCCCACCCCGCATTTGGCAAGCTGAGCGGGTGCCCACCCCGCTTTATGAGTGATTTAAAGCGGGTGCCCACCCCGCATTGCCCCGACCAACGAAAATCACCGCCGCAGCCCCGGGGCCGCCGAAGGAATCTGTTCCCGGCCGCTGCATCGCGACCAGGAAGTCAGGCACGTCTGCCGGGGACATGGGCGGAGCGAGGAGAGGAAGTCCCGCCCCGCCGCCAGAGATCCGGTCGGAGCCTCGCAGGCTCGGTGATGAAGTCCCGGGTCCCAGGAGGGGGCCCGGGTGAAGAGGAGGAAGGCAGGCGGGAGCCCACCCCGCCTCCCTGGCAGCTGCAGAGTGCGGCGAGATTTCCAGTGAGGCTCTCATGAGAGAGAGCCCCGCGTGTTGCTGCCCCGGTAGGAGGAGACCGGGAGAAGAGGCCCCGAGAGCCGGGCCGATCCCCACAGAGCCGGTGAGTAATGGCTCTTTGCTGTTGGTGCCCGTCCGAGGCATCGTCTGAGCGGTCCCGCCAGGAGAGCGGGCCGCTCCCACGTCGCTGGCCATGATGATTTTCCGAGCCCCAGGGGCTCCAACGTTTGGCCCCATTATTCCCAGAGCCTGCGTGGCTCCAGCGGGGGCAGGTTTTATTTAAGAGCCGCGTGGCTCCAACGAATGGCATATTTTTTGATGAGGGGCCCAGAGGGGCCCGTGAGCATTTTATTTTTAGTACCCCCAGTGAGGGGCTGATCTTCACAGCGGCGCCGCAGTTGCGGGCCGCTGCAACGTCTGTGGCATGTCTATTTTAAGGGCCTGTGGACTCCAACATGGGGCACAGTGATCCTCAGAGCCTAAGCGGCTATATCGTTTGGCCGAAGTATTTCAGAACCTATGTGGTTCCAACAGGGCAGGCATGTGTTGATATGAGAGCCTGTGCGTGGCTCCACCATGTGCAGATTTATTTAAAGCGCCAGTGCGCTCCACGGTGCTTGGGGGCAAGTTCTTTTAGGGCCTCAAAGAGCCCCAGAGGGCCCCGTGTCTAGGGGGGCAGATCGAGGCACATTGTCGGCGCCTGGGCAGTCCCGCCAGAGAGCGGGCCGCCCCAAAGATGGTGGCATCTGTTGTAGTGCTACCTGGGGTCCAGAGGGCACAGAGGTGCCAGGCACCCCTCCTTTATACAAAGTGCCATGAACGGGGCACCAATGAGAGGGAGTCCCTGAGGGGGACAGAAGCGGCACAGTGGTGCCAGGCTTCATTTGGAGACTCACAGCTGCGCAGCACTTAGTGCCAGCTGCACCGTTTAGGCGTAATCCTTTGGGGGCATTATTGTTGATGTGGACAGGAGTAAGATGCACTCCTTGGCCCCTGACTTTCCCAGCTGCCCAGCAAGTAGTGGGCAGCTGCTACGTTTAGGTTTGCGCAGTGCGCACTCTTGACTTTCGCTGCCCCTTGCAGCGCGCCCTGACATTTTGGACACAGGGCATTTGAGCCCCTTTAGAGATGGCCAGTTGGCCAGGGGGACAGTTAAGTTTATAGGGCACCAGGTCCTGATCTGATTTATGTGCTAAGGGGATTTTGGGTGCTAGGAAATGTGATTCCTATATTGTGGTTTACGCACCCTGTGTTATACCCCTAGAGGTGTTTCAGGATCATGAGGTTTTGCATCATATATTATGCTTATGATTGTATTCTTACCTAATGCGTTTAGGTTGTGAGCTATTTTCCCCTGAGAGTATTTCCTCAATGGGATTTATGGGCTGAATGTGATTTATAGGGTGCTAGGAAATATAATGTATGTAGCATGATTTACGCACCCTGCTTGATACCTCTAAATGTGTTTTATGATTATGAGGGTGTTTTGCCTATTATGGTTTATGCGGGTGAGGTTGGCGCATAAGGTTTTGCGCCTAATGGGATGCTGTGCATAATGTGGTTTATGTTACAGGCTGGTGCTAAGTACAATGGTTGCCAGTAAATTATTGGTGGTACGTTCCTGATATGTCCTACATTTATTATGTGTTCTACACCTATCACTTTTTACTAAGTGAGGGTTCTGACAGTGGTCCACGTGGCCCTGTCATGTGTACATAATCCCCTGTAAATATTGTCCCGTGCCAGTTGGCACAGTGTGTTGTATATGCGTACTATGCTAATGTGTTATGATAATACAAAGGCTATTTTTATATATAACCTTGTGTGGAGTTCCTTTTGTAGTGTGCCTTGGGTGTGGTGCTGTGTGTGTGTTGCGCAAACGCTTTACACATTGCCTCCGGGATAAGCCTGACTGCTCGTGCCAAGCTACCAAGGGGGTGAGCAGGGGTTATCTTGGGTGTGTAACTTCCTCGCCCTGACTAGAGTGGTGGTTTCTGCTTGGCTTTGGCGCAAGCCTTAGCCAACCAGAAATCCCATTTCTAACATTGGTGGATCAGCGGTGGGATAGGACTTAGCGTTTGCGCAGTACCGCAGCGACAACTGGCTGCACTACAAAACTCTGCATTTTAGATAGTCACATGTTGGGGATTATTGGTCTAAGATTTTTTTTTAAGTGTCATTTCATTTTTGAAATATGTGTTCTTGTTGCAGTGTAAGTTTTCTGGAATCCCCAGATGGGTGGGATCCAGTGGTGGCAGCAAAATGTAGTCCAGTGTAGGAAGTCCCATTCCCGGTTCCCATAGTATGGTACCTAGTTCCCGGTTGAGAGGGGTACAGGTTGTGTTTCAGGGGCAGTAAGATGCTGTCTCACCAGTCTTATGGGGGAGTGTGGATGAATGTTGTGATGCACTGGACGTTTGAGTAAATGGTGTTAGTGTGTGAGTTCTTTGATTGTAAGGAACTAGCATTGGGGAGTGACCCTAGAAGAATGGTGCAGGTGTCTCGATAACCCTCGCGGTTTAAGATGGTTCAGAGTAGCCCAGTTGGGTACCCTTATTGTGAGGCGGTTGTAGGGACTCACATCCTGTCTCACAGGAGGAGGAGTAAGAGTGGGCTGTGTCCCAAAGTGCCCGCACCTCAGTTTCCAGTACTGGTTGGTTCCATGAGGGAGCACCAGGTAGGGGGTCTAGTCTGTCCTGTTGGACCGTTCTTCAAGGTGGTTTTTCCCGCTTTAGGTGAGCTGGGAGTGCCTGTAATCAGACCTCCAGCAGTTCTAGTGTCTGGCAGTACCGCTCCAGTTGGGAGGGTGCAGAGGTCCAGTTTTGAGGGGTGAGAGGGGGAAAGAGTCCCCAGTGGGAACCAGTGGGTCAGGGACCAGCCAGAAGGGCTGAGTCGCCAATGATTGACCATGGTGTGCGCCACTTCTGTCCTGGCACATCTTCACGCCCTGTCAGAGGGACAGGAGGTCGTGAGCTCTGCGCCAGGCAGACTGTCACACGACACGCTAGGGATGTGTCACCCTTGTGAAGTCCTGGTTTTCCAGGCGTCTGACCCAAGAGGTACGTCCCCGGGTTGGGGAGCCAGTAGCCGGTGTTTCCGGATCTGGACTTGCATTTATGATAGCATACATTTTTGAGAGTTTTTTGATCCTATTGCTGATTGATATTGCCCATGATTGTTACAATGGGCAAGCCTATTGCTTATTGATATTGCCGGTGATTGTTACTACCCGCATATATTTTTGAGAGTTCTGTTGATTCTATTGTTGATTGATATTGCCCATGATTGTTACCATGGGCAAGCCTATTGCTTATTGATATTGCCGGTGATTGTTACTACCCGCATATATTTTTTGAGAGTTCTCTTGATTCTATTGTTGATTGATATGGCCGGTGATTGTTACTACCCGCATATATTTTTGAGAGTTCTGTTGATTCTATTGTTGATTGATATTGCCCATGATTGTTACCATGGGCAAGCCTATTGCTTATTGATATTGCCGGTGATTGTTACTACCCGCATATATTTTTTTGAGAGTTCTCTTGATTCGATTGTTGATTGATATTGCCGGTGATTGTTACTACCCGCATATATTTTTGAGAGTTCTTTGATTCTATTATTGATTGATATTCCCCGTGATTGTTACAACGGGCAAGCCTATTTTTTTTAATTATATATTTGATATTGCCGGTGATTGTTACCCGCATACATTTTGTCGAGAAGTTTTCTTCTATTTTTATTGAGATTGCCCATAATCTCTGGTCAGCCTGAGGGTGCGGACCCTAGGCTGGAGGATCAGTGGTAGTTTGGAACTACACTGAGAGGGAGAGTGGAGAATGGCTATTGTATGCCAGGGGTTACTGCCCCCCACTCTGTGGATTGACAAGGACCAGTGGCATCTGGGTGGCCTAGGTCCTGGTACTGGCCATGAACAACTAGAAGAGTACCCGTAGGATAGCATAGTTGATCCTGAATTTTTTTTCCTTTGTTTTTTTCTTTTCTCCAGAGTTTCAGGGTGGCGTAGAACCGGAGGGTGTCCCTGCCGTGCGGGCCTGTGTCCGTGTTCTATCGCCCCAAGCAGGGAAGCCCCTCACGGTGGTGATTGGTCTACCCTGCGTTTTGGCTGGAAGGGGGTTGTGTTGGACCTGGCCCTTTTGGCAGGTTCACCCCTGAACTTTTTGCCTTATATGGAACTTGGTGTTAGTAGTTTTAGACCTCTGGGCACTTGGACACTGTGGTCCAGTGCCAAGTGCGTGCGCGCACTGTGCCCATTTAGTGAGATTGACCTGCCGCCCATAGGAATGCATTGAGGATGAGTGTGTCAGTGGTAATTCCTGTTACGAGAGGTGCAGCATGGTCAAGTCTAGTATGCCTGAATTCGGGAGAATAAATGCTGCGCAATGGTGTGCGCAGATTTCTTGTGACTGGTGTAGAAATGCCACTTCTAGAAGTTGGCATTTATGTGTGCTCTGTGTCTGCCTGCCTGATGTGGATTACATGTCTGGCTCTGTGAGTGACAGGAGCTGGGAGGTGTGTGTGGCTGCAGGAGGGGCAGGGTGAGTCAGCGCTAGGCTGAATGGGACACCTGAGCTGAGAGTGGTGGGAGGAGAGATCCCCTGACCCTGAATAGGATGTTGCCTGCCCTGTACAATGCTGGCTCCACCCCCTGTGGTGCGTCTGATGTCCCTAGCCTGTCTTGTGAAAGGGAAGAGGAGCTGGGCAAAACAAAGTGCTCCTGAACCAGTTGCATCTGGTTCCCCCATGCCCTACACCTTGTAGACAAAGGAAAATGGTGTATAAAAGAAGGGGCTGTGACCCCATGAAAATGTTCTTACTTGGATCCTGATTCTGGGAGGGCGTGCTGCTGCTGGGGCCCAGGAGGACTGGCCAGGAGGGCTGCCTCCCTGGGCCCCGCTATACCCTGGAACCCTGTTTGCTTAAAACCTTTAGCCCTGGGCCCTGCATTGCCCCTCCATCCAAGGACTGATCCTTCCTTTTTGCCGGCAGGACCTTTGCCTGCTTCGAAGCGCCTGGGAGCGCTTTATCTTAAATTTGCCCCAAGAGAAGGAGCGAGAGGGCTCCGCAGCGCTGAGCTGCTCGTCCTGTGAGAGGGAATCCCCATCTAAGGATTCCCCCGTGATGCCAGTCCGAGCGGGTGCCCACCCCGCAATTGCGTGTTTTTGGAGCGGGAGCCCACCCCGCATTTGGCAAGCTGAGCGGGTGCCCACCCCGCTTTATGAGTGATTTAAAAGCGGGTGCCCACCCCGCATTGCCCCCGACCAACGAAAATCACCGCCGCAGCCCCGGGGCCGCCGAAGGAATCTGTTCCCGGCCGCTGCATCGCGACCAGGAAGTCAGGCACGTCTGCCGGGGACATGGGCGGAGCGAGGAGAGGAAGTCCCGCCCCGCCGCCAGAGATCCGGTCGGGGCCTCGCAGGCTCGGTGATGAAGTCCCGGGTCCCAGGAGGGGGCCCGGGTGAAGAGGAGGAAGGCAGGCGGGAGCCCACCCCGCCTCCCTGGCAGCTGCAGAGTGCGGCGAGATTTCCAGTGAGGCTCTCATGAGAGAGAGCCCCGCGTGTTGCTGCCCCGGTAGGAGGAGACCGGGAGAAGAGGCCCCGAGAGCCGGGCCGATCCCCACAGAGCCGGTGAGTAATGGCTCTTTGCTGTTGGTGCCCGTCCGAGGCATCGTCTGAGCGGTCCCGCCAGGAGAGCGGGCCGCTCCCACGTCGCTGGCCATGATGATTTTCCGAGCCCCAGGGGCTCCAACGTTTGGCCCCATTATTCCCAGAGCCTGCGTGGCCCAGCGGGGGCAGGTTTTATTTAAGAGCCGCGTGGCTCCAACGAATGGCATATTTTTTGATGAGGGGCCCAGAGGGGCCCGTGAGCATTTTATTTTTAGTACCCCCAGTGAGGGGCTGATCTTCACAGCGGCGCCGCAGTTGCGGGCCGCTGCAACGTCTGTGGCATGTCTATTTTAAGGGCCTGTGGACTCCAACATGGGGCACAGTGATCCTCAGAGCCTAAGCGGCTCCATCGTTTGGCCGAAGTATTTCAGAACCTATGTGGTTCCAACAGGGCAGGCATGTGTTGATATGAGAGCCTGTGCGTGGCTCCACCATGTGCAGATTTATTTAAAGCGCCAGTGCGCTCCACGGTGCTTGGGGGCAAGTTCTTTTAGGGCCTCAAAGAGCCCCAGAGGGCCCCGTGTCTAGGGGGCAGATCGAGGCACATTGTCGGCGCCTGGGCAGTCCCGCCAGAGAGCGGGCCGCCCCAAAGATGGTGGCATCTGTTGTAGTGCTACCTGGGGTCCAGAGGGCACAGAGGTGCCAGGCACCCCTCCTTTATACAAAGTGCCATGAACGGGGCACCAATGAGAGGGAGTCCCTGAGGGGGACAGAAGCGGCACAGTGGTGCCAGGCTTCATTTGGAGACTCACAGCTGCGCAGCACTTAGTGCCAGCTGCACCGTTTAGGCGTAATCCTTTGGGGGCATTATTGTTGATGTGGACAGGAGTAAGATGCACTCTTTGGCCCCTGACTTTCCCAGCTGCCCAGCAAGTAGTGGGCAGCTGCTACGTTTAGGTTTGCGCAGTGCGCACCCTTGACTTTCGCTGCCCCTTGCAGCGCGCCCTGACATTTTGGACACAGGGCATTTGAGCCCCTTTAGAGATGGCCAGTTGGCCAGGGGGACAGTTAAGTTTATAGGGCACCAGGTCCTGATCTGATTTATGTGCTAAGGGGATTTTGGGTGCTAGGAAATGTGATTCCTATATTGTGGTTTACGCACCCTGTGTTATACCCCTAGAGGTGTTTCAGGATCATGAGGTTTTGCATCATATATTATGCTTATGATTGTATTCTTACCTAATGCGTTTAGGTTGTGAGCTATTTTCCCCTGAGAGTATTTCCTCAATGGGATTTATGGGCTGAATGTGATTTATAGGGTGCTAGGAAATATAATGTATGTAGCATGATTTACGCACCCTGCTTGATACCTCTAAATGTGTTTTATGATTATGAGGGTGTTTTGCCTATTATGGTTTATGCGGGTGAGGTTGGCGCATAAGGTTTTGCGCCTAATGGGATGCTGTGCATAATGTGGTTTATGTTACAGGCTGGTGCTAAGTACAATGGTTGCCAGTAAATTATTGGTGGTACGTTCCTGATATGTCCTACATTTATTATGTGTTCTACACCTATCACTTTTTACTAAGTGAGGGTTCTGACAGTGGTCCACGTGGCCCTGTCATGTGTACATAATCCCCTGTAAATATTGTCCCGTGCCAGTTGGCACAGTGTGTTGTATATGCGTACTATGCTAATGTGTTATGATAATACAAAGGCTATTTTTATATATAACCTTGTGTGGAGTTCCTTTTGTAGTGTGCCTTGGGTGTGGTGCTGTGTGTGTGTTGCGCAAACGCTTTACACATTGCCTCCGGGATAAGCCTGACTGCTCGTGCCAAGCTACCAAGGGGGTGAGCAGGGGTTATCTTGGGTGTGTAACTTCCTCGCCCTGACTAGAGTGGTGGTTTCTGCTTGGCTTTGGCGCAAGCCTTAGCCAACCAGAAATCCCATTTCTAACACGCCCCATATCTCTTATTGATGTGACAGTTGAGGTTCTGGGGCGGGTGATTTTAAACAGGCTGTCGGAATGAGCAGAGGTCAACCAAATTATAACGGACGTCCAATATGGGTTCCGACCTGGTAAATCTACTACAGACCAATGCCTCAATCTTTATCTTATCACTGCTAAATACACATTAGCCAAACCAGGGGCATTGTATTTAGCGTTTATGGATCTCACTGTGGCCTTCGACCGAGTGAACCGTTGTAAACTCTGGACACTCATGGGAGAGCTCGGGTGGATCCGGCAATAATTAACACTTTAACGGCCCTACACTCGAATACCACGGCAGTAGTTTAGATATACGCAGGAGGGGAAAACTACGGGTCATTTTAACTGTTCTATTGGGGTTAGACAGGGCTGTATATTAGCACCGTTCTTGTTTACATTATATATCAACGGCCTTGACTCTGCCCTGATGGCCTTACAAGCAGGTTAGAGTTGTTCTGTTTTTAAACGGTGTTCCAACCATCCCGGTTGTTTCGTAATGATTGTCAACCTTCAACAGAATAAAGTTATATTTTTCTCAACACTTGCCCTACATTATGCAGGTTAGCGTTGCAGCCTATTCCGGGGTCCGATGGACGCAGGTGTGCGTGCGCATGCACTGACGTCATCGGACCCGAGACACAGTCTGCACGCGTCCAATACGGCCAATACTCTGTTTAAAAACACCCCGGACAGGAACCTCGCCATCCGCGGGGTCCTCGTGACGGGAGTCTCTAGGTGCCAAATGGGTGTCTGGCTTTGATGGAGTGAGTACTTGAGCACCTCCTCAGCTACCTCAGGTAACACAACGGCAATATTTGTAGTAATGTGATGTTATTCATCCTCTGTGTTCCTAGCGTGCGACTACAAGCCACCGCCCCCTGCCTGGATCCATGGTGTAAGGTTCCCCTACGCTTAAAGTAAGTTTGTTCTCCATCTCGTATGTAGTCTGCCAGTTTCATTTCAGATATCACGAGCCTCACTATCGCTTTTGGTTTTTTAATTAGTCATGTATAAATTTATATATACTGGCAATGCCTAAGTCAGCGTGCAGGATTAGAAGAGCGCTTATGCCACAAACTATCGATATCATTTAATCACTTTTCTGGGAATTAACCAGGTCACCTATTGGCAACCATGACTGGTGTCCAGCATCCACGCACCATTGTCACTACTAGCTGTTAGCTGTGACTTGATATAGCTACACTTTGAAGAGCACTAATATCAGCATGAGCATTGTCACTCACTTGGCGATTCATGTAGTTATACAATTGTACATAACTGTCATATGATTTGTCTGTCTTTCGGTTTGTTTTGTCTTGCAGATTGATCTGCCTTCTAGAAAGTTTTTGAAGGTACAACGAGAACCGTAAGTCATTCGGTCCCTTTGTGTTACTGCCTCAGGTTATGGTGCGCCTTAGCGTGCGCATACCGCCGTGGCAGTTGGTCCAGACGAAAGCCTCGCGGGTAGCTTAAGGAGGCTGAAACATGTAGACCACTGTTTTTTGTTATACCACAGGATGTAACTGGTCAATCTACCCAGTCTACAACATTCACCACACTGTTTTTACCCCTTACCTTATTACTCCACCATTAAATCTTCGCTGGGCGAATAAAGGTAATTTTAATTAATTTTTGCACCATCCTTTTTCACATTCACGAAAAAACCCGCTCCGCTGTAACCAGGCGTCGTAGCACACCAGAGGGGCACTCGGCCTCTCTGGTGGGAACCCTATGATGAAGCATGTCACCGACTAGGTTGGTGAGTGAGGGTTCTTTTAGAAAACAAGAGTGACTTCTCTTGCCGGCTCTTGAATCTTTGGCCTCACTCTTTTGTTGTTTATTTACTTACAAGCAGACCCTCCGAGGATAGGCACAAGATCGGTCCCTGTTCTGCTTTATGCAGACGACGCGGTACTCCTCGCACGCACCCCAAAGGGCCTGCAGTTTTTAATAGATGGTTTTGTGACTTTCATGAATAAGATGGATCTGTCCCCTAATCCAACTAAATCATACATAATGGAAATTGGGAAGAAGTGCAGGAAGCCTTACAATTACACAATAGGCACACATATTTTAGGGAAAGTACCGGCCTTCTCATACTTGGGTATTATATTCGATGGTAAATTGAATTTGAACCATCTATTAGAGGAGAAGTGCCTCGCTTTGATAAGGTCCACGGGAGCAATTTCTAATTTTGCTCATAGATTAGGCCGTTGGTCACCAGGGACAATTTTAAAGTTATACAATTCCATCTGTTGTTCCAAAGTTTTATATGGTAGTGAGGTTTGGCGATTCAAGGTGGTCAATAAAGTACAAACTGAAGAGAACAAATATTTTAGGCGTTTGCTGAAAGTCCCTCCCAGTATCCCTGTGCACATTGTTCACGAAGCATTGGGGGCTAAACACATTTCCGACATGGTGGCTGTTAAACCCCTATTGTGTTGGGTGAAGAACTGGTCCAACGAAGAGGCAGGTTTTAATAGGCTGGTAATCCAGGACTGTCTCTCCCTTAATCATGCGCAAAAAATCCTGTGGTTAAAATATGTAAAGGACACCCTGTCCACACTAGGGTGTGCAGATCTGTTCATTAATCCTGATAAGGTGGGATCTCAGGAAAAGTCACATATCAAAGACCTGTTTTTTAAATATGTTACCACGCAACGTGAGGATAGGGAACTTAACAATTCCACAGTGAGAGAACACATTTTAGTTAAGTCAACGCAGGGCATGGAACCATATTTATCGCTCATAACTAGTGCACATGACAGATTTCTAATTACACGTTTAAATTAAATTTCTTCCATTACCTATTGGCTGTACCCTCTGGTTTTACGATGCACACAGAACATAGAGGACCCTGTGGCTGCGACAATAGGTCTCCACAGGATACCTTACATTTTGTCCTCCTCTGTCCGCACTATGCATATCCCAGAAGAGTGTTCCTGAAGGGGCTTTTTAGAAAGCTTAGATTTAAACAGGCACGCGTAGCCTTACTGTTTTTAAAATTGTCATCAGATGTTTTTAAACTCTTTTGTGTTTCAAATTTTTAAAGATCTGCTTTAAAGTTAAGAACCACGAAGGGTGTTTGAAGCCTATAAGAATCTTTGCCAATTGTGCACTGAGGGTTGCTGCTATAAAAGTAGCAGTCGAGTATTTTATTGTTTATACACTTTTTAACCTGTAATGATGGGAAACATCCATTACAACGCAGTCATTACAACGACCTACTTTTGCAACGCAACTGTTACAACGCAACTGCCTTTACATCGCATGCCATTACAATGCATGCCATTACAATGCATGTCACTACAACGCATGCCATTACAATGCATACCATTACAACGCATGCCATTACAACGCATTATAAGGTAAGTAATAGAGATTTTTTAGTATTAGGGTGGGTTTGGGGTACATGGGAATAGTAATTTTTACACCTACACTATCCAACACTTTCCCTACTGTTGCACTCACTGGAGTGGGAATAGTAATTTTTACCCCTACACTATCCAACAGTTAGTGATTTTTACCCCTCCACTATCCAACACTTACCCTACTGTTGCACTCACTGGAGTGGGAATAGTAATTTTTACCCCTACACTATCCAACACTTACCCTACTGTTGCCCTAAAAGTATTATGTGTTGTAATGGTATGCGTTGTAATGGTATGCGTTGTAATGATAGTTTAAAAAATGCGTTGTAATGGCATGCATTGTAAAATCATGCAATGTAATGGTAGTTGCGATGTAAAGACTGTGTTGTAAAAGCATGCGTTGTAATTGCATGCATTGCAACGTCATATATTCGTAATGATATTTGTTGGATGTACTTTGAAATTAGGCGACAATGGGGGACTATGACATTATATAAACTTGGTTTTAATGTGCATGTGGCCGCTTTTATGAAAACTGCTTTTGCTTGATGTATGTATATTTTAAGATGTTTCTTTTATGGTCATATTTTTATATGCTGAATAAAGATTATTATTCTTATTATTAACTCCAGTTGTAAAAACTTGAATTGAGTTTATCGTAATTGGGTAGCATTCATTACATTCTTGGTGTAGGCTTCATCCTAGTCTGCATCCATTATATGCTTCCCACAGTGTCTTACCCATTTCAGTCGAATCTGCAGAACTTGGTCTGAGCATCTTGTTCACAAAACCTTATCCAAGGAAGACCCTGAATCACTGAGTCCAGTTCCTTAACCGCCTTGGATTCTAGTGGCTGAATCGAAATCCCTTTCCACTGACTCAGAATGCATCAGTCAACCCGACATACAACAAGAATTTGCCTGGTGCACACCAAACTAGGTCATTATAATGATCGCCCATCAACATATATTCACCAGTCGACCAGCCAGATACTCCACCTTCAGAGCACAGGTTGCAAAAGTATTTCAATTCCCAAAAGTTGTGCTTGATCAGTGAAGGGCAACATTTTAAATGTATACATTAAAACTGCCAGATAAGTTACTCAAGGGCCTTCGGTCACCTGAGTCAGCAGTTCATACTTTTACTTTAACTCATACAATTGACTATGTTGACACTTACAATCCACCAGATTTCGTTTCAAGTCCAGTCTCTCAGCAATTTCAGTTTCCAATAGAGCAAAATTAATTTCTGTCTTGCCAATAGCCAGTCTTAACCACTTGCTCCCTCCATAGACCATAACAATACAAACATTCCTCACAACCACTTTCACTCCTTCCCATTCCCAAGTTCTCAAAGCGGTAGAACCCTAATTAATGTAAACAGAATATCATACACCACTCCAACACCTACTTTAAATCCAGTGACTGGCGGTTTGTCAGCTCTAAGTCTTCATCTCAGGATATGGGGTCTATGCACAGCAATAGGTACAGCAAACAAGAAAGGAGTAGTTTGAAATAATCCTATTCAGATATTGTGCATCACAACACTGACTATACTAATCAGGGTTCACAAATACCCAATCTATCCTACTAGAAGAGTAACAGCAAGGCTAGTAAAAGAAGAAGGTCAAATCAAGGCTGGTGTTCCCACTAAAAATCAGTCAAATCCATTGTTTTGAAAGGTCCAATAGTAGTTTAATAAGCGTATGTACCATAAACAGCCTGGGCAGTGCCCTGTCCAGCATTTCTGAGATGACACAACTAGAACCTGCTCCACTCTTCAGAGTATACCCTCCACTGGGTAACAACCACATTCAACCTCAAAAAGAACAACATATCAATGAAGCTTGGGCATAAATATTTTAGAAGCATTGTTCATGTCCTTCAAGTGTCTCAAAGAGAAAACACATAATTTCCTTCATGGACATTTAGCACAGTCAACACCTTAAATGAGCCTCCAAAATCTATCATCTTACAATTCCCTGAAAAGAGAGAATATGAGGAAAAAAACATGTGACCCCTCTTTTTTCTGGTCATATTCTAAATCATTAAGGTGTATCTCTTGAAGAAAAGCAACCCAACTCCCTAGCTCCTGACAAATGAAAGTATCCTGTGTGTTTTGTTTAGTTATTAAGAACCTCAGGCATTGCATGTCATTCGTTTCAAACTGCCCGGCATTTGACACTGTCAAGTATATCAATGATCACCCCTAGTTAACAGCAAAATCTACACCCATCTTTGGGGAATCAATATTACAACTGCTGGAGCATGGGGTTTCTCTCTCACCTACTTATCAGTCATAAACCCCGCGTACATGTCGATGGCGACAAAGATATGAGGAGATGCAGTCAATTTAAAATGTTATCAATTATCATTTCTTCTAATTCAGTCAATAAAGAGATTTAGTCTGAGTTAAAGGGTTTTATTTTAGATTTTTTGTTTGTCATCTTTATTAAAGTATTATTTTCCAGGTCTCATCATCAAAGTTTATTATAATCGATCAATTGATATTTGATAACAAGGCAAATCAATATATTAGTAAATAATGCAATCGATACAATAATAATTCAAAAAGCGTGTTCCATAAAGGAACTCCCTTATTCTAAATAAATCAAAAATAAATATGAGAAGGAAAAAGGTGTCAGTTCAGATAGGCATGAAGCTTTAGCATAATAAGCTGTATTCTCAGCTCAAACAACAGCAAACCACAAATATGCTAAGACTTCTCATGAAGAGATGTCTAAGAAACCCTGTAAAGAGTCTCCTCTCAGAGAGTCCGGGCTAAGGGACTTACATCTACTGCTCTAATTAGTCTAAGAACATGCACTTATATAAATACACATTTTCTATGTTTCAACATTAATATACTTTCTTCTGTTTAGACAGCATCTAAATATATTTTATAAAGAGCATAAAGTTATCACACAAACATCTACGAATAGCACAGGTTTCAGAATGACTCTAAAAAGTCCTGCTCATACTGCTGCAAACCAGTTAAAAATAGCACAAGTTCCTTTACCTAAATCCTCTAATTCACTAGCAGTTTCTAATGGTTCGAGTTCAGGTTTCAATTCAGAAATGTTCTTTGCAAATTGTTTTATCTTTCTACTCTTGCCTGGTATATACAAGCAGAAATATTGAGCCATCAGCATCTTGCAGACCCCGCCTTTCTCTACCAGCAAAATGTCTAAAGCTAATCAATCTTGTAAAACTATTGCTCTAATACCCACGAAGTCTGTGTTAACAGCGAGCAAAGCATCAAATGTAGTAATTGTCAATTTATCTACTACTGTTGACAGCTTTCTAACCTTCTCATCATTCAAAACTATTCCTACGGGTGGTGTGATTCCTCCAAAATTGTCTCCACCTATTTTGTGTTCCATCCTAAGCACTTTGTGTATGTCTATGAGATGGTGTCATGGTCAAAGCATCTATGCTATTTACAAGGTACATTTTGGGAAACAATAAGGCCAAGTAACAAATACCTTCCCAATCAGCAGGTAACTAGAAATAAGTGTCTTGTCGGCAAACAAAATGAACACCTGGAATTACTGCTTCTCCCCCTGTGATAATTTGAACAGGTCCTCCCAATACTTAAAATGTGTGTTCAGAACTACTAATCACAATGTGCCTATATTGGTTTCTTCTTTCATAAATACATAATTTCCCTTTTTGTCGTCTATCTAATTTCAATTATGGATATACAATTTTCTTTTTATATTCATCTTCTTCCTTCGCCTAAACATTCTTAAAAACATCCCCTTTTTTTACAATGTAGCTTTTGAATTCTCCTTTACTCTAAGCCAAAATATATGAATTTTCTAATGGTCTTATTAAACAGGTCAAATTCCTTTCGTATGCCTTGACAAGAAATACCATGCAGTGTCTTGATCTTTGCCTGTGGGAGACGATTCATACTATTCTGAATGGGAACTTTTGAAAGAATCATGTAATAATTGGAAAAATAATATTCAAAGTGTTCCTGTCTATAAAATAAGCTAAGCAGAATGCTACATGTAATTGCATTTGAAAGTGAGATGTTGTGATAGGTAACCTCAACTGCAGCTGAAGAAGGTAAGTGTGTGCATACATATAACTCCTTAGCATCCAAGGCTTGTGTCTATTCCTGAACTAGTCTAGAATAAACTTTAGTCAAAAACCTTTCTTTCGAATAGTCTACAAATGAAGCTTTCAATTTTATTTCATTGATTGTGTGTGCAGGTGTTGTAGTTGCAGGTGTAGATACAGGCATCTCTATTTCTGGTGTAGCATAGAGTCTGTTGGAGCATGGGGTTTCTCTCTCACCTACTCATAAATTGTAAACCCCACGCACAGGTCGATGGATCTTTGATGTCGACAAAGATGTAAGGAGCTGCAATCATAATAAAATGTTATCAATGATCATTTCTCCTAATTCAGTCAGTAAAAGGATTTAGTGCGAGTTAAAGGGTGTCATTTTGTATTCAATAACGTCAGACCGAGAAATATGCTAATGAACAAGTAGTGGCAACTATGGGACCTGTTTATCACACTACCGAAAGTGCCAATATTTTTGATATTATGAAAGAAAGTTACCCACATCTGATGATTAGCTGTCAAATGGTCATTAATTTATTACATTAAAACACAATTGAGAGGCAACAAAACAGAGTACATGTGTGACAGTCCGTATGGAAAACATCAAGACGAAATTAATTTTAAAAAGTATTATTTTCTTTCAGTTGATTAGGTATATCTTTATTCAGTATCTTCTTCATCAAATACAGAAAGCACAGCGAAAGTGTTTCGCCTGGCTACAGGCTTCCTGAGGGCAAGATTCTGTATCGGGTCAGGTAACTGTATAGCATGGACGCAACACTGTAAACAAAAGGGAAGGATTCCACAAGTTCTCTTTTAGCAGCAATCCACTTTTTAGAAAACCATTCAGGATGCCGGTAAGTAAACGGAGCAGGTCTTATGTAATTTATGGTAACAGATGACATCCATCCAACCAAAACCATGTTTGGTAATGGATCTTCAAACCGCCAGCATGCGGCATTCGTGATTGTTAGAACTGGGGGTCTCTAGTTGGCAGAGGTAGGTACCTTTGTCCAAATAGGGACCCTTGCTTCTAGTCAGGGTAAGGGGGATACACTACTAAAATAACCCCTGCTCACCCCCTTGGTAGCTTGGCACGAGCAGGCAGGCTTATCTCAGAGGCAGTGTGTAAAGCATTTGTGAACACATACAGTAACCCAGTGACAACACTACAGATGGACACCACACAGGTTGTAGTATAAAAATAAGTATTTTTATATAAACTTAACACAAGACCCAAAACGACAAAAATCCACAATACAATACGAAAAATATGACTGTCAAATGGTAGAAAATAGCTCAGTTCAATAAAGATGATAAATGCAACACTTTACTCTCAATGTACCTTTGTATGCGTAACGCAAAACAAACAAAAGGGTCGCATGGAAGGTGATGCTTCGATTCCTTACACACAGAAAGGAGGATGCGTCGGTTTCTTACTGCGGCCCGGTTCCGATGCGATGATGATCCGGTGCAATGCGAGAAAATGGCGTCTTGTTTGCGGGATGCGTGCACGCCCGACGGCCGTGCGGTGACTCGGCGATCTTCTGAGCCGCGACAGGCCCTGCGACACACTTCTCCGGTGATGCGCCGGCGTCCTCTGTGGCGGCGGCACGCTTCTCCGGTGATCTGAGGCGCTTCGGTGATGCGATGGCGGCAGCACGCTTACTCTGCGATGCGACGACAACTGCTGCGTCGGCGACACGCTTCCTCTTCGTTGCGTCGCTCTTCCAGCTCCCAGCGACACGCAGTCTCTCAGAAGGCCCAAACAGCAGTAGGCACTTCAATTCCCAGCAAGGGAATTCAGGAGGGGAGCTGGGGGTGAAGTCTTGTATCCCTGAGACTTCAGGCAGGAGGCAAGCTCAATGTTCAAACCTTGGAGATCTTCTTCAAGATGATGAAAGCACACTCAGTCCTTTTCGCCTTTCTTTGGCAATAAAGTAACCACTGCATGCCAACCCCAACAACACGCAGCATAGGGGTAGTCTCCTCCTTCAGTTTACTGGTTCTTCCCCTCAGCAAAGGTTCGCCTTGATTCCCAGAAGTGATCTAAAGTTCTGGGGTCAGGGTCCTCCTTTTTATACCCATAAATCCTTTGTCTCTGAAGGCAGAGAGTGTCTGTACCTAGTCCAAACCAGTTCTGGGTGCATTCTGCCAGTGCACAACTTCTTCCTTTGTCAGTGTGGGCCAGGGTCATCAGACACACCACAGGAGGTGGAGCCAGCATTGTGGAAGGGAGGCACAGCCCTATTCAGGCCCAGGTGCTACTCCTCCCACCACTCCTCATGCAGGTAGGTCTATTCAGCCTAGTGCTGAC
Organism: Calotriton arnoldi; assembly: GCA_963921515.1. Lineage (NCBI taxonomy): Eukaryota > Metazoa > Chordata > Amphibia > Caudata > Salamandridae > Calotriton > Calotriton arnoldi. The sequence continues at coordinate 3,861,146 of CAWUFW010000263.1, forward strand.
TCACCTTGCCTCCTGGAGTCCCCCAGCCCCTGTCACTCACAAAACCAGACATACAATACACAAGCTAGCAGAGGCAGGCTGGATGGTTAGGCAAGAAAATACCTAGTTTCTAAAAGTGGTATTTTCAAACAGAGAATGTTAAAACCAACTTCACTAAAAGATGTATTTTATCATTCTGAGTTCAGGCATACTAAATTCGTTTTTCTACCATGTTCCCTGGGACAGTTAGGATTATAAGATGTTACAATCAAACTGCCCATTCTGGCCTATGGGGACAGGTAGCCTTGCAATAGTGAAAAACTAAATTGGCTGTAATTCACTATCAGTACATGCCACACACAACAGGGCATGCCCTACCTGTTACTTACAATGCACCCTGCCCGCAGGCCTACTTTAGGGGTGACTAACATGCAGAAAAGGGAAGGTTTGGGGACTGGTAAGTGGGTGCACTTACCAAGTCGACATGGCAGTACCAGACTGCACACAGGCTCTGCAATGGCAGGCCTGAGACACGCTTTTCAAGCTGCCCCGGTGGGTGGCACAACCAGTGCTGCAAGCTCACCAGCAGCATTTGATTTACAGGCCCTGGGCACACACGGTGCACTGTACTAGGGTCTGAGAGTAAATCAAATAAGCCAATTATGGAGTCACTAATCCATACATCAATTTACCATAGGGAGCACTTGCACTTTGGCACTGATTAGCAGTGGCAAAGTGCCCAAAGCATCTAAACCAGCAAAAACAGGTCAACAACAGAGGAGGCATAGCGAAAAAATGGAAGGGAGACCCACGCCAATGGTACCAGGTCTAACACGTGTCCCCTCCAGCTGAAATGTGGGGAGAACTACCCTACCTCCTGGGAGTTCTCATCACTAAGGCGGAAAAATCTGGACAGACCATCAGCATTGGCGTGTTCTGTACCAGGGCGGTGTTCCACCGTAAAGTCCATCGCCTGTAGGGAAATGGACCACCTCAACAGCTTTGGATTCTCACCCCTCATCTGCATCAACCATCTGAGGGGCCTGTGGTCTGTCTGAACCCGGAAGTGAGTCCCAAACAGGTATGGTCTCAACTTCTTCAGCGCCCAGACCACAGCAAATGCCTCACGCTCAATAGCACTCCACCTCTGTTCCTGTGGAAGTAACCTCCTACTGATGAAAGCTACGGGTTGGTCTAGGCCCTCCTCATTTAACTGTGCCAGAACAGCCCCTACACCATGCTCTGAAGCGTCTGTTTGAACAACAAATTCTTTTGAGAAGTTGGGCGCCTGAAGCACGGGGGCCGTGCACATGGCAGTCTTCAAGGCATCAAAAGCTCTCTGACAGGTGTCAGTCCAAATCACTCTCTTGGGCTGCTTCCTGGAAGTCAGCTCTGTCAAGGGTGAAACGATGCTGCCATACCCCTTGACAAATCTCCTATAATACCCAGTGAGTCCTAGAAAGGCTCTCACCTCTGTCTGGGTCTTGGGGGGTTCCCAAGCCAGAATGGTATCAATCTTGGGCTGTAGGGGCGCCAACTGGCCGCTCCCAACCTGGTGTCCCAAGTACACCACGGAACCCTGCCCGATCTGGCACTTACCCGCCTTGATCGTGAGGCCTGCCCTCCGCAGCACCATCAACACTTCCCAGAGGTGGCGCAGATGTTCTTCCCAACTGGCGCTGAACACTGCGATGTCATCCAGGTAGGCAGCACTGAAATCTTCCAGTCCAACCAACACCTGGTTGACCAACCTCTGAAAGGTGGAAGGGGCATTCTTCATCCCAAAGGGCATAACCCGGAATTGGTAGTGCCCATCTGGTGTGGAGAATGCTGACCTCTCTTTGGCCCCATCAGTCCAGGCGATCTGCCAGTACCCAGACGTTAAGTCAAATGTGCTGAGGTACCGGGAAGCCCCTAACCGATCAATGAGCTCATCAGCTCTGGGGATGGGGTGCGCGTCAGTCATGGTGACTGAATTGAGTCCTTGGTATTCCACACAGAACCGGAGTTCGGGCGTGGCACCAGGCGCGGCAGCCTTTGGGACCAAGACCACTGGGCTGGCCCAAGGGCTGTGAGAGGACTCAATCACCCCCAGTGCAAACATCTTGGAGACCTCCTCCTTGATGCAAGCTCTCACCCTGTCAGTCACTCTGTAAGCCTTGTGCTTGACAGGACTGTCCCCAGTGTCCACATCATGGACGCACCAATCAGTGACACTAGGAGTCAGGGAAAACAGGTCAGGAAACTGTCCCAACAGTTGGCGACAGTCTTCCTGCTGCTCAGGTGTCAGGGAGTTAGAGAGGTTCACACCCTCCACTGACCCATCTTGCTCTGACAGGAGGTCAGGAAGAGGTTCTGTCTCCTCTTCCATTCCATCATCTGTTGCTAGGAGCATGCCCACTTCGGACCTCTCAAAATGGGGCTTTAGGCGGTTGACATGTAGGACCCGCAAAGGGTTCCTGGGAGATCGCAAGTCCACCAGGTAGGTGACCTCACTCTTGCGCTCCACCACCTCAAATGGTCCGGTTCACTTATCCTGGAGCGCGCAAGGCTCCACGGGGGCCATGACCCACACTTTCTGCCCAGGCTGAAACTCGATCAGAGTGGCATTCTGATCATACCACCGTTTCATCTCCTCCTGGCTGGCTTCCAGATTCGCCTCAGCGAGTTGCCTGAATCGCCTAGTCTGGTTTCTAAAGACAAGCATGTAGCTAAATACATCCTGGGGAGGTTTACTGGGAGCTTTCTCCCAGCCTTCTTTCACCAGACTCCGAGGTCCTCTTACCGGATGACCATAGAGCAGTTCAAAGGGACTGAACCCTAAGGACTTCTGTGGCACCTCACGGTAAGCAAACAAAAGGCATGGCAAGAGGACGTCCCACTTACACCTCATGGGTTCTTCCAGACCCATAATCATGCCCTTCAGGGTCCGGTTGAATCTCTCAACCAGCCCATTACCTTGGGGGTGGTAAGGAGTGGTGAACTTCTACGTTACACCGTACTCCAGCCACAGGGACTTCATTTACTTGGAAATGAAGTTTGTTCCACGGTCAGACACCACCTCCATGGGAAACCCCACGCAGGAGAAAATCCCCATCAGTGTACGTCCCACCACGGGGGCCGTCACTGTCCGAAGAGGGATGGCTTCCGGGTACCGGGTGGCATGGTCCACCAAGACCAGGACAAACCTGTTGCCCATGGCTGTCTTGGGGTGCAGTGGCCCCACAATGTCAATAGCCACCCGTTCAAAGGGGGTGCTGACCACAGGGAAAGGCTGGAGGGGAGCCTTGTGCTTCCTCCCACTTTTTCCACTTGCCTGGCAAGTCTGACATGTCCTGCAATGAGTGTCTGAACTCTTGCGCATCTGGGGCCAATAAAAGTGGGTGACAAGCCTTTCAAAGGTCTTGCCCTGCCCCAGATGTCCTGCTAAAGGCACATCGTGAGCCAAACCCATTAGGAAGGCTCTGAAGCGCTGGGGTACCACCAGCACACGGACTGACCCAGGCTCAGCAACCTTAGGCTCGCTATACAGGAGACCATGCTCCCAGTAGATCCAATGTGATCCAGACTGATCACCTGCTGCCTGGTTTGTGGCCTGTTGCCGCAAACCCACAAGAGAAGGGTACTTGTTCTGCTCCTCACAGAACTCCTCCCTGGAGGGTCCTCCTTCGTGCTGCCAATGGGTCAGCTCAGGTAGGTCCCCCAGTTCGGCCACTTGCTCCCCTGTAGGTGCCAGAGCATCCCCCTCAGGTTCTGCTTCCTCCTGGACCGTGGGAACTACGGGGGCCGGTTTCCCGCGCCCCCTGCCTCTCCTCTTCAAGGCAGGCACCTGGGCCACCCTCTCAGGCTCCAGGTCCTCTTGAACACCTCTACTGGCTGCCATAGACCGAGTGGTCGCGCACGCCCACTCAGGCAGACCCAACATCTCTAGATGAGACCTTCTCTCCACCACTGCCCAAGGTGAACTTTCTAAATCGTTGCCCAACAGACAGTCTACAGGCATGGCTGGCCTCACAGCTACTTGAAAGGTACCTGAGACCCCCCCACTCAAAGGGAACCTGAGCCACTCTGCAGTGGCTCTCTGAGTTGTCTGCTGCAACTACTGGGCAGAATGCATTGGGGATCACTTGCTCTTCAGACACCAACCGACAACTGACAGCTGTCACACTGGCTCCGGTGTCTCTCAGAGCCTCCACCCTTTGGCCATTGATGGCCACCCACTGCCTGTATTTTTTAGTGTTATCAGGCAGTTGGGTCCTGGGGCCCATCTCACTGTCTCCTAAAGAGACCAAGGACATCGCTACGGGACCCCACCCACCTTGGGCACCCATCTCCTCCCCCAGGGCTACACTAGCCACCTGCCGGGGTGGTGCACCAGTGGGTGCTGTCTTCCCATACAAGGGACATTTAAAATCATAAGAGCAGTGGCCCGCTTGACCACACTTAAAACAGGTCTTGGGCCCCCTGTGAACAGGCCTATCTGTCGGGGACCCTGCCTTCTTCTCAGGGGGAGGCTGGGAACCCTTCCCTTGGGGATTACTTTGGGGCCCTCTCTGGAACTCCCTCCGTTTACCCTTGTCCCCCCCACTCCTCTGCTGGGGACCCTGCCCACCTTTGGCGGAGTCTCCCACGTGACCCTTGTGGACCCGGGTGCTCACCCAGCGGTCCGCCTCCTCAGCAAGCTTCCTAGGGTTAGTCAGCCTACTATCAATAAGGTGCTGGCGTAGCTCTGGAAAACAATTTCCTGAAAAGTGCTCCCATGCAATCAAATCAAAGAGCGCGTCAAAATCATTCACTTTGCTACTCTTCACCCAACCATCCAATGCTCTGCAAAAAAAAGTCACATATTCCACCCAAGTACTTGACTCCAACTTTTTGCAATTTCTGAACCTCTGCCTATACAGTTCAGGAGTCAACCCATACCTAGACATCAATGCTTCCTTCATATGGCTATAAGAATTGTGGACTTCAGAGGGCAAGTCTAACAAGGTATCCCTCCCCTCACTAAGGAACCGTCCCCACAACCCCGCTCCCCAATCCTTCTCAGGGACCCGGTGGGAGGACATAGCTACCTCATAGGCCTTGAACCACTGACCAATATCATCATTCTTATAAAACTCTTTTACCACATCTTTAGGTATATACACCCTAGCTTCAACAGGCATGGACGGTGTGCTGCCACCAGAGGGAGTAATCTCTAAGCTCCTAGCTTTCAACTCCAACTCCCTCAAACTTCTCTCATGCTCCATTTGCATCCTCTTTTCCTCTAGGGCCAATTTCTTAATTTCCAATTCCAACTGCCCACCCATCTTAAGCTTGGTCAGCTCCATTTCATGCACTCTACTTCTCTCCCTGTCCTCCAGCTCTCCTGGGGACAGGCCCTTGGAAGAAACACTGCTACCTGCTGGGGAAGGTGCTTTCCTCCCCCCTGGACCCAATGGCCCATCTAGCTGCCCTTCTGCATCCTCAGCCCCCTCCTCATGCTCTTCCACATGCTCAGGGGTACTTCTTGCTTCCACCCAGGCCCTTAGCACCTTTTGGTACTCATCCTTCTTGGTGAGACCTGTAGTAGCAACTTTCAATTTCCTGCAGAAGTACTTTAGCAGTTTCACATTGTAACTTTCCAGCTTTTCTTCTTCAAAATCTAAATCCACAGATGCGATGGATGCTGTTTTGCTCATGGTGACTAAACTTGGCAGTTCTTGGCAAAAAATAGAAATCCCAGGAAAAACAATCTACCAGAAATGTATGTGGTTGCGTTTGGTCTGCACTCACTAGTAGTGTACACCAATTACTGTATATGAGTCACAAATGCAAGTTCAGAATCCTCACCGCTGCCACCAATGTTAGAACTGGGGGTCTCTAGTTGGCAGAGGTAGGTACCTTTGTCCAAATAGGGACCCTTGCTTCTAGTCAGGGTAAGGGGGATACACTACTAAAATAACCCCTGCTCACCCCCTTGGTAGCTTGGCACGAGCAGGCAGGCTTATCTCAGAGGCAGTGTGTAAGGCATTTGTGAACACATACAGTAACCCAGTGACAACACTACAGATGGACACCACACAGGTTGTAGTATAAAAATAAGTATTTTTATATAGACTTAACACAAGACCCAAAACGATAAAAATCCACAATACAATACGAAAAATATGACTGTCAAATGGTAGAAAATAGCTCAGTTCAATAAAGATGATAAATGCGACACTTTACTCTCAATGTACCTTTGGATGCGTAACGCAAAACAAACAAAAGGGTCGCAGGGAAGGTGATGCTTCGATTCCTTACACGCAGAAAAGAGGATGCGTCAGTTTCTTACTGTGGCCCGGTCCTGATGCGATGATGATCCGGTGCGATGTGAGAAAATGGCGTCTTGCTTGCGGTGCGACAACATAGACGGGATGCGTGCACGCCCGACGGCCGTGTGGTGACTCGGCGATCTTCTGAGCCGCGACAGGCCCTGCGACACGCTTCTCCGGTGATGCACCGGCGTCCTCTGTGGCGGCGGCACGCTTCTCCGGTGATGCGAGGCGCTTCGGTGATGCGATGGCGACAGCGGCAGCGGCGGCACGCTTACTCTGCGATGCAACGACAACTGCTGCGGCGGCACGCTTCTCCGGTGATGCGGGGCGCTTCGGTGATGCGACAGCGGCAGTGGCGGCACGCTTACTCCGCGATGCGGCGACAACTGCTGCGGCGGCGACACACTTCCTCTTCGTTGCGTCGCACTTCCAGCGCCCAGCAACACGCAGTCTCTCAGAAGGCCCAACAGCAGTAGGCACTTCAATTCCCAGCAAGGGAATTCAGGAGGGGAGCTGGGGGTGAAGTCTTGTATCCCTGAGACTTCAGGCAGGAGGCAAGCTCAATGTTCAAGCCCTTGGAGATCTTCAAGATGATGAAAGCACACTCAGTCCTTTTCTCCTTTCTTTGGCAATAAAGTAACCACTGCAGGCCAACCCCAACAACACGCAGCATAGGGGTAGTCTCCTCCTTCAGCTTCCTGGTTCTTCTCCTTAGCAAAGGTTCGTCTTGATTCCCAGAAGTGATCTAAAGTTCTGGGGTCTGGGACCCCCTTTTTATACCCATAAATCCTTTGTCTCTGAAGGCAGAGAGTGTCTGTACCTAGTCCAAACCAGTTCTGGGTGCATTCTGCCAGTGCACAACTTCTTCCTTTGTCAGTGTGGGCCAGGGTCATCAGACACACCACAGGAGGTGGAGCCAGCATTGTGGAAGGCAGGCACAGCCCTATTCAGGCCCAGGTGCTACTCCTCCCACCACTCCTCATGCAGATAGGTCTATTCAGCCTAGTGCTGACTCACCCTGTCTCCTGGAGTCCGCCAGCCCCGGTCACTCACAAAACCATACATACAATACACAAGCTAGCAGAGGCAGGCTGGATGGTTAGGCAAGAAAATACCTACTTTCTAAAAGTGGTATTTTCAAACAGAGAATGTTAAAACCAACTTCACTAAAAGATTCATTTTATCATTCTGAGTTCAGGCATACTAAATTCGTTTTTCTACCATGTTCCCTGGGTCAGTTAGGATTATAAGATGTTATAATCAAACTGCCCATTCTGGCCTATGGGGACAGGTAGCCTTGCAATAGTGAAAACGAAATTGGCTGTAATTCACTATCAGGACATGCCACACACATCAGGGCATGTCCTACCTCTTACATACAATGCACCCTGCCCGCAGGCCTACTTTAGGGGTGACTAACATGCAGAAAAGGGAAGGTTTGGGGACTGGTAAGTGGGTGCACTTACCAAGTCGACATGGCAGTACCAGACTGCACACAGGCTCTGCAATGGCAGGCCTGAGACACGCTTTCCAAGCTGCCCCGGTGTGTGGCACAACCAGTGCTGCAAGCCCACCAGCAGCATTTGATTTACAGGCCCTGGGCACACGCGGTGCACTGTACTAGGGTCTGACAGTAAATCAAATAAGCCAATCATGGAGTCACTAATACATACATCAATTTACCATAGGGAGCACTTGCACTTTGGCACTGATTAGCAGTGGCAAAGTGCCCAAAACATCTAAACCAGCAAAAACAGGTCAACAACAGAGGAGGCATAGCGAAAAAATGGAAGGGAGACCCACGCCAATGGTACCAGGTCTAACAGTGATGTGCAAATATAATTGCACATCGTGAATGCCGCATACTTGTGCTTTGAAGATCCATTACCAAACACGGTTTTGTAAGGATGGATGTCATCTGTTACCATAAATGACATCATTCCAAAACTGTGTTGGGTAATGGATCTTCAAACCACCAGCATGGATCTTCAAATCGCCAGCATGTAGCATTCGTGATGTGCAATCATGATTGCACATCGCGAATGCCGCATGCTGGTGGTTTGGATTCATTAACCAACATGGTTTTGGATGGATGGATGTCATCTGTTACCATAAGTGACATAAGACCTGCTCCATTTACTTACTGGTATCCTGAGTGGTTTTCTAAAAAGTGGATTACTGCTAAAAGAGATCTCGTGGAATACTGAATAAAGATATACAGAATTAAATGAAAGAAAATAATACTTTTTTTGATTCTTTTCCTCTTGATGTGTTACGTACTGACTGTCTCCATGCACTCTGTTTTGTTGCCTCTCGATTGTGTTTCAAGAAATAAGCTAAGACTTCTCATGAAAAGATGTCTAAGAAACCCTGTAAAAAGTCTCCTCGCAGACAGTCTGGGATAAGAGACACACATCTACTGCTCTAATTAGTCTAAGAACACGCATGAATATAAATGCACATTTTCTATGTCGCAACATTAGTATTCTATCGTCTTCTTGTTGACCAATAAGAGACTTGGGCTTTCGATCCAGTCGCAATCAATGGGGTTACAGCCTACTGCTCTGGGGCAACCCTGACTATTGCAGGAAGAGGGAAGGAGGGTTTAGCTATTTTCATAGCATGCTCTATTAGAAATTTGAAGGTGAATGTCCTAGCCTCGGAGCCTTGCTATCAAATCCTGCATCCTTATATACCAAAGCAGATTAATATTCTTTTAATAAATTTTTATTTTAACTTTTTTCGGCACACCCCATAAGTATTATTAAAGAGCTGGGAAGGTCAGTTTCAGATTTTATGCACAGACAGAAAAAAAAGACACCATTGATTTGGGTGAGCTACTTTAATATTTCCAAATTTCTGTACACAGGTGACTGTATATGTGGTTTTAGCAGTGCTCAGGGGGATAACACTGACAGTTTGCACACTTACATTATGGTGACGCCGTTAATCAGCTGATTTTATCGCACAACTTTTTCATCGAATATTTGGAGCAATGGTGGAAAAAGTCCACCCACTTTTGTAGGAAGGGGCAAGGGCAGTACTATTGATTTTGTTCTTGTTTCTAAGGATTTGGCATGTGACCGTATCCACTATGAGGTATGCTCACTTCCCCACAGTGACCATAACCCTATTATAGTAAGCTTTCAAGCCCCCTCTTGTTATGCTACACATGGTAGATCATGCCTGTGGTTAACTATCAGTCAAATAAGGGGGTTCGCCTAAATTGAGGTTCAATAAAGCCACAAAAATGTCTGAATACTTTGGTGGTGTAAGCTTTTAATGAGATCACTAGTTGTCTCCCAACAGAAAAGGATGCACCCAAAATCCGAGACTGTTTTATGAAGATCTGTGTAATCATATCCAGTAGCCCCCTATCGAATAAACCCTTCAATGAGCAAGCCGAGCATCCATGGTTTAGTTCTGAATGCACCAGAGCACTCAAAGCCCTAAAACTGTCCACCAATAAAACGCCACACGATATTACTGAAATAAGGGAGGCAAGACATAAGTATAAGTTAGCCCTGCAACAAAGAAAACAAGACATCCCAGCTAAAGCTTGGGAAGATCTAAATAAAGCGGCTAATTTGAAAGACAGCAGACTCTTCTGGGACGTAGTCAACCAACCTTTTTTGTCGGATAACCGAGCTTCTAGTATTGAGTGCCACGTCCCTGAGGCTGACTGGATTTACCACTTTTCTTCCATTTTTAATTCAGATAACAAAGATGGTGGGTGCTCAAACGAAAATATGCCTAATCTCTACCCCATCAACGAGGAGTGGTTAATCGACCTTGTAGATCTAGCTGCAGTCAAAAAAGCCATTATGAGTGCTGCAAGTGGAAAAGCCCCTGGTCAGGAAGGGGTTCCAATTGACCTTTTTAAAAATAATGTGGAATTCCTGGCTCCTTTTGTCACAAATGTATTGAGGGTTGCAGTGAAAGGCGATCTTATAGATTCATGGAGTAAAGCCATTATTGTACCCATCTATAACAAAGGGGAACACAACTGCCCCGCTTGTTATCGCCCAATCTCATTGATTGATTCAATAGTAAAGATCCTTGGGAGGGTAATCCTGGGCAAACTGGAGGACTGGGCAGAGGCTAGCTCTTTTTTCAGTATGGCTTAGGACAATGTTTAGAGACTGTGGACCAAACGTCAGCCTAACTCTCATCATAGGTAAATATGTCAAAGCCAGGAGAGGTCCCATACACATGGCGTTCATGGACCTCTCCTGTGCTTTTTACCTTGTAGATAGGAGCATATTATGGGACCTAATAAAGCAGGCGGGAATTGATCCCCCTCTCATGGATGTGGTTAAACGCATGCATAGGGACTCTACAATGAGCGTGCACTTTACACAGAGTGGGGACTCTACAGCCCCAATAAAGGTGACTAGAGGGGTGAGTCAGGGTTGCATATTAGCGCCTTTTCTTTTTTTAATTATACGTGAGTTCCTTAGACACTGCTTTAAGGGCTTGCAGTGATGATGTCCCTAGGATTGGTATTCAAGCAGTCCCCGTGCTGCTCTATGCGGATGACGCGATTCTCTTAGGTCTGACCGCAAATGCCCTCCAAAACCTTCTGAATGGGTTTAACAATACTTTGTTGAGATTAAAATTAAGGTAAATCAGTCAAAATATTTTATTATGACCTGTGGTCCAAAACATACTAAGTCAAAAACATTTTATATGGGGGGGCACAAATTGAAAAGGTCTTTTTTTTTTTTAAACTACCTTGGCATTTTGTTGGAGGCAAATGGATAGTGGGACTTACGCAAAGGGCCCAAAAGATGTGCACAACAGAAGATGCAATATTTAGATTTGCAAAAAAGGCCAGGCCACAAGCCAGTCCACGAAATGGTCCAACTTTATAAAAGCAAGTGTCTATCGGTAGGCACTTACGGAGTCGGAGTCTGGGGCTGTGTTACCTGCACAAAACTTCAAGTAGTTGAGAATAGGTTTTTGTGCAGGCTTTTGGCCATTCCTAAAACTTCTTCAAGTCTTGTTGCACATCTGGAATTGGGTATAGGATTCATGGGGGATCGAATCTCTATGGCACTTCTTTAATTATGGATAAACCTATGGAGCTCCCAGAATGCAGACTTTTCGAGGAAGGTATTGCTAGATTGTCTAAAATTAGATAACATGACTGCTATCCCATGGTTGGCTTATGTGCGAAACATCTTTCAGAGGCTGGGGTACAGCCATCTTTTTGAGGTACTGCATAGTATAAGCCCAACCTTTAAAATGAAAATCAAAGGGAGCTATGAAACTTATAAAGAGGGATTTGGAATTAGACTAGAAAAGTCCCTTGATATACCTACAGTTACAAGATATATGCAGATTTCTACATCATCCGATATGGAGCCTTACCTGAATTGGATAGCAAACCCAGTGTACAGATGTTATCTCACTAGGTTGAGACTAAACACAATTCACTTCCTTGTGGCTTTCCCACTAGTAGGTTCCTGGTTTCCCTCCCTCCCTTCCTCCTTCCCTTCCTCCCTCCCTCCCATGTTGCCCTTGTGACTGTGTTACTGCTCAATCCACTGCACATTTTATGTTCTTTTGTACTTTATATGACTCCTTTAGATTGTGCTTTTAATGTCCCATCCTACTGTATAAGCACCTTAATTCTTATAAAGAGGTTTTGATCTATTGGCAAAGTTTACAATCATTTGATGTTTTCACTGCTGTTCTTAGCTATATCATTGCTGTTATCAAATTGAGAAGAACCTAAGCACTTTAATGACAAACTGTTTTATGATGCTTTTAAAGTGTTTTCTATATTTTTGAGGATGTAAATGTTTTTATTGGGTGCTTTTATGGTCAAACCTGACCGAATAAAGATGATTTTGATTTGATTTGACCAATGAGATTTCAGCATGCTCCTGGGAGCAGGTTTACTCCCAATTTTCTCACCAGAGTACAATCGTCGTTTAACCATGTGTCCTTGAATGTTGCAGCACATCCTTTCTTGTTTTCCAAAAATGTATTCCCATGAAAGATTCTCTCTGTCGTTTGCATCTTTTGCGTTGAGAACCTTACTATCAGCTGTCTAATACAAAAAAGTGTTGATTAACTAGCTAATAAACAGTAGCTTCCAAAATTGCAACACCTGTAGCAAAGAAAAGAAAAATATCTTGCACAAAGATCGTTTAATGTGAAAAACAAGCCTTTCTGTGTTAATATTTTCTTATTCATTTATGTCACCCTCAGTTATGTCAAGTTAAGAATCCATGCTTCATTTCTATGTTACAGACTTATAGTTTTTAGGTCTCGCCTAGCGTTGCAGCGCATGCGCTGCTCGCTCGGCGAGACCTAAAGGGAGAGAGGAGATTTCAGAAGGGGACTTGAAGCCCCGCCCATCCTTTTCATTGGGTCGCGTCAGCGTTTATGCTAAACGCTGGCTTCCCATTGAAAAGGATGCTTTTTTGTTGCCGCCCTTTCGCCTTTTGGGACGGCCTATCCGGACTGGATCATCTGCTTCACGGCTGTCGTAAAGCAATTTCTTATCTAAAGTAGGCGTGGATCCAGTCAGGATGGGCCATCCCAAAAGGAGGAAGGGCTGCAGGAAGGCACAATGCGCATGGCGCCGGCTGCCCCCACTATCCCGGCTCCCTTTGTCTGCTGGAATGCGCTGTCTGCGATTCATTCCAAATTTCACTGAATCTCCCGTACTTTTACTTGTTCTGTTGTATTACAGAGGCGCAGCCGGCAGTAGTGGTTGATGCCTGGTGAGGCGAAGGCCAGAGACCCGGAGGAAGGAGCGGGGTCAGGTTGAGGGTTGCTCAGGGCTGTTGAGCCCGTTTGTTCCAGCAGCCTTCCCCAGCTCTGCGTGCCCTGCTTGGGGGTGGGGGTGACATCTCAGCCCACCTCTGCCTTACAACCCAGGCTGTCCTCTGCACCCCGCGTAGATGAGATCCAGAGGCCGGGGGATCATGATCTCCGAGGCCCAAGCCTGCCGAGGGGGCAGCTCGGGGGTCACGGGATGCGCCTTGGCGGTGAAGCGTGGGGTGCGGGGCCAAGGGCAGCTCTCAGCAAGGGCTGCCTCTGTGTGAGGATGAGGGAGGAGAATAGATGCATTGCGAGCTGTTCAGAAAGTGAAACTAAAAGGGTCAGGGAGGGAATCCAGGACAGCGATGAGAGCGGGTGCAAGGCAGCTACTGCCGCTGCCGCCTCATTGTGCCGGGCACCCTAGGAGTTTCCGGCAGGCGACGCAGTGTGAGGGGTGCTGCCCCCTCACACTGCAGTGCACACAGGGTGAAGCAGCACGGAAAACGCACCTGTCTCCTCTCCGCGCAGTGCACGCGAGGTGGACCAGGGGATAAAGGCAGAGTGCTCCCGGGTCATCGCCTTGCAGTGCACCCGGGGTGAGGCAGGGGTAACCACTGCTCTCTCCTTGCCGTGCAGTGCACCCGGGGTGAGACAGGGGTAAGCACTGCACTCTCCTCACCGTGCAGTGCACCCGGGGTTAGGCAGGGGTAAGCACTGCACTCTCCTCACTGTGCAGTGCACCCAGGGTGAGGCAGGGGTACGCACTGCTCTCTCCTCACCGTGCACTGCACAGGGGTGATGCAGGGGACAAGCAGAGCTCCTGTTCGCCTCTTCGCGGTGCTCCGGGGTGAAGCAGGGCTTGAACCGGGAACTAGAGCTTCCTCATTGTGCAGTGCATTCTGGGCATAGCAGGGGGCAGGTGGAGTGTTTTCAGTTCCTCTCTGCTCTGTGCACCCGGGGAGATGCAGGGATGTTCCTGTGCTCATCATGAAGCAGGGGATAAGCACGGTACCGTGCAGTGCTTTCAGGTGAAGCAGGGGGGGTCACCTGGTTCTTGTTTGCTCTTCATTGTGAAGTTCTACGCTGATGCTGGGAGCTGCAGTCGCTGCCTCTGAGTGCAGGGGTCTCCGGTCGAGGCATAGTGCTGTTTCCTCCGCATTGAGTGTGCAGGGGTGAGAATCGAATGCCAGTGCCTTCCTGCTGAGCTGTGCCAGTGCTGCCCGTTGGACACAGTGCCAGGGACATGCACTGAGTGCCGCTGCCTCTATGAATCCGCGGTGCCTCTCATTGCCAAGTGCACCATGAACAGCCCAGAAGGCACGAGACATGGGTGATATGCGCCGAGTGCCGCCTTCTGTGCAGTATGCAGGGCACCAGGACTTCCTGGGCCGCCATGCGATGGATGAGAAAAGGGCCCTGCTGCACCTGCGCTGTGTGCCATGGCTGCACCGCACGCCGTCGGCGCCACACTCTCCCAAGACCGCCAGAAATGCTTGAATAAAATGTTGTGTGTCTGAGTACCCTGCTCGTACTCTTACGTACCCAACAGTTGTTGGGCTTCACGAGAAGGGTGTGAGATCCGTGCTGCCCACGTCACTTGGGCTGTGAAGCAGTGCTGCAAAAACTGCCCCAGGTGTGCCAGGGTAGACATTGGGCAACTGTCTTTACTGTATGCGTGCCAAGAGAGAGTTTGGCTTGCCAGGTTAAGTACTCCTCGTTGTGTTTTGTGGTAGGCTGACGTGCAGTGCTACGGGTATTCCCCCAGTTCGTCGTAGGTGAAAGTCCTCTTTGTATGATGGACTAGGGTTGCTTAGACTGTATTAAAGTGCGGAGCGAGTGATGCTCACTGAGTTCTTTGATGCACTATAGGCAGCCAGGGGGTGTATAGTGGGTGATACCAGTAGCGTAGCCAGTATGTTCTGGGCCCTAGCGCAAGGAAGAAAAGGGACCCACTGGCTGCTGTTTGAATGATAAAATACAGCAAAAATCAGGGTTCAGTGGTTGGCTCTGGATCTCGGTGCCACCGCACCTGTTGCACCAGTGGAAGCTACGCTCATGGTAGAGACGCTTCTCTGCACTGTGTGCCCTAGCTGCCTCTAGGGTGCCAGAGTATAACAAAACTTGGTGATACTTGTCATTGTACTGTGTCAGCGGTACTCAATGCCTTAGGCTGTGCCAACGTGTAGGCAGACTGGTTGATACTCTGATCAGGTCGTGTGCCAGGCTAAGGCAGTACCAGGTTGTGATAGGGCATATAATGGGCGAGGTTCCTCATTTGTGTTAAGTGGCAAAATATAGTGTGGTTCACACGCCGCATCCCCTGATCATGAGGCGTGCCAGGCCTACTTAGTTTGGGGAAACAGCCTTTACTGCGAGTTTTTTTCCACGTTGTGACTTAACCACGCATTTTTAGGCACGCATGTTTTTACAGCGTGTATGTTTTTACAACGAATGCCTTTACCACGCATTTAAGGTAAGTTGGGGGCTCCCCACAAATACATTGTTTTTAAATAAATAAACAATGCATGGTAATGGCATCCATTGTAAAAACATACACATAATTAAAACAAGCATTTGCAATGCAATCGGTCTCGCATTTACGCAAGTTTAAGCTATTGGCATTGTAAATGACAATGCCTTTTCTTTATGTTTTAAAAACGAAAACAAAAATAAAGGCATTGTTATTTGCAATGTCAATAGCTCAAACTTCAGCGTAAATGCGAGACCTATTGCATTGCAAATGCTTGTTAAGTATGGTTGCCGACTACAAATTTAGCATTTACCACATTTCATATTTAAACGTACGCTCTGCGCATTACTTTTAACAAAGCATTTTGCAAATGACTAAATATGCAGAATCACAACCTATCAGTAAAGGTGAATAAGTTTTAATCACCAGTGCAACATAAAATAAATTTCAAAATAGACACAATTTCCACCCTGGAAGCAAGACTAAAATGCATAAATCCATACCAGTGAAAACAGTGCGTGCCCACGTATAATAATGCATTAGTCATAGCCATTTCTGTATACATATTCATCGTTACTGAGAAACAAATTGTAACATCCCTACACACATAAGTCTAATGAAATTCTTCTGTAAGTCATTTCCCACTGGCCTGGAGCAATCACTTTGAAACATAGATATTTAGCTGTGAATCTTACACAAACATCTCTACGTCTAGTCTCCTTCACATAAATCACTGTAGCACCAGAGGGAACAATACAAAAACACAATAGGGGTTTCTTTAGAAACCCATGGTCTGTAGTGATGACATACAGACCATGTGTCTATGCAAAGTCAAAGACATGTACTCGTTTGCCACCCCATTACCATGGCCTGTAACTTCATGTCTTTCTTCACCAAGGCTTCAGTACAATGCTGCAATGTTACAAGTGTTGTGACTGTAGACTATCAGAACACCATGCAATTCTACCCAGACATATTCAACCAGCTAATTGATTCCCACCCCTGACACTTCCTCTTGCACATATAAATCTACAAGACCTCCCTAAGATTGAGAGTGCCGGAACCACACCATTTTGTGACATTTCAGATGCACCAACTGTGTCATTGTTTAATTCCCCCCAGGGAAACTTCCTGAAGCATCCACCAACTGAGTGTAGCGCTTCACATAAATAAATACATGAAAGAATTGCTGCCAGCGTCCTGTAAAGCAAACAAGATATGAAGGCATGAAAAGAGCTTTTGAAACACACAAAAGGTGACGGGAGGAATGCGGGCAATTTGTCTAAGCACTGACAATCATTTGGGGTAGCATCACAACCCATCATTCTTTTCCTCACCATGCCACTTCCGTTTGGACTCAGCCATATCAAAATCAGTCTTGATCCTGCTCCTCATGGGAACAATCCAGTCTGAACCGCCAAGCCAGGTCCTCTCTTAATCAGAACACAAGCAACCCAGGACCGGCGTTGTCTTAGTTATGGGCTCATCAGTCATGTACAGCTTGGTTCCAGTGACACAATGAGCATGAGACCCACATCTGGGCATACTCATACCACTTAAGGCAGTACATAGAGTGGTTGTCTAACCACTGGCAATTGCTTGGGGTAGCATCCAAACCCATAGTTCTTTTGCTGACAATGCCACCTCAGTTTGGACCCAACCATATGCAAACCAGTCTTGACCGGTCCTTGGTTGCTTCTGTTCTAGTTCAGGGCAGATCTGGCTTGGCAGTTCAGGCTGGACTGTTCCAATGAGCAGCAGGGTCAAGACTAATTTGCATATGGCTGGGTCCAAACTGAGGTGGCAAAAGACCAATAAATTGGAGTGCTGCCTTGAGCTATTGCCAGTGGTCAGGCTTAATGCAGGCCTCTTCCCATCACCTTTTGTATGTTTCATGAAAAGAGCTTTGGCCATCACACACTCAAAAGGTCAACACTTGCACATATTCAGATCATCAGTGCAGCATTAACACAAAACCCAATTACCAACATGATGCTAGGTTGAGCCAATCTTGTGTTAAGGTTATGTTTTGTTATTCCATGTCATGTTATGTTTTTTATACTACAGAGATGTGTACAGCTCTCTGTTGCTCAATAACCATCTAACTATCTGGGCACGAAAGTCACTATTTTTATTGTCACTACAGTGAAAAGTTCTGCAATATCCTATCTTCGAATTTACATTTTTTATTTTCAAACAGCCCCATAAAATTAGTTTGTTAGCAGTCTAACATTTTGAAATGTTAAACATTTCTCTTCTTGTAAGAATGTGTCTAATGTAAGTTCAATGTATTGTTTTATTGTATACATTTTTATTGACCGCTGAATGTTTGGCATTATCAACTGTGAAAAATTAGACATTTCAACGTGCCTCCCCCGCCAAGCTCTTGTAGGTCCCATGTACCTTCTTTCTAACTCTGCACATCGTCTCTAGTAGAAATCATTCTAATAAAACCTCTTTAATTTTCATATAAAAAATACCAACGTGCGTTGTAAAATAGAAATACTATAAGTTACAAAATATGTAACTCATGATTTGAACCATAAATTCTGTGGTCAATGATGTTTGCCTTCTCTTTTTACTTGGAGGTTTTGTGTTGTTCATAATCAGTTCTTAGGATAACATCCCTCCTTGGTGACTATGCCCTCGTAAAATGACTTTTACATTTGTATAATAGTTATGGCATCTTTAAGTAAGGACTTGTTTGCTCTCTGGGTTCTTAAATTTCAGCACTTCATATACAGGGAAAACGTTAGCTACCTATAAATATATTTTGCAGCTGGTCTCTATTATAGATTCACGTCTTGTGTAATTTGCCAGGTGTGGTTGGGTTCAAAACGTTTTCTTGTTTTTTCTCCCAAAATTTAAAATTGTCAGCCTAATAGATTCATACTGGGAAAACTTTTTCTCCTTGACGTTGTTTAATCAAAGACTTGCAATGTTCTGCTAATGAGCCTTATCTTCTAACATGCAGTCAGAGATTGACACATGCACACAATATGGCCCATGTAGGAGTGCAATTCTCACGATATGACTAATGATAATTCCTCTGACATTTATTTATTTATTTAGAAAGTTTTATATAGCGCAAACATGACCACCGAGGGTATCAGAGCGCTTTACAGTTTATGCATCAAGAGGGGTACAAGCAAACAAAACAGAATCAGCAGAGCGAGAAAAAAAAATTCACAGTCTTATAATGTTCCACGTTCTTGTGAGCCAGGCAACTGGGCCCCAAATCAACGCCTAGGGCTCAGTGTGTACATTACACTTGAAAATGTACATCTTTATTACCCTTTGCACATTTTCTGCTTGAGGAGCTACATTAATTTCCACACTGAACCCAAGCAAATTTCTCCTTAACTCTCTAGGTAATAGGCGTGCTTGTGCAGTTCTGTCAAACAGAAATATTTGTCTTCATTGTTGAATCTGAGCTTACCCAGTTTTTGTAGACAGATTTACTAACATGACATTATTCTGTAGGAGAAGCTTAGTGACACTATATATGATCTTATCACATACTGCTGAACATTTGACATCCAACATATGTCACTGCACTTGTAGCGTGTAACACTTGTGCAGATTAGACTGCTGATTTATCCCGCCGCGTATACAGTACATCTGATTAAAACCTGATAGACTGCTGTGATATGTTATATCCATATGTAACTATAAATCTTATATAATGGGCTAATATGTGCTCATCACTTTGAGAAGGGGTTGAACCATCCCTACTCATTGGTTAACAACAATTCATGGATACATAGGTTACACGAGGTAACGGGGAACCCTATATTTAATACATAGGGAAGTATAGCTTTGTTCATTTTTCTGATTACACGGTGTTTACAGGAAGTCCCCTCGTCTATACATAACACACAAGGTCTTCTATTTTTGTGTTGAGGCTGCCTCTTCCCCTTCTTCTCCGCTTCTTGTTTTGATATGGCAGTCAGAGGAACCCTGCCATTTGGAGGGGGGGGGGTTTAAGGCTTGTGTACGGGTTGTTCCGATAACAGTGCCGGGGCTGGCTGCCCATGCTAGTACTTATATGATGGAAGACTCCAGGCTACAAGAACTAAGTGGGCCAAGATCCAGCTCCAGTTGAAATCAAGCTCATTATGGGTTCATGTTTGGCAATTTTGGAAGGATTCATTCACTGAAATGAGTTTAGCCAATGCAGCGCAAACTGTTCTCTGCTGGAATCTAAATGTCAGTGGTCTTTGATGATCCTTAAAAGCATGCGCACCATTCCCTAATCGATCTTTGAGATGATCAAACTCTGGACAGAAATATTTTGGCTTAGTCATTTAGTATGATTTTCTTTTGCTTAGAACTGAGAGGGCAACAGCAACTGGGAGATTGTTGTGCAGTAGGTGCCAGCTCTTCGTCTCCTTCTCTGTTGTAAGTCAATCTACCTGGGCATACTAATACAGCCTCCCCTTCCACGATATATTTTACAGAAGATGATCTTATCTTGTGCTGTATCTTAACTGAAAATTTGCTTTTGCATGTGAGGTGAACACTGGTGTGGGCAGAGTCAGAGGCACTGTCAGTCACCTCCCATGCTGGCTCAGAGTTTAGAGTCTTGAATTTGCCCCAGCTCGTCACAATGACGGACGCCCCAGTGTCCAGCACAACACTTGGCATGCATTCCTTGACTTGCAGGTCAGTGGTAGGTGCCTTAGTACAATCCTTTATTTAAGATAACATGTATAATTAGTTGCCTGAGCTGCTGTAGTAAGAGGCGTGAGATGTTGCAGAGCAGGTGGGTAATATTTGACTTCCATGTCTTCATGTTAACTGCATGCGCTGTTCATCAACATGATTCTCTTTTCCCTGAGTTGCACTTGGACAGGGCGTATAAAGTTTGCACTTTGGCTCTGTGGACTATTTGAAAATGATTTCCTTTGCTGCAGCCATGATAGGCTTCACCAATTGCAGGACATTGTTTTTCATGCAGATTCACCTATCCGCATCTGAAACCCTTCTTTTGATCGTGTGCTTACTTTGTGAACTGTTCTGTAGGTTTCTTTCCTACACATCTGATGAGCTCTCTTTCTACTTACAACCATCATTTGGTTCCTTGCCATCGCGGTTTCCTTGCTTACGGCTTGTTATTCAGCCCTATTATTTATCCGTGCCATTTATAAAATTGCATCACGTCGAGGTCAACCCCCTCCTGAAGAAACCCTCGGCGGACCCCACCGACCTCAAAAACTACAGACCCATCTCCCTGCTCCCGTTCCCAGCGAAAGTCAGCGAGAAAGCCATCAACAGCCAACTCGCCACATTCATCGAAGAGCACAACATCCTGGACTCCTCCCAATCCGGCTTCAGAAAAAACCACAGTACGGAAACCGCCCTCCTCGCCGCAACAGACGACATCCGCACCCTACTGGACAAAGGAGAAACAGTAGCCCTCATCCTCCTCGACCTCTCAGCGGCGTTCGACACAGTCTCTCAGTGCACCCTAATACGCAGACTTCTCGATGCAGGGATCCAGGACAAGGCCCTCAAATGGATCCGCTCCTTCCTCTCCGGCAGAACACAGCGGGTCAGACTCCCCCCTTTCCTCTCAGACCCTACACCAACCACCTGCGGAGTGCCTCAGGGATCCTCCCTCAGCCCTACGCTCTTCAACGTCTACATGGCTCCACTCGCCCACATCGTCAGAACCTACGGACTCAACATCGTGTCATACGCAGACGACACCCAACTCATCCTCTCCCTATCCAACGAACCCAACACCGCCAGACACAACTTTCGAGAAGGCATGGAAGCCGTCGCTAAATGGATGAAAAAGTAGCTGCCTACAACTAAACATCATCAAGACAGAAGTACTCATCATGTGCCCAAACCCCGACGCCTGGAACAACACCTGGTGGCCCCCCGCCCTCGGAAACCCGCCCACCCCCACAGACCACGCACGCAACCTGGGAATCATCCTGGAATCCGAGCTCAAAATGGACCGCCAGATCAACTCCGTCTCGTCCTCCTGCTTCCACACCCTCCGCCTCCTACGTAAGACCTTCAAATGGATCCCCCTCGAACACAGAAAGACCGTCACTCATGCCCTGGTCACCAGCAGACTCGACTACGGCAACGCACTCTACGCCGGAATAAACAAAAACCTCACCCGCAAGCTACAGAACATCCAGAACGCCGCCGCAAGACTCGTCCTCAACCTGCCAAGACACTGCCACATCTCCCAGCACCTGCGCACACTCCACTGGCTCCCCATCAAGGCCAGAGTCACCTTCAAGATGCTCACCCACGCACA
Organism: Calotriton arnoldi; assembly: GCA_963921515.1. Taxonomy (NCBI): domain Eukaryota; kingdom Metazoa; phylum Chordata; class Amphibia; order Caudata; family Salamandridae; genus Calotriton; species Calotriton arnoldi. The sequence goes on from CAWUFW010000263.1 coordinate 3,882,951, forward strand.
CAAGGCCTTCCACGACACCGGACCAGCATACCTGAACAGCCGACTCAATTTCCACGCACCCCAAAGGACTCTACGATCAGCCCAGCTCTCCTACGCCGTGGTCCCCCCACACCAGAAAGACCAGATCGGGAGGCCGCTCCTTCTCCTTCCTCGCGGCCAGAGCCTGGAACGCCCTTCCGCTCCACCTCCGACAGACAACATCACTTCCCATCTTCGCAAGAAACCTCAAAACCTGGCTCTTCGACAGACCCCCTCCTTGATGGACTGGAACCTGCACCCCCCCAAACCCCAGCGCCTTGAGACCCTTACGGGTGAGTAGTCGTGCTTAACAAACGCCTGATTGATTGATTGATTGATCACGTTCACATGTTTACTTGAGTAGGGTCCACTTTAAGAATTCCAACTGGCATCCATTAACGATGCATAGTCGAACTTATTTTTCATTATTTGACTCATTGAAATGACAATGCTTGATCAGTTTTCTGAGTTGTGTGACAAAGTCATCTTGTGACTTTCTTTTTGCCTGGTGGACTTTGTTAATCATGTGGGTTTAAAAACAACATTTGTGATAGGGTCAAAATGTCCAGCTAGGAGCTTTTTTCCCCTTGATATGTCTCAGTTTTGTCGCTCTCAAATGTTTCTAATAATTATTTGTCCTCTACCCCCATGAAGTACCTGCATATTCTTGTGGCCTGTTTATCTCTTGTTTCTTGTGTTACTCCAGTGAAATTATCCTAAGGACTTTAGCCACACATCCCATTTGGGTCTCAAGTTCTGATGGCTCAATGTATCAAAAGTGCGTGGAGGCTTGAGCAATTATATTGTGTTATGGAATGGGCACCTTTCATTCAACATGCTTTACACAGGTAGTTTTTTTCTATGTGGGGCTTTACTATGAGCACCTGAGAGGGTAGTCTGTCCCTTAAGGGCCTACTGCCACACCTCTCAGAAGTCTTTGCTTTCCAAATGATCTCTATCAAAATAGATTGACACTGTATGACAATGTCTCTGTGTCTCAAGATGGCCACCCCAATTGCAGGGTTCACACTTGTGGGATTTGGAATGTTTCAAAATCCCCATCTTTCCCTGCCCAGAAAAAACACCTTAGGAGTCTGGCCATGCTCTTGAGTAGGGCTCTGAAACATTTTCAGCCACCACTAAAGCAGAACTCACAGCTGGAACCCGCAAGGCACAACAGACTGAGAATGTGTGTGCATAAGCGTGATTCTCAGTTGTACTACGTGTTCTCACCTGGCTGTTTGCACTGCTCTCCCACTGTGCCTTCTGCTGGAAACATCACCACCACCACAGAGACCTGATTTCCTTCATCACACAAGAAGAGCTTGCTCACTATATCTACAGGGTTGTAGAGAGTTTTAAAGACCATCAGGCTGGACTAGACAGCAAATTAGCTTAGGTAGCTGTCTTCATCATCAGACTGTTGCAGCCTCTCTCACAGGCTCCAGGAACAACTGCGGTGGTTTCACACAACACACAGGTCAGTTCTGCTAACTTTATTTCATTTGCATGCAAGTCCTCCATCATAAAATTATTCTGTGAAAGGAGGAGCTTGGTGCATGCCATGCTGTTCATTATTCTGTCTAATCCTAGGCCGTGCTTCATTTTTTCCTCCTCCTATTTTTACAGGAAGTGACCACTTGTCCCACATAAGTTTACCGGTTACATTATTTATTAATTGACTGAATTGCGCAATGAGATGCTGCTCATTTGCAAAAATGTTCATTTTAACCTATTTATGCTTGCACAATCCTTTGGTTTTTTGTACTTGGAACTTTAATGGACTTGATTGTCCAAAGAAAGCTTTAAAACACACACACTGAAATGAGGTGCTGCTTCTCAAGTTGGATAAATATTTTGTATGGAAGGTTGTGTCACTTTGGAGCACAAGATACAACTAGAATGAGACTGATTGGTTGCCTCTGAGTGGAGGCACAACTAGAATGTAAACAATGCGCTACTTCTCAGATGATGGTAGATTTAGAATGGAAGTGATGTGCTACATCTCATGTGCAGGTAGTCAGTGTAAGTGAGGTATTACCCATTTTCGCACTCAGAGTTGGAGTGGGAAGTGAGGTGATGCTTTAGGATTGAAGGTACGTGTGGAATAAGCCACACCAATCTCAACAATATTATTCAATCACATCCAGTTGTCTCAGTTTCGTACTACTTCCATTCATAACCCCAAGCTTGATTAAATAAAGTGCCACAAAATGATACACAATATCAACATTTTTAATTAAAATTTGTTGTTGATTTGCACAAATTAGCAAGTAATGAAGACAGTGTACTTTTTATTGACACATTCAGTCAATTTTATTCAAATTCGTGAGGTATTCACAAATTTTTAAACAAAAGATAACTTAGGTTTTAATAGGTTAGCAATTTTGTATTTGGACGGCCGATGGAGCATTTATGATGCAATGTGATGAAATTTTGTATTAAACATTTTGATATTGTATATCATTTTGTGGCACTTCACTTACTCAAGCTTGGGGTTATGAATGTAAGTAGTATGAAACTGAGACAAGTGGATGTATGATTGAATAATATTGTTGAGATTGGTGCAGTATTTGGTGGACCCAAAGGGAAATATTTGTGACTTTACAGTCTTACACGGAGCCCTGTTCCTTTGGATTTGAGGGCCCCTCTCATTCATTTTTAGACATGTGGAATAAATACATAATGTGATACACCTCAGCAGTTGGAAAAGTTGGAACAATACACTATGCGATGATGCTGAGCTGAAGGCATAATTGTAGTAGACAGTCATGCACTATCTCTTGCTTGGAGGTAAAGATAGGTGATGTCTAAACTTTACCTGCACTTCACCTCACATGGAGGCTGAGTTGGAATAGAAATGTTATGTTACTTCTCCAATGGAAGCAGAGTTAGGATGTGTTAGAAATGGGGGTCTCTAGTTGGCAGAGGAATGCACCTTTGTCCGAGTAGGGACCCTTGCTTCTAGTGGGTAAGGGGGATACACACTTTGAATAACCCCTGCTCACCCCTTGGTAGCATGGCACGAGCAGACAGGCTTATCCCAAAGGCAATGTGTAAAGTCTTTTGCACTCAAAACACACAGTAACACAGTGAAAACACCACAAATGCACACCACACCAGTTTAGAAAAATAATGTATCTTTATCTAAACTGAACAAGACCAAAATAACAAAAATCCAACTTACATATATCAAAATAGCACTTAAAACAGTTACTTGCAGAAATAGCACTTGTAGAAACAAATAGGTCCAACTGGGACTATTACGACATTGTGGCAGGCATAAATCCAAAGTAGGGTGCCGACCACGAGGTGCGCAGCGTTGGGCACAGAGTCACGTGGACCCTTTAACAACAGTACCTTGGAAAATGAAGTGTATGGATGATTCACAGTGTCGTGGAGGTGAGGCGTCAGTGCCAAGGTCGAGGTCGGTTCCCTGATTGCCACGGGGGAGGCAAGACATTGTGTCCACAAGGAGGAGACGTGTCGAGTCCAGGACAGGGGAAGTTGTCAGCGACGGCGGTGAGGCTGGTGTTGGGAAGGCCAATAACATCAGGTGTCGGCAGGTGTCGGAGCTGCGGTGCAGGCAGGACAGTGCGTTGTGCACTTCACGAGTGGTGCCCCTGGCTTCTGTGCAGGTCGGGCTTCACTGGCAGTGGCGCTGACTGTGTCGGAGTTGTTTTTCTTGCTTTCTTTAAGTTTCTTCCAGCTCCCAAAAGCAGGAACAACCTCCAGAGGCCCAAAACTGGAATAGGCACCTCCCGGCAGGACAGAACTCCCAGCAGTAGAGTTCTGGAGAGCTGGTGGTGAAGTCTTTGTGTCCCTGAGACTTCAGAACAGGAGGCCAGCACACACAAGCCCTTGGGGATTCTTCTTCAAGCAGGTTCTCAGCAAAGTTTCATTCTTTGTCCTCTTCCTCTGCAAAAACAGCAACTGCAGGCCAATCCAGCAAAGGGGCAGTGCTCCTCCTTACAGTTCTCCAGCTCTTCTCCTTGGCAAAAGGTTCCACTTGAGTCCAAAAGGGATCTAATCTCTCTGGGGCGTAAGGTCCAATACTTATACCCCATTTTCTCTTTGTTATCTTTGTGGCAAGGGTCTCTGAGCCAAGTCCAAACCAGTTCTGTCCTCTCTAGTGCAGCATCACTCGAGGAGGTGGAGACAGCATTGTGCAGAGGAGACACTGCCTATTCAGGTGCAAGTGAAACTCCTCCCACCACTCTAAATGTCAAGGTCTATTCAGCCCAGCTACGAGTCACCCAGGCAAGGCAGGGCACAGCTCAACCCCCCATGTGGCTGTCTAAAGTGAATGCACATCCCCAGCCCCTGTCACGCCAAACCAGACAGTCAGAATGGTTAAATAAGAAAATGCCTACTTTCTAAAAGTGGAATTTTCAAACACACAATTTAAAAACCATCTCCCTAAAAAGATGTGTTATTAAATTCTGAGTTCAGAGAGACTAAACTCCACTTCTCTATCTTGTCCCAACAGAAAGTTATACTTGTAAGATATTACAAAGTAACTCCCATGTTAGCCAATGGGGCAGATAGCTTTTCAATAGTGAAAAACAAAATTGGAGGTATTTCACTATCAGGACATGTAACATACACCAGCACTTGTCCTACCTTTTGCCTACACTGCACCCTACCCCCTACCGTAGGGGTGCCTTGCATGTAAGGAAAGGGAAGGTTTGTGTCTGGCAAGTGGGTGCACTTGCCAGGTCGACATGGCAGTTAAAAACTGTGCTTCCAGACACTGCAGTGGCTGGTCTGAGTCACATTTGAAAAGGCTACTTGGGTGGGTGGCACAATCAGTGCTGCAAGCCCACTAGTATAATTTGATTTTACAGGCCCTGGCACACACAGTGCACTTTACTAGGGACTTACCTAGCAAATCAAATATGCCAATCATGCATAACCAATTATGTTCACAATATACACAGAGAGCATAGGCACTTTAGCACAGCTTAGCAGTGGTAAAGTGCCCAGAGTCCTAAAGCCAACAAAAATAGGTCAGGGAAAATAGGAGGAAGAAGCAAAAAGATTGGGGATAACCCTGCAAAAAGGCCATTTCCATCAAAATGGAAGTGATGTATTACCTGTCACATGCAAGCAGGGATAGAATGGAAGTGAAGTGTTAGGACTCACTGGTAAGTAAAGTTAGAATGGTAGTTATGTGCTATTTCCGAGGTAAATTTAAAATGAAAGTGATATGTTTCCTTTGAGGCTTTTTCAGAAAGGAAGTGATGAATTTCCTCCCAGCTGGAGGGAGAGTTATAATGGGAGTGATGTTTTGTCTCCCACCTCAAGGGGGAGTTGGAATGGAAGTGATGTGTTCCGTCTGAGGTGAAGGTAGGGTTAGCATAAGAGTAATGTGCCACGTCTCGTCACGAGGTAAAGTTGCAATGATAATCAATGGGCTGTTCTAGCTAGAGGAGGGCTTGGAATAAAAATGATGCTTTGGCCTCAGCTGTAGTTTAAGTTGTCACCAGACCTACCTAAATGTGTCATCTGATGTGAGGCTGGAAGCATGCTGTGAGTGTTGGAAGGCGTCAGTATCCCCTCGTATGTCTTTCTGTACCTCACGCGCTGGTTTATCGCAGTGCACAGCTACTTGTATTATTGATCTCCCGCAAGGTTATCTGCTTTCACACATTTAGGCGCATGATAGGAGCAATAGGAGAGTTCGGGAAGTATTGATGTGGTTGTTTAGACAGTTCTATTACTTATAAACAAGGTTAGGGGTTCTTCCTCGTCACCTACATACGCAGAAGGCTGGTTGCTCCAACTGGGTGAGCAGGGATACCAGACAAACAAGTTTTTATTTAGGTCTTAACATTAGAAAGACCATTAGATTTTATAATAAATGCACATATCATACACTTAGATGGGCTTTAAGCCGTCCCTCTTCATCCATTGGTCTGCTGGGTCATCCACGTTTGCTTCCTCCCTCCACAGCATGCAGTGTGAGGCTATGGGTCAGTCAACTTGAGCCACTGTGAGTGACGACATTCTGCTTGCGCACGAAGCGCACTTCTGCCAAAAATTTAGTAACTTTGAGTACCCGGGATCTATTTTTTGATGTTTTTAAAATATTTTGTTTTTTATTTTTCAAAGGCCCAAAAGCTCTTCAGACACTGCTACTTGGCCCATTCTGCAACTTAAAGAACACCACAACATCATACATTTTTTAATGGATTTTAAACTCATTGAAAGATGGCCACCTATGCATGAACGTGCATGTATATGTTTGTACACAAACATATGCAGGGACCATATTTTGCCTTTGAGGTAAAACTAAACTATATGACAAAACATTCAAACATGTCTGCCTGTGCATGCATGTGCATGCTGAAGCAGTCATCCTGGAATGTTTCTGTAAAACTTTATTACACAAACATTCAAAGATGCTTGCCTGTGTGTGCTTATGCATGTGCATTTATGGGTGGCCTTTTTTTCAATGTTTTTCAATAAAAATTGCAAAAACTTAAAAAAACAAGCATTAGTAAAGTTAATCAGGCTAATGTTTTTTGCCAGCGTTTTGGCTGTGTCAATGCTTGTTTTGTTTTGCTCCAGATATGAAAAAATCCCTGTAATTCGATGTTACCCACCTTTAGTGCTATATATAATAGGTGACTTGTGACACAACCCACCTATTATAAAGAAATAACATAGCCCCTCAACTATAGTAACTTATTACAGTTGAGTTTTGATGTCACACAGGGCGGCTCCTCCATTGGAGCAGAGGAGCGTCACCCCACTTAACTCACCCCCAAAGCCCCAGAGATGAAAAATAAAATGGTAATTCAGTACCATGTTATTTTTCATCCCCATCCTGAGCAAACCGTCAGGACGGGGCAGGGCCTGTTGAGTGACAGCAGCAGGGTGGAGGAGGGTGGGCTGTATGTGCACTGTTTACAGTACGCATGTCTTTTTGGCCAGCCGTCTTGCGAAGGCCAGCCACACATGCACACTTTAAACATCTCGAAGGTTAGAACAAGAGCAGGCCGACAGAGCGCTGTGGAGCGCCGAGTGAGGCTACTCCCTTCAATCAGGGCGCTGCTCTCATGGCATGAAAGCAGCATCAGGATTGGTCAAGGGAGTTTACTGGTGGTCGGGCTATAGTTGCAGAAAGAAGAGGTTCAGTGCAAAGGCTAGGTAAGTGTTTAATTTAATGTAACTTTTTTAAATGTTATTTGGGCTCACACACGCCCCTCCCTCCCCGTAGATGCCAGCCACCACTGATGTCACAATGACTGCTGACAGAGCTAGAAAGCCAGGGAGAATGTAGGTCAGGTTACAGATTAGAATTAAAGCAGCTGTTCAAAGAAGGATAACAAAACATTACTTTTCTTTCTTCTGCTCTGTTTTTCCTAGCTCTACAGTGACAAGCAGAAAGTAGATATTTATGGCAACCTGTTTATTTTTGCACTCCTTAGGTTATTGTACAAAATTTAGAATCTTTCTGCATGTTTCTACACATTCTGAGCTAGTGACCCTTTAAAGAAAAATGGACTTGATTTAAACTGATTATGCTATCTTTTTGAAGCAAATATCGATCAGCTTTTTTGATGTGTTTCATTTGTCACTACAGTTTCTATTTTTATTCTTCATGTTTGCAAACATGCTCTCTCTTTCATATAAAAAAGCTATGCACCAAGGATTTAAGTAGTTTGCGGGAAAGGTGATAGTGTGACCATGTATTATAAGGAATAAAGTACCCCCTGCCATACATTATATGGATAATATAAGTCACCCCGGCCTCCTTCCTCTATATGGTCATGGAAATCCTTGATGACTTCCAATATCTTTATAATGTACAGCAGGGGGTACTTTGTCCCATATATAATGGATTCAGTGCTGGCAGAATTTGTTATGGCAGGCTACCTGAATGGTGGACTCATCATTATAATTAACACTGTGTTAAAACAGAGAACTAGGGGCGAGATGTACGAAGAACAGAGTCAGTAAAAGTGGTTGCAAATTGTGCACTGACTTTCACTGAATCCATTCTGTTTTTGAGGACCAACCTCTGTACTAATATGTCAATTTGCAAAAACGTGATTCATAGTGGGCCACAATTCGACTCACCTCATGAATATTAATGAGGTAGGTCACAAATTGTGACCACTATTAATCACCACCATCAAAAAGATTGTGGCCTACTGGGGTTCAGACCATGCCTGTGATTTCTTTTAAATGAAGTAAGAATATTTTATCTTTTAAATGCAAACCATTTTTTGTAAAGGAAAACAGGATATGTTTAAAAAAAAATGAAATGTTTAACTAACATTTTTAAGACTAGGCCGTGGTCTGTACCACTGCCTAGTCTTAAAGAAAGTTTCATCAATAGTCACAAAGTTCAAGGGGTCTCTTGGGGACTCCTTTCCATTTGTGAATGCCTTACCATTACCTTTTAGGTGTCAGTAAAAGATTAATGTTTTGTGACCGCAATTCGGTAACAAAAATATTAATACATACCACTGCGATTTGGTATTTGGAAGGGGCACTCTAAAAATGCCCTTAAAAATACCAATTTGGACTTTGGTAAACCCAAATTGCAGCTCATAATTTGTGGTTTGTACAAACCAAAAGGCCTTTTTGCAGTCACAAACATCCCAATTCTGCAAATTGGGCCATTTGCGACCAAAAAAGGACTTTGTACATTTGGCCCCAGATTAGGTTTTTCTTAGCTGTACCCTTTCTTTTCTCCACAAATGTGAATCAAGATGCTTATATTCTCTTGAACATTTTCAAACTTGAATAAAGAAGATGTAATACTCTCACTTCAGAAGCTAGGAAGAGATATAAAAGACGTTAGGCAACTGTATCTTCACACCCAATTTTTCTTGGGGAGAAGTTTAATGCAATAATTGCAAAGACGATGAGTTTAATCTTTCCTGCAAAGCATATGTCTCTTTCCTTGAAACCTAATATTCAATTTCTTCAGCTTGGTATCATGGCATTGGTTGTCCGAAATTGGAAATATCACCTTAAATCAGCGGTCTTTAATCTGTGGGGCGCGACCCCCAGGGGGGGCGTGGAGTCCTGGGAAGGGGTCGCGCATTTCCAGGCCTAACTTGTGCCTGAAATACAAAATGTGCTTTTCCTTTTGGACAAAGACAACGGCCCGGACCCTTCATTCTCATTAAAATGCTTTAGCTGAAGTTGAGTCTCGTGCTGTAAAACAAAGAGGCCTGGTAAACAATCCTACAGACAAGCCTTCGTGCCAGGGTGCCTGCTTGCCTGAATGACATGCAAATGTGCGCTAGGAGTTAATCTGCAAATGTAAAGGGTGCTTGGGAGTGGTTCTGGCTTTAATTGCTTGAACCACTCCAAGCATTGTGATGGCAAAGATGTGTTTTTTTTGCATGGTGGTGCAAAGAGTTAACAACTGGGCTGTGATGTGCATGCTTTTAACCATAACTGTATTAACATAGTGCTTAGTACCCCTGGGGAGGTGTTGAAGGGACAGGTATGCAAAAAAAAAGCATTACTTATGGTCTTATATTACTCAAATCTACATTTTGGATGCTCCATTTTATCCTAAAACTATTTGCACATTTTGTAGCAGTCTATAGTATAATGTGTGTAATGCAAGTATAAAATAACGACTTACACATTCACTGTGCTTTCTGTCACAGGCTGTGTCCTCATAGCACTAAAAATACACAAGTCACTATTCTCCACTGCGCCAACAAAATGTAATTATGTGTCTATCTCGTTAAATAATAGAGGTTTCATAATGTACTACAGTGCATTTCCCATTGAGTAAATTTATTTTTCATTTAAGCTACCCATTATTTTATATGTAGCTACCTGATGGTGAAAGACCTAAAGCTAACAAAATATTTTGAAGCTGATTTATGAGAGGCTTGTGCTGCCGGAGCGTCACTTTTTTTGAAGCTTTGGCGGCACAAGCGCCTCAATCATATCTATGAGGTGACGCAAAGTCACCCTGCGTGGCTTTGCATGGCCTCATAGATATGGAGTAAGACAAAGCAGAGCAAGTCACTGTGTTGCCTTACACTATGTCAAGTAGGCGTTCCAGAGGCATTGCAGTGGGTGTTCCCATGCAACACCAATGGATTTTGACGCTGCCCCAGACTTTTAAAACCATGTAAACCTGGGGCAGCACCAAAACCTTACGCCTCCCCACAGCAGGCGTAACGAGGAGAAATGTTTTCATTTCTCCTTGTTTTTCCTCTTTCTATGTGTGTTCCTCTTTCAATGTGTGCATAGAAAGAGGAAAACCCCTCTCAGGAGTCTTTTTTTGCAGGAAGGTGCCCCTTCCTGCACAAAAACAATCCTGCCTATGTAGGCGCTAGGCAGCAATTTGTGCGCCAACGCAGGGGTTAAGGACAGGAATGCACCATACTTCAGAAATTAGGTGCATTCCTGCCCTTTCACATTGGCGTAGGGCAGCGCAGCAATTAGATGTGCGGCGCTGCCCTACGCCAATGCCTCATGAATGACGCTCTTTGTTTTAGCCACACCTTTGACCACGCCCCAACGCTCACTGACCTTTGGTTTGCTAAACACAGTTTAATTTATTTCCCCAATGTAAAAATGATTTGCTGTGGGAATTGGGGGCGTTTATGGTTGTTGATAGTTGGCAATGATGAGGAGGACCAAGTTCTAGAAATTTTTGTCAGGAGGGGGTCCTTACGCTTAAAATCTTTTAATGGGGGGTCTCGGCATCAAAACGTTTGAATACCTCTGATCTGCCTTAAATAGTCAATTCAACAGATATTCCCAAGCTAGCCACACGTACGCGAGAGGTTGGAAAGATTTGCCTAGAGATAATATAGTTAAACTTTTTTGTGCTTTTAAGAAATGTGCTTGTTTTGAGGTACTTTCTTGGAGCGGCAGTGGCCATCTGTCAATTGTTACCTTTCCTGCTGTTGACAAGATATCCATTAAAGCAAATCAACATTTTTCGAAGTCTCGACCATATACAAAAAAGCAGAATTTGGTATGAAATGGACAATGTTGCCCATTGAGACACAGCTGAATCTGAGCTACAATATATTGAACTTCAATCTTTCTTCAATCTGCTTCAATCATATATTGTCCACATACATGTAGTTTTATTGGTACTGTCTCATACTCCTACTTCTATCAATGCAATATTGGCTGCCTTGTGTTTTGCTTTTGTTTAATTCTTGCTCTGTCTCAAAAATCTTGGAATTATTGTTATTTTTGATGAACTGTATTACTGTGACAACCCGTTGGCAGCCTATTGCTCTGTATAGTTCTTATCAGCTTTTTCTGTGTTGCTTTTAATTTGTTTGTTTAATTTAAAACTCCTTTTTTAACAAAATCCTTCCAACTTTGGGTAATTTAATTCTCAATTGTTGTAAATGGCCACTTTTTTCATGTTTTGGGAATAATTGGGTACCTAGTTTGTAATTCTTTTTCTTTGTTGCACTGTATATATATTTTTAGTTTGAGGTTTTCCTACATGGCAGGTCCGTTTAGCTCATGATGGTATAGGTTTTTCTTTATGTCTATAGTCTCAGTCTATGTTTGTTGAGAAACATAGTTACTTGTTGATAATCATACTCCGTTAGTACATACTGGAAATGAAATCAATGTATGTCCGGTCATAAAGCCCTGAAAACATTTCTCCTTTTAGCAGCTTTTTAATTCCTCTACCCTTCTTATCCACTAGACAATTGCTCAGCACCAAACTGCACTTCTGGGTGACAGAGTCCTTTAAAAAATATTAGACCAAACTAGACTATCTTTTGCTTAGGTTTATCAACAGGCGGGGGGGTGAGTTTGTAGGAAATCCAACTTTTCTGAAACTTAAATATCACTAGTGGACTGCAGCACCGATTGTGCCATTCACTACAGTGGCCGTGCAAGCAAGTCTTCAGGCCTACTTATGCAGCTTATTGGAGCAGTGTAAAAACTGCAGTTTAGCCTGTCAAAATAAACTCTTTAACAGGTCTAACTCTAAACCTCCCTTCTCAACATTAACAAGTCACCCCTGTGAGGCCTTGTAGTCCACAAATCAGGGCACATGGTATATAAAAGGCGGACTGTAGAAATGTAAGGTTAACATGTCCTTACGGTGACTAGCATCCAAAAGCTATTTTCCCTGTGGCATGCCTAACTGTCCTAACTGTAGAACACCAGAGTACAGATTAAAATCTTAATACTGTATCTCAGGAATGGGAATACTCAAACAACTATTTTTAAAAGTTATGCAAATCCAATGCAATGATTAAGTTGGACATTTAATAAATAGTAAGGAAAAGTAATTTTTGTGACAGATTATCCCATCTGCCAAACTCTAAATAAATCTCTTGGTTTGCGTAGTTTGGGTTCCATGGCTAAGCTATTTGGCTTAAATATTGAATGTACATTAATTAATGAGGAAAAGCCTTCAATAGCTAGGATGGTACTAAGGTCCACCATCATGAGAAATTCAATCTGAACCATCTCGAAGAAGGAGGTGTTAAAAAGTTTAGAACTGAGGTATGACCAAAGCCCATTAGCTTATGTAGTAAGCTCCGGTGACCATACAGTAGTGGATGACAAAATGAAACTTAAAATTAATCTTTAATTGAGCATGAGAGGGAGAGAGAGGGGCTTTTTTCAGAGTAAGAAGTAAGTACTTAATGAAGTACTTACTTAGATACCATCACTTATAGGCAGATTCGATATTTTCTGTTAAACGTCAGACTTGGGCTCTGATCCAGGCGGCATTATGCCATTGCCTCTAGGGCATAAATAAAAGCATGGATTTCTTTAAAAAGAGAGATGAGTTATATCATATGTTTCCAATCTGTTCAAAGTTTAAGTATGTTCTGCAGAAATGGTTGGAGACATTGTTTCTGGAACTTTCTGGAGACTGACCCTAGGATATTGGAATTATTGATAGAGATGTCAATATCTGAGGTAGCTATTGGGCTTTGCATATTCTTAGTAAAAACAATTATCTTTATATAACAATCTGAATTTTGTAATCGTATTAAATTAATGGATTGCAAATGTTTTTCATTTTCAGCAGGGCTTTATTTTATATTCTGCCTCGAGGTCAACCAAGTCTTGTGGAATTTGTTATAATGGATATTATTATATTGTAAATAGTTTTAAGTAAACCAACAATAAAAATTAATGTGCACTCTCTTTGTCACTATTTCATTTGTTTCTCTTCCTCCTTCTTTCCCTCTTTTCTGCTTTTTCTCTCTTGCTCTGGATCTAATTCTGAAAATGAAAAATAGGGCCTGGTCTCAATGAGTGACCACCGTCTGCAACCACAGAACAAATTTAACACTTTTCCGACCATAAGCAGGGTTCGCCACACAGAAATCATCTGTGTCAAAGCTATTGATGCAGTTTCCCCTGGACCCAAGGTACCCCCAATACAGATTGTGTCCAGTGGGTCATCTCAAAGGATGGTGCACTGCCTTGGGTAGCAATAGTAATAAGTGGATTTTCCATACTCGCATCAAGGAAGTTTTCTGTCTTACCACACCTTATATGGACATTTGAAACCTCTTGCCAAGCTTCCTCAAATGCAGGTACAGGAATATGGAACTCGCTCCATCTCAATCATTGTTTAGCTCCAGGCTGCCCCTGCTTCAAACTATTTCTGGAAATATTTTTCTTGCAATTTTTCTCTCTCTTCTTCAATAACCCTTGTCTCTAATTACTGGTATCAACTTTACGCTCCCCTATCCCATTTAGAGGTGGGAGAACCAGTGGTTTTGGCCGACGAAGCCTCAACCTGTGGAGCCAGCTCTCAGTTAAAGTCACTCCACCCATTTTTGGTGGTGGGCAACAATGACTGGTTTTCCTGCCAATTGTGCGACATTTAAGGCGTGGCAGGCCCAGTCAGGGAAAGCAATCAGAGCCCTGACATGCCTGCAGAAAGCTCAGTGGCATAGCTGGGGGAGGTAGGGGGGAGTGGACCGCCCCAGGCGGCATGAGTTTTGGGGGCGGCGGCAGCCACCCCCCCCACTCTTACCTGCAGCTGTAGGCCGCCTAAGGCCTAGCTACGCCACTGAAAAAACTCCCTACTTAACAGGGCCATTGAGATTTTATTTTTCAGAACCAAACCCCAGATTCAGGGTTTAGTTCTGAAAAAACAAGCATTGGCATAGCCAATAGGTCTCGCCTTTGGGACCGTATAAGTGTTTAGCCATGCAACACTTGATGTTGTTGCACCAAGGATATTCTGCTGCATAACTAAACACTTATAAGGTCCCAAAGGCGAGACCTATTGGCTATGCCAATGCTTGTTATTTGCGATGTTGTACAATATTATTTGCTTAAGGTCTTGCTGCCATGTTTTATAGTCTTGAAGAGATCATTTTATTGAGCTCGTTGTTTAAACTTTGATGCCTTCTGGACGCACTTTTTCCATGTGCTATCAAACTTGTACTTGGCGTCTTGAAATGTCGGCACTCTTGCAGGAACTTCACTGCGGTCATGCGCTGTTGTCAAAAGCAGTTTCCACTTTGCACCATAAGCGGCACGATCTGAATGTGAGGGAAATGATGAAAGAACTTTATCCGTGCTTGTGTTTCCTAAGTAGGTGATAAGTTCAATTAGCACGCAGTGTTTCTATTGAAGAGTTCAAAGTAGTCTCAGAATATCTCGGTCATTGAACAATAGTAGCGGTGCCGCAGAACATGATGTGGCAGATATTTAAATATCTTTCTGTTGTGTTCGTGAAGCCGTAGTTAGCTTATGCGAAAATCACTCCCAAGCTTTTTTTCTTTTTGTTAACGCTGATGTTCGTCGATGTATTTAAACACATGTTTACAGAAAGGAACAGATAAGCTGCGGGGGATACGGCATTACAGGTATCAGCTGTTAACTTGAAACAAGAGAGGAGCGGGGGCGAGCGAGCGCGGCAGCCTGCTGAGCTGACCAGACGCTCGTGCGTCATGGCCTTTTGCTTGCGATTACCCGCACGGCCGGCATGTGTTTCCAATTATCGCGCCCGCGTCTGGGCACGATAATTGGAAACAGATGCCGGCCGTGCGGGTAACCGCACAGAAAAGGCCATGACGCACGAGCGTCTGGTCAGCTTTCAGAAGCCCCTCACATAAAGTCTCGCAGAGCAGCGCTTGCGCACTACTCGAGGCTCGACCTAAAAATCTGAGCAAGTCAGAAAAAGCATGGCAGCCACACCGCATACGCAGTGACAAAAGTGCAACCCCCCACATCAGCAAATGCCTGGCAGCTGCGGTTCTGTAAATAATGCAAGGATCCTCTGGAGGCCAGAAGCTCAGCACACTGCCTGATCACCCTCTAAACCATAAATGACCCCTAAAGTAAAACATTGCAGTTGGCTGTGAGTGAAAGATTTAGTTACGCCCATGCTCTCGATTGCTAACGGAAAAATAATTTTCTGACTCTTCCATATTGTATGATTTCCAGGAGCAGGACATTCTGCTCAAGGAAATTCCAAGGGCAGCCACTGCAACCCTTCCCCAAGCAGGTAAGAAGTGATGGAAATGGTAGGTGGACAGACAATTATGGGAACATGCCTGCCTCGAGAGCAAAGATCACAGGAGATGAGATTGGAGAAGTAGGGAGGAGTGCGGGAAGTGATACTCTGACCATTTGTGGAGGCCAGCAACATTTCTGGTGGCCGTCGGTCCACCCACTCCCCTTTGCAGCAGCGGGATTGGTGTTCCTCTGCTGCAAAGAGTTGTGGAAACTGTCTCAGCTTTAAGAAATAATCCCAGCAAACCTTCATCACCTTCATCGCCAGATGTCGTGTCCCCTGTGCCCCAGCCAAAAAGGACAACACACGGAGTCTGGTGAGTTTACACACGATCCTTTATTCTCTCCTTCTTTCCTCCTAGTGGATGCAGATAGCAAATGCCTGGTGTCCCCGCTCTCTGACCGGGAGTGTTGTCCGGGGTCCAGTCACCTCCCCATCTCCCTTTGCCAGGTCCTAGTGCCCGCCTGCACATATCCTTTCGACAGCTCACAAGGTTTTTAGAAAAGTTTTGTGAACTTGCAAATCGGTAGCCAGCAAACCTCCACGCACCCTTATTAATGACTATCATTTAGAATATTTCAAATCCACACAAGTAATAGGTTTGTGCAGGGCTTTAAGTGGGCCTGGTCTCACCGGTGCTGAGCACTGGCAGTGTTTTTAAAGGGGGCCTCGAAACGGGTCTCTATCGGGCTCTGTTTTGTACCCTGGCACAGGCGGTCTGTTATTTTCCGGACAGTAGTGACAGCAGGCACATTGATGTGCACGTGCTCACACTCCTCACTTCTCACTAGTGGAGAAATTACGGCATGACGTCATGCCAGGTGAGCGTTGTAGGGAAAGGGAAATCCTTTAAAGAGAGTAATTTTCTCTCTGGATTCCCCTTCTCTTTTTGAAACTCGGGAGCAGCAACATTGACGTGGTGTCACCAGGGCTTTAAGTGGAAGCTTTTTCAATATTATATACAAGCCATAGTAGCTGCTTATTTATCTTATGCAACTAACAACCATTGACAAAGCCAATAGTCCTGGCTTGTTGTAGGTATGATGTTGCTTGTTGTATCATATATCTCGATGCAATGACAGAAACAGCACACTATGCTGAGCACAGATTTTTAGCTTACGTGTTTTTAAGCCATGCCCTTAATTACATTGGCCACTCCCCTTTGAGCGACCCCCTAGTTTTTTCATCCCACTTAAAGCCCTGGGTTTGTGGTCCGCAATTAACGGTGAAAGCTCGAGAGTCTCCACCTTCCCTTCCATCCATTACTCTTGCGCGCCAGACTGCTCACCGTTCTCTCTGTAGCATATGAAACCAGAGCCTTTACATAAAATTGCTGATCACAAAGCCATGACATGCGCCAATATGTAATTTTCTGCATGATTAATTTTACACCCTGTATTGTGCAACAGTATTCGCGGCTGACTGAGACGAGGAGCAGTTTGAAGACGCTTTTATTTTGTTTTTCATAGGCATGGGAAGCCTTAAGGACCTATTGGTCCACCTCTGTCTGTGAAATCGGATCAATGGTGCTCTGAATGCCCAACTACAGAAGTGTACGATATTCCCGACAACTCACTGGTAGGGAGTGAGGAGAGGCATGGTGCCCATTCTACATAGCAATGGTTAGTTCGTCTTCACCTTAACTGGGCATTGCCATGCTCTACAGGATTATGGCTTTGTTCATCTTCATCAAAGTAATGGCAAATTCAGCTTCAGTGGAGCAGCAGCAATTTGCAGTTTCAGCAGCACCATGGCAATCTGCAGCTTCAGCCGAGCACCACCCTCTCTCCAGTACAGGCACAAACACTGAGTTCACACCTGCTCAGAAGAGAGCCCGAGAGCACATTTTGTGTAATTCATGGCAAATTCTTGGCCTGCACCAGCTGCACCCAGTGAAGGTGTGCACCAGAGCATACAGGGTCCATGCGCCTAGATGCATTATAGGCTGCCATGTGTCCCTAACAGGTCACATCATCAGTGGATCACCTAAAACTGCCCCATACACACATAGCCACAAAGAAGCCAAAGTGTCATATGTGACGTCATCAGCAGGTCCTTGCATCTTAAACAACACCGCGCTGCATTCTAGAACTTATAGTTTCCCTTTGGACATTGTAAGAATGAAATCAAAAACCCCAGCATGCAAAGAAGTTAGGCTAAAACGCCACAACTAACCATGTCACACATGACATGGGGGTCACTTTATAGTTTTATCCCAAATAATCAAGACATGAAGCATTAGAGGAGGATGGTTGTCCTCTCTAGTCCATAAACTTTGGATCAAAACTCCAGACACTAAATATTATGCCCCTCCCTACCCTCACCTTCCAACCCGTCCCTTCCCAAATACGATGGCACCCTAGAACCACAGAGCACAGAGTACAAACAGGCATCTAGAGGCTATTGGTCAGTTTGCCCAAATCACTTTAAATATACCTAAATAAATGTTCATTGAACAAACCACAATCCGCATCCTCTCACCTAGGCACTATTATCAAATTTACATGCCTTTATTTGCGGAACGTTGAATGGGGGAGTCATCCATGCTGGGGTTTACATCTACTGGTGAAGCATAGATTTCTTGCTGGATCCACTAAGCCATGTAGAGCACGGTTGGCATCCGGAGGAATAGGCATTTGATTTAGAGCCTGTCCTGTGGATGAATGAATGAATGTTCTTTTACCTTCTAATGTGAAATGAACTGCCTCGAGGCATGCCAATTGTTTGCGATTTGCCCACGTTAACAAAACGTAATAAAATAGAAGACGTTGGGATTCAAACCCAGTTCTGCTTGTTCCAAATTTCCCTGCTCTCAAGATCTTGAGGCATCAGTTTGAAGAGACAGTGGGGCCCTGACACCCACCCATCTGTTCTAATGGGATGTTGCTGTGTGTTTTACACTGCAATGCATCCTTTTAAATCCCGCCACGTCACTCACGTAGCTCCCTCAGGGTCCCCCTGCCATTCCATCTCCCCAGTCTGTACCCTTTCAGCTGAAAAGATGATAGACTTTTGTAAATGCATGTAATTGCTTTGCAACCTGTTTTTCTCATTTGACGCGTCATCCCCTGTCGACAGGCAGAGACCTGGTGCTCCTTTCCGCTTAACACTCAGACAAATTAACTCAGCCCTGTCATTAGGGGAAAAACTGCTACTTTCCAAGACGCGTCTGCTGGTCATTTACCACTGCCGTCTCCAGAGGGCGGTCCTGATGGGTGGGGCCAGTGCCCCAGATCAGCCACCCAAGCAGGGCCGGCTTTAACACTGGTGGCGCCCTGTGTGACAATGTATGTTGACGCCCCCCCCCCCCCAGTGACTAACTCTGCCATGGACTCCCTCACTAGCCCCCTTTAACAGTGCCTCTCAAGTCTCCATAACCACTGTCTCTCAGATTCATTTAGTTTTCTAGCACCACTCATACCAGTGTAAGGTGACAAGAGCACTTTACATCATGCACACATTGCACAGAGACAATCATATGTGTGTAAATCAGTGTGTAGGAAATGTAAAGTTAGACAGGACTACAAGGTGTAGGAGTCACATGTCATCGATACTGGTAAGCAAATTAGTTTAAGAGTCCTTATTCTGGAAAAGTACAACTTCAGTATTTAAAAGGAATTTAAAAGGTAACACTTTGCAGCAGACACATTAACCCTCTGCGCTACTGTTCCATGAGTCAAAACTTCCACTAGACAAACCTCGGCCTCTTTCCAGGAAGATGATTAATCACTGGAGTTATCTTGACATTTTAATTGATGCCTGAAATTGCTGGATGCAAGGACCGCAGCAGCAGGGGCTTTTAAAATGATAATATAGTTGCAAAAATGACGCCCCCACCCCAGTCAGCTCCCGGTGCGGTGGCACCGATCGCACCGCCCTGGAGCCGGCCCTGCCCCCAAGGATTGTGCGGTCTAGGTTAGCAAGATTTGTGGCAAAAAAAGCATACTTTGCGATTCCAAAACCCAGAATTTGTGGTATTTTTGTTGCAGGCAGAATATGTGCTTGTCACAAAAATAGCACTTTCTGGGACCTGTCAGAGTGTCCAGCAGCACCGTGCGTCGGAACAGGTGGGTGCCTGATGCCAGAGAGTACATTTCTAAATTTGAAAACTGCTCTCTCTTGCTTCGGACAGCCTCTACTCCTAAAGTACACAGACAGGGCAGCAAGGGCAAATGGAGTGTGGGCACACTGGAGACTCGGGAGTGGAAGGGCAATGGGGGTGAGGAAAGGGGGCCATTAGTGTCCTGAGGTTGTTGGGGGGGAGGAGTGTTTACCACAGGAGAGAGGAGGCACGGGTGGGCAGTGGGTACCAAGGAGGGGGCGTTCGAGTTTTGTGGGAGTTGACCTCCTGCCGAGACGGCAGGTAAGTGCGGGAGGTGGTCAATCGCCCCACCCCCCCTCTACAATGCAGCTGTCACAGGGCGGCAATCGGCGGAATCTCGCGAGCCCCCTTCCCTGCTATTCAATGTGGCCGCTGCTTGGCGGCAAATGCCAAAGGGCTAGCTACGCCACTGCGGGAAGGGCTGATTCCTCTTTCGCATGGTAAACTGAGGCGATGTGGCTTTACGGCCAGAGCTGCAGACTTTCGACCTTGGAAACCAGGTTTGAGTCTCAGCGTCAGCTCAACATGTGATTCTGGTGGGACCCTGGACTCCCCACCAGACTGCACAGTCTGGCTGAAAGTACTCACTGTCCAGCGGTAGTTATTAGACTGTGGTAGTGACCATCCACTTAGATGATGTGCTTTTAAATAATGGACCCTGTTTTTGTAGTGTGACATTATTACACGATTATTTGTGACTACCCCTTTGCCACTTGTAGCTGCAGTGTCCAATTTTCCTTCTTTGGAGACTTGTGTTTTTATTCGGTTACGTAAAAGTAAAATAAACCATGCAGGCAACTAATTATTACTGTTATTTCGTTCCTTGCAATAGAGCACTCCCTAGATTTATGGTTTTGGAACATTGTGCTAGGTTTTTGTGATTTAGAAATAGTTTCTCTAATACATGACCCACCTGGGTAATTTAGTTGAAATCTTGCAGTTGCATGTTATTTTTAAAATGCGAAAAACACACAGAATCTACAAAATCCAATAATTCCTTGGACACTTGCCTTCCTGGTTTATATCTTAACCTCCAGGTACCTAAATAAGGTAAACTTGTTTTTTTGTAGTTGATGTATTGCGCTGATGTAGTGCGCTCCAATGCATGCAGAGTCTGCACTATATAAAAGTGCAAAAAACAAATAAGGAGTAAAGGTCACGAGGTACAAGGAAACAAACAGCAGTGGGAGGGTAGGGACCTGACAGCCCAGAAGGATTGCTCGTGCATTTTAAAAGCAGGTGATAGGGCAACTTAACACCTTTGCAGCCTTTTAACCTTTGGCACACCCTCCTTTAATTAGGTCGAGCCTGGGCAGCACATGCATTGCTCTGCGAGGCATGCTGTAGGTAGAGACTTGAAGCTCCGCCCATGTCCTGCCCATCTTTTCAATTGGCTCCTGTTACTGTCCTTTCTAAATCGTTACTTTTCATTCATGAATAGGCTTAGTAGTCCCTCCTTGGCACACCACCACACACTGGCTTCAGCCGTGCACGACAAGGGGTTGGCTGCAACCCATTGACACAGCCCCCCCCCCCCCTCCCTGAGCTACTTCAGGCCCTGGGGATTCCAGGGCCTTTGATTTCTTAATAAGGGGAGGGGGGCATGCAGATGCCTTACCACACCCACTTTGGGCCCCAGGAGGCGATCCCCCAGAGCCTTTGTTTTTTTATTAAGGGGAGGGGGAGCATCGCCCCTCTTCCCAAGCTTGTAAGGGACCCAGAGGCCCCCTTCCCTGGGGCCTTTGTTTTTTTAATCAAGGGGAAGGTGGTGCTCAGCCCTCCTCCCTGAGCCGCTAAGGGCCCCATGGACCCAATGCCCCAGCCAATCCCCAGGGCCAAAAGATATTTGCAAAGGGAAGAGGGCGTGTAGCCTTCCTCCCCAAGCTACCAGGGGCCCTGGAGACCTCATCCCAGTGTCAAAACATGTATTTTGAGGAGAGGGAGAGCGCAGCCCCTCTCCTCGACCCTATAGTGGCTCAGGAAGGGGGTTGTGCACCTAACTCCCCTTTCCTTAACACTTCAGTTGCAGGGGATATATTATTTCTCTCTCTATATATACATATAACCTTTGACGGGGGCCCTAGCACATTTATATATGGCCTGTGTGTCCAGATTGAAATACATTTCTATAGACACCACTGATTTTACATCGTCTGTTGAGAATGCCCAACAGTTTTAATTGATACTCTATGTTGAATGACTGTGACATGGTGATTTACTTGGGCAGAACCTATCACCACTGTGCCCCTTCTAAGGCAGCTTCCAAGTGCAGTTGTATACAATGTGCAAGCTTTTGATGTGCGTTCAAAGCAGCAACAGTCCATGGTCTTCTGTAGGTTGTGACACCCACAGTCAGTTTAGGTTCTTTTCGGAACCTTGTTACTGCCAAACCTCTTCAATGGTGGCCCACACAAAGGCCTACATATGCTGCACTTTGCAGGCTACACTCAGGCTACACTCTTGAGATAGTCCACATCTGTAGTTCCTGACTAGATAGCAACTAGATACCCAACACCTTTTACTTGAGAATCTTTAATAGCAATCACATATAGGATGATCATGAACCAGGCCACCGTGACACATTCTACCCCACCCCCAACTTTATGCCACAACTTCCCTTATCCTTTAGATCCCAGAGTGAGTGTCCAGTTAAAAATATAAAAAGTGTTGTATGGAATGCTCAAATTAATCTAGGTGACTGGTAATTACTTGGACCGCATTCCAGTCCATCGTTATTTTGCACACCATGCCACCTCAGTATGGACCCAGCCATATGCAAATTAGTCTTGACCCTGCTCCAATGAGAACAGTCCAGACTGAATTGCAAGGCCAGGTCCTCTCTGTACCAGAACACAAGCATCCCAGGACCGGTTTCACTTAGATTAGGGCTCATCAGTCAGGTATAGCTTGGTTCCAGTGGCACAGGATGCATGGGACCCATGTCAGGGCATACCAGTCCCAGAGTGCTTTAGTGGTGGAGGACAGCAGCGGCTACCTTACATGCTAAGCATCTCACAAGCCATGTGATAGGAGTTCTGGGAGGAGGTATACAATGTATCCACTCCAGGACGAGAGGCTGATGTAGAAAGTATGCTTTTCACATGCCTGATGGTAGTGCTGTTATCTGATTGGCTGACCACCCAAAAGAGAACATCTTAACTTACAGCATTCAAGGGGCTTATATTAATTTAAAAGCCAGTTTCTGAAGAGACCAGAGCCATGCTTAAAGGTGCTGCCCATGAGACACCCCTACCAGATTTGTAGTCCCAACCAGTCTGGCAGGGGTGCCAGGGCCCTGAGATTGCCTACGAAAGGTGGATAATTCTCTGTGCCCCTGACTCCCCACCTGCCTGAAAGCACTAGGCCCTGTGGGACCTGGCAGACACTAAGCCTCATCAAGACACCGATGGGAAGATTCTCCAAAGTCCCATCTGATTCCTCAGTAGACAAATATATGCTGAGGGAAGCTGTATTCGACCCTATGGTTTTAATCCCATCAGGTCCTCACAGCCTTTCATCCTCCCAAGGTTGCTACCCCTTGAATCTGGACCTCAGCCTTACAAATACACATTATGTCATATATGGTCATGAATGATCTTGTTATGCTCTTCATGGCATGAGCTACAGGCACAGAGGCACAGGAGACAGACCGGTCTTGCCAAACTCGGACTCTCAGTTCTCTTGTGGCCAGTAGGGAGGTAAAGTGCAGCGAGTGAGTGGAAGAGCTACCAGTTCATTAGTTGAGCTACATGGCACGAGGGGAGCTCTTAATTACTGCTATTTAGAGTTCCTCCCCGCATGGACCTTGGCCCACAGCGACTGCCTCACACCTTTGCATTCTCAGACGAGATAGCTAGTGTTAGCCTGACTTTTTGGAAGACCCGAGGAAGACATTAGGTGACGTTATATATTTCCACTCCTGTTTCCAAGTCAAGTTCCATTAAAATTATCCGGCATCGTGGGCGTGGCTGCCAAAGGCGCTGAAAACCAGAGTACATGCCATAAACTGGGTCTATGAATATTTTAAGACAGAGTGACAAACGATATGTAAGTTATGCGATGGGTTTTGCTCACACCCCCTCTGCACATTATAAAGGGGCATGATTAAAACTTTTCTATCGATTTGTATTTCGCCCTAAAATTATTCATTAATAAAAAAAGTGGATGAGGGACCTTTATGTTGTTATTACTGTATTGAATCTTCATGACTTTTAACCATGAACCAGTGTTCGCCTGAGAATAAATAACTTTTGTCTCCAAATGGGCTTCGCTGAGCCTGCACAAACCCTCACTCCTTTAAATCAAACGTGACCCCTGACCCAGAATTAGCATAGCGCTCATTAATCAAACTTTGTCCCCCAATTACTGGCCAGCTGTGAATGCCAGCTTTCTTTTAGTAGGTTACCAATTAATCAGGCAGCAGGTTAGGCAAATTGGCGCGAGGATGTTTCTCTGCTACATGACCTTGAGGCAAGTGTATAAAATCTTGGAAGAAGGGGCAGTGGCAAAGCCACTCCACATTTTAACGCGAAGCGTGGTTGGCAAAGTTATTGTTGACTGGAGTCACAGTGTGTGATCAACTGCAAGATGGCAGGCTTACCATACTGATGCCCAGGGGCATTACCGAAGTGCCCCGGGGGCGCAACGAGCGTTTGCGCCTGCTTTACGGGCCCCAGTGTAGTTAGGTATTACTGAAGGGCTGCATACGCTTGTGCGCCCCCTTCTTTAACACCAATAGTACTGGTGCACATAACGCATCAGAGGGTGTTCCCTTATTTGCATGGGGACGTGGACCCATGCAAATGAGGGAATCCCTTTGCCTCTGCGCCCATGCCGTATTTTAGACTCAGGCTCAGAGGCAAAGAAGCTGTCAGGAGGCACACTGACAGTGTGCCACCTGATGGCAGCCTTCTGGAGGGGGGAATGGGCGTCTCATGCACTCCCTAGACAACCCCATGTAGGTGGGGGCAGTCACTCCCTGCACCCGCCTGCAAGGGGATCTCTAATCCCTCTCCAAAGTGCAGACGGGTTGCTGCCTGCACAGTAAAATTCAGAGCGGCTTCAAAGCAGCCGCTCCATTTTTCACCTGAATGCACTGCCCCAGGGCAGCTCAAGTTTGCAGCTGCCCTGGGGCAGCGCATTCACTATAATACAGTGCATTTTCTTGGTTAGCATTGGGCGCACCTTTTGAAAGGTGTGCCCAGCGCTAACCAGGAAAATGCACCACTTATGTGATACAGCCCTGGTGTTCAGCTTTGCTCAGTAGAGTGATGTCAAGAAGCTGAAAATGGCAATCGTCCTTTACACCAATGGCGAAATGTGCAAATGTTGAGCTTTGCAACTTTACACCCCCGCGATCTTCATGATCCTCTGTTTTACACTCTGCTATAAAGTACAACAGATACCCTGAATCTATGAACAAATTTGCAAATGTTGAGCATCAAATCTTTGAACACCCCATGATCAATCCTGCAGGCCTCATGCTCCACTCTGTTGCACTCTGCTGTGGTACGGAACATGTAGCATGGAATAGATAGCACCATTTGTGCTCCAGATTGGCACTTAGGGCCACATTCCACTTCCATTTCAATATGCTGCCCTGAGATTCTTGTGGGTATCTGCACTCACACACACCACAAGGCCCCAATCAATTTTGGACCCCAAATCTTGCCGTTAAACTTGTGTGCAGAAGCCATGGAGCTTGAAGTAGGTCACATAGTCTGCTGCTCTCCAGGATATTCATAAACTGAATATTTAGCAGAAAGCGCGCATTACCTTATAACTCACGAGGAAAATGGATCTGACCGAGTAACGTCACCTGATTCCAGATTACAGCAAAGCCAAGAGTAGGAAAAAACAACACAAATACATAAAGATGACAGATTCCCTCTGTCAAAAACCGGTTTCTTGCTTAATATCATAAAGAGAGTATGCAAAATCCTCATTAATTTAATTAAAGGAACAATGCAATATCTTCATTAATGTCATTAAAGGAAGTATCTTTCTTTGTTTTTTATAGGGGACTAATACAGTATCTTCATGAATGCCATTAAAGGGAATAGGCAATGCCACCATGTAATGGATTATGTAGTGCATTAATTAACCTAATTAAAAGGACCATGCAGTATCTTCATCTTATTAAAGGGGCTTAGGTAGCATTTTTGTGAATCTCATTAAATGGTCCATGCGTTATCTTCATGAACCACATTAAGGAAGTATACGGTTTCTTCATGAATCATGTTAAAGGAATCAACATTATTCAAATTAGTGGGACTATGCAATATCTTCATTAATATCAATAAAAGAACAACAAATTTACATCGTTAGTTTCATTCAAAAGATTATGTACAGTTTTTGTATCCTCGTCAATGGGCCTATGCAGGATCCCTATTCATTTAATTAAAGAAGTAGGCAGTATCTACATGAATGCAGTCAAAGTAGATCTTGCATTGTCCATTTAATTAAGTTAATAAATATGCCTTGCCCATTATCATGAATCTTATTAAGAGGATTATTCAGCATCTTTAGTAATCTTATTAAAGAGACTATGGAGTGCCATCCTGGATCTAATTAAAGGCACTATGCAACGCTGACATTAATCTCATTAAGACGGCTGTGTCACATTTTTATTAATCTCATTAAAGTGGCTTGGTAATCCTAGTTCCTGTTTGCAGTCAGAGCTGTCTTCTGCTTTGAAGGCTCAAGTACATACAACCAAGACTCGTCCTTAGGAGAGTCTATTAACAGTGCTCAACAGGGTTCATCCAGAATCAGGAAATATTGTTGTGAAGACATGACAATGGTAGACATTTTCAGTAAAGTACCTTGGGGCCCAATTCACAAAGGTAAACTGAGACCTGAAGTCTAAATTTAAACCTGAGGTCTAGGTTTAACTTTGTGAATTGGGCATTAGACTTCAGGTCTAAACTTAGACTTCAGGTCTAAACTTAGACTTCAGGTCTATGTTTACCTTTGTGAATTGGGCCCTTAGTGAGCAGACAATAATTGATTATTTTCATGACTCATGGGTTGGTGTTTGGCAGAAGTCTGTCTACTGACAATCCATTCCTATGAAACTCCCGGGCTCTTGTCACTGTCGTTTAGACTTCTTTTCATGTCTTTGTGCTGATTCCTAGAGTATCAGCTGCATACACGCATTTGGTGTTGTACTCAAATCATGTTTGTCTCACAAGTTATCCTTGAGTGATCTAATGAGTAATATTACCTGGCAAATATCAAGTCATGTATGTGCCTGCACTTCAATGACCATAAATAAGTTAAACACTGAAAAACCAGAGCCACATTGGTGAGGAGAAACATGAGCTGTGGAAAGGGTTAGTGTTGACAGTGCTATCACCACCTCTATGGGAAAACCATTAATTTTCAATTTCAGGTACAGGGGTCTATGACGTAAGCCTGGATCCTGCTCATTGAATACATTCCATGTCTAGGAATGTGTGTTTATGAGGCAGAACCCTCAGTGAAGCACACCTTCTTGAAGCAGGAATATCCAAATTTCATTGGTCTGATTCCTGACGATGGTCTCTGTGCATTATTGCTACCAAGGCTCTCAATGCACAGCACTGTTATATTCTAGTCATCTCACCAAAGAAACTGATTTCGACTTTTCAATCAGTTTAGAAAACAAGGACATGAACAATAACAGATAAGGACTGATCATCCTGTTTTGCCAGGGCCTTGCCTTGCATCATCAGCACCTTCTAATTAATTATACAATGGTCACATGCGCCTCTCCCAGGATTTTCCTCATGTCAACATTGTTGCATCGCCATTGTCTCTTCCACCAAATTGTTCCGTATATCTGCAACCACAAGCTGCCTGTTGGCAATGACTTGGTGTGTTCAATTCAAGATGTTGCCCCTGAACTGTAGACCCTTAAAATGCTTGGTTCACACCAGCCTTGTCCATTGCTCTGTGAGCCATAGAAGCACAGAATTAGATGTCAGATATGGACATTTTAACCTATTCTTGTTACCTCATAAATTCTATTTGGTCTCCAGCCTCTAACATTGCCCCTGAATATCGGTGCCCCATGGGACCCTCTCATCTTGATGACTGCACCATCATCTCGCTTCTTCACTTTGTTACTGTTTCCGCTCTTTGAGGGTCCACACTTTTTTGGAATGCTTACTGTATATGTAAGAACATATGCTAGTTGGACTTCACAATTGTCGTGGTTGCCATGGTGAAGAAAAACTATAGCGAGACAGCAGGCAGTGTCTGTGCATCAACAGAGGAGCATGATGCTTCCAGACAACGCTGTCTATTAGTCTGCAATGTGACTCACCCACCCACATGCACAAAGCGTGTCTTGCACTTCCTAATCACTGTGCACAGGTCTTGTCCAGTTTCACTGCACCCACAATACTGGGATATAAGCTGTGCATATTCTAGGATTCTTCTCTGTTCAATCTGCGTTTTATCACTGTGCACTGACAGTGTTCACAGTCCTCCATCACTGGGTCATTCGCTATACTCTTCCAACCCAACAGTCCTGTGCGTGAAATTCAGCATAGAAGGCCCTTCATTCTGGAACAGTACCAAACTTATCAAGGAGGTTCTTGAGCTTCCTTAAGGTCTTATCATGCTGTCAAATCAGCTAGCCCAAAGCAACCATGGCCATCCCACTTAGCCTTCGCAATCATTTACCTGATTGTGTTTGCTTTCCTAGCCCAGGGTGTATCAGAACCCCATTCCTGCCTTCGTCAATTCAACACTCTTCACAAGATCAAGAAAGAGTGCTTCAATTGAGCCAGTTCTCATGTGCTTCAGGACTACAATTGGACACCGATTTGTTTGTGCATTTCTGAGTAGGAAGGTTTTAACATTAGTTTTCTATTCCAGTTTTTGGAGTTGTAATTGAAAAGAAATGTACTTAATATGAGCCTCTTGCCTGACGGGCAACCACCGAATAATCAGAGGATAGTAAGAAAACACAAAGGGCAGAACACAGTCGTTCCAGGAAGCAGAGAAGCACATTTTCCCTCGGAGATGGACTAAAGTCAGGCAATGAAGGCATGTGCCCTAAAACATCACCCTGAACATAATTGTGAGGTCAAAAGGAAACCACTGGGGGGTGCTTTGGGTACCAAAATGTGTTCACTAAATGCTCAACCTATATTTACATTTTTCCTTTGCGTTTTGCGCCACATGGAGCTGCTTGATCAAGTTGGTAGAAATCCCTAAGTAAAAGCTGTTGTATTATTGAGCTTGAGAATTGACCAAGACTGTTTTTGGCAACAGGGACAGGGATATAAAGAGCTTTGGACACTGACAATGTGCAGTGGTCACAAGGGCAGAAACCTGTCGTAGATTTATATCAGTATTACTTCTTCTTTTAGCTTCTGAGAAAGACAAAGGCACTACCTCATCAATGTGGTGATGGGGCTGTAATGATGCAACAAGCTGTTTGTTATCAATGTATGCCCACTGGTTAGGCAGCGGACCAATATATGCACATATTGCAGGCAGACACTCAGGTCCAGTAACTGGCAAGCATTTCCCTGTACATATTACAGCTCAAAGACTTTGCATATGTTTTTTTTTTTTTTTGTCAAACTTATTTTTATTAATTTCTTACAAGATCAGTGACGTGTTACACGGCAATACATGCTGTTGTTCTGCTCGTACAATGCTAGTAGAAAGCTAGTTCCATGTACAGAGTAATACAATAAGTACGAGATGTGCCTTTTACAGGAAGTCATATATGGTTTGCCACCACTTTTCATGCAACAATTGTGTCCTTAAACTGAACCTTCCCGAACTCCCAACTTTCCCCCGTCTCAAGAGCCCACCCTTATAAATGAAGATGAGTTAACGTCAGTTCAACAATCACAATAACATTTGGTGAGTGCAATGTGGTTTTCACACAATTCACTGTCAACAAAGCCCGTAAGGGCTATCATCTATAACAAAGAAAGCACTCTATGCTTTTTCCCATTGAGGAATGCAGAATTCAGTAAGTTAAAACACCCTGAGGGATTCGAGAAAAAGAATGTATCGTCAGCCCATCTACCTTTTGTAACGGATTTGTAACTAGGCACTATACAGCTGGTAAATACCTTGAGAGAGAGTTGGGAGGCTCTCAACAGTCAAGAAAAAAGGGGAAAACCCACCCCGAACCCTCCCACAAATTGGTGGTGGCGGTTAATTATCAGCAATGAAACACGAAAATAGGTTGTGCATAATGGGCATTAGAATTGAAAGAGGTGCATGCCCCTGATGGAGGGGGGGCAAACAGCCTGCGGTAGTCCCTGTGAAAGATAGGCAACCAATGGGCCCCACCTGTACTCAAAGTTTTTGTAGTCATCTCGGAAAATGTCAGACATCCTCTCCAAACTTAATAATCTCCAAAGCCTAGAGTACCAAAGTGAGACCGCAGGGGCCTCCTTCTTCTTCCAAGCAGCCGCTATTGCGATCTTCGCCGCTCCTATGCAGGTCCACATAATGGCCTTATCAGCTTTGGTTTGGTGTTCCAACGACTGGTCGCGGAGGCCCAGCAGAGTCTCTGCCATAGTAGTCGGGATGGGGTAGCCCAGGATATCTTTAATATGCGCAAGGATCTCTTCCCAAAATGGTCGGATAGACGGGCAGTCCCACCAGATATGTTGGAAGTCCCCCACCAGGCAACACCCCCTCCAACATAGATCTGAGGTGTTTGGAAAGATTCGTTTAAGTTTAGAGGGGTATAGGTACCAGTCTGTCACTACCTTAAAGTGTGCTTCCCGTAGTTCCACGGAGTGATTACATTTGTGAATGTCAGATCACAGACCTCCCCATTCCCTATCAGAGATAGCACGTTGGAGGATTTCTTCCCATGTATGTGTGTACCGAGGTCGTGGGGAGTGCGTGGAGTTGAGTAGGAATTTGTAAAGGAAGGAGATCACCCCCTTCATGGAACTGGCCTTTTGGACAAAGGTTTCAAATTTGGTGAGGGGTCGCGTGGCTGCGTCGTGTACGTTTGGAGAGGTGGCCCAGTGTTTTAACTGCAGATAGCGGAAGTGCTCCAATGAATCTAGACCATAATCACGTCTGCAGTGTTCAAAGGTGAGTATATCGGTGTTATGGAAGAGGTGGGTTAGGGCTCGGCATCCTCCCTCCCTCCAGGCGTCAAAGGGGCCTTCGTGGAGGGCCGGCGGGAAGTCGGGGTTGAAGTGAATAGGCGTGTAGGGTGATGGGAAGGTGGTCCAGAGGTCGTTATTAGAGATGGTATCCCAGACTTTCAGAGTGGTGCGGGTGGGAGTACTAACATAAACATTAGCTGGTCTGTGGTGTTTGGGTTGCCATATTAGGTCCCAGATAGTCCGGCCTGTAACAGATCGGTCCATGTGCAACCAATGCTTCTCCGATTCATGTTTGGACCATTCGGGTATCACACGTAGTTGGGCCGCTTTATAGTAAAGGTTAAAGTCTGGTAGACCCACTCCCCCTTCAGATCGCAAGCGGCGTAGCATTGTGTAGGAAAAGCGAGCCCGGCCGTCCTGCCAGATGAATTTTACAATTGCGGATTTGATTGTCGGAAAAAATTCCCTATCGAGCTCTATGGGTAGGGCCTGAAACAAGTAAAGAAGCTTAAGAAGTACGGTCATTTTGACCGCATGGATGCGGCCAAGCCATGAAATGAAGAGAGGTTTCCATCTAGCCAGCTCGGCGCGGATGTTGGTAAGAGCGGATTGAAAATTAGCTTGATAAAGCCCTTCCACGCGTGGCGTCAATTGTATCCCCAGGTATTGAAGGGAATGGGATGTCCATCGAAGCGTAGTGAGTTGTTGCAGGTCTCCTACCTCATTTCCCGGGACCGTTAAGTTAAGTATATGTGATTTATCCGTATTAATCTTAAAACCCGCTACCGCCTCAAATCGCGTTAATTCTATCTGGAGTTGGGGAAGAGAGCAAGAAGGTTCCGTAAGGGACATAAGGACATCGTCCGCAAATAACGAGATTTTATGACTTTCTCCGCCAAATGGAATCCCCTTAATCTCCGGTGTATTCCGTATGGTCATGGCCAGTGGTTCAATGCTAAGGGCAAACAACAAAGGGGATAACGGGCATCCCTGTCGTGTGCCTCTGGTGTGGGGGAAGGGGGAGGAAACTATCCCATTCACCTGCACCCTAGAGCATGGCTGTGTATAGTTAGCCCGAAGCATGGTGAGGAAAGCTTCTGTGAAACCGAAGTGGGTAAGTGTTTTAAAAAGAAAGGCCCAATCTACTCTATCAAAGGCCTTCTCGGCGTCTAGACCCACAAGTACTGCCGGTATTTTCCGTTTGGTGGCCTTCTCTATCAAGTGTGTTATGCGTCTGGTATTGTCATGGGTCTGGCGGCCTTTGATGAATCCGGATTGGTCTGGGTGTTTTAGATTCGGCATGAGATCGTTTAAGCGAGACGCCAGAATAGCCGAGTAGATTTTTGCATCGAGGTTCAGCAGAGCTATGGGGCGGTATGAGGAGCATATCTGTGGGTTTTTCCCCGGCTTGGGAATTACCGAAATGAGCTCTTCGGTCATTGATGTGGGGGCTAGGCCTTCTGCGGCCATTTTGTTAAAAAGGCGCGTGAGATGGGGCAGGATATCAGGGGCAAATGTTTTATAGAAGTGTGCTGTAAGCCCGTCTGGTCCAGGAGCTTTGTGCAGTTTGAGAGACCTGATGGCGGTAGTTACTTCCTCAGGGGTGAAAGGCGCTGTAAGGTTATAATTCTGGTCTTGGGATACCTGTGGAAATTGTAGTGTTTGGAGGTAGGCCTCCTGCAGCTCTGGATCTCGCAGTTCGCCCCGGTATGAAGCCTTATAGAAGGCCCCGAAGGTGTCTGCCTTCTCGGCATCTTTGTGGGTCAGTACACCCCCCTCATTGAGTATACCCCCTATATATTCTCGCTCGCGCTTCTCTTTCAACTGTCTGGCCAGGTGTCTACCTATTTTATTTCCTTGGGAGTAAGATGTTTGTCGGAGTTTCAAGAGAGTGAATTCGGCTCTGTTGTTGTATATCGCGTTTAATTTTCCCCGTAGGGCCATAAGAGCGCGAAGGGAGGGTCTATTAGGTGTGGCTTTGTGCCTATGTCGCGTGTGAGGGAGATCGGAAAGTACCGTTTGGGTGTTGCGGGTGTGATGCGGGTCCAGGACAAACAGACCGAAACTAGACAGTGATCCGATATGGAGAGGGGAAAGATCTTAGCTTCCCTCAGGGCCCCCTGTAAGGTTTGGTGAAGAAAGATGTAATCGAGTCTCGAGTAGGTGCGGTGTACATGGGAATAAAAGGTGTAGTCTCGTGCCTGTGGATAAAGGGTGCGCCATGCATCTAAGAGGCCCATGTCATGTAGCTGTTGTTTGATGTCCGCCGTAAATGAGGCGGAGTCCGCCCTATGTGAGTGAGTGCTGTCTAAATCTGGTTGCCACGTCAGGTTGAAGTCGCCTAGCAGTATCGTTTTTCCTTCCGCAAAGTCCCGAATTTTCCCCAGTGTCGTAGTCAAAAGGCCGTCTGTCCTGTGTTGGGGGCATACATTGCAATGAATGTCCACAGTACTCCCTGCAGTGTACCCTTGACCATCAACAGTCGCCCATCATTGTCAGTTTGAATGTCGGAGGGTTGGAATTTCGTGGCGTTATGGAAAAGGAGGGCAACTCCCCGGTGCTTAGTCAGCGCGGAGGATCGGTATATCAATGGATATTGTTTGTGGCGAAGTCGTGTGTCCTCTGCTCGGGCCAAATGAGTTTCCTGGAGGGCAACTACGTCAAGGTGGTGATCTGTAAGGTATTTCCAGACCTTCTGTCGTTTTTGAGGGGAATTAAGGCCTTTCACATTCCAGGAGCCTATGGTGAGTACCATCGGGCCTGGGTCCCCCTCCCTTCCCTCTCTCGAAACCAACGATGTAGGCGCTTCGGCCTTGCTGCTCCGAGCCAGCAATATATGTGTCCCTTATAGTGTAGTTTGGAGGAGAGCTGCCCACGCAAGACCAGTGTGATGGGGTCAGAAAGAACATGTCTCCTCCCCTCCCCAGGTCCACCCAGTCGCCCTCCACAAATTAAAAGGAGACCCAACATTACCAATAGGGACTGGTTGCGCAACGAAAAATGCCCAGAAGGAAGTAGGGAACTGAGAGTCCCCTTTGCACAAACATTAAAAAGCCACCACCATCCTCCCCACCCACCCCCTTCCCCAACCCCAAACAAACAAAAAACCAACAATACCAATAACCGCGGATGCGGTACTTTGAACATGTTCCCAAAGGAGGAGAGAAGATCCTCCATGGGAACGTTGGGGGGACGGTACGACCGAGGTCCCCGTCCGCGCCCATCCCGGACTTCACTCAAAGCCGCAACTACCATTAACATGCGACTAGACTTATAATCCAAGGTCGAGGACCAGTCCGAGGAGATGTATAGCTACTGCCTCCGTTGGTAAGTCCCTATTTCGGCGGTGCTCACTGATACGGAAATGTCTGTGGAGATCTCGTGACCAGGGAACTCAGTCAGTATTTTCGTCACTGGGACATCTAGCCAAAAGGATCAAGGGGCAACAGGAGAAGAACTGTGGCCGGTTGGCCTCCTCAAGGGCCAGTGGAGGCAATGAGGCTTGTCCCGTCCTGATCCCCGAGGTCGCCCATATCCAAAGGGCAGAGCCCCGTTGCCTGGACTTCATGGCTGATGAGGGTCACCATTGTGGCCAGCGTTTTGGTTTCTTAGTCTAAGGAGAGAGACACTCATATGTATTTTATTTGCGATTTCTGCGTGCTCCTGTGGACCAGGGAGAGACCGAGGGGCCACCCCTCAGGGTCTCCCGTGCGCCTGAGTTGGTGAAGCCGGGTTCCTCCGAGGGGAGACCCAGGAGATCCAATCCAGCTTTCAGCTCGGAAATGTGTCTTTGTTTATTGTTGAACTCAAAAATCAGTCCGAACGGATAGGTCCATCTGTACCGGATTTTATCGTCCCGAAGCTTCGAGGTAATGGGCCGAAAGAGCTGCCTTCGAGCCAGAGTGGCCGGAGCTAGGTCCTGGTATATATTGCAGGAGTGTTCTTGAAAGGAGATTGGTCCCTTCTTCCTGGCAGCCAGGAGCACTGCCTCTTTGTCTTTATAAGAATGGAATTTAACCAGCACGTCCCGTGGGCGTTTCTGTTCTCCGGTCTTTAGCCCTCCCACACGATGGACTCGATCCAGTTTGATTTTAAGCGTTTGGGGACTGAGGATTTCTGCAAAGAGCCCCTCTATGAAGGCTTCAAGGTCAGGCCCCTCCGCGCCCTCCTCCAGGTCTCGTATTCGTAGATTTTCCCTTCGGGCCCTGTTTTCAAGATCCTCCGCCTTGAGTTGTGTCTGGTAAAGTTGATCTTGTAGGATGCGTATATCCTCGCGCACTTCGGTGGTCTGTTTAGCTTGGTCCTGAGTTTGCGCCTCTAGGTCCAACACTCTGGTTCCTACCGAGTCCACATCTTGCTGCAGAGTGGTCAGCCTCTCCGTGAGGTCCGAACGCAGCTGCTCCATCGTAGCTTTAATGTCCTGTCCGAGGTCAGTCCGGAGCTCTGCTTTGAAGTCTCTAAACATATTCAAGAGGTCCTCCTTTGAGATGGCCATGTTGCCTGGTCCCTCGTCGTGGCCCGAATGTGGGCGTTTCTCTGTTGGCGCAAAGAAGTCGGAGACCTTGTTTGTCTTCTTGTTCGTCGCCTTCTTAGGGGGCATAAGGGCGGGTCCAAGTGGACCCCTGGCGTCGCAGCAGGGGGCTTGAGTGGACGAGATGCGGAAGGCGACCTAGTAGTAATCCGCTTGGAGCGGAAGAATCAACTTCTTTTTATGTCCTCAGCTGAGCAGAGCGTGATCAGGGGATGTCGCCCCGCTGTGTGCAGGAATTTGGGCGGTAAAGCGATGTCAGGCTCATGGAGAGAGGCGCGGAGCAGCCCATACAGCCCAATCCGGGTATGGCTAAGTAGAAGGAGCCAAAGTCTGGCGATTCCTGCGCGAAGGTAGCAAGGCCACTGACTCTCCCGACCCGGCTTTAACGGGTATATTTGGGCTCAGGAGATCTTGTCTTGGGAGCCCCCACAGCCTAGGTAGGCTCCACCGCAGAGGTCCCACCCGGCCGACAACCCCCTCAGGCCCCCTCTGCAGCAGTTGCTGGAGATGTGCCCCGGCCGCGACTGATCATGGGTCGTGTTATCCGAGTTGGAGAGTGTGTGTCCTGAGCTGGCGCTGGTGTGGGAACAGGTGACGGGTCCCCAGTCGGGAAGAGTCGAGCGGCGGCGCCTGCAGTCACATCTTGGCCGCCATCTTAAGGTCAGGCAGGCCGCGTGGAGAAGCTCGTCCGAGCGTGGTGCGCTATTTATTTTCCAATGTTAGCCTCCCCGGGCAGCCCGCAGTATGTCTCTGGGCCCCAACTGTTAAACCCGCCGTATGCGCACCTGTGAGGGGCTCAAGTGTCCTTGGGAGGCTGCAGGATTTCCCAGGGCGGCCACACCGCTCCAGCGTCCGTTCCTCCCGGGGAGGGGGGCCGCAGCAGCGGGGTCGACCGTGTGTCCCTCTTCCGGCCCTGGGAAGCAGACGCGGGTAGCCTGCTACTGTTGTCCGCTCTCGTCACTGCCTCCAGGGTCGCTTCAGCGCTCTTCGTACCGAGGGCGCCATTTTGATAGGCGCTGGTTCTCTCGTTGCGAGGCTTTATTTAGGGCGGTAGGATAGCGCTGGCGGCAATTTAGAACACACCGATCGTGCCCCGCACCTTCCGCTCCATGCCAAGATGCTTCTCGCCTGTCTGAGTTCCGTGCAGCTGCAGTTATTCGTTCCGGGATACCACGCGGACCGGGAGCCGAGACGAACTACGTCCAATCGGCCATCTTGCCCGGCCACGCCCCCTGCATATGTTTTTTAAGTCTGGCTTGACAGCACAACTGTCACTAGCCCACATATGATGAACAGAAAAGGAGCTTTCAGAAGTAATTATGAGAGGGATTAGACTCCACCCAAATGTTGGTTTCCTCGAATACAGCTTTTTAGTGGGAAGAAGTTGTGTGATTCCACTGAAAAAGAGTGCCTGTATTGCCCTTTTTTGCCTTCTGGGAAAGCTTATGCTTGACATAACAGGAGTGTGTTGGTTGTGGTGGCAAGCCTAAATTCAAGGCTAAAGGCCAAAGGCCAAGGAAAAAGTATGATAAAAGCAGTAGGTCGGACATATTTATAGTGGAAAGCAAATGTTAATCTCAATAGGCATTTAGAGTGGATTGTTATAACTTTGTATTAAAGCCTCTACAGAGGCATTTTGTAAGAATAGAATCTCACACATTCCCTTGGCAGGCAAAGGTTTCAGTTCTGGTTACCCCCATTAAGAATCCTTGTGGATAAAAGAATTACACTGTGATGATCCTTGTTAGGTCCTCTTTGGTGTCATAATATTTTGCTTTGTCAAATTTGTCAAATGTAATTTTGTATATATTTGTAATTTTATGACAGCACGTCTGATGGTTGCCTTGTGGAAAGGCTTATGCTTAATAAAACTGGCCTGATTTGGCTAAAGTGACAAGCAAAAGATAAAGGCTATAAACCAGATTAGTTCACTGCTATACGTTATGTACAGTGCCATAGGCCGGATGTATTTATTATGAAAAGTTATGAAAAAGGCAGTAGGCCTGATTCATTTATTTTGAAAAGTATTTTATTTCATTCAATAGCCCTTTAACAATAAATTATTATCACACAATGTTACAAGCTGTAGACAGGTATTCTGGTACATGAAATCTCACAGATTACCACAGTAGGCCTCGTTGTTGGTTACCCCTTTGACAAATCTTGGGGGTAGAGGATCTTACACTGTGTTAATCGTTGTTATGACTTTTGAGAGGGGTTGTATATTGGTCTGCCAACTGTAATTTTGTGCATATTTGTAATTTTATGTTCTCGCATAGATAGTGCATGCGCTGTTGCTGCAAGACATTTTGTTTACATACAGTGGGCACACAGTCTGCCCATTGCTTGCAATTGGTTGGCAGCTTTTTCACTCTCATTTGCCTGCTTCTTTATGGTCTGTGCTTGCTGGTGTCACCTTTTTTGTCTGCTTAACACCCCCATGGAGCATGGCCCAAGTACTTGAGTCCATCCACTGCTTTTCTTCTGGAGGCTACTTTTTTAAATCTTTGAACCATCCTTGCAAGTGCACATCTCACCAGCATGCTGTGCTTTACTAGTGTTTGAACCTTACTCATTGGACATGATTTATGCATGGGCAGATGAAGTGATTTTCACAGCATCACAGGATGTTGTGGAGATGCTGGGACCTCTGTAAGACAGGGACCTGTACAACTTTTTTTTATTAACTAATATACAAGTTCTTGTCTTACAGAGGTCGGCAAGCAGGCTCTTTAGAAGTGGTGTTGTTGTGCATACTTGCAATCCCACCGGTTCTCTCATTAAATCACAGCAATAAAATAAAATTACTTCAAGACTGAATTTACACTACCTGCCGCAGCCATAGGCACAGCTGGCGACTTTAAAGCTGGGGAATCAGGTTCGAGTCCCAACATACACAAAAAATAATTAACATTGGGAGCTTGAGCTTCCTTCACATGCATAGCACATGCAGGCTGTTCCATTCTTCCTTTTATCACACGGGTACCGCAAAGGCCACAGCAGGGCAGCCTTGTGCAATGTTAGAACATATACAGCACACACATTAGCAATGGGAGCTTTCCTCATCCATGAGTTTTTCCGAGTTCTCCTATCGGATGATACAAAGGACTGCAGAGAGAGCAAGAGGCGGAAACCAAAGGCATCTGTGTTATCAAGCGTACATTCTAAACATCCCTGGTAAAGTCTCATTATCATGAAATGTGTTAAACTTTAGTCACGGTATTCAGATGTCAAACTTTCTCAACCATACAGTGCCTCTTTCTTTGGAGTTCATCATTTGGTGTTTGTCTTCACAGTGAGGTGTTGTCCTTCAAGGTGCAGACAACTCCGTTGGAGCTAGAATACACTCTGTTCATCTTGCAATTCGACCACACTTACTTTGAAATGTACCAAAGTTCTCTGTACAATGCTTACTTTTAGCAGCTGGTGCCTGCTTTGGTGTACACAGAGATGCATGAGTTTAAAGTATCCTACTTGACCTTACAGTGCCTATTCATTTTCCATTGCCCAGTAGTTGTGCTCATGGTGAGACGCCAACCTTTAGGTTCCCCTGTGTTTAACTTGCAGTGCAACACCATTTACTTTGAATGGTATATATGTGTGCAGTGCGGGCACACTGTGGTAAAGGCAAACACCACACTGCAAAAGTATATGAATGAAATATTCCTGCCCGTTCCAGCATGTTCATTGCTCCACCCAACCCCCAGTATAGCATCAAGCCACCAAACTGGTGGCACACACGCCACCTTTCACATGGCAGTGGAAGTCTCTAGCAAGCATAAAAAATCAGACCCTCACACACCATGAGGATGTGCTGCTCTCCCGTGCACACTGTTGGGATGGATGCAAATCATTTTAAGAGTTGTTCGGTGTGTTTTATCACAAAATCACATTCATATTTTATGCCCAGGGAGAGTAAGTGGTGTGCCCAGAATCACAGAATGTTCAGCCGAGATTTGAACCTACTTCCCCAGTTCCAAAGTCCGCAGCTCTGCCCTTAATCACATCTCACTGCTTCATCCTCTGAGCCAAAGCCCGTGGGACAGTTTTGCAGCGAGCAACATATGTTGGTTTATATCTCCTTTGAAGGCAAAACAAATACCTGTTAAAGTCAATGAAGCACTTTTTATTGCAGTCATGCTGTTTGATACAAACAAAACCACTTAAAATAATTTCAACATCACTGATAACAATCCAGAATATTGCACTGCTGCGTTTACACTCAATAAATGTAAAAG
Organism: Calotriton arnoldi; assembly: GCA_963921515.1. Lineage (NCBI taxonomy): Eukaryota > Metazoa > Chordata > Amphibia > Caudata > Salamandridae > Calotriton > Calotriton arnoldi. Next base: position 3,922,393 of record CAWUFW010000263.1, read on the forward strand.
AAGGATGTGGTCTATGTTTAAAAACAAAGTTACAAAGTTATAAGTAATTGGCACAGCCAATAGCTCTCGCATAGGCAAGACCTATTGGCGTTGCCAATGCTTATTTATAACTGTATGCATTGTGTTTGTCAGCCTATGCTCACTTCATTAGGCCAGTATAGGCTAAGGTGGAAAGCTAGTGGTTAAGTTTATAATCCATACTGGTTCACTGGGAACGGTATGTCAGATCTGTTTATTATGAAATGTTATGACAAAGTCAGTAGGCAAATTTACTTATTGGAAAGCATGTGTTAAAAGCATAAAACATTTAAGGGTGGCTTGTTATTACACAGTGCTAAAGCCTTTAGGCAGGTATTGTGGTGCAAGGAATCTCACTGATTATGTGAGTAGGCAAGGGTTTTGGTGTTGAGGACCCATTTGAAACACCTGTGTGATTAGAAGATTTCCACTGTGATAATCCTTATTAGGCTGTCCTAGGGGTGGATATTATGTAGTTTTGACAAATGCAATATTGTACATATTTATACATTTATTACAGTATAGCTAGTGGTTGTCTTGTGGGAAAGCGTATGCTCAATATAGTCAGTCTGCATTGGTTAAGGTGGCATGCTAATGAGAAAGGCAAAATATCCAAGTTCGTCATTATGAAAAGTTATGTTCGACACCACAGGTCTGATCTATTTATTAAGAAAAGTTAAGACAAATGTAATAGGACTGATTTATTTATTGTGAAACACATATGATAAAGACAATGGGCCTTTAACGGTTGGATTGTTAATGAACTGTGTTTATGTCTGCAGATGATTTTTCTTGGTACAGTCCCTTTGGAAGGCTTGAGAGGCTTAGTTGTCTGCCAAGATCTTGGAATCAAAAATGCATGGTAGGTAGGTAGGTAGGTGGATGGGTGGGTGGGTGGGTGGATGGATGGTTGGATGGACGGACTGACTTTGGGTCAGCCCTCTTCTGCCATTGATCCGCATGGGGCAATGGATTAGCCCCGCGGACTCTGCAAACTTCCCCCAACACCCCTCGGATTCCACACGCTACAGAGTGCGACCTAGCACAGGTTTCCGGTTGTAAGCTTGGGTGCCTCAGATTCAGCAAGCTTCCCCTGCACTCCTTGAACTCCTCATGGTATGGCACTACCAGGTGGGCCGCTGATCGTTACTAGCACTCTCCTTGGCACAGTGTGATTACTGCACACGTCAGAACGGTCCTTGTCCCTACCGACAATCACTTCCACCCGTTTCCGCTGCACCCTGCGTGGTCCTTATGATCTCATGGAAACAGGGAAATCCTTTCTGTTCCTGGGATCTCGTGAACAGGAGGCCAGTCAAACGGCCCTTAGAGAGTGCTTAGGGACCTGGGCCACGACAGTTGGCAGTTAGCTGCCGGCCAGCAACATCCAGGCAAAATCCACCAAGTGATAGTCCCCTTCCTAGAGCACGACAAGCCCCAGGCCACCACAAGTCTGCAGTTAATCCAGCTTTAGTCCCTGCTGCCCCAATAGTTCCTCTTGTTGATGTCACAGCGTTGAACCAGCGAAGTATGTTTCCAATCCCACAAGCATCTCTAACTCCTGAGGACAGAGCCCCAGTAGTTATACCCAAAATGGCCTTTCAAGATGAGATCAGTTCAAAAGGCAACCTTTGAAATGCACGGACCCTCTCTATATTTGGTCCTGTCTGCCATCCTACCCTGGAAGGCTTGACCAAAATCTTTAGTGGGGCCAAGTCCCTGCCCCTTAGAATGCAGGAGCCAATTCCACCCCCTCTTATCTGTCCCAGTAAGGACCCTCAGAGTCTGAGGTCTGCAGTTGCCCTTGAGCCCCTAGTCTATGGCTTTCTCATCAGGAATGAGCAGATGTAGCTGTCCCCACAGCATCCCCCAGATGTGGATTGGAGACAGGCTGACAGGCACACAGAGCCAGGAGCACAGAAATGCCCCCTTTCCCAAAGTGGTATTCCCACATTAATAATGTCAAATCCACTCGTACCACCAGAGAGGATTTGCCATTACTAACTCATCGATATCAAACACTATGCTGCCACTCTTCTGCAAGTAAGAAATACAGCTCAATAGCCTTTCCACAGACCCCTCATGTCAACCCAATGCGAGAAGCAGGCCCAACCGTACCGAACACACCATCCGGTGCCAATCACTACCAGTGCATGTAGCGCACCTGCGCACATGCCCTACATTTTCCAGACACTGCACCTTGCCCCCAGGGAGTACTCAGATGTAGCGAGAGGCATGCAGAACCTTGGCAAGTAGCTTTTTAAATGCCAAGCTGAGTAACAGTAACCTGCACACACAGGCCCCACCATGGCAAACCTGTGGCACATTTGAAGAGCTACCTCTGTGGGTGGTGCAACCAGTGCTGCGGGCCCACTGAGGAGCATTTGTGTTACATGCCCTAGGTATATGTATTACCCCTAGACTAGAGGCTTACAACTAACTCAAATCAGCCAATCATGTATACACTAATCACCAGTATATATATGACAAGCGCAGCACTTTGGCACTGAATAGCAGTGTCAAAGCACTCAAGTCATATGCTAGCCAAACAAGGTCCAAACAGGAGTTCGGAAGCCAAAAAGGTCAGGGGAAACCACACCAAAGGATGCCAGGTCGAACAATGTGGTTAATTGTGGTTGTGTAAGTGGGTGGATGTAAGAATGAGTCAGTGGATGGAGAAATGTATGCATGAGTGCAAGGATGAGTGAGAGAGTACATGTTCGATGATTGATGGAGTGCCTAAACCCATCAATAGCTGAGGAGGCACTTTCATTTATAAGCTAGACCCACGGCTGTTGCCAATGCTAATTGCGTTTCTAAAAAAAAAGTAAAGTAGGTCTTTGCCATAACATACTTTCTCACATTCACTCTATCTGCCTTCCCAGTCTCCCACATAGCCACTCTTCCTACGTGTGTCTCTGTGTGAAAACCCAGGCAATCTCACCATTATTCAAACTCCCTAAGTGTTGGCTTTGTGTATGTGTGTTCTAGCTCTGAAACTGTTCCTAGATAACCAAGCGCACAAATCAAACTCCTGGTGCTGTGACACAACACAAGAGCTCTCTCTGCAGCATCCAGCTCAGGGTCATTTTCTCATGCGTCGCTACTTTAGTCCACACAACCGCAAATGAAATTCCCACTCCAATCTGCCTGCTCTGCACGTCTTTCACTTTTAATCGTATTGATAAGTGCATTGAAACGAGCCAGCATTCCCCCTGGGGTGAGTCTTTCTCTTCCATCTATCAATGCGCGGATCAATAGGATCGCGTCTCCGCTACACACGTTCCAACAAAGAGCGGCGCTCCAAGGGAGAGGAGTCACTGCATCCAGTTACTCCAGCCCGACAGCCTTTTCTGAAAAATGAGTTTCTAGTCCACTGTGTATATAGAATTGTTGTCACCCAGCAATGATGATGACTGCTGGGTCTCTGATGGTGAAACAAGGTCAGCAGTACTCGATGATTATGGGCCTTGAAGAAATCATATGGGATTAGATTACTTGGGAAGGAGAGGGGCTATCATTAGTCTGGATGGATGCCTGGTCAGAATAGCCATTTTAAATATAAAGGTTAAAACGAAAATCCATGTTCTCTTAATATCTCAGTCACATTTACAAGCTGGGACAAATTTTGAGATTTGTTTGTGTGCCAAATGGTACTTAAACAAAACAAAAATGCTTGGAATGTAAAGATTCAAATGTTGGGTGTTTTTTATGGAATTTCGTGTTTCATGCTAAGATTTGAGTGACAATGCGTAAGTGGAAAGGGCTTCCTATTAGCTAATTTCAAGACCTGCCAAAAGGCAAGGGAGTGAGTGATTGAATAAGTGAATGGCTGAGAGTGCGTACGTTTGTGCATGGGTGAGGAAGTACATTTAGTTGACTGTTCTTGGGTAAGTAAGTGGGTTTTTGGGGTTGGGTGGGCAGATCAGTTTTCTTAGCTGATGGGTTTTAGTTGGTAGATTTTTCGTGAGTGGGTTGGTTAGGAAGATTCGGTCAGTTAGATGGGGTGGGATTTGGGTGCCCGATGTAGGTGAATGGATGAGTAGGGTGGTTCAGTGAAATTGTGGGTTGGGTGGGTGAATTATTGGGGAGAGGAGTTGGTGTAACAGCTAGGGCGGTCGACCTCGAATCTGGGGAACTGGGTTCGAGTCTCGGCAATGACGCTGAACATCCTGTGATTCTGGGCAAATCACTTAATCTCCCCGTGCCTAACAAAAATGAATGTGTCCTCATGTAATGCAACTGGTGCTATGTAAAGCGCTCTGATACCCGATACCTTCGGGTCAAGTTCGCGCTATATAAAACTCCGTAAAATAAAAATAAAAATAAAAAATGTAGGTGAGTTAGTGAGCAGGTACCGGACTGACTGCCTGAGTAAGTGGCTGAGCATATTGTCAGAAAATTCACAGGGAACCACTGAAGTGCTCAGGGAACAGCAGAATGGACTATGACGGGTGGGTGACAAGAAGTGAGCAGGCCTGGCCTTTCGTAATATTCTCTTTCAAGCAATGCAAACACCTTTCTCTTTGTTTAGGAAATTAGTTGAAAAGAAAGAAAGTGTTGAGGGACAAGCAAGGGTAAATCTGGAGACTGATCGGGTGTTTCAGACCTCAGTAGTAAAACTGAGTGCAAAAACCAGTGGGTGCAAATGACATGTGCGATGGTTTTCGTGTGTTTTGACTCTGATTTACACCTTTGTTGTGAGTGATAGAGCAGAGGTTTTCTTCATTCATTTACAGCAATTTACAAAGAAAAACTATTTGTGATTCTACTTTACATGAAAATGGCAAATGTGTGTTAAGCTCCACGTTTCTAGATATGACAAAACATAGTTCTGATTTAGATACTGCATCGTAAAAGCAAGCAGAATGTTAGAATGAGTTTATGTTACATTTTATATTTACGGAATAGATGTGAATTTTAATACTTAAATCACATGTGATTAGATAATGTAATAATAACGATAACTAAGAAATTCATGTGTGAGAATTAAATGTTTCACGTGTTAGAGATAAATAGTACATTACATTGTGTAACGTTTGCCCCGAAAATGACAAAAGAAAAGTAAATGCTACACGAGTTTTAGCTAAAATTGTATTTCGTGAATCTTTCTCTTGATATGCCTTTAAACATGCGTGCCTTAATAACATATGCGCAAAGAAAACTTATATAATCTATATGTGAGTGACAGTGACATTTCCAAAAATGTATTAGTACCCTATACTTACATGAATTAATTACGATTTGATTGTAATGTGTATTCAATGTTTTTATTTGAAAGATTAATATTTCATGCTATGCAATGCAAGATTCATATTTTCGCATAATTTCATCGTGAGCAAGCTGTATTTCATGAAGGCCTCAAACTTTGCTTCTTTTCCTAATATGAATTAATGAACTGTGTAGTCTGGAGCCTGTGGGAACTTTTCGTAAAGTTGCCACTTGTGTTCTAACTTTCAATTGCTTGCTTTGACAAATCTGTAACACAATTTGATTAAACTTGCAACAGAAATTGCTACATGCTAGAACAGATGCTTGAGAACTAGCAAGCGGAACTATAAGAGGATGACTCGCTTACTTTCTGTGTGCCACATTGTTTATATGACTAAACCTAAAATGATTCTAAAGGAATTACGTGCTACGGATTACTTAATTCTTCCAGATTTGTATACTATTTACCTACTAAATCATCTCATCCTATTGAAGAGGACCAATGGGACAGAGTGGTCTGACAAATTCGGTGATGTGAAGGGCTGTCACCCCGGAACTAATGAAGTATAATTGCTCAGATTTTGGAACTGAAAAGATGAGAGACTGAAGAAAGACTGAGGAGACTCTTCCGTATGTTTGTTTGGTTTGCTTGCTCACCCATTTTGCATCATTGAGACTACGGCTTTTACTTCCTGAGACAAGGCAAATTGTGACGAAAAACAGCGATTTGCTGCCAGCTGGTATGCTCGCCTAGTGGAACCTTTTCGGCTGAAAAGGTTTGCGTCATACTGCTGTGACATCAAGGTTACAGCAACGGACAGAGACATATTCCCTGTCTGTATGAACTGGAATTGTTCACTTGGTACAAACTGAATTTTCCTAAGGGTTTGTATGAGGCTCGCCTGATTTCCTATTGATCTAAATTTGTTAGTTAATTAATCTCCCTCGACTGAGGAAGATCAATCCCTACATTTATGGATCTCAGAGAGTTTTGTTAATGCTTTATTAAACTTTAATTAGCTTAATTTAGGATTGTATTCCATTCATTTAAGGTGTCTTATGAAATACTAAAACTTTGAGATTTAAACTAAATTCTGCTGATTCTGACTCCTTATTTACTTGTGGGTAAATTCATTTGACCAGTGTCCTTTCTCTGATTTATGAATGTGGATTTCTGAGTGATAAGAGTAAAAAATGATATGCCGCAATTATCTTATTCCTGGTCCTCGTTCGATAATTGCCTATCCTCTGAGTATTCCAGTCCCTTTCAGCACAGAACAAGATCCATCGGAGGACCAAGGAGGTTTGACAGGTAGCAAAGGGTAAATGAAATAAGAATATGATAGTCAAATTATTGACACAGAAAAGGCCCAGCACGCCAACGCTACAACATGAGCAAAGAGAGGTAGCCTGCACAAACATCGTTTGAGCCCTTTGAATGCACATTAACATTCCATTTTACTGTTTCTGTAACTTAGAAGCTGGTTTTGAAGGCTAGTGAAAAGGAATTGAGCAGCCGCCCATTGTCTTCAGCTCCCAAGAGGTGTTAGTGCTTAAATGAATGCAAGTGTTGTATACACCAATTTCCATCTCTATCGTCTGGATCAAAATGACCCCATGAGGTGGAGTCTCAGAGTAGGTGTTCCTCTAGGTACCTGAAACAAAAAGGACGAACCCTCAATGTGGATGTGGTACAATCACTGGTTACGTTAGTACAAGGACCCACTAGGTTTGTTTAAAAGACCCCTCACACACCAACCTGGTTGGTGTCATGCTTCATCATTGGGGTCCCAACCGGGTGGCCGAATGCCGCCCGGTTGTGCTACGACGCCTGATTACAGCGGAGCTGGTTGGTGTATATGTGAGATGTGATGTAAATTAAAAATATCTCTGAGAATCCTTGCCTGTAAACTTTTATTAGTGGCGGCTCAGGATATGGTTAAAAATAAGTGTGGTGCAACTAGAATTGTTATCCCTAGTTGACTAAGTGTGTGGTCAACATGTTTCAGCCCACAATGGGAAGTACGAGGGGCTTTCTTCAGGACCGTGTGGTGAAAAAAGTGAGTGGCAAAGTGAGTAGTGCCACGTGAAAGGAGTAAAATGGTACCTACACACGCGCTAAGGTGTGTGGACTAAATGTCTCCGTACTTACGGACACAAAAAACACTATGTGTGAAAATGGGCAGCCGATCGGGACTCGGGAAGGGTCACATCCGATGACCGAATTTGGTATCGAGAAGGAACCTGACTGAGAACCTAGTGCGGTATCCCTGCATCCCGGCTGGTACCTCAAAAGGCTGTCTGAAGCACTCTATAAGTACTCTAAATAAATAATCTGCCCCCTATTTCTTTAACCTTTAGTTGCAATGTTTGCATGCGACACAGAGATAGGATTCCACAACTACACTGATGATTCTCAGATGCACTTCCGGCTCTGTGAGAACTATGAAACAGATGTAGAAACTCTCACAACCCTCGCATAGCAATAAAGGCTTGGGTGGACGACAGGTCACTGGCCAGAAAAAGAAATGGGGCACTAGCATGAGAATGAAAGTCTTTTTGCACAGAAGAATATCTGATGCTCAATATTTAGAAAGGAGGCATCCTGGTCTTGAAGTAATAAATATCTACAGATGCCTTTTAGACTTCAACCCTTTCCAGAGGCATCATCGAGGAAGATTTCATAAATGTATGTGGGCTGTCAAAAGGCTGTTCAACAGAATCGCTAATTTAATTCAAATTTAATGCAAATTTTCACCAGACCGAAGATTCCCAGTTGGTTCCATGTGAAATCAAAGACAGCAAAAGTAGACTCAAAAATAAAGATTGACAAAATATTGACTTTCTATAAACATTTTTCAGTTTTAAACTCTTAGATCCAGACAAGTCCATGTGTCACCTTTTCCAGAAATTGGTCAGTTGCCTAGTCTCACTGTTCTTCTGGCCTATTTATGGGCAAGTGCTTGACAATGGTGTGATGGATTGGACCTAAAAGAATCCCTGTATAAACAGCAGTCTCTAATTTCTTTATAATCAGTGACTTTTATTGCTCCCAGTCACCGGTTATTGACTATCATAAGCTATTTCTACTGCTAAAAGTTATTACAGTCGAGTTCTGGTGTCACAGTAACTGCTGCCAGAGCCAGCAGCCAAGGTGAAAGGCAGGTACCGTCACAGAGCATAACTGAGACAGCTGATTAGCAACAAAAATTGAACATTGATTTTCTTTCTTCTGCTTTATTTTTCTATCTCACAATGACAAGCAGAGAGAATATGTTTACTTTTTGCACTCCCTTCCACATGTTTCCACTCATGTTGAGCTACTGCAGCTTCTTTTTTTTAAACTGTCTTGTTTTTAACTGTTTAATATCTGTTTGCAACAAATATCTAACAGATTTTTTATGTGTTCAATATTGCACTTGATGTTTTTGTTTTTATTCTTCATGTTTGCAAATATGCTTGCTCTTTCCTATGAAAGAGCTACACACCAAGGTTTTAAGTGGTTTGTGGGAAAAGTGATGGTGTGACCAAGTATTATATGGAATAAAGTACCCCATAGCGTACATCATTAGGATATTGCAAGTCATCTCTGAGTTCCATAACCTTATAAAGAAACTCAGCCTTAGACCTCATTCCTCTATATGGTTAAGGATCTCCTCTGTGACTTGCAATATCCTTATAATGTACAGCAGGGGGTACTTTATCTCTTATATCATGGAGGTTAATTCGATAGATTTACGATTACATGCTACCATTGGCTTGCTCTCTGGCAGTTTTCACTGCCCTTAATTTCCATGGTATCTGGGGTCAGGAAGGGCAACAAAAGGAATGAAAATTATAAGGAGGCATTAAGAACCACTAACACTTTCTACAGTTTCCACTCTTTGTCCTCTCCCTTAGTTGTTTAGCAGTAACGAGGAGTGTTATCATGGACTAAGGGTGGCATGAGAGATGAATCCTCAGAGGTCTTTAGGAGTTGAAGGGTGTCTGATATTACTTTTGCTTACCCTTTACACCAGCATGGACATTTTAGTGAATCGATGCCCATGCAAGTTCTCTTGGAAGGGACACTTTAGAGATTCCTTTGCACAGAGGACATTATAAAAAGATAGTAGGCCCAATGTGCAATGAAGATGTCGAGGAGAAAGAGTTGCCGACATGAAGGCCTGTAGGGAAAGTATAGCTAAAATGATGTGAGCTGTAAGCAAAAGGTTGTCCATAAGGGTTCCGTGTGGGAAGAGGTTCACTGAAAAATATGAAACCGGGCAAACTCCCCAGAGAGAGGCCAACAAAGTAGAAGTTCAAAAATAGAAAATGTAAGCAGTGGTTATCTCACGGGGCTAACATCTGAATGTTTCCAAGGTCGGGTTCCTTGAAAAGTTGCTCAGGAGGATTATGGTTCGGGGCAGTGGTTACCACAGTTGGTCAAAACCCACTCGCCTCATAACAGATGCACTGGGTGAATAATTAATCGTTGGAAGGGTAGTATCGCGAGACAATCACCAAGTTGGATGAGGGATGGACAAGAGGTAACAGAAGAGTTGTGTGTACAGGGAATGATCTACGCATGATAGTGTATGTCTAAGAGGAGAAGGCCGAGCTGGGTGTACAGGGAATGATAGTGTATGTTTGAGCTTCATTTGCAGGCAGTTTGTACACAAAGAGGAGATTTTCAGCACACAGCACTAAAGCCATTATAAGAGAGAGTTTTCATATTTTGTACATTAATAGATTGGATTCATGGGTTGAATGTCACTGTTAAAAAAATATTATTTTTTCATTACGACCGCTGCTTGGTAGTCCTAATATGCGAAATTACTTTGAATAATCTCCTCCACTTGGGGTTTACTATCTTCAAATGTCAGAAATCTCAAAATGTCATTTAGACACAACCCCCTAGCTCCAAATGTGAAGTATTTCATTCATTAGGCACTCAGTAGCTAACCTTCGTCTGGTGCCTTCAAATCTATGCACAACTCTCGAGTTTGATATGATTCCTAGGAGGATGTTTAGTCCACTAAACTAGTGCTTAATAGTTCTATGCATGCATTCATTCAACATACAGATTTGTCGAAATGGATAACAAATGGGTGGTCGCCTCTGCACTGTGATGTGTTTTGAAAACAACATTGTCTACTGTTCTATGAAATATGCACTGGGCTACTGGTTAATGTTTTCTATTTTTACAGTGTCTGTTAAAATTAAATCATATGTCTAATTATGTTATTCATAGTATATTAATACAATAGTATTATTTTATTTTACAGCAATTACCTTGAATTCTGGTTTACTGTAGATGTTATTAATCATGGAGAAAATATTACCAGCAGATGCTTCATTTACGATTTGTGGGGCAAGAAACCACGCAACCACCCCCACCTCCACCCCTTCCTGGTTTAATGATTGAACAACCACAGATTGACTGCAGTGGAGCCTTCACCAGTGTTTAATGAACGGCGTTTACCAGTCTCATGCAGGGCCATTGCCTTTAATGCATTAGGGCGATTCCCCATATTTAGGGTGGTCTCTCTGATGCAAGTTTTTCCTGCCTGGGCCCACCATGTGAGGCATGCAGACTAAAGCAACAATGCCCCTAACATGGAGAAGGAAAGTTCATTGATTTTCCCTTCTCAGAGAAACAATTAGGCTGACGACAAAACGGTGTATACACACTGGCATAACGAAACTTGAGGGGGCCACCCCTGCAAAGTACATACAGGGGGACCCCCATGTTCCGGATCCAGTCCGAAGCTCTCAGACCAGGTACCTGCCAGTGCCATAGGGGGCACCCGAGCTCGGGCCCCCCTGCACTGCAGGGGCTGTGAGGGCTTCTGTTACGCCACTGTGGATACACTTCTAGCATAACAATGTACTCCACTGTGTGAGTATCATGTTTAACGTCACGATCCTAGGGAAAACCATTAGTGGAGGGGAAAGAGCTCAGGGGTCGTATTACACAAGGCGCAACAGGCATTTTCCCCCGCTTTGCTTCCCCCGGCGCACTTTGGTATTACAGAAGGGTCCGCAGACGCTTGTGCTCCCCCTTCTGTAAAACCGATAGTGCTGGCGCAAATAAAGCACCAGCGCTATCTTAAGAGGGCGTTCCCTCATTTGCATGGGGACGTACCCCATGCAAATGAGGGAATCCCTTAGCCTCTTCGCCGGTGGCGTATTACAGACGTTGACGCAGAGGCAAAGAAACCCTGTCAGTGCCCCCCCTGAGAGCAGCCCTCTGGCACGGGTAAAGGGGGGCCCACGGACCCTCCCCAGACATCCCCTTGCAGGCGGGTGCAGTCACTGACTACACCCACCTGCAAGGGGATCTCTAATCCCCTTCAAGAGTGCAGGTAGGTTGCCGCCTGCACTGTGAAAACACGGAGCGGCTTTAAAGCAGCTGCTCCGTTTTTAACATGAATGCGCTCCCCCCAGGGCAACACGAGTTCACGGCTGCCCTGGGGGCAGCGCATTCCATGTAATAGGGTGCACTTTCCCTGTTTGCGCTGGACACATTTGTATTAAGGTGAGCCAGGTACAAACAAGGGAAAGTGAGTCCCTTGCATAATAGGGCCCCAATGATCCTGGGGAATTGGAGCATAAGGGTTTGGTTGGAATGACGTGGGGGAGGGAGCCAGCGAGGTGGAGCTCATACCACATTTACCAGCTTTGAGTGTATATGTATTCTTTATGCCTGTTATTGGTGCCCACATAACAAATGGTAGGGAAAAACAATTATGCTCCTATTCCCCGGGGCCCCCGGGGTATTTCCCCTCCACAAATGGTTTTCCTTAGGAGAGTAGCATTAAACATTACTTGTAGGAGATACCGTCCACCACCCCAGCAGCCGTTAAATCTCTTTTCTTGATTCATGAGCCTACATTGTAGCTGCAGACATCTGTAAAAAAAATAACATTTCCTGAAGCCGAGAATTGAAATTTGATTTTAACTGGCTTCCAACCTACCCTTTTCATACCTTCTCACTGTGCAGGTTGGTTGAATTAGTCTTTTATAAAAATGTAATGTCTCATTGTGCTGTTCTCAAATATGGTTAATGCGTTCTTCTATTCAGCAGATGTCGGAATTGCCTGACAATCCACAATATTGCGTTAAGGCTGAATTAATCAAAATGTCTTTTTTGTTTGAACAAATTTTCACTTGACGTCCCTACAAGGTCTATCATAATGGAAGTACATAAAATGGGTCTTTTGTACCGGGGTGTTAACCAAACAATCACGCATTGAGGTGAATATGTAAAACAAACTTATCTAAGATAATTTCAGCATTGGACTATTCAGAAAACTGCACCCAATCAAAGCGTATCTGCAGAACACAAAAGTGTGAAAGAGAGGGAGAAGGAGGAAGACAGAGCGTGATGGGGAGGGCAGAAGTGGGGAGGAGATGGGTAATAAGAAAAGAGAGAAAAAGAGAAGCGAGGGAAAGAGAGAGAGAGGGAGAGAAACAGAGAGAGAGAGAAACAGAGAGAGAGAGAGAGAGAGAAAAGAAAGATGAAGTGAGGAGTAAATAAAGAATGGGCCAGAAATGGGAAAGAGCAAGTGGGAGTAAATAGAGTGAGAGTGAGAGAGACAGAATGACAGTAAGAGGGAGATCCACGTCCTAGAATTGTGAATATTTGTTAGGGTTGACAGTCAAGGAGTGTTTCTACATAAACAAAAGAAACAAAGCTGCATATTAGCAAAGGGGTGTCAGAGCCCCTTTCAAAGGGCCACAGGACATGCAGGGACTACTGGGCCCAACTGTCATGGCCTTTACTTCTTATGACCCGGGGTCAAGCATACTGGGGACTTGGACCAACTAGGCCAAATACCCCTTCTGCACTTGACTCTCAGTGATAGGCGTGGTCGGGCAGTCCAAGGCTCCCGGGGAGGGGAGGGGAGTGAATGCAGATTAGTGAACACAGGCTCACAACTCAAAATGCGCTCAGCAATAAACCATTATACAGCCAAATACTCGCTTTTATAACAAAAGAGAAGTATTTTATTTCTACCGCATACCACACAAAGGAAGAATATGACATTCACGCATACACAGTTCTCCCCAGGGAGGAGGGTGAGCTGGCAGCGCACATGCTGCTCTGCCTTACCTCGGCCTGCCTTTTAATACAAAAGTATCAAATGTGTGTCCACTCGCAAGCTATTCATTGGCTGCCGTGAGCCATGTGGGTGGAGTGAAGCGGCCCTGCACTTGTTAGCTGCCCCAACCCCCCAATTTGTCATGGTTTGTGTACCTGTATGTATGTGATTTATGTTGTGCTGTACGAACTTCACAGCAGCTGAGCACTGTACAAGAGAGGCAAGAAGGGGGGAAGTTGATGCAGGGTGCATTTAGGGAGCAGATGGGGAAGGGTTGCAGGTGGCACAGGGGGTGAAGGGCATTGCAGTGGGGAGGGAGCAGTTCAGCTTGTGTGGGAGAGATGGAGTCGATTGGAATGTAGGTGGAAACGGACCAAAGTTGTAGAAAATGCCAAGGAGGAGGTGCATAAAAAGCTAATAAACTAGGAAAGTCAAGTGGAGGAAGTGGATGATGGGACACTGCAGGAATACACGAGGGGGATGGGAGGAAAGTGGCATTTCTAGGGGTGGTTGGTAGCAGGGCCATTACTGTGCCATGAGGTGTTACTTCAACTCAGTGTGGAAGTGTAGAAGTGAAAGGGCCCAGTGCATCTGAACAGGGATTGAGTCCACGCCCCTGGAGTGCAGCCGCAGAAGGCTTGCCCATACACATCCTATGTGGATCAGGTATTGTTGTTATTGGTATTTAGGTATGGCCATAGATGCGCTTGGCGTGCTCCCCCGGCCTCCCCAAGCATACATCTGGGGAGAGGCAGATGTGCTTGTGCGGTATCATTTGAGGGCTTGAATGACTTTCTGTGTGCACATATCAATTTTGTTGACTGAAATTTGCCAAACGAACTTTTCCCACATTATTTGTGAATTAAACCCACTGTGTGCAGCAAACATAAAATCAAAACAAGACAGTACTTAAATAAATAATCGTAAAGTGCCAGCACTGCTCAACATACTTCCATTCCCAAAAGTAACTGAATGCAGTTTAAGGACGAGGACATTGCTGAACTAGACAAACAGTAATCCCAGCATACAAAACTGTGCAGCAATTTGTGAACATAATTCGAGTTAAAAGGGAATATTCAGAAACATTGACCTTTTCGATTTGCCTGGTAAAAACACTAAAACGTAGCCCTATTCTGCATGTCACAAGTAGTAAGTATTAGTTTAGCTATTGAAATTTTCAAGGGCGGGAAGACGAAAGAATGTCCCCCTAGGAGTCTGACATTGAGCGGAGACATTACAAGGCCAGTCACTGCCACCTCTTACAAACACAAGGACCCACGAGATGCTTGTACCTGCAGCTCCGCAGGTGGCAAGTGATCAGATAACTTTTGACAGATGTGACAGATATAGAGAAATAAAATATATAAATATATAATTGAGTGCTGGGTTTGCACTGTGCTAGTTTGCTGTGTTTTGCATGCAGTGCATCCACGGGGTTATGCCCTGGCACACAGAGGATCAACATTTCTTATTTAAAGTGTCCCCGTCCCCTCCCCGCCGGGCAGAGAAGTGCATGCATTTGATGGCGCGTGGTGCATTTTCCTCAAAACTGTAGCCGGGCAAGGTCCTGTGGCCACTTACCATCGTTTTTTACTTCTGCGGAAAGAAACCCTTAAAGTAGGGCGGTCTTTCTTGCAAACAGAATAAAAATATGCCTAACGACCTGGGCGTTTTTCTACGTGCCATAGACATTCTTCCTATTTTCCGGGCTGTGACTGTCAGTGCCATACCCCCAGCCGTGGTCCGTGCAGGTAAGCGTGGTGGGGCAAGCGGGGCAGGGGGGTTGGGGGGGGCATGGGTAGTCGACAGACGACAGAGTAGGATTTATTAATTTATTTAATTTTTCCTATTCTGTCGTCTGTCGACTCCCACTCCTCCCGCCCCGCCCACTACGCTTACCTGCACGGACCGCTGCTGCATACCCCAACCATGATACAAGACCAGTGCTGCCCTCTCCGCCACAGGTGAACCTCGGTATATAATAATATGTACAAAAATGGTTGATCTGCGAATCTTGTTATACTTCTGTAACACCCAAAAGGTAGATATACCATCTTTTTATGGACTCAGTGCGTTTGCTAGATGAAGGAAAGGAGACAAATTTGCAACGGGCTGTGGAGTGATAATCACACCTGAATCTTCATGCACAACAAATTGGTATTGCATTGTGGCACAGTGCTGCTCGAGTGCTCGTGCATGGTTGTGAACAGATTTCAAAGAACACTCTTAAAGTAATACATAAGTAATCGTGAATTGAAGGTTTTATACAAAACTAATAACTTTTACTAGTAATTTCCATTCAAACCCCCTTTGTGGCTGAACTACTCATTTGAGAAACTGGAAAAGTTAATATTTCAAAATTATTTCCAGCGTGGTCATGGGTCATCCTCAGGACAGATATCATATATGGGGAGCATGACTGTGGAAGGGGCAAGAAAATCCCACAAACAAGAGCATTATAGCCCGACAAGATGATTCCAGAGGCTCTTTAGTAAAAGCAGTAAAGTGCCCTATTTCTTCAATCAAAATTCCCAGGAGTGTCCCCATGCAAATGAGGGAATCTCTTTACTTCTGCACCCGCGCCATATTATGGACGCGGGAGCAGAGGTAATGAAGCTGTCAGGAGGTGCACTGATAGTGTGCCAAAAAAATGTTGCACACTGTCAGTGAGACCCCTGATGGCTGCCCTCTGGAGGGGGTCAAGAGGGTCGTATGGGCCTCACAGACATCTTTTTGCAGGCGGGTGTAGTCACTCACTGCACCAGCTGCTCCATATTTCACTTGAGTGCGCTGCCCTTAGGGCAGCACGAGTTTGCAGCGCCCTGAGGGCCACACATCCAACCTAATATTGCGCACTTTCTGTTTGTGCCTGGCGCACCCGTTTGAACATGCACCATGGAGTAAACAGGGAAAGTGCACCCTATACGTAATAGGGCCCCAGTGGTTGAAGCACCACCATAAATGGGCACACCATCTGTCACTTTAACGCGGCAGCGCTATGGCAGATGAGCCATCAGGTCAAGGGTTACTGATGCCAGAGATTGCTGAGGCTTTGCTGACAAAAACTTGGTGGTTTTTCCACCTCTAAATGATGGGGAAAGCATGGGTTTGCTGGGGTGCAAGCTTGACCCTTTTGAGTCAAGGTCAGTCGTACGCCAAATTGCCCTTAACGTGCTGCATAGCGAAAACTCCAAACTTCCTCTGCTTCAGTCTCACAAAGTCTGCCTCTTTACCATCCAAGCACGGACAATGAACTTCTTGCCCTGCCCTGTTTCTGCCACCACATCCTATAGCACCTTCTACCAGTATATAAACCTGACATGCCCCACTCCGAGCGCCTCGACTTGTCACACATTTGTCTCAGCACCTTGAACCCTAATCCCTCCTTTCACATCCTCCTGACCCAGCACCGCCCAGAACCACCAGGCTGCTATTCCGCATGGCCTAGGACCTATCTGCAGCCTTCCATATCTCCTCTAGCACACCCCGCTCCCATCTCACCAGCTTCTCGACTAATTTCCATTGTTCCACATCCTTCCCACAGGATCCTGTCCCCCACAACAATGCTAGCTCCCCTCCAGGAACCCTCTATCCTCCTTACTTACCTCTCGCCCCCCTCCCAGCTCAGTACTCATGAGTCAGCAAGGGGTGAAGAAGCACTGTTGTCAGCTACCCCCACTAGGGAGCAGTTGCTGAAAGACTTGCAAATCAGTTCTAATTTCTTTTATTTTCATCTATTCAGTGCAGAGGAGAAACAAGAAATTCACCAAAGAGTTCGCTTCATTTGGGTTTCTAGATGAAACTACCATGATTATCTCATCAGGCATGGGACATGTTGGTACTAAAGAAGTTAAGAGGTGTGGTGCAGCAGCCAGGGCAGCTGACTTCGGAGCACAGGGTTCACGGTTCGATCCCCGGCTCCGGCGGCAGCTCAGCTCAGCACCATGTGACTCTGGGCAATAGCTCACTTAATTTCCACGACGGCCCCCAGCGCCTTGAGACCCGTAAGGGTGAGTAGCTGCGCTATATAAACACGGACTTACATTTAAGCATGCAGCAAAACCATCACCTTCGAGTCAGTGTCCAGAGCAGATGATTTATTTCACAAAACACTGCCACCCAGCACATCACAAATTCTTTAAAAAAACTCGGACATTTTTAAAAATCAAATCCTGCCAGCTATGGTGTTGATTACATATATTGCCTTCACGACAGAAACAACAAAACTCTAAGATATACGCGTCGGGAATTCATTTCTCTGATTAACACACATTGCAACATTCTTGAGGTGATTCCAGCTGTCAGACCGGAAGTGTGATAAAGACACTTGTTCTTCTGAAGTGAACAGGATTCGTTGAGGGCAGAGTTCATGGACATCAGAATATAGATCCTCATCTGTCATGTGCTGAAGAGTGACATTCATAAACCATTCTGCTGTTCAATGCAGCCGAGAGTTTAGAACTTCTGAAACAGCAACATAATATAGCAATTGAAATGTATGGGCTAGGTCACACTACTATGACTAGTCGAAGTGCACCCAATGTGGTCCAGGAGGGGAAGCTCCACCCACATTTCCAGGATAACCACTGTAAATTATCCTAATTTAGTTATTTGCATAGAAGTTTACCGCATG
The DNA here is from genome assembly GCA_963921515.1 of Calotriton arnoldi. Lineage (NCBI taxonomy): Eukaryota > Metazoa > Chordata > Amphibia > Caudata > Salamandridae > Calotriton > Calotriton arnoldi. Next base: position 3,940,342 of record CAWUFW010000263.1, read on the forward strand.
CAAATATCCTAAAACTTTGACATGAAGCCTTATTTCCATCAATGGACATCCCTGGATTATACATTTGCCAAGGAGACGAATTACTGCCCAGATATGAACTAGAGTGACTTGAAGATTGACTTGCTTTGTCTTATTTTCCATTTATTTTAGCAATGGTGCATCTGTCAGCATGTACACGATTATATATAGTTGAGGAATGAACAAGCACAGGAGGGCTAGAGAAAATGCTGAACTTGTATGGAGAGGACAAAGAATTGTATGGGAAAAACAGAAACCAGCAACATCGCTGAAACAAGCATTGGCAAAGCAGTAGCTTCACTTATTTTTCTTTTTCTTATTGCTAACATATTCCACAAAATAAAAATAAGAAATAACGGCTAAACGTGGCTGCCACATGATTGCATTAAACAATTTACATTTATAAAGAATCGCTGATGTGACCGTTTCACTGCTGAGGTTTTTAAACAACAAACCTGTCAGTTGTGACATGCATGTTTTTACTATTTATGAAGGAGACAACTACGTTACTTAAATACTTTGTAACTTTTCAAAGGAGACAAAAATAAACCACCATCTAAGACGCACCCAAAGTGCAAGTAAAATAAATAGTTGGCATTTAAAGTTAATATAAAAAATTAATTAATTAAAATAAAAAGCAGAGTTTAAAATAGCCCTGTCGCTGAACAGAAAACAACCATTTTTACACAGATGTGAACAATATGAACGGGTTATGTGCAGTTACTGTGAAGGGAGCCAATGTGCAAAAGTGGTTTGGCCCTTTGCCGTATGCAGGAGCGACCTGTCAATGACAACTTATCAGACCAATGGGTGAAGCCCTCTAGCCAATAGCCCCACTAAGTTTGTATATTATATATGATTTTTGTAGAAAAACTGTAATATTAGATAAAACTGTCTCAAAGACCAGACCTTCAAAGTTTGAAACTTTCTCTCACGCATGGATGTCGATTCATCAAAATGCCAGGGGTAGCAGAAGGGACATCACATAACCTTTGCCCTATGGATGACATCATAGGAAGAGACATCACATGATCTTTGATCTTATGACATCACAGGACTATTGACTTGCTGTTAGTATGAGGAGTTACTGTGCCCTCACTGGTGCATTTTAATGCAAATCTGGCAAGCTGTTAGAGAAGGTGAAGTGCAATGCCAGCACATGATATACTAACTCTCAAGCAGGGCCGGACTGGCCGTAGCAGGCACCGTGCGTTTCCCCGGTGTGCCGTCAGGGTGGGGGCCGGTTTTGGGCCACTGGGGGATCGTTTTTGTTACCGGGGACAGCAATATCGGCCCCCTGTAACAAAATCGGCCAAAACGGCCCTAGCAAACAGCTCAGCCGCACCGTTCCACCACCCCCCCCACCAGCCGAGCAGTTTGCCAGGGCCGGTTTCGGTTCCCAGTCCGGCACTGCTCTCAAGTTACACCTGTTTGAGAGGCAAGACTTCCTTTTGCTGACACTTTACCATACATTTTAATATAAAAAAAGAATATGTTTTTTGCTACAACCGTCAAATAATGAGCACTCAGTCCAATATATTTCAATATTAAGTTTGAATAGGACCAACAATTCAATATCAGAGGAACCTGCTTCATAGACTGAGAGCTATGCTTTGTGCCCACTTATGGAAATGCAAAATGCAATACCCCAGGTTCTTGGTATATTGCCCAGATTTAAAAACTGCAATGCACTACACAAAACACATTACCGTCAATAACATACAGTACGCTGTGTGCTTGATGCATTTCAATTAGCAGTTATTTTAAACTGGGCTGGATAGTTTTGTTTCATAACAGCACAAAATGCTGCAATTAAATTACTCTTGGCATGACATGTTGTATAACTCCAAATGCATAATGCAACTCCCGATGCATAACATACTAGCTATCAAGGGTTGATTATTTATTTTGTTACTGTGATCCTCCAAAAATTATTGATATACTGCATTTCATCAATAAGTTATACATACATCAACATTTGAATGAGAACCATAATTGAAACATACAAGATGAGAGATCTGCATAATGCCCAATAGAAGTGCAGGTGCGTAAACACTAAGTGCAGTTCTAAACTAGACAGCATGCCACACAGTGATAATGGTAAAGCCTTCTGACATTCTGTCCAGTTGAAAATGGATTAATGCAACACCCAAAGCACATAACATAATGCTGTTTACAAACCATTAACATTGCAATTCCCTGAATACATGACAGTGGTTGACGTACAAACCGATGTACAATATTATGTACTTACAGCATAAACTGAGCAATTTATTGTGGCATATAAAACCAGTTAAAATCATCTAAAGTTCAACAGCCAAAACACATATTATATGCTGCCCATTTAATATAGCTGCACAATTCAGTGTCCAAACATAGAACAAATTAAGACTCAATTGACACCCTTTGCGTATGTCAGACCCTCGCTATACTAATATATAAACCCCCATTTGATTTTCTTTAAAACTTGAACTAACTCTTATTGTTGTCATCCAATCAAATGCATTTCAATTGTTAAGTTCAAGATGTAACCAGATTTCAAAACCAGGAAGCCCTTGCCACATTTACCACAATCTGAAAGTCATGAATATTCCCTAGTTTTAACATTTTGTGCAAAGCAATGTTACAAGCGCAATAAGGATGTTCTTGGGACACAGCACAGAACTTCTTTTTATATTGGGGACCAGGTTTTATGCCCCAAACACAAACTATTTCACAGTTTTATTCAGACTGAGCAATAAAATCTGCAGCGCATGACAAACCAACATGTGGTTATATCATTGTATTCTTCATTCCTAATACATTTGCCGGTATTGCATAATAATTGCAATTTTGAATTAAGTTTGTGCATGATATGACGCACTCAATTTTTAAAAAGATACATGATGCAATATTCAGCTCCCAAACATGTCATGCAGTTAGAGCTCTCCCTTCCTGAAACTGTGCACAAGCAGGGCCGTTTCTAGGTGTTTTGCCGCCCTAGGCGAGAATTGAAAAATGCCGCCCCCTCCCTTTTACCAGACATGCCAACCCTCCCGATTCAGGCGGGAGACTACCGATTTCAAGGCTAGTCTCCCGCCTCCCGATTCCTTCAAGCAAAACCCGATTACTGGGGTTTCAGCTGACAGGGCTTGGTACTGTGTAACGTGGTGTATGCACTGCCAGCAACCTGCTCCTGCAGGCCAGTGCACAACACTTGCATCACCCTCTTTCTGCCTGCCATTGCACTCCATGCTTCTGAAAGGGAAGAAAAAACGTGCATTTGCGTTTCACATGTCCGACCCTGCAGCAGCACACTTGCTAAGCCCATACATGACAGTAACCCGATTCAAGGCCCCATTCTCCCGATTTTTTCTTTAATATCCCACTTTGCTCTTCTAAAATGTTGGCATGTATGCTTTTACTACCATCACTCTCTCCCCAGTCATCCAGGGTTTTAGCAGTTTTATATAGCGCGAACTTGGCCCAAAGGTATTGGAGCGCTTTACATGAGCACCAGTTATATTATACAAGGAAGCATTCATTTTAGTTTTTTAAGTCATATGGATATGCACAGACACTTCAGATGTTAGTTAAGTTTGGCAGGAACGGCAAAATAGGTAATACTTTGTAACTGTTTGGTTGTAAAAACTCTATAAGACTCTATTAAATCTGTTTTTACTCAAAGGGGTACATTTTCCCTTGAAAGAGTGACTTCTAGGGAGAAATGGATGCATAAAAAGTCCCATTAGATTATCTTGGTTACAAAAGCCCCTTTCAATCACGAGTAGTGTAACTTGCCTGATACTCCCACCTCAGAAACCTCCTCTTCCCTCAATTACATGGAAAAAAACACTTTATTGAGAGTGATAACATTTAGAAAGACATTTGGAAAAAGTGCATTTTACTGGGCCTTGTAAGACTAAGGAGAGATAAAGGAGGGCCCTGAAGCAGGCCTGGCTAGATATACAAGCGACAAATCGGGCCTGCAGTGGCCCATCCGAATGCACCCTTGGCCCACCCAAATAACAATTCCTAGAGTTGGGCCTGCTAGTAGCCTACAAAGACAAAAAAAATATGAGGCCTTAGTCACAGTAACAACCAGAAGAGTTATTATAAATCAGTTAAGACACTATACTGAAAAAAAAATAAACATTCCGTGTAAAAAAATGTAATTCGGTAATAAAAAGCGAAAAAGTAAACATTGTGTCAGAAAGCAAAACACAAAGGTGGGACATTAAAACCTACTTTATGCAGACACATTTGCAAGTTATGATATGCCCTGCAACCCATTCAAACATGTTTCGCGCTTTCTTGAAAGGTGGACCATTGCACCACTTGACAGAGAGCTACAACATACAAGCTAATTATTGGACTTTTGGTGAATATCCTGACCTTGAACAGTGTCTACTACTTCGGCATGCGGGAAGTGAGGCTGGAAAAGCAGTATCTCAGCCCTCCCTCTTGTAAACCCGTCCCCACTATGTGTCATGCACCAGTATCAAAATTACCCCTCAAGGGAGGTGGACTAGTTTTATGAAGAGGGTGGAGTGGCGGTATAATGATAATCCCGGAGTTTTCGTCGCTTACCTGAGGAGGAGTGCGCGCATGCTGTGCCCTGAAGATGCCCGTCCCGCTGACGCCGTCTATGGAATCTCTGTCCTGGAATCTTCCACTTCGGGGGTAGACGAGGCGGCGCTTCACCCCCAGCATCTTCACAGGTTCCCACAAATGACAGACGGAGCAGCACAACCGAGTCAAGCCAAAACAGCACTGATTTCCCTCGGGCCGTGTACCCCCGCAGCTACTGGCAAAAGGAGGGCTGGGGGCGGGCTACCTCTGACAACCCCTCTCTGTAGGCTGGGAGCAGCACCTGCCTCCAGGTAGGGAGGGAAGGGGTTTGAATGGAGAAACTGACCATGGGAGCAAAGGGAACATCGCAGCATCTCTTGACTATGGGTCGACCGCCTTTGGGTGAATGGGTGGTGGGGGTGAATGGGTGGTGGGGGTGAGGTGGTGGGTGGGGGGGTAAAGAGGTCAGAAGAATGTCCTGCAGCGGAGGTTGGTAGATGAGGCAGGGAGCGTGCACCCCGATACCGTCCCTTCCAGAGACGAACTCAGGAAGGCGGCTCGGCGCCGCTGCCAGTTCCCCATCCCGGCCTCCCCCCGGACCCCGGTACCTGATAGGCCTGCAAGCGGGCCAGGGCCGTTTCTACCACTAGGCCAGACTAGGCGGCTGCCTAGGGCGGCAAAAGGTGGAGGGCGGCCGTGCCGTGGCAAAAGTTAAAAACATGAGAGTTCTTCTTTACTCTCTTCTCTGTCCTGACTTCGTTCTATTGAATGAATCTACCAGGTAGGTAGTGTAGCGCGGCTCGCCTTCAAATTAGACAGTCGACATCATTATGACCAGACCAGGGTGACGTGACGTGAGGTCACGTTCGGCCGCGTGCGGAGGGCTGTGCCAATGCGCGGCCGGCCGGCAAGAAGAGGCAGGCAGAGCAGAGAGAGTTACCACGGCACTGCAGCCCGCCTGCAGGCCTATCAGGTACCGGGGTCCGGGGGGAGGCCGGGATGGGGAACTGGCAGCGGCGCCGAGCCGCCTTCCTGAGTTCGTCTCTGGAAGGGACGGTATCGGGGTGCACGCTCCCTGCCTCATCTACCAACCTCCGCTGCAGGACATTCTTCTGACCTCTTTACCCCCCCACCCACCACCTCACCCCCACCACCCATTCACCCCCACCACCCATTCACCCAAAGGCGGTCGACCCATAGTCAAGAGATGCTGCGATGTTCCCTTTGCTCCCATGGTCAGTTTCTCCATTCAAACCCCTTCCCCTCCCTACCTGGAGGCAGGTGCTGCTCCCAGCCTACAGAGAGGGGTTGTCAGAGGTAGCCCGCCCCCAGCCCTCCTTTTGCCAGTAGCTGCGGGGGTACACGGCCCGAGGTAAATCAGTGCTGTTTTGGCTTGACTCGGTTGTGCTGCTCCGTCTGTCATTTGTGGGAACCTGTGAAGATGCTGGGGGTGAAGCGCCGCCTCGTCTACCCCCGAAGTGGAAGATTCCAGGACAGAGATTCCATAGACGGCGTCAGCGGGACGGGCATCTTCAGGGCACAGCATGCGCGCACTCCTCCTCAGGTAAGCGACGAAAACTCCGGGATTATCATTATACCGCCACTCCACCCTCTTCATAAAACTAGTCCACCTCCCTTGAGGGGTAATTTTGATACTGGTGCATGACACATAGTGGGGACGGGTTTACAAGAGGCAGGGCTGAGATACTGCTTTTCCAGCCTCACTTCCCGCATGCCGAAGTAGTAGACACTGTTCAAGGTCAGGATATTCACCGAAAGTCCAATAATTAGCTTGTATGTTGTAGCTCTCTGTCAAGTGGTGCAATGGTCCACCTTTCAAGAAAGCGCGAAACATGTTTGAATGGGTTGCAGGGCATATCATAACTTGCAAATGTGTCTGCATAAAGTAGGTTTTAATGTCCCACCTTTGTGTTTTGCTTTCTGACACAATGTTTACTTTTTCGCTTTTTATTACCGAATTACATTTTTTTACACGGAATGTTTATTTTTTTTTTTCAGTATAGTGTCTTAACTGATTTATAATAACTCTTCTGGTTCTTACTGTGACTAAGGCCTCATATTTTTTTTGTCTTTGTAGGCTACTAGCAGGCCCAACTCTAGGAATTGTTATTTGGGTGGGCCAAGGGTGCATTCGGATGGGCCACTGCAAGCCCGATTTGTCGCTTGTATATCTAGCCAGGCCTGCTTCAGGGCCCTCCTTTATCTCTCCTTAGTCTTACAAAGCCCAGTAAAATGCACTTTTTCCAAATGTCTTTCTAAATGTTATCACTCTCAATAAAGTGTTTTTTTCCATGTAATTGAGGGAAGAGGAGGTTTCTGAGGTGGGAGTATCAGGCAAGTTACACTACTCGTGATTGAAAGGGGGCTTTTGTAACCAAGATAATCTAATGGGACTTTTTATGCATCCATTTCTCCCTAGAAGTCACTCTTTCAAGGGAAAATGTACCCCTTTGAGTAAAAACAGATTTAATAGAGTCTTATAGAGTTTTTACAACCAAACAGTTACAAAGTATTACCTATTTTGCCGTTCCTGCCAAACTTAACTAACATCTGAAGTGTCTGTGCATAAGCATATGACTTAAAAAAACTAAAATGAATGTTTCCTTGTGTAATATAACTGGTCCTCATGTAAAGCGCTCCAATACCTTTGGGCCAAGTTCGCGCTATATAAAACTGCTAAAACCCTGGATGACTGGGGGAGAGAGTGATGGTAGTAAAAGCATACATGCCAACATTTTAGAAGAGCAAAGTGGGATATTAAAGAAAAAAAATCGGGAGAATGGGGCCTTGAATCGGGTTACTGTCATGTATGGGCTTAGCAAGTGTGCTGCTGCAGGGTCGGACATGTGAAACGCAAATGCACGTTTTTTCTTCCCTTTCAGAAGCATGGAGTGCAATGGCAGGCAGAAAGAGGGTGATGCAAGTGTTGTGCACTGGCCTGCAGGAGCAGGTTGCTGGCAGTGCATACACCACGTTACACAGTACCAAGCCCTGTCAGCTGAAACCCCCGAGTAATCGGGTTTTTGCTTGAAGGAATCGGGAGGCGGGAGACTAGCCTTGAAATCGGTAGTCTCCCGCCTGAATCGGGAGGGTTGGCATGGCTGGTAAAAATGAGGGGGCGGCATTTTTCAATTCTCGCCTAGGGCGGCAAAACACCTAGAAACGGCCCTGAGGCGGGCTGCAGCGCCGTGGTAACTCTCTCTGCCTGCCTCTTCTTGCCGGCCGCGCGCGCATTGGCACAGCCCTCCGCACGCGGCCGAACGTGACCTCACGTCACGTCACCCTGGTCTGGTCATGATGATGTCAACTGTCTAATTTGAAGGCGAGCCGCGCCCGCGCTACACTACCTACCTGGTAGATTCATTCAATAGAACGAAGTCAGGACAGAGAAGAGAGTAAAGAAGAACTCTCATGTTTTTAACTTTTGCCACGGCACGGCCGCCCTCCACCTTTTGCCGCCCTAGGCAGCCGCCTAGTCCGGCCTAGTGGTAGAAACGGCCCTGTGCACAAGTATATCATGCAGGAAATAAAAACACATGGACTGGATGAGCTACCTATTCACACAATTTGGATACCTTAGTGAATGTCTCTAGACGGTGTACTTTTAGAAATATCCCTGTGTTTCCCTACCTCCGAAAAATAACCACACATTAATTATGGGTTTCAAATATATTCTTATCATTTAAAAAATATTTCCCGCCAATCCTCACCCATAGTTCCCAAACCCTTGCTTGGCTACAAAGTGAGACTAGTAAATTAGTGAAAAAATGTGACTATAATGAGTGCAGGACTTGCAGTAGTTCTAGGGACCAGAAGGGCATTTGGCCATTGAAATGAACTCCAATAATAGAGGGACAGGGGGGCACATTTTCATTGGCCTTGTGGTAATGTTTTGGCCCGAGACACACGCGACACCAAGGAGTGACCAACAAGGGGAGTGGAGGGGGGTGGCGGTTGGTAAAGAAGAGGAGGGAAACCACCGACTGACACTGCACCTTATATACGCACAGGAAGAAGGGAAAGCAACAGGGGCAGCAGAAGGACTTTCAATAGGAGCAGAGTGTCACTTGGGGGAAAGGAAGACGGCATGAAAACTCAGCATGCACTATACACCTGTGTTTGTCTTTTAAATGTACGCTTTGATTTGAGCAGCAATGATCTGTGACCTTTCAAATAATCGTGCAGTGCTCTACTGCGGATTTAAAAATGCATATTAAATACAGGGCTGATTTGTAGTGCAAGTCATTATGACGACATTCCTAAGGGAACCGGGGATCTGCTCCAGGTGCCCTTCCTGCAGTGGTGGCTGGCTCAGGTAAGCCCGGTGGGCGGGGCAGGGCACGGCAGGGGGGAAGCCGACAGACGACAGAATAGGAATTATTTATTTATTTAAATATACCCATTTCGTCGTCTGTCGACTCCCCCCTCCCACCCAGCCCCGCCCCTCCACCCCACCGCGTTTACCTATGCCAGCCACCGCTGCCTTCCTGTAACGTCCTTAACATAAGGGACACCATTTACTTGCCTTATACCTGAGCTGAACCCACCACGCTGCTGCACCTGCCACACTGACACTGTTCACCAGCCACCACTCCCAGGATCTGAAGCATATTTTCTTCACTCAGATGTAAGAAACATGTGCTATTCACAAAAGCAGGGAAAGTGAAACTAACTCTCCCTCTGTGGATACATGCTCCTTTAGGTGGTGCGCCGCCTGGAACTGCATGCTGCAGGTAGGTTACTATTTCATACCGCATTTTAAAGGGCACAGTAGATACAGCTGAGAGTCCGGGCCCACTGCTGAAGGGGCTGATCGAGAATTGTGCCTCGCACCACGATAGCTGCTGCTGGATTTCGGCTTCTTTTTTGTTTAAACAGTCATGAATACTGGAGCCTCGATTGTTGTTTATAATTAAGGCTCCCTGTTTTCCGTTTTTACGGATTTTTACAGATAAATACAGACAGAAAACAATGTGTTTTCTGTCTGTATTTATTTTTAAAGTGGATAAATACAGAAAATGTGCTTCTTTTAAGTGACTCTTCGCGCTGTCTTTCATGCATTATAGCCCAACAGCTGAGCAGATGGACAGCATGGAAAATAAAAAAACAGGATGAAATTTCTTTAAATAACTGCATGTGTCAACATGCATTTGTGGTATAATGCTAATATTTGCTAGTAGATGTTATGTTATGTAATATTTGGCAACTTAAATAGCTAAAACGTGACAGACATCAAAGTATTAGTGCATATCTATCATTTAAATAAAAATGGAAATGTACAGTTTTACAACTACATTTATACGCATAACACAAAATAAATATGGATAAATACAGAAAAAATGGCCAAAAAATAAATATGGATAAATACAGACGGAAATGTTAAAAAAATAAATACCATAAAACCGGGAGCCCTATTTATAATCCCCCTGTCCATTCAGCCCTTTTTAGGTCTCGGCCTGCACCAGCGCTTGCGCTGGTCTGGCCGAGAGTTTTAGTAAGCGGGTTTTGGAAGTGCAAACCCACTGGCTTTCGGCTGGCGACCAGCTTGCGTTCACGATGGCGTGCACGCGCGCAGCTGCCGTCTGGGTTTCCTATCTCTTCCTCATTTCCTCGTCATGGCTCATTAACTCTCTGGACTCTGATGTTTCAATCGCAGCAGCAGCTCACATTACCAACTGAGGCCCTGGACTACAGTCACATGAAAAACAACAGCGATTAGCATTGAAATGCAAGCTTTTTTTTGTCTAGTTGGAAATATTGCTTCGGTGGGTTGATTTCACCTTATATCGCTATTTGTTTTATATTGGGAGTCACAGCCTAATTACCAGTATTTTTGTCTCACTCTGTTTGTTTTTTTTATATTCATTCGCGCAAAGCACAAAGCTATATTTAAGGTTACTTTTTCCGCGTCACTTCTTCACTCTATTTAAACTCCACACCCCCACTCTTATTGTCTCTCTCCTGCTCTCTCTCTCCCCTCTCTAATTCTCTCTCTACTTAATTAACTCTCCCCTCTCTATCTTTTTTAGCCTTTCATTCTCTCTCACCCCTTTATCTGTTTCTCTTTCAAACTCCTTCATTCACTCTCTCTCCCCTTCTTTCTCTCTCTCTATCCCGCTCCACTCTTTATTCTATGTACACCCTTTCTCTCTCTTTCTCTCTCACCACCCTCTCTAATTGGGCATTATATCTTCACACTATCTCTCACTCGGCAATACCACAGCATCACTCAGCATCACCACAGCATCACTCAGCGCAACCACAGCATCAATCAGAGCCAGCACAGCATCACTCAGCACCAACACATCTCTCAACGCCATCACAGCATCACTTAACGCCATCACAGCATCACTCAGTGCAACCACAGCATCACTCAGTGCAACCACAGCATCACTCAGTGCAACCACAGCATCACTCAGTGCAACCACAGCATAACTCAGCACAACCACAGCATCACTTAGCGCCACCACAGCATCACTCAGCGCCACCACAGCATTACTCAGCAGCACCACAACATCACTCCGCGCCACCACAGCATCACTCAGCACCACCATAGCTTCACTCAGTGACACCACATCATCACTCAGGGCCAACACTGCATCACTCAGCACCACCACAGGATCACTCAGCACCACCACAGGATGACTCAGCACCACCACAGGATGACTCAGCACCACCACAGGATGACTCAGCACCACCACAGGATGACTCAGCACCACCACAGGATGACTCAGCACCACCACAGCATCGCTCAGCACCACCACAGCATCGCTCAGCACCACCACAGCAGCGCTCAGCGCCACCACAGCATCGCTCAGCGCCACCACAGCATCACTCAGCGCCACCACAGCATCACTCAGCGCCATCACGGCATCACTCAGCGCCACCACAGCATCACTCAGCGCCACCACAGCATCACTCAGGGCCACCACAGCATCACTCAGGGCCACCACAGCATCACTCAGGGCCACCACAGCATCACTCAGGGCCACCACAGCATCACTCGGCGCCAAGACAATATCACTCAGCACCACCACAGCATCACTCAGCGCCAAGACAATATAACTCAGCACCACCACAGCATCACTCAGCACCACAGCAGTATCACTCAGCAAGACCTGAGTATCATTCAGCATCACCTCAGCATCGTCTCTGCAACAGTCACCACCACCACCACTACCACCTCAGCATCACTCAGCACCACCTCAGCCTGCTCTCGGAATCTGGCATCTGTTGATTCTCCCCTAGCGTCTGGCCGCTGCTAGTGTTATAATACAGGTACTAGTTCCCAACCTTCACCCTCCGATTGTTTATGCCCCCTCAAAAAAAAAGCTTTAACAAACAACCATTGCAATAGGCAGAAACAAGTTGCCAGCATTGTAAGAACAAAAGAAAACTGAGGAAATTTTTTATTGTAAATACTTTTTTTAATGTGGTCGTTCAGTTTTACATAATGCCTTCTTGGTCATATATAAAGTAACAAAAATGCTTCTGACACTTTTTTATTATAACTTTTCAGCATGCTGCACAGCAGCCACACTTCTCTACAGCACAGCTTGATGACATTGGCAAAGTCAATAGCTCTGGCTAAACACTTATAAGGCCCCAAAGGCGAGACCTATTGGCTATGCCAATGCTTGTTTTATTGTGATGCATGCGGAGTTCCTCCCCACTCCTTGTCAGGTCCCCCCACTTGAAAAGGAGGCTTTGTGACGGGCCTGGTACAGAGAGAAGGCAGAAAGCAGGGGTCGCAAGGCCAATGCCAGGGGTAGCAAAGGAAAAGCCAGGGGTTGCAGTTGCGACCCCTAAATGACGTCCATTCACTCACCTCTAAGCAGGTTTACTCTGAAATACTAACAATTTCAGACCCAACGATGACAGGTTTATTGTCTAGATGGGTTTTATAAAAAGATGCCACCCACCTAAATGCATTAGAACTGGATAACGAATTAACAACATATGAGTATTACTTAAAGATAATTAATTAATGAGTGTAGATATTTTTGTTGACCATCTGTCCATGCGACAATGGGCCTTTAAACAGAACTTCTGGAAATATCATGAATCAATGTGAACCACACAAAAAGGATGACGGATTCTCATCGTTCTTTTACTAGGCTAAGGTATAAGAGGTGGGAGACGGGCACCCTAGTAGGTGTAACGGCGGGGCAGGACCTTTGAGAAAAGTTTGACTACAAGGCTACCCCCAATACCGCAGCCCCCTGAGACACAATATATCCTCCTGAATAGGGCGGATACAAAAAACTACAGAACTGGATGGGAGATAAGTATACCTTCCATCTTTTCACAAGATCGCAGCTTTCTGCACACTCTTTTGGGAAAAAGATAGGGAAATACCCTCATTGAAGACCCAGGAGGGAACCACATTTCGCCCTGAAGAAAGCCCAGGACCTATGTGGGCCCAGTAGGGCTGAAATATGTTGGCATTAGGGTCATAGGAACATTACCTCCTGACGACCCCATTTTACTTCTTTTTAATATCCCCTGCGACTCCATTAATAAAGGGATACCTGGAGAAGGAGGAGGATTTTAAATCTTTAGACCCCCTGGCCTATCTCTCCTAAGTGCGCCCTGAAATATGGTTGAGCTCACCCTGACCTTTAGGAGTCAGGGTGAACCCGATGATGAAGCATGACACTATTAGAGTGTGTGAGGGTTATTTAACAAAAAGGAGTTGCATCTTTCCCCGTGCCTGAGCAGGTGATGCCACGAGTTTAGTGCCGAGCTTTCGTTACACAGGAATGGATACCTTTGGTGATTAATAGGCTTCTCATCGTTGCCTAGGCTCATTCTTTGGTACCAGACAGAGAACACGTTTTCTCTCGGAACTGATTAGGTTACAGCTTTCATAGATACAAGGGAAAAGGCTTCTTGTGAAGTTCACAAGCGAGACTCGACAAGGGTGAGGCTAAACAGCTGTTAAAATATTCCTAAAGGTGTGATTTTTAAGACAGTAAAATGCTGACAGGGTCACCCAATAGAATCAATATGATTCAAATAATAGACTTGTGAGCTCACTGTTGCTTTCACTAGTTTCAGGTTATAACACCCAAACAGTATATTATATTGAAAAATAAAATACCAGTTTTTAGGTATCTATAAACACAATTACATTATTTTCCCCATAATCTGCAAAATGTCATATCCAAAATGCTTGCAAAGTAAAGAAAATTGTAAAGATGCAACACCAAACTTAAGGTGAACGCTCATCCTAAATGTAGTAACTAAGAGAAATCATGCCAGAAAGTAATCCACAGTGCAAAACCAAAGACAGACTCTATGCCAACCCATGCCAGACTCTATGTTTAATGCGGACTCTAAAACCTATCCCAGTTCTGAATTTTAATAATGAAGTGGAACTAGAGGATTTGAACTATCACTTAAATACTGCGGCAATCAGGATGGAGTGAGAGACTTGGAAAGAGCAGAAACAGAATGGAGCATTTGACTGCAATGCCGCAGCAGACTCAGACTTATGGCTATAGGCACCAGGTGTCTTAGCGCAGCCCAGACCAAAGCAGACAGCAATAGCAAGGGTTCCACCGAAGTGACTGCAAGTTTACTGTCATATGTAATAGTATGGTCCATAACACCCAAGATTCCACAACAGAGACGAGGAACAGGCTTGAGTCACCCAACAATAAACCTCGGTCGTCTGAGTTGGGAGCGCTGGATGAGGATAGCCTGCCCAAGACTGCTGGGATTGTCCCAGTGTGTGACCAATTTGGCCAGCACTCAATGGAGCAATTTAAACACATTAGCATTAGTATTAGGTCTGGCTCTCCACTCAATCAAACCCCACCCAGGATTTGGAAAGAGGTTGCTCCAGGACTAGCAGATTTGCTCTTAGAGGTGCCTAACTGCTCTTTAATTAACAACTATGTTGATGAAAAATGGAGAAAAGCTCTTAATCTCCAACTGTTAAAAATATTTTTGCTATCCCATCTGTCATCTCTAATTTTAGCCAAATTTCGCTTTTACAGGTTACAATAAAAATTCAGGAAAAAACATGTCAGTGGTCTTATTTCACGCTTTTTGGAGCAACATCTAATCATTGAATCAGTGCAGTCTGGCTTTCGATTGCGATATAGCACTGAAACAGCCTTGATATGTGTTCTAGATGACCTTCAAAGCCTGGTGGACACAGGCAACCCTGTGGCCCAGGTTATATTTGATGTCTCTGCCTCATTCAATACGGTCTTGCACTCAATTTAATTAACAGACTGGCAGAAGCTGGAATAAGCGGCTCAGTGCTGCAATGGTGTAAGTCATACTTAAAAGACAGACGTCACTCGGTAAAGTTAGCACCTTATCACTCTGCAATCTGAGTTTAAAGCATTATATCAGGGTGTGCCTCAAGGTTTTGTACTTAACCCGACCCTTTTTAATATCTACCTACTCCCCGTGGTCCAGCTGATGAAATCCTACAGGGTTAACTGCATGAATTCTGCTGATTATACCCATCTGATCTTTACTGTGGATCGGTCGGTTAATGCACCTTTTGAAAATTTTCATTGGTGTATGATGACCGTTACTGTTAGGTGAAGAGAAAACATCCTGAAATTTAATGCGGTTAAAACAGAGGTGCTCTGGATTAGACACAACCCTACCATCTATTCTTTTTCATCAGAAGTCTGGCCTCCATCATGGGCTAATCCCACTGGCCCGATTGAATCAGTTAAGGATCTTGGTTTCTTCTTGGATGACAAGCTGACTCTTGATAAACAGTTTAACCCCCTTTTTTCCACTTGCTTTTTCTTCTTGCTCGAAGTGTTGAGGAAGACTCTTCCTTTTATACCCTCTGAGATCTGACCGGTAGTGGTTCAGGAGGTCGTTTTAAGTCCCCTGGACAACTGCAGTGCTCTCTTTTTAGGGACGCCTGTTGGTCAACTGACAAGAGTTCAGAGAATTCAAAATACCACTGCGAGACTTACATTGGGCCTTTCCAGACACTTCTGCACATCAGCAGTCCTAGACTCTCTACATTGGCTTCCTGTGCAAAAACTGACTAGCTTTAAATCTATGTGACTTGTTCACAGAGCACGATATGGATCTGAACCTGGCTAGCCTAAAGTGACATTTTTTCAATATGTTCCTATTCGAAACATAAGGTCTGCTGATGATCCCTAGTAGTGGTTCCAAGATTTAAGCGGGTATGAGTTGAGGGAATATTTTTTTTATTGGCAGCAGCAACCTGGCTATATGGTCAATAATGTCCTTTCATTAAGATCTTTTTCCCTACTTCGCACCAGGACACCTTGCAGTTATTAGTGCACTCTACAATTTTAGTAATGTAACATAAGGTAACCTAAGGTAACCTAACCTAACCTGACATAGCATAACATAACGTAAAACATAAAAAAGGCTCCCAGTTTTATGGTATTTTTTTAAAGCATTTTTTTCTGTATTTATCCATATTTATTTTTTAGCCATCTTATCAGTATTTATCAGTATTTATTTTGTGTTAAATTAAGTTGTAAAATCATGTATTTTTACATTTATTTAACTGATAAACAAGCACTCATACGTTGATGCCTGTCGTGTTTTAGCAAATGAAGCAGCCAAATATACCATAAAAGTACACCCACAGGTAAATATTAGCGTTATTCTACAACTATATGTTGATATGTTGACATATGGCTGTGTTTAATGAAATTTCATCCCGTTCTTTAACTCCCCATGCTGTCTATCGGCTCAGCTGTTGGACTGGAATTTATTAAAGACAGAATGGAGAGCCACTTAAAAGAAGCCCAATTTTCTGTATTTTTCTGCTTCTAAAAATAAATGCAGGCAGAAAACCCATTGTTCTGTCTGTATTTATATGTAAAAATCAGTAAAAACAGAAATCTTGGAGCCTTGAACCGAACATAGAACATTACATAAGATATAACATAACACTGCATAACTTCAAAAAACACGACATGACATAACATATTTCTAGCACATCTCCACTCTCAACCAAGCCCTGAGCACTAGACATAAATAGTGTTACATGCTGTAACCTGAGAGGTGTTGAGGGAGATAATACACATATTAACAATACAGTAACATCTAAGAACACGCCCGGGGCACCAATCCATAAAAACTACAAGTAGCTGCGCAATCTGCCAGTTGGCAAAGGGTCCTATTCTTATCAAAGACGTTGAGAAAAATGAAACCAATTGGAGAGTGTTACATGAGATAGTGTAATAACTACAACTAAAATATACACTCACCACTGGGCAATGATTGTTTAAAATTAGAACCCTTAAAACGTCCAATCTCTAGGGTTCAGGAGATTCAGAATCAGAAAAACCTACATTTCTCCTTTCAATTTAGCACTCTGCAGTATTATAAAGACATTGTTTTACAAGATTTCATGCCTAATCTTAATCCCTGCCGTTGTACAAAAAATTAGGAATTTGGACAAAATTTGGACATTCATTAAAATGCACCTTGAATACACCCCACATAGACTCTTATCCAGTTGCCACAGCCCTGATGTAATGACGCTTCTGTTTTGGGAACTGTCGCCCTCTACAGTTCACTGTATTGTAATTGCATTTACATAGCTATTCTTCCCAGTGATGAGGTTCCGAGTAGCATTCGAAGATGGGTAGCATGCTACACAGCGCAAGAGCGCTTAGTTGTAAGACTGCAGTGTGGTGCATGCTGGAAGCATGTAGGTGTGCATGAATGTGAATGACCAAGGTGGCCTAGACAAATAATGGTAGGAACAGGAGTGAGAGACCGAAATGCCTACACTTTTCCTATATTTATTGCTGTACCCATTTATGAAGTTGTTATAGTTTCTGGAGCAGCACGTGAGCACCCCCCAGGCTTCCGTAGAATACAGCCAGGATTGGTAGGTCATCTCAATATTGGAGCCCATTTAGAAGCGATGAAGAGTTACCACAGGTTTGCACAGGAGAGGCTGATCATTGTTTTATTGCTCCAACATTCCTACGATTATGGCCTTATACCTGAAGGGTGGGTCTCCACTTTGGAGTTTGGTATTTGAAATGTCTGATGGTCATTGGAAATTTCCAAACTTCGGCTAGAAATTGCAAAAATGCTTTTTGTAAGCAAAGCTAGAAAACATATGCAGTATTCGGGGTGTTTCAAAGAATTTAGTTGAATTGCACAATGTCTTTCAGTTTTGAAACCCAAGGAAAATTCGAGCTCAGGTCCTCTCTGCAATCCACCTCAGATGTGAACATAGCTATTGGGATAGTGTCAGCGGTGCTGAAGTATTTCTGACAAAATGAAGCAGCCTCATTGCTTTATAGTTGTTGCCTTTCTGATTGCATATCAGTCCATGACAAGCCATAAGCATTATATGTCTCCAGATTGAGTCTTGGCCAAGGCTTGGTTTGGGAAATCATGAGAATTGGTGTGTAAACTTTTATGGGATAATATTGGAATTATACGCTGTCCTGACAGATGGGCAACCTAGAGCCCCGATAAATGTTGCCACCTAATGTCTTGGTATGTGGATGCAGACACATATAGTTTCTAGGTAGTTGGAAGTGTAAAACTCGGTGTCAATAATGACAGGTGAGTAGGCATGAGCTAGAGTTTCTTGATTTACGTACAGGTAATCCTTAGGTTTTGTCTTCAGTCCAAGGTTAATGAACAGAAAGACAAGAAGTGCATGGTCCTTGGGGCTGGCCTAGGCCCTCTGCTGGACACATCCTCTGGTCTCCAGAGAGCATTGTTATGTTATGTTAATGGTTTTTGTAAAGCGCGACAGCTGCCCCAGCAAAGAGGCGTCCCGGCGCTGACAGCAGTGAGGTGGACAAGATCAGGGAGGGGCCCCAGGGAAGGCCTACGGAGTGGGAAAGAGAAAGGTTTTTATGGCCTTCCTGAATTCTAGGTAATTGTTAAGCCCACGAATGTGGGTAGGCAGCGTGTTCCAAAGGATGGCCGCTCTGTTCCGGAAAGAGCGACCTCCGGCGCAAACCCTCCTAACCCGGGGAACCACTACCAGGTGTTGTCCCATGGAACGGAGCTGGCGGGGGGGAACATAAGGTAAAAGCAGGTTGGCCAAAATACCAGGAGAGGCAGATTTCAGGGCTTTGAAGGCTATACAGAGAGCCTTGAACTCAATCCGCCTGGCCACATGCAGCCAGTGGAGACGGCGAATGGCGTTTGTCACAGAGCAAGCTCTGCGCAAAACGAGGAGAGATCTTGCGGCCACATTCTGTACCCTCTGTAGCCTATGTATTTCTGTCTTGTTAGCTCCCAGATACAGTGAGCTGGCGTAAACAAGTCTAGACAAAATCAAGGCCTGAATGATGATCTGCCTGGTAGGGGCATCAAAGAAACCTAGGATGGGTTTGAGCCCTCGCAACAGCCCAAAACAGGTTCCAGCCACCTTTTTAGTTTGGGTCTGGAAGTTGAGGGATGAATCCATCCAAACCCCTAAGTTCTTCACTGCCTGCTTGGGGGAGGGGGCAATGCCTAGGCTCTTGGGCCACCACAGCTCATTCCATTGACCATGGTCTTTCCCCACCAACAACACCTCTGACTTGTTGGCATTTAGTTGGAGACAGTTGGCGGTCATCCACTCGGCGACTGCCGCAAGATCACTTTGAAACTTAAGAGCGTCTTGCTTAGAGTCGCTCGAGAGAGCCACCACCAGCTGTGTGTCTTCGGCGTAGGAGACCATGGTCAGTCCTTTGCTCTTGGCTACTACAGCCAGAGGTTGTACGTATAGGTTGAAAAGCAGAGGGCTCGGGGAGGAGCCCTGTGGCACCCCTTGCTTGATGGGAAAGATGCCAGAGGTGAAGGGGGGGGGCTATCACCTGAAACATCCTATCAACAAGGAACGAGGCGAGCCACTTCAGGGCTGAGCCCACAATTCCAGCCTCCTCTAGGCGTTGCAACAGAATGGCGTGGGACACTGTATCAAACGCGGCACTGAGATCCAGAAGGATCAGTGCCGACGTCTGCCCTGCAGCCAAAGCTGTCCAGAGATGTTCTGTCACAGCCAGGAGCGCCGGCTCTGTGCTGTGGCCAGGGCAAAAGCATTTTGGGAAGGGTCTAATCTGTTGTTGGAGTTCAGGTAGTCCGTGAGGAGGGAGTTGTCAAGGTTAGTTGCTTTATGTCCTCTGTTTAGCAGTCCACCTGTAAGGAATCTAGCTCCCTTGGAGCAGGCAAGAGAGAGCAGGGTAGGTACATCTGCTCCAAGGCTCTCCTGCATTTTAGAGCAATCCGCAAAGGTTAGTCCTACCCCTGGTTCGATAGTGTAGTGTAGGATGCTCGGGCAGGTTCTTAGTTGGCCGCACCATCATAATTCTCAGTATTTGGCCAATAAAGAGGCTCCTGTTTGGCTAGCCCCTCCCCTCTTAAAGGGTGGCCCATCCCCCTTCTTCCCCGGGAGTCGGACACATTGGTTTTAGTGTTCCTAGTATTTTCCCCATGTTTTCTCCATTTAGGGAATTCCAGGTGGATCCCTTCCCAAAATGAATCTGCTGCCCCACCTGCCACAGTAGCCAACCTGATTTTAGCCTGCTGGCTCAGAAATCCTGCCCTTGCATGGCAGCCTCTTGGTTTGTACCAGGAGAAATCCTGTCTCAGTGCCCAAATCCACGGATCTCTGTTAATTCTAACTGGGAAGTCCAGAGTCAATCAGTAGCAAACCCCATAGGGAAACTGTCATGGGTCTCACTCAACCATCTAGCACCCGACTTTGCACGCTTGTAAGCGCCCCTGCATGACTTGTCTGGGAATCCTGACCCTGTAACTGCCCCTGACAAACATCATTACAGGAAGCAAACAATGCCCTTGACGAAACAGGTGTTCCCAGAATGCAATGGTGCATTCAGATGCACACGGTGCCCTCTCAGATAGATGCATACATTTCCCTGTTGAGTGAAAGCACACACACACACACACACACACACACACACACACACACACACACACACACACACACAGTGTTCAAGAGGATGATAGCCACAATAACCCATTACAAGAATTACACACACACACAAAAGTGGTGGATGAGGGGGGTCTGAAGTGTGCACTGCCATGGTGGATGGAGTTGAACACAGTGTGGGTGGATGACTGAATAAACCGTCCTGGTAGATAAAGGCTCGCACTCCACCCCGGTACACTAAGGCATGGGCGTCCTACCACTGTGGACTGGAACACAAAGGCACAACAATCTGGTGGATGGAAAGAGGGAAACACTTCTCTGTAGGGGGAAGTGAAAAGTCCCCTGTGGATGATGCACACACTGCTCTGCGCTAGGAGACGCACACTGCCTGTATGTGGCGGAACACGCTACCCTGGTAAGGGAGACATGCACATTTCAGTGGCCTACAAGCAAGGACAACATCTTGGTACATAGAGACATAAGGAATGCCACGGTGGAAGGAAGCACACACAAAAATATTGGTCAGTGGAGGCCCACTCTGCCCGTGTGGTTGAAGGCACACACACTGCCCCTGCTGCATGAAGGTACTAACTGCCCTGTTGTTCCCCCTTCCCTTTGAGTATGCACAAGCCACTCTAGTAGGAGGAGGCCCACTCTGCTCTACTGCTCCACAGATGGAGGAGCACACGTTATATGACATTTGGACGTAGGGCACGATACTTGTAGACAGAGAGACTTGCATAGAGTGCCCCAGAAGAAGGCACACACAGCATGCTGGTGAATGCAGGCACACACTGCCCTTGTGGATGGAAGTGCACACACCGCCATGATGAATGAAGGTGCAAACTGGCCTGTTGCTGAAGGCACAAACTACCCTGGTGGATGAAGTCACACACTTCCCTGCAGATGGAGAAACACACCTTTATGTTATAAATATGTGCAAACCTCCCTGGTGGTAGAGGCACACACTACCCTAGTGGATGGAAGGCCACTCAAACTGCTAGAGGATGGAGGCACCCACTACCTTGCGATGAAGGGGCACTCTGCCCTGGAGAAGGGTAGAAAAGAGAAACCCCGTTCAGAACTAATAGTCTGGAATTATTGTGTGCAATCTATGAACAGGAAACATCTACCCTAATGGCACATCGGAAGAGAGTGGCCAGTCACCAGTGAATAGCAATGCCTCGCCACCCATCGCTTCATTAGTGCCTGGAGATGTTCAGCGCCTCCCGTCCCCTCTCTAGAAGCTGAGGTGGATGGATGAGGTGTCAGCCCGCTGGGATAGCAGGCTTCCCCTCCAAGAATCTCCCCTGGCAGAGATGGATGGCTCTGCTGTCAAGCGATGGGCATGCCGCGTGCTCTCCGCGGTGGGAGGGAATTAGCAAACATGTCTCATTAGCCGGAGGGTTGACTGCATTTTTGCGACAGCACCAGATATTAATGTATCAAGTTTAGATGTGTGGGCAAAAGGAGCCAATTTGAGCACAGGTCAGCGCATTTGCATTCACTTGGGAATCCCGGCCTGCTGCACCTCGCTGCCTGCATCCCGCTAGCACCGTGAGGTATTGAGAGGGGCCGAGGACCAGGACGAGCGAGGATGGATATTTAGGACGGGGTCTAACAAGTTCGTAAAGGGACCCTCAGGTTAGGGTGACCAGATCCTGAGAACCAAAAACCGGGACATTTTGCAAAAATAGAAAAGGGACTACAATTTTACATCACGCAGCGGCGCAGAATGACAGCTCTTATCAACATGTGAACACAGAAGACGCACTAAGAAAATAAATAAAATGTAATTTCTAAAACCAGCATCATATCTGTTAATTAAAGTGCTTACTTATAACAGCTGCTAACTAGCACAACTTTAGAACACCCAATAAGTGCCCGTCACTGGTTTTAGTCTACCCCCTCTAAAAACCGGGACATGAGCCAAAATTGCAGAAATCTGCAGGGACAGCTGGTGAAACCCCGGGGCTGTCCAGGCAAATCCGGGACGCCTGGTCACCCTACCTCAGGTGCGGAGCAGCCCTGTGAGAAGGAGCAGTGCAAAGGTGTTTGTACCAGGCCACCATTCTTTTACACCATGTCTGCGGCAGGAGATGCTTAATCAGGGAACCCGCCCTAAAACAGCTGGGACTGGCCCCCCTTTAAAGTCGGGTTATAGCTGACAATAGTTTAGCAGGTACACTGGCACAAAGGTCCAGCGATGTTAGGGGCCTAATACACGCAAATTATGGCTGTATTTAAACTGTCCAGACAGTGGACAGGAGGTTTGGGTGGGGCAATTTACCTTATTGCACCAGGGTCCCTTGCACCTTTGCTATGTTACTGCTTTACATCTGCCCTTAGTCAGGTTGAGTGAACGGTTAGTCCATGCCAGTGCTTTGGCACAGGGTGACATTAATGTAACAGACTTCCACTCCACTGCGGAGCGATGCAGCAGAGCAGGGAAGGGTGGAACAAAGGTTAGGATACAGACAGTTCAGATGAAAAAGCCTGGAATTGGCATCATTCTGACATCCAACATAGTTGTAATGCACATTAGGGCTCATGTGTCGATAGACACATCTCACCAGGGCCGGTTCTAGGAGTTTTGGGGCCCTGGTCGAAAGGGAATGTGCGAGGCCCCTCTAATTTTCATACGTGACATATTCAGGGCTCCAGTAGCTGGTTTGTGGAGACTCCTCCTGGGCCGCAGCTCCTCCTCTCAGTCTCCTACAAGCACCTCTTTTACAGCCCATTTCGGGCAGAAGGTGTGAGAATTGCTTGTGGGCTGAGAGTTAAAAATGTGGGGGCGCTAAAGTGTTGGACAATGGGCGTCCCGCAGTGTCTCTGAATGGGCAGCCGGACAGGAGGCCTAACTGCAGGACAAACCTGCAAAATGCATCTCCTTGCAACTGGGACAAGAGGAAATGCTCCCCCTCCCCTAGGCATTCCCACAGCATCCCTAAGAGGCCTGGGGAGGGCCCCCTCCCCTCCCTCTCATGGGCTCAGTTGCAAAGAGACGCACTTCTTTCAATTGAATCAGCAGGAGTACAAGAGGGCTGGTGGTGTGTTGAACTGGTGCGGGGCCCCATGCTGGTGGGCTGAGTGCGAGGCCCTGGGCAGCTGCCCACACTGCCCATGCCTAGCACCGGCCCTGCATCCCACACATACACAGAACCAGATCAGGAGGACGGGCGTTCTGTGACATCGCTCCTAA
Organism: Calotriton arnoldi; assembly: GCA_963921515.1. Taxonomy (NCBI): domain Eukaryota; kingdom Metazoa; phylum Chordata; class Amphibia; order Caudata; family Salamandridae; genus Calotriton; species Calotriton arnoldi. Next base: position 3,964,017 of record CAWUFW010000263.1, read on the forward strand.
GGCGTGAAACAACCTCCCACTCCACATCAGAGCCTCCTCCTCTCTTCTTGAATTCTGCAAGAAGCTGAAGAAATGGCTTTTCAATTCACCAACCTACCATAGGCAGGGCTAGGCATACACACTTGCTCAACACCAGGATACCCTGGTGGGTGAAAGTGCACTTTACAAATACACATAGCATAACATGATGATATAACAACATAAGAAAGGAAGACGAAAATTAATTGTATTGTGACATCACAAGAGATGCTGAATGTACGGAAATGCCTCTTCGCAGCATCACCCCCAAGTTTTTGGACTGATGCTGTTGTTTTTCTACTGAGGAAGTGCACCGAGGCCTGCAAACAGACCTCAGCGTCAGTGCTATGACCCTTAAAAAGTATATGTCTGATTGGTTCACCCACAATTGGCAGAAGTTAACTTACTCATAAGTCCCTAGAATATGGTACCAGGGGTACCCAGGGCATGTACATTAAAATGTCTCATGTGGACTGCAGCACTTATTCTGCCACCACGAGTGTGACAAAGCAAAATGTGACTCCCATTAGCCATTACTGGATGGCAGAGCAGTTTTCAACTGCTAACTCAACTTTGCCATTTAAAGTAATTGCAAAACCCAAACCTTCCTTTTTAATATTTAAAAGGTTCCCCTAAGGCAGGCCTATTGAGCCCATAAGACAGGGTGCATTATATTAGAAAATTGGACATGTAGGTATCAACCTTACAATTCCGGACTATAAATACCCAGGATTGTTGTTTTTACTGTGGACAAGGCTAGTAGCCTCATTGGCGAGTACAGGGTTACAGGCTGACAACTCAGCAGCGCTAATTTCTGAATGAACCTACTAAATATGATACTTCACAGTATCCAAATAATTACTGCACTAAACTTGACTTGATGCTCAAGTCGAATTTAATGTATCCTTTTCACAAGTGGTAACTTCAGTTGTTCCCCAAAGTTTCCAGTGACCGTTTACAATTGCTGGCCATGAGTCAGCCTTCTGCCCTCCTAAGAATGTGAACGACTGAGGAATGAACATAAAGTGCCTGCCGTTGGGAGAGGTGAGACTTCTCCCAGGCAGACAGCCCAAACTGGGTGTGAGCCCAGAAGACTACCTTTAAAGGGAAAGCCGCATTTAAGGGACAAATGGTGGACATACATGAGAGGAGCTGCTCTTTTATTCTTGCAGACAGCTTGGCCTCGAGGACAGAGAGGGGGAAGCCGTTGTCAAACTTTTTTTCTGTGGGTGTGTTGTCCTCAGGTAGTCACACCTCTGGGGTGAGCTAGGGAGCACCACACACCAAGAAAAGAGTTCTGCATGTTGGGAGTGGGCAAAATAGTGCATTCTGGGACAGATAGATGCCACACTTCACAGGAAGTCACCACTAGGTGGGAGTAGATCTGGTAGCCCATTGGGTAGTAGTCGCCTCAGCCACTGAAGGCACTGACTGGGCATAAAAAGGGGCAGCCAAACCTCAGATCACTTCTATACTGAAGAGTGGACTGAAGAAGGAATACACTTCTTTTCCCTGGACCCAGCTAAGAGAGGCTGCACCTACACTGGACTGCACTTGCTGCTCCCTGAGTTAGCAAAGACAGGAATGTGCCTGTAGAGCCCTGCTTGAGGAAAATGTGCCCCGAGCCTCAGAAGCAGTGACTCCAGAGGTCAGTTGGCTGACTTCCTGTTACAGTTACTGGCTATAAAAGCTGAAGAAGCCTGCATGGTGAGTTGGTAGCCAAGAAGGCCTGACCACTGCTGACTACTAAATGCAGCCTGTGAGACTAAGACCCGGGCCTCAAAAGTTGTACAACCAGGAGAGTCATCGGAGTGCAGTGTGGTTGCCCAAGATGGAAGTTACCACCAGTTAAAGGGAACTGCCGGTTCTGCTATAATTGGAGACCAGTAGACCAGTGGTAACTGTTTTTTGGCTGGATCTCGAAGGACATCGGCATTTGTGCCCAAAGTCACCCCACCATGTCCATGGACTGAGGAGTATCCCCAGGAAGAACCCGGTCACCGGACAGCATCCTTAGCCTCTTTCAACATCTTCGACATCCTGTATTCTGTGTCTCTTGCATCAGGATCACTCCATTGATGTCTATGGCAGATCACTCCTTAAAGTCTGTTTCTGCATTTGAGACTGCTTTGACTTGTTCAACCAAGCCTCTTTAGCCTCTGTCATTTACTGCCTTCCGTAATTGGTCACCCAAAGCGGGCCGGAGTAGTAGTTTACAACTTATAAAGGTTTTCCAAAATTTGACCACGGGGTGGTCCATTATAATGATTTATTGCGTTAAATGAAATAGCAATGACTTATTGTTCCGTTAAACATTTAGATCTCCAGAACTCTCAAGTAGATTTTTGTCATTGAGGTTCCATTTTGAAGATAAACATAAAACCTTATCAATAGGTATTTAATTTTTATGAAGTCTTGTTTCTTTCTGATTTAGCCATTTTGGTACATCTTAATGCTTTACACTTGTTCCTTCGATAAAGCCTGACTGACTCAGAGACACAGCTAGCCAGGATTGAAGGAGCTAAGTTGAAGGAAAGGATAAAGAGCCACAAGACATTATGAACAAAGTTAAAGCAGCAGACCTGGAAGGGACGTGTATCATATTTTCTCGGAAACTCTTGCCCTGTAAATTGCGAGCATACATCCTCACTTAGGGCCCCCGTGCATGGACATCATTTAGGGGGCCGCCAGGGGTTGCAGTTGTGAGCCCTGACTTACCCCTTGCTACCCCTGGCATTTCTCTTGCGACCCCTGGCCTTGGAGACTGCAAAAGCAGAGCCATGATTAGTAAAAAGGTAAACACACCCTGGTGAGCCCCATGCACTCTCTGAACTCTGGAGGAAAATACATTGCTTCCCGACACCCTTTAACTCCTTCGGTGCTCGGGACGGCCCCCGGCCGTCCTACGTCACAATGGGCGTGTGCGGAGGACGGCCCCCGGCCGTCCTAAACACGTCCACTCCATAAATCACCCGCACCACGGCGGAATTCGCGCCGCGGTCAACGGGTTAAAACCAAGCAGGATACTCCTCCGTGCAGAGCCTGCTGAAGAAGGTGAGTCTGGTTGGGTGCACCTTTTCTCCTTTGGTTGACTTTTTAGGGGGAGGGAAGGAGCACACTAGCTTGCCTACACAGAGCACGTGTTCTAGAAATACAAGGTTTTGCCAGCACCCTCAAAGGCCTCAGACCCCAGGCCTACAGAACAGCAAGCAGTTCAAAAGGCAAACTGAATGGTCTCTGTACTTTTGTGGATTGCCTGACTCAGATCGAAATTGGCCTGGCAATGAGTGCCTCTATAAACTGTAAATTTTTCAAATTGCTCACTTTAAAGTACCTTCTTGAGACACTGGAGCAACATTTTCTCATTTGGTGCATTAAAATTAATAAAAATTTTTTTTTTAAATAATGTCAAAATACAAGGATTTGATCAGGCAGATCACCGGAAAGAGAGGCTCTCAGACCAGCTGCTCAGAGTGACTGAATTTTAAATCATAATCTGACTGCACATCGTATGAGGGTACCTGTGCCAGATATGAGAATTAATTTCTCATATGTCAAGTTATATGCCGGGTACACTTCAGACATAGTGTGCACACACATAGCTGCACGTAGGCCTCTTACTATATGTGACACAGTCAACCAGTCATGATTGTTTATCTAACTGCACTTGGGGTTTCGGACTTATAGTTTTGTCTTTATAATATGCATGCAAGTAAAAATCACAACATGCAAGCCGTTGTTCGATAAAAAGCAAAGTCAGCTTGATGGTGTGACACATTACATGATGCCTGTTGGCAATGTTGCAGATCTCCCCTTCACTGCTGCACATAGTATGTACGTTTTGTGAATGAGGTTTGAAGTGGCGATTTTGTCTCCACCTTTACCTATTTTCTGGGGCTGATTTGCTGCTGTTCATATTGTGCCTGTATTTTGAGAAAGGTCTGCATACCACCATCAACTTTGACTATACATACATATTTTTTTTCTATCCCAGTCGTGGTTGCCACTGGCTAGTTATAGTTAGGACCGCATTTCCATAAGTAGTAGATATTTTGGTTTTCTCTTAACTTTGTTGCTGTTTGATGATTCTTCTATAATCAAATGTATATTCTATAAATGTAGACATTGCAACTTTTAATATTAGTTGCAAAATATTTTCAATAAAGCATTCTTTTAGAAAAAAAAATATAAACATGTTTTTGAGTCTTCTTTTTTTTTTTACATTCTTCAGGCCAAAAAATGCAGTCATGAAATCAATCACAAAGGGTCCCTGCACTCCAGATGAAGAGCACTTAGCTCCAGCTAGGAGTGCTTTAAAAATAATGGTAAGCTCTCTTGGGGTCATGGATTCAATGACCCAGGAGAATTTCTAAGCTTTTTTTTGTATGTTGCTAGCTGGGCTACTGTGCTCCCTACAGCTGTCCCATAACTTTTTTTAAATGCTTGATGGTGCTGCTACCACTTTTAGGGGCATCAACAGGACTGAAAAATATCAAAAGCCTTCACAGGGCATTTTGGGGTGCTCCTTTCCTTAGGAGCAGTGAATAATAAATGAGAGGCATCAGCCACTCTTATTATTCCTTCACTATTGTCCCACCTGGGAAATCCACAGGTTGCTGCATTATTTGGGGCCTCGTGGGGGTGCCCAAGGCCCCAGTGGCAAACAGACACCCAGCCATCACTCATTGTGAAATGTGGCAGAAGCGGGCAACATTTATTTCTTAATTTTATATTTTTTATATGGGTGCCTCAGTCCCACCCAGGGCACCCAGAACATTTTTGTACATTGGGGGCCATTTGGAGGGTGCGCCCATGTCTCCCACAACTATGCTGGCTCTCATTCCAGCACCCATTTTGGGTGCCAACAGGAGTCGGAATAGCTCCTGGCTGGCTTGGAGTAGCTTTTCTTTCTGCTCGCACTGGGCAAAAGCAAACTTATGTTTCCTACCTGCTAGAGCGCAGGGCAGGGACTTGAAGTTCTCCCTTCTCATGCTCTTGGGGGCAGCGTTGTCTAGGGGGATGAGGTCCCCAGGATGCTGCTGCCATCGGTCCCCAGGGGATGGCATCCAGAGGTCACTGGATAGTTGGGGGAGGAGGGCATGGGGCGTTTTAATGTAAATTTGCACCAAGAACTAGCTCTCTGCCTAATTTGGTGAAGTTCTGTTCAGCAGTTTTGGCTGTATTGCTGTGCAAAAATCCCTATGGAAAATTGCATGTCGATTTGGCATTTTGGGACCCTCTTGTTTCTCAGCCTTTACTTGACTGATCACCCCAAATCTTTCCATGAAGGAGCTAATCAAAAAAGAGCACTTGTTTTGGAAAGTTTCATGAAGATATGTCAAACTTCACCAAAGTTAATAGAAAACCAACTATATATTACCCAGTGGCTTTCACCAGTGGGAAGTTATAGTTAGGATCTTCCGTAGGAAATGCATTTTTTTGGTCTGCTTATATGTTTGGCACCGTTTGGTGAATTTCACGAAACTTTTCACAAAAAAAGTTATTCACCTCAGCTCCTTCCTGTAAATGTTCGGCGGGATCTGTCAAGCAGGGGCTGAGAAAAAGGGGAGGGGGGGGGCACAAATAAATTTTCCCCATTAATTTTTTCTTATTTTCATAAGTACTTAGACACAGCTAAAGCTCAAACTGCTGACCAGATTTACACCATTTTTGGCAGAAAGCTAGATCTTGGAAGGAGAGCTTTTTGTGATTTGGTGTAAATCCTTTCGGTAGTTTTTGAGCAATTAATGCTCAAAACCTTTGGAAATTTCACGCCACTGGTGCTCCGCAGACCTGAGAGATCTCCTGCTGAGGAAGTTGTGGCAGCCATCTTAGGACTTTAGACTCTGTCCTGAGTCTTAAAAAACAAAACAAAACAAATGATATAGGGAGCAGGGTAGGGATGCTCTGACACTCTAGGCCTGGTGGTGGGGTTTCAGAAGGACCTTGCCTCCGGGGCAAAAATACGTTTTTTTTTAAAAAAATCTGAAAATCTGCAGTAAAATTTGCACAAAAAAAAGAGCGAATCCTGCGCGGTAAAACAGATATCCCCGGGGGCGGGCCATGGCTCAGGGGGCACATAGGTGATTTTAGGGGATGGGGTGTATGGCCGCCCTTTCCCAAGCCTCTAAGAGGCCCCCGGGACCCATCCCCGTGGTCAATATTTTATTGAAGGGAAGAGGGGCCGTGCAGTCCCCCTCCCCAGGCCTTAAAAGGCCCCAGTTACCTCATCCCCGGGGCCAGATCTACTACTCCCTTGGACAGAGTAGTTTCCCTGCACGCATCAGTGCAGGCAGAGAAACATATGTTTTCTTCTGCCTTGAGGGAGCATTTTTAAATCTTCCCACCAGGTGAGAGCAAACATGCATTCCCTGCCTGCCGCAGCGGAGGCAAGGAAGGCATGCCAGCTCCCAGCCAGCAGGAGATTCAAATATGCTCCTGCCGGGTGGGAGCAGACTTTTGTTTCCCTGTCCGTACTCCTGCTGGCAGAGAAACAGAACAGATATTGCTCCTGTCTGGAGGGAGCATGTATAAATGGCTGCTCCCTCCAGGCAGGAGCAATGTCTGCTCCCATATTATGCGGTGAGCCGGCTGGGGCATTGGCGACTGTGGGACTCTCCCTGCAGCCCTCAACTTGCTGCTCGATGGATGCCTCAGATTGGCACCAGGGCACCCACCTATATTTGAGGCAGGCCAGGGGAATGTGGTCCTCAAGGCCATAATAAGTCTCGGGGAGGGGCGCCACACAGCCCTTCCTCCTCTTTTAATCATCATGTGGTTCTGGAGGATGCGGTCCCGGGGACCTAATAAGGTTCAGAGAGGGGGCCACATGGCCATCCCTCTCCTTTATACTGACATGTGGTCCATGGGGATGGGGGTCCCCGAAACTTCATGACCCCCCTCCCGTTTATGACACTAGGTTCTGGAGGATGGGGTCCCCGCTGGCACTTTTGGCTCAGGAGGTTCTCTACCTGCAGGCCCTGTGACCAACCCCCCACTGTGCACAGCCAAATGCCATGTACAGCTTAAGGTTGGGTGCCTGTGGGGGATGGAAACAGAACATGGCCAAAGTTTAAGGATGATCCATCAAATGGGAGCCAGGAAAAAGTATGTGACACAAAATGTTGATTTCCCATTTTAAATCCCACAGGAACGTGTTAAAACTCTTGCAGAAACAAGCATTTGAACCCCCATTAGGTCTCGCCTATTCAAGAACTTTTGGCTTGATCAACGTCACTTTTAGTCATGTTGTACAACAGCACAGCTGCTGCACATTATGTAGTTTGGTATGTTATGGTATGGCTACCACAGACTTCCAGTGCAGTCCAATGTAAAAATGCACTTACTTAAAGTGCAGTTCTAATGGCCTCATGTATATATGCTGCCACTAATTTCTTTCTCAAAGTATATCTGCTGATGCAACCCCATGAAACCCAGTCAGGTAACAGTGCCTTTAAAAATAATTTATTTATTCAAAATACAATGTAATCATATGGGAAATACAGATATACACTGCTGCGGACTTACTGTGCCATTTAATGTAGCACATGAAAATATTTAGCCATGAATTTACAATACAGTCTTATGGGAGACATGAAAATATGCTAACCATGAAAATGTGCAGTGCATTGGGGCACATGAAAATATACTGCCACTGATTTAAAACGCAATGAAGGAGATTAAAAATACCTTACCGCTGTCTTTTACTTCAGTTCTTTGGGTGACATGAAAATACACCGCCACTGACGTACAATTTAATTTTATGGGATATATGCAAATATGCCACCACTGACTTATAATTAAATTTGATGGGAACATGAAAGTACACTGCCACTAACCTCTAATGTATTTCTATAGGCGACAAGAAAATACACTGCCACTGATGAGGAACTTGAAAATACACCTTCACTGATATTATACAATTTGAGGGGGGACATGAAATACACCTCGACCGCCTTTGAGTACAATGCTATGAGACTGGGAGTGTGCATAATACATTCAGTGATTTGATGTCCCAGTGCGGGACGGATGCTTTTGGTTCTTGTACGTCACATGATGATGAGCCCAGTCCACCCACGTACCTTCTTGTGGGGGTGAGATGCATAATGTGATACGTGTATGTGTGTGTGCATGTGTGTGTGGACGCGTCAATGTGGGTTGTTTGTGTGAAAGAGGGACAATTCAACATTGTGTAAGGAGGGAGGTTCCCTTATATTTATGGCCCATCCCTCACTCATTAGTGATAATAATACACTCTTGCTCCTCCCCATTAGTGATGTAATGTATACGTCAACAGCTGTGTTTGAGTGTCCACTGTCTCCATGGTAACTAGGCAGTGATGCTACATGGAGGCAGTGGCGGCTCCTCCGCTAAGGCAGAGGAGCTTCGACCCACTGCTCAAAAGAAAAAAAATAAATGATAACGTATCGTTATTATCATTTTATTTTCCCTATTGCAGTCAGTGGTGGGGCAGGGCTGTGCTGGCCAGAGCAGGGGAGGAGTGGTGTTCACTCCCTAAGTGTACATGAACTGTTTGGCCGGCCCTGTTGGGCTGACCAAACAGTTCATGCGCACTTTGCATGTTCCTACCAGGCTGCATTATCCTGTGAGGAACATGCACAGGCTACCTGTTCCAGTCAGAGCGCTGATCCACGGCGCTCAGACCAATCACAACGCTGCATTGCAGGGGAGCCTGTATGCCCGGGTGCTTCCCGATGCCGGCTGGGACAGGAAGATGAAGAGGACAGAGGAGAGGCGGGGGCTGGCCGTTAAAGGTGAGTGCTTTAAAAAAAAAATGATTCTTCCCCTTCCCCCGCCCACCACCCCCATCTGGTAGCAGCCGCTACAGCAGGGAGGGGCCAGCAGCAGCTGACCCCAGACCAGAGTGACTCCGTATTTTCACAGGTTGCTCCCAGTGCATCCCTCACTCTTTCACCACCCAGGGGTGCCTGCTCTGCGTGTCAGCCTGGGGAGTATCCCGGGGGTCAGTCCAACTTGCCGGTAGGGAAGCCACCATTCTTCCTAACAGGCCAGCACCTTTGAAAAGGTGGAAGGGCACTGCCACATGGCTGGGTTATAGCAATCACAGCCTGGCTTCCAACATAAGGGCTAAATTCACACTTTATACATACACAATCTAACAACAACTATTATTATAATGCCAAGAGGCCGATTAGTCTAAATGGTGATATATTTTTGACTTTTAAGAGTTTGGACGTGTTCTAAACAACATGTCAGTAATATCACGATAGACTGTTGCAGTGAATGCCTCACTGGATTCTCGTTTTTTTGCAGCTTGTCTGACATTATTGTGTGGCCTTTCCTCATTCTACCACCAGTTTCGGAGAGAGCCATGGTGTGTATCACAATGTGTGGAGAAGCAACAGAGCTTCACCAATAGGCACGATGCAGAGTTTTCAAAATTATCCTTTTTAAACTATGAAAATGATATGAGGGAATCGTTTACCCACTATATTCACCACCAGAGCAACACACATAATTCTTCATTTCCATTTTCCCCTTTTTAAACTAACAAAAACAAGCATTAGCAAGGGCATTAAGTCTTAGCTTAAAATCGTATTGACTTTGCTAATGCCAACAAAGCATGCGTGCCTACAACAGCGGACATGCCATCATGCCTATGTCTTTTTTAAAGACATAGGCATGATGCATGGTCAGCGTTGTTACCAAGGTGTGTAAGAGCACCGAAGCGCATTGATGCTTATGCCTTTGCCGAAGTTAATGGAATAAATACCTTTTACTTGCACCGGAGTGCCGTGGAGTCCTTTAATTTGGAGGAATAGTCTAAAGACTTTACAATACACGGCGCGTGGCGAAGCACTGTAAACGTGCACCACTGGCGATAAGGCTGCTCAAGATTAACTCGTCGAACACAGAGGAGGATATATATATATATATATATATATATATGTATGTATGTATATTTTCAGTGAATATATATATATATATATATATATATATATATATATATATATATATATGTATACAAACATACACACACATATATATATATATATTTTTTCTTTTCTTTTTTCACTGAAAAAACCAAAGGTTACAGGGACGTTATAGTTAGGCTGACATTTCACTCGTACAAAACCAGAGAAATTCAGCAGGTATAGTTAGCTGAGCTATCTATAACCCATGCCCCTGCAATGCACTGCTTATGACCTCACATATTACATCAATCATCAGTGGTCAGTGACATCACTGATGACATCATCCAGTGAGTGTGTATGTGTTTAAAAAGTTTATGAGTGTTAAATATATATGCCAAGGTGTATTGGTGAATCAGTGGGTGTATGAGTGCCTGTATGGATGATTCAGTGGGTGTGTAACTGACTGTATAAGTAAGTGATTAAATATCTCAGTGAATGTATGTGTGAGTGACTGGGTTGTGTTAATATCTGTATCAGTCTGTCAGTTGGTGTCTGTGGGGCTGTTTGGCTTGGTGAGTGGGTATATGAATGTCTGTATAGGTGATTGATTGGTTATTTAAGTACCTGTATGGGTGTCGGAGTGTCTGTGTGGGTGGATGAGGGGTATGGGTGACTGCCTGCAAGGATGAGTGAGTGGGTGAGTCAGTGGCTGTATAGGTTAGTGAGTGCATATGTGAGGGGCTGTATAGGTGACTGAGTGGGTGTATGGCTGTGTTGATGAGTGAATGGATGTGACAGTGGTATATGGGTGAGTAACTGCATATTTGAAAGGCAGTATAGGTGAGTGTTGGAGGATATGATTGACTGCATGTTTGAGTGAGTGATTGTGAGAGTGGTTGTATGGGTGAGTGTGTGCTTGTGTCAGTGACTGTATAGGTGAGTGAGTATGTGTGCAGTTATTATCTGTATGAATAAGTGAGTGGGTGTGTGTATAACTGTATAGGTGAGTAAGCGGTTGTGTGGTTGACTCTATGGGTGAGTGAGTAAGTGTGTGAGTAGCTCTATGGGTGACTGACAGTGTGTGAGTGTCTATATGGCTGTATGAGTGGATACATCAGTGGCTTTATTAGTAAGTGAGGTGGTGTATGAGGGTTGTATGGGTGGCTGAGAGGATGTGTTTGTAGACTTCTGAAACAGTGAGTGGGTGTGTAAGTTTGGCTATGGGTGTGCCAATGCTTTTGAGAATCGTAGTGTGGAAGTTGGAGTGGGTGTATAAAAGGTTATATTGAGATGTGAGTGGGTGTGTCAGTGATTCTGTGGATGATGTCATTAGTGATGTCATGAGTGATATAATTTGAGATGTCATCAGTGATGTCATCAGTGATGTCACTGACCAGGTCATGAGTGATGTAATATGTGAGGTCAAAAGCAGTGCATTGCAGTGCATTGCAGTTCCTGCGACTGTACACGGGGGACCACACTTGCAGTTGCGGCATCGACGCAAATATCGCATGTGATTAAGAAAATCAATTTTGGACACAACTTGTGTCACGAACACCCCCATTTCTCAAACATGGGGTCAGAGTACCTCTAATCTGACCCCTTATCTTAGCTATTTCAGAAATCTTCAGCCCCGGGAACCATTCCGGATCAATAAAATGGCAGGCGCAACTTTCTATTCAGGTTCCGTCCAGCGAATCAGAGCATTCCCGTTGACGCCTGCATCTTCGATTACTCGTTAAACCACTGCGAAATATCCGCCGCCAGAGATATCACTATTATTTTCAGCTTAAACTTCTCAAAAACTACTGAACAGATTTACACCAACTAGACAAAAGGCACTTCCTTGAACCAATATCTACCTCCCTTCCAAATTTGGTGTATGTCCGTTCAGCAGTTCGGGCTGTAGGTGTGGCTAAAGGTTCCTATGGGAATTAACATTACAAATGCACCCTTATTTTGTGCCTCAAATTCTCGGTCCAGACTGCATGGATCACCCTCAAACTTTCCATGACAACCAGAACGTACCTTGACACTTTTTGGGGGGAAATTTCATGAAGATTGGTCAAACTACGCCAAAGTTATAGGCAAGGCAAAAAATGCTTTTCCTATGGCAACCGCCAGTAGGTAATATATATATCTCAGGAAGGAAAACAATGGTTACAGTGCATAACAGTTAGGTGTTCAAAGGAGATAACAACTAACTTAAAAAATCACTGAAAATCTCTAGTTACAATTTATTGTACTAACTATAACTTGCACCCCTTAGCATGCATTGCTTACAACCACACATATTACACACTCACGACATGTTAAATAACACCATTGATGACATCACTGATAACATCTCAAATTATATCATTGATGTCATAAGTGATTATGTATTGGATAAAGTACCCCCTTCCATACATTATAAGGATATTGCAAGCCACTGAGGTGTCCCATGAGCATTGAGAGGCAAGTTATGGAATTTCGAGGTGACTTACAGTATCCTTTTTAAGGAGGGCAAGGATTACTTTTTCCTTATAATGCATGATCACACCATCACCTTTTCCACAAACCACTTAAATCATTGGTGCGTAGCTCTTTCACATGAAAGAGAGAGCATGTTTGCAAATATGAAGAACAACAATAGAATCTCAAGTACAAAATTAAACACATCAAAAAGGAGTTAGATATTTGTTGCAAAACGATATTAAAATCTGTTTAATATTAGTCAGTTTTTTAAAAAAAGGCAAAGTAGTTCAAAATGTGTAGAAACATACATAAATATTCTAACTTTTCTATAATTACCCAAGAAGTACAAAAAAAACATGTTGCCATACATATATTCTTTCTGCTTGTCACTACACAGCTAGAAAAACAGAGCAGAAGAAAAAAAAGCAACGTTTATTTTTTATTTTTCCTTAAACTGCTGCTTTAATTATGCTCAAGTGACCATACCGGCCTTTCCCCTCAGCTCCTGGCTCTGGCAGCAGGCATTGTGACGTCAGAGCTCAACTGTAATAAGTTATTACAGTTGAGTTTTGCTGTTATTTCTTTGTAATAGGTGATTTGATGCATCACAACCTGCCTATTTTAAAGAAGTTAGAGTCAGGTTTTTATGCAAGGCCTGCTCAATCCCATGTATAATATTAAAATACCAAAATGGTTGGAATTACCTTTGAGATCAAGCAATGATTCTAACAGTGTGCTCTAGGCTTTGTGAACGAGGAATAATACAGTAACCTGAATTGATGATTGGACTGTTATAAGCTTGTGTGGTTATGACTGAAATGTCATCAGTGATGCCATCAATGATGTCATTTACATCTCATGAATGATGTAATATGTGAGGTCAAAAGCAGTGTGTGATGGGACGCTATCTCACCAAACTATAACTAGCAAATTTTAGTGTTTTTTTTAACATTAGCTTGGGTCGCATTCCAGCACCTAAAGATAACATCACTTTAACTATTTGTTTTTTCCAGTGAATTTCTGTTTTTTGTTTTAACATAAGATAAGGTTTTAGCACCTAACCTAATTATACCATTCCATTACCCTTTGGATTTTTCAGTGAATGTATACATATTTGTCTATAAAAAGGTACTATTTTAAAATTAGGGCGCTTTTAAGTGACTAAAATGGATAGGTAGAGTAAAGAGATGTGGAAAAGAGATGAGGTTCTTATGCAGACAACTCTCACTAACTATTTTGATCCACTTTAAAAGTACATTATGTCTTAAATTACCGCAAACTCACACCTTCCCTCAGATTTTTAACCAACTGGTTCCATGCATGGTTTCATTAACATCTCGATGCCTATTTACTTCAGCTTGCTCCTCAGAAAAGTCTTTAAAGTCAGCAGCTTATATTCCAACAAAATAACATTCAGGAGCGACTCACTTTTTTTGTTTTTTAAATACATAATGTTAGTTCTCTAGTTCTTCTCTAGAACTCCGTGGGCAAGCTGTAGTTGATTACTAAGGAGTTAAATGACAGGCTGGTGGTGGTGTTGGAAGTGCATTTTTCTCTGCATTTCAGAATGTCTTACTGACATGAATGAGGAGAATATTTGAGAACTCATTGAAAATATGTGCTTGTTTTAGCTTTCTAGAGCAATAACCATAACTTCCATGACAAAATAACCATTTTAATTCCTAAAGGAAATACTTTACGTTTTACATCTATGATTCTATCAAGATGTCATTCAGGTGAGTCACACTTTTGCATTAATTCAGAATGTTAGTGCTCTAGTTGTTCATTAGCACTCTTTGGGGAGCTGCAGTAGGCCATTGTGGAATCAAGTGACAGACTGCTGCTGCTGTTGGAAGTACATGCTTTGCTCTGAATATGAACACCTCACTAAAAGCAATAGTTCATGTTAAGACTTAATGGTTACAAGTGGCCAACATGTTCCGTTGCCCCTGATTCTGATAGCAATTTCATCAGGGCCAGACATCCTGCTTGTCGAGCAGGATTCTCCACAGACCACAACCTTGCTACTGTAATAGCCTACCACCGAGAGGCATATTAAGGCATGGGCATAGTGGGCAAGCGCCCCTCTAGGAAAGTGAACTTTCGGTTTCACCTCTTTCTATTCAATTTATCTATCTAAATTTCTTTCCTTTTCTGCTTACCTCTACCCCATGTCCTCATGAGAACTTTTGGGAACCAGAAGAAGCCATATTTCAACTTTTTTTGTGTGACCCTGTTAAAGTTTCACATAATATATTATTGTTTGGCATTATGCAGGCTTGAATTATCAGAAAATTGGTAATGACATTCAAATTTGTTCCATACAGGGGCCCAAAATAGTCTTGCCCAGGGTCCCAAAATCCTTACGAGGACACTGCTACCAGCGGGTAACAATACCTCTTGAACATTTGCCTGTGGGGCTCTGGAGACCTAGCAGCTGATACCACAGTAGTAACCATTAGGTCTTAACATGAGCTATTGTTTTTAGTGATATGCTAAACAAACTTAAACAATTAAATTCATTGGTTGCCCTAGACACATTTGAACTCACTCAAGACAACAAGAGGAATGTCTTTATTGACAAAAGATTACAAAGCGATGGACGTGATATATAGCTCAACAACATTGACTATAAAAAACTAGTGAGGAGAACTTAACACAATCCCTTCTCCGATCTATGAGTCAAAAACAAGTTAAGCATTCACAGTTCCCTCTTTCTTGCACTCAGTGGAGCACTGCTGTAATAATAAGCCCAGGCCACTATAATGATTCTTCAGTGTTGCCCTTGGTTGTCTCCTAATTTTGTTAAAGTGAGAAGTGTATTTACCAGAAAACTCTGCCATATAAATACTGACCCACAGTAAAAAAAAAACTGAGCTCACTATAGGCCAGGGCAATACTGGTCTCTAAAGTGTTGTTACAAGTTTCATATGGGAAACAACTACTATATCCTGATTTGCTTTGGTGACTTGATGGACCCTTCTCATGAGATGACATAAAGTGTAGTGGAGGACACCCCTTCAATTTTCCCTCTAGGCTCAGTGAGAAACTTTACCCCAGAAGAGGTTGACTCGTCGCAAGGTGTGAAAATGTATAAAGTGCAAAAGTTATGCACTGTATCAGAGACATTATCATGATGCACACCCCTATTTCTAGGATTCTTATCCATAGTTGGTGTTAATTCCGGAGGTACGTTAAGGAAAGGCATAAACAGGCAGGTAGCTATAGATAGGTATAGGTAGTTAGGCCATAGGCCCAGAACCTCTATTGTGTCCTCCAATCAAGCAGTGACTGCGGTTTTCACCACAGAATGGGGAATTTACATGTTTTCAAGAAGCAACCCTCGTCAACAGTAGGCTATCAGTCTCTGAATTAATGGCCAAACCCATGCCCTACTGGTATGGCACAAAACGAACAACATAGCGTGCTGTCAACAGGTTTACCATGAAGCACAATTTAACCAACTGAAGCTACAGTACCTCCAGCAATCGCATTAACCTATTACCATAACCACTAAATAGACATTGACTCAATAGAGCACTATGACTTCTTCACTAAACTTCGCATTCATTGACTACATTAGGCCGCATGGCGCCATTCCTGTCTCTACATAGAAAGAACATGAGAAAACGGTGAAGCCTTCTGATTGGCTAATTAGCTGTAGTGAAGCACCACAAACTAACACCAGAAACAGTGTCAGAAGAGGAGGCACATATTACCATATTTACCATTTAAAATGGTATAACATTTCTACATGAAATATGGATTTTAGAGCAATCTTTTTTTTATATTATAGATAATATTTCTTCTTTTCGTTTGATTCTTAAAATGTAATCCTTTAGTGTTTTTAAGAGTTATTTATTATTAATGTTCGTAACTATGTAAAGTCACCTTTCGTTAACGTTTTTTTTTGTAAGATAGTGTACTGGTTTGTTATGCTTGTAATACTTCGAACAAAGCTTATAAACCTAAACGTTAATATTCAGCAATAAACTGAAGGTGCGCCTCCTGCTAGGGCACTTGTGGCGGTGACTCGTGCCGTACGCCACCAGCGTCACCCCCACCTGCTCCGATGACACAGACTCTTTCATAACACCCAGAGCGTCTGTTCTCTCTGTGCATTTACATTGTCTCAGAACGGGCCTTTAATTAGCAGAACATTCCGATTAGTGCGGGAAACGCTCATTAGCCGAGAAGATGCAGATATTGCACGGAGACGACGAGAAGGACAATGCTCCCTTGCTGTTTCAACAGCGGTCTGTTATGCTCCATTTAATAAACTGGGTGCACCGCAAGCAATCTTGTGACCAGGTGGGGCGAATTAAATTAGAGGCCCTGCTTTGGGAGCGTGGGTGAATGCACCACGAGATAGGCCACTTTATAGCCAGTGGAGTCTCCAGCAGTGAATTTAAGACTGTGGGGGCACACATTGGACTACATATAAAAGTCGAGGGGTCACCTACGAAGTGTATATAGTTCATATTTGAATGCAATATTAACAACTTGCAGAACTTGGTTTCATTTTCGAATTTATAAGTGCACACTGACATGGTGCTATTCCATTTAAAACAAATTTGCTATGTCTTGTTAAAGTGTGTTTTTCTGGCTTATGTTAAGTAGGCCTCAATGGCAACTTTCTCAGATTGGAAGTCTCCTCCTGCATGTTCATTGCTCATTATTCCTGCAGCACACACTCAAGCAGAGTCATGTTTCTTTATTTCCATTGATGCTGTTATAGCTGTTCTGAAAGAAAACTTTCCATCATGGTCACAGTAATATTGCACTTTCCCAAAGGCCTTCCGCTAGCCCATTGTACCGTACTCATTCACAATAGTCTGCTGTTGTTCAAGAAACTAGTTTGTCCTGCCAGCTGTGAATGACATTAGAATAGAGTGGGCAGATTCAATATTCATGTAGTGTCATAGTGCTTAGATGCTAAGGCAATATGGGGTTTCATAAAGCCATGCTCTGATTTAGAGAAATTGAAATTCTTTTGCTCACACTATGCTTATTCTAAAGAAAGTAATAATTTTCCATGCAAGAAAACTGTATATAAATCCAAGATTTTGGGGGTGAGCCAGAAGACTTTCCAATTCTACTATGGATGTTGCTCAATTTCTTACTGATTTTGCTGCTCACTTCGGACGTAGAATTTTTCTGATTTGTACATTATTCTGTACTACCCTATTTACCGAGAGCTTTCATTGCATTGATTCTATGTATTTGCACCTTACGATTTCTGTACAATACTTAGCAAATTTTTGCTACAAATCTTTAAAATCTCCATTCCTGATCTCAAACTCAATTATTGAGTCTGCCCTTACTCAATTGACTGTATTTTATTATGCTGTAAGGCCTTATCTTGGGGACATATTGTCTCGTGAAATTGATGTTTAACACGGTCTCCAATTCATCCACCCTAGGGCCTGATGTTATGATAATATTTTGGGAAGTACAATTTTAGTCATTCCCCATGCCCACTAATGTTTGGTAGCGGAGGATGGTTGCGAGATAAGAGCACCTCCTTTCTGCTTCACAGATTTTTCTTTTCAGCTCTGCCCTTAGTTTTAGTGGACTTTCCATAGTGGATGTTCCTGGTGCATTACTTGCTGAGTTCCTGACTTGCAGTGTTATCCCTGAGCGAAGACGATTGTAAGAATAAATAGGGTGGAATGATTCTGGAAATTGACAGGGTTCTTGTGTGTTATTGGAGCATTACTGTGGTTTGTGTTGTGTGATGGATTGTTGTGCTGCATGTGAGGTTTCTGGTTAAGTTATGTTGATTCCTGGTTCAATTGGTGATTGGTCACTGTGATTTTGATTTATTTGTCTTATTTGTAATTTGCATTGAAGAAGTTTTGGTTTTAATATTGGTTTGTTTGGTAATTGGATTTGTCGGAATCCAGGATCTTGAAATATTATTGTTGAACTTGCCTGCAGAAATGGTAGAGTCCTTTGCGAGGTGCCGGATTCGCACAGATAGCGATTTTCCTGAATTATTCGTTTCCTTTCCAGGGTTTGTGTGTCTAATTAGAGGTTGGTGTTATTTTCACCTGTGTGCACGGAGTAGGTACACTAGCGAAACATGGATTGCCGCTATATGAGAGTCTGCTTAGTGTGAATTGAGTTTGACAAGTGCTGCAGAGATACTAGTCTTATTTCTGTTGTTTGCAAGATATTTTTTCATTCTTACTTACTGATTTTCTGCTATTTAGGTTGAGCATACAAGGTTTATTTTTGTTTTATTTTGTGCATTCATTGACAAAATGTTGTGCAGTCCTTTTTCTCATTTCAGAGAGGATATGCTGCGATCAATTAATTGGCTGAGAAGTTGCACTGGGATTGGTGAGACGTCACCACAGAGCTGTGCTGTCATTGGTGGGATGTTGTCGATGTTGTGCTGTGATTAGATGACTTTTGACATAGCTGTGCTGGGATTGGTTGATGTTCCCTTGCTTGTTTTGCGATTTCTGGATTATTTTGAGTGAGAAAAATGGATGCTTTGTTGCAAAAACCTAAAACCGCTAGTGTACCTGCAGTGGAGGGACAGAAAATACATATAGAGGGTTCTCCTGCGTATGAAATGTTGAAGGAATGTTGTGCTTCATACATGTATCTGGATTTGCAATTGGCATGAACACACCTTTGGTGACAACTTGGTAGATACCCATGTCTATGAGTGTATCAGTGGATGTCAGTTTATAGAATAAGTCCGTGTTAATGGTTGGACACAGTAGGGTGGCAGAAGCTATGTGCTAGGGAACAGCCAGGGCTTTACCACACTTCTGAAACCCAGGTAGTTGTGAAAGTGTGTGAGAGCTCCAGAGCAAAGCAGTCTATATGACAACACCCAATATAGAGCTTTCTGAACTTGGGTGTGGTCTACAGTGGATCTAATATGGATCACAACATCACATCCTTTTTCAGTGGTACATGCAACCTTTGTATTGTAAGAGTGTTCTAACTCCATGGGTGGCTTGGCAAGGTAATAACTCTTACAACAGGGAGCCAGCAAATAGCTGGTCCAGCCCATATGGGAGGTGGATGCCAATGGGCTCCAAAGTTAGCTATTTCTGGCATATGCAAGCTCAGACACTGACATCATTGCCCCCTAAAGAATGTATGACAGAATATCAAGCACAAAAAAACCTGCCAAAATATTGACTACCACTATATTGTGAAGTTAAGTATATATAGGTAAACTTAGATCTACTGTTCTTAACTTCACATCTATGAACCATATAGATTTATGTATATTGTCAGGGGGCATATATATGAAGCTGCGAATAGAAAATCTATACATACCTACATATACTTATATTGTGGTAGTTTACATTTTGGCAGGTGAATATTAAAATGTTGATATTCTGGCAGAATACCCTCACCATAACCCAAACAAGGCACAGCTCCATTACTTGCGTTTGGCAATATGAAGTCAAATCAAAGTTTTGAAATTGTCTGTATGGCAGTATGGCCTGAGGCTCACATTGCCTCAGGAAGATGTTTTCCCAGATATAAGGCCTGTTATGAGGAATGGCAGCATACATAAGAGTTCCAAGGTTCAAGACAGCATAATATGTAATTTTGTAGTGCAACACTCAGAGGATATTGAGGGAACGGGGTTTTCTATACCTTAATCTTCGGGCGTAATCATTAAATATCCTCTGCCACTGGTCATCTGGACCTTTTTTCGTAGACAAGAATATAAAAGAGCAATCATCTACATAGAAATAAATCACTAAAGACTTTTAGTACAGTCAATAAAGAAAAATAGTTTGCGTTGAAGGGTTTTATTTTTAATTATTTTAGTCTTTCATTGTTTATTCAATACGTATTAATCTTTTAGATCTCAGCATTAAAAGTTAATATAATCCAATAGTTCAAATTTGATTATAAAATACAATACAATATTTGTTATGATTTCAGTTAATATTGTAATAATACAAAAAGCGGGTTCCATAAAGGAAGATCCATCACCAAATTTAACTTGAAATAAAATAGAATAAGGTGTCAGTTCGGATATCCAATAAATAGTTCTGATGAGAGAATCAATGCATAGGCATAAATCCGTTTCATATCAAGCTGGAAAGAATTCACAGCTATAAATCAGCAGATCTCAATGAAATAGTCTAAACAACCTCCCAAGTAGAGAAGTATAAGAAACTCAAAGATGAGTCCCAGGCCATAGAGTTGGGAAAGGAATCCTGCTTCTACTCTAGCAACACTCACTAATATAAACACAAAATTTTCTAGAGGACGATATGTTTTCTTCTGGCTTCTGCTTGCTCCAATTGGATTTCAGTAAATTCCTGGGAATAAGGTAACTCCCCAGCTTTTCACATCTGCACAATGGTCTATAGACATGAGTCCTTGAAACATCGTTCTCATTCTGTGGTCCAGACAGTTCTTCACGTGAGTCATCCCTCCTGTTATCTCCTCTCCTCCCGGTGAGAACCTCACTATGAGCTGTCTAATACAAAACAAATACCTATTCACTAACTTACAGAGAGTGTCTGGAAAGTTAAATTTTCTGCAGCAAAAGAGAAAACATCATGTGCAGACAACAATTCAATGTGAAAACAGGCATTTCAATGTTAATGTTAAACATCTGTCAATATGGTGTCAGATGTTAGGCTAACTTAAGTTGGTAATTATGTTCTTTTCTCACAGGCTTACAACGTTTAAGTATGATTACCTACTACAAAATTTGTGGTAGTACATGTTCTAACTAAACATAGACTTTACAACTTTTTTTTTGTACAGCGCTTTATATAGCAAATAAAGTTTGTTTCTGCCAGACCAAAATCTTGGTGGATTTGAGAAGGATCTGATGTTCTTCTGTTATGTTTACTATTTGAAGCAGCACATAACATCATAATGACTCAAGGGCTCTGAACAGCCTTTGTGGGTTGCATGTGGTAAATATGTTAATTTTTAACATAATGGAATACATACTACATAATACACAATGTAATAAATTCTATTTTTTTTTTTTATCTTCACTGCTCCTTCACAAAAGAGGACCAGCCATATGCGAAGCAGTCTCGGCCTGTGTCAAAATTAGCTGCTTTACTGTCTGGGCCATGTCCCAAGTAACCGTGGTGCATGTTGTCCTTAATTTGGCTGCATTGTTGTGATCTGACACTTTTTGTTTCTCTAGTGATCTACTTCAGCTGGAGAGGTATGTCCAGTAATGCATTCCAAGCTTACTGGGACTTGAGTCTTTTGGATTACTTATTTAACTGTTGATGTATCCCTACTTAAGTTAACATCTGTGGATGCATTTTGTATTTCATAACAGTCACTATGACTAGTAGTTTGACCTACTTCCTATTCATCACAGGACCATTGCTCGCTACTCATCACTGTTAATTGCTGCTATACAATTATGGGATTGAGCTACAGGTAATAGCATATAACAAGGGGAAGGGAAATTAACAACTCTTGATATCTAACGGAATATGAGCAATCTCACCCTAAGGCAAACATGTTACTGTCCGTGCTTGCCCATTGACACTACTTCACGCTCTCACTGATCTTAAAATGCAAGCATACAAAGTAGTTAGTGTCAACATTCTACGCACTCTGGCTGAGCCAATCACAGAACAGTACTCCGTAAAGAATGATGGTAGGTTTTATATTGTGAACAAACATCAACCTTTAGGTGCAGTCAATTCAAAGGGGTCAATCCACTTGTAGCAACATTCTTTCAGCCCATTGTGCCTATATTTGAGCTCAAGGAGGTGGTACTCTTTTATTTAGAGATGCACCATGTTTAGCAACGGTTTGTCCATGGTCACCCATAGGATGAGGATGGCCTTTATCGTGGTTTTATGACAAAAGGCATGGGTATGTGAATATTGTTATTTCATTACTGTTATGTATAATTACCCATAGGACTTCCTGGGAAATTTAAAAGCAGTACTTGGATCTTCACTTTTGTGGGTCTCCTGTTTTGGACCTGGAGATATGGATTCTAGTTTCAGAAGACATCCTTATTTCCTGTATGAATTTTATCAAATATAACTGAAATGTTGTTGGGGCTATCAAACTTGCTTTTTTATGTGCAACCTAATGTTCACAGGTTCGAAACACCCCAGATTTTCTGTATTTCATCCTTCTTAGTAAAAGGAGGTGGGGAACACTGATATCTGTTGATTCGAATACGCTCAACCCATGGGCATATGGTAACAACAAATCTCTACACTAAAAACCTACTGCAAATGTGATTCTTATATTACTTTTTACTACACCTAACTTCAGTCTAATGCTCTCAGCAGATCTGTGGTTTTATTCTTTCTCTTAAGTTCAGTAAGAAAAGTGAGGGCAGGCTTCTCCCCTTTCGAGTCAGGACTGTGAAGTGCAATTTTGTGCCATGGCAAAATCCAATTTAGTATTTCACTGCAGCTACTTTAAAGCAACTTGTAAGCAACACCAAATGACAACATTCTCTTCTCTAATGAATGGTCATTTTATGCCATGGCCATGTGTTTTGCTAGAAGAAGAAATGCTTCCTGTGCATGAAGTGCGCCAAGCCTGAGACACTGAATCAGATGCACTTGCAATTAATTTTGCACACACACCTTAAACTTTGTGAAAGGTAAGGAAGCAATGGCTTCCTTTTTTTTTTTTTTTTTTTAATTCTTTTTATTTAACAAACATACAAACATCCCATCGCAATGGCTTCCTTTTTAAGCCAACCTCTCTTTCGTCCCTCGGGCCAATTCTGTAACAAACATTCAGCTCTCTATCTTTTGCAATATCTTGCTTTCTCTTTTTGTAAAATCCTCATACTCCTCCACAAAGCCCTTAGAGTCAAGCTGACTAGCAGCATTGTCTTGGTGCATCTCAAGTGCAACACAAAGAGCACCAGGAGTGTGGGGATTTGAAGGAGAAAGCAGCAGACATGGGAGAGTTCACAAACATATGCACTCTCTACGAGTGCTATTTTTAAATGTGTTTGTAGGAAAGTAGGATCTGCTCTTTATGGTTACCCCCACTTTTTGCTTGATGTTACACTGTTTTTGACTAGTCTGACTGGGATCCTGCTAATCAGGACCCCAGTCTATCTGCTTTCTCCTTAAAATGTTATGTCATGTACTTAGGTACACTCCAGATTGGATACTGGGGTACCCTTATAAGTCCCTAGTATATGGTACACATGTACCCAGGGCATAGGTACCCCAGAGGCCTCCCATGGGCTGAAGCATGCATTGTGCCACCCATGAGAGGCCATGCAGAATGGAACTACAGGCCTGCCATTGCACCCTGTGTAAGATGGTGCATGCACCACTTACGTTAGATATAGGTTCACTATATCTATAGGTCACTACACTTAAAACCTATAAGGCACCCCTACAGCAGGCCTTGACAATCCTGAAGGCAGGGTGCTGGGTTTTACGTGAGAGGGTGCCCCTGCATGAGCAGAGCCCCTCTGCAACCTTCGGAGACCATTCTCCCAGGTTGTCGGTGACACAGCCAGACATATAGGTAGAGGTGCATTATATTCTCACGGTAAATGCTATCTCGAAAACGGCTGAAACAAAACATGTTGTGTTTGGTATCAAACACCTTGGAATCATACCTCCACACCGGTAAATGGTGTGGGAGGTATGATTCCACACCTCAGAAGCAAGCTTCGTGGGTCCCTGGTCTTCCCGGTACCAGCCTTCTCGACCCGGACAGCAAAAAACGGATGCTGCCGACCAGAGACACATTTCTGCCCTCCTGCTGCTGAGCCAAGCTCGAGCAGAGGAAGGCAGCACAATAGGCATCCTGTCACAGGGAGGTGTGACCACCTCCCAGACAGGATTTAGTGTATTGGAGCCGGGTTGGTGCACTTCCAAAGTGCCTGAAAGTCTGCACTAGGGGTACATTTGGTGTCCCTGTGCATAGTCCAGTTCAAACCAGTTCTGGGAACCGTTGGCTCCTGCTCTGGCGCGAAACTGGACAAAAGGACATGGGTGTAACCACCCCCCTGTCTTGACCCTCCCCTGGGAGGGTCCCCTGAATCTGTCCAACCCTCTCCCGTGGGTACAAAAGGGCTTACCTGGCTGTAGGACCCTAGATTCGACGTGGCCAAGATTCTGAACAAGAAACCACGGACCTTCGACCGTCTGGACACGCTGGACTTCGACTGGGCCTGACTTCGTCTCCCTCTCCGTCCAAAGCATCGTCTGTGCCCGTGCACCATACAGGCTCTGTGAAGGACCTGTGGAGCATTAAGGACAACTGAAGTATCTCCCTTGGAGTGAAGGAATCTCTCCCCTGCGTTTGCAGGCGCCGTAATGCAACTGACCAGTCTGCTGATCCTGAGCTCCTGCAGACTCCAAAGGCTCCAGCAACACAGGATATGGGTTCCTATGTTCCTTGTGGTTGAGCTGCCCTTTCACCAAGTTTGAGGCCAGTATCCTTTGTGGGATCCACATAACCTGAACCCCTGTGCACTGCGTACTTTTGCAATTGCATATGCTTGTTGGCGTTCCCCAACTTTGTACATTGGGCTGTCAATAGCCCTCACCTCTGCGCATATTTCCTACAAAGGACTTTGGCCTCCTCACCCTCTGTGCCCTGCAAGCTGTTGCTTTGTGAAACTGCTAGAGGTCCCCTCGCGACTCCTGTGCCTTCGGCCTGTGGGTCCATTTGAGGGACAACATTGCTTTTCTTGGGCTCCCCTGGTTGCTCCAGGTTTTCCCTGACTCCCCTTGCTGTGGTGAGTCCTCTGGACCTTGCTGGGCCAGACCGTAACCTTCTTTGACCTTCTACGTGGGTTGCTGCTGCCAAGGCTTGTTGGTGCTCCTGCTGGACACCGACCCCTCAGCACTCGACATCCTTTATGGGACAGCTTGTATCCACCTCCTGGTCATCCTCGACATCTCCTGGCCCCTGCAGCTGTAGAGTCAAGGACTCCTTCTTCGCACCTGAAGCACCCAACATCGGTGGGCATTCGTCTATCGAGCCCTTGGTCACTTCTGAGTGACCCAGACTCTGTCCCCTCTGTTTTCAGGTTCCTTCCATCAAGAATCCACCTGCGGATTCCACCGGAAACTCTTCTTCTTTCCAACAGTGGCATTTCTTTGAAGACTCCCGTTGAGAACGACAGCGGTTTCCGACGCCACTTCAGACCTATGCACCCGGCTTCTCTAGGATAGGTAACTCTGGTACTTCAGTATCCACGGGTGGGGTGGCTCTCCAACCTTCTATGTTCCAAAGGGTTTCCTCGTAATCCACTGGGAAGGGTCCTTTAACTTTAAAACTGCAACCGCGACTCTCCCATTGAATTGCACATAGCATGCGGTCGTGTTCTCACACTGTACCTGTCCTACGTGGGGTTCCTACTTACTCACCTTGGGTGATTCCTTGGGGTCCCAGCGATTCTACACACTCTAGACTCTGTCTTGACTCAAGTCGTGGTTCTTATACCACTATTTTAGTATATGGTTTGGTCTCCCCCTGGAGCCCACTGTGTATTAGTGCTACTTACGATTGTTTCTGTGCTAAAGTATTGTGTGCTTTGTGTTTATCTGCGTGTAGCAGATACTGTGAGGTATTTAAGGTGTTATAATAATAAATATATATTCTTATAACTACTGTGTGGTTCTCCTTTCATTTAAACAATACATTAAGGTTGCATTCTGGTAAAACAAGCTGCTTAACATTCCTTCAAGACTAAGCCTGAAGGCTGCTCTCCACAGCTACCACTTGGATAGCTTTAATAAGGTTATCTTTGACCTCTTAAATCACCGTAAGGGTTGTTTGGACTGGTGCAAGGTGCCCACTTTAATTAGTGGACATCATATACCAAACCAACTTCTCACAGTGTTGAAGTATTTTATTGTATTAAATGAGTAAGTAGATATATTGTATTGTATGTTATATTAAGCTTTAATCTTATATGGCTGTGTAAGCTGAATAAAGATCATTCGGTTGATTGGTTGGGTGCTGAATGCAAAATAAAAATGTGGTTCCCTGAATGTGAGCAATGGAAGGATCAATGTTATACAATCAAAAGATAGAAAAGAATTTCTGCTCTGGGTCCAGGGAAGGGGCAAATATAAGAGGATGAAGGAAAGCCCTCAACTAATAAGCAAGCAAATGAGTGATGAGGAAACCAACCCATGGTAGGTAAACACTGGTCAAAAGCCCACTGTAAATATTGTTATTGGTCACAAACAGGTCTTTGACAACAAACAGGAAAAATCTTCCTGCAGGCAAGGCTCAGAAAACCTAGAGAATCCCCCTCACTAGTAGGATTTGTGGGAAAACACACTAAAAGAACAGGTTTATGTGAAGAATTCTCATGCAAACATGTTTTCTGCAGGTTAATTTTTCTTGGATCAGATGGACTGATATTTCGTTCTCACCCTGAGAGAGCTCCAGGCCCCATCTTTCACTGTTCTCTAGCCCCGCCTGACGCATTTATCTCTTCTATCCTCCAGGCCAGCCTTGTTCATGGAGTCTTTCCTTTTTCAGGTAGTTTCCTATTCAAGCAGTTCTTTAATATGCTTAAGCAGTTCTTTGATATATTACTCTCTCTGTCCCGGTCTATTGACTTTTCTCTTTCAGTTCTCCAACTCTGTCTGGTGCAGCGTTTCCTCTTTGTCCTCTGGCCCTACCTTGTGCAGAGTGATTTCTCCTTGTACTCCAGCCCTTTCTGATGCAGATTTTTCTACCTGTCCTAGAGGCCCTCTAGTGTGGAGTCTTGTATATCTGTCCTCCAGCCTACATATTGTGTATGGGGGGTATTTTCTGTGTGTCTACCTTGTGCAGGGGCCTTTCCAATCTCAGGTGGTTTCTTTGAGCATCTCCTTGTGATGCCATCTCATCCCTCTGTTCTCCAGCACTGCCTGGGGCAGGTGGTGTTTTCTCTCTCTGCCAGTCCTGAATGGTACATGTGCTCGTTCTTTTTGATCCATAGCTCTCCCTGGTGCAGGTGCCTATTCTCCCTCTCCTCCCGCCACACGTCGTATACGAGGTTTTTATGGAGATAGAAAGGCCAGCCGTCCTCGTGCAGGGTATTACTTCTCTGTTCTCCATGGTGCTTGATTTTTAAAACGATAAGTGGCAGGGCTCTTGTAAGGAGGCTACTACAGCTTGCACCACACATTGCCTCCGCCATGCTGCCAATGATAGTAACAACACAACTAATAAGCATCACGCTCCTACAAGTGTGATAAATCGGACTATTACAGGGCCCGAAAGCTCCAAGAATGGCTTGGGCAGCAAGCAGTAGTCATTTTCATGTATATTGAATTAATAATTAACCAGTGTCAGCTCCTCCACAATGGCGGAGGAGCGTCGCCCCACTGCCTGGCTCAGAGCCAGTAAATAGAAAATAAAATAATGTCATTGTTTTATTTTCCGGCTCAGAGCCAGCTTGTGAAGGGAGGGGCGGGGCATTGGGAGGAGGAGCGCGACGTCCACTCCACTCCCTAAGTGCGCATATGTGTTTTGGCCGGCCGTCTCAGGCCGACCAAAACACACATGCGCACTTAGGTTTTCTCCAGCCCAGCTACATTGAGCAGCTGGGCTGGAGAAACCCCACAGACTCCCTGGTCTGAGCAGGGTGTCTTTCCTGCCTGCTCAGACCAATCTCCACGCTGCTCTCATGTGAGCGCAGCGCGGGGATTGCAGGGAGTCCGTGACATGGTCCCAGTGCTTGCTGGGACCAGGAAGAGCTATGGGGAGTGCAACGTGGGAGGCAACTCCAGATCAGATTTAAATTTTTTTTTTATTGTAACCCTCCCCCCGCTTGCGCTACCCCTCCCTCACTCCCCCGCACCTCCTCCACCGGCCCCACTACCCCTTTATTGCGGCGGCCGTGACTGCAATTAACTGTTGTTTTGGTCATCTCTAAATTAGCCAGACAGTTCCACCTTGTGGCTGACTGTCACAAGTGCCGGTGTTAACAATTAGGTGCTGGTGCCGAGCACTGGAAAACACTGGCTCAAATCAAGCACTCTCCAGCCCACTATTGTGTAGGGGAACCTTCCTGTGTCAGGTGGCACCTGACTTCCTATTCTCTTTGAGACAACCCCTCAGCTGTCTCTCCCTCAGGCAGCTCTTCCTGGCGCTGGTCGTTTGCCTCTGCTTTTCTGCAATGCCTGGTGCAGAGGGCTTTTGCTGTCTCCGTAGGACGCTTGTTGAAGCTCCCTTTTGAGATACCCATCTGTCCTATTCCTTCCAGCTCCGATTGGTGAAGAGGTCTCTTCTCGGTCTGGCGCAGGGGTGTTTTCTCTCACCTAGTTACCATCACTGCAGGCGTTTAGCCTGACAGAGCAATACACATTTAATGCTCCTCCACGAATTGATTGGAACGCTAGAAAACACCATCAATCTATTCTGCCTGCTTACGGTGAGCTTAAAACTAATCAGACAATCGGACACTCACGGTTGCAAGAAGGATGGCCTGAGACTTACAAGTGTCAAGCACTGGGAAGAGCAGGCCTCAAAACACCACAGTGATCCGGTGAACGGGCGGCTAGGGCAGCAGCGTAACCAGTGTGTCATGGGCCCTAGGACAAGGAAGGAAATGGGCCCTTGGCTGCCGCTTGAATTATAAAACAAACCAATAATGAGGGTTCAGTGGGGCCCTCAGGCCTCAGGGCCCTTTGCTGCTGCTCCTGCTGCAAGAATGGAAGTTATGGCCATGGGCTGGGGACTCCCCGGATTACTACACTGAAACAGAAACAATGATGCCCACTCGACTGCAGTCATAAAGAGCAGGCATTGCACCTCAATTGATTGCCCTGCAGTGGTTAATTGTTCTTTGTTTTTAGACCAAGAATGTATGGAATGTAGAATTTATATTCTCTTTTCTCTTTGTTCACGGATAACAAAGAGCCCACGAGAAACTGGGTGTACTGGCAGCAGTGGACTGTTGGGGAGAAGGCACTGGTGACCAGGATTCTCTGGTTCTGTACTGCGTTGCTGCTGGTGCACTGTGGGGGCATGTTTGCTCCTGTGCTTAGTAAGGGGGTTCGCATAGTTAAACTCACAAAAGTGTAAAACGAACATGGAGTTTGACACAGCAGCCAGAAGAGCAAATGAATGAACAGAGCAACGTTTGTGTCTCCAGGATTGCCTCACTGCACAGGGCACGATGACCTGCAAAGATATTTCATTTACATTTGTGTTTTCTTTCCTCCTTCCTCACAGCCTGCACAGTCACGGAGCAGAATACACTAGGGCAGAGACCTCCAACATTATTGGGTGTTCCGAAAAAGCCAACCTCTAACACAAAAAAATCACCCTACTATAGAAAGAACAGTGGGATGTAAGTTTGTTTTGTTAGAGAACCAGACAAATATCATTACAAGGTTCATGACATCAAAGGTGCTAAGGGACAGCGGGTAAACGTAGAAGACCCACCACCGTCCCCTGCAACAAATGGTAACCTTGAAACAGACAGAGGCGGTGTCCATTTTAGCTCCACTATGGGAGCTTTTGGGGGACAGAGCAAGGGATCAAGTTCAGTTGAGGAGAGCTGTTAATTGTCTCCAGCAGAAGTGAACTTAGCAGCTCCCTTGTCTTTTCTATTGTTAATCAATGATCCTTCAGATTTGCCCACGCAACATTGAGTTTCATACAATCCTGCCCAGTCCTATTCCGACAGTTTATCTGAACTCATTTGCTTAGGGTGACATATTTTTCATCTGTTTAGTTACTCTGCTTTGCAGGTTGTGGAACATGTTATTCTAAATTGTGTGGTGAGCCATATTTGCTATCCAATTTTCAAACTTTGTCTAAAACAGTTTTGGTTGGCCTAAAAAGGATCTTCCGATTATCACAGACATTCAGAATGGGAGTGTTTTACTGGTTTAACCTTTTTCCTGCATGAATCACCATGAATCATAGACAATATTTGAGAAAGTTATTAGTTTATGGTCAAAATGTCTAATGATTAGTTCAGTTCTTCCTGGCAGGATGGGTTTATTGAAGTAGGCAGAGTATTCCTCTCCACTAACAATATGTTGTGTGGCAAGTCTTGCAGTCCATGCTACTTCTGCCTGTCACATCTTGTACTTTTCCTTTCGCAGCGATCATGTACCTGCTGACAGTGCTTGTGTGTGCTTTGGGATCTCGATTATGCTTTTGTCAAATTGCCAACAGTAATGGACAGGATCGAACATTGGGTGAGAGAGAAAATATGAGTGAATTTATCGAAGATGGTATTTATCCATATGAACTTTCATCGATCCATGAATAACTTTAGAGTCTTGGTCCTTAACTTTGAAATATTTGAATGTGATATAATTTCTCAGACATGGGCTAGAGGTAGACGTTGAGGTATGGTAGAGAAAAGTGCTTCAAACATCTCATCACTTTGGTGCTTGGCCAGGAGTGGCTATCCTTGGATTGAGCCAACAG
Organism: Calotriton arnoldi; assembly: GCA_963921515.1. NCBI lineage: Eukaryota > Metazoa > Chordata > Amphibia > Caudata > Salamandridae > Calotriton > Calotriton arnoldi. The sequence goes on from CAWUFW010000263.1 coordinate 3,994,757, forward strand.
ATTGCGAAGTATGGCTATGCCAAAAACATTTGGTATTGGAATTTAATTTATTATTTCAAATAAAACAGGTAACTGAACCAGGTGGTTTGACATTTTGTTTAAAAAATTTCTGATTTTGCTCAAAAGGCCAGTGCTCAATCGTTGTTTTACTTTGTAAGTGTTCTCCCATCATCAGTGACGCTCAAATACACTGATGAGTGAGGGCAGTGAAGTTGATGTTTTGAGCCTAATTTGTAGCAAAATTGTTTCGGTGAAAACCTCTATTCTTCGATTGCACTTTTAATTCAGTATGACGGATTTAGAGTACTTCATATTTTGACATTCAAATGACAATTGTGACACGTTTTGAACCTTATAAAAAAATTTATGAGGAATGTTTTATGGGAAAGACCACTCCTTTTTCACTAGACTCTCCCTGCTCATTAGATCTCTGTATTGCTAAATAGCTAAACATAAGGATCCACCTCTAAGGGGGGGTTTTCTTGACAGAGTTTCTCACTGTGTCAAAAAAGTGTGTTCTCTATCTTGGTTGGACACACACAGTGTTTGCTTAAATACCCCTCACACACCAAAAGGGCCCTTGGTGTCATGCTTCATCATAGGGGTCTTCCCGCCCCGCTGCGGGACGGGCGTGCTACGACCTGCGACTATGCGGGAGGACTGATTATGTGCTATAAACAAAAAGGTGAAAAATGCAAAATATCATGCACTTTATACCATACCCATTGGTATTTCTAAAATGTTGTTAGGATGAGTAGGAGACAATGCTCCATGAGCCTCTAGAACGGGTGGGAAGGGTGTCGCCACTGTAGTGTAGTAGTCAACACTGCCTCACTCAAGATAACACCATCCCGCGGCTCTGTGGTGTAAAAAACTTTAAACATTTAAAAAAAAATTAGAAATACCAATGGGTATGGTATAAAGTGCATGATATTTTGCATTTTTCACCTTTTTGTTTATAGCACATAATCTCATCACAATTGATAGCAACATAGTGAGTACTGAAGGGATCATTTTCAGTCCTGATGAAGAAGCCCCGATGCTTCGAAACATGTCGACTTGATCAGGAGTATCCGCACATTACACAAAGGACATCTCCGAACCACCATTTTTTAACAGTACCAGCCTCAATGACCTATTAAAGTTTCTTAAGTCCATGAGGCCAGGTCCTTTTTAAATTCACTTCTCGCGTTCACTCGACCCTTCCTCTCACTACCCCTACACCACACATAGTACTGGAAGATCAGTGCTCCCGCGTAGTCGCAGGTCGTAGCACGCCCCGTCCCGCAGCGGGGCGGGAAGACCCCTTTGATGAAGCATGACACCAAGGGCCCTTTTGGTGTGTGAGGGGTATTTAAGCAAACACTGTGTGTGTCCAACCAAGATAGAGAACACACTTTTTTGACACAGTGAGAAACTCTGTCAAGAGAACCCCCCCTTAGAGGTGGATCCTTATGTTTAGTTATAGATTCTTAGAGGAGGACGTATCCACCTCCAGTGTCCACGCAGGACACTACCTCTTCACTCCCTAATCTTGTTTTTTGTAGTTGCTAAATAGCTAGTCACCTCTCATAAGACATGCTTCTTTTTAAGTGTACTTGCTTATGTCAACTAACCTATTTCTTTCATTGGATACCTTACCCCTTTAAGCAGTGGGGGGCAAGTTTATGATGCTTCACATGCTTCAACTTTGTTCAGTTGTTTTTTTAAACTTCTATGTAAAGTTAGGTTACTACGTTTGTAAACGTGTTAAGGCAGGCAAACCCCATTGTAAGTCAGGACCAACAGACTTCTGGTTGTCGCAGGGCAGGAAAGACAATATTAAGACTGTGGTAAGCCATGGCAGTGGCGGCTCCTCCGCTAAGGCGGAGGAGCGTCGCCCCACTGAGCAGGCCGTCAAGGAAAAAAGAAAATAATATCTTATTGTTATTATCATTTTATTTTCCGTCTTTGCTCAGCTGGGTAGGGCGGGGTGGGGCAGGGCTTCTCTGGTCACAGAGCTCACTCCAAGTGCGCAAGACGCTTTGGCCGGCTCTCTCGGGCTGGCCAAACCATCATGCGCACTTTGCATGTTCTGCACCAGGCTGCATTACAACCTGGGTGCAGAACATGGCCAGCCTCCCATTCCCTGGCTGAGCATAGAACCACGGCGCCCAGACCAATCACAATGCTGCATTGCAGCGTTGTGATTGGCTATGGGGAGCCTGGGCGCCAGGTGCTTCCTGCCCTGGAACCGGGCGAAGATGAACAAGAGGCGGCGGCGGCAACAGGTGTTTTAATTATCCCCCCCTGCAACCAGCCACAACTGTGCCCCGGTGAAAGGCTGTGTAACTCACGCCCTCTTGCCTGGCTTAGGACAGTAGTAAGAATGATTCAAAGTCAGGAGCTGTGCGTGTAAAATATTTTGATTCTTCAATTCTCTACATATTTCATATATGTTGTACTAGCTATGTATTCTTAAAAATCTTTATGTAGATTGCTAATAGAGAATTCCAACACACTTCTACTTTCTCTATTATTGGGCATTTAAGCAGCAGCTAAAATTAGATGAGCATTGTGATTGTGGGTAAATTTGTATCTAAAATGCCTCCGCTTTGAGCTTGAAGCCCATGTCACCCAGTGATTATGACTGTTCGCAAACAATGGCAGTTAATGGTGGTCTATTCATAGTTCAACAGTCACTAATGGCAGTCCATTGTTCCTGGTGCTGATGGCAAAGGCGGAGTTAATGATATGTGCATAATGACTAGTACTGGAAATGTCACTAAAATACTCAGCTACAATAAAAGTGAGAGCATATGTCATCACAGATTTTTGCATTAATCTTGTCATTTAATCTTTTTTTTTTTAAACTGTTTGACCTTTACAATGTTCACAGATCTCAAAAAGCCTCTGTGTTGACAGCAATTTTAAGTACGTCTATTTCTAATACCTGTTTGTTTCTTTTGAGTTTTATACTATGCTGTGCAGATATTTAATTGCTGTTTTTCTAAGATAATTTCCTATTTGGCTAGTATGTGGTTTGCATGATCGCCTCTAACTGAAAGGTTCTAAACACTTAGAATCCATGTATGCTACATACTTTGTCAGCATATTTTGAAGTCAGAGTTTGGTGAATAGTGTCTGGGAACCACATAAAACAGGAACAATTGAAAGACACAATATATTGAAATCAGTTTTAAGCACGATTGGCCAGATTCCCATTGAAAAAAATTAAATAATGTCCAATTGATTGATTCCTATGTTTGGAGCAGATTTTCTAGGGTTTTGGAAAAGCTTCTGAGGATGTTCTAGGTATTCTATGGCAGTTATAGTTTTCACGGAGAACTCCCAGGCCTAAAGTGTATGAATGCAAGCTTACTAAGTGGAAAACTGAACATGCAGGATTGTGACCACACATGAACACATTCATTTGTTTTCTCTCCATGGAGAAAATATGTTTCCCCCTTGGAGAAAACCCTTCCACTATATTGGCATTAAATATTGGGGTACCCCACCTTTCTACCCTGGAAACACTCCTCCTACCTTCGGAGGGGGAAATGTAATTGTCTTTCCAGGGTGGGGACCCCCACACATCTTTACTATCTGGCCTCCAAACTTTAAACTCCAAATAGGAAATTATGCCATAAATATTGAATTCCTACATTCATAAACATATCTTCCAAGTGTAAAATTCCAGAATTTCAGATTCTTTGAATTAGAAAACGTTCATTTTGCGTACTTATGTTGAACTTATGTTTGGTATGTGAATGTGAAGGAGGCCCATAATCAGGTCAGCATCTCACTAAGCATACACAAATAGCCAAAAGATTCCCAGGAAAAGCCGAGGCAGAGCCAACCCAGGGGTCTACCTTGGCTCTAAGAGCGTGTGCACAAACTTTGTCAAGAAAATATTTGGCAAGTAAATCATGCACCAAACATTAGATACAAATATGATAAATACTCTCCAAAATTTAAAAAAAATTGTATTTCTTTAACATGAATCTATGTATGTGACGTTTCTATAATGTGCACCTACCCAAAAAACTGTGGATCACTGTACCTGGTAAAAGACGAGCATAAAGTTTAGTTGCAAGAGAGGTAGCTTTTGATGCATCGTGATGCAGTGTTCATGAAGAGGTTCATCTTCAGTTCTTTCCTAACTTTGAGAAGTGTTGTGGCAGTCCTCATGTGCATAGGGGTGTTGCTCCAGATCCTAGTTGCATTGATGGAAAAGGCTCGCTGCATTTTTTTTCTTTTTTACACTTTTTAGTGCTCCGTCTGATGGTGCCTGAATGTGAATGTGCCGAGAGCCACCAGAGGCGGTAAGCTTGCCTTCATGTTGTAAGGGGGGGGGGGGCTGATGGTGACGGCTTTGTAAATGATGCAGCTGGTTTTGAAGATGGTATAGACCGCTAAATGGAGCCCATAGAGCTACATCAGGGTGGGGGTGATGTGATCATGTTGCTCCAGGCCCTGGTTGAAACATACTGTTGTGTGGAGGTTGTGTGCGATGCTCTTAAGGGGTTAACAAGCACCCATTTTCACTTTAGTACATTATATCGCTGCACTTAGAGGCTTTTATTAAAAATGATAGCTCTCAAACATTAACCTAGAAATATTCATGCCTAGCCTGACAACAATGTCATTAGTGATCTAAGAGCCAAGTCAGTTGTCACGTGCACCCAGTATGTGACACAAATTCTTATTATACATGGCACAACATTATACTCTGTTAAATCAAACACATGAGGATTTTGTACAGCCACATTCAGAACTCCTGTTTATGAAGGTGCTCTCATACTTGATAATGAAGAAAAAGCAGGCTTAGTGAAATAATATATTATCCTAAGATCACACAGTTTAGTTAAGTGGGGTAGCTGGGATTAAATCCAGGTTTTCTAGTTTCATATTGCGCTGTTCAGACTGCATGGCTATCTCTTGCTCTCATCCATTTCACATCAAAGGTTATTACTTTGTCTTTAATTCTTGGAGCAGGAGGCTAGAGCATCGATGGCCTGCAGAAGCCAAATGAAAGCTCTTCTCTTTTGGCCTCAAAAGTCCAAGAGGACCTCACCATGAGACACAGCCAGGCATTTGGTTCGAATTTTCAGGGGCTCGCCCATGTCGGCGAACACGTGTATATGTTCCATCAGTTTTCTACTCAAGTGAAGAGTCAGGTAGCGAGAATTCCAAATTCAAGTTGTCCTTATGGAGAAAGTCTCTTTCACTTATAAAACTTCTCTGACCCCAAGACGCAAACTAGTGCAAGTTTAAGAGCCCTGAGATCAACTGGGAAAACCAACTCTTCAAACAATCGATGACTGGACCAGACATTCAATCTTAATAACGAATGTGTGAAGTTGGCCGACTTTCAACTTTGCATGACTTCTTTTAAAATTTAGAAAGCTTGTGAAAGTGTGAAGCGTTTGACGTTTAAGACAAAAGGCAGCTTTAGCAGTCCTATGAGGTAGTGGTAAACAGTACCTGATATCACGATAGCAACTATGACAACCTGCCAGTTGTCCACTTCCCTTGCTCAGGGCCCACCGCTCCAAATGTATTCCCTTCTTGTAAATCAAGTCTTGTGCCCACAACCCCTTCCGGGCAAAAATCCCCACGTGGTGCCCAAGTCCCACATTTCCAGTAAAGTACATGGCATGGTCCTAATAGCCTTCCACCTCATCAAGGCTCATCCCCAAGCCCTGCAGGATGTCCCACACTTTGGGGGCGGAATATCCTGCGTCAATAAATTATCTCTGGCTATCAGTCAAGCAAAGTTGAACCTTTGACTGTCGAATGTTGTGATAGACAAGTAAGGCAGCGGACATAAAACTGGAGCAGTAGGAGCCATCTTTTGGATCACCAACGCCAGTGGTTCTTAATGCTCTTTCAAACGCTCTGAATGTGCAGTAATGTGGTAATGACCCCACAAGCACACATCCCTACCCTAAGGATAAAAAAATGTTGTTCATCTGAATTAACAATTTATATATCATGCCCTCTAGCTGCACTCTACTTCAGCATAAATTCAAATAATCTTGTTAACCATAGGTTGTAACTACACCAGTTTTAAATGTAATTTCAGATAACAACACTTTTTAAATTGTGGGAGTTAACTGACCTCCCTCAGCATCAGTAGACATCACCCTATGAATTCTTGGACCAAACTGCATGACCCTTAAATGACAATATACACCACATAACCTTTTAAATCATGGTATCAAACTTCACTTTCCATAACCACAAATAAGTACTGCACAAACTCATAAATAATGGGTTATATCTGCACTTGTGCAAAACACAAACTACAGCACAACATAAATTATGGGACATAACCACACTTCCTCTAAACACAAACACGCCTCATCAGTCATGGGATCTTACTTCATGCCACCTAAATACATGAGCCTGTATCATAAACCATGGATCAAAAATGCTTCATCTACACACACTTATGCACACCATGCTTTAAACTGCACCTTCCCTAAGCATCACACCACCACATAATTAAGTAGCTCTAAATGCACATACGATAAACACAAATACACACCAGGGTGTATTATAATTAATGGAAAAAAGCACACAACTGATGAACGGAATGAAGAATAAATCAAACATTCACCACAGTCAAGAGATCTGGGTTAAATCCATTGTTCTTTTGCTCACCATGCCAACCCAGTTTGGAACCACCCATATGCACATCACTCTTGACCCTGCTCCTCATGGGAACAGTCCAGTCCGAACTGCCAAGCCAGGTCCTCCCTGGACCAGAAACAAGCATCCTGGGGCTGGTTTCGGTGTATTACCCCTCATCAGTCAGGCTAGTTTGAATCCAGTGGCACAGTGAGCCCAGGACCGACGTCTGGGCATACCGGGCGCACTTAGGGCGAGAAAGCAAAAGACACACAGATGACGGACGGAATGCAGAGCAAATCAAACATTCGCCCTCAGTCAAGAGATCTGGGTTAAATCCATTGTTCTTTTACTCACCATTCCACCCCAGTTTGGACCCGGCAATATGCAGATCAGTCTTGACCCTGCTCCTCATGGGAACAGTCCAGTCCGAACTGCCAAGCCAGGTCCTCCAAGGACCAGAAACAAGCCTCCTGGGACCGGTTTCGGGGGGGGGGGAGGGGCTCAACCGCGGAGGATGCACTGCCCGTAAAACAAAGAGGGACCACACGGGAGTGAACTTTGCGAACCCGTGAATGGCACCGTAGTTCTCTTCAATATTGACCGTGCCTTTTCTCTGCCTGTAGCCCACTGAAGGGCTGTAAAATAAATTAGAATCGATATTGGCACTACACAGGACCCACTGGAGGGTAAAACCAATGTCTAAGACACTACAACTCCCAGCATGCCATTAGAGGAAATAGACCCATCGGGGAGGAGCTGGTAACATTGTTTAAAAGGAAGTGCCTTGGAAGCCTGTTATGCCAATATTCCCCATGAAGAAGGAGTAAGGACTCCGAAACGCGTCGGGAATGAATTTTCGCAAGAGGGGAAATGCCGGTTTCCTTTAATAAAGTTTCTTGGTGAAACGAACTGTGGTGGAGTGGCGTCCTTAATCGAGGTGCAACCTAAGGATGATATATATATATATATATATATATATATATATATATATATGATGTATAAAAATCAATTGTGTTTCTGGAAAACGTATTTATGCAGTAATATTGTGAATTGTGCACATGGTTTTAAGATTCTAAGCATCAGACCCATAAGAAAATCAAAAAATTGAACTCTGTGTTTGCAAATCAAATGTATTTATACAGTAAAAACTGCGTAATTTTGCACATGGTTGTTTTTAATAATCTTGAATATTTATAGACTTTAAATATTTAAGAATCAGCTAAACAGTGTATATGCTTATATGTTTGTCAAACTTTGCAGTGCAATATCGGAGTTAAGACGGGTAGTCTGTTTTATGTATTTATGAAGTAATCACGCACTTGTCACTTTAAAAATGGGGAAAAAAATGTAGCAGGTCATGTGATCAAGGCCCCTGGTGGTTTGACACGCGTCATGGCGGCACAGCACGAAAAATAAAAGAACATTTGCACTTAATAAGAGGAGTCTGTGCCGTTTTGATTCCGGTTCTCAGGGAATCGAACAAGAAAAGGAGTACTGACCATATTGTTCCAAGGCGGCTTCCTTGGAGATTACGGAACCCCTCTCAATCAGGGCAGCGGCAGGAAGTCGAGTCTGGTTCGAACCGGAAAACGAAATCTCCTGGAGGAGAAAACTGCAAAGCCCCCGGATAACGGAATTATACCTACTGACTGCGGCCAAGCGGTGGGACTTGTGTCGGAGGACGCAGAGAACATAGGCGGGAGCCCGGAGGTAGGAAACATCCAAAACAATCCGGTGAGAGGTGTGCGAGAGCGAGAAACTGCTTAGGTTTGCAGCATTATCGCATGTATCTAACTAAGTGCTATACAATGGCCGCTGACGTGCTATGCGGAAGGGAAGAGGCGGCGGAAGAAATGTTTTCTGAGACAGCAAGTGCCCCAATTCAAACGCAGACCGGGAAAAACGGGAATAGCGGGGGCAGTGTGAACACAAAAGAACTATATAAAAAATTGGAGAAACTGATGCGTACCTAACAGGCAAAATGGTGGGAGCACAGGTCCCTCTCTAAATATCTGGAGGTGGGCAGGATCCCCCGAGGGTTGCGCATCATGCTTGCTCCAAGCTACGAAAATCCCAACCCCAATATGTTACGGGAGTGGGGTGAGTGTAACTTAGAGTCATCGAGGAGACTGGTAGAAATTTTAGTAAAATATGCTGACATCGATAGAAATGATCTGCAGGAACAAATTGATGAAATTAATCAACAAATCGGTCATATTGAGGGAAGTGAAACGATGTCCAAAATGAGGGAAGAGATGATATCACGATTGAAAAAAGAGGAAGAAACCATAAAAAAACGCAAAACGTTTAAATTTCAATGTGATAAAAACGATTACGAGCAAGGACAAATATTCACCTTTTCTCGCAAGTATGATGCATTAAGGCAGCACAAAAAGGAGGCACAAGTAGAATGGATGCAGGATCTACAGCTGGCCCTAGTAGGGAATTATATACTGCGTCTTCTAATGTCAAAGCGACAGGAGGGACAAAACAACAAGTAAGAAAGCACACAATAGGGGAAGAGCTGAATTTTTTAAGGGAAGAAAGACGACAGACGCTACGTCCCAGGAATGTAAAACCCAATATAAACAAAGGAGAAACGCAAAGCGACGCGAGAGAAGGAGAAGAAGGCGCGAAAACACGAACAAACAGAAAACCGAACAACAGAGGGTGGCGCCACAAGTAGCTCAAGCAACACCAAATGCAAATACCATCATTAACCTATCAGATATCAACTTTGATGAAGCGGAAAGACAACTGTTGGAGCTAGGGCTAACATATTGCCCCGAGAGTAATTTCGATTATCCCCAGACAAGCTGACATTTATAAATTTATTCGAAAGTTAAAATTACAAAAATACCATCATTTGAGACAAGACAAGGCTACAATATCAGTACAACCAGGGACACAGCAAAACACTATGACCTCATTGGGAGCCTCAGATGTCAGCTTACTACGGATCTCCAAGCGCTACAAAATGATGAAAATGAGCTAGCTAACACAGAGTCCACACAATCTCTTCTGCTGCAGCAAGGAATCAACACAAATGCTGCACCAATTACCAAATTTAAACCCAAATCCAAATTCGTGGCAGTAATGCCCAGAGACTCTATAGACACCTTCAATGAAATAATTACAGCGGAAATAAGGAAATTAAACTTTAAAACACAAAATAACCTTAGAAATCGTAGCAAACATCATCACAAGTACCAGCAAATGATAAAAAAATTACGTGATAGTGACTCAGTGGTAGTGCGAAATTCGGACAAGGGTGGCAATGTGGTCATCTGGCCAAAGGAGCAGTATATGGAGGAAGCACTAAGACAGTTGGGAGATCGGAACTGTTATAAACTAAGTACTAAGCAGGTCACAAAAACAGCACAGAACGAACTTTCTGCAAAACTACTAGCTTGGAAAAGTATGGGCCTAATTAGAATATGTGACGTTACAACGCGATGATTTGCATCGCGGTACGTTACATCGCAGTTATTACAACGCAAGTCGTTACAACGACTTGCGCAGGAGGGCGCTGACTTAGGAATAGTTTGATTTACTATTCCAACTCCAGCCTACGTAACAGTAGGGAAGGTGTTGGAATAGTAAATCATACTATTCCTTAGTGTATAGCGCCATCCATATACGACTTGTGTTGTAGTCACCGCGATGTAAACGTACCGCGGTGTAACGACCGCGTTGTAAAGGTTGTTCGCCGCCTAATTAATCATGATGAATTCAAATTTCTTAAAAATGATTACCCAATCATGCCTGTGATATATTTTATTCCTAAAATTCATAAGGACAGTTTACGACCACCAGGCAGGCCCATTATTTCTGCAATACAAAGCTTGAATGAAAATGTCTCTATATACATCGATTCGTTCCTGCAAGAACACGTAAAGGCTCTTCCATCATATATACAGGACACCACTGACTTTTTAAAACAGATGAATGGTGTTCAGTGGCAAAGTGACTATTTATTAATATCAATGGATGTTTGCAACCTGTATACATCAATCCATCACCAAGATGGAATAAGAGCACTTGAACATTTTCTAGGCATGAGACCAATAGAATTCCACTCCCATAACAAAATGTTGATAGATCTAACAATGTTTTGCTTGAATAACAACTACTTTTTGTTTCAGCAACAGGTTTATCACCAAGTGAGGGGCGTAGCCATGGGCGCATGTTTTTCGCCAAGCTAAGCCTGCCTCCACATGGGATGGTGGGAGGAGATGGTTGTAAAATCAAAGTATGCAGCCATATTGGCAAAGAATGTAGTGAAATGGGTTTGTTTTATAGATGACCTATTTGTGATATGGCATGGTGACAAACATAGTGCAGAAGAATTCATCACTAAGCTAAACATTAATGATATAAATCTACAGCTTACGTATGACATTAGTGACAGCTCCATCTGCTTCCTAGATGTAGAGGTTTATATGCTCAACAACAAGGTAGAAACTCGATTACACCGCAAACTCACTGCTGGCAACACCATACTACACTCCAGTAGCTTTCACCCCAAACACACAATCCATAGTATCCCGTATGGTGAAATGCTAAGGATACGGAGAATCTGCAGCAGTGAGTCAGACCTAACAAAAGCACAGGAGGATTGTAAATCTCACTTCTTAGCCAGAGGCTACTCAGAGCGAACCGTGGATGAGGCAATCCGTTGAACTAGAGCCCAACCACGTGAGGACTTATTGTTCAAGCCATCAGCCAGTAAAATCAAGCAAATATCAAGCGCAGTAACCACTGAGAGCAGCCCCAGTCTGATCTTTACATACAATAAGCAAAGAGACAGCCTAAGACAAATTGTAAAAAAGAATTGGCACTTGGTGCAAAGTGACCCCGTCATAGGGGAGAGAATGCCATCTACCCCTATGATAACATACAGAAAGGCACCTAGCACAGGGGATTGCTTAGTAAGCAGCAGCCCAGAAAATAGGAAGAATGTTAATTGGCTGTCTAACCGAAAAGGTTTTGTTAGATGTATGTCATGCAGGGCATGCAAATATGGAGAAAGCAAGACTTCTTATCAAACACCCTTCGAGGATAGACCTACTGTAATTGACAAGTTTTTAACTTGAAAATCAGAGTTCGCTGTGTACGTGCTGGAGTGCTCTTGTGGACTGCGATATGTGGGAAGCACAAAACTGCAGGTCCACAAGAGAATACTCCAGCACCTACGGGCCATAACCAACAATGATACTACATATCCGGTGGCCCAACATTTCAAAGAGGTCCATGCAAACAACTTAGACCATTTGAAATACTATGTGATAAACTGTGTTCCTCCTCTGAGACGAGAAGGAAACAGGGATGCTACACTAAGGCGACTAGAAACTAGGCATATCCTTGAATTAGACAGTAAGATCCCACAAGGGCTAAACACAACAGAAGACTTGTATACCTGGTTATAACTACAGTTTTTTAATCTTGCTGGTTGTACAATATAAAAAAACAGAGAACACCTATTATAGGGTTTTAATACACTGAGTCTCTTACCCATATACCCCTTTTTTTTCTCTTGTTTTGTTGTGAACATGGGCTCATGTCACAACCAACATTTTAATGCACAATGGCACTTCAGTGGTGTGTTCATGCTCTGGGAGCATTAGGAACACACAACATTTACACTTTAATTGCACTCTTTTGCACTACTATTTGCACTGTACAAATAACAAACAATATGTCCATATGAACATCAATAATTACTAGACATACTGTTTAAGGCTGATCTCGGAAATAAGGTTAGGTTGGGCAAGATGCAAAAAAAGAACCAAGTGAGGAAACAACCAGCATGTGATATTTAGGAATGCTCTTTCCGTGTGTAAACCATAGAAATGTACTTATATAGTCAGATATTAACTGCGTATTTTGCACATGGTTTTAATGTCGTGATCTTAATCTCATGATTTTAAGCATTAGGCATATAAAAATCAATTGTGTTTCTGGAAAACGTATTTATACAGTAATATTGTGAATTATGCACATGGTTTTAAGATTCTAAGCACCAGACCCATAAGAAAATCAAAAAATTGAACTCTGTGTTTGCAAATCAAATGTATTTATACAGTAAAAACTGCGTAATTTTGCACATGGTTGTTTTTAATAATCTTGAATATTGATAGATTTTAAATATTTAAGAATCAGCTAAACAGTATATATGCTTATATGTTTGTCAAACTTTGCAGTGCAATATCGGAGTTCAGACGGGTAGTCTGTTTTCTGTATTTATGAATTAATCACGCACTTGTCACTTTAAAAATGGGGAAAAAAATGTAGCAGGTCATGTGATCAAGGCCCCTGGTGGGTTGAAACGCGTCATGGCGGCACAGCACGAAAAATAAAAGAACATTTGCACTTAATAAGAGGAGTCCGTGCCTTTTTGATTCCGGAGCTCAGGGAATCGAACAAGAAAAGGAGTACTGACCATATATATATATATATATATACACATATATATACCGCGCAATCTGGGCATTACATATCGCAGAGCTCCGTCCATGCGCAATAGTCTGGTCAAAAGCAGCTTAGAAACCACAGATCAATCTAATTGGCTGAAACATCGAAAGGGCTTCACTAAATGCAAAAGCTGCAAGGCATGCCAGTTTGGCATTAATAAAAAAACATACAACACTGCATTCAGTGCAAAAGAAATAGAAATAAATAAACCATTGCACTGTAAAACAGACTATGCCATATACATTTTAGAATGCTCATGCAAACTTAAATACGTGGGAAGTACCAAACTACCAGCTAATAAAAGGATTCTACAGCACATCAGGGCAATTAAAAATCATGATCCGACTTACCCTGTAGCAAGACACTTTCAGGAGATACATGACAGTAACCTAAAAGATTTTGCATACTACTTGATTGACACAGTGCCTATCAACAGGAGAATAGGGGGATAGAGAGGGGCTCCTCAGAAAACTAGAAACTAGGTATATTCTTAACTTAGATAGCAAAGCCCCAGGAGGTTTCAATACCATGGAGGACTTATATACATGCCTATAGGAAAGCGTAACATTCATAGACACTCCTATTTATAATCCTCCATTTAGATATGTGTTCTCTCCCTTCCTAATGCATATTTACAATAGATGTTTTAGATATTTTATCCATAATGTTCTGACATTTTATATATTCTATCCATTTTATCTATTCTTACACTTTTCACTACTACATGTGACTGGATAAATTCTGCTTATGTTATACATAGGGGGTTCAATGTCTATGTATATAGAAATGAGGCTGCCTAACCAACCCAACCAGGTAAATAGTGGTTTTTTAACTCAACAACACCTTTTTTGCACTTTTTTTAACCACGGAGAATTCCCGGGGATTGCAATAAAAATGGGATCAGACATTATGGTATTAAAATTCTGCACAAGCACTTTTTCAATAATTGGGAATACGTCAGGATGGAATAGAGGAAGAACTATTTAAGAGATATTCCATAGTTGAAAGACAAATATATTTGCACTATAGATATACTGCATTTAGGCAGGAAAAAACTTTTACATATATTGTTTATAAATGGGTGAAAACTGTGTTTTTTACATAATATTTACTGTAATTTCGTAAAAAGTTTTTTAAATAAGTAATTATCATCTATTTATTTATTTATTCATCTATTTATTCGATTATTGTGCAATAATTACAATGCCCATTTCAGTAGTTGAAGTGAAGTTTCCCCTTTTTCTACTGGTTTTACCTCTTTTATTCATGTATTTATACAGATATTTAAACAATTGTTTAGAAAAGGGATTATCGATACGAAAAGGCATGTCACAACAAAATGCTAATAATGGACATTGAAAAACTTCAAAAGGCTATGTGAAAGTATGTCTTCCCTGCCTATTCCATTTGCACTAATTTCCAATGCACTGGTCACTTTAAATGAGATGGGAAAATGTATCGGCGTTGTCATGTGATCAAGGTCCGGCTGGACCGAAACGCGTAATGGCCGACTATTAAAACAAGATATTGAAGCACTAACCTGTGGTCCGCGCCTGCTTGAACCGAGTAATTTTACGGTACATGAGCTGTGAACTAAGGATATATATATATATATTTACCAACAATTCAAATTAGACGATTAGACGCAGCACTCTCCTGGGGGTTTGTTATTCAGAAAGTTTTATTCCGAAGCCATCTCCTCCTCCACCTAAGCGTTTCGACCAGCAGGTCTTGCTCACGGTGTATAGCGTTAGTCCTTCTACGCGTTCACCAATTTATACCAATTGCCCATTTTGCCCCTTATGATGCATTATGGGAACGGTAGTTTACATTACAAAAAACACAAATAATGTGTCACAAATTGTGAATATCAACATTTGATCATCAATGTCAGTGAATGATTATTAGTAAGATTATATTGCGACTGACCCAGTTCATTTATGGATATGTCGAGAAACAAACATAAAGAGATTTTCTTTTTAAATTATGAGACATGAAAACATCTAAAAGATATTATGCAAAGTTTGTAAACGGAATGGGTCACTCATCTGGTGATGGGTCCACTGTATCACGCAGCATTTTTCTTGTACTGGTGTTTGTCTGACTTAGTGTCAAATGTCACACTTTTAGATTATTGGCTCAGTGCCCTTGTACATAATCTATTCTGCGCGTTATTCCATATTCATGTCCCTTTATAATGTGTAGATCTCTTTACTCTTATTATGGCTCAGTGCCCTTTTCATGTTGGTGTTCTCTGTATTTTTTCCATGAGTCCTGGGTTAGTCTCTGTACTGCTTCACAATATCATTGCACAGATGTTACTATGTCAGATCCATTGTTTCGTTTTGAGCTGCTTCAAATTCTTTCTTAGTTCAGACATTCATTTGTTCTACTTCCTAATGATCTTTAAGGTTGCGTTTGCAAGAGAGACGATTATTGTTGTTTGTCTTACAAATGTACATACATTTCTTCGTCCCCATTCAACCCTTTTGGGATCTTGGTCTTAAATCTAATTATCAGTCTTGATTCCAGATGTCTCAGCTTGAGGGTCCTGTTTCCCCCTCTTTCATGAACTGGTACTGTTGCAAGACCCGAGTATGTTATGTCTTGCCATGTTTTTCCTTTGTGTGTCATTATGTGCTTGGCCATTGCATATGTTGCATCCTTGTTTTGGATTGCCCTGATGTGCTCAAGGATTCGCTTTTTTAGCGGGCATATTGTGCTTCCTATGTAGCGTTTGCTACATGCGCACTCTAATAGATATACTACATATGTCGTATCGCAAGTGATGGTTTCGTTGATATCAAACGTCTTGCCTTGTGGGTCAGTGATCTTATTTCTGTTCTTCCCAATTTTGCACGCTTTGCAGTGACTGCATTTACTGAACCTCTTTTGTAATCCTTGCAACCATGATCCTGGCTTTTTGCTAACAAAATGGCTTCTGACTAGTTTGTCTGATAGCGACTGTGCCTTCCTGAACTTTATTTGTGGTCGATTTCCCAGTTGACTGCCAATGTCTGGGTCTTTGGTCAAGATGTTCCAATATTTGTTTAAGGCATTGCGAATTTTGAAACTCTCTTTGCTGTAAGTCATGACGATTCCTATGGGTTCTTTTTGCTGGTCTCTCGTGTTTTTATCCTGTTTATCAGTGTTTCCGCCCACGTTAGGCCTCTTGCCTTCATCTCACCACGTTTGATGTCATTGTATTGATAACCTCTTTGTAAAAATCGTTGTTTTGTCTCTTTGAATTTGAGATTCATCTCCTTGTTGTTTGAACAATTCCTATTCATTCTGATGAATTCTCCGTAAGGTATGTTCTTTTTCAAGCACTCGGGATGGAAACTCTTTCCGTGAAGCACACTGTTTGTCGCTGTGCTCTTCCGGAACACTGTTGTTTCTATTTGGTCCGATTTAACATACACTTTGATGTCTAAAAATACAATTTCAGTTGCACTGATGTTATGCGTAAACCTGAGTCCGACATCATTAGTGTTTAGTATGTCAAAGAATTCCAAGAATTCTATTTCAGTCCCATTCCAGAGAAGAAAGAGGTAATCTATGAATCGTAGCCAAAGCGACCACCTTGGCTACGTGGTGGTCATTTTCCTCTCTCCAAGCTATGGTTTTCTCCCACCAACCCATGACAAGGTTGGCATAGCTTGGAGAGAAGGAAACTCCCATGGCGGTCCCGCAACTTTGGGAGTATATGTTTTTGTTGAACAGAAATACATTGTTTCTCAGGCAAAGTTCAATCATTTCTATGACCATTTGACAATGTTGAAGTTCTTCAATAGGCTTCTGTTTTAGGAAGTACTTGATCGCTTGTAGGCCTATATTGTGGTTTATAGACGTATATAGCGATACCCCGTCAATGGTCACTAGTAGGTATTCCTTTTGCCATTCTGTATTCATTATTGTTCTCAAGAATTCTCCCGTGTCTTTGATGTACGATGTTAAAGTCGGTACCAACGGTGGCAGGAAGTGGTCCACATATGTGGAAATATTTTCGTACAGTGACCCACAGCTGGAAATGATGGGTCTTCCTGGAGGTCTTGTTAGGGTTTTATGTACCTTCGGGAGAAAGTAGATGGTGGGTATTATCGGGGTATCATTTCTCAAAAATTGGACTTCCTGGTCATTGAGCAAGCCCTTTGCTTGCCAGATTTTTAACTTTCACTAGGTCATTTATGGGATTTTTCTTCAATTTTTCATAATTGGTTGTGTTGTTTAGTTGCCGCATGGCCTCCAGGATGTATTCTTCTTTATCTAGGATTACAATATTTCCCCCCTTGTCGGCGAGTTTGATCTCTATCAAAATGTTATTCATAAGAGTCTGGTGCATGACGTTTTGGCTTGCTCAGATTTTTGGGACACAATTGTTGAACATTATATATATATATATATATATATATATATATATATATATATATATATATATATATATATATTATTATATCCATCCAAAACGAAAGTCCAATAAGGCGCACACTCTGAATAACGGTTTGCTCATGGAGAGTTTAATTACTCAATTGCAACGCGTTTCGACAGTAACACTGTCTTGATCACACAACGAGTGGTTACTAGGAAGTGCATTACATAGAGGTGAGGTAACACAGAGAAAGAACTTCTAGCACATAGTACATCAAATCATGGGTTAAGGTGGCGGCCATTTCTGAACATGTTAGAGTAACATAGGTGTACCACAAAGTGCATGAATAGATGAAATAACACAATGCCTGGATCTTGTAAAGTAAGCCATTGCAACTGAACATGGCCTACTACCGTGGTGCAACACCTTATAAACATGCATATGATGTCAATGGCATCCAGTATATTCACTAATTATATACAAATATATACAATTTTAAAAAAACAATGCCAGAAGGATATAAAGACATGTTTCCGCTATAAATCAAAATGTAGCCCCATGGGGATGTCAACAGCGAAAAGCGTGAGACGCGTGAGTTTGGACCAGGCCCCTGTACAATGACGGCAAATAATCATGGCCACGTCAACACAAATATGTGAAGGGGCAAACTTGAAAGAAGGGGCGACAGGACACCGTGTGGATGCATCTGTATGTCGTATAGACGCCAAGTGACTGAATATAGCACCGCACAGCATGTGCCCCGCAATACACTGTAAGTGTAACACAATAATCCTCGCCAAGTGGCAGAAAATAGCAAGAGTCCGCAACTGATGTCACGCAAACCATTATTCCGAGTGTGCGCCTTATTGGACTTTTGTTTTGGATTTACTTGTCCGGCTGTGGTTCCGCCGGCTTTTTTGTTTGGCTACAGAATAAACTCCCTCTGGAACATTAATTGAACTCTTCATGCTTTATTCTGGATGGAGTGCATGTTGTGCAGAGTTTCTGCAATTGGTGAAAAAGCGAATATATATATATATATATATATATATATATATATACATATACATATTAGAACACATCACCAAGTCGCAGTGGAGGGCTCTACATGCTTTCTATTGCACTATTTGTCATATGGTATCTGGTTCAAACTGCATTACAGAAAGCATAATTTCCTGGGAGAAGCTTTACGGCAGCTCCAGTAAGTGGATTTTTGGAGCAGCAGGCAAAATTGCATTTTGTTTTGTCGGTGTTCCACTTTCCCTCCAAACAAATCCGTTTCTATGGCTGTTTTTTTTTTGTGGTTTTTTTTTTTGCACCACAAATCAACTGTATTTATCTTAATAAAGCACTGCCTTTGGTGGAAACTGGTAGTTAGAAGAACAGTAGACTTATGTTTACATAATTACACATATTTATGTTTTGAGGCACAGGGAGGTTAAGTAAATTAGTCAAACAAGAATTATTCTATTTTAGGACACGTGCCAACGTCGAGATTTGGGTCAGGTGTGTACATCCCAAGGTCAGCAAGGTATATGTATATATATATATATATATATATATATATATATATATATATATATATATATATATATATATATATATATATATATATATATATATATATATGTACGTGGTTTTCTGGATTCAGATCGCAGGAATACCACTGGGACTAGAGGGGAACGCAAAAGTGAAAAATCGAATATTTTCTACATCTTACACATAACGCCCCCTCGGAGCTGGTGAAGAGAGTGAAAGCTAAGGTACAACGCAATAAGAAAGGCTCCGTAAACCCCACAGGATTCCCGGTCCTCCCGGGGTATCGGAATGTTAAAATGCAAACGCATTCATCTTCCACCGGCTCTCTTGTTCTGCTTCTCATGCAGCTAAAATAAGCTGCCGGTATTCACCGAGGGAGCCGCGCTACCGACTCAGCACTTTCAAAGAAACTCCTCTCCGCTCTCGTGCGCTGCCCCAGGTTCACCTTCCGCGAGGAGTCCCACCGGGGAATTATCTGTAACGGCAAACGCTTCCTCGCTGCTGCTATCAGAACTCGCAGCTACTTATGTACATACCACAATACGGAAACACGAGCGACGCCAGACAAACCATCAAAAGACGCCTCTGGGCGCTAGCTGACTGCACAAGTGGGAAAGGAATATATTAAGATTAGATGAAAAGCTTCCTGATATTGGCCAACGCTACTCACTAGTAAAAGAGACCACCTTGGTTGTTAACTATATCCTTCCTTTTTAAGCTGGTCTCAGAATGGTAGTTAAGAGTAACACTTAGGCCTGGCTCCACTGTCCAGCACCGCGACTCGCAGAGACCAGAACACCCACAACGCCCGGTAAAGCACTGGAAGATGGATGCTTTGAAAAAAGAGTTCCTTTCTGTCCCGAAGACACAGATAGGACATAAATCATTTTTACTTCTGCTTACACCGGGGTCGTGTCGCAAAAGCAGCCGATCAATCAATCTATAATATCTAATTCCTGAAAAAAATCCATGAAACCCACAACAAGAAATAAAGAGGGCTTTTTTTTAATGAGGCCTTTTTACTTTTAAAGGGAGCCAGTCGTTTGTTCAATTGGTTCAAACACAACGCGAGCTTATGGGACTTAAGGGTCTTTTGCTAGTGGACTATGTCACATAGCATGCGCATCAAAGAGGGCCTCAAAACTCAGCTGTTAAGCTCGTTTTCAACTAAACCTTTGGTACCCGCATATTGCAATGAAGTGTAGTAGTCTTGACCCACCATCATAGACTCCACTATGACTCATCACTGGTTCCTTAGATCCTAGCTCTGTTCCTCTAACAACACTCTGAAGTAATCGGAAATTACATTTTTGTATAGCGTGGAACTAGGGAGTTAGCACAGGTACAGCATCCTCAATAAGTTATTGTAACTTGTGTCCCACAAAAATCAAAGGTCCTCGGCCTAGAGCACACACGCTTCACATGCTTCTAGATACTAAATGAGAAATTAGAGTGAAGCAGAAGATATAGACAAGAGGGCCTGAGGAAAAAAGAAAAGTGGAAGGGGCAAAGGAAACAAAGAAAAAAAAGATAGAGAGAGGAGCTAGATAAAGAAATGATTAAAGCAAGAGGAAAGAGATAAAGAAAGAGGGACAAAAAAGGAGGTGGAAAATGAAAAATGCAAAAGAGAGCGAGGAATAAGGACACAGAGAAAGAAAGAAGAAACGTAAGAAAGTGGAATGCAAAAACGGATTAAAAGGCGCAGAGATGTATATACAGGTCATTAAGGAGAGCTGACTGGCCAAGAACAAGAAAATGAGAGACGAGGAAAAGAAGGTGATAGTATAAGGAGAGAAGATGTGGGAGCCAAAGGAAATAAACAGGAGAAGCAAAATGAGACAGGGACACAGTTGCTATAAAGAGAGAAAGATTTGTAAAATAACAAGCATTGGCAAAGCCATTTCGGTCAGGGATACAACGCTTACACATGCAGTGTTAGCACAGTAGAGTTGGACATAAGGTAGGGGTGGAGAGGAAGGGAGCCAGCAGGAGCAGACATAACATAATGTTTATTTGTCAAGTATAGAGTCAGCTCTTGGGGCATCCTGATGCTAAATAACATACGTTTATTGCTACCCTAACTCAATGGTACTAATTTGATCAACCTCCAAAGGGTGAAAAACGTAGTGGACCCGCTATAATTTGAACGTGACCATGTGGTCAAATAAATGTAGTCATCAGACCGATAATAGTAAAGTAGTCCCTTATGAAGTTCAATGCAAACAATAAGGTGCAGAAGGAAGGATACATCCAGATGCCAATAGCAGTCGGTGAGAGAAGAATACTTTATAGGACTGAGCCAAGATATGATTGGCAAAGTCTCAAGCCAATGACTGAAATAAGCTGTTCAACAAAAAGGTCAATGGTTTAAAGGGGTGGACCCAAAGCCCACTTTATATTTATTATAAGCAATAGGACTGATTGACGGCTACACTGTGAAACCAAGGCCTACAAAAGAGTCAAGAGGAAAAGGACGACTTGAAAGCACAAAACACAGGAGAAGGAGAGAGAAGTTTGCATAGGATGGAAAGGAAAAAGAAAATAACATGTGAGGGATGTAGACACTTACAGTGACTGCAGAGTTATGGACCCAGACTTCATCAAACGACAGTGGATTGGGTCTCCCTCTTGCCCGCCCGGCCCCCATTTTACTGCTTCAAAGTTGAATATTGCAATCTTTCTCTTTTTGGTAAGTTTCAATCTATTACACAGAGAATGTAAGTGCAACATAACTCTAGTGCTAAAACTGTCCCCAGTGAGCTAGATAAGGCTCACAACTGCCCTGACTTCATCAACCAAGGTAAACTTCAAGATATTATATTTGGCTTATAAATCCAATGTATTTGCGAGGTTTTTTATATGAAATATGGACTGCATTTTTTAGCACATTCTGCAACTCTCTGCAGCCTTTTGCCTGCAGCCTTGGTTGGTATACATGCTGTGACCTCCCTCGGGGTTCATAAAGGTTTACAAAGTTCTTTAAAAGGCGGCCCATATTGATCAACTATATATGTAACGAGAATCTCAAGCTCACACTAGAGGTCCAAACACATTTGTTATAACTTGGTATGTGCCTGATAAAATTTCATTTTGGGCTTAAAGTTGATTGAAGATCTGCACTTCATACAACTCACATAATTCCATTGAATTACAGTTTTTTGCCACATGTTATTGATACTTAGGACCATTGACACGGATTCACCAAAATGGCAGGGTATCAGAAGTGACATCAGGCACCCTTTATCTTCCACTGACATTATAGATTTGATCTTTTATACCATCACTAGCCTCTCCAATTCCTTGTATTCTCCGTTGAGGGAATACATGAAAAGCAACAAATGTACATTACAGGCTTTTAATGAGACTCTTTGTGACCTGAATGCATTTGTTACCGAAGCTGTCTTCATCACCCATTGAGACCATCATAACTAACAAACTTACATTAAGGTCAGCCCCAAACTTTTCGCCTTCCTCCTTCATTTTTACTGACCTTGTTTTCACTGGCCTAAGGACGTATATACCCAATTGGCATGTTTAATTAACTTATAAGTCCCTAGTTACGTGCCACCTCATGTGCCCAGGGCCTGTAAATTTAATGCAGCTAGTGGGCCTGCAACACTGATTGTGCCACTCACTTGAGTAGCCCGTTAAGCATGTCTCAGGCCTGCCATTGCAGAGCCTGTGTGGGCAGTTTAAACTGCCATTTCAACGTGGCAAAAAAATCCTCTTGCCAGGCACATACCTTCCTTTAAATACATACAAGTCACCCTTAGGTTAGGCCCTGGAACAGCCCAAAGGGCATCGTTTAAAGGTCAGGAGGGCCACATGCGGCCCCCGGGCTGTACTTTGAGTATCTCTGCTTTACACATTGCCTCTGAAATTAAGCCTGAATGATCTGTGCCAAGCTACAGTTTAACTTATGGTTTGCTTCTGACTTCACCCTGAGAAGAACTGTGGTTGCTGCTTGAGAAGGGTTTGACCCCCTCAACCAGTAACAACATTTCTTACAGGGATAAAAAAAGGATAGACTGACAATTGCTCTTACTATTATACCCAATTTTTGCTTGGAACTCTGTTCGAAACACTTTTTCTGCAAGGAAACTCCTTACTTAGCTGCGACTATCTGCAAAACTTTCATGCTTAGACGACGCATGGAAAAAAGCTTTGTGTATTGGTTCGTATCCATGCTGCTGGAATTATATGGCGACAGAAGAGCACAATATGTGGTGGTAGTAGTGACTAAATTATGTTGCAAGTAGAAGCAAATTATGCTGCAAATTCTGTGGAAGCATTATCTGGCTATTTTGACAGTGTACCAACCATTGATACAAAAGGAACCCAACACTAGGCAGAGCCCAATGGTTTCTTAAGGAGAAACAAACATACACAGGTTCTGCTGAAAGTATTATTCACCAATAAAAATGATTTTGCCTTACAGATAGGCACAGGAAGAACATTTATTTTACACTGTCCCTATTAACACACAGAGTAAAATAGGCTGCGCAAAACACACTATGTTGCACTCAGTGGAAAACAATCCTACATATAGAAACATGTATTATCTATTAAAAAGTGTGCCTTTTTTATTCTGTGCATCCAGTTATGGGTTAGAACTCGTCTCCAGTTATGGGTTTACTCTGTGTCACAGTGGACCCCTCTGGGAGCATATCCTTCCACTAGAAACAGCTTAGCAGAACAGTTTGTACATCACATATTTACTATGTATTTGCTTTGGTGCCGTGGCACAACAAAAAATAATGGGACCCCCCCCTGCAGAATGTGATGAGGGGTCTCTGAGTCTCCCATATTTCACAGACATTCATTGACCTAGGGCTGAATGTGGCCCCCTTGAAGAGTCAGGGCCCTCCAGGAGAGTTGCCCCCCCAGGGCCTGTAGTGGCCTGCGTTACGCCCCTGTGTGGGTGCGTACAAAGCTCTGATCGTCATCTTACTTTTACTTCCAAGCGTGTAAAATGTATGTGCCTCAGTGGATGTTGTAAGATTCACTGTTCTGTGCTGTTATTTGAATTTGCACATATAATGAAACAAGGGAGAAGGAAAGAAGAAAAGGCCCATTATTTCAAACCTGTTTAAAATACTTTGAAATATGTAAGGAGATTGGACATGCCGAAGACCAAAGCCTGTCCTGAATACAGCAATCAACAGTTGAAGGGTGACAGGTTAGCTTGTGCAGAGTTTCTGTCACTGCTTTGCACCACAGGAACTGCGATTTTGAAAGTCACTTTTGAACCATTTGCGCTAGAAACAACATTTTGTGTTGAAACTTGCAAAATATGCAGCAGAGGGTGAAATGCAGCCGCGGTCCGTGCAGGTAACAGCGGTGGGGTGGTGGGGCTGGGTAAGGGGAAATTTCGAGGGATGATGCAGAGGGAAAATTAATTATTTATTTAATTTTCCCTCTGCATCGTCCCTCGAAATCACCCCTCACCCGGCCCCACCGCCCCACCACTGTTACCTGCACTGACCGCGGGTGAAATGTATGGCAAATGAAACAAATGGGTGATTGTGCAGAAAGCCCCGCATCAACACATAATTCTGATAGAGAGCAACGCTGCTATTTTTATTTGCTCTTTTTATTTGTAGGGGTGCATTATAACCATGGTTAGTCCGCATCCACATATAATCTGTTGTTGTATTAACATTATGGTATTAGAATGTAAATTGTAATAACGTGTAAGTTAAGTGCTAGATATTTTCTTCATGTAATCAAAGAATCAACGTAGTAAGTGTACATGTTTAGATGAATCATATACGTATGAAGTGTATTGATGACTAATGAGCTTTTCATATAAAGGTTCATATAATGTGTGTATGTTAATGACTCATATATGCTTGTATTTTAAATGTGTGCACTGTTCTTATGTTAGCCGAATTTGATAGGCCTAACTTTCGTTTCTCCCTGATCACTCTTAAGTTGAAACTGTTAATTAGGGTTTATGTGTCTGTTGAATATTTTTCTTTTCATTTCTCTGTTGCAGGTGCAAGAATTTGTTCTCGTTAGTTAGAATAACATCTGTGTTTCAGGAGTTAGTTAGACATAGGGAGGAGAGGATGCCTTTGAACAAGCGGAGCTGATAATGAAGGAGGATGTTTTCCGTGTCTGGAAAGGCCTGGGGACCAAGGTCATCGAGCAAGAGTTTGGATGTATCGCTACTTCATGGAAAGTTACCTACAAGGCGGTGCTCAACTGGACGAGGCGGTCAAGGGATGTAATTGGGGGCGTGATTCCCGACTTTTGCATTGGGGATAGGGACAGAGCCCTGGGAACTTCTGCTTTTGCCTGGAGAGGGGAGATCATCTTAGAACGAGCTCTGTAGCTTTACGCTACTCAACCCATTCAACGTGAGTGAGCTTCTTAGGAAGTCTTCACGCGCTGACACTTTTTGGGAGCTTGCCTGGGGAATGCTAAGTAGGGATGTCAGGATAGAAGTAGGGTAGGGACAGATAATGCTTTTGCTTATTACCCACCAATGAAGAAGGCTCTGGATGTAGTTTCTATAATCATTTGTGTCTTGATTTTGGAATTGGTTATTCTGTGCATGTTGCGCCGCTTAAATTTTATTCGTAGGTTTGGTTTTGTATTAGTGCCCATGTATCTTTACACTCTCATTTTGAGGTGTTTATATGTCCACCTGTTGGCTTTATAATAAATATACAAAAATTTGGATTAGGAGTCTGTGTTCCTTTGGGGTCATGGTACATGTTAAAGTATAATTGGCTGATTTTCCTCCCCTCCACACTTGCAAAGCAGGCAACAAACACCATCGGCCAGGGGTTCCAGAGTAAGTCTAGAACGTGGAACCTGGCTCCATCAATTCCATGGGCTCTACTCCCAATGTGTGCATATACATGAAGAAAAAAAACTTGAGTTGATGCCACATTAAGATTAGACTTTTTCATAACTTTCCTATAAAATAGTTAAAAAAATTGTAATTGTTCAGCACACTGAAGTTTGAGAAACATTATGCTTCAAACCCCAAAAGTTGTGTTCTGTGTCAGTTTCATTTGCCACAATTATGGCCTCATCGATAACATCACTGATCACAAATTATGAACAGGTGTAATTCCACGGTTCCCATCCCACGAGAAATCTTGCAGAAACATTCTGATTCTAGGAACACATGACCGTGTGGGTGGCTGGGGAAAGAGCGGAGCTTTCACATTTGCAGAATATTTCATACGACTATTTAAATAACGTACAACGCTGAATATCTAATATTGTGGCAAACTTCCAAAACATCGTTCTTTGCAAATATTTCACCATGGAATTTATTAAACGCATAACCCACCTTGAGTGACCTTTCACAGAATCCCGATTTTTTTTTTTAGGAAGTAGACATACGAAAGCGTTATCAGTGAGTATGTACATTGACATCTTAAGGATTGGGGGGGCCCATGGGCAACACATATTTTTAAGCCCCTTTTCCTAACAACTTTGAATTTTGTTACTCTTTTTCTGCGAACTCAAGCCTGCAGGCTGCCAAACAAGGCTTAATCATATGCTAAACGTACAGTAAAAGGGTCACACAAAAACAGTTAAATACGTCTTGCCCAGGAACGCTGGGTAGCGAAAGTCAGAAAAAGAGATGGGCAGAGAAGAGACAGAGAGAAATGTTAAGATAGGAAAACAAGTGAAAAAGAGAGAAATTTCACTGTCCCATGGGGCCCCATGAAGGCAGGGGCCTGGGCAATTGCCCACTTTTCCCATGCTTTAAAAGGGCTCTGTGTATATAATTAATTTGTTGGTGCATTCAGAGCGGAGTCAATAATGAGCGAAAATCAAAATAGTATGCTTGAGTCCTGTGGCCAGAGAGAATCACCCAGGGAGGGAGGAAGGGATGGATAGATGGATGATGTCTGTAATGATAACTGATTAATCATAATGCTATAGATAGCAGAAGTGACATTGTGAACCCTTTGACCTCAATGACATCATAAGGTTGACACTCTGCCCTCAGCGCCTCAACAGTCTCCTGTTTGGTTCTGATTTGCCAATGAAGGCCATAGAATAGAAACTGCATAAAGTGAGCAGGAATCTAAGTGCCGTGTTAGCTTACTGATCCTGAGGGGTATTGGTAGATGCACACCTGAGGCGTAAACTGTGTTTAAGAAGTTTAAGTTGAGATTCTGTGTGCAACCAGAGTATTGCAAGACTGATCACCAACGTAATAGAAATGAACTGAGAAAGCGTTATCCCACTGGGTAACGTCCCCTGTATGCACAGCCAAACTCCCGAAGGGGGTTCATTCAATGTTGATCAGCGAATTTTAGGCCAAGGCCAACCTATCATAGACAAACCAGACGCGGCAAACAGAGAAACAGAAGCAAGAATAGACCCTTTGTCCTCCAAGAGAATAATCAGGAGCCAACAAACATAGCAAAGCAAGAATTAGTCATCAATATTTCCTCTTATTCCCTGAGCTCAGCGGAAATAAATACTCTCCAAAAGGGCACATCATTTGTCCCTAATTATCAATCTAACCCACTTGAAATGGAAGTCAGCTTCTTCAAGTTCATGCGTACCCTCCGCCTCAAACACTTCTTTACCAATATTGCGACAATCAATCACGCCAAGAACAAGGAACACTTAAAGGATTAAAGACGAAGAGCAATTACATGCCTCCTGTGAGTCATAAGATTCTAGACTCATTTGAAATTTTGATTAAACATGGCATACAAAAAATATTCAAAGAAAAAAAGACCCAAACATTCAAACCTTCCCATCAAGGAACGGGGTATCTTGGAAAAAATTGCCAATAACACCGCTATTACATGTAGTAAAGCGGATAAAGGAGGAGTTCTTGTGATCATGGATTCTGTTTTCTACCTACAGAATGTTCAAGAACATATTCAAGATCCTCTAACTTACATGAAGTTGGATAAAAATCCCATCGATTAATTTAAAACAGTTCTCAAACGCATTCTTGACACTGCTGTCATGAACGGGACCATCACTGAGGGTGACAAATGGTTTTTATTGCTGGACAATCCCAGAAGCCCCAGGATATATATGCTGCCGAAAATTCATAAAAATCTCATGAAACCTCAGTTTAGACCCATAGTATCAACATCTGGAACGATCCACGAACCCATCGGCAAGTATTTAGACAAGTATCTCCAACACCTGGTATAGCAAATGTCGACGTACATTAAAGACACAAATGACTTTTTGCTCAAGATTCGATCCATTAACACGGGGGTGCTCAAAACATGTTACTCTGCACTATTGACGTCAAGTCATTATACACATCCATTCCCCATGATATGGCCATGGAGGCCGTTGAATATTTCCTCACCACCACAGAATTGGACAAAGAACTGAAGATCTTCTTACTAGAATTGCTGCACTATACCTTGTACCACAGCTACTTCAGGTGGGAAAATGAGTACTTCCTTCAGCTCAATGGAACTTCTATGGGCAATTGCGCAGCACCATGCTACGCTAACCTGTTCATGCACAAGTTTGAACTTGATCACATCCTTACTGTTGACCGTTGGATAAACAACCTCGCCATGTATGTCAGATACATTGCTGACATTTTTTTGTTATGGAAAGGATCCCATCATGATCTTTTAACTGCCATACAACAGTTGAATTGTGTTAATGACCGGATTGAGTTTACCCACAACATTAGTAACACTTCCATCAATTTCTTGGACGTATCCATTATTAAGACCGGCAGTGAACTGGAAACCAATACTTTCAGAAAAGACACCGATCGCAATAACTTATTGCATTATAACAGTTTCCATGAGTACTCTTTGAAAAAACACCTGCCCTACTCTCAATTACTCCGGGTCAAAGGGATTACATCTAATCCCACCAATTTATCCACAAACACCACGGATATGCTCCAACGATTCAGTAGTAGAGGGTATCCTCAAGAGATCCTTGACTTGGCCTTAACCAGGTCTTGCACTAAAACTCGGGAAGAGCTTCTAACATCTACTCAGCAAAACAAAAAAGACCAGATTGTGCTGGTTGGAAATTTTCTAACCAAAGTTTCAAATTCAAAAAAAGTATCCTTAAGCACTGGTCGATGTTACAGCTAGAGCCTGATTTTAAAGGGATTTTCACTGAACGGCCATTTTTTGCTTATGAGCGAAGTAAGAACATTAAAGAACTGCTCTCCAAATCGAAATTGAATCACACCACTACGCCCCATCAGGGCACCATTCACGTGTCTCAACTGCAATAACTGCAACAACATCATTAAAGGTACCTACATCACTCACCCCCAGAAAGGTAACAAAATCAAGCTCAAGGTAACTGCCACGTGCAACACCAAGAATGCAGTGTACTTATTGAAATGTCCTTGCGGAGTCGGATACGTTGGGAAAACTGAACGAAAGATAAAAATCAGACTGAACTAACACAAGAGTAATATCAGGACAATGAACCAGAAGTCCGTTATTGCCACGCACTTTTTGGATGCCAAATATAACATCAGTCAACTCCGTTACCTGCTTTTAGAGACTGTAAATGTCTGTGAAGGTCGTGATAATCACAAATATTTACTCCAACGACAATTGTTTTGTACTAAATTACTGGATACTATTCTACCGAATGGTCTTAATGACCGCGTTGAATTTAGCTGTTTTCTTTAACTGCTCTGAATTTTCCTCTTTTTTTGCTGATTCATAGCTTTTCACTTGACTTATTGTTTATACTATGTTTCTTCAATTCTCTTTTTTCTGTCTTTTTCACTTTGTCTTATGCTCCTTCTTATATGGCTACTACTCGATTGCACGTGGCCATCTCTAAATGGCCCCCAAGGTCTCTCTATTTTCCGATATGGCCTTCACAAGGCACACATGTTTAACCATTCCAATATGGCCCCCAAGCTGTTGGACTTGGCCCTTTTTGGCTAAAGTTCCCTAAACTTTGTGCCTTCCCCCTAGACCTTTTTTCTGACATGGTGTTGCCAACTTAGATGCTTTGGTCACTTTGCCACTGCTGATCAGTGTCAAAGTGCAAGTGCTCCCTGTGTAAAGTGTAATGGTAATTGGTTGTCCATAATTGGTATGTTTGCCTTACTAGTAAAGTCCCTAGTAAAGTGCACTATGTGTGCCAGGGCTGGTAATGCAAATGCTACTGGTGGGCCTGCAGCACTAATTTTGCCACCCACACAAGTAGCCCTAAAGAAAGAACTCAGGCCTGACACTGCAGTGCCTGCGCGCAGTTTGCTAACTGCCATGTTGTCCTGACAAGTGCACCAACTTGCCAGGCCTTACCCTTCCCTTTCCATGTACATCAGACACCCCTATAGTAGGCCCAAGGTACCCCCCTGGGCAGGGTGCAGTGTCTGTGAAAGGTAGGACATGTACTGAGGTGTGTACCATGTCCTAACAGTGAAATACTCTCCATTTCATTTTTCACTGTTGCAAGGCCATCTTGCCCATAGGACAGAATGGGGAAGGCTGTGTAATATGTTTCCAGCCTATCTTCCCATAGGTTTAAAATGGAGAGGTGAGGTTAAGTGTGCCTGAGCTCACAATTTAATAACACATCTTTTGGTGAAGGTGGTTTTTGTATTGTGTGTTTAGAAACCACGCTTTTAGAAGTGGCTGTTTTTTTTTGTTCTAACAATTCTGTGTGTCTCTGCCTGGTTGTGGATGGACTGTCTGGATTTGAATGTGATAGGATCTGGGAAATGTCTTGACCCAGGGGAGGAGTAGGTGAGACAGCCACAGTTGACCTGCATCTGGAGTGTAGGGGGGAGGAGTAGCCCTGGAGGTGAAGAGGCCTGGGCTGCTGCTATAAAACAAAGGCTCCATCTCCTGCTGAGTGATTGAAGATCCAGACCCCCACTATCAAAGGAAGAAGGTGTCACTGGCAGGGAGACACCCAGAATTGGTTTGGACAGGGGTCAGGGCCCCCTGAACACAAAGACTTCAAAGACATTTAGGGGTATAACTATGAGAGCTGAAACCCCTGGACTTTAGACTGAAATCCCTATTGAAAAAGGATTGAACCTACTTGGTGCTCAAGAGGAACCTCTGCCAAAGAAGAACAGCTGAAGAGACTGAAGAGAAGATCTGCCCTTGCTGTGTGTTCTGGGGCTGGCCTGCAGTTTGCTGGTTTGACTAAGGAGAGGACAAGGGACTTTGCTGTGTGCTGTGTCCCCCTGCTTGTGAGAACTTTGCTGTGTGCTGTGTCCTGAAGTAGCGTGTCTCCAAGGGCCCGAGGAGAGCTGGCTCCCTGTTGTGGAAACTCAAGAACATAAAAGTTTCCAAGTGTGTCTCAGCGACGCTGTGTGCGTGTGCTTTTTGCAGCCTGAGACCTTCGTAAGAACAGTCCCGTGATCGTGTGCACCCGGAGTCCAAGTGAGTCTCAGCGACGCTGTGTGCGTGTGCTTCGTGCAGCCTGAGACCTTCGTGGGGATTGCCCCATGATCGTGTGCACCCGGAGTCCAAGTGAGTCTCAGCAATGCTGTGTGCGTGTGCCCTGTGGCAGCCTGAGACCTTCGTGAGAAATTGCCCCGTGACTGTGTGTCCCGGAGCAATCTTATTCTCTGCTTCGATCGACACCCGGCCAGAACTGCTGCGATCGTAATTGCCATCGGCCTGGACCGGCATCCCCAGAGGAGCTGTGAGAATTCACCGCCGCCGGCCTGAGCCTGCCGTTACCAAGGAGAGACCTCGAACCATCACCGTCGGGGGTCCGAGTTCCACTGCCCAAGATCAACAAAGTCGCACCGGAGGCCCAAGCCGCAAGGAGAAGAGAGGAGAGTGAGATCGCACCCCCCAGGTAACGCTCAGCGAGTGTGCATGTGTCGCCGCCTGGGGCGGGGTGCGAGCTACGAGAGAAGCGCTCTCGGCCTTTCCCATCTTTGCAGCGCGAGCCCCCGCTCAAGTCCGTATCGCGGCCCGTACTTGCCGAGGAGTGGCAGTACCGGGGCCGGAGTGTGGAGCTGCACTTTGTTTTCCATCATAACAGTGTTGGGGGCATATTTTGGCAGTAGCTGACCGCGAGTCAGTAAGAGTGGCATAGAGACCGTCCAGAGCACCGCGAACGGTGCCGAAGTACATTTTTTTTGCATTACGAACTGCCTGATTGTTGCATTACGAATTGCATTATTTTTGCATTACGAACTGCCTGATTGATGCATTACGAATTGCATTATTTTTGCATTACGAACTGCCTGATTGTTGCATTACAAATTGCATTATTTTTGCATTACGAACTGCCTGATTGTTGCATTACAAATTGCATTATTTTTGCATTACGAACTGCCTGATTGTTGCATTACGAAT
The DNA here is from genome assembly GCA_963921515.1 of Calotriton arnoldi. Lineage (NCBI taxonomy): Eukaryota > Metazoa > Chordata > Amphibia > Caudata > Salamandridae > Calotriton > Calotriton arnoldi. Next base: position 4,027,034 of record CAWUFW010000263.1, read on the forward strand.
TGCATTATTTTTGCATTACGAACTGCCTGATTGTTGCATTACGGATTGCATTATTTTTACATTACGAAGTGCTGGATTCTTGCATTACGAACTGCATAGCATTGCATTAGGACTGCATTGGATCGAGAATTGCTCATTAATACTGCAAGAACCTACCAGTGCGTGCTGGCCTAATAACCGGCAAGGTGAAATATTACAAATACGCATATGTTGGATTTTTATCGTGTGGTCTCATCATATATCTTTTTTTATAAACATATAATTGTTTTTATGAAACTCGTGTGGAGTCCATCTGTGGTATTATCACTGTGTCACTGAGAGCGTGGATGCAAATACTTTACACATTTGCCTTGGAGATAAGCCTGGCTGCTCGTGCCAAGCTACCAGGGGGTGAGCAGGGGTTATCTAAAGGTGTGTCCCTCCTTACCCTGACTTAGAAGCAAGGGTCCCTATTTGGACTACGGTACATACCTCAGCCAACTAGAGATGCCCAGTTCTAACATTGGTGGTCAGCGGTGTGGGATTGGAACGTGTATTTGCAAATTCACTCACAGTGATTGGTGTACATCACTAGTTTAGCGCAGACCACGACGCAACCACATAGTGTTTTGATTTTTGGTTCTATTTTTGAGCGACCTTTAAGCCACACATCATGTCTCAGAGGAGTCAAGTAGCCAGTGAGGTTGCAGAATTGGAGTTCGACATTGAGACATTGCTTACCTACAAAGTTGATCAATTGAGGCAATTCTGCAGAGCTTTGGGATGTCCCATGAGAAGTAGCGCCAAGAAGGAGATGCTGCAAACGGCCTTGAGGGCCTGGTGGGAAGCCAAAGAGGCTCAGGAGACAGGTGATGCTGAGGTGGACGGGGATGACCCAGGGAATGGATTTGGTCCACAGGATTTGCCGGTGGAAGGACCAGCCTCAGGGGCTGGTAGTAACCATTCAGGGAGGAGTTTTTCCCTAGAGGAGCTGGAGGAAAACCAAAGGGTCAGAGAGCATGAGTTGGAGGTTTTAAAACTTAAGGCTCAAGCAGAAGAGAAAAAACTGCTCATTGAAAGTGAAAAGCGAGCAGAGGAGAGCAAGAACGCTCTCGCCTTGGAAGAGAAGAAGATTCTCTTAGCTCATGAGTTAAGCATGAGGGAACTGGACCTTAAGGCTAAACAGGCGGAGTCCAGTTCGAATGGTGGCAGCACACAACCAGTGCCAGCGGGTAAGGTGTACATTCCCAAAGACTTAGTGCGAGATTACCAAAGGGGTGATGATATTTATGCGTGGTTCACGGCATATGAGATCGCACTGAGGATGAACGAGGTTCCTGAGAAGCATTGGGGGGGCGGGCCTATGGAAACACTTTGAGGCTTCTGGGAGGGATGTTTTACCACCTTTAGAGAGGGCGGGAACCCTGACCTACGCCAATATGAAGGAGGCTTTATGCCTCAGGTAAGGGCTCACTCCTGAACAGTACCTGCAGAAATTCAGGGATTTCCAGAGACTGAAATCCAGTACTCGGGTGGAGGATCTAGATGAGTACACGTGTGCACTGGATGATTGGGTGTTGGTTAGCATGGCGAATGATTACAAAGGATTGCTCAATTTGGGCTCCAGGGAGCCTCGACTCAGTAAACATTTTTCAGAGTTGCGCCAACACCTGTTAGACTGCGAGCTCTTTGATTCCCAGGAGCTTGCCCCCGAGACAAGCCCCTGGTCATGGGTCGGGGGTCTGAAGAAACACCAAAGGGGAACCCCAGCAGCAACTCAGGGATCTTCCAGTACCATGGGAGGGAAGAAGGACAGAGTGGCGCAGTCAGGGCCCAGAGAAGTGGGGGGGGTGTGTGTGTGTGCAGGCTAGCACCCTGTCTCAAAGGAGAGGGAGAGAGTGTAAGCAGCGTCCCCGGGGGTTCCCAACCACCCCCCAGAGACTGGAGGGATCCTTAGAGGAGCACCAGGGTGGAGGTCTAGAACCTACCTGCCAGCAGTGTGAGGAGGAACACCTAGCGTTAGGAGGTCACGGGGCGTCTGTGACCAGAGCTCCCGCGGTCCTGAAGTTTGTGGGTGCCATTCCTAAGTGGCAGGCACAAAAATCTAAATGGAAGGTTAAGGGGGGGAGGTGTTCCCCCATGGGAAAACCCGTGGGACAGTGCCCAGCCAGTAGGGCTAGGTCCCCTAAAAGTGACCGGGTTAACCCCACCTCTAACCTGGAGGGCCGGATAACTGGAGACAGCATCCTGGCCGATGGGTCTTCCAGGGGTACTGCTCTAGGTGGGAGTTGGCAAGGGACCAGCACCCCTAGAGGGTCCCTGATTGCCAGGAAGTACCCGTGGAGCAGCATAGTTGGCCCAGGGAGTAGTGACCAAGAGAACCCCCTGGGGTCAGGAAGGCATAGAACAGGAGGGTGTCCTTGCGGTAGCGGGCCCGTGTCCGTGTTCTATCTCCCCAAGCAGGGAAGTCCATCAAGGTAGTTGATTGGTCTACCCTGGCTTTAGGCTGGGAGGGGGTTGTGTTGGACTTGGCCCTTTTTGGCTAAAGTTCCCTAAACTTTTTGCCTTCCCCTTAGACCTTTTTTCTGACATGGTGTTGCCAACTTAGATGCTTTGGGCACTTTGCCACTGCTGATCAGTGTCAAAGTGCAAGTGCTCCCTGTGTAAAGTGTAATGGTAATTGGTTGTCCATAATTGGTATGTTTGCCTTACTAGTAAAGTCCCTAGTAAAGTGCACTATGTGTGCCAGGGCTGGCAATGCAAATGCTACTGGTGGGCCTGCAGCACTAATTGTGCCACCCACACAAGTAGCCCTAAAGAGAGCACTCAGGCCTGCCACTGCAGTGCCTGCGCGCAGTTTGCTAACTGCCATGTTGTCCTGACAAGTGCACCCACTTGCCAGGCCTTACCCTTCCCTTTCCATGCACATCAGACACCCCTATAGTAGGCCCAAGGTACCCCCCTGGGCAGGGTGCAGTGTCTGTGAAAGGTAGGACATGTACTGAGGTGTGTACCATGTCCTAACAGTGAAATATTCTTCATTTCGTTTTTCACTGTTGCAAGGCCTTCTTGCCCATAGGACAGAATGGGGAAGGCTGTGTAATATGTTTCCAGCCTATCTTCCCATAGGTTTAAGATGGAGAGGTGAAGTTTAGTGTGCCTGAGCTCACAATTTAATAACACATCTTTTGGTGAAGGTGGTTTTTGAATTGTGTGTTTAGAAACCACGCTTTTAGAAGTGGCTGTTTTTTTTGTTCTAACAATTCTGTGTGTCTCTGCCTGGTTGTGGATGGACTGTCTGGATTTGAATGTGATAGGATCTGGGAAATGACTTGACCCAGGGGAGGAGTAGGTGAGACAGCCACGGTTGACCTGCAACTGGAGTGTAGGGGAGAAGAGTAGCCCTGGAGGTGAAGAGGCCTGGGCTGCTGCCATAAAACAAAGGCTCCATCTCCTGCTGAGTGATTGAAGATCCAGACCCCCACTATCAAAGGAAGAAGGTGTCACTGGCAGGGAGACCCAAAACTGGTTTGGACAGGAGTCAGGGCCCCCTGAACACAAAGACTTCAAAGACATTTAGGGGTATAACTATGAGAGCTGAAACCCCTGGACTTTAGACTGAAATCCCTATTGAAAAAAGGATTGAACCTACTTGGTGCTCAAGAGGAACCTCTGCCAAAGAAGAACAGCTGAAGAGACTGAAGAGAAGGACTGCCCTTGCTGTGTGTTCTGGGACTGGCCTGCAGTTTGCTGGTTTGACTAAGGAGAGGACAAGGGACTTTGCTGTGTGCTGTGTCCCCCTGCTTGTGAGGACTTCGCTGTGTGCTGTGTCCTGAAGTAGCGTGTCTCCAAGGGCCCGAGGAGAGCGGTCTCCCTGTTGTGGAAACTCAGGAACATAAAAGTTTCCAAGTGTGTCTCAGCGACGCTGTGTGCGTGTGCTTTTTACAGCCTGAGACCTTCGTAAGAACTGCCCCGTGATCGTGTGCACCCGGAGTCCAAGTGAGTCTCAGCGACGCTGTGTGCGTGTGCTTCGTGCAGCCTGAGACCTTCGTGAGGATTGCCCCGTGATCGTGTGCACCCGGAGTCCAAGTGAGTCTCAGCGACGCTGTGTGCGTGTGCTTCGTGCAGCCTGAGACCTTCGTGAGGATTGCCCAGTGATCGTGTGCACCCGGAGCTCGAGTGAGTCTCAGCGACGCTGTGTGCGCTGTGGCAGCCTGAGACCTTCGTGAGAAATTGCCCCGTGACTGTGTGTCCCGGAGCAGTCTTGTTCTCTGCTTCGATCGACACCCGGCCAGAACTGCTGTGATCGTCATTGCCATCGGCCCGGACCGGCATCCCCAGAGGAGCTGTGAGAATTCACCGCCGCCGGCACGAGCCTGCCGTTGCCAAGGAGAGACCTCGAACCATCACCGTCGGGGGTCCGAGTTCCACTGCCCAAGATCAACGAAGTCGCACCGGAGGCCCAAGCCACAAGGAGAAGAGACGAGAGTGAGATCGCACCCCCCAGGTAACGCTCAGCGAGCGTGCGTGTGTCGCTGCCTGGGGCGGGGTGCGAGCTACGAGAGAAACGCTCTCGGTCTTTCCCATCTTTGCAGCGCGAGCCCCTGCTCAAGTCCGTATCGCGCCCCGTACTTGCCGAGGAGTGGCAGTACCGGGGCCGGAGTGTGGAGCTGCACTTTGTTTTCCATCTTAACAGTGTTGGGGGCATGTTTTGGCAGTAGCTGACCGCGAGTCAGTAAGAGTGGCATAGAGACCGTCCAGAGCACCGCGATCGGTGCCGAAGTACATTATTTTTGCATTACCAACTGCCTGATTGTTGCATTACGAATTGCATTATTTTTGCATTACGAACTGCCTGATTGTTGCATTAAGAATTGCATTATTTTTGCATTACGAACTGCCTGATTGTTGCATTACGAATTGCATTATTTTTGCATTACGAACTGCCTGATTGTTGCATTACGGATTGCATTATTTTTACATTACGAACTGCCGGATTCTTGCATTACGAACTGCATAGCATTGCATTAGGACTGCATTGGATCATCGAGAATTGCTCATTAATACTGCAAGAACCTACCAGTGCGTGCTGGCCTAATAACCGGCAAGGTGAAATATTACAAATACGCATATGTTGGATTTTTATCGTGTGGTCTCATCGTATATCTTTTTTTATAAACATATAATTGTTTTTATGAAACTCGTGTGGAGTCCATCTGTGGTGTTATCACTGTGTCACTCAGAGCGTGGATGCAAATACTATACACATTTGCCTTCGAGATAAGCCTGGCTGCTCGTGCCAAGCTACCAGGGGGTGAGCAGGGGTTATCTAAAGGTATGTCCCTCCTTACCCTGACTTAGAAGCAAGGGTCTCTATTTGGACTAAGGTACATACCTCAGCCAACTAGAGACCCCCAGTTCTAACACAAGCTTTATGTGATAATTTGGTTTCCAGATATTCCTGGTCTATGTGGTGCAACATTACCCAGTATTTATTGTTATGCCAGTATTATTTGTTTGTACCATCGTCCACATTCCTTTTTCACACTGTGTCCTATTTCGGTCACTCACCTCACAAATGACCTGAGCACCTGCATTACTGCATTAGTTTTCAGTCTCAGCACGAGTCACACTCTACGGGACACCCCGCCAGTGCCGTCATAGCGGTAAGTTCTTTACTTTTATTTTATTTCACTAGCATGCCTGAAATGCACGTGTTTACCTTCATTTACGTTACAGGACACTCCGCAAGTGCCGCCTCGGCGGTAAGATCCATCTTCTTTGTTACCGTCCATTCACATGTCAGAATTGCATGTGTTTACTCCCACTGTAATCAGTTTCTCGCGATGCTGGTTACTTGTCACGCACGGCAATATTTGTGTGCTGTGCATGTTTGGCTAACCTCAATATTCACTTTAGATTGCACGAGACGCGTTTGACTGTCTTCACAGAGTATCTCCCTTTTGCATGACTTCTTCTTCGCACGGAGCCCCTGATTACTTACTTTTCACTGTTTTAAAATCCCCTACACCAGTCGTGTGGATCAGTGCCACTACTTTCGTCCCTGGTTTGGATTTAACACACAGCATGTTTTCTTCATCTTCCACCATTAACCTTTTGATGTACTTGTGAGCAACAGTTACAGCTGTGGTTTTCCGTTTCATTTTATAGATTTAATTTCCCCAGATGAAGGGTTCGCCCGAAATGCATTGGGTTACACAACTTGGGCTGAATAACGTGTCTATGATGACACTGTTCTCTGAAGGAATTTGAAATTGATTTTCAACATCATGTAGAATAAACATTATTTGACTTCTACCAATTGTTTATTCGCTGATCAACATTGGATGAACCCCCTTCGGGAGTTTGGCTGTGCATACAGGGGACGTTACCCGGTGGGATAGCGCTTTCTCAGTTCTCGGCTTACTGATCCTGCCACCTCCAATTTCCTAAGAACAGTGATAGAAACAGCAGCACAATGGCCAAAAAATCCACTAGAATTGGCAAAGCCAACAGGTCTCCACTATCAAGAGCTATTGGCTATGTCAACATGTTTTAGCCACGTTGTACACTAGTGTGGCTGCTGTTCAGCATGGCTTAAAGGTAGTGGGATAAAGGAGAGTGGAGTGGAGTGTCATACAGTGGAGTAGAGTGGAGTGTTATGGAGTGGCGTAGACAGTCATAAAGTGCCATAGAGTGGTGTAGAGTAGAGTTGAGTCAAGTTGAGAGGCAAGGAGTGGCGTAGAGTGTTGTGGAGGGTGTAGATTGTAGTAGAATCGAAGGACGCAGAGTGGAGTAGCGTTGAGTGGCGTAGAGTGTCAGAGTGGAGTAGAGTGTTGTAGAGTCAAGTGGCATAGAGCTGAGTGGAGTGGCATAGAGTGGAGCAGTAGAGTTGAGTAGTGTGTCATAGAATAGAGTGGAGTAAAGTGGCATTGAATGGCATAGAGGGAGTTGCATAGAGTGAGTGTCAGAGTGGAGTAGTGTCGTAGAGTGGCATAGAGTTGAGTGTCAGAGTGGAGTAGAGTTTAATGGAATAGAGAGTCATAAAGTGGAGTATCGTGGAGTGTTGTAGAGTGGAGTGTCGTAAGGTGGACTAGTGTGAAGTGGGGTAAAGTTCAGTGGTGCAGGGTAGATTGGTGCAGAGTGTATTGGTTTTGAGTAAAGTGGTGTAGAGTCCATTGGCGTAGAGTGCAGTGATGTAGAGTAGAGTGGTGCAGAGTAGATTGCAGTGACAGAGTGTGATGGTGTAGAGTGGAGTGGTGCAGAGTGGAATAGAGTGGTGTAAAGTGCAGTGGCATAGAGTAGATTGTTTCAGAGTAGAGTGAAGTGGCGTACAGTAGAGTGGTGAATGGTGGAGTGGCGCAGGGTAGAGTGCAGAAGTATAGAGGAGAGTACAGTGGCATGGAGTGCAGTGGTGGAAAATAGATCAGAGTGGCGTAGAGTGGAGTGATGCTGAGTAGAGTGGCATAGAGTGTAGTGCTATAGAGTGCATTGGCGTAGAGTGCAGTAGAGTGCGGAGAGTTGAGTGGTGCAGAATAGTGTCCAGTGGCATAGAGTGCAGTGGTATAGAGTAGAGTGGTATTGAGTTTAGTGGTGAAGAGTGCAGTCTTGCAGAGTAAAGAGCCACATAGTGCAACAGCATAGAGTGCATTGCCATAGAGTGGTGGAGAGTACAGTGGTGCAAAGGCAAATAATGCAGTGGTGCATTGTAGAGTGAGGTAGAGTGCCACTGGCATAGAGTGTTGTAGAGTAGAGAGGCGTAGAGTGAAGTGGTGTAGAGTGTAATGGCGTAGAGTGCATTGGCATAGAGTGGTGTAGAATAGAGTGGTGCAGAGTAGAGAGCAGTGAAAGAGTTCAGTGGCATAGAGTAGGATGGCATAGAGTTCAATAGCAGAGAGTGCAGTGTTGCAGAGTAGAGTGTTGTAGAGTGCAGTGGTGTAGAGTAGAGTGCCGTAGAGTGCATTAATGTACCGTGCAGTGGCATAAACTGGTGCAGAGTAAAGTGACAGAGTGCAATGGTGTAGAGAAGAATGCAGTGGCATAGAGTGCAGTGTTGCAGAGCCGAGTACAGTGGTGTACAGTGCAGTGGTGCAGAGCAGATTGGCGTAGAGTGCAGTGACAGTATATTGATTTTGAGTAAAGTGGTGTAGAATGGATTGTCATAGCATGCAGTGGCAGAGTGCAGAGGCATAGAATTGATTGGCGTAGAGTGCAGTGGGGTACAGTGGGGTAAAGTGGAGTAGTGCAGGGTAGCATGCAGTGGCATAGAGTGGAATAGAGCAGAATGAAGTGTCATAGAGTGCAGTGGCATAGAGTAGAGTGTTGTAGAGTGCAGTGGTGCACAGTAGACTAGAGTGGTTTAGAGTTGATAGGCGTAGAGTGCAGAGTGCAGAGGCAAAGAGTGCAGTGGTGCATGGTAGAGTGGTGTGGGGTAGAGTGCATTTGCATATAGTAGAGTGGTGTAGAGTAGAGATGCTTTGAGTGAAGTGGAGTAGAGTGGAGTGGTGCAGAGTAGAGTACAGTGACAGTGTAGAGTGGCATGGAGTGGTGTAGAGTGAAGTGGTGCAGAGTAGAGTGCAGTGGCGTGGAGTGGTGCAGAGTAGAGTGGAGTGCGGTATAGTGGAATATGCATGGTATGGTAGTGCATTGCAATTACAGACGACACATCTCCAATTGAAATGGCTATTAAATTTGTAAAAACATACAGTTTTACTGATGAAAGTATACCGCGCACAGATAATGTGTGGAAATGTCATCACCTAGTGTATTGATTTCTTTTGATCATATAATTTTTTTTATTTCCACCACACTTCAGAATTACCAAAAAATGGGCTTCATTTGCACTTTCTGTATTCTGAAATATCTGCACAGTTCACTTACAGACATTTTAAAAAAATGTGCTAGAAAACAAAATAACATCACAGCATGATTGTCACATAAATCCTCTCTATTTTAAGTCAAAGAAAGAAAAGTAAACACCAAGCTTGCTGGAAGACAGAGCCTGACATGTGACCTCTGTCTCTGTATTCACAGCAAATGTGACAAGATAAGAACAAGATTTAAAGGCCTGTTTACAGAAATTCAGTACTGGTGGAAGAATACAGTATATAGGGTTTGGGCAATGTAAGGGATGAACTCATGCTGGACAGCCTAAAACAAATAGAGCCAGCTAATAGAAAACAAGCAAATGTGAGTTACAAACCACAAAGCCAATGGTATGCAATGGGCGGAATGCATTCCCAGGGAAGCTTTTTAAATATCCCCAAGATGTCATAAGCATCCCAGGCAGCTGCGCTGTCTGGTAGGCTTCAACCTAAAAAGGGCAAATCGGGTTAGCTACTGCTGCCCCAGGAACATAGCTGGCAAGTGCTCTACTTCATGTGTGACACCTTAGCTCAGTCCTGGCTTTTTAACCTGCATCATTTTGCATGCTGGGATTTTTGAGTCAATATTTACAATATCAAAAGCAAAACTACTAGTCCATGAATGCAACATAAAGGGGCATGAATGACTGAGGGCAATCACAAGATATGGACGCACCTGATGAGCTATGCTAGATACACCCAATAGACAGCCATGATTACCAGCTGAGCACTCACTGCAATGATACAGCCTGGCGAAAGAGAACTCCTTCAACTGACTGAATCATCCCGATGTATGCACCTCCCGCTATGGCTCTCATTGCGAGTGGTCCAGCCAGGGATACATTATCTATCAGCCCCGAAAAATGCTGACACCCCAGGTATCAGTACTCACTGGGGATGATAAATAACTGCAATCACAAGTTTTCACATTCAAATGGGGAATATCAATGTTTTTTTAGATAGTACCAAAACCTACATGTCCTGCAGCTTAGAAGGGATTTTTTTATCCATTAAATTTTAAACTTTCAGTTTTGAAAAATTCTTAGTAACTTATAATTGAGTCCAATCACAAACAGGTGTTTGTGCAGGGCCCGCAATTTATCAGGCCACTCGTTTGCTTCTCTTTTTACCCATAAATGCATGAATGATTTTTTGGGGGGTCATTTTCAATGATGAATGCATTGCATATTCAATGAATAAAAATTGCTTGCAATGCAGCAAGCACAATTACAACTTATGACCCTTAGATTCACGCAGAAGCATTCCAAATTCAGAGCTAGCAAAACCGCTTATTCAGCAGTTTGAAACTGAACTCTTATAACTCACAAAGGTTCATATGTACACCATTCGTTCTTTGAGTCCCAAGTGGGGTACTTAGTATATATCACTTATTGAGACTACTTCTTCTTAATGGAGCTACACTAGAGAGTTTGTGTGTACGTTTTGAGACCAATAGACCAGGAGCGGCCCGTGCAGATAAGAGAGGTGGGGCGGTGGGGGCGGGGTGAGGGGAATTCGACAGACGACCACCAGAGAAAATTAAATAAATAATTAATTTTCCCTCGTCGTCTGTCGAAATCCCCCCCACCCGGCCCCACTGCCCCATCGCTCTTACCTGCACGGGCCGCGGCTGCAATAGACGTGATTTTAGACCTCCTACCTCCCTACGTACAAACAGATCACTTGATTTCTCATTTTTGGATTCTTATGGCAGAAATACCCCGGCAGCAAAATGGATAGCCCTAGATTAGACACAAAAAGGATACTACAGTCTCGCCCTGGCATTCCCTGACCGCAATGCTATATAGATATACACATGCACACACACAAACACACACACTCATTTTGGAGCACATACATAGATAGACCCGCTATTCTCAAAGTCCCAAGGCATCGACACTCACAATTGTCAGGGGCCTTATTCTAGGAGTTGCCCAGCAGACGCATGTACAAGCCCACGCATGTACTTCAGAGTCCAAAAGCGGGCACACGGCCTAGACATCGGATCTGCCAGTGTCGCTATTCCATATCCTTTAAATGCTAGAGGAGAAATGCAGCGCTCTCTGTCCTCTATACTCAGAGGACAGATTTATAGATATAATTTTAATGGCCACCTTCTTCTGCTTAAATACAATTCCCATTCTCCGAGGTGTATGTGTGGGATAGACGCGTTATTGCTGCATTCGGCCTATGGCGGTAGTTACATTGCATCTCACCTTGAAAGAGCTTTTACCTCCGACGGCTGCAACAAATCAGACTCTCGTAAAGATAGAGCACGCTTGTCCTTCATGACCTACAATGAGATGAGGAGAGAACGGCAGGAGGTCTCCATTTCCAAACCTGAAGGGAGCAGCGAGAGGGTGCAGAGCAGCTCTCTCTGAAGATAATGGAGAAGTTAACAAGCCCTATCCCATGCAGGACAAGAACCTAAAGGACTCCAGGGGTCACATCCAGCACCGAATAGAAGGTAGGAGATCCAGACCGGCAAGGATCTCAGGGACAGAGGTGGCTTCAGCAACTATTTAATTAAAATGACATAGGAAGCACCTCCTACACAGAATTGAAGGACAAATGATACCCGTCTTACACAGACTTGAAGCCCCACCCTAAACGGAATCTAAAGAGCTAAAGGGAGTGCACCACAGCCTACAGAGAAAATAAAGGACACATCGGGCTACATCGTACACAGAATCAAAAACGACACAAAACCTTGTCATACATAGAATGGAAAGGACACCATCCCCTAAACTTTGTAGGGTATAAAGGACACACATGCCCTATCTTAATGAGAGGCTAAGGGGCATGACACCACTTCATAAACAAGGCATAAAGGATGTGTGGGTCCTCGCCCTACACATAACCTAAAGTCACACTAAGCCCTATCCCGAAGTTCCACCTACACAGAATTTAAAAAACACTTCAGATCTAGCCTAGGTAGCAGTTAAAGGACATGAGATCACAATCTAGAGAGGATCTAATAGGCACAAGAAGCTACATTTTCCGCAGATTCCCAGGGGCTCAATATCACATCCTGCAAAAACGTTTAAGGACATATCACCATCATTCCACACAAAATCTAAAGACACTTGAAGCTCCATCCTACACAGAATGAAAGGACATATTAAGACACAACCTATGCAGGATCTAAAGAGGACACTACACCACATCATAAACAGAATATATAGGTGGCAAGGGCCCACCTTTCTCGTTTAGATGCTTCAGGATATCAAGGGGAAACCTGGTCCCAACCTACACAAAACCTAAAGGACATATGTAGCCTCATTCCAGACACAATTTAGGAACACATGAAGCCCCTAAATAGAAGCTAAAGGACAAATGGTCCAAATCTAAACTGGAACTTAAGGATACATGAGCCTCCATCCTACTGTGAATCTAAAGGGCGTGACACCAGACACGACAGAAAACATAGGAACACATTGGACCCCATCCTATACAGAATCTAAAAACCCACCAAGAACCAGTCCTATACGAATGTGTAGGGTACGAGGCCTGAACCCAAGTAGGATCTAATCGAGACGTGACCCATTCTGCACAAAACCTACAGGATGCATGGTGTCCCACCCTACGCAGCATTCAACAAATGCAAATCACTCACCTACAAATGATCAAAAGCACACCAGAAGCCCAATCCTACGTGGACTTTAATTTGTATGTCTCATTCCAAGCTCCATGACCCATGAAATGTAAAGAAACATGAAGCCCCATCGAAAAAGCATTTAAGCCCTCACAAAAAGCCAACATTTTCACAAAATCTATAGTGCACCTGAAACCATTTCCAGCCGAGTGTGAAGGACATGTTGCTGCAAAACACAAAGAAACCGAAGGACACACGAGGACCCATCATGCACCAAATCTAAAGACACATGAGCTTCCATCCTACACAAAAGTTAAAGGCAATGAGATTACATCTCAAAAGGAACCTACTTGACACAATGGGCCCAATATAGCAAAGAACATGAAGGACACATGGGACCCCATCTTAAAGAGATAATGAAGGCAGAGGTAGACACAAGAAATCACAAAAATAGCATGAACCCTAATGATAAAGAACCGTAATGACACAAAGCCCAAAATTACAAAGAATCTAAAGGATGCCAAACTCATCAGCCCATAAAAACTCTAAGATGCACACTCCCTCCCACACAGAACACAAAGGACACATGAATTGCATGGCATTTAATAGACCCATGAAACGTTTAACTGCATGCAGAAACCATGCACAATTATTTACATAATGCTACTACTACTTACTAATTTTAGTTGTCACTTCATCCCCTAAAAGGTCTCCAAATGCTGGTCATGGCTCTGCTCTACACATTTAAGAGGACGGGCTTCAAGAGATTAGTGTCAGTGGCAGATAATTTAAATTATTTTTCAAAGTTGATGATATTTTCAGTTTTTTGGCTATGTGGAAATGATTTCCACACCTTGGCTCCTGTCGCAGAGAACTGTGTTCCCCTTTCAGTGGATAAGCTTTCGATCGGTGTAAGATCCGCGTACTAATTAGCATTGCGGCGAATAGACCACAGGGAACTATAGGGGTTGAGGGTTGGTCCATCAGGTCTTTCGAAGCAAGATAGCACAGTTTGAACATGAGTCGCTTTTGAAGAGGAGGCCAATGCAACATTGCCCTTGAGGCAGAGTACTCCTACCTCCCTATGTTAAAGGCTACCCCCACTGCAGTGTTTTGGGCTAACTGAAGGCTGGAGACGGAGTGAGCAGGTAGACACACTGCATGTGTCAGTGTAGTCTACATGCAAATGTACTGCTGTGCCTACACTAAGCGTTTTATAGGTTCTAGACAGGAGATGGCAGGTAGCATCTTTGGTTGGAAAAAACAATTTTTGGTTACATTGTGAATTTAAGGACTCAAGGTCATAAACTCATGGAGGGTGAAGAGAAGATTTTTTATTTTTGACGGAATTTCAAGAGTTTCAACTAGTAAGTTCGGATGAGGAGAGTTTTGCAGATTTGACCTGCCTGGGAGAGTAAAAAATATAATTTCAGTTCGTTTGTAGGTAAGTTACCGTCATCCATTTATGAACTGCTTACAAGCATTACTGAAGTTCAGTGAAATGGTTAGATCACAGGTCGCCTTAAAAATACCTGTCACCTGCGTAGGACGGAACCCATACACTGAATTTACCAATTACCTTATAATGGGGGAGAGGAAGGTATATTGGAAAAGAACTGGTGATAGAGGAGAGACCTTGGTTGCTTTACCTGGGTCTGGTGGCTTAGTGGACTAATGCGACCACTGTAGGAGCCTGTGTTTAACCTCATAGTCACAGGTTCAAATCTTGATGGGCCCCACTCAGCCTTTCATCTTCCTGAGGTCGATAAAAGGAGTACCATCGAGTTGGTTAACAATAAAAATCTGTTATTCAGCGCCAAGATACCCTTGTTTCGTGCTTTACAAATACACGTTATGCTATGTTATTTTATGTTATGTTACGTAGAAGAGGTGTCTCAGTTGAAACATAGCGACCTAATTGGACCAGTTGCCAGTGATTTGTTAGAAAAGATTTAACTGAGCCACTGTGGTAGAAGAAGCCTTTGAGGGCCTTTGAAGCCATGGTTTTGCGTTCAAGAAAGTCGGTTCCAAAAACAAACTATGGTTCCGAAGAAGAAGATGGTTCATAAATAGGATAAGGCAAAGCATTTGATTATGATTCCCTTTTAGCAGTCATGGATAATCCCTGCCTTATTTCCCTAAAAAGTACAAGTTAAGAGTACCACACATGCTTTGGGATACCAGAGATTCTGGTGACTTGTTCTTTCTTGGATTGATAGGTGTGGGCTACCAGTTTAAACATCAAACATGGCTGGCGGCCAGCATCACTGATGGTGGCTCACAATACTTTCTCCTGTTGTAGGGATGTCAGTATTGTACATGCCCAAGAGGAACTAATAGTAGTTTATCCTTAAAGTATTGATACTTACACCATTTTCTGTCTGCTTTTTGACAAGTTGGTTTTTATAAGTGTAAGATCCAGACAGTGCTAATGAACATCATTCTTTTTCATTCTGAATATCCTGGGTGTAATACTTTTTAAAGGCTTCCTCTTATTCATCCAGAACTCTGTGAGATTCTACTTTCACAATACAACACAATACTTTCCCTTCACGCTCTTGCAATTTTAGCAGTCTTGTTGTGTAGCCACAGTGAGAGAAGTCAGTGCTGTTCCACAATTTCTCACCCACCTCAGCACACAGCAAGTGCTAGAACACTTAAGCTAAAAAAAAAAAAGAGAAAATAATGCCAGCACAACCTACACAGGCACCTTTCGCACCATAAAGTCAACTCCAGTTTAAAATGATTGCAACTGGATAAGACTTATCATAGATTTAAGATCTATGTAAAATTGTTAAACTAACTCCCATGCATGACTGTGCTTCTAAGGAGATGCCCAGTAGAATTAGGTAAACCCCCTCAAGTTAACACTTTCTAGACTAGCCCATGACTTAGAATTAAAGGAAACTGGATATTTATAAATGATCTGAATGCAAAAGTCTAACGAAAGGTATCACAAAAGAGTTTAGGAAGCCATTGAAAGGGCACAATAAAGAACATACATCGAATTGCTTTCAGTGGTGATAATAGAAATTATATACCCCTCTCTTTCCTAGATTCTGTACTTTATGTAAAGTAAGGCTGTGGGTGTTTGAAACCACGAGACAATACCAAAGGAGTGGAATAAACACATGCATAATGGATCAGCTGTAGAGAGTTTCTAGGAAATTTGTGTAGATCGAAGGTATTTGAATAAATAAGTTAGAGCTAGGCGTCAGGGCCTCGATGCCTGCTGGAGAACATGTGCTTTGCAAACAAATAAATGAGAAATAAGCAAATACAATAGCTATCAAGAATGAAAATGACACTTCCTACACAAAGCCTAAAAGTCATCCAAAAACCACATCCACCATAGAATGTGAAGGGTGTATAAAGTTTAATTCTACATTAGCTTTATACTACCTAGTTATAATAATGGAGACAAAGTCCCATCACATACCACATTTTTTTTGTGTTCAAAGTATTTTATTAGTAATAAAACATACAATCAGATGGTATTGCGATACAAGAACAGGGAAAGCTTTCCATACAATCATTTCAAATAGACGAAATACAGTTCCCATGTAAGTAATATGTGATCTCATGCATCCACAACTGCAGCGATACAATGAAAAATAAGAAATAGCTGTGAGGCACTAAGGGTCCAGGACTGCTTATAAGAACAATCATCTGTGGATGGGATTTAACAACATAGAAAATGAGTGGAGGCAAAAGTTAAAGGGAATGTACATACCATATCGTTCCAACACTGTGGATTGTATATTATGGGATATGTATATCATCTTGAAGTATCGCCTATATAGCAATGAGAGCAGTTAAAAAAGAACTGGGAACCTGAAATGGGAGGAGGAATTTGTAAACAGTTCTTGAAATTCTTCCCTCTATAGAGTGCAACTAACACACGATGACCTTCCTTATATAAACTGTTTAAAAGATAGTACGGTCGATGGAATATACATTCTTGACATTCTTGACCCAGGCACTGAGAAGCCACCCCCAAATCATTGTCAGTGATAGGAGAGGTGATCTCCAAGCAGAAATAGCCAAGTCTTCCTGCCAGCCAGTTGGTAACCATGCCCGTCTAGCTGCCAATGGGGGGAAACGCGCCACACCTTTGATGCAATCCGCTCCTGCCAGCCCCCAACTTAGGTTAGTCTGCCTGCCAATTGGAACCATGCTCCTGTGCCCGAATATTGGTACCATGGACCACGCTTGTCGTCTTCAAATTGGGAATACCCATGCAGATGTCCCAAGAGCTGTTACAAACACTTGTCACGACTAGGAGGTCTCGCTCTCCTCTATAGATGCAAAAAAAAAAAAAAATCACCTAAACAAAAACATCACCCCACCAAAAATATAGACAATGCTGCAAGAGGCAATGCTCTTATGCTTAGTGGGCATAGTTACGGTGCTGGTTGAGAAGGACAAACAATGGATGTCATGTGATATTGTAGGACTGCATGTGTGCCGCTACCACTGGAGCAGCAGGTGTGCACTGCCCAAGGGAGCATGGCCCCACTAAGCCCCAAATAGTATATTTCTTTTTTTACTCTCAGACAAGGGGATTGGCCCACAGTTCCTCGCTTGCATCGGGGGCCCATGGGGGCCTTCCTGCACCACTGTCAGAGTGGCGGCTGTCTTGCCTTCCCCCTCCACTTAGCGCTAATGAAACTCAGTAAGTGGATGCACTGAAGCTCTCAAAACAGGGGTAATAAGTGGATTTGTTTTCTTTTAATTTAAATAACTTTAATTAAAACTAAGGTCTGTATGTGTTAAGTGATAACGCTTCCGTTCGGGGAATTCCGGTAATTTGGGAGATGTATTCAATTAATGAACAGTAAATAGAGAGGTCACGTGACAGCGGTTATCTGCTTGGCATCACCAGGCCGCGCTGGTCAACCTGAAAGACGGCGCTTGTGGGGAAAGTGAATGCTCAAGCGATTCCTAATGTCTAAATAGCAATTACAGAGTATCGACGCGGTTAATTTGCCATGTTCATTAAAGCATCCCGCTACCATCTATGAGGAGAAATATCATGGCAATGAAAGAGCTCTGGGGAGGACGTGGCTCTCCCGCACATCCTCAGCCCCCCCCTCCCCCACCTTCACCCCTCCAGAGGCATGAAGGATCAGGGCGAATGGGGCAGATAACGTCCATCTTAGTGAAAACAAATCTCTGAGAGAATTAGAGTGACCCGTTGCAACAAATATGGAGCAATGGAAAAGGCACCTTGGTAAATCTAGGTTGCACCCGTTTTAGGCAGATAGTATTCCAACAGAAACCAATCTCAGCACCAGTAATATCCTTTTCAGCCCGCTCCAATTCCTACTTTGCGGCAAAGTTTTACAGTGTTTGAATTAGTGGAGTGGGATCCACGTCGGCCATAACTTTACATAACCATTTACCATTACAGGTAAAGTACAGCAGCTGTTGGAAGAGTAAGGTAGAGTCAGGGCCACTGGAATTACGCGGCAGGGGAGGGTCAAATTATGCGGAAGGGCTGAGTAAATTATGCAGAAAAAAGGCAAATTATGTAGCATTATGCGGCACATGTTGTGATAGTATTACTTCATTATTTTGTCATGTTTACTCTTGTTAACACTGTCTGGGCATAGGTTGCACCTCATCTCTACCACCTTAACACATAAACATAGCAATAAGCTACAGAAAGGTGACCAGTCAACCTTTGCAAAGGGCCTTCCACTGCGTGGCAGCACGTGCCGCTGCATTTTTACTAACTTTTGAACTAGAAGCAAAACTGTTTTTTGTTAACATCTGCAGATTATGCAGCAGATGATGGATTATGTGGCAAATGTGGAAAATCTACAAATATACGGAAATTGCTGCGGCCGCACAATCACATAATTCCAGTGGCTCTGGGTACAGGACAAACCAAACTGAAATAACGAAAAGTGAATTCTACATATCTATACCACAGGACTCAAAAATAACAATTAGATGAAAACAAGTAAATGCTGAGAAGGGAACAGAGGAATGCGGTGTTACACAAAGCCTACAGATGGCTACAAAACATGAGATAGATTCACAAAGACGCAGGAAAAGAATGTGGAAATCCAGGTTTCCTTCTATTATCTGCATACATTTTAGATGTTCCAGAGGATTAAGGAGTACTCAGAGGAAAATACTTGGAAATGTGCACAAAACATAGATTTCATTGTATGCAGTTACTGCCCTACATATCTTACAGAAGATTTTCCTCCAATAGAGAAATTTCAAGAGCAAGTTTTGAGGAAATGTTAATTCACACATTTTTTTAAATTCTCCACTTGGAAAATATTTTTCCCGGCACTGTAGCCCAAGAAAACCTCTAGGTGATATAGGTATTGTTAAGTGCACTGACACAAGTACTCCAATCATTGTTCAGACTAAATTTAAATGGGCAAATAAAAAAGTTTGTGTAAACCCTATTTCACTTGATCAACCCATGCCCCTCCCCATCTAACATCCACTGTTTTCACACTAAAACTTTTCAGTGGATCATCCCACGTTTGAAATTTTTCTGATGGTGTTTGGAATTTATAGTTCGAAAAATTAGAAAATCCTTGTGCTGTGAATCAAGATTTGAAATTCAGGACACAAACTCAACTTTTTGCCCACCTAAATCATGTTTCGAATCCAATATATTTTATAATTTACCATAAAAGATCACACGGGAAGAATGCCATTGCCATATTCTTCTAATTTACCGAGTGTAAATGGCAAAAGAGCTGTAGTTCTTCAGATAGATGCATTTGTCTCTCAGAAAGACTTGATGCAAAGATACTTTCACCCAGGAAATCTCACCATATCCGTGTGTGACTGTTGGGCTGCCCTCTGTCCATTAGTCTATTTTTCAGAGATAGTCTATGATGAAGTCATCAGTTGGAAATGTACCGCCTAATTTCAGGTATGACGACCTACCTCTGCTAAGATGCAAACATGATTTTTTTTTATTTTGCAAATTTCGTAAAGGAAAAGCTTACTAATATGCACTGATTGCAATGTTGTAGGCTTCAGGACATCAGCAGGAAACCCGTGGCTTGTGTGACAAAGTATCGAGCATGTGTCCATGTTCAGGTCAAAAAATGGTTCAGCAGATATACACTTTACAAGAAAATATAACCTTTACTTTACCTACCTATTACCATTTTGCTCTTCAAATGTAAACCTGCAGAGAAAAATTCTGCATACTGTTGCATTGTGCATTTTAAAGTTCTCCAAAATATAAAAGAGCAGAGATACGTTCTGCATACATTTTCCGAACAATGATGCTGAATTAAGCAAGTTGGGTAAATGGCATTGCACAGGTCTTGCTTGCTTTGGCTGGGTTTTACCTGGCTATCCGGAGAAAAACCCGGAAAATTTGCAACTGCTGCAAAATTAATGAATCATAAACTTTACAAATGTTTGTGGTAGATAAAAAGGGTGTCATTTCCCAATTCAATAATAATAATAACTTATTGTGACATCGATAAGATGAAGGACTGCGTTGATCATCCCAGGATTCAGACCAGAAACCTGAACAATGCATTGTTGGTACTGTATTTTTAAAATACTGAGGTATTTTATCAGCTTTCTTAGGGGACCAAAATAGAAGAAACTTATTTAGCTTATTAGCTGAAATCGGGCACTTTTATTTGCAGTCTCGGTTTCAAAAACTTCACCAAATCACATTGTGGTATCTGAGAATTTTAAGTAGATGCAAAGCAAATATGTACAAATCAAAAAACAACTGAAAAGATTGAGGTTTGTCTTAATAATACTTTCCTACGTCGTCTTCCTCATCAAATCCTGGTTTTAGTAATCTGATCTTCAACCAGATTCCAAACCGGGTCCTGTTCTTTGCACATATCTCAAGTTCAGATGCCCCTACAACTTTTAAAATTGTTCTCGATATAGCGCTGCGTGGTTCCCTGAGGCTAGTTCTACATTAAAGCACACGGCTAAAAAAACAAGATGGAAGTAGAAGTTTTCCCCCTGCTGTGTGTAGGAATTCGGGCACTATTTTCTCTATGTGGCTTCTTTATTCAGAGCAAAGCTTTTTTATTTGAAATTCTTTAACATCTTGAATCTAAAATATATACAAAAATGTTGTGAATCATACCGAAATTGTGGTGCCGTTTTTTTCTTGGGCATCAAGACTGAAAAGAAGTGTGGTTGTACCTTTTCTAAACACATTCTGTATTTATATATCAAATTTGGTTTGTTGAAACCGGCTCACTTGAGTCGAGTTCACATTAGTCGATGTCTCAGTTTGAGTCCGCAGAGATCCCAGTGGTTAGGGTGTGTCTCTAATGTGCATTAAGGTGCAGTGCCTCTCCCAGGGTCAGACCGGTAGCATGAGCAGGCTGCGGTGGAAAACGATGGCCAATGGTAACATTATGTAGTAACACAGGTAGCCTGGACTGCAGAGTCCGCAGCACCGCCTGCTTCAGATTGAGAAATTCTCCTCTCTCACACTCCAGCACAGGTCAGCCGCTGCCACTGTCAAGAGATCGTTCATTAATTAAACGCTTTAATTAAAGTCTACAAAGTGACGGCCTTAGTCAGCAGGGCGACTAACATTAATGTAGTCTTTCTATCAGTTCAGTAGACGGGCCAAGGACACGCTGCCTTCAGAAGGATAGGGCTGAAGCGAATTCTGGCTGTTTTGAAATGAAGTGCTTGCTGTAGATGTGGGACTGATGAGGCCCCAGGCCGGTGTAGGTGTATATGGTGTAGCTAGAAAAGTGCCATACTGGCGTGGATGTTGTGATGTGCTTAGGCGTAAGCATACTGCATCGCCTGGCTGGCCTGCAAATTGTGAAGTGCAAAGGTATGGAACTACTGAAGTGCCAGACTGGCCTGTATGTTGTAAAGTGCATAGGCATGGTACTACTGAAGAGCCTAACTGGCCTGGATGTTGTCAAGTGCATAGGTGTGGTACTACTGAAGTGTCAGACTGGCCTGTATGCTCTAAAGTGCATAGGTATGTTACTACTGACTGTCAAACTGACCTGGATATTGTCAAGTGCTTAGGTGCAGTGCTGCTGAAGTGCTAGTCTGGCCTCTATGTTGTAAAGTGTGTACATATAGGAATACTGAAGTGCTAGACTGGCCTGTATGTTGTCAAGTGCATAGTTGTGGTACTTCTGAAGTGCCAGGCTTGCCTGCATGTTGTAAAGTGTATACGTAAAGGAATACTGAAGTGCTAGACTGGCCTGTAAGTTGTAAGGTGTTTAAGTACTGAAGTGCCAGACTGATCTGAATGTCGGACACCGCTATGGTGTAGGGACACTTAATTCATAGACTAACCTGGATCTCATGAAGTGCACTGGAATAGGAATATTGAAGTGCCATGTTTGCCAGAATATTGGGAAGTGTACTGATATAGAGATATTGAAGTGCCAGGCTAGAGTAAATGTTGTAAAATGACAAAGTATGAAAATCATGAGGTGTCTTAGCAGCCTGGATTGCATGGCCTCGTGTGCATTACTTTGGAACAGAGATACACAAGTGGCAGATTGACATGAATTCCACGAAGTGAAGAGGCAAGGGACTAATTAAATTCCAGTTTGGGCTGTTTGCTGTGAATTGCACAGGTGCGGGGCTAGAGCAGTTCCAGACAGGCCAGGATGATACACATTGTTTATGTTTGGGGATAATTGTATTCTGGACTTGTCTAGAAATATAGGTATTCATTTAGTGAGGTACAAAACAGGCCAGGCTTCTGTGCTATTGTTGGAACCAGATAGGCCTTGATATCACAAGTTTTGCAAGGGAGTTTGGCAGAACAACAGGAGAAATGTACTGTTAGGCTGTGATGTTTCGGCTCAGGAAATGAAGGCCCTGTCTACTATACACTTTTTGGTGAGGATGAGGGTTAAACATTTCATATTGTTCCTTAACATGAACCCGTGCAGTCTTTTAAGGAGGCCAGCCAATAGCCATGCTACAAAGGGGTGTATATTCTGAAATTTGGTCAACTTGTATTCTATCAGACCAGCATAAAACGGACAATGGTGGCTTGTACAACTATGGAATTGACCACACACAATGCCAACCCATCTGAAATAAATGAAAGCTTATTTGGTTACTGCCCTTATTTATGCAAACAGACTTAGGTCAATGGCGAGGTAAATTCCAAAGATATTGCTACAGATACAAAGATGACCGAGTGATGACAGAGGGTTGGCGGTGAGTGGGGTAGTGGAGCTTGCATTGCGTCCTAACAAAAGGACCATTCTCTTTGTTCAGTTGAGTTTGAGGCTGTTTTTTTTCCATCCACACTTTGATGAGGTAATGTGGGCAGAAGACCCTCAATCCAGCCTGGGGTTCAACGTTCCACGTTGTGTCAGAGAAGATGACGAGCTCATAGACAAGAAATGAGGATGCGCTACTTCCTGTCCTGCTTGCCCAGCAAACAGATAAAAGGCAGCCATCTTAGAGGAACAGTGGGTGAGCAAGAGAACCCAAAGCCACAACCTATGCATCTCTCACCTAATTAATAGAATAGCATACCATGTTCCTATCCTTCCTTCCACCTCCCATGATCCCCATAGTATCAGCATTTAACAAAAGGACCACCTGCACATGTCCATGGTGTACTTATAATCACTCAAACCTATGCTGCATCCTTCTCTCACAAACATTTGCTGAAGGCACTGTGTTCAACTTCATACAGATCAGTACCCAAACTGCCCCACAACACACTTCTAGGATCACAGACCTCATTCTAATCAATAAGCTAGATCCCCTATGCATCTCTGAAATCAAGTTCCATTATATTAAATGTTTTGGCAAGCTTGTAACAGGCGCAATGTCCTACTAAATCCAAGCCAACTCAAGTACTGAACCACTTGGCATTATCATCAAAAACATTTACCAACTCAAGACATTCACCTCCACCCCTCCGTACACCTGCACAGTCCTTTGTTTCAGGTCTCTTTTCTCTTAACCAAACCAACACCCATGCACAAATCCACACACACACACACACACACACACACACACACACACACACACCAGCATGCCTTCACCCTCATCTAGAACCCCAAAATTCAACAACTTTATTGGATTCTTGAATTTTTTCTGTATGATCCTCCTCCAAAGTGTCCTCTCTGTGGTGATTTTAATGTTAAAATCTTTTATCACTCCATTTACAACCACTGACACAGTTGGACCACAATGCCACCCCCTTACACATAACATCCCAAAAGCCATCCCAAATCTCAACAAGCATTGGCATAGCCAATAGGTCTCGCTTTTGGGACCTTGTAAGTAAGTATAAGACTTCACGTTTACATTTACTTCGTATTTAGGATGCAGTAAATGTAAACGTGAAGTCTTACACTTCAGTTTTTTTTTTACTTACAATTGTCTCAAACTCGGCCTGGGTGGAGAAGAGGGAGACTATGTTTAGGAATTACTGAGTACCTAGGAGTCTACAGAACATTAAAAATGATGCTTCACGATCGCTACTCCATCTCCCTGTCTGTACTTCCAGGTCTTTGCAACTCAAAGGCTTTCACTGGCTTCCTATAAAGACACTTGCTCTTTAAATGATTGTGCCACAAGCAAAAGCTCCGATTGGCACGGGCCCCCGCTATCTGATTAGCAGCGGTGCTAGAATAAAGGGGGAACCAGTTGGACTGGATCCCCGGTACGGCAGAGGTTGTTGAGAGCGGGGGGGGGGTTAACCGAGGGGCACGACATTCCCATACTTTATTTTTAGGAAACCAGCTCCCCTACTTAGTCGAGACGGTTAATTACGAGTTGAAATGCTTCCCGAGGGAGAGAAACAGCTGAACAAGCCTTCTTGCCAGGATGCTTGCAAGAATGTAAATGTACACAACTGGTCAGTCTGCAAACGTAATGGGCGCCTAAAAGCCGGTAGTGGCTTTAATTGATGGTATAACTTGAAGCTTCCTCGTAACACATGTACTCTGTGAGATATTGTAAGGGAGCCACCAGCTAAAATGTGAAGAATGCGCTTTAAAAAGAAAGTTACCAAAATAAATTGCTTACTGATATACATTCTTTGAGGAGTATTGTAACTCCCGAGAGCTACCTGCTAAGTTGTGGTGTGAGCTTTTAAGACAAAAAAAATATATACATTTTGAAAACGCCTTTTATCCCAAACCTTTTTGCACATTCTGGAGCAGCCTCCTATACTGTGTGTAATGCAAGTTTAAAACGTGTATTTGTAAAGCGCACGTTCACCGAGAAGGGCATCTTGGCGCTGAATAAGATGTTAGTTATCCAACTCAATGGTACTCATTAATAAATGACTTACATGTTCAGTGCTTTCTAAAACAGACTGAGACCATGTAGCACTAAACACACAAGTCACGAGTCTCCACTGCATCAACCAGGATTTGGTGCAATGCATTAACTATTTGAGGTTTCATAATTTATATTAAAATTAATTTAAGCTGCGTGTTTTATATGTAGCTACCGAAAAAAGTTGAAATATTTTGCTTATCCACGCCCACTTATTCCGCCCCCTACCCCACCCCCTTGCGCGCATCGCAGTTCCCAAACTTCTTTGCGCTCTGTCACCACTGTTTGCGGGAGACATTTACTTCAACGTAAATAATAAAAAAATTAAAAAAAGAAGAAATGTGGACTGTCAGGCTGCTTTTCATGACTCCCCCCTTGCGACTCCACCCTCTTTTGTAGCCACATCTTAACTCCGAATTGATGGATTCCCAGAGTAAAAAGTTCCCAGCACTGAAGCAATATCCCTTACCAAGCCTCCTGGTCCTATTCACCCGACCTCATTATTTGCCTCGGTCCCCCGCAACCACTACACAACCACGGCGGCCGCTCCTTTTCCTTCCTGGCAGCTCGTGATTTAAAGACCCTATGCTCTCTACCTCTGGCTGAGCCATCACTAATCTTCAAGAAACCGCTGAAGACGTGATTTTGATTTATATTCTCGGCTCTGATGTTTTCTCCATCGAGCCCAGTAATTTGATCTTTAGTGCTAGGAAGGTGGGGGTGATGCTTTACAAACCCAAACAACGCAGCGTGCTGGCGAGTTGCGCAATCTAGTTGTATTGTGAAGCTGTTGTAGGGCTGAGGCATGGGTGCAAGACAAAGTGGATCCAAGACCATTTCAGAACCCCCTGTCCCTTTTGACAATGTTACGACTACCTCTCCCTAAATAATGTTCATCTGCGGAACCACAATCAAAAGGAGTTCGATGACCGCATGTTCGGTAATATGAACACCCTTCGATTCCAGGGAGGAAGCGTTGAAGACATGGAGCAGCGTTGTGGTCCCGACTCGCACTACAGTTTACACTAACGTTCGCAATTCTGCCCCATTCACGTCGGGGTTTCAATGGTCAACAGTATTAAAGAGGCTTTATCGGTGATCTGTCCATGAAACTGCTGCCACCAAATGCCCCAATTCCAGGTGTTTCCCTGCCTTCGGTTAAAGGGAGGCAGCGGACTAACAGTGGTCATACAGCAAGTACGGACGTTCAGCCAGTTAACTCAGCTTCTTTATACTGTCCTAGACAGGGCATATATGAACCCGACAGGAGGTGAGCGATGACAGGAACAAGCCGAAAGTGTATTCTCCCTTATCAATAACAGCGCACGAAGACTACTATGTGCAGACAAAGCATGTGCGGGGAAGTGTGCCTGCAGAAACTGACGAGCAAAAAAAAAAAAAGACCCACAATGCGTTTCCTTTGTGGGAGCGAGCAGGGGCACCATCTGTTTGAAAGTCAATTACAAACAGATGTCGCCAAAGCTCGCTCCCGCAAGGGAATCGCCAAACGTGCACGCGTTGCCATTGAAAGCAATGCAAAGCGTGCACGTTTTTGGGCGAAAAAGCGAATCGATTCCTAAAGGTCGCCTCCTATGCAGCGCATGCGCGCTGCGTAGGCGAGACCTAAAAATGACTAAAAGCTTCCATTAGATCTGTAAAAAATGTCCCAAGGGAGTCCCTCAAACAGGTACTCGTAGCTCTCCAACATCCAAGGAAACTGACTTTAACCTAGCCACCCTCGAGTAGGTACAGATAGATTGTAGTAACACACATACAGTATGAATTACCAGAGCTGCAATTCAAGTGCTTTATCTCACTGCATTCAAGAGCCCATGGACAGCATGGCAAATGAGAACACATGAAGAACTATGAGGCAAACCCAAATCAGAAAGGGTGTCATCACCTACTAAGTCTCTGCTACGTATGTAAAAGTGACATTGCTAACGCAGAATACTACACTGAAATAACCACCAAAGCCACATGCACAAGCAACGTCATTTTCAAAGCACTTAGTGACTGCACCAGTGTACTTATACCCAGTGGCGGTTGGTGACATTTGAAAGTGGTGGGCCGTAAAACAATTGTCGTACTGCACTGCGGCGAGCAAGCGTAGCGAGTGAGTCCGAACCACCTACTGGGGGTTCTGGGGGGTCCTCCCCCCGAGAACATTTTGAAAAAAGAGTGGGCAAATTGTGCATTTTCAAGCAAATTTGAGAAGGCAGGAAGGTGTCAACCACTCTGAGGTCTGATGACCCCGTCCAGTCCCCGGCCCAGCCCCTCCACACCCCGCACCCCGTGGGTCCTACTAAGGCCAGTTGGACCATGGTAATGCCACTAGTAGAACTCAGAAGGCAGGCTATTCCACAAAACGACTCCCCCAGACCATTATCTCTTGAGTTACATGGTTGGAAAAGAGTTGAAACAATTCCATACATTATGAAAGGAACCAAGACACATATACAGTGGAGTTATTGGCTTACACTGGCATACAGAAACCAAAGTCAAATCAACAGCCAAATTGCCACACTGAGGGAAAAGATTTAAAACAAGGCATGTTGCTCACTCACACCAACCCCACAGTTGCCTACATTACCTACATGAGAGAGTTAGGCCCTCATTATGAATTGGGCAATAAATCTGCTCTGTACAACTGCACGTTTACCAGGCAAGTCTCCACACCCACTAATACAGAGTGCAGAAACACACCTCTTAATTCTGTGTGTGTCGCCATGTGTGAAAACACACCCAGAATCACCTCACCCAGTATTTCAGGGTGTGGTAATTGAAAATGCCATTATGCGTTGTAGTTGAGCCTGTCTAGAGTGTGGATTTGCCACCCAAAAATCTCCACCAGGTTTGAATAGGTCTTAAACTGTACCACATTATACCAAATGAAATTCAAAGATAAAAGACAATGAAAGCACCACTACTGACACAAAGTGTGCAGTGGGGAAAAAACACCCACATGAAATTTACCCATGAAAACATAGCCATCATAATTTTTGCAGGTTAATCCAATTTTCCAAGCTGATCAGTATAAATGGCCACACCTTAGGACACACTCAGGCTGCCAAACAACACAATACATGAATTTCAACCGGAGATCTGCAACTGCAGATTGTTGTGTCACTGCAGTGGTGATGGGTTGGGGTGTTGCCTTCCATTTTCTAGCCACACATGTGGGTGGAGGTGAATGGATAGTTGTCACGTCTCGACGAGATGGCTAGAAAAGTAACTCACGTACCTCTCAGCGCCTATGATATTCAGTTTCCTTGTGAGGAAAAATGGAGCTGAGAAGACAGGTCACAGGAAAGGGGGAAAACACTTTGGCACCAATTTCTGAGAAACACCAAAACCTCTGAAAGACAAGTGATATCTGGCAGGACGTTGATTGTAAAGAAATTAATATATACAGATCAATGGAAAACAATGTTAACTCATCAGTGTTGGACCGTAGTGATGAAAGGGCTTAGAGGTGGGAGCATGCAGATTGCAGACTTTACTGTTAAGTATCACAAACACTGACAAACTAAATAATAGCTAGGAACCCTATCAATAAGCAAAGAAACAAAATTAGGTATCGAAAAAGTGTACAAAAATGCCTGCTGCTATGAAAAGGGAGGTCGGATGCACGAACGGCCGGAAGCAGGAAACCCACCTGCAATAAAGTATTGCCACAATATGTCTGTAAAAGAGCATTCATACAGTGTAGGCGTTTATGCGGTATCTTTTAACATTTGCATATGCGGCTTAAAACATCCCATGTGCTCCTTTCAAGCATTTCACGCCCAAAGGTTTTTGCTGTGGTTCTGAATACAAATGATAGTTTCATCTAGAACACAGTGACTCAGGCCGGCATTGTACTGCCATAACTTAAACAGCGGTTTACCCCACACACTTAGCTGGGGCTTAAGGGATTAGATTTCTCCATAGGGAAAATATTTTTTGAGTTGAGAAATAAAAAAAATCTTTAATTTGAAAATGCACACGTGTCAATTTTCCGTACCTGGAAATATCCACATGGTGGAATTCCTGCCTGCGTACACATTTGATTACTCGAGAAAACTACACATTTTGTCATTTTCCAGGACTCCTCGTAGAAATTGGAATTCTTTAAACATTGCATAAAAGTCAGAAATGTGCGTCATTCTTTGGATTAATTATATGAGAAGAAAAGTCTGCCTTTTTTTTTTAATCTAAGTGAACGAGCACAGCAAACAACAAACTGGCCTGGGGCAGATGAAATGCTCCGTCAGCCCTACCAGCATTTTAACCTGCCCTCGGCAGCATACAGCGGGAACTCCAGAGTGCATCAACCCAACAATCCATGAATGGTTAGATGCATTCCTCCCGGCCACGCTTCACACTTTTCATTGTAAGCACAAGTTTGCATAGATCTAGCGCTATACAAAAGCACATGGTAATGGTGCAAATTAAATGTCTGTCACGGCATTTTGTAAATAGCTCTTTTCATACATATTAAGGATTCTCGCATAGATGTTTTCACACCAGAAAAGGAAAATGCCCACCCTTAAGGCCCCAACACCTGAAACTTGAACCAGAGAGGACCTGGAAACCTACAAGCCAGAAACCTTAAAAAAGCACACAACTAAAAACGCAGCGGCAAAAGAGAGACCTTCTATTCTAAGCTTACGAGGAAATCTCTGAAAAAAAATTGCAGCAATGGACAAGCAAAAAGTGTACGTAGTGAAAGCCAAATGATAACCTATAACCAAGGAACTTTAGATTAATATTCCTACATAATAAGCTGGGGCAAATCTGGAGACCAAACATGCAGGAAAGGGTTAACTCTACCCCACCTCCCGAGGCCAACGTCCCCACCTGTAATGCAAATGACTGACAAAGGAGGGCACCAAGTAAGCAGTGGTAAGGCTCGAGACCATGTATGAGCGATGGTGGCGCACAAAGGCAAACCAGAGTCCGAGCTGTCAAAGACCTGGGAGGCAGGCGGCAACAGGAATGAGTGCAGAGAGGTAACGCTGGAAACCGTTTAGCATTGGAGCGTAATGAGGTGGCAGGAATGGGTAGACTAGACTGGCTAAGAAGTGGAGCAATCAGGGAGGCAGCAGCACTGGGCAGACATGGGTACACGCGTGTCAGGCCGCCAGCCGAGCTCAACCGCCCACCTCCAAAATTAGAAACACTGTACAGTACTTTATCCTCAAGGACGAACGAGTAGGGCAGGTGGGCATTATCAAGCTGAACATGCATTATCAGGCATGACGGGGGTTACAGACAGGACTGGCACTGCCAGCAATTATCAGATAGGGTGAACATCACCAGGCAGCACAGGGATTCCAGGACAGAACAGGGCAGGCACGAACAGGCATAACATGAATGAACAAGCAGGGCCGGCATTATCAGGCAGGAAGGACAGGCATTCACAGAAAGGACGGGCACCATCAGATGGGCATTAGCAGGTAACAGACAGGGCGGTCACACATAAGCATCAGTAGAAAGGACAAGTACCAGCAGGACGGATGGAAAAATAAATCTGATCCTGGCCACCTGGCCGGGGTAATGGTGCAGCAGGAATCGGATCCCGCGTGTTCCAACAGGAAGCAGCCATCAGGCAGCCTCCCTCCCGTACCCTAAGCCAATCACAACGCTGCAATGGCAGCGTTGTGATTGGTGAGGCGCAGCAGAGAGTGCCCCAGCTGGGCCATTTTCTCTATGTAGGCTGCATGCAGCAGCCTACATAGAGAAAAAGGGGGAGTGCGCATGACTGCTTTGTTCGGCCCTGGGGCCGACCAAACAGTCAGTACCCACAACAGTGGGTAAGCCCCTCCCCCCCTGCCCTCGAGCGGGACTGCCCACCCGCCCTCCCACAACCAGGCACTCCAGGCACTTCTGCTTTCTCGCAGTGCGAGAAGCAGAAACATAAAATGGTAGTTTTACCATTTTATGTTTCTGCCTTCTCGCACTGCGAGAAAGCAGTGGGGCGACGCCCCCACACCTCCATGGTGGAGCCGCCACTGCTTGTACCTTGCTTCCATCTCTTCCTACTTTGTCAAATAACACTACAATGTGTTGAGGTGGTATAGCTTCTTTAATGGACTCATGATTGAATTTCTGGGTTCCAGTCTCTTCAAAAATCCCAGAGGTTGTGCACAGTGATTTTGGTTTGGGCACTTTCAGTAATGGAGCGTTGCAGATTGTTCACCTCAGATATTTTGCAGTCTGGAATCGAGGAAAGCCATTAACCAGGTCTAGGTCACCTATGTTGATCCTGTTGTTTCATTTAATGGCAGGTCATCATCATACGAATGATGTAAAGGACTTCTAGAATTCTAAAAGCGTTTTCATTATTACTGCCCAAGACATTCAACCATCCAACTGTTACTCATCCAAATGCAATATTCAGAATAACTCACGATATTAAGGTGTTAAATATGATGAGGTTTCAGTCATACCCAGTCATCGCATTAGCTACAATTCTATTGGACGTCAAAATTATATGGTTGTTGTTAGACTTGTCAGCCTTAGGGTGGTCTTCCCCAAAACCTCCTCCATTTTTGCTTCCCTCGTTTTTGCTGGCCTTAGACTCTGCTCACTTTACCACTGCTAAACAGTGCTAAAGTGTATGTGCTCGCTCCGAAAACATGGTAACATTGGCTAACCCCCAATTGACATATTTAACTTGCCTATAATTTACCTGTAAGTCCCTAGTAAAGTGGCTCTACATGTGCCCAGGGCCTATATATTAAATGCTACTAGTGATCCTGCAGCACTGATTGCACCACCCACTTATGTAGCACTTTAAACCTATCTCAGGCCTGCCATTGTAGAGTCTGTGTGTGCAGTTTAAACTGCCGTTTCGACCTGGCAAAGTAAACTGTCCTTATCAATACATAGAAGTCACTCCTAGAGTAAGACCTGGTCAGCCCAGAGAGCAGTGTGCAGTATATTTAAAAAGTGGAGCGTGTACTCTTGAGTTTTACATGTCCTGGTTGTGAAAAACTCATAAATGTGGTTTTTACTACTGCAAGGCCTACCTCTCCCGTAGGATAATATTGGAGTTACCTTATTACATTTTTTAATTTTATAAGTGTAATTTCCCAATGGGACTAGGTAACTAGTTCTTGTTTGGTGCCTCTGGTATCCTAATTTAAAAATTCAAGTTATGGTGAAGTCGGATCTTAAATTACAGTTTTGAAAAGGCCACTTTTAGAAAATTGTCATTTTCCTGCCTTAGCCATTTAATGCCTGTAGCCTGTCACTAGTCTCATGATTGGGTGTAGCTGTTAGTTGGGATTTGTGAATCCCTCCTAGACAGCCACACACAATAGGGAGCTTAGGTGTGCCTAGAGTGGCCATCATTGGCAGGATGGGAGGGAGGAACTGGGCAGAGACCCACTTACAATTGATCAGGCTGTGTCCTGCCTCCACAAAGGGCTGCATATCCCCTGTAGTTAGTCTGGAGCCAGCATAGGGAGGTCAGATCCCTGGAGACTTCAAAGGGAAACCTCTAGAAGATTATCCCCCACCTAAAAGGCACAACTGGGTATAAATACTGGACCTCCAACCACTTCAGTACACTTCTGCACCTGTGGATCCTCTGCTAGGAAGAAGGACTGCTGAGCAGCTAAATGACTTCCACTCTGCCAGACTGCTGCCCTGCTGGATACTACCTTACTGTGCTGCCCTGCTGCCTGCTGCCCTCTTGCCTGGGTGAGAAGGACTGGATGTGCATCTATGGAACCCATAAACCAGAGTGACTCAAAGGGCTAGTTGGCTGGCCACCTGGTCTGTAGTCTCAGGGACATAACAGGCTTCCCTTAAGCTTGCACTTGCACCTGCACCTGGGCTCTGCTATCTGTGAGTCTATCCTGCCAAGTGTTGCCACCCCAGTCCTGGACCTTTGGAACTGGGCCTAAGGTGCTCTGCACACCTATGTGGATCCAGCGGAACCGATGCATCTCTCTGCTGCACAGTGCAACCCTAAACAGAACCGATGCAACTCATCTACTGAGTGGAACGGAACCACCGCAAAGATCCGTAGCGCAGCCCTTCACTGCATCAGAACCAATGCTGTGCAATGCATCATCGTCATAGGCCATCACATCCCTTGTTGACAGCAGCCAACTCCACATCACAGCTCCTCGTAACCAATGCATCACCCCCACTGCACGGCACATCCTCCAAGCCGGACTTCACATCACAAGCCCTGGTTGACGGGACCCTTGAAAATGATGCAGGAGCTCACACTGCAGCCTCTCTGCATGTCAGAACCGATGCATCACTTCGACTATGCGACGCATCTTTGACATGGATCCTCGCTACACTCTGCAAATCAGGATTGAAGATACTATGTTGAGCGGGCCTAACTTCGTCCCTGTAGCTGGCCTGTGCTCCATCACGGTCGGCCTGAACTTGTGACTTTGTCCCGATCTGGTGCTACCAGATATCCACAGCTGGTGCTTTGCGTCTCTTGGCACTATTTTCACAAGAATATTTAGAATTCAATACCTCAGGTACTACTAATTGGATTTTTGTTGTCTTGGTCTTATTTTATTTTTTACAAATTTCTCTATTTTTCTAATGCTGTTGGGCACTCCTTTTGTGGTGTAGTTTCACTGTGTTACCGTTTGATGTGTTGCAAAATACTTTACACATTGTTTATAAGTTAAGCCTGACTGCTTTGTGCCAAGTTACCCGAGCGTTGGGCACAGGTTAATTTAGGGTTTGCTTGTGACTTCACCCTGAGAAGAATTGTGCCTGCTGCTTGAGAACGATTTCATCCCCCTCAACTAGTAACCCAATTTCTTACTATTGTTCTTGCAATCTCCATACATTTCCAAAGCTATCTATTCTTCTGCTGTAGGTGATGGACCAGTTCATTGATACTGGTGCTGAGAGCTGCTCCAATGCTGTTAAAATTCTGGTCATCCATACAGCCAAACAAAATGTGTTGTGTGTCTCTTCCGTGATTCAATTACCTACATAGGAGAGGCAGTGGTTTTTGATAATACCGCACCCAACAGTTTTTTTTTATCCTCTGAATTTATTGTTTGTGTGTCGCTTTTTAGCAGGTACTTTAGGCTTCACAACAACAGGCTCTAAGAAAAGATAAAACAAGTGTGGGACTATTCTCAATTGTGAAGGCCAAATGATTTTTTGAAAACAGAGTCAGTGATGCAAACACGGAATTGTGTTCAAAGTGGAACACAACTGGGGGCGTGGCTTGTGCCCAAGAGTGATGGCTCCCTAGATTATCGGCTCTGTGCTCCATCCACTCACTTCACACTCTTATTCCGTCCATCTGCACAAATGAACTGACCCCACCAACAGCCAGACAACACAGCATCCCCACAGTGCCATCATAGGATGTATTCAGCTGCCTGATCGACTGGAAACCCTCCATTTTCCTCCGGGCCTCCGACGACAACGCTGTTCAAGATGGTGACTGCCACCTCTGTGAGCCTCCCTCAATGACTCCTACACTGCATACCGGCCTCATGACCAGCAATTGGATGCTGTGACTGTCCCACAATCCCTGTGACCACACAGTACTTCAGCTGCAGGTCACACCGCTATTTTCGCTGCTCCACTACTCCACCGGCGCTGCCGCACCTTGCCAGTTTCACAGCACCATCGGCATCAGATAAGTAGCAGACAATTATACCCTCCGCAAGCGGCTCACCCGCTTTACTCCAGCACCACACTACTCTCCCCACGCATCCAACTGTGAACCACTGTCCCACACTCCTGAAAGTCATCTTGCTGAAACCCAATTGAGCATTGCTCCACTCCCACATCAACTAATGGACTTGTGCCCATCACGTGGCAGCCGTTGGAGACCTACGCAACCTCCCAGAGCACCGGTGCCCTGGTTTCTGCACCTTCCGCGCAGCCCTGTGCCTTCCAGAGTGAAACAACAACTCTTAATACTGTATTTAAGGAGTCCCTTGGCCTTCCGGCAACTAGCCCATGCTAAATCCCTATGCGGTTCAATCGAAGTCCACCACCCGATGCCTGACTTTAAAATGGCAGCCATATCATCATTGGAGGCCCCAGCGCAGCCTGCACTCCAGCCCATCCAACCTCTGTGCCCAGTTCAAATGCACTAGTTGACAAGCATTTGGCAAACAGGCTAGTAGACAAATGTCCAGGCAACTATCCCAGCAGGCAAGCAGGCAACAGGCAGCGGTCTACTCAGGCATCCAAAACGTCAGGCAAACAGGCAGAGGTCAGCAGCCAGCAGGCAACAGGAGACAACAGGCAGTGGTCAGCTGGCGATAACGTATATCACCTTGAGCACCCCACACACACTCGCACCAATCAAAGCCTTCCAACGAGGGCAATCAGTTTTCTGCGATTTCTCTCCTCCATGGTACAGTGCTCGTACCCATTAGTCAGTGTGGTTCATATTCTGCCTATCTTTCAAGATGGCTACCCATAAAGGGAAAGACTTGAAAGATCATAGGGAGCACAAGGACAGCAAAGCTACTCACAAGTGACCCAAACTTGATCCTCCAATTTCAGACTCTCCAATTAAGACCAAAGGGGATATGTCCGCTAACATTGAAGTCATCATTAGTGCCTGGGTGCCCTCAATGATTTAGCCCAAGATACTAAATCCAGCACTGATGCCATGCGACAAGATATCCAAGTTCTTCACAATGACACGAGGGGTCTCTATAGTAGACTCACTAAAGCAGAGTCTACAATTAGCTCCATGGAAAATTCTAACACCTCAACTGTAAAACGTTTGGACCTCTCAACCAGCTCAATGATGATGATGGAGAGAGGTCTCTCAGAACTCAAAGGCTGTAATTGGAGGGGAAATCTATGTATTTTTGGCTTACCAGAGAACTCTGAAAAAGATGCCAACTCCTACATTGAATTCCTAGAAGCTTGGAACCACCTCACCTTGGGCCTCAAGTTTGACAAAGACTTTGAAACTGAATAGGGGCACAGGATCCCTTCGAGCAAAACACCAAACACCACACCTGGAAGCTCCACTCGCCCAAGAACAATGATCTTCCAACTGTTACACTATCATCACACTGAAACAATCCTCACCCACATGAGGAAAAATCAACAAATCGAATGGAACGGGTCTCGATTCATGATTGCCCAGGACTACTCAAAAGAAACTAGTCACAAGGAAGGACTTCTTGGCACTGCATCAAGAACTGTGGGAGCACAATATCCATTTCTCCTTTGTTGGTCTAGCGAGGTTTCGCATAATATTTAAGGGCCAAGCAAAGATCTTCTGCACCCCCACCAACCTTCAAGCCGTTATGGACACAGCCATTCAAACAGATATGGCCGTTTGACCATACCCCTCCTTGGTCATTTGGGTTGCTCACAATAGTAGACTTATTCTTGTTCCTCAATGTTCTGTCGTGATCTGTCTACAACGAACCAGTCTTGCTCATAATGCCTGACATTGTTTAGTACTATTGCCCATGATACCCTCAGTTGCTCTGCTCCATTGCGCTTTTGTACATTCGCATGTGCTTTTTTACCTTTGTGCTTTTAGGTTTGGGTGCATGCTTTTCTGCATGATTCCATCCTCATTATGCTACCCTATATTGTTGAACAGCTATGGTATTGCTGTCCTTTGCTGTTTCATTACCTATCATCATGCCCCCATCTAACCAGGCATGGCTGGATAAGCCCAATTTTTGCCACCCCTTGTTTCTTGTGACTAGACACTCTGCAGACTCTCTCCACATTATCCCCGGTTATTTGGGTTGCTCACAATAGCAGACCCAATCCAGATCCTCAATGTTCTATCGTGACCTGTTTACAACGTACCAGTTTTGCTTATATTGCTTGACATTGCTTAGTACTATTGCCTACAATACCCTCAGTGTGCCATGTTTCATAACGCTTCTGTGCATGTGCATGTCCATATGTTTGTTCTTTTGTGCTTTTGTTCTCTTGTGCATGCTTTTGTGCATGATTCCACCTCATTGTTTAGTACTACTGCCCATGATACCTTCAGTTGCTATTCTCCATTGATTTTTGTGCATGCGCTTTCATACTTTTGTACATGCTTTTCTGAATGGTTCCACCCTCATTACGCTACCCAGCATTGCTACACTACTACAGTATTCCAAGCTTTTGCTGTTTCACTTCCTATCATCACGTCCTCATCGAGCCAGGCAGAGCTGGATAAACCTGGCTTTTGCCACCCCTTGGTTATCGTCACTAGACATTCTGCTGACTTTTCCTACATTACCCTAAAAAGATAATGTTATTTAGAAAACACTCTGTAATAAGGCACTCGCCTCATGTGACTCACAAGTTTTCACACTTTTTGCCACCAAATCTTCCCACTTGTAGTATCACCCACATACAAATCGTACTTCTACGTCAAGGGTCTCCTTACAAGTTGCTTAGTTACATAGGTTGTATGTTCTACCGTTTTCTCCTAGTTGTATTCATTAGACAATAATGCGTCTACAATGCGATGTGTGTTCCAACACTAGGAGGTTCCACCAATAGGATGGAGCGATCTTGCCACTGTTTAGGTCTGGCCATCTCGTGGCCTTCCTCGCCTCTTTTCTAGAAAGGGTGGGGTAACGTGGCTCGCCCGCATTTCGAGGGATAGGTGGTGGGTGGGTTCGGCTTTTGTGGTTTATTCTGTTTAAGTTCACTTCACTCCTACTCTCCTTTCTCTTCCCTGCTTCTCTCTCCTCTCTAATTCTCACCGCAGTCCCCCTCCCCTCCCAAGGTACCCTCGTGGAACTGGGTCCTCCATGCAGTGCATCTTCTACAGCCAATGTACGCGCTTCTCTACCTGCTGGTCAACAATCCAGACACCCAACCGTTGTGGTGATATGTCCCATATACCCTCCATGTTAGGGTCACTCGCTCGCAGGTTTCTCCATCATAACCCATGTCACATCACTTATGCCTCAGCAACCCCTCACGACCTCGGCTTCTCATGTAGACCACCCTTCTACTGACTACAGCACTGAAACTAACCATACCATACATAAAATCATTTCACAACCATCATCCAGGACTGCCCTACTGACGCACACGCAATACTACAAAGGCTCACCACCCAAAAGGTCACCCCCACCTTATAAAGTCTCTTTGTGCTCATCACTCTACACCCGACATCTACTCTCCGCTAACCACTCCTCCTCACCATTAACCGATGGCTGACATCAGAATCTTATCACTAAACACCAAAGGTCTCTCACACCCTATAAAACGGAAAAAAATCACTGATTACTGTAACAAACTGAGAGGAGACATAATTCCCCTACACAAGACTCATATTAAGTCTGTTATAGAAGCCAGATTCTATTGCCCTTGGGTTGTGGACATTCTAATCACTCCAGCCATAGATAAAAAAATGGAGTCACCACCTTATTCGCAAACAAATTTGAGATTTCCGTTCTCTCCCATACGCACGACCATCAAGGATGATGGTTAATCACCAACATCTTAAGAAAAAACAGAGAGCTTGCCGTACTAAATATCTATGCTCCTAATGACAATTTGGTCATCTTCTGGCAGGACTTGGACAAACGCCTCTCAGAAATCCCAGACAATGATGGCATCATTGTAGGGGGGGGACTTCAACCTATCAATGGACGGTGTCCTGGATAGAATCTCCTCACCACAATCCTCTGGCAGCAGGCCTCATAAACAGATGAAACTTTGCTGCAATAACAACAATCTAATCGACACCTGGAGGCTATTCAATACGAGTGGTAGTTATTTCACGTTCTGCTTCCCCCTCACCATACCTTCATGAGAATTGATTACATTTTAATAGACAAGTCTCTAGTCCCCTCTGCAAAAAATCCCAAGATTGAGTCCATACTAATTAGCGACTATGCGTGCATATCTCTTGATCTTTCACTCACCCCCCAAAAGTTTGGTGCCTTAAGGACGCCCTCTTGGAGGATGACTTAACAAAAGCCAAAGATAGTGAAGCAATCCAACAATTCCTAGAAGAAAACAGAGCAGGTGACACCTCGAATTTGATTAGGTGCGATGCCCTGAAGGCCACTCTCAGAGTCACCCTAATGAACCTACCTTTTACCAGAAAATAATCCCTGGATAAGGGTCTCAACTCTATTGAATCAGAGATCAAGTCCTTAAATTACTCCATCGGACACTCCGCTGACTCCCAGGACATACCTAAACTGTGCAAACTACAATAAGAATATAACCAAATTCTAAGTACCAGAGCGCAGAAATGAATGGACATTGCCAATGGGGAGAAATCGACCTCTAGAAACAAAGCCGGGAAGGCCCTTCATAACCATCTGAAATACTCTAAAAACAAAACCATCAACACAGCTATCAAAAACATATCTGATGTTAAGGTTACTTCCCCACCTGAGACTCTGAAGGTCTTCCATAACTTCTACTCTGACCTCTACACCCCAAACAATACAATCAACCCAAACCATACCTGAACTCCGGTTCTCTCCCCTCAACCTCTGGAGAAGACAGATCTCAGCTCAATACCCCAATCACTTCCAAGTAATTTCACTCTGCCATTAAATCCCTCACGCCAGGTAAGGCTCCAGGCCCAGACGGGTACTAAGTGGCATTCTACAAAATATTCCCACTCTACTCTCAGACCCTCTACTAGACCTGTTCCACTTGTACGCTTTCAAGGGCCGCGTCACTGGCTTGGCCTCTGAGGCCACAATAGCTGTCATCCCAAAGGAAGGAAAGGATACATTGGACATCAAAAACTGCAGGCCAATATCATTAATCAATATCAACTGTAAAATATACGCTAAAATCCTTGCACAAAGACTAGAGAAAGTTATACTAAAACTCATCGCCCCAACCCAAACTGGATTCTGAAAGGTAGACTAGCTGCCAACATATCCGAGTCTTCTGCCACACTCTCAAAAAAGTTTGGTGATCGCCCTCGCCCACAGCGACAATGGCCACTCGACATGGAAAAAGCCTTTGGCAAAGTCTCCTGGCCTTCCTGCATGAGGTACTACGCAAATTCCAACTAGGCGAGAACTTCGTCCGAACAGTGATAGCTCTCTATGCGTCTCCAGTGGTGAAAGTCAAGATAAACGGCTGCTTCTCCAATTCATTCCCATTAGCCCAAGGTACCAGACAGGGATTCAGCCTCTCTCTAATCCTATTCCTATTAATTATCAAACACGTCTTATGCTCCCTAAAAGTGAACAACGACATAAAGGTATTCAGTTTCAGTAGGGCAGGCAACTTGTTGCAGCTTACGTCGAGGATGTTCTAATTTTCACTAAAGATGCAGACAAAGCTATTCCCCACGTTATATCTGAAATCAGTAACTACTCTAAGGTATCTGGCTACACTCTTAACTGCACGAAAACAGAGATCTTCACCATGAATATTCACTGCACCCCCACGATTCTTGATGACTCCGGCCTGAAATGGCAACCTGAGGCACTCAATATTTAGGCATCTGATTTGGCAAAGACCTATATGTCTCCATCTCGATCAACGAAAATAAAACATTTTCCAAAATTAAGGACCTACTAAACTCTTGGTCTCCCAAACATCTAACATGGTGGGGCAGGGTTGACACATCGAAAATTATGATAGCGCAGTTATTCAATTTTCTCTCCAGCATGCTTCCCATTAACCTCTCCAATCTTTTTAATGCATTGGGCAAGGCTGTCTTGAACTTCACATGGAAGAGAGCAAGGTCGCTGGTCCCACACTAAAACTAAGCAGAACCAGGGGAGTCCTGAACATGCCTGACTTCCAAAGATACTAACAGGCATTCCTGGTCACCCAAGGTGGCTGGTGGTTTAATAAGACAACTGACCCCCCCATGGCTCCAAATTGAATCCCAACTACTCTTACCCATCCCGCTAAACTTCACTCTGACTATTTGCGGCCTCAAAAAACTACCTGTGGCCCATTCATTCCCCATATTAGCAGATATGGTCTCAGCCCTTCTACGTGTTGATAAAACACTGACCAACCATCTCGCCCAGTCTACCATGGTTTCTCCATGGCATACTCACAAAATAAACTAGAAGGCTGAACTTTATTCTGGAGACAATGGACCGAAAGAGGTGTTAACTCCATTGGAGACTTAGGCACAACACTAAACCCCATCTCATTTGCTGACCTGAGCTTGCGCCATGACCTACCCCGATCGAATTCTACAACTTCTTAAAACTCAAAAGAACCATTAGGAGGCTACAGAAGCAGCACAATCCAAACCTTCCTGACTTCTGGAGTAAACTCAAAAGGATAGGTCATGCCGCATCTCACATGCACAAACTATTAGATCCTCCAAGAATACACCTCCTCAAAAACCTAAAAAAGCAATGGTCCTCTCACAATCCAGAAAGCCTAGTCTCACACTTCTCAGACACTACCTGGCATAGAATGTGGCACTCTCCTTTTCTGGCTAAAACTACATAAGCAGCCGCATAAACCTAATTTTGGTCAATACATAAATCCTATTGGACTCCATCCAGGCTACACAAACTGGGGATCCTGCTATCAGATAAATGCTGGTGCTGTGAGGAATCTCTTAGCTCACTTGTACATATGTAAAGTGGTCCACCCGCTAAGGTCTAAAATACAACATACCATTCAAGACATCTTTAAAATCCAATTCACTCCAAACCTACTGACCTTGACACTTGGCCTCGCGGCACACCAACCTAACATTAACCTATCCACAGATAACTCACTACTACTCGACTATATGTTAGCCCTGGGGACAAAAATAGTTCTACTAGAATAGAAATCCACCACAGAAGTCCCCTTCAAGAAATGGTGGAACATTTTACGTGCCACCAGAAGCGCAGACAAAATTATGTACAAAAGAAATACACAACAGTATATGCATGCGTGGCCTATGGAATGCACTCGACCTCTATCTTCAAAAATTCGACCCATCATAGCCTCTGAATATCAGTGTGACAACCATGTCCACTCACCTTATGCCTTGTAGACCTGTATTCGCCACACACCAGAGGACCTTACCCCCTCCCCTCTCCCAAAACCCCACCCCGTATCTTCTCTCTTGCTATCTCTCGTACCTTTCTCTTTTTTCTTTCCTGCTTCAATTCCCTGCACACTCAGGAATTTCAATTCCTGCCCCACATAGGGTGCCTTCGCTTTGCTCTCCTCCACTATTGGGTATGCCTGCATGGTTCTCCCACAGTTGCTCCCCCTCCACATTTGCTACTCACAGCTCCAAAGTCATCTCTCCTCTTATTGTTAATTCTTTCCAACATACAGTATTTTGCTGGTTTTATTACTGCTCATCCACAAAATTGTATGCTGTCTACACCTTTCCCTGTAGTGTGCATATGCTCTCTACTATGTACCAGTTTTTTCTGTGCTTCTCAATAAAACTGTTTGAACAAAACAAAAAAAGTGGAACACGTCTTTTCATGCTACAGAAGAAACCATTCTTCTTACACAGTTTAAAATGTATGTACTTTACACTTCATAAGTGCGTTAAAGATTTTGTTAATGTCCTGCTGCCTTTTTTAAGAGCCGGGTCTCTAGGTATCTATTCATTTCTGTATCATTTGTTAAACAGCATTATATGCCAGCTTTTATTCACTTCAGCCTGGCTTTTGAGCTGAAGCTGCAGCATGTCTGTGGTTCCATTTCCTAACTCCCCGGGACACAGAAAAACATTCCTGCCAATGGTGCAGGTGACAAATATCTGACAAATGTCAGATTACAACTCTTATCTCTTTTTAGATGCTACTTCTCTGACCTTTTCTGTGGATTGCTAACACCTACTGATGGAAAGCTGCTGACAATACTAGCACCGTTTTTATCCATTACCTCTTTTTATGATGTCCAAGAACTCATGTGATAGGGAGGCTATTATGTTAGAACAGTAGGCAGCTCGACTTCCACCACCCATCCCGATATTACTAACGTGGTACTCAACCTGACAACTTCATCAAGATGAGACAATGAGACTGGCTCAGTATGATTTATACCTTGACCTAATGGTTACTATATAGAGTCCTGCACCAAACGTCTCAACTAGGGGAACGATTGAGCCAGCTACTGAAATCTTGGTTTCAAAAGTAGTGATCATGCATCAAAATGCCTACAAGCCATTTATTGTTAATTAGTTTACAGACAGATTTTGAATAATAAATTAGGAAAAGCTGGCGTTGAACATATGCAAACTGTTTGAAAATATACACATGCCTATGTTCACCAATTGTGCAATAACATCTGAATCTTAAGCTTGGTCATAACATGACACATGAATAGTATACTGTTGTCCGCGCTTTGTAAACGGAGTAAGGTTCCTAGGATGAAGCTGCTAAATCTTGAATCAGAGATAAGACTGAGGTGGATGAGAGTGGTCCAGAACTAGAACCTCTACTAAAATTATATATGAAGAGAACATAAAGCCCTTGAGATTCACTGATGAATTATCTGCCTGAGCATTACGCTTCCCTTCAGTGCCACTACACTGTTGTGAGGACCTGGGCTAGGGCACAGGCACAGACCCTTAATAAAAGAGTATCCCCTAAGGAACTACAACTGCAGCTCCACATTTACACCCTCTCTCCGACAGGAACAAATATTTCCGGAAAGAGGGAGTGCTGGGAGTTAGCCATGGTGAACAAGTGAGGATCCAAGTTACACTCAGCCCTCTAGCTTCAGATGAATCTTCCAAAGAAAATGTGAAAACAGAGGAAGGACAGCGGCAGCCGGCCATAACAACGCACACTTCACATATATAGTCACATGCCATTATTTAGACACAAACAAGAGGGGAGTAGCATGTAAATATTGAGGAATATGACAATCATAACGAACTCTATATCAACTTCCCCTCTCTCCCTTGGCATGTTTCTTAAGAAAATTATTACAAAAAAGCTAGAAAGTAATTTGGTTTCCTCATTCGGGTAAAATCTCACAGAAAGAATTGAAGAAAGTCTCATGGGCAGAGGGACTTTGTTCAGTTGTCTTGAGGAAAAGGTGTTTGGCTGTAACATTCCTCAAGTGAGTGATACACAGAAGACACAAAATGGCTGAAGTACATTTGTCTTATGCCTCAGTGCTAAAGATCATTTTGGACAGTGAAGAATTAAGTAGTTTAGTAGTCAAGTTGTTGACCTTTATTTAATTTAGCCTTCGGAGATACTAAGGAACATCATTTTCCTTCATGATTTCACTCTGTTTTTAGCAATGACAAGGCCCACCATTAAAATAAAGTGGCTTTAGGTGTCTCTTAGTCATTTTTAACCCTTGCACCTTTTTTGTCCAATCTACACACAAGACACTCCTATTTCTATCTTGACACGGCACTCTACCCTAAAAAGATCTCCGGTAAAGAGCCCCCTTGTGGGACCCTTTAGGTATTGCAGTGCTGGCCTAGTGAGGAGCTGCTCGATGATGAAGCATGCCACCCAACTGGGTGGGTGAGGGCTCTTGCTACTAAATATTTATATTCCTTCGATCTACTCAGTGCCAAGCGATGACACAAAGTGTGTTCACCCATGTAGCACTCTATGGGAACTGGAAACTATATCAGTCCTGTGTTTTGTCTT
Source organism: Calotriton arnoldi (assembly GCA_963921515.1). Taxonomy (NCBI): domain Eukaryota; kingdom Metazoa; phylum Chordata; class Amphibia; order Caudata; family Salamandridae; genus Calotriton; species Calotriton arnoldi. The sequence continues at coordinate 4,071,244 of CAWUFW010000263.1, forward strand.
CTTTGTAATTAATTTTGTTCCGATGAATAAGTCTGAGTAACTCTGGGTTCCTTCCAAGACCCATAAGAAGGTACCACTTTTGAATTGTTATATTAATACATGCCTACCCAGGCCCACATTTGGCAGAAAGGGTTATTTAAACACTGTACTAAGTACAAATCATGCACCATTGCATGAAATATGCAAACTCTAAAGTGGAATGAAGAAATACTTATTTCTCCTGATTAAGGTTTTCTAAACATTGTAAGTAGAATTTCTATGTCACTTTGTTCTGCACTTCAACTGTTTCAAGATGAGAACTGGAAGATAATTTTACTTTGTGCCTACCATGCAACAACACCAAAAAAGTCCAATCATGAGAGGTCAATGGTGATTAGGTGACAGTAATAATATGAAGTAATAATGATAGAGGTCAAAGGCAATATAATGTGCAAACCTATGTGAATATGTATCGAATAGATAGGGACCAATACCTTTGCGGGACAGCAATGATAAGGAGACCAATTAAATTTTAGAACAAATGTTAATCAACTTTATGATAAAATGTAGGGGTGGTTGAAGAGAAACCCTTCACCTGCAGAGTTGGGCAAATTTGGGAAACTTTGTGAAAAAAGGTGAAGTTTCCTGAATCTGCTAGCAACAAACTTTAATTTTAACCTGACCTACTCTATGCAGCTGGATATCATGCCCAAGAATGTTTGGACTTCCAGATACAGGAAATTGATTTTTGCCTTGATTTCTCAGGGCTGCCAGAACCACGAGTTCCAGCAGGAAAACAGCAGGATTCCTACCCAACTGCTGCATACCTTGATTCCTCACTGCCTGTATTTCACCATGGTACTTCTGGGAGCAGGGAATAAAAGGTACACATCGTCTCAGGTGATAAATGGCAATGGGTTGCTGAGCATCATCTTTGCAGTCCTGTACTACAAGCAGGCTGTTCCTGCAGCCAGTAGGGTCTCTTTTTGCCTCTTTCAGGTGTGGAGTGATGTGAGTGCGGGGTGGGAAGTTGAGAGTGATTCTGGCTGAGTTCTGAATAGTCTGCAGCCTTCTGAGGAGTTTTTGTTGATCACGACATAGAGAATATTGCCATAGTTCAGTTTGTTTGTGACCGGGGGTGCGTGGCAGATTTCCAGGTGCTCTTTGGAATCCATTTGAAAATCTTCCTCAGCATCATCAGGGTATGGAAAGATGAGACGGTGATGGCATTGACTTGGCTGGTCATTTTGAGTTTGCTTCTGAGATGATCCACTGTGCGCATCCACTGTGCGTCCACGTTGTGGCATCCATTAGGTAGGTCCTGAGTGGGAAGAGGAGTCATGTCACTTCCCCTGCAGCAGGATGATGGGAAATCCAGGGATGTCACTGTCTATGTCGATGGATGATGGAAATGATTCCTCTTGCTTGGCTTCTTCTTTCCAGTTATTATTATTTAACATGCATGTAAAAAGATAAAGTAATAATAATAAAAAAAGACTGATGCATCCAAGACTAATCAAAAAAACAAAAAACGCATTAGCCCTAGCTGCGTTACTGTGTGTTTTAAAATTAGTTTTAGCTACACTGCAAATCATCTGTGCTGCTGTAAAGCATGGCTACAAAATATTGCCAAAGCCAATAGTTCTCACAGGCAGGACACATTGTCTTTGCCAACGCTTATTTATCTGAAGCAGTTTTGAGAAGATTGCAGTGTTAAAAAACTGCACATGAAAACTGCACAATGTCGGAATCAAACACTTTTCAAACTACAAGTAAAATTGTAGTTTTGTTAAGTCACACAATTCCAGTATGGAAAATATGTAAAAGTGATCTTGAAATACTTGGGACTAGCTTGAAGAACCAGCATTGTACACTAGGAAGATACGAGTTTCCAGGAATTGTGAACTACTCTGCCTAGCAGTATCAAGTGCCAGTTTATGTTACTGGTCATTGCTATAGTGCTTAGGACACAGGACAAAGGCGAAACTGCAACTGTTTGCCCCAAACATGCTTTTGTTCATTGTTGTTAAGTAGAAGTAGCTTAAAAGTATTTGTTGCTACATAAAGATGGACTGTGTCCTCAGGCATCTTTCAAGCCAAACGAGGGCTCTAATGTTGCTGGGAGTCCCTCTAATGAAACTGATTTGGATGGCAGTTCTGAGGCACAGATACAGTTTCATGCAAATACAGTACTTTTGTTGAGGGAGAAATTTTTTATAGAATGTTTTACTTTGCCTACTTTTTCAGGCAGATCTGTATAAAGTCTTCTTTGATAAACCGCAAACACAAATCCTCTTATCCGCTGAACTAACCATCTCCTCACTTCATCAGCCGCAAGAAGGTGTGGCTTTGCACTCTCAATGGAGATAGAACACACACAGCCATAGATATACACACTTCAATTGCGGCGCGAATAAAACATGATTTGAGAGGGGTTATGGAGTCGCAGCCAATGCATTATTTACAGATTTCCATCCACAGTCAGGAAGAGAGTGAAGTGCCTTCTCTTGTATGTTCAGCTTTGCCTTTGTGCATCTTGGATGGCAAAGAATCACCGACAGCTGCTCGTGGCAGATGGAATAACGTATTTTATTTTGTTTGTAAAAATGGCATTGATGTGCAAAGGTTCATACCACCCTTGGTGCAATGGAATTGATGAACAGCCTACTGCCAGCCATGCTGGGCTTTTAAAGAAAGCATAACATCAGGACTCCTGGGGATTCGTTCGGTGCTACACACAACATACTACAAAGGACATATTGAGGGATTCTAGTGCCTACAAAGAAATCACTACTACTTAAAGGGTGTCACATATGTCACTCAAAAAGATGCAGATGTGTCAAAGCCGTTGTCTCGGAGATCCCTCCCAGGTCTTTCAATGAAACATCAGCAAGATCGACTTGTACGACAAAAGTAACTCCTATGGATAAGCACAAATGTAACTCTATGGAATCACAGAGAGCACAATCAGCAGCCGAGTCAGGAAATGTCAAATAAGCCCCTTCATTCCATAGCTCCCAGGGAGGTGTGCTGGCCTCAAACCACCAAGTACACCGAAGCATTTTTTGCCTCCTCAACAACTTCCACCCAGTGCCACCTTGATAATGATAACCATGGCACCCCCTCTAATTCTCTCCAAAGTAACGTGGTAGATGACTGGTAGTTCAAGGAGACCCCTCCACCAATCCGTCGCCCCTTTATGTGCAGACCCAGCTCTGACTGGATTGGTGGGGACTCAGAAGTGTTGAACCACTTCCGGGTGAGCACCCACTTGGGGCTCAATAGCTAAGGCCAATACTGCTTGGTGGCGGCATCACCCGCCGCCACCCCAAACATGATGGGCTGGCCCTGGCACATACGCCATAGGTGCCGCGCCCCCAATTTGGGTGCACCTTGGCATCAGGTTGACACAGAGCTACACCAAGGTTGAAAGCCCTGAGGGTCTAAGAAAGAGCAGTAATGGCCAAAGAGATTGTAAATTGTTCTGTAGTTCACACTTAAGATTTAATGTATCTTCTAACAATGCCACCAATTAAACGAAGTAATTATGGACATGAGCATGGGAAATTCTAGTGAATGTGTGTAGACCGCAGATAAAGTATTGAAGGCCATCAAAATGCAGAAAGATGATAAGCAACTTATAAGGGTTATGTTCTTTTGAAAGGTTATTAGATGTCTGGACCTGCCTTCCAGAAGGGAGTGGTAGGATGCATAATTTAAACAGGCTTGATACACATCATCTGAGTGATTGCAGCATGGAAATATAGATTTCTCTATCCATTAAGTAGGGGCCTGTGTTGACTGTAATGAGTCAGCAGGATATGTCTGGCAGGAATAATCTGATATCAAGGTGTGCATGCAGGGGTGCAACCTAGACTACAATAGCTGGAAATTTACTTCATAAAAGGCAGAATTAAAATCTACAAAACAAATAGTCCATTTGCTTTACGAGTGATAGACACAAGTGCAAAGATTTGGTGTAGTATTAACTGGTCTGGATAAATCCCCACTTGTTCTTTTAGGTTTAAGCGGTTATCATGAGCCCAATGCTCGATATCCTCAAACAACAGCAGCACAAGTATTTTTGAGGAAATGCCAATCAGTGAGATAATGAGATAGGCCTACGCTTTTTAAAAATAAGTTTGCTTATTGAGCCCCCCTGTTTGCAGTGTTTTTACCAGCACTCCTCATTTTATTATAGTATGGTCGCTTTCTACTGGGAATATCTGATCCTATATCCATATGCTTATGCGCCACCAACTCAGTAAACCTATCAGCCCTATTTTCCAAAACCTTGTGGACTACTTGTTGAATTTGGCTCTGTAGGATACAGTAACTCCAGTTATTCTGTTAATTACTGTCCCTTCTGTAAATTTAATTTTAAAAATTATTGTATAGAAAGCCCTAAAGTGGCAGCAATCAATTTAAGAGGTCATGAAACACGTGTTTGCTGGGCTTTAGTTTTTATTAAAATTCCAAATAAACTATTTGAACTTATTTGGTCCTGCCAAGCATATTGCTGTCTCCTGGCTGCCGCAACACCACCAGTGGCTGAAGCGGGGCTGTGGCGGTTCCACCGCTCATATCATAATTGTGCGGTCCGGAGACCGCCACCACCGTTCCCTTCGAGAGTCGGGCGGTCGCTGGTCCGTCAGACTCTTAATCGGGGCCTAGATGACTTAATGAAAATATGTTTTCCATTCTTGCATCACAATGAATATTTGAAAATGCAATTTTTAATGGCAGTTAAACTTTTTTTAAATCATAGATAACGGTCTTAACGCTGCTAGATGTTAATGCTTTTAAATATACTTGCCAGCCTCCAGCACGCCTTACAGCTGGCCCCTATAGCCTAGGAGTGGTGGTTCAGAACAGCTCTTCCAAGTGCAATTTTCTAGACTCCATGTCTCCTGCAGCATAAGGACACCACTACCTGTCGTTACAGTAGAAGTATTCAAATGTCAGTACCACCGTTTGGAGCTGCACACATTCCAGGCTTCTGCAAACATTTTTACATTTGTCGGGTGAGGAAGGTAGGCTAGTGGATTCGAATAGGATTATTGTGACTGAAATGTGCTCATAGAGCAAGGCCCTTTATCCGGATATCATCATAAATAGGATGACAACGATGCTGATGAGTTAGGCAAACACTGAAAAAGCCCACGGTTTAGCAATGTTGAGTGGCTGTGGGTGATACTTGATGTAATATTTTCAGAGGCAGGCTATCCAACCGGGAAACCAAAAGAATTCTGTACAGTTCATGTCTATGGAAAACGGCTGGGCTGGGACTTAATCAGTTGTATGACTCGTGCTCCACAAGCCCACCAGGCTTTTAATGACAAAGTCCTGCTGGGAATTCTCCCAATTTCTCCATGGTGTAGTTTACCTTTGCTTATTATCTATTTGGGGGACGCAGTGCTGGATCCAACCTCAAAAACACTAGGTTGCTGGCATCAGACTGCAGTTCAGGCAAACAGTCCAGGTGTGCGCCTCTTTACAAAAATAAGCTCTCTTTGCAGCACTGGTGCAAACCCGAGGACAAGCACTGGTGATAGTGCAGCAGTGAAAGACGGAGTGGGGGTTTCAAACTGTTGCTCTGTCTTTCACTCCTTGGGTACCTGGTCGAAATACAGGGGAGGAGGGGTGGCAGGGATCCCCATGTAGGGGGCTGTAGTCTATGACTCTACTATCTTGCCACAGGAGATCTCTGCAACTCTCTGATAACCCTTCCAGAAAGAACCAGGGAGGGTGCATTAAGGGTGCACACCTTTCTAGGGGTGACACAGTTAGTGCACCTCCCAAGGACTTCTTTAGCCTTCCACTGGTAATAGGACCTGGGCAGCCAGGCAAAATAATTCCTTACTCTGCATGAGGCCACACCCCCAAACACATAAGTGTGTGCTCCCTTGACATTGCACGGTAGAAATGTGCACCTGTGTAATGGCGCTTACAAAAGGAGCCTTCAAGTGTCTTGGACTCTTTGGAAATATGGCAGTACCCTGGCTCACAAAAAGCAGATGCAACCATATATTGTGTCCCCCGGGGCACTTATGCCTCTCAGCGCCCGGAATCTCACTTCTGGGTGAAGCAGGGGAGGGAGGAGCTCCAGTTTTCAGGAGCGGGGGCTTTCCTTTACTTCCTGGATCCTGAGTGGATGTTTGAAGGAGTGAATGGCGCTGCAGAAGTACTTCACAGTGCCTGGCTATTGCTCCCTCGGGCTTCCATGGAAACGCTCTGCTAATGAGCCCATTAGGCGTAATTAAAAATGTGTGACAATATTTACTCATTCTGAGGCAGCTCAGCAGCAGGACCAGGCGAGTGAGTCCCAGAGCTGAGAAATCCCACTGACTCCTTTCATGGGGAGGAGACGGGACCCTGCAGTGCTTAAGACAGCATCCAGGCATGAGTGAGTAACAATCGGACGTTCTTCAGAAGCTCAACAACAAGTCCCTAAGTGGGCATGTAATAGTAATGTAACACGTGTAAATGGAAAGTATTCCAACAATGGCGGTGCAAGGATGAGACTCACTTGGAGTCTTTCCAAACTCACCGACAGCTGTGCCTCGAGCTATGAATGTATATGAGAAATAAACATTGCATATATTCAGCTATTTATATAGTGCTCACGACCAGCATTTACCTCATGTCCAACCATTCCATATTTTGGGAAATATGGGATCTGAGATACAGAAGAAAACAGGAAAGCTGCCCAAGTCATGAACTGGAGATGGTTCCATTACAGTACCAATCTTCTGGATCAGCATTATAACCCCTAAAGTAACGCCAGGCCACGAGCAGCCCCCCCGAATCCCCCTAATCAGGCCACCCAAAATAGTTGTTTAATGTCACACTCCTGGATAAGGTACAATATCTTATTATTTTTTATTACATTTATTTTCCCCATCAATTACTCTACTCATTGGTGAAAGGTTCGAATTCTGCAATAAAGTATTTTTTTAGAGTGAGAACAGTTAAGCCTGTCCTTTTAATATTTTATTAAAATATAGAATCCACATTTCGTTAAAAAGTGCTAAAGGACAAATAGATTCCCCAGTAGCAGCCACAGTGTACTAAATCTGGTCAGTGTTTGAATGTGACTAAATAGTTATGAGAAATTAACAGTTTGGTGCATTAATATTTACCTTTTCTTTATTAAATATTCTCTGCTTCATTGCGTCCTGTAGAATACCAAACGCAGGGAGAAATGTTCAGATTTCCCAATAAACCAATCCATCTGGTGAGCCAACAAGTCCTTTTGGAAGATATTGAAACTGAGGCACGGGAAGATTAAGAAAAATATACAGATCTCACAATGCTAGGTGTGAATGCCACCATTAACGCTCAGATCTACCAGACTAATTGTTGGAAAGGAAGCCATAAAAGTAATTTGCATACAAGACCTAAGACAATCTGTTTTCTCTGTTGAGTTTCTTTAAAAATGGTTCCCTTTCAGCATAGGCTGTTGTCGCTGGTTGGTGAAAGTACTGTACATAATTATGTGAATATGTGATAACATGGAACTTCTACGGTCAATTTCACTGGGCATCCTGGGTTGATCGTCCTGTATAATGGGGATGACAGAGCACTAGTATTATTACGTTCCTTACAGATCTATACTTATAACAGCTATTCAATGAAAAAGTCCAAAGGTCAAAGTAATGTTATAGTTGGGTGAGAATTTCATTGACAATGTAATGTTTTAAACGTGCAAAACCACTGAATATAGTTATTTCAACTATTATAGTTATCTCAAGTAACTATAACTCGTGCCTCGCCATGCACAGATTTCTCATCAGTGATATTATCAATGATCTCATAGGAGATGTTATGAGTGATGTGATATGTGGGGCAATTAGCAGTACATGGTGAGGGCGTGGCTTATAATTACCTTAGGGACCCCATCCCCCAGCGCCAAATTCCAATAAAAAGGGGAACAAGATGCACAGCCCCACTCTCCAAGCCTATTGTGCCAGAGGGACCCCCATCCCCGGGGCCCGTCTTAATTAAAGATGGGAGCTCCAGGGCCTCCGTGTCTGCAGCCGGCTACCCTCATACTTCGAGAGCTGGCATAGCCCTGCCCAGCAGGAGCAATCTGTGTTTCCGTTCCCACAGGAGAGCAGGCAGAGAAACAGAAGTCTGCTAAAGGCAGGGAAGGCATGTCTGCTCCCACCCGGCGGGAGATTTAAAAATGCTCTCACCAGGTGGGAGCAGATATAGGTTTCCCTGCTTGCACTAATGTGGGCAGGGAAACTACTGTGTCCCGGGGGTGGGCTCCCTAGGACACAGTCAGTGAGCTAACCCCAGGGCATGGAGTTTCTGGGGCCTTTACTAGCCCATGCAGCCCACTTCCTTTAAAGTTGAGTTTGACCGCGGGGAAGGGATCCCTGGGGCCTAATAAGACTGGTGGAGGAGGGCCACACAGCCCCCCCACTTTTTTGTCACGTTTGCTCCTGGGGATGGAGTCCTCGGGTCCCCTCCCCTTTTTAATGAAATGTGGCCCCGGGGGTGGGTCCCTGGGGCCTATTAAGGCTCAGGGAGCGGACCGTGAGACTCCCCTCCCCATGGCATTTAAAGCCTTGGGGTGGGTGCCGTGTCCCCACCCCCCAAAAAATTGTTTGCGCCACCTCCCCCAGACCCTGGTCCACCCCAGGCGTGAGGGGTGCTTCAAAGTAGCACTTTTTTTTTTTTTTTTATGTTGGCGCGGATTCATGAATCCATTGGAAATTGGCAGCAATTTTTTTTTTAAAACTACCCTGCCACCTTATGTCTTTTTTCCCCTTTTTAGGTTGAGCCTAGAGCCAGCATGCATGTGCTGCTCTGTGAGACTTGTTGTGGTAGAGTAGCGAATAGAGGCCCCACCCACTCTCCGCCCATATTTGTCATTGGCTTGTGTCATTGTCTGTCCTAAATGCTGGCTTCTGATTCGTAAATAGGCTTGTTAGTCCCTCCTTAGTACCGCCTCCTCTTCATTTGTCACCTCCCATGGCAACTGGCCCTTTTACTTCGGTTGTTACACGTACGTATTATTTAGACTTTGAGCACTATTTTCTTTAATGGGGTTCTCCTACTGCAGGCATGACATGCTTTGATGCCTTCTTCTCACAGACATCTGACCCTGCAGTCCGACCTCAGCATTATGATGCGGCGGGTAGAGGCTTCGGGCGGCGGGACCATCCGCGGCTCTTCCGATGGGCTCAAGGAGCCCATCGGTGCATTGGAAAGACACCATAATCCCCTAGTGACGGCTCTGCCTTTGGGATTATGATGTCATTTTCCAACAGCCTTTCCATGTCGGCCTTTCCGACATGGAAAGGCTGTCGGAAAATGACTTTGGGGGACCCAAGCAGGGCTCCCTTCCTCCCGGCACTCCGCTATGGGGCCTGCCACACGGTGCAGGGATGTTTACAAACATCCATTTCACTATGGCAGCTTGTGCTGCGGGCCTTTTCCACCTACCGCACATGCTGCCATAATGAAATGGATGTTTCTGACCGTCCTATGGGCGGTCGCATCCAAATTGCAAAATCGGAACCGCCGACCTATGGTCGGGCAGATCCAGACCGATACGGGACATCGTAATCGGCCCCTTAATTTGTATAAAAGTTCAAAGCGTCTCCATATGTCAAAGGCTTGGGGTTCACTCGGGTGTGTGTGGCAGTCTACTTTCCATCTCCAATGTTTATGGAGGGAGGTCTCCATATCGCCCTGTGTTCACTCTGTATGTTGCTTTTATGTCAGCATTCACATAAAGTGACACTCCTCCCGTTTACAAACCCTGTTTTGTCAGAACTCGGTGCATTAGGCCGGCATAGCAATATCCCTGCATCACGTGACCCAGCGTATTCAGTGCATTTTCTCTATGTTCATTTGTTTCGCTGGCGCTGCTCTGAAGGCTTGGTTTCAAAACAATCAAATTCCCATTTGCTAGTTTTGCTCATTTAAAGCACACTCTTCTCGATGACAATTGTATTATAAGATAAAAAGATCTGTTTCTTTAATGAAAAAACCCAACGATGCTTGTTCAGTCTCATTATATGACAAACCCAAGGCCGCCTCCTGTTCGCCAGGTTTTCCAATAATATTTCTATATAAAAAAAACAAAAAACGTATTACAGTGCTTATGCTCTGTGCGCATTTAATAAACCCCGCAGAGCGTGTTTGTGTTTTATCAACATCCGAGGCAGTTAATCCGGAATTAATTCACGCAAATCCAAATTGCATTTTAGATGCAGGTTTCTGTCTGCAGCTCCGGCCTCAAAAAGGGAGGTGATAAGAGCATTTCACAAGACTCGGGAATAACACTTTGCACTCTCTTCACTGTGCATCACATTGAGGTCATGATGAATGAGACACGCTCTCTCCCCACAGAGTCACTGGCATGCCAGGGAGACCTTAGTTATTCTAGCGGGCATATCACAACCATGTCTGTAGAAAGTCGCCATCTGAGCACGAGTTCGTCTACGCCAGTGTTTTCAATCGTGTGATGACGTTGGCGTGACTTCATCCCTTCTGATCCTGCTAACAAGTGCAATGTTCTGACGTCATGAGTTCGAATCTCTCCAAGGCAGACTCAGGCTTTGTGGGTACCACAAACTTGTAAACAGTATCTGTTCTTAACAGAGTTTAGAAATGACAAATTTGTTATTTAGTAATATATATATATAAAACAACATGACATCTTTTTTGTTCTCACATAGAGTCAATGGATGGTTGCCAATACGCATGAATTGGCATAACGTCAGGGAATTTATATCAAACACATATGAACGTCCTGCTGTAGTTAACAACAAAACGTAGGAAGGAATAGAGTATCTGTTTAGTTATTGTGTTTCTATCATGTCATAATGCCAGCTTTGCGTGCCACTTTGCAATGCTATGCCGACAATTAATTTTCAGTGGGTTATATACTTGTGCACAATTATTAGAGCATGAAACCCTTTCAGTTTTGTCAACCCACGCTAAGCACTATTGAAAAATTTGCAACATCGCAAAAGTTGCTTTAAAATCATGACTTTTGCAACAATTTACGTTGCACATACCTTTATTTAGCACTGACAAAATGCTTTTGAATAATTTATACTCTGAAGAAAACCGTCTTCTTTTCCTGCACAACGTCAATGAACACAGAAAAACCCTACAACGGGTAAACTTGCAAAGAAAAAAATCAGCAAAAATTTGCCATATGCATAGAAAATCTCTGCAAAATGTAACTTGCAGGAAAATAGTCTCCATAAAATTTCCAACAGGGATAGGTTTAATTAGAGTGAACATTAGCGGCTTTTATGAAGAGCAAAATGAAGAACGTCACAAACTTTGCTTGAAGAAAATAAAAACAAACCTTTGCACACCCCCATGGTAACAATGTTTGTCCCACCAAGTATGACTAGGGCCACTGGTATATTGCAATTTTTCAGCCACTGAGTTTTCCGCATATTTATGGATGTGCTGCATTTGACCCATAATCCATCACCTGTTGCATAATTTGCAGATTTTAACACAAAAAAATGTGTTTCTAGCTCAAGTGGATCTAAAGTTACTAAAAAAAACAACACCACATGTTGCTGCTCAGTGAAAGGCCCTTCGCAAATGTTTACTGGTCGCCTTTCAGTAGCTTATGTCTTTATTTGGGTGTTAAAGTGGTAATAATGAGGTCACAGCTTTGGCAAAATAATACGGCATTAGTATCACAAAATGTACTGCATTACGCTGCATAATTGGCCTTTTCATGCAGCATAATTTAGTCAACCCTGTCTCATGACTTGGTCCTCTACAGCTACAGTTATGTGGCCCTGACTATGACTCATCTAAAGCCAGCAGTAAGTAGTTGGTATGGCTTGGTTGTATCGATGTTCAGGATGAAAATGCCATCAATACGGGTGGTGAAGATGGAGATTTAAGGTTTGGGTGGGCACACTACATTTAAACCAACCAGTGCCCTGATTGTCTATGAAGGGTTCCTCATTACGTCTGGCAGTGGCATTACAACAAAAAGTTTGCCAGTCACTATGTCACTCTTCATGGTATAAAGACAGTCAGTTTGTTGGTGGGAAGGGGGAGAGAGGAATTTGGTACACCCAAATTATTGATCTCTCACAGCAGAATTACTGAGTTTAAATTGAAGTATGTATGGTGCACACTTTTGGTATGACCTAAAATTGTAGGTCTGATGATTCAACAGTTTGGCAACTGCATTTTTTCCACTTTAAAATCATATTTGTCAATTCGGGGTCACCAGAGGTGGCAGCTGTGATCTCTGACTTCCCGTTGGCGACACGTGGCACTTACCTTGCAACCCCTGGTTCAGAAGGGACTGCGCAGCGCAAAGAACAGAAATAATACATTCTGTAGCTGTAATCTGATGGTCCCTGACTGAAAATCTAGTGTCGTGGTACGGGGTGGTGTGTCGTGAGCAAGGGATCGACCACAGCAAGATCCGTTTTACAAGGTGAGTTTATTTGGCAAGAGCCACCAAGCATACATCATGACAGGCAGGCAGCATCCAGCCAACTGTCACGAAAAGAATCACCACAAGACCCACATTCCAAACCTACCTTCCATATTCATTCAGCCGCTGGCCGCTGCAGGTAAGAGCGGTGGAGCAGTGGGGCCCTGTGTGGTGGGATTTTGAGAGACGACCACAAGGGAAAATTAATTATTTATTTAATTTTACCTCGTGGTTGTCTCTCGAAATCCCCCCCTCACAGGGCCCCACCGCTCTTACCTGCTGCGGCCGCGGCTGTATTCATTAAAATCATGGACTTCAATTAGGGGTCGCCAGAGGTTGCAGCTGTGATCTGACTTCCCGTTTGCGACTCCTGGCACTTACCTTGCGACCCCTGGCTCAGAAAGGACTGGGAAGCGCAAAGAACAGAAATAAAACGTTGACTGTCTGAAAGACATGTTCAAGTTCTGTAGCTGTAATCCAATTGTCCCAGACTGAAAATCTAGTGTCGTGGTACGGGGTGGTGTGTCGTGAGCAACGGATCGACCGCGGCAAGATCCGTGTTACAAGGTGAGTTTATTGGAAAGCGCGAGATTTAACAAGCGCGCACTTAGGGCCCGGCCTCCTGGACCCACGCCCCGCCCCCATAGTCCGGCCGGGTAGCCCGATTGGCTACCGGCCCTACCAAACACTTCCGGGTCAGCTGTGACGCGTTTCCGGCGGGGAACTGGCGCGGGGAGGGGTTGAGCCAGGGGGCTATTTATGCCTGGGGGCCACCAGGATCGTCCTCTTTTCCCGTGCCAGGCCCCAGGATTAATCGTGGTTTACCAATCTCCCACCCACCCGTCCTTGAGATAGGAGGTTTTGGGAGGATAAGAGGAGAGAGTGGCGGAAAAGAGGCCACAGAACATTGACTCGCAGGGTTAACGGGAGTCCTCCTTACATACTCCCTAGGCCAGCACTGAGGGGAGAGACGGTAAGCTCTCCGCAGGGAGAATGGGGACACCGGCTGGGGAGGCAAGGGCGCCAGGTCACGAACTAGGGCATGGGGCAGCGGCCCCTGGTAATTCCCTACGAGCCTCCTGGGCAGCCTGGTGGTAGAGGGGTGTGCCCCATAAATGGCGGACAAGGACCAGAGGGCTGGGGCTCACCGCTCAAGGACGCAGGTGGGTTGCGCCTGGCGTGGTTCTCAGATTAGGAGATGCGAGCCAGAGGGCCCCTTGGTGCTGGAGCAAGTGATAAATGATTATGATTGTAGATATTAAAAGTGCAAACGTTGATTTTGTAAATTTGAAATATATAACTGCATTTTGTCATGTTTATATGTGTTGATTGGAATTAAACATGGCCGTTTATACCCACACTCTCGAAGTGGCAAGTATTGATTGTGGGATTGCATGAGGGTGGGGCGGGGGACATCCTAGGGGGTCCGGGCTCTATTGTCAAGAACCACCAAGCACAGGTCATGACAGGCAGGCAGCATCCAGCCAACTGTCACGAAAAGAATCACCACATGACCCACATTCCAAACCTACATTTCATATTCATTCAGCCGCGGCCGCTGCAGGTAAGAGCGGTGGGGCGGTGGGGCCCTTTGTGGGGGGATTTTGAGAGACGACCACGAGGGAAAATTAATTATTTAATTTTCCCTCGTGGTTGTCTCTCGAAATCCGCCCCACCGCTCTTACCTGCTGCGGCCGCGGCTGTATTCATTAAAATCATGGACATCAATTAGGGGTCGCCAGAGGTCGCAGCTGTAATCTCTGACTTCCCGTTTGCGACTCCTGGCACTTACCTTGCGACCCCTGGCTCAGAAAGGACTGGGAAGCGCAAAGAACAGAAATAAAACGCTGACTGTCTGAAAGACATGTTCAAGTTCTGTAGCTGTAAACCAATTTTCCCAGACTGAAAATCTAGTCTCTCTGTACATTACCAAGGCATGATGCAGAAGTGAGAAAAGCCTGTAAATGGCACGTGTCTGCCATCTACGAGCTGCCCATGTTATGGCATTTATTCTGCTACATGTGCTTCTAGCTGGCTGCTCTCCCTGCACCCAGTGCCGTGAGAGGGGCTTTGGGGGCTGCAGTGGGAGGCTCGGCTGTGAAGATGTAAATGTGTTGTGACTGGTCGACAGCTGAATTTCTTTTATTAAATGCACACAAAGTGCAAATAAAGGCCTTCAGCTGCGACTACAAATGAGTGGGGCGGTGTTTGGAGCCGTGCAGTCATGATCCAGCAGCTATCTACCAGCGGCAATCCCGCTGGCAATGGGTGGCTAGCACCACAGGGAGCCATGCACAATCCACATGCTACCTTCAGCTTCAGTGTGGAGTCACTACTTAAATGTCAAGTTTGAAGGATCACCTCTCACGTGTTCGGAATGCAAACCAATTTTAATTCAGGTGCTTTCCGCTATTTCTTTTAAATATGCTGCTTGCCTGTTTAATAGTTATTGCACTGGGCTGTTTTACGTTTTACCCAGCCATTCGTTTATGTGTGCCCCTTGCCACCATATACACAGGTAATACCACTGTTGTCAAACCAACAGTCTGGTTACTTTTAAAGGTTTTCCACAATTTTCAACGATTCTGTTTTTTATCTAACATAATATCCAGGTTTTCTAGTTGGAATTGATCGTTTGTCTGTGCCTTTCAGGTAGGGTTCAGAGGTATTTTTTAAAAAAAACGTATTTCAGTCTTTTAACACCATAAATTTGTGCCTGCACACATCATTGACTTTTGCATCAACCTAAATTATTGTAGTCATTGTTTCCTTAATTGTTTTCCCTATAGTGTTTTGTGATGCTGCTTTGGAGCGTGTATGGCATGAGACCGGGGTTATTATGCCAAACTAAGCTAACAGCCTGCAGTTAATGTAGCAGTACCATCACTCCGTGGCAGTTGCGCCCAGTGCCATAGTAAGAGTGCCCCAAGTAAGGACGGAATATGGGCTTTCTCTCTCCCCACCCAGGACGTGTAGCAATAAACAGCCATAATTGGGGTGCAGTTGGACCTCACACACCTGGACTGCGGTGCCACTGCACCTGTTGCATCAATGATAGCTACAGTCCTGGAAGCACTCAGCAGTAGAGCCTGGATGCTGCTGTCTTGGCATGCCATCAGGGCAGGCCTGCGTCAGATAATACGCCTACTGCGTATAAAGAGTGAGGTCGTCCTTGGCAACGACAGAATTGTGTTGACTTTATTTGCTTGTGGAGCCATTGTGCTTTGTGGAGCAATGGCACAAACACACTGCGTTAGGGACCTAAAATAAACTGCAAGGTTTTTGGCTGCCTCAGTAGAACAGTATGCTTATTTCCTAGTACACCGACTGCTTAGGGTCTAAATAGGAAGTGCTGGGGAGAGCTGCGCTAATGCACAGCAGGATCACTGGCAGTGACGATAGGAAGCAATTTCCACTCCCTGTAAACATAGACTAAAAATGAGTGTCATCTGCTAACTCTAGTGGAAGAGGTAAAGGGATACCAATAAAATGGAATTTAAATTTGCAGGTTTAGGCCCCACAGCGAAAGCCACTGAGAGCTACATACATCTGCATGAACCAAACAGTATTATTATCTTGTTTTATTTTTTGGATATTGTTCTAACATATTTAGAGTTAGAGAGGAGTGAATGTTTTTAGACCATGGCTTTCCTCACCAAGTATTTGCATCTGGTGGATGTTATCCACTATCTAAAACTTGTATTCATCAGCATTCTTAGCAGATAGTAGTAAAATTCAAAGCAAACTTCCTTTTCTCAAAGTTGGAACATTCCAAAGGAAAGCAGAGCAAAGCCTTTACAATACTGCTGCAATTTTTTGTAAATGTTTCTGTTAAAAAAACAGTCCATCACCACACGTACTCAACCATTGATACTGCAACACCCTCCCATAGAAAATAATGAAGCATGGGAATTAAAATAAAATCAATTATAAAATAATTTTAAATTGAATATATATTTTTAAATAGTTAAAAAATAACTAAATATAATTTTATGTAAAAAAAATATCTTTTTATTGAAATGTACAAATATTTTTTGTTAAATTATAAAATATTTTAATACCCCAGTTTGAATAAAAAAAATAGTGTAATCATTTTTATTAAAATGTATCTAAGTTATTACAATTAATTTTATACATTGCTTTTTTCAAAATATTTTATTTTTTTCTTAGAGACAGTACGAAACAGAAAGCATGCGATACATACATACATGAAGCCTACTAGAACATGCTAATGTCAGTAACGATTTATATTGCTTCCATCTATAACCCGTACAAAAATGTATATAGATAAACAGAGTCTGATTTAAACTTGTTGGCAGGCAGAAGGGGATGGGATACAACGGCAAGGGCAACATTGAGTTTTGATAAATAGAGCATAGAAAAACAGTAATGCATAGCCTGCACAAATGCGGATGCTGGAGAGGATGATAGTAGGCATACCCAATATAAATTATGAAGAGGAAGAGAAAAGAGGGGGTAGAGATAGAAAGAGTAAGCGGGACCACGATTTGGGTGAGAGACAGTAAGAAAAGGGTGAGTATGACAGCTTAATAATTACTAATGCATAATTTTTTTTTCTTTAGGTGGGAATTTATGTTCTAATTTAAAATAGACTTACAGCTACCTGCTCTGGCAACTTTTTTGTTATTTTATTGAACTTATTGTTGCATTTTACTCTTATTTTAGGGCTTTTGTCCTACTTTGGTGATGTCACTTCCTGTTGATGTCATTGAGTTAAAGGTAATGTGACATCACTTCCTGTCATGCAATGAGGGTCAAGGTTATGTGATGGCACTTTCTGTGATGTCACAAAGGAGTCAAAAGGTGTGTGATGACATTTCCACTACCCCTAACATTTTGGTGAATGGATGTCCATGTTTAAATTGGATTGCCATGCTCTCTGAGCTCACTGGAAAAGCTGAACTAGGTCTTCCTCAGTAGCGGGCCGTGCAGGTAAGCCCGATGTGGCGGGGGTGCGACGAGCGCAAGGTAAGTGGTTTTATTTATTTATTTTACATTCCCTATCCCGTCGTTTGTCACTTTCAACCCCCACCCCACCCCTGCCCCACCATACCACACTTACCTGCACGGGCCGCCACTGGTTTTCTCATATTTTTTCCTATCACATCTTTCACTTTTAAGCCCAATTACAAATTTTGGTAAAATCAGCAAGTTTTCAGAGCACTAAATGCATGAAGTTCATTGGAGGTATGCTTTCAAAAGCATAAGAGTAGAGGAGGGAACTTTGTGTGTGTGTGCGTGTGTGTGTGTGTGTGTGTGTGTGTGTGCATGTGTGTTAAAAAACCATTGTGATTGAAAACTTAGGGTGGCAGAATGCTAACAATGATTGAAAACAGTGAAATAAACTGCTACTCAATCAAGAATAAGGATAAAAGCATGATTGCTTTTTTTAAACTACAATCCTGGGGCTTATATTACACGAATGGTAAAGCTTGAAAGCAAGACACACAGGCGTAGCAATTTCTAATCTCTCTAACACCCCAACGACCTCCTAAATGGCTGACTGAGGAACACATGTAGCCCTGTACTGTGTGATCTCCGCTTCCCTTCCTTGAATGTTTCCTTCCGAGAAGACTCTTAAGAGAAACAAGAGCTGTTACTTCAAACAGACAGCACCAGCATCGTGGCCTCTGTAAGGGGACATCAATTTACTCTTGCAAATCTCTTGCAAGTCAGTGATCATCGGTGAAGTTTGAGGCATGACAGAGAAATCAACAACAACATTAGAAGCCTTGCCTTGGCGGTGGGGAAACCTGAAGCACTGAACGGGGGAATGTGGTCATGTAGAGTAAATGCTCTCGTGTTGTAGCTCATGTCAGGGTGCTTAGTCCTGTTTCCGCATGGTGTGGGATGGGCTTTCGCCATTTTTGAGATGTTGGTGTGGGGTGACGTGCAACACACAGCTGTCTTATTGTCTCTCATAAACGTGCTGCAAACCTTCTACCTGCTCCCCCACATACAGTGCTTTCCTGTTAGGTACCTGCATCACTGTGATTTGAAGGAGAGTACCTGTCTCGGCACGAATGCTGCGGCAAGCCTGTAATCTGTAACAGTGAGTTCCTGGGCTTCTATATTTCTGTTTCAAGCACTGCCCGTATCGTGCCACAATAACATATGAGAGTACTGAAACTGCAGCCAAGTCAATCACATTGGAAAAACAGAGCAAGTTGCTCAACATGCGGGTTCTGGTAATCTCAGTTCTAAAACACATTCCTTCAAATTCCACAAAGCTCTTGCATGAAAGTGCTCACGCAATAGCACAGGCAAAGAAACCCTGAAAACACAGGACCAGGACTCAAGCATATGCCTGAATCGTGGAAAACATGGTATGGCAACCACCCACGATTTCTGTTCTGATCCTGTAGATGTACTTTGATCTTGTTGAAGTACCTGTGCACACTGCTAGCATCTGAAGGTTCTACCAATACCGCCCCTTTCTTGCTAAATTGTATTTCAGTCTGAAAGGAAGACCACCATGAGTCCAGTTGTGTGCCTCCCCAGTGGTCCCTGACCTGCTCCTTTCTATTGCCGAATTGTTCCTCACCAGCCTACCCTACTTATCATATCTTCTGAAATAACCAGTAAGCTCTTGCCCTGCATCTCGCTCTCCCATTTCACAACTAATCATGTCTATCATAGTAGCAAAATGGATTGTTAAGCAATGGGGGAGAGAGAGGGAAGATATGATGTTTCTGTAAAGAATCCCTGGTTCACCCCTGGGTAGCTTGGAGGAAAGGAAGCAACAAGGCAGTCCTCTGCGAAAACTGCATGTTATATACATAAAGATATACAAAAACAACATCATCATTAATTTAAAAATTAAATAGACAAAAGAAGTAAAGTTTAATGATTAAAGTTACAACCTGATGTAGAAACTCGGGTGCTTGAATGAGGAGTTATTACAAACAAAACAAAAGCTGTGCCAGAGGAAAACATGGTGAGTAACAAAGGGAAGAAGATGCGAAGGACCACAGAGTCCTCAAAGGCCCTTGACTTATGGAATATGATCAGATATAAAACTGTTGGGACAGCCCGGTCAAAGACTATGAAAGACTGGGCAGTAGACCCTCCCTCTCTGGATGACCAAAGATAGAAAAAGCTGGACAAAGAGTTGGTGGTTCGTTCAGGTTAAAAGTTTTAGATTCAGACTTAAACATTTTCTGGAGATCGAAATGCATGGAGCGGTTGATGAGCAGAGCCCCAAGAGATCAGCCACATCTTTTCAGTCCCACACTAGCTTTATACTTTGTAGTCTACATCTTCGAGTGCAAGAAAGTTAGAAATTGTGAGCGGAAAGGATGGACTTTTTTCAGACTGCCTTTGCATCATGTCCCTGTTTGCTAGGGGTCAATTTCTTTTTCAATTCCACTGTTTAGAAAACGTTCTTTACGCTCTTCCCTGGTACTCTAAAAGTCTCCAACTCAGGAAGATCTTCTTAGACCAGAGTTCAAGTTGCTGGAAGACTTTCCACAACCACCAGTCATCTGCAACTAGTTCATGTGTTTCTTTTGCAGCAGCTCTAACTCCCTCAGTCAATGTGAAAGTCTACAGGGGGTCCCTGTTTTATATAACAGTTCTCAGGGCAGGGAAAACACTAATGTATAGACAACACCCCTGAGCAACTATGAATACATACACATTAAATATTTACTATATACATGGGCCAACAAACTAAGGGGCCGATTCCGATCTCGGCCGGTAGTGCTCCGAATCGGATTCGGATTTACCGGATCCGATTCGGAGCCCTGTTTCCCGACCGAATCGTACGCGGGTCCAGCCGAGCGAGTACGATGCAAGCACCCGCGAAATCGCCGACCGACTCGTACGAGGCTTCAACGCGCTCCGACCGACTCGCATGGACACGACTCGCACCGCGCTATGGAGACGTTTCCCGGCCGGGTAAGTACGATGCGCGCCTCGAGCAGTCCGGCCGACTCGCGCCGTCCGGCTCGAAAAAGCAGTCGGAGCCGGACTTTGGGGGTCTGCGTCGGACCCCCCTGTACGCGTAGGCGCGCGAGTCGCACACAGGGGGGACCCATGAGTCCCCCCTACCTGTGCATGTACGCCGCGATGCACATGGACGCGTACCCGCTGTAGGGGGCGCCCTTGTTCGCCTCGCACCCATTGAGTCAATGGGAGCCCGCGTACGCGTCGTACGACCGGCTCCCATTGACTTCAATGGGAGTCCGACCGAATCGAGTCCGATAGCATGCGAATGCATCGTACTCGTCCGGTCGGACTGCTAGGGTCCGATTCGGTCGGAATTCTCTCCGGGTCCGGCTCGGTCGGAGAGATTTCCGGCCGGAATCGGGATCGGCCCCTAAGACTTGGAAAAAACATTTTTTATATATTTTATTATTGACTGATTATCTCATTTAAAAAAACCTAATATACAAAATATAATAATTAATTCACAATAGTACATAAATTGGAAAAACGACAAACATCTCATCACAAAGATCTCATGACGACTCATCAATAATCTAAAGCCAAGATCTCTCTCCTATAATGATTACATTTGTGTGACATTATTTGAATTTAAGAGATGTATTGATAATCATGATGTTGGACTGAATTTAAGCTTATTGAGGACAATAAGTTATATGAAGATGTCAAAACCACTGTACATTGATGGTATATTGTTGTGTGATTGTGTGACTGAGCGTATTTTTGTGTTTTTCCAATCCATGTACTATTGTAAATTCATTATTATATTTTGTATATTAGGGTTTTAAAGAAATAATCAAGTCCAACTCCCTGTGTCTGCAGGTTACTCTCTAGGCCGGTAACATAAGAGAAATGTTTTACTTGAGCTGTGTGAAGAAAACCTCTAGTTGCTGCCTCCAGGCCATTTTACACTCCCTGGTCTTATGGAAGAATTTCCAACAAGTACGTGGGATCCTCCGAGTAAGATCTGCACCCCATTGTCCTTATTGGCCAGCAAAGGGATGTGTTGGTTAGCCAGTACAGCAGCCTTTGAGTTCCAGCAATTATAGAAAAAGCTTGAGGCAATTTTCTACACAGTTCTCTATTAGGCTGACTCAAACTTTCATGAGACAGGAGGAAAGTCTAATTTTTATTTTCTGTTCCAGCCTGAGTGTGGTCTGCCAGCATTTTCTTAAAGGTGACATCCACTGCGATTGACAACTGCTAAGCGAATACAACTAAAATTGATGCACTCACAAAATTCCAATCCTTATTTCATATACGAAATTCCAAAATGTACATTTTCCATTGGGTTAGGTTGTAATGTGCTTACACTATGGAGCATATGGATCATAGAAGTCTACTTCACAAACTTCAACGGGAAGTGAAGGTAGATGGGTGGTGGATGGAGACTGTACCTGTTGTTTCGAATTATGCGGGTGAGTTGCTTGGTTGTCATGCAGTGTTTTGTTATGCTATTTTGTTGGGTTGCTATGATTTTTTTTCTTGTTGTTTTGGATTATGTTGTGTTGCACTGTTGTATGTTGATCGTTGTTGCATCGTGTTGCTAATTTCTTTGTGTTTTTCTGTTGTAGTTATGTGGGGTGTTGTATTTGTGCTGTACATGTTATGTGTTATTCTGTTGGCAAGTCATCTTATTGTGATACTATATTGTTCTGTTACATTGTTGTATTGCTGCTATGCTGCTATGAAGTTATGTGCTATTGTGTTGTGTTATTTCACTCTGTTGCACTGTTTTTGTGTGTTGTGGAGTTGTTCAGTTGTGTGCTGTTGTATTATTATTCTGGTATATTATTATGATGCATTGGTATGTCTTGTGCTGCATTGCGGCGTTGTAGTGTTGTTTGTGTTGTAAGGTTGTGAGTGCTATTTTGCAATCTTGTTGTCTTATCTAGCAGAGGTGTTGTATTCTTGTGTTGTGTTGAGGTGTTCTGTTGTGCTTGATGTCAGCTGTTACCCTGTGTGGTATTGTGCTGTTGTGTTGTATTAATGTGTTTTGTGCTGTGTTTTATTGCTGTTATGTTGGTTTGGTGTTGATGTGATTATAATAGGGGTCTTTGCTAGGGAATGATGTACTACCCCCACTTATTCCAAATAGATGTCTATGTTCCTGGTGGCAGTGCGGAACTATTAACTTGTGTGGCCATGAGTGGACAAATCTGAGACCAGAGAAATTCCTAAGCTTTCACACATACATGATGGGAGAGAGGAAAAGCCTCCATAGGATCAGAATGCCACAGAGCAATGGTAAGTAGTACCTCGCTCACTGCGGTTCTGCATGTATGAATTATGCCATGTTGTTTTTATGTGTATTGGATATAAAACTATGTTTAAAGAAAACCAGGATACAAGTGGTTAACATTTTACAGGGAGATGAAAACATGCTCAAGAGGCCTCAATCAATCTTTCCAACAGAGATGTCTTCGATGGTAAGCAGAGGCTTGTCCAGTCGCATATGTATATATTGTAGAAAATCCTGGAGATGAATTTGTGAAACTGACTACATGAAATTTCACCACTGAAACTTTATGGATGGCTACAATTTCTGGTGAAAAGCGTGTTTTTATGAGAGATTTTAAGCGCAACAATTTATTGCATGAACATTTTTCCACCCAAGAATATTTTGTTGTTCTTTTTCCCCACCAAACCCACATTTTGTAGGGTTTTTCTGCTACTTTTTTTTGATTGCTGAAGCTCAAAAAGTCAACTTTGAAAATGTCACACTTCCCTATTTGAAAGCAAAGCTTATTTTCTGAGAAGACGATTACGTTGTCCCAAACTCTTTGAAAGATTTTGGAACTTAATATAATACTTAAAAATCATTGACAGTTATGTGCATCTGAAAAATGTTGACATTTTAAAAGAAATTTTCTGAGAGATGTACACAATTGGATGCATGCTTCACCAAACTAAAAATATTCAGCGCATCCTAGACAAAGATGATGGTCTTCAGTAAAGATGAGGAGCTTCTTCACTCTACTCTAGGCTTATATCCCAAATCAGTAGATAAAAGTGATGGTCAGAGAAATATACTGGATGAAAATCATTCACACTTCCAAGTTGGTCTTCTGAAAATAGCTGCCCCATTTCTTTTCACTCCACAATATTACCTGAGTGAATGCTTTACATAGTGGCGACTACTCAGTGTCAATAGTCTTTATCTTAGACTCACAAATGTGTAAATACTCACGCTTTATTGATTGCAGAAAGCATCTAAGAAGTTACTTTTGTGCCTTTTGTGGGTCAGCAGTTCTAAACGCCCCTAGTAAGGAGTCTACAATTGGTATCTTGTTCAGCAAAAAATTCTATTGTAGAGCACTTCGCCTCACCCACCATCATGTGCTTGGCCCTGAGTTATTTTTGCATAAATGTCAGCATTGATATTCTACGAGAGTTTAGGGTGATCTGATCCTATATGAGGCTACCTTTTGCAGCTTCCTAGAAGCTTCACACAGTGGTAACTTAAACCTTTTTAGCTGTGCGCATAATCGTTTGGAATTCTATTGCAACGTCGCTGTTCCTGAAAATATATACTACTGGTTTTAGCTCTTCCCTTTCTTGTGCTCACTTACTCCTGTCAAATTGGGGTTTGGCAGAACCAAGCAAAGTGCAAGTAATTATTTTCATCCATAATTATTATTGTCTCATTAAACAAACATTTTCAGTCAGTACTGCACTTAACTGCTGGTGAAACCCTATCAGAAGCCATAATGTTGTGGCCTGCTCTCACTACCACTCTTTGACCCTATCCTGCCTACTATTTACTCCATTGCAAAGCTACCCAGATAAACCAACCCTAAGTTAATTTCAGGGCAGTGAGGATGTTGCCTACAAGATTTCCACGAGGTGTTGTTGAGTCCGTACGCCTTACACCATTGCGTGATCTCAACCTGGGGTTGAGATTGTATGATAGTGTTAAAAAGTAACTAGGCCGCAGCCTTAAGACGCAATATAATCTATACATTACTTGAAATGCTGTATCTAAGAAACATAGTTACATTTTTATTGGAGAGAAAGAAATGCAGTTCCTTGCCTACAGTGCTGAGGGTCATTCCAATTTTAGGAAGACCAAACAATTTCATGCTCAAACGTTTTGGGAGTAAATAATATCCACAGCGAAATGGAAGTCAATAGTTGAGTGAGTTTTCTCATCTTTTACCATTTAAAGAGCAAAATTGAATTCAATGACCCAACACGACCTGTAGTTGCTCCAGCCTGGACATAGGGAGAGGAGGTAAGGCCTCATTGAGATGATGAAGGAGGAAACAAAATGGACATCTGTCAATTTAAGAATACCTCCTAGAATCCAAACATGGAATGCATTACTTAAACACCATAAAATGCATGGGACCGTTTGGCACATTACTTTTGAAGCTTGTTTTTTTCTGTGCTTACCAAAGCCCAAAAGGTGTTTATAGAAACTAGAATCGTATTCCTTTTATTTCACCATCCAAGCCCCAGTGTGCAAATGCTTGAAACTGATTCCTGGCAGTTTCTAACTAAAGCGAAGTCCCTACCCAGTCAAGCCACAAAACAGAACATTTTAAAGGTTTTTTCACCAGAACTTTAAAGATGTCCAGTGAAACAACATATTAAATAACCACAAACCTTGTCTTTTCTTCTCAATATCTGGATCAAATAAGAGGGGGAGGAACATACCGTTCATTCGAGGAATCCTGTGTATAGGAACGCCTTCCTGAATAGCTCTCGACAGACTCAAGGACACCTCCTCCTGAGAGGGTCACCAGGCGCTGCAGGGAAAATCTCACTTCTATCAGCACTGATAAATCTTTGCACCTTTCTTGCAAACCTTTCCTTAGAATGGGAGGTAGGAGAGGGGAGCTCGGTGTAACAGTGACTGATGGTAGGAAAACTGGAAAGTGAGGTATGACCTATGAAATCTCCGCTCCTCAATCATGAATCCTTTCCTCAAAGCATGCATCTGGAGCACTGTAGAATTTATCAAACCACAAGAGAAAAATATTTATCTAACTTTCCTCTCTCATTAATCTCCCAGAACACTTTAGTTTTTTATCCAGTGTGGCAGGGTAAGGAGAGAGGTTTGTGAGGATAGGAATTAAAGTCAGCAAAGTCTCTCCCCGCAGATTAGCCAAGGGACTTGATTCAGGTCCTCTTGTTGAACTTCAGGAGATTTAAAAATTAAGGTAGAAAGGCAGAAAATCGCATCGAGGTGACTGGGAAAGGGTCCCCAGCTGCTAGGGCTGTAACCCCAATTAGAGCAATGTTAGATGCAGAGATATGCACAAGACTTTTAATTAAATTGCGTTAATTACAGCCTCTGAGATGTGGGCCACAGTTTATAGGATAATTATGGGGGACGTTAATTTGGTGGCTCTACCTAGTGAATAATTACTGCAAGGAGGATTAGCCAAAGTTGCTTTAGGATTGATTTTCTGTCCGCTCCCTGGTAAGTGCGAAGGATGCACTTGTGTGTGTGTGTGTGTGGGGGGGGGTGTATAGATAATCAGCTTATTGGTATCCGGTAAACAAACAGGAGGTGGAGGCAGGAATTAAATTGAAACTCTGAGCCCCATCCACACCTACAGTTCTTGAAGGTGGCTCCTTCCAGACCAATCCTGTATGCAGGACTCAAAAGATGATGACAAAACTTTCAGCTATGGTAATAATCCAAGCAGTCCGCCACTGGTCTGCAGTAAATAAATAAATAAAATAAAAATAGAATGGAATAGCAAAAAATTAGAGATAAAAAATGGAGATGTAGAAAGTTTGACAACTAAAAGCAAAATATGCAAAAAGTCGAAAAGGTTGTGAAATAATATGTTTTGAATAGGGATGATATAATTAGGTAGATGCTTAACATTAGGTTATTTTTAGGGGTCATGTTTAAGAATGATGTATGGTAAGGTCCGTGGGGAATGGGAGAGATATGCTTTAGGGTTAGCATGAGAGCTAGAGATTGGTAAGGGTTCGGTTTAGGGTTATATTAACAAAAGGGGTTGGGTTAAGGTTGGTGTATGAGATGAAGTAAGGGATGGTGTAATAGTTAGGGCTGGGATAAAGGTAAGAGTTACATATCAGTAAAGGAATGAATTAGTTTAAATGGATGGGATGGTTAGATTAAGGGGTGAAGTAAAGGAAGGAATAGGGGATGGTGTTATGGTTACAGATGAAGTAAGAGCTAAGATTAGAATTAGAGTGTGGGTAAAGGATGGGCCTATGGCTAGGCTAGGTTTAGGGACTAGGTTCAGGTTATTGTAACACAAAGTGTAAGTAGTTGCTGGAGTTATGTGAAAAGAAGGTGTAGGAGAAAAGTGGCTTGGGAGGTAGTGTTGGAACCCCCCCCCCCAAAATAAAATGGCAGGTACACCATGGTTTGAAGGAGAGAATATTAAGGTTGGGTACAAGGCAGCAGTAACACGAGTCAGGTTAAGTATTAGTTATTTGTCTATGTGCAACTCACAAATTTAGTGGTAATAACTAAAGGTTTTTACCTCTGCCTTTTTGCATTTAGGAACCAACAACCTCACCGGGAAATGGCTGACACCTCATCTGGGCCATTATGGAATCACAAGGGGAAAAATTGGGCTGAGGCCTCCTCTGGAGTAATATAGAATACCCGGGGGGGTACAGTTAGTGGAGGCCTCACCCAAGAACTCATGCACTCAAAGGTTTAGACTGAGGCAGGACATACATTAGGGCACTGTGTTTTGGTAACTCATGAGCTGGGGTTTCATGGATTCACAGGGGGCCGGCTGATCTGAGGCATCATAAAACAACACAAGAGTGACTGAATTTAGGCATGATGGGGCATCATCACAGTGGGCAGACTAGGACATGTAATACATTCTCATTTCATTGGTCAGTCCAACAGCCCTGTTCACTTTCTTTAGCGTGCCCTCTTCCACTGCCCCTTTGGTAAACAAACAAGAAGCTGCTGAAGGCCTATGGTTGGGCAAGGGCTTACCCCTGTGATGTAATGAGGAGTTCAAAAGGTATGTGATGTACCTTCTGCTAAACCTAGGATTTTTGGGAATCCATGATCATATCACTAGATGCTAAAAGTGATTAAGGTAGAGACGTTAGTGGGATTTCAGAAAGGGCTAATGAGTGAAAGCCTGGAATGGGATGCTCTCTTGGTGTTTCCGTAAGAGCATGGCACATGCTCAGTGCAAACGTAACCAGTTGTGGAGTCATGGTTCCACATGCCGGGTAGGCACAGAGTCTGCGCTGGATCAGGGTGGCCCTGTTTAGAGGAAGTCTTGTGGCTGTAAAATGAATGTCTGGAGTCGGACAAAGTCTCTAAATTCTAAGGCGACCGTTGATTAAGACCAACGCTGACACAGCAACACTGGCCTTCCAGAAATCTCTATTTTCTCTGCAGATATTTCACATTTACAGGTAGTTGGATGACATTTAAGAATGGGGTTTTCTTGTTAGCAGTTAAATGTCATCATACCAAAAAGTACACAACTAGGCTAGCTACAGTTTGTGACGAGCCCTTGCAAAAATAAGAAATTTGAACTGCTATGAAAAGGGACAGCATGATGATAGAGAAGTGAGTGAATATTTTTCAAAATATGTTCGCCCCTACTTTGGCTAGGTCATTACTGGATTTTAAAATTATAGTTGCCAATGACGCCAACTAAAAGGTTGTCCAGGAAGATTTGCAAACAGCTGTGGTGTACTGCTTGACTATTTCTGTGCTTAGAAACCAAATCAATTTTTGGAAGTAGCCTTCAATTTAAGATTGAATGTTTTTTCCTTATTTTGCTGGGGACATATTCTTACTTGCGGTGTCACCAGTGAAACAACAGGTGTTCATGGCAACGTCAGAATAAGAGAATAAGCCAGGAAGACCCTGTATGCATACACAAGAGGTTTGTACCCTGATACATTAGAGACTGTCTGAACTACAGCAAATATCCAAATATGAATCCCTTGCTGAATATTACCATTAATTCAATAAGCATTGGCAAAGCCATTAGGTCTCACCTATGTCAGCATGAGCTGCTGTGCAACATGGCTTAAACTAAAAACTTTTTTTATAGTGCGTGCTGTGACACAACCAGCATAGACTGCATCATAGCACTTTTTTTTAAAGCCATGCAGCTGTGCAATATATTTAACCCCTTCCGTGCTCGCGTCGGCCAACGGCCGTCGCGAGCACTACCTCCCCAGTGCTGCGAACGACAGTTGGCCGACTCAGCCCCGCCCACTCCGTGGAACGCCCGCACCGCAGCGGAATTGCTGCCGCGGTAAACGGGTTAAAAAAAGGAAGTGTGGAGGAAGCAACACAAGGGAGGCGAATGGGAGGGAGCAGCAATAACACACAGGGTGGTAGAAAGCAAAATGAGGGAGGTCGGAGTGGGAAAGAAGAAATGGTATCTTAAGTTCAGGGCAAGTGGCGGACGGTGACTAATTAAGTTGAATAATTCTGTGCTTGGTCCATGCTCCTCTGAAAGAAATGGAAGTGACACTGGGCCTGCACTGGCCAATTAGGAAACAGCAAAGAAGAGTGACACTGAAGCCAACAAATGGTAAGCAATGGGTGGGCTCCAAGCCCTTTATTCTAAACAATAATGTCTTGCAAGTGACAGCGTATGCAGAGCATGCGCAGTTGCAGGCTCAACCTAAAAACATGGGACAACATAATAGTGCCAGATCACTGCACCAAGTAACTCACAGAAGAGTAACAGAACCCAACAGAAGGACAGCAGACCCTCACAGAAGGACAGTATGCCACAATAGGTGGATAGCAGTCCATTACAGAAAGAGAATAACTGTGAAGGAGAGCATACACCTTCTAGTGGGGCTCTGTTAGAAATGGGATCTCTAGTTGGCAAGGGCTTGCACCTTTGTCCAAGTAGGGACCCTTCTTCCTAGTCAGGGTAAGGGAGTTACACTCCTAAAATAACCCCTGCTCACCCCCTTGGTAGCTTGGCACGAGCAGTCAGGCTTATTCTAGAGGCAGTGTGTAAAGCATTTGCACATAACCAACAGTAATACAGTGTAAGCACTACAAACTGACACCACACCAGTTTAGAAAATATCCAATATTTTTATATACTTTAAACAAGACCAAATACGATAAAAATCCACAGTACAGTACTTCAAAAATAGTTACTTCTCAAAATGTCTTAAAAAACAGTTCCTTGATGTCGATAGCTCCGTCCAGGGCTATCACGGCGTCGTGAACAAACAAATCCAAACAGTTCTGGCTGACCACGGCGTCGCGGGTCAGCTACGGTGTCGGGAAGACCCGCAAACAGTACCTTTCAGAAATGCAGGGCGTCGATGACCTTGCGGTGAGCTTCCGAAAACACGGCGTCCGCAGGCGTCGGTTCCGGAGGTCGGTGCGGCGTCGTCGGGGCCCTCGAAGTCACACGCGTTGCAGATCGATCTCCTCTGTTGAAGTCAGGAGCGCTGGCGTCGCCCGGCGTCGGGTGCTGCGGTGCGAAGTGCAGAGGTGCGGCGTGCGGTGCTCTCAGGTCGCGGTGCGAGCAGCTGCTCGGTGGCGGCGTATGGCGTCGTCGGTGAGACCAGGGTCGCGGTGTGAGATGAAGGCGGTGCTCGTCACGGTGCTGCAGCAGCGTCGTCGTTGCTGAAGCGCTGTCGTCGGCTGACGAACTTGGAGTCGATGGCACCGGCGTCGGTGGGCCAAGGCTGCGGTGCGGGATGAGGGCGGTGCGTCGTGTAACTTACGAGCGATGCCCCCGAACCACGGTGCAAGCAGCGGCATCGAGTCCGGTGTGGAGCGGCGTCGTCGGGGATGTCACGGCGTCGTCGTGAAGCGAGGCGGTGCGGAGTGCGGTGCCCACAGGTCGCGGTGCGAGCCGCGGCTCGGTGGCGGCGTCAGCAGGCGTCGTCGGTGAGACCAGGGTCGCGGTGCCCTCTGCGGTGCCTTCAGGACACGGAGTCGGCAGCGGCGTCGTAGACAGCGTCGGGCTTGAAGTCTTTGCTGTTCCTGAGACTTCTTGAACAGGGGGCAAGCTCTACCTCAAGCCCTTGGAGACACTCACAAAGTAGATTGCAGAAAGTTCAGTCCAGTCCTTTCACTGCCCAAGACAGAAGCAGCCACTGCAGGCCAACACAGCAAAGCACACAGCAAGGTGGTAGTTCCTCCTCACAGCTTCTCCAGCTCTTCTTCTTGGCAGTCTTCTTGATCCAAAAGAGTTCCCTTGAAGTCTTTTCTATCCCTGAGACTTCCAACAGGAGGCAAGCTCTACTTCAAGCCCTTGGAGAAAACTCTAACAGCAGGATGATGAAAGCACAGTCCAGTCCTTTCCCTACCCAAGACAGAAGCAACCACTGCAGGCCAACCCCACAACACGGAGCATAGGGGCAGTACTCCTCCTCCAGCTTTCCCGGTCCTTCTTCCTGGCAGGTTCCTTAGTTCAGAAGTAATCTAAAGTTCTGGGGTATGGGTCCCCCTTTTTATCCTCATTTTCCCTTTGTTCTCTGAAGGCAGAGAGGCCTTTGCCTAGTCCAAACCAGTTCTGGTCAGTCCTGGAGCACTTTGTTGACAAGACTCCTTCTTTCCTTTCACAGTGCAGGCCAGGGACATCAGACGCACCACAGGAGGTGGAGCCAGCATTGTGGAGGGAAGGCCCAGTCCTATTCAGGTCCCAGGTGCAACTCCTCCCACCCATCTACATGTGGATCTGGCTATTCAGCCCTGTGCTGACTCACCCTGTCTCCTGGCATCCCCAGCCCCTGTCACTCACACTCCAGACAAGGAATACACAACCTAGCAGAGGCAGGCTTGGATGGTTAGACAAGAAAATACCCACTTTCTAAAAGTGGTATTTTCAAACACAGAATGTTAAAACCAACTTCACTAAAAGATGCATTTTATCATTCTGAGTCCAGGCATACTAAACTCGAATTTCTACCATGTTCCCTGGGTCAGTTAGGATTATAAGCTGTAATAATCAAAACTGCCCATTCTGGCGTATGGGGAACAGGTAGCCTTGCAATAGTGAAAAACGAAATAGGCTGTAATTCACTATCAGGACATGCCACACACACCAGGGCATGTCCTACCTTTCACATACAATGCACCCTGTCCACAGGGGTACCTTGGGCCTACCTTAGGGGTGACTAACATGTAGAAAAGGGAAGGTTTTAGGGACTTGCAAGTGTGTGCATTTGCCAAGTCGACATGGCAGCCCCAGGCTGCACACAGGCTCTGCAATGGCAGGCCAGAGTTCCACTTTACGGGCTGTTTGCGTGGGTGGCACAATCCAGTGCTGCAGCCCACCAACAGCATTTGATCTATAGGCCCTGGCACTCTCAGTGCACTTTACAAGGGACTGACACATAAATCAAATAGGCCAATCATGGAAACACCAATCCATAACACAATTTACACAGAGAGCATATGCACTTTAGCACTGATTAGCAGTGGTAAAGTGCCCAGAGTCCTAAAACCAACACACAGGGTCAAAAACAGGAGGCCAAAAAGCAAAAAGTCTGGGGGTAAACGCACTGAAAAAGCCAAGTCTAACAGGCTCCGCTCTCCTTTTGTTGGCATTTAACAAAAGGAGAGCAGAGCCCAACAAGAGGAGAATAGATCCCAATAGAAGGAGAGTGGGTGCCAACAGAAAGCCTGCAGACCCAAACAAAAGGACATCATACAATAATAGAAGGGTATCAAACGTCATCAAAAGTACAGCTGAATACAAAAGAAAGCCTGCAGACCACAAAAAACAGCAGATCCCAACAGAAGGACAGTTGACAGCAAGAGAAGGATAAAAGAGCACTATAGAGAGACAGAAGACCCCAAAAGACATCACATCCATATAGAAGAAAAGAAGATGCCACCAGAAGGAGAGCAAATCCCTACAGAAGGAGAGGGGTCATCATCCACATCAGAAATATAGCAAACTACTAAAGAAAAATATCATATCACAAAAAAGGGCAGCGAGCCCCTACAAATGGAAAACAGATCTCAAGAAAAGGACATCAGGCCACCACAAAAAAAGAGATTAAATTCCAACAGAAGTAGAGCAAAGCACAAAAGGACAGCATCCAAAAGGACTCCATCTCAAAATTATAACAGATACCCTAGGAAAAACAGCAGATAGAAACGGATAAACAGCAGATCCTAACAGACTGAGACAGCAGGTCCAAATGGAATGAGACCGCAGACTCCTGAAGAGTGGCATCAACTCAAAACCTAGAGAAGGGCAGCACATCACGATTGAAGGAGAGCAGACCACAGCAGAGGGAAACAAAGCCCAAAAAAGAAGGATAGTGGGCTACCACAAAATGAAATCAGATCCCAAAAAGATGACAGGGAACCCCAAAGGAAGAACAGCAGATCATAGGGGGCACTATTGATAAGCCAGTAGACCCCAACAGTAAGACAGCAGACCCCAACAGTGGGGTAGTTCAGTGATCCATTATGAAGGACCACAAATGCCAACAAAAGGTCAGCAGATCCCAAACGAAGACCATTAGGCACCAACAGAATGAGTGTAGGGACTAAAGGAAAAAAAAGTACATCCCAATGGAAAATCATACACCAATTTAAAGAAAGCAGACTTGAACAGAAAGACAGCAGACTCCGATAGAAAGATAGCAGATCTAAACATGAAAACATTGAAGAATGCCCAAAGAGGGACAGCATACCCAACAGAGGGACAAAAGACCCCAAAAGAGGAAGAGCGGACACAAATACAGAGGCAGTAAATCACAACAGAGGGATAGCAGATTTTAAATAAATTTAAAGACACCCCTAAGTAACAGAAATATGCCTCTGTGGTAGGCAGTAAATCTGATCAAATGCTTTATATATGAAGGACTAGTGGTTTAAATGTGGATTAATTGGCACCGTTTTGAAGTTCATCTCTTTGTAGCGAAGGAAGGGGGACATCCTCAAGACGAGTGACCCCGTAAGAGAGCATTCGTAGCTAGAGGCTCCCTTATTCTGCATGAATTGGCACTCTGTGGCAGATTACCATATCAATCTACCTTTGACCCCACATGATGCTTCCCATGATCCAGTGCGCCTTTGTAGGCGCAGCGCTGTGCAGGGTCAGACCTGCTTCACCCCCTGGCCATTTAGAGCCATCTGCTGCAAATCCGTCCTGACAGATGCATATTAGCCGCAGCCACTGATGTCAAGCGCGATCAATGCTGGGAATGGCGGGAGAGGAAAGGAATGACAGCGCCATTCTGGAAGGACACTGCCTCACACCCCCTAGTACCGCAATCCTCTGGAGCCAACTAATGGAAGTCTGCTACGAAAGCTTCCCGCTCCCCCAGCAAATCAAAGACACGTGAGAACAGCGCGCTCCCGGAAGGACTGCGCATGTTGTGAACTTCAACATCTAAAAACTCATCAAGACATGCTCATGGCTGTTTATTCAAAGAACGAGAGCATGCCTTTTAATAATTAACATTGGCTTTACCAAACACATTATTGAAAAATTCAGTGTAAATACCACGTCTGCAGGTTCACAGCGAGGACTATCAGACGCTTCAGAATGTGCCACAGATCTCTAAAACTGCATCATAGGATGGGCTATTGGCCTATTTAAACATATCTCCTTCATAGAGATGTTAGGTTTTTATTACTCTAGCAAAATCTGGCGTGGATTGCAATTACTGGCAAATGAGTAGCCTTTATTTTGCCTATATGACACTGGAATAGATTGTCACTTGAAATCTACACAGGGAGAACTTCACAGCATCTGGGTTTTAACAGTGGGGTTTGCAAAAATTAAGGGAAGTTTGCAAATGAAAAACTTTGCCTACCCATACCTTGGTTTTATGGTGTTCACATCTGGTGAAGAAACGTGGTTATAAAGAACTCATGAACCTATGATCTATATTCTCGTTTTGCGCGTGCAATGGGAAATATCACCAGAAACATAATGCAGATTTCCTTCTTGTGCTGACAAGGCATCAAAGAAATTAAAAAAGGTGGGCTATTAAGCCATGTACATGATCTAATCGTGATGTGATTAACTGAACAACGTTTAACTGCAATGCCCACAGTACAAATGAACGGAAGACAGAGAAAAGGAGCTATTCATGCTAAGAAATGCACATGAAAGCTAATACGTTTTTTATGCAGTGCGCCAAAAATGTGCACCTGGGTTTCAATTTTACCTTCATAGGAGACGTTGGCGATGTGCCAAGAAAGAGGTTTCTGTGCAGAAAAGGTGTTATTGAACAGGCACTGAGACATACTGCTAAGCAAATGTATCTACTTTCAGCCTGGAAAAGCCATATCTCTCTGAAGAGCTCAAAGTAGAGTAAAATATATATCAAGAGTACATTGAAGGACACGATAAGTGACTTTGACCCAGATTTTGTGTAATATGCAATGTTATGTACTATTGTAATGTGAAGTGGAACATCTAACTGATCAATAAAAAGCTTTTTTTTTTTTTTAAAACAGTCCATTGAAGGAAAAGGTGAAATTTTATTGCATTGCATCGTATTTGCCTTTATATAGCGCTTACTACCGCTGACGAGGCGTTAAGGCGCTTTGTATTGCTACATGACTAATTACAATGACCACACTGCAGTTGGAAATGAACATCTGGGCTATAAAGCCAAGGACAGGGTGCAATTTTGATGAGGGTGATTAATAGCTGACACACAGAATCTTATTATGCCAGTCTGTAGACATAGTGGTGCGTCTATAAGGCAGCACACCATACCCTACTCTACCAGTCACCATCTTAGTAATGCACTTTCAGGCTGGCACTCAAATTCTAACTCAGCCAGCCTCTGTTCTTGTGATGTGTTCCTAACTTGGCACTTAAGGCCCTACTCCGTTGGTCACTGTTCAAGTGACGTGCCGATTGGCTGGAAATGCACCCTACTCTGCGGGTCAATGACTACGTGATATATTCAAGGCAGACAACTGGTGTTCTATGCTGCTTGTTGCTAGCCACTTGGTTTGTCCCTAACCCGACACAGTATCCTATTCTGCCAGTCACTGTCTTAGTAATGTACCTAGATGCTGACACCCTGCCCTAGTGGTATACTGTGTAAGTGGCATACAGTATCCAATTTTCCCAGGCACAGCATCCTAGTCTGCCTGTAAGTGTGTTGGACTAAGAAAATATGTTCAGCTGACTCCTTCTAGCATTGTGCGAGTTAAGTTAGCATTTGCGGCACCATTTTGTATTCAGCCGCCATTTTGTGTCATGATCGAAATGAAGCTTCTGTCTCATACTGTCTGCCTCAGCAGAAATGGCAGCCTCGATGGTTTCTTTTATTCAAGGTTGAGATTCGTTGCACTAATGAATAACTTGTTCTGTGTTTGCATGCCTTTCCTCGTATGTAGCCCTGCTCCCACTCTCAGAGAGACGGGCACGGGCTGAGATAACCTTGAAGCTAAGATAGTGTGTACCGGGTCTCAGGATGGTAGCTCATCCTTCTGTACCTCCTTTGTTCATCTGTGCCCAGGCTGGAAAATTCCAGTTTGGGCGTGTCTTAGGGGTGTTGGAAATGTATATCTGACTTTACCTTGCGAACCGGGGTCAGTCCCTCGGCAGCTGTCTATGGAGGCTGGTCAGACTGTACTCTGCACGAGCGAATACTAATAAATAACTTGGTTGTATTCTCTACTGTCTGACCGACTCTTCATTTGTATGGAAGGCTGAGAGGTGGTCGTGAGTGACCCGGGTGGCCCAAATCGGGTCACTTCCTTCAAGTGTGTTACTTGGATGGCACTCACTGTCCTGTTGGTCGCACTCCTAGTAGTGTGTTCAGAGGTCCACACAGTATCCTCATCTAACAATCATTGCCCTGGTGGAGTATGCACAGGCTGACAGCTGGGGGCAGTCAGAATCCTAGTGGTTTGTTCTTAGTGTGGCACAGTACCCTACTCTAGTGTTGTGTCACTAGGCTGGCAAAAAGTATCCTGCCCTGCCAAACACTATCCTAATGGTGTAATCACAGACTGAAACCTTGTGGTCCACTCTAGCAATCAGTGTCCTACTGGTGTACTCCTATAGTGGCAAGCTATGTCCTGCGTCGGCACTCACTATCCTAGTGGTGTTTGCGTAGGCTGCACTCATTCTGCCAGTCAGACTGTCCTAGTCGCCTCTTCATGGCTAAAACACAGGGTTCTATGCTTCTTGACAAACCTGTAGCCAGTGCTCTATTTTGCCAGTCACTGTTTTAGTGTTGTGTTCACATTTAAGCACTCATTCTTCAGTCTGTCCTCCAGCTCTCGGCCTGAGGAAGATTTACTGGGCTTTATACAGGCCAATACGGCTTCCTCAACCAATGCGACTCTCTCCAACGTTGTGCCTATTTCGCTGGAGAGTTCCCTGATGACTTTAAATAACCTTAAATCATGCTCTCCATCTGACCCCTGCCCACCTAATTGGTTAGCGCTAGGGCCCTATGAAATTAACCCTCTGTCGAACAAGGTGCTTAATATGTCATTAGCGACAGGCACAGTACCAAGCTCTTGGAAACAAGCCAAAATTCTGCTCCCATTGAAGAAACCATCTGCTGACCCAGAGATACAGTCTAATTACAGGCCTATTTCCTTGCTACCAGCGGTATCCAAAATATTGGAGAATCAAGTAAATCAGCAGCCTTCTGTATGCTCCATTCTGGCCAGGCTGACTTTAGACACCACTTTAGTACTGAGACAGCACTTGTGGAGGTAACTGAATACATCAAAGGCACTTTAGATGCTGGGGGAAAGGCTGTGCTGATCATGTTAGACCTATCAGCAGCCTTTGATACGGTCCCCCATTCGAGACTTCTGGCGTGTCTTCAGTCCATTAGCATAGTGGGTCAAGCTTTGGACTGGCTCGCCTCCTTTTTGGAAGGAAGAACTCAACAGGTTTAGACTCTTCCTTTCAAATCAAAACCATGTGAGTTGACTGTGGGAGTCCCCCAGGGCTCTGCTTTGAGCACAACACTATTTAATATACATCTCACCCGCTTGCTCAGATAGCAGAAGCCCTGGGGGCAAAAGTGACATCTTATGCGGATGATGATACTCAGCAGTTGTTCTCATGAGGCAAGGGAGAAGTCTTTTCAGGAATGTTGATTAAAACCTACCTGACTGCAGTCTTTCATTAGATGGGTGTACTCCAGCTCAAGTGCAACGCTGACAAAAAAGAAATTCTCTTTTTTGGGAATACTGCTCGAGAAATTTGGCTGTCTTTCTGGCCCCAAAAATGCCCCTCCTCCAGGCCCTCAGGAAGGCATAGTCAAGAACTTAGGGGTCAAATCAAGAACTGATTTAATGATAGCCTGTCTTTTAAGGCACAGATTATGTCAGTGGTTGGCTCTTGCTTCGGTATACTGCTCTCCTTTAAAAGGTTTCTACACTATCTGTCCTTCACTGCAAAAAAATGGTTCTCCAGGCACGGATAGCCTTGAAGGTGGACTACGGCAATGCCCTCTATTTTGATCTGCCAAAGTACCTGCTGGAGAGGTTACAGGTGGTCTAAAACTTGGCTGCTCATTTTCTCTTGAATTTTCCATCTAGAACGCATATGTACCACATCTGCACTCTCTCTACTGGCTTCCAATCAGGAAAAGAAGCCTGTTCAAGGCACTTGTGCTAGTTCACAGGGCATTGTACCAGAGAAGTGCGGTCTATGTCAAAACACGGTTCAGTTTCTATGCCCCATTACGACACCTGAGGTCAACTAAGAAACTGCTAGCAGCGACTCCCAGAATTCGGCGTGTCAGAGCAGGAGGTATATCTCTTACCCATCTTGGACCAGTGGCCTGGAATAAACTGTCTCTTGAGCTCTGCACCTTAAGCAATTTCGCAGTATTTTTTTAAAAAAAGGCTGAAAACATGACACTTTGTGCAGGATTAAAGCATCAGAACTTACCATCAAATGTTCAGAACGTACCATCACTTCTGAACGTACCATCACTTTCTGAACGTACCATCACTTAACCTGTGCTAGGTGCCTGGACACTCCTCAGAGTAGCCGCGCGCGTTACAAGTCGCTTTCATCATTACTTTGCCATTCACTGTCCTAGTGGCATATTTGCAGGGTGGCACTTTCTCTTACTCTCCTGCTACTGCCTTAGAGGTTTATTTACAGGTTTGCACGCAATTCAGCTCTGCAAATCGCTGTCCTTGTAGTGTCTCCATGTGCTGGCACATAATATCCACTGTGTTGATCTCGTTCCTGGAGGTGCACCCATAAGCTGGCCCTCAGTATGCACTCTGTCGATCCGTGTCCTTGTTGTGTTTCACAGGAGGAACCCAGTGTCTTATTCTGCCAACAACTGCCTGAATGGTTGTCCATAGATTGGCTCACAATTTCCGCTCTGCCAGTCACAGGCTGGCAGTTAGATTTCTACTCTGCCAATCATGATCCTAGTCCTACTGTGCCTGAATTTCTTAGTCTGACACCGTATCCTACTCAACTGGTCAGTGTCGTAGAGGTGTGTCTGTAGGCTGGCACATAGTGTATTCTTTGAGAGACACCTAGCCTGTTCCTATCCTAGTAGTGCATTTATGGGTGGACCGCCACTCTCCTACTTGGTTAGTCACTGCCCTAGCTGCGTGTCAATAGGCTGGCATGCATTTCCATTCTGTCAGTCACTACCCAAATAATTAATTAATGGGATGGCATACACCACCCTTTTCTGCCATTCACTGTCCTAAGAGTGTGTTCACCGGCTAGCACGCAATATCCACTCTGTTAATCACTGCCAAAGGACTGCACTCATTGGATGGTACTCAGTGCCTTCTTTGCCGGCCAATACCCCAGGGGTGCACTCTTAGGCTAGGAGTGAGTGTATTCTGGTCTTAAGACAGTGTTGAACTGGCCTATAGGCAGGGCCACTGGAATTATGTGATTCTGTGGCCGCAGCGATTATTGCATAATTATTGATTTCCCGCATTTGCCACATAATCCATCACCTGCTGCATTATCTGCCAATTTTAACAAAAAAATTAATTTCTAGCTCAAACGGAACAAAAGTTACAAAAAATTTGGCAACTCAGGATCCTGCAGACTGGATGGCGTAGCACAAAGGTTGACTGGTCATCTTTCAGTAGTTTATTGCCGTACTTGGGTGTTAAATTGGTACTAATAGGGTGATCTCTTTTTCCAGACACTATTACCAGGTGTAACAAGCATTGGCATAGCCAATAGGTCTCGCCTTTGGGGCCTTATAAGTGTTTAGCCAGAGCTATTGACTTTGCCAATGTCTTCAAGCTGTGCTGTAGAGAAGTGTGGCTGCTATGCAGCATGCTGAAAAGTTATAATAAAAAAGTGTCAGAAGCATTTTTGTTACTTTATATATGACCAAGAAGGCATTATGTAAAACTGAACGACCATATTAAAAAAGTATTTACAATAAAAAATGTCCTCAGTTTTCTTTTGTTCTTGCAATGCTGGCAATGGTTGTTTGTTAAAGCTTTTTTTTTTTGAGGGGGCATAAACAATCGGAGGGTGAAGGTTGGGAACTAGTACCTGTATTATAACACTAGCAGCGGCCAGATGCTAGGGGAGAATCAACAGATGCCAGATTCCGAGAGCAGGCTGAGGTGGTGCTGAGTGATGCTGAGGTGGTAGTGGTGGTGGTGGTGACTGTTGCGGAGACGATGCTGAGGTGATGCTGAATGACACTCAGGTGTTGCTGAGTGATGCTGTGGTGGTGCTGAGTGATATTGTCTTGGCGCTGAGTGATGCTGTGGTGGTGCTGAGTGATATTGTCTTGGCGCTGAGTGATATTGTCTTGGCGCTGAGTGATGCTGTGGCGGCGCTGAGTGATGCTGTGGCGGCGCTGAGCGATGCTGTGGCGGC
Organism: Calotriton arnoldi; assembly: GCA_963921515.1. Classification (NCBI taxonomy): domain Eukaryota; kingdom Metazoa; phylum Chordata; class Amphibia; order Caudata; family Salamandridae; genus Calotriton; species Calotriton arnoldi. The sequence goes on from CAWUFW010000263.1 coordinate 4,111,387, forward strand.
GCTGAGCGATGCTGTGGTGGCGCTGAACGATGCTGTGGTGGCGCTGAGCGATGCTGTGGTGGCGCTGAGCGATGCTGTGGTGGCGCTGAGCGATGCTGTGGTGGTGCTGAGCGATGCTGTGGTGGTGCTGAGCGATGCTGTGGTGGTGCTGAGTCATCCTGTGGTGGTGCTGAGTGATGCAGTGTTGGCCCTGAGTGATGATGTGGTGTCGCTGAGTAAAGCTATGGTGGTGCTGAGTGATGTTGTGGTGGCGCGGAGTGATGTTGTGGTGGCGCTGAGTGATGCTGTTGTGGTGCTAAGTGATGCTGTGGTTGTGCTGAGTAATGCTGTGGTTGTGCTGAGTAATGCTGTGGTTGTGCTGAGTAATGCTGTGGTTACGCTGAGTAATGCTGTGGTTGCGCTGAGTGATGCTGTGGTTGCACTGAGTGATGCTGTGGTTGCACTGAGTGATGCTGTGGTTGCACTGAGTGATGCTGTGGTTGCACTGAGTGATGCTGTGGTTGCACTGAGTGATGCTGTGGTTGCACTGAGTGATGCTGTGGTTGCACTGAGTGATGCTGTGATGGCGTTGAGTGATGCTGTGATGGCGTTGAGTGATGCTGTGATGGCGTTGAGTGATGCTGTGATGGCGTTGAGTGATGCTGTGATGGCGTTGAGAGATGTTGTGTTGGTGCTGAGTGATGCTGTGCTGGCTCTGATTGATGCTGTGCTGGCTCTTATTGATGCTGTGGTTGCGCTGAGTGATGCTGTGGTGTTGCCGAGTGAGAGATAGAGTGAAGATATAATGCCCAATTAGAGAGGGTGGTGAGAGAGAAAGAGAGAGAAAGGGTGTACATAGAATAAAGAGTGGAGCGGGATAGAGAGAGAGAAAGAAGGGGAGAGAGAGTGAATGAAGGAGTTTGAAAGAGAAACAGATAAAGGGGTGAGAGAGAATGAAAGGCTAAAAAAGATAGAGAGGGGAGAGTTAATTAAGTAGAGAGAGAATTAGAGAGGGGAGAGAGAGAGGAGAGAGACAATAAGAGTGGGGGTGTGGAGTTTAAATAGAGTGAAGAAGTGACGCGGAAAAAGTAACCTTAAATATAGCTTTGTGCTTTGCGCGAATAAATATAAAAAAAAAAAAACAGTGAGACAAAAATACTGGTAATTAGGCTGTGACTCCCAATATAAAACAAATAGCGATATAAGGTGAAATCAACCCACCGAAGCAATATTTCTAACTAGACAAAGAAAAGCTTGCATTTCAATGCTAATCGCTGTTGTTTTTCATGTGACTGTAGTCCAGGGCCCTCAGTTGGTAATGTGAGCTGCTGCTGCGATTGAAACATCAGAGTCCAGAGAGTTAATGAGCCATGATGAGGAAATGAGGAAGAGATAGGAAACCCAGATGCAGCTGCGCGTGCACACCATCGTGAACTCAAGCTGGTCGCCAGCCGAAAGCCAGTGTTTGCACTTCCAAAACCCGCTTACTAAAACTCTCGGCCAGACCAGCGCAAGCGCTGGTGCAGGCCGAGACCTAAGCTGAGTGATGCTGTGGTGGCGCTGAGCGATGCTGTGGTGGCGCTGAGCGATGCTGTGGTGGCGATGAGCGATGCTGTGGTGGCGCTGAGCGATGCTGTGGTGGTGCTGAGCGATGCTGTGGTGGTGCTGAGCGATGCTGTGGTGGTGCTGAGTCATCCTGTGGTGGTGCTGAGTGATGCAGTGTTGGCCCTGAGTGATGATGTGGTGTCGCTGAGTAAAGCTATGGTGGTGCTGAGTGATGCTGTGGTCGCGCTGAGTGATGTTGTGGTGGCGCTGAGTGATGTTGTGGTGGCGCTGAGTGATGCTGTTGTGGCGCTAAGTGATGCTGTGGTTGTGCTGAGTAATGCTGTGGTTGTGCTGAGTGATGCTGTGGTTGCACTGAGTGATGCTGTGGTTTCACTGAGTGATGCTGTGGTTGCACTGAGTGATGCTGTGATGGCGTTGAGTGATGCTGTGATGGTGTTGAGTGATGCTGTGATGGCGTTGAGTGATGCTGTGATGGCGTTGAGAGATGCTGTGATGGCGTTGAGAGATGCTGTGATGGCGTTGAGAGATGCTGTGATGGCGTTGAGAGATGTTGTGTTGGTGCTGAGTGATGCTGTGCTGGCTCTGATTGATGCTGTGCTGGCTCTGATTGATGCTGTGGTTGCGCTGAGTGATGCTGTGGTTGTGCTGAGTAATGCTGTGGTTGTGCTGAGTGATGCTGTGGTTGCGCTGAGTGATGCTGTGGTTGCGCTGAGTGATGCTGTGGTTGCACTGAGTGATGCTGTGGTTGCACCGAGTGATGCTGTGATGGCGTTGAGTGATGCTGTGATGGCGTTGAGTGATGCTGTGATGGCGTTGAGAGATGCTGTGATGGCGTTGAGAGATGCTGTGATGGCGTTGAGAGATGTTGTGTTGGTGCTGAGTGATGCTGTGCTGGCTCTGATTGATGCTGTGCTGGCTCTGATTGATGCTGTGGTTGCGCTGAGTGATGCTGTGGTTGCGCTGAGTGATGCTGTGGTGTTGCCGAGTGAGAGATAGAGTGAAGATAGCCCCAATTAGAGAGGGTGGTGAGAGAGAAAGAGAGGGAAAGAGAGAGAAAGGGTGTACATAGAATAAAGAGTGGAGCGGGATAGAGAGAGAGAAAGAAGGGGAGAGAGAGTGAATGAAGGAGTTTGAAAGAGAAACAGATAAAGGGGTGAGAGAGAATGAAAGGCTAAAAAAGATAGAGAGGGGAGAGTTAATTAAGTAGAGAGAGAATTAGAGAGGGAGAGAGAGAGGAGAGAGACAATAAGAGAGGGGGTGTGGAGTTTAAATAGAGCGAAGAAGTGACGCGGAAAAAGTAACCTTAAATATAGCTTTGTGCTTTGCGCGAATAAATATTTTTAAAAAAAACAGTGAGAGACAAAAATACTGGTAATTAGGCTGTGACTCCCAATATAAAACAAATAGCGATATAAGGTGAAATCAACCCACCGAAGCAATATTTCTAACTAGACAAAGAAAAGCTTGCATTTCAATGCTAATCGCTGTTGTTTTTCATGTGACTGTAGTCCAGGGCCCTCAGTTGGTAATGTGAGCTGCTGCTGCGATTGAAACATCAGAGTCCAGAGAGTTAATGAGCCATGACGAGGAAATGAGGAAGAGATAGGAAACACAGATGCCAGCTGCGCGTGCACGCCATCGTGAACTCAAGCTGGTCGCCAGCCGAAAGCCAGTGTTTGCACTTCCAAAACCCGCTTACTAAAACTCTCGGCCAGGCCAGCGCAAGCGCTGGTGCAGGCCGAGACCTAAAAATGATAAACTAATAAAGTAAAACTATCACAAAATGTGCTGCATTATGCTGCATAATTTGCCTTTTGTTGCTGCATAATTAAGTCAATCCTGACACATAATTTGGTCATCCTCTGCTGCATAATTCCAGTGGGCCTGCTTATAGGGCAACCGGCCAGTGCTGGATGGGATGGTCTAACAAATCAGACTATAGGCTGGTCTTCTGGCTGTTTATGTGCCTGTTTTATGGTCCATTAGGCAGGGTTTTACTGTTGATTTCTCCGATATTACCACAAGCATTGCCTGCAGGGCACAAGTGCTAAAAAAAGAAGTGGGGGGACTAACCTAGTTAATCAGTATGCAAGTGGCATCGCAGCACGTGGCATCGCGATGCGTGACATCACGGTGCGTGACATCACAGGAACTGGCATCACAAGAAGTGACATCAGATCTTAAGCCCTCACATATATGTTTAGCAGGTGTATCACGAGTACATTTGAGCACATTTCGAGCATACTTGCAAACCCTCCTGATTTAGGCAGAAGATTCACACTTTTGTAGCTACACATAAAACAATGTTACCTTTTATCAGCGTTAAGTTTTCTCTAGCCATAGTGCTTTAAAAGAAATAGTGATATTTAAATTATTACAACGCCTATATAAATGCTATTTATTTTGTGCAAATGCTGGGAAACATCAACACATCTGAAGTTTCTACAGTGCATGCATATCTCCTAAACAGAGCCTGAACAAAGTTAAAAGCTGCCTCTCTTCAATATGTGTGAAGTGCTAACAAGGTGTGAGCCTTTGTTTCCCCTCTGCTGCATTTGGATTAGGTGTGAGGCTCCTGACTGCTCCCAGACAGGAGACTCAAACAAAAGGAGGCCGGATGACCCCTCAGATTCGGCCTTTGTTGTGGGCCCAGCAGGAGTCAGAACTAAGAGAGCCCCGTCCACGCCTGCGTCCACGCTTGCACGTTGTTGCAGATAGAAAGCAGATAACAACGTGCAGGCGCTGCAGGATGTGTCCCGGTGTTTGTAAATTACACCGGGACGAATTCAGCATATTTTACAGTGGGGCCACACTTCTTGGCAGGGTGGACGGCGTCCACCCTGTGAAAAAGGTGGGGGGATGCCGTCCACCTGCGTGTACCCCCGACTCGTGCCCTGCTGTACAGCATGTTTTTACAAGTTTAAAACTACCCTATTTACAAGTGAGACACTTTATTAACTATCTAATTTTCATAATGGGGGCCAATTTTAATCTGGTGTCCAGGCTTATTTTCTGTCACAGTCCAACCATGCCGAAAGAAGCCATCATCCCAGGAACACTGTCAGAAACGTATTTGGCAGAGAGCAAGCTTCTTACTACTGAGGAAAAAGAAGTTGTTTAAGCTGGCAGAAGCTGTCTTATATTCCGAAAGCTCTGTGCCTCTCCCTCCATCTGACTACATCACCACCCCCCCCCATAAAACCAATTTCTATCTGCCTTAATTCAATTCGCCGCTCCGTGACCTTTGCGGGCTCCCACGCCGGGATTCCTTGAAACATCTTGCAGCAATTATGGAGGTGTGAGAGTGGAAGGCTCCGATCCTGCTGAACAAACCATATTCCCCACACTCTATTAGCCAGCGGATGGTGGGGGCGATGCCGGGGAAGGGGCTCTCTTCATGGAGTTCGGTACCGGGGCGGAGCTAGTCTAGGGAGCACGGAGTCATTGGGCTCGAAAAGCAGTATTGGCATAGATTCACTAAAATGCTACTAGTAGTAGAAGTAACCTCATCCAAAGTTTAGCCACTGATGACATCGCAGGAAGTGATATCATATTACCTTCTGACCATTATGATGTTAGAGAATGGGGTTGCCACATGACCTTTGGCACAAAGGCGTTAAGGTAGCACTAGCAACATCACTGAACTAAAAAGACCAGCAATAAGTGAAAAATGAAACATTAAGTGCAAGATAAATAAAATAATGGTTCCTAAAGCAGATTCAAATCTTATTTTGTGTGATACATATATGTTTATACACACACATATAGACATTTATATATGGTATTAAACAACGAGAGAGTGTGCCTTGTAATAACAAAATAAAGCACAACAAAAGAAACCCAGTAGGTTCTTAATAAAGCCCTCACTCACCAGCCTAGTTGGTGACATGCTTCATCATCGGGCCCCACCAGGAGCGGCCGAATGCCACCCCGGTGTGCTACAACGCCAGAATTACTGCGGAGCTGGTTTAAAAGTCCAGTGTGAAGTGAAAGTGATAATTTAAAAATGGCTGACTGTGTCAAACAATACATTTTATTAGAAGCCAATCAGACATGAGTAAAAACAAAAAGTGGGACACCAAAGCCAAATAAATTGTTCAGCACGGTCCACTATGATGTGGTCAACATGTTTCTGCCTATGTGTAGTTATTTAACAGGCATTCGTCAGGACCAAAAGAGACGTGTGAAACCCCGGCGGTGTGAGCGCACTACGGCCCACCCTAACCTGAGGTTTTTTTTTTTTTTGTTCAATATCTTTATTGTTTTTAAAAAGCAAGAGTTCATATAGTTGTAATAAAATGCAATACAACAGAACAACATGGTCAATAGATAATTAAGACGTTTAACAAAAAATATACACAACGGTAAAATTTATGTCAGAAAATAATGAAGTCACACATAGTACCGGTTCAATACGTCATATAAAGAGAGTATCTTATACTGGATTAATAGCAAAAAATTAGTTGTATTGCATAGATACCAAAAAAGTGCCAGGATAAGCGAAAGAAACAAGGAAAGAATAGAAAGAGAGAATAAAAAGCAGGAACAAGGAAAGAAAGAAAGAAAGAGAAAGGGGACGATAGATAGATAGATAAATGGGTAGATAGACAGATAAATAAATAATACAGATGGATAAATGGATAGATGGGTAGATGGGGACACCTGCTACGAGTATGAAAAATAAATTAAATTAAGCAATAGAGACAAAGGGATATTGGGCCACCAACCCCTGAGATGACAACTTCATATAGTTATCCAGTGACCTCCAGATAGTATTGGAAATGGAAGGAGTACAGTGTCTCTCTTCAACCGAAGTATGGGCCCCACGGAGAAATGATACCCAAGCCCACCAAGTATGATAGGACAATAGATTAAAGGATTTCCACTCAGTTAAAATAATTTTGACAGCAATTGAAATAAGAAGATCTAATAGCTGCATATCCGTATCATCCAGAGGAAGAGGGGAACATGCGGCCCATGGACCCAATAAGATCATAGGGAATGAAAGTTCCACTGGAATGTCAAAAATTAGTGATAAGTGTTTCTGAACTAAATCCCAAAAGGGTTGTAGTAACGAGCATTCAAAAAACATATGTTGGTAAGTGCCTGGGACCAAATTGCAATTCCAACAAAGATCCCCATCCCTCAGCCTCAGTTTATGTAAACGAGCAGGGGTCCAATGCAGAAGATTCATCGAAAAAATTTAGATTGCATAAGGGAAGGAGCAATCTTATTTCGTAATGAAACTTTCCCAATTAACTGCCATGACTCTTGTGTGATATGTTTAAAAATATCACTATCAAAATGATGTGCCCATTTATCTTGTGTAATAGTAGCCTGTGAAGGAAGTGGCGCAGATAAAAATTTGTATATTTTCGAGGCAGTATGACCTGAACGAGACCACATAGACAGAAGTGAAATAGTAACCGAATCTGTACAGAGGGTCACTTTAGAGAGGGCCACCTTTAATTTCAAGAAATAGTAGAAATCCATATTGTTAAGATTATATTTACTGGCCAAAGAAGAAAAGGGAAAAGGATCATGACTGGAATCATAAAGATGTTTGACCAACGTAAGACCTCTATTAGCCCAGGAAGACATTGTGGCAGGATCGATATCAGTAACAATTTTAGGATTATACCATAATGAGGACCATCTCGATTTATGAATGGGGTTGGAAACCTTTTTATCTATATGTTTCAGAGCATTAATTGTGTCAGAAATAATACGGCTTGAATGAGGTAACACAAGTTTAGAGGCAGTGAGAAAGAGGGGGTAGAGAGAGGAGAACACAACACTTGTTCAATATAAATCCACGGAGGAGTATGGTGTGAATTCGATAAAAACCAGAGAGCACCCTGAGACGATAAGAAAGCAATTTGATACAAATTCCAATCTGGAAGATTACAACCACCCAAGACCGATGGTATTTTGTTGAAAGTGGGGTGCTTGTATGCACTTTCAACATACCTCAGATGCCTATGATGGGATGGAATCCTGGCTTCATACAAGCACCCCACTTTCAACAAAATACCTACCGCCCGCCTTTTTTAGAGAGAGGCAGGAGAGGAAGAGGAAAAAGGAGAGGGTACAATCAAGTCCGTTGGGAGCAGGACGACCCAGTGGGCAACAACACTCGCAGCAAGTCACAACAAGCAAGCACGAGTGCCCAGGGAGTCTAATCATTAACCTCTCCACTGTAACTCTATCCCCTTTAGAGACTCAGGTCCTTGAAAAAGGCTTGGGCTTTGTGCCCACTGCCCGTTTGGACAAGTTTCGCCTCCATTGTGAACTTGCCAATTTTTTTAGGAAACTCAAACTAAAGGCCTTTTTTGAAGGTAAAGATGGAATTGCAACTGATCTTAGCCAGGGAGATACCGGCTAAAGAAATAAATCAACCTTTACACCTCCACCACATGCAATACCAGCAGAAATTACTACCTTTGAGCAGGCGGTTTTCTGGAAATTGAGACCTTTGATGAACCCAAACAGTTTAAGAACTTAAGTACCATGGAATTTGAGGCTCTTGATAATCTCAAAGCGAATCCCATGATTACAATTAAACCTGCAGATAAGGGTGGGGGTGTCGTGATATTAAATACAGTGGACTATGAGAATGAATGCAAGCGCCTTTTAAGTGACAGAAAGAATTATCAATTGCTGACTACTGATCCTTCCAGCGAGCTGAAAATACGTATCCTGAACCTTGTGCGAGATGCTGAGGCTAATGGAGACATTACGAGACATGAGGCTGAATTTCTGACCACAGGGGAAAGTGTGGTGCCATATTTTTATACATTACCAAAAATACATAAAAATAAAATGCCCCCCGGGACGCCCGATTGTCTCTGGCATTGGTTCCTTGTTAGAGCCACTGTCACGTTTTTGTGATTACTTTTTGAAACCTTTGATTCAGCAGACCCCAACTTATCTTAAGGATACTAAGAATCTCCTTAATCTATTGCAGGAATTAGTCATCAATCCTGAATCCACGATACTTGTGACCCTCGACATCGAGAGTCTTTACACAAGCATACCCCAAGACGATACCATCAGAGTCTTGGGAGAGGCCCGGGATTATAATGCCTGCGAACATCGGACTCCCAAGTCATTTATTTTGGAATGTGCTACCCTTGCGCTAAAACAAAATTTCTTTGAATATAAAGGGGACATGTTCTTACAATCCACTGGTACATCTATGGGCAGTACCTTTGCCCCAAGTGTAGCGGGTTTATACGTTCATGATTTTGAACGTCGATACATTCAAAATACTGTCAATCCTTTCTCCTCTTCCATTAGTTTTTGGAAGAGGTACATAGATGATGTCCTTTTGATCTGGCAAGGTGCGGAGAATGATCTAATGATTTTCCTACAATGGATTAATAATTTAGATCAAAATCTGAAATTCACACACACCTTTAGTTCACAATCAGTAGTTTTCCTGGATGTGGTTATCACGAAATCCAATGGATGCCTCACTACAAAAACGTACTATAAGCCCACGGCCAAAAATAATCTTCTTGAATTTTCCAGTTTCCACCCGAGGCCCCTAAAAGAAAATTTGCCCTACGGACAATACCTAAGGGTAAGAAGAAATTGCAGTGATCTAGACGATTTCCGTAGACAGGCAGCAGACTTGACTATAAAATTAAAACATAGGGGTTATCCTGACAAAATTCTCAATAAGGGTTACAAAAGGGCACGAAATCAGCCCAGAGAAGCGCTACTTGAAGATAACACCAGAGATAAGAAGGATGTACCTCTGACGTGTGTCACCACCTATAGCAGTGCGTCTAACATCGTTAAAAGGTGGTTAACAAACACTGGAGTATCCTTACGAGCAATGGTCGGAATTGGAATAAACCCCTTTTTCGTTTAAAAGGGACGGAGCCTTAAGGATACCCTAGTACATACACGCCCCCGAGAAAATCCTGGGAGAGATCTAACCATCACTGAAGCATGGGGCCTACCCAAGGTCAAAGGGCATTTTCCCTGCACTACTTGCAACATTTGTCATCTTACGAAACAAACCAAAGTGCTTGACCTTGAAGTAGGAAAAACTTGGACACAGCTAGCCCACACTAATTGTAACTCAACAAATGTGATCTATTTGATCACGTGCCCGTGTGGGTTACGCTATGTGGGCATGACCACGCGAAAAATAAAATTGCGTGTGGGAGAGCACAGAAGTAACATCCGTTGTGGTCGGATTACAACTAAACTGAGTGAGCATTTTTTACAGTATAAACACTCTGCCAATGATCTTAGGTGGACAGTTATAGAGCAAGTACAATCAACACGTAATATCCAGAAAGTTCTCTTTGAGAAAGAACAGAGGTGGGTGTACCGGCTGGACACTCATAATCATGGATTAAATGACAATATTCCTTGGTCGACAGTACTGTACCATTGAGTTTGTCCGGTTCCTGTTCTGTAGCATAAAACAATTTTTTCTTTTTTTCTTCTTTTCCCCTTGGGCATCCTAGTGGCTCTTTACTCCGGTAAAATCACCGGCTTTATGCAAACCCCCCCCCCCTTCCCCTTCCCTTTCTTTCTTTCCCTCTCCTCCCCTTTCTTTCCCCCCTCCCCCAACACCCCCCCTTCCTCTCCCTCCCTCGTTTGTTTGTTTATATCTGTCGTTTTTGTTTATCAAATTTTATAGGGCATCTAATATCCCCTACCAAATTAACATTGACCAACAATTGCCAAGTAATCCTAATATGTGTTTTTTTGTTTGTCGGCTATTTGCCTATTTTGATTGTAATTAGTTTTTCTTTTCTCTTATGATTGTGTGATACTCACAACAAACAGTCTTTTCTCAGTGCCTTTCCTTTGATTGGCAACGGAGTACCAACTAGGAATGCTACGTTTGACAACCTTTAGATGGCGCTTGAAATCGCGATGTTTACTCGATGACGTAGCTCCCCCCCTTTTTTGTTTCTTTTCGTTTCTCTTCGGCTTTCAGCGCGTAATATTCTGACGCCCATGTTATGACGCGCTCTTATGCGCCCTGTCCCAATCCTTTAAAAACATACCGGAGGAAGCTGGCTCCCACCATCGGGGTCCGCGTTTGGAGGGAATGCCTAGGTATACTGCGGGTGCCTAGCAGTGCGGGCGTAAGTCCCTTCGCCTTCGAAATTAAGATAAGTACTGGGGTCTTCCCTGTTTTCCTCCGTGATTATTCTGATCACACCTCTTTCTTTCTCTCCTTCTTTGCTTTTAGGGTGTGCCATTATTGCTACCACCCCCTTCCCGAGACCCATGGTGTTATTAATGATGACACCCCATGTGAGATTTATTTCCTTTTGATTTTATGTTGCTCAGCTAGAATGTGTTCGATAGTTATCACGCTTAGTGTTTGTTTATATACTTCTTTAAGTAGTGATAAAGATCACGTTGGGCATTATTTAGATTTCCTCTAAAATCCACAGAGGTTGATGGTTCATTTTGAATGTTCCTTTCTCTATCTAGTAGCACGTATGATCTAAGTTATCGATTAAGCGCATCATATAGAGCACAACTATATGTATTTTCTATACTGACAAACTTATTTCAAGATATCTAACTTATATATGTTTGTCTTCCTTTCTTTATGTTGTATGTTCTTTCTCAATCAGAATAAACTCGGTTCCTCTCAACACGAGGAATTTTAGAAGTATATTTTTTACTTTTTCACACTTAAAACCTCAGGTTAGGGTGGGCCGTAGTGCGCTCACACCGCCGGGGTTTCACACGTCTCTTTTGGTCCTGACGAATGCCTGTTAAATAACTAAAGCGATACAAAAGGGGATGATGGACGGAACGCTTGAGCCAATCAAACACTCACCCCCAGTCAACTGATCTGGGTTTAATCCATCATCATTCTTTAGCTCACTCCACCACCCCAGTTCAGACATGGCCATATGCAAATCAGTCTGACCCTGTGCCTCATGGGAACAGTCCAGCCCGAACTGCCAAGCCATGTCTTCCCTGGACCGGAAACAAGCATCCTAGGACCGGTTTCTGGCATTTCAGCCGTCATCAGCCAGGCTTGCTTGAATCCAGTGGCAAAGTGAGCAAGGGACCCACGTCTGGGCATACCCCGCCAACTTAGGGCGAACAAAGCGATACAAAAGGGGATGATGGACGGAGCGCTTGAGCCAATCAAACACTCACCCCCAGTCAACTGATCTGGGTTTAATCCATCATCATTCTTTAGCTCACTCCACCACCCCAGTTCAGACATGGCCATATGCAAATCAGTCTGACCCTGTGCCTCATGGGAACAGTCCAGCCCGAACTAACAAGCCATGTCTTCCCTGGACCGGAAACAAGCATCCTAGGACCGGTTTCTGGCATTTCAGCCGTCATCAGCCAGGCTTGCTTGAATCCAGTGGCAAAGTGAGCAAGGGACCCACGTCTGGGCATACCCCCGCCAACTTAGGGCGACCAAAGCGATACAAAGGGGATGATGGACGGAACGCTTGAGCCAATCAAACACTCACCCCCAGTCAACTGATCTGGGTTTAATCCATCATCATTCTTTAGCTCACTCCACCACCCCAGTTCAGACATGGCCATATGCAAATCAGTCTGACCCTGTGCCTCATGGGAACAGTCCAGCCCGAACTGCCAAGCCATGTCTTCCCTGGACCGGAAACAAGCATCCTAGGACCGGTTTCTGGCATTTCAGCCGTCATCAGCCAGGCTTGCTTGAATCCAGTGGCAAAGTGAGCAAGGGACCCACGTCTGGGCATACCCCCGCCAACTTAGGGCGACCAAAGCGATACAAAAGGGGATGATGGACGGAGCAGCTTGAGCCAATCAAACACTCACCCCCAGTCAACTGATCTGGGTTTAATCCATCATCATTCTTTAGCTCACTCCACCACCCCAGTTCAGACATGGCCATATGCAAATCAGTCTGACCCTGTGCCTCATGGGAACAGTCCAGCCCGAACTGCCAAGCCATGTCTTCCCTGGACCGGAAACAAGCATCCTAGGACCGGTTTCTGGCATTTCAGCCGTCATCAGCCAGGCTTGCTTGAATCCAGTGGCAAAGTGAGCAAGGGACCCACGTCTGGGCATACCCCCGCCAACTTAGGGCGACCAAGCGATACAAAGGGGATGATGGACGGAACGCTTGAGCCAATCAAACACTCACCCCCAGTCAACTGATCTGGGTTTAATCCATCATCATTCTTTAGCTCACTCCACCACCCCAGTTCAGACATGGCCATATGCAAATCAGTCTGACCCTGTGCCTCATGGGAACAGTCCAGCCCGAACTGCCAAGCCATGTCTTCCCTGGACCGGAAACAAGCATTCTAGGACCGGTTTCTGGCATTTCAGCCGTCATCAGCCAGGCTTGCTTGAATCCAGTGGCAAAGTGAGCAAGGGACCCACGTCTGGGCATACCCCCGCCAACTTAGGGCGACCAAAGCGATACAAAAGGGGATGATGGACGGAGCGCTTGAGCCAATCAAACACTCACCCCCAGTCAAATGATCTGGGTTTAATCCATCATCATTCTTTAGCTCACTCCACCACCCCAGTTCAGACATGGCCATATGCAAATCAGTCTGACCCTGTGCCTCATGGGAACAGTCCAGCCCGAACTGCCAAGCCATGTCTTCCCTGGACCGGAAACAAGCATCCTAGGACCGGTTTCTGGCATTTCAGCCGTCATCAGCCAGGCTTGCTTGAATCCAGTGGCAAAGTGAGCAAGGGACCCACGTCTGGGCATACCCCGCCAACTTATGGCGACCAAAGCGATACAAAAGGGGATGATGGACGGAACGCTTGAGCCAATCAAACACTCACCCCCAGTCAACTGATCTGGGTTTAATCCATCATCATTCTTTAGCTCACTCCACCACCCCAGTTCAGACATGGCCATATGCAAATCAGTCTGACCCTGTGCCTCATGGGAACAGTCCAGCCCGAACTGCCAAGCCATGTCTTCCCTGGACCGGAAACAAGCATCCTAGGACCGGTTTCTGGCATTTCAGCCGTCATCAGCCAGGCTTGCTTGAATCCAGTGGCAAAGTGAGCAAGGGACCCACGTCTGGGCATACCCCCACCAACTTAGGGCGACCAAAGCGATACAAAAGGGGATGATGGACGGAACGCTTGAGCCAATCAAACACTCATCCCCAGTCAACTGATCTGGGTTTAATCCATCATCATTCTTTAGCTCACTCCACCACCCCAGTTCAGACATGGCCATATGCAAATCAGTCTGACCCTGTGCCTCATGGGAACAGTCCAGCCCGAACTGCCAAGCCATGTCTTCCCTGGACCGGAAACAAGCATCCTAGGACCGGTTTCTGGCATTTCAGCCGTCATCAGCCAGGCTTGCTTGAATCCAGTGGCAAAGTGAGAAATGCCAGAAACCGGTCCTAGGATGCTTGTTTCCGGTCCAGGGAAGACATGGCTTGGCAGTTCGAGCTGGACTGTTCCCATGAGGCACAGGGTCAGACTGATTTGCATATGGCCATGTCTGAACTGGGGTGGTGGAGTGAGCTAAAGAATGATGATGTGACGGCTGAAATGCCAGAAACCGGTCCTAGGATGCTTGTTTCCGGTCCAGGGAAGACATGGCTTGGCAGTTCGGGCTGGACTGTTCCCATGAGGCACAGGGTCAGACTGATTTGCATATGGCCATGTCTGAACTGGGGTGGTGGAGTGAGCTAAAGAATGATGATGGATTAAACCCAGATCAGTTGACTGGGGGTGAGTGTTTGATTGGCTCAAGCGTTCCGTCCATCATCCCCTTTTGTATCGCTTTGTTCGCCCTAAGTTGGCGGGGTATGCCCAGACGTGGGTCCCTTGCTCACTTTGCCACTGGATTCAAGTAAGCCTGGCTGATGACGGCTGAAATGCCAGAAACCGGTCCTAGGATGCTTGTTTCCGGTCCAGGGAAGACATGGCTTGGCAGTTCGGGCTGGACTGTTCCCATGAGGCACAGGGTCAGACTGATTTGCATATGGCCATGTCTGAACTGGTGTGGTGGAGTGAGCTAAAGAATGATGATGGATTAAACCCAGATCAGTTGACTGGGGGTGAGTGTTTGATTGGCTCAAGCGTTCCGTCCATCATCCCCTTTTGTATCGCTTTGTTCGCCCTAAGTTGGCGGGGGTATGCCCAGACGTGGGTCCCTTGCTCACTTTGCCACTGGATTCAAGTAAGCCTGGCTGATGACGGCTGAAATGCCAGAAACCGGTCCTAGGATGCTTGTTTCCGGTCCAGGGAAGACATGGCTTGGCAGTTCGGGCTGGACTGTTCCCATGAGGCACAGGGTCAGACTGATTTGCATATGGCCATGTCTGAACTGGGGTGGTGGAGTGAGCTAAAGAATGATGATGGATTAAACCCAGATCAGTTGACTGGGGGTGAGTGTTTGATTGGCTCAGCGTTCCGTCCATCATCCCCTTTTGTATCGCTTTGTTCGCCCTAAGTTGGCGGGGGTATGCCCAGACGTGGGTCCCTTGCTCATTTTGCCACTGGATTCAAGTAAGCCTGGCTGATGACGGCTGAAATGCCAGAAACCGGTCCTAGGATGCTTGTTTCCGGTCCAGGGAAGACATGGCTTGGCAGTTCGGGCTGGACTGTTCCCATGAGGCACAGGGTCAGACTGATTTGCATATGGCCATGTCTGAACTGGGGTGGTGGAGTGAGCTAAAGAATGATGATGGATTAAACCCAGATCAGTTGACTGGGGGTGAGTGTTTGATTGGCTCAAGCGTTCCGTCCATCATCCCCTTTTGTATCGCTTTGTTCGCCCTAAGTTGGCGGGGTATGCCCAGATGTGGGTCCCTTGCTCACTTTGCCACTGGATTCAAGTAAGCCTGGCTGATGACGGCTGAAATGCCAGAAACCGGTCCTAGGATGCTTGTTTCCGGTCCAGGGAAGACATGGCTTGGCAGTTCGGGCTGGACTGTTCCCATGAGGCACAGGGTCAGACTGATTTGCATATGGCCATGTCTGAACTGGGGTGGTGGAGTGAGCTAAAGAATGATGATGGATTAAACCCAGATCAGTTGACTGGGGGTGAGTGTTTGATTGGCTCAAGCGTTCCGTCCATCATCCCCTTTTGTATCGCTTTGTTAAATAACTACACATAGGCAGAAACATGTTGACCACATCATACTGGACCGTGCTGAACAATTTATTTGGCTTTGGTGTCCCACTTTTTGTTTTTACTCATGTCTGATTGGCTTCTAATAAAATTTATTGTTTGACACAGTCAGCCATTTTTAAATTATCACTTTCACTTCACACTGGACTTTTAAACCAGCTCCGCAGTAATTCTGGCGTTGTAGCACACCGGGGTGGCATTCGGCCGCTCCTGGTGGGGCCCGATGATGAAGCATGTCACCAACTAGGCTGGTGAGTGAGGGCTTTATTAAGAACCTACTGGATTTCTTTTGTTGTGCTTTATTTTGTTATTACAAGGCACACTCTCTCGTTGTTTATTATCATATTTACCCCCGGGGGATTGAGAGTGGTTCTTACTTTCGAATTCCCTCCCTCTCTTGTTGTTTTCAGCAGAGCATTTATATATGGTATACAAATAGATTTGTATCTTGAATCTACTTTAGAAACCATTTGCATTAGCTTATATATATATATATATATATATATATATATATATATTCACTGAAAAAACCATAGGTTTCAGGGGCGTTATAGTTAGTTGGACATTTCACTCGTACAAAACCCGTGAAATTCCCCCGTTATAGTTAGTTCAGCTAACTATAACTCGCGCCCCCGCAATGCACTGCTGATGACGTCACATATTACATCACTCATGACATGGTCAGTGACATCACTGATGACATCACTGATGACATCTCAAATGACATCACTGATGACATCATCCATGTGATAATTTCATGCATCTTCTCACACCCTAATATAACTTTTGATACACCCACTCTAAATTACAGACTGCCATTCTCAAAACCGTAGACACTCCAGCACCAAAAACTACATACCCACTCACTGATTCTTAGGTCTACACACACATCCACTCACTCACCCGTACAGTCACTCATACTTAGGGTCAC
Source organism: Calotriton arnoldi (assembly GCA_963921515.1). Lineage (NCBI taxonomy): Eukaryota > Metazoa > Chordata > Amphibia > Caudata > Salamandridae > Calotriton > Calotriton arnoldi. Next base: position 4,127,982 of record CAWUFW010000263.1, read on the forward strand.
TCAGTACAGGACTATCATATGCACTCATACACCTATATAGACACTCACACACTGCCACTCATCCATAGAGGTACTCACACACCTAGTCAGTCATGCAAATAATTAATCACACTGCCATTTACTCACCTATACAGTTATACACACACCAGCTCACTTACTCATACAAATACTAGCACATTCTTACGCTCTTATACAATCACTGATACAAGTACACACTCATCCATACAGCCACTCTCACAATCACACACTCTCACTTATAGCCATTTATATACTCCAACACACATATATACTGCCTTTCACATATGTAGTTACTCACACATGTACCACTGAGATATACCTTCACTCACTAACACACCCATACACACACTCTCCCACCCATACAGTCCATCACAGATGCACTCATGAAACCATGCACCCAGTGAATCACCCACTCACACATCTATGCACAGAGTCACACACACCCCACCCACACAAACACTCAGGCACCCATACAGATACTCAGACAACCAATCAATAACCCATGTAGACACTCATGTAGCTATTCACAAACCCATGCAGCCGCTTACACACCAACAGACAGACGGATACAGACATTCACACAGTTTAGTCACTAACCCATGCATTCAGTAAGATACGTTTAATCACTCACTTATAGAGTCAGTCACGCACCTACTAAATCATCCATTCAGACACTTATACACCCACTCATTCTTCAATACGCCTTTCCCTATATATATTAAACATATTTAAACTTTACAGAAACACACAGTCACTGGATGATGTCATCAGTGATGTCATTTGAGATGTCATCAGTGATGTCACTGACCATGTCATGAGTGATGTAATATGTGACGTCATCAGCAGTGCATTGCGGGGGCGCAAGTTATAGTTAGCTGAACTAACTATAACAGGGGAATTTCACAGGTTTTGTACGAGTTAAATGTCCAACTAACTATAACGCCCATGAAACCTATGGTTTTTTCAGTGAATTTCTAAGGTTTTTTAAATGCTAATTTCTAACTATAACGTCCCTGAAACCTATGGTTTTCTCAGTGAATATATATATATATTCACTGAAAAAACCATAGGTTTTAGGGAAAGTTATAGTTAGTTGGACATTTCACTCGTACAAAACCTAAAGGAGTGTGTCCCTGTGGAATGTCACTGGGCCTCGTGTAAAGCGCTGCAACACCGAGTCGGCGCTATAGAAAAACTGCAAAGCAAGCACTTACCGTGGCCGGAGCCTTTGGAGAGGAGGGGGGATGAGGAATAACCAGCAGCCCAGAGGGGCAGTGTCTTCATACAGCACAGATACTTGCCGACAGGGGGCAGTGTCCGTCCTTGGATGCCACCGGGTATTTGAATAAAGGGGCGTTAGTCCCTACATGCCACGGGTTTCTCATGAGGGGTACGGGAATGCTTGGTTTTCCTGAGACGCACATGTGGCCCGGCGGGATATAGCGCTTTCTGCACACCGGACAGGCAACGCTGCGTGAGTGTGCACACTCATGCCTCCTCCCTCTGTGCACACTCATGCCTCTGCCCTCTCTGTGCACACTCCTCCCTCTTCCCTCTGTGCACACTCCTCTCTCTTCCCTCTGTGCACACTCATGCCTCCTCCCTCTGTGCACACTCCTCCCTCTGCCCTCTGTGCACCTCACTTCTCTATGCACACTCCTCCCTCTGCTCTCTGTGTCACACTCCTCCCTCTCCCCTCTCTGCACACTCCTCCCTCTGTGCACACTCCTCCCTCTGTGCACACTCCTGCCTCCGCACACTGTGCACACTCCTGCCTCCGCACCTCTCCCCTCTCTGTGCACACTCCTGCCTCCACACACTGTGCACACTCCAGCCTCCACACACTGTGCACCTTGCCCTTCTATTATCCACTCTGTGTTCAGCCCCGGCCCCTCTTGGCGCTATCTGCTGCCCCCAGACACCGCCCTGACGCAGTTCTTGCCCCGCTGGCCTCTCACGAGGGAGCAAGCAAAGAGGCCGAGTTCGGAGCCAGGGGGCAGGGTCGAGTCTCGGCGCCAGCTCCACATCCTGTGATCCTGGGCAATCCTCCGGCGCCTAAAGGAGTGTGTCCCTGTGGAATGTCACTGGGCCTCGTGTAAGGCGCTGCAACACCGAGTCGGCGCTATAGAAAAACTGCAAAACAAGCACTTACCGCAGCCGGAGCCTATGAAGAGGAGGGGGGATGAGGAATAACCGGCAGCCCAGAGGGGCAGTGTCTTCATACAGAACAGATACTTGCCGACAGGGGGCAGTGTCTGTCTTTGGATGCCACCGGGTATTTGAATAAAGGGGCGTTAGTCCCTACATGCCACGGGTTTCTGCTGAGGGGGACGGGAACGCCTGGTCCTCCTGAGATGCACAGCTGGCCCGGCGGGATATATCGCTTTCTGCACGCAGGACGGGCAGCGCTGCGTGAGTGTGCACACTCATGCCTCCTCCCTCTGTGCACACTCATGCCTCTGCCCTCTCTGTGCACACTCCTCCCTCTTCCCTCTGTGCACACCCCTCTCTCTCTTCCCTCTGTGCACACTCATGCCTCCTCCCTCTGTGCACACTCATGCCTCTGCCTTCTCTGTGCACACTCCTCCCTCTGCCCTCTCTGTGCACCTCTCTTCTCTATGCACACTCCTCCCTCTGCGTCACACTCATCCCTCTCCCCTCTCTGCACACTCCTCCCTCTGCCATCTGTGCACACTCCTCCCTCTGTGCACACTCCTGCCTCCGCACACTGTGCACACTCCTGCCTCCGCACACTGTGCACCACACTCCTCCCTGTGCACCTCTCCCCTCTCTGTGCACACTCCTGCCTCTACACACTGTGCACACTCCAGCCTCCACACACTGTGCACCTTGCCCTTCTATTATCCACTCTGTGTTCAGCCCCGGCCCCTCTAGGCGCTATCTGCTGCCCCCAGACACCGCCCTGACGCAGTTCTTGCCCCGCTGGCCTCTCACGAGGGAGCAAGCAGAGAGGCCGAGTTCGGAGCCGGGGGGCAGGGTCGAGTCTCGGCGCCAGCTCCACATCCTGTGATCCTGGGCAATCCTCCGGCGCCTAAAGGAGTGTGTCCCTGTGGAATGTCACTAGGCCTCGTGTAAAACGCTGCAACACCGAGTCGGCGCTATAGAAAAACTGCAAAACAAGCACTTACCGCAGCCGGAGCCTGTGGAGAGAAGGGGGGATGAGGATTAACCGGCAGCCCAGAGGGGCAGTGTCTTCATACAGCACAGATACTTGCCGACAGGGGGCACGGGTTTCTGCTGAGGGGGACGGGAACGCTTGGTCCTTCTGAGAGGCACTGGTGCCCCGTCGGGATATAGCGCTTTCTGCACACAGGACGGGCAGCGCTGCGTGAGTGTGCACACTCATGCCTCCTCCCTCTCTGCACACTCATGCCGCTGCCCTCTCTGTGCACACTCCTCCCTCTTCCCTCTGTGCACACTCCTCTCTCTTCCCTCTGTGCACACTCATGCCTCCTCCCTCTGTGCACACTGATGCCTCTGCCCTCTCTGTGCACACTCCTCCCTCTGCCCTCTCTGTGCACCTCTCTTCTCTATGCACACTCCTCCCCCTGCTCTCTGTGTCACACTCATCCCGCTCCCGTCTCTGCACACTCCTCCCTCTGCCCTCTGTGCACACTCCTCCCTCTGTGCACACTCATGACTCCGCACACTGTGCACACTCCTGCCTCCGCACACTGTGCACACTCCTCCCTGTGCACCTCTCCCCTCTCTGTGCACACTCCTGCCTCCACACACTGTGCACACTCCAGCCTCCACACACTGTGCACCTTGCCCTTCTATTATCCACTCTGTGTTCAGCCCCGGTCCCTCTAGGCGCTATCTGCTGCCCCCAGACACCGCCCTGATGCAGTTCTTGCCCCGCTGGACTCTCATGGGGGAGCAAGGAGAGAGGCTGCGTTCGGAGCCGGGGGCAGGGTCGAGTCTCGGCGCCAGCTCCACATCCTGTGATCCTGGGCAATCCCCCAGCGCCTAAAGGAGTGTGTCCCTGTGGAATGTCACTGGGCCTCGTGTAAAGCGCTGCAACACCGAGTCGGTGCTATAGAAAAACTGCAAAATAAGCTCTCCCCTCTCTGCACACTCATGACTCCTCACTCTGTGCACACTCATGCCTCTGCCCTCTCTGTGCACACTCCTCCCTCTTCCTCTGTGCACACTCTCCCTCTGCTCTCTGTGCACCTCTCTTCTCTATGTACACTCCTCCCTCTGCCCTATGTGCACACTCCTCCCTCTGTGCACACTCATGCCTCCGCACACAGTGCACACTCCTGCCTCCGCACAATCCTCCCTGTGCACCTCTCCCCTCTCTGTGCACACTCCTGCCTCTACACACTGTGCACACTCCAGCCTCCACACACTGTGCACCTTGCCCTTCTATTATCCACTCTGTGTTCAGCCCCGACCCCTCTAGGCGCTATCTGCTGCCCCCACACACCGCCCTGACGCAGTTCTTGCCCCGCTGGCCTCTCACGGGGGAGCAAGCAGAGAGGCCGAGTTCGGAGCCGGGGGGAAGGGTCGAGTCTCGGCGCCAGCTCCACATCCTGTGATCCTGGGCAATCCCCCGGCGCCTAAAGGAGTGTGTGCCTGTGGAATGTCACTGGGCCTCGTGTAAAGCGCTGCAACACCGAGTCGGCGCTATAGAAAAACTGCAAAGCAAGCACTTACCGCGGCCGAGCCTGTGGAGAGGAGGGGGGATGAGGAATAACCGGCAGCCCAGAGGGGCAGTGTCTTCATACAGCACAGGCGCTGTGGAGAATGGGGAATAACGTGGGCAGGGGTGGGGCCACGGAATGAGGAATACCCGAGTGGGAGACACGCATCACAGTCCTTCATCATTTTTTTAGCAGAAATATAGCTTTATATTTAGCTGAAGAGGCTTCACGTGGTGAGCGGTGAACCCTCTGATGGTCAGTGGGAGACGGCTGGTGGCGCCTTCATTCTGCCTTGGCACGGGGGGGCACCAGGCAGACTGTGGGATATAGCGCTTTCTGCACACAGGACGGGCAGCGCTGCGTGAGCACTTGTGTGCCTAGCCTGCACACGGGAGATGTCGGCCCTCAGATTCCTTAGGAGACGCCGACCCTCCGATCCTGCTGCGCTGCACACGTGGGTGGATTCTCGGATTCCGTGGTCTCTGCTCGCCGGAGGGTGGGGTCCTCTGTCAGGATCATCCTGTCGGGCTGGATGATCGAGCATAGCTCGGGCCGATGTCTGACTGTGATTGCAGCAAGAGGCTCCTACTAGCCATCCTCGGGCTGCGGGGATCCACTCTGCTCCGGAACTCAACTCCCAGCCTCTCGGTCTCAGCAGGAGCTTGGCTGCAGAGCACCGGGGACAGGAGGGCAGGCGTTGCCGCGGAACGGGGGCTGGATGGGGGCGCTGCTCCAACTCTTTTCCAGTGCCAGGGGTCAAAGTCTCGAGAAAGCCCCATGAATCTGCCGTGAGCAGAGGGTCATTACCTGCCTGGAGAGGCACTCGCTTTTGTATTTCTGATGAGCTGCAGTTACATTGATTTTCACTCGATGCGAGGCACAAGATGGCTGCCAGCACTTCCTGGTTTAAAGTGTTGGCAGCCAATTAGAGCCAAGCTCGTGCTCGGAGGGTTAGGCTCCGCCCAGATATCGAAACTTTTTATTTTTTTAATATCTCAGGAACTACTGAACGGATTTACACCATTCAACAAAAAGGTCTCTTTCTTAAACAAGGGCTACCTTTTTGCCAAATTTGTTGTAATTCCGTTCAGCAGTTCGGGCTGTAGCCGTGTCTAAAGTTTCCTATGGAAATTAACATGGAGAAAACACGTTTTGGGACCCCCCTTTTTTCTCGGCCCCCGCATGCCGAATCACCCCGAAACTTTCAAGATAGGAGCGGACCGGAGAGGGCCATAAGTTTTGAAAATTTCACGAAGATTCGTCAACCGGCGCCAAAGTTATTGGGAAAAGAATGTTACGAATTTCCTATGGATAATAGGTCCTAACTATAACTATCTACTGGCGACCGCCAGTAGATTATATATATATATATATATATATATATATATATATATATTCACTGATAAAAACAAAAGTTAAAGTGACCTTATAGTTAGGTGACTATGTCAGTGACAACATTAATGTTTTGAACTAAAAAAACACAGCAAATTGCCAGTTATAGTTCACAGAGCTAACTATAACTTGTGCCCCCACCATGCACTGCTTATGACCTCCGATATTACATTACTCATGACATGTTCTATGACATCATTTATGACATCACTGATGACATCTCAAATGGCTTTATTGATTACATTACAGATGACCTCGCCCAATGAGTGTGCTAGTTTTTTTTTATAGTTTTCATAGTGGCGGGTCAATGCCATGTTGCTTTTCTACCTAAGTTTGTACAGTCTGTGTTCGGCTAATGGGTGTATGTGTTAACAAAACACGTGCTTTCAGTGAATTTCTAAGTTTTTTGTTGTTGTTTTTATTACCAAAAACAGATCTTTTTATAACACCCAACTATAATGTTACTTTAACCCATGGGCTAATGGGTGTATGTGTTAACAAAACACGTGCTTTCAGTGAATTTTTTAAAGTTTTTTGTTGTTATTTTTATTACCAAAAACAGATCTTTATATAACACCTAACTATAATGTTACTTTAACCCATGGGCACTCACAAACATTTGCCCAGGGGCCCCAAAGTACAGACTGCAGTGTGACCGAGGGCCGCACTGATGCCAGCAGGGTGGAGGTAGGGGGCTTGGGTGGGTCATGGATTATGTAAGGAGGTCTAAAAAAATGTGAAATAAACGGCCAAGCATTTATTTGCTGGTTAATAAATGCTTGCCCGTTTATTTAACGTTTTGTTCTGAATATTAGTGCTCAGCAACTGAACAGCAGCTCGTGCTGCTGTTCACCAGGAGGGACGCATGTAAAGGTCAAGAGGGCTGCAAGCGGCCTGTGGCCCCAGGGGCTCCATCCCCCGGGGCCTTGTTGTTTTTTTTAAAGGGGAGGGGGCAGTGTGGTCTCCGTCCCAGATCCTCATTAGGCCAGAGGGACCCCTTCCCCAAGGGGCGTTTTTATTTTTAAAGGGCAGGGTGTCCATGTGGCTTCCCTAGCCAAGCCTATTATGGCCCCCATTCCCCATGGTCAGGTATATTATGTATTGAGAGTGGGCAGGTAATGTCCCCTCCCAGGCCATTTTCAGCTCCAAGGACCCTATCACCCGGGGCCCAATCTGTCAATTAAGGGGAGGGGGCTGTGCAGCCCCCTTCGCCCAGCCCTAAAATGACCCTGGGGACCCCATCCCCCAGGGCTGAGTTTTATTTTAAAGGAGAGGGGGGGCCGCGCAGCCCCCCATATCCTGGGTACTCTTTTTTAATTCTGATGGGTGCCCTGGTGCCCACCCAAGGCACCCATCATACACAATTTTGGGGGCCATGGGGGGGGAGACCCAGGGCTACCACGGCCCCTCACATGCTGCAGGAGCCAGCATTGCTCCTTCCCGCAGGGAGCAGCTATTTATGCTGCTCCCTCACGGCAGAGGCAATATCTTGATCGGTTTCCCTGTCCGCATTAGTGCGGGCAGGGAAACAGAACACAAGTCTGCTCTCCACCAGTGGGAACATTTTTAAACTCCCACCGGTTAGGAGCAGACTTTGTGTTTGCTCCCACTTGGCGGGAGATTGAAAAATGCAGGAGCAAAAACAAATTTCCCTGCCTGCACCAATGTGGCCAGGGAAACTACTGAGTCCTGGGGGTGGGCTCCCCAGGACATAGTATGGGAGCCGGCCCTGGGGTATGGGGTCCTCGAGCCATAGAAGACTCAGGGAGGGGGGCTGCTTGGTCCGCCTCCCCTCAAATTACAGTATCGGCCTCGGGGATGGTCTCTCCGGAGCCTTCAAAGGCTCAGGAATGGGGGTCACATGGCCCCTCCCTCCTTTTTTGTACATCTTGGCCCGGGAGTGGGCTCCATGGGGCCTATAATGGGTCGGGACGCTGCATGCCCCCTCTCCTTATGGAATGCAGCCCCACAGACCCCTGGGGCCCATAATGGTTTTGGGGAGGAGGGCCATGCGCTCCCTCCCTTTGATTAAACAAAACAGCCCTGGGCATGCTATTTTAGTTTTTTTGATCACACAGGACTCCCACAGGATTGCAGCACAAATTGATGATTTTTAAAAAAAGAATTGGTCCAGGGAGTGGTCCCTCTGGGTCCCCCTCAGGTGGCCTAGGGGAGCAGGGTATCCCAACTCTACCCCCTTATATTATTATTTTTTTTAATTTACTTCAGGACATGGGACTAAGTCCCCGAGTCCTGTAATGACTGCCAGCAACATTTTTCTCATGTTACTGGCAGCCAATCAGAGCGCTTACTCCCACAGGAGCAGAATGGCCCAAGGGAAAAAAGCTTCCTGGGCAAATCAGAGCGCTCTAATTTTAAATGGCTGCTCCCGCAAGACTCTTGAGCCTCACGAGGGCCTAACCATCCAGATATACAATTATTTTTTAACCTTAATTTGTCAAAAACTTCTGAACGTATTTACACCAAATTACAAAACACACAATCTGCACACCAAGAACTAGTTTCCTGCCAAATTTGGTGCAATTCCGTTCAGCAGTTTTTGCTGTAGCTCTATCTAAAGAAGTCTATTGAAAATGCATGGGGATTTTGCGTTTTGGGGCACCCCTTTTTTCTTGGTCCCCACTAGAGGGATCACCCCGAAACTTTCCATGCACAAACTAATCAAAAAGAGCAATTTTTGGAAAGATCCATGTTAATTCGGCAAACGGTGTCAAAGTTAGTAGCAAAACAAAAAATGATTTTCCTATGCAACAGCTGAACTAACTATAACTATCCATAATATATATATACAATTCCAACAAATCATGGCTGAAACCAAAGAATGTTTTTTTTAAATGCACTACATGCAGGGCGTGCAAATTTGGGGTAAACACCACAGAACATATTACTGCATTCAACACGAAGCCTACTGTGTTGAAAGATAATTACAATTGCCGCACTGATTATGCAGTGTATGTGCTGACATGCACCTGTGGCTTACGATATGTGGGCAGCACAAAACTACAGGTGCATGTCAGAATACTTCAGCACTTAAGAGCCATAGTGAATTCTGACCAAACGTACCCGGTGGCCAGGCACTTTAAGGCAGTACATCAGGATGATCTCAAATGTTTAACCTATTTTGTTATTGGATCCATACCACCGCTCAGGCGAGGGGGAAACAGAAAAAGGTTGTTAAGAAAATTTGAGTCCAAAATGATTTTAGAACTGGACTCTAAGTCACCGTCTGTTTTAAACAACAGTGAAGAGTTACATTATTTTTTATAAAATATTCAGACATGTAACCCCTACACATATATTCCAAATTTAAATTGTAGAAAGAGTTTTATGATGTCATTTATGGAGTCTGTATAAAATCTTCTAGATTGTGAAATTTCTGTAATTTTATGATATTCTTATGAAGTTTTTGTGGAATGTTATAGAGGGATCTTTGTAGAATTTTATGAAATTTTATGAAGTTTTGTGACGTTTTATGTGGGTTTCTTTGGAAGGTTTTATGAAGATTTTATGATGATTTTAGGGAAGAATTATGATATCTCTATGAAATTTATTTTAGACATTATTAGCATTTTTGCACAGACATTATGACGTAAAATCAGTATACATATAGAATCATCTGTACATAATGAGAGAATTTGATGTAGGATTACACAAATTATTTCCTCTAAAAAGAATAGGGGAAACACTTGCGAATAAATAATAACAAGAGCAACAAAGAAGCATAGAACAAAGGAATATTATAACATGAAATGAGAGTATATTTCTCTCTATTCATGAGTACACAGATGGGACATAAGAAGATCTTGCGGACAGATTTTATCAATAAGAGAAGAATAGAGCCTCTGCACTGAACATCTAGCTGCTATACAAATGTTTTGTATCTGTCTTGTAAACAGTTGTACAACAGTTTTTTAGCACAAATATAGGAGAAAAACTAGCACTTTATAAAAAATAGTAGACCCTATGCACTTTAGAAATTATAGGCACTTAGCACTTTGGGCAAACATAGCACTGTATGACAGTAATGACAAAATTTGTAAATTGCACATAAGCACTTGGCGAGCAAATAAGACGACTCTAATTTAAAGCATTAAAGCAGTTAGTAGCCAAGACAGAGGGCATATTAGGCAAGACAATCAATCAGACACGGGGACAGCTTAGCAGTGAACATTTATGTTTATGAAGGGGAGACAAAAACAGTATCAAGCACTACGCAGTGAGACCATTAGTTTCCCCAAGCAAAATATTTGAAGTTCATAAAAGAACAAATGTAAATAATTTTTTCAGATAAGTTCATATATGTATGTATTTGAGACTTATTTAATTATTTATTGAATTGATTGATGAAAATAGTTTGTATAAATGTATTTAATGATGTATATTTATATATAAGAATTAACTGGTTTATATATTTTTACATGCCCTGTACACAATGAGTGGTCTATATCAAAAAATCAAAAAACTAAAAAACAGCAATTACATAATGCAATATATTACAGTTATCGCAATGTTTGCCTGACCAACACACAGTCTGTCTTTTATGGTGATGTTAGTACTCCGACCATGTGACAGGATGACACAGAGGCTAAAACATTCTAATTTGCGACGTTTCATCATGTGATCAAGGTCACATGAAGTGACCGAAACACGTAATGGCGAAGTTGGAGTGAGCTAATAAACGATATTTAGCACGATTTCGGAGTCCGTTCCCTTCTGTCCGTGCGAGGAGGATTTTGGTTGGGAGACACATTGAAATATATATATATATATATATATATATATATATATATATCCAAGTCGTCAGTCCGCATAGCACCCGAGCCACTTCCTGACAGCGGGCTGAGGCGGGGTCGCGAGCCCCCAATATTCCAACCAATGTTCGTTAATAGGTAAAAAAACAAACACACCAAAGCCCTTTGTTCTGCTGCAAGCGTGATTTATTGGCAAATTACACCCAACGCGTTTCGGAGCAGCGCTCCTTGCACCCGTGAGCAAGGAGCAACAAAAAGTAAACTGGACTCATTTGAGCCCCATTTTCCTTCAGTTCTTGCCATTGCCTTTGTGATCTCTCGGGCCCGGGTTCACAAAAGGTGTGTCAAGGGACTCAAGAAGCAAACCAGGGGCCACAGCTGCAACCACTGGCAAACCCTAAATGATGTCAATGTGGTGCTCCGGTTTTTACAGCTGATTTCCCTCATATTTCCACAAACTTTGCCTGCAGCAAGAGTAAAAGCATGCAGTCTCCCATACCTTGCAAAACACCTATACAGTGTCCTTTTACAAATTCAAGACTGCCATAACTTGTGAATGTGGGCCTTTTTTTTGGAATCCGATTTGCTGTTAGGAGCTACTTTAATTTTGATGCCAGAACCTATTTTCTGCCCCAGTCCAACCCTGATTGCCTAGTGCCAGAAATCCCACCCTGTAGTGTGGGACTTTCAATGCTGGGGAAACACTAGCACGTGGCTATCAACTGACAGCTGTGGTCTACTCACAACCCTGAGTGGTAGCGTTGTACCTTACAAAGCTGTCTAAAAATGATGTCTGCCCCTATTTGGGAGGACTATGGTCCAACCTAGTTTTGGACCACACATTTGCAAGGGAAAGCTAACTAATCAACAAGTAGGTACTCAACTCTGGATTTTTTAAAGACTATCCCTGTCGAGGCCTTTCTCATAGCTATCATCTTGTCCTATGTCATGAGGATGACTTTCAAAAACCCATGTTTTTTCAGAGTAGCACTAAGTATATTGTGATTGTGTTGCCATTTTTATCATGGAGCTGGCGCCTGTCCTATTAAAATAATAATACGCATGGCTGGAATGTTTATAAAGCCTCTACTGATGGACTGACTTTTTGGGGTGGACCGTACCCACTGAAGCAGGACCAAGACTGATTGGCATATGGCTTGTCTGTCTGTAGAAGCACAGTGGGCTACAAAAGAATGAGCCAGTACTTGGCCCAAGTAAATACCAGTGGCTGAGATTCAATTAAGATTTCACCGATGGCTTTCGCTGTCTGTTGTCAAAAGACCTACTGGGGACACTATCAGTAATTACAGTAGGCTTTCATTGCATTGCTTACCACTACTTGGCTTACTAATCATTATTATTCGCTTGCTTCTTATTCTATGGCCTTCCTCCAGTTCTTGTGTTTGTCCCTCTCCTCGAGCACAGCCTCTATACCAACCTTTTGACTGGAAGACTTGTATCCTTCCCACTCCTTACACCTAGGGAACTAGTATTTTCTTTTGATTTTAGCAATCCATAAGAGAAATTATACTATGTTGCTCTCCGTCCCTCACTCCTGTGTGCTGCTTCTCCTTCACACCCCCGCTCCTTGTGTTGCTCTCCCACTGTCCAGCTTGTCAAGTGCTTCTACCAACCGTCCCCGTCAGAATTTGATTTAAAACCCTCCCTCAATTCCTCCCCTAAACCTCCCAGCTCGCTGCTATTGTTTGTAGGCTGCTTTAACTTGCTTGTCCTATTGGCTTTGCCAATGCTTGTTTTCCTTTTAGATGCAACATTTTCCAGCCTGCAGTGTTGTGCTATCTGTGAAGCCATGACTGGCTGCAAGTCAAGTTCACAAAGTAGGCTGGAAATGTTGCTGAACATAACAGGCACTCCCAATAATAAACTACCTTAAATGGGGCAGGTGCAAACAAAGAATGTATGCATTGCTGGGGCAGTGGGGTACTGCTGAGAAGGGACTCGAAGCACAAGCAGGAGATGGTGTGGATTATGGTAAGGCAATGTGTTTACTCAGAACACTTGAAGACCCCACACTTCAATAAGCCCTATAATTGCAATGACGGCTCATTTAACCAAATCAACAATAACCTCCAAAATGAACTAACGTTTCTAATTGACTCCATGTCATTGGAATCAATATATTCCAGTCCAGTTTCTTTCTAAAACCACTATAATTTAGAATATTAGTCAAGTTACCACAATTGAGGTGCTCCAATCCTACTACTCCCAGAATGCATTGGGTTGGCAAATAAAGTCAATAACTGTAAAAGTATCGAGGAACGCATGGAATCCACTCGATTCTAATATAAACCCCCTTTGCACCTACTAACAGCATCCATGTTGACACCAACAGTCTATCACAACTAAAGTGGTCACTCCTATCTTTAACTAAAAACTCTTATATTTTATATTAGAAACCCTAGGATAAAGCTGGATGGAAGACAGAAATAAATTGGGAAAAACAAGTACCATATTCAAGGAGATGAACATAACTGTAATGAACGTGCCATTACTAGAGGGAAAGGTGTACCAAGGTAATCTTTGGGAGGAGTAAAGCATGCTTAGCTCTATAAATTTATGAGGTATGAAAAAACATGCAGAGTGAAGACTAGCATGTAGAAGAAAGGGAGGGTACCCTATAATTTGGATGTACGTGAAGGTCCCATCTAAGTGAAAGCCCACTGTTGTTGTCATGTATCCCTCAATAGCTGCAATGCTTTGATGAACCACAGAGGGCAGAGTCACTGGAGATCAGGCTGGTGCTCCAGAAGCACCAGATATGTTACAACCATTCTTCAATATAATGTCCCTTCGCTAATTTCCTGTGAGAATTAGGTTTACAAGTCTAGACAGCGCTTTTCAATGTCTTGCATTTTAGCCTGGGACCATGAGCCCAGCAAGAACATGGAGAATATAGATTTTAACATCATCATACGTTCTTAGGGAATACACCCTTGGTGACCGGTCAATATCAGGCCTCTAGAACCAAGTGGAAATTGAAGGGCCACAAAATTGCTCCAAAAATTAGCAGGTGCGCGATTTGTATTGATTTACAAAGGGATAAGGATTAACATGCAAAACCACATGTTCTGCCCTATTCAGGCTTATGCAAAAGAGAGCATTTGCATGTACGTGTGAGGTCACACACAAATGTAAGCAGCAGCTCATGTAAGTAATTAAAATATTTATATTTTTTACGCGCAAACCTCTCCTAGAAGAATCAAGTAGGGCTAGGTGAATTGCTAATTATGCCCGTGTAGTCGGGAGATTTGGGGGAACTTCAACCTTCATGTACAAATGGCAAAGATCTCCTTCTTTAACCAATGCGGATTAGCTAAAATTGACCAAGTTCCTTCATCCTAATGCCCGACTCAACATGGAGTGAACATCAGGCTGCAGAGGTTTGATGTGACCATGCTCCATCTCTGTTTCCCAATCTCCAGGGTGTGTCAATGTCCCCCCGGGGACTTCCTCGAACTCTGGAGCTCTCTTGGAGACCTCTGGAATCGGGACAAGGAAAAGGATCGCCACACGGCCAACACAAAGTAAAGCGGCTCCCGCTCTCAGCCTACACAGCAGCGTAACAGTTCCCACTGTCGTGTAGCGCCCATTTTTATAGCAATATTTCCTTTTTTTATTTTTTTTATTAAAGAAGCAGAAACTGTGCAAAGCTGCAAGCCACTATGTTCAAACTCACACAGTCATACCGTCAAGAGCCTTACATTGTAATAGGGCAATATGAATTACAACAAAGAGATGTGACAGACTGAGACGGGTAACTTTTGCAACCTCGTAGTGTTCAACTTCAGAATCATTTTAGCCAATTATTTGGGCGTGGCAGAAATAGGCTTGGTTAGCTGTGTTGGCTGGTTTCGCCTTCATTATGTCCAAAAAAGCTCAATGGCATGCTTACAATCTAGCATGCACGAGCTTTGCTTTTTCAAATTTCATGTAATTTTCACTTCCATTTTTGAAATGCCACTTTCAGAATATATAAAATGACACGGCGGAATGCAGAAATCCAAAATGCTATGGTTTGTTTTTAAGAATTGTCTTTTGGTTATTTCTAGGTATCCCAGGAGAACTTTTGAGATTTATGACTGAAGTGCAGGAATTATGAACTCCTTGTTGGGAATTGATGTTAATGAAAATCATAATGTCTTTATACAATAATGTATTAAAGTTGATGTTATTATTATTGAATGAAACTAAAACATGAACAGCAAATCTGCATGTCTTTGCAAGTTTACTTATAAAACAACTGTTTTTGGGTATTCTACAGTGTGTGAAACATTCACACATTAAAAATATAAATGTCTTATGAGTTCAATTACCTCAGTGTGGCTAACAATTTTGGGGTTTTCCCATGACTCAAAATTGTTAGGTTCTAAAATCTGTTTCGAATTAGTTTCTTCGGTGCATATAACTGGGAAAAGGGCCATCTAATAGGACAGTAGTACAGCTATCATTTCACAACTAACATCACTGAGGAGCATTGAGTAAGGGTTGTAAGGGCATATGAACAAAACCTTTATTGCTATCGCAAAAGGCCTGAATTGCAGAATTGGGCTGTTTGCGACCGCAATAAAGGTTTTTAAAATGTACAAAAGCCAAATTGCGATTCGGTAATCTGTCACTTCCTGATACCGAATTACAGTTGTATATATGAATGTTTTGCAACCGAATTACTGTCGTAAAACATTTATATTTTACCGGCACCTCAGAGGAGCTGGTATCCATTCGCACGCAAATGGGAAGGGATCCCCATGGGACCCCTTCCCCTATTTGTGAGTGTTGATTCAAATATTTTTTAAGAGGAGGCATTGGTACAAAGGACCACTGCCTGCTCTTAGAATATGAAACTGTAACGCTTCATTTTATTTTTTGAAATGCATTCCGGTTTCATTTAAGGAAAACGGGCTGCATTTAAAAAAAAAATGCTTTATTGAAAAGCAATCAAAGACATGGTGGTCTGCTGACGCAAGCAGGCCACCATCCCTGTGATGGCTGCTATTACCAATGGGTCGCAAACTGCGACCTACCTCATTAATATTGAGGTACGTTGATTTACGACCCACTAGGAATCACTAAATTAAACTCAAAGAGAGTCACACAATAGGCAGAGCGATTTCCTGATTGCGATTCGCAGAGAATCGCTATTAGGAAATTGCTATCCCTAAAATCTGTGCATATGGCCCTATAACCCTAAATGCTTTCCAAACCAATAAACCTGGCTGGTTTGTATAATTTTGGAATCAAATTGTGAGGTATGGCATTCTTTTATCCCCATACATATCATAATGTCCACATTCTTAACAGTTTTTCTTCTCCTGGCCCCTCCTTTGCCATCATCTGCTTTCTCACTATCTCTTCTTTCTTATTTCATGGCATCTCGGACTTGCATTTCACTTCAGCCCTTGTTGACTTCCATCTGGTCTTACTTTTCACCCTGAATTTCCTATGACACCCTCCAATCCTATTTCCCAATCATCTGCCACTCGCTTCTGCCCTATTCATTTTAATTTCGGTCCCTCCGGTCTATGTCATCCATATTGCCCTCCATTCCAGTCCTAGGTGGTTTACCTGTCCCCAGTGGTTTATTATATCTCTCTGACACTATGCCTTCCCTTACAATGTGTTAATCCCCTCCTGTCCCACTTTTCCACTTTCTCACACTTATGTCTTGCACACGGTCTGCCAGTTCCATCCATACAGTCTAATTTATGCTTCTAACACGCCAATGTCCCTTTCCTTTTTATCATCATCTCGATCCCGGCAGTCCTTTCACCTACTCTATCTGAATCATTCTCTCATGTCCCCCTTCAAACATGCATCCTCTTCTCATCTATTCCATCTTCCTTCCTCCTCCATTCCTCAGTCAGCCCCAGTGCTTAATTTGAGCCTGTGGTTTCTGGTGCTGGCACCGGAACTTAATTGTCATCACCACACTTATGACACTCTGCCAAATGGTGCCACTGCTCATCTAATTTAGAGATGAGCAGAACAACGGTTATTTATGAATACAGTATACATTAAGAAATACTAATACCTGCCTCCCCAGCCATTACTTTAGCTTTGGAGACCAGGAATAATCTGAACTCTCGCACTTGCAGGCGAGAGAGACGGCTAGTAGTTGTTTTGGTACCGTCATTGGCAGCGATGACGGGGTAATGGGTGGTGCAAGCTGCAGTGTCCTCCTGGTAAGGGCCCTTGCACTTATTATTTTACAAATTAAGCACTGTAACCATCCCTAACCTACTTCTCCCAATCTCTCAAGCTTCTCCACCTGAATCCTATTATATCCCCTTCTCCCTATCCTCTAATTACTCTGCCTAACTGATACTACTCTTTTTTCAGTCATCCCCTGCCATCAACCCATATCTTTGCCCCCGGCCCGCTTTATGCCTCCACCTTTCCTTAACTCTCACTTATCACCTTTCTTTCTCAGCTGATCTATCCATATTCCTTTGCCAATGCCTAACTTGCTCCCATCTTTTACATTTTACTTTCTTTCAGGTCAGCCAACTCTGACTCACGTTTTTCGTCACACCGTCACTCTTTCGCCTTCCTTTATCATTCTAGCTCTCAATAATCACATTTCCATTTAATTCTATCCTCAGCCTTCCTGTCATCACGCCTTAACCTTTCTCAATTAATTTACTATAATGTTTATGTGATCATATCTTTCCATTCCCCTGGTTACAGAATTCAATTTTCTTAACTACTGTCCCTATTGGTCTCTTCAATGCACTTCTTTTTTCTGTACTCGGTAAAATCTTCCTGTCTTAAACCCTGTCCGTTTCTCAATCCCCACTCTACAGTGCTTAATTTGTAAAAAAAAATAAAAAAAAAAATGCTAGGGCCATTGTTAGGATGCTATTGCAGCTTGCACCGCCCATTGCCCCGGCCAGCACTGAAATACCAACACAACTCTTAACTATCACACTCCTAAAAGAGTGACAAGTCAGACTATACCAGGCCCCTCAAGATATAAGAGTGACTTGGGCAGTGGGTATTAGTAATTTTTCATGTATATTGAATTAATGAACATCTGTTATTGTGTTAATCCGTAAAGTGGACAGACATTGCCACCATGCGGCAGACTGTCATAAGTGCAGGTGTTGACAACTAAAGTGCTGGTGCTAAGCACTGGAAACCACCCGCTCAAATTAAACACTGCCGCACTACATCAATGTTTGTGTATTCATCCAATCACCTGTTCCATCACTCCACTCGCCGACATTTTTGATCAAGCTCTCTATATTTAATCCCCACCTTTTGCTCCGTATCCACCCTTAACCTTTTTCCTCCAACCCTCCGTTTCGCCCAACTTTGTTTACTGTCTATATGTTCTTTACTTCTAATCTGCTTTTAGACTGTCACCCTCCTTTGACTCATTCTTCACTTTATTCTTCTAGGTCTCCTCGCCTTTTTCACACCTCTTTCATTCCTTCATTTTGACTCGTCAGGACTTTCACATACTTTGAAGCAGAGCACCGGTTTCCACTGTTACTTTGTAGTAGCTCTTAGATGCGATTAGCTGATCCCTGAGTGGGCGGTGGGCAAAACAAGGTCAAAGAGAGGGATGTGTCAATGCCTGCTCTTCATTCTTTGTGGAGATAAAGAAGCCCTTATGCTGCTGAACCAGGCAAACAACAGAGAGTGGATGTGCTCATCGAGGAGATGCAATGGCCGAGGCCTCACAGACAGAGTGTGCAGGTGCATGGAAATTACAAATGCCTTTGTGAGTTCCACTGGAAAGTGTCAAGCCTTCAAAGTCCCAAGATTCTGACCCTAGAGAAGAACATCAGAACGAGTTTGCCCTGATTATTGGGGTGATAATTTGGTTACCGCGTTTCAACCTATGCCATGCGATCTGACAGGGCAATAGATGAAATCCTGGCGCAAAGTAGGTCTCTGCGACACAAAAAGAAAAACTCGGAGAATGCAGGATGGAAAGAGTGCAGCAAGCCAGGGTTTGCTTTGATCTGGAGCACACAAAGGGCACACACACAAATCAGAAGTAAGATGGAATATCTAGTGTTACAGCTGCAAACTAGGACAGGGTGCAAAAGATACGAGGGTATGGGTACCAGATTGGGACAAACTAGCAGTCTACATGTAATGGGACACTTTTTGTGACGCTCCAGAGGCACAAACTACAAAATCATATTATGAGGTCATGCAAAGCCACTTTGTGTGGCTTTGAATGGCATCATAGATCTGGAGTGAGGCAAGGCAGCGCAGATGATTGCGTTGACTTACTTTGCGCTAGGGAGGCATTCTATGGGCATCGCGGTGGGTGTTTCCAAACAACACTCATGGATCTTGGCGCTTCCCCAGATTTACAAAACCATGTTAACCTAGGGATGCGCCAAAAACTTACGTCTCTCCAGGGGAGGTGCAACGAGGAAAACTAACTTTATTTCTCCTCATTTTTTCCACTTTCCATTTCTGCTGCATTCTGCAGCACACACAGAAAGAGGAAAAAGCCTCACAGGATTCTATTTGTGCAGGTAGGTGCTCCTCCTGCACAAAAACAATCCTGCCGACAACACAGGCACCCTTGCATGAAAGTGCAAGGGTGCCTGCGTTGGCGCCTGGCTGCCGAAACAGCACTACATCAGGGGGAAAGGACAGGAATGCACCGTATTGGAGAAGCACCATATTGGATACATACGGTGCATTTCTGTCCTTTCACTTTGACATAGAGATGCGCAACAAGGTGGCTTGCTGCGCTGCCCTACGCCAAATTTACACATAACTGAGGCCCATAATGCTTACATAGGGTTTTTTTATTTTGTTATTCAACTCAGACAACAGTGGCAGGGTGGGGGTAGGGGGTCAATATGAATGATGAAAGGACGGAGGGTGGGTGGGGAGAAGGCAAACAAGCAAATGCAGACATGGAAGGGTGGGAGGGAGTAGACGGACAGGGGAGAAATACAGGACAGAACCAGCTACAAAAGATGCACTCTGTAGACTGCTTCAACAAAAGAAAAATCAGCTCACAATAGCACGAGCAGTGGAGGGACACAAGCACTTAGGCCATGCTCCAAAGGAGGATCATGTGCAAGAAGAGGAATTGGCCACCGCAGGGCTGACCAGGAGGAAGCAAGCAATGGAGTGTGACCATGAAGCCAACCAATGGTAAGTAATGGGCGCACTCCAGGTAAACAAAATGTCTTGAAGAAACACCACGTGCACTGTCTGGGCGAAACCTAAAAAAGGATTTACTCTGATGCTACATCGGGTAAACATTTGCTTTCAATCTGAAGAATTTGGGTTTAAGATTTGAACAATCGGCTCATGATAGGGCGAGAGACATGTCTCCTGCACAGCAGGATAGAATAATTTAATGGTGTTACGTTTACTGTGCAGAATACCACAGCTGGCCTCTAGCAGGTTGAAATAGAAAACAAATGCAGGGCAACAAGGACAGTGAAACTACAGACAAAGCTGAATCAAAATGCAGACTAAAAATGGTCAAAGAAAATAAATTTAGATACATCTACGTAGGCCTCCAATCTTTATCTACTGCTTATGTTTTGACAGTGTGAAATTTGTCACATGCAGTTTTAGGAAGCTTTACAAATGCAAGTATTGACCCTCACTATCACACTTTCCCTTTGGTACATCATGGCGAGTTATGGCAGCCTGGAAGCCATTTTGTTGTTGGCGCTTTCATTTCCAATGGTCTGGCGTTGACAGGAGGTGTGCTGCCTTTTATTGCACCTCAGTGTGTGACGACAGAGTGGCAGCTCTGCCCCTGGCTGTGAGTAATGCGTTAATGCTGATTTCCAGAGCTCACATCGAAATTTACAAAGAACGCACAGTAAGTGCTGCACGACAGCAATAATTATAATCAGTCCTGGCAGAGTCATTCAGGCGAGGTGGGCTGGAGGAAAGTAGTGACAGCTTCAGGGAACAATTATATAATCCCTGAGAAAAGGAAAAATCTTCATTAGAAAAACTTGGGTTGCAACGTTTTTGTTTTAACACTCTTGAAAAAAAACGTTCTATCACTGCGAAGCACACGACTTCAGAATCTGGAGTGACTGGCGCAGACATTTGCATAGGGTTAATAAACATTTGCACAGGGTTAATGGTCACTGCAGGCAACTGGGCCTGTGCATTATATGCAAAATTTTATCCCAAAAAAATGTTACAAAATTTCATGAAAATTACATTGCTGAGACACTTTGGGACAGATGTACGACGCATTTTACCAGTCCTAAACTGCCCATCGGGCTGTTTGTGACAGGTAAAATGCATTTTCCTATGTACCAACCCTATTTTTTGAGTCTGTAACCTATTACTGACTTGCAAAATAGAATTTGTGAGTCGCTATTAGGAAGGGGCATGTAAAGGGCGTCCCTTCCTAATAGCGAGTCGCACTGGCAAGCGTCAATGTTTTGCATCCAGGAATGCAGTCGCAAAACATTCGCAGATTACCACCAATTTCAAATTGGCGGTAAGCCATTCACAAATGGGAAGGGAGTCCCTTCGTCCTTGTGAATGGGGGCGCCAACATTTTTTCAGAGCAGGCAGTGGTCCCAAGAAAATGTTTCATTTTCATTTCTGAAATGCATCCCATTTTCCTTTAAGGAAAACGGGCTGTATTTTTTTTTAAAAACAGCTTTATTTAAAAATCTGTCACAGACATGGTGGTCTGTTGACCCCAGAAGGAGACCATCTGTGTGAGTGCCGGCCATTCCCAATGGGTCGCAAATTGTGACCTGCCTCATGAATATTGATGAGGCAGGTCCCCTGCGACCCATTTGGGAATGGCAAACAGTGTCTGAAACATTGTTGTGCATCAGGTTTTGTGACTCGCAAACTGCAAGTCGCTAAAAATCGCAATTTGTGAGCCGCAAACCCTGACAGTCGTACATGTGGCCCCTTGTGTATAAGAGCCTGTGGACCGTACAGGGGAGCTCATCTGTACATGGCGTATTGTCACCGGAAGAAACTCCCTTCTGTACATGGCCTGCTGTCAGAGGGAAACCACTAGTGCAACAGCTCCCTTGTCACGGAGGAAACTCATTTTGTACAGATTTCGTTGTTACTTCTAGAAACATTAGGGCTTGCGGTCCCTGAAGCAGATCAGATACATACCTGAAACCACCACGCAGTGAAAAAGAGCCTGATTAAAACGGATCAAGTAGGTTGTGAGGGGGAGAAAGTATGAGACAGTTGAAAGCTGGACGCTCACCAGGGCAAGACAATATTTAACACAGCAGAAGCAGTAGTACCAGGGTCCAGGCATGGGACTGTATTATTGCTTCCCATTATGGCTTTCACTAGCCTAGTGGGGTGGAACAGGGCATTTTCATTGCTTATGTTTGAGTCTATGACAGTATTACTTAGACCATGCATGTTCAAGAATTTTGGATAAGAAAGGAATTAAGGTGTTTGATGGGTCAGGATAGAGCTCTAATTTCTGAGGACTTGACTTTGGATACCTCAGTCCTGAGACAGCCAGTGAATAATGCACGTTAACCCCTTAGTATTGGGATATCCGTGTGGAGTGGCAGGCAGAGTAGATGCACATGGTGTGGGTTCATGATAGCCCGGCGCAGGTATAGCTCTGAATGGTGCAGATCAGAATAGGTGTGCAATATTTAGTGTTTAACGATGACGATATCACTGGAATACCTAGTTTCCAGCGCAGTACTTTCATTGAACAATTCTGGGTGTTGTAGTCTTTGTACTCTTCGTTTGAACCATTTGGATCAACACTTTGCAAAGCAAGGATGTGTAAAGGGAAAGCCCAGGAATGGAAAAAAAGGCATCACATGTTGCTGCAGTCTTCGGTGGTCCCGGTATCACGTGAGCTTTAAGAATACCGCCAAAGTGGGTGGTAAGGGTCTGTATAAACCAAAATAGGGCGTCATTGTGATTAACTTTAATCTTTTTAAGTTGCAGAGTGATAACTGTATAATCTACTCTGGTTATGCAATACCATGTTTTATTTGTAACTGTCTCACTATGGAGAACCTACAAAATCTGGCATGGGTCTGGCCCTACGGGACCTACACTGGAAACTCCTGTATAATCTCACTCTAACATTTGCGTCCCAGTGTCGTTGGATGGATTGAGTATGCAGTGAACTTTAGTCACAAAAATAAATAAATAATTTGAACCCATTTTGACCTATGTTGGACGTGTGAGACCTTCGGGTATAAGAGTACATAATGAAACCCAAACATTACGTAACATAGGACTCTAGCTTTAGTCGTTTATCGAATAAAACTCCCCCAAATGGAGGTGGGTGAAGGTGGAGAAGAAGTAAGGTAAGTTCTGCCACTCACCGCTGCCCGCCCCAGAGACCCTTCCCCTTTGGATGGAAAGCCTCCTCATGAGTTTGTGACATCCGGGTAGTTGTGTGAACTGTGCCATTTGGGCGCAGATGCTCGCGGCAGGCCTCGTCGCGCTCCTGTTTGTAAAGGGTTGCTTAGCACCGCAGTCCCGAGGGCGGGAGGTGGTAGGAGAGCGAGACAGGAATAGTCCACCATTGTTAGGGCACATTACTTGGGTTTGAGAGGCTAAATTACTGTCGTCTTTGACATTTTAATGGCCAAATTAAATTGCAGCCGCCATAGGGATGAAATGTCAGTCACCTCATTAGAAACCAACAGGTTCAAATAAACACAAATGTAAAATGGAAATTAGCCGAAGCTATTAACGAATGCGGAGTGCAGTGGGGATTCGCTCAGTAGAGTCCGGGATAATTGTGTCTCACCCTATAAAGAGACAAATTCAGCATGAGCAAAAGTTGTTCCAGCCACGTGACTGAGATCACTCACTGTTGGAGGGGGTCAGTCAATTGACGGTTGCCTATCCTTAGAGGAGGGAGTCACGCCGCTTCCTGCTGTGAATCAGAGTGGAGGACCCTGGGGCCATCTACTGAACAAGAGGAAACACTCAGAGCAGGAGAGATCAGCTGTGTCACACCGAGACCGATCAAGTGAGGGGTCAAGCGAGTGACTGACATCACTTTCCATGAAAGGAGATAGTAATGGCTTGGTGAGGCAGGTCAACCATGAGATAAAGAGCACTGTTCCTTGAAGGAGCTCATAATGTGAAATAGTTAACTTTGAGGGAGGGGTCAATCATGTGCCAAACATCACTTTTCATCGGAAAAATCTGTACTGTGATTTAGTGGGGTCCAGCAGCTTCCCCAACAAAGTTTGGCAAAAATCAAGATTAAACAAAGCACGCATTGACAAAGCGAAAAGGCTGGGCGCCAACAACAGACCTATTAACTTTGTCAAAGTTTGTAAGAGGAGGGATGCGCATTGATGAGATCTCTTAGCCTCGGAGCACAGGTCAGTTTCTGCAGAGAGAGCAACAGCTCTAATATGCAGTGGTGCACCACAGCTCATCAGTTACTGTGTACACAGGGATCCATCACTGGCAGATTCAGAAACACTTATTCATCACTTGCAGAGATGCCACTTATGTGACCTCTATAGGAACCATGGACAGGACGAGATACATAGTGTCCGTCCATGGACTCCCAAGTGAGGTCATATTGTGCTATAAGTGCACAGTGACTAGGGTGCATAGGTATACATCATGTGGCTGTAAACACCAGTCTAATTTTTGGTAAATACAATTATATAATGTACATTTTTGTGTCAAAATGAGCTACTCATATACCCTATGTACGAGCAGCTGGCTAGGCCATTGTCTTTTTGCCATGTTGTACAGCAGCGTGGCTGCTGTGCCGCATGGCTAACAGTATCTATAATGCCGGAACTGGAAGCTAAAAAAAACGTGCTGTGGCATGGCCAGCACTGGCTGCGTCATAGTGCTCTGTTTTTTTTCCTTATGGCAGGTGGGGGGCAACACAGACAACTGGAGGGTGAGGTGGCAGAAAAGAGGCAACAATGACGATGGGAGGGTGGGCGGTTGCAGGGAAAAGGCAACACAGACAGCAGGAGGGTGGGGGACAGGAAGGAAGAAGCAACACAGCCAACTGGAGGGTGCGAGAGAAGAAGCAACACAGACAACTGGAGGATGGGGGGTGTGTGCCCTGGAAGACGCAACACAGACAATGAGGAGGGTGTGTGGTGAGAAGGGAGGATAGAAGCAACAAGGATGAATGCGCTAGCTAGAATGAAAAATAGTTCCTCAATCACTGTGCCAGCAGCAGAAGGACTCTAATCAAGATGAAGCAATCAGTGCTTGGTCAATGTTCCAGATGAAAGGAAAGAAACTGAAGGTGGTATGTGCTGCCCAATTAGGAGACAGTAAATAAAAGTGACAATCAAGAACACAAATGATAAGCAATGAGTGGCTCCAAGCCCCTTTTAGAAAACAATATCTCTTGCATGCGAGAGCGCATGCACTGTCGCAGGAGAGACCTAACAAGCATCAACAAAGCCAATAGGCCTTGTCTTGGCAAGCTGGTGTAATGGTTTGTATTTTTTTATTGCAAGCATGTGATGCAAAAAGAAAAAGAAAAACAGAAAATATGCTGTCACCTAAATGTGGCCTAATTATGCTTGCACTACAACATTTGAAAAACATTCATTGAGCCATGTGTTTTATTAGTGATGTTTTATTTTAAAATGATAAACCTTTTAGCTGTGTCATATATTTTATTATTATTATTCGTGAAAGAGACAAGAATATATCAGCAACCACTTAGTCAATTACACAAATTGAAGGCATCTATAATGTTACAATTGTAACAATGTCACTTAAACACTTTAGAACATAGACTTTAAAATGGAATAAAAATGGTATTTAAAGTTAATAGTAAAAAAAAAAAATCAGTGAGAACCAGCTTTACCTTGAAGAGAAAGGAACGATTTTTAAGTGGAGGTGAACAGTGTGCACAGGCTTTGTCACTCCAATGGAAGGAAACCAATGGGTAAAGTGGGGAGACCTACTGACCCATGCTGTATGTTCTGGTAGGGAAGCAAAATGTGAGTTACAATTTAATAGACCAATTTAGGAATCTCGTTGATCAAAAGCTCCTCTGTGTATGTGATTTATATAGGATGTTTTGGGAAAATCAGTAGTCTGGTAAGACAGCTAAAGCTGTCTCAAAGGCCAGACCTACAAAAGGTAGTGAACATCTGCCGACACCCTGGTGTATTAGGAGGGAAACAAGAGTACACATAATATCACTTTGAGGAAGAGTCCTTCCTTTAATACATACATAGTCCAAGAACGGCCAGGGAGCAGCAGTTAATTGTATACATAGCACGGTGAGGTGGGTCAGTGATGTTCCCCAAATGGCTTTATCAACCCAAACATATTACTTCATGAGATCACTCTGCTCAAAACCGAAGAGGTTCAAATGAGTACAGACACATCTATAAATAAATGTCAAGACTGTCATGAATACACTCAGCATCATGTGAGGGTCAATGTTTGCTTTTTGGTGTTATGTTAAAGTTTGTAATAAGAAGCTATCACTTTCACCAACAAGTGGCCTTTTTGAAACTGATGGTGCACATTAAGTGGCCTCTATGGGGTTATCAAGATTCACAAACTAACACATAAAAAGGAAAGAGAGAAAATGGTCTCCCATGTCCCATATTTTGAGTGCCCCGATTAATTCCGATATGCAGGAGCATCCTGTGCAGGTAAGAACGGTGGGGCGGGGTAGGGGGTACTCGACAGACGACGACGAGGGAAAATGGATTATTTATTGAATTTTCCCTCGTCGTCGTCTGTCGAGTACCCCCAACCCCACAGCTCTTACCTGCACGGGCCGCTCCTGCCGATATGTACAGTAAATGTTGTTACACATATCAGAAATATGAGAATTTGTATTTACCACGTGCAGTAAATACCTCAGCATATTCAGGGGCATTATAATCAAGGCATTAAAGATTACGTCACTGTGGCCAGACCTCACAAATGTAATAACAGCTCCATATCCAGTACGACATTCATCACCACCTATGGGACTGATGTGAAGTAGCTGCAAATCAGGGTCATTCTCCAGGTGTGGAATGCCAATTTGTAAGGAAATTGGTTGGTTGCATTTAGTGCCCGGAGATGTTTAACGGGATATGATTTGTAAATAAAGTTTTGGTTTTTATGGAACCCTTTCTTCACACATGACCACCCTTTGCCGTTAGGAGATGTGTCGCGCGAGTACTTTCAGTCAAAAGACTTGTTCTCTTCTTGAATTGAAACTGCATGAGCGGCTATCAACACCTGCTGCTTGACGCTGGCACCACAGAACAAATTATATTTTCAGAAAAATATTGGCAGGCGCCGAGTGTCGAGTTAATGGGGAGATAGTTGCGGCCATGCTAGACCTTCACAAATAGAACAAATCACTGCTTCGGTTTTCATCTTTGCAAAGATTGTTGATAAATGCATTGCTGTAAAAAAGAACGAAAAAAAAACAGGGCAAGTCTGTATTCCATATAGAACCTTTGTAAAATAGATTTACAAAAAGAAAAATAGATGTTACTCAGTAGGCCACTGCACACTTCATGTAAATTGCACTATTGGGTCATGTATAATTTACACTGATGTCTTTGATAATCCACGTATTAAATCAACGTTTCGACCCTGGTGCTTTAGTCGTCGGCCACCGTCAGGAGCATCAGGCAAGAATATTCGAAATAAGTAGGGATATTAAGAGCCCCTACCGGTCATCATTCAAAAAGCCTACAAATGTTTGGAGCAAAAGGATAAAACAGGCCATGAAAACGGTCACAGTTAAAAGCTACTGTCCGTGACCATTTACTGCTCCGAACTGCTTTGTGAATGTGGCATCCTAGAGCAGGAAACCCATAAGAGAGCTGCGCCCTCCCAGAGAGCTGCTTGTGAGCATAGCCGCATGCCGCACACGGCGGCCAATGCAGTTTGCTGGTGGTTGGGGAAGGGAGTGTAAGGGAAAGTGGGCACTGTGGCAGAAAGGGGCTCCTGGCCATCCCCTTGTGCTGAGGGTTAGGAAGGCTCACCGGTTGGGAAACTATGTGTCTAGGGTGGGGGCCCAGAGTGGGAGGGGGCTGGCTAATGAGCAGTAACTGTTCACTCGATGCCCTGAGTGTTCCTTCACAACTGTGGGGGCTGTTTCCCATGCCACAATGGTCTTCCCATAATGTCTTGCATTTTGTGAAGCACTTAAGGGTGAAAAAATATGCAATGTTTTGAGTCTGTGGACTTTGCAACTTAGCAAGTCCCTAATGTGCATCCATCTCTTCACTGATACCACGTGTGGCTCTCTGTGCTACTTCACTTATACCGCAGGTGGATACCTCCATTCTCTGATGCTATGTGCGACTCTATGTGTGCTTCTTAGCTTGTACCACAGGTGATACCTGCATTCACTGAAGCTATGCGTAACTCTCTGTATGCTTCCTCACTTGTACCACAGGTGAATACCTGCCTTCACTGATACTATGTGTGACTCTCTGTGAGCTTCTACACTTGTACCACAGGTGGATACCTGCATTCACTGAAACTATGTGTGACTCTCTGTGTGCTTCTTCACTTGTACCACAGGTGGCTACCTCCATTCTCTGAGGCTTTGTTTGACTCTCTGTGTGCTTCTTCACTTGTACCACAGGTGGATACCTCCATTCTATGATGCTTTGTGTGACTCTGTGTGCTTCTTCACTTGTACCACAGGTGATACCTGCATTCACTGATTCTATGTGTGACTCTCTGTGTGCTTCTTCACTTGTACCACAGGTGGATACCTCCATTCTCTGATGCTATGTGTGACTCTATGTGTGCTTCTTCACTTGTACCACAGGTGATACCTGCATTCACTGAAGCTATGTGTGACTCTCTGTGTGCTTCTTCACTTGTACCACAGGTGAATACCTGCCTTCACTGATACTATGTGTGACTCTCTGTGAGCTTCTTCACTTGTACCACAGGTGGATACCTCCATTCTCTGAGGCTTTGTTTGACTCTCTGTGTGCTTCTTCACTTGTACCACAGGTGGATACCTCCATTCTCTGAGGCTTTGTGTGACTCTGTGTGCTTCTTCACTTGTACCACAGGTGGATATCTGCATTCACTGATACTATGCGTGACTCTCTGCATGCTTCTTCACTTGTACCACAGGTGGATACCTGCATTCAATAATACTATGAGTGACTCTCTGTGTGCTTCTTCGCTTGTACCACAGGTGGATACCTCCATTTTCTGATGCTTTGCGTGACTCTGTGTGCTTCTTCACTTGTACCAAAGGTGGATATCTGCATTTACTGATACTATGTGCGACTCTGTGTGCTTATTCACTTGTACCACAGGAGGATACCTGCATTCACTGATACTATGTGTAACTCCCTGTGTGCTTCTTCACTTGTACCACAGGTGGATATCAGCATTCACTGATACTATGTGTGACTCTATGTGTGCTTCTTCACCTGTACCACAGGTGATACCTGCATTCACTGAAGCTATGCGTAACTCTCTGTATGCTTCCTCACTTGTACCACAGGTGAATACCTGCCTTCACTGATACTATGTGTGACTCTCTGTGTGCTTCTTCACTTGTACCACAGGTGAATACCTGCCTTCACTGATACTATGTGTGACTCTCTGTGAGCTTCTTCACTTGTACCACAGGTGGATACCTCCATTCTCTGAGGCTTTGTTTGACTCTCTGTGTGCTTCTTCACTTGTACCACAGGTGGATACCTCCATTCTCTGAGGCTTTGTGTGACTCTGTGTGCTTCTTCACTTGTACCACAGGTGGATATCTGCATTCACTGATACTATGCGTGACTCTCTGCATGCTTCTTCACTTGTACCACAGGTGGAAACCTGCATTCAATAATACTATGAGTGACTCTCTGTGTGCTTCTTCGCTTGTACCACAGGTGGATACCTCCATTTTCTGATGCTTTGCGTGACTCTGTGTGCTTCTTCACTTGTACCAAAGGTGGATATCTGCATTTACTGATACTATGTGCGACTCTGTGTGCTTATTCACTTGTACCACAGGAGGATACCTGCATTCACTGATACTATGTATAACTCCCTGTGTGCTTCTTCACTTGTACCACAGGTGGATATCTGCATTCACTGATACTATGCGTGACTCTTTGTGTGCTTCTTCACTTGTACCACAGGTGGATACATGCATTCTCTGATGCTATGTGTGACTCTATGTGCGCTTCTTCACTTGTACCACAGGTGGATACCTGCATTCACTGATGCTATGTGACACTCTATGTGTGCTTCTTCACTTGTACCACAGGTGGACACCTGCATTCACTGATACTATGTGTAACTCCCTGTGTGCTTCTTCACTTGTACCACAGGTGGATATCAGCATTCACTGATACTATGTGTGACTCTATGTGTGCTTCTTCACCTGTACCACAGGTGGATACCTGCATTCACTGATACTATGCGTGACTCTCTGTGTGCTTCTTCACTTGTACCACAGGTGGATACCTGCATTCACTGATACTATGTGTGTACTTCACTGACAAGATGCATGTTCAGCTCTTCACTGACATCATGTCTTTCTCTCTCATTTGACTGATACTGTGTCCCTTCGCGTCTTGTGCATCATTTATACTATGTGTGGATTCTTCTCTTCACCGATACTAAGTGCAGTTCCCTTTTGTACTTGATTGGTACAGAGTGGGGAACCATCTCTTTAATGATATCGTTCATCGATCCCACTTGTGTTCCACTGACATTGCAGGCAGTTCCTTCTCAGAGTTCCTGGATCTTATGTGTGCTTCCGGTGTTACTGATCCTGTGAACAGACCCCTACAGTCTTTCTGATACCATGTCAGTGGATCCCTTTTGCACGTACATGATATTCTGTGTGTATCCAGCTCCTCAATGAGAACATGTGCTGATCTCTTCTGAACTGCCATTACTGCATGTCAATCCATTTTCAACTTCTTGTACACTGTTTGAGGATTTCTCTTATATTCTTTGGACACTGGGTGCAGTTCCAGATGTTGATTCACACTCTTCTTTTGTACTGTGTGCAGATCCCAGCCTTTGGGGATACTATATAACGGGGGTCCCAACCTTTTCTGTAATAAGAGCTACTTATGTTCGATGATTATCACCCTGAGTTGCTATTATTATTGTTGTAATAATGAGCATATAAAACAAGATTACATTGGTATCCACCCAATGCAAGATTACTAGCAGTAATCACCTCGGTTCCTCAGACAGGGTTGCCATCGGCACTGTACTGCATGGGTGCATGGCTACAATGCCCCTGGTACTAACGCAGTAATATGAGTCATAAGTCTCCACTACTCCGCATGATATAACACTCAAATATCAGTTTAAATGTATTTTATAAAGTCAACCATTTTTCTCCAAACATCAGCTTATAAGTTATTAAATTACACACATTTTCATCTCGAATACATGCTTTTCAATTTTGGTAGACATATATTAATTCCTAGTGACATAGATTCCTAATTTAGTAAGCTGGGCTCCACACAGGAGAGCTACTTACAGATAGCTGAAGAGCCACTAGTAGCTCTCGGGCTACTTGTTGGAGAAGTCTGTTATATAGGGATAATTTTGTTCCCTGATACTGTGTGTACATCCCACTGTTCACTGCAACTGTGCATGGATCGCCTTCTCCACTCATTCTTGGTGGGGATCCCTTTCTTCAAAGAAACATGCGGATCTTGCGGTTCAACTCTACTGATGCTAATTGCAGATCCCCCCTCTTCCCTGATACTGATTGCAGATCCCGTACTGCACTGACATGGATTGCAGATCCCGCACTTCACTGATACCGATTGCAGATCCCGTACTTCCATGATATGGATTGCAGATCCCATACTTCACTGATACTGATTGCAGATCCCGTACTTCACTGATTCTGATTGCAGATCCCGTACTTCACTGATTCTGATTGCAGATCACGTACTTCACTGATATGGATTGCAGGTCTCGTACTTCACTGATACGGATTACAGATCCCGTACTTCACTGACATGTATTGCAGATCCCGTACTTCACTGATACTGATTTCAGATCCTGTTAGAAATGGGGGTCTCTAGTTGGCAAGGGTTTGCCCCTTTGTCCAAGTAGGGACCCTTCTTCCTAGTCAGGGTAAGGGAGTTACACTCCTAAAATAACCCCTGCTCACCCCCCCCTGGTAGCTTGGCACGAGCAGTCAGGCTTATCTTAGAGGCAGTGTGTAAAGCATTTGCACATAACCAGCAGTAATACAGTGAAGACACTACAAAAGGACACCACACGAGTTTAGAAAAATATCCAATATTTTTATATATCCAAAGTGTTAGAAATGGGATTTCTGGTTGGCTAGAGCTTGCGCCAAAGCCAGGCAGAAACCACCACTCTAGTCAGGGCAAGGGAGTTACACGCTGAAGATAACCCCTGCTCACCCCCTTGGTAGCTTGGCACGCGCAGTCAGGCTTATCCCAGAGGCAATGTGTAAAGCATTTGTGCAACACACACACACAGCAGCAACACACTAGGCACACCACAAAAGGAACTCCACACAAGGTTATAAAAAAAATAGCCTTTGTATTGTCATAAACACATTAGAAACAGAATCACGCATTTACACTGTGCCAACTGGCACTAGGCAATATTCACAGGGGATTATATACAGGACCAGGCCAATCGGGCCACAGTCAGAACCATCAGAATGCAAATATAAAACACAACCAGTAACTACTGGTACCATAATGACCTAAGCATTATCATATTAGCAAAAACCCACATTAGGCCCAAACCTCATCAGCATAAACACATTACGCAATGGGCCTCACCAGCATAAACACATTATGCAATAACCTCATAAGCATAACCACATTACGCTAATAGGTACTACCCCAAAACATCATAGCATGACATTAGGCATTAGCATAAACACATTATGCAACACTCATGGTGCAGGAATCACATTTGGCAATAATCAGATCAGGCATAAACACATTATGCAATCCTTGTAGCGCCTTGCGCCCTACCCATCACCAAAACGGACCCCAGGCCAACTGGCCTCTCACAGGGGGCCCCAATGCCCTCTGTCCACAATGTCAGGGTTCGGCTGCCGATGCAGCAACATCAAGAGTGCGCAATGGTGCAGGCCTAAACGCTGCAGCTGCCCACTAATTGCAGGGCAGCTGTGAAACTCTCTGTAGGCATGGGCACTCCGGGTGCCCTCTAAACAAACCGTGCCCCCTCGTTGCAACTGCCCACTGTCAGGCGGCGCAGCTGTGAATGGCAAAACTGGAAGGCACGGGCACCTCTGGGCCCTCTAACAACAATTGTGCCCATCGTTGGGGCGGCCCGCTCTCTTGCGGGTCCGTCCAGAATCCAAACAGGACTGCCCGGGTGCCTTGTTAGCACCAATACCCAAGAAAAGAGAACGGCCTCGGCCCCACTCACCGGAGCTTGGATCAGGCTCCGTCTCCTCGACACGGGAGGCTTCAGCTGATCTCTTCGCCACTGACACTGCAGGGCTCTCCCTCACAAATGGTAGCCTCGCCGCACCGGACCTCCTCCTCTTCATTGCGACTACCACCGCAGGGCTCTCCCTCACACACGGGAGCCCCGCTTCACCACTGGCGCCGCTCTGGCCGGACTTCCGCTCCCTCTTCCGGCCCTATGCTGTGGGACCCGCCCATAGTCAGGCGGACGCGCCTGACTTCCAGGTCGCATTCGGCAGCGGCCCGGCAGTTCCTTTCGGCGACTTCTCCCTCTTCAGCCGCGATCCGGGGTGGGCACCCGCTGTTCAAAATAGCATGAGAGCGGGGTGGGCACCCGCTCTCCAAAATAAAATCATCCATGCGGGGTGGGCACCCGCGAACAACTCAAAACGTGGGGTGGGCTCCCGCTTCGGTCCGCAAAATGCGGGGGCAATCCCCACGTCGGGATTCCCTCGGAAAGGGCTGCAGCTCCGCGCTGTAAAGCCCACGTTTTCCTCTCTTTAGCAAAATTAGGATATAGCGCTCACAGGGCGCAAGGGCAAAAAAAAGTCCTTAGAGATGAAGGGGGCCAGGCTGGGCCCAGGGAGGCAAGCCCTCAAGGCGGTTCCTCCTGGCCCCAGCAGCAGCACGCCCCCAGCAAGTGCAGAACAGCACCAGCACAGAACTGAACAATTTCATGGGGTCACAGCCCCTATATTTATACTTAGCATTCCTTTGTCTGCAGGGCATGGGGGAACCAGATGCAACTGGTTCAGGGGGGATTTGGAGCACTTTGTTTTCCAAGCTCCTCTTCCCCTTTGTCAGGTGGGGGCTCAGTGATCAGACACACCACAGGGGGCGGAGCCAGCATTGTACAGGCTGGGCACAGTCCTATTCAGGGTCAGGGGATTTCTCCTCCCACTACTCCCAGCACAGATGTCCCATTCAGCCTAGTGCTGACTCACCCTGCCCCTCCTGGAGCCACACACACCTCCCAGCCCCTGTCACTCACAAGCCAGACATGCAATTCACATCAGGCAGGCAGACACATAGCACACAGAAATGCCAACTTCTAAAAGTGGCATTTCTAAAATAGTTATAATAAATCTGCGCACACCATTGCGCAGCATTTATTATCACTATTCCAAATATACCAAACTTGACCATGCTGCGCCTCTCATATCAGGAATTACCACTGAAACACTTATCAGGGAATCCCCAATGCATTCCTATGGGAGGGCAGCCCCACAGTAGTGAGAAACCAAAATGGCTGTTTGTCACTACCAGGACGTGTCACACACTCAAGGTACATGTCCTATCTTTTACCTACAATGCACCCTGCCCATAGGGCTAGCTAGGGCCTACCTTAGGGGTGACTGACATGTAGTAAAAGGGTGGTCACGGACATGGCACACACTTTAGGTGCCACGTCACAGCGGCAATAACACTTCGCGCACAGGCCCTGCAATGGCAGAGGCCTGAGTTAGGTTTGAAAGGCTACTTTGGTGGGTGGCGCAATCAGCGCTGCAAGCCCGCCAGTAGCATTTAATTTACCAGCCCTGGGTATAGGGGATACCACTTTACAAGGGACTGACAGGTAAATTAAATAGACCAACAGGTGTAGACCAATCTTACCATATTTATCAGAGAGCGCACACGCACTTTACACTGAACAGCAGTGCTAAAGTGCCCAGAGTCCTAAAACCACCAACACCATGTCAGAAAAAAGGCTAGGAGAAAGGCAAAAAGTTTAGGGATGACCCTGCAAAAAGGGCCAAGTCCAACACAACCCCCTTCCAGCCAAAACGCAGGGTAGACCAATCACCACCTTGATGGGCTTCCCTGCCTTGGGCGATAGAACACGGACGCGGGCCCACAACTGCAGGGACACCCTCCAGTTCTACGCCACTCTGAACCCACGTGGTTCCCTCTGTCAAAAGCTCTCAGGACCAACTAGGCTACCACCACTGGTACTCCCTAGCTGTCCACGGCCAGGACCAGGGCCCTAGGCCACCCAGATGTATCTGGTCCTTGCCACCTCACTGAGTGGGGGGCGGTAGCCCCTGGCACATAGTAGCCATTCTCTACTCTTCCTCCCATCAGGGCAGTTCCAAACTGCCACTGATCCTCCAACCTAGGGTCCGCACCCTCAGGCTGACCAGAAGTCACGGGAGAG
This sequence comes from Calotriton arnoldi, assembly GCA_963921515.1. NCBI lineage: Eukaryota > Metazoa > Chordata > Amphibia > Caudata > Salamandridae > Calotriton > Calotriton arnoldi. The sequence goes on from CAWUFW010000263.1 coordinate 4,163,377, forward strand.
GCTCTCCTCCCCCTACCTCTTCTTCTGGGGTTCTGTACCCTCCTCCTTGGAGAGGCACCCTCAGAACACAACTCTCCAACCAGCTGAAACTCCCTAACAGGAGGCCAGCTCACTCAGACCCTCGGAGACTCTTGTCTTCAGAAAAACAAAGCACACAGCACAGTTCCTCATCAAGCAGGGGGCACACAGCACACAGCAAAGTCCCTTAGTCCTCTTCCTCAGCAGAAACAGCAAACTGTAGGTCAGCCCCCAGACACACAGCAATGGCGGCACTTTTCCTAAGTCTATTCAGCTGTTCTCTTTGGCAGGGATTCCCCCTCGATCACAAAGTTTCCAAGTCTCCCAACCTAGGGTCTAAACCCTCAGGTTGCACCAGGGTCAGAGGCGAGGGCTCCCTCCCTCTGCACCCCCTTCCAGAGTTCTGCACCCTCCCACCTTGGAGCAGTACCCCTGGAAGCCAAAACCGGTCTGGACACTGGTTACAGATGTCCTTCCCTCCAGGTCAGGCTGAACCTGAACCTGGCCTCCCAACCTTGGGGCTGAACCCCGTGGCTGAGCACTTGCCTGGCACGCCAGGACTTCTGGGGATGCACACAGTATCCCCCCCGAGGGTAACACATGACTAATGTGTTGTGTGACAGTCTGCCTGGCACAGATCTCCCGACCCCTGTCTATCTGACAGTGCGCGAAGATCCCCCAGGACAGAAGTGGTGTCGCCATGGTCACTTCTAGGAGACTCAGCCCTTCTGGCTGGTCCATGACCCACTGGTTCTCCCACTGGGGAACACATCCCCCTCTCACTCTGGACTTCTGCACCCTCCCAACTGGAGCGGCACCGCCAGACACAAGAACCGCTGGAGCTCTGCTTACAGACACTCCACGTTCTCCTGACACTCGGAGATCCTCCTCAAATGGCCTACAAGTACAGCCCCCGACCTGGCGCTCCCTTAGGGAACCCTCCAGGCCCTGAGACTGGGTTTCGGGCACCTTGGGACACACAGTCCCACACTCACTCCTTCTCCACTGAGACAGGACGTGAGCCCCTACACCCCTCCCACTACATTGGGACCTAGCTGGGCTACACTGAACCTCTTCCACCACAGAGGACCGGAAGATACCCAAGCCACTACTTTTGGAATCACTCCCCAATGCCTCTTCAGACCCTCTAGCACACAGCCAGAGGTCTACCTCCCGAGCAAGCTCCCTGGGATCAGAGAACTTACACCCCAACAGGTGTTGGCGCAACCCCGGAAAACAATTACTGAACACATGCTCTCTGACAACCAGATTGAACAGCCCTTCAAAATCATTTGTCGTGCTAACCATCACCCATACGTCCAGTGCAACACAACATTCATCCACAAACTCCCCCCCAAGACTGGTGTGACAGTTCCTTACTGCCCCTGAATCTCAACCTGTACCCCTCTAACTGGGAACCAGGTACCATACTCTGGGAACTGGGAATGGGACTTCCTGCACTAGACTCCAGATTGCTGCCACCACTGGATCCCACCCTTTCTGGTGAATCCAGACAACTCAAACTACACTCAGGGGATAACCTACCCTCCAGAGCTAGCTTTTTCTCCTCCACACTCCCTTTCTTCCCTCCTATCCACCCACACCTCTGGGGACAGGGAAAGGGATGGGGCACTGCCCCCGGCACTGGACCCAGCAAGGAACTCCCTATCTATGGGATCCTCCCCACCTACTGGCGTCCCCGCCCTGTCATTTTCTCTCTTCTGCCACCAAAATAAAAGCGCAGAAAACACCATTTAAAAATGACACTCGAGGAGAAAACAAAATCAGTAGAAATAGTCCCCAAACATGTGATTCTCTAAATGCAGAGTTTGTAGTGCAACCAGTTGTCGCTGTGGTACTGCGCAAACGCAAGTCCTATCCTCACTGCTGACAACCAATGTTAGAAATGGGATTTCTGGTTGGCTAGGGCTTGCGCCAAAGCTAGGCAGAAACCACCACTCTAATCAGGGCAAGGGAGTTACACGCTGAAGATAACCCCTGCTCACCCCCTTGGTAGCTTGGCACGAGCAGTCAGGCTTATCCCAGAGGCAATGTGTAAAGCGTTTGCGCAACACACACGCACAGCAGCAACACACTAGGCACACCACAAAAGGAATTCCACACAAGGTTATATAAAAAAATTGCCTTTGTATTGTCATAAACACATTAGAAACAGAATCACGCAATTACACTGTGCCAACTGGCAATAGGCAATATTCACAGGGGATTATATACAGGACCAGGCCAATCGGGCCACGGTCAGAACCATCAGAATGCAAATATAAAACACAACCAGTAACTACTGGTACCATAATGACCTAAGCATTATCATATTAGCATAAACCCACATTAAGCCCAAACCTCATCAGCATAAACACATTACGCAATGGGCCTCACCAGCATAAACACATTATGCAATAACCTCATAAGCATAACCACATTACGCTAATAGGTACTACCCCAAAACATCATAGCATGACATTAGGCATTAGCATAAACACATTATGCAACACTCATGGTGCAGGAATCACATTTGGCAATAATCAGATCAGGCATAAACACATTACGCAATCCTTGTAGCGCCTTGCGCCCTACCCATCACCAAAACGGACCCCAGGCCAACTGGCCTTTCACAGGGGGCCCCAATGCCCTCTGTCCACAATGTCAGGGTTCGGCTGCCGATGCAGCAACATCAACAGTGCGCAATGGTGCAGGCCTAAACGCTGCAGCTGCCCACTAATTGTTGGGCAGCTGTGAAACTCTCTGTAGGCATGGGCACTCTAAACAAAACGTGCCCCCTCGTTGCAGCTGCCCACTGTCAGGCGGCGCACCTGGGAATGGCAAAACTGGAAGGCACGGGCCCCTCTGGGCCCTCTAACAACAATTGTGCCCATCGTTGGGGCGGCCCGCTCTCTTGCGGGTCCGCCCAGAATCCAAACAGGACTGCCCGGGTGCCTCGTGAGCAACAATACCCAAGAAAAGAGAACGGCCTCGGCCCCACTCACCGGGGCTTGGATCAGGCTCCGTCTCCTCGACTCGGGAGGCTTCAGCTGATCTCTTCGCCGCCGACACCGCGGGGCTCTCCCTCACAAACGGGAGCCTTGCCGCACCGGACCTCCTCCTCTTCATTGCGGCTACCACCGCGGGGCTCTCCCTCACACACGGGAGCCCCGCTTCACCACTGGCACCGCTCTGGCCGGACTTCCGCTCCCTCTTTCGGCCCTATGCTGCGGGACCCACCCATAGTCAGGCGGACGCGTCTGACTTCCGGGTCGCATTCGGCAGCGGCTCGGCAGTTCCTTTCGGCGACTTCTCCCTCTTCGGCCGCGATGCGGGGTGGGCACCCGCTGTTCAAAATAGCAAGAGAGCGGGTGGGCACCCGCTCTGCAAAATAAAATCATCCATGCAGGGTGGGCACCCGCAAACAACTCAAAACGCGGGGTGGGCTCCCGCTTCGGTCCGCAAAATGCAGGGGCAATCCCCACGTCGGGATTCCCTCGGAAAGGGCTGCAGCTCCGTGCTGTAAAGCCCACATTTTCCTCTCTTTGGCAAAATTAGGATATAGCGCTCACAGGGCGCAAGGGCAAAAAAAAGTCCTTAGAGATGAAGGGGGCCAGGCTGGGCCCAGAGAGGCAAGCCCTCATTGCGGTTCCTCCTGGGCCCCAGCAGCAGCACGCCCCCAGCAAGTGCAGAACAGCACCAGCACAGAACTGAACAATTTCATGGGGTCACAGCCCCTATATTTATGCTTAGCATTCCTTTGTCTGCAGTGCAGGGCATGGGGGAACCAGATGCAACTGGTTCAGGGGGGATTTGGAGCACTTTGTTTTCCAAGCTCCTCTTCCCTTTTGTCAGGTGGGGGCTCAGTGATCAGACACACCACAGGGGGCGGAGCCAGCATTGTACAGGTTGGGCACAGTCCTATTCAGGGTCAGGGGATTTCTCCTCCCACTACTCCCAGCACAGATGTCCCATTCAGCCTAGTGCTGACTCACCCTGCCCCTCCTGGAGCCACACACACCTCCCAGCCCCTGTCACTCACAAGCCAGACATGCAATTCACATCAGGCAGGCAGACACATAGCACACAGAAATGCCAACTTCTAAAAGTGGCCTTTCTAAAATAGTTATAATAAATCTGCGCACACCATTGCGCAGCATTTATTATCACTATTCCAAATATACCAAACTTGACCATGCTGCGCCTCTCATATCAGGAATTACCACTGAAACACTTATCAGGGAATCCCCAATGCATTCCTATGGGAGGGCAGCCCCACAGTAGTGAGAAACCAAAATGGCTGTTTGTCACTACCAGGACGTGTCACACACTCAAGGTACATGTCCTATCTTTTACCTACAATGCACCCTGCCCATAGGGCTAGCTAGGGCCTACCTTAGGGGTGACTGACATGTAATAAAAGGGTGGTCACGGACATGGCACACACTTTAGGTGCCACGTCACAGCGGCAGTAACACTGCATGCACAGGCCCTGCAATGGCAGAGGCCTGAGTTAGGTTTGAAAGGCTACTTTGATGGGTGGCGCAATCAGCGCTGCAAGCCCGCCAGTAGCATTTAATTTACCAGCCCTGGGTATAGGGGATACCACTTTACAAGGGACTGACAGGTAAATTAAATAGGCCAAACAGGTGTAGACCAATCTTACCATATTTATCAGAGAGAGCACACGCACTTTACACTGAACAGCAGTGCTAAAGTGCCCAGATTCCTAAAACCACCAGCACCATGTCAGAAAAAAGGCTAGGAGAAAGGCAAAAAGTTTAGGGATGACCCTGCAAAAAGGGCCAAGTCCAACACAAAGCAAGACCAAAAATGATAAAAATCCACTATACAGTTCTCAGAAATCTTCAATAATCAAACTAGACTTGAAATACAGTTCCTTGAAGTCGATAGCACCATCTGCGGCTATCACGGCATCGTGAACAACAAATCCATACAGTTCTGGCTAACCGCGGTGTCGCGGGCCAGCTACGGTGTTGGGAAGACCTGCAAAACAGTACCTTTAGAAATGTAGGGCGTCGGCGACCTCTTGATGAGCCCCGAAGTGCCGGCGTCCACAGGCGTCGGTTCCGGAGGTCGGTGCAGGAGTCGTCGGGCCCTTGATGTCACACGCGTTGCAGATCGAACTCCTTGCGGTTGAAGTCGGGAGCACCGGCGTCGGCAGGCATTGGGGCTGCGGTGCGAAGCACAGCGGTGCGGCGTGCAGTGCCTTCAGGTTGCGGTGCAGGCAGCGGCTCGGTGACGGTCGTCCAGCGGCGTCGGTGAGACCAAGGCTGCGGTGCAAAGTGACGCGGTGCGAAGTGACGCAGTGCTGGAAGGTCACGGTGCAAGCAGCGGTATCATCGTTGCTGAAGAGCTGTTTTCAGCTGAAGAACTGGAGTCGATGGCGCCAGCATCGGTAGGCCAAGGCTGCGGTGCGGGATAAGGATGGTGCGTCGTGTAACTTACGAGCAGTACCCTCGAATCACTGTGCAAGAAGCGGCGTCGTTGTTGGCGTGGAGCGTCGTCGGAGATACCAAGGCGTCGTCGTGAAGCAAGGCGGTGCGAAGTACGGTGCCCACAGGTCACGGTGCAAGCAGCGGCTCAGTGGCGGCATCAGGTGGCGGCATCGGTGAGACCAGGGGGGCGGTGCGGCGTGCAGCCATGCCCTCTGCGGTGCCTTCTGGACATGGAGTCCGCAGCGGCGTCGTAGACGGCGTCGGGTGGCTTTTTCTTCTGTTGCAGCACAAAACACACAGACCCCAATGCTGGGGGCAGAAGAACTTGAAGTCTTTGCTGTTTCTGAGACTTCTTTAACTGGGGGCAAGCTCTTGGTGAAACTCACAAAAAGAAATTCAGAAGTTCAGTCCAGTACTTTCACTGCCCAAGACAGAAGCAGCCACTGCCGGCCAACACAGCAAAGCACACAGCAAAGTGGTAGTCCCCCCTCGCAGCTTCTCCAGCTCTTCTTCTTGGCAGTCTTCTTGGTTCCAAAAGAGTTCTCTGAAGTCTTTTCTATCCCTGAGACTTCCAACAGGAGGCAAGCTCTACTTCAAGCCCTTGGAGAAAACTCTAACAGCCGGATGATGAAAGTACACTCCAGTCCTTTCCCTGCCCAAGACAGAAGCAGCAGGCCAACACAGCAGAGCACGCAGCAAAGTGGCAGTTCCTCCTGACAGCTTTTCCAGCCCTTGTTCCTGGCAGGTTCCTTAGTTCAGCAGTAATCTGAATCTCTGGGGTCTGGGCCCCAATATTTATACAGCAAAATCCTTTGTTCTCTGGAGGCAGTGAGCATCTGTGCTCAGCCAAAACCAGTTCTGTCCTTTCTGGCCCAGCTTCCCAGCAGGAGGTGGATACAGCATGGTCCAAGGCAGACCGGGCCTATTCAGGTGCTAGTGAAAACTCCTCCCACTACTCTGAATGCAGCCCAGGTCTATTCAGCCCAGCCCTGACTCATCCAAACTCTCTGAAGCCACTGCACATCCCCAGCCCCTGTCACTCCAAAGCCAGACCGTCAATACACATCCTAGCAGAGGCACACTGGATGGCTAAGCAAGAAAATACCTACTTTCTAAAAGTGGTATTTTCAAACAGAATGTAAAAATCACCCTCACTAAAAGATGCATGTTTAGATTCTGAGTTCAGGCATACTAAACTTTGTTTTCCTATATGGTCCCAATGGGAAGTTATATTTAGAAGATGTTATAAATTAACTCCCATGCTTTCCTGTGGGCCAGATAGCCTTTCAATAGTGAAAAACGAATTTGGCAGTATTTCACTAACAGGACATGCCACACACATAGGGGCATGTCCTACCTTTCACATAATCCAAAATTAAAGAGAGGGGTCCTTCTTGCCAAAGGGACAGGACACCGAAAGCAGACAATATGTCAAACACAAAATCCCTTTGGGTTTCTCGTAAGCACACTATATACCACACCAATCTCACATGCACTCTAATCACCATCAATGGAATTGAAAACCAGAAAAGTGTAATACAAAATATCTTTATTGACAGGATCCTTATTCAATATTATTAAAAAAAAAATATATATTGTTATCAATTCTTTTCCTTTTTAAAAACACACATAAGAAAACAATATTATTAAAAATACATGTTCAAAATTCATGGGAGAATACAACAAAAATTGTGATAACAGTAGAGCCAAGTAACTCTATTAAGCAAACCAAGACACAAAGGTTTTATCAGTATTTCATTTGAGATTAGACATTACATGAAACAGGTCTGAGTGTCCATTCAATTCCCTATTGTAAAAAACCAGTGATGGGGGTTCGTTTATAGCTCAGAATTTAAATGCATGGCGAGTATTCCTCTGGCACTGTATCTTGCGGGCCACCTTTAGGAGGTTTAATGATAGTGGTGAGTTTGTTTGTTATAAGAGAGTAACTGGGGGGTAGTTTTAGATGCAAATTGATCTTATATTTGGGATACAACAAGTTTGGAGTGTTTTTCTCCAGATGAGTCGAATGCCTTTGAGGGTTAGAACCGGAGGGGGATGGCATTATTTATTAATTATACAGATTAATGACAAAAAAGAGGTAATGCTTTTCTATATATAAAAAAAAAACCCGCGATAAATTGTTTTTTTTTTTTAAATAAACTTGCATAAAACGGATAATGCACGGCTAAAATAAGGGAGTGTGACAGTTTACTAGAAGAGCCCTAAGAAGCTTTGATAAATTAAATAGAAGAGGCGATGTGAATATGGGTTTATGCCTTAAATATTATTTTGGGGCAGCATGGCGACATGTAGAATTTGGAGGTAATTTATAACTTACCACAGTGTTGTTCTTTTATGCAGGCATCAACGTTTTGATTGAGGCTGCTGATAGGCCTTCCTTTTAAATTTGAGGATTTTATTATTGCCAGAAGTTCGGCATTATTATTTTTTGAGCCGCAGCTCCAGTGGCCAAACCCAAATGGGCACATGATCAGGTAGTGTACATATTATTTTTATTTTCATGTTATAAAACAACCTGTTTAGTTGAAACATAGATAAATAGGGCAGATTTAATAAATCGTTCTCTCCCCTTTTCTATACTAATTGGTGTTTTGTAGGGTTCTAAGGACGATTTTATCTACATACAGACTCCAGTAGATCTGTGAAGTTTATGGAAGTACAATCCTAAATCCCGAATAATTTTGGTTTTATACTAAAGGTAGAGTTTCACTTATTTAATGGACATCGACAAAAAAATGAATTCACATTTGGATGAATGCTATTTTACAATGGTTGTTTTTTCAATTTTTTTCTCCCTTGCACAATACATCCACAGAATAACCCCCATTATTATCATTGCGGGATCGTGTGGTTAATGTGGAGAATTACAATTATCAAGGAAGGAATATAATACTTTCCTCTTCCCATTCCTTGTTTTTTCATCTGTTTAGGTGGGTACATTTATTTACAACTAGAATGACTATTAGAGTGTGGCAGAATAGGGTTGGTGCATGACTGGAAATGTCCCTCCCTCTTTTTATAATCAATAACGACCATGTGATTGGCGTGATGAAAAAGGTTTGTGTAAAAGGAAAGATCCTTTATAAAACCCATATATATATATATATATATATATATATATATATATATATATATATATATATATTTTTTTTTTTAAATCATTGTTGGTGATGGGTTTATCCATTAAGGAATATATATATTATGAGTTTTTTTCTTAGACTCAGGTTGTGGATTGAGTGGTATGCCTGGAATTATTAAATCTGAATCACCATGGATTGGACTGAAATTGTAATATAGATGTCTTTGTTGTATTTGTTGTATGTTTTATAAAAAAGTGATCAATTGTAATATGATATATTATGTATTTATGTTTTTTTGGGATAAAATCTAATATGTTGATTTTATATGAATATCTTTTTAGATTATTGTGTTGGGAGACACCAAAATTAATTGCTAGCCTGAAGAAGGTGGTGTATTCTATCAAACCACCGAAACGCGTCGCTTTGTTTTGAAAACGCACCCAAGCATCACTGGTTTTTTACAATAGGGAATTGAATGGACACTCAGACCTGTTTCATGTAATGTCTAATCTCAAATGAAATACTGATAAAACCTTTGTGTCTTGGTTTGCTTAATAGAGTTACTTGGCTCTACTGTTATCACAATTTTTGTTGTATTCTCCCATGAATTTTGAACATGTATTTTTAATAATATTGTTTTCTTATGTGTGTTTTTAAAAAGGAAAAGAATTGATAACAATATATATATTTTTTAATAATATTGAATAAGGATCCTGTCAATAAAGATATTTTGTATTACACTTTTCTGGTTTTCAATTCCATTGATGGTGATTAGAGTGCATGTGAGATTGGTGTGGTATATAGTGTGCTTACGAGAAACCCAAAGGGATTTTGTGTTTGACATACTATCTTTCACATACACTGCACCCTGCCCACAGGGCTACCTTGGGCCTACCTTAGGGGTGACTCACATGTAAGAAAAGGGAAGGTTAGGGCCTGGTAAGTGGGTGCACTTGCCAAGTCAACATGGCAGTACACGACTGCACACAGACACTGCAGTTGCAGGTCTGAGTTACCTTTGAAGGGCTGCTTGTGTGGGTGGCACAACCAGTGCTGCAAGCCCACGAGCAGCATTTGATTTACAGGCCCTGAGCGCACACAGTGCACTGTACCAGGGACTGACTAGTAAATCAAATAACCAATCATGGTATCACCAATCCATAACACACATTTCACAGAGAGCATATGCACTTTAGCACTGAATAGCAGTGGTAAAGTGCCCAGAGTCCTAAAACCAACAACAGCAGGTCAGGAAAAATTAGGAGGAAGAAGTAAAAAGTTTGGGGTTAACCCTGCGAAAAAGGCCATTTCCAACAGATCCCGTACTTCACTGATACTGATTGCAGATCCCATACTTCACTGATATGGATTGCAGATCCCGTACTTCACTGATACAGATTGCAGATGCTGTACTTCACTGATATGGATCACCGACCCGTACTTCACTGATATGGATTGCAGACCCGTACTTCACTGATATGGATTGCAGACCCGTACTTCACTGATATGGATTGCAGACCCGTACTTCACTGATATGGATTGCAGACCTGTACTTCACTGATATGGATTGCAGACCCGTACTTCACTGATATGGATTGCAGACCCGTACTTCACTGATATGGATTGCAGATCCCGTACTTCACTGATATGGATTGCAGACCCGTACTTCACTGATATGGATTGCAGACCCGTACTTCACTGATATGGATTGCAGACCCGTACTTCACTGATATGGATTGCAGACCCGTACTTCACTGATATGGATTGCAGACCCGTACTTCACTGATATGGATTGCAGATCCCGTACTTCACTGATATGGATCGCAGACCCGTACGTCACTGATACTGATTGCAGATCCCGTACTTCACTGACGCTGAGTCTGGGTCTTGCTGTACTCGATACGGAGTGTGAATTACACTCATCAATGGCTCTGTGTGTTTATCTGTCCCTCCTAGAGAGACAATGTGTCAAAATTGATACTGTGCGTGGCTCCGAATTTTCACTGATGCGGTTTGAGAACCATACTCTGCACTGACACGGGTTGGTGATCCTTTTCAAAACTGATGTAAACTGTGTCCAGATCCCTCTCGTTGGTATTACTGTTCACGGATCAGGCTCTTTACTGATAATCTGTGCAGATAACATTTTGTGGATCCTATTTTCTCAGCACTTTGAATCCCTCTCTCAATTCACCAATCCTGTGTGTCTATCAATTTCTTTCTCCTGGGCACTGACTCTGGGGAGGCCCAGATGCTGCTCTTTTCTGCAGCCACCCAAGCCCTGCAAGCAGCTGTGGCCATCCTCACACAGCAAGCAGTTAATCCCCCTCCCACTAATTCCCCCTTCCAGGGCCGAGATGCACATAGACAGCGTGGCACAAAGCTGTGTGTGATAAGTGAATTTGATGATCAATGTAATGGGAGTGAGGCCCAGAGCTTTTTTCTTCTTCTGTCAAATATGGTAATCGTCACATCCCCAGCCTGCAAAACAATCAGTGTTGTGGCCTAGATTCCTGCAGCAGCATGCTGCGCGCATAGCAACAAGTCCTGAAACAAAGCCTGGAGCAGAGCAAGGAGGGTGCGAGTGGGACAAGGATGGAGGGAGCTGAGCTTGAAAAGGATGGAAGGAAGGGATCAGTCTAGGAAAAGAAAAGACTGTACTGGGGAAGTGAAAGATGGAGCGCGGAAGAATAGAGAGGGGCATGGAAAGGAAAAGGAAACACTAAGTTGAGAGAATGCTTATGGAAAGGAAAGGGAGAAAAGAAAGAGCGGCAGCTGGGCAAAGAAGTACACAAACTAACAGCAGAAGGAGAAATGAAAGAGGGACTAGGGAGCAGGATGGAGAGGAGAAGAATGAAAACTATGGACATAGAAAGGGAGAGGAAAGATATGGTAAAAGGAGAGGAGTACCGTCTATTTAAGGTGCGATAGAAAAAGTAAAGTATTACAGGTGCATGGAAATAGTGATGGTGGGGGCGAGAGAGAGATGGGGAGGGAGAAAGAAAAAAGAGCTGGGACAAGTCTAGTCGAGACTGAGTGGATGCAGCCCACAGCTACATAAGGAAAGGAGGCACTGCCCCTTCAATTCGAGGACACCAGAGGCAGGGATAGACAGTGACTCCTTTAAGGGTGTGAACTGTTCAACAGTGTGCACAATCATCTGGCTCTTTGCACGAGTAATCACTATATGCTCTTGAATGTGGTTCTAATGCAGATTCACAGAGTATTGAAACACTGCTGCTGCATGCAGGTGTGGCTCCTCCGTAACGGCGGAGGAGTGCCGCTCTGCAGCTCGCGCCAGCAGACGGTAAATAAAATGACAATAACACAGTTATCGTCATTATATTTATATGTGTGCTTGGCCGGCTGTCCTAAGCTGGCCAAACACACATGCTCACTTATGTTTCTCCAACCCAGCACAGGCTGCAATTAGGGTGACCAACTGGCAAGGGTGCAAATTCAGGACGGTAAGTGTAAAAATTCAGGACAGAGGGTCAAAATTCAGGACAAATATTCAGGACAGAAGGTCAAAATTCAGGACAAAACTTAGGGACAAAAGGTAAGTTTTACAGGCACATCAGAGGAAGTTGTGTGATAGTATAAAAGTACGTAAATGGTCAACCAATTAAGTACAAGTCAAAATAAGTTTTATATTAGGTTGAGACTATCGTGCACTTCACGGTTTTTCGGTATGCGTGCAGCTTGGAGCAACTGTGCAGGTCTTTTTGTGGTATTTCATATGATAAAAATCTATTTATATGGTTACTGCAGTGGGTTGTCCAGTCTGATATTTTGTTTACAACTCATGGTCCTGAGCAGGTATGTTTGGTGAGAGAAGTGGTCAGGAAGATCTGCTCGGATACACTTTGTTACTAGCATCTCATATCTGAGTGCCATTGTGAGATGTAAAGCGACACGCATAGGTGAACTAAAGGGAGGAGTGCTGTGATGAACCCACTATAGGGAATGCATTATGGGTGTTTCAGCAAGTGGAACTTAAAAAATATGGAATCTGAGTTTGCTTATTGGGGCTTCGCAGAGAGTTGCACAAGCTGACGAAAGTCACAAAGGTGCTTTTCCCTGCAGCTTTCTTAAAGAATGCACAGTCAATACACTATTACAGAGTTTATTTTTGACGCCTTGCCTATTGCTACAAACACAATATACATCTCAAGCACAGCTCATGGCACTATGAGACTCTCCCTAGGATCTTACACCTAAAACAAAACATGCAAACATTTACAATTACTAGTGTAACATTCAAGTAGCAGTTGGGTGTCACTCAAAATGTCATCTATTAATTCTTTCATCCATCATTCAATCTTTCACCATTCATACTGTCCTTCCATCTGTGTGCCCATCCATATCCAAAGCTTTTCAACCATTTGCACACCTATCCATCATCTATCCTTCCATCCATCATTTCACTCATCCATCCATCCACCCTTTCACCCAATCCATCCTTTCACTAATCCATCCACTCTTCCACCCATCCATCCATTCACTCATCCATCCAACCATTTACCCTTACACCCAAGCCATCCTTTCACTCATCCATCCACTCTTCCACCCATCCATCCACTCATCCACCCAATCATTTACCCTTTCACCCATCCTTTCACTTACTCATCCATTCATCCAGGCACTCATCCATCCACCTATTCACCCTTTCACTCATCCATCCATCCTTTCTTCCAGTTCTCCACCCTCCCTTTCACTCATATATGCATTATTTCACTCATCCATCTTTTTCATTCTTCTTTTCACTCATCGATGCACCCATTCGCCCATCCATTCTGTCAATCATTCATCCATGCTATCATTCATCCATCCATCCTCCCTTTCTCGCTCCATTCCCCTTTCAATTAGCCACCCATCCTGATGTAATTAAGGGCATGGCTTAAAACACCCCACCTTAAAATATATGCAGAGCATAATGTGCCACCCGACTGGTATTTTGCTGTTTCTATCATTTCATCCAGTAACATTAGACCTACAACAAGCCAGGACTATTGGCTTTGTCAATGGGTGTTAGTTGCATAAAATAAATAAAAAAGCAGCAACTATGTCTTCGTTTTATATCATAATAAAAATGCTTCAGCTCTCATTCGGCAAGAGACATAGAATCAACCGAGACCCTCTGGGCGAGGCCAGGGTCGTACACCCCGAAATCTAGAGGCGGAACAAATAGAGTTTCAATTGAAATCCGGAAGAAATAGCAGGCTGGGAGAGTGGAGCCTGACAACCCTGAAATCGAGCCCTGGATTAGGGCTGCAGAGAGCAGGCACGCAGCAGCCCATGCACGTCCTCCTCTGACAGCCCCACTATGAGGATGCCCCTGGTTTGCACCCTGATGCTGGCCGCGAGCCGGGCAGGGGGCGCCCCGAAGCAGATCGACCATTTCTCTAAGTTGTCTCCCTCCCCGCTCTCCATGAAGCAATTCCTGGACTTCGGATCTAGCAATGCCTGCGCCAGGAGCTGCCAGTGCGCCTCACCAACATCATGAAAGAGATTAACTTGCTACCAGATCGACTGCTGGGAACCCCTTCCGTTCAGCTGGTGCAGAGCTGGTATGTTCAGAGTTTGTTGGACATCCTGGAGTTTCTTCATAAGAGTCCAGAGGACCAGAGCACCGTTGAACAGTTCACAAACGCCCTCATCACCACCAGGAACCGGCACAATGATATGGTCCCAACTATGGCCCAGGGGGTCATTGAGTACAAGGAAGCCTTCGGCGTCGACCCAGTGACAAATCAGAATGTGCAATACTTTCTGGACCGCTTTTACCTGAGCCGCATCTCTATCTGCATGCTGATCAACCAGCACACTTTGATTTTTGATGGAACGACAGAACCCTGCACATCCTAAACACATTGGAAGCATCGATCCAAACTGTGATGTGACTGACGTAGTGAGAGATGTCTATGAAATGGCGAAGATGCTGTGTGATAAATACCATATGGCTTCGCCTAATCTGGAAATCCAGGCAGTCAATGCTAATGATCCAAGACACCCCATTCACATTGTACATGTCCCATCTCATTTTTATCACATGCTCTTTGAGCTCTTCAAGAATGCCATGCGAGCGACAGTGGAACACCACAGCTCCAGTCCTCGCTTCCCCCATCAAGGTGATGGTGGCTCTGGGTGGCGAAGATGTCGCTATTAAGATGAGTGACAGAGGAGGTGGTGTCCCACTACGCAAGATTGAAAGGCTCTTCAGCTATATGTATTCTACTGCACCCATGCCACAGCTAGGTGCAGGTGGAACACCTCTGGCTGGTTTTGGATATGGCCTTCCTATTTCTAGACTCTATGCCAAGTACTTCCAGGGTGACCTGCAGCTTTACTCCATGGAGGGCTTTAGAACTGATGCAGTCATTTATCTTAAGGCACTGTCGACGGACTCAGTGGAACGCCTTCCTGTCTACAACAAATCTGACTGGAAGCACTACCAGTCCTCAAGAAGCAGATGACTGATGCATCCCCAGCACGGAACCTAAAAATCTCTCCACATATCGGCTCAGCTAGCTGGCAGCATTTTTCACACCGGCCTGGCACTATGTCAAGGACTAGCTTCTACACCCTCAAAAGACTAAAGGGCCGATTCCGATCTCGGCCGGTAGGGCTCCGAATCGGATTCGGCTTAACCGGATCCGATTCGGAGCCCTATTTCCCGACCGAACCGTACGCGCGTCCGGGCGAGCGAGTACGATGCGTATTCGCCGACCGACTCGTCCGGGCATCCCGACCACTCCGACCGACTCGTTCCCGGGTCCAACCGCACCGACCGACTCGCTCGGACTCGACTCGCACCGCGCAATGGAGACGTTCCCCGGCCGGGTAAGTACGATGCGCGCCGCGAGCAGTCCGACCGAGCCGCGCACTCCGGCTCGAAAGAGCTGTCGGAGCCGTACTTTGGGGGTCCGTGTCGGACCCCCTGTACGCGTAGCCGTGCGAGTCGCACACAGGGGGACCCATGGGTCCCCCCTACCTGTGCGTGTACGGCGCGAATCGCTTCGCCGCGTACTCGCTGTAGGGGGCGCACTTGTCCGCATCGCACCCATTGAGTGAATGGGAGCCCGCGTACGCGTTGTACGACAGGCTCCCATTGACTTCAATGGGAGTCCGACCGACTCGAGTCCGATGGCATACGTGCGCATCGTACTCGTTCGGTCGGACTGCACGGGTCCGACTCGGTCGGAAATCTCTCCGGGTCCGACTCGGTCGGAGAGATTTCCGGCCCGAATCGGAATCGGCCCCTAAGTCATGAACTAATCCCACACCTGCTGCAATATAGAGGGTGATGTATGCAAGTGGCATGGGGAACCTCACAGCGCGAGGTTTTGTGCAGTGTTTATCTGTTTTTTGTGTCCAAATCCTTCACTGTGGGACCAGTGTGTCCGATTATCTCACATCACGAGTGCTGTGGCACTTTAAAGAACATGTCTCAAACCTTCCTTTGAACAATTTCCAGCACTTTGAACACTCCAAGTATTTTGACCTACCTTTCGCAGTTGTTACCACTAAACTAAAAAAATCTGATGGAAAGGCCTTAAAGGGGCATTTGAGAACGTGAAGTTTTGAGACTGATGGAGAGAAATCGAGAGAACAGACGTGCGAGAAGTGGGATTTCATCTCTCCAGACAGACAATGGATGATCATAATCCGATATTAATTTTGCTTGAGAATAAATCTTTCTTCATTTAAAAAAAAAAAAAAAATGCTTCAGCTCTGAAATGATGAGACTGTGTAAGAGCTACCTCTTCTTTTTAACTTTATACGTTTGTTTTGTACCTAATAGAATGCCCTGCCCTAGACGGAGGCCGGAGGAGGCCATCACATGCTGGAAGACCCTAATCTGGCCCATTGTCATTCTGTATGTGGCAATCAGCCGCAGACAGAATGACAATGGGCGTTTGGCGCTGCTCTTATTGCTCCTACGATGAGTGCGAGGCGGCCCCATCAGGGAGCTGAGGCCTCTCGCAGGGGAACATCTCTGTTCCCCTGCAAGGCCCAAAATTACGGACAAAAGGCGTCCGTTAAAAGGATCCTCACGGACAACGGACGTGAGGTCCAAATTACGGACGGTCCGTGAAATTTACGGACGGTTGGTCACCCTAGCTGCAATGCACCGTCTGAGCGGCAAAAGAGGCCACTCAGACCAATGCTGGCGCTGCTCTCATGTGAGTGCAGCATCTGGATTGGGTGTGGAGCCTGTGCCCTAGGGGCTCATCTCCTTTCGGCCTGACAGCGAGGAGAGAAGCAGCGAGGCGGCCCCTCTTCCCCAAACCCCTGCCCTCCTCCTGCGGCCGCCCTACCACTCAAGATAGACGGCGGCCACTGCCTGCATGTACTTTAGCACTGAAAATGCTCAACAGGCGTCGTATTTACAACTCAAAACAACCTGCAGGACAATATACCCACTACCATTTAGCCTTTCAATGATTTATTTGAGCCTTACAGAAATGTGAATGCCTAACTAGGCAAAAACATCACAGTTTTATGTCAGGTTATAGATGGGTGTTAAAGGGCTGATGGAGGCGCTTTTGTTTTGCTTTAACTCCATGTAATCAAGCATTGGAAAAGCCAAAAGATCTGGAATACATTTTGAGTCTTGGATAAAATATTTTTCAAAAGCCTTCTGCAGTGAAAAATAAAATAGAAAAGGGTTGATTTTCGGACATGGTGCGTCTATGAGATAAATTATTGAACGTGAGGATTCGGTGTTCTTTTCACATGGAAAATAGTCCCTCATGCATTACAATGTAAGCAGTGCATAGAAGGTAAAATAATACACTGAATAGACAAGAGCATTAGGTGAGAGGGTAATGCTTCTTTGGGGCAGTGCCAAAGCCTACTCCATATATCTGGTTAAGAATTGATAACAATAGGTCTTGCAGATAGCTGAGCTGTCAAGCGAGACCAAAAAATACAGTAAACAAAAGATTCACGCTTTCATGTTGGAGAGAATGACTTGGTATTTTGTAAGGATAAAATATGATTTCATACCACTTTTGTTCAAAATGTTTTGATAAAACTTTTTTAATTCAATTTTTATTACCTATTCTAACATAGTCAATCAATCAAAATACTTTATTTCGGCATACATGCCATAAACGTTATCACATTCTCAGCTCACTTATAAAAATCCATTATTTATAATACGTTTGCTTGATTGATTATAAATATTTTGCAGCTATGAGTTTAAATAAATAATTTAAAACAAGTTGTCTGGGGAATTAAGGTGCATTACAAGATAAATGGTGCATATGTACAAGAGTGGTACAGTGACATTACCAAGTTGTTCAGATAAAAAGCCCCCTTGAAATCTTTGGTTTGTGTTCCAAGAAGCAACCTCTCTACTAATTTAGAATGAACAGATTAAAACAGTAGTGCCTAATGCTCATTAAAAAGCTCTCAGACGTGCCCAAGCTATTTTGCTTATAGTGGGTGCAGGGTTACAACAGAGAAGCAATAAAAAAGGGGCGGGGTTATATGTGCAGGAATTACCTGCCCAACCCCCCCCATCATAGTCTCCCTTCTTGGGCCCTAACATAGTATTCCTCCCTGCCAAGTGACTCTTACTGTATGACGTTCAGCGAAAGAGACTGGAAGTAATGGTGAGAAATGAAAGAAGGATGATACAACAAGGGATACGAGTGAAAAGGGAGATAAGGATAAAGTATGGAAAAGGCTAGAGGAAGGAAACAGGGTTACCAAGTGGAAAGGAAAAGAATAAAGGGTATTAAAAGAAGGCTGAGAAAGGAAAAAGGAAGAAAATGTTTAAGGAAGAAGGGAAAAGTGGAGAGAGAGAGAGAGAGAGAGAGAAAATAAGCTATGCGAAGAGGAGGAGATGAAGAAAGAGCAAATGTGTAGTCAAATAGAAAAGTTAATAAGTGGATGGAGAGGCAGAAAGGATAAGGGGAGGACGATAGATTACAATTTCTTTAAAGTAAAGGGGTGCAAAAGAGGAGAACAAATGTGACCAGGAAAGACTAGTTCCATAGCACCAAGTGGTTGGGCAGTCAGTCATTTGTAGTTCATACAAGTTGCAAATAATTTCCTTCTACTGCTTGACACTCTCACATTCACATAAGACAAAATTGCTATGGGTCATGTCCATCACCCAGTACTGTACCAGTCCACAGCAATAACAACCCATCACCAACTGAACAGGCATGGAATATCTGAAGAGATCTTCCACATGAGGCTGGCCAATGGAGGACTTTAATTTAGTCCACCACTGCAGGTCCCAACTAGCTGCATACTATGACTGCTTCTGACATCTCACAATGGCAATCAGATATGGGATGGTAATTGCAAAGTCCATCCCAGCTGATCTCTGATCCCTGTGCCTGTCCAACTTATGCCTGCTCAGGACCATAAACTTTAAACAATATATGCCAGAATTGGCAACCCAGTGGAGTAATCAGCTAAGTGGACTATGAAAATAAGATATACCATAAAGGGACCTGCAGAGTTGCTCAAAGCTGCCAGCTTACTGAAAACCATAAATTGTGTGCCTGTCCATTACACGTCTTCATACATCACACTACTAAGCGCTCATCCCATAACAGGATAACTACTCCTTGTTAGTTATCACACACGACTTGGAAACACTTCCCACACAGGATCAAAACAAAGACAACATCCTATCGAACACACACTCTACACAGTGTAGGTGCTACCCATATAGCTATAGACAAGTGCTTCAACGCCTCACATAGGGGTGGTAAGGGCTATATAAATATTGTAAATCAGTACAATACAGAGAGGTGGCACAGATATAAGCGTGGTCCTGGCATGGCCTCTTCATATGCACTGCTGACAGCTGTTCAGAGGTCAAAGCCATATGGTCACCAATCCTCACGCTCCAGTGCAGTCAAACTGAGGAGAGGTATAGAGGACTGAACAGATATTTGGTTCACAGCGAGGAAGTGAAGACCAGGGGCAGAAGTGTAGGATTAGAGTACTTTGATGTCTTTCCTGGACTCAAATATTGCCCATCCACATCCGTAACAGTCTCCTCACTGTTGGGGCCTGGGCTGGGCATATGAGAAGCGCATGGTTGGCTGTGCTCAAGTATGTATAGGCTGAGAGATCTTCAGCCATCCGGCATACACGTCAGACCTACAAAAGTGACAGACAGTTTTCTTATAGGTACATAAATGAATTGGTGTGGCAGCGAATGGTGTCCGGTACTGTGACACACTCAGAAATATTGGAGTTTCTCTTGAATACGGCATGTGATAACCAACGTTTATGAACCATCATCTATGGAAATGGTGCTGTAAATCTCACTGGCCTTATTAAAAAAAAAATCTTGGGGAAGAACACGCCCAAACCCTTGTGAACAAGGCTTGTTAGCTCATTGATTACAATATTGGACTGGCACTAAATCACTTAAAGGGCTGCGCGTTCCTCCCGGTCCAGCCCTGCACACATTTTTCATGTCAGAATCTCGTTGTCAAAATATCTTCTGACATAAATATTGCATCCTAAGTATTATTTACAAAAATACTGTCCCACTGGGTGTAGATATCCTATTATTAATTTAAAAGAACGATACTTTAGTAAACGACATGTAGGACACAATATTTTTTTGCAGAATGATAAATTGGTACCATACCCTGGGTACCCTACCAATAGTGAGATATTGAGGAGAGGAGATGTACAGTGGCACAACGTAAAATGATGGGTACCCACTGCAGAATGTAAAAAGAGGTCCATAAGTTGTCCATCTCTCAGAGATATTTATTAGCATTGGGAGGAAAGTGGGAGCCTGTAGGGTGGGGGTGGAGGCTGAAGGGTTGTGGACCCCCAGGCGCCACAGTGGCTTCAAGGGCTTCAGCCAAACATTCCTTGTGACTCTCTACTAGGATCTGGGAATACAGTTTACAATTAAGGGTCCCCTCGTACCTAAAACATTTAAAGTTCCCACCTCATTGTTATATAGGACAAATTGTTAATAACGTTTTTTGATTTGTAGAGCCGGCTCCTTGATATGTGCGTGGTCCCCATATTAACATTCAACACGAGAACTACTGCCCTGTGCTCAGATCCACTGCCAGACAGGGAGGGTGGCTGTCAGCTCACAGAGGTCTATTAACCAGCGTTTTCAATAACCCTCAATACACAGTACTGCAATCGGTTTTTTTTCACCTCAAATAACATCCTATAATACCATTTCAAGGTCTGTCACACTGACATAATATTTAATCTTTCTGAGGAATAAGAGATAACTGCAGCCATTAGTGGTGCTCGGAGAGACCAGCTAAAGTGGAGGAAAGAAATGGAAACTAAATCCTTGCGAGTGTAGAAAAGGCGGCAAGAACTGAGAGGAGAAGAAAAAAGGCTGCCGAGTGCAGCCCTGGGAATTAGCTCACCTCAGCTCAGGAGAGGAAGGTGTCGCGGGGAGAGGTGAACAGCAAGGCCAAGGAAAAGCTATTGTGAAACACAATGGCGTTCCTCCAGCAAAAGAGCAAGCCAGGTAGGCGATGGGCGGGAGTCACTGAAAAGGGGGGACATTGAAGTAAGGAAATTCATTAGAATGGGTTGAGACTGCAGTCGAATGCTCATAGGGGATTATTTTGTCAACAATTTGAGAACTCGTGATTGGAAAGAAAAACATGAGCAACTTAAGGAAATGGACGTGCTTAAGTAAGACACTGTTGTTGACTGTGTCATTGAGAGATAAGGTAGATATCATGCTTAATAATGGTGATAGGCAGTCCATCCTCCAGAGACTCTCAAATCCAGTTTAAGGTGGGTAGAAGAGCTTGTTCAGCTCTATGATTGGTTCTGGATGGCAACCGCTGGGTGTTCAATAGGTTGCTGCGCTGAAACCTCCTTTGTAGTTTCTCAGCTGCTCTTTTTTCCATGATCCAAGTGACATAGGGAATGTTGGAGATGCATTGGAAATGTACCCTTCAGTCTGTATCCAAAAAAGGTTTTTTCAAAGAGTGGTAACACCATAGTGCTATCTTATCGTTTGACAAATTAAACTGTGGTGGGTAAGTAAATGATTAAACTGTCAAATGGCGAAGACTAGAAAGATTACAATAATCCCTTTGGACCAGGAACTTTCTTGTCATGTTTAATGACTAGACCTAGCCTGGGCATTTGGGTTGCAAAAGGAAAAGGTCAGACCAGCAGATTTTGTTGAGGGACAGTTCCTAAATGTCAAGGCCTGAAGTCAAGATGGGGCAGGAGAGGTTCTTTTGGAATGAGTGTGCCTGCAGAGTTGAACCAAGAGGCCTGCACTGTCCAGGACCTTTGGGATCATGGACATTCCCGGACGTGAAGAGAGCCCATAAGGCTGTTAATTGAGGTGCGCACACAGTAAAGAGTTGTTGACAGAAAAGGTAGGATTGTAAATTCAGCTTAAATGATACACACAATACTTGAAGGCACCTAGGTAAAGGAATATTCGAAAATGAGGTGAGTTCCCAGTAAGTCAGTATCTTCAAAAGGGCAGGTGGGCTGGGAAGTCTGTCAAATTCCAGGAAGTACTCAGCATTGTCTCATCCATTCCAGTCTTTCAGAGGCACGAGTCTGAGGAGAAAGTGCTAAACGTGAAAAATAAAATGGCAACGAAATAATTTAATTGACATTTTATTTTTCACTAAGTAGCGCCGCAGTCGCCAGCCTGCCCGAGCCAGGAAAAAAGGGGGCGTGTCCTCTGCTGCCGACAGCAGAGGACTGGAGCAGTGACTGACTAGGCGCTCCAAAGTGTGCCGTGTTAGGCCGGCCAAACAGACATGCACACTTTTATTTCTCTTACCCAGCTGTATTGCACAGCCTGGTTGGAGAAAAGCCATAGACTCCCTGTGCCTGAGCAAGCGTCAGGCCAGCCCGCTCAGGCCAATCCAGGTGCTTCTCTCATACTAGCATGAGAGCAGCATCTGGATTGGGTGGGGAGCCTGTGCTGAGGTCCATGGACTGCCGGGAGGTCGGAGGAGAGCTGGAGAGGAGCGATGAGGTAGCATTAGCTCAGGTAAGTCTTTTTTTATGTTTATTTGTATTCCCCTAGCCCACCCCCAATCCATGTTCCCCCGGAGCCGGCCCTCCTCTCTAGATTGGTGGCGGCCGCCCCTGGTTTTAAATTTCCTCCCCATTCGGTCTAAGCTGAATATTCATTCAAATATACCATCACAGGCATAGGTGCAAAAGTGACAAGCCGTAGAATAGTGTTAGCACTACTTCTTCATGCACCCTGTGTGGCTGCCACCCATCTGTGACTTAGGAGGTCTCAGGGCAGTTCCCAACAAAAGGGGGAGGACAAGATGAATCATGCCGGGGGGGCGATGGAGAGGGTGTTGAAGGCAAAGCTGCCTGCAAAGGCAAAGCAAGGTTGCCATAGACAGTAGCGTGGCAAGGGGGGTGGCGGCCCGCCCCCAGCAGAACGAGTTTTGGGGCGGTGATTCCCCCCCCCGCTCTTACCTGCGGCCATCGCGGGGCACCATAGCAGGGATTGCCAGCACCCCTCTTACCTGCGGCCTGCCAAAGCGGGGACTGCCACGGGCCATAGAAACCAATGACAGTGATAAAGTCGTAGTCAGCTTTAGTTAGCAGCAATGATTTAGGCAGCAGGTGCACTGGGCTTCTCACACCACTGGCCCCGGTGCCATTGCACCTTCCGCACCATTGAAAAATGATGGATCTCAGCTGTTGCCAAATGAGAGCAAAGTAGATCTATCTCCTAGGCCCCGGTAAGTGCAAGATTTTGTCAGAATGTCAAACGCAAGCCCAGCAGAGCCGTTATGGGTAATAGGAAAAGACACATGACAAACATCTGTCAGCCATTTCTCTTTAGAGGGTCGTCACCAGGCCCAAGAAGACCCAGCCCTGCATTTTATAATTGTGTGCTGCAGCACACTTTGGGAGAGGCCAATCTGGCGAAAGCAACATTTGTCCCCATTTCATTTGTTGACGTGGATAAACATAGAGAATCACATACAGCTATGACAAAAGGAGATTCAATTCAAGGAACGCAAACCTGCCGTCGCAGAGACCTGGATCACACGCAGGATAATGTTGACCTTATGGGGAGGAGAGGAAACATTTATCACAGCCCTTAGAGGAGAAAACATCTCGAGAGCTATTCTGATTTCAACCCTTGGCAGACAGTCACCATCCCTCGTGATCAGTGCCGCCCTCCTAGAGCCCTTGGTAGAATATAATCATTCCCCCCCATCATTCACACTCCACCTCCCACTGCATCAATGCGCGTCAATGGGAGAATTATGACAAGTGGTGGCTTTTCTATTAAACACAGAGGGTGCGCTTTTTTCTCACATTATTTTCACTCTTCCTAACACTTTGTTTATTATTAAGACTTGTGGGACAAACAAAGAATATATTTGTTTTGACGGCGCCGTTCAAAGGAGCCTCTCTGGTAAAATAACCATCTTTTCAGTGCATCCTTCCTGGCGACAATACATCACAGAGATACGGAAGGGGCGATCACCCTATCAAAACACACAGATTCCTGAGCGTGGCTCTCATTGGTAAATCAGGTACCTCACGGTGACGTGGTCACTCGTAAAACTGTGCTTCAACAGGAGCTTCCCTTCTCGTGGCCATAATTGTATGGTGGGTATGACGAGAGATGATTTTCATCCCAAACCCACACAAGGACAATGGCTGTTAGTCTTCAGACAGCGTCATGATAAATATGGTACATCAGTCAGTAATGTTGAACTCTTAAAAACTCTTGGGAGCAGCATACGTACTCACGTATGCCACTGACAACTACCAGGGGTCAAAGGTTGCTTTCAGAATCCAATGAACTACACTCCAACCATCTGGACTCTAACTTTCAGCAGGGGAAAGCAACAGTCTAATGTGTTCTTGGAAATCCTAAAATGGTGCCTGACCTTGAACAGTAAGTGAAATGCACAAAAGGTGATGGGAGGCTGCTTGCAATAAGTCTAACCACTGACAATAGCTAGGGGTGGCACTCCAATCCCATTGTTCTTTTGCTCACCATGCCACCTCAGTGTGGACCCCGCCATATGTAAATCAGTCTTGACCCTGTTCCTTAATGGGAACAGTCGAGCCTGAACTGCCAAGCCAGGTCCTCACTGAATCGGAACACAAGCAACCCAGGACTGGTTGCGCCCTAGTTATGGGCTCATCAGCTGAGTACAGCTTGGTTCCAGTGACACAGAGAGTATGGGACCCACGTCTGGGCATACCCATGCCACTTGGGGCGGTACATGAAACACACAAAAGGTGATGGGAGGCTGCTTGCAATTAGTAGATCCACTGGCAATAGCTCGAAGTAGCACTCCAAACCATCATTCTTTTGGTCACCATGCCACCTCAGGTTGGATACAGTCATATCCAAACCAGTCTTGACCCTGTTTCTCATGGGACCGGTCCTACGTTGCTTGTGTTCCGGTCCAGGGAGGACCTGGCTTGGCAGTTCGGGCTGGACTGTTCCCATGAGGAGCAGGGTCAAGACTGATTTGCATATGGCTGGGTCAACGACCAGAGCACATATTTGAAGTTTAGAGCCAACTATAATAGAACAGATATCAACTGCCTTGATCTTTTAGTAAGACTCAGAGAGGGTACCCTATATACGACATTGTAAGACACCTACAGATACTAATTAATTGTTATGATACAAGAGTCCCCACCCAGGGTCCCTAATGGACAATCTGCTTTTTGGACAATTTTTGTGATTACGCAGAAGTTGTTATCTAAAGGAGGACTATTTTAGGGAAGCTGAGTTCCTGAATGGGAGACTGAGAGGGGCTAACCCCAAAAAATCATTAGCAGAGCCTATTAGGGGGAGTCTATTAACTGAGATGCAGAGAAGACTCAGACAATAGACTAGTGATGGTGAGTACATTTCCTTTAATCACTAATGATGTCAAAAAGATTATCACGAAACAACAGCCACTATTACAATACTTATGTACCAAAGCACCATTGTTTTCTTTTAAGAGAAAAAAGAATGTTAAAGACTTTGTGGTCAGTTCATACAACGAAACGAGTATCGAAAGTGATCTTAGGGCACTTTGGGGTCTACCCAACATACAGGGTGACTACAGGTGAGGAGGTTGCATTGCTTGCAAATTTACCATGGACCCCAAAAGATTGGTCACTGACAGGAAGATATACACTCTGAAATAATTCTCGAATTAAAATACATGGAATGTTGTATTCACAATTAAGAGTCTTTGCAATAGACTGTATGTTGGACAGACATCCTAGATTGCAAGATCAGGTGCAAAGTTGAAGGTGCACCATTGGTCCAACACTTCACAGAAGAAGGGCATATGGAAAATGAGATTTAATTGCAAGTGGATGAAGTTGTGACACTGGATTACAGAGGTGAACATATTTCCACACTGCTGGAGCAGAGAGAATGTTAATGGGCAGAATTGTTTGAAAGCACAACTAAGGGACATAATGATGAATCTGATCAGCATTGACTTCGTGCTGCAGTGCTAGACAGCATCATTCAAGTCTGTACGAAGATGACATAAGGGCATGTTTGTTCAAAAATTGAGGTGATCATGGTACACAGAATGACCAATGTATGGAAAGTGTGAAATGTAGGTATAATGTGTATCTACGTACAAACTTCTGAAGCCATGGCTGTCTGCAATATATTCTCAATTAATACATTGTCTTTTTTGGCAGACTTATGTTGTTCGAAGTAATACTATGAAGGGAGAAATATTCTTTCCTTGTTGTGGTGTAGCCTTGCATGTTTCTATTCATTAATATGGTTGGCGAGACCATTAGCACCCTAATCATTGATATGTGGTGTTGAATGTTGGTTGGCTTACCACTGGTTCTCATATTAAAATTGCCAATATGATTAGTACTATCGTGGCCTTCTAATAGGGAAGTGCAGATGGGGTCATAGGGATTGGCAATAAATTCCCTTATGGTGAGTGTAAGGAATTTCTCTTCCATATAAAAAAAAAAACAATTGAGTATTTCCCTTACCTACACTGCCGAGAGGAATAGAGGAATGGCAATATTTTTATAATGACTGGATTTATGCATGGAGATAGGCACTCAACCTTTACTGAACGAGGGCGAAAGAGTGTTCCGATTGCAGTGGTAGGACTAGAAGCACTCCCAATATTGTGAATTGCCAGTGATGGTCTAACTGTTTGGGCACTTCAGGAGATCTACGCGGTAGCATTTACCTCACGTCTTCCCCTCTTTAATGGAGGCAGTGTAGTGTGGACACACGGAGAAGTTGATTGATTAGGGAAGTGTTTCGATCTGGAGTTTTGAAGGTGCAATTCATTGAGATCCACTCAGGAATTGGCATTAAATGCTCATGACACAGAGTTGACTGAGGGGTTCTCTTCTAAGTGCAGTTTGAATTTGGACTGTGGTTTGCAAATCAGCCAACTGGACAGCGAATGGGGTGTGGCGACCTGTGAGAATTTTGGGTCTTAGTGTGCATGTGATGTAAGTATTGGGTAATTCTCAGTCTAATTTACACAGTGCTCTCAGGAGGTGCCTTTGGTGGACACGGAATGCGAACAGTGGAATTTAGTATGTGTGTGTGCCACTGTCAGGCACCGGGTATTTTCACTAGCATTACTTAGAATTGTGATGTTTGAATGGGGTCCTGCTACATATGCATTTTTTCCTTATACAGGATTATTGTGTAGTACGGCTGGAGAAGCATTTACTTGGTATGTACGCTAATATTGTTTAATGAGAGCAGAAGATGACAGTAATGGGGTTTCATGTACTACTGGAGAATTGTACACCAGATTTCCACATGGTGATGTAATTGTACGGCTCTCCTCCACTCGTGACAGGAGTCAGAAATGGATGGCTAACCACCATTTCGAACTCAACCCAAAAAACTGAATTTGTACTAATCTCACCTAAGAAATCCAACTTCCCTATCCAAGAGTGACTTGAATCCTTTTGATGCCTGAACTGCAAGCTGGCCATAGTGGAGATTGTCAAATTCATAGACAATCATCTTGGCCTTAATAGGTAAATCTCAGACATAGCCAAAAGTGCACACCTCCAGCTAAAACAGCTCTGGGGCATCAGGCAGTTCATTCTTGAGCAAGACTTGAAATATGTAGTTCAAGTGTTGTGTTTTTCCAGACAGTGTTATAGAAACTCACATCTCTGGTCTCCCTAAAGTGCATCTAGCTCCTCTTAGGTCAGTACTCCACACAGCTGTCCGCTTTGTGACAGGGCATAAGAAATCCAACCACATCCCTCCCATTCTTCATACTCAACCTCGGCTCCCCATTGATTCTACAGCCAAATTTAAGATTGCATGCATAACCCATAAAGTCCTCCACAACACGACCACCTCCTAATTGATTGGAATACTGAGTCTTCTGAGCTCAACTGGGATCAAGAAACACCAGATCCCTCCTTGTCGAACCTCCAACATTCAGGCAAGAAAATTAATGAGACATGTATTCTCTGGTAGTGCAACAAGGCTCTGGAACGGGAAACAGCGTTTACAACGCTGCTGTTACCATGCAGGTAACAACGCGGTCGTTACAACGACCGCGTTGTTACCACGCGTGGCTTTACATTGCAAGTCGTTTCTACGACTTGCGCTAGATGGCGTGCAACACCAGGGAATGTGTTGGATTTTAAGTCCAACACATTCCCTGCTGTTGTGCTAACTGGAGTAGGAATAGTAATTTATACTATTCCTAAGTCCAGCGCGCCATCTAGCGCAAGTCGTAGAAACGACTTGCGATGTAAAGCCACGCGTGGTAACAACACGGTCGTTGTAACGACCGCGTTGTAACCTACCGCGTGGTATTTGCTCGCGTAGTAACGTCATACATTCCTCTGGAATGCCCTCTCACAAGACCTTCACACAACAAATTTTACGTTCACAATTAAATGGGAACTCAGTATCCTGTTATTTGAGAGACACTTTGGTTAAAGTGGGGATCACTGCTCGTATTTTGTCCTCTGATGACTTAACAGGTCTATCCTGTTTCAGCTGTTTCTTCTCTCTGCTCTGTTGGTACTCTGCAAATGTGTCATTATGAATGTTAACTAACCCTTTGTTCCTTTACTTTTTTGATGCTGATTAGTTGTTTTACAATATTTGTTAACCAGAATGTAATTGTCTTGTAAAGCTCTCCCATTGGCCTTTGGGCCAAGTCCATGTTAAATAAACTAACTAGTAAATAAGGTTTAGGGACCCTGTCGTTTGATTTACGTTTGAGGTTTTTTTTACAGGCATAAAAGACACCACCCCACAGCTTCATCTCCCCAGCACAATGTTGTTTTAGGGTCCAGGGTTGGGGCAGTAGGGAGTTGGGTGATATGTGATATTTACCTATTTACCCCGAAAAGTTGTTGAAACTGAATTAACAAGGGAGTTTGTTTAGTGATATAACAATTTCAACATGGCAAAATCATTGTAAGTAGAACGATAACTTTTACAAACAAAAGGGTCTGATTTAATGCTACATAATGGTAGGGCTGAGGCCAGAAAAGAAAGCAATGAAAGTCCCATCCACCTACTATTAGCATCACAGCATTAATAGAACTATTTTGTTTTTCTATCGAGCTTCATTCCCCACTACTTCCATTTCTAAGCCCTGTGAATAGCAGATGTTACTATTACTGGTACTGAATTTACTGACGTCAGAAGGATGGAGTGCTGAATCTGCTTGTCAGGGTTTCAAGCTCATTTCTTTTTGGATAATGCATTAGCCATCCTCCCAGCATTATTTGTGGGAAGATGGTGATTCTCTGTAATATATCTATCAAGAGAGAGAGAGGAGGGAACGGTAGGGCTTGTTCGTCTACCCAACTCTTGCTCAGTAAACAACGAGAACGAGCACAGGGTGAACTTGGACAGACCAATAAGTATATGGTCATTAAAGTAGTCTCCCTTACAGAAAATGTAAATGTAAATCCAGTATTTGTAAAGCGCGAACAGCTACCCGAAGGCATCCCGGCGCTGGGGGCCGTCGGGGAGATTAAGCAAGCTGTTGCCCAGAGTCACATGGTGCTGGGCTGACCTGCCGCCGGTGCCGGGGATCGAACCGTGAGCCCCAGATTCCAGCGTCAGTCGCCCTGGCTGTGGCGCCACCCCCATTAGGTTTTTAAAAGAACTCTCACCCACCAACCTAGTTGGTGGCATGCTTCATCATTGGGTTCCCACCTAGGGGGCCGAGTGCCTCCTAGGTGTGCTTCAATGCCTGATTACAGCAGAGCAGGTTTTTTTGAAGTGAGAAGGTGAATAAAGTGAGTGTGATTCTTAAAAACTACCTCCAGGATACTAAGATAGATGGTGTAAACCAGATTACTTATTATGCAGGTCCTGGGGTAGGTTTAAAAAAGTTGTTGGACGTGAGTGAGGAGAAAGGATCTCACACGTCCCCGAAAAGGTGAGATGGTCTACACGTTTCAGCCAGTCTGTCCCAATTTTATTGGCTTTCTTCAGGACCAGTGTAGCTCAGGTTAATTAGTACCCAGAGCTTGTGTGGTCTACGCACATGTGCTAAGGTGTGCGTAGGTGCAAGGATGGTTGTGAAACGTACGATTTCCACCGTCAATTAAAACATTTCTGAAAGAGAAAAGGAGACACATAACAATGAAAAGCATCAATGGGCAATTGGTAGCGGTGAAAAAGGTCAATGCATGCACCACCAGGCCAGTGCCATTCATCTACAGACTCATGCGGTTATGTGTGTTGTGATCGCATTGTCTG
Organism: Calotriton arnoldi; assembly: GCA_963921515.1. Classification (NCBI taxonomy): domain Eukaryota; kingdom Metazoa; phylum Chordata; class Amphibia; order Caudata; family Salamandridae; genus Calotriton; species Calotriton arnoldi. The sequence continues at coordinate 4,193,661 of CAWUFW010000263.1, forward strand.
GCGTGCAGAACATATAGTTGAATATAGAGGACGTCTACAATGGATTCTATGACATCCTTATTGGTCTTGTTTTTCCCTTAAATTTAGGGTAAGCACGGCCCATTGGTCATATGTTCATATGGAAGCTCTTAACGCACTGGTTGTGCTCCCGAAAGTCTCATTTACCCGATAAGTGGGTATCGTATTTTTTAGTGTACACACAAGAATGTGCAGTCATTTGCGTTTCTCAGGCAGAAAAACGAAGATTGGTGTATGATCAAAACCCCGAGGGGTCCCGGGAAACATCCGTCAACCATTTATGTGAGTAATTTTGGGTTGCACCTACTTAAGTTACAAGAATTTTTCATACCATGGATCCCGGCGGGAGGCGGTGCCCATCGTTACACTCTGTCACAGGGAGAAAGTAAGTGCAAGGAAAAATTATTTGCTGTACGTTCGGGATGGTAATGGAGAGTATGATTGGTAAATCAAGCAGTTCCTTCTTTGTACTCACTGTGTCAAGGTCAGCTGCCTGCCTGGTTACCTGTGGTTCATCTCTTCTTTTTTGTACTAAGCCATCATTCTTAAATGTGCTCATTTAGTTTAGGCCTCAAAGCCTTTTTCTATCGACTCTTGCTTACTGTTTAACAGACGTGTATTAAAACATTTTATCTGGAACCAGCAACTTACTTAGACTCTGCTGACTTCAGACCTATGTGTCATTCAGTTCCCTCACCCCATGTTAGGTCATTGACTATAATACAATGAGACTTGCTGTGTTTGTTATAATAAATAAAGATTTAGACATTTCTGAATGCTTCATCAGAATAGTATTGCTAGTTTGCCTCTGCATCTCTGAAAAGTCTTTGTCTTCATATTGAAACTCATAGCACATCTACTAGCTTAGGTAAGAAGGTTCTCATGAGAACTTTCCTCCATGTACCAACATTTGAAACAGTGTTATACTAATGTACTGGCGGGAATGTTTACCGTGGGAATTGAGTGAAGAGACATCTGAAGTTGACGACACCCTCGGATGAGCGGATCCCATTGGCAGGACGAGCTGAAGCCTAACGGAGTATTGATACAGTGTTTTATGGATTTATAATAATGAGTGTTCCTAGCTAGTTAGGAGAAGTCGTAGAAGAATTGCTGTGGAGTTCGACCGAAAGAGAGACTCCAGACCCAGACCCATCATCCCTGCTTTGCGACTCTTCTCTTGGAGAGTTGATCTTTTGCTTTGTTACCAACAGCTACCACTAAAGGTGACTATTTATTTTATCTAATGGCTATACTCTGATCAATGCTACCGCAGAGATCATTCTCTTATTGACTGTTGTTACTGCAGCTGTGGGGAACTCGGCTGAGTTTCCAGAACAACTCTTTTTGAGGAAGTTCTTCTTTTATTCTCACTCTTGTACCTTTCAGAAAAAGGGCTCTTTATGGGTTCTATTTAGAATAGGTCCTTTAGCTACCTTAATGATGCTTTCCTTTACGGAACACTGTGTATTGATTTATCAATCTTTTATTGATATTTCTGTAAACCAACTAATATGAATAAAGATGACAAAATCAATACTAATCTTTTAAGACAAAGGCGATGAAACTTCACCAACCTCTCGTCATTGACTGAACATTTAAAATTCTATTGTTGATGATATATGCATAGTTCATGTTTTGTTCTAGCTCCATTCAGACCACGGTGACAAAGGTCCATTGACCCTTCTCAAGAGCCATCAGGATTTACCAAGAACAAAGTCTGTAAGTTGGGTGTTTTCATTTTGAAACCATACTCGGCTAATCCTCAGGCTCCCAGCAACTATGAGTATTACCTCATTGATGACGATTATGTGGACTATGACCACGAACCCGACCATGACATCGATCTTGAACGTGACATCAACCATAAACATTACAACATGTGATTACCTCATTTTATCATTCTACCCTAAATTCTTGTGGCTTGTCAAGGTCAATGCAATTGTCAGGTTGATGTAAGGGTTAGTACTTGTAGGGGCGTCCAGGTTGTTACAGGCATCCATCGGAATATGTAAATGAAGCATCCGCAGTGCCTGCAGAAAGCAGCAGCCACATTGCTCTGCTTTCATAAATGAGCAGAAAACATACCTTCTGTCCTTCATAACTTGCTCTGACTTCCATTAGTCAGCAGATTGCACTTTCAAGTCCTGCGCGCCTTCAGTCTCTGTTGGTAACCATGAGTAACTCAGGGATGTGGTGACCAATCACAATGAGAAGGGAGATTCTACAAAGCCAGCCAATCACAGGTCTTCATCATGCCTCTGCATTTGAGGATGGAGACACAGTAGGAGGCGATGTACACTTTACATTATAACTCAGATTGCTCAAGGGCATTCTGGATTCTGCCTCGAAACCAAAAACATGTTTCTCAAATTGGTTTAAATTCATACTAAGGCTCCCTAGGAGAGCTGCACACCGTGCTGGCTCCCTGGGGCACACTTTATCCTTCCCATCCACTTCTCTCGCTCCTTCTCTCCCACGGTTTTTGTTGCAAATGTGCAAGATGCCACAGGATAGCTCCCAGGGGCGCAAAGACCCGTTCCGCGGCAGAAAAGAGTCGCCATGTTCTGGGGTCTCTCCAGGACTCAAACGCTCATGTCTATCCAATTAAGCCTGCCTCGCGGGGTTGACCATGCAGCCATCAGAAGGCAATCACTTCCCATACACTGCCACTTACTGCATCTTAATTGTGCCCAAACAAATAAATGAATTAAACATCCGATGTGTTCAATGGAAAAAAGAACCAAATGAAAGAAGTGCCATAATTTAAGCAAACAAAGCTGGGAGAATTAGCGAACTACTCTGCAGAGAATGGAAGTCAAATGGGTTTTTATGTTCAACTCTTAAAATACTCCTCTACTTCTCTATATGTTGTCCACACTTAGCAGAGAGGTCATGTTATAAAAGTGACTCAGAGCTGCAGGCTCAAGATTGATATGAGGAAGATGCCGACTTTCATAACTGGAAGAGCAGATTTTGGGGGTCACCCACTGGCATACAGCGGATTACGAAAAACACAGGAAAGATTTTGGAACACCCTGCATGCAAGTGATTTCTGCTCCCATTCTGAGCAGGACTGCAGGAGCCATACCAGGAGGAATGTGGGAGCAAGGGAGCGTACTGGGGCACACACCTGCTTTATTTATGAATGAACATCCCAAACCAAGTGCAGTTGTGGGATTCCCACTCATTTATATAATTATGAACACATTTATGTGGCTGTCAAGTATCTCATTTCCCTCATCGCTTTTCAGTCACAAGAAGGGGTTATTTGAAGAACAGATGTTCAGCGTTTTTACAGGGCTGGCTCTACGACAAATTTCCAGGATATCCACGGATGATAACAAAAATATATATACAATTAATGTAAACAAGGATCTTTTGTAAGGTGATGTTGTATATCCTCCCTCCTCCTTTTCGGTGGTACACCAATATAGACAGACATCCCTCGGAGTATAATAAGAAAAGGGACAGGTATCTCGCACCGCTCCGGTTGGGCTTTACACATCTGTTGGAGAGATTTTTTGCAGAGCTGCCAAATATTGTTCATGATTTATGAATGGGTATCATGTTCTTAAGACCTATTAAAATGATGACATGCACACTCTATTATATAAATGAGGGTTTCTTGTACCTTAACCTATTGTAGAATTTATGGATCAGAATTGTCCTGATTATAGTATAAATAATTGAAAAAGTGAATAAAACAGACGAACATTATAACAACTCAAAGATTATCGTTAGTTATCAAAATCCCTATGACACATTCATACTCAAATTTGCCAAACTACATAAAACGTCCCCCTTCTTCTTGGTAGAGATAAGGTTTCTGTGGTTGGCTAGCAACGATGGCATGGCAATGGATTTCTGTGTGTGCCTGTTGGGTGAAAGCACTTAGGGACCTGTTGGAAAGAGGTTGGCATGGCAAGTGCCCATTGTTAGGGAGTTTGCACAGACGTGAAGCATGAAAGCTGTTAGTGATTCTATGGCAGTGATGCTTATAGTTATTGTTATGCACAATTTGCCAAGGGGTACCCCATGAGAACAAATTGTATTTGCCATATAATAGTGTTATGATAATACACACAAAACAAACAATGTTAAGATCTCTTGTTAGTAAGGGTAGTTAGGGAGGCACTATATCCTAAGTAGTAAGGCAATACCTACCTTATGAATCACCATGGTTTGTGTGATGTTATTAATGATGTAATGCATAACGTGTCTCCCCAAGGGGTGACAACCACACCAGAGTAGTTCCAGAATCCCTGTCATGCAACTGGCTCTCATGGATCAAAACTGTAGCAGCACTGCTGCCCACTCTGTCTACAACAATCCCTGCATCATAAGTCTGGCTACAAATATATTTACCACATTTCAAGCCAGCTTAACCTACAGCATACAATATAAAATACAAAGAGGGTCTTTGAATCAGGTGCCAACAGCAAATGGATTATTTAGGTGAGCCCCCTTCAGCCATTCACTCAATGGGATGGTCAGCATGTTTTGGTAGCTTATCACTGCATTTTGTGGATGTATACATTAGGACAACTTCTCTTTGGTAACAAATGAGACATGAAGGAGTCTCTCCGAGTCATTGCACCAAAGAAGCTGCTTCTCCTCCCTTCAGTGTTCTGTATCCCCATGATGATGTCCTTTACACATGGTCCTACAGTGCTCACTGTAGGAACATGGGTCAAAGAGAGCTGTGCCAATCCTGACAGGCTGCCTATCTCCGCTCCTGTTGTTATTGAAGCACTCATTAATAGGGGAAAATGGTGGCAACCTCTGAATGGGATTTCCAGGTGATAATGGTAATAATGGTAATAAAAAAAGTCCATTCTAAGATGGCTGACATTTTCCAAATAATTCATAGGAGTTCTTCCTTTATAGTTCCTGTTTTGTTTTTATGCCTTTCCTTTCATTGTATTCCTCTCCGAAGGCAGCATCATGGCAGGGAAGTGTGCAGCCAGGCTTTCCACTGCAGGCGTGGCACCACAGGGCAGATGAGTATTCTACCTGCTCCCCCGTGACAGTGCCCTGCACAGAGTCCTGGAGCTGCCTGTGGCAAACTGAAGATCACAGCTCAATGAAGGATGCAGGAGAGCCGAGTAGTTGCCAGATTAGGATACTTTATTCCATAAGAGGATCCCATCCATCCTGCAGTCAGAGGCTCAAAGAAGTACCTGACCTTTATTTAAGTCATAACACATTCTATCTGATGAGCATGACACCCAGGTGACATCATGGTGTTGCAAGCTCAAGTAGACCCATCGTTGCTAGGTTACACAGCAGCGGCTGCATAATCAAGTTACCACACACCTCTCTTTACAAAAAATAAATAAAAGTACATGAAGATTTGCTTTTCTTTTAGCTCACACTTGACACAGATTTAGGACTGACTATTTCAGGTGACAGGTGTTTCCCAAGGCTGAACTTGTTGACACTATCTTGCGCAAGAGTTTTCCCACATCCCAGGAAGAACTTGTGAAGTTTTTGGGGATGGTTGAATTTTACACTAAGTTCATTAAGGATTTTGCCGACCTTAGTACCAACATGAGAAGTCGCCTAAAGAATTGTGTTTAGTTTTCCTGGGATGATCTCTGTGAGAAGAAATTTCTGCTACTAAAATAGCGTCTTGAGACAGCCCCAAAGTTAAAAATCGTTGATCCTAAGAGGCGTTCGACTGTCACAACCGACACCAGCCTCAAAGGGTTGGGGGCTGTCTTGCAACAGAATATGAACATGGCACTAACACCATCATGTTCATCTCGCGTGGATTAAAAGGCACAAAATCTAGATACTTTGTAATTGAGAAGGAGGGCCTAGCTGTCTACTAGGCTGTGAGGAAACTCAAAAAATGTTTGTGGGGTTCACAATTTGTGGTGAGAACCGACCATAAACCCCTGATTGAAGTTTTTTTTTAAAAAAGGAATTGATTTGATTTTGGGCCACATCACAAAGTGGATCATTGCCTTTCAAGAATTTGACTTTGCCATTGAATACATACCAGGGGTACGAAACATGGTTGCCGACACCCTTTCTAGACTAGTCCCCATTGGGGGTGAAGAACATGATCTTAATGGGGAATTGGATGACGATTCAGAATATGTCTGTGCTGTCAGTGTCATTACAGAGGAAAATTGGCATGAGGAGTTGGCCAAGGATGAGGTAACCTAGGAAGTGATGGACTTGGTGCAACAGGAGTGGAGGTGCAGGAGACACGGTTCTGAGGGATGTCGGGACTACTGATGTGTCAAGGTTGAATTGTCCACCAACAGGGACTTACTGTTCAGGGGAACAAGACTGATTCCGCCTCTTAGCCTTAGGGAGGAGTTGGTCAATCTTATCCATGAGGCCTATCATGGAACGTCCAAGAGTAAGGAGAGGATGCACAGATTGTATTGGTGGCTTGGCATGGATAAACATGTGGAAAGAGTGGTGTGTGATTGTTCCATGTGTGCTTTGAGTGATAAGTCCAAGCAAACTAGAGTTCAACCTATGGTTATCAGAGAGCTTCCTGCTAAGCTGTAGGAAGAGATTGCGCTGGATATTGTAGGTCTTAGCTATGGCCATGGATGCCTGACTTTTCTCATTGTTGTGCTGGACTTGTACTCAAGGTGGCCTGAAGTTTTCTTCACCAGCTCCATAGAGAGCAAGGATGTCATTAAGGCTTTTAAGGAACTCATGACCAGGGAAGGGTTTCCGCATTCAGCGCTGACAGATAATGGGTTGTAACTCACTTCTAAAGAGAAGGTTAGGTTTCTGAGTGACAGAGGTATAAAGCACAAAAAGTGTTCATTGTACCATTCCGAAACAAATTGAATGAGTAAGACTCTGAACAGGGTCCTTAAGGAGACCATATCTCTGACTAAGTCCAATGCATTGGTTTGGAAAAATGAGGTGGTCAGGATGGTTGAAATGTACAGTATCACCCCCCATTGCACGACTGGGAAGACACATTTTGAACTTTTACAAGGTAGGCTTCCAACACTTTAGTGGAACCTTCCTGGGTCAATGGTTATAAGTATGAATTGGGAAAGATGGATGGCTGTAAGAAATGGCGAATCTGTGAGGAGGAGAAGGTGAGATTGAGGAAGAGAGACTTTGATCTTAGGAAAGCTGTAAAGAAAACAGGAGTGCATGTGGGTAATTTAGTTATGGTCAGACGTCCTGGGAAAGGGGGTTCTGTCCCTAAGTTTGCAAAACCCATTTAGGTCATTAAGACTTTTACTAATGCGGTTAATGCTTAAGATTATCGTATATGGAATCTTAATAGGGTTGTTCTATACAAAAGGCGTGTTGATCGAAGTAAAATTGACAATTAAATAGCAATATAAAATGCTATTGAACCCCACAAGGCTCCTGCATTGACCATCGTGCTATAGTATGAGTGTCATTGCATTAGATTGCCAAACACCACGATGATCAGTGGGTGTGTCACTGTAATTATATGCAGAACACGGCAGGAGAATCATTGTGTGTGTCACTGTGAAACAATACAGAAAACATGTGCAATTGCCTAAAAGTAAAAAGTGGGCGTGTTACTGAAGATATATGCAGGACACACCAGGAGTATCAGTGAGCATGTCACTGTGAACCAATTCAGGACATGCATGCAATTGCCCAAAAGTTAAAACGGAGCATGTCACTGAAGATATATCCTCAAATGTTTTGCATATAATGAACCACCTCAGAGGGGAGCCACTCTCTACGAAGTTCTGAATTATTCTTTCTGCAACTACATTGGTTCAAGAAGTAAAGAGCGATTTCTCATCTTTTAAAAATTTAAAAAAAATCTTTATTCGATTCAAAGAATCATCAAAGCATTTCTTAGAAATTTTTTAAAACACAAAATCTCCACAGGTATGTACATTAAGAACTATCCGCGTCAATGTGTGAGATGCAGTATATTTATACAGATTGAGGTTTTCAATTTATCTTAATTCTAAAAATTATTTATCCGTTGATGATATTTGTAGGAAAATACATATAAAGTGCAAGTGCATACTCAATTGACCCTTCTCGAAAATACGCAATTGTTAAAAATTATGCTAAAATAATTTATTGATATCAGTATAATACATTCTTAGTAAAACTACTCTGCTTGGATTGAATTGAGTCAAACCACTCATATTATATATATTAAAATACAATAGTACAAAAGTACAAAAATCAGGCCTAAGTCTAGAATTAAAAAATTTTGCCCTCTCTTTTTCCTTATATAGCTGGTGGCCAATACAAATCTGCTGACACCAAATACAATGAGTTGCGAATACTTTAAACAGATAACTCACAACATCTCATTGTATTTCCTAACATTCAAACTTCTGAATAGTGGTTTTATCCATTTTCTTCTAGCCATTACATACGCTGGGCAAAAAAATAAAACATGTGCAATATCCTCCTTTGCTCCCAGTTGACAGATTGCACTTGGGGTTCCCATCCTTAGATTGTGGCATAGCCCATTTGGATGTAAGCCAGAAACCGGTCCCAAGATGCTTGTTTCCGGTCCAGGGAAGACATGGCTTGGCAGTTCGGGCTGGACTGTTCCCATGAGGCACAGGGTCAGACTGATTTGCATATGGCCATGTCTGAACTGGGGTGGCGGAGTGAGCTAAAGAATGATGATGGATTAAACCCAGATCAGTTGACTGGGGGTGAGTGCTTGCAATGTTCAACACTCCGTCCATCATCCCCTTTGGTTTTGCTATGTTCGCCCTAAGTTGGCAGGGTATGCCCAGACGTGGGTCCCTTGCTCACTTTGCCACTGGATTCAAGATAGCCTGGCTGATGACGGCTGTAAGCCAGAAACCGGTCCCAGGATGCTTGTTTCCGGTCCAGGGAAGACATGGCTTGGCAGTTCGGGCTGGACTGTTCCCATGAGGCACAGGGTCAGACTGATTTGCATATGGCCATGTCTGAACTGGGGTGGCGGAGTGAGCTAAAGAATGATGATGGATTAAACCCAGATCAGTTGACTGGGGGTGAGTGCTTGCAATGTTCAACACTCCGTCCATCATCCCCTTTGGTTTTGCTATGTTCGCCCTAAGTTGGCAGGGTATGCCCAGACGTGGGTCCCTTGCTCACTTTGCCACTGGATTCAAGATAGCCTGGCTGATGACGGCTGTAAGCCAAAACCGGTCCCAGGATGCTTGTTTCCGGTCCAGGGAAGACATGGCTTGGCAGTTCGGGCTGGACTGTTCCCATGAGGCACAGGGTCAGACTGATTTGCATATGGCCATGTCTGAACTGGGGTGGTGGAGTGAGCTAAAGAATGATGATGGATTAAACCCAGATCAGTTGACTGGGGGTGAGTGCTTGCAATGTTCAACACTCCGTCCATCATCCCCTTTGGTTTTGCCATTTGGATGTAAAGGCATTTATCTGAAGTATTTCAAATCTAAATTTCAGATATAATGTCTTTTCTAGTTGAGGTTCGATTTCATCCAAAAATGGCTCAAAGCATGGAGTCGTTTTGAACAATAAGAACTGTGTAGTAAGCCTTCCTGATATACTATTTAAAGTGACTTTCTGCCAAATAAAATTCCCAAAAATGTGCTTGATCTGACACTTTTATTCGGGCGTCAGCAGCCTCAGGTTTGTCCATAATCTACTCAGACCTAGATCAAGAAGCCATTTTCGAATATGGGCCAACCAGGGAAAAGTGACATGGGCGTCCAGTTCCAATAGCTCACTCAGGGTTTGTCCATAGGTTTCTAATTCCACTGTTGTCCAAATTCTAACCCAGTATGACAATGTTATCCAGATAGCTAGGTGTTCCAGTCGTTTTATGCCCATATCATATGTTAGAGGGATCACTGGGGTATGTTGGGGAAGGGCTGTGAACATTCTCAGGATTTTATTTTTCCCAACAATTAATGGGTGGAGGGTTTCACCGCCCCATAGCTCTGAGCCATACAGGGCAACTGTTTGAGCTCTGAATTTATATACTTCCAAGGCGGGGGTGATAGCTTTTGACACAGTTAAATATTTCTTCTTTAAGATGGGAATAGAATTTTGCATTAGAATGGCCTTTGATTTCTTTATTTTTGGATTCCATGAGAGTTTAGAATTGAGGGCAACCCCCAAGTATTCAAAGTTGGGAACACACTCCAAGGTCACCCCATTCAAAGTTATTTTGTTTTTTAAACATTTATGTGGTCTCATAGTCATGTATTTAGTTTTAATGGGGTTTATTTCTAAACCTTTAGATTTACAATAGTTGTTAAGACCATCAAGTAGGTTTTGTAAGCCCTTAGAGTTTGGGACAGCAGAATTGTGTCATCCATGAATGTTAAGGCGCAGATATGGGTCCCTCCAAGCTTGGGAGAGTCATGGGAAGATTTTTGCAAATGCTGAACCAAATCATTTACATATAAAAGAAACAAGGTTGGCGCCAGGACACAGCCCTGGCGCACACCCCTCCTAACTGGAATCTCATCTGTGAGCTCCCCTCCTTTGCCCAAAAGTACCTTGGCGAAGTTGCCCTCGTGTAACCTTATGATTTGGTTTAGAATCTCCTCTGGTACCCCCTGTTGATGTAAGTTTTTCCATAAGAAATCCCTTGGAATCGAATCGAGCGCTGCTTTTAAATCAATAAAAGCAACGTATAAATGACCAACTCTTAACTTAATGTACTTCCAGGCTAGAGTTACAAGTCTAAAAACGTGATCAATTGTGCTTGTTTTCCTTCTAAAGCCAGCCTGGCAAGGTGAGAGTACATCTTTTTCCGTTATCCAGTCATTTAACTTAGCCAGAACTTGCTTGGCATAGACGTTTTGCAGGGTGTCTATCAGACTTATAGGCCTGTAGTTTGCAGTATCATTCCTGCTGCCCTTTTTATAAATGGGAACTATCTCTGTGCCCTTCCAGGATTCTGGAATGGGCTGTCCCCTGGCTACTGCATTACATAATAAATTTGTGTATGGCACCGACACTTCTGGGGCGTGTTTTAATAAGTCCCCTGGTATCTTGTCAGGTCCGGGCGCCTTTGATGACTTAATAGCAGCCATAGCAAGTGTCGTGTCTTCGATACTGAATTGTAAGGGTGCAGTTTGTGCTAATGTCAAGGGCCCCTCAGTAGCATTTGAAAGGTTTGTGTCTGGCTCGATAGGGGTGGCATATAGGTTAGTGAAGTGTCTCTGCCATGTACAAGGGTCTAAAAAGTGGTCAGAAGTCGTCTTGTTTGATTTGCTGCCATGGGCAATTATTCTCCAGAACATGGACTGGCCCCCAGTTCTTCTAATTTTCATGGAATCGGACGCTCGCTTACACGCGGAGGGAGATACATATCCCGAAATTATCATATCGAGCTGACTGACCACACGATGACTAATGGATGCTGCGTACATGTACCGCATTGTTTACCTTTTGATCCAAACGGCACATCTCAACTTCTAAATAAATACAGCAATCACAGAAGCTTTTGAGCCCTGAATAAGTCCCATATGGGACGAAACGCGTTGGCAAGCAATTGTGTCGTGCATTTTAAAGAATGAAGTTTTTGGAATAAAGGGACAACGTTTTCTACAATCAAAAACATAACCGTCTGGTCTTTTCATTTGGGAAGCCTTTTGTATTATATTTTGCTTTGTTTTCTTTATATGATGTACAAGCACGATTATTATTAATAGATTATTGGAGTTTTTGGGTGCAGGGTCATTTGTGTGTTTTTTGGCCCCCAGTTTTTGAAGCTATTATAAGATCTTCCCAACTAGCATCTTCCCAGTTTCTTAGAGCTACCTTCAGTGGTTTTCTATATTCTGTTCTTTCATGTCTAATCTCAGTTATATTTTTGGCCTTTAGAGCCCTGATAAGACGTCGTTTGGCCAATGCACATTCCTTGTCAAACCAGGGATTCGGCGGCTGTGTCAAGACCCTGAGATTACCTGATCCTGTCTGGGGTTTAGTTAGATAGAATTTTATATTCTCTACCAATCTCTGGTGGATTTGTGTTATCTGTATATATTCAGGGCCTGTCTCCAGGTAGGAAGTTAAGTTTGCTAAAAACATTATATATATATTGGTGAGGGGCTCAACTTGGTCCATTATAGCGGGCCACTTGAAAGACCGACGGTTGTTGCTTACCAAGGGCTGCCTAGTCTCTTCCCCCAGATCATTTGGAAAAATTGGGTGGATGTAAATCCATTTAACAGATAGATCTAAAAATAACGGAAAATGGTCACTCTCTTCTCTTTTATCTACCTTAAAATCCTGTGCGTATGCCCAATGGGCTGTGCTTATCATCACATAATCTATTCATGATGAGGAATTTCCTCTCGTGGAGGTGTTTGAGCATTCAAAATCTGTGGGCAACCGGCCGTTACATACCCTTAGACCTCTATCAATAGTGAGATGGAATAATTGCATGGCTGAAATGGAGCACCCCACCGAATTTTTTGCCGTGAGGAGGGGGATCTCCCTGGCTAAATCTTCCTCCTCGAAGATAGTATCTAATCCTATCATTGGTTCATAGCAACAATTAAAGTTGCCCCTCACTAGAATTACCCCATTTGATTCGATAGGTTCAAGAACCTCTTCGAATTGCTGTATTAATGATGATTCTTTTGAGCGCTCCCTTGGTCATAAATATATGTTAAAGAGATATATCTGTGTCGTGTTCGGGAACTTGAGTTTCAATCCCAAAATATCTTTTGAGCCAGTGGGCACAGTTTCTATAGTAGCATTTATATTCATTTTTATCCAGGTTATCAGCCCACCCAACAGTCTCCCTTTTTTTGACTGTAGGGCTTCTATACTAAATGTTCTATACCCTAGTTTGTGTAGTGGCTCTCTTGCCCAGGTCTCCTGGAAAAGACATAGATCGAAATTGCCGATGTATTCCTGCCAATCTGGCTCAATGAGTTTTTGCTTGAGCCCGGCTATGTTCCAGGAGTCCATCTTCATGGATTCGGGGGCTAGGTCGGCGGGCGTAGTAGATGGAATACCAAGCATAGTTTTGCAGCCGCTCCCCTCTATCTCATGGACATTAGTTACCCAGGTTTCTTGTAAATCTGTCCTCTCTGAATGGGCATCATAATTAGCTAGGTGACCAGATTCTGGTGCAAAGTACTTCTTATCTATTTGGCTGAGTGTCCTCCCAGATGTTATGTTCGTTATACCCTGCTCAATCAGTCAATCTATAGCATCTAAGTTGTTTGACCCCTCCGTGTCTTGTGGAACACTATTGCACTTGTCTGTATTAGATTTGTTCTGTCTGAAGCAGATTATGGATTCAAAGAAGGAGTATGTTCGCAGGTTCATAGCTATCAAATTGTCTGTGATGTACTTTGAATAAAAAGTTAGCTTTAGGTCGTCCAAATTCCCCGATTCTTGCTGGAATCGCTCAGCTTTTATTATGTCAGAGCTTACTATGGAAAGGCACTGGCGTTTAGTTCTGATCCAATGTGTCACTTTATTTATTAATGAGTCCTCATCTTCTCTAATTCCCCGCTTTAATCTGGGGACATTTGTCAGAAAGACATTGTAAGTGTTCGGCTTACACTTGTTCAAATGACAAGGTGCTGAATAGAGTTTCTGCGACTGGTGGTAGCCTCTGCCCTCCCACCCGCTTCTTAAATTTTGCCCTAATTCTTCTTGGTTGGCTTACAAGTTTTGGCCTGTTTGCAGTATACGCATCAGGAGGTATTCCCTTGGATCTCTCATAGTTAGATGGGGGAGGCAATCTGGGATTTCCATTTGTGTTAACCACGTACTTATCTAACCTAGATGGATAATGATCTGTATTGGCCGCGTGCTTGATCTGACTTACTGGGTCCTTTAAGGGGTGTTTTAGCGCTACTCTTGATAGAGACCTAGATTGGGCGTTTTCTACATGGGTATATTTTGATTTCCCCCTAGAGTATTCGCTGTTATCTAGTGCTTTGCTCCTCTCAGTTGGAGTTGTGGGCGATTGTATTAGTAAGTCCCCAATCATCCTTTTAAGTACCAAAACCTCGTCTTGTACTGTATTTAGTTTTAAGCAAAGTTCACTCATGAGTATGTGGGTATCTATTGTCTATGTTTGAGTCCCCACTTCCCTGTTACTGACTGGTAGCCGTATGTTACATTCGATCTCTTTTGTTTGCCCTCCCTGATCTTCTTCTTGCCCGACTGTTAGCAATGAATATCTGTTAGATCATTCTATAGTTATGAACTCCCTATTTGTGGGGCTAACTTGACTCTTGGCTACAGTGTCCAACCTAGGGGAGGCTGTTCTAGTAGGGTTGGTCATCACGAGTTTTAGGGGTGTACTTGAGGGGTGTGGAGCTGTCTCGCTACGAGTTTGGTGAACAATAATTGTAGGGCTAGGTGATTTTACAGTACCCACTTTATCCTGTTTGCTATAGTAAGAGGAGATCTTTTTTGTGCCCATTAGCTAACATAGTTTCCACCTCCTCGATTAGATCATCGATTGCTGCTAAAGTACAATTGTCTGCTGCAGATTTGACTGATTTATTAGTCTTTGCTATCTTCTTCCTTCCCGCTGCAGCCTCTATTGCCTTCCTTTTCCCCATTATCTTAAAGACTAATGCTCCGAGTCACTAAGTGTTTTTATTATTAATATTAAGAGCGTGGTTTGGGGCGAGGTTTAGGGTAAATAGAGGCAATTAACAACAGCTATGGAGCAAATATGGCTGGGAGTATAAGCAGATAATATATCAAATATACAAGCCTTCTATGGACAAGATATAAACTCCAAAACTCAATTGCTAAAGCCAACACAGTTTTAACAGTTCAGACACTTAAGGGGCGCGTTGACCTCAGTTGTTTAAGCTCTTGTCTATCCCCTATGAGAGGTAAAAAAAGCTTTTACGGAGGTTTGCCTGGGGCCCAGAAACAAGGATTAGTTTGTTTCCAGCGGCAACTTCCAGCAGTAATAGTTTGATTCAGAAACAGCGAGTCAGTCGTAAAATCAACAAATCATTTCTGGTTGAGCCAAATGTTAAAAATAGGAATCAGGTCCAGGTCCTTTAACAGAGCCAAGGGGGGTGGCCCTGGCCTGCCTCAACCTGTCTGTGATGGGTGCAGATGGGCCCGCCCTTGGCCCAGGCTTTGCCCGGCCGCGGCCCAGACACGCACGCCCGCGTCCCGCCCTGCGGGAGACCGGCAGCGTCTTTGTGCGCCTCATGGCACGCTCCGTTGGCGGCGTCAGCCGCGTTGGTAACTGGGGGCTGTAGTCCCCGGTTTCAGACTGCAGGGCAAGTGCTGGCGTTTCTGGCTCCTGCGCTGTGGGAGACCGGCAGCGACTTTGTGCACCTCCTGGCGCTTTCCGTTGGCGGCGTCAGCCGCGTTGATAACTGGGGTCTGTAGTTCCCGGTTTCAGACTGCAGGGCAAGTGCTGGCGTTTCTGGCTCCCGCGCTGCGGGAGACCGGCAGCGTCTTTGTGCGCCTCCTGGCGCGTTCCGTTGGCGGCGTCAGCCGCGTTGGTAACTGGGGACTGTAGTCCTCGGTTTCAGGCTGCAGGGCAAGTGCTGGCGTTTCTGGCTCCCACGCTGCGGGAGACCGGCAGCGTCTTTGTGGACCTCCTGGCGCGTTCCATTGGAGGCGTCAGACGCATTGGTAACTGGGGGCTGTAGTCCCCGGTTTCAGGCTGCAGGGCAAGTGCTGGCGTTTATGGCTCCCGTGCTGCGGGATACTGGCAGCGTCTTTGTGCGCCTCCTGGCGCGTTCCGTTGGCGGCTTCAGCCGCGTTGGTAACCTGGGGCTGTAGTCCCCGGTTTCAGGCTGCAGGGCAAGTGCTGGCATTACTGGCTCACGCGCTGCGGGAGACCGGCAGAGTCTTTGTGCACGTCCTGGCACGTTCGGTTGGCGGTGTGAGCTGCGTTTGTAACGGGGGGCTGTAGTCCCCGGTTTCAGGCTGCAGGGCAAGTGCTGGCGTTTCTGGCTGAAGATATATGCAGGACACTCCAGGAGTATCAGTGTGCGTGTCACTGTGAAAATGAGTGCTTGTGGAAAGCGCATTCTATGGCACCCGTTAGAGAATGGTGGTGCGCCAACCTCCCAAAGAGGGAGAATAATAAACTTTTTTTTAAACGGTTCAAAAACAGTCTCAGCCCCACAAGCCCTACTAATTACAGTGGTACCCAGCCCATACGCCCTCCAGGGTAAGCAGCAGTCACTCAACACGCTGCTTCAAACACCTGTAGACAGTCATGAGTCTAGCGGTCGCCTTAAGGAAATGTAACAGATGAGTAGTAAAGAGTCAATGTAAAAAAAAAAAAACACTGCACTACAGGGTGTTGCTCCAGCATGAGGGACATCAGTCAAAGAGGAGCGATGTGAAGAATAGAAGGCACAGGTAGACTCTGATAACACATCAAGCATGGAGCCCAAACAGGATAGATCCAAACTATAACTTTTACAGGAGTAGATCTCACCCACAGTCCTGGATGGTAAGCTCCAAGTCCTCACAGGGTGTAGCTGGTAGTGAAGCGTGAAAAGGTTCACTGGTGTTGGGATCTTCTTACATCCTGCCGACTACGCCAGTGTGGCAAATTGAAGATCACAGCTCAAAGAAGGAAAGCTGAGAAGTTGCCAGATTAAGATACTGTATTCCATATGAAAATCCCATCCATCCTGCAGTCAGCGGCTCAAAGGAGTAACTGGCCTTTCTTTTAAGTCATAACACAGTCTATCTGCTGAGCATGACACCCAGGTGACATCATGGTGTTCCAAGATCAAACAGACCCATCGTTGCAAGGTTACACAACAGAGGCTGCGTATTCCAGTTACCACACTGTCCCTCTCACAAAATCTCACAGAAGCTTTGGCCCTTTACAAGCAGCTGAAGGTAATGGCTGCACCTGTGTAGGGAGGTTACACAGAGGTGATATCTGGTACTTTGTACTGTGAGCAGGTACCTCACTCAGGTTCTAGGGCAGTGTGGCTTAGAAATGGAAAACTGTGAGGTGGTGTCCATGAACATCAATTCACCAAAATGTTAGGCGTAGTGGAAGTGACATCACACGCCCTTTGACCTTCAATTTCACTCACACACAGATGCTTACACATAAGCACATATTAACAATTACACACACTCTCTCTCTCACATAACCACACACTCATAAGCAAGCATGCATACAACAAACATTTAAAAGCATATTCTTTACTTCCCTCCGCTGCCAGGGAAGGTCACATTCCAGCTAATTGTGCTCCATTTTTTTTACGATAATGGTGAATAAAGAAACATTATCCACAGTTAGTGCAATAAAAAAAAATAAGACAATACGAAGTGAGTGACTGCCCAACTGATGTCCACAGGGACGGGCCGCCACTGTGTTCCTGGCATCGATTATGTCACCTCTGAGGCCAGGGGTCGCAGAGGCAGTGCCAGGGGTCACAGTGGCAGTGCCAGGGGTCGCAACTGCGACCTCTGGTGTACCCTAATGACGTCTATGGCGGTGGCTTGGCCATTGCCCTTATGGTCATGTAGCTGCTGCTAGTACATGATGCACCCTTGGCATGTTCTTCAAGTGCAGGTCTGAATGGAGGATCTGCGTGCTGACAGCTCACTCCTACCCATTTCATGACATAGCACATGCTGTAGCCCAGCGTCCTGTTGCATCCAGTCTTGTTTTACAAAGACACAAGAGCACTTTGAGGTAAAGAGCAGCAGGCTTCCAGGAAAACTCAGCACTCAAATGTGTTCATCAGAAGGTAATCACAGACCCTGCTGCAGCGGTTTCCTGAAAGGACTCTTGCGAGAATTATGAATAATGGTAATGCCTTTTGATGAAGAATGCATTTGGCGTTCAAACTGCTTTGAGGAACAGACCCGGAGAGATAGATTTGTATAAAGAATGTAGAAATTAATACATTAATAATAGGGCATCAAATCATGTTTGAAGTTGATCACACATAGGAATCACAGAGACAATGTAAAATAAACACAAATTTTATTTCGCACAATAGAACATGATTGTTCTGAAAGATTTTAGGTGTGTACATGCACACGTATGCAGCTGGGTTGGCAAAATCCATGCCCTCTGAGGAATAGAAAATGAAGCTTAAAGTAAGGGAAACATTCGGCCACTACATCTTTTAGGAGATGTAGGGCAATGGCAGTTTTGCCAAAGTAAAAGGTTCTGGAAGACGCCTCAGGTGTAGGAGTTTGAGTAGGGAGAGGGAAGTGTCACGCCGGAGGGAGACACCTCATCTCTCAGTGTCAGGGCTGGACTTTGGGGACTCTAGGAAGTATTGCAATTTAAGAGGTCAAGGGACTGTGTTAATCTCAGAGTAAGGAGAAAATTGAAAATTGACCCATTTGTGAAGTTAGTTCTCCTACTTTTAGTGGCAGCACAGTCTCTCTTTCCCAAAATGGTGGCTGTAAGGTCCATCTTCTTTGCTGATATTTGTATGCAACACCTACTACTATAGCCAATTTAGGGCACGAACAGTCATGACGTACAAAAGCAGGGAATAGAAAGTGTGGTGGGGGAGTGAGGTTTTCTTTATTGATTTCTTTAAAAAAAAAATGTTGGTCTGTTAGTGAAGCACAGTCTCACTCAATTTACTTTACTGGTAGCAAACGACCCAAGAAAAGGGCAATCCCACATTCCCCTATTCACTCTCCTCATCACTAGCAGTAAGATTTCATGATACACCTTGGTGGAATCAGCTGCCAATCCTGTTCTGGTGAAGGGGAAAAATAGTCCCCCTGATCCCTCTTTGAAGCAGCAGGCTCTCAATAGATGATCTCATATGCATGATGATGCAGTTTTATGTGCATCATATATAGCAAGTTAGCAAATGCATCGCCAGTGCTGTCGCTATGGTAGGGCATTGACAGAAAGGGGCAAAATAAAGTGCCTGATTTAGAGTTTGGCGGATGGGATGCTCCGTTACAAACTTGGTAGACATCTTGTCTGCCGTATTACAAGAGCATTATATCATATGGCACTCGTAATGCGGCGAACGGGATATCCCTCACTTTTGTGACAGTGTCCAATCCGCTTAACTCTTAATCAGGGCCAGAGTTATGCTGGACACTACTCCCTTCTGCTACTTATTTAGAAGCTTGTTCCTGCACTCTCAAAACATTGAGGGTAAAAACAAGGCTTAAGTAGGGTGTGCGGTGTCAAGCACTGGCAAACTAAATGGTTACCTGCTTCTCACCCAGCACTGCAGTTTTCATTGGCTGTCTCAGAATAGCTGGAGCAGCTGCAGCTACCTGGATCTGAAGGATCTTTAGGGGACACATCCTGTTGGAAGCTTCTATTGGCCCTTGTAGTGAGGACATCTGTTCCCGGATGTCTGCCCCTGGGCCCTCAGATACTGTCCCGGAGGGTGGGCGGTGCTTTTTGTGGCATCAATATTGGCATGGCTTGACTTCGTATGGGTTTTTTAGCTCGGATATTTCATTATACCCCAGTCCTTCTGGAATTGAGACAAGTGTGTCATATTGCTGTGTTGGGCACTGATCGTGAATGTTCAAAGTCTTGAGGGAGGCAATTGTTTCGGGTGGTAACTCACTCCAGTTAGTGGTGCTGTCCTGAGGGAGCTCTGTTTTCGCCCAGTTCTGTCCTTTGTGGTATTTGCTTTGAAGGATTTGAATGATTTTAAGCCAATAGTCTGTTGTTACTGAAGCTTCTTTCTGCGGCCTGGCAAGCATGAGACTCTTTTAATGTTGGTCCGCAGGTTGTCTTTTTACTTTGCTAGCCTCATACTTTGCTGAGGCATGTTAATTTGCTGATTGACTGAAATCTGCCATTAGTGTATTTGTTCTACTTTTCCATACTTGCTTCTCCTCATTGCAGCTTTGTTTCTGTTCTGCACTCACAGAACTCGGCCTTTCAATGGTGTGGAAATGACTTGGAGTGCATAGGTTTACCATGAATTGATAATTTAATGGATCTGTAGTTACAAAATTACAGGCAGAACCGCTTTATTGTAAAACACGTTTCTATGCAGTGTATGTTTTAACCTGAATTCGGATAAACTATAACGTTGTAATTGTGGTTAGTGCACAGTGTAATATTACCAGGTATTTGTGGCTTGAGAATTCTCTTTTAGTTGAATTCCATTCGAGCTAAGGCTTTTTTCAACATATTTACATGTATTTTCTTAGTATGAAGCTACGTAAGAATGTTTTTTCATATGCAAGTGCAGCGTGGCCACATGAAGTGTAATTGTGCACTGCTCTTAAATTTGTGCCCATCTCTAATCCACCAAAGGCTCAACAAGCATTTGCATATTCAAGAGGTCTCACTATAACTGATCTTCAGTGTCTCTGAGATAGAAAGGGGGGTTGCGTGCGTGTGTGGGAAGGAGAGTGAATGTGTGGGTATGTGTGTTTAATTATGGATTGGCGAATGTAAGAATGAGTTAATGGGTGGATAAATAGATGAATCTCAGTCACTCATCCTTGCACTCAGGCATCCATTTATTCCTTCATTTACCCGTAATTGACTTATTCTTCAGTCCACTCCTTGCTCTTCCACAACTCCACAGACAATGCACCAATCAAAAAATAGGCATTTTCTTTTTTAAAACTAGACCAAATCTTGTTGTAAATGTTGAATCATCTCTTCCTTTCTGGTCTCCTTTCCTGTTATATTTATCACTTCTCCCTTAACACCTTCTTTCCATGCATGTTCATCCCCTCCTTCCGTTCACACTTCGCCTCTCGTTCTTTCTACTCTTCTCTCTCATCACTTTCATCTGTTCCCCTTCCTCCCACAATCCTCGTTGCTCTGAAATCCTACATTTGTTTCCTTTAACTACTGTCCTCTCGCAGATGCCCTCCCCTTTGCCCCTCTCTATGCCGATCTATGTTTTTCCACGTCTTGTCTCCATCACTTACACTCCCCCAAATTGTCTCATGTCGTTGGAAATTAGACAGTTGAAAAACCATATGTGACATAGACTTTGTGAGCTTTTAGATATTACATTTTACCCTATGGGCCTTGCATCTGTTTGTGATAATTTCACATAGAACTCAGTTTGTCCCTGGCCAGCAATGAACATCTCACCCTGATCAAACTTTGTGTTCTATTAGCTTTACAGTAGCAAAAACAAAATTACATGTAAGAGAAAACACAGAATCAGACTGAAAGAACTCACACCCGACACTGGCCAACCTGAGATTTCTGTGTTTAAAATGCTAATGTGTGTATCAACTCTAGTTCTTTATCTGAAATCAATTTTCCGGTTACATTAATACTGTAATAGTAGTATTAATAACATAATTCGGACTGTAGTATTAGTGGGCACATGCAGTATAGGACCTTTCTCGCTTACCTACAGCACGGAACACACTTCACAGACATGGCACTCAATCTATGCCCAGAATTAATACCTAGCTAAACTCAAGTTGAACAGCTGGCTCCCATCTCAAACTCTAGCATGATCAATGCTATATCTATAGCCAAGGAGTTGAGTGCCAGAAGCAATCTAGTCAACACACAAAGCAAACGCCAGTCCCTTTAAATTTCAAAAACTTGGTATCTTTAAGCCCCACAAAACGTTGACATTCTAGTTAAGATCACTCTACCAGCATACAATCTGAACCTCAAAATACGAATTAGAAAACAGGTGGCACTTTACCGACATTGTCAAAAAGCTGCCCAAGCTTGCATCTTTCAGTCAAAGAGTTTGTCCTCTGTTAATCACATAAACGGCAAATATATTAAAGCTAAAATGTCCCTTGGTGATCATATGCACCTATTGCTGCTTGCATAGAAGACACCCCACATATCTTCTAGGCGACATCTGCCACTTTGAAGAAATTTCCACCTTTGGCAAAAAATACACTGGTGGGGTACGAACATCTACAATGACAAAATTCTTTCACATTCACAATCATTAAAACATTTGAAAGTCTTTGCCTTTACTTCATCAAACCGGCCATACTGGCTCAAAAGCCATCTGGCATAACTTCACCCTCCCCTACACTCTTGAACTGAGCCACTGTAAAACAACCTCCAACCCCTTCTCACCTCAACATTCCCAAAAATCTCACAAGCTTAAAAACTCCAAATAAATCACATCATCTTTGTGCTAAGAATCAATTGAGTCTTTACCCCTCAAACCAAGATATTTCTATACATATAAAGTGTGTAAAAGAACATCAATAAGTTCAAAGCATCACAGCTACCAGAACCCCAGAAGATATATCCAACAATAAAAATCCCTACTAGGCCTCGTTCCATACATTCCTTGTCAAAGCCCCCTTGTCAGACCATTCTTTCCATGGTAACCACACAACTTCTTTCTCCCCCCCTGACCTACATCATTCCCTCATACGAATGCCCGAAATCATGCATAAATAATGGTTTACGTTCTTTCTTAACAAGACATTCCTCAACTCCACCAGGGTAATCCAGAATAGTTACACTGAAACAAGGATGCTTTTCAGACCTCTCAGCTACTCACAAAGGCCCTCCATGGAAACACTACTTCCAGCCTGGCTCACTGTAATGCTGTAGTATATTTTTTATGCTGAAGGGAAAAAGAGCTTTCACGAATGGAGATCCAGCCGGTTATCTCCACACTCTATGGACCACAGGGATCACTACACATGAAATTAATCAGCACTGTACCTTGCTACTCTACAACCGGCTCTATTACTATTTTTCTCAAGACTGCAATCATAAGAAATAGAAATTGGACAGAATACAGCCAACTCTTAACAGTAACTCATCTCGGCTAGCGCCTTGAAAAAGCCCCAATTATTTTTTAACCTAAATTTCTTATAAACGTCTGAATAGATTTACACCAAATCCAAAAAGCGCAATCTGTGTACCAAAATCTAGCTTCCTGCTGAATTTGGTGTTATTCTGTTTAGCGTTTTTGCTGTAGTCTTGTCTAAAGAAGTCTATAGTAAATGCGTAGGGATTTTCCATTTTCCACTGCACAGATCACCCTGAAACTTTTCAGGAAGGAGCTAAAGTGGATCCAAAAAATGATCTTTCTGTGGAAAAGCAGACCTTACTATAACTACCTAATATATATGTTTTCTATCTTTTCCCAATCCCAAAACACTGTACTAAGTATATTTAATGTGAAGGAAAGAAAGTTGGTAGAGCAATCACTTGAGTAACATGAAGAAAAGATTAAACCTCAAGGATGAAAGAAGGGTCAGGTCTAAGAATCTCATCATCCTCAAAGGATATCAAAAATAGGAAGACAGCTCAACAGCTCCCTCACTCTGCAGGCCAACATGATAGACAGCAAAACGGCAACATTGTGGGAAACAAATTTCAGATCTACAGAAATCAAAGGTTTGAAAGGATGAGAATAAAGAGGCCTGTGCCTTAGAACCAAATGTATATCCGAAGGAGGTGACACAGGATGAGAAAAAAACAAAACTATTGAACCTAGACATCAACATCGTTGAAAAAACTCTTCAAATATACTAAATGTTTTTGCCACCGAACACTAAACTTTCAAAGTAGATTGGGATAGATTGTAATAGAAATTGTCCCACATAAATTGTAAAAACAGAAACAAATAAATATTGTGAATCACACAACGAAGGAGAGGAACACCATGTGTAAATAAAAGCCCATTGCCTAGAATAAGACTTCAGAGTAAGTTCTATAGTTTGGGTACCTTCCACCAGATTGCGCAGAAGTCCTTTATTCTGTAGGTTTAAACTTCCAACTTCTAAGCTGACAGTAATAGTTTGAGATACAAAAAAGGATCGATGAGGAGATCGGAATAATGAGAGGAGCCAAAGGGGAAAGACAAATAAACATTGATGAAGAGGGAACCAAGATGTGCAAGGCCAATAAGATATTTTATCATCTCAGCGGTATCTGCTTGACTTTTGCAAAGGAGCTTTAGAAGCGGAAGACATGGAAACAGTAACCTTCTGGGCCTCTTCATCACTAGTAGACCCATCCTTAGGCTCTCCTCTGTGAATAGCAGGAGCATAACCTGACCAAAATAGAGTTGCTCCTTGAAGTATAAAAGTTATGAAATGGAGTGAGAAAAGTTCGTGCACACCTGAAATATTAATGGAGCTAAAGACAGGTTCTGAGAAGATGGGAGTAAACTACTCAATTGGTCAGCAATCAAACTGCCGGCTTGCTGATGTGCACTGCTGACAACATCGGAAGGCGAGTCTCTAACCAAGTCCCTAGCTGAGCTGCCACAGAGTTCAATGGTTGGAATGGGTACTCCCCTGGTAGTTGATATATGATATTGTCACACTATTGTCTGATCTCACCAGGATGCTTTGATGAAAGTGCTGAAAATGGTGTAAAGCTCTTAACACTACAGTGACCCCCCGCCCAGTTTGAGGACTTTTGACTGTCCATTGCAGACCATCTGGCTTGACTCAAGTGGGAGCCGAAAACTGATCCCATCTTAGAGAGCTGGTATCCATTATGAGAACAATCAGAGATTCCGGATGCATCACAATTCCCCTGTAAAGATTCAATGGCTTTGGCTCTAGCCAACAGTGAAGTTCTGCTCTGATTACCAAAGTGAACAGAACAAAAAGTTCCAATGACGGGGAAACTGGAGAACAAATCTTCTGAAGATGCCAGAACAGAGAACACAGATGAAGTATTGTCCATTGCACTGTGAAACACAGGCTGGCATGTGGTGCTGTGCCTCTATTCACTTCCTCGCTGGAGCTTCTTGAAAGGAAAGCAAGGTAGAGAGCAGGGATCGAAAATAAACAGTTCTCACTTCAGGAAGGAAGACTGACTGGATCCGACCTGTGTAAAAGTGATGTTGTTTGATGGTCTAAGTTAACAATTTGAACCACCCTGGGCCCTAACAAAAAGTTCCAGAGTGGACTTCTCAGCAATTGAATCGTTTTGATCTCTGACCGAGCATGGATCGGGCAGTCATTGAGTTACAGGTACACAGAAATTCCTAAGGGGTTTAAGATAGGCCATAATCGCAGACATCCCTTTTGTAAATACTCTTGGGTCGGAATGAAGATTCAACATTAGAACTTTGACTGACCAGTGCTATTTGGGAATTCAGAACCACAGAAGACTCTAGTGGTGTCTTAAAATAGGCATGTGGAAATAGGCATCCATCAAGTCTATAGTGACCATAAAGTGGCCACATGGTCCTGGGGCCAGGCATATGCACAAATATAGAAGCCTCCTGCTTCCATTTCTTATGGAACCGACCAGCAAAGGATTTCCCTTGGAACCTGGAGAACCGTTCCATTGACTGTTGCTTTCTTGAAGGTTGCCTGAAAGATAACCTCTGTTTAGAATACCTCAAAGGACTGGATTTGGTGTATCAAATCTTCTAAATCCTCGACAAAAAACTGAGATTCTTCAAATGGCATTCTGAGCGCTATAGACACATCAGTAGTCGATTTTTCCAGGAATTAGTTATGATGAACTTACAAAGAAGCTGCACTTTACAAAGCTGAGACTCCTACCACATCAAACAAGATGTCTGACAAGAATTGTACTCATCGTTCCATAATCTTAAGTAATTCAGAACATTCAGTCCAAACTTTACATGTTTTAAACAATGCCTTGAAGTCTGAAATCAAAAACTGTAAGGTATAAGTCTCATATATTCCTTCAACATTTATCTATTGTGCAGTTGTAGAAGCAAGAGTTTACTCCATCCCTGCATGTATGGAACATCAAACAAGATGTCTAACATAGAACATCAATGCAATGGAGAAATTGTTACCCATAATTAATGATAAGATTCATAAGCTTGAGAAAACATAGATACCATTTAAAACATAGAAGAGAGAACATTTACATAGGAGGGGTATGTTTTTATATGGCACTCAGCTATGTGTAATATGACTTCCCTATCAGAAAGTGTGTAGTAACTTGATGTTATACACTGATGGCCTGCCCTATTATACTGAGTTTTGCTGTTTCCTTCACTGGCCACCAATATGAGAAACCAAAATCTCCTATTATCTTGTACCCGGCATGAGGTGATTATGTCGTAAATGCAGAGGATGCTTCTTACAGGATTTACATTTCACGCTATATAATCAAAAATGGTGAACTGACACCGCCAAAATTAAAATAAATTTGTAAAATTAGCCTGCCATAGAGGATGTTCCCTCTGAAAAGGTGTCCACCACATCCGCGTGCACTTTATATGGTAACTTAGGGCCTGATCATGATCTGGGCAGACAGGTTGCTCCGTCACAACTGGGACAGATATCCGGCCCATATTTTCTCATATGGACATTAGCACCTCTCGAAGCATATGCCTGAAATATACTCCCCCTTCTGATCTGATGGATGCACAGTTTTCTCACTTTCATGAGGACCTGATAAAAATAACTTGTCACACTGTGGATTTCCTGCAGGCAGATTCAAATTTATTCTTTTTACGTGAAGCCAAGGTGTTAATAATAATACTCCTTATCCTATCTTCAGCATCATCCCCTCAGCCATGCTTAGATCTCCTATGGAAAGGGGATCTAGAGAGCTAGAGATCTGAGGATGTTGGGTATACATGCCTCTTCTACTCAGCATGTTTCACCATACTGCCAAGTATCAATCAGCTGAGGACACAACAGCTAGCTGATCACAGGCCACAAACACATGTCCAGAATTTTTTTAAAGTGTTTTCCACTGTTCATTATACTCTTTGCTCATAGCAACACACTTACCTGGATGGGACATAATAAGTAATTAGCCCTAGGGGACCGTCAAACACTAGCTCTTTGGGTGATGAAAGTCGCACCTGCGTAGCAGTTTCCTCCTACTGGGCAGGGGAAGACACAGCATCTTGGCAACAGCCCCTATACCATAGAACTTGCTTATACCATCTTGTCAAGACAAATCCAACCTTCTCAGATTTTGTATGAAACTTGAGACTTATCCATTCAATTAACTGACCACAGTTCCCTCTACACTCAAGCTTACACTCCTGAAGGCATCCATCCAGTTGATTTGTGCATTGATCGTTTCCCCTTCCCCAGCCCTCCTCCTTTAAGCTGCTGTCACAACTGCATGATCACTTTAGAAATGACCTATAAATGAAAAAATGGACGACTATGGCACACTACAGGACAGGGAGTTATGATCATTACGTGTTGGACACTAACAACTCAACAGGTCCCCTGTTCCTCCATACCATTGTCTTTAGGATAAAAAGGTCTCATCCATGGTATCCTTGCCAAAGTAGAGGTTGATTACAGTAAAAAGTGGAAGCCAGTGTTAAGACACCTCAAGGAACTAATGCTTCAGCTACAGGTGATCTATGTGTAACTTCAAGTTCACAGCTCCAAATCCAAGTGTGTCTGCTCAGAAGGAAGTCTCTGTGAAATGCTGCACTACTGGTCAATGCCTATAGCACCTCCTTTTGGGGACCTCACATATGGGCCTGCTGAACAGGGTGGTAGATACATGAGGGCAAAAATGTTCCTAGGTACCAAATTAGAACCAAATACCTTCTAACACTGTCAATCTTCAGAAGCTTTCAGATAGATTGATAATAAAAACCTGCAATTGTGCTTGGAGAAAAAAAATACTTTGTAGAGTGAACTGTATATTTGTTTTAATTACATCTATTATTAATACAGGTTGGTGTTGTTATGCTATGTGTAGTTGTAAAGCACACTATCATCCATGAGGGTATCCTGGCTCTGAAAAGGTGCCTAGCCCTGCCTATGGTATGTTGGATAATTAGAAAGCCACATCTTCAGCTTCTTGTTAAATTCAAGAAGGGAGGAGGGGGAGCTTCTGATGTGGATCGAGAGGACAATCTACATTTTAGGAGCAATGTAAGAGAATTTAGATCTGAGCCTGTTTATGCGTGGGATGTGTGTGAGTAGGAATCCTGAAGAGGGGAGGGGTCTGTGTGGTTGGTGGAATCAGATGAGAATGTCAGGTGGGTGTGGCCTAAGCTGTGTAGTGCCTTGAATGAGTGTGTGAGGAGTTTGAAATGAGCTTGTTTGTGCATTGGGAGCCAGTGGAGCTTCCTGAAGTGAGGGGTGATGTGAGTTTAGTGTGAAAGGTTGAGGATGAGTCTGGTTGCTGAGTTCTGGAGGGTTTGTAATCTCTTAGTTAGTTGCTTGGTTATCCCAGGATTGAGGGTGTTCCTGTAGTTAAACTTGCTGGGGAATCGATCAGGAGTGGCAGTTTTTGTTGTCTTGCTTAGGAGTCATTTGAGGAATTTCCTTAGCATCTTCAGGGTGTGAAGGCAGGATGCAGTAACGGTGTTGACTTGTGCAGTCATGTCCATTTTGCTGTCAATGATTATTCAGAGGTTCCTGGCATGGGTGCTGGGTGTAGGCCCGAGTTCGGGTGGCCACAAGTTTGAGTCCCATGGAGAGGTGTGGCTCAACTGAATGGTGAATGAGGGGCAGAGTTAGTCTAGTCTACCTAACATTTGAGTGGTATTACAGGTGTAGTGATAAACTTGCACTTCTCTTAATTTGCCTTTAGACCAGTCTGTTCTTATTTTTCCCTACTACCCCAGTGGGAGATAAATAGCGGGAGCCCACTCCCTCAGAAGTGCCGACGCATCTCTCTGAAGCTTTTCTGCTTCCCTTTTAAATGACATGGCTTTGTAATCGAAGTAGACAGGCACTTGCGAAAGCCCTTCAAGTTCTGAAGCTCCACAGGTGAGAAGGGGGCGCGGAGAAGCCCATTCATCGAGCTAGGAGCAAGAACCAAAGGCCTGGTTCCCATACAAAAAGCACTCAGAAAAGAGAATAAAGGTGCCTCCCTCATTGCTTTGTCTGCCCTGCCCGACATCTATATAACCCGAACTCGTTATTCCGAGCCCTCTATTTGTTTCATAAAAGCTTTTGTGATTTATCCAAGAGTCATGAAGAGTACTTCGACAGATATAAATATCTTTACTAAGAAATGTTCTCACAACTATTACAATTATATTGATGAAACGTTTAACTATTTAAAAGTTCACAATCTTCTCTGATTTGGTGCCTTTGCTACCTGCATAAATAGAAATTATTTTTAATTCAATAATTGATATGGTGGAGAGGAACATGACATTATTGGTACAATGTGCTACGAAATTCTAAGAACATCTTTAAATGTCCGTGGTGTTTAACAAACGTAGACATACATAGAACATAAAAAGAAAAAGAAATGTATAAATAGATAAAAGTTGCAAAAGAGTAAAAGGGATTTAACAAAGATGTTCCAGCAGGTGGATTAAAAGCTATTAAAGAAACAGGGATTGGCAAAACCAATAGGTCTGGCGCTGGCTGCCAACCTGTCATAGTTGCCACAACATATCGTCCATGTTGTGGTCAACTAATCAGGATTAATTGGTCCCCTTTAAATTGGACATATATAAATATATGCCACTGCCCATAGAACCATTATAGTTGATGGTAATGCCAGGGTACATGGGTGGCAAAATATCAAATTGGCTGTGGTGCCACCAGCCCTGCTCCACCCTGCAAGGTTCAAGCTTCAAAATAAGCAAATAGAAAAAACTAAGGAAACAATCTTTTTTTTTTAATTGTAAGATAAAAAACTACTTCCCTCTTAGAAAATGTTGTCAGTGTAGTACCATTCACAGCCTTGCTGCATGATGATTTCCCTAGAAGCATTTTTCATTTACAAAGCCATATGAAATTGCTTTCTGTACACAATGGTTTTTCACGCCTGTTTACAAACACAGTTTGATGACAGAGTGGAGCTTAGGCAGGAACAACATATTAGTTTTTGGGTTTTTTTTACACAAAGACACATTGCTTGAAAAAAGTTCTTTTTATAGTGTTAAGAAGAATGATCAGCTTGCTGGCGTTTTTCAGTTTCTGATTTGATAATGTCAGGTTTTCTAGCAGGTATGGAGAATATGCCAGCCTTACCCTACCGTAATATCTTATTACAATTGAGTTCTGGCGTCACAGTGCCTATGGGATGTTGCAAGAAACCCCCTTGCCAAATACAAAGTGCACTTTGAACCATTAGGTAAAACGATGACTTTATGTTCATACGAACTTTACTTGGTGTTATCTAATATCTGAAGTCTTCTGTGCTTGTGCTATGATGTTGCTGCCTGTGGCATGTGTGATGTGGGAGAGTGGTGATTTCAGAGAATTCTGCAGGATGTCAGTTGGTGTCTCAGTAGAAGATGGTCTGAGTGAGGGACGTCATGGCTCGTGGGGGGTATCTACCAAGGGTATTGGAGATGTTGTGAAGTGGATCCTTAGTGGTACATAATGGACTGTAACTTAAAAGCATAAAGGAACCCTGAGAACAAGAAGATTGCACACCCCACTACTGCTTTGACAGAATCAGAAAGCACTAGAATGCAGGTCAGCACCTGCAGCACTTTAGAAAAAGATTGCTGCAAACCTGTGAAACTGTTATGTAAGGAATTCTAGCAACTGCGTAACTCCACAGCGTGGGATTCGGCGCTGGGCAGTCTCCCGACCAGCCAGGACTGGCAATGGGGAATAATTGTACACTGCAGAGTTTTGGTTAATTTATGCCCCTAAGTCTACTCACGTTGCTGCGGCGTGGGGAGGACCTAGTGTGGGGGTTGGCGAGTGGGCAGGCGTGAGATTGTTTTCGGCCTCTAGATGTATTTTTGCAGAAGTTGTTCCATGAGAGTTTAAAGAGCAGATATAATGACAAGAGGTGTTAATTGTTTTTGGAGCTTGTTAGTACATGTATTGTGTGACTCTTTGACCTGTTAGCATGTACATCCTATGGTGCTGATTGGTATGCCTCACAAGCAATGTGAGGAAATGGGGTGTATTATATGGTGGTGTTGTGAGACCTCACTGTGTAACAGACTACTAACCTTTCGAGGACCCGTCAGGATTTGCTTGTCAAACCTTAGCTCAACCCTGCAAAGCTGTGGCTTCGAGCAGTCAGGCTTCAACAAAGAAGCAAGTGTAAAGCATTTAGACATGAAGAAGAAACAAAGTTGACGCTCAAGAAATCTGACACCAATTTTTTTTTTTGTATTCTATTTTTATGAATTTATGGACACAAAGACAAAAAAGATCCACTGGAGGGTTTCAGATAGATCGATTTTACAAGGAACATTAAATCATGACTTTTCACTTAACGGCAAACAAGAATTGGCAAATTCAACGGATTTAACACTTAGAAACTTTCAAGAAAATTTTGGGCAAAGTGGAATGCATTTACTTAGTTACTTTGGGTGACCAAATCCGGCAGGGAGCCAGTCAATGGGACCAGTAAGGTCCGAAGAAACAGTCTCAACAAGAAAAGCAGCCTTCATTCCAGTGTCAGTGGTCCCTTGCCATTGACTTCTATGGAGCCATACTGATGCATGGGGCCCAGGATGCTGAAGTTGCTAAAAGATGTTGAAGATGCTGTGCGGTCAACGGGGGTCTTCCTGGGGCCACTCCTTGGTTCGCGGTCCTAGTGGGGTGACTTTGGCCACAGGGGTAGATGTCCCTGGAAGTCCTCTTTGGTCCAGCAAAAGTCCAGTCACCACTGGACAACTAGTCGCTGGCCACAATGGTTCAACGTTTTCCTTCTTTTGGTGATAACTCTCCTTCTGGGTGACCAAACTGCACTCCAATGACTCTTTCGGGTCCAGCAGATTCGGGTACACGTTTTGAGTAGTGCTTCTTGGTTCCCCAGGCTGCACTGCAGTAAGGAACGATGATCCGGTGACCTGGGCTACCAACTTACCCAAGAAAGCTTCTTCAGCTTTTCTGGCACTGTGATTCAAACAGGAAGTTAGCCATCTGACTCTTGGAGTGTCTGCTTCTGGCATGGCTTGGCTGATGACTTTTCCATGAGCAGGACACAGCAAGTACAGTCCTTTCCTTTGCTAGCCAAAGGAGCCGCTGGTGCAGTCCAACTTCAGTGTAGCCTCTTCTTTGCCCATTCAAAGGTCAGCAGGGCAGTCCTTTTTCAGTTCTCTTCTCCAGTCAAGCAAGACTAGAGTACTGGGAGCCAGGGGTGCCCCTTTATGCCCAGAAAGTGCCCTCTAGAGAGGTCGCAGCCACTAGCCAATGGGCTACTAGGTTCCTACCTGTGGGCTGCATGGCCATGGAAAATCGGTTTGGCAAGTTTTTCACCCTCTCTGTCCCCGATGCCAACCTGTTCACCCAAACAAAAGAGTACCCCTCTCTAGTGTGTTCACCATTTGTCCTTCAAATGCAGCTTCCCATTTGACGCTTGCCTTTTGGGCCAACGCCCAAGTGGTTTCATGCCAAAAAAAGGTAACACCTCCTCCAGCAGGTCTCTATTGTTACCTGTCCTGAAAGTCGTTGACACATCTCCCCAGGTAGGCAGAAAGATGCCTTGTGACCAGTCTCAGCAAATGGAAAACTGAGCAACAGAGTGGCAACAGAGGAGCATGTGACAACAAGTTACAATAATTTTAACTTGGGCATCAAGTCGTGCTTAATGTAATGAGTTGTTTGAAGTACCTTGAAGTACCAACTTTGGTAGTACTATTCAGAAGTTAGCACAGCTGAGTGGTCAATGTCTAACTCTGTACTTGCAAATGGGGCTACCAGTCTCCCACCAAGTAAAAACACCAATTGTGGGATTTTACAGCCAGAACATGGCAAACAAATGTTCTACTTTTTAATATGCTGCATCCTGCCTTAGGACTCTATTGGCCTGCTGTATGAGTGATTTGCCTGCATTAAAAATGGAGTTTGGGCTTTGCCACTGATTAGAAGGGCAAAGTTGAGTTAGCAGTGTTAAGCTGCCCTTCCAGTCTGCAGTGGCGGCCTGGGAGTCACGTTTTACCTGGTCCCAATCGGGTGGCACAACAAGTGCTGCATTGCCTGGATGGACACTAACTTACAGGCCCTTGGTTCCATTTTCTCAGGACTTAGAAGTTAATTAGCTTATGCCAATTGGGTATAGGCAAATCAAGCCTACACAGTTAAAGGCCAGGGCACTGGCACTGAGGTCTGGTTATCAGGCTTCAGTGCACTCAGAGAGTCAAAAAACCAGCAGCATAAGTCCAAACCTTCGGGGGTGACCATACAAAAGAGGCATTTCCTTACAGTTGCTAATGCCTCGCTGGTGGGATCTGAAATGCTTGTGTGAATACTATGGGCGAGTCAAGGTACAGTTTTTTCGTTACTGTTCAGCACTGCCAGCTTGGTGATCTTCTGTATTGAGACTAACAGGAGTCTGAAGTGGTGTAGCATCCACTAAATAGGGGTCTTTGAGGATCACTCTGCATGTCATTAGGTAATAAGTGTCAATGCTGAGAACAATTTTCTTGGACTGTGCGTTCTACTGCAGTCATTTTAGTAATGTCTGTATTTCAATGAGCTATGTATCACTTTTACAGTTTCTTCTCCAGTACTATCAGTAAGGACATTATTGGTTTGACTTCTGTGTTGCTGTGTTGTAGCGGACCCTTGTGGTCGCCCTTGTTTTCTCAGTCTTCCTTCAGGAAATTGGTGCCATTTGTTTAAAGTATGTGCTGAAGCATGGGCTGGCGATAACAGTAATTACACTGTCCGGAAGTTCTTGGTATGATTCTGGCCACCAATCAAAAATGAGCACAGGTCAGAGATTAAAAGTCTACGGCCTCTCAAGAGAGAGCCCAGGCTGATTTAAAGGGTTCGCCTTGACAGGAAGCTTTGTGTATTCCAACCAGCTCTAGCAGCAGAAAAAAACACTCCTTATTTGGGAATGGCTTTGCCCGGCGCTTGTTAAGGTGAGACAAGGACAGGGCACGAGTCGGGGGTACACGCAGGTGGACAGCATCCCCCCACCTTTTTCACAGGGTGGACGCCGTCCACCCTGCCAAGAAGTGTGGCCCCACTGTAAAATATGCTGAATTCGTCCCGGTGTAATTTACAAACACCGGGACACATCCTGCAGCGCCTGCACGTTGTTATCTGCTTTCTATCTGCAACAACGTGCAGGCGGGGACGGGGCTCTCTTAGTTCTGACTCCTGCTGGGCCCATAACAAAGGCCGAATCTGAGGGGTCATCCGGCCTCCTTTTGTTTGAGGCTCCTGACTGCTCCTGTCAGGGAGCAGTCAGGAGCCTCACACCTAATCCAAATGCAGCAGAGGGGAAACAAAGGCTCACACCTTGTTAGCACTTCACACATACTGAAGAGAGGCAGCTTTTAACTTTGTTCAGGCTCTGTTTAGGAGATCTGCATGCAGTGTAGAAACTTCAGATGTGTTGATGTTTCCCAGCATTTGCACAAAATAAATAGCATTTATATAGGCGTTGTAATAATTTAAATATCACTATTTCTTTTAAAGCACTATGGCTAGAGAAAACTTAACGCTGATAAAAGGTAACATTGTTTTATGTGTAGCTACAAAAGTGTGAATCTTCTGCCTAAATCAGGAGGGTTTGCAAGTATGCTCGAAATGTGCTCAAATGTACTCGTGATACACCTGCTAAACATATATGTGAGGGCTTAAGATCTGATGTCACTTCTTGTGATGCCAGTTCCTGTGATGTCACGCGCTGTGATGTCACGTGCCGCGATGTCACGCACCGTGATGTCACGCGCCGCGATGCCACGCACTGCGATGCCACTTGCATACTGATTAACTAGGTTAGTCCCCCCTCTTCTTTTTTTAGCACTTGTGCCCTGGACAAGGACATATACATAATTGACCCTCTGATGTTGCACGACCCTAACTTAAGGCAGACAACCCCTAAATGAAGTGAAGCGCTGCCACAGAAAACTACTTGGATTTTACACGTGGCTGTAGGAGTCATTAGATCCCTGCCTCAAAATTCTGACAGACTGCCTCACCAACCAGGTAGTCTTGCCATAACGAGTCGAGGTATAGAACTCCCTCAATCAAAAAGGTTGATGTCTTGTTGGTAATCTGTGCAATGGGGACTCTTTTGGTCGTAGGGTGGGTGGAAGGGGCTGGGAGGTGGGTGGGGGCGGGGGGCTTAGCTGAGACCACATGAGAACACTGGGTGGAAACGACCTGGTGTAAAGGAACCTGGACAAGGAGGCGGTACAAGTAGCGCCGGACTTTCGTCATTTCGGCTAATCTAATTATGCAGCTGAATCAGGAAATAGAATGTTAAAAAGGGTGTTTTTCTAAAAACAGAAGCGAGCACTAAACATCCTCTGACTAACATTTGCCTTCAAGCGGTTGCGCTCGGAAACATTCCGCAAAGGGGCCGCTGTTTATAGTGTGTACACTGCTGAAGCAGCCGCTCGCGCTGCACTGGGCACCCTGGGTGTTGTTCACTTTATAACACATACACAGTTTGAATCTGTTTTCTTCGAAGCCAGCTCCCATTACAAAGCATATTGCGTGCATTACTATTGCTTCAACGTGCAGATACAATATAGACGAAATTGAACATCTGGGGTGAATTTTGACATGCACTGTAACTAGTAATGTCAGGACCTTGGACAGCGCACTGTGGACAATGTACTCCATGCGTCTTCAGGGGATGTTGGGAACTTTCTGTCTGCACGCGGTCAGTGAGCGGCCAGTGAAACTGCCGTTTAGAAATGCTTTTGAAATGCCTATATGCAGTGCTTTAAATGGGAAATTAGAAGTGCCGGTACTCACTAATTAGACTGGGTGGGTAGTTAGGGGCGTGTCTAGGGGCGTGTCTGGGGGCGTGTCTGTGAGCCAGGAATTTAACAATAGCCACATAAGTAAGCTTTAATGCAAATGTTCTGATAGTCATGTAAAGCACTTGAACGCCCATGGGCCAAATTTGCGCAAAATCAAACTGCCTCCTTACATAAGAGACATGGCAAGCATCAGCTTCTATGTCATACGTGCAGAGCCTAATTTTTGGCAGTTTGAGATTGCGCGAATTTGCGTTTGGCATTTATGCGCTTTACATGACAATCAGAACATTTGCATTAAAGCTTACTTTTTTAAGACCCCTGGTTAAGGGAGTTGCCAGAATCACAGGATGATGAGCAGACGTCGGGATTCGACCCTGGTTCTTCAGTTCCACTCTCGGCACCTTTGACCATATCCTCATTCTTGTTGCAATGCCAATGAGAACCAGAGGCGCAACTAGAGTCAAATTTCCGGGGGGGGGGGGAGTTTAGGGCTAATTCTTTCAGCAATATGCAGATTGGAGATGCAGGGGGATCTAAGAAGGGGTGAGAAACAACAAAGCCTCGTTAAAAAGCAATTGGTCTTTTAAAGACCTGTGAAGTACTCAGGTGCGGCTGTGTGTGTGCCCAGGAAGCTGTCTCAGCCGGGCTGACACACACGATGGGGGATGAGGGGTGTCTGAAGCCCTTTGATCCCAATGGGCATTGCGAGCCTGATGAGAACCTAACACTGCAGGAGCAACCCAGCGCAGAAATACACAGGCTGTTGCCAGCCAGAGCAGCACATAAACACGCACCATCTGAAAGGGTAATTTTCAGTTTTTGCGTTGCACGACCCGTACTTCAGGGCCTGAGCCCTGCTGCTTCATGGAGTACCGGTACTCTCCTTGCCCGAAAATAAGTTCCGGTACTCAGGGGGAGAAGTCTGAGAAGTGCCGGTACTCAGTACCAGTGAGTACCGGCCCATTTAAAGCACTGCCTATATGTTGGTCTCGTCCTCAGCGTCAGCGCAGCCAGCCCCAGTAGTGCTGAGGGCGAGACCAAATCATGCTTAGCACTCAAGGGGCTAAATCAGCGACGGCAATCATAAACCGGGACCCAATCACACACTGGCATGCCCACTGTATACATTACAAGCATGTAGCGCAAGTAAATCCTTTTTTACTACGTGCATGCGCTCCAAATGACACCTGGAACACATTTATGGAGGTGAACTGTACCCCTTTTTTATTGTTGGCCAGTGTGGCTTCCCATGCGGAGGTGAGATCAGTGGTCCTCAGTCGCTCCTTTAAAAACCCTGCGTTATGAAGACTAAGGGGAGATGCAGATACAAACAGCCAGGCTCGCTGGGTCGGTGTAGGAGGACCATCCATTGGGTAGCATTGGGAAGAACACGTTTCAGAATCCAAGAAGTGCTGGGGGGTCAACAGTCCCCTTCAGGAGCCACAAAGTATACAAAGTAATATGGATACCTCATAGTCTGCAATAAAGGCACATGCCCAGTTATGGGACATAGTCTGTGAGAAGGCTGGACTCCTAGAATTCAGGCTGGACCAATGTGGGCTTGAGCTCCTGCACAAATGACTTTGTTTCCCTGGTTCCTTATCTTCCAACGAGTAGAGCATCTACTTCTCCGAGTTGTGTGCATGTCTGGGACAGCCAGATCCATGACAGAATTAGAAGTTCATCAGTTACTAAGTAAAAAAGATCCATTATATGTCTAAGCATCCAGTGTGGTATTTTGTCTCCTTAAGTGCGACGGGTATGCCCAGATGTGGGTCCTAGGTACACTGTGTCACTGGAACCAAGCTGTACCCGGCTGATGAGCCCATAACTAGGGCAAAACCGGTCCTGGGTTGCTTGTGTTCCGGTTCAAGGAGGACCTGGCTTGGCAGTTCAGGCTGGACTGTTCCTATTGGAGCAGAGTCAAGACTGATTCGCATATAGCTAGGTCCATACTGAGGTGGCATGGTATGCAAAATAACAATGGATTGGGATGCGGGCATGAGTGATTAGCAGTGGCTGAGATTAGTTCAAGCATTGCCTCCATCACTGTTTTGTATACTTATTTTATCCAGAATACATGGACTGGGATATGACTTTTCTAGAACTACTTTGGACACCTTACGCTAGAGCGATTCAGTTTGCAGTGTTCACTGAAGAAACACACTAATTCATTCGACTCAAGGTTAAGAAGATAGAACTAAAAAAGAGAAACCAACATGGCACTGTATACAGTATTTAAACATAGCCACGATGCATACTATTAGACTAGGAGACATTTAAATTATTCTAGCATAATTCACATAATTAGGAGAATTTCGTGTTACCTTTGCTACGAGAAACGACACCATTACATCACTTCCCATATTTACACACTATTCACAGTAACAATTTACAGTTAATGCATGAGAACAACAGAATGCAAGCAACTGTTCACGGTGCTTTTGTTTTTGTACTACCTTTTAGAGCAAAATGCGTTCTTGCATCAAAAATAGAAGCACAAATACATTGCGTGCTAAATTAGATGCTAAATAACGGATTTGTATTTCACATAATTAAGTATGTTTCACATAATCGAGTCATTTTGACAAAATTTTTCATACCTACACTAAAGCAAATTACATAGAGAGATGAAAATAACAGGTTCTATTTTCTTTACTCTTTCACACTATGGGGCATATTTACAAGGAAGTGGCGAAGTGTGGTGTTAGCCTCCTTGGCTTAACGCAGCGCTCCGCCACTACTGAAAAGTAGGGTTGCACCTTATTTACAAGAATACGGTGCAGCTTTGCGTTTCCCCCCGTGCTAATTTAGCTGCCTAGTGCCAACGCAGGCACCCATGCACCATAGTGCAAGGATGCCTGGGTTGAGGGGAATGATTGTTTATGTGCAGGAAGATGTCCCTTCCTGCACATAAACAATCTGAAATGGCGTTTTTACAACTTCTATGTGTGCTGCTTAATGCAGCACACATAGAAGTTGCAAAACGTCTTTTTTATAAATGATTGTTTATGTGTAGGAAGGGACACCTTTCTGCACATAAACAATCAATGGTGTTTTGCTGTTTCTATGTGTGCTGCACAACCCAGCACACATGGAAACTCCAAAAACAAGGAGAAATAAAAAAATGTTCTCCACATTGCGCCAGGGTAAGACCAGGTTTTCCCTTGTCTTAATTTTGGCGCTGCCCCTTATTTACGTCACCCTTGTATATATGGGGCAGCATCAAAATCAATGGGTGCTGCAGTGGAACACCCACCACAACACCCATTGCCCTCCCCTTTCATGCTAAGTATAGCGAGAAAGGATGCCCCATGTACAAGCCGGCTTTCAGCCACGTTAAGTGGCTTAACGCTGCCTTGTGAATAAGGCGAAGCACTCTTTATTTCAGGTTTAGAGATTACCTGCAGGAATGATTGCAAATTGTTCAAAAGACTGCAACTTGGCCACTCCTCGGCCTCCCAGCTCGCACTAGTGTCTCTCCATCCTAAAACCCTTCATTGGCTGCATGTGCCTAAGCGAGTCCTCTTTAAACTTCAATGCCACGCTCAGAAAGCTCTTCACAATACTGGTTTAGAAAGAAACTCTTGTAAGCCCTCTTGTCTGCTTCGTGGCTCCACATTACAATTGGCCAAAGTCCCACACATTCCCCTTACAATATAAGGAGGACGCTCTTTCCCCTACCTAGCAGCACACAACTGGAACCCCCTGCTTCTGTATATCCAGCTTAAGGACAAGTTCAAAAAGGAGATTCACACCTGGTTGTTTTAACCTTATACCCACTCTTCTGCCCCATTCTGCTCCACATTTGGTTCAGTAACTTTTCTGTTTAAAACACCCAGGATACCCCATTGGCATGAGTGGGCACTCTACAAATCAGATTAACATAACATCTCAGTAGCAGAGAATGAGTCCTCCAAACATCTAACTTACTTATTTCATTTGTTAAAAAGAGACCAGACAAAACAGAAACAATACTTTTGAAAACTTGCTCATGAGAGACCTCACACATCTTGTGGTGGGGTATCCAACATGTGTCCAGGAGGTCTTGTTCGAAGCCAACTTTTTAGGCTACCCACACAGGATACATTCAATTACACAGAATAAAGCTCATTAACACAGACAGAGGTGATCCTGAAAATCTGGCATGGACTGGGGTGGCGAAGTGAGCTAAAGAACAATGATGGATTCAACCCAGATCCGTGACTGGGGGTGACTATCTGAAATGTTTCAGCACTCCGTCCATGTGTTTGCTTTGTTCGCCCCAAGTTGGCAGGGTATGCCCAGACGTGGGTCCCTTGCTTACTTTGCTACTGGATTCAAGTTAGCTTGGCTGATGAGGGGTGTTACCCTGAAACCGGTCCAAGGAAGCTTATTTCTGGTCCAGGGAAGACCTGGCCTGGCAGTTCGGGCTGGACTATTCCCATGAGGAATAGGGTCAAGACTAATTTGCATATGGCTGGGACTGAACGGGGGTGGCGAAGTGAGCTAAAGAACAATGATGGATTCAACCCAGAACTGTGGCTAGGGGTGACTGTCTGAAAAGTTTCAGCGCTCCGTCCATCATCTCCTTGTGTTTGCTTTGTTTGCCCTAAGTTGGCCGGGGAATGCCCAGATGTTATGTTATGTTATCAGGAATTTATAAAGCGCGCGGCTACTCCCAAGAGTGTCCCGGCGCTGAGATAAAAGACCACCATAATAACCAACAGAGATCCATCCAAGCCACAGAAACGGAAAGTCCTAGAGCTGGAAAAGCCATGTCTTCAGATTCCGCCTAAAAGTTAAGAGGTCCGGGATCTGTCGCAGTGGGGGAGGAAGGCTGTTCCAAAGACGAGATGCTACTGCTTGAAAAGATCTTCCACCTACCCGGGAGAGCATGACCTTCGGAGTCGAGATCAGACGCTGGGTAGAGGACCTCAAAGTACGTGGAGGAATGTAAGGCTGAAATCTTTCTCTTAGATAGGGGGCACCAATCTTATGGAAAGCTTTGAAAACCAGGACTAGAGCTTTAAAGTGAATTATTTTTCGCACCGGAAGCCAATGAAGTCCAGACAGGAGATGAGACGTATGCGTCCTGGGTCTGGTCAAAAAGATGGCCCTGGCCGGCATATTCTGAATAATCTGTAGTCGGCCGAGTAGGTACTCTGATATCCCAAGTACAAAGAATTTACGTAGTCCAGTCTCGACATCACGAGGGCCTGGACAACTGTTTTCCGGTGGGAGACTGGAAGTAGGGGGAGAAAATTCTTCAGCATTCTCAACATCCCAAAACAGGTGCCTGCCACTGATTGGACTTGCGCTTTCATGGAAAGTGCAGCATCCAATTTGACCCCCATGTTTTTCACAGTAGTGACCTCAGACGAGGGGGGGGACATGTCCTGCGGCCACCAGGTATGCCATGCTTCAAATGGACGAGGGCCAAAGAAAATAATCTCTGACTTATCAGAATTACACTTCAAATGGTTGCGACTGAACCAAGAAAAAACCTCAGAGAGGCAGTTATTTATCCTGGTCCCATTGAATTCAAAACCCTTCTCGCACATGAACAACAGTTGAGTGTCGTCCGCGTATGACACTATTTTAGCGCCATGCTTCTCGGCAAGAAGGGCAAGAGGGGCCATATACAAATTAAATAATGTGGGACTCAGAATTGATCCCTGCGGGACCCCAACGTTCAAGGGGGGGATTTCTGTGGTGAAAGGTGGTGACCAGACTGTTTGAGACGGTTACTTAGAAAGGAAGTAAACCATTTCAATACCGTGCCTCCGAACCCGCCCCCCTCAAGTCTTTGCAGAAGTCTCTTGTGGGGAACGGTATCGAAGGCAGCAGAAAGATCTAACAACTAACCCTGGGCGTAGTTCGCGTAGTAGCGCTACGCGTAGCTACGCGAAGTGCACTTCGCACTACGCGAGCTACACGTAGCACTACGCGAACTGCGAGTGCGGTAGGAAATGATGTTCGCAATGATTGCACAGTGCCGGATGCTTGTCCGCACTGTGCAATCATTGCAAACGGCATCTTGCACAGTGCAAGCGGTCGTTTTCCACCGCTCAAGTAGATTTGTACTCGAGCGGCAGTTTTCTCAAAGCGGACTGGTAGTTTCTCATTGCGAGCGGTCGCGAGCATACGCGACCACTCGCAATGAGAAACCTGACCTCCCCGCGTGGAGAATATCGCCGGGAGGTTTATTTTCCACGCTCGCGATCGGCAACTTGATGTTGCTGATCGCGAACGAGGAAAAAGTCTCGCTGGGATGTCATTTTGCTCGCTCGCGGTCGCCAACTTGACGTTGAGGACCGCGAGCAAGCAAAAATGCCCGCTCCGCTACGCGTTTTGCACTGTGCCACGTGCACTCGCGTAGCGCGTAGTTGCGCAAACTACGCGAGCGTAGCATAGTTTTCCACCCAGGCCTACTAACAACACCAAGACCGCGTTACCTCCTCTGTCCAACGTGGCTTTAATAGTCTCGGCGACTTCTAACAAGGCAGTTTCCATGCTGAAGTTGGCTCTAAAGCCCGATTGGCTCGGGTGCAGGAGATGGTTGGCCTCTACATATTTCGTGGTAACTTCGTTCACGTATTTCTCCAGGACCATAGAGAAAAAGGGCAGGAGGGAGATGGGCCTGTAATTGCTAGTGACCTCAGGGTCTGCCGTGGGTTTCTTTAAAAGAG
Organism: Calotriton arnoldi; assembly: GCA_963921515.1. Lineage (NCBI taxonomy): Eukaryota > Metazoa > Chordata > Amphibia > Caudata > Salamandridae > Calotriton > Calotriton arnoldi. The sequence goes on from CAWUFW010000263.1 coordinate 4,235,764, forward strand.
GGAGGATTTTGGCTTCTTTCCATATTTGTGGCATAAGCCCCACCCGCAGTGCGGTGTTTAAGATTGAATTAACTACCGGGTTGATCACTTCAGCTATGGAAGACAAAACTTTTGCTGGACAAGGATCTGAAGGAGAGCCTGACTTAAGATTTTTCATAAGTGTAAGAGATTGTTCAAGGGCAATCTCCGGGAATTGCAGGAGATGGAAATCCATGTTGCGACAAGCAACAGAGGGTAGATCACTAACTTCCTCAAGCTCTGATGGCTGACCAGCAAAAGAGTCCTGAATGCTTAAAATTTTTCCATGGAAGAAGCTGGCCATACACTTGGTCCAATCGCTCGTGGGGACGAAAGGGCGACTAATAGATGAAGAAGACGAGAAACTTTTTACAATACTAAAAAGTTCTCTGCTTTTGTTGGCCGCCTGCTCAATTTTAATGGCGAGGAAAGATTTTTTTTCCTCACAAACTTTCTTGTAGTGTTCTTTTAGTGCTTGGTTGTAGATGACTTTGTCCGATAGGCTATAGTTCCTCCGCCATACTCTTTCTAAATGTTTACACAAGCTTTTGCTTTTTTTTAGTGTATCCGTAAACCAGGGGGCAGAGGCTCTGGTAGATTTAACTGCCTTCGTAGTAGGGGGGGCGAGTTCCAGCGCCTGCCGATTTAGCCAATGCTCTAGGGACAGCACATCCCGCTCGAGCGGACCTCTGAAGTGGATAGGGTGTAGGCGCAGAGCGCTCTGTATTGCCTCAGGAGAAATCAGATGAAAGGGTCTAAAACTACTGCGGGTGAGAGTTTTTCCCAGAGGGTACGGCTTGTCTAGATCCCTGCTGATATTAAAACTTATCAGGTAGTGATCCGACCAGGTTAGAGCGAAGGGAGCCTCAGTTTCAAACCGGGTGGAGGAAAAGACCTGGTCTAAAGTATGCCCTTTGTCATGAGTGGGAAGATTCAGATATGGGGGGTATGGGAGATGTAGGTCCCTTGCTCACTTTACCACTGGATTCAAGCTAGCCTGGCTGATATGGGTGTTACCCCGAAACCGGTCCCAGGATGCTTATTTCCAGTCCAGGGAAGACCTGGCCTGGCAGTTCAGGCTGGACTATTCCCATGAGGAATAGGGCCAAGCCTGATTTGTATATGGCTGGGTCTGAACTGGGGTGGTGAATTGAGCTAAAGAACGATGATGGATTCAACCCAGATCTGTGACTGGGGGTGACTGTCTGAAAAGTTTCAGTGCTCCGTCCATCATCTTGTGTTTGCTTTGATGGATTCTGCTCTCAACTTATTTCACACACCCTTCAGGTGGCAGATTACTGGGGTAATCTGAACGTTTTTCCGAATACGCCACATCACTCACCCTGAGTCTGTTTTGTTTCAGTTCTTTTGCTAGGAGTGAGCAGGGAAGCAGTACACTGTACATCTTCTGGGCAGTATGTTTGATGACTCATAACTTACAGCTACTAGGGGTTGTTGGCAATGGGGGCTCCAAAGTAAGCAAACAAATTAATTGTAAGTTAAAATGGTCAAGATAGGAATTGCTGAGTACAAACAAGAACATTGCACATGGCCGAGCCCAAGAAGTCCAACTACACAGCCACACTGCAGGGTTCACCTGAGCAATGAACTGTATCAAGACATGGTAAGATGCAGCACAGGTGAGTAGGACAAGAGCCCCAAAGCAACATCTGGTGCAGGGCAATTATTCTCAACTTTATCAATATTAACACCCACTGGTATTAGCGCACCGTGCACGTTGCAATGCAAGCAGTTGATATGTGTCAGATACGATCTTCACAAGCACTAGCTTTTTTGCAAAATAGCAAATACCTTTTCAAGTATTTGAAAAACCCAATTCCTACCCAAATAATTCAGTCACCACAAAAAATCCAAGCACAATAAAAAGACGGACATACATTTGTGTTCACAAACTCTTTTCCCTCTTACAACGAATATAATGAAATCATTTCAGCCTGAGAATAACACATTTTGCAAGTAACAGCTTGATTCTAATTTCAAGAGTGCACAATTATAGACTAAAGTCTATATTTTTACCTCTAAACATTTGACCAACACGTGCTTTCACAATCAGGTTCGTAGAGATCAATATAAAATTGTTACTCAGAAGCTGACGATAAGATGTTGGTCAAACCTTGGACAGACAATGCATATGTAAGAAGCAAACCCTCTGCACCACAGGCCATAAATTCATCTTTTATAAGATAAAAGGCCAAACGACCACCCTCAAACATATCTATGTTTTTTTTTATTCCAGTGCACCAGTGAGGAGGAAAATGCTTTATTACACATTATAATTTCACTTTCAATTTGCTCTTTCCACTAAGAAAGCTCTATATCAGGGTGTCTATTGTCGGCCTACTAGGACCGAATCCATGCCAGATTTTGAGGCTATCCATCTAAGGAAAATTTACAATGCATCTAAATGGGATCATTTACATAGTTGGTTTAGTGCAGAAAATGTGGCATGGATCGGGCCCTAAGGGACAACTACTGGACTCCTTCCTTCTGGTGAGCATGACGTGACTGTATTGCTTTTTGGGTACCATTAGCTACTGCATCAGCTAGAAAAATACAGAGCACGAAAATATAACTAGCATCCAGAATGATTATTGTATTGTAATTGCATTTATATGGCGCTTACTACCCCTGACGAGGCGTCAAAGTGCTTTTTCGGCGAGTAGCATGCTACTCCGGAACCCATAAAGGATTAGTGGTAAATTAGCATAGTGAAATATAAAAGTAATTTGAGTGGTGGATATGTTAGTCAGTTATTTGGATTGAGAAGGATAGTGGAGGGATAGAAGAGGGAAAATGGTTTGCATTTATTTAGCGCTTACTACCCCCGACGAGGGGTCAAATCGCTTTTTCGGCGAGTAGCACGCTACTCCGCAACCCATAAAGGATTAGTGGTGAGTTAGTATAGTGAAATATGAAAGTAATTTGAGTGGTGGATATGTTAGTGTAATGCTTACATTTTTATCATAAATAAAGGAGAAGCCTCAGTGACTTCCCCTAACATGGTTCAAAATAGTAATGCAGGATTTGCAGCAATGAAGAACCTGCCCAGAGATAGGTCAACGGAAGTTTGTTTCCAGCCAAAAATCAGAACACCGCATTTCCTGACATTTGCATGCCCAGATGCTACTCTCGCTTGAGCAGACTGGAACCTGGGAGGCGATGACAATGCAGGCGCGTTCAAGAAGGAGGATGCTCAGATGTGAAGACGAAGAGGCCTGCTAAGGACAGATCTGCACTCAGCAGAGCAGGGAGGACATTTCTAATAAGCTTTGTGGTTTGGGAATAGGCAACACACATCTGGAATATTCTTGTAGTACAAAATGGAATCATTGCCCAGACAGAGCCGATAATCTAATAAATACCGTTAGCGTGGTGGATTCAATGCAGACATGAGCTGCCAATGCTTAGAAGGATGTCACTAACTACGTTCGCTTGCATTTTATTCCCGGTGGCAGGACAGGGAACATACAGTGTGAATGTGCATGTGTTTTTTTGCTGTCTTGGGTGGAATTAGGAAGATCGATGCTAATGACCTTCTTCTTCAATTGCTATTGGGCATAAACATCAGGTAATTCACCATTACATCTTTATGCATCCTGACAATTAAGCACATCATTATAGGATGGAAAATTAACAACAGTTAATGCACTCTGCAGAGAAGTTAATAGCGATTCACATCCTGAGCAATCAAGGTGTTCTTTCGCAAGTCAATAATATGTAGGAATTTTGATAAGATTTTTTGCTAGCTGTGGACTATGCGGTTGGTCTACTTGATAGACAAGGGCAAGTGTACTATCTGCCCGAATTACCTCATTGTTAATCGATACCGGAGAATGCCTTCGTGTGTGGCTGGTTCACAATCCATCAATGGCAGTCACATCATTTTCTTTTTTTTATAAACTTTATTTTTCAAATTTTTCCTTTTTCGGAAAACAAACAAACATAGCAGTAGAAGTTCTATTATCTTGTGCACATTGGCAGGAACCCAGCGGTCTACATTACTCCGATTCTAGAGTTACAAATGACAATGAGGGAAGATGAAAGGATTACAATAGACACATATGGTTAAACGAAGTCACACAGGTATTCCACATACGATTACTGTTCTCCGGGCTCAATTATCCACCCCAACCGGGTCACTCTCGCCTAATTTAGGCTCTAGTTGGTCATTCTCATGAGCATCGGAGGGCAGTCACATTGTTAACTAGATAAGCTGGCTAAAGGACATTTGGCCACATGCATCAAAGTTAGAAATTGCGATTCCTAAATTGCGATTTTTAAGAAATCGCAATTTAGGAATCGCAATTTCTTATGCATGTAGAAATCGCAAAAAAATGTGTGATTCCTACACATTTCTTATTTGCGACCCGCAAATTGCCAATCGCAAATAAGGAATGGCTTCCCATTCATTCCAATGGGCCTAGAGCCCCATAGGAATCAATGGGAATTGCATGTACAATTTGCGAGTACCAAATAGGTACTCGCAAATTGCACATGCAATTTCAAGGGTGCCAAAAGGACACCCTGATGCACCCCTGAAATTACAATTTAAAAACATGTTGCACACACACATGCCCCAAGGGCATGTATGTGTACAACATAGAACTTTGAAAAATTCACTTTTGTGCATTTTTCAAAGTTCTCGAAATTACCATCAACTTTGAGTTGATGGTAATTTGCATTTCTTAAATGCGAAATCGCTATTTTTTTGTTGCATTGCATTTAGAGAATCGCAATTTGCGATTCCTAAATGCAATCGCAATTTAAGTAATCGCAAATTTAGCAATTACTCAAATAGCGATTTTTGCATTTGGGGTGATGCATCCCAAATGAAAATATGGTCGCAAAGGGGCAGATTCTACGAATCCGCCCCTTTGCGACCGCAATTTGCAATGATGCATGTGCCCCATTGCTTCTTAACTTTGAAGTTATTAGGGGGAAATGGCTTTTCCATTCTATTGTGGTAAGCCCCTATCCCACTCACGGTTTGAGGGTGCCCACCTCGCTCCCACATAGACAAAATGCAAACGTTTGCGAGTCAGGAGAGCCTAATCATGACCCCCAGACTTTGTTGTATGCAAGAAGGGTATGGAGTTCCTCTGAGTAAAGTGTACGAACAGGGAGATACAGAAAGTGGGATTAAACAGGAATAATCCCACACTGAGTCGAAGGGGGAATTCCCCTTTTCGGAACTAGGGCTCTCACACACCTAGCAAGCTAGGTGTCATGCTTCATCATATGAGCCTGCCCCTCGTCAGGTCGGCGCTGCAATACCCGACGGGCACCCAGTACGGGGCTCTCTGGCGGGGATCTTTTGTTCCTGCCACTGGGTGCAGTGGGGGTAAGGGGCCTAGTATGCGTAGATGTGAAAGGGGAGTGAGTTAAAACAGGTCAGTTAGTCCTAACAATTATTTATTCAAGTAGGTAAACTGCCTGATTAAAAAATATGAGAGTGGCGGTGAACTAGAGGCTATTTATCTAGCTATATACGCCCTACTCTCGGTCGGTCAACATGTTTCGTGCCCTGGGTGTCAGGAGGATCTAGGCACTTCTTTGGGACCAGAACAAACGCTATCTACACAACGTGATAAGTGAAAAACTACGTACCACGTTTTCAGGTAAATAACCACTACTGTTGTCTAATGTAGACTGCAACAGTATACGGCGGTCGTAAAGGACACCGATTTGTGTCCAGCGTTCGATGAACGCTCCGCATGTGACCTACCCTGCCGCCGGAACCGGACAGGACAAACAATTTAGTCACATAGTTTTCAGCTTAGATTCAAATTTTGAATTATGATTTTTTTCTTAAATGCATCTGACAAATTGTTACAACATTCTATTGCTGATAAAAAAAATGCACAAAATGGACACACCTAAACTACAAAAAACAAACACTCATATTGTCTGTCTTCACGGCAAATTTAAATTAAACAGACTTTTTGAGTTTCTGTTTGGCAAAACTCGATATGACAACTATAATGGAAAGCACATTTTGGGATCACCTCTATATCATTTCTGTCCTTCCTCTCAAGTCAGTATGCACATTTTCCAAGATCGATCTTCGGTAAAAGTCAAATGGAGCTAATGTTATAAGTTGGCTGTCCGATTTTAGGTTTAAACCTATAATAACTGATAAAACTCCACCAAAAGGGAAATAGCCCTCACCGGTGTAAACATATAAACACTGAAAAAACACCTCACAACCACAAAATAAATGCCATTCAAAGAAAGGAAAAAATGAGTGAGAGTAATTTTTTTCCTCCTGAAGGGGCCAACACAATATAACTTTGTTATACAAGCTAGCAGCAAGAAAGACTGGGCTAACATTATTCTGCTTGAGTTTTGTTGTTTAGAGATGTCACTAAAATATTGTTTCTTCTTTTTTTTCTTTTTTTGGTTGTGTGGTCTTCGGTCTAAAGAAGCATGTTTAAGGTCTTGTTCAATTATTTTATAAACAGTAGAGAATCAGGAAACATCAAAATCATATTTCATATTTTGGCTGCTTTTGAGTCTTTCACTGATAGGTAAAATGGCTGGTTTTATAAGAATCTTTCCCAATATGTGCCATCACATTTACCCACAGAAAATGGGTAAAACCCTTGATACATCAGCCCCCAGTTTCTAGTGAGTCAGTATTGATAGCAGGTGAATGGCCAACACCTCAGGCTTTAAACATTCAAAGCAAGGTATAGTGACAAGTATATGTGAAAAGAGTGCTATCACCAAGCATATGGGATAGTGGTGAAAACATGACACCAGACTTTTGGAAAACATGGAACGCAGTGTCACTTGTAATGCTTCTGCTATTAGGTTCTTTCCAAGTTCAACAAATATTGGAGTGATTTTGTTTGTATTTGCAGTGATTCAGCTACGTATATGAAAAAGTTGTGTGATGACCTGACAAAATCGATACCTGAGCTGAAGTGCTTCCCTGTAAGAGATTCTTGCCACTTGTTAGATGGTATGCTGAAAGCATCTTTACAATCTTCAGAGTAAATGAAGAATTCTATTAACTTTTTAGTCCATTCTGGTACACTGTTTTGTTATGCGTGGGAACTAAAAAGCAAATATTTCTCGCTTTGTGTGGCATCAAAGAAAGAGTCATCCCAACTGTGTCACTTAGCTGATGGTTCTAAGTCGAAGGGGCTGTGAATGCTATATTATCCATGTGGCAACAGTTTACAGAATTTCTGCTGAGTGATGATGCCAAAGGCAAGAAATGTGAGGATCTTTGGTCTCATACTGATAGTGATGTGAAAAAGTACATTATACTGCATTCTTAGATTTGTACAGGAAAACATAACTGCTGAGGTGGACATACTAAAAAAAACTAGAGTCTGAAAACACCCTTGTCTGCCAAGTGTTCAGCTTAATTGGTGTATATGTGAAACATCTCCTTGAGAGTAGGCTAGACGACACCTTTAGTGACTTTGGAACTGCCAAATGTTCCATGTTAGAGTGCTTGCCACTTGATAAGCAAAGCAATGTTGAAGAGCATTTCAGGAACTTTTATTTTACAATGTATGAGAAATGGCTTGCAATGATGCATAGAAATGTCCCTTCACCAACCATGGCATTTGAAGTCAATGAAACGCCACTGTGGTACTCTTACCATAAAGGGGAATTTTCTCCGTAGTTTCAAAAGTGCTGCTTCATTTTTGACTGCTTCAATAACTCGGAGGGCATAAGCGCCCAGTTCAACGCAAATGTTGCAGAACCTGCCCAGAGAATCGCAATCTTCAAGTGCACCAGTATTGGCAGGGAAAGCTATGTCAGTGGCCAGAGTTAGCAAATTGTGTACTGGCTGTTTTGGCATTGCCCGTCTCAAGTGCCAATGCTGAGAGGGCCTTTTCACAGAAAAAGTTTTACATGGGAAGGAAAGAGCGAGCGCACATGAACAAAGACTCACTGAAGAAGTATTGTATGGTGTACTGCAACTAGTTTGATTTGCAAAAATGTATTTGGACCTCATATACACTGTACGTACACTGTCTATATGCCATGCACAATCAGTGCAGAAAGCAAGCAATAATAAAAGCAACACTTTGCATAAACACCGGAAAAACACTGTTTCTGTTATTAATGCCGCAAAAATGTGTACCCACTGATAACCCCTGTTTTTTTTAAGGTATTGAAAACACTGGAAAAAAAACACCAGAATTTACCAAAAATAGAATCTGAAAACAGGAAAGCCTAGTTATAAGCAATGTAAAAAGTGTTTCTCTTCAGACTCCTGGTTTCAACCATAGTTACAGAACACAAAGAATCACAGCCCCTTACAAATCTTCAGTTAAAGTGGTATTAGCACTGTGATCCAGAACTAAAAACCACCGAAATTACATATACATTCTGAATTTTGAAACCCCAATATCCACCAAAGCAGTGTTCATGACCTCACAAACAACACTTAGACACAGCACCACACAGATCCCACAGGGCAAAGTCTTCAACTGTGCCCACTGGTTTCTGAATGCAGTGTACAGGTCCCTGGATCTACACTGTGAAATAGTTAGCCAAGCCTAGTAGTTTCTGAATGCAAGATGTATCAAAGGACCCAGGTCCAGGCCAGCACTCACAGCTGTTTTTGAGTTATTTTTCAACTAAACTATCAATTATTGAAATATAAATGGGAAACCCACCATTTTAGACCATCCTAGTACTTTTGTTCCCCTTCCTCATTGGCCCGCCTACTCAAAACTTTCCACAATCATCTTAAGGTATATTAATTCGTTTTTTGGGAAATCTTCCAACCAAATCATCGAGGGTCAAACTTTTAGCTATCAAAATGTACTTTCTATTATCTAGTGTCCTCAACAATAGTAAAGTTGCTATCCTGAAACGATGACATGTAGGCACACATACACACATGCGCGTTTTCTAATCTTCCACAAACAGTAGTCACGTGTTCACTTGAAATCTATCTCATCAGCCATGTTACAGGAGATGTGTACTAGTAGCCACAATGCCATCATTGGAACATTGAAGAGTGGATGCCAGTTTTGGCTTAAGTTCTTTACAAAGAACTGGGGGTAAACTGCTTTCCCTCCCTGATCCTGGTATTGTAAACAACTGCATCCTAATAAAGGCAAGTATGAATATTTGTATTGTAAATTATATGTGATGCCCCACTCATCATCCCCACCACCCAATCAGCTGATTCATAAAGGTAAAATGAGACGAAAGTTTAACTTTACAACGTTCCGTATTCACAAAGGGCATTTACTACTTGTAAATGCCCATTGTGAATGCCGAAAGTCGTAAAGGTTAACTTTTGGTATTTACAAAGGGCATTTACGAGCAGTAAATGCCCTTTGTGAATACTAAAGGTCGTAAAGTTAGACTTTCGTCTCAGTTTACCTTTGTGAATCGGGCCCTGGAAAGGGACATTTTAGGGTTATGGGGTGGGTAGTGGTAAAGAGCGGTAAGGGTAATTTTAAAATTATGGGGTGGGTAGTTGTATAGGATGTGAAGGGTATTTTTAGGTTATATCGGTGGGTAGTGGTAAAGTTTGGTATGGGTAATTTTAGGGTTTCGAGGCAGGTAGTCGTAGACAGTGGTAAGGGTCATTTTAGGGCTTAGGGGTGGGTAGTGGTATAGGGTGGTATGGTAATTTAAAAAAGGGGGGTTGTGGATACCCCAAAAAAACAAAATTAAAATCATAATCCACCCATCTCACTCCTGACAGCGGCACGGGCTGGGGCGGCCCATATATATCCATACTCTTCAGTCCATCCTATAATGGCAGTAAAGAAACCTGTGCTCCTCGAGCTTGTGGCAAAACTTGTATTTATTGAAACAATCGGTGATGCCTCAACAAATTTCGGCCATAGCCTCGATCACGAGTTAGGAGTCAGCCTGCCAATCGTGCAACTATATACTTCCCACAAACACCATAAAAGAAGGACAACATTTTCGTGCTTCCCCTAGTGAGGTAATTGCGGTGGACATCTTTGAACAGTGATTTTGTACATCTCATCAATGTTTGAAATAAGAATATCCTCCATCTTTTATGGTACAATGTAAAAACCATAACAGAACATTAGCAAAATTGTAATAAATATAATTGCTAAGTAATGTTGTTCACATCACTCTTGGGAACACTCTTGGGAACATTCTTGCCCTAGTGGGCTTTTAGCCTTTTAACATCATTGTGTGTATTAATATAGCACACTGCTTATCTTTAGCACTTGGTGATTCTTGACATACGAGCAATATTAGAAACCACAATTCTCATTGGTCTTTTATATATATTGGTACAATATAACAACAATTTCACCCAAAGTACATCTGAAATAAACACACTGTACTGGTGTTCGAATAACATTCAGAAACATTCTCGCACTAGTGGGCTCGTGCACTTGAATCATTATTTTGCATACTAGTGTAGTGGATATGGTATGGGGTAGGCGGAATGATGAATTGGCAGAATTTGGCAATTCCGTGTTACTCTTGTAACACAGAGTTACGGCCAAATTCCGCCAATTGCTGCTTGAGGGAACTTTTTTATTCCTGCAAGTCTCCAGAAATCCGAGCGAGCTGTGGCGTCCACCAGCGTGAATTCCCAACGAGGGCAGTCGTGAGTGTCCGCGAGTGGTTGCGGACTGAGGGCTGTTTCTTGAGTAGATTTGCTGCATTTTGAGTAGATTTTCACTTGAGCAGCAGCAAAATCAACTCAAATGGCTGTGCGCTCTTTCTTATTGCATGCTGCGATTCGAGTTGATTTTTCAGAGCTACTTGCACTACTGATTCTAAATTGCAGCACGCACAGCGCAATGTGCATAGTTTCCGCCCATTGGTGGAATTCCATGGAATCTCACTGAGTTTCAGCCGCGGTCCGTGCAGGTAAGAGCAGTGGGGCCGGGTTGGGGGGGGGTGGTTTGACAGACGTTCTACAGGGAAAATTAAATAAATAAATAATTTTCCCTTGTTGTTATCTGTCAAAATCCCCCCCCACCCGGCCCCACCGCTCTTACCTGCACAGGCCGCTGCTGCTGAGTTTTTATATCACTCCATGGAATTCTGCAGAGTGAAACTCTGCAAGTTCTGCCCACCCCTAGATATGTCTGGATTGAGTCTTAATGTTTGCTTCAATCTGCTCTGTTACTCGAACATTGGGTTCAATCCTACCTAAGACCTGATAAACTAAACAAAGTAGGAAATACTGGTCACTGTGTAGTCCACAAGGGGGGATTCCCAGCAGTGATGTTCTGTGAACAATTTGACTTACCTTAATGCAATGCCCTACAGGTGTGCTCGGTTGTGGATCCCTTCCTCACTGTGCCACTGGAACCAAGCTACACTCGACTGGAGAGCCCTGATCAGGGCAAAACTGGTCTTGGGTTGCTTATGTTCTGGTTCAGGGAGGACCTGGCAGTGCGGGCTGGACTGTTCCCATTGGAGCAGGGTCAAGACTGATATGCATATGGCTGGGTCCAAGATGAGGTGGAATGGTGTACAAAATATCAATGGACTGGGTTGCTGCGCAAGTAATTACCATTGGCTGAGATTAATTCAAGCATTCCGCTCATCACTTTTATGTATACTTCACCATTTGTCAGCAGCTCACGTTTCTGAATACAGAGGAAAACAGTCTTATTCAAAAACGGAAGGTAGCACCCTCAATTATGATTAGCGATTTTTGTTTACTTGAAAACAAAGGTAAAACAGAAAACTGAATAGTGTGACAAACGTATAAAATAACATTATGCTGTCGAAAAAAGGTCATTTCGGAGGGGCATTTTCAATTTGTTCACAATTGGTAAAAGCTCAGATCTTGTTAATGAGATTGAAATTGAAAAGGACTCTAGGGAGATAGTTCGAAAGCTGTGCTTTGATAGAAAAAAAGACACATGCATTAGAAAAAGCACAATGTATGCATGAGCAATTTACTCATAATTCACAGAAAAGCAGAAGTGACATTTATGCACCGAAGCACATGCTACATATGCATTATGTACAATACACCCCTGTTCATTATTCTGAATGTGATTACAATAGCGCAGTAGTTTCCAATGTAGGTTCAGAAAGGCAGATCAATGCAGATATCACCATAAACTAAATATACATGCTAAGAGCCTTATTCACGAATACGTTGCTGTGAGTAGCTATGACTTGCTCTTGCAGTATTCTTGGCTTTCTAATGAACTGCAGGAGTGGGCCAGGACTGAATTCCAGGAGTAAGCCTACTGAATTCCAGGATGGCTTATACGGAATTGCAAACGTAAGCCAGGAGTACTACAAAAGGACGTAACAGTAAATTATTCGCGAGAAGGGCTGATTGGCTTTAACGAAACACATTTACAAAGTCAGTGGTTGTCTTGAAAACGTGGCATGGATCCGATGCTCCTGGGCATACATCAACAGTTCGTTCCAGAAGCATCAGGTATGACCAACAACATACATTGTAAATTTGGTTTACATACACAGATAGTAACTTTTGGGATGATAGAAAATATTGAACGATGTCTGAATGTGTGCATGGAATGCACCTGAAGTAGGCAATGAATGTGCCCAAGTTCACACTTAAGAGCTGGAACACTAAAAAGGTGCCAAGACGACTTGGGAAATTGGGTCAATGGAGCTCAGACTCCATATCGCTGGAACGCAACTGCATCCCTTATTGCCGCCGCTGAATGCCTATAGGTGAGCATACAGAATCAATGAAAAGTTTTCAGAGCTGCAATCAAACGCTATCCCTGACCTGAAGAACAATTTGTATAATTTCAATATTTTCTTTGCAACAAGATTTTACAGTTAAGGAGTGCAGCTACACTTCGGAGAACGGGGTCCATCATGTCTTGGGAGGCAATCATTACATTACTCCATTCTGCTTATATGCAAAAAAAAATGCGTTAATTGGGAGCAAGCTTAACCATGTTCTTCCTTCGGCTGAGCCACCCAATCTAACATATCCAAATCAACATTTTAACAGTTTTCTACTAACCCATCCCTGCTTCCCGAAACAGTTACCATCCCAATATTTCCCTCCCCATCCCTTCAACAATAACGACAAGTTCAATGTTAATTCTTAAACTTCTCATAACCTCGTCTGTTCTCTTTTCAGATCATCCCTTTCCTTATTGGCTTTGCCTGCCCGCCCTTAGTCCTGGTCCCATCTCATTGAATCTTCTTTCCTCCTTCTCCTCCCACAATTTGTTTTTCCTCCTTTTCAGCGCCTTTACCAACTCTCTGCCTTTGCCCCCTCACACTGCCACCAGAAAAACCCCCCCAGAGGTGTTATTTTCGTCCCCCCTCACATTGTAGCTTCCTTCATCCAGGCTCAAACAACACAACCAAAGTCTCCAGGTACAACTTATTCCCGAACATGGACATGCAATCCTGTCATCATTGTAGAGTACAGACCACTCATATGCAATTTCCTTGTGTCTTACTACTCTAATCCTCCTCAGCATTGCAGAACACAAACATCTCCCAGTTAATCTAATTTCTCTTCCAATTTATCGCTGCCAGTTTCCGTGTCCCTTGGCAGCAACTGCGTTCAACCAAAATCTGTGTCTGTCCACCTTTCCAGGAGGTTCCCCATGTCCCATTTCATCATCTTTATCAACTCCAGCCCAGTGCATTGTACCAAGTCATTTTGCATGAGGAACACTATCACCAAGTCTGGGCATGGCCACTTACCCCTCAGCTCCCACAATGTGGGCAGTGACTGCTCCTATCTCATCCCCCCTAGGCCGAATCACCTTAACGTTACCCTGTCCTGATCCAGCCCGAGCTGGTGGCCAAAGACCCACTTTTCTACTTCAACCCTGTGGTGTCTGAAAACATCAACAGTGGTTTTCGTCAGGACAGCAAATGAAGAATACTTTAGGGAGACACCCTCGATTCAGGGGTGCAACTGTTATGGGGTTCCAAATGCTCACCTGTAAAACATCAATCAAATGCCCTCTCTGGGAGCCACTTGCATTCAATGTATGTTTCACAATGCCCTCATAAAGAAGGCGCAATGTGAGAGTAATGTTCTACTTGAACGTCTCCACATCTAACCCACAACTTCCTTGCGAGATGGAAGTGGTGTGCTTTAAATAAAATGTTATTCCTCGTATCCACCCAAAAATAGATGCATCTCCTCACTCGTGCAATTTTGTCTGATCCGAGTGCAGAGAAACTTCTATTTTTGGGTGGTGTCTCCTTATGGTATTCTTTCTTTGCTGTCCTGATGAAGATCCCTGTTGATGTTTTCAGACTCACATTGGACATTTGGGGTTGAAACGTCGACAATTATAATTTCTTCTGTATCGTTGAAACTGGATTCAATAGAGGACTGTATTTGTGACCATACAGCCCTAGGGGGTGCAAATCGGACGATGGTCAGACAGCCTTAAATGTTTCAATTAATTGTATAGATTGATTGCATTATCATGAGCACTTCTTTGCACGAGCACTTTACACTCACTGTGTATGGAGTACCCTTTTTATGTCTCTGTTCAAAAAATCTTGATGTATGATGCTCTTTTGTTGTAATAAAGTCTGTCACAGTATAAGCTCAAAAATTCTACTCTTTTGTCTATGTGTATATGTGAAATACTTAGTAATCTTTTGGTCTAGAGGTAGGAGTTGTATTCTGGACTCCTTAGAAGAGAATGACTTGTGAAAATTGATCCAACAGAACCACTTTTATGTATATTGTACTTAACCAAGGTTCTGAGGGACACAAGGTTACCCTATCCTTTGCTGTGCCGCCAAGGCTGTCAGCAGCCACCACCCCTCTGTTTTCATCTCACTCCTCTACACTAACTTGTCCTCACTCGTTGTAGTTTTGTCAATGCCCACCACGTCCTACCTCATGACACAACCATTTACCACTTGTGGCCCATAGCTTCTGTATGATTTATGTACCACTACCACCATGGACGTGGGAGCAACCCTGTACCCCTCATCCCCTTTGGCCCCAGCCTTTACATCTGCTACACCTATACTCTGTGCTTCCAAGTCTCTATGGTCTGTGTTCTTATAAACACCTGACACCTTTGAGGGTTCCAGTCTTCACATCTGCTGGCTATCCGAGGTCCTGCTTACATCAAGGGCAGTTACTCAAGATCGTCTACTCTGGAGGATGGAAATCCTGGATCAGTATTCCCTCTCTGAGGGGGGGTGGGGGAGGGGGGTGGGGATCAACAACTCGCTGAGTCTTTCCCCTCCCCATCTTGCCTGTGTAGTTGCCGTTCCACATCCACTTCTGAGCTCGCCCTTGTGAGTCTGCACCTTCCAGGTCCTCCATCTCTAGGTTGCTCTGTGTCCCCATGCTCCCTCTGGTGCTCACTGCCCTTTCTATTGAGGAATAAAGCAGGTCTGCCTCAGGGTGTGCTCTCCTGCTTCCTCACCACCTTCTCTCAGCCCTGGTGTGCACAGCTACTTGTTGCTGTTTCTAGGCCCCAGTGGTTCATCTCTCAATCCTGGTGGCTCCAACCCCAAAGGGATGTGGCCCCCAAAGTAGGTGCTCCACCACTGCGTCCACATCCGACTGCTGTCCCTCCTTTAATGCCCTCATCCTCCTGAACACAAATAAGTCCACTCCTAGCTGTATGGGCCTCGCTGGCTGTGTTAGTTGTTTCCCGGCTCAGCTTGGCTGCACCCAGGGAAGAAGAGTACCTTATCAAAGATGGGGCGCTTTGCTTCCCTCTGTCAAAACCTGCCCCCCCCCCTTGAAGGAGTGAATAATGTGTGCTCTGACCCCAGCGCTCCTCCGCCATCTTGGAGGGGTAGTCACAAACTAAAGCCACAGCTTCTACACCACCCGAAGTTGCCCTTCACAGGTGTGACCTCGCCATAACTTTAACAAAAGAAGCCTCCAATGGAGGGGGCCAGCGGCCCGCAGGTCATAAAACTGATAGGGCCTGCTTTGATCTCCAATCCCAAGTGATTTTCCCCGGGCCCTTAGGGCTCTTACGGAATGAGGCTCTCGGCGGCCTTCTGGCCACCCAGGCCACTATACTCGGCTTCTTTCCCTCTCAAGCTCCCTCGGCATAGAGAACATTCCACACCCCTCTGCCCAGGGCCTGCACTATTAGCATGGGTTGAGTCAAGTAATTGGTGGACATTCTGTGTGAGTGGTGACAAGCTGAGCTCTTTGCAGTGGCCAACAAACATTTGTCTATGTAAAGGGGTGACAGCATACCTGCTAACTTGAAGAACAATCTCACCTTGTGAGGAAGGGGCGTAGCCTTGAAGGGGACAGGGCCTCATGCCGAGAAGTATCGTCAAGGCACGTTTGAATCCCACCCGGTCCCCAAGCCCCCTCCTGCAAAAACAAAAAAAAGCTGCCGAGGCTGGTGCCGATGTCCTGGGGTGTTTTCACACCCCTTAATGGACGTCTGTAGTTCAAAGCCTCAGAAGAGGAGCTGGAAAACCACTGTTTACAGTGGTTTTCAGCTCGTTTTCCCTGCCACTGTGTGACATTGGCTCCTCACCGGGAGACTGTGTGATGGGAGCCGATATTGTGTGTCACACGGTGGCACCCTGTGAGTTGGCAGACATGTGACAGCCAATTGCTATGTGAAAATCTAACCCTTGACATTAGTGTTTGAATACATCTAGACTTCTCTTTTATGTATACAACAACATGCATGTGCTTGAGGTTTTTTTTGTGTTGAGATTCTTACTGACCAAAAAAAAATAAAAAATTAAACAGAGTTAAAAAAGGTTCTCTTTACAGCGAGGTTCTTCTCTGTTTAGGGACGTTGAGCCTGATATACAAATTGTGTAAAGCGTTTTTACAGTCGTAAAACAAGTGATTCTGTCTGTTTGCAACCATAAAAGTATTATTTAATATGTAAAACACCCATTTTAGGAGACAGTTAATTATTAAAGGCTCCTAAAACAGGTTTGCGACTCCATAAAGTATCCCTATTTGGAAGGGCATGTTGTAAGCATCCCTTCCAAAAAGTGTTTCCTTAGGAGATGTATCAATTTTAGCAACAAAAATCTAGTTAAAAGCATAAAAAATGTTTTTACTGACTCCCGAGCTGTGCCTTATGATCCACTAGAACTAGAGAGTATGTCATGGGTCACAACTAGCGTGGTGAGTTTACAGTGTGCCGTTTGCAAAAGGAAAGGGATTGCCATTGGATCCCCTTCCTATTTGTGAATAAAAAAAAAAAAATGTTGATCAAAAGGCATTGGTCCCAAGGTACCACAGCCAACTCTCAAACAAACTTTTAAAGAAAAGTTACTTTTTTTGTTTTAAATGCAGCCCTGTTTCCTTTATGGACAATGGGCTACGTTTAAAAAAGCATGTTTACTTTATTTAGATTTGGTCTGCTGAACTTAGGAGATCGCCATCCCAATGATGGCATCCAATCGGAGTACATCGTAATTTGTCTCCTAGCTCAATATTATTCATGGGGTAAGTCAGATTACAGCCCACTTTGAATTGGAATTTTGTGAACAGACCAATTTGTACATAGGTCGGTTCACTGGGATTTCACCCTGGTCACAAAAATATTGGTTGCACATTGTGACCAGTATTTTGCGACCAGTGTTTTGTACATCAGGCCCTAAAAGGGCTGATTTATAAAGTGACTTAGATGTTGCAAACCCTGAATTACACTTTTTCTAATGCTCTAAAACAATTTTGCGATTCAGAAAACTTTTTCTAAATTGGAAAATGATTTTCAGACCAAATCACAATTTAGAGTGGGATGGTTTAGGGTGTTCTTTTCAAATTGCGAGTAGTTAAGGTGTGCATCAATGGCGTGTGACCGTAATTCAGGTCGCAAACCATTTATCTGTTATTGACTTACAAGTTGCGATAGGAACTGATTTGCAATGGGGAAGGGGTTTCCTTTCAACCCCTTCTCCTTTAGGAATTACTGTGGCAGCTTCAGGGCAAGTAGGCAATTTAAGTTTGGCTTGCCAGGGCAGCTATGTGCTAGACCTACTGTTTCATCTGAACTGACAGGGGGCTTTGGGGCAGTCTCCTTCAGACAGAGAAATCTTTCTGTCAGCCTTCTTCAGCCGTTGCATAAACACATTATCAATCATATTCTGATTCCCCCCCAAGAGGGGAGAATCATGTCATGCTATGGGCTATCGAGGGTATCATTCCGTATCTTAGAAGTACTTCCATTGCAATTCAGAAAGTTTTTTTACAACTGAAAACTTCAATCAAGCATCATACTATTTGACACGTAATCCTTTCTTTCACACAATGATTCTCAACATGGAGCAATTTTTTTGGTTTTACTTTATTTGGCTGTAGCAAGCAATTTTTAAATGATTTCTCAGGACTCGAAAGCAAAGATAGCCCTATCAAAGCCACCTTTTATTTATATCAGCTAGGGACACCAGACGTCAAAAAAGCTGCCCAATATTTTGTGAGATCAACAACAAAAGTTGCAATCTCTCAAACCTTCGGGCAGCCACCTTGAGCTTAGACGGTCCTGAGCTGAAGCTGACGCTACCATCTCTTTTCTGCCCCTGCCGCTTACTGCTCACTTTACATTTTGAGCATCCAGAACCCCCCCTTCCATGTTCACACTTAACTTCACATCTCCCTCTCGGTTTGCTCTACTGTCACTTGTCCTCTCTCCATGTCTCCTCAACTCTCACTTTTCTCCCTCTATGTCCATTCTCCTTTCCCTTTGCTAACTCGGACTTCTTCTGTGCATCACTGTGCCCTCTCTGTCTGATCTGACCCTCAATCTCGGCCGCCCTACTTCACCTTGTAATGGCGGTCATTCAGCTGATAGGCCTACTCTCTGTCTGCTGTACTGCCACCTTGCTCTCTGTCAATGTGTTCTGAAGCCCACTGTTCCCTTTCTCTTGTTCAGCCTTCTTCCCTCTCTGGTTCCTCTCTTCCATCCTCTTTCTTTGTAGGTTCCACTCTGCTCTCATTAGCTGCGGCTCCTTCTAGGCTCTGGAGAGACACTGCTGGGGGGAAACGTGGCACAAATAGAAAAGCAGTGTCAGAAACTTAATGAGTGGGCAGTGGGTGCCTGGAGCTCCTATGTCTTGAGGCTGCTGCATTTCTTCGCTCTGACACCAGAGCCACTATGGGTGACTTGCATTCCCAGTTACAAGACCAACCCATTGGGTTTGCCAATGATTTTTACCTCAACGCTCGACACTGGGAATATCAGTTGTTTATTGATTGGTTTTGCTTTTACAGCAGACCTCTGCAACTCAAGGGACACACCCATACATTACCCCCTACCTTAATAAAGGGGAACTACTGCAATGACAGCGGGCCATGGACGACTGATGATTTGTGACATTATAACCATTACTGCAGGAGTACGGACCATTTTACCTGTACCATAAGAAGCATCTAATGTCCCCTTGTAACAAACAGTCAGCCCCCCACAGCAGGTGTTCCACTAGAACTACAGAGTATGTCATGGGTGTGTGTGTTCATGTTTTGGATTCAATGTACTGGATGAACGTGGTCTCTCCAACAGTACAGATCCCATAATACAAGCTTGAATGTTCCCTTCAGATTGATATTATGGCCATGACACCTTCAATAGCTTTTGTCTACACAACCACATAGGCCATGTGGTAGGATTGGGGAATCCACTTTCGCACCTGTAAGGTCATGCTCTCTTTCAGAACAAATGATTGACCAAACCGCTAAGACCAACAAGGCAGCTTTATGCTCTGATGAGCACAGATGCAACTTATACTTCATCATTATGCTTGCACTGTGGATGCCTCGAATCACATCCATGCATACACCCGTGTCCCTTCGTGTGTGTTGTCTCAGGTGGCGCACATAGCATCTGTGCTCCTCAAACCACGCTTTCATAAAAAGAGTCTCTACTCCATAAACCCGTGCCGCCAGACTTATGCAGAGTATTCAATTCTACATATATCTTATACAAAGGCCCTCCAGCATCGTGCCCCCCGGGTTCTGCATAACATCTAGAGCCACCTCTGCCTGAGGTACGAGAAGATATGAGGGATCAAACAAGAATCACATAAAGGCCCAACCAACCAATGAAGAAGCAGGCATTATCAGATTAAGTACTTTCCCACAAACTGCAGTTCTCTGGCAGGATTATTTATTCAGAAAGGCATACATGGTCTAGCCACTGTTAAATACAGGGTGCAACCATGATACTGCCAACTAAACTAATTACAAACGGTCTGTGAAAAAACAAAGCTCAAAATAACACACGATGAAAAACCTTTTATTATGAAATTAATAAGACTCAAAAGGTATATTTCAATAACCAATAACAAAGTTAAATATGAGAAAATCACCAACTTATATTCGATGGTTAACATGGGGTGGTCATGTAGGAAGCGGCAAAACTGATGCAACAAAAAAATCTGTCCTCTAAAATCATAGGGCACACTACCAACAGTGTGATGGGGAGGCATTTGGACAAGCAGCCTGCGAATCTAGTTCATTTGTTTCACCCATTTAAATCTTCAACTATAGGATTTCATCAGGGCAATCACATAAAAAAGCAACAGAAGCTGAAACAGTGGTAATAAAACAGTAAAAGAGCAGCAGGAGGCTATTCTGACTTGATTGGTCTGCTGAATGTTCACTTCCCCCTCGAGTGCTGCTGTCGCTAAATATCTGTCAGTTACAGAACCCATCAGTGAGAAGAAGCTAGTATTTCCCACACACAACAATGACAAAAGTCCATGTATTATGTAAGTGAAAGAAAAGTGTCAAACAAATCTTGATTTTGAAGCGACTTCTTTTCAGAAGGCAGATCAACACACTTGGCAGCGATAGGGAAGGATATATGTAGAGCACACGGACTTGGATATGTGAAAGTTCTAAATTACATCACTTTGCTGTCACCAAAATCTCTAATTCTATTCCTAATTTTCCTTGTCCTGACATATCATCCACTTTTCGCAGGATTACAAGTGAGCAAGCGTTGTTCGGATAAGTCCCAGCAAGATGTAAACAACTGGATTACATCACACTCATGTCAAAACTGCTGCAAGATACTTTAAGAAAGATGTAGGATGACACTGAAGCAACCATTGTGTCATTGCAGCTCTGCTTTCGGAAACATTCACTTGATAGCCATATGCTTTTGATGTGATGGAATGTTCCTGCCATTCATTAATCACAGTGCCATTATTGTGTCTATCAGAAGTACGGAAATGGATAAAAAGCAGAGAAAAATAAGCCCATTTCCAAAACAAGGCCAATGTGTACTGGAAGACAAATCCAAGACAGCACTGGAGGAGTACTGAAGTGGGCTTCAGCTCATACATAAAACAATAACCCCTTCTTCGCCATTGAAAGCCATCGTTGGGCAAGGCAAGGCTGCTCTCTGGGAACCTCCCTTTCGCCCCCGGATATGAGAGTGCTAGACTGCCCTTGTGAAAAACACATCCAACGAACGTGGGGTCATTGATGCACTGCCCCCATACATCCTTCACGATGCCCAGCTCTCACAATTCTACCCAGAGGGTGAGGCAGGCTAGCCCGTCTTTACAATGATATCCACTGGAATAGGCAGGTTGTCCTACCATAAGATGGTTGCCCATTGTAATAATCAATCCCTACCGACATCACGCCGCCCGTTGATAGAAACCCTGCCCTGAAATTAGCGCAGCTCTCCTGCCCCTCCCTAGAAGCCCATCCACAAAGACCTTAACACCCTACCTAGAAAAGGGAAGTGATGGGCAGTTGCCTCTTTGGTTTTAGCACAATACGAGTTGAAATAATAGTTGTAAAAGGCCTTGGTGGGTGTGGGCAACGGTCGAGTCCCTAGAGAATGAATTACATGGTGAAACTGTGCAGGCCTTCCCCCGTACGAATGGCCTCAAAAGATGAGGGTGTGATGTCCTGTCCCTAGGGCATTGCATCACATTAAACTGCATCATTCTGCTATATCCCTAAAGAATGGCATCAATGAGCAATAGCACAGAAACGTGTGATAAGGGACCAGCGTTGATAGGTGTTAGTATGTTATCCAGCTACTAACTGTTGCCCTCAAAAGGTGAGAGCATCATGACCTGCTTCCAGGAACTCAATGTCTCTAGGAAATGGCCTCAGCGGGTGAAACAATGATATCCTTTCCTAATGGAAAGGCCTCTATCATTGAAAGCATAAGGAATTGTGTTCCAATTAGGGGTGGGCGGCAAACTCCGCTCCGCCGGCGGAGTTCTCAGAGTTTTTACCACTTTGCTTGAGCGTGGAGTTTGGCAAAAAAACTTTGCCTACCACCGGCGTAGCTGAGTTTACCGGCAATTAAGCACATTGGCGACCACAAAAAATGCCCTTACTGCTGCAAAGACTACAAATCCCAGTGTGCCGCACTTGAGAAGCCAATGCCGGTAATTCCAGCAGGCATTTCCGGTCACTTGACTGTGTGGAGGCTGCTGCTAACTGCTGAGCTGACTCTTGAATGGAAGATGGAGGCCGCCACAATAGTGGAGTTTCATCGGGTTCATACCCTGCTCAGAGTCAGCAAGGACGGGACGCGAGCATCGAATATCCTGCATTTATGTGAGAGGCTATTGTCGGCTCATACCAGGCCCCCTCTCAGTGGTGGGCGCTCGGGCCTAGAATTGGCGGGAACGACAAGGGGTGTTTGTGTGGGAATATCACATTTCCTAGTCCACTCAGCTATAGGTTTCTCATTCCAGAAGCATAAGCGAAAGCAAAGAGAAAATTTATATTTTATGTTAACTAAAGAGTAAGGCAGTGAATGAGAACAACTGAAAGCGCCCCACCAAAGGTGCTACATTTTGTCGAGGTGATGTGCATCCACGCGAGTGGAGGGTCAGCAGGGGCCGACATGCATTTGTTGCGCCGTCATTGTGCACTGCTCATACTATAGAATGCGAACGGAAAATCCGGCTAAAATGGTTGAACCATTTTTTGGGTGTTTTTCATAGTTACTGGCACTGAAAATGAACAGGTCGATACACAATACACAGTAGAAGCACCAACATTTATTTTCCAAAGAGGTGACATAGTAAAGGGTTTTACTTCAAAGCCTTCCACAGGGCTGATATTGTTGGTTTTGTAAGGACCAGACAGTCTCCGCCGGAGGCGGAACTACGCTGAATCTCATGAAGTTTCTAGATAGTTCCACAGAAATCCACCTAATAGAACTCCACGAGCTCCGCCCACCCCTAGTTCCAATATGCAAAAAAAACTTTAATATACCTCTACAATGGAACCAAAGTCTGGCCCAATTCTTGGCAGCACCAATCACCTGAATGAGTACTAGAAGGCTGCTTAACCTCTGTGGGATTGCAACCTCAAAAGTGGAGGAGCACGTCAACAATATCACCTCAGGTGGGTTTTTGACCCAATGGACCATTTGATCCTGAATGAACAGCTGGTCGGCTAAGTTATCAATATTTTAATTTTACAAGACTACACTTTCTTTATTTTTAACTGGTATTTGTGAACGCTTTTTGCTTAAGCAGATCATATGTTTGTCATAATTTACCCCAGCACAGGAGAGGGCTTATTTAACGATGTAATGAGGGCCAGCACCTACTAAAATTAAAATGACCAAAATAAAGCTGAAACCATTCACGGCATGTGAACGGGTCACCAAATCTTACTATGGTCACCACCTCTATGGCAACATGAACTTAGCCAATGCCCAAAAGAGGGTCCAGAGAAAAGAGCCTGGATACTCGCCTTGATCAGGAGCTGTCCTTTGTGTTCAGAGTTGCAGCTGGGATTTGGAATAGCTTTTTCCATTTACAATCCCTCTGGAAATGGCTGCTTCTCCTGGCCTGTCCAGCACAACTGTGCATAGAATTTGCAAACATCTGCCTCATACATCAAGTGTCCCACCAGCAGGGCCTTATCTTCCTTCAGAGGAAAGGCTGCCACTAATCTGTGATCGGAGATCTCCTTAAGTTAGCCAAGAAAAGGAGTCCTGCTTTCCCTGGTTTGCTAGCAAAAAAATAGCCATAAATTGAGTTTAGTCATTCTCAAACCCCCTGGCCCCGGTACCACTGCACTTGCCACACTACTGATAGCTATACCCTCCACTGACAAACTTTTTTATGGAACCTAATTACAATCAACTGGTTTACACATCCCACCCGCATGCACCAGTGCAACTGTAAATTACCCATGCCCGCTCATGCATTCGTATCCGTCAATTCATAATAGGCAAATGGGCATCACTAGACACAGTTTATGCAATACACGGAGCTATAGCAAGGCACGTTTATCACAAATGAGGCATTAGGACTGCAAACTGGAGCACACATGTTTCCTCAATGGCAGTCTATGTTCACAACACTGTCTCTCATATACAAATTAGCCAAATGGTATGTGTTTATGCACCTTCAAATAACAATACAAACAAAAAAATCGAAGACACATGAGTTCTAGATTAAACACAATCGTTTAACAGACAGATACACAAAACTATAAACTGCTGTGTAAACGAACTTAGAAACAAAATAAAGAGACATGACTAATTGTATTAAAAATCCACATTTATGGTAACTTTCACTGTGGCTGACTAATTTACCATTCCCTATTATCTAGCCAGGCTGGGCATATCAGCAGCCAACTTTTGTCTTCCTTTCTAAAGTGGGAAGGACAGGAGTGGCCCATGCAGGTAAGAGTGGTGGGGTGGGGGGGCTCAACAGACGACGAGGAGGGAAAAGTAAATAAATAATGAATTTTCCATCCTCGTCGTCTGCCAAGTCCAATCCCCACCCTGCCCCACCGACCTGCTGCTCTTACCTGTGCGGGCTACTCCTGGGGAAGGACCGTTATTGGAAAGCTCTCGGACCCCAGACCAGGAAAGATTTGATGATGAATGGGATGGAATATGAAGAAAAGATCCAGGGGTTGCAGAAAGAGCACTCTGAAGACTAACCCATGGAGCGTCAAAAGCAACATGTCAAACCAACAAAAAGAAAGAACTGGAAATGACGTAGGCCAAGGCATATCAGACGAGGCCTAAGGGACCTGTTTGGGGATGTTCAGAGATCTAGGATAGCAAAGGGCTAGGCACCTGCAACAATCAAGGCAGACTAGGCATTTTCTAGGGTTTGTGATCCTGGGGTGCTTAGAGCGGATCTGGACAAGTCTAACAGGTGTTTCTGCTGTGACTAGGGTATTTTAAGGATGCCTTTGGGATGCAAGCTGGGCTGATCTGGGATAGTCTAAGGGGTGTATTTCTTGGCGATGACATAACTTCTCAAACACATTAAGGGATTTCATCCATGATCAGTGCAGGTGGGAATCCCTTGAGAAATAATCTTCAAAGTATTCATTGTAGAGCTGGAATGGCACTAGGGAATACTTATTTGGGGGGTTATGAGTGCTGAAATGGAATATCCCGAGGGATATGCTTAAAGAGGATCGCTGCACATGTGGAGAAGTCAGTGGGATATGCTTACAGGAAGTGATCTGTAGAGAGCTGTAATATAAGAGAGATAGGTGCACAGTGAAGAGTTGCAACAGAATGACAAATAAGATCCTGGGATGATCAGGGTAGGTTTGTAATATCCCAGAAATATGCTTCCATTGATGATCAGTGCTCATTTGAATTAAACTAATTGATAAACTCCCTTTGATTGTATGTGTTGATCCGGAATCAACTCAGAGGAGTGTTTCCCGAGGTAATCAGGGGTGATATGGTAGAATCTGATGCATAAGCTCCTTCGGGTGATCATAGCTGGTCTGGCATAACCTGAGAAAATGCCCCTCTGTAGTGAGCATTACAGAAACAGGACATGTCGGGTGATATGCTCGCCGATATAACCCACGTTGAGATGTTACACCCTGAATGAAGTGCTAGAAATCTGGGACTATGTACCCTGTGATTAACAGTGTGGTAACGGGACAGGCTGGGTGATATGCTCAATGCGATGAACCATCCAGACAGAATGTTAGGCCACCTGGGTTGGTCAACGCTTATCTGGTGTAACCTGGGGGATGTGCCACCTTGGATGGCCAGTGCTGGTCGAGCATAACCTGGAAGATAAATTCCCTTGGGTGGCCAAAGCTGTTCTGTAATAATCCGAGCAGCGTCCTTCTGGTGGTGGCCAGTGGTGAGCTGGCATACCCTGATGGATAGGCTTGTTGCAGTACTCAGTGCTGTCCTTTAGTAATCTAAGTGGTACTTCCTGTGTGTGATCAGTGGATAGCTTGAGAGATGTACCCGTGGGGGTGAGCACAGTAAAGATGGAACAGGAAGCAGTGCGATGTCTGTAGATTAGTATGTCATGCACAGCAAGGGATTTCTTTAACACACTGCAGTTTGGAAGAAAGCACATTAGGTGAGTGTGAGAACCTGGGGAGATGTGCCCCAATAGGAAGTATGAGTTACTGATTTACTGAAGAAATGGGTAAACGAGTGTGTGTATGTGCGATGGTATGTTTGATGGTATTTTGTCTATCAATGTTGTTATACCACCATTAGTGTTTACAGATTCATAGATGTGTGACCGTTTCGTGTGCTATTTTCGTTATTACATTTTCTGTGTCTCCTATTGAGCACTGTCCAAAGTCAAGTATTTGTAAATGCTGTTGCACTTGTTACTATGTTTATGGTCCCTCAAAGGTTTGTGTCGTTGCATTTGCATGAAGTTTTGAGAGTTGTATATGCGCATTGAGTAAAGTTATGTGATTGTCGACATCGGTATTTCACAGGCGACTGGATGTAAACATGTGCACATATTTCTACGTATGCCTAAATGTTAATGTGAGTTGGTGTGTTTTGCCGAAGCAGGCTGTGTGCTTGGGTGGGTGTAACGTTAGGCTACTTATGATATGTCAATGTAGGTAGACTTTATGAGTATATTTCTGTTTATGGAGTCATGATGTGTGTGACAGTGTTCATAGTTTGTGATTTTGTCCGTTGCTGGGATGCGATTGAGTGTGTTTGTTTTGGAAGATTGTTTGATTTTGTAGATGTTTTCAGACAGATGATTTGCGCTGTTTTATATGTCGAGCAAATGCTTGTTGGTTGTGGTGGCATGCAGACTGCTGTGGGGACAGACTACTTGTGCGATCTTACATGTGGTAACATGCTGTGTGAATAAGCGGGTGTGTACAAGACAGACAACTTGTGTGATCGATCTGTTGTAGCAGGGTCCGTGTCGTTGTAAATATTTATAATAAAACACTAATCGTGTAGCTTGGGGTGGCTGTTAGTGTTTGTGATGACAGGTTGCCATATAAGTGCGTGATGCAGTGTATGGTTGTAAGCTGCGTGTTTCTATGTGACGAAAAGCTGTGTGGAGCCAGACGGTGTAACACTGCTTGGGCTGTGACAGGCTGTATGTGTTGCGTTTGGATTGTAGGCTCTGTGCATAATTGTGCTTGTGTGAGAGGCTGCGTGTGACTGCCGTGCACAGTTAAGGGGTCGGGGATGCGGTTTTGAGGATGTTAGAGGTCCATCTCCTGCGGTGCTCGCGTTACATATTTTGCCCTAACCAACTCACCCGCTCCCTCACTCCCCGCCCACCAAACCCAACACACCGAAAGCAGGTATTATTCTGGGTCTTATTTCTACCTGGGAAGAAGAGCAGCGAAGCCAGAGCGGTGCAGACGAACCAGCAGACCGGGCGGTACATGTCTCCTCCGGGGGATGCTCTCCGCGGTGCCCTCGGTTCTCCCAAAGGGTCCCTGTGTGTCAAGCACCTATAAATCCAGTGTCTGTGCGGGCGCTGGTGGCAGAGGCTGCGTGTGCGGAGTGAGTACGGGCACAGCTGCTCCAAGTCCCTGATCCCTCGGTGTCTTACCCCCGGCAGACACTCTCTGGCTGCAGAGCCGAGCTGATCCGTTGAGGAGGCGCGCGACCCTCCCCCTGAGCACCATTGGCTGCGGGGACAGAGACCCTCATTGGCTGCGGTCTCCGGAGCAGCCCCCGAGTCCCAGTTTGGCGAGAGCGGGTACACCTGAACTTGGTACTGCACTTGCTTTGCCCATCGGCAGCCAATTGCCAGTGATGTGCAAAGCAGGCAGTGTCCTCGGTTGCGGTGGGATCTCTTTAACCACCCTGAACTGCCCTGTCGCCGGTGGGGACGACCCTTAAATAGCACCTGAAGCCTGCAGACAGCTATGGCTGCCCCGTCAACACTGCGATCACCTTTAGCTCCCTCTGGTACTTGAAGACACCCGCCACTGCTCCGCACTCCCAGCGCCTCTTGCCACCTGTAGATACCTTCTCTGGCGCCACCAGACACGCCCAGCAGCTCCCAGTATATGCAACCCCCCTCACTTGCCCCAGGAGCCCTCATGTATGAAAGCCCTCCATACTTTTTTGTTGCAATTTTATATAGCGCGAACTCGACCTGAAGGTATCAGAGCGCTTTACATGAGCACCAAGAGCGTTATTACACAAGGTGCCCTGGGGGTTCAAGACGCATTTGTGCCTGCTTTGCGCGCCCCTGGGGCACTTTGGTATTACAGAAAGGACCGCAGTCGCTTGTGCGGCCCCTTCTGTAATACTGAAAGTGTTGGTGCACATACAGCGCCAGCGCTTTCTCAAGCATGCACTCCGAGACGTTGCCCACTGCCCATTCACCACCAGCAGCAGCACCGTCCACCTGTGGATGCCCAAGAAACTGTCCCCAGTCCAGCCATTATCAGCAGCCTCAATATACCAGAGGGCCCTGGCAGCCACCACAGGACCCAGAGACTCTTTCAGAAACGTTCCACTGCTCAGGCACTCCCCCCCCCCCCCTGCTCCGCCAGCTGTAGACACTCAAGAGTTCCAGCCACTCACGCGCACTGCAGCCAGGGTCAGTGACTGCCAGCCAGGGACACCTCCAGCCAGCTGCGTAACAAAGACTCTTTAGGCACTAATGTAAGCAAGTAAACGTCCACCTCACCCGCTCCCAGTTGTGTAGTAAAAGCCAGCGAGAATCTGGGTGAAGTGTGGCCCTCACACTCTAGGGCACTTGTGCCACTTCCCTTGCTGCACGAATGACAGCTGTGACACTGGCTTCAGCTGCCCCAGTGATATCACCAGTCTTCATGCTATACCAAGGGGCACCATGTCCCTGTGTCACTTTGAGGCTGTCTTTACTTTCTAGCCAGCAGCAGCACACTTTCTAAGGCGCGCAGTACTACTTTACCGAATATAAGTATCGGTCAATGCAGGTTAGATGCTGTTGGCTACAAACCCAGGACTGACTGACAGTGTTTGCATGGCATCGGGCCACTTGTTAACTATGAGACTGGCTTAAGTGAGACACCTGGCCCCGTGTAGCTACTTGCCATCAATAGTTGAAAGACATATGTACATCCCCAGATCTTTGCAACTGCCCTCATTGGCACAACGTAACTGCAGATCCTTCAAACCCTCAACCCCCTCATCCTCCACATTTCAGAATAACAGCCACCTGGCCACTCACAGGTACCCTTAAATGCCCATACCATAATGGTCTTCAAACTTTTCAATGCTATGTTGCCGCCTCTTGGTAAAAAATATCATCGGGGCCCCCCAGAGTGACAAGCACATTTTCTCATAATTATTCTGTAAAATTAGTAGCTCTCAGCATGTTTAGCAAATCAAACATTGTTTTATGTCCATTTAAATTTATATGCAATCAAATGCATGAGTCCCTAACATGCTAGTGTTAGCCTGAACTACCGCTGCACCAGCAGTCCGACTGCCCCATTACAAGGTAGGTGGTCGGACTGCCCTGGGACCGCTGCTGCCTCCAGGGAACCGCCATTCCCTGGAGGTGGTGCGGCGGTCAGAGGCTGCAATATACTTGGCGCGACCGCCACGGTCCGGCCAGACATATTACAAATTTCCTCTCCACCGGCGGTGACATTGAGGTTTCTACTCCATGTCAACCTGGCCTCATCTGCTTGTGCAGGCACACAGGGGGGGCAAAACATGTGCCCCCCTGTGTGCATGCACAAGAGTTGCAATACAGCATGGACTTTTCAGTCCATGCCATGCAGGAACCTTGTGAGGCGTTCCCATTGCGGAGCCCTTTTCAAAGGCA
Organism: Calotriton arnoldi; assembly: GCA_963921515.1. NCBI lineage: Eukaryota > Metazoa > Chordata > Amphibia > Caudata > Salamandridae > Calotriton > Calotriton arnoldi. The sequence goes on from CAWUFW010000263.1 coordinate 4,265,701, forward strand.
CCGCGGCCTCTGAAAGAGGCACCACCCTAGGAACGCCAAGCCGCCTGCCTGCCAGGCTACAAATAACTTGTAATCAGGCGGGCGGCGGCGAGTCTCGGCGGTGTGGTGGCGCGGCAGTGGAGTACCAGCCTCCGCCGCACCGCCGAAACTCGTAATCGGGTACATCTATCTACAGTATGATCTTTTATCAGATTTTGGGACGGAGAACTTCAAGGGTTATTTAAAGCCCTCCGACCCCACTCCCTTGACTTTTACTTCCAGCCAGGATAGGAGTGAAAAAGGCAGCACTGATAGCCCATTACAGAAGGAAACTCTGCCCCTCTTTTTTCACTAAAAACCCAGCACTGTTTTATGCCAGATGTTCTGTAGGAGTATAATAAATGCTGCTCTTGGGCTGGCAGGGCCTGGCAGGGCCTGGCACTAGTGACATCAAGTCAGACCGCCCGCGCCCCTCGGGCGGCCCGTCCCCCTCGGGCGGCCCGTCCCCTCCAGTCTGAAGACCTCGGCTGTAACAGCCTTGTCACTTGCTCCTTTCAGGCTTAGCAGTCACAAAACCTCTGAATTCCCATGTTACACTCAGCACTTGCGCGTATGTGACCTGAGCTGTCTTACATCGTTTGCAGACACCCTCAGCAGCTTCAGCCACTCTCCACATCCATGGCAGTCTCCAGCGATGCTTGGCTTGCACAACCACGAGCAGGTTCTTTGAGCTTCCACCGGAAGACCCACCACCTGAAGGCCTTTAGGTGCCCACCGACCTCTAGGCACCCAGCAGCCCTCACTCAGAGACCCTGGCAGCTCTCACAGTGCAGCACCAGCAACACCTTTTCAAGGCAGGATGCTTCACAGAGGTGTTGTAGGCGTGTCACATAAAGTACTCCTAACTCTCGGGTGAGTGAGAAGACAGGAGCGGAGACATTACCCCCAGGTCCCTTATGTCCTCGTCCCATTCAGTAACATATTGGAGATAACCTTCTCCCGATAGAAAAAAAGAGCAGAGGCATGCTGGGACCCTAATACTGCCCCTCCCACCGGGAGTACATAAGCAGTACTTACCCAGCATCCCGTCTGTTCTTTTTTTCTGTCTGTCGACAGAATGGACGTGGTGTGCTGTTTCGCTGCTCCTGCTGGGCTGGTGTGGCGTTCTTTTCTTCCTCCCCCCGCCCAGCTGCCTGGCTGTGCGGGCGGGGGGTTTCCTGGTCTGTCCCCTGGCCTGCCGGGCTTGCTGGGGGTCAGGACGGTGATGGCCGGTGAGCTGCCTGGCCTGCGGGCTCTTTGCGGCTGGTGCGCCTCCCGGGTGCTTCCGGGTCGCGTGCACGTCTTCCTGAGGCTGGGCTGGTTGGGAGACGTGCCGCGTTTGCTGTGTGCCGTGCCTTCCCACTGTTGGGGTGGGGGCCTTGCTGCTGGTGGTGTCCGGCCTCTGCCCCGGGTGAGTCCCGCATAGCGTTTTTTTTCTTCCACATTGGTGGCATGGATGGCAGCGTGGACCCGTGAAAGAATTGAACCAAAGTTCTGGTAGTCATTGCTATGCACCAGGCATCACGTACATGCATTTACAAGTAAAATGTGCTCATTGTTGGGGGCTGTTTCAGGATAACGCAGGTTGATTTTGGAGTAGCGCGGCTCCTGGCTCCTCCTTCGGCCCAATGTCGGGTGCTGGGTGTCCGTGTCCCACCGCAGCTGCTGGGTGTCACGCCTACGGCGGTGGAACGCTCCTTCTGGCTGCTGCCTCTGGGTGCTGCGAGGGTTGGTTACTTCCTGCCTTTTTCACCGTGTCCGCCACACTCTGTGCTCGCCCCGGTGTGTGGTGGAATTCCGTTCCCGGGGTGCACGTGAGGGTCTCTGTTCGTGTGTGCACTGGGAATGCTGTGGGGTCCCGTTCTTTTGTAGGGCGACAGGGCTGCTTCACTTTCTCATTCTTGGAGCGTGAGGCTGTCTTCCTCTGTGATTGCTGATATACAGCAGTTCTTCTTGTGTTTCTGTCGTTCCTGGGAGGGGGTGTAGCCTTCCGGCTAGTGCGGTCGCCCGCGCGGCTGGGGTACGTGGTTCGTGTCTCGGCTACGGCGACTCTATCTCCGGTGATTCTGGATGCTTCGCTTATTCTCCCCATGCCTGCCACCAGCGGTCCTTGATTGCTGTTGCTGGCCTTCTGCTGCGGGGCTCCTGTGCCTCCTGGTGGTGGTTTTTTTGTGCCTCCTGCGTGTGGGGCGTGCGTTCTGCCGCTGCCTCTTGGCTGTTGGCTGCTGGCCATCTTTTTTGGACGCTTCCTGCTCGTCCCACGCTGCTGGCTGCTCCTTTCTCCCCTATGCTTCTCTCGCTTGCTTCCCGGCCCCCTCTCGCCTGCTGGGCGGTGGTGTGTGGCTCGGTCCTGGTTCCTGGCATTTTTGGCGGGTTGGCCGTGGCCATGTTGGGCGGCGGTGACTCATGGGGTTGCCGGGGTTTGTACCTAGGGCCTCCTGCTTGCGCTGCATGCATTCTGCCGCTGCGCTGCATCCCCGCTTCTGCCCTCGTATGTTGGTCTGCGGGGCTGGGGTTCTTGCCTGTTTGGGCTGTTCCTCGTCCTTGGGTCCTGCCCTCCTGGGTGTTCCGGGCGGCTGGGCTGGCGTGCTGGGGTGTGCAGTGCTGCCGGTGTTTTGGTTCACCGTGTGCTGTCTTTTTGGGCTTGTCTCCCCTGCGGGGGCCTGGTCGCCGGCCTGGCTCTCTGCTTCGGCGGCCTCCTGCTCCCGGGCTGCTTTCGGGCGGCCGGGGCTGGCGCCACACCTCCGCTGCCGCTTGCGGCGGGTCTGTGCCGGGTTGTCCGCTCGGCACTTTTTTCCCTCCTGGGCTCCTGTGTTGTGCTCCGCTGGGTGCCTGTGGGCTTTGTGGCTCGCCGCCGCATTGCCTCTGCGGTGCGTGGCCTCCCTGGGTGGTGTGGCTGGGGTTCGTGGTCCTCTCTTGGCCGTGGGCTCGCTTGTGCTTGCCCTCTCTTGGGATCCTGGTCCTGCCGGGGTCTGCCTGCTTTTCTGTTGTTCCTGCGCAGTCCTGCTCCTCGGGTGTTGTTGGTGCAGGTGCTGTAGTCTGGCCTTGAGTGAGCTGGGTCCCTGGGTCGGCTCTCCCTTCCCGGGGGTCCTTGCCTGTGCTGCGGGCTCTGTTCCTCTGCTGGCGTCGTGGTTCGGCTGGGTTGTGTGCCCTGCTTGGCTGTGCTTTGGGTTCTCTTCTTTCCTCCGGTCCCCGTTGGGCGGTTCGGCTCTCTTTTGGGTGCCTCTGCTTCCTGGCTTCTGCGGCCTCTCTTCGGGGTTGCTCCTTCTGTCCGTTGGAGTGCGGTGTCCCCTTCCTTTCTGGGGTCTGGCCTCCCTGGGGTTCAGGGGTTGGCGTTTGCTGGGGGGCTTATTTCCCTGTTGCTGCCTCCTTTGCGACTGTTGTGTTCTCCTTGCACCTGTCTGGAGCTTCCGGTGTGTGTTCCGGGCCCTCCTGTGTGCTTGGGTTGCTTTGTGGGGAGATGGCTGTGTTCTGTCTTCTACTTCTTGCCTCTTCCGCACTGGGTGCTGTTGTCTTTGGTTGCTCCTGGCTATGGCGCTGGCTGTTCCTGGCTTCTGGGGTTTCCTTGGTATGGCCTTGTGTTCCACTGCTTCTGCGGCGCCCCTGCTCTGTTTCCTGGGCTTGCCTTTGGCTTCTTTCGGTGGGTCCTGGTCGCCCTCCTGATTCCGCCGGCGAGCCTGCTCTCGCCTGGTCTCTGTGGTTCCGCTTGGTTGGGCCTGGTTTGTTCCTGGTCGGGGGTGCCTGTGGCTGTCGGCTTCTCGGCCTGGTGGGGTTGGGCCCTGCTCTCCCTTTCCTTTGCGTCCCCCCCGGGTGTGTTTCCGGTGGTGGTTCGCGTTATGGGTCCCTGGGGTTCGTGCCTCTGCTGGTTGGGCCTGGCTCTCTTTCGCTGCTACTGTGTCCTTGGCTTGGCGCCTGTTTTTTTCCCCTCTTTTGGTCTGCTGGGGTTTTCCGGCTTCTGCTGGTTTTGGGCGTCTGTTGGTCACCCTTTTTTTCGGACTTGCGTCCTTGCCTGGGCTCTCTCTGTGGGTCTTGGCGGGGCACTCTCTTGGTTTCCGGCCGTGTCCTGATGGGTCCTTCTGGGCCTGCTCCTGCCGGCGGTTCTCTTCACGGGCTTGGTTCGCCTCTGGTTCCCTTGTCCGGTCCTGTGTGGGGTCCTGGTGTTGGGTGCTTCTGGGTTGCCGTGTCCTGGGTTGCCTCCTGTGCTCCTGGTCTTCCGGCTTCCTGCTGGTTCGGCGTAGCCTCTGGCTGGGCCTCCTTGTCTTGCTGGGATCCGGGGTGTGTTTTGCTGGGCATTCCTGGGTCTTCCTGGTTCCGGTGTCCTGGCTCGCTCCTGTTTTTCCCTTGCTTCCCTGGGCTCTGTTCCCGGTGTATCTGTTTTGATGCCCCCCTCTTTGGTTGGGGTGCGGTTCTGTGGGGTTCCTCTTCCCTGTGGGGTCCTCCCTCCTGGCTGCAGGTTGTCCGGGTTCTGCTGCTGCTTGGCCCTCTGCCTTCTTTGCTTCCCTCGGTTTCCGTTTTGGCGGTTTCCTGTGTTTGTTTTTTCTTCCGGCCTTCTGTTTGGTCCGGCGGTGGTGTTCTGGGGGTCTCTGTCGGCCTCCCTGCCCTTTCCTTTGCCCTGGGCTATGCGTGGGCTCCTTCCAGGGGCTGGTTGGGCCTGTGGGTCCTCCTGCCTCGGTGGGTTGCTTGGCTCCGGTCCTGGCTTTCTGGTTCCTTGGGCGTTTGTTGCCCTGGTTTTTGCTGTCTCTTGGCACCTCTTCGGCGTTTGCTGGGGTCGGGCCTGGTGGGTTTCTGGTCTGGGTGCTGTGCGCCCTGGGGCCTTTTCCGTTGCTCCGGCCCTTGCTGAGTGCTTGGCCTGGGTGTTGGGTGCCTGTGCGGTCCTCCGCCTTGTTGGCTTCTGTTGTTGTCTACTGTTAGAAATGGGATCTCTAGTTGGCAAGGGCTTGCACCTTTGTCCAAGTAGGGACCCTTCTTCCTAGTCAGGGTAAGGGTTGTTACACTCGTGAAGCAACCCCTGCTCACCCTCGTGGTAGCTTGGCACGAGCAGTCAGGCTTAATTCAGAGGCAGTGTGTAAAGCATTTGCACATAACCAACAGTAATACAGTGTAAGCACTACAAACGGACACCACACCAGTTTAGAAAAATAACCAATATTTTATATACTCAAGACAAGACCAATTACGACAAAAATCCACAATACTATACTTTACGAATGAATACTTGATACGGTAACTTCTTCTTTGCAGGAATAGCACAAAAGCAAAGTTCGTACGAAGTCGGTAGCTCCGTCCGAGCCTACCGTGATGCTGAAAACCACAGAGTCTAACAGTTCCAGCCGACCGCGTCGATACGGGCCAGCAGAGTCATGAACAGACTCGGTTACAGTACCTTTCTCGTTGTGGCTGGTACGGAGTGTACGAGCCGGTCGGCGTTCGTCGCTGTTGCGGTGCAAGACGGAGCGATGCAAGGTGCGGTGTCCCTCGATGCGGTGCAGGCAGCGGCTCGATGAGCGTCGTGCAGACGGAGTCGGTGAGTCCAAGGCGTGCGATGCAGGGTGAGACGATGCTCGATGCGGTGCTGACAGGTTGCGATGCAGGCGACCAAGCCGGAGTGCGGGAGCTGGCGTCGGACAGCGGTGCGAGTCGGAGCGGTGCGTCGCGGACGTGCGAGCGGTGCCCCAAATGCGGTGCGGTCTCGACTCTTGAGCCAGTTGCAGCGACCGCGTCGGTCGGGTCCGGTTGGTTCAGTGAAGCGATGCGATGCGAACTGCTGTGCCCACAGGTCACGGTGCAAGCAGCGGCTCGATGTTGGCGGCGTCGGACGTCGCCCACGGTGAGACCAGGGTTGCGATGCGAGCGGGGCGATGCGGTCTGCGGTGCAAACAGGTCACCGGCCAGGGATGGATTCGGTTGACGGAGTCGGTTGCGGTTCCCTTCCTCTGTGGCAACTGAAACAGCTTTCCAGAAGCGGTACCCAGAGGCTTGTGAAGTCTTTGTAGTCCCTGAGACTTCTTAACAGGAGGCCAGCTCGGTTCCTGGCCCTTGGAGATACTCAGCACAAGTTTGTAGAAAGTTCAGTCCAGTCCTTTCACTGCCCAAGACAGAAGCAGCAACTGCAGGCCAACCCAACAAAGCAACAACACAGCAAAGGGGCAGTACTCCTCCTGGCAGCTCTTCCAGCTCTTCGTCTTGGCAGGTTCCTTGATTCCAGCGAGATCTAAATTCATGGGGTCAGGGCCCCAATATTTATATCCCAAATTCCTTTGTTCTCTGAAGGCAGAGAGGCCTTTGCCTAGTCCAAACCAGTTCTGGAGCACTTTGTTGACAAGTCTCCGTCCCTTCTTTCAGTGAGTAGGCCAGGGACATCAGACGCACCACAGGAGGTGGAGCCAGCATTGTGGAGGGAAGGCACTGTCCTATTCAGGGCCCAGGTGCGACCCCTCCCACCCATCTACATGTCGATCTGGCTATTCAGCCCTGCGCTGACTCACCCTGTCTCCTGGCATCCCCCAGCCCCTGTCACTCACACTCCAGACAAGGAATACACAACCTCGCAGAGGCAGGCTTGGATGGTTAGACAAGAAAATACCCACTTTCTAAAAGTGGTATTTTTCAAACACAGAATGTTAAAACCAACTTCACTAAAAGCTGCATTTTATCATTCTGAGTCCAGGCATACTAAACTCGAATTTCTACCATGTTCCCGGGGTCAGTTAGGATTATATACTGTAATAATCAAAACCGCCCGTTCTGGCCTAGGGGGAACAGGTAGCCTTGCAATAGTGAAAGACGAACTAGGCTGTAATTCACTATCAGGACATGCCGCACACACCAGGGCATGTCCTACCTTTCGCGTACACCGCACCCTGCCCACAGGGGTACCTTGGGCCTACCTTAGGGGTGACTAACATGTCGCAAAGGGAAGGTTTAGGGACTTGCAAGTGTGTGCACTTGCCAAGTCGACATGGCAGCCCCAGGCTGCGCACGGGCTCTGCGATGGCAGGCCCGAGTTACACTTTACGGGCTGTTTGCGTGGGTGGCACAATCCAATGCTGCAGCCCACCAACAGCATTTGGTCTATAGGCCCTGGCACTCGCAGTGCACTTTACAAGGGACTGACACATAAACCAAATAGGCCAATCATGGAAACACCAATCCATAACACATTTTATACGGGAGCACTTGCACTTTCCCACTGGACCGCAGTGAGGAAAGTGCGCAGAATCATTACACCAGCAAAAACAGAGTCAAAACCGGGAGGTCAGAAAGCAAAAAGTCAGGGGAAACACGCCAAAAGATGCCAAGTCTAACACATGTCCCCTCCAGCTGAAAGTAGGGAGAACTACCCAACCCCATTGGCGTTCTCTTCACTAAGGCGGAAGAACCTGGACAGACCATCTGCGTTGGCGTGTTCTGTACCAGGACGGTGCTCCACCGTAAAGTCCATTCCCTGTAGGGAGATGGACCACCTCAGCAGTTTTGGATTCTCACCCCTCATTTGCATCAACCATCTGAGGGGCCTGTGGTCTGTCTGAACCCGGAAGTGAGTCCCAAACAGGTATGGTCTCAGCTTCTTCAGCGCCCAGACCACAGCAAAAGCTTCCCTTTCTATGGCACTCCACCTCTGTTCCCTGGGAAGTAGTCTCCTGCTAAGGAAGACTACAGGCTGATCCAGGCCCTCTTCGTTCAGTTGTGAGAGCACCGCTCCACACCATGCTCTGAAGCGTCAGTCTGCACGACGAATTCCTTGGAGAAGTCAGGTGCCTTGAGCACGGGCGCCGTGCACATGGCTGCCTTCAGGGCATCAAAAGCTTTCTGGCAGGACTCAGTCCAGATCACTTTCCTGGGCTGCCTCTTAGAGGTCAGCTCTGTTAAGGGGGCAACGATGGTGCCATAGCCCTTAACAAATCTCCTATAATACCCGGTGAGACCTAAGAAGGCTCTCACCTCTGTCTGGGTCTTGGGGGGCTCCCAAGCCAGAATGGTGTCAATCTTGGGTTGTAGGGGTGCCACCTGGCCGCTTCCTACCTGGTGTCCCAAGTACAGCACAGAACCCTGCCCGATCTGGCACTTACTGGCCTTGATCGTGAGGCCTGCACCTTGCAGAGCCCTCAACACTTTCTCAAGGTGCTGTAAATGTTCTTCCCAGCTGGAACTGAACACAGCAATGTCATCCAGGTAGGCGGCACTGAAATCCCCCAGCCCAGCCAAAACCTGATTGACCAACCTCTGAAAGGTGGCAGGGGCATTCTTCAACCCAAAGGGCATCACCCGGAATTGGTAATGACCTTCTGGGGTTGAGAATGCTGATCTCTCCTTGGCCCCATCGGTTAAGGCAATCTGCCAGTACCCAGACGTTAAATCAAACGTGCTGAGGAACCGGGCAGCTCCCAACCGATCAATGAGCTCATCAGCTCTGGGGATGGGGTGCGCGTCAGTCCTGGTGACGGCATTGAGCCCACGGTAGTCCACACAAAACCGGAGTTCTGGAGTGGCACCGGGCGCCGCAGCCTTTGGGACCAAGACCACTGGGCTGGCCCAAGGACTGTGGGAGGGCTCAATCACCCCTAACGCCAACATCTTAGAGACCTCCTCCTTGATGCTGGCTCTGACCCGGTCAGTCAACCTGTAAATTTTGTGCTTCACAGGATGGCTGTCACCGGTGTCCACGTCATGGGTACACCAGTGAGTAACACCAGGGGTCAGAGAGAACAGCGGGGCGAACTGTCCCAACAACTGGCGACAGTCCCCCTGCTGCTCCTGAGTCAGAGTAGGGGAGAGGATCACACCCTCTACTGACCCATCATGCTCCTTGGTAGACAGGAGGTCAGGGAGAGGCTCGCTCTCCTCTTCCACCCCATCATCTGTCGCCAAGAGCATACTCACTTCGGACCTCTCGAAGTGGGGCTTGAGGCGGTTCACGTGAAGGACCCTCAAAGGGTTCCTTGGAGCCTGCAAATCCACCAGGTAGGTGACGTCACTTTTGCGCTCCTTTACCTCATATGGCCCAGTCCACTTGTCCTGCAAGGCACAAGGTGCCACTGGGGTCATGACCCACACTTTCTGCCCAGGTTGAAATTCGACCAGAGTGGCATTCTGGTCATACCATCTCTTCATTTCTTCCTGGCTTGCTTCTAGGTTCGCCTGAGCGAGTTTCCTGAAGCGGGCAGTTTGGTTTCTAAAGGCCCGCATGTAGCTAAATACATCCTGGGGAGTTTTCCTGGGAGCCGCCTCCCAGCCTTCCTTTACCAAACTCAGAGGTCCTCTGACAGGGTGGCCATACAGGAGCTCAAAGGGGCTGTACCCAAGAGACTTCTGAGGCACCTCCCTGTATGCAAAGAGTAGGCATGGCAAGAGGACGTCCCACTTACGCCTCATGGGTTCTGTTAGACCCTTGATCATGCCTTTCAATGTCTGGTTGAATCTCTCCACCAGACCGTTTCCTTGTGGGTGGTAAGGAGTGGTGAACTTGTAGGTTACACCACACTCCTTCCACAGGGATGTCATATACTTCGATATGAAATTGGTCCCCCTATCAGAAACCACCTCTCTGGGGAATCCCACACGGGAAAAGATCCCCATTAACGCCCGGCCCACCACTGGCGCCGTCGTTGTCCTGAGAGGGATTGCCTCCGGGTACCGGGTGGCATGGTCCACCAAGACCAGGATGTACCTGTTGCCCATGGCTGTCTTGGGATCCAGTGGCCCCACTATATCCATCCCTACCCTTTCGAAGGGTGTTCCAACAACCGGAAAAGGTTGGAGAGGAGCTTTGACTTTCCTCCCACTCTTACCACTTGCCTGGCAAGTTTGGCAAGACCTACAGTGTGCATCTGACTGCCTTCGCATTTGGGGCCAAAAGAAGTGGGTGACAAGCCTGTCAAAGGTCTTGTCCTGCCCCAAATGTCCTGCCAAAGGCACGTCATGAGCCAGACCCAGTAGGAAGGTCCTGAAGCGCTGGGGTACCACCAGCACACGGGCTGACCCAGGCTCAGCAACCTTAGGCTCACTGTATAGGAGACCACTCTCCCAGTAGATCAAATGTGACCCGGACTGATTACCAGCTGCCTGGTCTGCAGCCTGCCGCCGCAGACCCTCCAGAGTAGGGCACTCGTTCTGCTCCCTGCAGAACTCCTCCCTGGTGGGACCCCCTTCTTGCTGCCAATGGGTCAGCTCAGAGATGTCTCCCAGTTCGGCTACCTGCTCCCCATGTAGGCACCGGGGCGTCCCCCTCGAGGTCCGCCTCCTCCCGGTCCGTGGGAACTTCGGGGGCCGGTTTCCCGCGCCCCTGCCCTTTCTCTTGGCAGGGACTTGGGCCACTGTTTCAGGCTCCAAGTCCTCTTGATCACCCTTTCTGGCTGCCATTGACCGAGTAGACACGCATGCCCACTCTGGCAACCCAAGCATCTCCAAGTGAGACCTGAGCTCAACCTCCTTCCATGAGGACTGCTCCAGGTCGTTTCCTAGCAGACAATCTACAGGCATGGTAGGGCTCACAACCACCCTCAAGGGACCTGAGACCCCCCCCATTCAAAGGGAACCTGCGCCACCAAACACTGGCGCTCAGAGTTGTCGACAGCAACTACTTGGTGGAATGCTCCTGGGACTACTTGCTTCTCAGACACCAGGTGACACCGGACTGAGGTCACACTGGCTCCAGTATCTCTGAGAGCCTCTACCCTGTTCCCATTAATGGTCACCCAGGTGCTATATTTCTTTGTGTTAGGGGGCACCTGGTTTCCTGGGACCATCTCACTGTCCCCTAGTGAGACAAGGGTCATTTCTGCGGGATCCCCACCCTCCTGTGGGCACCCCTCCTCCCCAAGCGCTACACTAGCCAACACTTTGGACTGTCCACCGGTGGGTGGCTGTGTCCCCTCCGGGCACTTGGGGTCCCCCTTAAAGTGACCTACCTGGTCACATGCATAACACTTGCGGGGGCCGGTCTCAGCAGGCTTCCCTGTAGAGACCCCTTTCTTCTTATCACCGGGGGCTGGGAACCTTTACCCTGGGTACTAGTTTGGGGCCCTTTAGAGAACTCCTGCGCTTTACCCTTGTCCCCCCACTTTCTGCTGGGGACCCTGCCCACCTTTGGCTGAGTCTCCCCAAACGCTTTCTTGTGGACCCTGGTACTCACCCAGCGGTCCGCTTCCATAGCAAGCTTCCTGGGGTCAGTTAGCTTACTATCCACTAGGTGCTGGCGCAGATCTGCAAAACATAGACTAGACAAGTGCTCCCATGCAATCAAGTTGTAGAGCCCCTGAAAATCTGTTACGCTACTGCCCTTCACCCAACCATCCAGAGACCTGCAGAACACATCCACACATTCCAACCAAGTGTTGGCATCAGACTTCTTACTGGACCTGAACTGATCCCTGTACTTTTCAGGAGTAAGACCATACTTCGTGAGAAGGGCATCCTTCATGTCAGCATAGGTGAGGTGATACCCCTTACCCAAAGCTATCAGAGCATCCCTTGCTTCTTCCGGGAAAAGTGGCCACAATCCTGCTCCCCAATTCTCCTCAGGGACCCCATTCATGTGTATGGCTGCCTCATAACCCTGAAGCCACCTTTGTATGTCATCCCCCTTCTTGAACTCCTTGCCTACGTTCTTGGGAATGTGCACAATCCTGTCTGCCTTTCTGGACGAATTGCTGCCACCATCTGAGCCTGACTTACTCCTAAGTTCTAGCTCCTTCAGTTCTCTCTCATGCTCTAAGAGCATCTTCCTCTCCTCTATGGCCAATCTCTTCTCCTCCCGCTCACTCTCCAGCCTGAGCTTCTGCAGCTCAAACTGCCTTGCCTCCCGCCTGTCCTCCAGCTCCTCTGGGGACAGACTGCTGCTGCCTGACCTGGCGGGTTCCCCCCTACCCAAAAGCACATCCACCCTGGGAATAGGCTCCTCCACCTCCTCACTGAGATCACCAGGCTGCCCGTTGGCATGTCTGGCTGCTACCCAGGCCCTCAGCGCCTTCTGTAGCTCCTCCTTCCTTGTGAGGCCTTTAATTTGGACTTTCAGGTTTTTACAAATCGCTCGTAACTCCTTTACGGCGTAGGATTCCAACCTGTCCTCCTCAAAGATACCTTCCAGAGATGCAACGGATGATGCAATTGATTCAGGCATGCCAAAAGTCGTGAGTTGAAACTGGCGAGATCAAAAATAGGCCAAAAGAAAAAGAACCAGTATGTGGTACGTAATGGTCTGCGATATGGTAGTAGTGCACACCAATCACTGTAAGTCAAGTGCAAACGCAAGTCCTATCCTCACCGCTGACAACCAATGTTAGAAATGGGATCTCTAGTTGGCAAGGGCTTGCACCTTTGTCCAAGTAGGGACCCTTCTTCCTAGTCAGGGTAAGGGTTGTTACACTCGTGAAGTAACCCCTGCTCACCCTCGTGGTAGCTTGGCACGAGCAGTCAGGCTTAATTCAGAGGCAGTGTGTAAAGCATTTGCACATAACCAACAGTAATACAGTGTAAGCACTACAAACGGACACCACACCAGTTTAGAAAAATAACCAATATTTTATATACTCAAGACAAGACCAATTACGACAAAAATCCACAATACTATACTTTACGAATGAATACTTGATACGGTAACTTCTTCTTTGCAGGAATAGCACAAAAGCAAAGTTCGTACGAGTCGGTAGCTCCGTCCGGAGCCTACCGTGATGCTGAAAACCACAGAGTCTAACAGTTCCAGCCGACCGCGTCGATACGGGCCAGCAGAGTCATGAACAGACTCGGTTACAGTACCTTTCTCGTTGTGGCTGGTACGGAGTGTACGAGCCGGTCGGCGTTCGTCGCTGTTGCGGTGCAAGACGGAGCGATGCAAGGTGCGGTGTCCCTCGATGCGGTGCAGGCAGCGGCTCGATGAGCGTCGTGCAGACGGAGTCGGTGAGTCCAAGGCGTGCGATGCAGGGTGAGACGATGCTCGATACGGTGCTGACAGGTTGCGATGCAGGCGACCAAGCCGGAGTGCGGGAGCTGGCGTCGGACAGCGGTGCGAGTCGGAGCGGTGCGTCGCGGACGTGCGGCGGTGCCCCAAATGCGGTGCGGTCTCGACTCTTGAGCCAGTTGCAGCGACCGCGTCGGTCGGGTCCGGTTGGTTCAGTGAAGCGATGCGATGCGAACTGCGGTGCCCACAGGTCACGGTGCAAGCAGCGGCTCGATGTTGGCGGCGTCGGACGTCGCCCACGGTGAGACCAGGGTTGCGATGCGAAGCGGGGCGATGCGGTCTGCGGTGCAAACAGGTCACCGGCCAGGGATGGATTTGGTTGACGGAGTCGGTTGCGGTTCCCTTCCTCTGTGGCAACTGAAACAGCATTCCAGAAGCGGTACCCAGAGGCTTGTGAAGTCTTTGTAGTCCCTGAGACTTCTTAACAGGAGGCCAGCTCGGTTCCTGGCCCTTGGAGATACTCAGCACAAGTTTGTAGAAAGTTCAGTCCAGTCCTTTCACTGCCCAAGACAGAAGCAGCAACTGCAGGCCAACCCAACAAAGCAACAACACAGCAAAGGGGCAGTACTCCTCCTGGCAGCTCTTCCAGCTCTTCCAGCTCTTCATCTTGGCAGGTTCCTTGATTCCAGCGAGATCTAAATTCATGGGGTCAGGGCCCCAATATTTATATCCCAAATTCCTTTGTTCTCTGAAGGTAGAGAGGCCTTTGCCTAGTCCAAACCAGTTCTGGAGCACTTTGTTGACAAGTCTCCGTCCCTTCTTTCAGTGAGTAGGCCAGGGACATCAGACGCACCACAGGAGGTGGAGCCAGCATTGTGGAGGGAAGGCACTGTCCTATTCAGGGCCCAGGTGCGACCCCTCCCACCCATCTACATGTCGATCTGGCTATTCAGCCCTGCGCTGACTCACCCTGTCTCCTGGCATCCCCCAGCCTCTGTCACTCACACTCCAGACAAGGAATACACAACCTCGCAGAGGCAGGCTTGGATGGTTAGACAAGAAAATACCCACTTTCTAAAGTGGTATTTTCAAACACAGAATGTTAAAACCAACTTCACTAAAAGCTGCATTTTATCATTCTGAGTCCAGGCATACTAAACTCGAATTTCTACCATGTTCCCGGGGTCAGTTAGGATTATATACTGTAATAATCAAAACCGCCCGTTCTGGCCTAGGGGGAACAGGTAGCCTTGCAATAGTGAAAGACGAACTAGGCTGTAATTCACTATCAGGACATGCCGCACACACCAGGGCATGTCCTACCTTTCGCGTACACCGCACCCTGCCCATAGGGGTACCTTGGGCCTACCTTAGGGGTGACTAACATGTCGCAAAGGGAAGGTTTAGGGACTTGCAAGTGTGTGCACTTGCCAAGTCGACATGGCAGCCCCAGGCTGCGCACGGGCTCTGCGATGGCAGGCCCGAGTTACACTTTACGGGCTGTTTGCGTGGGTGGCACAATCCAGTGCTGCAGCCCACCAACAGCATTTGGTCTATAGGCCCTGGCACTCGCAGTGCACTTTACAAGGGACTGACACATAAACCAAATAGGCCAATCATGGAAACACTAATCCATAACACATTTTATACGGGAGCACTTGCACTTTCCCACTGGACCGCAGTGAGGAAAGTGCGCAGAATCATTACACCAGCAAAAACAGAGTCAAAACCGGGAGGTCAGAAAGCAAAAAGTCAGGGGAAACACGCCAAAAGATGCCAAGTCTAACATCTACCCTCTGTGTTGCGGTGCCTGTTCGGTTCCGGGTTCCCTCCTCTGCTCCGCCTGTTCTGGGTTTTTTGGCCGCCCTGTTCGGTTGGCAGTCTTCTTCCCTGTCGGGCTTTTGGCTTCCTGGAGTTTCGGGTCTTTGTCTCCTTCCCTGTCCTTTTCGGTTTGGTTGGGGTCTGGCTCCTGTTCTGCTCCCGGGCTCTTGCTGCGGCTCCTCCCTCTGGGCTGGGTGCTTGGTGGTTGTCGTTTGGTGGCCCTGGTGGTGCTGGTTTTCCTTCCCGGTCCTGGCCTCCTCTGCGGGGTTTCGTTGGCTTCCCCTCTGTGCTCTCTGGGGGCCGGGTGGGCCGGTTTCTGGCCTGTGCCTTCTTCCTTCCTTGTTGGTCTGGGTGCTTGGGCCTGCGCCCTGTTGCCTGGGCTGGGCTTCTTTCTTTGTCCTTCTCCGGGGCGGTCGAGGTTTGCTCGGTGTCTATGCGGCTGCCGGGTCCTGGGTGCCTTCCTGGGGGTTCTGGGCTGCGCAGGCTTGTCCGGTGGGTCCCTTGGCCGTGTCCTTTTGGGCCTGGTTGCCCTGTTTCTCTGGTTGGCGGCCTCCTTTTTGTGGCTCTGGCCTTCTGTTTTTTTCTTGGTTGTCTCCGGTCCTTGTTTGGCCCTGCTGTCCTCTTCTGGGTTGCTGGCTGGTTGCTTCCTGCAGTCCCCCCTTCCCTCCTTCTCGGTGCTCTCTTGGGTTGCTGCGTTTGGTGTGGTTTCCTGGGTGCGCTTGTGGGTTCGGAAGGCCGGTTTTCTGCTTTGGTATTCTCCAATATGTTACTGAATGGGACGAGGACATAAGGGACCTGGGGGTAATGCTCTATTACTTACCGGTAATCTTCATTACTCCGGGTCCCGTTGTCCTCGTCCCATTCATACGCCCCTCCCTCCCTCCCGGGCGGCCGGCCTTCCTGTCTGGGCTTGGTTGTACAGACGGGATGCTGGGTAAGTACTGCTTATGTACTCCCGGTGGGAGGGGCAGTATTAGGGTCCCAGCTTGCCTCTGCTCTTTTTTTCTGTTGGGAGATGGTTATCTCCAATATGTTACTGAATGGGACGAGGACAACGGGACCCGGAATAATGAAGATTACCGGTAAGTAATAGAGCATTTTTTCTCATGTCTCTTCAGACATGTTCAGATGTTGCTGTTACAGATTCATCAAATGAGCTCAGGGTTCCGAGTTCTTACAACCCAGGCAGGTTTTCATTGCTTTGGGCCAGTAAGGTTTTTTTTTTGTTATTGCTTTCCCCTCTTCTTGTAGAAGAATGTTAATGTATTCCATTGTCAGTGGGATACTCCCATCTGCAAGGGCCATCTCTGCCTTTCACCCAACTGGACCGCTTGAATCCCAGCTTGCCTCTAAAAAGACAAGGCAGAAAATCAGTAACTGAACGATATTTTGTTTTTACATGTCAGCCGCAGGGCTTCTTCACCTATGACAGCATCAGCCAGCCTTGGTTTGTTAGGCAACAGTATGTTTATTTCTGTAGCCTGCAGTTTTTCTTTGACACTTTCCACATAGGTCAAAAATCCCAATACACAAAATAATATTTGATAAACAGTTGAAGTTTTATATACATTATATGGAGCCATTAGGCAGCTATGTTTTAACATTTTACAAAATGAGCTGGATCATTTCGAAAACTGCTTGTTTCACATGCAAAACTAGAAGTAAGCTATACTAACATATTTTGAGAGATTTAACTGTTTCATTCCCATCTTCCATTTCTACTAGCATTGACAATGCCAATCATTATGGATTGTGTATAGGGAAAATGTTGATACAAGCATCAATAACATATAACCCGGGCCAGTTCTAGGGTTTTTGGGGCCTCGGGCAGAAAGGAAATGTGTGAGGCCACTTTAGTTTGCTTAGTGTCACAGGTAGTGGTATCAGAGGAAATGACATCATAGAAAGTGCCATTAATTTGACAATTATTGAAGCGACTTTGCAAGAAGAAACTTTCCTGGAGCAGATATCAGTAAAACAATAAAAACATAAATAATAACACTAAAAAATAAGTACATATTTTAAAATTCTATTACTTGGAAATACATTATATCGGTCACGCTGGGTGGAAAGGTTTGGCATTGGGGTAGAGGAGAGAGCCTACCTCCCTTGGGCCTCGCAGCACTGGACAATGGCTAAAATGCCTCGGGTGGGGCCCCGACTCCCCCGGACCTCGCAACTATGGTCTAGAGCTGTGAGGCCCAGAAGAGCGGTGCGCAGGGTAGGGGAGCCCTCTTTCCTGGGCTTTGCAACAATGGTCTAGTGTTGCAAGGCCAGGTCTGGTGGCTCAGTGGACTAATGTGTCCACTGCAGGGGCCTGTGTTCGACCTCATGGTTACAAGTTCAAATCCCGGCGAGTCCACTCAGCCTTTCATCCATCTGAGGTTGATAAAATGAGTACCATTGAGTTGGGTAACAATAAACATCTCTTTTTTTTCAGCACCAAGATGCCTCCGGGTGAACGTGCGCTTTACAAATACACATATTATGTTATGTGAAGGGGATTCCCTCTCCTTCACCTTCCCACAATGATCCAGAGCTGCGAGGGCCAGGGGACCGGGTATGCACTTTCCCCGGGGACTCACATCTATGGACTAGTTTTGTGGGGTCCAGGAGATGGGATGTGGGTCCACTCCCGTGTCCCCAGCCATTGTTTAGCGCTGCATGGCCCAGGAGAGGAGGTTATTTGACCAATACCATGTGGAAACCCCAGATCAACGGAAGGCTGAATGAAAAGTTGTCTCTCTATTGAGCAAAACTGTACTAAACAAACTTCTTTCTGGAGTTCCTGGGAAAGTGAATGTTATGAATGTGGATGAATGTAGTCTAGAATGAGTGATGTTAACTCAAGTGGGGTGGTGAAGTTTTATATTTAAGGATATATAGCAATGATTTAACTTTTGTACTCTATTGTCAGGTCGACCTATGAATTAAATGTTGATTGTGGTCTATGGAGTATAGGAATATAATGGATGTACAAGTTATGAAAGTTATGTTTTAAAAAATGATAAAAGAAAAATGTGATATATGTAAAAAATAAAAAAATAAAATTGAATTGATATATCTGAGCTAGTGACTCTGTGGGATATACTCCCTTCATTAATATAGATAGGATGAGCGGGAATATTTTTTTTGGTTTGATGCCACGGGAGGAGAGTTCCATACCCTACGTCGCACAGATATGAATCTTCACTGTGGGGCCCAGGAGAGGGACCCCTCCACCTATAGGCCTGAAAGCCATGGTTTAGCACTGCAAGGCCAAAGTAGGGTTGCCAACATTCCATTATCACTTTGCAGGACACTTTGTGCCTTTGGGGACACATTGCACATGCATAGACACATTGCATATGCAAAGCATCAGGGGCCGTATTACCGGAGTACCCGGGGGGTGCAACGGGCGTTTGCCCCCACTTTGTGCACCCCCGGGGCAATTTGGTATCACAGAAGGGGCCGCAGACACTTGTGCGTCCACTTCTGTAATACTGATAGCGCTGGTGCACATAAAGCGCCAGCGCTATCATCAGAGTGCGTTTCACCATGTGCATGGGGGAGTGGCCCCATGCAAATGAAGGAATCCCTTTGCCTCTGCACCCGCGCCGTTTTACAGACGTGGGTGCAGAGGCAAAGAAGCTCTCAGGAGGCGCACTGACAGTGTACCACCTAAAAGTGGCTGTCATTGTGCCCCCTGATGGCAGCCCCCTGGAGGGGTAAATGGGGTCCAATGGACCCCCCAGACATTCCCTTGCTTTCTTTTGTGGCCTTTGGTAGATATTACTCCTTCTAGCAGTTGGCAAAGAAAAAAGAAGAGCTGTAGGCATGAGCGGCTCTCGGCCAAAGGTGAAAAAGCGCAAGCATGCAAAGGGTCGAGAAACCTGATGCAAAAGTTTGATATAGGGATCAAGCTGCCATTGTCTGATTAGCAATTTCTAATCGTTTTTTATGTCACCACTATAGAATGCACAACAATATTCATGCACATGATTAAGGCACTATAACTGAATTATAAAAAAAAATGTAGAATCTGCATTTGGTGCTGGCGTGCACAAACAAATGTCAATTAAAATATATGACAAATGTATTAATTTTGACAATTTATTAACTTAAATATATTAAAATAAATAACATTAAATATATTAACTTAAATAAAATAACAACTGTTCTCATCCAAATAGGATAATAAAACTTATAAACTTAAACTGGAAAACTGTTGCAGGTTAGGATCTGCAAACATCTACACTCTTGCTCAAATATAACAATCACATTTTTGAATGAGTAGTTTTATACAGTTATTGTTCACTGGTTAGTGATCTCAAAAAAGGAAATATAAACATCTGTAGTCTTGTGCAAATTTATCAATGACTTTTTAAATCATCTGTTGTTTGTTTTCATCAAATTTTGCTCGATGTATGCTCATCATGCACAAACCTGATAAGCGATTGCCTGCCATTGTCAATCTCAACTAGGTTTTCACCCTTCTCATTGTGCTTATAAGACCTTTCCACTGTATAATGGTCATTGGTAATGTGAGAGCAAAGAGAATTGCTTGCTGGACTGATGGAAATATATCTGCGTGGTTTAGCAAATCCAGAAATCCATTGTCAAACTGCTCATGCTTCGTTGACCAGATTTCAAACCAAGTGACTGCTTCGACTTCCAGGTTTTCAATGTCGTAAATCCCTCTAATGTTTGCACTATGGCATTTGTATTGCTCAAGTGTTATTTTTGCCATGTGTTTTGGGTACAGTGAGAACAGACTCAAATTTTTCTTGTTTTCATTGTCAAACTGGCTTTTAAATGATGCAATGATAGATTCTATGTATGTCACATAGATAGACTGGCGATAGTATTCTTCCACAGAAGAGGAACCAAAATTAGAACAAAATGCTTGCAGGCCACACAATCTGGGAATGCAAAGTTCGATGTTCAATTTATCTGCCATTGTTTGAACATTTGAAAACATTTCTTTAAATTGCTCTTCTGATTCTTGTCTGTGATCACGGAACACAGTCAGAAGGTCCTGCACGTGATTACACACCTTGAGGATATCAAGCTGAACAGCTTGGAGAGTCTGGCTTACAGATTCCAATCTTGATGAGTAATCTGAAATTATGGACAAGCAAAAGATATAGCTCACCGTGCTTGAGGAACATTGCTATTGATATGCCTCCTGATGTGTTTTACCTGATGCTGTAGTGACCAGTAATCTTAATTGCTTAAAAAGTTCTTCAAAGTTTAAGCTACAAATTAGAATGCTTTGGTATTTTGCTCCCCAACGTTTTTCACCCAGCAATGGCACATTAGAAATAAGAGATTTTCTTTCTGGACTCTCACGGAAAAACTTGATGATGGCTTTCACTGTGCCAATAGAATTTAGTATATCAAGAACAGTATTCAGGTCATTAACAACCAAATTAAGGTTATGTGCAGCACTGTGAGCAAAAGCAATTTTAGGATATTTTCTCTTTATTATGGCTTGAACGCCACCTTCCTTTCCTGCCATTGTAGTGCATCCATCATGTCCTTGACCATGGAGATTTTCTAAGTTTAATCCAAATTTAGAACATGCACCCATAATCATATTTGCAAATGAGATAGCATCCGTTTCTTTTAAGGTTTCAAATCCAGGGAATTCTTCTCTGATGACAACTATGGAACTCCAAGTGACATCTGTTTTGTTCTGGATATGTCAACATTTTCATCAGCAGTGGTTGAAAATCCATTTGACATATTGACTAAGGATACTAGATCTTCTCTTAATGTTTCTTCACAAAATGTAATCAATTCATTTTCAACTCAAACTGATGTATAACGTGCATTAACTGGTGCATTTTTCAGATGGTTCTTTAGGGTCACATCTCCTGCTTCAATGCAAAATTGGTACAGACTTTGCACGTTTCGGGTTGTACTTTTTTTCCCACGTAAAGCAATGTCATGTGTGCCACAAAACGAGCCAGTGGACAAAATTGGAAATAACTTTTTCTGATTTTCTTCTACTGTCTTTTCACAGCGCTGTAGATTTGGCAAACAAACTTGTTTCCGGCTTCTTTCTGATCACCAAAAAGTACACCTGTGCGTTTTTATGTCAATAAGATAAAACATAGTTGCGTGCACTTTAATCAAAGTCTTTCTATTTAGTGAAAGGCGTAGTTATGAATGTTCCTTGTGTCCCACAATGAACTGGATGTGCAAAAACTGTGCAATACTTGGACATCGCACCTTTCAGTTGTGGAGAGTTGCTAAGCCATGATGAATATTCATTAATCCACACATGACGGAAATAGCGTGGGCCACTTGAATCCTTCTTAAAGTCATACATTTCTGGTGGGGTAAATGTATTTATTAGTACATTGTATTTAAAGTCATCTGTTAGTTTTTTTGATGAATTCAAATATAATCCAATATTGTTTACAGGAGCATCAACACCATGGCTACATTCTGTTGAAGCTGAAACTGGACCTGCAGATCCGCTTGTGCTTGGTTCTTCTGCCTCGTGTTCACTATGTCTAGATTCTTTTTTTGCTTCCATAATATCAGATTCTAAATCGTCCAATTTTCATTTTGAATTTGTTTGCGGATGTCCATTCTAAAAAGAAATGGGGGTCATTAAATACTCTGCTCATCACCAGACTGGCTGTATTGAATAAACTGTGAGTTGTAGATGAGCTGCAGAGAGTTGAAAAATCCCATTAAATTTCTTTGGCAAGGAGAACCAAGGTTTCCTTGCATAATGCATAGTTATATTGGTAAGATGAGATTTGTGAACATCAAATAGCTCACCTACAATGTACTATTTATTGAATACAGCCTTGTATGCAGTAACAGAAACTTGAAAAATGAAAAAAGTGTATGTGTGTGGGTATATGTACACACACTGACACTATATATATATATATATATACTACTTCTATGTCTATCTATGTCACAGGGACAATTTTCACATTTTAATTTCCTGATGTGTTTAAAACCTAAATATTGTTTCACGTATTGTTGTGCTAATTTAGGAATGATCTATTAACAACGATATTTTATTTTCCATTCATTATTAATTTTCATTGTATACAAGTACAATTGCACAGTCATGCAAGTGCAGACATAAGATACTTCTGTGTCTATTGCCCAGCCACAGGTTGCTGTGACAACCAACAGTGAGTGGTTAGCATAAATACAGAATATCAAAATGTACCTGATGTAGTGATCAAGGCGGTTCGCCGTCGAAACGCGTCTAGGTCGTTGTTGGAATAAACTCTTTACCATCATCTCACGGAGTCGGTGCCTGTCTTTCGTCGTTGCCAGGATTGGTAAAAAAAAAAAAAAAAAATATATATATATATATATATATATATATATATATATATTCACTGAAAAAACCACAGGTTTCAGTGATGTTATAGTTAGTTGGACATTTCACTCGTACAAAACCAGAGAAATTCTGCTGTTATAGTTAGTTGAGCTAACTATAACTCGCACCCCCGCAATGCACTGCTGATGACGTCACATATTACATCATTCATGACATGGTCAGTGTCATCTCTGATGACATCACTGATGACATCTCAAATGACATTACTGATGACATCATCCATGTGATAATCTGATGCACCTCCTCACACCCTAATATAACCTTTGATACACCCACTCTAAAATACAGACTACCATTTTTGAAACCATAGACACACCAATACCAGTTACTACATACCCACTCACTGATTTCTAGGTCTACACACACATCCACTCATTCACCCATACAGTCACTCATACATGCAGTCACTCATCAACACAGCACTATCAAATGCACTCATACACCTATACAGACACTCACACACCGCCACTCATCCATAGAGTTACTCACACACCCAGTCAGTCATGCAAAGAATCAATCCCACTCCCATTTAATCACCTATACAGTTATACACACACCACCTCACTTATTCATACAGATACTAACACATACTTACTCTCTTATACAATCACTGATACAAGCACCCACTCATCCATACAGCCACTCTCACAATCACTCACTCTCACATATAGTAATTTATATACTCCAACACTCACATATACTGCCTTTCACATATGTAGTTACTCACACATGTACCACTGAGACATTCATTCACTCACCAAAACACCCATACACACACTCACCCACCCAAACAGCCCTTCACAGATGCACTCTTGAACCCATACACCCAGTGAATCACCTACTCACACATCAATGCACAGAGCCACACCCCCCCACCCACACAGACACTCAGGCACCCATACAGATACTCAGACAACCAATCAATAACCCATATAGACACTCATGTAGCTACTCCTCAACCCATGCAGCCGCTTACACACCAATTGACAGACTGATACAGACATTCACACAGTTTAGTCACTAACCCATGCATTCAGTAAGGCACGTTTAATCACTCACTTATACAGTCAGTCACGCACCTACTAAATCATCCATTCAGACACTCATACACCCACTCATTCTTCAATACACATTGGCATATATATATATATATATATATATATATATATATATATATATATATATATATATAACATATTTAAACTTTACAGAAACACACATTCACTGGATGATGTCATCAGTGATGTCACCAGTGATGTAATTTGAGACGTCATCAGTGATGTCACTGACCATGTCATGAATGATGTAATATGTGAGTCATCAGCAGTGCATTGCGGGGGCGCGAGTTATAGTTAGCTATAACGGCCGAATTTCTCTGGTTTTGTACGAGTGAAATGTCCAACTAACTATAACGTCCCTGAAACCTATGTTTTTTTCAGTGAATTTCTAAGGTTGTTTAAATGCTAATTACTAACTATAACGTCCCTGAAACCTATGGTTTTTTCAGTGAATTTCTATGGTTTTTTAAATGTTAATTTCTAACTATGCCTACATAGGTAGGACATGTGCAGAAAGAGGAAGAAATGCGCAGAAAGAAGCAAGAGAAATGCTTAAAGAGGCAACAGAAGTCCAGAAAAAGGAAGAAAGGTGCAGAAAGAAGCAAGAGATATGCAGAAAGAACCAACAGAGGTGCAGAAAGAGGCATTGTTGCAAAGTCATCCTGTGCCCTGGGCACCCCCAACTTTTTGCTGACTGGTACTGGTGGTAACTGACTCTGACTGACCCTGGGCTCTGCCTAACCAGGCCCGAAGCCAGTGTTATGCTGAAAGACACTCAGAATACAGTGAAAACACCTACATACACTAGGGTACAATATGGGTTGGGGTACCCCTGTGATTGGCATGACCTCCCCTGTAAGGCCCTAGTACATAATAGGGCAGGGGGATTAAAACTACCTGTTAGAAATGGGGGTCTCTAGTTGGCAATGGCTGGCCACTGTCCAAGTAGGGACCCTTCTTCCTAAGTCAGAGTGAGGGGGCTACCCTCTTTAATACCCCTGCTCAACCCTGTGGTAACGTAGCACGAGCAGGTAGGCTTATCTCAGAGGCAGGGTGTGAAGCATTTATGACCATACACAGTAACACAGTGAGGAACACTACAAAGGGACACCACACAAGTAGTTATTATAAAAAATAAGTATCTTTATATAAAGGCAGATTTATCACAAGACCAATAACTGTAAAAGCCACAATACTGTCAAAAATAGGATAGCTGTTGAAGGGCTGTCAAAAATAGTTCAAAGGTTGCAAAAATAAGGTTCAAGTTCAAAGCAGTGGTCTCTGCGACCCTTTCTTTCACAAAGTACCTGGGTTTAGTAGCAAAACCAACAAAATGTCGCAAATAAGCTGTAGCGATGATTCTCGGCACGCGAGGCCGGCGATGCGATGAAATCCTTGCCGCAAGGGAGGATGATGCGCCGATCTGCGGGATGCATGCGGAGACGATGCGACAAACTTCTGCACGCTGGACCACCGATGCGATGACTTTCTTGCCACGTGGGAGAAGTCGATGCGGCGATCCTGTTGCGCTGTGCGATCGTGTTGCGATGCGAAGACAAGACGCTCCGCGAGGGAGCGACGAAATTCGGTGCGATGCGATCAAAGTGGCGGACGCACGGCGTCCGCAATGCGATGTCTCGAAGCGATGATTTCTTTAGGGGTTGCGAGTGCGCGGCGACAGCAGCGCGATGATTTTCACAGCGCGTCTCGGCTGCAGCGGCTCGCAAAGGGGCGTCAGCGATGGTCTCGTGTTGCGAGCCCTCAGCGGCAGCAGCGCAATGATTTTCCCAGCGCTCTCGACTGCAGCGGCTCGCAAAGATGCGTTAGCGTCGATTTCCAACACTTTCTTCTCTGATGCAAACTAGAGGCCCTGGAACTCACAGGAGCCTCATCAGCAGATAGCAATCCTCGCAGGGAGGAAGCAGGAGGTTGGTGGTGGAGTCTGATGTGCCTGAGACTCCAGCAGGAGGCTAGCTCTTTTCCTAGCCCTTGGGTGATTGCTGTAACAAAAATAAAAGTTCTCTCAAAAGTTCCTTTTCCTCTTCTTCAAGGTCCAGTGGTCACTGCTGCAGGCCAGTGCAAGAAACAACACACCAGCACAGGGACAGTCACTTCCTGCAGATTCCTCCAGTGGCACGGACATAGTTTCCTCTCCAGATCCAAAAGCAATACAAAAATGTAGGGGTTTGAGCACAGATATTTATACCCCAAAAGTCTTTGTTCTTAGAAGCTACCAGTCACTGAACCTAGCCAGAACCAGTTCTGCTCAGGCCTGGAGCACTTTGTTTACCAGGCTGCATCCTTCCTTTCAGAAAGAGGGGTCTGCTAGCAGACACACAGTGGGAGGTGGAGCCAGCATTCACCTTGCCAGGCACAGCCCTATTCAGGTCAAGGAGCCACCCCTCCCCACACTCTAAATGCAGATCTCTCTATTCAACCCAGGTCTGACTCAGCCTGCCCTGCCCTCTAAAACCAGACAGCCAATACACATAACGGCAGAGCACACTGGAAGGCTTAGGCAAGAAAATACCTACTTTCTAAAAGTGGTATTTTCAAACACAGAATATAAAAATAAACTTCACTAAAAGATGTATTTTAATATTCTGAGCTCGGGCATACTAAATTCGTTTTTCTACCATGTCCCTGGGGTCAGTTAGGACTATAGAATGTAATAGTCAAACTGCCCATTCTAGCCTATGAGGAACAGGTAGCCTTACAGTAGTGAAAAACGAAATGGGGTGTAATTCACTACGCGGACATGCTACATACACCCAGGCATGTCCTACCTTACACATACAATTCACCCTACCATAGGGGTGACTTACAGGCTGCCAAGGGAAGGTTCAGGGGATGGGAAGTGAGTGCACTTCACAGCCAAGATGGCAGTTCTGGACTGCACACAGACACTGCAGTGGCAGGTCTGAGACACACTTTACAAGCTGCTTCTGTGGGTGGCACACATCAGTGCTGCAGGCCCACCAGCAGCATTTGGTTTACCAGCCCTGGGCACACATAGGCCACACTACTAGGGACTAACAGGTAAACCAAATAAGCCAATCAGGGATATACCAATTCACATAGACATATTTACACAGGGAGCATTTGCGCTGTGACACTGAATGGCAGTGGCACAGCGCCCAGAGCATCTAACACCAGTAAAAAAGAGGAGACAACAGCGAAAAATGGAAGGGAGACCCACGCCAATGGTGCCAGGTCTAACACACGTCCCCTCCAGCTGAAATGTGGGGAGAACTACCCATCCCCTTGGAAGTTCTCATCGCTAAGGCGGAAAAATCTGGACAGACCATCAGCATTGGCGTGTTCTGTACCAGGGCGGTGTTCCACCGTGAAGTCCATACCCTGTAGGGAAATGGACCACCTCAACAACTTGGGATTCTCACCCCCTCATCTGCATCAACCATCTGAGGGGCCTGTGGTCTGTCTGAACCCGGAAGTGAGTCCCAAACAGGTATGGTCTCAGCTTCTTCAGTGCCCAGACCACAGCAAATGCCTCACGCTCAATTGCACTCCACCTCTGTTCCCGTGGAAGTAACCTCCTACTGATGAAGGCTACAGATTGGTCTAGTCCCTCCTCATTTATCTGTGACAGAACGGCCCCCACCCCATGCTCTGAAGCGTCTGTCTGGACAACAAATTCCTTAGCAAAAATGGGCGCCTTGAGTACGGGTGCTGTACACATAGCAGTTTTGAGGGCATCAAAGGCTTTCTGACAGGTGTCAGTCCAGTTCACAATCTTTGGCCGCTTCTTGGAAGTCAGCTCAGTCAAGGGTGCAACAATGTTGCCATACCCCTTGACAAACCTCCTGTAATAACCCGTGAGTCCTAAGAAGGCCCTCACCTGGGTCTGGGTCCTTGGGGGCTCCCAAGCCAGGATGGTTTCAATCTTGGGCTGCAGGGGCGCCACCTGGCCGCTCCCCACCTGGTGTCCCAAGTACACCACAGAACCCTGCCCAATCTGGCACTTACTTGATTGTGAGGCCTGCTCTGCGCAGCGCCATCAACACTTCCCAGAGGTGGCGCAAGTGGTCCTCCCAGGAGGAACTAAACACTGCAATGTCATCCAGGTAGGCGGCACTGAAAGCCTCCAGCCCAACCAACACCTGGTTGACCAATCTCTGAAAGGTGGCAGGGGCATTCTTCATCCCAAAGGGCATCACACGGAACTGGTAGTGCCCATCTGGTGTGGAGAATGCTGACCTCTCCTTTGCCCCATCAGTTAAGGCGATCTGCCAGTACCCAGACGCCAGATCAAACATGTTGAGGTACCGGGCAGCCCCTAACCGGTCTATGAGCTCATCAGCTCTGGGGATGGGGTGCGCGTCGGTCTTGGTGACCGAATTGAGACCTCAGTAGTCCACACAGAACCTAAGTTCAGGAGTGGCACTAGGCGTCGCAGCTTTTGGTACCAAGACCACGGGGCTGGACCAGGGGCTGCTAGAGGACTCAACCACCCCTAGGGCGAACATTTTGGAGACCTCCTCCTTAATGCAAGCCCTGACCCTGTCAGTCACCCTGTAAGCCTTGTGCTTGACAGGAGAACTGTCCCCGGTAACCACCTAATGGACGCACCAATCAGTGACACCAGGTACCAGGGAGAACAAATCAGAAAATTGCCCCAATAGGTGGTGACAATCTCTCTGCTGCTCAGGGGTGAGTGTGGTGGAGAGGATCACACCCTCCACTGACCCATCCTTCTCTTCTGCACACAGGAGGTCAGGGAGAGGCTCACTCTCCTCCTCAACCCCATCATCTGTGGCAAGAAGCATGCCCACTTCAGACCTCTCAAAGTGGGGCTTTAGGCGGTTCACATGCAGGACCCGCAAGGGGTTCCTGGGAGACTGAAAGTCCACCAAGTAGGTAACTGGACTTTGCGCTCCACCACCTCAAATGGACCGGTCCACTTATCTTGGAGCGCACAAGGCTCCACTGGGGCCAGTACCCAAACCTTCTGACCAGGTTGAAATTCGACCAGAGTGGCATTCTGGTCGTGCCAACATTTCATTTCTTCCTGGCTGGCTTCCAGATTTGCCTCAGCAATCTTTCTGAAACGCCGAGTCTGGTTCCTGAAGGCCAACATGTAGCTAAATACATCTTGGGGAGGTTTCCTGGGAGATTGCTCCCAGCCTTCCTTGACCAGACTCAGAGGTCCTCTAACCGGGTGGCCATAGAGGAGTTCAAAGGGACTGAATCCTAAGGACTTCTGTGGCACCTCACGGTAGGCAAACAACAGGCATGGCAAGAGGACGTCCCACTTACGCCTCAGGGGCTCTTCTAGGCCCATGATCATGCCCTTCAAGGTCCGGTTGAACCTTTCAACCAGACCATTACCTTGGGGGTGGTAAGGAGTGGTGAACTTATACGTTACCCCACACTCCTTCCACAGAGACTTCATGTACTGGGAGATGAAGTTGGTCCCCCTGTCAGACACCACCTCTCTGGGGAATCCCACACGGGAGAAAATCCCCATCAGTGCACGTCCCACCACGGGGCCGTCACTGTCCTGAGCGGGATGGCTTCAGGGTACCGGGTGGCATGGTCCACCAAGACCAGGATGAACCTGTTGCCCATGGCTGTCTTGGGGTCCAGAGGCCCCACAATGTCAATGCCCACTCGCTCGAATGGGGTACTCACAACTGGAAAGGGCTGGAGTGGGGCCTTGATCTTCCCCCACTCTTCCCACTTGCCTGGCAAGTCTCACAGGTCCTGCAATGAGTGTCTGAACTCTTGTGCATCTGGGGCCAATAAAAGTGGGCGGCCAGCCTCTCAAAGGTCTTGGTCTGCCCCAGCTGTCCTGCCAATGGAATGTCATGAGCCAACCCCAGTAGGAAGGTTCTGAAGCACTCGGGTACCACCAGCACACGGGCTGACCCTGGCTCAGCAACCTTAGGCTCGCTATACAGGAGACTGTTCTCCCAATAAATCAGATGTGAACCAGACATGTCACCTTCTGCCTGGGCTGCAGCCTGTCGCCGCCTACCCTCAAGAGAGGGGCAAACTCTCTGCTGCTCACAAAATTCCTCCCTGGTGGGTCCCCCTTCCTGCTGCCAATGGGTCAGCTCAGGCAGGTCCCCCAGTTCGGTGATCTGCTCCCCGGTAGGCTCCAGGGCATCCCCTTCAGGGTCTGCTCCTTCCTGGGCCGTGGGAACCAAGGGGGCCGGCTTCCCGCGCCCCCTGCCCCTTCTCTCTAAGGCAGGGATCTGGGCCATACTCTCAGGCTCCAGATCCTTCTCAACACCCTCCTTGGCTGCCATGGACCGAGTGGTAGCACACGCCCACTCAGGCAGACCCAACATCTCTAAGTGAGCCTTCCTCTCCACCGTTGCCCACGGGGAGTCCTCTAAATCATTGCCCAGCAGACAGTCTACAGGCATGGCGGGCCTCACAGCTACCTGAAGAGTTCCTGAGACCCCCCCCCACTCAAAGGGAACCTGAGCCACCTCACATTGGCTCTCTGAGTTGTCTGCGGACACTACTGGGTAGAATACATGGGGGACAACCTGCTCTTTGGACACCAACCGGGAGCTGACAGCAGTTACACTGGCCCCTGTGTCTCTTAGAGCCTCCACCCTATGGCCATTGATGGTCACCCACTGCCTGTATTTTTTGTGTTAGCAGGCAGTGCAGGCTTGGGGACCATCTCAAAGTCCCCTAATGAGACAAGGGTCAACTCTACGGGATCCCACCCCTCTTGGGCACCCATCTCCTCCTCTCCCAGGGCTACACTAGCAATCTGGCGGGGTGGTGCACGGGGTGGTGCACTGGCCTCCCTTTGGGGGCACTGGGGATCAAAATATCTGTGGCCCACTTGACCACAGTTGTAACAAGTGGGGGCCCCCTGGGAACAGGCCTACCTGTTGGGGGCCCTGTCCTCCTTTCCTGGGGGGGCTGGGACACCACTGCTTGGTTCCCTGGGGATTACTTTGGGGCCCTCGGTGGAACTCCCTCTGTTGACCCTTGTCCCCCCACTCCTCTGCTGGGGACCCTGCCCACCTTTGGCGAAGTCTCCCACTGGACCCTTGCGGACCCGGGTGCTCACCCAGCGGTCCGCCTCCTCAGCAAGCTTTCTAGAGTTAGTCAGCTTGCAATCAATTAGGTGCTGGCGTAGCTCAGGAAAACAATTACTAGATAAATGCTCCCATGCAATCAAATCATAAAACTGCGCAAAAGTTTCTACTTTGCTACCTTTTACCCAGCGTTCCATGGCTCTGCAAAAAAAAGACACATATTCAACCCACGTGGTACCCTCTAGCTTCTTGCAGACCCTAAACCTCTGCCTATACATCTCAGGGGTCAAACCATAGCGGGTCATCAACGCTTCCTTCATGTGGGCATAAACCATCCTACTTTCTGGGGACAGGTCCAACAAGGTATCCCTCCCTCACTCACAAAGCGTCCCCACAACCCCGCTCCCCAATCCTTCTCAGGGACCCGGTGGGACACCATGGCTAATTCATAAGCGGCAAACCATTGCCCAATATCTTCACTTTTGTGGAAATCCTTAATAACCTCCTTGGGTATATACACCCTACTCTCAGGGTGCACTACATGTACGCTGCCACCAGAGGGGGAGATTTCCATACTCTTAGCTTTAATCTCCAACTCCCTCAATACTCTCTCATGCTCAAGCTTCATTCTCATAATCTCAATTTCTAACTTCTTGTTCTCTAGGTCCCGGTGACCATCCTTTTTAAGCTTAGCCATCTCCATATTATGCTGCCTATCTCTCTCCCTGTCCTCCAGCTCTTCTGAGGACAGACCCTTAGCGGACACACTAGAGCCCGGGTTGGAAAGGGCTTGATCTCCTACTAAGTCTACTACATTGCCCTGCTGCTCTCCTGCATTCTCTCCCACCTCCACAAGCTCTCCTATATCCTTAGGGGCATCCCTGGCTTCTAGCCAGGCCTTCAGCGCCTTGTAATACTCCTCCCTTCTAGTGAGACCTGTGATAGGGACTGTGAATTGCTTGCAAAAATATTTGAGCTGCTTGGCATTGTAGGTTTCTATTTTCTCTTCTTCCCAGGAGAGATCCTCTGAGGCATTGGATCTGGGCTTGCCCATTGTAGAAATAACTGGCAATATCAATAAAGGACAGAAGAAAACTTCTCAAAAAAATGTAAGCGGGTGAAAAATAACCGGCAATATCAATCACAATATAGGATCCAAAAACTCTCAGAAATGTGTGCGGGTGAAAAATCACCGGCAATATCAATTACAATATGGGATCCAAAAACTCTCAAAAAATGTGTGCGGGTGAAAAATCACCGGCAATATCAATTACAATATAGGATCCAAAAAAAACTCTCAAAAAATGTATGCGGTACGTTATGGTCTGCACTCACTAGTAGTGTACACTATAATTACTGTATGCGATCATAAATGCAAGTCCAGATCCTCACCGCTGACCACCAATGTTAGAAATGGGGGTCTCTAGTTGGCAATGGCTTGCCACTGTCCAAGTAGGGACCCTTCTTCCTAAGTCAGAGTGAGAGGGCTACCCTCTTTAATACCCCTGCTCAACCCTGTGGTAACGTAGCACGAGCAGGTAGGCTTATCTCAGAGGCAGGGTGTGAAGCATTTATGACCATACACAGTAACACAGTGAGGAACACTACAAAGGGACACCACACAAGTAGTTATTATAAAAAATAAGTATCTTTATATAAAGGCAGATTTATCACAAGACCAATAACTGTAAAAGCCACAATACTGTCAAAAATAGGATAGCTGTTGAAGGGCTGTCAAAAATAGTTCAAAGGTTGCAAAAATAAGGTTCAAGTTCAAAGCAGTGGTCTCTGCGACCCTTTCTTTCACAAAGTACCTGGGTTTAGTAGCAAAACCAACAAAATGTCGCAAATAAGCTGTAGCGATGATTCTCGGCACGCGAGGCTGGCAATGCGATGAAATCCTTGCCGCAAGGGAGGATGATGCGCCGATCTGCGGGATGCGTGCGGAGACGATGCGACAAACTTCTGCACGCTGGACCGCCGATGCGATGACTTTCTTGCCGCGTGGGAGAAGTCGATGCGGCGATCCTGTTGCGCTGTGCGATCGTGTTGCGATGCGAAGACAAGACGCTCCGCGAGGGAGCGACGAAATTCGGTGCGATGCGATCAAAGTGGCGGACGCACGGCGTCCGCAATGCGATGTCTCGAAGCGATGATTTCTTTAGGGGTTGCGAGTGCGCGGCGACAGCAGCGCGATGATTTTCACAGCGCGTCTCGGCTGCAGCGGCTCGCAAAGGGGCGTCAGCGATGGTCTCATGTTGCGAGCCCTCGGCGGCAGCAGCGCGATGATTTTCCCAGCGCTCTCGACTGCAGCGGCTCGCAAAGATGCGTTAGCGTCGATTTCCAACACTTTCTTCTCTGATGCAAACTAGAGGCCCTGGAACTCACAGGAGCCTCATCAGCAGATAGCAATCCTCGCAGGGAGGAAGCAGGAGGTTGGTGGTGGAGTCTGATGTGCCTGAGACTCCAGCAGGAGGCTAGCTCTTTTCCTAGCCCTTGGGTGATTGCTGTAACAAAAATAAAAGTTCTCTCAAAAGTTCCTTTTCTCTCTTCTTCAAGGTCCAGTGGTCACTGCTGCAGGCCAGTGCAAGAAACAACACACCAGCACAGGGACAGTCACTTCCTGCAGATTCCTCCAGTGGCACGGACATAGTTTCCTCTCCAGATCCAAAAGCAATACAAAAATGTAGGGGTTTGAGCACAGATATTTATACCCCAAAAGTCTTTGTTCTTAGAAGCTACCAGTCACTGAACCTAGCCAGAACCAGTTCTGCTCAGGCCTGGAGCACTTTGTTTACCAGGCTGCATCCTTCCTTTCAGAAAGAGGGGGTCTGCTAGCAGACACACAGTGGGAGGTGGAGCCAGCATTCACCTTGCCAGGCACAGCCCTATTCAGGTCAAGGAGCCACCCCTCCCCACACTCTAAATGCAGATCTCTCTATTCAACCCAGGTCTGACTCAGCCTGCCCTGCCCCTCTAAAACCAGACAGCCAATACACATAACGGCAGAGCACACTGGAAGGCTTAGGCAAGAAAATACCTACTTTCTAAAAGTGGTATTTTCAAACACAGAACATAAAAATAAACTTCACTAAAAGATGTATTTTAATATTCTGAGCTCAGGCATACTAAATTCGTTTTTCTACCATGTCCCTGGGGTCAGTTAGGACTATAGAATGTAATATTCAAACTGCCCATTCTAGCCTCTTAGGAACAGGTAGCCTTACAGTAGTGAAAAACGAAATGGGGTGTAATTCACTACCAGGACATGCTACATACACCCAGGCATGTCCTACCTTACACATACAATGCACCCTACAATAGGGGTGACTTACAGGCTGCCAAGGGAAGGTTCAGGGGCTGGGAAGTGAGTGCACTTCACAGCCAAGATGGCAGTTCTGGACTGCACACAGACACTGCAGTGGCAGGTCTGAGACACACTTTACAAGCTGCTTCTGTGGGTGGCACACATCAGTGCTGCAGGCCCACCAGCAGCATTTGGTTTACCAGCCCTGGGCACACATAGGCCACACTACTAGGGACTAACAGGTAAACCAAATAAGCCAATCAGGGATATACCAATTCACATAGACATATTTACACAGGGAGCATTCGCGCTGTGACACTGAATGGCAGTGGCACAGCGCCCAGAGCATCTAACACCAGTAAAACAGAGGAGACAACAGCAAAAAATGGAAGGGAGACCCACGCCAATGGTGCCAGGTCTAACACTACCTCTAAGTCCCTAGCATATAATAGGGCATGGCAGTTTAAAGGCAGAAACAGGCAAAAGAGGTACAGAAAGAGAGAACAGGGGTGCAGAAAGAGGCAAGAGGGATACAGAAATTTGCAAGAGAGGTGCAGAAAGAAGCAAGAGAAGTGCAGAAATAAGCAAGAGAGGTGGAGAAATAGGGAAGAGGGTTGCCGAAAGAGGCAAGAGGGATGCAGAAATTTGCAAAAGAGGTACAGAAAGAAGCAAGAGCAGTGCAGAAAGAACCAACAGAGGTGCAAAAAGACGCAAGAGAGATGCAGAAAGAGGTAGGAGAGGTGCACAAACAGACAAGAGGGGTACACAAAGAGGCAGGAGGGGTGCAGAAAGAAGGAAGAGAAGTGCAGAAAGAAGCAACAGAGGTGCTGAAAGAGGCATGAAGGGTGCAGAAAGAGGCAAGAGAAGTGCAGAAAGAAGCAACTGAGGTACAGAAAGAGGCAAGAGAGGTGCAGAAACAGGCAGGAAAGGTACAGAAAGAGGGAATAGGGGTGCAGAATGAGGCAAGAGAGGTGCAGAAAAAGGGAAGAGGGGTGCAGAAAGAGCCAAGACGGGTGCATAAAGAAGCAAGTGAGATGCAGAAAGAGGCAACAGAGGTGCAGAAAGACGCAAGAGAGGTGCAGAAACAAGCAAGAGAAGTGCAGAAAGAGGCAAGAGAATTGCTGAAAGAAGTAAACAGAGGTGTAGAAAGAAGCAAGAGAAGTGCAGAAAGAAGCAAGAGAAGTGCAGAAAGAGGCAAGTGAGGTGCAGAAAGAAGCAAGAGAGGTGCAGAAAATGGCAAAAGAAATGCAGAAAGAGGCAAGATGGATGCAAAAAAGGGAAGAAGGGTGCAGAAAAACGCAAGAGAGATGCAGAAAGAAGCAAGAGAAGTGCAGAAAGAAGCAAGAGAGGTCCAGAAAGAGGCAAAAGAAGTGCAGAAAGAAGCAACAGAGGTGCAGAAGGAGGCAAGAGAACTGCAGGAAGAGGCAAGAAAGTTTCAGAAACAGGCAAAAGAGGTGCAGAATGAGAGAACAGGGGTGCAGACAGAGGTGAGAGAGGTGCAGAAAGGGGGAAGAGGGGTGCAGAAAGAGACAAGAGGGGTGCAGAAATTTGTAAGAGAGGTGCACAAAGACAGAACAGACGTGCACAAAGAGGCAAGTGGTGTGCAGAAAGAGGGAAGAGAGGTGTAGAAAGAGGCAAGAGAGTTGCACAAAGAGGGAAGAAGGGTGCAGAAAGAGGCAAGAGGGGTGCAGAAAGAAGCAACCAACAGAGGTGGAGAAAGAAGCAAGAGAAGTGCAGAAAGAGGGAAGACGAGTGCAGAAAGAGACAACAGGGGTGCAGAAAGAAGCAAGAGAGGTCCAGAAAGAGGCAAAAGAAGTGCAGAAAGAAGCAACAGAGGTGCAGAAGGAGGCAAGAGAACTGCAGAAAGAGGCAAGACAGTTGCAAAAACAGGCAAAAGAGGTGCAGAATGAGAGAACAGGGGTGCAGACAGAGGTGAGAGAGGTGCAGAAAGGGGGAAGAGGGGTGCAGAAAGAGACAAGAGGGTGCAGAAATTTGTAAGAGAGGTGCAGAAAGACAGAACAGAGGTGCACAAAGAGGCAAGCGGTGTGCAGAAAGAAGGAAGAGAGGTGTAGAAAGAGGCAAGAGATTTGCACAAAGAGGGAAGAAGGGTGCAGAAAGAGGCAAGAGGGGTGCAGAAAGAAGCAACCAACAGAGGTGGAGAAAGAAGCAAGAGAAGTGCAGAAAGAAGCAACAGAGGTGCAGAAAGAGGCAAGAGAGGTGCAGAAAGAAGCAAGAGAAGTGCAGAAAGAGGGAAGACGAGTGCAGAAAGAGACAACAGGGGTGCAGAAAGAAGCAAGAGAGGTCCAGAAAGAGGCAAAAGAAGTGCAGAAAGAAGCAACAGAGGTGCAGAAGGAGGCAAGAGAACTGCAGAAAGAGGCAAGACAGTTATGTTATGTTAGCAAGAATTTCTATAGCGCACGTTAACCGAGAGGTTTACTGGCGCTTGCTTTGGGCAGTTTCAAGGCAGAGACGGATTACGCATGAGCCTGCTCAAACAGCCATGTCTTGAGCATTTTTCGGAACCCCAGGAGGTTGTTGCAGGACCGAATTACTAGTGGTAGGGAATTCCAAAGTTTAGGGGCGAGAAAGGAGAACCTACACCCTCCCTGGCGTTTGAGCTTGAAGGCAGGGGTAGTTAGCAGCTGGAGGAGGACTGAACGCAGGTTGCGGGGAGGGACATGCCTTGATATCATGCAGCTGATGAATTTAGGGCTCCGACAATGCAAGGCCTTAAAGATTAGGCACCCTGTCTTGAAGGCTGCGCTTTGGGCAATAGGGAGCCAATGAAGTTTTGATAATAAAGGTCTGGCAGATTGTCATTTTGGTTGTTTGTAGATTAGTCTCGCAGCTTGGTTTTGCACCAGCTGGAGACGTTTAAGTAAAAACAATGGCAGGCCGAGGTAGATAGAGTTAGAGAAGTCGAGATGAGAGAGTACCAGGGCAATCACTACATGTATGAGAGCAGAGTGTGTAAGCAGGTGGGCGATCTTCCTAATTTTGCGCAACTGGAAGAAGCAGGTGGAGACCACTGCCCCCACTTGGCCTCTGAGTGAGAGATCAGCATTTATGGTAACCCCTAGACTTTTTACAGAGAAGGACGGGGTGGGGGGAGGTTCTAGTTCAGTCGGCCAGTAATGTGGGCCCCAAAAGGTCTGGCCTTTCCCGGGCAGGACTAGTTCGGTCTTGCCCGGATTAAGTTTGAGAAGGTTGAGGTCCATCCAATGCTGGATGTGGAGCATGGTGGCTTGGAATTCATGGACAGAGTCGGGGGAGTTATCAATAGTGAAAACAAGCTGGAGGTCATCAGCGTAATTGAATGTGGTTACCCCCTGTTCCTTAGAGAGTGAATCAAGGGCAGGAGGTAAAGATTGAATAGGTGGGGAGACAGCGACGATCCTTGTGGGACCCCACACGTGGTGGCGATCTTGGGGGCAGTGAAAGGGGCAAGGCGTACTGCCTGGGTTCGGCCCTCAAGGAAGAACTTAATCCAGTTGAAGGCGGAGCCCTGTATGCCGGCCTGTCCGGCACGGTCCAACAGGATTTTATGGTCGACAATGTCAAATGCGGCCGACAGATCCAGTAGCACCAAGGCTTGAGGAATGCCCTTGTCCGCATTTGCTCGTAAGGCGTCCAGAACCGCAAGGATTACTGTCTCAGTGGAGTGAGCAGGCCAGAAGCCTGCTTGGTGAGGCTCTAGGTGTTCCGAATGTTCAATGAAGTTGGATAAACACCTAGCGACATGAGCCTCTAGGATCTTGGCCAGGAAGGGGAGCAGGGAGATGGGGGCGATAGTTAGATGGATTCAGGGGGTCAGCCCCAGGTTTCTTAAGGAGAGGGACCTCTATCGCATTCTTGAATGCGCTAGGGACCCTACCCTGCGAGAGACACTCATTTAAGAAGGGCAGCACAGTATGTGGCAGAGCAGAGAGGGTGGCCTTTAGGATGTGAGGGGGGCAGCAGTCTCTAGGGGAGCCTGATTTGACTCGGGCCAGCAAGTCTGAAAAGGCCTGTGGACATATGGCAGGGAAGTGGTCTATGGTGGCTGTATTGGTTATCATGGTGTCGGGGTTGCAGAAACAGGCAAAAGAGGTGCACAAAGAGAGAACAGGGGTGCAGACAGAAGCAAGAGCAGTGCAAAAGATCCAACAGAACTGCAGAAAGAGGCAAGAGGGGTGCCGAAAGAGGCAACAGAAGGGCAGAAAGAAGGAACAGAGGTGCACAAAGAGGCAAGAGGGGTGCAGAAAGAGGGAAGAGGGGTGTAGAAAGAGGCAAGAGAGTTGCGCAAAGAGGGAAGAAGGGTGCAGAAAGAGGCAAGAGGGTGCATAAAGAAGCAACAGAGGTGGAGAAAGAAGCAAGAGAAGTGCAGAAAGAAGAAACAGAGGTGCCGAAAGAAGCAAAGGGGTGCAGAAAGAGGCAACAGAAGTGCAGAAAGAAGCAACAGAGGTGCAGAAAGAGGCAAGAGAAGTGCAGAAAGAGGCAAGAGAGGTGTAGAAACAGGCAGGAGAGGTGCAGAAAGAGGTAACATGGGTACAGAAAGAGGCAAAAGAGGTGCAGAAAGAGAGAAAAAGGGTGCAGAAAGAGGCAAGAGAGGTGCAGAAAGTGGAAGAGATGAGCAGAACGAGGCAAAAGAAGTGCAGAAAAAGAAAGAAAGCTGCAGAAAGAAGCAACAGAAATGCAGAAAGAGGCAAGAGAGGCGCAGAAAGAAGCAAGAGAAGTTCAGAAAGAAGCAAGAGAGGTGCAGAAAGAGGGAAGACAAGTGCAGAAAGAGACAACAGGGGTGCAGAAAGACACAAGAGAGGTGCAGAAAGAGGCAAAAGAAGTGCAGAAAGAAGCAACAGGGGTGCAGAAATTTGTAAGAGAGGTGCACAAAGACGGAACAGAGGTGCACAAAGAGGCAAGAGGGGTGCAGAAAGAGGCAAGAGAGGTGTAAAAGAGGCAAGAGAGTTTTACAAAGAAGGAAGAAGGGTGCAGAAAGAGGCAAGAGGGGTGCAGAAAGAAGCAATAGAGGTGGAGAAAGAAGCAAGAGAAGTGCAGAAAGAAGCAACAGAGGTGCAGAAAGAGGCAAGAGAGGTGCAGAAAGAAGCAAGAGAAGTGCAGAAAGAAGCAAGAGAGGTGCAGAAAGAGGGAAGACAAGTGCAGAAAGAGACAACAGGGGTGCAGAAAGACGCAAGAAAGGTCCAGAAAGAGGCAAAAGAAGTGCAGAAAGAAGCAACAGAGGTGCAGAAGAAGGCAAGAGAACTGCAGAAAGAGGCAAGAAAGTTGCAGAAACAGGCAAAAGAGGTGCAGAAAGAGAGAACAGTGGTGCAGACAGAAGCAAGAGCAGTGCAAAAGATCCAACAGAACTGCAGAAAGAGGCAAGAGGGGTGCAGAAAGAGGCAAGAGAGGTGCAGAAAAACGCAAGAGAGATGCAGAAAGAAGCAAGAGAAGTGCAGAAAGAAGCAAGAGAGGTCCAGAAAGAGGCAAAAGAAGTGCAGAAAGAAGCAACAGAGGTGCAGAAGGAGGCAAGAGAACTGCAGAAAGAGGCAAGAAAGTTTCAGAAACAGGCAAAAGAGGTGCAGAATGAGAGAACAGGGGTGCAGACAGAGGCGAGAGAGGTGCAGAAAGGGGGAAGAGGGGTGCAGAAAGAGACAAGAGGGGTGCAGAAATTTGTAAGAGAGGTGCAGAAAGACAGAACAGAGGTGCACAAAGAGGCAAGCGGTGTGCAGAAAGAGGGAAGAGAGGTGTAGAAAGAGGCAAGAGAGTTGCACAAAGAGGGAAGAAGGGTGCAGAAAGAGGCAAGAGGGGTGCAGAAAGAAGCAACCAACAGAGGTGGAGAAAGAAGCAAGAGAAGTGCAGAAAGAAGCAACAGAGGTGCAGAAAGAGGCAAGAGAGGTGCAGAAAGAGGAAGACGAGTGCAGAAAGAGACAACAGGGGTGCAGAAAGAAGCAAGAGAGGTCCAGAAAGAGGCAAAAGAAGTGCAGAAAGAAGCAACAGAGGTGCAGAAGGAGGCAAGAGAACTGCAGAAAGAGGCAAGACAGTTGCAAAAACAGGCAAAAGAGGTGCAGAATGAGAGAACAGGGGTGCAGACAGAGGCGAGAGAGGTGCAGAAAGGGGGAAGAGGGGTGCAGAAAGAGACAAGAGGGTGCAGAAATTTGTAAGAGAGGTGCAGAAAGACAGAACAGAGGTGCACAAAGAGGCAAGCGGTGTGCAGAAAGAAGGAAGAGAGGTGTAGAAAGAGGCAAGAGATTTGCACAAAGAGGGAAGAAGGGTGCAGAAAGAGGCAAGAGGGTGCAGAAAGAAGCAACCAACAGAGGTGGAGAAAGAAGCAAGAGAAGTGCAGAAAGAAGCAACAGAGGTGCAGAAAGAGGCAAGAGAGGTGCAGAAAGAAGCAAGAGAAGTGCAGAAAGAGGGAAGACGAGTGCAGAAAGAGACAACAGGGGTGCAGAAAGAAGCAAGAGAGGTCCAGAAAGAGGCAAAAGAAGTGCAGAAAGAAGCAACAGAGGTGCAGAAGGAGGCAAGAGAACTGCAGAAAGAGGCAAGACAGTTATGTTATGTTAGCAAGAATTTCTATAGCGCACATTAACCGAGAGGTTTACTGGCGCTTGCTTTGGGCAGTGTCAAGGCAGAGACGGATTACGCATGAGCCTGCTCAAACAGCCATGTCTTGAGCATTTTTCTGAACCCCAGGAGGTTGTTGCAGGACCGAATTACTAGTGGTAGGGAATTCCAAAGTTTAGGGGCGAGAAAGGAGAACCTACACCCTCCCTGGCGTTTGAGCTTGAAGGCAGGGGTAGTTAGCAGCTGGAGGAGGACTGAACGCAGGTTGCGGGGAGGGACATGCCTTGATATCATGCAGCTGATGAATTTAGGGCTCCGACAATGCAAGGCCTTAAAGATTAGGCACCCTGTCTTGAAGGCTGCGCTTTGGGCAATAGGGAGCCAATGAAGTTTTGATAATAAAGGTCTGGCAGATTGTCATTTTGGTTGTTTGTAGATTAGTCTCGCAGCTTGGTTTTGCACCAGCTGGAGACGTTTAAGTAAAAACAATGGCAGGCCGAGGTAGATAGAGTTAGAGAAGTCGAGATGAGAGAGTACCAGGGCAATCACTACATGTATGAGAGCGGAGTGGGTAAGCAGGTGGGCGATCTTCCTAATTTTGCGCAACTGGAAGAAGCAGGTGGAGACCACTGCCCCCACTTGGCCTCTGAGTGAGAGATCAGCATTTATGGTAACCCCTAGACTTTTTACAGAGAAGGACGGGGTGGGGGAGGTTCTAGTTCAGTCGGCCAGTAATGTGGGCCCCAAAAGGTCTGGCCTTTCCCGGGCAGGACTAGTTCGGTCTTGCCCGGATTAAGTTTGAGAAGGTTGAGGTCCATCCAATGCTGGATGTGGAGCATGGTGGCTTGGAATTCATGGACAGAGTCGGGGGAGTTATCAATAGTGAAAACAAGCTGGAGGTCATCAGCGTAATTGAATGTGGTTACCCCCTGTTCCTTAGAGAGTGAATCAAGGGCAGGAGGTAAAGATTGAATAGGTGGGGAGACAGCGACGATCCTTGTGGGACCCCACACGTGGTGGCGATCTTGGGGGCAGTGAAAGGGGCAAGGCGTACTGCCTGGGTTCGGCCCTCAAGGAAGAACTTAATCCAGTTGAAGGCGGAGCCCTGTATGCCGGCCTGTCCGGCACGGTCCAACAGGATTTTATGGTCGACAATGTCAAAAGCGGCCGACAGATCCAGTAGCACCAAGGCCTGAGGAATGCCCTTGTCCGCATTTGCTCGTAAGGCGTCCAGAACCGCAAGGATTACTGTCTCAGTGGAGTGAGCAGGCCGGAAGCCTGCTTGGTGAGGCTCTAGGTGTTCCGAATGTTCAATGAAGTTGGATAAACACCTAGCGACATGAGCCTCTAGGATCTTGGCCAGGAAGGGGAGCAGGGAGATGGGGCGATAGTTAGATGGATTCAGGGGGTCAGCCCCAGGTTTCTTAAGGAGAGGGACCTCTATCGCATTCTTGAATGCGCTAGGGACCCTACCCTGCGAGAGAGACTCATTTAAGAAGGGCAGCACGGTATGTGGCAGAGCAGAGAGGGTGTCCTTTAGGATGTGAGGGGGCAGCAGTCTCTAGGGGAGCCTGATTTGACTCAGGCCAGCAAGTCTGAAAAGGCCTGTGGACATATGGCAGGGAAGTGGTCTATGGTGGCTGTATTGGTTATCATGGTGTCGGGGGTTGCAGAAACAGGCAAAAGAGGTGCACAAAGAGAGAACAGGGGTGCAGACAGAAGCAAGAGCAGTGCAAAAGATCCAACAGAACTGCAGAAAGAGGCAAGAGGGGTGCCGAAAGAGGCAACAGAAGGGCAGAAAGAAGGAACAGAGGTGCACAAAGAGGCAAGAGGGGTGCAGAAAGAGGGAAGAGGGGTGTAGAAAGAGGCAAGAGAGTTGCGCAAAGAGGGAAGAAGGGTGCAGAAAGAGGCAAGAGGGTGCATAAAGAAGCAACAGAGGTGGAGAAAGAAGCAAGAGAAGTGCAGAAAGAAGAAACAGAGGTGCCGAAAGAAGCAAAGGGGTGCAGAAAGAGGCAACAGAAGTGCAGAAAGAAGCAACAGAGGTGCAGAAAGAGGCAAGAGAAGTGCAGAAAGAGGCAAAAGAGGTGCAGAAAGAGAGAAAAAGGGTGCAGAAAGAGGCAAGAGAGGTGCAGAAAGTGGAAGAGATGAGCAGAACAAGGCAAAAGAAGTGCAGAAAAAGAAAGAAAGCTGCAGAAAGAAGCAACAGAAATGCAGAAAGAGGCAAGAGAGGCGCAGAAAGAAGCAAGAGAAGTGCAGAAAGAAGCAAGAGAGGTGCAGAAAGAGGGAAGACGAGTGCAGAAAGAGACAACAGGGGTGCAGAAAGACACAAGAGAGGTGCAGAAAGTGGGAAGAGGGTGCAGAAAGAGGCAAGAGGGGTGCAGAAATTTGTAAGAGAGGTGCACAAAGACGGAACAGAGGTGCACAAAGAGGCAAGAGGGGTGCAGAAAGAGGCAAGAGAGGTGTAAAAGAGGCAAGAGAGTTTTACAAAGAAGGAAGAAGGGTGCAGAAAGAGGCAAGAGGGGTGCAGAAAGAAGCAATAGAGGTGGAGAAAGAAGCAAGAGAAGTGCAGAAAGAAGCAACAGAGGTGCAGAAAGAGGCAAGA
Source organism: Calotriton arnoldi (assembly GCA_963921515.1). Taxonomy (NCBI): domain Eukaryota; kingdom Metazoa; phylum Chordata; class Amphibia; order Caudata; family Salamandridae; genus Calotriton; species Calotriton arnoldi. The sequence continues at coordinate 4,308,324 of CAWUFW010000263.1, forward strand.
GAGGTGCAGAAAGAAGCAAGAGAAGTGCAGAAAGAAGCAAGAGAGGTGCAGAAAGAGGGAAGACAAGTGCAGAAAGAGACAACAGGGGTGCAGAAAGACGCAAGAAAGGTCCAGAAAGAGGCAAAAGAAGTGCAGAAAGAAGCAACAGAGGTGCAGAAGAAGGCAAGAGAACTGCAGAAAGAGGCAAGAAAGTTGCAGAAACAGGCAAAAGAGGTGCAGAAAGAGAGAACAGTGGTGCAGACAGAAGCAAGAGCAGTGCAAAAGATCCAACAGAACTGCAGAAAGAGGCAAGAGGGGTGCAGAAAGAGGCAAGAGAGGTGCAGAAAAACGCAAGAGAGATGCAGAAAGAAGCAAGAGAAGTGCAGAAAGAAGCAAGAGAGGTCCAGAAAGAGGCAAAAGAAGTGCAGAAAGAAGCAACAGAGGTGCAGAAGGAGGCAAGAGAACTGCAGAAAGAGGCAAGAAAGTTTCAGAAACAGGCAAAAGAGGTGCAGAATGAGAGAACAGGGGTGCAGACAGAGGCGAGAGAGGTGCAGAAAGGGGGAAGAGGGGTGCAGAAAGAGACAAGAGGGGTGCAGAAATTTGTAAGAGAGGTGCAGAAAGACAGAACAGAGGTGCACAAAGAGGCAAGCGGTGTGCAGAAAGAGGGAAGAGAGGTGTAGAAAGAGGCAAGAGAGTTGCACAAAGAGGGAAGAAGGGTGCAGAAAGAGGCAAGAGGGGTGCAGAAAGAAGCAACCAACAGAGGTGGAGAAAGAAGCAAGAGAAGTGCAGAAAGAGGGAAGACGAGTGCAGAAAGAGACAACAGGGGTGCAGAAAGAAGCAAGAGAGGTCCAGAAAGAGGCAAAAGAAGTGCAGAAAGAAGCAACAGAGGTGCAGAAGGAGGCAAGAGAACTGCAGAAAGAGGCAAGACAGTTGCAAAAACAGGCAAAAGAGGTGCAGAATGAGAGAACAGGGGTGCAGACAGAGGCGAGAGAGGTGCAGAAAGGGGGAAGAGGGGTGCAGAAAGAGACAAGAGGGTGCAGAAATTTGTAAGAGAGGTGCAGAAAGACAGAACAGAGGTGCACAAAGAGGCAAGCGGTGTGCAGAAAGAAGGAAGAGAGGTGTAGAAAGAGGCAAGAGATTTGCACAAAGAGGGAAGAAGGGTGCAGAAAGAGGCAAGAGGGGTGCAGAAAGAAGCAACCAACAGAGGTGGAGAAAGAAGCAAGAGAAGTGCAGAAAGAAGCAACAGAGGTGCAGAAAGAGGCAAGAGAGGTGCAGAAAGAAGCAAGAGAAGTGCAGAAAGAGGGAAGACGAGTGCAGAAAGAGACAACAGGGGTGCAGAAAGAAGCAAGAGAGGTCCAGAAAGAGGCAAAAGAAGTGCAGAAAGAAGCAACAGAGGTGCAGAAGGAGGCAAGAGAACTGCAGAAAGAGGCAAGACAGTTATGTTATGTTAGCAAGAATTTCTATAGCGCACATTAACCGAGAGGTTTACTGGCGCTTGCTTTGGGCAGTGTCAAGGCAGAGACGGATTACGCATGAGCCTGCTCAAACAGCCATGTCTTGAGCATTTTTCTGAACCCCAGGAGGTTGTTGCAGGACCGAATTACTAGTGGTAGGGAATTCCAAAGTTTAGGGGCGAGAAAGGAGAACCTACACCCTCCCTGGCGTTTGAGCTTGAAGGCAGGGGTAGTTAGCAGCTGGAGGAGGACTGAACGCAGGTTGCGGGGAGGGACATGCCTTGATATCATGCAGCTGATGAATTTAGGGCTCCGACAATGCAAGGCCTTAAAGATTAGGCACCCTGTCTTGAAGGCTGCGCTTTGGGCAATAGGGAGCCAATGAAGTTTTGATAATAAAGGTCTGGCAGATTGTCATTTTGGTTGTTTGTAGATTAGTCTCGCAGCTTGGTTTTGCACCAGCTGGAGACGTTTAAGTAAAAACAATGGCAGGCCGAGGTAGATAGAGTTAGAGAAGTCGAGATGAGAGAGTACCAGGGCAATCACTACATGTATGAGAGCGGAGTGGGTAAGCAGGTGGGCGATCTTCCTAATTTTGCGCAACTGGAAGAAGCAGGTGGAGACCACTGCCCCCACTTGGCCTCTGAGTGAGAGATCAGCATTTATGGTAACCCCTAGACTTTTTACAGAGAAGGACGGGGTGGGGGGAGGTTCTAGTTCAGTCGGCCAGTAATGTGGGCCCCAAAAGGTCTGGCCTTTCCCGGGCAGGACTAGTTCGGTCTTGCCCGGATTAAGTTTGAGAAGGTTGAGGTCCATCCAATGCTGGATGTGGAGCATGGTGGCTTGGAATTCATGGACAGAGTCGGGGGAGTTATCAATAGTGAAAACAAGCTGGAGGTCATCAGCGTAATTGAATGTGGTTACCCCCTGTTCCTTAGAGAGTGAATCAAGGGCAGGAGGTAAAGATTGAATAGGTGGGGAGACAGCGACGATCCTTGTGGGACCCCACACGTGGTGGCGATCTTGGGGGCAGTGAAAGGGGCAAGGCGTACTGCCTGGGTTCGGCCCTCAAGGAAGAACTTAATCCAGTTGAAGGCGGAGCCCTGTATGCCGGCCTGTCCGGCACGGTCCAACAGGATTTTATGGTCGACAATGTCAAAAGCGGCCGACAGATCCAGTAGCACCAAGGCCTGAGGAATGCCCTTGTCCGCATTTGCTCGTAAGGCGTCCAGAACCGCAAGGATTACTGTCTCAGTGGAGTGAGCAGGCCGGAAGCCTGCTTGGTGAGGCTCTAGGTGTTCCGAATGTTCAATGAAGTTGGATAAACACCTAGCGACATGAGCCTCTAGGATCTTGGCCAGGAAGGGGAGCAGGGAGATGGGGCGATAGTTAGATGGATTCAGGGGTCAGCCCCAGGTTTCTTAAGGAGAGGGACCTCTATCGCATTCTTGAATGCGCTAGGGACCCTACCCTGCGAGAGAGACTCATTTAAGAAGGGCAGCACGGTATGTGGCAGAGCAGAGAGGGTGTCCTTTAGGATGTGAGGGGGCAGCAGTCTCTAGGGGAGCCTGATTTGACTCAGGCCAGCAAGTCTGAAAAGGCCTGTGGACATATGGCAGGGAAGTGGTCTATGGTGGCTGTATTGGTTATCATGGTGTCGGGGTTGCAGAAACAGGCAAAAGAGGTGCACAAAGAGAGAACAGGGGTGCAGACAGAAGCAAGAGCAGTGCAAAAGATCCAACAGAACTGCAGAAAGAGGCAAGAGGGGTGCCGAAAGAGGCAACAGAAGGGCAGAAAGAAGGAACAGAGGTGCACAAAGAGGCAAGAGGGGTGCAGAAAGAGGGAAGAGGGGTGTAGAAAGAGGCAAGAGAGTTGCGCAAAGAGGGAAGAAGGGTGCAGAAAGAGGCAAGAGGGTGCATAAAGAAGCAACAGAGGTGGAGAAAGAAGCAAGAGAAGTGCAGAAAGAAGAAACAGAGGTGCCGAAAGAAGCAAAGGGGTGCAGAAAGAGGCAACAGAAGTGCAGAAAGAAGCAACAGAGGTGCAGAAAGAGGCAAGAGAAGTGCAGAAAGAGGCAAAAGAGGTGCAGAAAGAGAGAAAAAGGGTGCAGAAAGAGGCAAGAGAGGTGCAGAAAGTGGAAGAGATGAGCAGAACAAGGCAAAAGAAGTGCAGAAAAAGAAAGAAAGCTGCAGAAAGAAGCAACAGAAATGCAGAAAGAGGCAAGAGAGGCGCAGAAAGAAGCAAGAGAAGTGCAGAAAGAAGCAAGAGAGGTGCAGAAAGAGGAAGACGAGTGCAGAAAGAGACAACAGGGGTGCAGAAAGACACAAGAGAGGTGCAGAAAGTGGGAAGAGGGGTGCAGAAAGAGGCAAGAGGGGTGCAGAAATTTGTAAGAGAGGTGCACAAAGACGGAACAGAGGTGCACAAAGAGGCAAGAGGGGTGCAGAAAGAGGCAAGAGAGGTGTAAAAGAGGCAAGAGAGTTTTACAAAGAAGGAAGAAGGGTGCAGAAAGAGGCAAGAGGGGTGCAGAAAGAAGCAATAGAGGTGGAGAAAGAAGCAAGAGAAGTGCAGAAAGAAGCAACAGAGGTGCAGAAAGAGGCAAGAGAGGTGCAGAAAGAAGCAAGAGAAGTGCAGAAAGAAGCAAGAGAGGTGCAGAAAGAGGGAAGACAAGTGCAGAAAGAGACAACAGGGGTGCAGAAAGACGCAAGAAAGGTCCAGAAAGAGGCAAAAGAAGTGCAGAAAGAAGCAACAGAGGTGCAGAAGAAGGCAAGAGAACTGCAGAAAGAGGCAAGAAAGTTGCAGAAACAGGCAAAAGAGGTGCAGAAAGAGAGAACAGTGGTGCAGACAGAAGCAAGAGCAGTGCAAAAGATCCAACAGAACTGCAGAAAGAGGCAAGAGGGGTGCAGAAAGAGGCAAGAGAGGTGCAGAAAAACGCAAGAGAGATGCAGAAAGAAGCAAGAGAAGTGCAGAAAGAAGCAAGAGAGGTCCAGAAAGAGGCAAAAGAAGTGCAGAAAGAAGCAACAGAGGTGCAGAAGGAGGCAAGAGAACTGCAGAAAGAGGCAAGAAAGTTTCAGAAACAGGCAAAAGAGGTGCAGAATGAGAGAACAGGGGTGCAGACAGAGGCGAGAGAGGTGCAGAAAGGGGGAAGAGGGGTGCAGAAAGAGACAAGAGGGGTGCAGAAATTTGTAAGAGAGGTGCAGAAAGACAGAACAGAGGTGCACAAAGAGGCAAGCGGTGTGCAGAAAGAGGGAAGAGAGGTGTAGAAAGAGGCAAGAGAGTTGCACAAAGAGGGAAGAAGGGTGCAGAAAGAGGCAAGAGGGGTGCAGAAAGAAGCAACCAACAGAGGTGGAGAAAGAAGCAAGAGAAGTGCAGAAAGAGGGAAGACGAGTGCAGAAAGAGACAACAGGGGTGCAGAAAGAAGCAAGAGAGGTCCAGAAAGAGGCAAAAGAAGTGCAGAAAGAAGCAACAGAGGTGCAGAAGGAGGCAAGAGAACTGCAGAAAGAGGCAAGACAGTTGCAAAAACAGGCAAAAGAGGTGCAGAATGAGAGAACAGGGGTGCAGACAGAGGCGAGAGAGGTGCAGAAAGGGGGAAGAGGGGTGCAGAAAGAGACAAGAGGGTGCAGAAATTTGTAAGAGAGGTGCAGAAAGACAGAACAGAGGTGCACAAAGAGGCAAGCGGTGTGCAGAAAGAAGGAAGAGAGGTGTAGAAAGAGGCAAGAGATTTGCACAAAGAGGGAAGAAGGGTGCAGAAAGAGGCAAGAGGGGTGCAGAAAGAAGCAACCAACAGAGGTGGAGAAAGAAGCAAGAGAAGTGCAGAAAGAAGCAACAGAGGTGCAGAAAGAGGCAAGAGAGGTGCAGAAAGAAGCAAGAGAAGTGCAGAAAGAGGGAAGACGAGTGCAGAAAGAGACAACAGGGGTGCAGAAAGAAGCAAGAGAGGTCCAGAAAGAGGCAAAAGAAGTGCAGAAAGAAGCAACAGAGGTGCAGAAGGAGGCAAGAGAACTGCAGAAAGAGGCAAGACAGTTATGTTATGTTAGCAAGAATTTCTATAGCGCACATTAACCGAGAGGTTTACTGGCGCTTGCTTTGGGCAGTGTCAAGGCAGAGACGGATTACGCATGAGCCTGCTCAAACAGCCATGTCTTGAGCATTTTTCTGAACCCCAGGAGGTTGTTGCAGGACCGAATTACTAGTGGTAGGGAATTCCAAAGTTTAGGGGCGAGAAAGGAGAACCTACACCCTCCCTGGCGTTTGAGCTTGAAGGCAGGGGTAGTTAGCAGCTGGAGGAGGACTGAACGCAGGTTGCGGGGAGGGACATGCCTTGATATCATGCAGCTGATGAATTTAGGGCTCCGACAATGCAAGGCCTTAAAGATTAGGCACCCTGTCTTGAAGGCTGCGCTTTGGGCAATAGGGAGCCAATGAAGTTTTGATAATAAAGGTCTGGCAGATTGTCATTTTGGTTGTTTGTAGATTAGTCTCGCAGCTTGGTTTTGCACCAGCTGGAGACGTTTAAGTAAAAACAATGGCAGGCCGAGGTAGATAGAGTTAGAGAAGTCGAGATGAGAGAGTACCAGGGCAATCACTACATGTATGAGAGCGGAGTGGGTAAGCAGGTGGGCGATCTTCCTAATTTTGCGCAACTGGAAGAAGCAGGTGGAGACCACTGCCCCCACTTGGCCTCTGAGTGAGAGATCAGCATTTATGGTAACCCCTAGACTTTTTACAGAGAAGGACGGGGTGGGGGGAGGTTCTAGTTCAGTCGGCCAGTAATGTGGGCCCCAAAAGGTCTGGCCTTTCCCGGGCAGGACTAGTTCGGTCTTGCCCGGATTAAGTTTGAGAAGGTTGAGGTCCATCCAATGCTGGATGTGGAGCATGGTGGCTTGGAATTCATGGACAGAGTCGGGGGAGTTATCAATAGTGAAAACAAGCTGGAGGTCATCAGCGTAATTGAATGTGGTTACCCCCCTGTTCCTTAGAGAGTGAATCAAGGGCAGGAGGTAAAGATTGAATAGGTGGGGAGACAGCGACGATCCTTGTGGGACCCCACACGTGGTGGCGATCTTGGGGGCAGTGAAAGGGGCAAGGCGTACTGCCTGGGTTCGGCCCTCAAGGAAGAACTTAATCCAGTTGAAGGCGGAGCCCTGTATGCCGGCCTGTCCAGCACGGTCCAACAGGATTTTATGGTCGACAATGTCAAAAGCGGCCGACAGATCCAGTAGCACCAAGGCCTGAGGAATGCCCTTGTCCGCATTTGCTCGTAAGGCGTCCAGAACCGCAAGGATTACTGTCTCAGTGGAGTGAGCAGGCCGGAAGCCTGCTTGGTGAGGCTCTAGGTGTTCCGAATGTTCAATGAAGTTGGATAAACACCTAGCGACATGAGCCTCTAGGATCTTGGCCAGGAAGGGGAGCAGGGAGATGGGGCGATAGTTAGATGGATTCAGGGGTCAGCCCCAGGTTTCTTAAGGAGAGGGACCTCTATCGCATTCTTGAATGCGCTAGGGACCCTACCCTGCGAGAGACACTCATTTAAGAAGGGCAGCACAGTATGTGGCAGAGCAGAGAGGGTGGCCTTTAGGATGTGAGGGGGCAGCAGTCTCTAGGGGAGCCTGATTTGACTCGGGCCAGCAAGTCTGAAAAGGCCTGTGGACATATGGCAGGGAAGTGGTCTATGGTGGCTGTATTGGTTATCATGGTGTCGGGGTTGCAGAAACAGGCAAAAGAGGTGCACAAAGAGAGAACAGGGGTGCAGACAGAAGCAAGAGCAGTGCAAAAGATCCAACAGAACTGCAGAAAGAGGCAAGAGGGGTGCCGAAAGAGGCAACAGAAGGGCAGAAAGAAGGAACAGAGGTGCACAAAGAGGCAAGAGGGGTGCAGAAAGAGGGAAGAGGGGTGTAGAAAGAGGCAAGAGAGTTGCGCAAAGAGGGAAGAAGGGTGCAGAAAGAGGCAAGAGGGTGCATAAAGAAGCAACAGAGGTGGAGAAAGAAGCAAGAGAAGTGCAGAAAGAAGAAACAGAGGTGCCGAAAGAAGCAAAGGGGTGCAGAAAGAGGCAACAGAAGTGCAGAAAGAAGCAACAGAGGTGCAGAAAGAGGCAAGAGAAGTGCAGAAAGAGGCAAGAGAGGTGTAGAAACAGGCAGGAGAGGTGCAGAAAGAGGTAACATGGGTACAGAAAGAGGCAAAAGAGGTGCAGAAAGAGAGAAAAAGGGTGCAGAAAGAGGCAAGAGAGGTGCAGAAAGTGGAAGAGATGAGCAGAACGAGGCAAAAGAAGTGCAGAAAAAGAAAGAAAGCTGCAGAAAGAAGCAACAGAAATGCAGAAAGAGGCAAGAGAGGCGCAGAAAGAAGCAAGAGAAGTTCAGAAAGAAGCAAGAGAGGTGCAGAAAGAGGGAAGACGAGTGCAGAAAGAGACAACAGGGGTGCAGAAAGACACAAGAGAGGTGCAGAAAGAGGCAAAAGAAGTGCAGAAAGAAGCAACAGGGGTGCAGAAATTTGTAAGAGAGGTGCACAAAGACGGAACAGAGGTGCACAAAGAGGCAAGAGGGGTGCAGAAAGAGGCAAGAGAGGTGTAAAAGAGGCAAGAGAGTTTTACAAAGAAGGAAGAAGGGTGCAGAAAGAGGCAAGAGGGGTGCAGAAAGAAGCAATAGAGGTGGAGAAAGAAGCAAGAGAAGTGCAGAAAGAAGCAACAGAGGTGCAGAAAGAGGCAAGAGAGGTGCAGAAAGAAGCAAGAGAAGTGCAGAAAGAAGCAAGAGAGGTGCAGAAAGAGGGAAGACAAGTGCAGAAAGAGACAACAGGGGTGCAGAAAGACGCAAGAAAGGTCCAGAAAGAGGCAAAAGAAGTGCAGAAAGAAGCAACAGAGGTGCAGAAGAAGGCAAGAGAACTGCAGAAAGAGGCAAGAAAGTTGCAGAAACAGGCAAAAGAGGTGCAGAAAGAGAGAACAGTGGTGCAGACAGAAGCAAGAGCAGTGCAAAAGATCCAACAGAACTGCAGAAAGAGGCAAGAGGGGTGCAGAAAGAGGCAAGAGAGGTGCAGAAAAACGCAAGAGAGATGCAGAAAGAAGCAAGAGAAGTGCAGAAAGAAGCAAGAGAGGTCCAGAAAGAGGCAAAAGAAGTGCAGAAAGAAGCAACAGAGGTGCAGAAGGAGGCAAGAGAACTGCAGAAAGAGGCAAGAAAGTTTCAGAAACAGGCAAAAGAGGTGCAGAATGAGAGAACAGGGGTGCAGACAGAGGCGAGAGAGGTGCAGAAAGGGGGAAGAGGGGTGCAGAAAGAGACAAGAGGGGTGCAGAAATTTGTAAGAGAGGTGCAGAAAGACAGAACAGAGGTGCACAAAGAGGCAAGCGGTGTGCAGAAAGAGGGAAGAGAGGTGTAGAAAGAGGCAAGAGAGTTGCACAAAGAGGGAAGAAGGGTGCAGAAAGAGGCAAGAGGGGTGCAGAAAGAAGCAACCAACAGAGGTGGAGAAAGAAGCAAGAGAAGTGCAGAAAGAAGCAACAGAGGTGCAGAAAGAGGCAAGAGAGGTGCAGAAAGAGGGAAGACGAGTGCAGAAAGAGACAACAGGGGTGCAGAAAGAAGCAAGAGAGGTCCAGAAAGAGGCAAAAGAAGTGCAGAAAGAAGCAACAGAGGTGCAGAAGGAGGCAAGAGAACTGCAGAAAGAGGCAAGACAGTTGCAAAAACAGGCAAAAGAGGTGCAGAATGAGAGAACAGGGGTGCAGACAGAGGCGAGAGAGGTGCAGAAAGGGGGAAGAGGGGTGCAGAAAGAGACAAGAGGGTGCAGAAATTTGTAAGAGAGGTGCAGAAAGACAGAACAGAGGTGCACAAAGAGGCAAGCGGTGTGCAGAAAGAAGGAAGAGAGGTGTAGAAAGAGGCAAGAGATTTGCACAAAGAGGGAAGAAGGGTGCAGAAAGAGGCAAGAGGGGTGCAGAAAGAAGCAACCAACAGAGGTGGAGAAAGAAGCAAGAGAAGTGCAGAAAGAAGCAACAGAGGTGCAGAAAGAGGCAAGAGAGGTGCAGAAAGAAGCAAGAGAAGTGCAGAAAGAGGGAAGACGAGTGCAGAAAGAGACAACAGGGGTGCAGAAAGAAGCAAGAGAGGTCCAGAAAGAGGCAAAAGAAGTGCAGAAAGAAGCAACAGAGGTGCAGAAGGAGGCAAGAGAACTGCAGAAAGAGGCAAGACAGTTATGTTATGTTAGCAAGAATTTCTATAGCGCACATTAACCGAGAGGTTTACTGGCGCTTGCTTTGGGCAGTGTCAAGGCAGAGACGGATTACGCATGAGCCTGCTCAAACAGCCATGTCTTGAGCATTTTTCTGAACCCCAGGAGGTTGTTGCAGGACCGAATTACTAGTGGTAGGGAATTCCAAAGTTTAGGGGCGAGAAAGGAGAACCTACACCCTCCCTGGCGTTTGAGCTTGAAGGCAGGGGTAGTTAGCAGCTGGAGGAGGACTGAACGCAGGTTGCGGGGAGGGACATGCCTTGATATCATGCAGCTGATGAATTTAGGGCTCCGACAATGCAAGGCCTTAAAGATTAGGCACCCTGTCTTGAAGGCTGCGCTTTGGGCAATAGGGAGCCAATGAAGTTTTGATAATAAAGGTCTGGCAGATTGTCATTTTGGTTGTTTGTAGATTAGTCTCGCAGCTTGGTTTTGCACCAGCTGGAGACGTTTAAGTAAAAACAATGGCAGGCCGAGGTAGATAGAGTTAGAGAAGTCGAGATGAGAGAGTACCAGGGCAATCACTACATGTATGAGAGCGGAGTGGGTAAGCAGGTGGGCGATCTTCCTAATTTTGCGCAACTGGAAGAAGCAGGTGGAGACCACTGCCCCCACTTGGCCTCTGAGTGAGAGATCAGCATTTATGGTAACCCCTAGACTTTTTACAGAGAAGGACGGGGTGGGGGGAGGTTCTAGTTCAGTCGGCCAGTAATGTGGGCCCCAAAAGGTCTGGCCTTTCCCGGGCAGGACTAGTTCGGTCTTGCCCGGATTAAGTTTGAGAAGGTTGAGGTCCATCCAATGCTGGATGTGGAGCATGGTGGCTTGGAATTCATGGACAGAGTCGGGGGAGTTATCAATAGTGAAAACAAGCTGGAGGTCATCAGCGTAATTGAATGTGGTTACCCCCTGTTCCTTAGAGAGTGAATCAAGGGCAGGAGGTAAAGATTGAATAGGTGGGGAGACAGCGACGATCCTTGTGGGACCCCACACGTGGTGGCGATCTTGGGGGCAGTGAAAGGGGCAAGGCGTACTGCCTGGGTTCGGCCCTCAAGGAAGAACTTAATCCAGTTGAAGGCGGAGCCCTGTATGCCGGCCTGTCCGGCACGGTCCAACAGGATTTTATGGTCGACAATGTCAAAAGCGGCCGACAGATCCAGTAGCACCAAGGCCTGAGGAATGCCCTTGTCCGCATTTGCTCGTAAGGCGTCCAGAACCGCAAGGATTACTGTCTCAGTGGAGTGAGCAGGCCGGAAGCCTGCTTGGTGAGGCTCTAGGTGTTCCGAATGTTCAATGAAGTTGGATAAACACCTAGCGACATGAGCCTCTAGGATCTTGGCCAGGAAGGGGAGCAGGGAGATGGGGCGATAGTTAGATGGATTCAGGGGTCAGCCCCAGGTTTCTTAAGGAGAGGGACCTCTATCGCATTCTTGAATGCGCTAGGGACCCTACCCTGCGAGAGAGACTCATTTAAGAAGGGCAGCACGGTATGTGGCAGAGCAGAGAGGGTGTCCTTTAGGATGTGAGGGGGCAGCAGTCTCTAGGGGAGCCTGATTTGACTCGGGCCAGCAAGTCTGAAAAGGCCTGTGGACATATGGCAGGGAAGTGGTCTATGGTGGCTGTATTGGTTATCATGGTGTCGGGGGTTGCAGAAACAGGCAAAAGAGGTGCACAAAGAGAGAACAGGGGTGCAGACAGAAGCAAGAGCAGTGCAAAAGATCCAACAGAACTGCAGAAAGAGGCAAGAGGGGTGCCGAAAGAGGCAACAGAAGGGCAGAAAGAAGGAACAGAGGTGCACAAAGAGGCAAGAGGGGTGCAGAAAGAGGGAAGAGGGGTGTAGAAAGAGGCAAGAGAGTTGCGCAAAGAGGGAAGAAGGGTGCAGAAAGAGGCAAGAGGGTGCATAAAGAAGCAACAGAGGTGGAGAAAGAAGCAAGAGAAGTGCAGAAAGAAGAAACAGAGGTGCCGAAAGAAGCAAAGGGGTGCAGAAAGAGGCAACAGAAGTGCAGAAAGAAGCAACAGAGGTGCAGAAAGAGGCAAGAGAAGTGCAGAAAGAGGCAAGAGAGGTGTAGAAACAGGCAGGAGAGGTGCAGAAAGAGGTAACATGGGTACAGAAAGAGGCAAAAGAGGTGCAGAAAGAGAGAAAAAGGGTGCAGAAAGAGGCAAGAGAGGTGCAGAAAGTGGAAGAGATGAGCAGAACGAGGCAAAAGAAGTGCAGAAAAAGAAAGAAAGCTGCAGAAAGAAGCAACAGAAATGCAGAAAGAGGCAAGAGAGGTGCAGAAAGAAGCAAGAGAAGTGCAGAAAGAAGCAAGAGAGGTGCAGAAAGAGGGAAGACGAGTGCAGAAAGAGACAACAGGGGTGCAGAAAGACACAAGAGAGGTGCAGAAAGTGGGAAGAGGGGTGCAAAAAGAGGCAAGAGGGGTGCAGAAATTTGTAAGAGAGGTGCACAAAGACGGAACAGAGGTGCACAAAGAGGCAAGAGGGGTGCAGAAAGAGGCAAGAGAGGTGTAAAAGAGGCAAGAGAGTTTTACAAAGAAGGAAGAAGGGTGCAGAAAGAGGCAAGAGGGGTGCAGAAAGAAGCAATAGAGGTGGAGAAAGAAGCAAGAGAAGTGCAGAAAGAAGCAACAGAGGTGCAGAAAGAGGCAAGAGAGGTGCAGAAAGAAGCAAGAGAAGTGCAGAAAGAAGCAAGAGAGGTGCAGAAAGAGGGAAGACAAGTGCAGAAAGAGACAACAGGGGTGCAGAAAGACGCAAGAAAGGTCCAGAAAGAGGCAAAAGAAGTGCAGAAAGAAGCAACAGAGGTGCAGAAGAAGGCAAGAGAACTGCAGAAAGAGGCAAGAAAGTTGCAGAAACAGGCAAAAGAGGTGCAGAAAGAGAGAACAGTGGTGCAGACAGAAGCAAGAGCAGTGCAAAAGATCCAACAGAACTGCAGAAAGAGGCAAGAGGGGTGCAGAAAGAGGCAACTGAAGTGCAGAAAGAAGGAACAGAGGTGCACAAAGAGGCAAGAGGGGTGCAGAAAGAGGGAAGAGAGGTGTAGAAAGAGTCAAGAGAGTTGCGCAAAGAGGGAAGAAGGGTGCAGAAAGAGGCAAGAGGGTGCAGAAAGAAGCAACAGAGGTGGAGAAAGAAGCAAGAGAAGTGCAGAAAGAAGCAACAGAGGTGCAGAAAGAGGCAAGAGGGGTGCAGAAAGAAGCAAGAGAAGTGCAGAAAGAAGCAAGCGAGGTGCAGAAAGCGGGAAGACGAGTGCAGAAAGAGACAACAGGGATACAGAAAGAAGCAAGAGAGGTCCAGAAAGAGGCAAAAGAAGTGCAGAAAGAAGCAACAGAGGTGCAGAAGGAGGCAAGAGAACTGGAGAAAGAGGCAAGAAAGTTGCAGAAACAGGCAAAAGAGGTGCAGAAAGAGAGAACAGGGGTGCAGACAGAAGCAAGAGCAGTGCAAAAGATCCAACAGAACTGCAGAAAGAGGCAAGAGGGGTGCAGAAAGAGGCAACAGAAGTGCGGAAAGAAGGAACAGAGGTGCACAAAGAGGCTAGAGGGGTGCAGAAAGAGGGAAGAGAGGTGTAGAAAGAGGCAAGAGAGTTGCGCAAAGAGGGAAGAAGGGTGCAGAAAGAGGCAAGAGGGTGCAGAAAGAAGCAACAGAGGTGGAGAAAGAAGCAAGAGAAGTGTAGAAAGAAGCAACAGAGGTGCAGAAAGAGGCAAGAGGGGTACAGAAAGAGGCAACAGAAGTGCAGAAAGAAGCAACAGAGGTGCAGAATAAGGCAAGAGAAGTGCAGAAAGAGGCAAGAGAGGTGTAGAAACAGGCAGTAGAGGTGCAGAAAGAGGTAACAGGGGTACAGAAAGAGGCAAAAGAGGTGCAGAAAGAGAGAAAGAGGGTGCAGAAAGAGGGAAGAGGGGTACAGAAAGAAGCAAGTGAGGTGCAGAAAGAGGCAACAGAGGTGCAGAAAGAGGCAAGAGAGGTACAGAAAGTGAAAGAGATGAGCAGAACGAGGCAAAAGAAGTGCAGAAAAAGAAAGAAAGGTGCAGAAAGAAGCAACAGAAATGCAGAAAGAGGCAAGAGAGGCGCAGAAAGAAGCAAGAGTGGTTTTTTTTTTTTTAGAGTTTTATATAGCACGTACTAGACCCGAGACATCGGGTATCAGAGCGCTTTACATGAGTACCAGTTTCGTTACAGAAGGAGACATTTATTTTTGTTAGGCACGGGAAGATTAAGTGATTTGCCCAGAATCGCAGGATGTTGAGCGTTGTTGCTGAGACTCGAACCCGGTTCCCCAGCTTCGAAGCTGACCGCTCTAGCCGTAAGGCTACATCCTCTCCCCATCCTCACACCATTAGTACCAATTGAATAACCACATTTAGCAATAAGTAACAGGTGACCATTCTAGGTTTGCAAAGGGCCTTCCACCACGCTGGAACACTTGTCGCTGCATTTTTGGTAACGTTTGAGCCATTTGAGCTAGAAACAAGGTTTTTTTTGTTCAAATCTGCAGATTATGCAGCAGATGATGGATTATGTGGCAAATGTGGAAAATGTATAATTGTGCAAAAGTCAGTGCAGCCAAACAGTCGCATAATTCCAGTGGACCGGCTCATACCTCTGACTAGGTCCAGAAGTGCTCCTCAGTGGTTCCTTCTTTTTTGTCTCATTGAGTTTATAGTTTAGCTTCTATGGAAACGAGGAAGACTAAACCTGAGGTTACCACTCCACAACACAGACTATCATACCATACAATTACTCTCCATAACACATAATCCCACTCTACATAATTCCTGTACACTAAATACCACATACTTTCTATCCACATAATTTCACTGCACAGCATACCACATAATTCCACTACACACAACCTACATCCACTCCACTCCAAGAAACATTAATAAAACACTTTTACATTTACAACACCAATAGCTCTAACTCTCGCAAATGCGAAACCTATTACATTACAAATGCTTCTTTAACTAGTAGTCGCGTTTGCAGAGAGGTGGAGAAAGGGGACTGGGCCTCCGACCACCGCTCAGGAATTCTGATGTGTAGGATTTACAGGAGGCACCAGGAGGGCTTCTTGGCCCCCAAAGTCCCTCAGGAGAAAAGTGGACTTCATCCCCCAACCCGTAGTGTGCCAGGAGGTGCATTTGCAGAGTGGTGGAGAAAGGGGGCATGGCCTCTGAAGACCTCTTAGCAATCCCACTGTGTGGGACTTACTGGAGGTAACAGGAGGAGTAGTTGGCCCCCAAGGACAACCTTGGGGGCCAACTACCCCTCCTATTACCTCCAGTAAGTCCCACACAGCAGCATTGGTAAGTTCTCATAGCAGGCCACGCCCCCTTTGCCCACCAGTCTGCAAACGCACTCCCTGGCGCACTCTTGGATGGGAAGTGAAGTCCCCTTCGCTGCTGGGGGTGGTTAGGGGCCAACTAGCCTACCTGTTACCTCCAGTAAGCCCCACACAGTGGGATTGCTGAGAGGTGGACACAGGCCACACCCCCTTTGTCCACCACTCTGCAAACGCGCCTCCTGGCATGCTCTTGCTTGGGAGAGGAAGTCCCCTTACCTCCTGAGGGTCCCTGGGGGCCAACTAGCCCTCCTGTTACCTTCAGTAAGCCCCACACAGCTGGATTGCTGAGAGTGGTCCGAGGCCACGCCCCCTTTTTACACCACTCTGAAAACGCGCCGCCTGGCGCACTGCTGCTCGGGGGATGAAGTCCACTTCAGTCCTGAGGTCCTCAGGACACAAGAGGACCTCTTCGCCCCACCAGCAGTGTGCCAAGAGGTGCGTTTGCAGAGTGGTGTAAAAAGGGGCGTGGCCTCGGACCACCTCTCAGCGATCCCACTATGTGGGGCTTACTGGAGGTACCTGGTGGGCTAGTTGCCCCCTAAGGACCCTTAAGATGCGAGGGGACTCAATCCCCCAACCCAGAACGCGCCAAGAGGCACGTTTGCAGAGTGGTATAGGGAGGGGGCGGGGCCTCCGGCGAGATGCCGGTTTTTCTATACTTTTCATAATTTTTGGAAGGGGCGCTGTGTGGCCCCCCTTCTCTTACTATTTTTTGGGCCCTGGGGACCCCATCCCCCAGGGCCTTAGCCATTTATTTACTTTAAAAAAAAAATGGGAAGGGTCCGCATGGTCCCCTTCCCTGGGCCTCTTTTGGCTTCGGGGACCCCATCCCCCGAGGCCTGCCCTTTTTTTTTGTATTATTACTATTAGAGGGGGGCTGCGTGGCCCCCATCATGTGGCCAATTTTGGCCCCGGGGACCCCATCCCACGGGGCATGGCCAATGCTTTTTATATTATTTTTTTAACGGGAGGGGGGCCGAGTGGCCCCCTTCCGGGCCACTTCTGGCACCGGGGACCCCATCCCCCGGGGCCGGCCCTCAAGTTGGGGACCGTGGGGGGAGCCCCAATGCCCCCACGGTCCCTGCTGGCTCCCCGCCTCCTGTGGGAGCCGGCAGTGCATTTGGACAAGGAGAGCTGCTAACATGCAGCTCCCCTTGCCCAAAAGCAATCTGCTTTGCTTCTTGGAAGCGAGAACAGGTTTCCTGCTCTCGCTTCCAAGTAGCAAAGCAGTGTTTGCTATGGCAGTGCGGGAGCCGTGTTCCCGCCCTGCCATAGCAAACGGCAATGTCCCGGGGGTGGGTACCCCGGGACATTGCAGGAGCCGGCCCTGGGGGGTGGCGGTCCCCAGGGCCATCGAGGGCTCCAGGAGGGGGGCTGTGCAGCCCCCTTCCATCATGATTGAAGCCCCGGGGAGGTAGTGGTCCCCAGTGCTTGGGGGGCCCGCGAGGACGCCCCCACGATAATGAACAAAGCCCCGGGGAGGTGGTGGTCCCCGGGGCTTGGGGGGCCTGCGAGGCCCCCGCAAATAATTAATGAAAGCCCTGGGGAGGTGGCAGTCCCCGGGGCTTGGGGGGGCCCGCGAGGCCCCCGCCTCATATTACAAAATGCCCCGGGGAGGTGGTGGTCCCCGGGGCAGTGTGGGGGGGCAGGAGCCCCCCCCACGCAGTTTTTTTTTTAAAAGCCCCAGGGAGGTGACGGTCCCTGGGGCTGCGGGGGGCCACGTGCCCCCAGCACATCATCATCAGCAAAGCCCCGGGGAGGTGGAGGTCCCCGGGGCTGCAGGGGCCCCCGCAGCCCCCCGCAGGCCCACGCTACCATTTTTTTTTTTTTTTTAAATGCTTTTTTTGGCCCTGGGGGTCCTTGTGGGACCCCATGAGCAGGCCTAGGGGGTCAGGGTATTTCTACCCTGCCCCCTTTTCTTATTTTATTGTTTTTTCTACTGTTTTCTTGTGACTCGGTTACCAAGTCACAAGATGGCTGCCAACACATTCTGGTTTGGAGTGTTGGCAGCCAATCAGAATGAAGCTCGTGCTCGGGAGGGTTCGCGAATCCTCCTCGGTGCTCAGATATATAAATTTTTATTTTTTGAATTTCTCAGCAACTACTGAACTGATTTACACCATTTTTAAAAAAGCACGCTTTCTAGACCGAGTCCTACCTTTTTGCCAAATTTGGTGTAATTCCGTTCAGCAGTTCAGGCTTTAGCTTTGTCTAAAGGTTCCAATGGAAATTAACATGGGAAAAACATGTTTTGGGACCCCCCTTTTTTCTCAGCCCCCGCTTGACGAATCACTCCCAAACTTTCAAGACAGGAGCTTACCTGAGCTGGTCATTAATTTCGAAAATTTTGCAAAGATTCGTCAAATGGCGCCAAAGATATTGGCAAAAGAAAAAATGCTTTTTGAATAGAAACAAGGTCCTAACTATAACTACCCATTATATATATACTGTAATACCAGATTTCACTTGCCATAGCACCAGACTTCACGCACAGCAGTTGCAACAGCACTAGATTGCACCCACAGCACCAGATTGCACCCAAAACCCTTGCCACAGCACCATCTATAAACCCACAGCACTTGCCTTGGCACTGGATGGAATCCACATCATTCACCATATATTTTGCCTTGTTTTTTTTTCTGTTCTCTCCTTCCTTTCCCCCTGTTTTTCTGAGTGCTTTCTCCTGCTTTTGCCTCGGTTTTTACTGCTTTCTCCTTCCTCTCCCCATTTTTTTAAGTGCTTTCTCATGCTTTTGCCTTGTTTTTTACTGCTTTTTCCTTCCTCTCTCCTTGTTTTTCTGAGTGTTTTCTCCTGCCCCGTTTTTAGTGCTTTTTCCTTCCTCTCCCCCATTTTTCAGAGTGCTTTCTCTTGCTTTTGTATTGTTTTTTACTCCTTCTTCCTTCCTCTCCCCCTGTTTTCCTAAGTGCTTTCTCCTGCTTTTGCCTTGTTTTTACTGCTCTTTTTTTCTTTCCCCCCATTTTTCTGAGTGTTTGCTATCCCTCTTTTTTTCACTGCTTCTTGTTTTTTCCTCAAGAGCGCTGTGCCGGGGATATGAACTGCACAACAAATGCCTGAGGCAGCAAACTATGACATACAGGCTACAGCTGCCAGGATTGCATGCAGGTCGGTTGGGGGCCAAAATGCGCTATGAGCCAGTAAGTGAACGGGGTGGGGCCTGTTAGTGCTGCTGCAGCTCACGCCACAGACGCTGCTACTCTCTAAAACTCCTCCATCTTTCTGATGCGCGACACAAGCCTGCACAGTGTGCACTATGCTGGGAGCTGGGGACGGGGCAGGTCAGACCATGATTGGTCCAACTCGGAGTTGGGACAATTTGAGGTGGCTCTCATTGGTAGCTGAGACAGTGCTGCCTGCAGGACCTCAATGGCAGACCGCGGACTGAGGTTGGACTGTCACTGGTAGCTGAGCACTATGCTACTATCAAATCATTAGTAGAATAGCGCTCAGCTACCAATGAGAGTAGGCTACTACCACTGGTAGCTGCCTGCCATGAGGAGAACCGAGCAACCCGGTGTGAGTTGACCCAGTCTGTCCCGGAGTCCGGACTGTTTTTGGCACAATGGCGCCATCCGTAACTAGACTTGTGCTAGTGTGATTACTATTCATACTTTATTTGCGTTCTAATCCCCTTACCGTCTCCTGGAGTAGGACTTGACTGCTCACTATTGTAAATTTTGAGCATCATGTTTAGAAAATGGACTCTGGTATGCAATGACAAGACATTCTTAAGCTTTGAAATACCACAGGTAAACATCAGTATGTACCACACATATTGTCCAGTAAGTACCCACTGCCACAGGATCTGGTCCGGTAGGTAAATTTTATCCATGGCTAATCAAATCTCAGCTTTACCATTTTACTTAAATATGATGGAAATAAAAAGCTACAGCTGGGCAGAGCGCATTACAGAGTGATATCTCCCTGGGAAGGGCAGCCCCTTGGCCTTGCATCAGAATCAAGGGGTTTAGTAGATTCATTGGCAATGTGGAACCCGGAGACACATTTTTTAATCCCAGCCTCCCATTTGGCCAAAATGTGTGCTCTTAGGTAATCACTTTTCTGAATGTATTGTTCTGCTTCCTTTTTGGCAAGATTGGAAGTATTTTGACTCAATGTGAAAACTGCTAGCACACAAGCATGTGATTACAAAATTGGACTGAATATTCACTTAAATGCAATACAGTGATAAATGGTTAGTCTTTGCACCAAGTAGCAGTTCACTGCAGTCTTATGTCTACAAATTAACCAACTGTTTGATCCTGGACAAACAAAACTCTCTCTGTTCCTCGTCCACTGACCTGACAATATGTCAGCACTTTGAAACAGGCTTAATGGAAGAAATAGGCAACAAGGACATACTCCCAAGACATGTCCTGTGCATGGGTTTTATTCACTCATTCAAGGCTGTTTGCATTTCAATAGCTGAAGGTGCTGATGATACTGCTTTGTAAAGGACCCCTCCCAACCACTAATAAGCATCTCTTTCACAGCAAATCAAGACCTGAAAGAGTGAGAGTTGCTTGTGCCTTGAAAGGGCTAGAAGTGTGTGGTGCCCAAATGCAGAATAGTGGGTGTCCTGCAGTGCCTTTATGTGGGCAGGACTGGATCCCCAATTGCAGGACAAACCTGCTGAGTATTTCCAATTGGCCACGCTACCGAGGGCCCCTTTAGGCCTTCCAGCTCCACACCATGAGTTTGAAGCCAGGTGTTAGAAGATGGTTCTGACCATCTGAGCTGCCTGGATTTTTCGCTTTTTGAAAACCTATTTGTTGAACTTTTACTGTGGGAGAGCCTCATAAGTTGGGACTCACCCACAGTGAACTCATGATGAAAGGGACTGCATGTGTATTTTACCTGTGTCCCCCTGGCGCGAGTAGGCCGCTGCACTGCCGCCAGAGTAAAGGGCACTGGGCTGGTTACATGCAGACACGTGTGTACATGCGTGTGCACAAGTGTAAGGTCTGCGCAGGGGAGATTCCTAGGGTGCGCAGCCCAGGAGCAGCTACAAGGTGAATGGTGTGGCAGGACTTATGCAGAACTGGGTGGTGACATGGAATAGGCTTTATACAATGGGAAGAAACATTTGAGGGAAAGTCAGTGTGCTTTACTGTTTTTACTCTATTACTCTCCTATGAGGATGGGGAGCACATGGGCTAGTTTCACTTTCCTAGGGCCTACAAATTCCAGACACGCACTAAAGTCCACTGTAACTTATGTGAGAAGAGGTATTCTACAGAGTCCAAAGTCATATTTGTACTGTTTTTGGGTCATCCAGTAATGTCATATTTCTCTGAGTCAGCTCATAACCAGGGCCTGGCTGGGGCTGACACTGCCAGGCTGAATGAATGACCTTCCTCCCCAAGCTGTAGCCTCAGACGCCCAGCCCTGCACAACAAGCATTCCAAGGGCGAAGGCCTCCACTCCATGAAGAGAAGATGGGTGGAGCTACAGGTTCATCCATCAGCAGCTGACACCTGGTGCCAGGCACCAAGCTGCTCTGGAGAGAAGGCAGCGAGGGGGGGAGGGGCTCTCAGAGACCATGTGGCCTGAGACCCCTGGACGACGCCATTTTGAACAAACCCAGAGGCCTGGGCAGGAAGAAGGGAGCAGGGGCAGAGAAGTGATGTGTCGCTGTGTGATAGGGCAAACAGAGACTTCCTGCCAGCCCCCTCCCAATTCTTTAAAAGAGTTTGCACAGGAAGAGGAGCTCTCTCTGGGGTGTGATTTGCTGAGGACGACTGGTGCTGGAGCCTGGCACCATGGGCAGCTGGAAGGAAGAACCTCCAGACTGGCCCAGGACCCAGACTTGCGCCACAAGGGGAGACCAGGACAAGTGACCAGAAGCCTGGGCCTCTGCGCAAGGAGAAGAGAGGCCCAGGAAGAGAGCCAGGCGAAAGGCTGGCGCAGGGAGCCAGTGAAAACTGCTCCCTGCTGCATTCACCCTCCTGGAGATCAAGAGGGCGAAGGAAAGTGCTCCCAGTGGTTGGGGAGCGCCACCAGGAGCAAGAAGAGGCCAAAATCAGGAAGATCGGTCCCCTGGCGGCCGAGATATGCCCCCCACAAGGTAGGTGACCTTTGACCGACCGACGACGAAGCGCGTGGGGCTCCGCCGCCGGTCCAGAAAAGGCCCCCGGGGTGGGTGAGGCCCCGGGGGCTGCCCCCAGAAGAAGATAAGTCGGGGAGCACCGTCGCGCTCCCTGTGAAAATGCCCTGTGGGGTGCCAGGAGCCCACCCTGGCCCCTGCCCAAAACGGAGACAGGGGTGCGCCGTTGCGCCCCCCTGGGAAGGGTGTGAGGGGCCCGGGATCCCAACTCCGGGCCCCGCTGCAGGCGGGGAGCGCCGTCGCCCCCCCCAAAGATGAAAGTCGGGGAGCGCTGTTGCGCTCCCCGTGAAGAGCCCCAACCGGGGAGGGCCAGGAGCCCACCCTGGTCCCCCATGAACACGGAAACCGGGGAGCGCTGTCGCACCCCCGCGAAGGTTCCCAGGGGCCCGGGATCTCAACTCCGGGCCCCGATGTTGGTGGCAGAAAGGAGGAGGGCGCGCTGTCGCGCAACCCCCCTCGCGAAGAAGACTAAGCCGGGGAGCGCTATCACGCTCCCCGCGAAGCTGGCCCCGGGCCCGGGACCCCATCCCCGGGCCCCGACGTGACGAGGAGGACGGGGGAGTGCCGCCGCACTCCCCCGAGGTCCCACCGGACTGGCGGGCGACTCCGCGTATGCCCGCCAGAGCGGGCAGACCAAAACTGACACTCCGGCTCCCACGGCCGCACCAGAGGGTGCGGGCCGGGCGGGGAGCCAGCGGGAGCCACCGGGGGTGGGCTCCCTGAGTGGCTCTCCAGCGAAGGTGCTGTGCGGGGTTCCCGGGTGGGACCGGGACCCCAAGAGGGCCAGAAGAAATGCCGGAGCAGCCGGGGGTGAGCTCCCCGAGCTGCAGCACTCATCTGGGGGTCCGGGTGGGACCGGGCCCCCATCGAACCCGAGAGACGCGGCGTGAGGCCGCCAAAGCAGGCTGCGCGGCTCTCGCCGTCACAGCGGGAGAGCCGCTGTTCTAATATGGACGGGGCTGGAGGAAGCGCCCCATAATGCTTTGCAGGCCCGGGCCGGCCTGCAGGAAAATGCCTGTTTTCTGTGTAATGGCCCCAGGAGGACGGGGTCACCACGAGAGGTGCGCCAAGGTGCAGGGGGAGCTGCAGGAGCAATGCAGTCTCCCCCAGCTTGATGGAAGACAGTCCCTCCCTAAGACTCTGGGGACTTGGAAAGAATGACCCCTCAAGGGCTCAGCTAGGCGTCATCAGCATCCCCATGGCTGGAACTTTTGTTCTGCAGCTGGGGGTGCCTTAAGGACTGCCTCAAGGTGTGAAGCGTTGATTTGGGGCTGTCTGGAGAAGGGCATCCCCTGGAGGTGAAGAGGTGTAATTGCACCACAAAAGCATTTACGTATGTTATTTCTTTTTAGAGGGACTGGAAGTTACATGTGTAATGTGAGGTACCTGTGTAAGGTGGAGTCATAAGCGAAGTGGGGTTATGTTGCCAGACATTCCTGCTAGGGTGTCTGGCTGTAAATGCTTAATGCTGTGATTTTACCTGTGATGCCTTTAAGAGGCTGTGATTGCAATGCATTACAACTGTTATCAGCTATGAAAAGTGCCTCGTTTAAAGTGGTGCCCAAACATGTATTCTTGCTGCTGCGTTAGGTGAAGAACAACCCAGACTGTTAGCCCCTAAGATGTAGAGGTGTATACTATATGGTCAGTATGACATGTTCAGTCAGGGTTATGTGTCACCAGGGCAGGTGTGCCTAGTTTAAATGCTTGTTGAGATAATGGGGTGGGTCGCCACTGGGATGGTGCCAGTGCGCAGGGCCCTCGCTCCAGGTTATGTTCGACTAACTGCATTAGGGGGCAAGATGATGTGCATACATGGGAGTGGTGGTACTAGACCCCACCCCCCTTTGGGAGGGGTGGAAATGTTATGCAATGTCACGAAGTAATTCCAACAGCTTATGTATATTTGTAAATTGTTGCATAGTATTGAGTAGTGTGTGTGTTTAATAAATGTACTCTTACTTTTATAAAGCAAAGTACAGACTGGACAATCAATTATTGAGTATTTTTTCTGCGTACTTGTAATGGCGATTACTAGCCCACACCACCTCCCTTGAGTAAGCCTTAGACTGCTCTGCAACGCTACCCTCTGAGAGTCAGGCGCTACACTAGGGTGTTTGGTTCCCAGTGAAGGACAAAGGTGACATGTTATTTGTGCAGGCCTCACAGATACTGCCCTGTTTTCCAACACCAGGGTAATCCCGCGGTGTCCCGCTTTGAGACCTAGGGGAGACGGCATTCCTCCTCTGGGCCTTGTAATCATTGTTCAGCTCTGCGAGGCCCAAGGGAGGTGGGCCCGTCACCACTTCACCTACTCCTTGCAGACCTACACATGATTGCAAGGCCTAAGGGACGGGCACCCGATCCCCTGTGCCTCACATCTATGCACCTAGCTGTGAGACCCAGGGCAGTGGGCCTCATTGACACAACGCCCCATGTTGGTTTGTTAAGGTTGGGGCCCTGGGCAGCTGCGCACGCTGGCCATGCCTAGCATTGACCCTGCATATAATCTAGGTACAACATGGTAGCAGCTGTGAAACCGTTCCTAATGCAAAACAATTGGCAAAGGTCAATTGGCAGCAGTAAGGAGGAGGTGCACAAGGCAGGCCCCACTGAGATGGGCAGGTCTGACCTCTCTGCGCGGGATGTTGGGAGGGAAGACACAGCGATGCGTCTGCATCATCGGACATTGGTAAAAGAATGGCATCAGTGGTTGTGTTGCGTGAAAGGGCAGGCTAAGGTATGAACTGGCCACTATGCAAGAAGAGAGCTAGTTACAGAAGGATTGCACTGTGCTACAGCCCTTGTCGAAAGGGTGACATCCAAACAGAGAGATATACCAGCTGTCACAAGGAACATTCTAGATAGAAGAGCCTACTAGCGACAACGGCTTAGATGGGCATAGCACCCACGAGCCATGGAGGAAGGACAGGAACATGCATATGAGAGCAATTGGTGGGGACCTAGGGATACAGGAGCATATAAGGATAGAGGGATGGTAGGGAAAGGAGCAGTTATTTATCTACTGGATTGTCCAACAGCAAAATTAGTTTGAAAAAACAGAGATGAAGTTGGCCTTTTGATCCCTAAGAAGCCTCGGCTTATGTCAAGGTCTTCGTCAGGACAATAATGGATGCACCCTGTGGTAAGGGACAGATCCCCAGATCACTGCAGTGCAAAAAGACTAAACATTGAAAAGAAACCTAACAAAGGTCTTTTCGCCTCTGTTCTAGTAAGATAGCATGCCACCAGGCTTTGAAACAATTATCAGATAAATAATGGGATAGTAGCATAATGGAATCACCACACAGTGAAGTAAATCATGCTGTGAATTGGATTAGAGGACTTACCAAGAAAATGGTTAGAGCAGCTTGCGTTACACTTCACTATTTGAAAAATATACAAAAATGTGGGCTTTTATCAGAGATATCTTGGGCATAATTACATCCTTTGAAGACTACCCGTTTGATTCAAAACCTCAGCTTTAAGTGACTTTAGACAAACAGTTGCAGTATAGAAATATTCCACAGTGTGAGGCCCTTAACACCATTAGGACCATCCTTGACCATGGTTTGAACGGCATATAGGGAAATCTGGCAGTGTCAGAAGGGCTGGTATCACACATCAGTGTAGTTTTTTGGCTATTTGGATGCCTGTTGTATGGTCCAGTGGGATGTTTTTCTCCCTGTTATTACCGCAAACATTGCTTGCAGCAAGCACAAATGCATGCAGTCTCCCATACCTTACAAAGCACCTATACAGCGTGTCTTTATGAGTTCAAAACTTCCCAGATTTGGAAACGTGGGCAACTTTTTTAGCTATTGATTTAATAATGGGTGACACCTTTCTGCACATACACAATCATTCATGGCAATTTGCTGTTTCTATTTGAGCTTCACAATGCAGCACACATAGAAACAGCAAAACAAGGAGAAATTAACCATTTCTCATTGTTTCGCCATGGTAAGACCAGGTTTTCCCTGGTCTTAATTTTGGCGCTGCCTCCTATTTACGTCACCCTTGTAAATGGGGGGCAGTGTCAAAATCAATGAGTGTTGCGGCAGAACGCCCACATCAACACCAATTGCCCTCCCCTTTCACATTAAGGCTAGCATGAAAGGGGTACTTATTTACAAGGCGGTGTTAAGACACATTAAGTGGCTTAATGCCGCCTTGTACATAAGGTGATGGGATTATTGCCACAGGAATGTCACGAAAAGTGATGTTCCTGTGGCAATAGGGGCTTGTAAATATGCCCCTTAAGGGCCTTATTACAAGTTTGGCGGTCCGCCTGTCAGTCCTCCACCGCCGCACCGACAGGAGGACCACCCAGCCCATTGTGCGCCTGCCTGCCGCATTATCAGTGCAATCCAGGGCAGGCGGGCGATGCTGCTGCAATCTCTCAGCAGCGGCTGTGTAAGGCTAATAGGAATTCCTTAACAGCAGACTGGCGCTGTGACAGTGCCTGCAGCACATTCCTGCACGGTGTGGCAAACATGCAGGAACGGGGGTGCAATTACACGAGGGCAGTGTTAGGGCCCCCTTTCCTGCATGTCCACCACTCTTTACATGGCGGGCTCCCCGCCATGAAAAGAGCGGTGTATATGTAGGTCGTAATATGCTCGGCGGTTCACGATTGGCACCGCCAGCATATCCTTGATATGGCGGTCTTGTGGCAGTTTGTTTGCCATACTCAGAATACTGCGGGCGGACCCACAGTGGTGGGGTGGTCAGACCGCCACCATGAGTAATAAGACCCTACTCTAGTTCCTGCTGATTTCATCTTAGCAATACCCGAGATTTCACTCACTAAGAATTTTTTCAAATCTCAAAATCATTTTTAGTTCCAGGTGAGGAGGGTAACAATGGGGCTGGATTCTGACCACATTTAGAAAACATATATATTGCTCATTTTGAACATTTGCTTATGCTGATGACAATTACCTTTATTTTGAATTGACCCCAATGGCGTTGATATTTTGCCAATTTTTTTTAATCTGAACTGGTGACCTTCCCACTTTAGAAAGGTTTTTTGTTTAGCTCAATACAAGATGTAATGGCATTCGATTCAACATGTCTCACCACAAATCTGAAATTAATTTCCTTGACTTAACCATCAAGGTTGACAGTAGGCTTTACACAACTCTTTTCCTTAATCCCGTGGTATGCAGTACTCTCCTACAGTATTCTAGCCATCACCTCGGAGCCTGATGTATAATTTAAACTTCAGGAAACGTCTGAGAATTAGAAGAAACTGTGCAAGGTGGTTGACCTTTTTTGATACAGAATTTGATACTCTAATTTCAAGACAGACAGAACAAGGTAATCCTCTGCGTCTACGGAAAAGGTCCAGAAAGTACGCATGGTACTATGCCAATGAAGAACATAGGAGTCCCAAAAATAGAGAACAGCCTGATAATCACACTGATTTCATGACTCCTCTTGCACAGTCAGTAGCCAGGTGAAAAAGACAGTAAATAAGCATTGACACCTGGTAAAAAATGATTTGGAAATGCATGATCACTTTACATTTACATTTAAAAGAGGCAAAAGCATGTGCAACACTTAGGGACATCCTAAGGATTTGGGGGGGCCTGAGCCAAATGTATTTTGGGGGCCCCTGTTCGGAACAGCTTTGAATTTACGATCCAATTTCAGCACTTTCATGCCCTCTTTGGCCAGGCCACTGACAGTGTACAGACACACTGGTCCAAATTCTAAATGTGTTTACATCTAATAGTCAGGGATAGTGATATGTGTATTCAATATTGTACCACAGCAGCATCTCACTAATGTTACTGCAAATAATCTCTGTGACCACCTCCCACTTCTCATATTTGAGGGTTGCTTGATCTAAAAGAAACGTTTTTATGAATGTTGCATGGTTTTGAACAGCATAAACACAGCATTTCTCTGCACAATGTCTGTAATAGACTCCCATACGTCACCCACATCCAAAATAAATTAAACAGTATTTAGAATAATCTAAATAATTCGAAGGGATCTGGGCAATACTTCCTGCAGAACAAATATGGCTCTATCAGTTGGACCACTAAAAGCCTGGGGCCCTGGGCCAGTGGCCACTTTGTCCACGCCTTAAAACGTCTCTGCAAACCCTGTAGTAAGAGCTAAGCTTCCCATTCTGGAACAGTCCACCATCATATCACAATGTAGTGCCCAGCCCACTGTAGGCCGTTATAGATGCGGTAGTTTTAGGGCCTGTGATCTTTGTGTCGAAACAAAATTCTTTGACCATGATAAAATATTTCCTTGGCGAACATTCATCAATTGTAATTCTACAAACGTCATATGGTGTCCGTGCAGTCATGCAGTCATGCAGTCATGCAGTCATGCAGTCATTTGTGTATAGGACAAATGACACAGAAGTTGAAGAAACGCATCCTCCCACTTTGCAGCAGAAATATATGTGCCAGTCAGGGCACCTTTGGTGGACTATTACAGCATGAAAGAACACACATCAGCAGATTCAGTTATTAAGCAGATTGTCACCAATCCCTGTGGGGGGGAGAGGGGGCAGGGAGATTTCTGTAAACTTGAATGTGTATGAGTGCAAATGGATTGACAGTCTGGACAGTATAAGACAAGGACATGAGTATGAGGATTGAACCTCACTCCATACACTTGAAGATGTGTAATGAATTTGATGCCAATCACATGGGCATGTGTGTGTTTACTGTGCATTTATGTTTTTGTTAATGCACCTTTTCTGGCAAAAAAATAGTTTCATATATTATTTTTATTTTTTAACTTTATATTTATTTTTAATTTTGATCCATCATTTGCATATTTAATCAGCCCTACAATTTCGAGATGTGTGATAAATACTTGTTCTCAGTAATTATATGCATAAAGTGTATCTGCCCATTTCTTATCATACACATTGTCACGTGCTATTACACGGTTTAATTCAGGTCATGCTTACCACTCGCCTGTTACCCTTGATCTGGAGATCCCTGACCCTCTCGAGGACCATAGACCACGGTGTTTACCTCAGATGCGGTGCATGATCCAGTGCTTAAGGCTGAGATCACCACAGTGATTGAACAAATTCTTTGATACCAATCTGGGAGCAGTCCCCTCTTTTATGACAGTTTGTTAGACATTTGAATCCCGCATTCGTGGGATTGCGATCTCAAAACAGTCTGGGGTTTTGAAGTCTCTAAGATCTCAGCTCCATTCCCTTGATGCTTGGCTGGGTGCTGTTCAGCCACGGTACAGTGCTACGGGTGACTCAACTGCGCTTGCTGCACTTGCCCACTTGTTGACCCAGTTCTGAGAGGCTGCTGATGGTGAGGTTGTATACCTGGGCAAACATGCCTGGGCTAGCGTGTATGAGGATGGTGAAATAAACAGAAGAACATTGGCCTGGCTCCTCACGGGCGCTAGACCCAGGATGGTGGCCCCTGTACTGCGCACCCCAATGGGTGAGATGGCCACTGTCCTGGAGGCAACCCTTATCACCTTCAGTGCCTCCTATAAAGACCTCTCCACCCCTAAATTGTAACTCTCTGGGAACAGATAGAAGCCTACTTGACGATATCCATCAGGCCTGGAAGGAGGGTGGCAGTCGAGAATTTATATCAACCCCAATTACCTTATTTGAGATGCAACAGGCTAAAGATGGTTTTCCTGGTGGTTGGGCGCCCGGGTCTGACGGCCTTATGGTGGAGTTCTTCAAGGAGTTCAAGGAGCTACTTGCTCCATGACTACTGAAATTATATGGACTGACTCTTGAGTCTGGAGCTCTCCCACCCACAGCCAGAAATGCTTTGATCACTATTGCTCTCAAATACATGAATGACTTGGCACACTTCTCAGGGTTCGGGACCTGCTAAGAGAATGAGGGGCCCACTTCTCAGGCTCTAGGACTGGCTAAGAGATGTTATATACTGTAATGAGCAGGTGGAAGTGTACGCAACATTGTTGGTGTCCAAGGTTAGGCCTTGTGATATATGGAGGCCCTTCTGAAATTTCATGCAATGATTGACCGCATCCCCTGCATCGACTTTGCAACATTGTAGGGACGTTCTTAGCCCACCTTAAGTCTTTCATCTGTATCTATTAGTCTTTTTCCCATCACTGTTTACAATGTCACTATAATTTTTCATTCAGTGCAGGTTAGTTTTCTAATTCTTTTAATTTTTTGCTTTTAGCTGTTTTTCTGTAGTTTGACAGTTTACTCACATCCAGTTTGTGGGATCCCTTGGTGTTGCGTACATGCTTACACAGCTCTTGGGGTTTTATAACTAGACAACACACATGTGCATGGCGTTTGTGTGCACGATAAACTTTTGTGCTACTTGAGGGCAGATTGTTTCCTTAACACATTTGGCTCTGATCCTTTTTAATTTTAGAATTTCTCTTTTTCTCAGAGAAATTAGGGAGATCATTGACCATTTTTTTGCAGCCATGATACAGGATTATTATCTCAGGTGACCAGCATAGCGGATACTTTGTAAACTAATAAGGATCTTTTTCTTAAACATTTTTTCCATACATTTTCCGTATATTGAAGTGTAACCCAGGATGCTCTCACCATTTCTCTGGTAAGCCCACTAATCTTACTCACAACATTATTCGCTTTGGTGTGTGGTGATTTCATTATCCCTCGTTATTTATTGACAATTTCTTGCTTTCCACCTGCCTGGTAGCCTGCAATCTGATTAGGAGAAAGGTAAGAAGAATTTTTAGGTTACTTGTGCAATGTTTAATCTTTTTACACACTAGTGGCCGTGTTATCTGCCTCTTACCACAGGCTTCATCCATTGCTATCCTGATGAAGACCCATGCATGCAAGTCCAGACTTTAAGTGAGTTTAAATGTTGACTTTGGTCATGATTTATAGTTTGTTGGGCAAGTTACTCCATCGTAAATGTGGTGGATATCCTGTCAGCCTTATTACAAGTGCCAAAGGATATAATTTGCTAGTATTAAGGCAACCTAGCTATCTACCTAGTTTTTGGATGGATTAACCCATCTGCTAGTAAACTGTTTTTTCAACCTGTTTATGCTGTGATACAATCCAGTAGATAAATAATCGTGTTCTGATCAGCATGTATCAGTATAGCCAATAAGATCCATGAAATTGATTTGTCATTTATGATCACCAGTCACTCTATCATACCTCATGTATACTCCACCAACTTACTTCCATTTCGGGTCACTTTATATATGTAATGATGTTAAGCACCTACTGAATTGCTCCATAAATTAGTCGTTCAGATATATACAAGTATATGGGACTGTGAGTCCGAGAGGCACTGTTATCGTATTGGAATATATTGATTGGTTCTCCAAAATATACTCAAAACCTTTGATGAATAATTCCAAAGAAACCATTGTTACATTGTTTGTGTACTGATCCAGGTTCCTAGAAATATAGCATTGCCCCATAGATTGCTTCTTGCATCATCTTACAAAGACATTACGGCTACCACCATTGCAGATCTTGTTGTTAAGCTTACCATCACTGGTGGCTCTCAGCACACCCACAGCCAGGATGTCATCAGACTGGTAGTAAAGAAGTGAACAAAAGAAAAAGCAAGGCAACAGGTCTTCAACATCTATCCACTCAGGATTAGGAACAACATCCCTGTATTTATCACGACAGCCCCAATCCTCCAATTTAGGAATGAGCTGAATATGCACCTGTTTCAAACACACTACATTACAATGCAGTAACAGTTCACTTCTGCTCCCAGAACCCAGCTACTTCTTAATCACTTGTTGACTGCATCTTTGCCTTAGACACTGTACAGCACTTTGCTGCGTTTTGGCTGAGTTTACGCTATAAATGCCACATACATACTGTTGGAAAGTGGGTTATTGGTAGGGGCAAATGTAGGTCTGCCACTACTAATAAGACCACAAACACTTGATAGGACCCAGCATAGGTCTTAGAAATATAATCCTATGCTCAACCCTTGGTAGCTTGGCTGCGAGCAGGCAGGCTTAACTTCAAAGACAGGTATGTAAAGCATTTAAAAACACCAATTCAGTAAATAATTAAGACACAACTCATAATAAAAATCCAACACCAATTTATAAAAATAGGAAATATTTTTATCTTTAAAATGACACCAAAACGACAAAAATCAAATGTAGGGAACCGGAGATATGAATTTTCAAAGTTTAAATAAAATATAGCACTTAGAAGCATATAGCACCATATTGGGACATAGGCTCGCGATAGACCGGGCCACAGTCAAAGTTTCAGGCCGACCGCGATGGAGCCCTGAGCGGCTACCACCCTCGGAAGGTACCGGTTAAAGCTTTTACCTTCACACTTAGAAACTTTTCTGGAGCTTTTTCTCGCGAGGCCCCTCGAAGCTCCCAGCCAGTCCGGATCCGGTGAGGGTTCGCCGGCTTGACTTGTGATGAGGTCCCAGTAAACTTCCCTGGAGCGGACTTAGAAAATTTCTCAAGATCGCTTCAGCGGGGCAATCCAGAAATCCAGGCCGACACGCGAGTGAAGACAGGCGGCTTGGCTCTCGCGGTTGCTCCCGGTCGGCTTTTCTACGAGCGGACTTAGAAGCTTTTCTGGAGCTTTTTCTCGCGGGGTCTCTCAATGCTCCTCATGTAGCCGGATCCGGTGAGGGTTCGCTGGCTTCAGATTTTCTCTAGTCCCGGTTAATCTCTGGAAGTCGATGCGATGGAGCTTTTAGCGGGACGAACCTGGTGGGCTTGGCCGGCTCGCGGTTGAAGGCAGGCGGCTTGGCTGACCAGGATGAGTCGGTCCCCCTATGGAGCTTTTTTTCAAAGTTCCTCCAAAGTTCCCCAAACTTCTTGAACTTCTTCCTAAAGTTCCTCAAAGGGTCCCAAAGTGTCTCAAACTTACTCCAAGGGTCTGGAAGCTCCAAGATGGTCCTTGAAAGTTGAGGACTTCAATTCCCACAATGCACTGGACGTCACCCTTACAAATCCACTGGTAGCTCCCCAGGTTGATGATTCTTGGTGGTGAGGGTCCAGATGAGCTCTGTTAACCTGTAGCTTGCAGGGAGTCCACTCTTGGCTTCTTTTACTCAGCACAGTTAGTCCACAAAGCTGTAGTTTCAGGTGGTGCAGTCTCCAGAGGTCAGGCCTTAGAAGTCTTTGCACAGCAGAACTTTTCAGCAGGGCCAGTCTTGCTTCCTTCCTGCAGAGTGTGGCATTATTCTATCCCAGAGTGCAACAAAGCTTCCAAATCCATAATGGCTGATTTTCCAGCAAGGAGGTAAGAGCTGGCTAAACACTCCCACTGAGTTGGCTAATTAACCTAGCCTCTCCTCCCTACATCTGCCCATATCTTCCTTAATCCTGCCATCTGGCTGAGGTGGGGGTTCAAAGTTGTAAATGACACTGCTCTGGGCTCTGCCCTTTGAAGCTCATTGTTTACGACCCCTCCCCTGGCCTGGCATTCTTGCAGAACAGCTCACTGCCCTCCCAGGCCATCTGGCTGGCCCCAGGGGATCTTTATCACCTCTTCGGGCAGGCTGGCTAATCCCCTTAACTCTGACCAATCAGGGCAGAGCACTGGAAGGCTGGATTTGGAACTAAAACTAAGAAAGTGTTATAACTTCTTGTCTGTTCACTTTGGGAAAAATTCAATAACATCATATTGTAGGATTTATCAATACCATTCTAGTGAGTCTTTGAATGGAATCTTTATCCCTCTCCTATCAGAAGTTATTGTTTAATAACTTTCCCCATGTTAACCTATGGGGCATGGGGTTTGCAATGGGAAAAATGACATGGGCCATTTTTCCAGCACCAGGACTTACAAAAACATATTTTATAAGTACTTGGCTTATTTTCACAGGACCCCCACCCCATAGGTCACCTAGGGGAGACCCTAGGGGTGCTGAATCTGTAAAAATATTGCAGATCCTCCATGCCCAGTGCCCCCAGCATCAAAGTCGAATTTGGGCAGCACTTTACACAATGGGGAGAGTGAAATGTGAATTTCACTTAACCCAGGGCATATATAAACTCATTTTATAAGGGTCTACCTTATAGATACCTGACCCCCACCCCTGGGATACCTAGGGGAGACCCTGGGAGTCATTATTATGCCAAAACATTTTAGGTTGACCAGTTTTAAGTGCCCCAAACCCCAAAGTCGAGTTTGGCCACAATTTACATGTTTAAGAGCAATCCTGGCGCACCGAGCTGCTTTTAAACTGACCACAGGCTTCAGCAGTACACACATGCAAGTGCAAAAAGGCTGCTGGCCTCTAAACTGCCATGCCCCAGGATACTGGGGACTTCTAGGTAGTTTCAATCCCCTGCCCTATTATATACTAGGGGCTTATGGGGTAGGTCATGCCAATTACAGGGGTACCCCACCATCCCATAGTGTACCCTAGTGTATGTTGGGTGTCTTAACTGTATTCTAATGTGTTCCTTTCAGCTTGGCACTGGCCTGGGCCTAGTTAGACAGAGCCCAGGGTCAGTCAGAGTCAGTTACCACCAGTTCCAGTCAGCAAAAAGTTGGGGGGTGCCCAGGGCACAGGATGACTTTACAACACATACGTATTTTGAACCTAATAATTCAGTGTAAGTTTTGAGCTGTCCAGCCACTTCCTTGCATTTCCAGTGTCAGTGTTGCACCTGTTGAAAGTGTTGAGTGCAGCCAGTGCTCAGAGCATTCAAATTTCCCAAGCCCATGCCCAACTCATCCTCTCCAAGAGTTTCATTTGCATTTCTAATCTGGTACACCTCTGTTTATCATAACATAAAATCAGGAGTAATTGTACCAGAAATTATTGGCTTGATTAGTAACATGTGCATGGCTCAGGAAGCGAGAACTCTGTTTCCCTTTTCTCCAACCAGCTATGTAACTCCACAGCTTAAATACTTATGGTCTTCAAAAACAGTCCGAACCACCAACAAACACCACAGCTGCCCTCGAATACCCCTGGCTGCCTCAGGCCAAGAATCATTGAACTTCCCAGTTTTTGTATCTCGCCTGCCTTGACACCAGAAACTACACAGTGAAATGAAAAAATGCTAGCACAGTAGCATCATATCTCTGTCTGAAAGGAAAGGTGCAGAGCAATAAGCTTGTCAAAGACACAAAGTTACAAGGTAACCTAAAGCGCGAGCATGCCAAAAGAAGAGCATGCTACACTGTGAACGTACTGTGCAACTGACACATAGAAATGTGAACAGCATGTTAATCTGTCACCACACAAAAGTCTACTTCAATTTGGATCACTGACATAATATCAATGCATACAATATCCAAACAAAAATATTAGAAAATAAATATCAATAACAAAGTTATCGACTTCCTATACTTAACTAGTAAAATAACAAATATCAAGAACAAGAGTATCGTTGTTAAAACTATTGATTTTTAATTAAGTGTACAAAATAGTAGTAGGTGCATCATTTTACATGTAAACAACAAACATACAAACTTAAGATTATTGTATATATTCATTCTATTACACTACTTTCAGAAACAATAACAGAGAGAGCAAAATACATAACCTTGCAAAAAGGAAAGCAGATACTATGGGGAACATGCATCAAAGCTTTTTGCAATCGCAAACGGTGCGAATCGCAAAAATCGTCCGCTTGCGATCGCAAAATGGGCTTTTGCGATGCATGAAACAATTTGGCATGCGCAATTTCGGTAATCGCAATTCTTTGCGATTTCCCAAATTGCGATTGCATTTAAGGAATCGCAATTTGCGATTCCTTAAATGCTATGCAAGATGCACTTCCAAATAGCAATTTCGCTATTTGGGGCGCAATTTACCATAAAATAAAACAAAACGGTATTTTGCAAAAATTTTGAAAAATGCACTAAAGTGCATTTTTCAAAGTTTCATGTCACACACACACATGCCCTTGGGGCATGTGTGTGCGCAACATGTGTGCACAGTACAATTTCATGGGTGCAACAGGGTGTCCTTTTGACACCTTGCACCCTTGAAATTGCATGCAGCAATTTGCGAGTACCAATTGGTACTCGCAATTTGCGCATGTAATTCCCATTCATTCCTATGGGCCTGTAGGCCCATAGGAATGAATGGGAAGCCATTCCTTAATTGCGTCTCGCAATTTGCGAGTCGCAATTAAGGAATGTATAGGAATCGCTATTTTTATAGCGATTCCTACATGCATAGGCTTTTGCGAGTCCTTAATTGCGATTCCTTAATAATCGCAATTAAGGACTCGCAAAATCCTACCTTGATGCATGTGCCTGTAAATCACATGGGCTACACAAGGCCAAGAAAGTGCATCAACAGAAACTATAAATTGGAAAAGTACCAAATATTATTCTAATGCATGCTACTGAAGGGCACCTACAAAATATGATGTTATAATTCTTGTAAGAGAGCACAACCAACCCCCAAAGGTGACAGAAATGGACATAAGGGAGGTATTACAGGATATAAAAGGGGCAAGCACTAGCTCACAGGAACCCATAACCAAAATCCTTACAGATATACTGCCAAAAGTCCCCAAACACATCACAGGTCATCTACCACCTTTTTCCACTTTAAAACATTTAATTGCACAAACTAAAAAATCCACCAACAATACTCCTGCTGCCCGTGGAAGGTACCAAGACATACAAATACCTGAACATTTAACAATGACACATAATTAGGAACCTTTCTTTTTACATGATAACCTAAACAATGAGAAATAAATCCTAATATTCTCTACAGCTAATAACTTATTCAAACTAGACCATTGTCAAACCTGGATGATGGATTGGACCTTCAAAATGTATCCCAAACCATTCACTCAGATATACACCATATATGGTGAATATCAAAACACAAATATCCCTTTTATATAAGCCCTACTACCAAATAAACAAAGCAGCACTTACTGCGACCTCTTAAACCACATTAAACATAAAACAAATAACTACTAACCCAAAAAATAATCATGGACTTTGAGCAAAGCATGATTCAAACTTTACCCCCACACAGCCATACAAAGCTGATACTATCATTTCAATCAAAGCATATGGAGACACCGTCAACAATCTGCACTAAGAGTAGAATATTGTACAAACAGTCAATTTGCCTTTAAAACAGAAAAAAGTATAGCACTAGCCTATTTCCCTAACCACTACAGTTTACTAATAGAAAGCCCTTACTAGCAATGAAATGAAGACACACTAACCCCTTAATGGATTATTTTGGCAACCCAAAGTCCAAATGCCATTGTGCAATGTCTATGACAGCACTTAGGCGCAGGAGGCCAAAACAAACAACGCAGTGGAAGAATGGCACAATGCCTTCCAATCCACACTAGGGAGAACCCAACCTACAGC
The DNA here is from genome assembly GCA_963921515.1 of Calotriton arnoldi. Classification (NCBI taxonomy): domain Eukaryota; kingdom Metazoa; phylum Chordata; class Amphibia; order Caudata; family Salamandridae; genus Calotriton; species Calotriton arnoldi. The sequence goes on from CAWUFW010000263.1 coordinate 4,344,692, forward strand.
ATTACAAAAACAGCAAAGCCACCAACAACTACGACTGTAGCAATCTGTTAGCCAAATTGCCCCAAAACGTGGCAAACAAACCAAAAGAATGTACAAGATGCTACAATTTAAAGTCAAACTCTTCATAAATAACTAAGGAGTAGATTATCTAGAAAATATGGCCAAAAGCATATTATAAAATAAATAGTAACCTACCAAGGTAAAAAAAAACTATCACAAACTCTAAAACAACATGACAAATATTTAAAAAAAAAATATATATATATAATATTTTATTACATCAGTCTAAAAATTAAATAAAAGTCCAATATTAATGAAAACAGAGACAATAAAATGACATATAAATTATATAAAAAATATAACCATCACCAACTAAATAACAAAACAAAACTCAATACATCACATAAAATTATTACAACTCATAAACCACACAATTCCAAATAACAATGACATAATTACACAAACAATAAAATATAACATTTCCAACCAAATTGAAGTGAAATAAAAAAGACTTAGGCCCTCATTACGATGGTGGGGGAACCACCACCGACAGGCCAACGGTGACAGTCCACCCGCAATACAGTGCATCAGTCCACCTGCAGCATTACAATCCAGCAGGTCGAACTGCAGAGGTCAGGGGGTAGGACCGCCGCCTAGGCCAGGATCAAAGATCCCGTCTGGATGGCAGTTAGATTCCTAACCCTACAATGGAGGTGGTGCCTGTGCAGGCACCGCCATAGGGGTTAGGATATCCCTTTCTGACTGCCTGTGCCTGTTCCTGGAGTCCCACCGTCATGGATGGACAGAATGAAAGGGACTTTGGGGGCCCCAGACAGGGCCCCTGCCCCCAGTGGGCCACTGCTAAGTGGCCTGGGGGGGTATATGCAGTGCCCCCCCACACATCCATGCACCAAGTGCCAGGCACCAAATGGTGCCTGACACACGGTGCATGGATGTGCACCAAGTGCCTTTTTCTACTGCGGCTTGTGCTGCGTTCCTTTTCGTGGGCAGCAACACAAGCTGCAGTAGAAAAAGCATTGTATGGCCTCCTGCACTGCGATCATATCCTAATAGGGTGGGTGGGACCGCCGACTCATTGTTAGATGGTCTACTGCCCAAAACGATGGCGGTCTGACCGACCACCATCGTTATAAGCCCCTTACTGTTGTGTAGCTGCAGATCTTCTTCTGTATCCACATAATCAATAGTAATCCACCATAAACTGGAACAATATTATCCAGAAACCCCCCCCAAAAATGTAAAAATAAATCAAATCCAATAAAGATGCTTTGAAGCAATCCAAAGTATCTAGGAACCAGAAAAACCCAAAAACTGTTTAAAAAAAGGAAGCGCTCCAGAAAACCTGTATAAAGGAAATCAATGTAAAAACAATTGTTTTATTATAAACCAAAATTGATTTCCTCAAAAAAAAAGGAAAGTCCCAATGCCCATAGACAAAACCTGTAAAGTAAGAAAACCCACTCGCAAAACACAGTACAATCCCCAAAATATATATATATATAACACTTAGAGGCTGTGAGAAGTTGGCCTGGTATATGCTGTCCACTAATTAAAGTGGGCACCTTGTACCAGTCCAAACGACCCTTATGGTGATTAGGTCAAAGATAACCTTTTGAAAGCTATCCTAGTGGTAGCTATGGAGAGCAGCCTTCAGGGTAAGTCTTGAAGGAATGTTAAGCACCTTGTTTTACCAGAATGTAACCTTATAGTATTGGTTAAATGAAAGGGAAACCACACAGTACTTATAAAAATATGTATTTATTATATATAACACTCTCTAGTATCCTCTACACGAGGATAGAACACAAATCAAATAACACAGTTGCAAAGAATCAAACGTAAGTAGCACAATACACAGTGGGCTCCCGGGGGAGACCACACCATATACTAAATAAGTGGTATAAGAACCACGACTCGGGACTAGACCTAGTCTAGGAGGAGTATAATCGCTGGGACCCCAAGGAACCACCCAAGGTGAGTGAGTAGGGACCCCACGGAGGACGGGTGCAGTGTGGGAACACGACTGTGTGCTCCGTACAATTCAATGGGAAAAGTCGCGGTTGGAAAATCAGAGATTAAGGACCCTTTCCAGCAGTTTACGAAGACAGCCCTTGGAACTTAAGGGTTTGGCGGCCACCCCACCCATGGATACCTTTGTACCAGAGTTACCTATCCCAGAGGAGCCGGGTGCATAGGTGCGAAGTGGCGTCGGAAACCCTTGCCGTTCTCTATGGATGTCGACAAAGAAATGATGCTGCTGGAAGAAAGAAAAGTGTCCGGTGGAACCCAAGCATAGATTCTAGATGAGAAGAACCTGAACGCAGAGGGGACAGAGGCTGGGTCACTTTGGGAGTGACTAGGGGCTCGGTAGACGAATGCCCACCGATGTCGGGTGCTTCAGGTGTGTTGACAGTGATCTTGACTCTTCAGCTGCGAGGACCCGGAGATGTCTAGGATGACCAGGAGATGGAGGGAAGCTGTCCCATGAAGGATGTCGAGTGCTGAGGGGTCGGTGTCCGGCGGGAGCACCAAGCAAGGCTTGGCAGCGGCAACAACATATATGGTCAAAGTCGGTGTCGATCTGGCCCAGCAAAAAACAGGAAACTCACCACAGCAAGGGGAGTCAGGGCAGGCCTGGAGCAACGAGGGGAGCCCAAATAAAGCAACATTGACCCTCAAATGGACCCACAGGCCGATGGCACAGGAGTCGCGAGGGGACCTCAGACGGTTTCACAGGATTCCAGCTAGCAGGGCACAGAGCATGAGGATGCCAGAGTCCTTCTCAGAAAAGATGCACTGGGGTCAGGGCTACAAATGGCCTAATGCACGGAATTGTTGCACGACAACAAGTAGGTGCAGCTGCAAATACACGCAGTGCACAGGGGTACGGGTATACAGTCCCCATGAGGGATATCCACCTCAAACTCAATGAGAGGGCAGCTCAACCTCCGAGACCTTCAGAAACCTACCTCCTGTGTTGCTGGAGCCTTCGGAGTCCGCAGAAGCTCAGGATCAGCAAACCAGTCAGATGCGTTATGGTGCCTACGTTTGCAGGGGAGTGACTCCTTCACTCCAAGGGAGATTCTTCTGTTGTCTTGGAGGTCCACAGGGTCCTACACGGAGCCTGTATGGATCACAGACAGTGGCGAGACTGGGGACGGCAAGGGAAGACGAAGTCGAGCCCAAGGGAGGTCCAGCGAAGTCCAGCGTGTCCTGACGTTCGAAGTATAGTGGTATCTTCTTGCAGAATCTTGTCCACGTAAAATCTAATGTCCTGTAGCCAGGTAGCCCATTTTATACCCACGGGAAAGGGTTGGACAGATTCTAGGGACCCTCCTAGGGGAGGGACAGGACAGAGGGGTGGCTACACTCATGTCCTTTGTCCAGTTTGGCGCCAGAGCAGGAGCAAATGGCTCCTAGAACTGGTTTGAACTGGACTATGCACAGGGACACCAAGTGTGCCCCTCGTGCAGACTTTCTGGCACTGTAACAGTGCACCCACCCAGCCCCAATACACTAAATCCTGTCTGGGAGGTGGTCACACCTCCCTGTGACAGGATGCCTATTGTGCTGCCTTCCCCTGCTTGAGCTTGGCTCAGCAGCAGGAGGGCAGGCTCGTGTCTGTGGCTGGCAGCATCCATTTTGTGCTGTAAGGCTCGAGAAAGTAGGTACCGGTAGACTTAGGTACCCCCAGAACCTCGGTTCTGAGGGGTGGAATCATACCTTGTGTGGAGGTATGATTCCAAGGTGTTTGACACCAAACACGACATATTTTGTTGCAGTCGTTTTCGAAATAGCATTTACCGCAAGGCTATAATGCACCTCTACCTATATGTCTGGTAGTATCACGTACAGCCCGGGAGAATGGTCTCCGAAGACTACAGAGGGACCCTGCTCATGCAGGAGCACCCTCTCACGTAAAACCCAGCACCCTGCCTTCAGGATTGTTAAGGCCTGCTATAGGGGTGACTTACAAAGTTTTAAGTGTAGTGATATATATAGATATAGTGAACCTATATCTAAAGTAAGTGGTGCAATCACCAGCTTACACAGGCTGCAGTAGCAGACCTGAGGTTCCATTTTGCATGGCCTCTCATGGGTGGCATAATACATGCTTCAGCCCATGGGAGGCCTCTGGGGTACCTATGCCCTGGGTACCTGTGTACCATATATTAGGGACTGATAAGGGTACCCCAGTATCCAATGTGGAGTTGTACCAAAGTACATACATATCAATTTAAGGGAGAAAGCAGATAGGCTGGGGTCCTGGATAACAGGATCCCAGCCAGACTAGTCAAAACAGTGGGTGCAAAAAGCAAAAAGTGGGGGTAACCATAAGAAGCAGATCCTACTTTCCTATACAACTCCCCCCCCAAACAAAAGGAGATGAGACTAACCTTGCCCAGTTGAGTCTTCATGTTCTAAGTGGAAATATCTGGAGAGTCCATCTGCATTGCCATGGTTACTCCCAGGTCTATGTTCCACTGTATAGTCTATCCCCTGTAGGGAAATGGACCACCTCAAAAGTTTGGGGTTTTCATCCTTCATCTGTTTTAGCCACAAGAGGGGCTTGTGGTCAGTCTGAACAATGAAGTGAGTTCCAAACAAGTATGGCCTCAACTTCTTCAGAGCCCAAACCACAGCAAAGGCTTCCCTCTCAATAGCTGACCAACGTTTCTCTCTGGGGGTCAGCCCTCTGCTAATAAAAGCTACTGGCTGATCCCGACCCTCTGCATTCAATTGTGATAACACAGCCCCTACCCCCAACTCAGATGCATCAGTTTGAACAATGAATTGTTTGGAATAGTCAGGACTTTGCAGAATGGGAGCTGTGCACATGGCCTGCTTGAGGTCATCAAATGCCTTTTGACAGCTAACTGTCCACTGAACTTTCTTGGGCATTCTCTTTGATGTAAGATCATTCAAGGGAGTCACTATGGACCCATAATCCTTTACAAACCTTCTGTAGTACCCAGTCAGGCCCAAGAAGGCTCTGACCTGAGTCTGGGTAGTTGGAGCAACCCATTCCATGATGGTCTGGATTTTGCTTTGCAATGGTTGAACCTGGCCTCCACCCACAAGGTGGCCCAGGTACACAACCTGAGTCTGCCCTATCTGGCACTTAGTAGCCGTGATAGTGAGGCCTGCCTTTTGCAAGGCCTCCAAAACATTTCTCAGGTGGACCAGGTGATCCTCCCAGGTGGAACTAAAGAAAGCAATATCATCTAGATAAGCTGCACTATAGTCTTCCAGGCCTGTGAGAACTTTGTTCACCAACCTTTGAAATGTGGCAGGTGCATTCTTCAAGCCAAAAGGCATCACCACAAATTGGTAATGCCCACTAGGGGTTGAAAATGCTGTTTTTGGCTTGGCATCCTCAGCTAGTCTGATTTGCCAGTAGCCAGCTGTAAGGTCAAAAGTACTCAGAAACTTGGCTGAGGCCAAAGTATCTATGAGTTCATCTGCCCTTGGAATAGGATGAGCATCAGTCCTAGTGACTGCACTGAGTCCTCTGTAGTCAACACAAAACCTCATCTCTCTCTTACCATCTTTGGTGTGAGGTTTAGGTACCAAGACCACTGGACTAGCCCAAGGACTAGTTGAGGGCTCAATGACTCCCAATTCCAACATCTTCTGGACCTCAGTCCTGATGCAGTCCCTGACATGGTCAGGTTGCCTGTAAATTTTGTTCTTCACAGGTAGGTTCTCACCTGTGTCCACTTCATGGGTACACCAGGTGTTCTGACTTGGAGTCAGTGAGAACATGTGCCTAAACTGATTGAGGACCTTCCTGCAATCAGACTGTTGCTGCTCAGTGAGGCTGCTTGCCAAAGCTACACCATCTACTGAGCCATCATCAGGGTTCTGTGAGAGGAGGTCAGGGAGTGGGCCACTCTCTTCCTCCTTTCCCTCATCAGTAGCCATGAGCAAGCCCATGTCTACCCTGTCAACATAAGGCTTGAGCCTGTTCACATGGAGCACCCTGTGGGGGCTCTTGGGAGTTCCAAGGTCCACCAAGTAAGTGACCTCTCCCTTTTGCTCAAGTATGGTGTGGAACCCACTCCACCTGTCTTGGAGAGCTGCTGGGGCCATAGGCTCCAACACCCACACCTTCTGTCCTGGCTGGTAAACAGTCAAGACAGCCTTTTGGGCATGCCAGGCCTTTTGCAATTCCTGACTAGCCTCAAGGTTTTTGGATGCCTTCTTCATACACTCAGCCATCCTGGAGCGGAGACCAAGTACATAGTCCACAATATACTGTTTAGGAGGCTTGAGAGGTAACTCCCATTCCTCCTTCACCAAACACAGTGGACCCCTAACTGGGTGACCAAACAAAAGTTCAAAAGGGCTGTAGCCAACCCCCTTCTGTGGCACCTCTCTGTAGGCAAAGAGAAGTCAGGGCAACAGAACATCCCATTTTCGCCTGAGCTTTTCTGGGAGCCCCATTATCATGCCCTTTAGGGTTTTGTTGAACCTTTCAACCAACCCATTGCATTGAGGATGATAGGGTGTGGTAAACTTGTAGTTTACACCACACTCTTTCCACATTGCAGTTATGTAACTAGACATAAAGTTTGTACCTCTGTCTGTTAAGACCTCCGTAGGAAAACCCACCCTGGAGAAAATCCCCAGGAGGGCCCTTGCCACCACAGATGCTGTGGTGATCCTAAGGGAAGTAGCTTCTGGATACCTGATAGCATGGTCCACCACCACCAGGATGTAAGAATGTCCAGATGCTGTTGGAGGGTTCATGGGACCAATCATGTCAATCCCAACCCTTTCAAAGGGAACCCCCACCACAGGTAGTGGTATCAGGGGGGCCTTTGTAGTACCACCTGCCTTACCACTGGCTTGGCAAGTGATACAGGAGCAACAAAACTCCTTTGTGTCCTCTGACATATGAGGCCAGTGAAAGTGAGGGGCAAGCCTGTCCCAAGTCTTGCTTTGGCCTAAATGTCCTGCTAGGGGAATGTCATGTGCTAGGGTGAGTAGGAAGCCCCTAAACTTCAGAGGTATAACCAACCTCCTGGTGGCACCAAGCTTGGGGTTTCTTCCCTCTGAATATAGGAGTCCCTCATCCCAATAGATCTTGTGAGACCCACTGACATTCCCTGCAGCCTCAGCAGCAGCTTGCTGTCTGAGGGGTTCAAGAGAGGGGCAGGTTTGCTGCTCCTGGCTCAGATCTCCCCTAGAAGGTCCCCCTGTCCCCAAAAACTCAACCTGATCAGGTTCAAGTTCATCTGAGACAGTTCCTTCTATAGGACTGGAGTCATCTTCCTGAAAAGACTGACCCTCACTCTGGGCCTGGGAGGAAGACTCAGCCTTACCCCTCCTGCTCCTCTTCTTGGAAGGCACCTGGTCCATCTTTTCAGGATCCAGGGCCTGTTCAGTGGCTCTCTGTTTGGCCTGTGACCTGGTCACAGCAAACACATCTGCAGTGATGCCCAACATTGCTGCATGAGTCCTGAGTTCCACTTCAGCCCAGGCTGAAGTCTCCAAATCATTGCCCAACAAGCATTCCACAGGGAGGTCTGAACTTACCACAACCTTCTTAGGGCCAGTTACCCCTCCCCAGGTGAAATTAACAACTGCCAAGGAATGGTCTGTCCTGACATTGCTAGCATTGGTCACTTGGTACATCTCACCAAGTATGATTTGGTCAGGGTCCACAAGATCTTTTGTCACCATGGTGACACTTGCACCTGTGTCCCTGTATGCCATGGCCTCCTTACCATTTATTAAAGGCTGTTGTCTGTATTTGCCCAGGTTACTGGGACTAACAAATAAGGAGGCAATATCCATGCCTCCATCACAGACTAGAACAGCCTGAGCTGGAGTTCTGACTAGGCCAGAACCCATCTCACAGCCAAAGGTTAACCCTACTATTCCCTTGTTCTGTGTACCACCACTTGAAACTGTGCTACGGGGAGCAGTTGCCTTAGGGGCAGTGGTCGTAGGAGTAGAATCCTTGGCACTTGGACAATTGGCATCTTTTGTCCAATGGGTCTTCTCTTTACAGTTATGACACCAAGGTTTCCTTTTGCCTTTTCCCTTGTTGGATTGTGACTCCCCCCCAGATGCAGGTTTTTGGGGCAGTGATGAAGACTTTTGATCTTTATTTTTGTCCCCACCCTTATCTGAGTTCTTAGAGTCTGGTTTCTTCTGGTCACCACCATTGGTCTGAGTTTTCTGCTTCACTTATCTGCCTTCTTTCCCAATTCTTGGGGAGAAGTCAGATCAGAGTCAACCAGGTACTGATGCAACAACTGGTTTTGGCAATTATTAAGGATCTGCTCTCTCATAATCAAGTTGTACAATCCTTTAAAATCATTCACCTTGCTACCAAGTAACCAGCCTTCCAGAGGCTTAATGGCACAATCAACAAAGTCTACCCAGTCCTGAGTCTGTGTCTTCTGGTTGTCTCTGAACTTAATCCTGTACTGTTCAGTGGTTAAGCCAAACCCTTCAATGAGAGCACTCTTCAGGACTGAATAGTTATCAGCATCCTCTTCTCTAACAGTGAGGAGCTTATCTCTACCTTTGTCAGCAAAGGAGAGCCACAAGATAGCTGCCCACTGCTCTTGAGGGACCTTCTGAACTTTACAGGCCCTCTCCAAAGCAGTTATCCATTTCTGGATGTCATCTCCTACATGGACGGGAGGGACAATCGTGCTCAGGTTCCTATGATCAAAGGTGTGTTCCCTAACACTAGGGACACTATAGCTGCCACCATGTGATTCTAGTCCCAATTTCTTTCTAGCCTTCTGGACTTCTAGGGACTCCTTATCCAGGGCCAATTGCTGTTGCCTGAGCCTAAGCTTAGCTTTCTCAAGCTCTAGTAATTGGCACTCCCTGTCATAAGAGTTTTCCCTCTTGCTAGAAACAGAGGTCCCTACAGAATGTCTAGAATGATCTGACTCAGCAGAGGGAGATCTAGATCTCCTTGGTAAACTCTGCACTCTCCCTGGAGGAATAAAGTGATGGTCCTCTTGACCCTCTTCTTCTTCTTCCCCCTGGGGATCTGAGTTGTTCAGGGGTGGATCATTTTGATCCTCCTGTCCCAGGTTAGACTTTAGGTCATAGAAGGTGTCCCCTCCTGACCTATCTTCTTCCCCTGTACCACCCACTCTATCCTGCTCATCTGACCCAGGAGTCTTCCTAATGTCATCTAGCAGTAATGCATCAATGAGACGTTGAGTGTTGGCATTTCTACCTGTCTTCACCTTCCTAGATACACACATGGCTTTCAATTCAGTGAATGCAAAGCTATCATATTTAGTAGGCAGGATGCCACCAGTGGCATTCCCATTAGAAGGCATACTAAGTGAGGTGTGGTGTAGGCACCTACCTAAGCTAGTGGGAACTAAACTCTCTTAGGTTGGAGAAAGGGTGTGCTAGACCCTTGACTTACCCAACCCCAAGTTCAGTAGAACTTACTATCTTAAGCTAGTATTATACGTTCCTAGATACTAGTGGTTTTTCAGTTAATCAATACAAAAAGATTTTCTGGTAAAACAATGCAGGCTTGAATCCCAACCGCTGCACACCAATGTGAGAAGTTGGCCTGGAATATGCTGTCCACTAATTAAAGTGGGCACCTTGTACCAGTCCAAACGACCCTTATGGTGATTAGGTCAAAGATAATCTTTTGAAAGCTATCCTAGTGGTAGCTATGGAGAGCAGCCTTCAGGCTAAGTCTTGAAGGAATGTTAAGCACCTTGTTTTACCAGAATATAACCTTATAGTATTGGTTAAATGAAAGGTAAACCACACAGTAGTTATACAAATATGTATTTATTATATATAACACTCTCTAGTATCCTCTACATGAGGATAGAACACAAATCAAATAACACAGTTGCAAAGAATCAAACGTAAGTAGCACAATACACAGTGGGCTCTCGGGGGAGACCAAACCATATACTAAATAAGTGGTATAAGAACCACGACTCGGGACTAGACCTAGTCTAGGAGGTGTAGAATCACTGGGACCCCAAGGAACCACCCAAGGTGAGTGAGTAGGGACCCCATGGAGGACGGGTGCAGTGTGGGAACACGACCGCGTGCTCCGTACAATTCTATGGGAAAGTCGCGGTTGGAAAATCAGAGATTAAGGACCCTTCCCAGCAGTTTACAAAGACAGCCCTTGGAACTTAAGGGTTTGGAGGGCCACCCCACCTGTGGATACCTTTGTACCAGAGTTACCTATCCCAGAGGAGCCGGGTGCATAGGTGCGAAGTGGCGTCGGAAACCCTCGTTGTTCTCTATGGATGTCGACAAAGAAATGCTGCTGCTGGAAGAAAGAAAAGTGTCCGGTGGAACCCAAGCATGGATTCTAGATGAGAAGAACATGAAAGGAGAGGGGACAGAGTCTGGGTCACTTTGGAGTGACCAAGGGCTCGGTAGACGAATGCCCACCGATGTCGGGTGCTTCAGGTGTGTTGATGGTGATCTTGACTCTTCAGCTGCGAGGACCCGGAGATGTCTAGGATGACCAGGAGCCAGAGGCGAGCTGTCCCACAAAGGATGTCGAGTGCTGAGGGGTCGGTGTCCAGCGGGAGCTCCAATCAAGCCTTGGCAGCGGCAACAACGTAGATGGTCAAAGTCAGAGTCGATCTGGCCCAACAATGACCAGGAGACTCACCACAGCAAGGGGAGTCAGGGCAGGCCTGGAGCAACCAGGGGAGCCCAAATAAAGCAATGTTGACCCTCAAATGGACCCATAGGCTGGTGGCACAGGAGTCGCGAGGGGTCCTCAGGCGGTTTCACAGGATACCAGCTAGCAGAACACAGAGTGTGAGGATGCCAGAGTCCTTCTCAGAAAAGATGCGCTGGGGTCAGGGCTACAAATGGCCCAATGCATGAAATTGTTGCACGACAACAAGTAGGTGCAGCTGCAAATACACGCGGTGCACAGGGGTAAGGGTATACGGTCCCCACAATGGATATCCGCCTCAAACTCAGTGAGAAGCAGCTCAACCTCGGAGACCTTCAGAAACCCACCTCCTGTGTTGCTGGAGCCTTCGGAATCCACAGGAGCTCAGGATCAGCACACCAGTCAGATGTGTTACTGTGCCTGCGTTTGCAGGGGAGTGACACCTTCACTCCAAGGGAGATTCTTCTGTTGTCTTGGAGGTCCACAGGGTCCTACACGGAGCCTGTATGGATCACGGACAGTGGCGAGACTGGGGACGGCAAGGGAAGACGAAGTCGAGCCCAAGGGAGGTCCAGCGAAGTCCAGCGTGTCCTGACGGTCGAAGTATAGTGGTATCTTCTTGCAGAATCTTGTCCACGTAAAATCTAATGTCCTGTAGCCAGGTAGACCATTTTATACCCACGGGAAAGGGTTGGACAGATTCTAGGGACCCTCCTAGGGGAGGACAGAGGGGTGGCTACACCCATGTTCTTTGTCCAGTTTCGCGCCAGAGCAGGAGAAAATGGCTCCTAGAACTGGTTTGAACTGGACTATGCACAGGGACACCAAGTGTGCCCCTCGTGCAGACTTTCTGGCACTGTAACAGTGCACCCACCCAGCCCCAATACACTAAATCCTGTCTGGGAGGTGGTCACACCTCCCTGTGACAGGATGCCTATTGTGCTGCCTTCCCCTGCTCGAGCTTGGCTCAGCAGCAGGAGGGCAGACTCGTGTCTGTGGCTGGCAGCATCCATTTTGTGCTGTAAGGCTCGAGAAAGTTGGTACCGGTAGACTTAGGTACCCCCAGAACCTCGGTTCTGAGGGGAGGAATCATACCTCCCACACCAGTTACTGGTGTGGAGGTATGATTCCAAGGTGTTTGACACCAAACACGACATACTTCGTTGCAGTCGTTTTCGAGATAGCATTTACCGCAAGGTTATAATGCACCTCTACCTATATGTCTGGTAGTATCACGTACAGCCCGGGAGAATGGTCTCCGAAGACTGCAGAGGGGCCCTGCTCATGCAGGAGCACCCTCTTACGTAAAACCCAGCACCATGCCTTCAGGATTGTTAAGGCCTGCTATAGGGGTGACTTACAAAGTTTTCAGTGTAGTGATAGATATAGATATAGTGAAACTATATCTAAAGTAAGTGGTGCAATCACCAGCTTACACAGGCTGCAGTAACAGACCTGAGGTTCCATTTTGCATGGCCTCTCATGGGTGGCATAATACATGCTTCAGCCCATGAGAGGCCTCTGGGGTACCTATGCCCTTGGTACCTGTGTACCATATACTAGGGACTGATAAGGGTACCCCAGTAGCCAATCTGGAGTTGTACCAAAGTACATACATATCAATTAAAGGGAGAAAGCAGATAGGCTGGGGTCCTGGATAGCAGGATCCCAGCCAGACTAGTCAAAACAGTGGGTGCAAAAAGCAAAAAGTGGTCGTAACCATAAGAAGCAGATCCTACTTTCCTACAGAGGCCGATTACAATGCGGCACGTAAGGGCTCCGACTGGGGCCGCATTGTAATGGGCCTCTCGGTTTACTTTCCAACCACCTAATTATGATCTATGCTGTCAGAAAGTAAATCAACCGGTCGATCCGGCTGGCTTCCGACAGGCTCTAGGAGCCCGTCCACCAGTCAGAAGCCGGCCCTTGAGATTACGATGCATGGTTTCCAGCATGGTTTCCAAGCCTGCCTGTCCGACATGAAAACTATGGGGCCGATTCCGATCTCGGCCGGTAGGGCACCGAATCGGATTCGGCTTAACCGGATCCGATTCGGAGCCCTATTTCCCGACCGAATCGTACGTGCGTCCGGGCGAGCGAGTACGATGCGTGCGCTCGCGAAATCTCCGACCGACTCGTTCGCAGGACCCGACCGCTCCGACCGACTCGCACGGGGACGACGCGCACCTCGCAATGGAGACGTTCCCCGGCCGGGTAAGTACGATGCGCACCTCGACCGCTCCGACCGACTCACGCAGCCCGGCTCCAAGGAGCTGTCGGAGCCACACTTTGGGGGTCCGTGTCGGACCCCCCTTGAAGCGTAGGCATGCGAGTCGCACACAGGGGGGACACATGGGTCCCCCCTACAAGTGCATGTATGGTGCGACCCGCATCGACGCGAACACGCTGTAGGGGGCGCCCTTGTTTGCATCGTGCCCATTGAGTCAATGGGAGCCCGTGTACGCGTCGTACGACTGGCTCCCATTGACTTCAATGGGAGTCCGACCGAATCGAGTCCGATAGCATACGTGCGCATCGTACTCGTTCGGTCGGACTGCTAGGGTCCGATTCGGTCGGAAATCTCTCCGGGTCCGGCTCGGTCGGGTAGATTTCCGCCCTGAATCGGAATCGGCCCCTTAGTCGGAAAGCGTGTTTGGGGGCCCCCAGCAGGGCCCACTTGTGCTTGCGGCCTCCAGCTGGGGGCCGATGGGGCACCTATGGTGCCCCCCTATTGATCCCTTCACCCCGTGGCAGGCACAAAGCACTCCTGGCAATCCTGCTATGCGGAATGCACTCAGGCAAAGCCTGTGCCATGGCCAGGCCCATCCTGCACCTGTCATTGCCAGTAAGAGGCAGGACAGGACCACCACCCCTTGGATCTATGGCTAGACAGTGCCTGGTGTTTGCTGAAGGATCACCATCATACTCAGATACACTTGCATCTCAGCTCTCACCTGTACTTCCCTACTGGAGCTCTGTTGGGGCGTAGTATCACTAGCAACAGGAGAGCTGTCATTTTACCTAACTCTGGAGCTCTCTTGGTGAGAGAGGTCTCTTCTCTTTAGATTTAGGGCAGGTACTGTGTGGAGTCTTTTGTGCCTTTCTGATGGGCAAAGACTTGGGACAATAGTATTCCAGCATGTCCTTGTGACGGTTTGGGTGAGCAATACTTATTGCATTTTATATTTTTTGCAAATTTTATCGCTGTTTTTTTCAACACTGCCTTAAGCATATTCTGAAACCACTAGCCTTTAAGAAATGTAAGGATGCCTTAATGTATCTCTAAATGTTAGGCAGTCCTGATATCTGCTTTAGTGTTTTTTGTGTCCTCAAAATGTCCATAAGTAGTAGGAAATCAATGGAGGGGTAAATGGCAGTAGAGGCAGCTTATCCCTAAGTTAACACGCTTTATTGTAGCAGCTCACATTGCATTGAAGTTAGGTTTCTTGTATCAATGTTATGAAGTTTTATAATGCGTTTTCCTGTATTTTTTTTTTTTTTTAATGTCCTCATTCTGCCAACTCTCTTGCTGGTATTGCTCTCTTCCCTCAATTGCCAAGAAGGAGAGAAGAGCATTTCCACAAGAATACTGCTGTTTCCACTTCCATCTCCTTCACATGTAAACCGGGGCGAAGAAGAGCCGGGACCGACAGCATATATGGCTTAATCATCGGACCTGCTGGAGAGCTGTCTCCACTCCACTGACAAAGCCCAAACCTTCTCCAAACTCCTAGGGTCACAGGCCACATCGAACTGACTCGTACAAATTATACTTTTGAGACACTCAGTAAAGCATGGAGGGCTTTCAGATTTCCAAAGCCTACATATCTCCCGCCTCGCAAGGAGAATCACATAGAAAATAAATTTAGTAATGACTGTATTTGTTCGTGCAGGACCTTCTTGAAAAAGCCCGAAAAATATAAGTCGAGGACTTACCTTTATCCGTTCACCCGTTACTTCCCCAAGAAAATTACACACTCCAGTCCAATAGGAGACGATCTTCGGACACATCAAAAACAGGTGTCGGTCGTCTGCCGATGAAAGCATACACCTTGGGCAGGCATATGAGTTCCCTGTAACTCTTGAAAGCTTGGCTGGAGACCAATATACTCTATGGGTAGTAAATAGATGGTTACGCTTAAGCGAGGCAGGTTTCACCACTGCTCGTAAAATGGAATAGGAGTCATACCAGGCCTGCTTAGGATCTCCTACCTCAAGCTCTTCAACCCACAGTTTAGAGATATCAGAGACAATGTTATCATTAGCCTCCAGAAAGGCCCAGTACCACAAAGAAACTTCCTTTTTCAATGAACCAGTTCTCATCACCTGGTCTATCCAAGAGTCATCTTCCTCATCTACCCACTCTTATGTGGCCCACCAGGAGCGAAGTTGGTAATATTTGAACCTCGTCAATTGTCCCATAGTACAATTACTCAGCACTTCCCAACTCGCTAAACTTGATGCCGTTTTAAGATCTGCCCAATAGTATAACCTCGCTGATTTTAATGGCTGACTAAGATGATCAATAAAGCAATCGGGGTTCCCGGAGAATCCCAAATCGGCGCCCAAGATGAGTAATATGGGACTCCGAGTCTTTTCCGAAAGTACATCCAGGTTCTTAAGGCAGACTTCAGAATCTTCAATCTCACCTTTTTGAAGTATTTCTGGTCTCCACATTTAAAAAGGAAGTGACTCAGGCCTTGACACACATCCCCTAACAGTGCCTCAAAAAGTAATCGCAAGGGTGACCGATCAACCTTATTAGCAAGCATACGGAAGTTCTTAAAATGTAATGCGTGGCAATATACGAGCAAATCTGGCAAGGCCAAATCCCCCACCTCCAACCTCCTCCTCAACTTTTTCCAAGATATCCTGGGCCCCTTTGAAGCCCATATAAAGCTGCCTATCTTCCCCTGAAGCTTGGCTATATCTTCTTTCTGAAATGTTAAAGGAATGGAGTTAAAAAGAAAAGTAATTTTAGGAAGGACAATCATCTTAATAAGATTCACACGGCCGTAAATGTTTAAGGGTAAGTTAGCCCACCTTACCAACAAGCTCCCTATCTCCTGGCTAACTTTTTCCCAATTTATCCTGGGTACATCCTCAAGTTTCTGCGTAGTTAATACACCCAAGTAACGCATTTCAGATTTCACCCCGACTATTCTTAAACTGATTCCATTCCATAATTTCCATTTTTTCAACGTTCACCTTATAACCGGATATTGTACCAAAGCTCTGTGCCTTTGCCATTAAGTTAGGAATTGCCACCTGAGGGTTGGTAGTGTAGAGGATCAGATCATCCGCATACAGAGCCAATTTTGCCACCAAACCAGCAGACTTAAAAGGAAGGATAGTAGGATCTGCTCTAATCAGGTTTGCAAACGGCTCTATATACAGGTTGAATAGGAGCGGAGACAGGGGACAACCCTGTCTCGTGCCCCTAGTGATGTCAAACCAATCTGATAATTCCCCATTCACCAGCACCCGAGCCCAGGGAAGATAGTATAGATTTTGCACAGCCCTCACCATGTTCTGCAGAAACCCGAAGTTTCTTAAGGCTTCCCAAAGATAGGCCCAGTGTACTTGGTCGAAAGCCTTGGCTGCATCTACAGCCACTACCGTCAAAGGCAAATTCTGGGCCTCCGCCATATCTATAACCCCCAACATCAAAAATGTGAGCTCATTAAGCTGCCTCCCAGGGATAAAACCTCTTTGGTCCAAATGAATAACTCCCCTAATAACCTGCGCTACTCTTGAGGCTACTATCCCAGAAAAAATCTTGTAATCTGAGTTCAGGAGCGATATTGGCCTGTAAGAGTCTGCTTTCAACTGTTCTTTATTAGGTTTCAAAATTAAGGTTACCGTGGCCTCTGCCCAAGACCAAGGAACTGTTTCACCTTCTTTATATATAGCATTGAATATATCTTTCAGGACCGGAGCTATTTTATCAAGAATTTGAGAGTACATCTCAACTGGGAGGCCATCTGGCCCGGCTGCCTTCCCACCTGCCATTTTCCTGCATTGCGCCCTGATCTCCTCCTCCATAATCTCAGCCTCCAGAACCCTCTTTTGCTCAATTGTTAATCGCGGGAGCTCCGTCATCTTTAGCCAGGCCTCTATACACTCCTTCTTGGGTTGTATATCCTCTCTGTATAGGCTACTTATGTATCTCCAGGCTTCTCCGCTATATTTCTGCGTTGGTATTCAGCAATACTTCTGATTCTGCATTGATCAGGTTCCGTATTGAGTTTCTGGCCTTATCTGTTTTAGCTTTCCAAGCCAAAAGCGAACTACACCTCTCACCATTTGAAAAATGCTGTAGCTTACTCACTTTCCACTTATCCCATAATCTTTTATCCAGTTGCCCTTGATATTCTACCTGTAGGCGCTCCAATTCTCTACTAAGCTCTGAAACTCTACCTGATCCCTCCAACGATGCCTTCTGAAGATCACGTTCTCTGGCCTTAATCTCTTTAATTCGCTCTTCATCTTCCTGCCTCACCGCTCGCCTCTTACCTACCATTACAGAACTTAGTATTGCCCTTAAATATGCTTTAAAAGCATCCCAAACTATTTGTATTTTAGCCGAGCCTCTATTTGAGAGGAAAAAGTCGACTGTCTTATCCGCTAAATTTAGTACCACCCTCTCATCTAGCAGAATAGTCCTACCTAATGTCCACCTTTTCTGTCCCGTTTTTTGGTGGTGTCTTAGGGACAGGAACACTGCAGAATGGTCTCAAAGAATGGTGGGGGCATGTTTAACCACTTCCACCTCTGCATATAGTTCCTGATCCACCAAAAAGTAATCAATGCGGGAATGATGCCCATACTTTTTACTATAGAAGGTAAAATCCCTTACTCCCCCATCTTACTGCGCCAAATATCAATCAGATTAAATTCGGCCATCATATTTTTCAATGTAGCGGATGTTTTTGGGGGACTAACATATTTAACTTTTGATGTTCTGTCTAATTCTTTATTTAGGACTATATTAAAATCCCCTCCAAGTATAACCGGGGCCGTGGCCTCCAAAAGACATGATTCCAACTTCATTAGGGCTTCTGGAGCATCATTATTTGGACCATAATAAATCACACACACTACTGGCATCCCCTGAATCAGTCCATTTGCCACTAACCATCTACCGGAGAGATCCAATTCATATTTTACCAGCCTTATACCTGAGTTATTTCTAATAATTAAAGCCACTCCTCTAGTACAGCCTCTCTGGTCTGAGCACACTACCTCCTGGACCGAACCCAGCTTACTAAAAGAAAACCCACAGTCCTTACGTTCCAGATGGGTCTCCTGAAGCAGTATAATTTGCGCCTCACTATTCTTAAGGTAATCTATCACCCGAGCCAGCTTCTCCCTAGACCTCAGACCATTAACGTTCCAAGATATAAATCGCATTAAATTTGATTTATTCATACTCAAATCTCCACCCTATACTCCCTAATAACTCCTTCTGCATAGGTTCATGTTGGATACTCCTTGCCTGATAAAACCCTAAGACGACTATAACTGTAACCATACAAAGGTATAGCAAAAAGAGGACCAACTTTTTCTTTTTCTCCCGATGCTCCCACCACCCTGTGCACCCCTCCCCCCACCCTCCTCGGGAAACCCCTTTTCTATCCCTGGGGGATAGAATCCGCCCTTCGCGACCCCCTTCCGAGGAGAGAAAATTACGCGTGCATTTAAAGAAAAAACAGAAGAAAGCCTAACTACTTATAGTAAGATTGTATTGATGCATCTACGCTAATTTCACCTCTTAAGGGACCCGGACAGAACCCTACAGGCCTGAACTGGAAGCTGATCCCTCCATCTGAGCCAAAAAGGTGTCCACCTCTTCTGGGTTGCTAATATTGTGCATCTTATTTCGACAAATTATTTTCAACATCGCAGGAAACTTCATCTGGACCTGGGCGCCTTTACTCCGTAAATCATTCATCCTTGTGCCCAGCTCCCATTGCCTCTGCGCGGTTCTCTTGCCAATATCCGAACTCACTTGGTAACTACAGTCTCCAAATTTCAAAAACCGTTCCTTCAAAGCACGTCCCAGCACTAGCTCTTTGACGGCATAAGTAAGAAAATTTATCAACATTTTTCTAGGAGTCTTCCTGGCGGGATTTAACTTGAAGGGATCCCTATGCACTCTTTGGATCTCCTTTTCAAGATCAAGATGCGGCCTATCCTGGAGTGTCCCCTCACTGAGAAGTTTGCATATAAAACTCTTAGGGGCCGATTCCGATTCCGGCCAGAAATCTCTCCGACCGAGCCGGACCCGGAGAGAATTCCGACCGAATCGGACCCTAGCAGTCCGACCGGACGAGTACGATGCATTCGCATGCTATCGGACTCGATTCGGGACTCGATTCGGTCGGACTCCCATTGAAGTCAATGGGAGCCGGTCGTACAACGCGTACGCGGGCTCCCATTGACTCAATGGGTGCGAGGCAAACAAGGGTGCCCCCTACAGCGGGTACGCGTCCATGCGCATCGCGACGTACATGCACAGGTAGGGGGGACCCATGGGTCCCCCCTGTGTGCGACTCGCGCGCCTACGCATACAGGGGGGTCCGACGCGGACCCCCAAAGTCCGGCTCCGACAGCTTTTTTGAGCCGGACGGCGCGAGTCGGTCGGACTGCTCGCGGCGCGCATCGTACTTACCCGGCCGGGAAACGTCTCCATAGCGCGGTGCGAGTCGTGTCCATGCGAGTCGGTCGGAGCGTGTTGAAGCCGCGTACGAGTCGGTCGGCGATTTCGTGGGTGCTTGCATCGTACTCGCTCGGCCGGACCCGCGTACGATTCGGTCGGGAAACAGGGCTCCGAATCGGATCCGGAAGATCCGAATCCGATTCGGAGCACTATTGGCCGAGATCGGAATCGGGTCACTTTTTTCCGTACCTTCCGGAATATTGAGAAGTCTCACGTTATTCCGCCTGGTCTGAGTTTCAAGCCTCTCCAAGTCCTCCTGTAACGATTTATTGTGAGATTTCAAAACTACAATATCTCTAGCATTCTCAGACATAGCTGCTGACAGAGACTTCACCTCGCCTTCCAAGATTGTGGTACGTTGCGCAATTCCGTCTAGTTTTTCCTCTAATACCCCACATTTTTCTTGGGTACTTTTTTGATTACCCTCGGAGATCTCAAACTTCAACCCGAGAACAGGGCTCCACTTGATTTGGATTAACTGCCCCAGACGATTCAATACTATCCTGGGATTGTCTTAGACTTAGACCTAAAACCCACCCATCTAGGGCATCTTGGGCATCCACAACCAAATTAGCCAACGGAGAGAAGCGATTTTCAAGCGAGAGCGCCACTGTCTGGGACTGCGTCTGGATTGCACTACTCCCCCCCCCCCCGAGTAGACGCAGCAACCTGCTCCATAATTCTGAAATAAGAGCTAAGAGATGGTGAGAGTTTTGGAAGTGGACGCACTTCTTTTGACCCGCAGCGCTTTATTTTCCCCGCAGCTTTAAGCACCTTTTCTACAGGGGACACAGCTACCGTTTCCCGCACTGTCAGCTCCTTTATTCTCCCACTTTTTCCTTTTCTCTCAGGAACCGACCGCAATTGGTACCGATTCCTTAATTGTGGTGCTTGCGGTTCTCTATCAGCTGGGATACTAACTATATTGACCTTCTCTCTAGTACCCGGTTCAATATTTGCTCAAGCACTCTCTGCCCCCACCTTTTCCTTCACATAAATCCTGGAGGAAAAAGGTACCTTTGGGGGGAGATCCTTTTCCATCAGCCCCTGCTGTACCTCCTTTGCTTTCAGAAGCTGCGCATCATTCTCTCCTGCATTCTTCCCCTCTGCACCAGGACACCACGTCTGCCCAAGAAGCTCTAGCACCAAGCCACCGAAGCCTTCAGCATGCTGTCTATCTCCCAGACGCGGCCGCCTTGTGCTGCCTCCACCACGTCCAACCCGTAAGCCGGCAAACGCAATTGCCAAGCGAGACCTCCGCCAAAGGGCCGCCGCCCAGCACCAGATCACCCGATGGCTCACCGCATCAGTGCCCATACGGATACCGCTGCTCTTACACCAGGTAAACCTCCTTATTCAGCGTCGCATATAGTTTTTGCAAACTTTCAGCGGGCTTAGCTTTCTTCATTAATGTTTTTCTCTCTCCTATGTCCGGGAGCTCCCGCGACCGGCGTCTGCCCGCCGCCATGTTTCCCCCGATGACCCGTGAGTGTTTTCCTGTATTTTTGTGATGAATTGTATTTTGCTCTTTTATGATTTTTATCTAAAGATCGAATAAAGTTATTTTGACATGACTTTTACTTGAATGTATTAAATGTTAAAAAGTGTTAAACAATGGAAACAAATGGAAAATGTACAACATACAATAAATAGTGTTTAAATGTAATTGACCATTTTTATTTAATAATAAATAATCAATAAAAATATTTTATTGATTTAACTATATAAATGTGTATTTAAAAAAATATTTTTATTAAGTAGTTTTTCAAAATTTACCCCACTGCAATAGACCCCCATCCCATCCCCACCCTACCACACACATAGTTTTATCACAAGAAAAACAAGGGAAAAATGGCAATCACCAATAACACATAAAAGAATTCCCAATATCATAAATTCTAAAAACAAAGATGAAAAACACATATCAGTTCAATTCCTCATTTAACGCCCGGTATAGAATGCAAAAAGTGCACTAATTTGGAGATTAAAATCTACACACTCATCTGGTTCAGATTTAAAAAATGCAATGATCCATAAAGTGCCCGGGCAATTGAAATATTCGGCTGTTCAAGCCAGTTAGATAAGCGTTTCCAAATTTGTATACCCTTTTTCCTGGCCCTGTAGCCCTTTCGAGTATAGATGGCCTTCTCCAGGTTGTATTTTACTAATAGCCAGGCCAGCCACTGTTGAAAAGAAGGGGGGCTGAATCCAGCCAGGCTGAAGCAGTACACAGTCTATAAACAGCCATTACAACACTTAACAGGGCCCCTCCATCCTCCAAATTAACATTATATATTCCCAATAAAATTAGCGGGGGTTATGTCAATATTCAAAAGCAATTTGTTTCTTTAAAAATTGTTAATTTCATCAATTAATGGCACAAGCGAATTACAGGTTGCAAACATGTGTATCATAGAGGGAACAGCGGGGACAATGCACTCCTTTCCCATCACCCCATTTGGCAATTCGGTATGGGGTATAACATAATGCAAAACAGGTCTTACAAAATTAAGCTTGGAGGTTGGAAGGCATTAAAACCATTTGAGCGCCTGAAAAAGCATGTTGAAACGCTGCATCGGTAATATCTAATTTCACCTGCCATTTAGCGGAACACTTTTCCATATCATCTTTCATAAGATCGCTAAGCAAAATGTAAATACTGCCAATACGTGGGGGAAAAGACTTGATCAGTTTGTCAACAAGCTCATTCTTACCAAATCCCCCTGTCCCTCCCCCCTTACTTTGTAAAAAGTTTCTAATTTGAAGGAATTTAAAAAACTCTCTAGGGGTAAGATTAAACTTTGATCTACGTTTATCATAAGAAATAATGCCAAATATTGAATAAAACCATCTTATTTGATTAATCCCAGCCTTAAACCAATTATTCATATGAGTCATCAAAAATCTCAGGTAAGTTCTTGTTACCCTGGAGGGGAGTATAAAAATTCAGTCTGCCGAGCCCTAATAGACGACGTATGGAGGACCACACTTTAAAGGCTGAAAGAAGCATCTTGAAATGAACCCTTTTGTAATAGCCAAAATCCAACTTGCACCATAGACATCCCCAGGTTTTGGGACCAATCAATAATTCATACGGGGAGGGCTATTTTTGCCTCTTACTGCTAAGGTCTTCCCACAAGAGTGACGTGTAATGTACTAATGAGGCCACCCACCAATATAGTTTAAGGTTAGGTAGGGCCATCCCGCCACGTTCTCTGGGTAGCGACAGGAATTTATACGATCTTCTTGGTCTTGAGTAAGCCCAGATGGATTGTGAAAAAATATTTTCAAATTTCTTCAGCCATTGGTTAGAGAAGACAAGGGGAATAGCTCTCATAAAATACAAGATTTTAGGGAAGAAAACCATCTTAATTAGATTGAATCTGCCAATCAATGTCAAATGTAAATTGTCTAACTTTGCCAGTGCTTTTTTAATTTCATCTGCAAGAGGCAGCAAATTTTCATTAACCACCTCATCCAGCTCAGATCTTTTTAATAACCCCTAGATATACTGCTTTCTTGACTACCTTATCATCAGCTAGGGATGCAAACTCATGAATGATAATCTGTGTCTTGTTCTTATTCAGTGAATATCCTGAAAGCACACCATACTTCTGAGCTTCTTCTTCTATTGCCACTATAGCCTGTTCAGGATGAGGGGTGACCAAAGCTATATCATCGGCGCAGGCCAATACCTTAGTACCATGTCCATGCAATACCATGGGGAGAATATCTGGGGTTAATTCCAAACATTTTAAAAATGGGTCAATATATATTGCGAAAAGTAGCGGTGAACACGGACAACCTTGGGACGTCCCTCTTGTGATTTTAAATGGCTCAGTCATCTCCCCATTTATAAAAACACTAGCAGCCAGATCCCTGCATAAAGCTTTAACTGCCCCAATGAATTCAGGGCCTATTCCCTTCCCTCGCATCGTAGTCCAGAGAAACTGCCAGGTGACCCTATCAAATGCTTTTTCAGCATCAAGCAAGATCGCTGCCATAGGGTCTCCTGACACCTGCCCGGCATCAAACATGGTAATGATCCTTCTAATATGACCTATTGTTCCCCTACTGAGAATAAAACCATGTTGCCCCACTGATACTATTCTATGGATTACCTGCGATAAGCGAAAAGCTAATACTTTAGAATAGATTCTCACGTTCCCATTAATTAATGTTATTGGACGGGTAGGAGCCGAGCTCCTGGATGGGTTTATTTTTCTTGGGGAAGACTATAATCTTCGCTAAAGCCCAAGACTTAGGTGAAGCACCTCCACTGAATATTTGTTTAAACAGAGATGTCATAACTTCCTTTAACTGATCCCCAAAGATCTTATAGAATTCAGTAGGGATTAAATCGGGACCGGCAGCTTTTCCTTTGGGAAAATTCCACAATGCCACTAAAATCTCATCCCAGGTCAGGGAACAATCAAGCTGCTCCTGCTCACCCTGAGTCATTAATTCCATTATAGTGGAATCCAAATAATGATTGATTAAGTCCTCTCGCTGGACCCCCAAGTATTCTGAATCTTCCAAGTATAGAGCCTGATAATATTTATTAAAAGCAGCTCAAATTTTATTTGGTTCTGATACTGGCCCAAGTGAAGGATCTCTAGCTGTCACAATTTCATTGCGAGTGAGATCCTGCCTAGTTCTCACTGCTAATAAGTGTCCCACTTTTTCACTGCATTCATACATCTTTTCCCGATATGCAATTGATTTGTTTAGTGACCTTTTAAAAAGAATTTCCCCAATTGCAGCTTTAGCGAGAGCCACTTCAGTCTGAGCCTCTTCAGCTCCTTTCTTCTGCTGTAACGCTACAACTAAATTTTCAAGCCAATTTTAGCCGACTATCCTGCAAGCTGTCTTTTTCATTCTTCCCCTTTCTTGTAAAGAGCTGAATGGTTTCTCCCCAAAAGCCAGCTTTCAAAGTGTCCCAGACTATGCCCAAAGGAGCCGTTCCCAAATTTCTCTGCAAAAACTCAGGGATCCACTCCTTCATATGTCTCACATAAGCCTCATCATACAATAATGCCCTCTTGAGGGTCTATGAAGAGGTCCTTTTCATCTGCCCCAACCCTGCCAGTTCTAGGATTAGTGGATTATGATCTGATAAATATCTTGAGAAACATTCAATTCTACTCTCCTGGATTAACGAGGGTGTAGCAAAAAAATAATCCAGTCTGACATGCTTTTGGTGTGGGGCAGAGTAAAAAGTAAACCCATGTTCCAATGGTCTCTGTTTGGACCATATATCGCAAAGCCCATGTGTGTGCCATAGGTTAAGTAGTGATTGAAACACTTTAGGCTTCCTTCCTATATATTTTTGCTCCGGACCCAAGTTATTTGGCAAATTAATATTTAAATCACTGCATAAAATAATAGGAAGCGGCCAATGTCCTAATTAATTAGTCAGTCAATCAAACATTGCTGCGTCATCTACATTGCTGCCATACATTGAACATAGCGTAAATATGGCCGGCCCAACAATAACCCATCGCCCTAGTGAATCTGCCCGAACTTGAATGAATTGTAGTAACGTATTACAGGTTAATACTGCGACCCCTCATGTACGTGTCCCTTGGGTAGTTGCCCCCACTACTCTATATCCTAAGTTCTTTAAAAGGCCTATCCGTGCGTCCTCTAAGTGGGTTTCCTGCAAGCAAACCGTGTCTGCCTGCAACAATTGAAGCCCTGAGAGACCATATGTCTTTTTATAACATCATTTAAGCCACAAACATTCAATGTAGCTATCCGCAACTTCTCCATTCTTGTAGTACCTTTAGCCCTAAGCTGGAACTGATTCTGAAAAACATGAACACACAAAAGCAAAAAAAAGAGACAAAGAAAACTTCCCATAAAACAAATGCAGCCCTTTATACCTAATCAACCCTTTGTATGTGATCCACCCTCCCCCATCCCTCCCACAAAACAGGCAATCAGGCATAGCCTGAGCGATGAACGTTTGATCTGCTGCCCCACCACCCCCCTACCTGCATAGCTAGTGACAGACATTTATCAGACTAATAGATTTCAATAGTCATCAAGCAACCAAAGGTAAATAGCAAAACAATCGCCATTCTCCAGTTCATTTGGGGGGACTGCTACCCCATCCTTCCAACTGATCTCTCTAGGTATTCTTGAGCTTGGACCTCGGAGGTAAAGCTGCGAGTGTACCACTTAAATCTTATCTTAAACCTGGCAGGATTCTGGAGAAATACCTCTTCCCCAATTTTTTGAAAGGGTGCAAACAACTGCCGGAGACGCCACCTTCATTCTACAGTTGCATGTGTAAAGTAGGGTTTGACAAAGAATGATACTCCATAAAATAACTTCCGGGCATTAGGGCGAGCCTGATCGTAAAAGAAGTTGCCTTAACAAGAAGTTGCAGAAGAACACGAACATAGCTCTAGGCCTTTTCGTCTCAATTCGTGGTTGTCTTTTCATCATTAAAGGAAATCGATGGGCTCACTGGATTTCTAAATCCTAGTCCCATTTGGATTGATCAGGGAATGTGCCTTTCAGTAAATTCACCATATATGCTCTGGGGTTACTGCCCTCCACTCCTTCCGGAATCATGAGAAAGCGTAAGTTGTTCTTCCGCTGGGGATTTTCTTGATCTTCAAGCTTAAACATAACATCAGACATAGCTGCTCCTTGGGTGGAAGTTTGTGATTTCAGGGACTCCACCTCCACTTCCAGGGTATCCGTTCGTGTTTCAACAGTTGTTAGTTGGTCAGCAATCTCTCCACAAGTTTTATTCAGCTTTCGAATCCCCGCTTGTCATTTCTTGGAGGCACTTCTCACCCTACGGCTATCATTCCCAGTTTCCTCTTGCATTTGTTTAATGGACAAAAAGATGGTAGTCAGTGAAGGTTCTTTGGTCTGTATACCAATATTTGGGCTATCGTCTAAGCCTTATTCCTGAGGAGTTATCTGGGTATCTGAGTAGTCCCTTTTTAACTGTTTCCGGATAATCCCCGACTGATTCTCTTTCCTTTTTTTTTGTGGAAGATTTCTTCCTTTGTGTCAGTTGTAAATCATCTGTTGAGGTAATACTGTTAGAATCCGAGAGAGCATCATTGCTTGAGGCGATGTTGTCCTGCTTAGCAGAGACTGAGTCATCAGTTAAAAAGAAAACATTTGCTCCAGGCAGGTCGGGAGAAAGGGCCCCCCGTTGATGATAAACGGACGCTATTCTGGCTGCTCTGACACCGCAGCGGCGGTGAAGGTGTTTGTTTCCTGCCCTGGTGGGACTGGTGTCCCAGGGTCCACCTGCTACTCCTGCTCTCTTTGCCCCACAGCGTCTATCATCTGTGAGGGGACTACAAGCCCCAGAGATCTGAGCGCCATACACACCTGCCGCCTGCGAGAGGGAGGCGCTCAACATCGCGCATAAAGCGCTGCCTCTCCCCCCGCGGCGCGGGACGCGCGCTGGCCGCGTCCGGGGAAGCCCGGGCCAAGGGCGGGCCCGTCCTTGCCAGCAAGAGGGAGGGCAGGGCCAGACCTCTTTTACCTGCTGGTTGGGACATGAACTAGAAAACTCTAAAGGTATTGTGTGTCGCCTTGAATATTGGGCTTTGCTATATAGTTGTGACTTACTTGCTCAAGGGATTTATAAAGCTGTTGGAACTAGTGGAAATGTTGTAATGTTTTGAAGCTCGCTATCCCTTGTCTGGCATAGGATACTTTTTTTTTTTGTTTGTTTTCCTTTGCTATCTATTTCGCCTGGCATTAAAATGGGCAAAAGGAAAACTACGGAAGGGGCAGGGAGGACAAGTGTACACGTTGATGAGAAAGATAAAGGGAGAAAGGTCAGGAAAATAGCAAAAAAAGCAGATCTGACCGATAGCTGTGTTATGAACAGAATAGATAACCTCATTACTGAGTGTGAAGGGCTTTTGGGAGTTGATCCACCAGCTGACTCACTAATCCCTTCCGACCCCGCTAACTCCCTATCAGCAAGACAACTTACCGACCCGCGCCCAACCACTATCCCACCAATGTTTCAGAAAATCTACCGTAAGGATCCAGTGGCTTCCAAGGAGATCGCACGATCAGGCCCCGAATTGCATCTAGTGACCGATGCATCTTTCCAACTACCTATTTCCCCTGCCCGGGGTGCGAGTTGTCATATTGAACCCATAGTCATCTGTGCCAATCGCTTCTCAGCATTGGCAGGGGAACATGAAACTTGTGAAGAAGCTCAACCCTCTGCTCTCATGACAACCTTGGAGAAAAGTCCAAACGTGACGGATGGCACTTGTCCCTTTTCATTAAAGACCCTCTTGCAAGCTATTAAATTACTTCAGAAAGAGGTCGGATCTATGAAAGTGATGATCACGGAGCTTGTGGCCACTGTTAAACTCCTAACTCCTAATAATATATCACAAACATCAGACATTTGTGTACCATCTAATCTGTGTCAGTCATTAATATCGGGAGGTTTAGTAGATAGTGGCCAGCAATCAGCTTCCACATTCTCCATGGGACGAGCAGTTAAGGCTCCGCCTACTAACCCAGCAGGTCCATTAGGAACTCTCTTTTCAAAGGCATTGCATAAAGATCCTTATCTCAAGGCTGTCGAGAATGGATCGGTTGAAGCTTTACAGGTTCCATCTTTGGCTAGAAATATATCTCCCCAGCAAAGTAAGCAATTATCTCGTTTTCCTACTAAAACGCAGATAGTTTTCATGGTTAATGTTCCCAAAACAGGTTCAAGATACGAGAACCCCGATTCCTTGATAAACAAGTCTATACATTGGATACGTCATGTCAGGGGTTGCCGTTCATTGATCAGGGAAGATATAGTCAGAGCACGGAGATGCATGTCAAACGATCAGCTCACCGACTGTATCGAACTTACTCTCTCCAGCCCAGATTTAGCAGAGAACCTCCTGGCCTTAGAGTATAGATCTTGCTCCCCAGATTCTTCGTCTATTCAGATCAGGCGCTTTTCGACAACTGGCGGGGCTAGGGCTCAGGATAGTCTAAAGCCATTACCTATACCAGGAGGCTCTACTTTAGAGGCGGTTGATTGACTATGTTACGCTTATCAATCCCGACAGAATTTAGATCTTACCCCAACCATTAATAAACAGAGTGCTCCTAATATTATTTGTCCGAGTAGGTCTCTTGGTGATCCCCTGATTCTGATACAATCAAATAGCCATAATGGTGATCAAAGTTGTAGCCCAACGAAACAGGGGGATGCTACATTTTTGAATGTTTCTGCTCCGCCTCCTGTTCCATCTTTTTCGACAAGACAGTTTTTAGCTTGTGATGGGTCTTTAGCGCCACAACTCAAAGTCCTGTCTTGGAATATTGCAGGTCTCCAAAGCAAAATGTCTCTCCCTGATTGGAATGACCTGATTGAAGAACATCACATCTGCATATTCCAAGAGACATGGAGCTTGACACCATTATATAAATCTGGTTACACTTGTTTTTTTAGATCCGCTATTTTTAAGGGGAGAGGGCGGCCCTCTGGAGGTCTCATTATTTGGATAAAGATCAATTTTGGCTGCAAAATCCTTGACCATCATTGTGACAGCCCAGATATAATGTGGCTTTCGATTAAAGGAACCAGGGGTGGTAAAACTATCGAGCTGTTCAATGTTTACATAAGGGGTACACCAGGGTGTAAAATGTCGAATATTGTTTCTTCCCTGGAACATGAGCTCGCTGGACGTCCATTAGATTCGTTTGTTGTGATAGCAGGAGATTTTAATTGCACTTTTGAGCCACTAGATTCTGAGGACCTGTTGGGGAATGAGGAAGAAGACACGAAGTGGGGTGTCCCATTGCTAAATATACCTCCGATTAAGAAATGGTCCCAAATCGCAATTCAGATTAATGCACTTGCCCTAGAAATTGGATTGAGGGCAGTGAATGGTAGAACAGCTTCTGATGCTCTAGGAGCGAACACATTCAATAGAGTAAACTGTCCCTCACGCATTGACTACATATTGGTAGATCTGAGACTCTGGAATCTGATAATAGATATGGAAGTGCTAATTTCTTCTGACAGTGATCACAATACGCTTAGTCTAAGTATGGAAACCCCTTCTGCCTTTCTCTGTTCCCCAAATCAGACCCAAGGGCCCTTCATGATTACGAAGGAATTGATTCCTTCAGGATGTAGAAGGTTCCTTAAATGACCTAGAATCGTGACACATGAACCGTCGATGACGGGCATTAGTCACGTATTGAGCATAAACACCGTTTTATTGCTGGAAGCTCTTGGTGAAGTAGATGGTCTGGCTAAGATTCCGAATTTATACAGCAGATTGGTAGATCAGATTGGTATGTATTTTATAGTGAATAATACACCTAGACTGAGCGGTGGTGCTAAAAAGCCCAATTCTTGGTATAATGGGGATTGTAGAGCGAAAAAGAAGGCCTTGGTCATAGCAATTAAAAGTAAAGATTGCTCCTTAGTGAAGGAATCTAGAAAGAATTATAAAACTGCTACCCACCGTGCTAAGCTGGAGTGGGACGAGTCCCATTGGCAGAATTTAAAAGAGGCAAGTGTAGCTAGAGACCCCAACCTTTTCTGGAATATGGTTAGGCGCTCAGGAAACAAGGATGCAAAACTTATTCCTAACCATATTACAAGTCAGGATTGGTTTAATCATTTTGGAAAGCTCTACTCTGGGACTGATTTATTCCCTCAAGAGGGTTTACATACTTATTTGAGTCTCCATTCTACCTTGAATACTGCTGATCTCTTCACTCTCGAGGAAGTGGAGGCTGCCATAAAGAAAATAGTTCCAGCAAAAGCCCCGGGTCCTGATGGTCTCCCAGGAGATCTCTTTCTTGCTGACTCCACTAACTGGGCAAACTATGTTATGCTTTTAATTAATTCTATTGCGAGGGGTTGTGCAGTACCGGAGTCATGGAAGGGTGCAGAGGTGGTCCCTATTTTTAAAAAAGGTGCCAGGGACGATCCTGCTAATTATCGCCCGATCAGTCTGATCGATGCTATGCAGAAAGTAGTTGGCAGAGTGCTACTGCAGAGAATCCATCAATGGGTGGATGAGGAGAATATTCTCTCCCAATATCAAGCGGGATTTAGGGCCTGCACAGGGACGGTGGACCAAGCATTTAGGCTGCTTTTAATCTATTGGAAGGTGGTCTTAATAGGCAAGGGCAGTCTTTATTTGGCGTTTATCGACCTAAAGTCTGCCTTTGACCTAGTTCCCCGTGAGCGGCTATGGCACCTGTTAGATGAAATGGGTATGCCACCATTGTTACTCAACCTGCTGGTTCGCCTACACGAGGGCAATATTGCCCAAGTGAGGTGGGGGTCCCAAGGACAAAAAACGGATAGGATCCCTGTGAATAGAGGGGTTCGTCAGGGATGCGTCCTGGCTCCCACCCTGTTCTCTTTATATATGAACGGGGTGGTTAGCTTTCTTCAAGAGTTTCCATCTGACGCCCCTGCCCTGGCGAGTGATAGGGTCCCTACCCTTCTCTTCGCAGATGATACTCTGCTTATTTCTAAGACACCAGCAGGGTTACAAAAACTTCTAGATAGATTCTACCTCTTTTGCGAGTCCCGGGGCTGATTATTAATACTACAAAGACCAAACTAATGGTGTTCAATCCCTACAGGTCACATAGAGGCAATTTTACTTTAGACGGAATTAGCTTGGAGAAAGTAACAACATTTGACTACTTAGGATTAAGGTTAGCTGAGACAATGCAGTGGAAATACCACATTGATAAAATGCTCTTAAACCATAAACGCGTGGCAGGAGCATTAATAAGAGAACATCGCTCCTCACAGAGCAGACCTGTGGCCCCTGCCTTAACAATTTATGCAGCCAAAGCACTTAGTTCGGCACTTTATGGTGCCGAATTATGGGGCTTCGAGAATGTGGATAGCATCAGCAGATCTGAACACAAATTTCTTAGAGATCTGGTGATGCTTCCCGCAACGTTCCTCTGAAGCCACTAATGAGTGATATGGGTAGGCACTCCTTCAAAGATATAGCCAGGCTACGGCCATTGTTATTTTGGGCTCAGTTTGTGCCGAACCCCAGAGCTAACTAGCTATGCCTCCGCGCTCAATGAAGTGATGGCCTTGGATGGCAACCAAAGAATTGGCTGGGTGCTTAAGCTTAAAAAAACTCTTCTTGCTCTTGGGTTTAAAGAGTCATGGGACACGCAAACTCCACCTTGCAAGGCTGATCTTAAAAGGTCTTATTGGGCTTGGGTTAATGCCCAGGAACTCAGTAGTCAAAGGGTAGGAAGACTCACAGAAGAATTTTATCTTCACAAGCAACATATTTTTTTTTAACCATATTTAGATTTTATTCAGTCACCACGGGATAGAGCATTCTTTATACAGTTCAGGGTAGGTTCGCTCCCGGTTCGGGAGCTAACTGCAAAATAGGGTGCACCATATCAGACACCAGCAGGGTGTCCCTGCTGTAGAGCACCAACCAAGAGCTTAGCCCATCTTATGTTTGCCTGCCCTGCTTATAAGAATGCTAGAACGAGATGGCTTAAACCTATCTGCAGACAATTGGGCACACAAGAGCATCGCGACTGCATTACGCATCCTAAAATCAGATGCACGCACCCTCTTTGCCTGTGGTGTTGCAAAATAGCTCAGTTGTGCCTGGATTATAGGGTTCAAATCTTTGCGTTTAGCACCCCAATGAATTACCATGTTTTTATGATGCCTTTTAGCCTTGTTTTGCACAGATGTATATTGTATTGTAATTTATAACATGGCTATTTTCTTGCTAAACAAAAACTAAAATCGTATCCATCTAATGAAAATGCGTTAGAACGAACTTATTTTTATGATGAATTGCATTAGAATGAAAGTATTTTTATGATGTTTTAAACTCTTTTTATACTCTGCTCTTAATTTTTTATCAGGTATTGTGATGTGCAAAATGATTATATTGGGTTTTTGTTACTAATTGATGTCTTTCTGGTAATTTCTAATGTCCTCGTTGAATAATGTAAGATAGTTAATCCTTTTAAGATACTTGTTTATCGAAATAAAGCTATTTGACTGATAAACGGTGCTGACTGGCCCGGGGTTTATAGGTATATATTACTTCGTATCACCAAAGTCCATATTTGTTCTTCCAAAATCATTACCATCTGCTCCTTGCATTGAATAATCATCAGTTATCAAGTGGGTGCAGCTTGAGGTGTTTTTTCTGTTGGCCCAGGCAACCCAAGCTCTACTGTAGCTGTCGGGGGGAGGGTGCAAACTTTACGCATAGTAGTACTGTCCTGATCATCCCCCACATACTGGTTTGTTACACTAGCAGCACCTTCATTGATTGTAATAATATCAGTGGTTTCCTCCATTGGTTTCATACCACCCCCATTCTCTTAAGCCTTGGATTTGTTTTTTGGGGGATCAACCGCCATGGGAAGAGAAAATAACGAAGCCACAGAGGGTTGTGTGGACCCACCTTCTGTATGCCGTATAGCCTTAAGTGATGCTTTCTTCGCACTGACTTTCCATTTCATTTTGCCGAAACCCATGCGCTGTTTCGAGTCCATACTTGTTTCCCCAACGGTTGCGGACTGACTGTTTCCCGCTTCCACAACACTACCAGTGGAAAGGCTTGAGGCCCACGTCTGTGCTGTCTTTCCTCCTCTGCTCGACATCGGGAAACTGAGGTGTTCTCTTCGGTACCGCCGTAACTGAAGCTCAAAGCAGGACGATAGAGAATGCAGCGAGGAACTCCCAGCATCGAACCGAAGGAGCAGCCCCAGGTGCTCTGAGCAGAGCAACCAGTCAGCCAGGCTCAGTCTCAACAGCCAAAGACTGCGTAATCAAGCCATGGCGGAGACGGTGAGAGATGCAGCAGTTAGTCATGTGCCATCTTTGCCTCCAATCTACAGATCATGTGTGTTTTTAAGCTGAAATGTATATGTTAAAAAATGTAAAAATATACATTAAATAAACTTTGAAAATAAAGAAAATGAGAAAATGTGTTACACGTCTCTATTCTGTAAAAAATGTCATTAATGATATTATTGCTTACAAACGTACAACTATTTTTAATTATATTTGTAAATACAACAATACAAATGAAATAATAACTATTTCTAATACATAAACATAAAATTAAAACAAAGTATTTCAGATGAAAACTACAAAGTTTACTAATCACACTCCAACATAAACCATTTCAAAGAAAGTATTGGACACTTATGGGGTGATATTTGCTATTCACATTCCAACCTAAACCGATGTGGGGACAGTGTCGGACACTAAAGGGATGGCATTTATTATTCCCAGTCTAATCAATACCAATTTGGGGACAGTGTTGAACACTAAACGGGTGATATTTACTAATCCCACTCCAATCTAAACCAATTTAGGGAAGGTGTTGGACACTGAAAGAGTGTCTTTTACTATTCCCACTCTGAACTATATCAATTTGGGGAAGGTGTTGGACACTAAAAGGGTAACATTTACTATTCCCACTCCAATCTACACCAATTTGAAGAAGGTGTCCGGCACTAAAGGGTTGAAAAATACTATTACCACTCCAATCTAAAACAACTTGGGGACAGTGTTGGACACTGAAGGAGTGACATTTTTCATTCCCACTTCAATCTAAACCAATTTGGGGAAAGTGTTGTACACTAAAAGGGTGTCATTTACTATTGCCACTCCAACCTATACCAATTTGGGGAAGGTGAGAGACAACAAAAGGATAACATTTTCTATTCCCACTCAAATCTGTACCAATTTGGAGAAGGTTTTGCACACTAAAGAAGTGACATTTACTATTTCCACTCCAATCTAAACATACTGTGGGAAGTTCTTGGACACTAAAAGGGTGACATTTGATATTCACACTCCGATCTAACCATATCGGGGGATGTTGTTGGACACTAAAGAGGTGACATTTACTTTTCCCACTTCGGTTTAACCACATTTGGGGAAGGTGTTCAACACTAAAAGGGTGAAATTTACTACTCCCACTACAATCTCATCATATTGGGGGATGGTGTTGGACAGTAAAGCGGTGACATGTAATATTCTCACTCCATTCTAACCATATTGGGGAAAGGTGTTAGACACCAAAAGATGAAATTTACTGGGGAAGGTGTTGGACATTAAAGGGGTGACAGTTATTATTCCCAATCCAATCTAAGCCTTTATGACGAAGTTGTAGGATGCTGAAGAGGTGAAATTTATTTTTTCCACTGCAGTCTAAAACATTTTATACAAAGTAACACAATTTGAACATTTTATATACACAATCAATACTCCATACTCACACACAATTTCTTAACTACAAAATAAACTAAAATATAATATAAAAACACACTAACTAAAACTACAACATATATTCATATTTAAACATTAACATGTAAAAAATATTTGTATTACTATAAATAATTAATATATTTTTCTAAGTTTCAAAAGATCTTTATTCGATTCATAGAATCATCAAAGCAGTATTTAAATATTATAAACATTTATAAAAACACATACAGTACATTATTCCTCTTATTATTTACATTTAGCACTATCCTCATTTTATGGGGGTACATTTTAATTACGCAAATTAGGATTTACAATTCATTTTGTCACTGGGTCTTAGTTTCCTATTTACATTTTTGTAGATTGTGGCGAAAAGTGCAAAGTGCAAATTAATAGCGACTTCTTTAAAAACGCAATTAATAAAAATGCTAAGAATAATTCAATGATATCGATGAATACAATCTAGTTAAAACTACAATCAATTCTGCTCCAAACATTGGTATTTTATAGTTTACATCCTTGTACCCGAATACATATTGCACTAGTGGAAAGGTCAGCCCTGCTGTTGAAATTTTCTAAATATATATTTTTTTTTAAAATTTTAGACCTTTCTTTTTCTTACAAAATTGATGGCCAGTAAAAATCTGCTAACGCCGAATACAATGAGTTTGGAGTTATCGGTTTTTAATATTCGCAGCATCTCGTATTTTCTAACATTCAAGCTTCTGCCTAGTGGTTTTATCCATTTCCTTCTGGCATTTATATACGCTGGGCAGAAGAATAAGACGTGTGCGATATCCTCCTTTACTCCTAATTGGCATAACATGCACTTACAATCCTTGTCACCATCCTGTGGCGTTTCCCATTTTGATGTAAAAGCCTTTATCTGAAGTGTTTCATATCTAAATTTCAGATATATTGTCTTTGCCAGTTGGGGTTCAATTTCATCCAAAAACGACTCAAAGCAAGGAGTCGTTTTAAACATTAGAAATTGGGTTGTAAGCCTTCCTGATGTACTATTTAAAGTGACTTTGTGCCAGATAAAATTCCAATAAATGGTCTTAATATCACGCTTTGAATCAGGCGTCAGCAGACTCGGATTTGTCCAAAATCTACTCAGACCTAAGTCAAAAAGCCACTTACGGATATGGGCTAACCAGGGAAAAGTAACATGGATATCAATTGACAGCAACTCGTTCAATGTTTGTCTATATGTTTCTAATTCCACTGTAGACCAGATTCTAACCCAGTATGACAATGTTCTCCAGATCGCCTGGTATTCCAATCGTTTTATGCCCAAATCATATGTTAAATGAATCACTGGGGTATTCTGGGGAAGAGCCATAAACCTTCTTAAGACCTTGTTTTCCCCCACAGTTAAAGGGTAGAGGGTAATATATTTTTA
Organism: Calotriton arnoldi; assembly: GCA_963921515.1. NCBI lineage: Eukaryota > Metazoa > Chordata > Amphibia > Caudata > Salamandridae > Calotriton > Calotriton arnoldi. The sequence continues at coordinate 4,380,759 of CAWUFW010000263.1, forward strand.
AAATATTTACTGCCATGCCAAAACTCTAAACTATAAATTAAAAAAAAAATAATCCAAAATTAGAAATTAATTTGTTTTAAAAAAACAATTTTTAAATTAAAAAACATTAAAAATATATCTTTAATTTAGAATTATAATTAAAACAAATGTAAATATTTTTATTTACATTGGTTTAAATATAAAATTTAAAACGTTTATGTAAAAAAATTCTAATTTATTTTAACTTTTAAAAATATTTAGCATTTATTTTTTATATTTTATTATTTTTTTATTATGATTATTATATATGTTAATTAATTATAAATTATAAATTAACATTTATTAGAAAATATGAGTTTTGCAAAATTAATTTAAACTTTTTAAAATATTAAATTGCATATCATTAAAATAATGTACTTTACTTTAAAATATACACTTTAAAAAAAACTTCCTCCTACATGTCCACTAAAAACACAATATCCCACTACTAAAAATAATTGTAAAACCAATATTTATAAACATTAATACAACTAAATATAGAAATTTCAACAATTTCATGACTAATAAATTATCTTACTGGCAACACAAATAAAATAATAAATGAACATATGGAACCAAATACACTGCAATAAACTACGTACTAATTAACACACTTGATAATACATAAATGGTCTTTTCTAAATCAATATTTTTTACGACATTAAAAACACTTAAAATATTTTTACCTTTGATATTCCTGTATTTTGTCCAAATACCATCAATTTAAAGTGCACAAATGCCAACTGCCAAAAAGTACTACTGTCTCCCAGACGGTACAATATAGTCCACTATGAAAAAACAAGCATTGGCAAAGCCAATAGGACTCGCGTTTGGGACCTATTCTCTTTGCCAATGCCTTTTGGTGATACAAACATGTCTAGGTATGTTTTGTCAAACACGTTGTCCTGAATAGAAACAAAATTAAGCTCTCCCTCTTCCAAGTCATTCAACAATTATTGGCAGGGGACAGATTAGGTGGTGGTGGTGGAAGATTAAGGAAGCTGCACATGGAAATTCTGTGGGTTGGTGGATGATATGGGGGTGATTGCAAATGGGAGGGGCTTATTAGAAGGGACCTTTTACCGTCTTTGGGTGGTATCAGTACACTCAAAAACCTGCATGGCTACTTACTTGCTGAAGTGACAATGATTTCCTTCTTCTCATAAGAGCTGCTGAAGTTGTTCTTCTTTTTCTTGTTATATTTTGCAAGCTTCACACTTTGGAAAGGATTCAAAACAAAAAAAAAGTGCAAAGTTGTGAATTGATTGAATTTGTAACTTTCCACATTCCTAATCAGACCCATATCCAACCAAACAGACTTTTGTTAATGTAAATATAGGACCTCTATTCTAATATTTCAAACTTCAGTCTGTTTTCAGTTACATTAGGTAACAAATTGCTTTCTAATTATTTTCCTCTTCATTACATTTCTATTATGTAGGTGCCTTCCCTTTTATGTCTTCTTTTGCTCTATCTCCCCTCACAGGCTAGCATGTCTTCTTTCCAAAATTATCTTCTCCTTCCTCCCGCGTCCTGTGCTTCTTTCCATTTTTTTAAACCACAACCCCATGGAAGGAGAATGTCCTTGATTGCATTTCTCTTTTAGACCAACTCTTGGCACCTCTCCTGTTTGCTCTGACTTAGACCTTGAAGAACAGCTGACAGCTGCCCCGCCCACCTCCATGGCCAGGGGCTGAAAGCTGGTCATTGCCCACTCCCAGTGGCCAGCCTCACTCATGGAGTGGACATCAGACACCAATCAGAGGAGGCTGGATGTGTGGATAGAGAGAGACTGTACTCCTTCTCTCCTGAGTATTTATACCATCACTGCTTTGTGGCACCACTCCTCCTCCCAGGCACTCCTCATGTCACCCCTTATCTCTGACCAATTCAGCATATTGCCTCTTTCTTGGTCCAGCCTCAAGATAATCTTGCCTCTGGTGTGAGCTTCTATACCCATGTCCCACCTCCCAACAATTATGATTTCAAGCAATTGATCCAAGTGTGTGTTTCTTCTTGGTGATTCTCTACGGTCTGGTGAATTACCGTTGTCCACCTCTCTTCCAGGCATCTCATCTACAGAACATCATGTTAATGGTTATGTTTCTAATTAAAGGGTCTGCAAACTGCCATAAGCCTGCTAATGTTCTACACCCACTGGACTTTGGTGCAACCTATCCTACAGCACCCTCTCTAATGCCTAAGCCCCAGCACTGACCCTTAGCGCCCTGACAAAAATGAACATCCTTGTTGCTGACAGCCCTACTTACTATCAATGGGTATGAATGTACTCACAAACCATATAACATGAGTAGATGATCTGAGCTGATTTTTTTGCTCGATGGAATCTTTGTACATGTGTGCAAAGGTTTTATTCCTCCGGGGAAGGTTTATGACATACACATTTGTGCCCTTCACAAAGGCTGAAACGTTTCCCTAACTTTTGCCTTCACCCGAGGAAATACGGTTTTGCATTACTAGATCATTTTAACTCAAATTAAACATAGCCAAGTTGGACAAATGCACGCAGGACTTTTCCCTGCAAGTTTAGCTTTCCCAATACTTTTCAATGCGCAATGGCAATTTTTTTCACTGCAATGTATATTCAGCTTACTGCACAATAGGAGTACAAACTATTTTCTGTAAAGTGTATCTAATATAGAATCATTTTGTTCATGTTAAAAAGGTAATGTGAAGCATAAATTATTGAAGGAATCATGATTTTCATGCAAATGTAGAAAATCAAAAAGCTTTGCCATCACCGCTAAGATACAAAAATTTCCTTAGAACTTGTCAAAGGTTGCAAAAAAAAAAGCTTTACAGTTCATTAGACCCTCTTCAGCATTTACCTGTGCAGCCCAAAATAACGAAGTATCATGCATTTAACTATGTGAGAATGGCAATAACACGAGAGTCTATCGCAGACGGTTTGCCTGAGACTCAAACCTGACAACTCACCATGATTTCGTCACCACCCAAAAGGCACCGTGCAGGTGTTAACGAAGGACCTGCCAAGCATATAACAACCTGTGATGAACAGATGGTTCATTGCAGACTGATGCTCAAGAAAGCCACCAGGATATCAGTCCCTCGCCAGCCAGAGGCAACAGTGCGGCCAATAGTGCAAGATTGCCATCAGAATTTCAGCTTGCCGTAACCCAAAGGGGACCAGTGCAGCTCACAAAGCAAGAATGCCAACAGCGTGCAACTCTGCCAGCATCCTAAAGGTGAGGAGCTTCGCTTTATTTATATGCAGAGAACACAGCAACATCTGATCGCTTGTTGGCTCTAAGGAGAGTGACTGACTGGCGACATACAGCAACATTGGCTCTCAGTTTACAGTTAATCTGTACACGCAGTCCCTCTTAAAGCATCACATGTGAGCTGGGTAAGTAAACACCATTCAAGTAAAGAAGATGGGTCAAAATTAGGCCTCGGCGAAATTTGTATTATGTGACAGAAATTTCATGAAATCCACATATTTCACATTACATGAATTTTTTTCTTCATTTTTTTTTTTTCATTTAAGTAGGTAATGGTATTTCGTGTAATTTTTTCTTCCAGGAGACTAGTTTGAGCAGAGAATGACAGCAATTATAAGACCGTGCAGAGAGATATTTTCTGATTGAGACAATGTCCTTCAGGTACCTAGCACGACCTTTGTATGCAATGTATTCCTTCACTTTAAATTTCATCTGAGGTAATTGCCAAACACATGTCGCAAAGTGCATGCCATTTTCCAAAATACTGGAAAAACTGATTCGATTATAAATGGTTTTATTGCTTTGTACTTTTATGATCTGTATTCTTAAATGGATCGAATAAAGTTTCTTTGATTTGATTTGAATGTTTGTTACAGAAAATAAAATTCAAAATTTCACCCAACACTGGTCAAAGCAGGTGAGATTTAGGTTTGACCATGATTTCAATAAGGGTTGAGAAGTTGCCGATATCATGAAGAAGGCAATTCTACAGATTGTGGGAGCAGGCTGTGGTAAAAAAGCATCACTCTGATCTACTCTAGTTCTGGGCATTGGGAAAAAAATAGATTGCACAGAACCTCCTAACAATGTCCAGGGCAATTATATTCTGCATGGACATGGTCTCCTAGGAATCTGGTTTATTAGTTATCAAGCCTAAAATGATGGCTGTGGCTTTGGGAATTTCCGCAAATATCTGAGAATTATTTTCTCATCTCATGAATAACCTGTCCAAACCCTAATTAGGAAATAGAATAGAGAAGAAGCAGCTTGTCTTAGACACTTTAAAGCATTTTTGCAGTCAATGAAGGGGGCGTTCTTCAGAGTGTCTGAAAGCTGGAACCATGTAGTCATCACAACAAACCGAAGACCAGTCTCAGGGCAACCATGAGTGGCCGAACCTGCCACAAATTAAATGAGCATATGCCTCTCAAAAATGGCATCTGTGAAGCAATTTTCCATTAGAAAAACAGTTTTCCAAGGCAAGAACATAGTTAGAAATCGTCTCCAGAAAAGTGTCACATTCACTCTGCACAACAAAGATCCACCCGTTGCTTGGATCTCGATGTTCTCAAAACCTCCACTGTACTGACTAAACAAGATGAATTGTGTCTGACATGAGGCAGCCCTTAGGAACATAGAAATCTTCCATATCATGAGAGTATTGTGTAGTGATGCTGGAACACTTGGGCACATTGTAAAACAGATCGAGCCAAGTCTTATTTTTGCTGAGGGCCACCCCAATCAAAGGCAACCTGCCCCAGACATCGGCAGCAAGTTTTCTGAGTGCAAACCCAGAAGGAGGAAAGATGTATGGCCTGGTAGTATTTCTCCTGCAACAGTATGTAGGAGTTATTCCGGTACACAGATCAAGGGCTCTGTTCAAGGAGAGGGATGATGCAGTTTGACATTCCTTCAGTGCCACATTAAATTGCAATGAGGTATCCCGCGAAGAGCCAGAGAACAAGTGATATAGCAAAGAGATTAGGAAAGCCCAAAATAGAGATCCAGTATTAAGAATACAGTGGTCCATCTTGGACTGGTGTGGTAACAATGTGAGGTGGTGGGCACATCATTGCATGGTTGCAAGGGTGCTGGATGGGTATGCTGGCTTTGCCCTCGGAAACATGCAGGGGCGGATGGCCTCAAATGTCCGACACGGATGCAGGAGAAGAGGCAAAAGCAGGAATAGATGACCCTGGGTTGGGGTTTGGTGCAGATCCAGGGGCACATGTTGGTTGAGAGGCATTGGAAAGGACATCTCACATTTGCACTGAGATGAGTAGACCCACGCTGTCCATGAATGTAGGGCAGTCTTCCTCTGATCCACCTTCACATAAACCCAATCACCAAGAGAAAGAGTGTGATAGACCTTGGATGGGCAGTCAAGTAAGGAAAACTGAATCTGTAGAGACAGCAAGTAGGTTTTCAACAGTACTGGAGAACTGCATCATCAATTAATTACCAGTCTAACTTTGCAGCAGGAACAGGTAGATTCGAAGGTGCCATATTAGGTTGTCCCATGACTTTCTGAAAGGGCTTTGCTTACTCCCTAAGTATGTATTGGCTCTGATTTATCACAAAGCCAACGGTAAGGTGCCAGACCATTTCTATTGGGCCTCAGATATGATTTTAGCTGTCATATTTTTGAGAGTGCCATTACTATATTCAACTTTGCCTGCAGAGTCGGAGTGAAAGGGGCTTTGGAAGTGTTGTTTGATCCCTAAAGTTCTGCAAATCTCATGAGCTACGGCTGAAATTAAGTGTGTTCCATCATCACTCAAATGGTGCTGTGAAATACTGGAATCTGCTCTTGCACAGGGATATGCTTCAACTTTGCCTGAAAACACGCAGTCAATCATAATCGTATAAGAAATAGGAAGTACATTTTGTCATTTGCATGAAGTTCATTTGTAGATGGACAAAGGAGCCCAAAAGAGTTGGATGGGCAGCAGGGTGGCCTTGATACCCTAATAAGTGTTCTGTGACTGTTGAGGCGAAGGAAAAATTATATTCGCAAAGAGTAGGAGCTTTAGGCACATTTTAGGATCTGGGGTGGGATGTAGGTCTATGCTATTTATATCTTTGAAAAGGGAGCATTGTATAATTAACTACTAGCAAGGCTATGTTTATATAGGCTTTTATTTGTGTAAATTTGACGGCTATTTATCATCTATCATGCATATCAATGATACTAGTATTTTGATGAATTGTTTATTTATGTTTGTTTTTACTAACTCCAATAATAAAAATAAATTTTAAAAAAAGTGTTCTGTGACTGGCAGGTGATACAGAAGTGCCAATAATTCTGGGCAACAGAAGGAAAAAATAGCATATATCCTTAAGTTGCTGTAGAAAAAAGCATACAGTCTCTTCCAACATGGGTAACTTCATGATATAGCTGTGCGAGGTTGGGGAGCAGAAATGTTTGTGCGACCCCAAGCCCTGTGTCACCTCTCCATGCCCGAGTTAGGCTCATGTAACATAACTGCACATTTTCTTACATTGTCCTCTTTTTGCACAATAACATTACTGCTGTGACCTTTTGCACATATTCGTGTGTGTGACAATGTTGGATTAGTTTCTCCGAAACTACTTCTGTTTACACATCTGGCTTCACATAACATTATCACGATGCCTAAAAACCAAGTACAAGGCCTTTACGCATTATGTATAAATGTTGTTCTATCCTCATCCACACGTGGACAGGGCTATTTAAATATGCATAACATTGCTAATCTATACGTACATCGCAAGGGTGCTTTTTATTATAAATAATAAGCATCTCAGAGGACAGAGAGTCCCTGCATGCTGAGACTTCACCACGCAGTGGTCTGACATCTCCGTGAGGGGCGTCCAGGTTGTGACCAGGACGGGGTCCTACATTCTCTCCCACCAGGCAATGGGGCTGGATCATCCCGTGGGGGGATCTTGGCTCTACACTTACACACACTCTAGACATACACAGCGTAGGGATTGCATAGTAGGAGTACGCCTGATTACTGCCTTGTATTATATGCCTGAATATATACACTGTTTTAGCACCATGGTGGAACTGTATCTGCTATTTACTGTTTTGGTGCTTGTAATAAATTTCATCTGCTTCTGTCTATTGATTATCATAGCACATGAATTCTATACAAGAATTTTTTTTTTTTAAACAAACTTTATTAAGCCTTTTCATCTAGAATATCACCATAGTAATTATGACATGTAAGTATTTCACTTTTGCTGGATCCAATTGAACGATTCCACATTTTTAACCATGGAGTTACTTCGACATATATATATCTGTCAACAAACCTTCGTTATAGCAATATAGGGGAAATTGTCACATTAATTTTCCGCTGCACTCAGCTAAATTCGATAATACCAAACAAATCTATGATAAGGCTAACTTTAATGTACCAACTAGTCCCTACTCCTCCCATCCCTCCCTCCCCCCCTGGTCTGCTAATTCCATGTCGTATGGGTGCCTAGCAGGGTTAGTGCCATGTTATCATGCGTTCTGCTCCCTCTGTCAGTGGTGTTATGCGGGCTAGGGTCCGTGTGGGTCTGGCGGTAGTCCTGATGGGACTTTACATGGTCTAATGTGTGGGGGTAAGCTGTGCAGGACTTAGGTCTAGGTGTTTGAAGTCTTCCAGCATAATATCCCATGCCATCGAGATGGGCAATTTCCGTAATCCCTTCTCCTCTTCTCCGCGTATCGCCATGCTCTCTGTTCCACCCCATCGTATCAATTCATCTTGCCAACTGGTCAGTGTCGGACATCTAGGGGATTTCCATCTCATAGTGAGGCCTCTAATGGCAAGTATTAGGGCCAGGTCAGTGAAACGTCGCTGTACTTTTTGTGTTTTATTATATTTCCGCATCCCCATGAGGCACTCTAAGGCATTGTCCTGGACGGGCATGTGTGTGACTTCTCCCAGGCAGTGTCTAATCCCGTTCCAGTATTCCAGTATACGAGGACAGCTCCATAGCATATGTATAAAATCCGCCTCATCGCCTTTGCAGCGGGGGCAGCAATGTTGGGCTTCTGGGAACATTCGGTGTACTCTCTGTGGGGTTAGGTAGGATCTATGCAGGACCATTGTTTGGATGAATTTCAGTTTAGCATTGCGGGGGAATTTTTTGGGGTATTCAATCATATTCGCCCAGACTTTGTCGGTAATTTCTAAGCCTGTGTCCTCGGTCCATCGTTCCCTGAGATTGGTGAGTGAGACGCCTGCATGTGCCCTAACGCCGGTGTAAAGCCATTTGATGAGGTGTCCCCCAGTCCCCATGTAGTATAGCAAGTGCACCAGGTTATGTTGTGGTGGTTCTATGCGTTGGGGTGCCCAGGTGTTCTTGATGTAATGTGTTATAGTGGCATGCAATAGATAGTGTCGCTCCGAAGCCCCAGTGATTTGTACAAACGTGTCGTGGACCATAAGATTCCCATCGCTAAAGAGAGCTCCGACTGTCTCCACCCCTGTCTCCGCCCAAGAGCATATCTTGCCCTTTGTGAGCCTGCCTCCGGGGGTAGGAATCCCTATTAATGGAATATTAGCCGAGTATGGGACTACATCTCGGGTATACAGTAGTGCCTTCTTCCAGCATTGTAGTGCCGTTTTCAGCAAGGGGGTTACCTCGGGGGAATTTTAGCTTTAGGCAGAATCAGGGAATGTAGCCTACCTCTGTCAATGTCCCTGGGTGTGAACCCTATTTCTTCAAGATTCCTCCCTGCAGCCCAATAGGACAGCCACTGAATTTGGCAAGCATAGTAGTATGCCCTGAAGTCGGGGACCCCATACCTCCGTGGCGATTGTCCAGTTGTAGTTTCTGTAGGCTTACTCTACGGCGTCCCGAGCCCCAAATAAGCTCCACCAGCAGGGTGTTAAGTGTGTTGAATATAGATTGGGGGACCACTATGGGCAAATTCGCGAAAAAGTATAGTAGTCGGGGGAGTACTACCATCTTAGAGATGGCAATCCGTCCCATTACCGAGAGGGGTAAGGACGACCAGAAGGCCACACTGGAGCGTAGCGATGCAATGGCTTTCCCAAGGTTTCCACCTAAGAGGTCTGTCTGTGATCTATATACCTGTATTCCCAGGTACCGAAATGTAGTGTGTGCCACAGGTAGAGTGTACGTGCCAAAGTGTACTCCTCGTCCGGACGGGGCCCGTCTCGAAAGAAAAAGCGTTTGATTTCCCAGAATTAATGATTAGTCCCGACAACTGCCCAAATTTGTGAAAAATAGCGGGGAGGGGGTAGCCACGGCTGTTAAGTCTCGAAGATAGAGGAGGATATCGTCTGCGTATATGGAGGTAAGGTGAGCGGTGCCTATGATGGGAATGCCCAGTTGGTCTGCCGACTGTCTTAGGGCGATCGCCAGGGGTTCAAGCGCCAGTACAAACAGGAGGGGGGACAGCGGGCATCCCTGCCTAGTGCCCCTGTGAATCATATACTCCCTGGAAATGTACTATCCGGTGCGAGCTCTCGCCGTGGGTGAGGTATATAGTAGGCGTACCCATTTAATGAGTCTTCTGGGAGACCGAAGCGTTGAAGGGCGGCAAACATGTAGTCCCAGGCTATAGAGTCAAAAGCCTGACGTAGATCTAGTGCCAAGCAACCCGCATTAGGATAGGCATCCGGGGTAGCAGTCATGATATAGTGGAGCCGTCTAGTATTAAGGGACGTACTGCGGTTCGATAGAAACCCACATTGATCACTGTGTATGAGGGTATTAAGGTAGGGTTGGATGCGGTTCGCAAGTGCTTTACTCAGGATTTTAAATTCTGTAGCTAAGAGGGAGAGGGGCCTATAGTTAGTAATATCTGTGCTATCTCGGCCCGGCTTAAGGAGTGAGATGACCAGGGCCTGCATGGTGGAAGGGGGCAGATGGCCGATTTCCAGTGCCACTTTATAGACTTCCTCGAGTTTGGGGACTAGTAGGTCTGAGTAAGTGTGGTAAAACTCAATTGGCAGCCCGTCGGCGCCTGGCGCCTTATTCCGATTGAGTCCCTTAATTGCGGCGCGTATCTCGTGATGAGTGATAGGGCCCGTTATTTCTTTCTGTATGGCTATGGGCAAGGAGGGTATGGGTAGGTCATTCAGGAAATTAGCTATGGAATTATCAGTAGCTCGTATGGGAGTGGTATACAGGTTACTAAGGTAAGCACAGAAGGTTTCGTTGATCTCCTGTTGTGTGTGAGCCGATCCGCCAGTTGGTATATTCACCTGGGTAATAATAGTGGGTTCAGGCCTATCCCGCACTATGCGGGTCAATAATGTCCCTGCCCTGTCCGCTTCCGAATGTTTCCGTTGTGTGAAGGCTCTGTGGTCTATAACCCTCAGTGTTTCAGCATGGCTGATGCGGGCATTCTGCAGGGCCTCTGTTTTACCAGGGTCTGTCACTGCCTCCTGGTCCAGGGTATTCAGCAGACTCTCCACCCTCAACAGTTTCTGGTGTATTTCATGTCGAGCCCCCACTACCTGACCGATGGCAGCTCCCCTTACCACTACCTTAAGTGCGTCCCATTCAATCAGGTTTGAGGAAGCCGTGTTCCAATTTTCAGCCAGGTATGTGGTAATGGTGTTAGAGATGGTTGAGCGAAACGGAGCGTCGTCCAACAACTGTGGTCTCAGGCTCCAAGTGGGCACTGGGGTCGGTACTCTACCCCACGCAAGTGTTATCTCAAGGGGGTTGTGGTCGGAGAGGGTTTTTGCTAAGTAGGTGGATTGTCTGATCTGGGTAGCTATGGTGTTGGAACAGAGGAACCGATCTATCCGTGTGTGGAGCTGGTGCACTGGTGAATAGAAAGAGTATTCCCTATGTGTGGGATGTAAGCGGCGCCACACGTCTGATAACGCCCAACCCTCTAACCAGGTATTCAGTATCTCCGCTAGTTTACAAGCATTAACGCCGTGTAGTGGGAGGTGTGATCTGTCCAGAGCTACATCTAGGGCCGCGTTGCAGTCCCCCCCCAGAACCCACGGGATTGTGTCCCAGCCAACTAATGCCGTGCCCAACCTCTGGAAAAATTTGTCCTGATAGAAGTTCGGGGCATATATACTCCCCAAGACCACCGGCACGCCATCCAAGGTGCCTTTTAAAAGGATGTATCTCCCTTGGCCGTCTGTGCGGCGATCTAGTTCCGTGAACGGAACTCCGTGTCGTATCCAAATGGCTGCCCCCCTTGCAAATGCCGAGTAGTTGGTTGAGTAGATATGACCACGCCATTTCTTGCGGGTCTTCTGGGCTTCTGAGTCAGTCAGGTGCGACTCTTGTAAGAAGACTATATGAGCTTTGCGTCTAAGGAGGTATGCATGAACCCGGTGCTGTTTTTGTATGGCACCCAGCCCTCGCACATTCCAGGTTATTAGATTATAGGAGCCTGCAGTGGTGCACTCTCTAGGCATAGAATCGCATAGTAGATAGAGCTCCGTGTTATACAGAGTAGGTGCGGTACGGCAGACCAGGGTTACCCCATTAACTGAAAACTAACAATACTTGGCTCAGCTTATAAACTGTGCTGGGCCCAACATCCAGATTTAACATACAATTCGTACATAACGGTGCATACGCTCTGTGGGGGGTGTGCTGACGCCCTCCGCAGCGTGCCGTCGTGTGTGCTAAGTCCCGGGGGCTCGACGGGACCCCGGGGGGAGGAAACCAGGTGGAGCAACATAATGCATTCATTCCTGATCTAACATCTTTGTTGTATACCTAGGGCTCAATTAAGGGAGAACAAGTTTGACCCCTGGAGAACCAGCCCAACCCGGCCTGCTGCCATGGATGGTTAGACTCCTAGATACATAGCAAGTAATATCAGCTCTCTCCCATACATCAAACCCACCGTACGTTCTTATTATGCCAAAGGATACTGCTGTAATCAGCAGGTCAGTGACCTGTCCTATATCGTGAAGTCCCATGTCATGTCGAATCGATCTTACAGGTGCAATCGCTATGCTGCAGGTACTGAGTGTCAATTATCCACTAGGTCGTCAATAGTCTGTGGCGTAACGGAGGGAAACAGGGTGATACTGTGCTCGGAGTCCGAGTGGAGTGTGCTGTCGTCGGTGTCTGTGAGGGGCTTACGGCTGTCCTCCCTGAGGGACCCTGCCAGTGACACCGCCTCCGCCATGTCCATTTGCTGTTGTTCCTGGGACGGACCAGCGCCGCCCATCCTCTGTTCCGTCAACCGGGGTCGATCGTGTTCTTGTCTCTGCGATCTGATGCGGCCCTGGGGGCGCGTCCCCGATTGACCACTCTGGCTCTGCCCCAGGTCCATCACCTCCATCCATTCCTCAGCATCGTTCGGACTGTCAAAGAAGTAGGTCTTTTTATCGTGTATACCCTTCAGCCTGGCGGGGAACAGTAAAGCATATTTAAGTTGGGCCTCCCGTAGCTTCTTCTTTACGGCTTGATAAGAGGAGCGTTGACGCTGTACTAGGATTGTGTAGTCGGGGTACAGGGAGACGCGGTGGTTTTCGTACAGTATCTGTGTTTTGTCTCTTGCTTTTTGGAGGAGGACGTCGCGGTCTCTGTAGTTGAGTACTTTGACAATTAGTGGACGCGGGGGCGCACCTGTTTTTGGCGCACCGGTCGGTATCCGGTGGGCCCTTTCTATACAAAAGTAGGGCGAGAGACCATCCTGGGCCACATATTCCATGAACCAGGTTTCCATGAAGTCTGCCGCCCTGGGGCCCTCGCAGCGCTCCGTTAGGCCAATGACGCGTATATTATTGCGCCTATTTCTGCCTTCCGCGTCTTCCACTCGATCCTGGAGGCCAGACATTTGTTGTTGTAGTCGTTGTATTTGCGTTTCATTGGTTGTGACACGGGGTTCCATGTCCGTCAGAGTTCTCTCCTGTTCCTTGACCGTGTCCGCAAGTTTGCCATGATCAGCCTTGAGCAGCATAAGACTAGAGGTGAGGGACCCGATTTGTTGTTCAAGTGCCGACCTAGAGTCCCGGATTTCCTGAAGAATCAGGTCTAGTTTGTCAGGAGCGCGCCCCGCAGCGTCCGCCGAGTCTGCTCCTGGCGATGGGGGCCTGCTGTAGGTCTCGGGTATAGTAGAGTGACCACCCGCCTGTGGGTGACCGTCTAGTTGTTTCCCCTTGAGCCTGCCCATGTTGTCCGCTAGTTACGATTGCAGATGGTGTTCACTCTGTGTTATGTCCGGGGGGAGACCAGGAAGGTCGCTGGTCCGGGCCGTACCACCCCTCTAGTGTCGCGTCCTCCGAGCAGGGTATGCCCACCAAGGTCTCTAGCAGGGTTCGCTGCAAGGATCGCCCCCAGTCGGTCAGCTTGCACTGGTAGTTCGGCGGGTAGGCAGAGCTCCTCCTGTGTATTCAGCGATATGTTCCCAGCAGGATGTCAACCACTCACGCACTGCGGTATGTTCCAGCAATCAGCTTGGAGCCCCCAGCAGGTAGGCCGCACGCCCACTCTCCCTGGCCCCTCAGGCCTCACCGTAGTTCCTCCGCACCCACTCTCCCAGGCCCAGCCAGGACCGGTCCGCCGGGTAAGCCAGGATGGCCGCAGCTGCACCCGCGGGCAGGCTCCCCACCCCGGGAGCCGGTATACACCTGGTCCCCACCGGGTCTCCAAGAGCAGCAACAGTATCTGGGCAGATGAAGGGGGGAAGGCGTCAGAGCAGGCCCCAAGCGCCAGTGCCCCGTGGAAATCGCCAGAGGCGCGCCCCCACTCCTCGCGGTGCTTCTGTCCAGTGCGGAAAGCGGGTCGCTCTGTGCTACGGTATCATGGGGGAAAAGGACGGGCAGGCCCACAGTCCCGAGAAGCCCCCGTCCGTCGCACCCCACTCACCGCAGGAGCCCACAGCAGGATTACTTCCGGCCGGTTCGGGATGCCAGCCGCCACCGCCGCAGGGGGCGGACGCCGCGCGGCCCCGCTCCCGAAGCAGCGCGCAGCCGAGAAGTCCCCCGATCTCCAGGTCCTCCCGGGAACTCCAGGTGCGCCGCGACTCGCGCGGCGTGCAGGCAAATCGAGCCCCGGTCGCGGCCACGCCTCCCGGGCAGGCCGCACACGTCGCTGCTCTCCACAGGCTCTCCCTCCTCTCGCCGTCATCCGCGAGGGCCGTCTTCAACAGGGATCACGGCGGAGGTCACCAGAAGCATGCGCCGGGGGTTAGGGCCGGAGGAAACCTGCAGGATTCGTGTTATTCAGGGTTTCCACCCCCCGAGGGTCCGGAGCCTCACCAGGACACGTCTGCCATTTTAGGCGGTCAGCCACGCCCCCATGAATTCTATACAAGAATAACGTTGATTCAATAAATATATTGATGACGTGCCACTCTGTATATTTCTCTGAGAACAAGTAAGCATGATTGACTGGGAGGAAAGGTTCTAGATCTGTTACTACGATCCCTGAGGGGTCAGGGTCGTCATGTTCAGTGGTTGCCAGAAACCATTTGCTCCCAGTTTGGGTTAGGGGGCTTATTGTGGCACTGTGAGCTAGCTGGTCCCTAGGCCAACATATCCTGCGGGGTGCCCGGAATCAGTCTAGGCACCTCACTCAAACTTTATGTTGTACAACAAACATGCAGATCCTACGGATTAGTGAGAACTACATGACATGCACTGCCAGCGTTGGTTGGGTTCTTAAAAGTCTACCTGAGTAGTTCAGTTGTGCTTTCTCAGAGACTCCTACCCACCTCTAAACCGGAGATGTCTGTGGTGGTTGGGAAATCCGCCTCAGCTGAGTAGGTATACCCTATGTATTGGCTGTAGGATATTCATGCTTGTAGGATAACATTTCCCACACTGGGCTTAACCTATCTCCATAAATTCATCTACTAATTTCCATTTTTCTTTAAAACAATTCTGTAAATGGAGAAAGCATTGAAGAAGTTGAAGGGGAATTAAACATATCAGAAAACTGTAGACATGCGGTTACTCTAAAATTATTACAATTTACCGGTTTACCGGCAACGGGTGGTGACGTTACCTTCATGGTGGAGACACACATATCCTTCAGAACAGAGGTATTCTATTCCTGGGTGAAATTCCCAGCTGCAAATGCCGGCACACAAATGTTTCATACCTACTTTGAAGATGAAACACCAGAGGAGACATAGAAATTCTGCTCTCTTACCAAGAGCATATAAATTGGTTTAAAGGCGCCCTCCCACAAACTACAGAAAACGTGAGACTCGGGCTGCTCAGTAAAGAAGGAGCGACATGGCTGGTCTTACCTGCATATAATATTCCCAAAGAAGGGGAACCTAGGGCCTTTTAATATAGGTCCAGCATACAGGCCCGTGACTAAGTGTAAACCAAGGTGGTATGCAGTTCCTATTGTTAGTGGCAGGTTGTTGTATATGTTTTGAGAGTATACACAATGGTGTACAATCAAAAGGCAGGAGAACGATTTCCTCCTTTCGGAAAAAGACCCTCACACACCCAGCCAGCTAGGTGTCTTGCTTCATCATCGGGTCTGCTCCTTATCGGGTCGGCGCTGCAATACCCGATCGGCACCCGTGATGGGGCCTTCCTGGCGGAGATCTTTATTCCTTATGCCGTAGGGTGTAGTGCGCGTGAGGGCCCTTGATCAGTGTAGGTGTAGTGATTTGAAGGGGTGTGAAATTAAAACAGGAGATAGTGATCCACTCAAAACAATTTTAATGAAATGTGGTCACTACCCTGGTTAAAAATGAAAAAGCGCGTATGCCTGCTCTAAGGTTGCGGGATTATACGCCTATATTTTATGGGACCCATAGGAACTGCATACCACCTTGGTTTACACTTACCTGCATATACACTGCATCCTAACACTGCTAATTTAACTGCAGCAGAAATGCATACACTATACAGAGATTTAGTAAAAATGTACAGAAATCTTACAAAGTTCAGAATGCAAACATTAACAGTTAACCTGTACAGACTGCTCAAGCCCGCAACCACAATTGGCTACCAGGGATATCAGCCCACAAAACACTGAATGCAGTTATGGGAAACATTCCCAGCAGTCGGGAGCAAATTCCGTTCTGGATAGCACAAAAAACATGCCAGCTTGAAGTCGTTTTTCCCCATGCTGGCCCGCAGGAGATACACAGAATTCTGACTATTTGCTTGCCAATGGGGATGGCTCCCCCAGTGGAAGACTGCACAACTTGGGGTACAGCCTTCAGTGCTGTTTACACCAGAACACATGGTAACCCTTCACTGGCTGTCTTGCCTGAGGTAATGAAACAGGTACAGAAAGAGTATGAGGCAGCACCTGCACGGGACTTGGGAATTAAACTGATGGGCAATTTTGCCGCAGTATCAGTCATTATGTTAAATAACATAAAGGGGGAGGCAGCAGCATTAGCTATACATCAACTCCTGAGGGAGTTCACTCCTGCACAGCAGGAGCGGGAATTGCCTAAAATTATCAAAGAAACCTATGCTACGCTAGGTAGAGATAATTTGGGAGCCAGACCTGAGAAACAACAAGAAAAAAGCAATTCTGAAAAGGATAACTCTAAGCAAGCACCCGATTCTTCAAAGAAGAAATGGTACAATAAACAAAACAAAAAAAAAAACACAATCACGGGGTGGGTCTCCTCAACAGGAGACTACTGAAAGGAAATACAATTTTAGAAACCGTGATAACATTAGAAAGCCTGACAGGTATCAGGATACTGAAACACGCTCCTCTCATTCCTTTCAATGGTCACCCGAAACACGTTCAAAGAGAGGTGGATGGTCAGAAGAGCACATGAAGCCAAAGAAGTAATCACAATGCTCATCTGATTACATCATTAAAAAAGAATACAAACAAAAGAATACTAAACCTCAATTCAAAAAGAAGAAAGTAGCTGGGATTTAAATAAGGCATGCCCGGGCTGCAGAGGACTCTGCTTCTGAACAGGGAAAGGGCAGTGACGATGCTGGATTGCTCGGCAGAAGTCACGATAGCTCGCCGGAACCTGATGGATTATTTGGCAGAAGTACAGCTGAGTGAGCATATTATGGTGGAAGTACCTGATACAAGGGTAAGTGTCCCCCATCGTTTATATGAAATAACGCTCCAGTTGGAGGGGGAAATATCCAGAAACATCAAGGCTCTGTTTTGAGAGAACTTGACGTATGGGTACGATATTCTTTTGGCTGAAAAAGACTGGCCACCTGAGTTCATAATGGAATGCTCAAACGGGGAAACAGTAATTTTACTAGCTTTCTCTGACCTCCTTCCGGTATTAATTAAACATTCTTATGTCAAGGAGTGGGCGTTAGAGCTAGCTCGTGCACTATACCGAAATCATGTTTGGTGGGATGATGAGTCACCTTATCATGAAATCCCATCAAAATAAACTTCTCAACCACAGAGACAATACCCAATAAAACATGAAGCTAAAAAACAAGTTAGGGAAATCCTTCCACAACTTAAATACCACGGTGTGATAGAAAATTGCACCTCATCAATGAATAATCGCTTGTTTCCTTCAATGAAACCAGATAATTCATACCGTCTAGTATTAAACTACAGACATTTAAACACATCTACTCACACATTTGCAGTACAACATGCATATAGTACCGCACTAATGAATAATATTGTACGGAAGAAATACAAAACAACACTAGATATCTCAAATGGATTTTTCTGCCAAAATATAGTGCCTGAAAGCCGGTATTTCACAGCAGTTTAAGCGCTAGGTTCACAGAGGCAATTTTGCTGTTTGCCACAAGGGTATAAGAATAGCACTGGGCTGATTTCAGACACAATGACAGAGTTACTTCAAAATTTTGATGAGGAGGCGTTGCCCTATGTGGATGATATCTATCTAACGGACGATGAAATAATGGAACACTTGGACAGAATAGACGACATAATTCTGAGGTTTGCTCACTTCGGCTACAAATTTAATTTAAAAAAATCAACAATTGCCCACCTCAATGTCTTATTTTTAGGATATGAGTTGCCAAGTGAAGGCAAAAGCTTGGTGAGCTATTTTTTAGAAAAATGTGCATTTACTCCAACCTCCAACGACTCTAAAAAAATTACAGTCCATTTTGGGATTTTAAAATTTTGGCAGAACATACATTTTGGATTACGCAGAATTGGTAAAACCATTCTACGATATGATTAGACCTGACTTCTCAATAACACATTGGGCACAGGAACAAACAAACTTTTTACATTCTGTTCAAGCTGACATGATAGCTTCCAAACATTTATACACAGGTGTAAACGCGACCAACCTGGTGATCCATGTAGCTGCTGGACCAACTGGGTATACATACATCAAATTAAATGAAGGTGATACAGTGCCCATTGCATACAAATCACATTTGTACACAAATGCTGAAATGTATTTTGCACCTATTGAGAAAATTCTCACAGTAGTACAGATTGCTGTAGTGAGAGAGAGGGAGCACTAGCTCAGGGAAAACGCATAATTCTCGTAACCCCGGTACTGACCTTAGAGGCCGTTACCAAAGCGAGCGTTCCAAATGCCAAACCATTACATCCATGATGGATACAATGGGCTAACTCTCTCACTGCAACAGATGTAGACTACATATTTGATTCTACATTACAAACGCAAGCATTTTTGCAGTATGAACAAGAATATGCTCTGCCGAATTAAATATTGCCTCTAGATCAATATGATTACTTTATCTACACTGATGGGTCTGCCCAGCCTGCCGTAGGGACAAGACACCAATACTCCTCAGAATCCTCAATTGTAAAAGGTTGCATGCATGATGACAAGTTCTGCCCTGAAAAAACACACATGCAGTCCTTAGGGGACTGTACAGTGCAGCTGGCAGAACTCAAAGCCCTGATACTGGCACTACAAAATACGGATCATGGATTCACCACACTTAAAGTGTGTGATTCGCATTACTTTGTCCAGTCCTATAATGAATACCTTCACTATTGGGGCCAGAATGAATTTCGAGATTCCAAGGGTTGCACAATAAAGCACACAATGCTTTGGGAACAGGTGGCAAAGCTGAAAGAATGCTTGCCACGGGCTCATATTATTCACACATTGCATCATCAATGTGTTGGCATTCACGTTGTAGGGAATTCCATGGCTGATGAAGCAGCTAAGGCAACAGTTCGCACTGCTGCAGTTGCTGCAATCACGTGCTCTAGTACTGGATTACACAAAGACATCATGGTGGCTGTCAATGCTGCTCGTAATGGCTCACACCTGCAGAAAGGCTTTCCACTCAAGTACTCCTACAAGTTAGATGCACAAAACATTCTGTATGCTCAGATTCCAGGAGTAGGAGATAGAGTTATACCAAACAATGATCGCAGATTGCGGTTAATCTTAGCTGCACATTCAGCACATATAGGGATTACTGTTACAGTTTCATTACTGAAGCACCGCTATTGGTGGCCGGATCTTACTAAACAGACCAAGGACTTTGTCTTCAAATGTGACATCTGCCAGCAGATGAAGGGCTCCACCATAGCACATCCCCCACAGACCACACCTCTTTTGATCTCAAACAAGCCTTTGGCTTTTGTCTACTTAGATCACTGAGGCCTCTTACAATCTGATGGGGCTTACAAGTACATCTTGGTGGCAGTCAATTCATGCTCTAGATTCCTGTGGGTATGGCCACAGCGGTCAGCTGATGCCCAAACTGTTATCAAGGATATGTGAGTCTTTATCGGGACATTCGCAATTGGCACACTACATTCCAACCAGGGTCCTGCGTTTAGCTCTCGGGCTTACAAAAAAGCCATGGGAAGTTTGGGAGTGACCTTGCAGTGCTCCTCCCCCTATCATCCTGAGAGAGATCCGGTAGTTGAGAGGAAAAAACAGGACTTAAAGCAATCGTTAACAGCAAGGGTACTAGGTTCAGGTCACAGTTGGGTCCATCACCTATATCGGGTCCAGAGGGCACTCAATAACATGCCAAGAAAATCCCTGGGTAGAGGTACTCCATGTGAAATCCTGTTTGGAGCCAGAATGTGGGTCAGAGACCTAGATAATGTCACTACAGTGGTGGCAGACACACCCTTTGACACCAATAAATGTTTGGATATTTTACAGGAACTAAATGAATTGCAGGACCCTCAAAGCAACATCCAAGTAAAATGCACCGCCACCGGAGAAGTGAAGGTTGTACCGGCAAAACCTAGCTGGGTACTGAAGATTAGCAATCTGGTCAGGGAGAAAATTGTGGACAAAAATGAATTTGGACCGTTTTACAGAGCACCTGTCCTGGCTGTCGAAAATACCAGAACTGACCTTCTTCCGCTCCTTGCCGGTCGAAGAGACAAAAGGTTTTTCTCAATTGATCTGATCAAACCACACCATGTGGCCGATTCTCAAAAGTAGGCCACGTGGGCTCCAGTCTAGCTTCTGCACTCCTCTTGCTATCCGTTCAGGAAGTTCAGATGGAAGCTTTAATAACTAAAGAAGATTCCCCTCTCTGACAAGAAACAGTAAACAACAATGAAGTATTTCTCCTTCCTGTTGAAACAACTACTACTGTACAGTCAACTAGTACAGAAACACAAATTTCAATTCGAAAAATTGATGACATCTACGTGAATATGCCACCGAGTGAGTCATCTCCCAGTTCTTTAAAACCTGCTGAGCTGCCAAAAATAGACCGAATGGCATCAGGCTACTTTGTGAACTATGACAACTTCTCATCGGATTCAACTGAACCTGAGATGCCATCGTCACCGCCTCTTCCTTTCAAGCTACATGTGTGTGCTCTCTATCTTTGGCTGAAAAAGACATACTTTGTTACACCTCTGGGTTACAATTGGATTACTATTTCTGGTCCTCTGGATTGGTTTAGTGACTGTCTTTTTTACTACTTCTGAACGGACATTATCTCCCAGAACGCTCTGCAGTACAACTTGTGAACTTGATATTGCAACCACATGCATCACCGCACCATGAACAAAGGGACCTGTCCCTGGTGAAAATTACAGCAGTTCCAGTTCCGGAAGGAATGATGTAGGACAGGGTATCGTATGATGTGTATGTCCTATTGAACTTTTACAAATACCATATTTGTTTAAAATTTCCTTAAATTATATCATCACCTCTAGTACTTTCTCTTATGATTGGCACATTGATACAGTACATAACATGCTAGAAAATCTAGAGCAGTCAACTGTGTTTTCTTCTGATTAATTATATGAGGGTACATCTAAATATGGCGATATGTTCTGTTATCAACATTATGGTTACAAACACTGCCCAACACCACCAAAAGGTAGTTCAAAAACATTTACACAGAAGTATGCCTATTTTTCTGGTTTTGCCACATCAGACCCGGCCTGTTATTACTATAGGCTTGCACTTACACCTGCAAAGAAAAATATGCTAACAAACACCAAGCTCATTTACTCTGCTTCCTTTCTTACCCAGCTGTCTGTACATGGTTTCGACTTTTGAAAAGACACAATAGATGCAAAATGTGTTTGGGGGAAAAAAGATTGGCAGGTTCAGGGAACTGAGGCCATGTTTAGAGCTTGCCTAATACCACATCAAATCATGTTCCTGAATAAAACAGTGCAACAAACTTCCTGTCTTGGAATAGCCAAGATGAAGGATTTGAACACACCTTGTATTCTGGCATTCTCACGTTTTGAGAACTGGCAGCATTTCACACAATATAGTGAGGATTCACGAGATGCCATGATACGCAATGGTTCTTACTATTCATCGGACCCCAAATTGGAAGAGGTGGTTGGTTTGTCCTTTGGACACTAATGGGTGTCAGTCTAGATTGCTGGGCAATGCCAAAGGGTTTAAAATAAATAGGCCTGACCAGCGATATGTACAATCTGCACACTCAGGTGTGGTGATAGTGTTGGAAAGTTGTGCCTTGATTGGCTAAAAATCTCAACACTTTCTCAGGTGAAACAACACTTGTCCCTTCTTTCTGATGACATGGATCTCAGGGATTTCTTGTTAGGTCCCCAGAACCCATGTCAAAAGTGCTTCTTGTATGCAATATACAACAAGCTGTGGAAAGTTTCTTAACAGAAAGCTGCTGAGAGACTGTGCAAGATTGATAGGGGTAATTTAGAAAATGCTTTGGCTGTGGTAGACAATGGTATGACCACATTATCCTCCAGGATATATTCACTGGGAAAAGTAGTATCTTCTGCAATTGATATAATACAGCAGGATATGTCTATTTTACAGCATAGACAATTATAACTACGGTCCATTGTATTTTTAAGCTAGACACTTCAAACATTACGTTCTGGCCACATGCTGTGGTGTTTTACCAACAGTACCAATCTGTTTTCTGTATATGGCCTAACTGAAAGACAGATATTGATGGCATGAAGAGATGCAAAGTATACCTTGTTGCACATTGAAAAATTATATCAATTACCGTTCACCATGGATGAGACATCATCCAAAGACTAGATAATCCATGGTTACATTACCCTACTGGTCACGACTTTCCAATTCCAATATTGTCTACAATACCACCAAGTAGGCAGATATGAAGCACTAGGGGAAGGTTATGTGCATGAATACTGGGAATTACCATTCAGGTTTAGATGCAGGAATGGGGACACGGAAGTCTTTCTTAACTGTTCAAACTGTGAGAATGCTTTGAGCGGGTCTTTAGTATGCAAGGACATTTCACTTCAAGGGGCTTGTAACGCTTCAGTTGCAAACTTATCCTGTTATCTGAAGGGTACTCTGGCTGCCATGATCCAACTGGTTTTCAGGCTGCTCACTAATGGGAGTAACTTGATGCTGAACGATCAAGGCTGCTGTGGGATGGAACCCGGCATTGCTTATCTGGTAACGGTTAATTCTATAGTTACTTGTTGCACATAAGTACTATTTCCACCTATCCACACAGTTAGGGAGGCATCGCTATGGCCTTCAATAAATGTTTCCAACATACGCTTTGATTCTCTGAGCAAACTGAAAGAAATGCTTTTTTGAAAGGATGTGACCTTAACATCCGCCAGAGAGACGTTTGATCTCTAGGTTGCGAGGTCCTCATCTGAGATACAAACGCTACTTCATACTAACTTCCCACTGCATTTTGGGGAGCTGGTCCACCGTATCTATAATATGTCTGTTAAGAAGGGAATAGCACACTTTTTTAAATGTATTGGCTCTGGACTGGTTAGCAACTTTCAGACGATTTTTGGAGTTATAACATCTTTCATACACTTCGTGTTGGGAAGTGATTTTGGAGGTCTCCCACTTGTCCTGCTACTTGTGGCAGGAATTCTTATTTTTGTTTTCTTGCTCCACAATTGACATCTCAGTTCAAGCTGGAATGGAGACAGCACTGGCTGTGCTGCAATGCCTTGAGCGCATGATACACTCCTTTGGCACACCTCAGCTTCGAGAACTAAATGAGCACTGGTTCTTATTGTTCAGGCCTGTGTGGCTTCATTGCGTACAACCTGTAGCTGCCTGCTTTGGCCAGTGTATTTCTGTCTCATATCATAATTGGTTGCGCCATTGGACATTGAGGTACTGATGGACCCCTTAAAGGTCCATAGGTATTGTTGTCTCCAGCATATTCCATTGCTGATAAAGGCTTTCTGCCAACCACCCAGGGATAATTTGGCTCCTAGTGAAATGGATACCAGCTCTGCGGAACACTTACAGGATGTGGTTCCTCCCTTGGCGGCTGCTGTGGGAACTGGATGGAACCACCTTTGCTCCGTAAACCTGCTTCGAGATGTGTCTCTGGAAATGTTGTCTGCCGTTGCCAGCGACAGCATTGTTGCAACTACCACTCGGAACACATAAACAATTTGCTTTTCCATGTGGTGGGAACTATTTGGCCTGTTTTAAAACAAAACGAATCAAAAAAATAATGTTCTGCTCTTCTAGGCACCATGGCTTTCTGCGTGCTTAGGGCTTCAAACGGTATAATGACCTTTTAATGGCTTTAATGAATATTTTAAAGGGAAGTTTGCTTTTAGATGATTTTAAAAGAGGTTTTAGACTTTTTAGTTAGAATTTAAATATGGTCAGCTGACTTTTTAGATAGCTTTTTATATCGACCCTTAGTATGAGGAGTGGGTGTTATGTGTCCTCTTTTTGCAAAACAACATTACTGCTGTGACCTTTTGCACATATTTGCGTGTGTGACAATGTTGGATTAGCTTCCCTGAAACTACTTCTGTTTACACATCTGGCTTCGCATAACATTATCATGATGCCCCCAACACCAAGTACAAGGCCTTTACGAACATGTACAAATGTCATTC
The DNA here is from genome assembly GCA_963921515.1 of Calotriton arnoldi. Taxonomy (NCBI): domain Eukaryota; kingdom Metazoa; phylum Chordata; class Amphibia; order Caudata; family Salamandridae; genus Calotriton; species Calotriton arnoldi. Next base: position 4,404,944 of record CAWUFW010000263.1, read on the forward strand.
TATCTTCATTCACCGGGCGACAGGGCTATCTACATAGCCAAAACATTGCTAATCTATACGTACATCTCAAGAATTCTTATTATTATTAATAATAAGTATCTCTGGGGATTAGCAGAGGAGGCACTTCAGCTGGCACTGAGGGTACCTGAATGCTGAGACTTCACCACACAGTGGTCTGACATCTCTGAGAGGGGTGTCCAGTTCGGTACCAGGACGGGGTCCTACATTCTCTCCCACCAGGCAATGGGGTTGGATCATTCCGTGGGGGGAGGCTTGGCTCTACACCTACACACACTCTAGACATACACAGCGTAGGGTTTGCATAGTAGGAGTACGCCTGATTACTACCATGTATTATATGCCTGAATATATACACTGTTTTAGCACCATGGTGGAACTGTATCTGCTATTTACTCTTTTGCTGCTTGCGATCAGTTTCATCTGCTTCTGTCTACTGATTACCGCAGCACATGTATTCTATACAAGAATAACATTGATTCAATAAATATATTGAAAATGTCCCACTGTGTATTCTCTGTATATTTCTCTGAGAACAAGTAAGCACGAATGACTGAGCGAAAAAGTTCTAGATCTGTTACAACGATCCCTGAGGGGTCAGGGTTGCCATGTTCAGTGGTTGCCAGAAACCATTTGCTCCCTTTTTGGTTTAGGGGGGTTTGTGGTGGCATTGTGAGCTAGCTGGTCTCTGGGCCAACATATCGTGTGGGGGAGTCCAGAATCAGTCTAGGCACCTCGCCGAAAGTTTATGTTGTCCAACAAAAGAGCAGATCCTACGGATTAGTGGGGACTACATGACTCTTCTGCATCCCTTGTACAATTGTGTTTTATCCAGTATTGCTTTTTTGACTTCTGAAGAATGAATCTGTAACAGAGATACATCCTTTAAAGAGGGAGCAAGGAAACAAGTTGGTTTGTACAACCTATAAATAAGCTTGATTATTTTGAGATAACGCAGCTTCTTTAGCAGCAGAATCAGCAAGGGTATTTTTCCTGAGAAAGTTCATCATGAGAATTTGGGTGGGGAGCATACTTAACTATTGCCATCTTAAATGGCAAAAGCCATGCACTCAATACGTTCCAGACAGGGAATGTAGATGGCTATCAAGTCCATTTTAATTCCAACAAAGGGGTAAGACTCAACTGGAATAAAGTAAACCCCTCTGAATTTGAGGCAAAAAACGTTATAACTAACTATGACTCGATTATGAGGTGTTTATCCCATGAGTTGCCCCCAGCCGAGATTATTCGGGAATTTGAACTGAATTGTTCTGATGTAGCCAAAAATTTCACCAAATCAATTAAGCTCAAGGACCTCCCGGAGAAAAGGTGGTTTAACATGTGTTAGAAATGGGGGTCTCTAGTTGGCAGAGGTAGGTACATTTGACCAAATAGGGACCCTTCCTTCTAGTCAGGGTAAGGGGGAAACACACTGTAGATAACACCTGCTCACCCCCTTGGTAGCTTGGCACGAGCAGACAGGCTTATCCCCAAGGCAATGTGTAAAGTATTTGCACCAACACCCACAGTAACACAGTGAAACACCACAAATGGACACCACACAGGTTATTTATAAAAATATAAATATCTTTATCTAAGTTTTAGGCAAGGCCAAAACAACAAAAATTCCACATATACAATTAGCTCTTCTTCAGGGATTGTCTTTGATAAGTTTTATGGTTAGAGAAAGAAAAATAGACTTGTAGAGTCAGTATGGATGCAAACTCTGTTTCAAACGTGTGGAAAAGTCACTTAGAAAACAAACTGCGGGCTTTAAATGGTGTTGTCCGCAATATTGGGCACGTGTCTCTAGTGCGTGGGACCCTTCTCCCTTTGATCTGTTGTGGGCGAATTACTCGGCCCCACAGCTACGCAGACAGTCGGAATGCTGACACCGTCGTCAGCGATTGACAATGATATGCCCCAAAATACTGCAGGAATGCACGGATTGTCCCCAACACAGACCCCGGTACTGCCGCTCCTTTAGGGGCAAGTTCGGGCCTCTACGATCCCCCGGCTCGCTCAACAAAGGCGGGAGGCCGAGAGCAGACTCTCGCAGACCCGCACCCCCGCCCCAGACGGTAACAACCACACGCTCCCTGGACTTAATCCGAGCGGTTACCTGGGGGGGTGCGGTCTCTCTCTCTCCGTTCTTCACCGGCAGCAGCTGATCATCGGGACGGAGTCAGGACGCTTTGTGCTTCCTGGAACTCAGCGCGGCTCCTCTGGGTGACGAGCCCCTCGTTGCCGGGCATCACCCCGCGCTGGTGCCAATCCCAGCGCGGCTTCCCTCTGACATCGGCGAACTTGGGCTGGCAGCGGTGAAGCGCACAGTGCTCCCGAGGCTCCCGGGCCGGCGGCAGTGAATTGCAGGCACATAGTGCTTTCCTCCGGTCATGGGTCGGCGGCAATGACACGCACAGCGCTTTCGGGCTCACGGGCCAGCGGCGGTGAATTCCTCAGTTTCAAAACGATGATTCTGGGCAAAAGATGTGCAGGCACGGTGTGTCTCACGAAGGGCCCCAGCGGCGTCCTGGGACACAGTTGTTTTTAGAGGCAGTACAAAAAGTGAAACCTCAAGATCCTTGGAAACTTTTGTAACCCTGTGTTTCAATAACAGGGGGCCAGCTCTCTTCAGGCCCTTGGAGACTCTTTACTTCTGGACACAGCACACAGCAAAGTCCTCAGCAAGCAGGGGGGACACAGCACACAGCAAAGTCCCTTGTCCTCTCCTTAGTTAAATCAGCAAACTGCAGGCCAGCCACAGAGCACACAGCATGGGCAGTACTTCTCCTCAGTCTTCTTCAGCTGTTCTTCTTTGGCAGAGGTTCCTCTTGATCACGAAGTAGTCTAATTTTACAGGGGTTTCAGCTCTTACTTTTATACCCCAAAAGTCTTTGTTCTTCATGTGTTAGGGGTCCTGGACCCAGTTCAAACCAGTTCTGGGTGCACTCTGCCAGTGCACAACTTCTTCCTTTGTGACTGTGGGCCAGGGTCTTCAGACGCACCGCAGGAGGTGGAGCCAGCATTGTGGAAGGCAGGCACAGCCCTATTCAGGCCCAGGTGCTACTCCTCCCACCACTCCAAATGCAGGTAGGTCTATTCAGCCTAGTGCTGACTCACCCAGACTCCTGGAGCCACCCCAGCCCCTGTCACTCTCAAACCAGACAGTCAATCCACAAACAGGCAGAGGCACACAGAAAGGTTGAACAAGAAAATAGCCACTTTCTAAAAGTGCTATTTTCAAACACAGAATTTAAAAACCATCCTTCCTAAAAAATGTGTTATTAAATTCTCAGTTCAGGGATACCAGACTCCAATTTTCTACCTTGCTCCTATGGGAAGATATGCAGGTAAACATGTTACACAGCAATCCCCATTCTGTCCTATGGGCAAGATGGCTTCTCAATAGTGAAAAACAAAATTGGCAGTATTTCACTATCAGGACATGGTACACACATCAGTACATGTCCTACCTTTCACATACACTGCACCCTGCCCAGGGGGGTACCTTGGGCCTGCTATAGGGGTGTCCTATGTGCACAGAAAGGGAGAGGTATGGCCTGGCAAGTGGGTGCACTTGTCAGGTCAAGATGGCAGTTAGCAACTGCGCGCAGGCACTGCGGTGGCAGGCCTGAGACATCTCTTTGGGGCTATTCTTGTGGGTGGCACAATTAGTGCTGCAGGCCCACTAGTAGCATTTGACTTACCAGCCCTGGCACACTTAGTGCACTTTACTAGGGACCTACTGGTAAGACAAATATGCCAATCATGGATAACCAATCACCATAACAATTTTATACAGGGAGCACTTGCACTTTGACACTGATCAGCAGTGGCAAAGTGCCCAAAGCATCTAAACCAGCAAAAACGAAATCCAGCATAGCATCAAAAATATAGGGGGTAGAGGCAAAAAGTCAGGGAAAACCACGCCAAGGATGCCAGGTCTAACACGTGTCCCCTCCAGCTGAAAAGTGGGGAGAACTACCCATCCCCTTGTGAGTTCTCATCACTAAGGCGGAAAAATCTGGACAGACCATCTGCATTGGCGTGTTCTGTACCAGGGCGGTGTTCCACCGTAAAGTCCATTCCCTGTAGGGAGATGGACCACCTCAACAGTTTTGGGTTCTCACCCCTCATCTGCATCAACCATCTGAGGGGCCTGTGGTCTGTCTAAACCCGGAAGTGAGTCCCAAACAAGTAGGGCCTTAGCTTCTTCAGTGCCCAGACCACAGCAAAAGCTTCCCTTTCAATTCCACTCCACCTCTGTTCCGTGGGAAGTAGCCTCCTACTAATGAAAGCTACGGGTTGGTCCAAGCCCCCGTCATTCAATTGTGAGAGTACTGATCCCACACCATGCTCTGAAGCATCTGTCTGCACCACAAACTCTTTGGAGAAGTCAGGCGCCTTGAGCACGGGCACCGTGCACATGGCAGCTTTCAGGGCTTCAAAAGCGGTCTGACAGGCATCGGTCCAGATCACCTTCTTGGGCTGCTTCCTTGAAGTCAGCTCTGTCAAGGCGGCAACAATGGTGCCATATCCCTTGACAAACCGTCTGTAATACCCGGTGAGACCTAAGAAGGCTCTCACCTCTGTCTGGGTCTTGGGGGGTTCCCAAGCCAGAATGGTATCAATCTTGGCCTGTAGGGGCGCCACCTGGCCGCTCCCTACTTGGTGTTCCAAGTACACCACTGATCCCTGCCCTATCTGGCACTTACTGGCCTTGATAGTGAGGCCTGCGCTTTGCAGAGCCTTCAACACTTCACAGAGGTGTTGCAGGTGTTCCTCCCAAGTGGAGCTGAACACAGCAATGTCATCCAGGTAAGCGGCGCTGAATTCCTCCAGCCCGGACAGTACCCGGTTGACCAGTCTCTGGAAGGTGGCAGGGGCGTTTTTCAATCCAAAGGGCATATCACGGAACTGGTTGTGCCCCTCAGGTGTTGAAAACGCTGACCTCTCTTTGGCCCCCTCAGTTAAGGCAATCTGCCAGTACCCAGATGTTAAATCAAACGTACTGAGGTACCGGGCAGCGCCTAACTGATCCACGAGCTCCTCAGCTCTGGGGATGGGGTGTGCGTCAGTCTTGGTGACCGCATTGAGCCCACGGTAGTCCACACAAAACCGAAGTTCTGGAGTGGCACTGGGTGCAGCAGCTTTTGGCACTAAGACCACTGGGCTAGCCCAGGGGCTGCTGGAGGGCTCAATTACCCCTAGCGCCAGCATCTTGGAAACCTCTTCCTTGATGCTGGCCCTGACCTTGTCAGCTACTCTGTAAAATTTCTGTTTTACAGGCAGCCTGTCCCCAGTGTCCACATCATGGACGCACCAATTGGTGACTCCTGGTGTCAGGGAGAACAGGGAGGCGAACTGACCCAACACATGGCGACAGTCCTTCTGCTGTTCTGGGGTCAGGGTAGGCGAGAGGTTCACCCCATCCACTGACCCATCCTGCTCCTTTGCTGACATGAGGTAAGGAAGAGGTTCACTCTCCTCCTCCATCCCATCATCTGTAGCAAGGAGCATTGTCCCATCAGACCTCTCAAAGTGTGGCTTGAGGCGGTTCACATGTAGGACCCTCAAAGGGTTCCTGGGAGACTGCAAGTCAACCAGATAGGTTACTTCACTCTTGCGCTCCACTACCTCATAAGGACCAGTCCACTGGTCCTGGAGCGCACAGGGCTCCACTGGTGCCATCACCCACACTTTCTGCCCAGGTTGAAATTCTACCAGAGTGGCATTCTGGTCGTACCATCTTTTCATTTCTTCCTGGCTAGCTTCCAGGTTCACCTGAGCGAGTTTCCTGAAGCGTTGAGTCTGGTTCCTGAAGGCCAGCACATAGCTGAACACATCTTGGGGGTCTTACATGGGGACTTTTCCTAACCCTCCTTCACCAGACTCAGAGGTCCTCTCACAGGGTGACCGTACAGAAGTTCAAAGGGACTGAACCCTAAGGACTTCTGGGGTACCTCCCTGTAGGCAAACAGCAGGCATGGCAGAAAGACGTCCCACTTCCGTCTCATGTGCTCCGCAAGGCCCATAATCATGCCTTTCAGGGTTCGGTTGAATCTCTCAACCAACCCATTCCCTTGAGGATGGTAAGGAGTGGTGAACTTGCAAGTTACCCCACACTCCTCCCACAAAGACTTCATGTACTTTGAGATGAAGTTGGCACCCCGGTCGGAGACCACCTCTCTGGGGAACCCCACACGGGAAAAGATCCCCATCAATGCACGGCCCACCACGGGGGCTGTGATTGTCCTGAGAGGGACAGCTTCCGGGTACCTGGTGGCATGGTCCACCAAGACCAAGATAAACTTGTTGTCTAAGGCTGTCTTAGGTTCCTGTGGCCCCACAATGTCGATGCCCACCCGCTCAAAAGGGGTGCTCACCACAGGAAAGGGTTGGAGGGGAGCCTTACACTTCCCTCCACTCTTACCACTTGCCTGGCAAGTCTGGCAAGTCCTACAATGTGTACCGACGTGCTTCCTCATTTGGGGCCTGTAAAAGTGGGTGACAAGCCTCTGGTAGGTCTTGTCATACCCCAAATGTCCTGCGAGAGGCACGTCATGAGCCAGACCCATTAGGAAGGCCCTGAAGCGCTCGGGTACCACCAGCACACGGGCTGCACCGGGCTCAGCGACCTTAGGCTCACTATAGAGTAATCCATCTTCCCAGTAAATGAGATGTGATCTGGACTGACCACCTGCTGCCTGGTCTGCAGCCTGTTGCCGCATACCAATGAGAGAGGGACATTCCATCTGCGCCTTGCAGAACTCCTCCCTGGAGGGACCTCCTTCTTGCTGCCAATGGGTCAGCTCTGACTGGTCTCCCAGTTTGGCCACTTGTTCCCCTGTTGGTTTCAGGACATCCCCCTCAGGTTCTGCTTCCTCCTGGACCGTGGGAACTTCGGGGCTGGTTTCCCACGCCCCCTGCCCCTCCTCCTTCTGGCAGGCACCTGGGCCACTGTTTCAGACTCCAGGTCCTCTTGATTACCTCCACTGGCTGCCATTGACCGAGTGGTCACACAGACCCACTGAGGCAGTCCCAACATCTCCAAATGTTAATGTTAATGTTATTGACATTTCTAAAGCGCGAACTGCTACCCGAAGATGTCCTGGCGCTGCTTGAAATCCTACCTGTGTCCAAAGGCGAGAAAGTGGGGATTGACAGAGAATGAGCCTAGCCAGCAAAAAGCCACGTCTTCAAAGCCTTTCTAAAGGCCAGTAGGCTTGGCAAGGCTCTAAGATACATCGGGAGGCCATTCCATGCCTTAGCAGCCCCAACCACAAAGCTTCTTCCCCCCCAGTTGGCTTTTTTTGCAAAAGGTACCGCCACCAGTTTAGCATCTGAAGAGCGTAAACTTCTAGTTGGTGTGTACCATTGAAATTGCTTTTTAAGATGATTGGGCCCAGTTCTATAAAGTGCCTTGTGTACTGTACACAGAGCCTTAAACTGTACCCGTTTTCGCACTGGCAACCAGTGGAGTCTTCTAATTTCTGCTGAAATAGAGGCATGTTTGGGAGTGCCAGTCAGCAGTCTGGCTGCTGCGTTCTGCAGAAGTTGCAATTTGTTCATTAGTCCTTCCTGGATGTTGACATATAAACTATTACAGTAATCCAGTCTGGACATTACTAGAGCCGTGATGATTAACTGATGACTCTCTTTGGGCAGGATTGGCAAGATTTTCTTACAGGCTCTTAGGATGTAGGAGGTGGAAGAGACCACTGCATTCACCTGATCCTTGAGGCTAAGTTTGTTGTCTATCCAGACTCCCAAATTTTTAGCCTTTTTGACAGGAGTGGGAAGGGGACCTAGTGTGTCTGGCCACCATTCCGGGGTCCAAAAATTGACATCATTACTGAATAAAACCACCTCCGTCTTGCTAGAATTCAGTTTGAGGCAATTTTGGGCCATCCAGTTACCCACTGCTATCATGCAATCGTGAAATCTGGATGCTGGCGTTCCACCTCCTTCCACGGGGAACTCTCCAGGTCATTTCCCAATAGACAGTCTACAGGCATGGATGAACTAACAACGACCTTCAAGGAACCTGAGACCCCCCCCACTCAAAGGGAACTAGCGCTACCTTACATAGACGCACGGAGTTGTCTGCTGCAACTACAGGGTGAAGTTCATTGGGAATAACCTGCTCCTCAGACACCCACTGACACCTGACAGATGTCACACTGGCTCCTGTGTCTCTCAGAGCCTCCACCCTCCTCCCATTGATGGTCACCTACTGCCTCTACTTTTTAGTGTTCTCAGGCAGGTAGGTTTCCTGAACCATCTCTCTGTCTCCTAATGAGACAAGGGTCATAACCGCTTGCTCCTCCCCCTCACTTGAAACTAATTCCTCCCCTAACGCTACACTCACTAAACCCAGTGATGGAGCACCAGTGGGCGCTGGGGGTATCTTGGGGCACTTAGGGGCAATATGACCAACCTCCCTACAGGAGTAACATGTGGGGGGACCCTGCTGGTTACATCCACCCTTAGTGGGCCATGTGGACTTAGGCTTGGGGGGTTGGGACTCCTTTCCCTGGGTACTGTTTTGGGGCCCTTTAGAGAACTCCTTTTGGTTACCCTTGTCCTCCCCACCCTTCTGCTGGGGACCCTGCCCACCTTTGGCTGTGTTACCCACAATCCCCTTGTGGACCCTGGTGCTGGTCCAGCGGTCCGCCTCCTTAGCAAGCTCGCTGGGATCAGTTAGCTTACTGTCTATCAGATGCTGGCGCAGCTCTGGAACACATAGACTACTGAAGTGCTCCCAACTAATTAAATGGCACAACCCCGAATAATCAGTTACCTTGCTGCCCTTTATCCAACCTTCCAGTGCACGGGTGTACAAATTCACACACTCAACCCAGGTGCCTGACTCATTCTTCCTGAAGTTCCTGAACTTCTGCCTGTACTGTTCTGGCGTGAGCCCATACTTGTGGCATAAGGCCTCCTTCATGTTGGGGTAGGTTAGGAGAACCGCCTTCTCTAAGGGCGGTAAGACATCCCTCCCATTATTCTCAAAGTGTTTCCACAGGCCTGACCCCCAGTGTTTCTCAGGCACCTCATTCATCCTTAGTGCAATCTCATATGCCTCAAACCATGCATAAATATCATCACCCCTCTGGTAATTCTGCACTACATCTTTGGGTATATACACCTTACCCGCGTGCACTGGCTGTGCGCTGCCACCATTTGTACTGGACTCCGCTTGTTTGGCCTTAATGTCCAGTTCCCTCATGCTCAACTCATGAGCTAAAAGCATTTTCTTCTCTTCCAGAGCGAGAGCGTTCTTGCTCTCCTCCGCTCTCTTTTCGCTTTCAAAGCGCAATTTCTTTTCCTCTAGAGCAAGAGCGTTCTTGCTTTCCTCTCCCTTGGCCTTGAGCCTCATGTCTTCCAGCTCATATTCTCTGATCCTTTGGTTTCCTTCCCTCTCCTCTGGGGTCAGACTCCCCGTGGAGTGTACGCTGCCAGCCCTGGAGGCTGCCCTTGACACAGGCAGATCCTGTGACCTAAAACCATTTCTTGGTGCATCCTCATCCACGTTGGCATCCTCTGCCCCCTCAGACTCTTTGGCCTCCCACCAGGCCCTCAAGGCCTTTTGCAGCTCATCCTTCTTAGAGCTGCTCTTTATGGGACATCCAAAACTTTTGCCGAATTGTTTTAGTTGATCTACTTTGTAGGTAAGCAATGCCTCAATATCAAATTCCAATTCTGCAACCTCCTTTGCTGATTTACCATTTAAAGACATGGTGCGTGGATGACTCAAGGATCAGTTTCTCAAAAATAGAACCAAAACAACACACAGTATGTGGCTGCGTAGTGGTCTGCGCTAAAACTTGTGATGTTCACCAATCACTGTGGGTCAAGTACAAATACAAGTTCAAATCCCACCACTCCCACCAATGTTAGAAATGGGGGTCTCTAGTTGGCAGAGGTAGGTACCTTTGACCAAATAGGGACCCTTGCTTCTAGTCAGGGTAAGGGGGAAACACACTGTAGATAACCCCTGCTCACCCCCTTGGTAGCTTGGCACGAGCAGACAGGCTTATCCCCAAGGCAATGTGTAAAGTATTTGCACCAACACCCACAGTAACACAGTGAAACACCACAAATGGACACCACACAGGTTATTTATAAAAATATAAATATCTTTATCTAAGTTTTAGGCAAGACCAAAACAACAAAAATTCCACATATACAATTAGCTCTTCTTCAGGGATTGTCTTTGATAAGTTTTATGGTTAGAGAAAAAAAATAGACTTGTAGAGTGAGTATGGATGCAAACTCTGTTTCAAACGTGTGGAAAAGTCACTTAGAAAACAAACTGCGGGCTTTTAATGGTGTTGTCCGCAATATTGGGCACTTGTCTCTAGCGCGTGGGACCCTTCTCACTTTGATCTGTTGTGGGCGAATTACTGGGCCCCCCCCCAGCTACGTAGACAGTCGGAATGCTGACTCCGTCGTCAGCGATTGCCAATGATATGCCCAAAAATACTGCAGGAATGCACGGATTGTCCCCAACACAGACCCCGGTACTGCCGCTCCTTTAGGGGCAAGTACGGGCCTCTACGATCCCCCGGCTCGCTCAACAAAGGCGGGAGGCTGAGAGCAGACTCTCGCAAACCCGCACCCCCGCCCCAGACGGTAACAACCACACGCTCCCTGGACTTAATCTGAGCGGTTACCTGGGGGGGTGCGGTCTCTCTCTCTCCGTTCTTCACTGGCATCAGCTGATCGTCGGGACGGAGTCAGGAGGCCTCGCGCTTCCTGGAACTCAGTGCGGCTCCTCTGGGTGACAAGCCCCTCGTTGCCACCCCGCGCTGGCACCAATCCCAGCACGGCTTCCCTCTAACATCGGCGAACTTTTGCCGGCGGCTGTGAAGCGCACAGTGCTCCCGAGGCTCCCGGGCCGGCGAATTGCAGGCACACAGCGCTTTCCTCCGGTCATGGGTTGGCGGCGGTGACACGCACAGTGCTTTCGGGCTCACGGGCCAGCGGCGGTGAATTGCAGGCACACAGCGCTCACGGACCAGCCGCGGTGAATTCCTCAGTTTGGAGACGATGATTCTGGGCAAAAGACGTGCAGGCACGGTGTGTCTCACGAAGGGCCCCAGCGGCGTCCTGGGACACACAGTTGTTTTTAGAGGCAGTACAAAAAGTGAAACCTCAAGATCCTTGGAAACGTTTGTAACCCTGTGTTTCAATAACAGGAGGCCAGCTCTCCTCAGGCCCTTGGAGACTCTTTACTTCTGGACACAGCACACAGCAAAGTCCTCAGCAAGCAGGGGGGACACAGCACACAGCAAAGTCCCTTGTCCTCTCCTTAGTTAAATCAGCAAACTGCAGGCCAGCCCCAGAGCACACAGCATGGGCAGTACTTCTCCTCAGTCTTCTTCAGCTGTTCTTCTTTGGCAGAGGTTCCTCTTGATCACGAAGTAGTCTCATTTTACAGGGGTTTCAGCTCTTACTTTTATACCCCAAAAGTCTTTGTTCTTCATGTGTTAGGGGTCCTGGACCCAGTTCAAACCAGTTCTGGGTGCACTCTGCCAGTGCACAACTTCTTCCTTTGTGACTGTGGGCCAGGGTCTTCAGACGCACCACAGGAGGTGGAGCCAGCATTGTGGAAGGCAGGCACAGCCCTATTCAGGCCCAGGTGCTACTCCTCCCACCACTCCAAATGCAGATAGGTCTATTCAGCCTAGTGCTGACTCACCCAGACTCCTGGAGCCACCCCAGCCCCTGTCACTCTCAAACCAGACAGTCAATCCACAAACAGGCAGAGGCACACAGAAAGGTTGAACAAGAAAATAGCCACTTTCTAAGTGCTATTTTCAAACACAGAATTTAAAAACCATCCTTCCTAAAAGATGTGTTATTAAATTCTCAGTTCAGGGATACCAGACTCCAATTTTCTACCTTGCTCCTATGGGAAGATATGCAGGTAAACATGTTACACAGCATTCCCCATTCTGCCCTATGGGCAAGATGGCTTCTCAATAGTGAAAAACGAAATTGGCAGTATTTCACTATCAGGACATGGTACACACATCAGTACATGTCCTACCTTTCACATACACTGCACCCTGCCCAGGGGGGTACCTTGGGCCTGCTATAGGGGTGTCCTATGTGCACAGAAAGGGAGAGGTATGGCCTGGCAAGTGGGTGCACTTGTCAGGTCAAGATGGCAGTTAGCAACTGCGCGCAGGCACTGCGGTGGCAGGCCTGTGACATCTCTTTGGGGCTACTCATGTGGGTGGCACAATCAGTGCTGCAGGCCCACTAGTAGCATTTGACTTACCAGCCCTGGCACACTTAGTGCACTTTACTAGGGACCTACTGGTAAGACAAATATGCCAATCATGGATAACCAATCACCACAACAATTTTATACAGGGAGCACTTGCACTTTGACACTGATCAGCAGTGGCAAAGTGCCCAAAGCATCTAAACCAGCAAAAACGAAATCCAGCATAGCATCAAAAATATAGGCGGTAGAGGCAAAAAGTCAGGGAAAACCACGCCAAGGATGCCAGGTCTAACAACGTGGAATGCTCAAGAGCCCATAAAATTCTAAAGCTGGCGTTGCACGCAAATCCTCGAGATAGTGCTCAAATTAAACATGCTCAGAAGGCCTATAAAAGTATAGTCAAGCAGAGGAAAGAAGAACTGAGGTGCCTAGCCTGGGATGACTTGGAGAGTGCTAGTTCCCTCAAGGACTCGAAAAGCTTCTGGGAAATCATAAATCGCCCACTGTTTAGTGAAGAGGTGGGCAAAATGGATTCCCTGATTTTGGGAGACGCCTGGGAAGCTCACTATGCGGCTATATTTAACCCTAATGGCCGGCAGTTCTACTTACCCAGTGAGGATCTGCCCCTAGCTCTTACCTCAGCCTTTTATCTAAGCGCGTCAATTTCAGTAGCCGAGGTTGAGGAAGCTAGGGCAAAAGGAATTAGAATGAAAGCTCCAGGTCCGGATGGAGTGCCATTAGACCTTTTTAAAAGTAATCCTAAGCTATGGGCCCCATTATTGACCAACGTGTTTAAAGCAGTGGTGACCGGCCCTATCCCAACAACCTGGAAGGAGGCCATTGTGGTCTTTGTGTTAAAAAAAGGTAACAGAAATAACCCTGCCTGTTATAGGCCGATCCCCCTTATTGACGCCACAGCGAAGCTATTGGGAAGGGTCGTTCTCGCCCGACTTGAAGCCTGGGCGTTAGACACAGGGGCGAGAGCAAGAACACAGTATGGCTTTAGGAGGGGAATGGGCACCACTGAACAGTGCCTCAACTTGTCCCTGATTATGGGCAAGTACATGAAGGCCAGGAAGGGTTCTATCCATCTGGCCTTCATGGACTTGTGCAGTGCCTTTGACACCGTAAATAGGGACAAGCTGTGGGCACTCATGGGGAAAATGGGAGTTGAAGAAGCCCTAATTTCTCTTCTCCGTAGGCTCCACGCTTCCACATCTGTTACTATAAGATACGGTTATGCTTTCCTGTTTTCAGTTTCTATTTTTGGTAAATTCTGGTGGTTTTTTTCCAGTGTTTTCAAGTGATTTCAATAACTTAAAAAAACAGTGGTTATCAGTGGCTACACATTTTCGTGCCATTAAAAACAACAGAAACAGTGTTTTTCTGGTGTTTATGGAAAGTTTTGCTTTTATTAGTGCTTGATTTCTGCACTGATAGTGCATGGTATATAGACAGCGTACGTACAGTGTATATGAGGTCCAAATACATTTTTCCAAATCAAACTTATTCTAGTACACCATACAATACTTCTTCAGTATGTCTTTGGTCATGTGCGCTCACTCTTTCCTTCCCATGTAAACTTTTATCTGTGAAAAGGCCCTCTCAACATTGGCACTTGAGACAGGCAATTCCAAAACAGCTAGTACACAATTTGCTAACTCTGGCCACTGACAGCTTTCCGTGCCAATACTGGTGCACTTGAAGATTGCGATTCTTTGGGCAGGTTCTGCAATATTTGCATTGAACCCTCAGAGTTATTGAAGCGGTCAAAAATGAAGCAGCACTTTTGAAACTACAGAGAAAATTCCCCTTTACGGAAGGGATCTAGAACTTGTACAGAGTACCACAGTGAGGTTTCATTGACTTCAAATGCCATGGTTGGTGAAGGGACATTTCTATGCATCATTGCAAGCCATTTCTCATACATTGTAAAACAAACGTTCCTGAATTGCTCTTGAACATTGCTTTGCTTACCAAGTGGCAAGCACTCTAACATGGAACATGCTGGAGTTCCAAAGTCACTAAAGGTGTCGCCCAGCCTACTCTCAAGGAGATGTTTCACATCTACACCAATTATGCTGAACACTTGGCAGACAAGGGTTTTTTTCAGACTCTAGTTTTTTAATTATGTCCACTACAGCAGTTATGTTTTCTTGTAAAAATCTAAGAATGCAGTAGAATACACTTTTTTTCACATCACTAGCAATATGCGACCAAAGATCCTCACATATCTTGCCTTTGGCATCATCACACATCAAACATTCTGTAAACGGTTGCCACATGGATACTATGGCATTCACAGCCCCTTGGACTGAGAACCATCAGCTAAGCGACACAGTTGGGATGACTCTTTCTTTGATGCCACACAAAGCACAAAATGAGAAATATTTGCGTTTTAGTTCCCGCGCATAACAAAACAGTGCACCAGAATGGACTAAAAAGTCAATAGCATTCTTCATTAACTCTGAAGATTGTAAAGATGCTTTCAGCATACCATCTAACATGTGGCAAGGATCTCTTACAGGAAAGCACTTCAGCTCAGATATCGATTTTGACAGGTCATCACACAACTTTTTCATATACGTTGCTGAATCACTGCAAATACAAACAATATCACTCCAATCTTTGTTGAACTTGGAAAGAACCTTTTGCAGCAGCATTCCAAGTGACACTGCGTTCCATGTTTTCCAAATGTCTGGTGTCATGTTTTCACCACTATCCCAGATGCTTGGTAATAGCACTCTTTTCACATATACTTGTCACTATACCTTGCTTTGAATGTTTAAAGCCTGAGGTGTTGGCCATTCACCTACTATCAATACTGACTCACTAGAAACTGGGGGCTGATGTATCAAGGGTTTTTACCCACTCTCTGTGGGTAAATGTGATGGCACATATTGGGAAAGATTCTTATGAACCCAAAAACAAAAAGGAGCACCAGGGGGTAAGTAGTCAGGTTGCCCCCCACTCAACAATATATTTCACAATAAGACCTGACCAACTAAGAACAGTATTTTACAATTTTATGGACTAAGGGTCTAAATTCCCTTATACGGCAGTGCAATTTTTACTTGCCTGTATGTCCTACTGTTCATCCTTAATATTCAAGATGAATATTAAGGATGAACAGTAGGACATACAGGCAAGTAAAAATTGCACTGCCGTATAAGGGGAATTTAGACCCTTAGTCCATAAAATTGTAAAATACTGTTCTTAGTTGGTCAGGTCTTATTGTGAAATATAAAGATTCTTATGAAACCAGCCATTTTACCTATCAGTGAAAGAATCAAATGCAGCCAAAATATCAAATATGATTTTGGCATTTCCGGATTCTCTACAGTTTATAAAATAATTAAACAAGACCTAAAACATGCTTCTAAACCCTGCATCTTTAGACCAAAGACCACAAATCTGAAAAAAGCAAAAGGAAGCAGAAACAATATTTTAGTGACATCCCTAAACAACAAAACCCAAGCAGAATAATGTTAGCCCATTCTTTCTTGCTGCTAGCTTGCATAACAAAGTTACATTGTATTGGCCCCTTCAGGAAGAAAAAATTACTCTTTCACTCTCCTTTTCCTTTCTTTGAATGGCATTTAGTTTGTGGTTGTGCAGGTGTTTTTTCAGTGTTTCTATGTTTACACTGGTGAGGGCTATTTCCCTTTCGGTGGGGTTTTATCAGTTATTATAGGTTTAAACCTAAAACCGGACAGCCTAGATACGGTCTACATGGGGAAAAAACTAGGCCTATTGCCTCCACAGAAGGTGTCCAGCAGGGATGTATTTTAGCTCCTTTCCTCTTTTTAATTTACACCAATGGGCTAGATGCTTTTTTGTCTGACAAAGAAATTGACTGTCCTCGTATTGGGGGCACCCGGGTCCCGTTACTTTGTTATGCGGATGATACCGTATTAATGGCCCTGACAGCAAATGGCCTCCAAAAGTTACTTAATGCATTTGTGGATTTTATGCTGGCACTTGATCTAAAAGTTAATTGTATTAAGTCATATGTGATGGTGTGCTGGCCTAAAATGACAAAAACTAGGAAGTACGTTGTGGGGACTAAGAGAATTGAAAAAATGAACAATTTTTAGGGAACCTTTTTAATAATAGGCTGAATTGGGATTCGCTTGTTACCGCAAGGGTCCAACATGCTGTCAGGGTTGTGAGGGGCTTTTTCGTTTTGCCTGTAAACTGGGCCACAAACCAGTGACCGAGCTAGCTACATTTTATAAAGCCATGACTTCAAATAGTGTCCCTACAATCTTTTGTCATCATGAGTTGGGGCTTGGCTTTGTAGAGGATTGTATAGATATTGCTCCCGTGCCTTTGTGGGTTAAAATCTGGTTATCGGAGGAGTTGGAGTTCTCCAGAGAGATTATAAAAGATTGTCTTAATCTTGATGGAGCACTAACCATTCCTTGGCTCCGATTTGTCAGGGATGGCCTTGACAGGCTAGGCCTGGGTCAATATTTTGAGTGCCCAGCCGGCATTCATGTGAATGCAAAAAATATCATAAAAGAGGCACACTCCGTAAGGGCAAACATACGCCGCTCTCAACCCGAAGTAGCAGGCCTCCCCTGTTTATTCCCCACCCAGCAGCAATTTTACTTAACATTCACTATAAACACACAGACACGATTTTACTTAACAAGATTTCGTTTACTTACTCTGCATTTTTTAGTGGCATTTCCGAAACAAACTGGGTGGGCAGACAATCTGGTGCCCTGCCCCTGTAACAATCTGGCAGCCCAGAGCACACTGCACTTTATGCTTTTTGGCACTCTTTATAAAGAGCCAAGAGGAAAAATTTTAATCCCGATTTTAAAAGAAATTAGGCCATGCTCTTATATTGAGGGTTTTAATTACTTGCACTCTTTGACCACACATGATATATGCATTAAGGTCTCTAACTACATTAAAGTTGCAATGGCTATTAGGAAACGGTATTAGTAACTGTAGTTGAATTTGAACCGTTGCTTATTGACTTTCCTGCACGCCGCACTTTACTTGCCTCTCTGCCCGCCCGAGGGGACTGCAGCCTCCGGAGGCGCCTTGCGGCTGGAGCCGCACACCTCATTACAACCGTGCCAGGGGGCGCCTTAAATCGGGTATGGACTCCCGCTGCGCGGGACATGCGCGGGCGTGCCCGGGCGAAGCCTGGGCCAAGGGCGGGCCCGTCTGCGCCCGTCTGAGACCGGAAGAGGCTGAGCTGGGCCAACTCCCTAAAAATTCTGATATTGGGATGATTTACAATTTTGTGGTGAAGTATTGTTTTAATTGCCTTCTTCTTTGACATTGCCCTTGTACTTTTAACATGAGTAAGCGAACATTAGGCACAGACAGGGTGTCGTTGGGACACATGATGCTTTTTTACTGAGGGCGGAGTCAGCACTTATCCATGAGATTGAACTCACGGGTCGTAGATTATCCTTAGAGCCTCTGCCCTCTCAGAATAGACCTGCTCCTGCGGAACCTCTTATGTTAAATAGTCACAAAGTGTCTTCTCCTCGAATTAATCTGACACAACATGCAGAGACAGAAATAGCTTCCTTTATATCTTCCGACTTGGAATGTAGATCTGACAGACCTAATGTAATTACTAGAGGTCAGAAAGCCAAAATAAGTCAGGGAAATACCAATGAACCACCACCCAAAAAAAGGAAGGGTCGGGGACCTCAGAAACAGAGTAAAATTGGCCTAAAAGTAACAGGGCGGAAAACAAGAACCTTAATTACTGATAGAGTTCTTAATCAGGGGCCCTCTATAGCTGTATCACATACTGTAACAGAGAGGATACCTGTTTGTGTACAAGAGGAGGATTATTGGGGTAGACTAGAAACAATCGTATCAGTATTACTGGATCCAATACTACAAAAAATAACTGTAGTGGAAGCTAGACTAACCAAGCTGTTATTAGTAAACCCCCAGTTCAATCGGTTATCTGTTCAAGTAAAGGTCCTGATACAATGTGTAACAGGGGGACGGATAAGGGGGCTGGTCAGTCTGGAGGTACTTCTGTAAGTGGGCAAGTACACAACTTGACTACTTCCAACAATATTACTCCCAGTACAGCTAAGGCCCCTGTTCGGATTGGGCATCTACCTCCAAAAGTAGGACACCCTCCAGTAGATCCTCAAGGACATTCACATCGTATAGTTGATACCAATACAATATGTGGTCATACTGTTAACTTAGTAAATGGTTTACCTAGTGCTATGAGGAATACCACATATGATGAAGGAGGGAGAGTCAGAAATACTCAAGACCATCAGAGACTTAATCAGGGAGATTCTCCCAACTTGATCCGTAATTTGCACTTACCGCCAGAAGCAACCCCATATACGGTTGTTCTGGCAAATGTCCCATCCCTATCACATAATGTTCCTGAACACTGGTTAACTTTAAGGAATAAGTCGCTGCACCTTCTGAGTGCAAGGACTGGTATAATTAATACTCTTTTCTCAGAATTTAAAATGGCCCGGAGAATAGGTTGGGTGGGTAATTCAGTAAAATCTCTAGGGGGAGACTGTGTAGTGCTAACTTTTAGTTCACCCAATTTGGTGCAGACAATGCTTGAAAGGGGAGGTAATCGGTCTGTTAATGCCCAGGGCATAAACATATTACCCCTGGGTTTCTTTTATCAACCTCCCAGACCTCGTTGGAACATACCCGTGGAGGAGAGTCTCACAGGGAGCAGGCAGCCTAGATATATGGTCCCAGTGAGTAATCGTTTTGACATCTTGGTCCCACTGGAAGATATAGACTGACTGACCCCGGGGATTCTTGCCCACTCTAATCATAAGTCTAGCTTGTCTGGAGGTAGGGGCGACTATGTCCGCAAACAGAATAGCAACTCTGGACTGGCCCATATAGAGAGAGATAACTGCCTGCCCTCTCCAGCTCTTAGGGAGCAGAGGGAAGAGGGCTCAGGCATAATTAATTTGATCTCGGATGTTCCAACAGAATCCCCTGAACATTCACGTCTAGACCATGCATTAAAAAATTGTGACAGTGTATCATTTAGGAAAGTAGTTACAACTAACGTCGCAGTTATGAGCGACGTAGCCCTCTGTAACATCGTTTCGTGGAATATCTCTGGCTTACGCTCTAAGCTAAATAACCCTTTGTGGTGGGATTTCATAGCAAAATTTGAGATATTATGTTTCTAGGAAACATGGGCTAAGGAAGTGTTTCACATAAATGGGTATAGGACGTATCATACCCCAGCTATAGATGGGTTGAGTGGAAGGGCTAAGGGCGGGCTATGTACGTATATATCAAGCAGTCTGAAAATAAAAAAGATAACGATGTTTGGTGATGAAATTTATTATCAAGTGGTTGTAATCCATGTAGATACAAAACATTGTATTGCTTTGGCTAATTTTTATAATAACATGCCCCCAGATAAAGCTGGGGTTATTGTAAAAAAAAATGGGCAGGGATTTGAAGTCTGTCTGTAACAATAAGGCCAAAGATACGATGTTAATCCTGGGGGGGGATTTCAATTGTGCCTTGTGTGCTAATGCAGATGATAATTCATGTGGTTTTTTAAACGAAGAAGGGACTATAATTCCCACTTTCGGCACTCTGTGTTGGGAGAGATGTTTAATGAAGTAATTTTCAGTCGACTTGGGTTTTGTAAACAAATTATGCCCAATACCTGCCCCTATGCCCTGTACTTTTAATGGCAGGGGTCTATGTTCTA
The DNA here is from genome assembly GCA_963921515.1 of Calotriton arnoldi. Lineage (NCBI taxonomy): Eukaryota > Metazoa > Chordata > Amphibia > Caudata > Salamandridae > Calotriton > Calotriton arnoldi. The sequence continues at coordinate 4,424,920 of CAWUFW010000263.1, forward strand.
CTATAGACTATATATTAATGTCAAATAGTCACACGCATAGTCTCCACTCGTTTGCCATTGCTGATAATTCTTTGAGTGATCATTTTCCCCTGTGTTTTTCTGTTTTACTATCGTCAAGTAAATTTGCTAGGCTTGATAAAGATGACCAGTTGCTAGAAAATATAGTAATTGGGAGAACAAATGGTTATTCTTTGCGCTGGTCAATGGTAGACCCAACATTGATAACTAAGACTGTGGTTGATAAATGTAAACCTGCTTTCGAGATATGTCTGAGAGAAACAGCTGCCCCAGATAGTATTTTATCTTCTTTTCAATTGATATCTAACTCAATAAGAGAATCCTTGCTCATCCAGAAACGCAGTAAGGGTCAATCACGTGGATGGTTTGATTCTAGGTGTACTTTAGCATATTCTAATTTAAAAAACGAGCTACATAAGATACCTAGAAACCTGAATGGAGTGAGGCAGGCCAGAGGGGATTATAAGCGAGCAATTAGAGATAGAAAAATTACTTTGAGAAACGAGGCCTGGGAGGCTTTGCATAAGGCCTTATTACTCAGACATGCAGTTCACTTTGGATGAAGTGAATCGGGCACTTTTTGCAAGTCAGGGTGGTAAGGCCCCTGGTCCAGACGGGGTACCCGTAGATTTATTTAAGCCAAATTCTTTTTTGTGGGGGCCAATTATCAACCAGGTAATTGCTGCTAGTTGCCGTACCCCTTTTTTATCGACTTGGGTAGAATCCACCATTGTCCCAATCTTTAAAAAGGGGGACCGACAGGATCCTGGATGTTATAGGCCCATTTCTTTACTGGATGCTTTGACAAAAATAGTAGGCCGAATAATATTAGAACGTCTTCAGGTCTGGGCAGAGGACAATGCGGTCTTATCTGATTTACAATATGGTTTTCGTGCGGGCTTAAGGACGGTTGAATAGAGTTTAAATCTGTCAATTTTAGTGGGGAAATATACACGGGCGAAGAAGGGGAAGTTGTTTTTAGTGTTTGTGGACCTCACAGCTGCTTTTGACTGTGTGAAGCACAGCAAACTCTGGGCAATATTAGAAGTCATGGGGGTTGATGCACAGATTATTTATTTTCTTAAGCGTTTTTATACTGATGCCAAGGCACGTGTACGCTGTGGTTTGAGTGGTGAGCGCTCGGCCTCATTTCCAATAAGGAGGGGGGTCAGGCAAGGATGTGTCCTGGCCCCCTTTCTTTTTAATCTTTTTTATTAATGGTTTGGGTGAGGCACCCCTGAAAGACAATCAAGATTTCCCTCAAGTAGCTGGACGTCCAATACCAGCTCTCCTACATGCGGATGACGCGGTATTGATGTCCCGTATGCAAATAGGCCTCCAGAGGGTTTTAGATAGTTTTTCAAATTTTATGAAAGATCTTGGTCTAAGAGTGAACACCTCGAAGACTTTTATTATGCAGTGCGGCCATGGTAGTAAGAGGTCCAAGGATATGTTTGTGACAGGACAGAAGATTGGGGTTACCAAGAGATTCTTGTATCTTGGAATTCTCTTTGACCAAAATTACACCTGGGTGCAAGCAGTTTCAGCGAAAAAACTAGCTCTTTTAAGAACAACAAACGCCCTTACCAACTTTGCAAGAAAACTGGGAAGGAGACCACCAGTGGAGCTTATTAAAATCTACAAAGCAAAGTGTGTCTCCACCGCAGTGTATGGGGCAGGGGTCTGGGGTTTCGCTGATTTGCTTCCGATACAACGGGTGGAAAACTCTTTTTTAAGATACATCTTATCTGTACCGAATAGTACATCATCGTATATATGTCATGCTGAGTTGGGCCTCCCCTTCATTTCTGATCTAATAAAGCTAGAGCCTATTCTCTTATGGCATAGGCTCTGGACTAGAGAAGAAACAAAGTTAAATAGAGATATTCTCACAGATAGTCTGAAATTGGAAGGGGCCCTAAAGATTCCATGGATAACATATGTTCGAGACTTTTTGCATGATTTAGGTCGCATAGAATATTTCACTAATCCAAGAACTACTCAGATGATAACGAGAAAGGAATTAAAAAAAGAGGGCCTTTTGTTATTGGACACTATTAGAATGTCATCAGAGATCACAAAACCAACCGTCCAGCACAATCAGTTGATTTTAACTACTTTTAATATTCAACCTTATTTAATTTTTGTACCAGGTGTTTATGATAGGTTTTTATTGACCAGATTTAGGTTGGGGGTCTTCCACAGACTTGTTACCTTTCTGAAAATGAATGATTGGGCTCAAGATCTTCAAATGTGTCCTTGTGATAACTATTCCGCACAGTCTACTCTACATGTTGTTCTTTTTTGTAGGTTTTATGCTGATGTGAGGAAAGTTTGTATATTACCAGTTTTAAAATCGTTGGGGCTTCGACAATGTCAACCTGATCTCATTGTATTACAACTTCTGGATAATGAGCATAGGGTTTTTAGGATTGTAACTTTTTTAAAATGAGTACTGAGTCAAAGGAAATGTATGTTTATTTAATTAATTGTTCTTGGAAATTGGAACTGTGATAACTCTATTATGTCTAAAATCTTATAATGAACTGTGGATAATATTTTTTGATTGTTTGGTATTCCATTTCGTGTAATGATTGATGTGTTTATTTTTATGTGCTTTTATGATTGTTTGATAAAGCAATCGAATAAAGCTTTCTTTGACTTTGACTTGAACCGTTCGATCTTTCATCATCAAGCTTCTATGTATTTTTATGGGGGAGGGACACGCCTTGACGGGGTACTAAGTGACTCGCAAGGCAAATGGTTTTATTTTCTTTTAATATTTGAACTGTATGAATTACCCTCCACACTGCTTTGTAAATAGGCCAACGGAATTATAATCTGTAATGTCGTTTTTATGCACTTTTATGGTTCTCTTCTTGAAACCGAATAAAGATATTTTGATGACGTTAGTGCGTTCCACCCACAGTCTCAAAAATCTGCCTTTACTTTTACCATATTAGCGGTACATTGCATGGGCAGGAGTCCATTTTCAGTGGAAGTTTATTATGCTTACTTTTTACTGCCTCCATAACGTCTGCTTCAATCAAATACGGAAAACAACAAGCTGTCTGCTGGCCTTGTGCCACAGCTCTTCCTATGGTGGTGGGTGGTAGGAAACACAAAGTCAGGTATAGGTGGGTCCCTCAGTTATCTCTATATCTGAACTAATGGAAGGACTAAGGAAAGGTATTGTGCACTTACACTGAAAGATCCGCTTACTTTCAGTCGGTCTTTGGCTGTACTCTCAAAGGGGCCAATATAGCTGGATCATATATCCCCAGCTTTTTACTCCCATGATCATTAATGCATGGTGAGGTGGAGATTATTTTATGATTTCTGACATGTTTAAAAATTGAACAGTTAGTTCTTTGGGGACTGTAAATCAGAATTCCATCTATAGGAGGGAGAGTGACTTCCTTTTACACAAACAGACAGTGGGTCTTACATCTCCCACTCAAAGACGTAGCCACCAGAGAATTAATTTCCATTGAAAAATTAATGCTGCAAGCATCAAGATCAAAGGGGATAATTTTGCAACTATGTAACCTTCAGTTAGAAGCTTCTGATTTTTAACCACAATATGTATAGACTAAAAGTGGCTGAGATTGTGGTGTGGAGCTAATAGATACCCAATGGTCATCTATTTGAAAATACTTCAATAAAACTACACATAGCATGCTGGGGAGGGAGGCGTATTACAAACTGGTATTGGACTAGTACTTGCACCCAGCAAAATTACACCGGTTTCACCCCTAGAGCTGCCCGAAGTGCTGGAAGGGATGTGACACAGTGAGAGACTTCAAGCACATCTGGTGGGATTGCTCACAAATTAAGCCATTTGGGCAGGAATAATGGGCACATTAAAAACCATCCTGGGCTACTCTATCCCATTAGATCTCTATACAGTGCTCATGGGAGTCCGGACACCCAACGGATGGTACTAAACTAAAGCAGATAAAATCTTGCTCTTGAGCTGCTTGGAGGTGGTGAAGGTTACACTGATAGCCCATTGGAAAAAGAAAAATCCTCCCCCATTACACATTGGCACAAATGGCTATGCAATCTCATGTACATAGAAACACTGGCCAATATCATAGAAGAGGAACCTATAGATTTTGAGACTGTGCAGGCTCACTTCTGACGCAGCTATCTGAGGAAACTCCCCTATCATCATATCCACTTAGATTAAAAACCTTTTATATATTTACATACTCGCTGGTGGTAAAACTAGGGTTACTCATTGAAAAATATCTCTGGTGACTATTGGGCTTTCTGGCCCCAGGGAGAAATATGGGGTAAACCCTCTGAATCTGCCCTCCAGAGGGGGCAGCTAACTGCCGGTGCCATTACGGAGAGGAGTGCAGCCCAATTCTGGGGGGGGTGCCCAAACCCTTCTTTTTATCATTTTTCTCAGGTGTCTAGTGGTCTTTGTGCCCCACCAGGATGTGCATATTGGTGATACCCCCCAACATAACCCCCTGGGGGAGGAAGAAAGAATGCTGAGGCCATTAGGTTGTGAGGGCACTATCTGATGCCTTGGAGGGCCACTCTACCCCTTCTATTTGTTTTAACCATTGTGTCCAGAGAGCTTTCTGCTTACTGCATAGGTAAAATAGGGGTGCATCCCCGCCAATCTGCCGCTGGAGGTGCAGAAATACTGTTTCATATGTTATTGAGTGGGTGTCAAAGACCAATGCCTGGGTAGACCTGGTATGTAGAACTTTTTTTGCTTCCCTCCCCAATCTGCCTTGTCAACAGAAGTGTTCCTGAGGTAATTATGAGATGGAGACATGGGGCATGGCTCGACGTTTGGTTGGGCTGTGCGACCTGTTCTTTTTTTGACCATTTTCCCTGGCGTTTGGTAGGCTTTAAGCTCCCTGTGGGGGCAAATTAGGGTAACCCCCATCAAATCGCCACCCAGGATTGGTAGAAAGACTGCTGGGCCATTATGGGGTGAGGTCACACCTTGATGACTGGGCAAGCTGTCCCCATCCCATTTTTGAAAGTAATTATCATAGGAATCTTATGGCCTCCGTGCCTACCCCAGAGGGGCATACTGGTGGTAATCCCCTCAAATCTCCCTTTTGAGAATACAGAAAGACTGCTGGGCAGAGAAACACACCCAACACTTTCTTTCCCCAGTACATGTTAATGTTAATGTTATGTTAATGTTAATTAGACTTGTATAGCGCACAGCTGCCTCAGCAAAGAGGCATCCCGGCGCTAACAGCAGAGGAACATAGAGGCTAAGAAACTGGGCGTCACAGCGCAGAGAGTAGTGCACATAGAAAAGGGGGACTAGGCCAAGGGGAAGAGGTATGTCTTAATGGCTTTTCGGAAGGCCAACAAGCTATCCAGACTATGAATCTGAAAGGGCAAGGAGTTCCATAATTTGGCTGCCAAACAACGGAAGGACTGTTCCCCAGCACGGTTCACTCGAGGGACCACAACCAAGTGTTGCCCCAGAGAGCGCAGCTGGCGTCTAGAAACATAAGGTACCAGCAAGTTAGCCAGGAGCCCAGGAGACGCAAGCTTGAGTATTTTAAAGGACAGACAAAGAGCCTTGAATTCGACCCGCTTGGCCATGGGCAACCAATGTAACCGCCGGATAGCACCAGCTGTTGAGCAGCTACGCGGGAGCCCCAACAGGGCTCTAGCGGCTGCATTTTGGACTCGCTGCAAGCGCACAACCTCAGCCTGATTAGCCCCTAAAAGGAGCAAGCTGGCATAATCCAGTCTAGATAAGATGGCCGCTTGGACGATCAACTGGCGGGTAGGTGGCTCAAAAAACCCCAGCAAGGGCCTAAGTCCCCAAAGAAGGCCGAAGCAAGTGCCGGCCACTTTCTTGGTGTGATCCTGGAAGCTGAGAGTAGAATCCATCCATACCCCCAAGTTTTTTACCACCGTCTTAGGGGTGGGTGCACTACCAAGAGTGGAGGGCCACCACTGCTCACTCCAAAGTCTCCTGTCTCTCCCCACCAGCAACACCTCAGTTTTATTGGCGTTAAGCTGGAGGCAGTTGGTGGTCATCCACTCCGCGACTGCAGCCAGGCGGCTCCTAAAATTGGAAGCGTCCTGCGTGGAGTCGTCGGAGAGGGCCACCACCAACTGCGTGTCATCAGCATATGAGACCATAGTGAGGCCTTTGTCCCTAGCCACTGTAGCAAGAGGTTGAACGTACAGAATAAATAGTACAGGACTCAGAGCAGAGCCCTGAGGCACACCCTTCCCGATGGACTGGACATGGGAGAGAAACGGGGGGGCAGTCACTTGGAAAGTTCTCCCTGACAGGAAAGATCTAAACCATTCTAGGGCTAGGCCAATGACACCCGCCTCCTCCAGACGATGTAAAAGAATCTTATGGGAGACCGTGTCGAATGCGGCACTGAGATCAAGCAATATCAGTGCCGCAGTGTGCCCTGTATCGAGAATGGTCCGCAGATGTTCGGTCACAGCCAAGAGAGCCATCTCTGTACTGTGACCAGGGCGGAAGCCATTCTGGGAGGGATCCAAGGTGCCATTAATATTCAGGAACCCCGTTAAGATGTTATTCACGTGAGCCTCAGCGATCTTAGCTACCCATGGTAGGAGGGATATGGGACGGAAATTTTCCAGCTTAGCCGGGTCCAGCGAAGGTTTTTTAAGTAGAGGAACCACCATGGCCTGCTTCCATAGCTCAGGGACCACAGCTGTGGAAAGAGATGTATTAACAACCTGGCACAAAGGAGCCAGGAGCACAGGTAAGGAGCCCCTGAACTGGGCAGGTTTCAAAGGATCGAACGGAGAGCCAGATTTGACTTTACCACTCAGTAGTAAGAACTCTTCCTGCGAGATGGAAGAAATAACCTCCAAAGAGTGAGAAGGAGGAGGTCCCTGGCGCACAGTGGACTTCCTGCCCTGGGGTGGGGGGGCGTGGCCAGAAAGACCATTCCTTTTTGTAAGTGCATGGAGCACTTTCTTATGCTTTTGGGGACACTCCCCTCCCCACCCTGGTGTCTAGGTAGTTGATCCCTGCTCAGAGATCACCCTCCTGTAGCAATCTCCAAGCAGGAATCAACTAGGGAGTGGTACTGCTGGAAAGGGGGCTTTGTCCAGCATAATTCCCTTGTGGTGCCTTATAGTATTATTCTACCCCACCAAGGGCAATTGCAAAGTATTCTACTGCTCTACCCTTCTCTTTGTAGGAAAATGGCACCATATCCAGGGAAACTGTTAGACATATTAGCCTCCTTTCTCCTCAGGGCTACACTTAACTCACTAGCAATTGCTTCAGTATCTCCCTGGATGCTGTCCTCATAGCAGGAACACTCTTGAGACAGTCTGTTCCACCTTCAACTGGCTGCTGTTGTTAAACTCCCAACACTTCCACCAGGGCTTGAAACAATCCATATTTTCCTTTACTAGGGCAACCACAATTACTTCTTTGAGGTGCTCCAGGGTACCCCTTCCCTTAGAACACAGGGAATCTTTAGACAACTGCTTTTTACTTCAACTGCCAACTTATTTAGACTGAAAATGACCCACCCAACCTGACTAGTGGTCAATAACAAGACTGTCTTCGACACCTTAGGAGGTATGTAAAAGTTGGTAATTGCAGAGGGCCTCATGTGGTCAGGAAACTATGCTTCCACCAATTGATGGGGTGATTCTGCAACTTCATTACAAAGGGCATTCTTGTTTACAGTTAAGAAGCCTCAGCAGTGTCATGCCATTCCCAGGCAATCAATGATCATGATAAAATATCTGAACCCACTTTCAAACATCCTGTCCAATGGCATAGGCCACAACCATATTTTTGGGAAAGTAGGCAAGGTCTGCAAGGATTAGAGTTGCACTTACCAGCCACTGTTGTCTCTATACTCATATAGTTGAGTTGACTCAGTCTGGTTCAGCCATCCCATTTATGGTTCATTATTTTTTGTTCGTGCACTTCCATTTTAAGGGATTATTCTTATATTTTCAAGAGCCCTTTGATGCTCCTGCTCCTTGCTTTTCTTTTTCAGAGCCTTCACCTCCTTCTCTAGAACATGTCTCTCACCCTTCTGGGGTACCACTGGTTGACCTTGACTCAAAAAAGTCATTTTTCTTTTCCATTTTTGGAAATATGTAACAATGAAAAAAATGGAAAATTGTAAAAATTGATACACCTACAGTCCAAAAACAAAAAGTACAATATTGCTGAATACAACATTAAATCACAAAAACCAAAAGTGTTTTCTTATCCTTAGTCATTGGACAGGACTGTATCTCTGCTTTGCTTAGCCAATGCAGTATGGTACATCTTTAGGCAAACACAAATTCTATCCTCACAGTTGAACCTGTAGGTTATGCAATGACATACAGTTCAGTCTACAGAGATCAGCAGGTTTGGAAGAGGCCTTTGCTCACTTGGTTTGAGCAAAAGGGCAAACCTCAGATAAAGTGCTTGCATTCAGGGTGTAGAACAAACCAACAATCCAATACAAAATAAAAAAAGTATACACATTCATGACAAGTTAAAGTGAAATATACTTTTTTATAAGAAAAAAGAAATTATGCAATACAGATAAGGCCTTCAAAAATTAAGTTTGGAATAAAATTTGTTGAAAAGTGATGACTATTGGGAATGTTCCAAAATGGAACAAGAAGAAAGCAGTTTCATGGAGATTTAAGTATTGCTTAATCCATCTGGTTTCAAATAGGTTAAACACAAAACAAAAATGTTCAAAACCCTGAATTCTAAAATTATTTTCATAATATAAATTCCATAACCCTTTAATTAAAACGTGAAAGGAATAAATGCAAAAATGTAGCACCAAAAATAGTTGTTAGCAATTACCAGTAGAAGTAAGCAGTGTGCCAATAATTTTGACTTGAGAACCTAACCTAAGGGTTTTCAGATGCTGTAAGGTCTACATTGGAGGTATTTAATTTCATACACACACTGTACCTCAGTTGAGATATTGTATTGCAGGGATTATAGGATGTTTTCATTCAGGATTCTTCATGAATGGTCTTTAGTGACCTTTTCAGCATCAGTAGGAAAAAATGATTATTGATGATGCTGCCAATAACACGGAGAGGGGGGAGGAGAGAGTATACAAGCCTAGTGCTGGTCTCTCTATAACAGTAAACAAGGACACAAAAAAGGGGGCGCCACACTCCAGAACTGACAAACACTCACACCAGCAAGGCTATTGGAGAGGATGTAAAAAGGAGGAGAATCTTACAATAGTGTTGAATGTATACATACCAACCATACAGCCACTAACACACCCCCTCACTCACCAATACAGCCACTCACACAGCCATTCACTCACCCACACAGCAACCTATTTATACACCGATTCAGCCACTCACACACCCACTCACACACACCCATATAGCCACTCAGGCACCCACTCACACATGGATACACACATCCACTCACATATAGTATGTTAAAAGTAGTATCACTCATTAGTAGTACACCTAGTATACTATTTAAACTTTTGTAGTAGCTTAGTATATATGTTTAACACTAATAATTTCTTAGAAAACACTTACACTCACTGGATGATGTCATCAGTGATGTCATTTGAGATGTCATCAGTGATGTCATGAGTGATGTCACTGACCATGTCATGAGTGATGTAATGTGTGAGGTCATAAGCAGTGCATTGAGAGGTTGTAAGTTATAGTTAGCTCAGGTAACTATAATTGCTGAATTCTAATGGTTTTGTACAAGTGAAATGTGAGCCTAACTATAATGTCCCTGTAACCTTTGTTTTTTTTAGTGAATTTCTACGTTTAAAAAAATTCTATTTCCTAACTATAACGTCCCTGTAACCTTTGTTTTATTAAGTGAATTTCTAAGGTTTTTCAAATTCTATTTCCCAACTATAATGTCCCTGTAACCTTTGGTTCTTTAAGTGATATATATATATATATATATATATATATATATATATATATATATATATATATACAAATCCTTCAGTCAGACAACAGAAGGTAAAGTCGCACTCATGATAATTTTCAGAGGCAAAAGTTTATTGACTGACGCGTTTCAACCTCACGGTCTTTGTCATATATATATATGGGTATTCCACCAGTGGTTAAATCAATAAATGTCAAGGAATTTGTCTTAGCGTTGGCACTTTGTGTCATCAGTTTTTATCACTAATTGTAAGTTTTAAAAGGATAATCCGTTTGGATTGATATGCACTTGCACTTCATTTTGTGAGGCAAAATTGATACTGTGGGGCGATTAAGGAATTTATTCCGAATGTCTCTGTGTTTTCACGTGGATAGAGTGAAACAACTCTTTCCACCTTTGATATTTATTTTTTGGTCCCTTGCTAGTTGGTAGATCCAAGACTCTGGAATTTACACACTTGTGAAAAATAATTGAAGATACAATAATTGTTAAAAGCATTTGATAGGTAAGGTAATTTTTTTTTATTTGTACATGATTAATAAAAACCTTTACAAAAAAGTAGAACATTGCTAGAATTGCTAAAAGTTCATTTTATACAGCTTTCTACAATTTAAAAGTTTGCTTAATACCAGTTTATAGTCATCAATAAAATTGGAATTTTAAAAATTTGCATTATGTTCGTTCATCATCATCAAGGGGCAACCGCGCTACCTCTTATTAGGACGCGCACAACTTGATCTTGTGCCTTTTTTTGCAGTTTATTAGTCTTTAGGGAAGCTATACTTCCTCACATTATTCCATGACTCAGTTGTTATTTCGACATCAGGTGCCCGTGGTGCGTCTTCAGATATTTCAGGTACCGTCATGGAACTGTTCGGACTGTCTCTTGTTGATCCGGTCTCAGCGTACTCTTGTGCCTTTTTGTTACTAGGTCAAAAAACTTTGTGACCCGACAGTTTAATTTTGTTTTAGTTGGATTAAAACACAGTTTGACTGCCTGCCTGCATGTTCGAACACCATGTAAATTGAAGGATGAACGTAACAGATTGTGCCTAATATCCTTTAATTTAGGGCCGATGCAAACAACATGAATAATGTCTTCCTTGCCAGCTCCACACAAGCGGCACTGCTGCGGGCAGTTTTTTCTTTCCCAAGGCGGCAGTTGAGGGGCAACTGGAATTACTCTGAGGCGTAATTTTAAAAACTTTTCTTTCGTCCTTAAGTTAACTCCAATGTTAAGGTACGCTTGAGGTTGCAATGTTCCGTAATCGCTAAGCGTGATCCAGCCATGCGCTCTTTTAGTTAGTGCCTCCTTATCCTCAATGGAGGATATAATTTGTGCTGATTTTTTCGTGAATTTTTTAAAAGACAAAAGATCAGTGGGGGTGCCCTAAAGGTCCGACAGTCCCATAGCTTGGAGTGAATCAAATAAATACTCTCTGGCTGAGGATTTCCAATGTCGGAGCAGCTCTTCCCATAGATTGGAATTTAAAGAGCCAACCTCGGAGCTGCGAATCTTGTGCCAACTAATGACATACGCGCCCCTTCTTTCCAGTGTTTGTTTTAAAAGGCCGAATTCTAGCCGAATTTGCGCTGGAGAAACTTATCTTGGCAGGTTAAAGATTGCCCTGTATGAATTAGCTATCACTATATCCAATAGTGCAGCATCCTTTCCTTGAAGGGGTTCACTCCCATATGTGAGGGTCGGCTGTAGCTTTGCACGCAAAACCTGAAGCAAGGGACCAAGCGTTAAGTCGGGAAGTTTGACCTTTAAAGATTTTATCGCCAGATAAGTTGCAGTTCCCTTCCCTCGCAAGGACTCCAATTGGGGTTTGAACGAGTTCTTATGGTCCAGAATTACTCCCAGGTATTTGTAAGTAGTTACCAATTCCAGCCTTTGCCCATTTAGATACCAATTGATCTTCCTCTTTTTCCGATAATTCACTGCCATGACTTTGGATTTAGTAAAATTTATTTGCAAGCGATTCCTTTCTGAAAAGGAATGAGTTACATTCAAAAGATGTGGGATGCCAATGGGAGTCCAGCTTATCAATACCAAATCGTCCGCATACAGCAGATTGGACAGCGGAATTTTCCCCAGTTTTGGTGCATGACAAGGACAATTATCGAATTCTCCTGGCAAATCCGCAAGGAAAAGGTTAAATAAAAGCGGAGCTAGAACGCAACCCTGTTTTAGCCCTTTTGTTGTTGGGATGGGTTTGGAGAGGTGCGTTCCTGCTCCTAGCTTAACCTTAATCCAGGTGTTTGTGTGCAGTAGTTTCAACTGGTCCAAAAGCCGTTTAGGTATTCCCCAATTTTCCAATTTCCGCCAGAGCTTATTACGATTGACGTGATCAAAAGCGGCAGAATAGTCAATAAAGCAAAGGAATAGGGGAGATTTGGCCTCGTTTGCTGCATCCATCAGTAGGGTCAGTGCCATGATGTTTGTTGTGGTCCCTTGACCCCGGCAAAAGCCTGTTTGATTAATTGGGATGATGGAATTTTCAGATGCCCATGATGTTAACTCCTCCAGTAAGGTTCCTGCAAAATACTTGGCCTCCACGTCTATAAGGGCAACAAGCCGATTGTGGTTTGGGAGTTTCCTGTCGCCTTGTTTGAAAATTGGGCTTATTAATCCTGCCCAGGACTCCGGTAGTGTCAGGGTATCCTTTATATCTTTGAAAACCGGTGTTAATGCCACACTCCAGAATTCCGCATCTGTTTTGTATAGCAGTGGTGGAATACCATTTGGACCGGGGGCGCCTGTTGGTCTGCCCCTAGCTATTTGCCTCTTAATATCAGCTGATGTGGAGTCATGATGTTCAGTCTTGGCAGAGAGAGAAGAATTTAAAGTTAGCATTGGTTTACACACAAGAGGGTGACACGATTCCTTTTGGGTCCGATTCTTTGGTAGTGGCCGTTGTTTGGCCAGTGCCTATTTTTTCCCTGTTGGTTTCATTGCTGGGCCCCTTTTTCCCTGTTTCTTCAGGGTTCTCCTCGTTGTCGGCAACTGTACTGTTAAAATGCTTGAAGAGGTATCCTGTCCATGCTTCCTCCGTTATGTTAGAGTTTAAACCAAGATGGTTTGCATTCTTAATTCTTTTGATTATTTGCCAAACCTTGAGCTGTTTTTTTGTTTAACTTCGTGGAGGAGCTTAGCCCATAATTCGTCGTTTTTCCGTTTCTTTTTTTCCCATTTCTTCCTTTTTAACAGTTTTTTCGCTTCCCGTAGAGCAATTTGTAGGTCTTGATTTGTTGGATTTTTTCGCATCTGTCTCAGTGTTCGATTTATAATTTGCTTTTGCGTTTTCATTTCTGGACTAGGTTGTGATTTTATTGGTGCTCCCTTTCAATAGTTTCTCACCAACAGTTAAGATGAAATTTTGCCATACTTCTACTGATTTTATCATGAGACTTGCCACTTGAGCATATAGTGTTTTTGCCATAAGAGATATGCTGCTGATATTGCTGGGGTTGCACCGCAGCCGCCTAAGATTTGCGGTCACTTCGATGTTAATGCCTATGAATGGCTCGATCTTAAGAGGTGAGTTAACTTTTATTGTTGCTTCTTGTGGCAGGTGGTCGCTGTATTCGCTAGTCCCTATCCTGAACGCTGTTACTTTACCAAGCATATTTAAAGATGTGAATGTGTAATCCAAATGGGAAGATTGCTTTATCGAATGAAACGTTGCGACCGGTGAGTCGTCCTCTGGAAAGCGCCCATTCAAGGCTCTTAAGTTGAGATGTTCTAGTTGCCATAATAAGTGATTTGAGCAACTTGTAGGTTTCTTAATTTTAGGGGAGCCCTGTCTTGGCACTTCCCATGCGGCGTTAAGTTCTTGGTCAAAAGCATCACCTACTCCATTAATAAAAGCTGCAATTATTTGTATTAATGAATTGTAATGCCAACAAGCATGCTGCTGTATTTAAAGAATGACTTTCAAAGTTTGCATTGCGCACTCCATACAAATAACACGACCGAAAACCACTGAATAAAAAGGTGGTTGGATGAAGGGTAATCACGTGGTCATTTTGAAAAGTTAGGAGAAAGCTCACCTGTGATCAAGACTCCAGAGAGAGTTGAAACGCGTAAGGTTTGGGAAGTGAACTGCTGCATACTCCTAAAAGAAATAAAAGCACTTGAAATCCTTTAAATGGGATGCCGGCGTCTTCTTGCTATTCCACAAATCCACCCTGATGCAGATCAAAGACACCGAAGGAACTGAAAACGAAATCTTGTTTGCAGGTAATGAGACCTTTTGCACCCAGCTCGCAGATGTTATGTTAGGAACCTCCCTGCGTCCTATACGTGTTGTTTGAATGCCCAAGTAAGAATTCCTTTCACTCGTACAGTTCTCTATTCCTTTACAGCTAGGTCCACACTTTGTGAGGACATGCAAATAAACAAGCAAAGCCTCGATCTATGCAGTGAGCAGTTAGATAATACTACTGATAAATACTTTATATGCCTTAAACGATTTCATACAACAAGATGTATATAAACATTTGCAGAACAAGATCATGATTCTCTCAAATGATCTTTGAATGCGTTTTGTGCGCCTTTGCACTGTTCTACCGTTACCCCGCCTGTTTCCCCTACTCCTTTTATGAGTTGTGGGCCATCTGTACTCATCAATAAACACAGGCTTGATTGCTGTTGCACGGGGGGCAGAGCTACCAGAGCAGCAAGTGAGCCAGGCACAGGCATGAAGGCTGCAGTAACTGCCAGGTAAAATCGAAAAAGCAACAGAGAACTTGGTACAGGCAAATCTCGGGAATCAAGGCAGGCATAAAGAACACACACATGTATAGACCTAGCAAGAACGCATGGCCAGGAAGGGGAAGATAGGAAGGGCCCAAAGAGTTATAACCTGTGCTTTAAATGGGCCGGTACTCACCGGTACTGAGTACCGGCACTTCTTTTTTTTTCCCCTCTGAGTACCGGAACTTCTCCGTGCCCAGGGAGAGTACCGGTACTCACTGCAGTATGTTGGGATTTCCCAATGATCCCAAAGAAATGGTCATCATGAGAGCATACACAGCATTACTACTCTGCAGTGTATGCTCACATGATTAGCATTTCACACTGGCAGTGGCAATCATCTTGCCATCAGCAACAGTGTGAAGTCACCACCCCGTAGCTGGAAGGAATGGAAGCCCTTTAAATATGCAGTTTGCAATGGCTTTCCCTTCCTTCTTTGCCATACAGCAGTGAGGATCACGGACAAGGAGCACGTCAGGTGCAGCGCCTGCGTATCAGATTTCACTCAAGGGCCAGGCAGGGGGCTCAGGACTGTATTCCTGCATCCAGCGCCATCCGGGACCCAGGAAGCAGCAATCAGATTCCTCCAGTTTGGCCCCCCCATCCATACAGCGTCGCTGAGGACGCAGAACACCAGGTGGGCCATTTTAACCCCTTAGCCAGCCTGCCACTAAGGTCTGACAGGGTCTTTCACCTACTTCATTTGCCCCCTGCTGAGCTCCGACATTGAGCCCATAATGGGCGAGGAGGAGCTGGGGAGATGGCCTGAGCGCCCTCCCTGGAGTCCAGGTGAGATTGGAGGAAGCCTCTACCCTGGTGGAGACTGCATATGCTCGGGACCGGCAGCGCTCAGTCTCTCTTCTACTGAGAGTTCTCCGGCCGTGGGGCATTCTGATCCCAATTGACTCTGCCTGCTACAAAGGGGGAAAGAAAAGGGAAGTAAGACTCGCCACTTTCAGCGATGCCAATGCTGATGCTCAGTGAGCACAATCTGTTACTGTCAGGCAGATTTGTTTTTTTTTACATTTTTTTGTAGCTGTTAAAATACCGCACTCAAGTTAAGATGAAAGAGCAATTAGATGCCTTTAAATTTTGTGTTTTCTCTTGCCACGGAGGTTGAATGTCAGGCGATACCATCCGACAAATTGCTGATTATACTTTTAACATGGAGACTGACGTTTACTTTTATTTCCCTGACTGCAGGGTGAGAGCATTTTTGAAAGTTTGCAAACATAAATATCTGTGAATGAACTGTACAAATATTTCAATTTTGGAAATGGAAAGGACAAACGAAGCAACTGTTTTGTTATTCTGAAGTGTCATGGAAGAATTTAATAGGATACTTTACTGGGTGATGCCCGAAAGCTAAATATTCTCTGGAGCCAGGGGTATAGCTTCCATAGGTGCAGCAGGTGCAGAGGCCTGGGGTCCATTGAAACCAGATTATTGCTGTATTTCACAGATCAAACAGGGGTTAGTGATCCATTTCCTTCCTTGCACTCAGGCCCATGGTACATTGGATATGTCACTGGCTGGTACCTAATTCCACACATTATCCTTGGTGCGCTGCATAGTTTTTGTCAGTAAAACTATGTCTGTGTAAATTTAGTGGTAATGACAATGGAAAATGTGTTGTCTCTGAATGACAGTGCACTACCACACTATGCACCAACAGCAGGGCCGGCTTTAGTGCTGGTGGCGCCCGGTGCGACAGTCACTTTTGGTGCCCCATGTCCCATGACCGCCTCCTTGGATTCTCTCCCTACCACCTGCAAAAGTGCCCCTCATCTCTCCTATCATAAGATATTGCTAAACACAGTGCCCCCCTGAGGTCACAGCGCCCCCTCCACAGGTCAGCGCCCAGTGCGGCCGCACCAGTCGCACTGCCCTAAAGCCAGCCCTGACCAACAGTTACATACCACACCGATTCCTGTCAATTTTGGCCAGTAGCCCCGCCCCTGGCCCCACCCCTAAGCCCGCCTCCTTGCCCGCCCCTTCGGTCATAGCTCAATTTAGTGAGTACCTGCACTTTTTCCCCCCCATTTAAAGCACTGGTTATAACACTAACAGTAGATAACCACAAACACAAGCCAAATAAGGCAAGGTAGCACAAGTACTGTGACGCAAAGGTAGACTCCAAGCGATGCTGCATGCCAAGTATATAAGTGATTAAACTAACAAGCCAAAACCAGAACAGCATAACAATGAGAATAACGTGACAGGGTGCTTTGCTACCCGACAGCAGCTGCTAAGAGCGGGTCTATCCTGTATCCTAGGTGTGATGATTTCTGTTTATTGACATGATCGTCTCTTTATTATACTGAGAGCGCAATTAAAGGAGACATTCACATATGCTGTGCATCTCCTTGCCTTGACATAAAGTCACTGCTATCAGGTGTATTAATCAAGGTGATACATCGAAACAAGACAAAGCTACGACTTGTGCTAAAATGCTGATTTCAATAGTAAAGCCCTGTTTAGTGATAATGGCACAAATGAGCAGCTGCCCGTAGCAGAATATGCTCTGCTGCTGCTCATGTTTCTGCATCTGACCTTATTTTCATCTATACATAGATTTTTCCTTAAAGCGAATGCATCTAAACAAAGCAGTAAACCGATGATGAACAGGATGGTGATCACAATAAAATAATAAAAAGAACAATAGCAATAATAATATCAATAATACCAATATAATCGTAGTAAAGAGAATATCTTCAACAGCAAGAACAATGATAACAACGCCAATAATCATAAGAATAATTGAATCCATAGCCATTCATAGCAACAATACTAAATGGATGGCTGTAGACTGAATAGGATTCCTCCTGTGTCAGTCAGGGATTATAACAATAAATACTCTTGGATAAAGTAGGTAGTTTTCGGTTTATTTATAACAGATAACAGGTACAACAAGCATAGAAGAAGCAGAGACTCTTTCCTGCCACCTCCAGGTAAGACTCAAGTATCTAAATCAACTCAGGATACTATAAAAACCGTCAGCAATGACCTATGACACCGCATGACGTAGTCTCTCTGTTATGCCCAGTTTGTTGCTCTCGCCTCCTACCACCGAATGCCCGAATGTTCCCCCAACGCACGCGCTGTGCACGCGCCACACTAACGAAGGTTGTCTCCAGTCCTGAGAGAGTGTGCTCCGTTGCTGTGCTCGTGACCACGTGGTTCGTCATGCCTCGTCTGTACCTCACAGTTCCCCAGTCAATGCCTCGATGGCGCCCCGAGTTTATGGCGCACTACTTACAACCCACTGAACTTCTGTCTGTCAGCGAGTGTTCTTTATGCATTTCGCTGACTCCTGGTTGGAAGACGCGGAACAATTTCTGCTTTTTGATCCAAATGACTTTCTGTCAGCAAGAAAAACTGCAGGGTTGATATGTTTGCAATCCATAACCCGACGGCAGTTCAAGGGGAACTCGGGCATCCTTCCGCGCCTGGCTGTCCACAGGAGTCGGCCAATACTGTTAGCGTCCCTCTTTTGCTGAACTTCAATCGGCCATGAAGGCTTCCATGGCTCATTAGAAGGCAATTGGTAAGTGTTAGCGCGCCTCAAAATAAGCTGTGATGGGAGTATATAAATTATGCATAACTGTTTGTCTACCTGTCTATCAGTCTATATCTATATATAACCTCGTTAGTTATGGTTAGATCAGCTAATCCACGCGAAAGGCAGAATTTGTTGCTAACAAAATTGATACAATTTGGCAAATTTGTATGGCCCTTAACATCTCTTTCAGTTGTGCAGCATCATTGAAATTTTCATGTAGATTAGTCAAGGGAAATGCTTATTTATAGAAGGAGCAGAAAAAGATGATTTTTCCATGCTTGAAGTTTTACATATGGACAGTTTTACGACTGTCCACAGAGTAACAGTTTGTTCAAACGTTATGTGATGCTTGCATGATGTTCATGGGCAGCAGTGAAGTCCTGGAACATCATTCTGTTAAAAAATGTTTGTGGGACAAGTGGGGTAGAATAGGTTCACGCCTCCTGAGTGGAGCACTGGACCACTGTCCTAAGAGATATAATATACCCTCTTTTCTCCAGAATTGTTTTGAAAAAGATTGTCTTTAGCCATATTGTTTTTTTAACCCCTTCGCTGCTAGGCCTTTCCCCCCCTGTGCTAAGCCTTTTTTTTGGCTATTTGGGGTAGTTCGCACTTAGGCCCCTGTAACTTTTTGACAACATAAGGTATCCACGCCAAATTTGCGTCCTTTTCTTCCAATATCATGGGGATTCTAAAGGTACCCAGGGTTTGTGGATCCCCCTGGAGGGGACCCTGAAATTAGCCAAATACAGCAACATTTTTTTGGGGGGGGGATTTGGGAAAAAAGTGCTGCAAATGAAAGCCTCTGTTTTTTTTCCCTGCAAATAGTATCAACAAAGGGTTTGTGGGGCTAAAATCACAATTTTCCCAGCTTTCAGGAACTGACAGACTTTTGACAGAAAACCAACATTTTTTACACAGTTTTGGCATTTTACAGGGACATAGCCTAATTTTGCTATTTTTTGTGCTTTCAACCTTCTTCCGGTTAATGGTAGAAATGGGTATGAAAGCCATAATGGATCCTGGAAAGCTATATATTTTAGAAAAGTAGACAGAATTCTGCATTCAGCAAGGGGTCATTTGTGTAGATCCATCAAGGTTTCTTTATAGAAACTAACAGTTGAAAATAGGAAAAATTGAAAATGAGTTGAAAAAACAGCCATTTGTGCCAACCTTTTCACCTGTAACTTCTTCTAATTATGACAGATGTTTGAAAGCAATATACCGTTACATCCGCTGGACCTTTCTGGTTGTGGGGATATATAAGACTTGTAGGTTCACCAAGAACCCGATGAACCCTGAGCCAATAACTGAGCAGCGTCTTGCAATGGTTTTTTATTATGTACCGGGTAGATAGCAATTAATTTGGGAAAATATATATAGTGAAAAATTGGGATGAAAGACACCTATGCTTTTCTGAAATTGGAACAAAATATAGAGTTTAGAAACAGTAGCTATTGGCACATTTCCGAAATTGTGAGTGCCCATACTAGCATGAGAATTATAGGACATTTTTCAAAGTGACTTCTTTTTTACACATTGTCTTTCATTTGGAAGGCAGAAATGCATCGAAAGTCAATAGGTAATAAGAGTTGCTCTACAATTCTGTGTTACCCTAAGTCTCCCGATAAAAATAGTACCTCACTTGTGTGAGTAGGCCTAGTGCCGGCAACAGGAAACGTCCCAAAACGCAACGTGGACACACTTCATTTTTACAGTGAAAACTGACCCTTTTTTTGCAAAGTGCCTAGCTGTAGATTTTGAACCCTAGCTCTGCCGACACCTAGGGAAACCTAGCAAACCTATACATTTTTGAAAACTAGACACCCAGAGGAAACCAGGATGGGGTGACTTGTCTGGCTCTCACCAGGTTCTGTTACCCAGAATCCCTTGCAAACCTCAAACTTTGTAAAAAAAAAACATTTTCCTCACATTTCTGTGGTGGAAAGTTCTGGAATCTGCGTGGATCCACAAAATTCCACCCACCCCGCATTCCCCAAAGTCTTCTGAGAAAAATGGTACCTCACTTGTGTGTGTAGGCCTATTGGCCACGGCAGGAAACGGCCCAAAACGCAACGTGGACACACCACATTTTCACAGTGAAAATGTACCCTTTTTTTGCAAAGTGCCTAGCTGTAGATTTTGAACCCTAGCTCTGCCGGCACCTAGGGAAACCTAGCAAATCTATACATTTTTGAAAACTAGACACGTAGGGCAATCCAGGATGGGGTGACTTATCTGGCTCTCATCAGGTTCTGTTACCCACCCTCCGCAAGATCTACAGATGGATCCCCACCGGAACAAGAAGAACTGTCACCCAGGCCCTCGTCAGCAGCAGGCTGGACTACGGCAACGCCCTCTATGCAGGAACCACTGCCAAACTCCAGAAAAGACTCCAACGCATACAGAACGCCTCCACACGCCTCATCCTCGACATACCCCGCCACTCCCACATCACCGCCCACCTGAAAGACCTGCACTGGCTCCCAGTCAACAAGAGGATCACCTTCAAGCTTCTCACCCACGCCCACAAAGCACTCCACAACGCCGGACCAGCATACCTAAACAAACGTCTCACCTTCTACATCCCGAACCGCCAGCTTCGCTCCGCCAACCTTGCCCTCGCCACCGTCCCGCGCATCCACAGGACCTCCACCGGCGGAAGATCCTTCTCCTACCTCGGACATGGAACACCCTCCCCACACAGCTGCGACAGACCCAGGACCTGCTGACCTTTAGGAGACTTCTCAAGACATGGCTGTTCGAGCAGTAGCTGCACCCCCCCCCCCTTAGCGCCTTGATACCCGCATGGGTGATTAGTGTGCTCTACAAATGACTGATTGATTGATTGACCCAGAGTCCCTTGCAAACCTCAAACTTTGTCAAAAAAACCACATTTTCCTCATATTTCTGTGGTGGAAAGTTATGGAATTTGCGTGGATCCACAAAATTCTACCTCTCCCGCATTCCTCAAAGTCTTCAGAGAAAAATGGTACCTCACTTGTGTGGGTAGGCCTAGTGCCCGGGATGGGAAATGGCCCAAAACGCAAAGTGGACACACCACATTTTCACAGTGAAAACTGACCCTTTTTTTGCAAAGTGCCTACCTGTAGATTTGAACCCTAGCTCTGCCGACACCTAGGGAAACCTAGCAAACCTATACATTTTTAAAACCTAGACACCCAGCGGAATCCAGGATGGGGTGACTTGTCTGGCTCTCACCAGGTTCTGTTACCCAGAATCCTTGCAAACCTCAAACTTTGTCGAAAAAACCACATTATCCTCACATTTCTGTGGTGGAAAGTTCTGGAATCTGCGTGGATCCACAAAATTCCACCCACTCCGCATTCCCCAAAGTCTTCAGAGACAAATGGTACCTCACTTGTGTGGGTAGGCCTAGTGCCCGCAACAGGAAACGGCCCAAAACACAACATGGACACACTACATTTTCACAGTGAAAACTGACCCCCTTTTTGCAAAGTGCCTAGCTGTAGATTTTGAACCCTAGCTCTGCCGGCACCTAGGGAAACCTAGGAAACCTATACATTACACTCAGGGGAATCCAGGATGGGGTGACTTGTCTGGCTCTCACCAGGTTCTGTTACCCAGAATCCCTTGCAAACCTCAAACTTTGTAAAACAAAACACATTTTCCTCACATTTCTGTGGTGGAAAGTTCTGAAATCTGCGTGGATCTCAAAAATTCCACCCACCCCGCATTCCCCAAAGTCTTCCAAGAAAAATGGTACCTCACTTGTGTGGGTAGGCCTAGTGCCCGCGACAGGAAACGGCCCAAAACGCAACATGGACACACCACATTTTCACAGTGAAAACTGACCCCTTTTTTGCAAAGTGCCTAGCTGTAGATTTTGAACCCTAGCTCTGCCGGCACCTAGGGAAACCTAGCAAACCTATACATTTTTGAAAACTAGACACCCAGGGGAATCCAGGATGGGGTGACTTGTCTAGCTCTCACCAGGTTCTGTTACCCAGAATCCCTTGCAAACCTCAAACTTTGTCAAACAAACCACATTTCCTCACATTTCTGTGGTGGAAAGTTCTGGAATCTGTGTGGATTCACAAAATTCCACCCACCCCGCATTCCCCAAAGTCTTCAGAGAAAAATGGTACCTCACTTGTGTGGGTAGGCCTAGTGCCCGCGACAGGAAACGGCCCAAAATGTATTAAGGAGACATCAAAATTACCTATCACAAAACAACCTGGTTTTGCAAGGGGAGTCACCTGGGTTTTTGGCCCCGGGCTTGGCAGCCATCTTGGGAAACATACCAAACCCACACATTTGTGAAAAGTAGACACCCGGGGGAGTCCAGCGAGGTATGGCTTGCGTGGACCCCCAAAGTTTTCCTACCCAGAATCCCCTGCAAACTTCACATTTAGCTGAAAAAATCACATTTTTCTCAAATTTCTGTGTGGGTAAGTTCTGGAATCTCCATGGATCCACAAATTTCCTACCACCCAGCATTCCCCCAGGTCTCCTGATAAAAATGGTACCTCACTCGCGTGGGTGGGTCAAGTACCCGCGACAGGCAAGGGCCCAAAACTTATTGAGGAAACATCAAAATTACCTATCACAAAACAACCTGGTTTTGCAAGGAGGGTCACCTGGGTTTTTGGCCCCGGGCTCGGCGGCCACCTTGGGAAACTTCCAAACCCACACATTTCTGAAAAGTAGACACCCGGGGGAGTCCAGCGAGGTATGGCTTGCGTGGACCCCCAAAGTTTTCCTACCCAGAATCCCTGCCAACCTCAAATTTAGCTGAAAAAATCAAATTTTTTTCAAATTTCTGTGTGGGAAAGTTCTGGAATTCCATGGATCCACAAATTTCCTACCACCCAGCGTTCCCCCAGGTCTCCCTATAAAAATGGTACCTCTCTCCCATGGGTGGGTCAAGTACCCGCGACAGGCAAGGGCCCAAAACGTATTGAGGAGAAACAAAATTACCTATCACAAAACAACCTGGTTTTGCAAGGGGGGTCACCTGGGTTGTTGGCCCCGTGCTCGGTGGCCACCTTGGGAAACTACCAAACCCACACATTTCTGAAAACTAGACACCCGGGGGAGTCCAGCGAGGTATGGTTTGCGTGGATCCCCCAACGTTTTCCTACCCAGAACCCCCTGCAAACCTCAAATTTAGCTGAAAAAAACACATTTTCCACATATATTTGTGTGGAATCACCGTGCCGGCACAAATGTCCTACCCCACAGCGTTCCCCTCAGTCTCCCGAGTTAAATGATACCTCACTTGTGTGGGTGTCCAATGCAGAATTGCCTAAAAACGTATTTTTAAAAAAATGTAGCGCTTAGAATTCTTGGTGCTATACCCTTAATCCCTATGTTTTTGGCTCTTCCCAGTCACACGCCCTTGCCCCACCCACACAAGTGAGGTATCATTTTACTTGGGAGACTGAGGGGAACGCTGTGGGGTAAGACATTTGTGCCGCCACGGTGATTCTACACATAAATATCTGGAACATGTGTTTTTTTCAGCTAAATTTGAGGTTCGCAGGGGATTCTGGGAAGGAAAACGTTGGGAGATCCACGCAAACCATACCTCGCTGTACTCCCCTGGGTGTCTAGTTTTCAGAAATGTGTGGGGTTGGTAGTTTCCCTAGGTGGGCGCTGAGCCCGGGGCCAAAAACCCAGGTGACCCCCCCTTGCAAAACCAGGTTGTTTTGTGATAGGTAATTTTGATGTCTCCTCAATACGTTTTGGGCCCTTGCCTGTCGCGGGTACTTGACTCACCCACGCGAGTGAGGTACCATTTTTATCGGGTGACCAGGGGGAATGCTGTGTGGTAGGAAATTTGTGGATCCATGGAGATTCCAGAACTTTCCCACACAGAAATTTGAGAAAAATTTGATTTATTTCAGCTAAATTTGAGGTTGGCAGGGGATTGTGGGTAGGAAAACTTTGGGGGCCCACTCAAGCCATACCTCGCTGGACTCAACCAGGTGTCTAGTTTTCAGAAATGTGTGGGTTTGATAGGTTTCCCAAGATGGCTGCCGAGCTCGGGGCCAAAAACCCAGGTGACCTCCCCTTGCAAAACCAGGTTGTTTTGTGATAGGTAATTTTGATGTCTCCTCAATACGTTTTGGGCCCTTGCCTGTCGCGGGTACTTGACCCACCCACGCGAGTGAGGTACCATTTTTATCGGGAGACCTGGGGAAATTCTGGGTGGTAGGAAATTTGTGGATCCATGCAGATTCCAGTACTTTCCCACAGAGAAATGTGAGAAAAATGTGATTTGTTCATCAAAATTTGAGGTTTGCAGGGGATTCTGGGTAGGAAAACTTTGGGGGATCCACAAAAGCCATACCTCGCTGGACTCCCCCAGGTGTCTAGTTTTCATAAATGTGTGGGTTTGATAGGTTTCCCAAGATGGCTGCCGAGCTCGGGGCCAAAAACCCAGGTGACCCACCCTTGCAAAAACAGGTTGTTTTGTGATAGGTAATTTTGTTGTCTCCTCAATACGTTTTAGGCCATTGCCTGTCACGGGTACTTGACCCACCCACGCGAGTGAGGTACCATTTATATCGGGAGACCTGGGGGAACGCTGGGTGGTAGGAAATTTGTGGATCCAAGCAGATTCCAGAACTTTTCATCACAGAAATGTGAGGAAAATGTTTTTTTTTTTTTTACAAAGTTTGAGGTTTACAAGGGATTCTGGGTAACAGAACCTGGTGAGAGCCAGACAAGTCACCCCATCCTGGATTCCCCTGGGTGTCTAGTTTTCAAAAATGTATAGGTTTGCTAGGTTTCCCTAGGTGCCCGCAGAGCTAGGGTTCAAAATCTACAGCTAGGCACTTTGCCAAAAAAGGGTCAGTTTTCACTGTAAAAATGTGGTGTCCACTTTGCATTTTGGGCCGTTTCCTGTTGCGGGCACTAGGCCTACCCACACAAGTGAGGTACCATTTTTATCAGAAGACTTTGGGAAATGCGGGGTGGGTGGAATTTTGTGGATCCACACAGATTCCAGAACTTTCCACCACAGAAATGTGAGGAAAATGTTTTTTTTTTTTAACAATCTTTGAGGTTTGCAAGGGATGCTGGGTAACAGAACCTAGTGAGAGCCAGACAAGTCACCCCATCCTGGATTCCCCTGGGTGTCTAGTTTTCAAAAATGTATAGGTTTGCTAGGTTTCCCTAGGTGCCGGCAGAGCTAGGGTTCAAAATCTACTGCTAGGCACTTTGCAAAAACAGGGTCAGTTTTAACTGTGAAAATGTGGTGTCCACTTTGCATTTTGGGCCGTTTCATGTTGCGGGCACTAGGCCTACCCACACAAGTGAGGTACCATTTTTATCGGAAGACTTTGGGGAATGCGCAGTGGGTCGAATTTTGTGGATCCACGCAGATCCCAGAACTTTCCATCACAGAAATGTGAGGAAAATGTGTTTTTTTTAAACTAAGTTTGAGGTTTGCAAGGCATTCTGGGTAACAGAACCTGGTGAGAGGCACACAAGTCACCCCATCCTGGATTCCCCTTGGTGTCTAGTTTTCAAAAATGTACAGGTTTGCTAGGTTTCCCTATGTGCCGACTGCGCTAAGGCCCAAAATCCCCAGGTAGACACATTGCTAAATACAAGTCATTGCCTAGTGGGCTTTCTGTCGCCCTGGGGGAGAATCTGGGGGGGGGGGGTTTGCCCCGATATGCCCCCAAGGGGGGCAGAAAGACTGTGGCTATTTGCTAGGGGGTGGGGGCATTGGTATGCCCATTCTGGGCAGCCCCTACCCCCACGCATAAAAAAGCCGGCGCAATCGCTGGCGCCCAGTGGGCTCTCTGATGCCCCCTAGGGGGAAGATCAGGGGCTACTGCCCCCATCTGTCTCCTGAAGGGGAAGAAAGAGTGTGGCATTTTTTGGGGCATGGTGGGGGCATTGGCATGCCCATTCTGGGCAGCCCATACCCCTGAATTAAAAAAAAAAAAATTCCCTGATGCCTATTGGGCTTTCTGCCCCCCCCCCGGAGGCAGATAAGGGGATTTTGCCCCTATCTGCCTCCTGGGGGGGCAGAAAGACTGTGACAATTCTTTTTGAGGTGGGGGCATTGGCATGCCCATTCTGGGCAGCCCCCACCCCTAAGTATATAAAAGAAAAATCCCTGGTGCCTTGTGGGCTTTCTGCCCCCCCCTCCCCCGGGTGGGCAGATCAGGGGCTACTTCCCCCATCTGCTTCCTGGGGGGGGCAGAAAGACAGTGGAATTTTTTTTGGGGGTTGGGGGCATTGGCATGCCCATTCTGGGCAACCCCCACCCCGAACGTTGGAAAAAGAAAAATCCCTGGTGCCTATTGGGCTTTCTGCCCCCCGGGTGGCAGATAAGGGGCTATTGCCCCATCTGCTTCCCAGAGGGGGGCAGAAAGACTACCATTTTTTTTTTGGGTGGGGGCATTGGCATGCCCATTTTGGGCAGCCCCCACCCCTACGTATAAAATAAGCAAAAAATCCCTGGGGCCTTGTGGGCTTTCTGCCCCCCCCCCCTCCGGGGGGCAGATCAGGGGATATTGCCCCTATCTGCCTCCTGGGCGGGGGCAGAAGTCTTTTGCCTTCTTTGCGGGGGTAGGGTGGGGGCATTGGGATGGCCATTCTGGGCAGCCCCCACCCCTGGCCAATAAAAAAATAATCCCTGGCGTCTAGGATGCTTTCTGCCCCTCCGGGGGGGGCAGATTGGGGGCTACTGCCCCCATCTGCTCTCCAGGGGAGGGCAGAAAGACTGTCTCTGGCTAAAATATATGGAGGGAGCAAAGGCCCTTGCCCAAGGGGCCGCTCCCCCCTTCCTGGTGCTAGTGGGTGGATCCCTGCTTGGGGATCGCCCTCCTGGGGTGATCAACAAGTAGGGATCCACTAGGGAAGGGTACCATTGGAAAGGGGAGATTCTCCCCTTTCCAACTGTACCTCTCCCATGTTTTTTGGTGCTCGGGGGGCTGAGATAGCCCCACAAGCACTGAAACTATGAAACTGAAACTAGGTTTCAGTTTCGCTTTCATTGTAATGATGACAGCGCGCCATGCGCGCGATCGTCATTACAATGAAAACAGAAACTGTGCTTTGGGAGGTTGGGAAGCTCTTCCCCACCTCCCAAAGCAAAAAAAAAAAGGGAAATCCCTCTGCTGTTTACAGCAGAGGGATTTTTTTTAAAGTGTGCTCATGACGGAATGGTTCCGTCATGAGCACACTGGCACTTATGCTCATGACGGAACCATTCCATCATGAGCATAGAAGGGGTTAAAGCAAACTTAGCATGAGATCGCATGCATGTTTTACAACCTCAAAACCACGACTAAAGCCATGCCCTGGCCTGCACCCATAGGTACCAGCTGAGCACACTTGTGGACATGTAACTGTAAACATGTAAATGGTAAATAGTAGCATCCTGCATAGAGATCTGTAATGGGAACAATACAGATCATGCAGAAATTAGGCCTGGGCAGGGCTTGTGGAGTTTCACTCTGCAGAGTTACTGAAAAACTCTGCCGTATTCCGCGGAGTTCCGTGAGCAGGTGGAGTATTGGTATTTATATTTGCTCGGCCACCAGCACTGCAACATTCACCACAAATACTGCCAACTAATGCATATTGCTTTGATTTGCCATTTCCGCTTCAACTGAAACAAGCGGTACTGGCAACCCAAGTAAAGAAGAAAACGGAACTTACCGGTAAGTCCCATATTGCACGGGGGACCTGTCAGTCTCTGGACCATGCCTGCTCACTCTCTGTCCCCACTTGGTGTGTGGATGCCTCACCCTTGCTGCAGCGGGGGTGGCAGAATGAGCTGGGGCCTCTAAGGTTTCTTGCACTGAAGGGGGCTGCGGAGCGGGGAGTGGAGAAAGGCACACAGATGCTGCCAGAGTCACACGGAGCGGGTTACGCGCCTCAGCTGCTGTCAGCTGCACAGTGTGAGCTCCCGGCATGCAGCCCGCCCTCCACAGCGAGGCAGGCAGTGGGTTGTTCCTCCTCAGGCAGCCCCGGAGCTGCTGCTCCACCGCTCGATCCACTCCAAGAAAGATAGAAGCCTTGGAAGAAATCCTGAGGACGGGAGGGGGTTAGAGTGTGTGTTCTCGTTGAGCGAAGCCTCCTTCCACTACAGCTTCAGTTCATGAAGCAGCCCCGGTGCAGAAAACAAAAAAACGAAGGTATTCGCAGGAGATAAGCTTGGAACAGTATTTAACAAAGTCAGCATTCTAGTGCTATAGTGGAACTCTATGGGACTATCTGTAGTTCAAATCGTAACTGCAGCGGTGTTCGCTTCAGTTCTTCCGGGGTTACGCGGACTGACACTTCCGTGGTGCATGTTTTCTTTTCTGACTGGATACTTCACTTTCCAATTGAAACTGAAGATCTCTACCGCACCTTACAGCCAAGAGCTTCTCCAAGTAGCCTGTCCGTTTGTGCTGCTAAACTAGTAGCTTTCCCATCGGATTGGCATGTCTTCTGCTTTTGAAGTCGTTTAGTCAAAGGCAAGACAGAGGCAGCCGTAATCAAGGTTTGCAGACCTTCTCTTTCAAGACAGGAAATAAGCTCCACGTTCGGGAACTCGGTGGGCGGTAAACTCTGCCACGCAGAGTTGTGGCAGAATATTTTTCTGAACTCCACACTCCAAGCCGAGCGCGGAGTGCGGAAACTCCGCGAACTCTGCCGGCGGAGTGGAGTTTCCCACTCACCCTTAGCAGAAATGTCTTGATGTCTTTTTTGCCCAGTGGGTATTGTACAAGTGGGATTAGACTCATGGCATGAACGGAAAGAAACCAAACACTGTACCAGTTTTACCCACAGCCCATGGTCTATGTACATGTCTTATGTGTACTGTACACACTGTGTCGCTTTAGGAATTTTCCGTGTTCAGTAACCATGGCTGCAGTGCACATTGGGCAAGGGGGAGTGTAATGGCTCATGGGGCTAGACATATGGAGTGGGCAAAGGCCATACCACACACCAGGTACTATCAGCACTGGTCAAAGTATATATTTTCAAAACCAAAGAAATTAAATTAAAATAACATCTTTTAGGTGTGCCATAGGTAGTTCCTGAGACCGGGAGTAAATGTGTCCTCTAAAAATCAAAAAGCACTCATAAAAAATATTTTCCAAAACTATATTTTAAGGGCTTTTATGGATAAGATCCAAAACATGAAAAACACAGATTCTCCAGTTATGTTATGCAGTCATACTGCCAGATGACGCTGTGCTCAGGACTTTGAGGAAGTGAAAAAGCTGATCTTGCCTTTACACAACACACACATACAATTACAGTAAAAAGAATGAATTTTTGCACCTTGCTTATTCTTAGGAAAACGACACAGAAACTTAGAAAAGTGATAAACCAGCACTGTAAAAGCGTGCTTGGCTTAGGTAGAAACTGCAGGATAAATCAATTAGTGAATTTAAGAAAGTTTAAATAATCAAATACTATTTATTATTATAATAAGAAATGTTATGAAAATAATGATAACTTAGCATTGCTATTTGACTTCATTGAAGAGTGCTCTAACAAACTCATTTTTGGTGCAAATCTTAATTGGAAAGTAGTAGATGTTTGAAATTGTCAGTATAAGTACTTAACATATAGTACAATGTTTGTGTCTAGAAACAAATTTGTTATAATGATGTTTCGAATTAATTTACATGTTGCTACTT
This sequence comes from Calotriton arnoldi, assembly GCA_963921515.1. Lineage (NCBI taxonomy): Eukaryota > Metazoa > Chordata > Amphibia > Caudata > Salamandridae > Calotriton > Calotriton arnoldi. Next base: position 4,454,811 of record CAWUFW010000263.1, read on the forward strand.
TTTAGGTTGTAGATGTAGGCCATAATTAAATATGAGAGTCTTCGTGCAAGTTTTACTGACAAACAGACCAGAATGCTTTTAAATGATAATGTGACTTATTTTATTTCATTCAAATTTAGATTTTAGGATTAATGGTACTAAAAGATGAGATGTTGACTTTAAACACATTAAGATGTATTTTTCTCTTTAGGCTGCATTATTTCACAGCCTTATGCAATGGACTTGACACGTTCTCAAATGTTGCATTATGTGTTCTTGTTTCATATGACATCCTTTTAAAACAAAGATAGTTTTCATTTTCCTTTGTGTATGAATAGTGGGAAAGAGACCATTTCCCTACATCTGTAAACAGTTGCAACTCCATAAGCTATGTGGCAACTAACCTGTGAGGATACAAGGACATTTGTTTCTCAAGACTTGTGTGGGAAATTATGTTGAAGTAACAATTTGTACTTGGAGAGATGGAATAGACGATCATGTGATGATTAGACCATGGTGGACCCATCATTTATGTAATTGATGACAAGTTTGAACTATTTAACCACGATGGACAGGATGAGGAGTTCGCTGACAATTTCTCATTCATTGACTTCTTTTGCCTTTGAGGAGAGCTTACGTCTAAGCTCAGGCTGCCCTTTGACATTTTTCCTTGCCCCCTAAATGCCTTCTGAACCATTTCTATTATGACCTTTGCTATTTGCCTTTGCTGTAGAACTGGCTTACTGGATGATTTTGAGCAGTTTGGTGAAATACTAGACTTGAACTTTCCCGATTTATGCTCCATTCTTTCACTCACTTAACAGCAGCTACACTGCTCTATCAGGGTCCTTAATAGGTATTCTTGCATGTCCCATTACATTGTTAATTTGGCGATTCAAGCTGGCCCTCATGCAGATTTTGGAGTACTAAGCCATTCCTAATTAAGGCTTGTCCATGTCGATAGGAAAATAATTCAAGCTACTGCTCTTTTGGAAAACGTGAATGACAACAACAAGCGTCACTATATTCAGGATACATTTGCACAGAATGAGTCTAAATAGGAATCATTTACATAGTCAGTGGTCATCCTGAAAACCTGGCATGGATTTGATCCTTTTGAAACAACATTGATCATTCCTGAAATAGACTCATGCATTAGTCACAGAACCTAAAGTACAAGCATGTTCAATAGTATATCTAGAGAATAAGGTCTAAGGAAGCAAAATCCGTTGTTGGCTCTACCACATGCTCCCACCACCTTTCTCCCCAGAATCTGGAGAGATGATCCAAATGCTTGTCAACAATATTTTTCATAAGATGCTAGAGTTTAGCAAGAAAGTAGGCCTTTTTGTGGTGATAACAGTTTAGGAATGCAAATCCTGGCTTTAATCTTGGAGTTAAATTTGACATCAATTTATCCTTCCTCCCACAAGCCTCAGCAGTGGCAGGCATGTGTTTTAATCTTATAAAATCTCTGAAGAAATGTTTTCATTTTCTACCTTTGACTGCCAGGAAAATGGTTGCCTTTGCACTTGTTTCCTCTAGACTGGACTATTGCAACCGTCTTCATGTAGGCTGCACTGAACGTCTAATTCATAAGCTACAGATGGTACTGAATGCATCAGCCAGACTAGTGCTCTACTTCCTAAGTGGAGTTCTGCATTTGCGGCACTTAATAAATTGCACTGGCTACCGATTCATAAAAGTATTCTTTTCAAATTACTCCTGATGGTTCATCTAGCTTTTAGAACTAACGGCCCAAAATACCTTAATGACCAGTTTTGCCACTATTTGCCCCATCGTACATTGAGATCTTCTACTGCTAACCTTCTGAAAACACCCTCTTTTCAATTGAAATCCCAAGTGGGAAAGTCTTTTGCAGTTCTCGTCTCCAAGGCATGGAATCTCCTTCCCATCACCATGCGTTCCATCAAATATGGAGTGTGTTTTACAAAAGAACTAAAAACCTGGCTCTTTCGAACCTCTGACTCTCTCTGTAGGTCTTTAACCTAATTAATTTTTCACAGGGCCTGTAGTAGTAATTAGCACAGTGACAGAATGCTCTCTTGAGTGACAGTTGCACTCTACAAGTACCCATCATTTACTCCTTCATTTATTTAAAACAACTACGTAGGCACAGAGAGAGAGACTAAGGTGCGACCTTACTTTAGTGTATTTTTGTTGGCGATCGATCAGAGAAATCTTTGAAATTGCAAAGAAGAATATTGGTATCAAACATACTGCCCACAGAAGTTTGTTTAACCATTGGACTTTTCAGTACTTTTGGCTCTTAAAGTTGTTTTACTTATTTTATTGTGCTTCTAATAGGCCTTTTTTGTTTCTCCTCTTTACTTCTTTTTTCTGTGTGTGATACATTGAGCATCACACACAGAAGAAGGAAAATACTTTTAAGCATTGTTTTTGTGCAGGAAAGTGTCCCTTCCTGCACAAAAACAATCCTGCTCGTAACACAGGCCCCCGTGCACTATAATGCAAGGGTGTCTGCGTTGGTGCTAAACAGCACTTAGTGCGCCAGCGCAAGGAGAGTACAAATGCTTCATTCTTTGCAAATATGACGCATGTCTGCTTCTCCCTTTCACGCAACGCAGTGCAGCAAGCTGCCTAGCTGTGCTGCATTGTGTAAAATGTTAGTAAAATTTCCCCCAGGCCTTTTTATGGTTTTATAGAGCTCAAAATCCTCCAATGGGGCAAGCACAAAGATGTATCAGACAAAGTTCTCTCAAAATCGGACACCTTTGCCACGAGGGTCCGTTGATGCTCTGGAAGTCTTGCAACTTTCCCAACTTTTCAGACTTTCTGGAACAGTTCCCCTTGGTCTCTTTTAAGGCTCACAGGACTTCATGGACAACATTTTTGGACAAGGACCGACTCCAGCATAGGCAACCAGTAAGGTCCAGTCCTGGTTTAGTTGCTACTGGTCAGCTGAGCAGGGCCATTTGCAGCTTACTTTGTTGCCATTAGCCACAGAGGAGGTCAGTCAACTGATCCCTGGAGTCCACTTAATTATGGGTATGAGGGGAGCAGGCCCAGCCCCTTAATTCTCCACACAGGTGACAAACAGCAGGCCCATCCCTTTTCTATTCTTCCTCAAGTCCAGATGTGTTCTGATGGGCTGTGGGTTAGGTGCCACTTTTGTAGGATTCTCTAGTCAGTGGGTGTGGGGCGATTCCTTGACACTCCTAACACTCTTTAACCAGGGGCAACAATTCCTACTTTTGCAGTACATCCAATTTGCTTTATTGATAATTATCCTACAGAGCACTATTCTGAGTAAAATCCAATATGGAACAACCCTTCCGCCCTTGGAACTTGTGGGTGTTCAGCAGTGGGATCCAAAACGTGTTTAGCAGTTGCCACTCAGTTTTGAAAATAAAAATAAAAAGTCCCTATACACAATTGACAGCAAAATTAGATTTTTGACTTTTTAGTTGGCCTAAGATTTTTGAATGGGTATTTTTTTATTTTTTGCCATATTCATTTATTTGATTCCAGTTTTTGCATCTGAAGGGCCCGATTTAGACTTTGACAGATGGAGTAGTGTCTGTTGGGAAGGAGAAGGAAATTAGCTTCACCACCATGGTACTCCATCCATACCAGTAGTTGCATTCGAGGTACAAACTCTTGGTAGTTGGCCACCGTTGGTTTTGAAGGCTGTTCATCAAACCTTTAAACTTTTTATGTTTTTCAGGAACAAACTTCCAAAGTGTGAGTTTGTGTCTCAAAAACCAAAAAAAACTTATGACCCCCAACACCCTGGGAGTTTTCTCCCAGAGTGTGGGTGTTATGCATTTTTTCACTATCCATCATCACCACCAGCTTCTACCTGGTGGTGAAGCGCAGGAAACAAATTATATTACACTGTCCACCCTGAGTAGGGCAGGTGATTTAAAGCTCTTCCTATTGCTGCCCATTCTCTGTCGGGCTGTAGAAGGAAGCTTTCCATCAATGGAGACAACATTGGGCTCGTTCGATGGAAAGATTTTAATCCACCCATCTCTAAATGAGGTGGATGTTCTGAGAGTTTGGCAGACAGCGTACCCCATCACTTTTGTGAAGGATTACCTTGTCTGACAAATTCTAAATCAGCTTCTAAGTCTTTATAGAAAACAGAGGTGGATGTCTCTGTAATGGCGAGCCTCACTAGGACCACAATGAGAACCCAAAGGAGCCCTGGCAATTTTCTCAGGCCAGCCCCCGGGGAAGCACTGCCTGGCCCCAGGAGGCTGGAAATGCTTTCTTGCTGCTTTTGTTACTGGGGGCTGATATTGCAGCACCGCTGCAAAACTGGCCCCAGTAACAAAGCCAGCCCCCAGCCTCCCGGGAAACTCCCAATGCCAAGTGCAGCCAGTCTGGCCCTGAGCCTCACCATTGGAGAGCTGTGAACACTGACCAAGCAAAGGGGGCTGACGTTCAGCAGGGAATCCAGAGGTGTCATCATTCCCTAGATTGCCTAAAGATGTAGTGCCTAGATTTGTGGCGGGGGTGACATTGACAGATGGTTTATTTCTTATGAGAGTGCTTTGAGAATGAATGGGGTGGATAGACAGCATGTGGCAGGATTGTTGTGGAGTTTGGTGTCTACACAGGGTGGGGATATACTCCTAACTCTTGATGAGGAGGTAGCAGAGTCATACACCCACATATAGGATGCATTGGTGCATAGGTTTGGTCTTACTCCTGACCTTAAAAGTACCGAAAGAAGTTTAAAGACACCCTCAAAGATAGTTTTGGTATGACTTTGTAGACATGTCTTTGAAACCACTAGAGGGTTAGGTGAAGGGCAGTGAAGTGAATACTTATGTTGGACTATACAATTTGGTTTCGTATGAGCACATCTTGAGTTATTGTTCTTCAAAGTTACACCACCATCTTGTAGACTCCAAGCTGATTGATCTCAGAAAGCTTGGAATGTCGGCTGACGTGTGGGTATGCGCTACAGTGTTCAAGAAACCCGGGGGGAGGGGGGAAATAGCAGGCCCACAGCAGTGAAAGGAGGGAAGAAACAAGGCTCAAAGAGAGAATTCCATAAGGCCCCAAAATTCCAAAAAGTGAAAGAGTCTCCAACACAACTTCCAGAAAGAAGGAAAATGGGAACACAACATGTAAAAAGCCCTTTGAGAAGAGCAAGTGTTTTGAATGCCTGCAATTAGGGCACTAGAGGGAGTGACTCCTTATTCACCAAGAAGTGGACACTCTGCAGGGGTGGCTTGTGAAGCACTGGGGTAGAGGATTATCCAGTGGAGGGCATAGATCATGCCTCAGAAAACCAATGACATATTCTACCTGCCCTGAACAGTCAGACACTTTCAGTGAAGGGACAGTATGGGTGACAGGGAGGGATGGGGGCAGGGGTGCAGGGCAGGTGTTTGTCTATCTGTGAGGAGCATGGTGCTGCAGGGGTCAGGGAGAGGCGGAGTTGTGTTGCTGCTCTTCAAGGGCATGGTCCAACCTCGCTTGTCAAATAACATTACCACCTCATTCAAGAGAGGCTTGTTTCACATCTACAAGATTTTGCTTTGTTGAACCTGCCAGCCTTAGGGTGGTCTTCCCCCAAACATTTTGCTTTACTCCTCCATATTTGCTGATCTTGTGTTTGTTGGCCTTAGGACTCTGTGCACTTTACCACTGCCAACCAGAGTGTGTGCCCACTCCCTTAAACATTGTAAGATTGGCTTACACCCAATTGGCGCATGAATGTACTTGTGCGTCCCTAGTAAAGTGGTGCTACCTATACCCAGGGACTGATGTGCTGCTCTGGGGCAAGAAAGACTGCTACTCTGCTGCCCTCCTGCCTTGCTGCCTCAACAAGAAGGTATGGACCTGCATCTTGAACCCAGGACCACCAGAGTATCTCCAAGGGCTAGTTGGCTGGCCTCTTGATCAGAGCCTTCTGGACATAACAGACTCCAACCACCTTGAACCCAGCACCTGAATTCTGTCGGCTATGAGTCTTGCTCCTGAGTGGTGCCACCCATTCCTGCACCCATGAAAGTGGGCCTGAAGGTGCTCTGCTCCCTAGCCATGGTCCAAGCAGAACTGGCACAGAGTGATGCATCGCCTCGCAGCCTTGCACTGGATCCGCCTCTGCGTAAGCATTCCTGACTCAGTACCTCGCAGCTCCTCGGAACCACAACTGCACGATGCAACCTCAGCGTAGGACCTTGCATCGTAGCCCTGCAGCTCCTCGGAACTGTCGATGCACAATGCATCCTCGATGCAGGACTTTGCAACGCAACCCCGACTCACCAAAGCACGATGCCTCTTCGACACAGGACCTCACAATGTTCTGCAACTAGGATTTGAGGTACTTTGTTCAGTGAGCCTAACTGGATCCCTGTATCTGGCAAACGCTCCATTGCAGACAGCTCAAACTTGTCACTTTGCCCCGGTCTGGTGCGACCAGATAACCACAGTTGGCACTTTGTACTATCAAGCACTACCTTTTCCTAAATCTTTAAAATTTCATATCTCTGGGTCTACTGAATGGATTTTTGTTGTTTTTGTCTCAAATTATTTATTACATTTTCCTCTATTTATCTAAATTGGTGTGGGATTTTTCTTGTGTTGTGTTTTAAGTTTAATGCTGTTTGAAGTGCTGCATATATACTTTAAACATTACCTCTAATTAAAGCCTGTCTGCTTTTGTGCCAATCTACCAGAGGGTTAAACAAAGGTTGATTTGGGATTTGCTTGCATTTCACCTTAACAAGAATTATAGTTGCTGCTTGAGTAGGGTTCCACCCCTCAAGCAGTAACTCAATTTCCTACATGCTTCTTCAGTGCGTCAATACTGTTGTGGGCCTCTAGTGACAGGTGAAGGTCCCCTTGTTACTTGAATTTTATAAATGATCTTATTCATGGTTTCAGTGTTCATGCTCTCTAGCTCCTTCTTCTGTGAAGCAGTATGTTATATGGTCTTCTTGCCTTTACATGGCCCTTGTGACATCAGCTTCTGAAACTCATTTTGTTATTTAAAATTGGATGTACTTGAAAAGCTGTATGTTTTTAAAGTGTGAAAGTTACATTATTGTCACTAGGAGGGTTGTGTGGCATCCCAAAAAATTTACCTTCACAGAACGTTCAATGATTGATGAACTGGAGACAGTGTTAACCATCAATTTTATGAGGTAATGTGTCCCCAAGGTAAGGCACCTCCCAACACATCAAAATATCACGAATGCAGTCAATTAAGTATAGGGCCCACTCAATAACTGAGTTCTAAATCAGCAGGATAAATGTAAGGGTTTTATTACAAAATGCAAGAGATGTGGAGTAGAATAATTCCCATTAAGACTCTCAGCGAACAGGTATTACAGAGTAGTGCAAAATCAGAATAATTCAAAGTTCCAAGTGAGCAACAGAATCAATAGAGAAATGGATAACATCCTTAGTAGATATGGAAAGTCTTTTGGCTCACCCCCAAAATCATGGGTTTATATAGGAAATCTGCCCATGGAACAGAACACAAAGTGCAAATTCTTCATGGTGTGCGCAGATGTACCATCTTATTAGCAAACCAGAACACAGTTCTATTAGACGTCATATTACCTTAACACCTAAGCACTATCCCACAAAATGAATATTGATTCTGTCTACTCTATTCTAATGCCATTCAGAGATGGTAGAACAAAGTAGATACATGAACAACTGCAAACTATTATGAATTAATATGGCACAGTCAAAATCAGTGTGTCCGTGTGTAATCAAGAGTAAAACTACATTCTGCGGTTGTTAGTTAAGCACAAGTATATTAATGCACAAAAATCTGCATCAGCTGTGTCTCAGTTTAACTTCTCATTTATCAATAAATAACTCTACTTCGGAAAATAACTTTACTTTGGAAAATGGGGTGTGGCTTCGCGGTTACAGTCCTTCTAGAAAGACCTCTACATAGACCATCATAGAAGAGGGCAGCATCTCCTGTTTAGTAAGTGTCACAACAGGAATGCCCTACCTGAGAGAACACAAACCTACACCCGTCAAGCCTAATTGAAAAATTACTCACTCTATCTGCTGGGGAACAAGACAGCAGCTGCAACACAAATCGTCACATCTGCATTTAAATGGAATATATCAGCCAACTCAAGAACACACTGACATTGCAGTGCCAGGCACCTTCTTCTAATTTTTAAAACATTTTTGTTATTTAAACAAAACAATAAAACAGACTTCACAAGAGTACTTTTGAATGGCTCATTCCAAACAAAGGAATAGAGCTCATTTGTAAATGAACATTTATATTTCGATTGATTAAAGTAGTATATTTTATGTTGCATGCCACCATCATGGTTCAAAAAAGTGCAATTTTTATGAAGATAAAATATTTACTAGTGTGGCCTAATGGTATGAGCGATGCATTGTAATACTGGCGACATGTTACCAGTGCTTAATTTGAGCCGGAGCTTTCCGGTGCTAAGCACCAGCACTTAATTTGGTTCCGGTGCTCGGCACCAGCACCTAATTGTCAACACCATACTTAGACCAGTCCACCACATGGTGGCGCTGCTCATCTAATTTAGAGATGAGCAGAACAACGGTTGTTTAGGAATACAATATACATTAAAATAGTGCTAATACCTGCCTCCCAGCCATTCCTTTAGTTTTGGGGACCTGGAATAATCTGAACTGTCGCATTTACATGCAAGAGAGATGGTTAGTAGCTGTTTTGGCAGCGATGACAAGGGCGATGGGTGGTGCAAGCTGCAGTGGCCTCCTGGTCAGAGCCCTGGCACTTAATATTTTACAAATTAAGCACTGCATGTTACTCTTCCTTAGAGTGCATTTAAAAAGTTACACTGTGGCTGACAGCTGGTACCCCCAGGATTCCAACACAGACCACTGTCGCATGTATAGTTTAAATATATAACTGCATGTGGAACCCCAAGCAGTATTCTCTACATATATGGCCCGAGTCGTCATGATACTAATAATCGCTTGTTTTTATAACATTTCATATTGCCGTTTCAAACACTGAAAACTATAAACGTTACACAATTTATTTGTATTCATTTGACTGATTTCGAAGGGGGGGATAGGTGGAGGTGGAGGGGAAACTAAGTTTACCTTACCAAAACTCAAACTTTTGACTGCACATCACAGCAAATGTCAGTGGAGAATCATTAACTGACTGCCATCTTGTCAGCATCCACAAATCTTGTTGCAAGTGGAACACGTGAGGACTGAAAACAAATACAAAGGCCTCAAACCTTACCGGAGGTCTGCTGGGTCTGATCAGAGGCTGCACAAAGAAAAACAAGCATTTGCAATGCAATAGGTCTCGCATTTGTGCAAGTTTGAGCTATTGGCATTGGGGAAACAACGTTTACAACGCATGCATTACATCGCATGCTATTACATCGCGGTTTTTACAACGCAAGTTGTTACAACGACTTGCGCTGGAGGGCGCTATAGGACAAGGAATAGTTTAATTTACTATCCAACACCTTCCCTACTGTACGTAGGCTGGAGTTGGAATAGTAAATTAAACTACTCCTAAGTCCAGCGCTCTCCAACGCAAGTCGTTGTAACGACTTGCGTTGTAAAAACCGCAATGTAATAGCATGCGATGTAAATGCATGAGTTGTAACATGGTATATTCTTGGCATTGTAAATGACAATGCCTTTATTTATATGTTTTGAAAACCTGCAAGCGTTGCATAAACACGCACTTTGTACTTCTAGTCCTTGCTTACGAGAAGCAAGGCTGGCAGTAAAAGAGGCGCCGTTACTGACTGCCTTCCTTTTCGTAAGCAACGACTATAAGTACAAAGTGCATGTTTACACACTGCTTGCATATTTTGAAAACATAAATAAAAGACATTGTCATTTACAATGCCAATATCTCAAACTCTCGCAAATACAAGACCTATTGCATTGCAAATGCTTGTTTGAACTGCTATCATACTGGTATAAGTGACCAGTTACTAATCACAAGTATATAGTTACAGTATAAGAGTACACATAAATTTCCCTGCTAAAGTTGCCACTGTACATTGTAACCCTCCTCTGCAAAGACACATTTTCCAGGTAAATCAGGGAGTCTGCATAAGGCCCAGCCTGCATCTTACTACCCTACCTGCTCTATAATCACAGGAGATATCTTGGCCTTTGGCCAAATGCTTTTTTGCTCTTTAGTTATGGCAATATGTATTTTAGTTTCAACGATAATAACACTGCTATTAAGAAGCTGTAAAAATGATATGAGTGATATCAGGGTGGTAGTTATTTACTCTTTTGGCAAAGAAAAACAAGACCACATTATAATACTGCTACTAGCACAAAACATGCGTTGCATTCTTCCAGCAAATACCAATCAACCAAGTGCACGCTATTGTGCCTTTACAATGTGACAAAAAAGCAAATTGACTGACAACCAGATGGTGATGTTTCGGAATCCATTCTGGTTGTTTTCTGTTATAATACAGTAAAAACACAATCGGGTATTGACCATAGTATGCCCTTAGGCAATTGGTGGAACTGAAGCAATTGATGACAGAAGTATTTTGATGAATAAACTAGTGATATACTCGGTAAACTCTAGTTGATTTATATAACATTAACAACCCTGGAAAAGCAAGTATTTGTTAGTGATTATTTCAAATAAAAGTTAATCAACTTCAAAATACAATGCCATACATGGAAACCTTGAATTGTACTAAATTGTACATCATTGACAGAGCATTTATCAAAAATCTGCATGTCGTAGATTTCTATTATAGTAGGCACACCTAGCATTTTATCCTCCTGAGTTCAATATAATTTCTTCTATTGAGTTGGCTGGGGATAATTCTGTTTGCATTTTGTTCTGCACATGTAGTCATATTAATCGCTAACAAATAATAAATGTATGATGATGGAGTAAATGCGAGGTATTACCCAGCAACAAAACAGTTATTTGCCGAAGGAAATGCCTATCACAACAAGTATTTTTCATCAAATGCCACAAACATCTATTGTCGACAATGCATGTCATGATAACTATCATTCATAAGCTAGCTGGGATGTGGTAAGCTACTACTGACATGTTTGACAGCTGTTTTTTTTTTTTTTTAAGAATAGGTGTATCGACTCTACTACCTAAGTAGTGGCTCACCTACAACGTTACTCTGGGTTTTTCACACGTCAATCGGCAAGCTCAGTGTTTTCCCATTGTTCTATAGATCAAACGGTGTATGTAACAAGCCCTATTCACTTTGAATAAAACGCTGAAACAGGCAGTCTCCCGTGAGGACAATGATGGGTGAATAATAATGGCAAAGAAAGTGTTCCGCTGATGCACACAGCTGAACAGCTCTTTTGTAATTGTATTTAAATAGCGTTAACTACACTGACGAGTGCTTTGCAGCACTTCACGGTGAGTAGCATGCGCTATCTGAAACCTTTAAAAGCGGGCACCACGTAAAGTCGACGCCCGGTGCACGAAGCGCGCCTGCCCCCTACCCCTCTCACTGTGTGCCCGTGCCTGTTACACTCGCACTCCATGGAGGCAACAATTAAAAGCGGGCATCACTGAAAGTGCACAGGAATCAACCCTGTTTTTCATTTTGAATAAAACGGCCGAAACAGGCAGTCTCCCACATGAGGACGATGATGGGTGAATAATAATGGCAAAGATGGACTTCTGCTGCTGCACAAAGCTGAACAGCTTTTGTAGTGGTATTTATATAACGATAACTACACCGACAAGTGCTTTGCAGTGCTTTACGGCAAGTAGCACTCGCTATCTTGAACATTTAAATGAGGGCAACGCATAAAGTCAACACCTGGTGCGCGAAGCGCGCCTGCCCCTACCCCTCTCACTGCGTGCTCATGGCTGTTACACTCGCACTCCAGGGAGGCAACAATTCTGACGTGCAGGCCGCTGGAGTCATGAATGTCAAGGATGCCAAGGAATACCTGGCGAGGAGAGAGATTCCCCAGCTGTTTAAATTAAGCGTGGATGTAGGTTTGTGCCACAAGTTACAAAGGGCAGGAAGCAACAATTAAAACCAGTGGTGCGCGCGCACCACAGAGGAGCGGGGGGGGGGAAAGGGAGTGCGGCAGCGAGGCGAACGCACGCTGCTGCGCGTGCTAGACACCGGTGGGAATGGGCATGGCAAAGGCGGGACATGCGCCCGCCTTTGCCCAATTGCGTGCTGTCTTTCTTATAAAGACACATGCAAAGCCCAATAGCCGGGGGGAAAACGAAAAGCACACGCACGAGCGTGTGCGATTCCTAGGTCAGCTTCTAAACCCCCTACATGAGGTCTCTCGCTGCACGAGCAGTGCTGCGCACTGCAACACTAGGCGCGAGACCTAAAAAGATCTGGAGATGCATTCAGAAACTGGATGAATCTCCTACAAAGCCTCTGAGTTAAAGATCGTGCCAAGTTGATTACTTCTGGGCCTCCACGAATGAATGTTTGGTGCCAGGAGGTTCAGTCTGGTGGCAGAAATGTTCAAGTGCTGTGGCCAAGGAACAAATGTATGCCAGAAAGATGGAACTGCTCTGAAATAGGAGGGAACAAATAATCAGTTGAGCCCCTCGTGCAGATGAACCTCAGACACTGGCGAAGTAACTGTGTAGAAAAAGAGAAAGGAAGCAGGACAAAATAACAGATCAACAGTATAATATGGAAACCGACAGACTGGTCAACAATGAATCAGGCTCTAAAGAGAGAAGACCAGTGGCAGAAAATAAACAAAGAATATTGCATGAAAACATTCCTGGAAGACGCCCACCTGCCGAGCACTGAAAGGAAGAACTCAAACCTCTTACATAGGGGCAGGAAGAGGAGTCAACATCCAATAGACATGAGCTCCTTGGATAGGGACAGGGGTCTTTCAGCTGATTGGAGGAAGCTCAGGTCGGGGAAGAGCGCAGAGTGAACAAGGTGATAGGTCATTTTATTATCAAATTGGGTTAGTGCAGACTGAGAAGGGAGCATAGGCAACAGCCCCCTTTGTCCTTGCACATGGCCATAGGCATTTCTACATCTGCACCATCATCTCTCATAGCTATTTTTAGGTCGAGCCTAGCGGCAGCGCGCATGCACTGCTCGCTAAAAAGATCGAGGAGTGGAGGACGCCTTTTTTCATATAATGTTGCCAAGCTGTGGAATCGCCTTCCCCTTCAGATCCGGCTTGAACCAAAATATTTGAACTTTCGAAAACAAATTAAAACTTTTCTCTTTCCCTAAATACTGCTCGGAGCCTTTGATCGCATTGCCGCAGCGCTGGGATGCCCTCTGGTAACCATGCGCTCTATAAATGTTGCTTCAATTCAATTCATGCTGTATTAGGGTATGCACTAGCAGCCCGCCCACTCTCCACCCATATTTGTCATTGGCTTTCTGTCATTGTCCTTCTTGAATGGTGGCTTCTGATTTGTAAATAGGCGTGTTAGTCCCGCCTTGGTACTGCCTTGTCTCCATTTGTTACCACTCATAACGACTGGACCTTTTACTTGGTTCGTTACATGGCCTGCTTTATCTAGTGGGTGAGCACTATTTTTGTTATTGGCACTGATGGGGACAGTGGTGGCTGCTTTTTTGGTATTTGCATAAGGAGCGCGGTGCCCGCTTTAGGGACACCGCAATCATTTTACATTTTACTTTTATTAAACTTTCATGTTGAGCGCGGTGTCCACTTCTGGGACACCGCGCTCTGTTTAATTTCTTTTTGTTTTATTTTTTAACTTTCATAGTGAGCGCGGTGCCAGATTCAGGCACACCGCGCGCTGTTTGTTTATTTTTTTTTTACTTTAAAACTGAGCGCGGCGCCGCTTCAAGGACACCGCGCTCTGTTTTTTTTTACTTTGACACTGAGCGCGGTGCCCGCTTCAAGGACACCGCACTCAGTGTTAAAGTAAAAAAAAAAAAGAAACCGAGCGTGGTGTCCTTGAAGCGGGCGCCGCGCTCAGTGTTCAAGTTAAACAACCATTTGCAATGCCATAGGTCTAACATTTACACAAGTTTAAGCTTTTGGCATTGTAAATAACAATGCCTTTTATTTATGTTTTGAAAACGTAAACAAAAATAATAGGCATTGTCATTTATAATGCCAATAGCTCAAACTCGTGTAAATGCGAGACCTATTGCATTGCAAATGCTTGTTCTCCCTTGTGGACATTTTGGTGTGTATACTAAATATCAGACCACTGGTACAAGCAACACCATCCTACCTCAAAGATACCAAAGAAACCATCAACTTGATAGAACAAATAGGACATCCAGAGGAAATCACGCTACTAGTAACCTTCGACGTGGAGGCGTTGATTACGAACATCCCACAAGAAGCAACACTAAGAGCAGTTGAAGAAAGCCTGAGAAACCATGATCCGACAAAACCACAACCGACAAACTTCATCCTGGAATGTGCGGAAATAGCACTGAAGAACAACTTTTTCAAATTCCAAGATCAACATTACCAACAAATCCACGGAACTTGTATGGGCAGCACTTTCGCGCCTAGTATAGCCTGCCTATATATGGCTTACTTCGAGGCAACTCACATCCTTCCACTGTCCAACCCTTTTAAACCAGAAATAAAAGAGTGGAAGCGGTACATAGACGATATCCTCATACTATGGACAGGCACAAAGGAACGTTGCATAGAATTCCACAATTGGATCAACGACCAGGACCCTTTCCTTAAATTCACCCTGACCTCCTCAAGTGAAGAGATCCCCTTTCTGGACCTTCTAATCATTCTGAAGGATGGGAAACTACTGACGAAAACATACAAGAAACCTACTGACAGAAACAGTCTGCTTACCTTTGACAGCCATCATACAAAAGCCCTCAGAGAGAATCTCCCTTTGGGCAATTCTTAAGGCTCAGAAGAAACTGCAGCAACACCATGGACTACGATGCACAAGCAGCAGAACTTAGCCATAACCTGGAACAGAGGAACTATCCCAAGAGGATTATAAAGAAGGCACAAAAACGCGCACGTAACAACCACCGAGAAGCTCTGTTAGAAACTGTGGAAAAACAAAACGATGATACAATAACATGTGTAACCACCTACACACCCCAATCTAATCAAGTAAAAAGATCTTACTGAAACACTGGAATATCCTACACGCAGGGGGAACACAAATGGAATGCCCAAGATTCGCATTTAGACGAACACAGAATATCAAAAATATGATTATCCACACGAGACCCCAAAACAGACAATTGGACACTCAAAGGACACTGTGGGACCTACCAACAGTAAAAGGACATTACCCATGCGGCACGTGCAGCATCTGCCACTTGACAAAACATACAAAAACTTTACAAATGAACAATCAGGAGTGGACGCAAAAAAAGCACACTAATTGCAATACTAAGAACTGTGTCTACATGGTAAAATGTCCATGCGATCTTTTATACATAGGAATGACAACCAGAGCCATAAGAACACGCATAAACGAACACAGAAGTAATATACGATGTAAAAAGAATACCACCAAAATGAGCAGACACTATATCGAGACTGGGCACACACCAGATCAGGTAAACTGGACTATCATAGAATCAAATCCTGCATGGTCAACCAGAACACTCTTCCAAAAAGAACAAAGATGGGTCCACCGCTTACGGACTAACACCAAGGGCCTAAATGATGAAATACCCTGGATTTAGTTAGTACGATAAACATACCGATGGTAAAACTACCATAATCACCTTACCTGTATATATCAATATTTTAACAAACCCCAGCAGTTTATCATGACATATATCCGAAATTTTGGACATACAAAGTAACCAGAAGCGGAATCTGTGAAAAAGACAACTCTATGCCCAACTATGAACAAATATAGTAACCAGAAACACCACTTCAAAATGGCCCACAAAAAAACGACCAATTTTGGATTAGCGTAGTAGAAAAACAATTATGTCAATAACAACCAAAATCTAGATCAATCTCCTAGAAACCACTCCGGTGGTATTTAAATGTCATAAATTATGAGTCACGTGACATGCAAGGCCAACGATGATCACAATATACCAGGACTTAAGACGATTTTACAATAAAACCATCCGCTACAAGATGGCGCCCAAACACAACACTAATCACTCTCCTATTAACTCCTTAATTAGTAGCATACTCTCACTATAAAAAGGGCGGCAAAAACTGCTTGAATACCGGCGGAGACAGAGAGAGGCATGCAGGTGGAGCAGCACAGCTGAATGGGAGAACCGTGAGTAGTACAAGGATAACGCTTGCGCTTTGTCACTTCCTAGTCTTTAAATCTTTTCCTTTGAGAAAAGAAACACTGGGCCTGAACTAAACTCTCAACCACTCCCAGGATAAATGTGAGAGAAGTAAGATAAATATAACGCTAGCAATATGCCGGTATGTTCTTCCTTTTTCTTCCTTTCCCTTGCAGTGCCCGAGTGTGACATGCACAATTTGTGAATCTCTCGATCTATGACATCAATACAATATGAGAACCCAAAGAATTTTCCTTTTTTTTTTTTTTCTTAGTTTGCAGGATAAAAATCACAAATGAGGACCACTGTGTGATTTTCCTTTTCTGTTTGTGAACATTGATAACATGATTTTTACAATGAATGGAATTTGTAAACAATGCTTCCTTCCCTGTTCTTTTACAGTTCCCATCGGCCCTCACTGATCTCATGAGGCCATAATTATAGAAACAAGGGGTGAGGATTATGTTTTTCATTTATTATGAACAGGAACAGTGTCCTTAGGTTTGCCATCAATGGTGGGGCCCCTCTAGTGATATTCACAGTTTCTACTTTTAACCTTTAACTACATTTTTTCAAACTCCTTACCAAGATAACTTTTCACCGATTATCCACTCGGTATAAGTCGTGTATAGACCAATTACTACTGGATACAGCACTGTATGATACTTGTGACCAAAGAGCGACAAACTCATCCTCGATGTTCTACATGTTGATTATGTTCTTTCTTTCTTTCTTTGTATTCATTTACTTATTATCTTTTCTATTTTTTTACATCATTGTAAATAATAACACAATATAGATATTCATACGCCCATGCTGACCTATAGCGATAAGTCTCACGCTAATGGTAATATGCACCATGCCCCCCCAATGGCAGACCTGGACTATACACATTTTTGACATTAGAGCTATACCCATATTCTGTCCTACCCCTTTCTCTTTTCAGAGACGCTACTCCTTTCCATCAACCTGGCGGCACTGAAAAATTTAGGCCGCTAGTGATACTTTATTTAAACTCACCTTGGTCCTGAAGAAGCGCTTTGGATCTCCTCCAGAGGCCACAGATAGCGCGAAACATGTCGACCACTAGAGACACCCACTAAGGACTCATATCTAGCTACTGAGGGACATAATATCCCACTAGCAGCACCACACACCTTTTACTAATGACAGAGGGACCACTTTAATAAATAATAGCCACTCTCCCTCCAGTCATTTTTTAACACACTAGTTGAGACCTCACTTCCACTCACACGCACGCACCTAAACGGCTTGTTTCATCAAAAGATCTCCGAAAAAGAGACCCTTCGGGGGACCCGTAGGGCATTGCAGCGCCGGCCCGACGAGGAGCAAAAAGCCCAATGATGAAGCGTGACATCCTTCGGGGTGTGTGAGGGCATCATGATGAGGACACACTGTCCCCACACATAGAGTAGCACAGGACACCTTTTCCTTTTTCTTTCTCCACTTTGAACTCTCCTCTTAAGGAACAGTGACCCCCCTTTATATACCAGTTACCAATCGGGAGCAAGGGTCACTGGACCTAACAATCAGCTCCCACCGTCCCCCCCTCTCTTTTTGATAAATACTAAATATCAAAGTCAGAACATCAATGGTACTAAATTTTGAGGACAAAATTTGGAAAAAAATATCAACAAATAAGTAATCATAAATGTTCAATACCTAACTCTGCATCTATTTACCTATGCGGTACATATAACTTCAAGATATGTGGATGTGGAGTTAGGAATGGTAAAGCTATACTTCCCAATATACCAATAGCTTCCAATTTTTTGTCCCTCAATAGTCTATCCTCGATATTCTTGTGTGTCGATACTCTTCATGTCGACATTCAGTAGTGCAATCGGATATTTGGATGTTTTCCTTTGAGGTGGCACAGTTGAGAGATTCAGGCCACTGTATCTAAAGGAGGTGCCCCTCCCAAGGAACACAAAGCCACCCACCTGACGGGAGTTCCAGAGTGTTTGGCTTTGTTTTCGCCGCACCTCGGAGGTCCACAGGAGTGGGCAGGACCACAGAGACCAGGGCGCATCGCAGCAGGAGCTGCGTCAGTTTCCCACGCCAGCCGGCGTTTAAAAGGCTCGCACAGACTCCCGCAGCGCGGGAGTTCCAGAGTGTTTGGCTTTGTTTTCGCCGCACCTCGGAGGTCCACAGGAGCGGGCAGGACCACAGAGACCAGGGCGCATCGCGGCAGGAGCCGCGTCAGTTTCCCGCACCAGCCGGCGTTTAAAAGGCTTGCACGGACTCCCACACTGCGGGACGCACGCGGGCGTGCCCGGGCGAAGCCCGGCCCAAGGGCGGGCCCGTCCACGCCCGGAGGAGATGGGGCTGGGCCTACCCTCTTTTATCTGCTAATTGAGTCATAAGGTACTGTTGGTTTCATTTTTAATTGGAGTTGCAATCTTAACATCTTTTAACTAACTGTTAGTCGTTATATATCATACCTGGGAAATTACATCTGAGGATTAAAATGAGCAAAAGGAGGATTCAAAAGGAAAAGCAAGGGGTTGGTCATGTTGGGACCCTGGATGCATTTTTGACGAGGGCTGAATCTGTCCTTGCCCATGAAATAGAGTTAACAGAGCGAAGGCTTTCCCTGGACTCTCTTATTGCCCAAAAACGTTCCTCCCTAGGTGGAGGAGCCTTAACAACTGATCATCCAATTTCTGGGCAGACTATAGGTGAATCAAGCACTACTATAGTCACATTGCCGATTACAGCTTCACCTCCTGACGTAACACCTGAACACTCTATAAAAATACTAAGGAGCTGTTGCCGTCTATCCAGGCGGAAACTAATCATACAGATCAAAGCACTAGGAAGAGAAAGGGAGGTGGTCCATTAAAGCAAAAAACACTGAAAAGAGTTTGCACAGAAATCCAATGGGAATGAGGAATTGAACTCAAGACTCCCCTTACACTCAAGATCTACTAGAGCTACAAAGCAGAAAGATGATATTATTAATCAACCGGATTTGGAGAATGACCTTAATTTGCTGAAAAGAATTGAGACTATGATGACTGTACTTTTAAATCCTATAATGCATAGGTTAACCCAAATAGAAGGGAAATTATCTTCTTTGCAGGCAGTTTACTCATTGAATCAAGCATCCCGAAACTTTGCTGAGCCGATAGATGAGGCAAGGATGATCCCCCAATCAGGTAGGATGCCACCTATGGTGTCTCTTGTGGCACCTGATGTGGCACTCGCTAAAACAGGAAGTCGTGATCACACACAAGCGATAGCGTCATCTACCAACTTATTGGGTTCTGCTTGTGACTTGGCAAATAAACTGAGAGTGAGCACACATATTAATAATCATCATGCTCCAACCCAAACTACCATAGCAAAAACTGGCATTGACAGGCTTAATGTTGTACCTAAGGGTTCTAATGGGGCTGTAAATGCCAACTTTCATGCTAATCTGTCCACTATCCCTTCCCTCTTAGAGGATGGAATTATGGCACCCAGTTTGGGGAGGGGGGCTTCTCAGCACCGAGCAGAAGTTGAGAAACCTAAGGAAAGATTAGATCTTCCTCCAGCAACCTGTCCGTATGTTATAATTCTAGCTAATGTTCCTGAACTAAAGATAAATTTAGCAGAGTCTACTGAACAGTTAATTCATAAGTCTCAGCATTGGTTATCCAACTGTAAAGGTGTAAACTTTAATGCGCAAAAACATATCATAATGGCTAGGAGGGTTAACTGGGTAGGAAGAGCTCCTAAGACTATTAAAGGTGACTGCATCTTACTAAACTTTGATAACCAACATATAGTGGGCGAGCTATTATCTATGTTACCTAGTATACCATCATTCTATTCTGACATTTGTGTCCTTCCACTGGGTTTCTTTTACAAACCATATTCTTCACCTCACCCTCCACGGTTTGTAGCACCTAATGCTCGGAATCCCTTTCACTATCTGGCAAATCAGTCTCTCCCTCCCTTAGTTTCACCTTTACCTCTTAGCAATAGATTTGCTGCATTGGAAGGCATGCCTATATGTGATTGACTGGTCGAACAGAGCCCTACAGTCAAAGGTGATGGCGATATTCTAATGTTAAATAGGACATCTGTGACTACTTGCCCACCTGCAACTTCGCAAGAACAAATAAGTACGCACATAGACAGCCCGAGTCTTTCCCTGATACTGATGCAACATGAGAATATTTCAGGGTCTGCTGTGGTAATGTCATGGAACATTGCTGGTTATAACCAAAAAGATCAAATACTGAATGGCTGTCTTTATTAACATCTAAAGATATAGCATGTTTATAAGAAACTTGGGAACTTGAACCAATACATTTGAATGGGTATCGCTCATTTCAAACTCCTGCTATACCTTCACCAGCTGGACGTGCTAAGGGCGGGTTATTGACCCTACTTTCTAATGTTTTCCCCCTTAAAGTGAAGTCTTTCTTAAATTCATCGCCATACTATCACATTATTTTATTAGAGTATCACGGAGATCAGTATTGTCTCCTCATTCATTTTTATAACAATAACTTTGGAAGCAATCAAGCAGCTGTGCTAGCTCCTTTAGAAAGAGATATTGAATATTTGCAAAATAAATGTACTAAACCCTGTAATATAATCTGGCTTGGGGACTTTAATGCTCGCCCTTGTGATAAGATGAATTCCCTAGTATGTGGAATGTTGGATGACGATGGAGAGAGTGTACCCCATTTTAGTCACTCGGAGTACGGTAATGCCCTAAACATATTAGTATTGATAAATAATCTTGTATTTTTAAATGTCTCTGAAATTTTAACTGGTCAGTTAGGATATACTTTTTTAAATCGTTCTGTTTCCTCTACTCTTGACTATGTCTTGGTTTCTGATCCAATAAGAGGACTATTTTCTCATTTCGAGATCAATTTTTATGCTTTTAGTGACCATGCTGCAATAACTTTCCTTATCCCCTCCCTAATGAAAAAGGAATCTACTTTCAAACTTCATGTAAACCCAGTAATCACAAGGGAGAATGGAATTGCATTAAAGTGGGAGAAAGTAGATACTGGGAGGTTTCTGGTGAACTTAGTTTCCAGTCGACTTGAGGAGATAATGGTTTGTTTATATTCTATTGCTAACAATAACATGATCTCAGCTTTTGAGCTGATTTTATCAGAAGCAAAAAATAACTTAATTTGTGTTATACGCAATGGTCATCGCAAGAAATGTAGTTGGTTTGATGATGACTGCAATAAATCACTAAGAAATCTCCACAATGCCTTGAAATTCAAACCTCGTAACTTACCTTTGGTTAAGCAACTGTGACAGGCATATAAAAAAGCGTGGTTACTAAGGATGAAATCCCTAAAGGAAGAGTGGTGGGAAAACCTGAAAAAGGCTGCTTTATTAAAAAGTTTGCAAGCCTTTTGGTCAGTTATTAATGCACCTTTCTTAAGAGATGAACACTCTATCTCTACAGATACCCATGTTGAGCAGGAGGAATGGGTTACACATTTTGAAAGCGTGTTTGGCTCTGAGAAGATAATTTCCCATCCTACCTCTGCTATCTTAACTGGAATGGGCAACAAGGTTAGTTTTACACTGAAAGAAACTAAGTATGCTTTAAACCAGTGTAAACGTGCAAAGGCACCAGGACCTGACGGTGTCCCGATTGATCTGTTTTTGGATAATCAGGATCTCTGGGCCCCACTTTTAACAACTGTTTTTAATAAAATTGCCCAAACAGGTGCTCCCCTATCATGGAAAATGACAGTAATTGTCCCTATTTACAAAAAGGGGGATCGGTTGATTCAGAAAAATTATAGATCTATATCTTTAATAGATTCCACTGCAAAATTAATGGGACGTCTGCTTTTAAATAGGCTTGAGGAATGGGCCCTGGAAAAAAATATTATAATCTCATGTCAGTTTGGCTTCAGAAAAGGGAAAGACACTGTTGATCAGTGCCTGAACCTAAGTTTAATATTAGCAAGATATACTGCAGCCAAAAATGGTCATTTGTATCTTGCCTTCATGGATCTGTCAGCAGCCTTTGACTGCGTGGCACAGTCGAGGCTCTGGCAGATCATGGAGGCAATGGGGATCGATTTACAGATGATTAACATTATCCGCGATCTGTACTCATGCGCCTCAGCCTGTGTTCGTTATGGAAAGGGAGGCGAATGCACTACGCACTTTAAAATTGCTAGAGGGGTGAGACAGGGGTGCGTTTTGGCGCCCTTTTTATTTGCATTATACACTAAAAATGTTGAATCCGCTCTTCTGGGAACTACTCCGGATGTTCCCTATATTAATTCATTACAAGTGCCAATACTACTATATGCGGACGACACAGTGATTTTAGCCCGTACCAGCAATGCGCTGCGCCACCTAGTGATGGAATATACCCAATTCATGAACAAGTTGGACATGAAAATTAATTACGCAAAGTCCTTTGTCCTAGTGGCAGGTACGAAGCAACGGAAACAACCACAAATTAATGTTGAAGGAGGCAAGCTGGGAGTTGTGGATTCTTTTAATTATTTAGGGATTATGTTTGACCGCCAAAACAATTGGCTAAGTATGGTTGTAAATAGGGGGCTGCAGATGGAAAAGAACATTGGGGCACTATTCAAATTTATAAAAAAAACTGGCTCAAAACCCATTGAAGCTATAAAGACAGTTTATGAGGCAAAGAAGGTATCTGCTGCCACTTATGGAGCAGCCGTCTGGGGCATTAGAGACTGTTCTCAACTACAATGTTCAGAAGACAATTTTTTTCAAAAGTTAGTCTCATTACCAAAGTCATGCTCCAATTTTAACTGCCACATGGAACTTCGTGTCCCTTACATAACTGACAAAATTTGCATGGCACCAATTTTAATGTGGCACTCGGTATGGCGGAAGGAGACTCTCTCTCACAAGAGATATTATAAAAGATGTTTTGAAACTAGATTGTGTGGGTAATGTTCGTTGGCTACGTTATGTTGAATCCACTCTAAAAGCGTCAGGGTTACACCATCTTTTTGTTGACCCTATATCGTGCCAATCTATTTCTAAAAAGATCTAAAAACTCAGTTATTGTCTAGTTTGCAATCAAGAAGGAATTTTACAAATAGTAAGTTATCGACAGTTAGAGCATTCCTGACGGCCCCGAGCATTATGCAAATGGATATGAATTTAACTTATTTATCGTTCGTCACTAATTTACAACACAGGTATATATTGGTGAGATTCCGGTTAAACTACATCCCTTTGATGTTGGGTTTTCCACGAAATACTTATGTAGCTTCCGATCTCCCATTCTGTGTATGTGATGATCGATCTATTCAGAATGATTTGAACTTCCTGTTTTTTTGTAAATATTACTGTGATGAGAGAAAAAGTTTTATTGTCCCCCTGTTGCGCAAAATGAATTTTAAACAGTGTCGTGTAGCCCTCTACTTTTTGCAGTCATTATCTGACCCTTTTACATGTTTTTCAGTAGCGTCTTTTCTTTTATCTGCTTTAAAAAAGAGACGTTTAATCCGATGAATTTTATACTTAACATAAGAACCGAACTACCGAAATGATCCAATAATTGTGCGTGTTTATGAATTGTATTTTTTCTACCTTTTTAATGAGACTATTGTATTTTAACATGTATTTGATGCTGGTAATTTGTAATTTTTGTATTTTAAGTCTATCGCAATATTGAAATGTTTTATGTGTAGTATACTTTTTATGCCTTCATTGAGATGGCGAAATAAAGTTATTCTGACTGACTGACTGGTATGTGGATGTGGAGTTAGGAATGGTAAAGCTATACTTCCCAATATACCATTAGCTTCCAATTTTTTGTCCTTCAATAGTCTATCCTCGATATTCTTGTGTGTCGATACTCTTCATGTCGACATTCAGTAGTGCAATCGGATATTTGGATGTTTTCCTTTGAGGTGGCACAGTTGAGAGATTCAGGCCACTGTATCTAAAGGAGGTGCCCCTCCCAAGGAACACAAAGCCACCCACCTGATGGGACCAAAAACAAAGTCTGATTTTAAAAATCCTCCATTTCTGGAAGTAAACATGAAGCCAGCACCGCTACCTGCAAGCAACACGGGAGTCATATCTAACAGATATGTCCAAAACACAGCTGCAGAGATGGCAGCAGTGAGTGCCGGCGTGACCCGTGCCACTGCATTGCTCATCCCAATAATGGGCTTCTTTCAGCCAAACCCTTCCAGGCAAAACCCTTGTGCCTCAAATTACCAGCTTCAATCAATCTTGGAAATTCACTTAACATTTGGAAAGCGCTACTCATCAATATCAAATGTAGCCACTAATTAACCACCCTGAAGAAGTGCCTAAAAAGCCTTTTTCACAAATAGGCCCACCACGGGTCAATTATTTTACAGTCATGCGATCAAATGATCTGCATCACTCCTGTACCACACTTCTGTTTTCATTTTAGATTCGATGTTTTGTACCCTATGTAATTTTTTTTATTTACAGATGTGCCTTCTCGGTTATGTAATTTAATGGTTTCTTCTCTGCAACAATCAACACCTTACTCAGGGGCGTAACACAGGCCCCAGCGGTGCGGGGGGGTCCCCGAGCGGCAGGGGGCCCCCTCAGCACAGTACTCAGGCCTGATAGCTCCGGATTAAATCCTGAGCGGGGGCCTCTCTGTGTACCTTGCAGGGGGGCCCCTTCAACTTTCGTTACGCCACTGACCTTACTGGATCAATTAGCGCCTCCTTGCACATCACTCACTCCCAACAGTTGTTGGTCTAGACAGTTCTCTATAAACCTAGAAGTAAATATATACATTTACCTCACCAGATAAAAGAACCCACCTGCCACACACAGCGTTTGCTCAGACATATAACGTGTTCACCGTCTCTCACATGTTAAGCCTCGCTCATTTCTGGCATTCTAGGTGAGAAATGTTTTTATGGCTTCCTCTGCGCTGAAAGTTTACAAGCTTCTATCATTCTGAAGGTTGTTTGTACACTCTTCCAAGGATTTTCGATCCTGCACCTGTATACATCTTTACTTCACTCTCAACACATGATCATTATTGGAGACCTATGGGGCATATTTACAAGGGCATTGCGTTACAGGAACGTCACTTTTTTGCACGTTCCTGTGGCGCAATGCCCTGCTTCATATTAACAAATTGGCATTAAGCCACTTTTTGTGGCTTAACGCTTCTTTGTAAATATGGTACCCTTTCACGCAGGTATGTGCGTGAAAAGGGCGTGCAATGGTTGTTGCTGTGGGTGTTCCACTGCAACATACATTGCTTTTTGCTGATGCCCCAGATTTACAAGGATCTGTAAATCTGAGGCAGAGCCAAAAACTAACGCCATGCAAAAGCAGGCGTTAGAATAGCGAAACGAGGAGTAATACTTTTATTTTTCCTCGTTTTTGCTTTTTCTATGTGTGCTGCATTCTGCAGCACACATAGAAAGAGCAAAACGCCATTAGTGATTGTTTATTTGCAGGAAGGTGTTTCTTATTGCACATAAACAATCATTAAATAATGACGATTTGCTAATTCTATGTGTGCTGTATTTTGCAGCACACATAGAAGTACTAACAAATCGCCATTATTGATTGTTTATGTGCAGGAAGGGACACCTTCCTGCACACAAACAATCATTCCCTGAAATGCAGGCACCCTTGCACTATTGTGCAAGGGTGCCTGCACTGGCACCAGGCAGCTAATTTTAGCACCAGAGCTAGGGAAAACACAGGGGTGCGCTGTATTGTAAATACGGCGCATCCCTGCGTTTAAGAAACGTCGGAGTGCAGCGCTGTCAATTTTGGCGCAGCTCCGCGTGTTGGAAAGTGGGTTATTGGTAGGGGCAAATGTAGGTCTGCCACTGGCAATAAGGCCACTAACACATGATAGGTCTCAGCATAGGTCTTAGAAAATTATTCCTATGCTCAACCCTTGGTAACGTGGCTGCGAGCAGACAGGCTTAACTTCAAAGACAGGTATGTAAAGCATTTAAAAACACCATTTCAGTAAATAATTAAGACACAACACAAAATAAAAATCCAACACCCATTTATAAAAATAGTAAATATTTTTATCTTTAAAATGACACCAAAACGACAAAAATCCAATGTAGGGAACCGGAGATATGAATTTTCAAAGATTTAATAAAATATAGCACTTAGAAGTTTATAGCACCATATTGGGATACCTGCTCGCGATAGACCGGGGCAAAGTCAAAGTTTCAGGCCGACCGCGATGGAGCCCTGGGCGGCTACAGCTTGCGGCAGGTCCCGGTCCCGGTCTCAGTTTCTACCTTCACACTTATAAACTTTTCTGGAGCTTTTTCTCGCGAGGTCCCTCGAATCTCCCAGCCAGTCCGGATCCGGTGAGGGTTCGCCGGCTTGCCTTTCGTCGAACTCCCGGTCAACTTCCCTGGAGCGGACTTACAAACTTTTTCGTTAGCGCTTCAGCGGGGCAACGCAGGAGCACAGGCCGACACGCGATGGAAGACAGGCGGCTTGGCTCTCGCGGTTGCTCCCAGTCGACTTTTCTACGAGCGGACTTAGAAACTTTTCTGGAGCTTTTTCTCGCGGGGTCTCTCGATGTTCGTCATGTAGCCGGATCCGGTGAGGGTTCGCCGGCTTCAGATTTCTTCTACACCCCCCCCCCAAACTCTGGAAGTCGGACCGACGGAGCTTTTAGCGGGACGAACCTGGATGGCTTGGCCGACTCGCAGGTTGAGTCGGTCCCTCTATGGAGCTTTTTTTCAAAGTTCCTCCAAAGTTCTCCAAACTTCTTGAACTTCTTCCTGAAGTTCCTCAAAGGGTCCCAAAGTGTCTCAAACTCACTCCAAGGGTCTGGAAGCTCCAAGATGGTCCTTGAAAGTTGAGGACTTCGGTTCCCACAATCTACCTGGACGTCACCCTTACAAATCCACTGGTAGTTCCCCAAGGTGCAGATTTAGTTGGTGATGTTCCAGATGAGCTCTTTTAATCTGTAGCTTTCAGGGAGCCCACTCTTTAGTTCTTTTTCAGCAAAATAATCCACAGGGCTGTAGTTGCAGATGGTGCAGTTTTCAGAGGTCAGGCCTTAGAAATCTTTGCACAGCAAAATCTTCTCAGCTTGGCAATGTCTTGCTTCAGTAAGTTTCAAGCAGCAGATCTGGAGGGCTCTGCCCCTCTCAGATACTTATTCAAAATTCTCTGGGTCAAGCAGCAGGTCACTCCTGACCAATGGGAGCAGGGTAACTCCTCATAGTTATGACCACATCCTGTAGAGTGTGGCATTATTTTGTCCCAGAGTGCATCAAATCTTCCAAATCCATAATGGCAGAATTTCCAGCAAGGAGGCAAGAGCTGGCTAAACACACGCCTAGGATGGCTAATTTACTTAGACTCTCCCCCCTGCATCTGCTCATACCTACCTTAATCCCCCCCATCTGCCTGAGGGATAAAGTTCAGAGTTGTAAACTGACACTGGGTTCTGCTTTTCCCTTTGAAGCCCATGGTTTACGAGCCCTCCTCCTGGCCTGGCATTCCTGTGGACCAGTACACTGCCCTCCCAGCCCAGCTGCATAACCCCAGGGGCTCTTTATCACCTCTCCAGGCAGGCTGGCTAATCCACCTAACTCTGACCAATCAGGGCAGACCACTGGAAGGCTGAATCTGGACTTACAAACAAGAAAGTCTTATAACTTCTTGCATGTACACTTTAGGAGAAATTCAAGAATATGATATTGTTGGATTTAGCTTTACTATTCTGAGAAGTCTTTGAACGGTAGCTCTATCTCCTTCCTATCAGGAGTTATTATTTAATAACTTCCTGCAATGTTAACCTATGTAACTGGGGATTTGAAATGGGAAAAATGACTTGGGCCATTTTTCCAGCACCAGGACTTAAAAAAACATTTTATAAGTACTTGCCTTATATCTACAGGAACCCCACCACATGTGCAACTAGGGAGACTTTAGGGGTTCTGAATCTGCAAAAATATTGCAGATCCTCACTTCACACTGCTCCTGGCATCAAAGTCGAATTTGGGCAGCACTTTACCACAATGTGGGAGTGAAATGTGAAATTTCACTTTACCCAGGCATATAAAAACTCATTTTATAAGGGTGTACCTTATAAATATCTGATCCCCCACCCCTGGGATACCTAGGGAGACCCTGGGGTCCCTAATATGCCAAAACATTGT
This sequence comes from Calotriton arnoldi, assembly GCA_963921515.1. Lineage (NCBI taxonomy): Eukaryota > Metazoa > Chordata > Amphibia > Caudata > Salamandridae > Calotriton > Calotriton arnoldi. The sequence goes on from CAWUFW010000263.1 coordinate 4,483,150, forward strand.
AGGTTATCCATTTTTAAGTGCCCCTACCACCAAAGTCGAGTTTGGGCACAATTTACTTTTTAAAAGCAGTCCTGGCACCCAGTGCTGCTTTTAAACTGACCTCAGACTTCAGCAGTGCACACATGCAAGTGCAGAAAAAGGCTGCTGGCCTCTAAACTGCCCTGCCCCAGGGTACTGCGGACTTCTAGGTAGTTTCAATGCCCTGCCCTATTATATACTAGGGGCTTATGGGGCAGGGCATGCCAATTACAGGGGTACCCCACCATACCATAGTGTACCCTAGTGTATGTTAGGTGTTTTAACTGTATTCTAATGTGTTCCTTTCAGCTTGGCACTGGCCCTGGGCCTGGTTAGGCAGAGCCCAGGGTCAGTCAGAGTCAGTTACCACCAGTACCAGTCAGCAAAAAGTTGGGGGGTGCCCAGGGCACAGGATGACTTTGCAACATAGCCCCCCCCCAAACGAAAGGTGATGGGCTACTAACCTACACCCTGGTAGTCCTCATCAGCTAAGTGGAAAAACCTGGAAAGTCCATCTGCATTGGCATGGGCAACCCCAGATCTGTGTTCCACTGTAAAGTCCATTCCCTGTAGGGAAATGGACCACTTTAACAGCTTGGGATTCTCCCCTCTCATCTGCATGAGCCATCTGAGAGGCCTGTGGTCAGTTTGAACACGAAAGTGAGTCCCAAACAAATATGGTCTCAACTTTTTCAGGGACCAAACCACATCAAACGCCTCTCTCTCAGTGGCACTCCACCTCTGCTCTCTGGGAAGAAGCCTCCTGCTAATAAAGGCAACTGGCTGATCAAGGCCCTCTTCATTTAGCTGTGACAACACTGCCCCAATCCCTTGCTCTGAAGCATCTGTCTGAACCACAAACTCTTTTGTGTAGTCAGGGGCTAGTAGCACTGGTGCTGAACACATAGCAGCTTTCAGACTGTCAAAAGCCTTCTGACACTCTGGGGTCCAAATCACCTTCTTGGGCCTCTTTTTAGAAGTGAGTTCTGTTAGGGGCCCCACAATGGTCCCATAATTTTGAACAAACCTTCTATAGTACCCTGTCAGTCCAAGGAATGCCCTGACCTGAGTCTGGGTAACAGGAGCTGTCCAATCCAAAATAGTTTGAATTTTAGCTTGGAGAGGCTTTACATGGCCCCCACCTACCAGGTGGCCCAGGTACACCACAGAACTCTGCCCTATTTGACACTTGCTTGCCTTAATACCTTAATACTCAGGCCTGCCTGCTGCATGGCCTGAAGCACTTCCCTTAGGTGGCTTAAGTGATCCCCCCAGGTAGAACTGTATACAGCTATATCATCCAGGTAAGTTGCACTGAACTGTTCCAACCCAGACAAGACCCTGTTCACCAACCTTTGGAAGGTGGCAGGTGCATTCTTTAATCCAAAGGGCATTACCTTGAACTGATAATGTCCCTCTGGTGTCGAGAATGCTGACCTCTCCTTTGCTCCATCAGTGAGGGCAATCTGCCAGTAACCTGAAGTCAAATCAGAAGTACTCAGGTACTTAGCAGCCCCTATCCTGTCAATGAGCTCATCAGCTCTAGGTATAGGGTGAGCGTCAGTCTTTGTGACTGCATTCAATCCTCTGTAGTCCACACAGAACCTTAACTCCTTGGGTCCCCCCTGAGGATTAGGTTTAGGTACCAGCACCACTGGACTGGCCCATGGACTCTCAGACGGTTCAATTACCCCCAATTCCAGCATCTTAGCAACCTCAGCTTTAATGCTGGCTCTGACATGGTCAGACAACCTGTACAGTTTATTTTTGACAGGTAGGCTGTCACCAGTGTCAATGTGGTGCACACACCACTCAGTGATGCCTGGGGTCAAAGAGAACAGGCCAGCAAACTGCTCCAGCACTTGCTTACAGTCTCTGTGCTGCTGGTCTGTCAACTTGGGAGAGAGTATCACCCCCTCCACTGACCCATCTTGCACATTAGTGGAGAGGAGGTCGGGCACAGGCTCAGTTTCCTCCTCCACACCCTCATCAGTGACGAGTAACATGGTCATGTCTGCCCTGTCATGGTGGGGTTTCAATCTATTCACATGCAGGACCCTATGAGGGTTCCTGGGGGTGCCAAGGTCAACCAAATAGGTAACCTCACCCTTCTTTTCTAAGATTGGATAGGGCCCACTCCACTTGTCATGGAGGGCCCTGGGAGCCACAGGCTCCAACACCCACACCAATTGTCCTGGAGTATACTCAGGCATAGTAGCCTTTTGATCATACCAGCGCTTCATGAGCTCCTGGCTGGCCTCCAGTTTCCTGTTTGCCTTGTACATGTACTCTGCCATTCTAGATCTCAGGCCTAGCACATAGTCAAGCACATTGTCCTTTGCTTCTTTAAGAGGCCTCTCTAACGACTCTCTCAGCAGGCTCAATGGCCCCCTCACAGGGTGTCCAAACAACAACTCAAAGGGACTGAAACCAACCCCTTTCTGTGGCACCTCCCTGTAGGCAAACAGTAAGCATGGGAGGAGAACATCCCATCTCCTCCTGAGTTTCTCTGGCAACCCATTTATCATGCCCTTCAGGGTTTTGTTGAATCTCTCAACAAGACCATTTGCTTGTGGGTGATAGGGGGTGGTGAACTTGTAGTTGACACCACACTCATCCCACATAGCAGTCAGATAGCTGGACAGGAAGTTCGTGCCCCTATCTGACACCACCTCTTTTGGAAAACCCACTCTGGTGAACACACCAAGCAGTGCTCTAGCCACCGCAGGAGCATCAATGGTTCTAAGAGGTATGGCTTCAGGGTCAACTACCACTAAGATATACCTATTCCCTGATGCAGTAGGTGGGTCCAGGGGACCAACAATGTCCATCCCCACCCTTTCAAAAGGAACCCCAACCACTGGCAGTGGTATTAGGGGAGCCTTTGTCTTGCCCCCTGCCTTGCCACTGGCCTGAAAGGTGACACAGGAGCTGCAAAACTCCTTTACCTTTTCAGACATATGGGGCCAGTAGAAATGGTTCACCAACCGGTTCCATGTCTTTGTCTGTCCCAAATGTCCTGCCAAGGGGATATCATGACCCAAAGTCAGGATGAACTCACTCTCTGTACCTCTGGGGCACCACCAACCTCCTGGTGGCCCCCTCCTTGAGGTTTCTGGCCTCCGTATAAAGCAGTCCATCTTCCCAGTAGATTCTATGAAACCCACGGTCATCCCCTTCCTCTTGCTTGGAAGCAATCCGCCTCAAGCTCTCAAGGGTGGGACAGTCACGCTGTCCCTTACTGAACTCCTCTCTGGAGGGTCCACCTGCTCCTGTCAGTTCTGCCAAATTTGACAGCTCTGTCAGGGATGGAGTCCCTCCCTCAGAGGCCAGATCCTCCCCATCAGGGTTAGATTCTGCCTGCACCTCTGGAGTTCCCTGGGCTGGCTCACCAGGCCCAGTACCCTTGTCCTTGGATGCTTGGCCCTTTGTTCCAGGGTCCAAGTGTCCAGCCCCTCCCTTCTGGCTAGTCTGTGACCTAGTCACAGCACATACCCACTCGGGGAGCTCCAATATTTTCATATGGAGTCCTCTCTCCACCTCTGACCACACAGAGGCTTCAAGATCAATGCCCAGTAAACACTGGACTGGGAGCACCTTTGACACAGCTACCTCCATAGGGCCTGTCACACCTCCCCATTCCAAATCCACCACAGCCATAGGATGGAGTTTGGTAGTGCTGTCTGCATAAGTCACCTGGTGAAACTCACCAGGTAACAACGTCTCTGGAGGCACCAGATCATCCAGGACCATAGTTACACTAGCCCCAGTGTCTCTGATAGCCTCAACCTCAGTCCCATTCACGTTAGGCCTCTGCCTGTACTTGTCCATGTTTGGAGGTAAGGCAGTAAGGGTTGCAATATTCACCCCACCCAGGGACTCTAAGGTTGCTTCCACCACCTGACTACTCCTCACTGGGGCACCACTCTCCACCCCTACACTGACACTGGCAATCCCTGTGGATGGCCCCTTAGGGGGGAGCTTCTTGGCGCAGACAGCATCTCCCTGCTTGTGCCCTGGCTGGTTACAGTCAAAGCACTTACCCACTTTTGAGGGATCAAAGAACCTACCATTCTTTCCCTGAATCCACCTCCCTTTGGATTTGGGTTGGCTCAGGGCCCCCCCTCCTTGTGCAGGTTTTTGTGTGTCGTTTGAGGACTCCTTCTGGTTTTGACCTTCTTTCCCTTGGGCTTTCCCCTGGGGAGGGACCTGTCCTCCTTTCTTCTGGTCACCCCCCTGGTGCTGTAAGGAAACCCGGGTTCTCACCCACTCATCAGCTGCTTCACCCAGCTCTCTGGGGTCTGTCAGCTTAGAGTCCACTAGATACTGGCGTAACTTCTCTTCTGCACAATGAGTCAAAATATGTTCTTTCAAAAACAAATTATACAATCCCTCATATGTGTCCACTTTGTTACCAACAATCCAGCCTTCCAGTGCCTTCACTGAAACGTCCACAAAGTCTACCCAAGACTTTGAACTCAATTTCTGGGTGCCTCTAAACTTCACCCTGTACTGCTCTGGAGTCAGACCAAACCTCTTGACTAAGCATGCCTTCATCTGCGGGTATGATTCTGCATCCTCTCCCTTCAGGGTCAGGAGCCTATCCCTCCCAGCTACTGGAATCAACTCCCACAGGAGTGCACCCCAATACCTAGAGTAGACCCTACTCATTTTAAGGGCCCTCTCAAAAGCTGCTAGCCACTTGTCAATGTCATCCCCCTCAGTGTACTTGGGTACTATACCCTTGGGAAGTTTAGGTTCAAATGCACCACCCCTGGACATCTCAAAATCTTCATCATTTTCACTGCCACCATTTCTCTTCTCCTCCCTCTCCCAACTTCTCTTAGCCAATTCGAATTTCTCCTTCTCCAAGGCAATCAACTCTAATTGAGCCTGAAGCTGTCTCTCTGCAAGGGACAGTAGTGGTTCCTGAGTAAGGGACCCTTCCCCACTCCCACCACCACCTTGATTCAATTGGCTAACACTAGTTAAAATAGAAGAGGCATCATCCTCAACCTCCTCTGGGAGGAGGTTGGGGGGGACACCCTCTATCCCCCTTGACTTTCCTCAGCTGCCCTAGCCCAGGCTTTTAGGGACTCAAGCAACCCTACCTTCCTAAGCTTCCTGCAAGCAGGCAGCCCCCTAAGCCTACACTGTTCCCTAAGATCAGCCATCTTAAACTGGGACAGTTTAGCCAGGTCCAGCTCCATGGTTCCCTAGTTTTGGGTCACAAAAAACTAGGCACAACAGACTTAGAACAATTTGGAAAAATCAAAACAATGGATTAAAAACAGTTTAGTCCAAATTCCAAAAATCAAACGCAAAAGTTTTGTTCTAAGGCAATTTAGAGGATTTTTATAATCTTAAATCATTCACTGAAAGGTGTACTTTTTAAACACAAGTCCTCATCCACACCGCTGAGCGCCAAATGATAGAAAGTGGGTTATTGGTAGGGGCAAATGTAGGTCTGCCACTGGCAATAAGGCCACTAACACATGATAGGACTCAAGATAGGTCTTAGAAAATTATTCCTGTGCTCAACCCTTGGTAACGTGGCTGCGAGCAGACAGGCTTAACTTCAAAGACAGGTATGTAAAGCATTTAAAAACACCATTTCAGTAAATAATTAAGACACAACACAAAATAAAAATCCAACACCAATTTATAAAAATAGTAAATATTTTTATCTTTAAAATGACACCAAAACGACAAATATCCAATGTAGGGAACCGGAGATATGAATTTTCAAAGATTTAATAAAATATAGCACTTAGAAGCTTATAGCACCATATTGGGATACCTGCTCGCGATAGACCGGGGCAAAGTCAAAGTTTCAGGCCGACCGCGATGGAGCCCTGGGCGGCTACAGCTTGCGGCAGGTCCCGGTCTCAGTTTCTACCTTCACACTTATAAACTTTTCTGGAGCTTTTTCTCGCGAGGTCCCTCGAAGCTCCCAGCCAGTCCGGATCCGGTGAGGGTTCGCCAGCTTGCCTTTCGTCGAACTCCCGGTCAACTTCCCTGGAGCGGACTTACAAACTTTTTCGTTAGCGCTTCAGCGGGGCAACCCAGGAGCACAGGCCGACACGCGATGGAAGACAGGCGGCTTGGCTCTTGCGGTTGCTCCCAGTCGACTTTTCTACGAGCGGACTTAGAAACTTTTCTGGAGCTTTTTCTCGCGGGGTCTCTCGATGCTCCTCATGTAGCCGGATCCGGTGAGGGTTCGCCGGCTTCAGATTTCTTCTACTCCCGGTCAAACTCTGGAAGTCGGACCGACTGAGCTTTTAGCGGGACGAACCTGGATGGCTTGGCCGACTCGCGGTTGAAGGCAGGCGGCTTGGCTGACCAGGTTGAGTCGGTCCCTCTATGGAGCTTTTTTTCAAAGTTCCTCCAAAGTTCTCCAAACTTCTTGAACTTCTTCCTGAAGTTCCTCAGAGGCTCCCAAAGTGTCTCAAACTCACTCCAAGGGTCTGGAAGCTCCAAGATTGTCCTTGAACGTTGAGGACTTCAGTTCCCACAATCCACCTGGACGTCACCCTTACAAATCCACTGGTAGTTCCCCAAGGTGCAGATTTAGTTGGTGATGTTCCAGATGAGCTCTTTTAACCTGTAGCTTTCAGGGAGTCCACTCTTTAGTTCCTTTTCAGCAAAATAATCCACAGGGCTCTCAGATACTTATTCAAAATTCTCTGGGTCAAGCAGCAGGTCACTCCTGACCAATGGGAGCAGGGTAACTCCTCATAGTTATGACCACATCCTGTAGAGTGTGGCATTATTTTGTCCCAGAGTGCATCAAATCTTCCAAATCCATAATGGCAGAATTTCCAGCAAGGAGGCAAGAGTTGGCTAAACACACCCCTAGGATGGCTAATTTACTTAGACTCTCCCCCCTGCATCTGCTCATACCTTCCTTATTCCCCACATCTGCCTGAGGGATAAAGTTCAGAGTTGTAAACTGACACTGGGTTCTGCTTTTCCCTTTGAAGCCCATGGTTTACGACCCCTCCCCCTGGCCTGGCATTCCTGTGGACCAGTACACTGCCCTCCCAGCCCAGCTGCATAACCCCATGGGCTCTTTATCACCTCTCCAGGCAGGCTGGCTAATCCACTTAACTCTGACCAATCAGGGCTGACCACATGCAAGGCTGAATCTGGACTTACAAACAAGAAAGTCTTATAACTTCTTGCATGTACACTTTAGGAGAAATTCAACAATATGATATTGTTGGATTTAGCATTACTATTCTGAGAAGTCTTTGAACGGTAGCTCTATCTCCTTCCTATCAGGAGTTATTATTTAATAACTTCCTGCAATGTTAACCTATGTAACTGGGGATTTGCAATGGGAAAAATGACTTGGGTCATTTTTCCAGCACCAGGACTTAAAAAAACATTGTATAAGTACTTGCCTTATATCTACAGGATCCCCACCCCATGTGCAACTAGGGGAGACTTTAGGGGTTCTGAATCTGCAAAAATATTGCAGATCCTCACTTCACACTGCTCCTGGCATCAAAGTCGAATTTGGGCAGCACTTTACAACAATGTGGGAGTGAAATGTGAAATTTCACTTTACCCAGGCATATAAAAACTCATTTTATAAGGGTGTACCTTATAAATATCTGACCCCACCCCTGGGATACCTAGGGAGACCCTGGGGTCCCTAATATGTCAAAACATTGTAGGTTATCCATTGTTAAGGGCCCCTACCACCAAAGTCGAGTTTGGGCACAACTTACTTTTTAAAAGCAGTCCTGGCACCCAGTGCTGCTTTTAAACTGACCTCAGGCTTCAGCAGTGCACACATGCAAGTGCAGAAAAAGGCTGCTGGCCTCTAAACTGCCCTGCCCCAGGGTACTGGGGGCTTCTAGGTAGTTTCAATCCCCTGCCCTATTATATACTAGGGGCTTATGGGGTACATCATGCCAATTACAGGGGTACCTCACCATACCATAGTGTACCCTAGTGTATGTTAGGTGTTTTAACTGTATTCTAATGTGTTCCTTTCAGCTTGGCACTGGCCCTGGGCCTGGTTAGGCAGAGCCCAGGGTCAGTCAGAGTCAGTTACCACCAGTACCAGTCAGCAAAAAGTTGGGGGGTGCCCAGGGCACAGGATGACTTTGCAACATCCGCGCTCTGACATTTCTTTGTATATATGCCCTTATGTATCAAAACACATGAAATTATGACTTCTCTCTGCATGGACAGCTCACTGAAGTGGTTGCGGATCCCCTTCTCATCTGCCTTTGTAATTCGCAGACTATTTTTCTATTGTTAATAAACGCTTAAAACTTTGAATTGCTGTGTGCGCAGATCTTCTTTATCAGTGCTTACTTGGTGTATGGGTATGGCTTAATTTGCTTCAATCAAGGGGATACATTTACAAGGGGATAGTGCCATAAGAATATCACTTTTAGTGATGGTTTGGTGGCACTATGCCCTTCTCCTTATTTATAAAGTGGTGCTAAGCCACTTTGAGTGGCTTAACACCGCCTTGTAAATATGGCCCCTTTACACACATCACTTTGCGTGAAAGGGGCGTGCAGTGGGTGTTGCTGTGGGCATCCCACTGCAACACCCATTGCATTTTGACACTGCCCTAGATTCACAAGGAGGTGTAAATATGAGGCAGAGCCAAAAACTAATGCCATGCAATAGCAGGCATTAGAATGACACAACGAGGAGAAATACTGTTTTCTCCTCGTTTTTGCTTTTTCTATATGTGCTGCATTCTGCAGCACACATAGAAAGAGCAAAACACCATGAATGATTGTTTATGTACAGGAAGGTGTGCCTTCCTGTACATAATCAATCGCTAAATAATGGTGATTTGCTACTTCTATGTGTTCTGCATTCTGCAGCACATATGGAAGTAGCAAATCGCCATTATTGATTGTTTATGTGCAGGAAGAGACACCTTGCTGAACATTGCAGGAAGGCACCTTCCTGCACATAAACAATAATTCCCTGCAATGTGGGGTGCCCGAGGTGTTGAGAAAGAGGGGCAGAATTACTACACATGTTGCGGACATGCCCTGAATTACAGAACTATTGGACTGAGATCACTGCTATGATAGGAGAAGTAATAGAGCGCCCAGTCCCAAATACCCCTGCACACTGTCTTCTGGGATTGTTCCCGCACAACTCCAAACTGTGGGTCACTAGCAGGTTTCAAGATTTAGCTTTGATTTTAGCTAAGCGGGAGATCACGCAACACTGGAAATCCCCTGCAGGACCCAGGGTCAATGTGTGGAAAGCTGAGCTAGAGAAATGGGCGGCATGTGAGGGGAGGATACTCCTTAGGAACGCCAAAAGAGGCATTGGGTCACTGGAATGAGCTAGAGCTTGGGAAACCTTGGTAGATAGCCTAAAGGAACCAGAGCTCATGTCAGGGGAGATGACCCCAGAGGGGGTGTCCCCTCAGAGAAGTCCTGAATATCTAGGTGGGGGGGAGGAGGACGCAGAACACATCTGAGGAGGCGAGGAATGGCTGCAGCCTCGGGCTGATATCGGAGATATAGAATACTAGGAACACAGGCGGGAGAACGAAGAGCCACAACAATCTAGGATATGATAATAAAATCTGTCTGGTGGGGATCTGTGCAAGGGGGTGGGAGGAAGGGAGTTGGGTATTAGGTTAGATATAAGGGGAAATGTATTAGAACCAGAATGGCATTGTCCACTCAATTGCTGAATAGACTCAAGTAAGCCAAAAGACTATGTTATGAAAATGTTGTTGTAATTACAATGGAAATGCGATGAATGTTACTTGTATCAACAAAACCTCAATAAAATGTTTTTAAAAAAACAATCATTCCCTGCAATGCAGGCACCCTTGCACTATTGTGCAATGGTGCCTTCCTTGGCATTAGGCAGCTAATTTTAGCACCAGCAAAAGGGAAAACACAGGCGTGCACCGTATTGTTGTAAATCCGGCGCATCCCTATGTTTTGGAAATGTCAGAGCATGGCGCTGCCAAATTTGGCACAGTTCCGCACTCCGACATTTTTTTTTGTTAGACCTGACATTCTTGGCGTGGTTTACCCTGTATTTTTTGCCTCTACCTCTGTATTTTTTACTGTGTGCTGGATTTCGTTTTTGCTGGTTTCGGTGCTCTGGGCACTTTGCCACTGCTGATCAGTGCCAAAGTGCAAGTGCTCCCTGTGTAAATTGTGATTATAGTTGGTTATCCCTTACTGGCATATTTGATTTACTGATAAGTCCCTCATACTGTGCACTGTGTGTGCCAACAGCTGGTAAATCAAATGCTACTAGTGGGCTTGCAGCACTGATTGTGCCACCCACACAAGTAGCCTTACAAATGTGTCTCAGAACTGCCACTGCAGTGTCTGCACACGCAGTTTTCAAACTCCCATGTTGACCTGGCAAGTGCACCCACTTGCCAGTCCTAACCCTTCCCTTTTAATACATGTAAGGCACCCCTAAGGTAGATCCAAGGTACCCCTATGGGCATTGTCCAGTGTATGTGAAAGGCAGGACATGTGCTACTGTCTTTTACTGCCAACTTCGTTTTTCACTATGGAAAGGCTATCTCTCCCATGAGTTATCATTGGAGCTGCCTTGTAACATCTAACAAGTGTAGCTTTGAATTGGGAAGTGATAGAGTTTTTGAGTTTGGGTTCCCTGAACTCAGAATTTGAAAATAATTTTTTTAGTGAAGTTGGTTTTTAAATTGTGTGTTTTAAAATGCCACTTTTAGAAAGTGGGCATTTTCTTGCTTAACCATCCTGTGTCTCTGCCTGCCTGAGGAATCAACGTCTGATTTATAGATGACAGAGGCTGGTTTGAACATTCACTCTTGACAGTCATACAAAGGGAGCTGAGGTGTGCCTCGCATATCCGGATGGGTCTTCCTGAGCTTGAGTGGTGGGAGAAGTTGTCACTGGCACCTGAATAGGATGTGGCTGCCTTTCACAATGCTGTCTCCACCTCCTACAGTGTGCCTGGCCAGGGCAGGATGGAACTGGTTCTAGTGCGCAAGAGAGACTCTCTTTGAGGTGGGCTGACTTCAAAGGCTAAAAGTAGTATAAGTAGTGGGACTCTGACCTCAGAACTTTAGAACAATTCTGGATCAAGAGGAACCTTTGCCAAGAGCTGAAGTGCTGTGAGGAGGAATACTGCCTCTTTGCTGTGTTTTACTTTGCTGGGTTTGCCTGCATTTGCTACTTCTGCTGGAGAAGACAAAGACTAGAATTTGTGGTGTATCCTGCTTGAGATGATTCTCCAAGGGCTTGATGTAGAGCTTGCCTCCTGCTAAGAAGTTTCAGGGATACAAAGACTTCACCTACAGAATCCTGGAACTCCACTACTGGGAGCCTTGTGGTGCCAAATTCCAGTTCTGGGTCCTTGGAAGCTGTTTTGCTCTTCCTGTTGGTGAAAATCAATGCATCGCCCCTCCAGGACCTGTTTTTCTGATGCAGCACCGCCGTGTGGGAGAAAAACACACGCATTGCTGAGGTGCACCTGAAAAGATTGACGCAGTGTCTGTGTGCTGCCCGAGAAATTGCTGCAGCCCGAGTCCTGAGCACCAAATTTTGGAAGTCCAAAACTCCTGCTCCAACTCCCATGCAAGCCCTGCGGTGCACCTAGAAGAATCAACGCATCACCTGTCTCTGGATATCGACGCATCGCCAGGATCACCGCCGCATCGACCCGCAGCACCTGGATTTTCCACCGATCAACCCGTGCACCAACTTTGACACCCGCAGGGCCAAGCCATCTAAAATTCAACGCATCGTTTCCTCTTACAGTCTGGAGCCAACGCAACCTTTCTCCTGCGAGCAGTAAAATTGGCGTATCACCTTCTCAAGGACTCAGGAATCGACGCATCCCTGTGTTTTACCATGCCTTGCTCCTCTGCGGCTGCTTTGTTTGGTGAATTTTGACGCATCCTAAGGTACTTTGTGAAAAACACATGCATCCATTGTTTTCTATAGCCAGAATTGCTAAAACCTTTTAAAAGTCATATTTTGAGTTGTGTATATTGGATTTTTGTCGTTTTGGTCTTGTTTGGTTTCAGATAAAGGATCTTTATTTTTCTAAACTGGTGTGGTATCCATTTGTACTGTTTTCACTGTGTTACTGTGGTTTGGGTACAAATGCTTTGCACATTGCCTCTGAGATAAGCCTGTCTGCTCGTGCCAAGTTACCAAGGGGGTGAGCAGGGGTTATCTAGGTGTGTAGCTCCCTTATCCTGACTAGAAGAAAGGGTCCCTACTTGGACAGGGTGCAAACCTCTGCCAACTAGAGACCCCCATTTCTAACACTTGTAAATATGCCCCAAGGTGTCTACAGTAAGCTTACCTTGCCTACAGCTGCTCCTTTATCACTGGTAATGTGGGTGTGAGTGTGTAAGCTGAAGCATGAGGAGTTGTTGTTGTTTAGTGCTTTTCTTTTGTACAGGTAGGCCTGAATTTGAATGTTGCAATACGTGTGTGAATTTATATAATTGTATTGTTGTGAGATGCTTGCTTACCGTATACTCAGGCCCGAGTTTGCATGGTAAGTTTGTGTATGTGGTTTATAAGAAGAGCAGTTTCTGCATTGTGCTTGCCTTGTTTTCAGATAAGCGTTGATTTACATGTGCACAATCCACGTCCCTGCATTTCAAGCCTTAGGGACTGTGGCCTAGGCTTGAGGAAGATTTGTGTCTGCAATGCGGATTGTTGTGGCCTTAACGGCAATAAAGGGGCCGAGATTGGAGGTGCGGGAAAATGCGCACTGACATTTCCTGTGGTATTTACCTTGGTAATCAACTAAATCCTTCCTCCTATCTTCATTTCTTCACATCTCCCTCGGCCCTCCCAGCAGGAATGCACACACACTATCCTCTCGATTAATGGCTCAGCGGAGTTCAATTTTCCTCAAGTGACTGAAATCTTTTGAGAATCAGAGGGAGAAAGGGGGTGGTCGTTGTGTGTGTGTGTGTGTACGTGTGAGTGTGTGTGTGTGTGCGCTCATGCAAGTTCGTATATCTAGGTGAACGTAAGCACGTTTAATTTTCAAGGAGTGTACATGTGTGTGAATAGGCTGTGAATGTTTATGTGCATATAAGCTTAGTTGCATATGAGCAGATGTTGATGATGTTACCATATGTTCATTAAAGCAGGGATGTGTTTGTTTCTGTGGATGGATGGATACAGGATTTTGCATGTGTGGGTGTATGAGTTTGTGTGTGTGTCTGTGAAAACAAGATGTTATGTTAGGTGCATTTGCATTTCTATACTCCCTAAACGCGTTTTTAGGGTCTGGCATTCTTGTTTCCCAGAGTCAATATCGCCTGTTGATTTTCTATTTGATTGTGTTGCTTAATACTTAGTGGTGGATCACATTGTAGAGCGTGAAGTGTAGCAATATGCACATGGATGCTATGCTAAAAACGTTGCAGTTACTTTCATTCTGTTAGCGTGTGCTAATGTTGCAGGACTTCAGGAGCTAGTTTTGTTAGTAGGCATCTTTGCTCATTAAGGGGCATATTTACAAGGAAATGTCGGAGCGCGGATCTTCGCCAAATTTGGCAGCGCTGAGCTCCAACATTTCCAAAACACAGGGATGCGCCGTATTTACAACAATGCGGCACACCCCTGTGTTTCCCTAGCGCTGGTGCTAAAATTAGCTGCCCAGCGCCAACGCTGGCACCCTTGCACCATAGTGCAAGGGTGCCTACGTTTCAGGGAATGATTGTTTATGTGCAGGAAGGTCTTCCTGCACATAAACAATCATTAATGGCATTTAGCTCTTTTTATATGTGCTGCAGAATGCAGCACACATAGAAAATGCCAAAACTAAAAGGAATATAAATACTTCTCCTCGTTGCGCCATTCTATCGCCTGCTATTGCATGGCGTTAGTTTTTGGTGCTGCCTCAGATTTACACCTTCTTGTAAATCTGGGGCAGTGTCAAAATGCAATGGGTGTTGCAGTGAACGCCTACAGCAACACCCATTACACACCCTTTTCACACAAAGTGATGCATTTAAAGGGGCCATATCTACAAGGCAACGTTAAGCCACTCAAAGTGGCTTAGCGCCGCTTTGTAAATATGGTGAAGGGCATAGCACCACCAGAAAGTCGCTAAAAGTGACGTTCTGGTGGCGCTATCCCCTTGTAAATATGCCCCTAAGTGTATAGATGGGTATAGGAATACAGGCAGAAGAGTGTATTTGATACAGGTGCATGTGCACACAGTTGGGCATGTGCGTATAAAGAAAGACATTTCTATGCGTATATGTGACTATGGATGTGAACATGAATATAGATGCATGCACATGTAAAACGATGCATATGCTCTATTACTTACCGGTAATCTTCATTACTCCGGGTCCCGTTGTCCTCGTCCCATTCATTACTAAGTGGAGATAACCATCTCCCGACAGAAAAAAAGAACAGAAGAATGCTGGGACACTAACCCCGCCCCTCCGACCGGGAGTACATAAGGGGTATTTACCCAGCATTCCGCCTGAACAACCAAGCCCACAACAGGAAGGCCGGCCGTCCGGGAGGGAGGGCGGGGCGTATGAATGGGACGAGGACAACGGGACCCGGAGTAATGAAGATTACCGGTAAGTTATAGAGCATTACCCCCAGGTCCCTTATGTCCTCGTCCCATTCATTACTAAGCGGAGAATACCAAAGCAGAAAAGCCGGCCGGCCCAAACAAAACAGAAGCCAACCCAGGAAACCACACCAAGGCAGCCACTGCAGGGAGCAAAAGGCAGAACCGGCGAAAACCACAGGCAGAGCACCCAGACATGAGGGAGCCCCACCAAGCCGGGACGCACCCAACAAAACACAGGAGAACAGCCAGAAGACCAGTCCGACAACCACAGAGGCCAACCAGCCCACAGCAGGAACACCCCACAGCTAACCAGAGAAGGGGAGAGCACGGACACACACAAGCCAATCGAGGCAAGAAAGAACAAAACAGCGAGGAGGCCACCCAAAGAGGAAGGCCAAGAGCCACCAGGCCAGCAAGCCAGAACCGGGCAACAGGAGCCACACCCAGGCACAGAGAACCCACGCCAGCCGACCGTAGGCCCCGGAAAGAAAACAAACACCCAGCGGACAAGGGGGCCAGAGAAACGCAAAGCCCCAACAAAAGACGACCAAAGTCGCCCCGGGAAAGAAAGGCCGAGAAGCCCACCAAGGGCAGGACCAAACCAGAAGAGAAGGGAAGCAAACGACCCGGCCCCAGAGAGACCAGAGGAAAACTCCCGGAACCTCACAGAAGAGCACCAGGCCCCATGAACCAGCACCCAGCCCGGAAGGCGAGACAGAGACCACGGACAGGGAAAGAGGGAAAGCCAAGGCACCGGGGTAAGATGAACAAACACCCGGAAGCCAACCAACCAGGCCCCAAGAGCCAGAAGGGAGCAGACCCAGCAGGGACCAGAACCCCACAGGACGTAAAACCGACCAGGAAACAAGGCACCAAGGGAACCAGTACCTCCAGGAAGCCCGAGCAGCAGGAACCGACAAGGGCAACCAACCAGGACAACGAGACCTGGGAAAACAAAGCAGAAAAGGTAACAGGAGGAAGCACAGGAACCCAAGAACACAGCCCCAGCAGAACACCCCAACTGCAAACCAGCGGAAACCGGAGCAGGAAGCCACAGCCCGAAGAAGGCACACCCCAAACACCAGAGAAGGAGAGCAACGGAACGGGCAAACAACCCAGAGAACCCAAGACCAGAGCAAGGGAACCCCAAGGGAGCCAACACCAGCAGCAGACAAGCCCAACCAGAGACAGGCCAGGCAGAGACGTCCCCAAACAGCCCAAGCAGAAGGCAGGGGAAAAAAACACATAGGCCAGCAAAGACCGAGGGCCAACGACCCAGAAAGGCCCCGAAGGAGCGGGACAGGCCCCAAATAACCAGCACGGAAACCCCAACCCACCAGGGGAGAGGTAACACCAAAAAAACATCCCGACCACAGAAGCAACAGAAGCCAGGGCGGAATGCACAAAAAAACCAAACCCCACGGCCCAGCACGGCCCGAGCAGGGGAGAAACCCCCAGGGCAAAAAACAGCAACTGAGAACACAGCAGCCGGGAAGCCAAAGCCGAAGCCAAGCAATTCGCTCAACCAGAAGGACCCGAAGGCCCAACCCACAACCGGGGGAAGACCAAAGAAGGGAAGGCCCCAGCAGAACACAGGCCAGAGAGCAATCAGCCCCGGCGTCGCCCAAACGAAATCCCAAGAGTAGGGGAAAACAGGAGTGGGCAACAGACCCAAATAGGAATAGCCAGAGCCAAGAGGCCACAACGGCAGGAACACACCACACCCGCAAGGACCAGAACCCGATAGCAGAGGGACCAGCCACCCACAGGCAGAAAAGACACCAGAAAAAGAAGTGGCAGGCCGAACAACGAACCCCCAACACAGCCACATCAGGCAGCCAGGACCACAGCAAGAGCGCAACCAGGCAATCCCGAGCAGGTCGTACCAAACGGAAACCAGCAGACCAGCCAAGAACAGGAGCCAACAGGGAGGAAGGCCGAAGGCAACAGGCAACTACAAGGAGGCACCGCCGAAGGCCAAGCAGAAGCAGCTGCAAGTCTGCAGACCAGGAGAGACCGAAACACGGCCCCCGGAACAACATGAGTACAGGGAAAAGCTGAGGCACAACCCCGGCAAAAGAACCACCAGAAAGGACAGGGACAAGCAACCCCCACCTCAGCGAAGCAAGCCGGAGAAGAACACCGCAGGCCAGAAGAGACCCAGCGGAGGCCAACAGTACCCGGGAAATCCATCCAGGCATCAAACCGCCCACCCAGAAGCACCACCGACACCAGAAGAGACCAGAGGAAGCAGGGAGGAAAGGCCGAAGGAAGAGGCACAGCCACCAGCCAAGGGGCCAAACACAAGACACCCCAGGGGAAGCCAGAAGCAACCGAGGCACCAGAGTAGGCAAAGCGGCCAGAACCCCACGCCGCAGCGGGGACCAGAGAGGGCCGTCCAGGGCCCCCCAAAGCACACCAGCAAGGGAGACAGACCCAGAAAGGAGGCCAGACCAGCACCACAGTGCCCGCCAAGAACCAGCAGCCCGGGGAAGCAGAAAAGAGGAAACAACCTCAACCGGAAACCCAAGCGGGTGACCCCAACCAGGAGAGTAGCAGACTCCAGGGAGCAAAGGCCACAGGCAAAACACCGGAGGCCAGGACCAGCAACCCCAAGGAACAGGACACAGCCAAAGAACCCCAGCACCCGGCCCGAACGCAAGGGCCAGCAGACAACCAGGGCAAAAACGCAGCATAAACCAGTGCGTCAAGAAGAGCCAGGCAGAATCGCAGGCAAAGGCGACAAGGAATGGAAGCACGAGAGCCAGGACAGCAGCAGGAAGACAGAGACAACAACCAGAACTACAGCCACAGGCACACCCTCCAGGAGAAGCAACGGGCAGAGACCCACCGAAGCCAACAGGAGGAACCGCTGCCCAGAGCACCACCTCAGAGACAC
Organism: Calotriton arnoldi; assembly: GCA_963921515.1. Lineage (NCBI taxonomy): Eukaryota > Metazoa > Chordata > Amphibia > Caudata > Salamandridae > Calotriton > Calotriton arnoldi. Next base: position 4,500,641 of record CAWUFW010000263.1, read on the forward strand.
AGGGAACGCCAAGGCCAGGTCCGAGAGCAGAAGAGACCAGGTGCCCACAGACCGGCAATACCGGGGGCCCATACGAAGAAAAAAAAACACCGGACACATGGGCCAAGAAAAGCCAACCCGGCCACAGCACGAAGACTGCTCGCCAACAAGGGACAGCCGTCAAAAGGAACAGTGCCACAGTGGGGGAGAACCGCGGCATACAGGAGGGGAGGCAACCATAAACAAGCACCCCCCCCTCGCAACTGAGAACATCCATGCAAGGCATCCCAGTGAGAGAGGAGCCCGTAGTGCGTGCAAGGACAAGCCACATCCCACAAACCAACATCCAGCCGATCAGGGAGACAAGCAACCCCGTGGAAGGCCCAGAAGACGGAATGTGACTGCAGCAACCTGCCCAGGTGCAGGAGCACAGTAGGCTCACCGCCAGCATGCCCGAAAAACGCCAGCAGGAGTGAATCGTCATGAAACTGCCCCCACACAGAACAAGATCACAGCTCGCGAGGGTCAGGCGAGGTCTCTGTAAAACAATACTCACCACAGTCCCGGTACCTGACCCAACGCCGAACTGAGGGAGCCCCACAGACTGACAGAAGCGGAAACAGGCCCAAAGATCCGAGCCCCGGTAACGGCTCCCCGGATCAGCGAGGCCCAGGCAGTGCACAACACAACTCAGAGTACCCCAGCCCCGGGAATGACGGTCGAGGACGAGCGCAGGGACGCGAAGACCCATCGGAATCGACCAAAAGGGCACCATAACAAGCGCTAAATCATCAACAGAGCAGCGCAACACGCCCGGCGTCAGCGGGGGCACCCAGACTCAACCCATTGACAGCCGAGACCTGCAACAATCAGTTGGAAAGAAGAGCAATCGCAATCCTCATCAGAATTGACATGTCAGCTCAGAATGCCGAGCCGAGCACAGCATCACACAAGGTCTCAGTCCGGAATGCAGCAGGTGCAGCAATCAGCAGCTCAGACCGAGAAGAAGCCGGAGAGAAAGGCACCACACCGCCAGAGGTCGGGGAGGGGGGAAGAGTGCCATAGAGCCCCCCAGAGCCTGCGAGAACCACAGGAAGGGGACGCGCTGTGCGCCAGCCTACCGCCCGGCAATGCAGAGAAAGGCGAGCTGCAGAAATAATGAACAAGTACACCACTGACACCAGGCGCCTCGCGCCCCACAGCTAGAGACCGGTGCAGGAAAGTAGAGAAACACCGCTATGCGGTACTCACCCGGAGTGGGGGCCGAAACACCAACAGAAACAAGGCCCCCACCCCAACATCCAGCTGGAATCCAAGGGAGCAAGCGCAGCGCGACTTCCACCCAGCCAGGCCACAGGAAGACGAGCACAGCGACCCGGAAGCAACCGGGAGGCGGCGCACCAGCCGCAAAGGGCCGGTAATCTGGAATCCAGCCGGGAACAACACTGCCTCCCAGCAAGCCCGGCAGGCCAAGAGGCAGAGCAACAAACCCCCCCCACCCGCAAAGCCAGGCAGCCGGGCGGGGGGAGAAGAGAAGAAGTGCACGCAACCCCAGCCCAGCAGGAGCAGCACCAGCATCCAAGACCATTCTGTCGACAGACAGAAAAAAAGAACAGGCGGAATGCTGGGTAAATACCCCTTATGTACTCCCGGTCGGAGGGGCGGGGTTAGTGTCCCAGCATTCTTCTGATCTTTTTTTCTGTCGGGAGATGGTTATCTCCACTTAGTAATGAATGGGACGAGGACATAAGGGACCTGGGGGTAATGTATATAGATAAAAACAAGTGTATGTAAATACTAGACCTGGGAGAAATTAAAATTATCCTGGTTAAATGTAAGAAATTCCAGGAATTTCGTGTTATGCAAAATGTTTGAAATTTCTCAAAATTTAGCATAACAAGATTTCACCGAATTTTCACATGTGGGAGAATGATTCACGGAGAAAATGTCTTGTCAAACACAATCAATGTTTGGTCCAGTGCATATGTGAAAGAGAATGTAGGAGAGACAGATGTGTATGGGAAACAAATATTAGTGGTCTCTCTGTACTTGTGTCTGCCTGCCCTTGATGCACCTATGTGTCCGGTATAGTTCACCCATTATGACGTACAACCACTACCAAGCTATTATTTTCGTATGTCATTCTGGGGTTCTGCAAGTGCAGCAATGCTTCTACAGCACACCTCCAGATCCTCAGAGTCAAAGTAAAAAAAAAAAGAAAAAAAGAAAATGCGTATGTATAATATGTTGGCGGTGCATGAGACAGGCACATTTTGTATTACTCAGAGTGTAGACGAGCAATACTCTGATACAGAGGTGTCACATAATATTACCACCCAAGGCTTCTCCTCACACTTACAATGTGATTGTAGGTACCCAGACTTAAATAAAGCTGCATGACAGTCGAACCAAGGGGTATATTTACAAGAAGTGACGCTCCGCAGTTTTGCCACAGTGGAGCACCAAATATTTTACCACTGAGGTACGACAGATCCTAATCCCATGTTAGCAGCATAGCTACAATACGGTGCTACATGGCTTTAGGAAAAGCTAGCAGCTGAAAAAACTGGCACTGAAGTGTGCGTCGTCATTAAAAAAATTCACGCTACAGTACAAAAAGTGACTTTCGGCCAATTAGCGGCTACAAAATGCACGCTAGACTTCCTAATGTCACTTTTCTGTGCCTAGCGGGAAAAAGAAACACAAAAAGGCCACTACTTGCAAATCTAAAAGTTAAACTTACCTGATGCAGCATTGGAGCAGCCAGGAGTGAGCACAGCACAGGACACCAACCCCAGCAACCCCACTACAAGCCAGGATAAAGAGCCAGAGTCCCAGGGGAAGAGGAAGTGAAAGATCAGTAAGGAGGAGAATGAGATACAGACCAGGGAGGTGACGGAGCCCCAACACCAGCTCTTCGTGAACTCCAAATAGGGGGGGAGACCATATGGCAGTCCACAGTGAACAAGGTGAACTGCACTCCTGAAGTCAAGAGGACAGTGACTAACTGTAAGAAGCACTGGCACGATTCTAAGCGCAAAACTAAGGAGAAACTGGCAAACAATCTCATGGCAGCATTGCAGACCGGAGGTAGTAGTCCAGCACCTCAGGAGGAGCTGGATCCCTTGGAGGAGCAGGTATCCGCAGTCATCTCTGAGGAGTCGGTGGTTGGAGTTGCTGGACAGGACAAAGCTCCCTATGATAAACTACATCAGCAACAGGGTAAGTCCCAACAAGGGCCAATGTGGGAAACTGCGTAATGTGCAGTCCCAGGCAGCTATGTCCCTGCGTTCTGCGGCACTGTCTGCAGGACAAAGGATAGGCACCTGAGTCATCTATGGTTGGACCTGACATTAATGGAAGGCTCATGGGCATTTTGCTAATATGTTGGCATAGGGCAGCATTGCAAACCTTCTAGCTGTGCTATCCTAGGTCAAAAGGAAAGGGCAGCAATGTGCCTTGTCTACAAGAAATGGCGCATTTTTGTCCTTACTGCATGTGCTGGCGCATAAACAGTAGATGTCCTCCAAAGCAGGCACACCTGCTCCATAGTTCAAGAATACCTGCATTGGTGCTTGCCAGCTGAATGTGCACCAGCATAAAGGAAAGCACAGGGATGTGTTGTATTGTTGTAAACACAGCGCAACCCTGCACTTTCCTATTCACACACCTTGGTGCAGCAAGATGGTTTCTTGCTGTGCGCTGCACCACATGTCTATAAAAGATGTCCCTCTGTCTCACCTGGGCCCATGCACATTAACCTAGCATCCAAATCCCTACAATAAAAGTGGTATACCACAGGAGAAACAACACACCTGAGAGGATAGGGGATAAGTGAGCCATAGGTAGTACCTACATATAGGGACATTTCAAGACTCATGTGCATACTCGCATATATATAAAACTACCTGGTACACAGTTGTTCTGGCATGCAGGCTCAGACCACCTGAACTCCTCTCATCAGTTAAATATGGCTGGGCGTGGGGGTGAATGCAAGTGATGTACACTAGAGGACCATGGAGCATAATAACATTGAAAAGGTCATGCAAACAAATCTTCAGGGCCAAGCTGCATCATTGCAAAAATGCATGGATGGGCTATATTTACAGGAATATGTGCCACCCCTGTGTTCACCCCTGCACCGCTGTAAAATGAACAGCCGAGCGCCAATGCAGGCACCCTTGCACCATGGAGATAGGGTGTCTGTGTTGGTGCTTGGTTGATCTTATCTGTGCCAGCGCAAGGGAAAACACATGGGGTGCACCATATCCTTGTGAATATGGTGTTTTCCTGTATTTGTGGAATGACGCAGGGTGGAGCAGCTAAAGTGCTTGCACCGCTGTGTAGTGCCATTTCAATTTGAACATGCCCTTCCGTAGGTACATGTCACCATTCCCAGCACTACTACCATCTGGAGTGCTGTCTATCATGTCACACTATAATAGCCTACCATGTCAGTCCATTGGATATGGTCACGCATAATGTTGGTGTTATAGGCACCTGAGAGTCAATGTATGATCAGGGGTTCATCACTCTGTGGTAGTAAGTCGGCTGCCTGGACCAAATCTGTAACAGTCAGAGGAGGCATGTACACATACAAGTGCATGGGTCTGATTAAAACCATGTGTGACACCCTGCAGATAGCCAACTCTGGTCTTGATGAAGTGGGTTGAATGTCAGTAGATGTAATCTGACTACTATGACAGGGCCCATCCACTCAGAGTAGTCACACAGTGGTAGTGACAACAATGCTGAAATCCTGTCATCTGAAAGATAAATACAGTGCTATTTGCGATCCATACTCTTACGTAACAGCAGTTCTATGCATCAATGAGGAACCAAGAGTGTAATGTATCGCACTTTAATTGTCAATTGCATTACTCATGTCAACATCTAAGAGACATCAGCAACAGCATCTCCCCATCTCATTGCAGAGGATGAACCCTCACCTCCTGGCCAGCACTTTCCTGGACTTCAGCGATGATGGGTATGATGACAGCCTGCAAACCATCAACCAGGACACCATTCAAGAAATCCTGGATTCCATCGGGACACCATCTCCGGACACGGAGAGGGTCAGCAGCATAATGGGCTCTCCACATCCCCCGCCTAACAACCAACAGACACCACCTCCCAACCCACCCAGACCCCTGGGCTCTGAGGACCCACAGATTACCTTCCAACGTACTGCAGTAGGAGTCCAGCGGGAGTTGGTAGATCAGGAGCGGGTGGGGATGGAGACTGTGGGCGCCACCCTAGAGGGAGTCAGTGGGTTCCTCAGTCCCGATAGGGACAACACTGCCATCATCAGAGGCCCCTACTCTCTGCTCCGTGGCCTCCAGTCCCTGGCTGACATCGCTGGTGTAATGAGGCAGAGGCATCAACAGCTGCCCTGCCAAAGTGGCACAAGCAAAGTGGTCAACCAGCTGGGTGAAATAAGAAACATCTTGGAGTCCATGGAGCGGAAGCAGGACTCCCACTTTGCTGCCATGGCTGCCTACCACCGCAACATTGCTGCGGTGTTGCAAAAGCAGCAGATCCTCCTTGCAGCTGTGCTGCTTCATGTGTTAGCACAGATAAATGCGGCTATAGGCACGGGATCTACATCTTCCGCCCCTGATGTGTGTGTGCCTCCCTCAGCTGCCGCATCTACAACACCACTCTCTGCTTTAGACCACAACATCCCTCCAAGGTATGTTGCATGACGTACCCACACAGAGATATTGTATGTGAACACATGATTTGCACTGTCTACATTTCCCATCATAATTGTCACGTCCACTGCTCAACAATGTCTGATAGTCAGAAGATGTAGTCATGTCCAATCAGACAGATCCCATTCCATAGGTAAGACACCTACTCACACATGTTGCCAAACACTGCTAGCAAAGACATATGCATGTACATAAAATTGCCTGAGCACACAAGTCAACTCCCACACAGTAAATCGTGACCTAGACCTGTATGTTACAAGTAATGGCATTTAATGCCAACAGAATGAGAAAAAGCCTAACTACTAAAGCTAAACTATAAAAAGCATCTACCCTAATCTACCTACAACTATATACTAATTATATCTGACCTTAGCTTAGCCTACCTTACCTTAATCTACCTGTAGATGTCACACGTCATGTCTATCTGAGCTCTTATTAAGGTCAGTTCTGTACACGTCAATGCTGCACTGTACCAGATGCCATTCAGACATGTCCCAAGCATACCTAAGATGCACATTTTTACACTTTACAAAGCCATATATTGCAACACTCATTAGATCTGTGAGATACTGCCTGTCACACCCTGAGATACAGGACCATATATGTGTGCTCATCGCTGACATACATTGGGCGTCATATACACTTGACATGTACAACTGGAGCCACATATGCTAGCACAGCTCCAGTGGGTCAGCCCTCAACAACACCTCTATGAGGCCATGCAAAGCCAATTTGTGTAATTTGTGTTGCATGCAGAGGTATGTAGTCAGACAAGCCAGTGATAAGCACAGCCATTGAGAGCCATACTGGTCTCATTGGACTTACTGATAAGGACCTGTAATCATTTCATACAATGCATTCACTGGTTACCTGAGTATGGTAAGCCATGGCAGGCCTTAATTAATACTGACTACCCAGGAGAGGCATTGCAAGGAGGGACATTGGCACATCATCATGTGTAATTGTAAATTGCAAGTGTGAAAACTTTCAATGCACACTTTCACAAATGATTCACTCTGCCTTGGAGTTTCTGTGTGCAGAGAGCTGTCCCTTCTAGTAGCATAGTATTAATGTCAGCAATGCACACACTTAAGCAGCATATGTCACGTGTGTGTGTGTAAGCTTAGGACAAAAAGGTTCAGAAGGGCAAGTAGCTTGCACCACTGAGGCCACACCATATCCCAAGTGTATGTTGACACAGTACTATAACTAGCGGCCTCAAATTCGACACTATAGTTGTTAAGGGAAACCCTTAATACTCAGCTGCCTGCCCCTTCCTCAGTGTCTCCTGCAGATATCTGTGTTATCAATATCCTGCTGCCAGCACAGTGCAAATCCAAGAAGGGGTGTGCCGCAACATCACTTGTGAATTTCACTACCACAGACTTTGTCAGACCAGTGTGTGGCTTGCTTACAGGACCCTTATGTCACCGGAGCATCACTTCTACATATGCTCCAGTGGCACTATGCCCTGCTCCACATTGCTAAGCAGCACAAAGCCACTTACAGTGGCTTAACGCTGCCTTGTACATATGGGCCATTTTAACACATCCGTTTGCGTGTAAGAGCCATGCATTGTGTGTTTATTTGGGTGTGTCTATGCAACACCAATTTCATTTTGGCATTGCCCCAGATTTACATGTATCAGGTAATAATAGCCAGCGCCAATTACATACACCAGGGGATAGCAGGCCTAAGAGTGTGGCAACAAGGATATATACCTTTATTTACCCTAGTTGTATGCAATTCCTATGTGTGCTGCATTTTGCAACACACATGACAGGATCTACATTCCAGCAAATAATGTAATTGGGCTGGAAGGTCTCCCTTCCTGCACAAGTACATCAATCAATCTATGGCAATTTGCTACTTCTAAGTGTACTGCAGAGAGCAATACACATAGGAATGGTAAATTACCATCATTGATTGTAATGTGCAGGAAGGGTAACCTTCCTGCTCACAAAGTAAACATCCCTGCTATGCAGGCACACTTGAAAAATGGCGCAAGGGTGTCTGCACTTGCGCTAGGCAGCTACAGTCTGTGCCACTGCAAGGGTACACACAGTGGTGTATTGTATTATTGTAACTACGCCACATCCCTTCATGTTAGTGATGACGCAACGCAGCGCAGCAACATTACTGCAGCACAACACTGCGCCATTTCATAGTAAGTATACCCCTCCATGTTAACAATTATCATTGTTAAGTCGATGTGACACACAAGAAAAGTGGCAGATTTGTCTACTTACCAGCTTGTCCGCCAACTTCAATGCCTACGTAGTCCAGTAGATCAGACTCCCTGCCAACCATATCCGCCCAGCGATGTTTCAGTTGGGGCACCGTCCTGTCAACATTAAAGATGCGCATCATATGTTGCTGCACCTTCTCCCAGCATTGCTTACTCACAGCCACTGGATACTCCTGGAGGACACAACCCCCACTGGCCACCATTTTTGGTGAATAAAAGTTCACAAGCCACAGGTAGCCCCCAAATGGCACTTCTGACATGCGGAGCACCCTACCCAACTCAAGCATGTTCTCAGATGGACTAAATTCACCCAAACCAAAACGAAACCCCCCCAAAACACCCACAACTACCCCTAACACTAAACTACTGCAATAAACAAACGCCCAACAGGACACCAGACAAAACACAAGAATACATCACAAATACGCTAAACAAGGACTTTACAAACACATCAGGGACAGCCGACACAACACAACAGCTCAATGTACACCAGCAACTTTCCAGCACAACACAATCCACACACAATCACTCAGCAGCACAGACAGAAAAACTGGGACTTAAAGTGAAAATGAAAGTAACTCACCAGTTCCTGGTTTGCAGGATGCAGGATCCATTACATCACTTTCCTTTATCTACTACTTCACTTCCTGGACGGATGCATCTCGTTTTCAGCTTATGCATTTTTGGAAATGGCCCTTTTTGCAGGGTTATTCTCAAACATTTGACTTCTTCTCCTATTTTTCCTGACCTGTTTTTGTTGGCTTTAGGACTCTGGGAACTTTTTGTTGGCTTTAGGACTCTGGGCACTTTACCACTGCTAATCAGTGCTAAAGTGCATATGCTCTCTGTGTAAAATGTCATTATAATTGGTTATCCATGATTGGCATATTTGATTTACTGGTAAGTCCCTAGTACAGTGCACTGTGTGTGCCCAGGGCCTGTAAATCAAATGCTACTAGTGGGCTTGCAGTACCGGTTGTGCCACCCACAGGAGTAGCCCTGTAAATCTGACTCAGACCTACCACTGTAGTATCTGCGCGCAGTTTTAAAACTGCCATGTCTACCTGGTAAGTGCACCCACGTGCCAGGCCCTAACCTTCCTTCTTCTTACATGTAAGACACCCCTCAGGTAGGCCCAGGGTACCCCCATGGGCAGGGTGCAGTGTATGTGAAAGGTAGGACATGTGCTAATAGTGAAATACTGGCAATTTTTGTTTTTCACTATTGAAAGGCTATCTGTTCCATAGGCTAATATGGGAGTTGCTTTGTAACATCTTACAAGCATAACCTTCCATTGAGACAAGATAGAGAAATACAGTTTAGGCTCTCTGAACTCAGAATTTAATAACACATATTTCTAGGAAAATGGTTTTTAAATTGTGTTTTTGAAAATGACACTTTTAGAAAGTAGGCAATTTCTTGTTTACCCATTCTGTGTGTATTGACTGTCTGGGTTTGGAGTGACAGGGGCTGGGGATGTGCATTCATTGTAGACAGCCACACGGGGGCTTGAGGTGTGTCCTGTCTTTCCTGGGTGACTCATAGCTGAGCTGAATAGACCTTGGCTGCATTTAGAGTGTTGGGAGGAGTTTCCCTTGCACCTGAATAGGCTGTATCTCCTTTGCACAATGCTGTCTCCACCCCCTGTGGTCATGCTGCACCAAAGAGGACAGAACTGGTTTGGACTGGGCTCAGAGACCCTTGCCACAAAGAGAACAAAGTAAAATGGGGTATAAGTATTGGACCTTAATCCCCAGAGAATTCGATCACTTCTGGACTCAAGAGGAGCCTTTGCCAAGGAGAAGAGCTGGAGAGCTGTGAGGAGGAGTACTGCCCCTTTGCTGTGTTCTTTGCTGGGTTGGCCTGCAGTTGCTGCTTCTGCCAAGGAAAGGACAAAGACTGGAATTTTGCTGTGAACCTGCTTGAAGAAGAATCTCCAAAGGCTTGTGTGTGCTGGCCTCCTGTTCTGAAGTCTCAGGGACACAAAGACTTCACCTGCAACCCACTGCCCAATACATGGACTCCTGCATTCAAAAGGGCACCAATTGCTGTTCCTGGGCCCTGAGAATTGTGTGGTTGTGGCTGCAAAGCAAGAAAAGCAACTCCAATGCCGTCAGCGATGCCGCCAGTGACGCTGCGACCTGCACAGGGGCCGGGGGCACCGCTCGTGAAGTGCACAACACACCTCCCCGCCTGCACCGCAGCTCCGACGCCCTCAGACGCCCTTCGACGCCTGCAGTTATCCGCCTTCCCGGCGCCAGTGCTCGCACCGACACCGTCACCGTCAGCGCCTGCATCCCGTTATGGCGGAGCAGATAACTGACGAGAGCGACTTCACGGACTCTTCGACTTCGCATCACCTCGCCGGAACTGACACCTCACCACCGACGTCGCCGACTTCCCCTGTCCTGGATTAAACGCCTTGCCTCCTCAAGGACTTGATGCTTCACCTCCCTGTGGCAACCAGGGAACTGGTCTCGACCTTGGCACCGACGCCTTAACTCCACGACACAGTGCATCGTCCATAGGCTTCGTTTTCCAAGGTACTGTTGTTTGGGGGTCCGTGTAACTCCATGCCCAGCCCCGCGCACCTCGCTGTCGGTGCCGTACTTTGGATTTATGCCTGTCACAATGTTGTAATAGCTCCAGGTGGAGCTATTTGTTTCTACAAGTTCTATATTTACAATAACTTTTCTAAAGTGATACTTTGATACATGTATGTTGGATTTTTGTCATTTTGGTCTTGTTTGGTTTACATAAAGATACTTTCAAAACTACTGTGGTGTCCATTTGTGGTATTTTCACTGTGTTATTGTGTGTTTTGAGTACAAATACTTTACACACTGCCTTTGGGATAAGCCTGTCTGCTCGTGCCAAGCTACCAGGGGCGTGAGCGGGAGTTATCTAAAGTATGTATCCCCCTTAGCCTGACTAGAAGCAAGGGTCCCTACTTGGACAAAGGTGCATACCTCTGCTAACATGCATCGTTTTTTGTTACGCTAGCAGTCAATGCGTCAATTTTACACAAGGCCTAACAAGGCACAATGTGGTTTTCTGTATGCGTCAGCTGGGAAGCATCATTTTTGGCTGGTGCTGCAGGTGGAAAAAATCACGCTTGATAGTAATATGTCATATATTTTTGATGCAATAGGTAAAAGTTTGTTTTTTGAAGTATAGGAATGTGCAATGAATGCAATGATGTAAAGGAATTGCAGTGTTTGGTGTGCATAGTGGAGTGGACCTATTTGCAGTTTTTGCATGTGCTTACTATGTGTGTTGACAGTGAACATATGTGTGAGTTAATGCTGTTCAGGGTGCATACTATGCATAGGGCCCAAACACTGGGGAATATGTACAAGGTGATTGCACCACCGGTTCATCACTTTTCCCCACGTTTCGGTGGTGCAATACCCTGCACCATGTTTACAAAGTGGCGTTAAGTCACTTTGCATGGCTTCACACTTATTTGTCGATGTGGTACACTTTCACTCGGGTATCTGCATGAGAGAGCCATGTAATGGGTGTTGCTGTGTGGGTTCCACAGCAACACCCACTACTTTTTTACGCTACCCCAGATTTATAATGATCTGTAAATCTGAGGCAGCGCACAATAACTAACGTCATGCTTAAGCAGGCGTTCGATTAACACAAGTAGATATATACTTAATATCTACTTTTCTTTGCTATTTCTATGTATGCAGCATTCTGCACCACACATAGGAAGAGCAAGACACCATTAATGATAGTTTATGTGCATGAAGGGACACCTTCCAGCACATTAGCAAACATCCCTGCATTGCAGCCACCATTGCACTATGGCGAAAGGGTGTCTGTATTGCCACTAGTCAGCAATTTTTTCCACCTGGACTAGGCAAAACACAGGGGTGCACTGTATTCTGGTAAATACGGTGCATCCCTGCGTTTTGGAATGATGCAGCGCGGCACAGCAAAATTTGCCACTGCGCCACACTGCACCATTTCCTTATACACATGCCCCACTGTGGTAGCACAAGGGCACACCAATTGGCATTGTATTAGCTTCCCCCAGGGATGCAACAGACTATCACTGCCATGGGTTACTGCAACCACATATGCACCCAAATCCACAACAGCTCAGCCTACTGCCAAACAGCACTGTGTTCCACAGTGGAGGCCTCAGCCTGTGGGGAAGAAAGAAATTTAGATCCTATCATGAGAGGAGATGTTCCGCTCAACATGTTTCGGCCTGCGCTATGAGCCCGGTCGGGTCTGGGGCCTTCGTCAGGGTTTTCCTGTATTCTGGATTTCCAAGGGTTATGCGATGTTAGAGAGTAGTGCCAACTTTTAGTCACACTTTCCTCAAAGAACGAGCACCATGGGAGTACCTAGTGTCATCTCGCAGACTGCTGCCGTCTCCGGAATCGCATGACCAGTGGAAATCCAGAACACAGGAAAACCCTCAGGATAGAGGACCAAGACAGATGAGAGCCTTAGGCCTCACAATCGTACATGGTGGGCATGCATAGAAAGGCAGGGATACATCTAACAAGCCCTGATGAAGTCCCCATCAGGGCTCATAGCGCAGGCCGAAACATGCTGGCACGAATAAAGGAGGATTAATAGAACAATTATTTTCAATAAAATACCCCAACAAACCTTTTTATCCATACCCCAGGTACCCTATAAATAAAGGAAACCTTTAGGGTATACCTGTAGTTTTTTTTTAACCATATGCCTTTCTTTTGGATTCCTGCTTATCCAGCTTGATTTAATCTAAGAACTCCCATTCTATCTTTGGTTGAGTCCGACCTGGTGGTATCATCCTACCAGGGTGTGAATAGGTGCTGATGATGAAGCATGTCACGATAAGTGAGTGATATATAAAGAAGTGGTTCTGTCGGGAAGGTGGCAATTGCTTGTACAAGTAAAATCACTGTATTCACAACATTTGATTTTTTGTGAAGTAACTATGATTGTTATGTAAGGTTCAACGTCCCTACTGGAGAACCAAACTATACTGTTTTAACACACCACAAGGACAATTATTTTTTAGTAAAAAAAAATGTTTTGTATTGTACATAAATTACTGAACATGACTGTCAATAAAACAATACACAATAGGGTGATAAAGTGATTAAAGTGCAAAAAGTGACTTCGTGGTGATATGTGAAAAATGTGCTATACATATATTATACAAATAGGCAACACTTAGGAGCAACAATAGCAGTGTAATACTGTCCAATGTTTTCAATGCATGAATACACGACCCAAGAATGACTTTGTGTTGTGGCCTGTGCAACTGCGTAGACTAGCGTGACTGCAACTTGGTAACTTGAGTAACTTGGTGGAAACAGACAGAGGAAGTCACGTCCCCTGCTCCCCTTCATAACGACTGCGAAGCTGGCGGCGTTTATTTAATCATTCAGTCTCCAACCGGCTGCTGTAGACTCAAAGGAATTCTTTACATTGTCCCAGATCACAACCGCTCAGTGTGTGTCTACGGATGCTTGCTGAATTCACCCGGATCCTTTACTATTCATTCTATAGGAATCCTCTTCGATTAATTTCGGCTGTCAACCATTGCTCACCTATCCTTTGTCCTGATGAAGACCCGCCCTTGACGCATGTTAAGCTGCGCTAGTCCCTAGGGTCGAAACGGATAGGTGAGCAATGGTTGACAGCCGAAATTAATCGAAGAGGATTCCTATAGAATGAATAGTAAAGGATCCGGGTGAATTCAGCAAGCATCCGTAGACACACACCGAGCGGTTGTGGTCTGGGTTGGAGACTGAATGATTAAATAAACGCCGCCAGCTTCGCGGTCGTTATGAAGGGGAGTGGGGGACGTGACTTCCTCTGTCTGTTTCCACCAAGTTACTCAAGTTACCAAGTTGCAGTCACGCTAGTCTACGCAGTTGCACAGGCCCAACACAAAGTCATTCTTGGGTCGTGTATTCATGCATTGAAAACATTGGACAGTATTACACTGCTATTGTTGCTCCTAAGTGTTGCCTATTTGTATAATATATGTATGGCACATTTTTCACATATCACCACGAAGTCACTTTTTGCACTTTAATCACTTTATCACCCTATTGTGTATTGTTTTATTGACAGCCATGTTCAGTAATTTATGTACAATACAAAACATTTTTTTTGACTAAAAAATAATTGCCATTGTGGTGTGTTAAAACAGTACAGTTTGGTTCTCCAGTAGGGACGTTGAACCTTACATAACAATCATAGTTACTTCACAAAAAATCAAATGTTGTGAATACAGTGATTTTACTTGTACAAAGCAATTGCCACCTTCCCGACAGAACCACTTCTTATATATCATACATACTCAGGTTCTGAGGGACACAGGGTTACCCCATTTCTTTAAATCGATAAGTGAGTGAGGCGTCTAATATAATATCTTGGCAAGACCCCCTACATATTGCTGATAGTAAGGCTGGGTAAACACACCATACCTACGCTCTGCATCAGGACGGTGTTGCTTGTGCATAAGAGTGGGTGTTCACATGCAACAAAGTAGCACTGGCAAAGTATAGTATGTAGCATTTGTATGTATGATATGAGATCACCTAAGGCATTTGACATGTGGATACAGGTATTTATGCTGCATATGTAGCCTGTAGTTTTAGGACTGTGTTCCCCTGCACATACTATGTGGGACATTTCACAGTCATCATACTATAAGTGCCCTTCTACTATCGTCCACATGTTTGAGGCCATACAAATGACTAGCAGCAGGAGAGAGATACACACAGCCAATGCACACTATCTACTTTACCACACCATGTTATTGTGGCTGGCAATGGAGGACTATCTGCTACAGGTAGTTCGCATGCACACAATTACATTTGTACCAGATGATGTTCAATGGTGTTTGTTACACATAGCTCATACATTATCTGTGTGACAATTATTAGCAGGTCAAATGTGAATTTTTAGCTCTTTACTGTGACTATGGAATAAAAATGCATACACAGTGGTAGTGATCAGAAATTTATTTACAAATGGATGAACAATATTTGACCTTTCATCATTGTTTGATATGTTAAACAACCATGGTTCTGAGGAGAAATTATTTATGATGTTGTCCCTCCGCCATGTTGCGGCAACTGATGTTACAGGTTGATGAGGCTCCACATCTTCCTCCTCCTCATCGCCTGGCATTTCCTGAACTCCATTTTCATCAGCCCATGGCCCATTTGTCCTGACACATATATTGTGCAATATACTGCACCCAATTTAGTTTATCAGTCCATCGGTGGCGAGTACAGGAATCTGTCCCCAGATATGAGAAGGCTCTATAAGTGGGATTTTAATACTCCAAATGTCCGCACAATGAGGGACCTGGTGCTGCACAGGGCATGTAGGTCAGCTGGGCTTCTGTTTGTGGGATCTTCAGAGGAGTCCTGACCCACGTCATTAGACCGTATCCTTGGTCTGCTGGAAAGAAAGGAGGTGTTGTATAAGTTAAGAGTAATGACAAGGAATGGCCCAACATTAATTTCCAATCTGTTATGTCTCCTGATTGACTTATACACCTTGCTTACTGTTATAGACGTGCTGTGACATTGTGTGGCATGCACACAAGTAGGAATTGGAAAGGCTGACACTGTGCTACACATACAGGTGTGTTGTCATATGTGATTCACTTACTATTTGTAATTCTGGTGAGTGCCAATGCCATGCAGGTGATGATTTGTCACCAGTAAGGAGAGTAAATGTGCCATTGATTAGACACATGTCTCACATTCATCTATTGTGTCTATTATTGGCTATTATTACCATTCCTGAACTGATACCTGTCTGATTTGACAACATGTAACAGGAGCAAGTGATGTGTTTCACTTCAGTCACACATACTTTGCATTGCGAGTTGGAGTCAATGTTGTATAATGACTTGTGCCATGGGAAGGATAGTGAGTGGATATCAATAAGGGACATGATAGTATACGCATAGCAGTGCACAATGTCCACTATGGTGACAGTAAACAAGAGTTTATAGATATGTGTCAATCTTGCGCTGGACCGTGCACCTGGTAGACAAACTACGCTACAGTGCCACACTGCTTGTGGACAGTGTAGGCTATATCTTCCACATGAATTAGTGAACAGGGTTCGGTGGCTGCGCTGGCAGAACCTGTGCAGCATTTCTCCAAGACAGGCACATTTTTCCCAGAGAACTGTATTGTTGGTTGTCATGGGAGATGTCGTTTATGCATGAGGCGGCACCTTGCTGCACAGTCTGGGGCCTTGGATGAATGCTGTAATGGTTTGTGCTCAACAAAACAGTGTGCACGTAGGATGTGATAAGTGTATATGGTGATTGATATAATGTAGCATGGTAGAGATGATACTGTGAGGTTCATATACAACAATGTTTTTCAGTTTCACATGTCTGGGATAAATCTCATGCCTCCTGACCATAGGATGTGAAACACAGACTAGAGACACAGATTGCTGTGCTTCAACAGGGTGTTTTTGATGCATAATTTTACTAGATATTGCATTCGTGGGGGCCTTTGACCACACAGGGCCTCATGTAGCAGTTGTTGCCACTGGACAGCAATGGATGTAAAATGGCCAAGCTGACCAGCATCCAATGTTAAGTGGTGGAGTGTGCCTTTCAGTTGACATACAACACATCCATGGTTTGTCCACATATGCAACATCATATGATAGTGACTAGTACCAACACCGCCCCCCCTTGCACCATATTGCACGCATGTCAGCTTAATGTCCTCACATGATGTCATGCTTTAAGGAACATATTACAGCACCAATAACACACAATCTATGCAATGCCCTCCTTCTATGTGTCATGCAAAATGCTGGACACATATTAATTGGACATGACAAAGAGACGTGATTAGGTCAACTCATTTCACCTTCCCTTGGGAGGCACACTATTTGCACACTGTCCCATGGCCCCTGAACATAGGTTGTGTGGAAATGTGTGAGATCTTCATTGATGTTGGATGGGGAAGGCCACCTCAAGGCCCATGGTAGACATCCTTAACGTAGGGTGAATGAATGCTGCACTTTGGTGTGGCTTGCAATGAGGCCATGCAATGTCATGCAGATAGACTTTGCATTGCCACATTGATATGATTTGGGGAGCTGCTCCACCAGAGCATCATGAATAGTGATAGTCCATCAGCACAGTTCACTTATACTTGTGGTCCGCAATGGAGTACGCGGTTTCGATATGTGTGACTTGTAGGATTGTGTTGCGCATATGCCTTGTAGTATGACGCAAGTATGTAGTCCCACACCATCTACATATGCACTGTATCATTCAATCCAAGACTGATATGTCTATGTATTCCTACATAATTGACTGTCATCTGGTTTGTCATGTGCTTGAGATGTACTTACCAACCATTAGGCCATTTCCATAGGTCCAATTCTGGAAGCGCTTATTGATGGCGGAATTCCAGAAGATGAATGAGTCATGAATACTGCCCGGGAACTTCACAAGGATGTTGATGAAGAGGCCCAGATTGTCCACGATTGCCTGCACGTTCAAGAAATAGGTGTGCTTCCTGTTGCGGTAGAGGTGTGATGTTGCAGCAGGAGGCACAAGTTGCACATGTGTGCAGTCCATTGCTCCCAACACATGTAGGAATCCTGCAAAGGCATAAAAGTCTTGCTTGTTCTCCTGTTGTGTCTGCACTGTGTTGGAACTGTATAAGTACTAGGGTGTGAGGCTTATGATGGAATCCAGGACGGTGGGGAGGAACCTAGAGAAGAATGCCTGGGATACTCTTGCCACTCTGGCTGTGGTGGTTTGGAAAGTTCAAGACGCCAGCATGTGCAGGACTGCTAGTAGCTTGGCCTCCGGAGGGATGCTGGTACTGCCCTGCGCTGTAGGCTGCAGCCTTGGTGCAATCTGGTGCAGGAGGTGGACAATGGACTTCCTCCTGAATCTGTAATTGGCAATGACCGCCTCCTCCCTGAGGTCAATGAATGTAATCCTCTGGCGGTATGTCCTCTCCCTTCGCCTGTGCTGCCTCTGTTGTGGTCTCCTTGATGCTCCAAGCTGCAATAGGAGTATATCCATGGCATAGTTGAGCTTGCCAAAATGATTTGGGTATGTTCTGCTTTTATACCAGTGTGCTAGCATCATTTTCGAGACCAGATTTTCCTTAGCAGTAAAAAACTGACACTAATGCGACTTGGCACCTGTTTTTCAAAAGTAGCGCAGATTCCGAAAATCCTTGTACTTATGGCAGCTTCAGTTTTGTGAGGGAACGCCTACCTTGCATATCATTACCAGAAAATGGTGCTAGCAGATCTGGCATTAATAAAAAATAGGCGCTAGCAGTGGAAAAGTGACGCTAAGGGGCTCTAGCATCACTTTGTAAATATGGCGCTAAAAAAACAAACTCTGCAGTGTCAAAAAAGTGACGCGGCGGCGTTAGCTCCTTGTAAATATGCCCTTAAGTGTGGTGGAAAAAGGACTCATGTGTGGGCCGAATAGGAGCATCATGATTGAGAAGACAGTCAAAGCCATCCATGGATATGTATAAAATGTCTTGAATGTTGTTGTGAAACAGAGGTATGCCCACTTCTCACACCAGGTAAATGCTGGCTGTAGGAAAAGGTTGATATTTAATGCCATATTGTGGGCATCCATTTCATGATAGTTCCCACACTTTGGATACTGCTGACCCATGAATAATGTTATCAGTTCTTGGCATATTGTGGGCATCCATGAAACAAAGGTGCCTACCCATGGCATAGTGCTGGTTCTTGCACAATGTTGGCAATTAAGGGCATCACCAGCATGATGGTGCCCATTTCTGGCATCAGGCAGGGCCTGGCATAATGAAGCAGTTATCTTGACATATTTTAGGCATGGATGGCATAAGGTGTGTACTTTTGTTATAATATTGGCCCTAGCATAGTGGTTATTCATTAATATACTATGGGCACCCAAGGCATATGATCATGATGTGTGGGCATGCAAGGCAAAATCTATCCACATGTGGCACTAGTGCATAGGAATAAATAACAAAAATTACAAATGTTTCGGCCACTAAACATTAATTTGATTAGAAAAATGGTAATTCAGGACAAAATTTATGAAAATAATTCGTATTTAACAGCCAGCAAAAAAGGGGGCGTTTTCATAAAATGAAAAGTTGATGTTTGGGGAACTTCATGTTTTAATGCAGTATATATTTTAAAATGTATTTTAATAATAACTATTGTTCTCTGAGAGTATTGCCTTTTACTGGTGTAAACAATCCTGAAACTGTAAATCGCCATAAACTTAACCATATACTGATGTATTAGACTCCAAAATCGTTATCTCTGTTGTCTATGGCCTGGGATTGCACGGTTGGTGTAATTTTGAACTTTATTTATTTATTTTTCCACCTTGGCCCTTCCAAAGAGATTCTCAGCCATTTGCCTGAGAACTTACATGAAAGGCACAAGATTTAAAAATGAAAGGAAAACCAATGTATCAGTGAGGGAAGCTGCCATAAAAACATATTCTAGGCTATGTGCGATTGCTTTTTCTGAACTTCAGGTATCAGTCAGGACCACTGGAATTATGCATCAGGAAGGGCCCAGTTATGTGGCTCGGTTGATTACATTATGCATCAAGAAAAGGCAAATTAGGCTTAGGAATGTGGTACATTTTATGATGGTATTAATTCATTAGTTTGTCATTTTTACACTTCTTAACACTGCCTGGGCATAGCCTTCACCTCATTAGTACCGGTTTAATAGCCAAATATATTGAAGTGTATTGTAATTGTATATATATATAGCGCTTACTACCCCATACGAGGTGTTGAAGCGCTTTTTGGGTGAGTAGAACGCTATTCCGGAACCCATAATGGATTAGTGGTGAATTAGTATAGTGAAATATGAAAGTAATTTGAGAAACTTTGTGAAAGGCCTCCCACTCAACAGCAACATGAGTCGCTTTGCTTTTAGTAACTTTTTATCCATTTGATAAACATTTTTTTGCCCAAATTTGCAGATGATGGATCATGTGGCAAATGCAGTAAATCCACAACTAAGCAGAAAACAGTGTGACTACACATTTACATAATTCTAGTGCACTATGTATCACCTTTGGGTTTTTAGACATTTTTAGGGATATTCTGCAAAACATTCGCAAAATATTCTCATGCAGGTGAACCCCCTTTACCCTTTAGGAATGGTCAAGTTTACTTAGCTAACAATGGAAGTATTGCAATGTCATTAGTGACCCTACATAGCGTATTTCTTTTTAGTACTGTAACATGCCCAATGTGGCACTCATTTTTAAAAATGTTCTTGGGAGACAGACTATCCAAAAACTCACTGGGAGAAGTGAGTTCACTCACTCCACTCGCCACGTGTAATCTGGAGCATGTACTTATGCCCTAGCAGTTTTAAAGATCATGGCCAACCAGCGAAGGGGTTACAGAGACACATTGCAAGTGTGAGCTACAGATACACAGAATTCGTAGAAACAAGTATGTTTGCTCCATGCATGTTGGTATGTGATACAGAAGGCAAGATGATGTCGCTGCATCCATTGGGTAGATGTAAACTTATGATACGGGAAGACGCATTACTCAATTTATGATGCATGCGTGCTTGGAACTGTTATTAAATGTCTGCGTAGTATTTAATACACTTCATGCCTCTTTAATCCACTTCCAGACACTCCCTGCCTTTTTATATCATTCTTGCAGGTTCCTGCATTCTCTCTTTGTGACAATTTTCTGTGTTTCTCTCCCTCTGTCTTGGCTTTGGGTGTTCTCCGTTTCTTGCGCTCTGTAAACGTCTTGTGAGGAAAAATAAGTGACGGTCCCTAAAACACGAGGGCCATTGGGCCTCATTGAGTACACCAATCACCTCCGCTCCAACAGGACAATGCAACTATATTCTATGCAGGTTTGATATTTATGTCAGTAACCCAAACTAGGCACACCACAGCTGGAATACATGTTGTCCATGGTTTAGCAGTTACAGATGTTTCCTCAGCCTGGACTGTGCAGACACACTGTATTGACCTCTGTGCTGGTAATGGTTTGCTACTGAGATAAGCCCGAAAGCTCTAAGGTGCCAATATTTTCTACATTAAACACATATATTACTATATATATATTACATTACACAGACTGTGCTCCTGGGAATGTTTTTCTTTTGTTGATGCCACCTCTCTGCCTCGGAAGCATGCAGACACACAGCATTAGCCTCTGTGTTGATAATAGACAGGCAAGTAAGTAAGTAAGTAAGTACATTTTATTTGCATAGTTAATTAAAACCATTGCAATACAAACATCGAAAAAAAAAAAATTTTAAACTTGCTCTACATGCATTGGTAAAACCGATATATCATGAATCTTAGTTTTTTTGTTTAAAACCATAAAAAGATATACTTTTTAGCAGCCTTATGTGCAAAATAGATACAATTTCATACATCAGTATTTTTCATAATCATAAAAATATATGTTTAGCAGCGATCTTGAATTAAAATAAATCCAGTTTTGTATTATAAATCTATCTAAAGGACAGTTAAGAATCAAGTTCTGGCATTTTCCGCTCCACCACCTTCATAAACTTCACAAGTCTACAGTTCAGCTGTGGATCCTGGGGTGCAAAACAGGCAAGGACTGCCTGTCTACATGAGCGTATCCCCGCTGATTGAAATGGAATTTTAGCAGATGTTTTCGTTCTTCCAACAGTTTATCACAGGAGCAAAGCAAATGCAGCATATCCTCCGGCGCTGAGCCGCATAACCGGCAGAGAAGACCAGCCTTATCCTTAAGCCAATGTGGTAAATGCCGGATACAGGGAAGCAAGCCCAACCTGTACTTTAAAAACTTCATTTTGATTGCTTTGGCATAACCCAAATCAAGGTAGCTCTGTGATACTTGTTTGGAGTAGGAATTCAAAGTCATCCAGCCATGTGACCTCTTCGCAAGGGATGCCTTGTCTTCAATCCATGAAAGATGTTTGACGGTTTTCCTAACCAGTTTTTTAAGTGTTATATGATTTGTGGGGGTATTCCAGAGCTGAATTAAGCCAGTATTTGCCAAACTGCTTTTTAAATACTTGGCAGCTGGAGACGCTGAATGTTGCTCTAACTCCATCCATAAATAATTATTTAGAGTTCCTTCTTTGGATTTTCGCACTTTGTCCCAAGTAGTTATATATGCCCCCTGTCTCATCAGGAGCTGTTTCTGGGCGCCGAACTCTAGCCTAATTTGAGCTGGTGAAGGATATTTGGGCAGACTAAAGATAATCCTATAGGCAGCTATAACAGTACTATCCAAAATCATTGCGTCTCTACCTCTCTGTACTTCACTCCCGTAAGTAATTGTTGGCAGGAGTTTAGCTTGTATTACTTGTACCATTGGTAGAAGAGATGGCCCAGTAAGCTTGCTGTTTAGTGCTTTTAAAGAGATTGCTAAGGCAAGGCCTTTACCTCTGATGCTGGTTTTCTGTGCAGTAAAGTGACCGCTGTTGTCGATTTTTACTCCCAAATATTTGTATACTGACGTGTTCTCAATACGGACATTGTTCCAAAACCAAATAGACGATTTTTTCCTGTTCTTACTAATCGTCATTGTCTGCGTTTTCTCCAGGTTTATGGTCAGTTTATTTGCTTCAGAATAGCCCTGCGTAGCATTCACAAGATGTTGTAGCCCTACTTTTGTATGGCTAATTAGGACTATATCGTCCGCATAGAGAAGACACGGTAGTGGTAGCCCACCTAATTTGGGGGCATGCGAGTTACAGCTGTTTAGGATCGGGACGAGGTCTCCTATAAACAAATTGAATAATGTGGGGGCTAAAACACAGCCCTGTTTAAGGCCCTTGTTGGTTGGTATACGTCTTGACAGAAGTGATCCGTCACCCAGTTTTATCTGGACCCAAGTTTCTGTGTGAAGGTTGATCAACAAATCCAACAAAGATCTTGGTATCCCCCAACTATTCAATTTGGACCACAAAATATTCCGATTTATGTGGTCAAAAGCAGCCTTATAGTCTATAAAACAGAAGTGAATGGGCATTTTGGTTGATCCAGCCTTATCAATCAACATACCTATAGTTAGAATATTGGTGGTTGTCCCAACTGATTTTACAAAGCCTGTCTGGTTAACCGGAATTAGGGATTTCTCTGAGGCCCAGGCCTGCAGCTCCTCCAAAAGTATACCTGCAAAATACTTTGCCTCGTTATCCATTAGGGCCACTAATCGATAACTTTGCGGGAGAGACTTATCCCCAGACTTAAAAATCGGAGAGATAATTGAGCCCTTCCAGGAGGCAGGCAGTATATTGAAAAGTTTTATTTCCAAAAATAGAGGCTCAAGCGCTGTTGCCCATTCATTCTCATCTTGTTTGTAAAAGATGGGTGGAATTCCATTCGGGCCTGGCGCCCCTCACTTCTTCCTTTTTTAATTTGGCGCTTGACGATGTTTCGCATACTTAACAATCCATCATTTATAGGTTGTGCGTGGCCTTCTGAATTGCTGAACCTCCCATGGAATATCTCTTTTTTATTTGTAACGAGCCTTTTTATCGCATTGTCGCTTTTAGTCTCACATTTACCATCCATATCCTGATTAAAATGATTCTTAAGATGGCTTGCCCATACCTCTTCGGTAATATTAGAGGAAAGCCCGACATGCATTGGTTTTATAAAGTGGTTTGTGGTTTTCCAAAAACTTGCACCATTGTTCCCTTTTATATCAGCATGTAATTTTGCCCACATTTGGTCCTCCATTGATCTGTTGGCTTCCCATTTTATTTTTTTCAACGTTGCCTTTTGTTTCCGTAGAAAATCATGTTTTATCGTATCCATAGGATTATAACGAAGTTGTCTCATCGTTTGATAAATTGAATTTTTTATACACCTAAGCTTCTCTTTGTATTTTTGTGGAAAGTGTTTCATGTTGCTGCACCTCAATTGGCCTTGTGGTTTTAATCTTGTTGCATAAGCTGCCATAGTTATTGTAAATTGCTCCCATTTCTCGACTTCACTAGATCCGATTCTGGCATTGAAGTGCTGTTTAGCCTTTTCCAATATATTTTCGTCAGTTGCTGCTGAGTACTTAATCCTTTTATAGTTAATAGTATACACCGACTCCTTTGGCACCGCGGATAACTCGAATTTAGGCTTGCTAATATTAAGGACCGTTTCTTGAGGGCAATGATCACTATCAGCTTTTCCACCTATCTGAAATGAAATCATGTGCTGAAATAGAGATAATGAAATAAAAGTATAATCCAGGATAGTATTAATTCTTGTGCAGTAGAATGTATTGGCAGGAGGATTATCTCCAATAAATCTTCCATTTAATGCTCTGATGTTAAAAAGCTCAAGGTCCTCTAGTATCTGCGTTCCTAATTTAGTTTGTTTGGAACTCTGTGGTTTCCCTTGTAATGGTATGTCCCAAGCTGAATTTTGAGATAGAATCTCCTCATCTGGCGAGGTTCCCATAAGATTTAGATTGAAGTCCCCAGTAAGTATAAGATCTATTGTGGGACTTTCCCTTATACACTCCTCCACAAAGTTGCATAATTCTTTTACTGCCTTTGCTTTCCTTTTTGGATGGACATAAACATTAATCAGGATAAGTTCCATTCCCCCTGTGCCTGGTTTAGGTTGCGAGGTAAAAAGTTTTATTGCCACTAATTCTGAGGAGGTCGGACCAGCTTTTTTGACCACCTGGGTACAAGTAGCTGACACCTAGGTTACTAAACCGCCTTGGAGGTGGCCGTATTTTGCATTCCGAATTGCACCGGTAAAGAAACGCAAGTAGCCCTGAAGATGCGGGGGGTCTGCCTGCCATGTTTCCTGTAATGCAACAATGTCAAAAGATCTTATGTAGTTAACAAATTCTAAGTCAGACAATTTGGAAGCTAGACCATTTACGTTCCATGAACATATTCGTAGATGATTGTGCTTACTCAATCTTAACTGTGAGCCTGTTTGTCAATTTGTATTATTATTTATTGTTCTTGCAATCCATCTTAGATCAGTTAATTCAGTTGGTATTAATGCTCCATCTTGGATACTTCTAATGATTCTGGAATTATGCACATCACTTGTTCCGCATTTCCCCACCGCTCCTCGGAGCACCGATATTCCTGGTCTGTTCTCAGACGCCTGAATTCCCACCGTTGGTGCCGGAATCAATAATTCTGGGTATCTTGGCTTTTTATAAGGTGTTATTGTTATCCCCAAATTTTTAAATGTGTGGACCTCTGCTAGTATTTTGTGTGCAATTGTTGATGTTGACCATGATGCTTTTGTTTTTTCCCCACCTACTCCGTCGTCGTCTATGAATTCGATTGAGACCAGGTCCAACGTTGTCACTTCTTCCAGAGAGGGAATATGAGATAACAACCGTAGAATATTACCTCTATTTAATATATCATGCCTACCCTTTGAGATGTAGTCCGGACGAAACCATATAGCACTTATCTCATTCCTTAATTCATCTGTGCTCCTGGTAGGATCATATCCTCGTGATGCTGTTAATGATACTGGATGGATGGAAGAATCTACATCATCTCTCTCTATTTGATGTGTTGTTTCCTGTCTTAGTGTGAGCGAATGGCCTTCCTCTCTGTGCCTAGGGACATCTAACGAGGATCCTAATGCTTTTACGTGTGCCTGCGGTTCTTGTCTCAGCTTAGCTCGTTTATATATCGATGAGGACATTTGAGTAGTAGAAACCAATTGATTATCGTTTAATTCTTTAGAGCTATACCGTATTGTTTCTCCTGGCTTTTTGATCCGTGCACATTGGTCGCTTTCATTCTCAAACATTATTACTGGGATATATTCACAGTTTGCTGTTCGATTAACAGTAGAGCGTGTCGGAATATTGCACAATTGTAATTGGGTCTGTTCGGGCTCGAGAGATGTTTTTTCCTCTTTAATTTGTTGGAGAATCATAGCAGGCCCTTCTCGATTTAGGCCTTCTAAGTCTTCATTAGTAGTATTCCCGAAAACTTGTGATTCCTCCATTACATGCTTCGTTCTATTAACCGTCTGCTTGATTACTTTTGCAGCTACTGTTTTTTGTACAGAGAGCCCTGCTAAACTGATGTCATTTCTAGGTTTGAGATCACTTTGCACTGATGGAGATGATGTCCCAAAAAGACGCATAAATCCTTCATTATTTAAATTTGTTTTTTGATTTCTACCTTTCCGCTTTTTTGCTCGCTTTTGTTTTGCATTTATTTGTTTGTCAACATTATCTCCCAATAAGGTTTCAGACGTTTGGCCAACTAATGTTACAATGTCACTACCCTCTGTTCTATTAATCGTTCGAGCCAGGGTATCTTTTATCCCGGAATGACCCTTTTCATTTGCTTTGCCTGAGACTATATTTATCGGATCGCTTTCTTCTTTTTCCGGGAGGACCTCAAAAAGTTGGTTATAAGGGACCTGCGAGGACCTTTTGAGGTGTGTACACAGGTCACTCAGCATCACTGGAAGTGAGGCTAATTTATCAATGATGGGGCCACATCCGCAACTCAAGTTCGCGCCCTGCGATTGATCTTGCTTGTTTTGTAGAAGCGTGTTTAATGAACCCAATTTCCCATCGATGGCAACCACAAAGACAGCCAGAGTATCTAGTAACGTTAATTGAGTGTCCATCTTGTCGGATTGATAATTGAGGGCCTCTACCAGAAGTTGCATTGTTTTTAACAGACTTGGCCACGCACTTTCATAATTTATATGTTTTGGTGACCCCTCTTGACTTCCTGGATTTAATGTAGCATTTTGATCTCCCTTGGTCACCCCCTCCACCTGTCGTTCATGTTTACCTTCAGTTGTCATGTTTAAAGTGTGTGTGGTAGGCCCACTCCTACACTTATCTTGGGTGTAGGCTGCCATAAGATCTTCCCACTCTTCTTTCCCCAGATACGACGAGACCTCTGTCTCTTCTGAGGAGTAATTTACTGGCCTATCCTCTTTATCCTCGTATTCCTTCTTCCCCCTGATCCTAACATTGTATTGCAATCTGTCACTTGTTCGTTCGGGTGAGTACCTGGCGCTGGATCTGCCAGCGAGAAATCCTTTTCTCTCCATTCTTCCCTTGCCCTCATTTGTATATACTTTGTATTACTAGAGTACTTTATTTCCTCTGGACTTCTCTGTTCACTAATCGATGGTGCCTCTATTGTAGCGCAGTTGGCAGTTGTATTTCTACTGTGAAGTGATCCACTGGCCCCAGCTGCTTCATAGATATCTGTTTTGCTTTCCTCTTGGTTATCCGCAGATATTTCTTGTGCTTCATTAGACCTATGTACTTGGATTAGTTTAGTATCGATTGCAACATCCTTACTGGTGGTAATAGCCTCATTAGCTGTCCAAATTATGTTACATTGTGGAATCGGTGTTACTTGCAGTGGAAAGCTACCTGACGTACTGGGACTTTTTTTTTTATATGTGTTTTCCTGTGCGCCAGTGAATTGTAATGGTTGTAATGGCTGAAGAGGTGATTGAAGACCCGGCACTTCTCTAACATTTGAAAGTAGAGTATCCCCCATATTTTTTACAAAGCAAAATTTTGAGTATATTTTTGGTTGAAATGAAGTTTGAGAAATTTTTGATTTATTGTTTATTTCCGTTTTTAATGGATATCCGCTCTTTTGCTTCCCTGAAACATTTGTATCTATTGGTGAATCTGTTATTATTTCAATTAAGGAGCAGTCCCTCTGAACTGCTGACCTGGTTTTAGGTGGTGGCTCCTCCCTACTGCCCTCTAGCGTCTTGATGTTTCGCTTACGCTTTTTGTAGCACCTTTCACCGTAGGACCGCCTCGAACACGGCCTGACCTCATACTGAGCTTTACCAAACCTAATTTAACTGTTTTGATTCAATTAGAGCAAAATACACCCTTTTGAATGATTTTTCCAACTGTGTTCTATTCCAGCCTTTGGTTTCTTAATTCCAGATGTTGATTTTCTTAATTCTTAATTCCAAGTACTGTCAGCACACCAGTACTTGCCTTCAGTTGTTTCTTTCGTCACTTTATATCACTTCTCCCTCACTTACATGCCTTGCTCCTGCCACTTTAAAAAAGAAGAAGAAACTCGCAGGAATCCGTTACTCTCGTGATTTTCCTTTTTAGCACCAGAAGAGGCTTTACAGCTCCCACGTTGGGAATTAACTCGTGGCAGCGCTCCAGACAAAACTTATGTGGACTCCTATGGATCCTACTGTGCTTAGGAGAACGCTGTGCAGCGCCAGCAAAAGCAAGGTGAGGTGAAGGTAAAGGTAAGGCAGCAGGCAAGAAGGCAAGAACCGCTGCAAGCACCCGTATCCGCGGCCCCCCGGCCACGCTCCTGCTACACTAGGAGAGCCCCTAGGTTGTTAACCCCCTCACCATGAGAGTGAGAGTGAGGGTCGGCGGGGGTGGGCGGTGGAAGTAGTGAGCAGTAAGCTGCAGCCGTAGACTGCAGCGGTTCAATTACCTCTTTCACTCTTTAACTGAGGGTCCAACCATCTGTGCACACTCCCCCGTGTCTTTCCACAATAAAAGATAACCCACGGCTCCAGCCGCGTGTTTCTGCAGCTCCTGCTGCCTACGGGGGGTGTCCTGCGGCGTCTGCCACTCACGAAAAGCCTCTTGCACTTCCAGCAGGCTCCCACCGCTCACAGGAGGCTTTCGCGGTTTTCCCGCGGCTCACGGGAGGCTCTCCACCACCCACAACAGGAGGTACTCACGGCTCCTGCAGTGCGATTAATGCGTGCGGTACGGTGGCCTCACCAGTCTCTCAGGCTCCGGTCTCAGACCCGCACCGGCACCGGCACTCCGACGATGACAACGATGACCGGCACTCCGGCACACCGGTACTCCGCTGCTCCGCCGCTCCGCTCCGCAGCACTGCTCTAGCTCTAGCTCTGTGGCCACTCCTCCTCCTCCAAAAACAAAGGAAGGATAATAGACAGGCAGTTATGTTATGTTATGTTATTAATATTTCTAAAGCGCAAACTGTTACCCGAGGGTGTCCTGGCGCTGAAACCTAATGTCCTACAGAGGCCTAAACACTAGATTGGGAAAAAAAAGGAAGAGATTAGACAGTAAACAGCCACGTCTTCAGGGCCCTCCTGAAGTCCAGATGGTTTGTCTTGCACCTGAGATGCATCGGGAGTTCATTCCATGCTTTAGCTACTCCGACCACAAAACTTCTGCCGCCCCAGTTGGACTTCTTTACAAAGGGCACTGATATCCGCTTTGCTTCTGAAGAGCGCAGAGGTCTTCTAGGTACATACCACTGAAACTGCCGTCTTAGGTGGAGGGGACCACTTCCTTGAAGGGATTTGTGGACCACACAAAGAGCTTTAAACAGAACACGTTTTTTAACGGGCAGCCAGTGGAGTTTTTAATCTCAGCCGAGATTGAAGCAAATTTGGATATACCTGTGAGCAGTCTGGCCGCTGCGTTCTGCAGTAATTGCAATTTTTTCATAAGGCCATCCTGAATATTGAAATAAAGACTATTACAATAATCCAGTTTGGACATAACTAAGGCGGTGATGACCGTTTGTTGGCTTTCTTTAGGTAGAAAAGGCAAAATTTTCTTACAGGATTTGAGAGTGTATGAGGTAGCCGAGACCACTGCATTCACTTGGTCCTTAAAGTTGAGTTTGTTGTCAATGTATACTCCTAAATTTTTCACCTTCCTAATAGGAGTCGGGAGAGGACCCAGCGTGTCCGGCCACCATGCCGGGGTCCAAAAGTTTGGATCATTGCCGAACAAAACCACCTCTGTTTTGTTGGAGTTCAGTTTCAGGCAGTTTTGGGCCATCCAGTTCCCCACAGCTGTCATACAATCATGGAAACGGAACGCCGTTGTAGAGGCTTCCCACACCGAATCTGCGCAGCGCGCTGTATTAGTCTGGGGTGCCGTGCATGGATTGTTTGTCAGAGAAGCTCCCTCCTTCTGATGTTTTCAGACATTTTGAATTCAGCTGTGGTTTTGTTGAGACACATTTGTCTCTGAGGTGGGTGAGTACAAAGCACCAGGGATGGTCTTTCCGTGACAGAGAAGTTTCCAATCCCTCAGGTGTGCAGTAGAGTTGCTGCTCGATTGAATTACTCCAGTGTAACCAAAGGCCATATTTATGACCTGGTTTGCATCACTATTGCACCACGCAATGTGGTGCAGGAGCGATTCAAACCTACAGTCATATTTTTTAAGTCACGGAAAAGCCACTTTGCATGGCTCCAAAAATATGGAGTAACGCAATGCAGCGCAAATCGCTGCATTGCGTTACTGGGCTCTGGGCAGGTGTTCCAAGGGCATTGCATGGGTGGTGCCACGCAACTCCCATAGCTTTTGACGGATTCCCAGATTTACAAGACCTTGTAAACCTGGGAATGCCCCAAAAAGATATGCCTCCCCAGGAGAGGCGTAACTAGTAGAAATACCTTTATTTCTCCTTGATTTTTCCTCTTTTCATGTGTGCTGCTTTCTGCAGCACACATGGAAAGAGGAAAAAGCCTCTCAGGATTGTTTTTTCGCAGGAAGGTGCCTCTTCCTGCTCAAAAACAATTCTGCCTACAACACAGGCACCTTTGCACCATGGTACAAGGGTGCCTGCATTGGCACTAGGCTGACTGAATTGCGCCGTATTGGACAAATATGTTGCATTCCTGCCCATTCCCTGTGGAGCAGGGCAGCAAAGCAAGTTGACTTGCTGCGCTGCCCTGCACCACAAAACTCATGCATATGCCCCCAAGTGTATACTGCTGAATCCGCTCAGCCAGATTTCAACTCTTTCCTTCATCTTTTACTCTGTCCCTGTTTGTTAACGTTAGTAATCCATTTGCTCGATACTAACCCTGTGATTCATGAAGACAAAGAAATAAATATTGCATCACACTCTATCTTGAAGAGCAACTAATAATGCCGTTTATCAAGGGTTGTTTCCTGTAGTAGGCAGCTCGTGGATATATTGACCCCTTGCTTCCAGATCCACCGGGCCGTGAGGGGAGTCAGATATCCACCCTGCAACAAGCTGACCAAAAAATAAGTCATATGAAGAAGATTTATAAGAAATACAAAGGATTGCTACCGAAAATGCGTGTGCTGCTAAGGGGAAATAAACTGTGAAAAGCAACACGTGAAATAGTCAGTTATACAGCACACAATACAAATAGGGGTGTGCTAATTTTCAACTTTACCCTCCTACTTAGGCTAAATCAGAAAGTTCACCATTTGTGAAGCTGGGTAAAGTTTTCCAAGCTGTGCACCCATCCTATTTACTGCAACGTGAAGTGGCCTGATACATACAGCTGCAAAGGATCGTTTTCTCTGGTGTAACTCAGGATCTTATAGCAAGACCTTCACAAGGCGAGGACAGTCAGGGCTCTTTGCTTCAGGCCCCAGTGGTGCAACTAAATCTATTTACATATTTAAAGGCATGGCTGCTGTGTTCCTTCATGATGCTGGTAACGATCGAACACCACTAGTTGGTGCCAAATACTGTATTTTCCCTTCCTCTTGTTTCCTAAAATTTCGCCCTGCAACTTGAATGAGAAAACCAAGAAGGGCCACACACACACAAAATTGTTGGCCCTCACCTCCTGAAATGCCTGACTGCTGGCCCTGCGTGAGAAACATCATACTCAATGCATGGACACAGCACACTTCCAAAGAAGCCCTGTCATGAGAATTCAGGTATCAAGGAATAGGAAGTACATGGGCATCTGGAACCAGTGGCCGTGACATGGTACATCCCTAAGTAACCATAAGAGTATTCTTGCTTCTGTGCAAGGTCCTCTATTTGAAGCTTTTTAAATTTTAGCAACTTATGAAGGGCAAAGACAACAAAGTTTACAAATATGTGAAGTTATGAAGCACTAAACTTCATAATTTTGCACCTCTTGCCATTTACACTCCCTTGTTTTTGGCACTTTCTAAGAGGTGGTAATCGTGACTCAAATCAATGGAATTTATTTTTAGGTCTTGTCTAAGACATTGCATGCACTGTCTCTAGTAAGACATATTGTTTTCTAATAGTGTGCTTAGACGCTGCCCATTGTTTACTATTGGGTGGCTAAATTGTCACTCTCATTTGCTTGCTTCGTATTGCTCCGCTGTTGTAGGCTTCCTTCCTTTTTGTGTGTTTGCCCCTCCTCTAGAGCATGGACTCATTACTTGTGTCCTACCACTGTTATTAGGTCTCGCCTAGCGATGCAGCGCAAAGCGCTGCTCGCTATGCGAGATCTATTGTTGCCGACTTTTGCTCCGATGCGGGACAGGACAGGTGCACGCGTACGGCAAGTCCTGGACAGGAGATGTGCACGCGTATGGTGCGAGCAGAAGTTGTAACAATGCCGCAAGCCGTACGCGTGCACATAGACTGTCTGTGCTCAAACTTAACAGACAGGAGATGTGCACGCGTACGGCTCGCGTCTTTTACAACTCCTGCTCGCACCATACGCGTGCACATGTCCTGTCCAGGCGCGGCGTCCAGCATGCCTCCCGCTCAACCCCACTCACCGGCTCTTGTGGGGACTCAGCGCTGAATCTTGCTCCGGCCGCACCATGCGGCATTCACGAAGGCGGGGTGGGCTCCCGCCTCACTTTTCCAACACACGGGGCTCCCTCAGCTCACGGGAGCCCCGGACACCTCCGGCCGCGCGCTCCATGCGCCGCCCATGCGCCACGCAACTGACGTCGCTCAAAACGATTTCAGCTGCCCGGACAGCCGATGTGCACGCGCACGGCGTCTCTTGCTCACGGCGCACTCGACAGGGCTTGTTAATTTGGCTCGGTGTCTGTTATGGATGCTGGGCTAAGTGCGATTAACTTGCCTCGGTAAAAGCATTCATACGCTCGGGCTCGAGCGTGCACTCAGTAGTCCCCCGGGCACAAGCAGGCATCCACTTCTGTGCTTCCTCTTTGCTTTATCGGGCTCGAGCGTGCACTCAGTAGTCCCCCGGGCACAAGCAGGCATCCACTTCTGTGCTTCCTCGTTGCTTTATCGGGCTCGAGCGTGCACTCAGTAGTCCCCCGGGCACAAGCAGGCATCCACTTCAGTGCTTCCTCGTTGCTTTATCTTGCAGCTGACGGGGAGCACCCCTGCTGCCATTCTCGTTGGCCAAATTCAGCAGTACAGCATTGGAGGTGCCGCAGGGAGCTCTGGAAGGTGAATATTATGCTCAGGCTACTTGTTCGCTGTGGGCGAGGGTTTTTACATGTTCCACTGTCTCCTGAGACAGGAAGCACGTGTGCGTGGAGAGAAAGGATGGGGGCCACTTAGTGCCTGTAAAGCCTCATGTGCCCCCGCGCCCCTGCGGAATAGCCCCCAGAGCTGCTTCGTGTCACCCGCCCCCGAGGCAGCCTCGGTTTCCGGTGATTCACGGCTCCGTCTGCCAGAGACTCGTCCTCGCGGCCAGGTCTGTCACCGGAGTTCACATCAGCATAAGGACTGCTGCTGCACGCTCAAAAGCCCTCGCCCGCCTTTTTAAATAACAAGCCAAGTTTATAATTATCCATGCTTTTATCCAGGGAAGTCTGTGCCGTGTGTGAAGGCAGACATGCCGTGTGTGTGGGAATGTAAAAGGGACTCAGTATTTTCATCATTGTAGATAAAGAGTATATATATCCCGCCAAAACATATATTGGTGTTTTCCTGCATTCTGAAGAACAATAGATTTGAGTGAAACGGTTTAGACGCTTTAAGACGCGCTGATGGTATTTGAACATGTCCTGCAACACGTTTCCCTCTTCGGCTGCGATGTCGTGCACGCCGTGTACTCTGTGACAGTAGTGAGTGCACACGTGGCTGGTGGATGTCTGATGCCTGATGTATGATGATTGATGTCTGATGTCTGATGCCTGATGTCTGTGGATGTCTGATGCTTGTGGATGTCTGATGCCTGTTGCTTGTGGATGCCTGATGTCTGATGCCTGATGCTTGTGGATGCCTGATGCTTGTGGATGTCTGATGTCTGATGCTTGTGGATGTCTGATGGCTGATGCTTGTGGATGTCTGATGCTTGTGGATGTCTGATGCCTGATGCTTGTGGATGTCTGATGCCTGTCTGATGCCTGATGATTGTGGATGCCTGATGCTTGTGGATGTCTGATGCCTGATGCTTGTGGATGTCTGATGCCTGATGTCTGATGCTTGTGGATGCCTGATGCTTGTGGATGCCTGATGCTTGTGGATGCCTGATGCTTGTGGATGCCTGATGCTTGTGGATGCCTGATGCTTGTGGATGCCTGATGCCTGTGGATGTCTGATGCCTGATGCTTGTGGATGTCTGATGCCTGATGCTTGTGGATGTCTGATGCCTGATGCTTGTGGATGTCTGATGGATGTCTGATGCTTGTGGATGTCTGATGTCTGTTGCTTGTGGATGTCTGATGCCTGATGCTTGTGGATGTCTGATGCCTGATGCTTGTGGATGTCTGATGCCTGATGATTGTGGATGTCTGATGCCTCATGTCTGATGCCTCAAGTCTGATGCCTGATGGATGTCTGATGCCTGATGGATGTCTGATGCCTGATGGATGTCTGATGCCTGATGGATGTCTGATGCCTGATGGATGTCTGATGCCTGTGGATGTCTGATGCCTGTGGATGTCTGATGCCTGTGGATGTCTGATGCCTGTGGATGTCTGATGCCTGTGGATGTCTGATGCCTGTGGATGTCTGATGCCTGTGGATGTCTGATGCCTGTGGATGTCTGATGCTTGCGGATGTCTGATGCTTGCGGATGTCTGATGCCTGATGCTGGTGGATGCCTGATGCTGGTGGATGTATGATGTCTGATGCTGGTGGATGTATGATGTCTGATGGCTGATGCTTGTGGATGTATGATGCCTGATGTCTGATGCTTGTGGATGTATGATGCCTGATGCTTGTGGATGTCTGATGGCTGATGCTTGTGGATGTCTGATGCTTGTGGATGTCTGATGCCTGATGCTTGTGGATGTCTGATGCCTGTCTGATGCCTGATGATTGTGGATGCCTGATGCTTGTGGATGTCTGATGCCTGATGCTTGTGGATGTCTGATGCCTGATGTCTGATGCTTGTGGATGCCTGATGCTTGTGGATGCCTGATGCTTGTGGATGTCTGATGTCTGATGCTTGTGGATGTCTGATGGCTGATGCTTGTGGATGTCTGATGCTTGTGGATGCCTGATGCCTGTGGATGCCTGATAATTGTGGATGCCTGATAATTGTGGATGCCTGATGCCTGTGGATGCCTGTGGATGCCTGTGGATGTCTGATGCTTGTGGATGTCTGATGCCTGTGGATGTCTGATGCCTGTGGATGTCTGATGCTTGTGGATGTATGATGCTTGTGGATGTATGATGCCTGTGGATGTATGATGCCTGATGTCTGATGCCTGATGCTTGTGGATGTCTGATGCCTGATGCTTGTGGATGTCTGATGCCTGATGCTTGTGGATGTCTGATGCTTGTGGATGTCTGATGCTTGTGGATGTCTGATGCTTGTGGATGTCTGATGCTTGATGTCTGATGCTTGTGGATGTCTGATTCCTGATGTCTGATGCCTGTGGATGCCTGATGCTTGTGGATGTCTGATGCCTGATGCTTGTGGATGTCTGATGCCTGATGCTTGTGGATGTCTGATGCCTGATGCTTGTGGATGTCTGATGCTTGTAGATAACTGTGTGAGTGTGTGATGTGTGTGCCTGTGGCAGTTTTGATCCTTATACACATATAATGACTCCTGAAGCACAGATGATTTATAAGGGTGATATATCACATTCATAAAATGTGCTTAAGGTGTTACAAGTGCACTGTTGGAACACCGTACAAGTGTCAAGTTGGTGCATTATATTTGCTTATTGCTTTACAATACAAGGGACTTTTTTATTATTAAGTGTCACCACTTTGCCAACTGCTCCTCACTGAAACTCTCCAATGCAGGGTGTCTCATACTTCAGGGTTAAATGTGAGTTTAAATGTCTAGGAATAAGTCCGTAACACAAACTACCAGTGGGATGTACTACACCCAGACTTCTCAAGTCACTATGTGTTCTGACACACCATCACCAAGTGGGGAGCGAGCTTAGAGTGCTCTTCCTAGGCTCCCTGCCCTACCTCCCTGGCTAGAAGAATCTGGAAGGGGGTGGCTTCCATTGCAGGAGGTACAGCTCCCGCCTCCTGGCACATCCTCTCCTGGTACATCAGCTGGTCTCTCCATTCAGGAACACTCAGTAGCTGCCCCCACAAGGTGCACTCTGGGGCAGTAATACTCCCTGCATTTTATCGGGGCTCTGCTGGCCCCCAGATTACTTCAGAATGTCAAACTCCTCAGCGAGGGATGTCTAACATAGACCCAGGAGGGCCCCACCCAGTGCTTAATTTGAGGCAGTAGTTTACGGTGCTCGACACCAGCAATTAATTGTCAACATCGGCACTTATCACAGTCTGCCACATGGTGGCGCTGTTTGTGTGATTTAGAGATAAGCAGAACAATAGTTTTATTATTTCATTATACATTAAAAACAACAGATACCTGCAGCCCAAACCATTCTTATAGCTGTGGAGGCCTCTAACAGTCTGAATTGTCACACTGGTAGCAGTCTGATGATTAATAGTTGTGCAGGTAATGTAATGGCAATTTTGACAGGGGCAATGGGTGGTGCAAGCTGCAGTGGCCTCCTGGCGAGAGCCCTGGCAATTATTTCTTTACAAATTGAGCACTGGCCCACCCCTGTCACATTTTGGGGATAGCTACATAAGATAAATGTATACACAGTAAGTTAAAGTGCATTTATGGGATCAGCACTTACAGAGAAAATCTTGCAAAGATGCTACCCCTCCTGGACATACCTAGTACCCCTCTCAAACCCACCAGTCACTGTGACAATGTTGCACCTTTGCAAGCACTTTTGGACAGGAAGCGAACAATGCTTCACAGTTGGGAGGGTGCGAATAAAACGTCCGGAGTGCATGTGGGAGCGGGACAACAAACTGGCACAGTGAAGAAACGAAACAGTATTTGGGGGCCTGCGAGGAGGAATCCTCCTGAAACAAGCATTTGCAAAGCAATAGGTCTCGCATTTACGCAAGTTTAAACTATTGGCATTGTAAATGACAATGCCTTTTATTTATGTTTTGGTTTGTACAACATAAATTAAAGGCATTGTCATTTACAATACCATTTACAATACCAATAGCTCCAAAACTCGCAGTTGCGAGACCTATTGCATTGCAAATGCTTGTTTTTCTTAGGTGCTACTTTTTTCTTTGTGTTTAAGCACCCTACTCAAGTGTGTCTTTTTCAGTTGTCTCCCTTGTGTACTTCTCCCCCACTGACCCTGCACTGTCCGTTGTGTTGCCCCCACACCATCCCTCCTTTGTCCATGTAGCCACCCATGCCCCTCTGTTGTCCATGTTGCCCAAAATCCATTGTCTGTGCTACCCTCATCACCTGCCCTCCCTCCATTGTCCGTGTTGGCCCCACCACACGCCCTCCCTCTGTTGTCCATGTCCCCCCACCTACTATAACAAAAAAACGAGCTGTGACAAGGCCAGTGCTAGCTGCGTCATAGTGCTTTTCCCCCCACATCTTCAGTTGTCCCTGTTGCCCCCCCCCACAATGGCCTCCCTCCGTCGGTGTTGCCTCCCGCCCTTCCTCCCACCAGCAATAACAAAAAAAGTGCTATGACTCGGCCAGCGCTGGCTGCATCATATAACTTTCTGTTTAACTTTCATCCATACTAGCCGTGCTGCTGTACAACATGGCTAAAAACATTGACAAAACCAATAAATCACATAGGCGAGACCTATTGGCTTTGCATATGCTTGTTTTAACGTAGTGGTTGTATGAAGCAGTCGCATAAACCACTGAACAATTGACCTGTACGCTGCATAATGGTCTATGAAAAAACATTGTAAACCACTGAATTCAAACTGGGGTTGCAAATTATTAGCTATACAGCATGCATATTTACCCTCTGAGATATCTTGTGATGGAACAAACCAATGAGCAGAGCCTCTTCAATTGTACAACACCAGGGTGTTAAATTATGCAGCATGGCTGATTATATAACACTATATGGAAAGGTGCATTGTGTAGCAACGAAAGCTAAATACACAGCATATTATGTGACCTAATGCATGGAATGCAACTGATTCTCTGGCTTAATTATTTGGTTATTTTGACATCTTAACACACATTGATACAAATGGCATGCCAGTTCTGCAACAAATACACATGTTTTGCAGAATACTATACACATGCAGCAGATCCTATTTAAAATGTTATTCAACACCAGTACATTTAAAATGTTATTCAACAACATTAACCATCTTGTCTTGAAAAGAAGCACAGAGCACCATTGTATTAACGTTTCCTTTGTCTCAGAGTTGAATAGATTATGTGCATCAGATACAATATTGCATTTTACAGAAAATAAGCCTGATGGTGCACACTTCCTGCAGTACACGGTGTACCCACACGTATGCAATGCACATTTTCTTCATCTTTTTTCAGTTTCAGGTTTACTTGACTTCGCACCACAGGATGTCAGGGAGCACCTCCTTCTATTAAAGAAAGTGCCCTGCAGAACAGTATAAAACCTTTAGTATTTATTATGCATGTGTCTCAGCGAGAGACACTTTAGGATTCAAAACAATGGATTCTAGAAAGAATTGCAAAATGTTAGAGAATCTTCTAAAGTCTTAATCCCCTTTAAATATAGTCGCAACTTTGAGAACGCTGTCAGACATGTGAACATGGACTTGGGTGAGCAGTGAAGCAAAATATGTTCATGACAAATAAGGAATCGATGCTTCCCCCCTACTTGAATTACATTGAACTAATTAGGGTTTCTGTTTCCCGCCATAGATAAAAGTTCTTGTCCAGTCCAGTAAGTGGAGATCTTTACTCTACATGGGCTAAATTTGGGGAAGATGAAAGGTGATTAGTTACCTTTTGCAAAATGGCTGGTACTGTGTTGCACCCTGTGTGCACTGATTTCAATATATTGTGATCCAATTGAGCTATACATTTTTTATTTTACAAGAAAATATACACTTGTCTGGGTTTTGTGCTTAAGAACGGATGCCCAGAAACGTCCATATTTAAGCTCAATTCAGATGTATATTATATTATATTATATTATATTCATTAATGAATTAAGGAAATGATAATCAATGAAAATACCTTTATTCGCCAGCATCTTGTACAGAATTTCCTCAAGGATCTCGTTACTACATACAACAAGTAATTCATGTCACCTGATCCAGCGCTATCAATAACATTTCTTCTCCTCTAGGCATTGACATCCAGGTTGAAAAACATTCCTCTTCACAACTATACCAATATGACGGTGGGGCCCATAACACCACATAAACATTCACTCTCTCATATATTCCCTGGAACTCATCCGCCTTTACTTAGGAGAAAAAGTTAATGATTTGCTGGAAGGAGACGGGATACCTTTTAAATCAACACGATAATTCTCAATCTTCGAGGTATTCCGCTCATTGGTCGATGGACCAACTAGTAGGAATCAGTTGATGGTGATTAAGACCAGCTCAATCACTTTAAACTCTTATTAACATTTACATTTATTATTGAGCTAAAGAACCACAGACTCATAAATTTAATTATAATATAGTTTATCTAGTTTTTATAAGCATGAATAAATTCAGTTTTATAAATCTGTTCTATACTTTTATTATCATTATAAGGAATAAATTGAAATTGCAATGCATACCCCTTTAGATGGAAAAATAAAGTTCGTCACAGCAGTTAAATTTAGATCCCAGCATAGAACTCCCAAAAACTGACTGACTGTCCTGCTAAACAGGCCTCCTCGACGGACCACTTATACAGGTTTTCCGCCACAATCTCGTTCTTTCTCAATCAGAATTAAGAGTAAAAGATTAATCGTATTAAAATATAAAGGCCTATGAAAATAGCAGCGGCTTCTCCAGCGTCAGCGTCCAGTGCTCAATAAAAATATGTAAAAAGCAGCGCTCCTCCTACTTAAGAGTAGGTCCTCTTATACCCTAATACTAGCTTACTAAACAGAAATGTTTCATTTTTGGGGACGAGATTCACGCTAATTGGTCCATTGGAGGGGTGGCAAACATCTCCTCATTGCCCTCCTTGCTCAAACCAGTTCCGTAAAAATGTTTATAATTTTGTCCTTTCTCACGGTTTCAGGACATTACCAATCCGATTGACAGTCTTTCTTTGTATCTCCTTTCTGTTACTTTATTTTAAATAGTTCATTGTCAATTCACAAATATTCTTCTGGTTCTCACACTCTTTTGCTGAGTCCCCCTTGGCACACGTCTGGGCAAAAAGGTCATCATAACCTTGATCCCTCTTCCATCCTGGGCTTTGGAAACACCCACGTGATGTATTTGTTCGCAGCTTTACTTCCGCTTGGAAGCCATCTTGCGCTTGCGCTTTTAAGCTTATTTGCCTCGGCAGCCATTTTTACAGCACGGCCTAGCAGGCTTGAACGAACTATCATAGAAACAAACAGATAATAGTTAAGAATAAAGAAAATAAGCCTTTTCGTTTCCCTCCCGTCATTCTACGTACCCCAGTTAAGTGTTACCTAGCAAAAGCGACATATAAAGCTATTTCTTACTTACCAACCGCTTTCTTTTGCCACCATACAACTTACTACGTAGCACAAATCATGCAATATTATTCTAATTAGTACGCAAATCATTATGTTATCATTATTTACGTTAACAATTGTAAGTAGATTAGTTTGCACAGATACTGCATGTTACCAAAAACACTTATAAGGAAAACATAAGGTGTTGGTTATTCATTGAAACAAACAATTGTATTAATTATTAACGTTAATATTAGGGGGTTCAAAATTTTCTCGTTTACCTTGCTCCATCACACCCAACAAAAGCCATTACATAAAGAATTACAAATAAAAGACAAACTCTGGAGCACACAGAAATGACTATACACCGGATTCCTAAGAGTTACCTGCACTTTAAGGGACGAAGTGACACACACTCTTCTACAAAGAACTCCAAAAATCAATTTGTCGAACATGAAACAGATTCAAGCTTATCAGAACACATCGATTTTCGCAGGAACCGACATCATGTACACAGAAGAAAAGGATGAAAGTCTAGAACACCCACTTTGCAGGCAGCCCCAAGACAAATGTTTCCACTTGGAAGCAGATGCTTAACAACAATCATTATACAATGAATTGCCCTAAAAAAATGTAATATGCAGGGACCTCATAACAATACTCTACTTACTAGAATTCATGTTAAGTATCGCCAACGTTCACATTACAGAAAAATATATCTGCTATCTCCTCTCTCAAAATACAAACACTTATTAAATAGAGAATGCACGGTACCAATAAACACACCAGGAAACAGAGCAGGTCGTCTCCACAATAACTGTGCAGAAAACCCACAACTTGAATGTGCCCCGGAAGCAATGATGAATGGTGCTAGGACTTGTTCTACAGAAGATGCACAATGCCCTTATGTGCATCTGGAGATAGACAGTCATTATGCAGATAATTCACTGAACAAATGTTCTGCTGGGATGCAGGCGGAAATCTGCCAATGCTTCGTACAGAGGGTTACAATGGAAGGATGAACACTCACTATAAATTACTGAACAAAGTAAAAAACATGCAATCGTCACGCTCCCACAAAGGTTCAATAGACAACTTTGAGGCACATTTAAATTAATTGCATGTAGGGTGAATGTATGTAAGTATGTATGTTGTATTTGTGTAGTGCAAACCTAGCCCAAAAGTCATCAGGGTGCTGTACAGAGTCTCGCATTCGGATTTGTAGTTTTGCCCTCACAAATTAACCAGACTGTCTGCTGGGAAAACAAGCATTTGCAATGCAATAGGTCTCGCATTAACGAGAGTTTAAGCTATTGGCAATGCAATAACTTAAACTCTCGCAAATGCGAGACCAATTGCATTGCAAATATTTGTTTTTTTACTAGCGCCCATATGGTGCTTTCACATTCATAAAAGCCGCGCCCCTTTCTTTAGACAAGCCGTGTCTAAAGAAATGGGCGTGTATGACATTAAAATGAAACCGCTGCATGGAGGCTTTGACAAAAAAAGCTTCTGTTTGTCAATTTGACAAACAGATTTTTGGGGGGGTAAAAGTGCCCATGCCGCACTTTCACTTTAATGTCGGCCGCATACCTTTCTGTAGACGTGGTTTGTGTAAAGAAAGGGGCACGGCCTCTATGAATGTGAAAGCGCCGCAAGGGCACTAGTAAATAAATAAATAAAGAAGTAAGCGCAGCCGCTAAATGTGGACTGCACTGCTAAAATAAATAAATAAATAAAAATGTGGGCGCTATATTTAAAGCGGACCGCCATTAGTAAAAATTAAAATAAAAGCGGGCGGTGTGCTGCGAGGTAGTGGGTGGAATAGGGAAAGAGCATTAAATAAAATAGTGCTCATCAACTTATAAAGCAGACCATGTAACAACACCAGTAAAAGGTCTAGTCGTAATGGGAGGTAACAAATGCAGACAAGGCGGTACCAAGGATTGACTAACAAGCCTAATAATGTCTTGGAAGCCAGCGTTTACGAAGGACAATGACACAAGCCAATAAAAAATATGGGTGGAGAGTGGGTGGGGCTTCAAAGCCATACTCCACTACTGCATGCCTTGCAGCAGCGCATGCGCTGTAGGCTCGACCTAAAAAACCTACCTGAAGTCCACTCAGGTTCAAAAATTACCCGAACACTACATCTCACATTAAAATTTCTCTACAAATTTACGCAATCTGGTTCAATGATGCAATCTCTGTAATTTTGTGAACATTTTGCTATGGTAAATGACCAAAATTATGCCAACTATGCAGGTGTAATTAAAATGTTGTCCAGATGCCTCAAATGGTTTCCTTCCACATAAAAAATTGGTAACCTGTCAGACACTGACAAACACAGATGGAATACAGTACATGCTCTATGGAAGGGGGTGCAAGAAAGGACTGCACTTGGGGACACTGAGTAGATTTCGCAGCGGAGAGTTGATAGTCCCCTTACCCACAAGGGGGTCGTTTGAAAGCGCCCTTGCCAAAGAACTAAAGCTAGCTGCCACTCTCAGTCTCCCTATAGTCTGGTAAGGCAGCACTAGCGATCCTCAGCTATGAGTGAGGGTACACTCTGGGCGTAACCACCTGCCAGGGGAGTCTTGTGCTGGTAAAGACAGTTTTTCCATAAGAGAACACATACATAGATGGAGACCCTACAAAGCACAGAAACAGTTGAGCATGCAGAGAGGCTACTTATTGAGAACTGTGGATGTGTCCCATCAGTGACTGTAAACAGGCAGCACATGGTGGGCTTGAGGCAAGAGGAGAGAGAAGAGATCCATCTGAACTCTAAACATACATCTTATTGTCTAAGGGGACCTGTCACACCTCCGTTCCTTCCCATTTGTGACATGCTGCAGTGTCACTGGGAAAGGTAGCCCTGGGTACTTTAAGTTTAATCTCTTTCATTGCACAGGGTTACATACCAATCAGCCTATCACCCATTGCTTAATTTGTGCTGGTGGTTTCCGGTGCTCAGCACCGGCACTTAATTGGCAGCACCAGCTCTAGTGACAGTCCACCACATGGTGGTGCTGTCTTCTTTTAATTTTGAGATGAGCACAACAACCCTGTTTATTAAGTCAATACATTTGAAATGAAAAATACTAGCCTCTCATGCCAATATTATAGCTGTGTGTGTCCTGAAATACTCTGAATGTTCACTCTTGTAGGAGTGTGATGGTTAGGTGTTATGTTGGTACTGCCATTGGCAGCACTGGCAGGGTATGGGTGGGACATGCTGCAGTGGCCTTCCGAGAAGGGTCCTGGCTCTTCATTTTTTACAAATTAAGCACTGCTATTACCCCTTCCCAACTCATCACACAAATATGAAAGGGTGGAGTGAAAAAGTAAGAGGCTGAGACCTGGAACCTGCAACAGTGCTAGTTTGACATTTCAGTTTCCTGCTTCAATTGTGTGTTACGCGAGGTCAGTGATCAGAACCTAGAACAGGATTTTCACAGTCAAGTGAGGGAAGGAAAAAATATATCTTGAATGCATGTATATGGACGAATGTGTGGGGGTGTTTGTGTGTGCCAGAGAGAAAGAGAGCATGTGTAAGTGTGAGCATGTGTGCCTGGGCATTTGAGCATGTGTGTTCGTGAAAGTGAGAGAGTGAGAGTGAGTGACATAGAAAGAGTGGCTGAGAATTAGTTAGCGACTGAGTGAGTTAGAGTGAGTAATAATTGGAGAGTAAGAGTGATGGCAAGTGCGTGAGAATGAATATGAATGAGTGTGAGGAACTGAGAGTGAGGGAGTCTATAGGAGTGAATGACAATGGATTAGTGTAGCTGTGAGTGAGGATGAGTGAGTCAGAGTGAGTGAGAATGTGTGACACTGAGTGAGAATGACTGAGTGTGAGTAAAAGTATTGCAAGTGAGGGAAAAGTATAAATGAGTGAAAGTGTGATTGAGTGTGTATAAAAGAGTGAGAATGAGGGAGTTGGAGTAAGTGTGAATAGGTTAGACTGAGCAAGAATGATGGAGTGAGAGTAAGACTGAGTTCAAGTGAGAGTGGGGGATTAGGAGTAACAGTGAGTGCA
This sequence comes from Calotriton arnoldi, assembly GCA_963921515.1. Taxonomy (NCBI): domain Eukaryota; kingdom Metazoa; phylum Chordata; class Amphibia; order Caudata; family Salamandridae; genus Calotriton; species Calotriton arnoldi. The sequence continues at coordinate 4,545,179 of CAWUFW010000263.1, forward strand.
AGCCAGTGTGTGAGTGTGATTGACAATGAGGAAATAACAGTAAAACTGTGAGTGCAAAAGAGTGTGTGAGAGTGAATGAGTGTGAGTGAGAATGAAAGAGAAGAGTGAGTGAGTGATAATGATTGAGAATGAGTGTGAGGGGATATAAGTAAGAATTAGTGAGAAAGTGATATTATGCTTCTGAGTCTGCCTATGGACACAGCGGCACCTATGGCAAAATGTTGGTGCTGGCATACTTGAGGGAATTCTTAGTATAATGGACACTTGTGACCGAATACTGACCCTTACACACGAGGGGTAATACTTGGCATTTGGAACAACCATGGGAAAATGCTGACATTGGTATACTGGAGATAATTATTGACATATATGGCAACCATGGCAAAATGCTGATGCTTGCACATTTGAGGTAATTCCTGGCATATAAGGGAGGACACACATGACAAAATGCTGAATGCGACGTACTGGAGGTAAATTTTGACATAGGGTGTCACACATGATTTATGGATAGCATCAATGAAAAGATTCTGTCACTGGCATATTGAGTGCAACTGTTAACATACGGGGAATCCATGTCATATGGAGGACAGGAATGACAAAATGCGGGTACCAGTACAATGGATGAAATTTTTGGCATATGGTGGCATCCATTTCACATTTTGAAAAAAAATGGGTCAACTCATCTGAGAAGTGTCAGATTTGATTGGCTTGCCACACCATGAAAGGACTTTTTTAGCAAATTTATGTGAACATTTTGTTTTAAAATATACGTTACCTCATTTTTTTCTAAATGTTCTCAGGGAGGAACCCCCACCACCAAACTTCCCTACAAGAAGTGTGACTCACTGACAGATTAGGACAAATATTACATGCTACCACTTTCAAAGATCATCAGTTGCGACTGTTTCAATCATATTGATTCCTTCTTTAAGGCAGGCATGTTAATTTTTGGCTAAATACATGGCAGATTTCTAAGTATTGGCCATGTAAATTATTTCCATTTACTTAGATATGAATTAACCCGCCCGCCACAGCGCAGCCTATCGTAAGATATTAATAACACTGACTGCAAACTGAGACATCTCTAGGCTCAGGGTGTCACTGTTTGAGTCAGCTTTCGCGTAAGTGGCTTTATTATAAACAATGGAGGGGCATCCAGCATAGGTCCAGGAGGGCCTAGATCTGTGTCAGATTTTCAGGATATCCACGTGAAATTATTCTGTATATATTGAATCTAAATAAACCTCATGTACACAGTACGCTGTTATCTTTAAACTGTGGCATGGATCCGTCCATCTAGTACCTACATTGGACACCCCACTGTTGATAGTTCTCTATTTACTCCAACAATTAAAAAGTGCCATCTGATCACCAGTAGACCTATCTGAACTCTACCAGCACTTCCGCTTTTATTTACTTGGCTTTGCCGGTTCTGGCGACCAAGGGTTCTTTCGGGGGGCAGGGCACCCTGCTAATGTTCTCCCCCTCCGTTCCGTCGCCTGCTTCTCGTCAGACTTTCGCCGCAACACTCATGGAGCCGAAGCACATCATTCTCGTATTTTTCGGGGTGTCACGTGGACCCAGGATTTCATATTTACTCCCCCGGTCACCGCTATTATTAATTATCAGTTATTTGCGTCCTAACAAAGTAATGCGACGAAAGCCTTAGCTTCCGAAGATTTACCGGTGTGCCCAGCCACATTCACTGCCTCCAATAAATCTACCCTTTACATAAAAAGTTAATTAAAGAGAGATTAGGAGGGAGCCAATAAACACAGATGCCCACTAGCCGGAGGATTGTCTCTTTTTTCCCAGAGATTAGGTGGAGTGCGCTTAACTGGCGCGGTTGTTTTTATAGCTCCCCAGAGCCCGTTTCCATATGGACGGTGCGGAGACATGAGCAAAAATCTACATAAAAATGGATTTGCTGCTTGAGTGAAGTACATTCCACCCTTTGCATGTCTATCGAGATGTTATCTCACCTGGGTATTACAGACATTCAAGGGCGTATTATTCAAAATAACATAAAGAAAATTCTTAGCGAGGTACAGGTACCGCTATGAGAGCAAATCTAAGACCTTTGGGATAATGAATATAAATCTACTGCTGATTCATGAGGGCCGAATCCATTCCAGATTTTCAGAGAAACAGCCTGAGATTAATTGAAATACAAAGAATGACAATGAGAATCCTGTAGGTTGGCAGAGGTTTCAGTGAAATCTGGCACTGATGTGAGCCTTAGAGACCCTGGTCTGATATACCAGAGTCAAAACAGAGAGACTTCTCCACATCAAGGTTAAAAAGGCTTGCAGTCAAAGGGTTAGCACCTAAAGAGATTCTCACAGAGACCACATTGAGAGTGACGACCACAAACGAAAGCGGTGGGGAGAGGGACTGACTGTTCCTTTCCACTGAGTTATACGTGGAAAGTTGAGACATAAAGCATAGTTCACAGTGACTGGATCGGTCAAGGGGAGTACTCTCTAGTATTAAGCAGAGCTTGCTGGGCGACATTTATTCAGTGTCATATAACCTGCTAAACATAACGGGTAAAATAATAGAATTTTGAAAGAGAAAAACTCTCACACTAGTGAAGATGCACATTAGGCTCAAATTCTAGTATAGCTAGAGAGTTGAAGGTAGCAGCCAATCCTAGAAATAATTATGAAAATGTCTTGTAACTGGATCAAAAAAGGCAGCTGCCCATCCCACTGATAATAATGAGAGTGTATTATCTACGTGGATCAACAGACAGCCTCCAAGCCAAGAATTAGCAGAGAAAGTCCACCGCATGTGAAACAACAAAGAGAACACCCAATCCCAGAGTTAAAAATGAGATTCTTGCATACTGCATTAAAAAAAGCTGTCTCTGATGCCCGAAAAATAAATAAATGTCATACCCATATGAACAAAGACAGTCTCCAGTCTGACAATCAATTAGTGTCCCATTCCAGGATGAACAAAGACAGCCTCAGTCTTAGAATAAGTAATTAGAGACCCTTATAGTGGCATCAACAAAGATTCAGCCCAGTCTCAGAATTAATAATGAGAGGTTTGTGTAGGGGTCAACAACCTCCAAGTCCAGAATATATCATGAGCATATCCAATACCCACCTCAAAGGCAGTAATGAATCCCAGAATTGATCAAGTATTCCGTAAGTGGATCATCAAAGACAGCCTTAACTACCAGAATTCCCAATGAGCCTTGTCCACCCCCAGACCAACTAACAGTTTGCATTCCAAGAACTAAAAAAATGAGATTATTAAGCACTGTTCTACACCCATTCAATTGTAGGTGCAAATACGAACCATCAAAGGTGAGAGTGTTACTTTCCACTTATAATTTGCACATTAAGTACTCAATCTGTGATATGAAGTTGGACGCAAAATCTATCTATGTTCTCCAAGTAGACAGCGATAGCAGCCTAGGCTTAGATCTACGAAGATGTTGTCAGGTTGAGTCTAGGTACAGTACAACACAATTATTACAGTTGCAATAAAGAAGCCAGCCTTTGCAAGCTAAACTTGTGAGTTTTAGTGTTCTATAGCACTTTCATAATATCTCCACACAGTGATGCGAACATTTTGCATTTTTTTCAGCAATATATTTATAATTCTCATTGAATTATGTATGTTACTCTTACTACATGTCGAGTAACTTTGTGCCTCTGGTGTACACCTCACACAAAAAAGTAATGTAAGATACCAGTCAGAGACTGGTTCCAGTATAAAATATCTTTTCCAAAGAGAAGATATTCATCAGAAAGACATTTTCTTCTCAAACCAGTCACCCACAGACAAATTTCATGGTAAATTTTGCATTATGTGAAATGTTTACATTTTGTAAATTTTGACTAATGCAAAATCTGAAGATTACCGCAAGATTATGCTGATGTAACAAACATTTTGCACATTTACTCTACATAAATAAAAATATTTACATTTTATGCAGACGACAAATAGTAGAAATAATGCAAAATATCAATACAGAATTAGGTTGAAAGAAATTCAGCTCAATGCAATGATAAAACTTGTGTGCGTCATTGGATGTTTTCCCCACAAAATTTCACAGCAGTTTTATGCAATTACACTTTTGTATTGAAATGTGGTCTGCTGATCTTCCGCAACTTTTTTTTTATTGAATGGTGCACACTTTGGTAAAAAATGTATGTTAAATTACATAACATGAAATTTCGAGGAATTTTACAAATTTCTCTGGCCTAATTAGAATTTCACCTCGCATAGCTAAAACTAAAGCCCCGTTCCACAATTATGGTTACAAACGACAGAAGAATGCTGGAAGCGTAGGTGTTAAGATACCAGAATATTGTTGGCACAATTTTGTCTGACTTTAATCTTGCATCCTAAATATCAATGACAAAAATATCACCCCATTGGAGATAATTATAGAATATGTATACCCAGTGGAACTATATATAGTTTCGTACACAATATTTAAGACTCAATATTTATGCTTGAGGATAGTTCTAATAACCATATTTTGACATTAAAAAAAATAGGCACAATAGTAAATCTGTTTCTAGAATAAGCAAATGGTTCAAGTAATGTTCGCAAACATGCACTGTGAATGAACACTAGATGATTGCAAACGAAACCCTGTAAAATGTAGGAGCGCAATCTTCCTGCCAAACCTGATCTACTTTGTGCTGGGTTTGCAAACTATTACCAATTGAGATACTAATAACTGCAAAATCAGAGAAGCCTAAATAAAGAACGTATTAGAAGAAGCCAATGGTGGCCAGCATGGATCTGGTGTGATCTGGCCAGCATGGATCTGGGCGGGGGAAATGTTAAAAAAAAAACTTACTTTATTGCCGCCACATCTCTCCAGTCTCTCTTCCGGGTCAGGACTCGGCCAAAACAGGAACCAGGAAACCCTCAGGCTCCCTTGACCAATTACAACGCTGCAATGCAGCGTTGTGATCAGTCTGAGCGCCGTGGTATGGCGCTCAGCCAGGGAATGGGGGCCTAGGTATGTTCTCCATGCAGGTTGTAATGTGCCTGCGTGGAGAACATGCAAAGTGCGCATGACTGTTTGGCCAGCCTTTGAGGGCCGGCCAAGCATTCATGCGCACTCCTCCCCTGCCCTGCCCTGCTCTGAAAGCAGAGCAGCCCGACCGCAAAGCAGCAGGAACAAATAAAATAATAATAACATTCATTTATTATCATTTTATTTTTCCTTTAGTTACACTGCTTAAAAGCAGTGGGACGACGCTCCTCCGCCTTAGCGGAGGAGTGCCACTGGAAGAAGCAAAGGATAATAATTGTCTTTTTCGGTGGTTTAGGGTCAGGTGCTGTTGATCCTTTGGGCACGAAGAGCTCAGGATTGGTGATTATTCACTTAGACAGGATAATATATTGACATTGAAGGGGCAGACCACAGTCTGACCCACAGCAATGGCTGAAATCCTTCAAGCACAACAAGTTGGTTCTGGACCAAATAGGCCTGTCTCTGTCAGGCTAGCAAGCAGTTCAAATGGATGCCAGACCACAGCCAAAGAAACAAGATCTAGAGCTAAGCCTAAATTTCCCTTGCTGGAATTTGAACTTAAAACATACACGTCATACCAAATGTCAGAAGCAAATGAATCATCTTGACAGTCCAAGACAGCCTTCAAAACCAGGAAAGACGTTCCTAAGTGGATCAACAGTCATTTAACAATACCAGGATGAATACTGAGAAAGTCCCCAAAAAATGAATGAGAAAGATAATTCTTAAAGGCCAGAAGGAGGTATGAGAGCATCTTCCATGCTTAAATTAACGCAATGTTTACCATGCAATGAAGTTTACCACGTCTGTCATATATTCTGAAAATTCCACAGACTGGTATAAAAGCAATGACAGCTTCCAGTAACAGAATCAATATTGATAGCTCTCCTATATGCCAGTTTCCCCTATCTGAATCCACAAAGACAGTCTCAGACACCAGGATTAATGTTGTCCCCTAGCTGGAAGGAAAAAGGCATTATTCAATAACAAAAATAAATAATGGCAGCCCCAAATGTAGTAAGCATTTTTATTATATGCTTTCTTGCTAACACTGTGTAGACCAATCACAATTCAGAATACACTTTTTTTAGATCTAGCAAGAGACAGCTTTAGCTCTCTGCCAGGGCTCATGTCATTAGAAAACAAGCATTGGCATAGCCAATAGGTCTCGCTTTTGTGACCTTAAGTGTTTATTTAAAAGTTTGTGCTACGTAGTAGAGTATTGTGGTTGATGTGTATTTTGTTAAAAATGTGTACCTAAAAGTGTTATATGTGTTAGTTAGTTGTATTATGCGTAGTGTATTGATGTTGCTTAGAGTTTAGTGTAATTATGTTGTGTGTAATTATGTGGTATTGAGTGTTGTTATGTGTATTGACCCACCCAAGACTTGAAATCCTCTGCCAGGTTATAAGCTCAGAGAGCCTCTCTACTAACCTGCTGACGGGACCATGGGATGGCTCATTCCTGGTGACGTACCAACTCTACTAAGTGGAGAGCCTCACATAGCCCTGGGAATGTGTGCTCATTAATTTGAGAAAGATTCCAGAGCCTCCCATTGTGTCAAAGAGCCTGACTGCCCCCTACCAGTCAGCCCTTGCGTTACAGGAATGATGTAACCATGTTCAGTTCTCCAAGTAAAATTGTATTTTACCTCTTGAATGCTCCCTGTACTAAGACAAAAGGAAATGTTTCTGTCTAATTGCTGTGATTTGGCCCCACCACTATCAGGTGCTATCAGAATGACATCTGACCTCACCCTATAGAAGGCCTAGTCATGCTTGGGTGTCAGCAGGACACTTTTCTGACTCGGAGTGAAGGACAAGGGGACATTCCTGACATCCTTCCCTGACTTGAGACTGATCGTCCCTCCCCAAAGCTGCTGTTAGGAGAGCCAGCAGTGAAAAGCATCATTTGTGTCCCATTGCCTGTCTGCCAGCAGAAAAACTCAACTTTTTGGTACAGCCAGTGCTTTTAAAAATAAATAAAGTGCATGTACTCACTATTTAGAGTACCTGCCCTATCCTGAGAAGTGTCGGCACCCTCCTATTAAATGTATTGCAGCAGTGCTGAGAAGTGCAGGTACTCTTCCATTAGATGTATTGCAGCAGTGCTTACAAGTGCAGGTACTCTTCCGTTACATGTATTGCAGCAGTGCTTACAAGTGCAGGTACTCTTCCGTTACATGTATTGCAGCAGTGCTGAGAAGTGCAGGTACTTTCCCTTTCAAATAAAAAAAAGTGCGGGTACTCAGTACCGGACAGTACCTGCCCATTTAAAGCACTGACAGCTGTCGGTGACCTATTGTTTCCAGTTTTCCAACATTTACATAGAGTGGACCCTAATTCATCCTCAGAGAAGTTCGACTTCTTCACCTTCTGCTAATGGCTGTTTGGTGTATCATTCCACCTCCTGTGGAATGCTTGCTTTGCAAGATACGTGGGACTATTTGCTGTCTCAAAAGTACACTGAATCATCACACGTTAACTTTTTTATCTTATAGATGCATTCTAAACAGTGTCATAGGGTTTCTGCACATACACAGAGCTATGCACAGGAAAATGGGACCCCAGAATACAGTGGTTTGCCACCATATACCGTAGCACCCAAAAACCCCAACCCAACTAGCTTAGCATCCCATTAGCACCCAAGTACTAATGTTTGGACAACCCAGAACACGGTATCTTTATCTCAGGACTCGCAGAAGCAAGAACACTCTTTCGTCACTCACTCGTACTTGTCCACAAGGTGCGTAGGAAGAGACACTGGATAGGTTAAAATGTTTATTCCAACTTACGTGCTCTAATGTACAGTACACGTGTCAGTACTAATAGCATAATGCATATGACTAATATAAGCAGCATGGTTACAATTCCATAGAATACAAACGGGGAAAGCATTTCAGAGCTCAGTGGATAAACGTATAAATAACATTACCACCCTCCCCTTGCAGTAAGATAGTTTATTATAATAATAGAAGACCTCTGGGCTTTGACTAGCGAACCCCCATACCTCAGTCTCTAGATGCAGAATTACATCAGCAGGACATCATAGCTCTTCTCCCTGAAAGGGATTTCTCCAAGTGTGTTAAGCGCTAGTAAACCACAGTATTAAAAGCATACCAAATTCTTCATGGCAATTGCACCTAATGTTATGTCTGGGTGCGCGAGACTGGCCATATCAGGAAGAACCAAAATACATTGTTATGCGACCTTGTACATGTTTGTGCAGACGGAGCCCAAAAAGGTGAACAACAGAAAATGCAGACAGTGCAAAAGAACTTGGCACGAGCAAAGGGCGAGGGGGGCCCGGCTCAGTGTAACGTGCGCAAAGAAAAGCAGCATGGCAGCCAGGCCTAGGCCAACATAACAAGGCAGGTAACAATCCACAAGACACCCTCCCCTGGTCAGTCCAGCGGCCAGGATAGAGGCCCATCAGAGGAAAAACACAGCCGCTGGAGCACAGGGAGCGCCCAAACGGCGAAGGGCAGGTCAATCCATGAAAGTGTAAGTGCAGAGAAAAGCCATACCCTCCAAGAGTTCATCATCGGAATTGTCAAAAAACATAGATGCCATCCAATCCATGAGATCAAAAGAGCAGGAATGCTCCTCAACAAAGGGAGCATCCAGAAGCAATGCGGGACAGCTTGCGTGATAATCGAAACAGCTTCGTTGTAGGAGATCCTGGGCAGCCGCCCAGATATCCCATTGCGCCAAAATCCCCAGTGCAGCCGCACGCGCCATACAGCCAGCAACGGAACAGTCCTGCTCATGGGCCTCTAAGGGACCCATCAACTGAACAAAATCCGGAACAGACAATGACGAATTGGAGAGGCAATAATCCAGAGTCCAGGTGAAAGGACAGCGGACACAAGTCATCACAGGTTGCACGCAAGTGAAATACGCAAAGCGAAATGAAAGAGTATATGACACACTCAGTGTCGCCAATGGCAAGACACCAAAACCGACCAAAAGGCGCTCACGGAGCAGCTGGAGGCGTTCTGGATCGAGCAGGTCCCATCGGGAGCAGCCATTGCGCAGAAAGCAAATTAAGAGCAAGACACCAGCCGCTAAAGCGAGGATCAATGGGAAACCGCCAAAGACACTGGAAAAAATAGAATGTATGAAAGCCGGGATGGCACCAAAAATAGTTTGGAAGGAGGACACCAAGCCCGACCCCACGACCTTAAAAAAGTGTACTAGGCCTTCAGTGTTAGATGCGTTAAAAATACGATGTATTAACTCCCCAAAATGTTGGGGGAGATTAGTGTTTAAAAGGGCCTGTATTTCACTGTGGGTACTCGCCACCTGGAGAATGAATGTCTCCCGGGCGGACGTGAGCATAACTTCCTCGTTTAATAATAGTGCCTTTATTCTACTCAGTCTATTGAAATCTGCTTCCATGGTAGGGATGGAAGGCCAAATAGAGATATCAACCTTGCCATGAGGGGGAGGAAAAAGCACATTTTTGCAGCAGACAACCCTGTGCGAAACTGTTACAATGTAAGGAATGCCAGCCTGCAGGCCACAACAGTTTTCGTTATTTAAAAGTAAATAACTACCATTGGAAAGGAGAGTGAAAGTAGGAGAAATAACAGGAGCAGGAATACCTTTCAGCACACAAGCAAGATTAGGAGCGGAAACGCTACATGAGCCATGCAATTTAATGTGTTTACAAATAAGCGAATGACCCATAGTCGAGTCGCAGTACTCCCCCGTGAGAAAGACTTCCTTGCCGTCCCGAAGGCATTTATACATGAAAGGCAAGGACCAGAGTTCATGCAGGAAAGCACTGCCCAAGGGCCGGTAACGGCCCACAGGATAATGTTTCATGCAGGAGTCAAATTCAAACAAGGAAAAAGGTAAAGCGATAACCCCATGGACTAGCCATACAGCAGAATCGAGTTCTGCAACAGAGAACGGCAAAGGATCCATCTTTTCGATATGTAATAGAGTGTAAGTTGCATCTTTCATGGACATAAATTGCTGTTTGTCAGTTAAGTTAAAAGGTAGAAACAAGGCAGAGGTGTTCAAAAATGCCAAGGAACTTTACCTAACTTGAGCGTTTGTAAAGTCCATGCAAACTGCATAACCGAACGCAATTGATTCTGACCATGATATAACACAGAAACATCATCTTGTACAATATCAACAACAGAGGACACAATATTCTCCAAAGTATAAATGCGAGAAGACAGGGTATTAATACTATTGTCAACAACAGCAAGCACCTTTTCCAAATTTGCTTGATCTATTTCCCGAAGACGGGAAGCAGCTTCCATTTGTGATAGCTTCTAGAGTTCATTATATGTTTCATAAATGAATCTTTTAGGTCGGGGACCACGAGGTCCCAAAACAAAGTCGGACAGATCAATATTGCCTGAAAGGAGGGACAAATGTTGTTTAACAGAATCAAGGGACGAATGTTGCAGCCATTGTTTGCATAATTTACCAACAGAATATGTAGTGACAGTACGGGAATCAGTAAATCTCGGATCAGGCCTATCCTGTGTGTAATTAGCTCCTGAGTCGTGAAAACGCATTTGACATGCATTTGATGATGTAGGCCATACCAACCAGGGTGACTGAACTAGCTCAGAAACATTATACGAATTATTTTGTAACAGAGCCTGCAGGGACATAAGGGACATATTGAATCGTGAGCTTTCATTGGGAAAACTCGACAGGGATGGTATTGATGGCGTATTCAATTGTTTAGTGGTTGCTAAGCCCCAACATGTAGTCTGATAGATGGAGACATTGAGGAACATAATTTGTGTAGGGATGAGGCAAGCACGGTGTAATGCCTCGGTTCCCTGTACCTGCCATGGCTTGGAGCCCCAAATAGATTTTAAATCCACTGTATTATCCCAGTACTCATAACCACCCACAGCTAGGGCACTTAGAAAGGAACCTGAATAAAGCAATTTGGTGTGTGTTAACATAATTTTCTGAGTTGATGTGTTATTTAGTCTAAAATAATAGGATGCAGGGTTTGACCGATTAAAATCAATAAAATAATTAAACTTATTTCGAAGAGTTTGAGAGCTACCTGGCAAGGGGTTTGGACAATGTTCCCATTGGGTATAGTTAACAGAACTACGCAGGGCACTGGGCTTATGGAGAAAATGATTACCCCAATGTTGGTAACAATACAAATCGGCATAATTAGCAGAATTCATATATAGATCTTCAGCATTAAAAGATGCATAATATTTTAAATCGGCAAACAATGCTTCAACGGCATGCACATCCCAATCATCAGAATGAATATTATTTTGTACTACATCACCCATTGAAACACGAAGGACATTAGGTACATTAATAATTTCCGTCGGACCATGGATTTGATAGTTCACTGCATCCCATACGATGCCATCAGCAACTGGGAAAGCTGAAATGTTCACAAATGTGTGGTCACGCTTCATGATGTGAGACGAGGAATGAGGAGCCAAAGTTCCAGAAACATAGTCTACAGCAGAGCGTTCAGGTAAATAGTGACCATTAATTAGTAGAAAAACACTGTGACAAAGCCAATGGACTTGAACAAAAATATCAAGAAAAGTACCAACCAGATGTATGTCCAGGGTGGAATCAAAAAATTGTCTCTAAACCAGGATATAAAAATACTGAACTTGGATGGAACTTTTGAAGATGTGGAATCCGAATCAAAGGAATAACGAGTCTGGCTTAGTGGCGATATTGGTTGATGTGCCACCGATTCAGATGCAGGATAAGTATACTCGTCCTCGTCGATATTGGTGGAGAGTTGGGGATCAATTGTAGTTTCAGGCAAATCAACCATCTCAATTACAGCATCAGCGACCGTTCGTGTAGATGGACCATGAACATATGTCCGATAAATGGCAGGACAAGAGACCGCTGGTGTGACACTATTCAGGATCGGCCAGGCGCTGTAGCTTGACATTTTCCACTGAGATGTATCTGTTCTCCTTGCGACCAGGAAGCGGTGGTAAAATGACTGTACGTGTTCCCTTCAAGCCCAGAACTGGAACCGGTGCACGAAAAGAGGGGCCGAATTCTTTTTTGTTTTCAACCTTTTCTCGAACCAGTTCTCCAACCTTTGGAAGCCAGCCGGCTACCGGAATCTGCAACGCAGGATCTGTGGCTGAAGGCAAATGTGTAGTTGCAAGTTTGTCTCGGGCTTCTTGTAAGTCCTGTAACATAGCAGAATGGTTATCTACATCAAACTTGGCGGATTGCGCCGCGATGTTTGGACCATCAAGGTCAGGCACAAACATTCTTATGCCAAAGAGCATTTCGTATGGGGTCCGCCCACCCAGAGGTCTTCTAGGGAGATTATTAAGTGCACGTTGAACGGTATACAAGTGGGCCAGCCAGTTCCTGCCAGTACCTATAACCCTAGCTGTTAAGGATTGCTTTAAGTCACGGTTCATTCGTTCAACGATAGAGTTGCCCTCAGGCCTATACGGAGACGAAAATTTCACCCGCACCCCAAGCGAAGCCATTGCATCCTTGTAAGCCCTAGAGGCAAATGCTGGACCTTGGTCCGAATGGAAGGTGCCGCATGCGAAAATTCCCACAAAGACACGCAAATCCCTGATTACATTTCGGGCGTCAGCACTCCGTTGTGGCCTGACCCAGAGAAACCGTGTGCACGAGTCCACTGCCACTAAGATGTATTTATAGGCAGTGTCTGATGAGAATGGACCGCAGTGATCCAAGTAAACACACCCAAAGGGTCTGTTAGCAATGCAGAGCGGGGTTTGTGGTGGACGTGTTACCGTGGAAGGCTTAATCTGTTGACAAACATCGCAAGAAAGCACAAAAGCACGGGTGTCTTTATACAATCCACGCCACCAATAACGCTGCTGCAAGATGGAAACTGTAGCTGACACACCTGCATGAGCCGAAGCCATGCCTTCGTGTGCAGCTGATATCAAGGCACTCCTGCGGTCCGCGTTGGGGATCAGCCGATCTCCAACGTCAGGTATAGTTACATAAGGAACCTGATCGGGACTTAATGTGTAAGAATACTTGGAAGGGAAACCTGTAGGGTAATTATTACCTTCCTTGTTTGCAGCAATAGCTGCTAATATAACAGGGTCTATTTTAGACATGGACCTGGTAACCGCTGCTACTGAACACGTGACTACTGCTGAACGGGCAGCTTCATCTGCCAGATCGTTACCAATAGCGTGTGCGCCCACCCGCTGATGGCCTAAGGTGTGAACCACCTGTGTGAGGGGCAGACGTTGTTGCAATTCTGCCACTCGAACCCAAAGCATTTTATGCTTAATTGTGCTCCCTTTTGCGTCCTTGTAGTCGTTTTTCGACCAGAAAAACAGATTGTCATTGTAAGATTGTACACAGTAAAAAGAATCACATACAATAAGAGTGGTCTCATCCTGAGAAGCGAACTCAAGCGCAAGTAGCAATGCATGCAGCTCGGCCAATTGTGCGGTACTATCTCCAAGTGTGCGAGTATGCACTGCAGAGGATTTGAACTTTCCATCTACAAAGGAACCCGCAACAATAGCACATGCAGCTGAATAAGCGTGCTTGGACCCAGTGGCCGGTTGCGCCGAACCATCGGTGTAGATCACACATTTGTAATCCTCAAGCGGTAATAAAAACAAAGGAGGAGGATGAACGAATTCATACTGCAAAAACTCCTGAGTCTGCAGAGAAGAATCAAAAACAAAAGTGACGTCCGAAGACGTCAAGGATGTAGCCCATTGTATCCAACGGGGATGCATTGCTTTTGAGTTCGGTACACTTGCCTTTGTTACTGCCTCTAGGGCAGGACAGGGTGTTACCACTAGAATCCGCTTTCCCTGTGCCAGTGCGCGTTCTTTTAGAATCGCCATTTGCACTGCAGTTAGAACTTTTTCGACAGAGGTAAAGCGCAATTCAGCGGAAGTGTACAGATGTGACTTGTATGCGATGGGTACTGTATCACCTTCATTAAAGGTTAAGTATGTGAATCCCACCGCCCCGGAATTATTCTAATCACCAGGTTTGTGTGGTTATCACGAGTCAAAAGATATTTAGACTCCAAAAGGTCTGTCTGCAAAGACTGCAGAATTGAGGTATGCTCAGGCAGCCAGCAAGACCTTGAATAAGTAGGTTGTATCAAAGCATACAAAGGCTTGATACGCTGGGCATATTCGGGAATGTAAGTACGCCCGAAATTCAGGAAACCCAGCAAAGACTGAAGTTTCTTCAGAGTATTTGGGGGCACAAATGTGCACATTTTTCCAAGAAATGGGGGCCAAGCCCTTACCTTCGTTGTTGAGCTCATAGCCCAAGAACAGAACTGTAAATTCAGCAATGTGTGATTTAGCAAAGTTAAATTTGTAACCCTGCTCCGCAAATTCAAGAATAATGCGGTCCACACGGGACAAATGCTGAAATAATTCGTCGTCCGTCAGATAGATGTCATCTACGTACGAACATGCGTCTTGATCAATGTCATTTAACAAAGAAACAACACGGGCGGCGAATATACCCGGACTATTTTGTAGCCCATGGGTAAACGCCGGAACTGGAATAATTTACCACCGGAAGTGAATGCGGTCCATTGACCACTCTCCGGGGCTAGGTTGTGCGTGTAGAAACCGTTTGAAAGGTCAAGTGTCGTTTTGTATTTTTTACGAACAAGACTGTCTACAAGCGCAGAACTGTGTGTATTTTGCACCGCAAAGTTCCGACAATGAGTATTTAAATGCCGGTAATCCAAAACTAAGCGGTACGTTCCATCGGGTTTAGAAACCACGAAAGGGGATTGTTCATAGGTGATACGCATGGTTCAATTACTCCCTGATATTCCAACTGTGTCAGAATTTCGGAGACGGGGCCTTTTGCCTGCCGTTTGATGGGATATTGGGGTTGTGGCTGCGGTAGTGACCGCAAAGGTATTGCATGAGGAGGTGATTCTTCATCCCATCCCACATGGTTGCGGTATAACGCTGGTGCCAGGTACACAGCCCACTCAGCTGCAAGTGCTTCAGCTTTGTCTTTTGGGACATGCCGTGAGAAGCTTGGAAGGATTACCTCCTCTCCTTTATGTGCAGCTAAAGCGAATGGGGGTGGCCAATCCACCTCTGCTAACAAAATGTCATATGAAGAGGTTAGATTTTCCCAAAAAATCCCTTTTATTTCACGCGGTATGTCACCTTCAATTTGTATGACTATATTATATAGTCTGTCAGGGGGTGCCACTCTCGTGTCAGCTGTCTCTACAGTAACGAATGTTTCAGTTGCTGTCGCCTCCATATGAGGACGTAGCGCCTCCCGCACTATGGTAACTTCCGCGGCGCTGTCTAGGAGGGTCACTGCCCACGTCCAATT
Source organism: Calotriton arnoldi (assembly GCA_963921515.1). NCBI lineage: Eukaryota > Metazoa > Chordata > Amphibia > Caudata > Salamandridae > Calotriton > Calotriton arnoldi. The sequence goes on from CAWUFW010000263.1 coordinate 4,560,522, forward strand.
CTGGAGTCTCGTTCTCACGGTCTGAGGCATATTTCGCTGTGACAGCGGCAACTTTTTTCTTCTGAAATTGCGGTCGAGGAAGATGAAAGTCTTCTGCTTTCCCTCTGACTTGTTGTCGAGGTTGGTCTCGCTCCTGGGGAGCCTCTCGGCCCCTTCCTCTATCTTGCCGTCCTCCTCCACCAGCCTGTGACGACGTCTGGGCCTGTGAAGAACGAGGAGAACGCGTATCAGAGCTCTGAAACCTTTCTGGTGATTTAATCCTTGACCTATCACGTAAATCATAAGTACGTTCAGAAGAAACCGAAACTGGGGAAGCGCCTCTCGACCCCGGCTTCTTTTGTTGCTTACCCTGTTTTTTCTGTCTCCAACTCTTTTTAGTGAAGACCGGTTTATCATCTTTCTCAGATGCACTTTTTGCTTGTGTAACTTGTGTTTGCGATTGAGTTTGCATTTTTACAAAAGGCTTGTTGCCCAGGCTATTTCTTCCAATTGTTTTATAAGCCCGGGCAATAATTTTCGGTAATTCGCGGGGCCTGTCCAACTCTGGGACCAAAGCCAAAGCATTCGCTACTTGAAAGTTCATAGCATCGCCCTTGACATTTCCAAGGATCAGCTCAGCTACTACATCAAACACTCCCACTAGTCTCATCCCTAATTCCACAGCCGCTTCAGGGCCATGTTCATCCTGTACTTTTTTAATTACAGAGGGTAGAACCGTCATGGAAGGAGTTCCAAAACATTTTGAATAAACTGCTGCGAATACCTTACCCCAGTTTTCACATGATGTCAAATCGGGGATTATGTCTTTTGGCAAACTTATCGTGAGGATGCGGTGTTTATCTACTGGGGATGTATGGGGAAACACTGCTTCTATCTGATCGAACTTTTCTGCAAGCCAGTAAGGATAGTTGTCCTTATTTTGTGGACGTTTGCCCATCACAGAATTTACCATGACAGGACTTATGGTCACTCCAGCGGCTATAGCTGGTTGGCCTGCGACTACAGGAGCAGCTCCATGTAGGCTACCTGTAACGTATGTCACTAGGGCTCGATGCACTCGTACCAATTCGGTATGCATAGTGCGCAGTTCGCAAGCGGTAATGCCAGATAATTTGGATGCGGGGTATACCCGGCCAATACAGGCCAAGTGGCCCCCTGAATTGACAAGGGGCCTAAACGAACCGCGGTAGTTGGTTGTGGTAGGGCGCCATTAAACCAAACACGGTGCTGCCAAGCCGTGAGAGGTACTTCAAGAGTGGTATAGGGTCGATATGCAGCAGGAATAACGGTGGGTTTATATTCATGAAACAGATTATCATCTGCCTCCACCGCTTCAAAAGTGATCCAAGTGTAAAACACCTCAAAGTGGTAAGCCGGATCGGCTTGAACCACAAAGACCAAATCGATCCCTGTATCAGGCACTCCATACACCCGTAAGTGGTCTCGGAGTGCTCTCGACTATGTGCAGCAATCGCCACACCAGCCATGACTAAACAGTTATATTCGACAACCTAACAGGGAGCACTAAAATGGGTCTGTTAACTAACCTTTTTAATAACATCAAGCTTGAAAGAACCTATAAAACATTCAATATAGGAGGTATCACCGTCACATACGCCTCCGGAAGCGTACGCGAGGGGTTTGTGGACAAGCACAAGTACTACTCAAGCGTCTCGCAGATAAGCTGCCCCACGGTGGTCGCGCCATGTCATAGGGTTTCTGCACATACACAGAGCTATGCACAGGAAAATGGGACCCCAGAATACAGTGGTTTGCCACCATATACCGTAGCACCCAAAAACCCCAACCCAACTAGCTTAGCATCCCATTAGCACCCAAGTACTAATGTTTGGACAACCCAGAACACGGTATCTTTATCTCAGGACTCGCAGAAGCAAGAACACTCTTTCGTCACTCACTCGTACTTGTCCACAAGGTGCGTAGGAAGAGACACTGGATAGGTTAAAATGTTTATTCCAACTTACGTGCTCTAATGTACAGTACACGTGTCAGTACTAATAGCATAATGCATATGACTAATATAAGCAGCATGGTTACAATTCCATAGAATACAAACGGGGAAAGCATTTCAGAGCTCAGTGGATAAACGTATAAATAACATTACCACCCTCCCCTTGCAGTAAGATAGTTTATTATAATAATAGAAGACCTCTGGGCTTTGACTAGCGAACCCCCATACCTCAGTCTCTAGATGCAGAATTACATCAGCAGGACATCATAGCTCTTCTCCCTGAAAGGGATTTCTCCAAGTGTGTTAAGCGCTAGTAAACCACAGTATTAAAAGCATACCAAATTCTTCATGGCAATTGCACCTAATGTTATGTCTGGGTGCGCGAGACTGGCCATATCAGGAAGAACCAAAATACATTGTTATGCGACCTTGTACATGTTTGTGCAGACGGAGCCCAAAAAGGTGAACAACAGAAAATGCAGACAGTGCAAAAGAACTTGGCACGAGCAAAGGGCGAGGGGGGCCCGGCTCAGTGTAACGTGCGCAAAGAAAAGCAGCATGGCAGCCAGGCCTAGGCCAACATAACAAGGCAGGTAACAATCCACAAGACAACAGAAAGCAAACACTGTCGACGCTGTTCAGCGCAGTAGAATTTTTAAAGTTTTAATTTAGGGCACAAAATGAAAGCAAGGCCTATTGGCTTTCCAAATGCTTATAGTAATCCATTTCTGATGGCACCAAGTGTTGGAGAAATTACATATGCTTCATTACTGCGGTGGGTGGATGGTTAGTTTCCAAATATGGCCCAACGTTTTGACCTTATCCTTTACACCCATCCAGTGATAATATTGACATAGTCAGAGTGTTTCTTTGCCTACCATTCTCTCTTAGAAGAACTTGTACAGGGAACCGGAAGCATTACAATTTTACACACCGGGAACCAATAAAGACGAACCCGTGTTTTTTTTATTTGTTATTTTTCGTCACTTTATATAGCGCAAACTCGACCCCAAGGTATTTGAGCGCTTTACACGAGCACCAGTTATGTTACACAGGGACACATTCATTTTTAGCAGGCATGGGGAAATTTGCCCAGAATCACAGGATGTTCAGCCGACGCCCCAGGTCCAGAGCCGGCAACTCTGGCTGTTAAGCCACATCCTATATGGGTTTTAGGGCTGTACTGCCAGGCAGAGCAGAGAGCGAGAGAGGGGGCTTGTCGCTGGCTTAGCCGCTTTGTATGTTTGGCAGGACAGTGTTTTCGGATATGACTTCCGATGACAAGCCCTTGGCCACCGGCTGCACGCGGGCTGCTGCTGAGCTAGCTGCTCCTGTTTTACAGGCGCGCGGCCAGTCACTAGACCGCTGATGGTGGTCGGAGGCAGTCTACAAAGGCACGGAGCGGCGATGGAAGCCAGCAGGTGGGTGCATTTACTTCAGGCTAAGCGAGCATTGTGTAGGCCAGCTATGGCGTGGCACTGACCCCTCAGCGTCGGGCACCCAAAACATCCTGCGGCCTCGTCATTTATCATCAAGGCTTTTTCTGAAGAAAGTGTTTACCTATGTCCACGGACACTGAAAGTATGTGATTTTGCTTCCACAGTGTCTTCCACGTAATTACAAATTTGCCGCATTTGCCACATAATACATCAATTGGCATAATTTGAACACTTCACTAAAAATAGTTTCTACTTCAAACGGATGAAAAGATATTAAACAACAAGCGCGCGCGCATCGTGCTAAAAGTGGGAGGGTTGAGGGGAGTGCGGCCGAGAGCAACCAAAGCGTTTCCCTTGCGGGAGCGAGCCAGGGGCACCATGTGTTTGTGATAATTACTAACACATGGCGCCGCTCGCTCCCGCAAGGGAATCGCCAAACGTGCACGCGTTGCCATTTAAAGCAATGCAACGCGTGCACGTTTTTGCCTGAAAACCTGGAGCGATTTCTAAAGGTCTCTTTCCTACGCAGCGCATGCGCGCTGCGTAGGCGAGACCTAAAAATAAGTATACTGAGAGGAGGGGAGGAATGGTGATTAGCCTTTTTACATCTACAGATTGTCTAGTGATCATACTAGGTCTAGGGCAAAGACAGCAGCCTCCTCCACAGCTCCACCACAATAGGAAGAACACTAACAGGTGCCACCACACAGGGTTGGATTGGTAAGGCGGGCACTTGGGCAATGGGCGATGGGCAGGTATCTCAGTTGCAGCTGTGGGCTGCTTTTCTGGGCAGCATGGAGGCCGATTTAGGCTGTGTCTGTGCTGTTCAGATGCTGCCAGTGGCCCAGTGGGGGCCAGAGAGGCCTTACCGGAGGCAGATGGGTCTTTATTACCTCCCTTTTATCAAGGAGGCGGAGGTTTAATTCCCAGTCTCTCGTTGGGCCGGCCCATTAATGTATGCAGATTGAGCAGAGGGAGGGGGGCCTGATCAGAAGTGGCCTCACTTATATATTCAGATGTGGTTCACCAGTGTGAACTAACCCGTGCACAAAGAGTCCTGGCAGCATTTGCATTTTTTTTTATCTCAATGAAGTTAAAAAACATGCCTTTTTTAGACAACCCTCTTCTTCTTTTCATAATGCTTAAAACACTGAAGCAGTATTTTGGGAAAAGGCACAATCCGCAAATGTGGGCCACTGTTTTTTAGGGTGCCCAGGCCTGTTTTGCATCCCAATGCAACCCTGCCACCACAGCTTTGACCACAGCTTTCACCAAAGCATGGAATACAAAAGCAACCACCACTGTCACCAAATCAGGGATCAGTACAGTCACCATAGCTATAGCCACAGCAGGTACCACAGAATAAACCAAAGATATCCCACGCCACAACAACAGCAGCAACAATGGCTCCTGTCACACCAGGCACCACAATAGCAACAACATCTGTGACCACTGCTACAACCACAACAGTGACCACAAATTTTGCCAGCACAGCAAGCAGCTCTGTCATTTATTCTTTGTGTTTTATTTTGCTTTCAAACATTTTTAAAGTGCAACTCCCACCTCAAACATTAGCAGAGTACTGGACAAAAAAATAAAAATTCAGGACAATAAGACACTCTAACAACTTAGAACTGAAAAATACAATTGAAAATTGACTGACACAACATAAGGAAAAAACCAAGATGAGCTTCCAACTAATTCCACCAACATTATACCAAAATATGTCCACACCACTCCAGGAAATCCAAGACAAGTGTTCAGCCTTTTGCAGAAAAGGCAGATGATATAGAGTAGTATGATTAAAGCAGGAAAATTAATTCTACATTCCCTGCCTAAGCATTTTATTCTCCATAGAACACTTTGGGATTGCAGAAGCTTAAGGAGTTTAACTCTCATTCCAAATGTATGTTAGTTAAAGAAATTACACAAAATTGAAATCCGCATTTAGCACTACACTTTATTGCAAAATGCATGTTTACAACTATTTTCGATCCGAGGAATGCTTTTCATGATTAAAGAATAGCTCAAGAAACACAACTGCCATGAACAACAGTCGCTTACTGGTTGTTCATGTTGTTTCCATCCTTCTACGACTGGATTTTGGCCCGGTCTTTAATTACGGACCAGGCATAATGGTGTAATTTGAGGAATTTTGAGTACCAAGAGTGATGTGAAATACTAGAAATTACATGAAATTACACCAGCGCAACAAAACTTTCGCCCAAGCCTTATTATGCCCAGAGTGTTTTGCTGGCCCCTACTCTAGTTTTCTAGTAGTATGGCATGGTCTCAAAGGCCACACCCTATTGTATCTGTTTGCCTAGGCATTTTGCACATTTGAAATATGTTTCTGCTGCATTGGAGGATGGGTATACAGTGCCCACTGTACGAATGAGGGCAGTGTAAGAGTCAATGTTGGGATTTGCCCGTTCAGTGTCTTAAGGAGGAAGGACACCTGTAGGAAAGTAGGATCTGCTTCCATGGTTGCCCCAACTTTTTTCTTGATGTGATGCTGTTTTTGACTAGTCTGACTGGGATCCTGCTAATCAGGACCCCAGTCTATCTGCTTTCTCCCTAAACTGTTATGTTAGTACCTAGGTACAATCCCAGATTGAATACGGGGGCACCCTTATCAGTCCCTAGTATATGGTACCCATGTACCCAGTGCATAGGGACCCCAGAGGTCTCCCATGGGCTGAAGCATACATTATGCCACCCATGGGAGACCATGCAAAATGGAACTACAGGCCTGCCATTGCAGCCTGTGTAAGTTGGTGCTTGCACCATTAACTAAAGATTTAGGTTTCTTATATCTAAATGTCACTGCACTTAAAACCTATAAGTCACCCCTATAGCAGGCCTTTGCAATCCTGAAGGCAGGGTGCTTGGTTCTAAGTGAGAGGGTGCCCCTGCATGAGCAGGACACCCCTGCAGCCTATGGAATCCATTCTCCTGAGTTGTTAGTGAAGCAGCCATATACTATATAGAGGGGCACCGCGTAATTACCGATGACCATCTCGAAAACGGCTGCAACGAATCCTATCATGTTTGGTATCAAACATGTTGGAATCATACCTCCACACCGTAAACAGTGTGGGAGGTATGATTCCGAGCACTGGAAGAGCCCTCTGTTAGGCTCTCAGTGTTCCCGGTGCCAACCTTCTAGACCCGGCAGCACAAAATGGTTGCTGCCAACCAGAGACACATTTCTGCCCTCTTGCTGCTGAGCCAACCTCGAGCAGAGGAAGGTGGAACAATAGGCATCCTGTCATAGAGAGGTGTGACCACCTCCCAGACAGTATTTAGTGTATTGGGACCGGGTGGGTGCGCTTGCCAGCGTCAGAAAGTCTGTATGAGGGGCACACTTGGTGTCCCCGTGCGTAGTCCAGTTCAAACAAGTCGCTCTGGTGCGAAACCGAACAAAGGACATGGGAGTAACCTCCCCCCTGTCCAGACCCTCCCCTGGGAGGGTCCCCTGAATCTTCCCAACCCCTTCCCAAGGGTACTTAAGGGCTTACCTGGGTGTAGGTCCCTAGATTCGTCGTAGGATAAGATTCAGATCAGACACCACTTCTACTTCTACCGTCTGGGCACTCTGGACTTCGCTGGACTTCATTTGGTCCTGACTTTATCTCCCTTCCAGTCAGCTGCATCGTCTGTGCCTCATACAGGAACCTTCCAAGGCCTGTGAAGCATCAATGACACTTGAAGAAATCTCCCTTGGAGTGAAGGAGTCACTCCCCTGCATTCGCAGGCACCGTAACTAAGTCGACCGGTCTGCATATCCTGAGCTCCTCCGGACTTCGTGGGCTCTGCAACAAAGGTGGTGGTTTTCCACAGCTCCCGAGGCCTGCCCTGCCCTCTCACCAAGTTTGAGGCCAGTATCCCTCGTGGGGGTTGCAATAACTAAACCCCTGTGCACTGCGTCCAACTTGCAGTTGCAAAGGCTTGTTGGCTTCCTTCCAAGAAGATCTTCGGGCTCCAAGTAGCCCCAACCTCGAGCACCTCCAGTCACCAGAATCTTCAGCCACACCGCATCGTGTGCATCATGGCCTGCATCCTTTGGTGAGCTGCTTGAGGTCCTCTCGCGACTCCAGTGCCTCCGGCCTGTGGGTCCACTTGAGGGTCACACTTATTTCTTTTGGGCTCCCCTGATTGCTTGGGGCCTGCCCTGACTCCCCTGATGTTGGTGAGTCCCCTAGACCTTGCTGGTCCCGACGTTGCTCCTTCTTTGATTCCTGAGTTGGTTGCATTTGCCAAGACTTGTTGGTGATCCCGCCGGACACCGACCCCTCAGCACTCGACATCCTTCATGGGACAGCTCGTGCACAGCTCCTGGTCCTCCTCAGCATTGCCTGGTCCTCACAGCTGCAGTGTCAAGGTCCTCGTCATCCATCCTGCAACACTGGACCTCGGAGGGCATTCGTCTTCCAAGTCTCCTGGTCACCCCTGAGTGACATAGACTCAGTCCCCTCTGCTTGCAAGTACCTCTCATCAAGAATCCGTCCTCGGATTCCACTGGACACTTCTTCCTCAGCGGCACTTTCCTGAAGTCCTCCATTGGGTTTGATGGCGGTTTCCGACACCACTTCACACATATGCACCCGGCTTCCCTGGTGTAGATAACGTGGGTACTAGGATATCCAGGGGTGGGGTGGCTCTCTAACCATCTGTCTTCCACGGAGTTTCTTCAGGGTCCACGGTCCACTGGAATGGGGCCTTAATCTTTAAACATCCAACCGTGACTTGCACATAGAGTTGTACGGAGCATGAGGTCGTGTTTCCGCACTGCACACATGCTCTCCGTGAGGTCCCTATCTACTCACCTTGGGTGGTTCCTTGGGGTCCCAGCACTTCTATGTCCGTCCTCACGACCCTGTCTTGATCCGAGTTGTGGTTCTTATAGCACTTTCTTAGTATATGGTTTGTGTTGGACTTGGCCCTGTTTGCAGGGTCATCCCTGAACTTTTTGCCTTCCTCCTGTACTTTCTCTGACCTGTTTTTGTTGGTTTTATGACTCTGGGCACTTTACCACTGCTGATCAGTGCTAAAGTGCATATGCGCTCTGTTATAAATTGATGTATGGATTAGTGACTCCATGATTGGCCTATTTGATTCACTGTCAGACCCTAGTACAGTGCACTGTTTGTGCCCAGGGCCTGTGAATCAAATGCTGCTGGTGGGCTTGCAGCACTGGTTGTGCCACCCACAGGAGCAGCTTGTAAAGTGCGTCTCAGGCCTGCCATTGCAGAGCCTGTGTGCAGTCTAGTACTGCCATGTTGACTTGGTAAGTGCACCCACTTACCAGTCCCCAAACCTTCCCTTTTCTGCATGTTAGTCACCCCTAAGGTAGGCCTGCGGGCAGGGTGCATTGTATGTAAGAGGTAGGACATGCCCTGGTGTGTGTGGCATGTCCTGATAGTGAATTACAGCCAATTTCGTTTTTCACTATTGCAAGGCTACCTGTCCCCATAGGCCCGAATGGGCAGTTTGATTATAACATCTTATAATCCTAACTGACCCAGGGAACATGGTAGAAAAACGAATTTAGTATGCCTGAACTCAGAATGATAAAATACATCTTTTAGTGAAGTTGGTTTTAACCTTCTGTGTTTGAAAATACCACTTTTAGAAAGTAGGTATTTTCTTCCCTAACCATCCAGCCTGCCTCTACTAGCTTGTGTATTGTATGTCTGGGTTTGTGAGTGACAGGGGCTGGGGGACTCCAGGAGACAGGGTGAGTCAGCACAGGGCTGAATAGACCTATCTGCATGTAGAGTGGTGGGAGGAGTAGCACCTGGGCCTGAATAGGGCTGTGCCTGCCTTCCACAATGCTGGCTCCACCTCATGTGGTGTGTCTGATGTCCCTGGCCCACACTGACAAAGGACAGCCGCGGTCGGTGGTAGGAGTGCTGCCGGTGCAGTGACGTGGGGAGGGGGAGGGGTAGGGTGGGGGGTAGTAAACTATGGATTACGGAGGTTTACAGGTAAGTAAACATATAAATAAATAAAACGAATTTCGTTGCACGCACTGCATCCCCAAATGCGATGCAGTGCACACAACGAAATTCGTTTTATTTATTTATATGTTTACTTACCTGTAAACCTCCATAATCCATAGTTTACTACCCCCCACCCTGCCCCTCCCCCTCCTCACGTCACCGCCCGGCAGCACTCCTACCACCGACCGCGGCTGACAAAGGAAGAAGGTGTGCACTGGCAGAATGCACCCAGAACCGGTTTGGACTAGGTACAGGATCCTCTGCCTTCAGAGGACAAAGGATTTATGGGTATAAATACTGGGGCCCAGACCCCAATATTTTGGATCACTTCTGGGAAACAAGAAGAACCTTTGCTGAGGAGAGGAACCAGAGAAACTGAAGGAGGAGACTATCCCTATGCTGTGTGCTGTTTGAGGGATTGGCCTGCAATGGTTGCCTGATTGCCAAAGAAAGGAGAAAGGAACTTTGTGACTACTTTCATCATCTTGCAGAAAATCTCCAAGGGCTTGAAGATTGAGCTTGCCTCCTGCTGAAGTCTCAGGGATACAAGACTTCACCGACCAGCTCCCCTGAATTCCCTTGCTGGGAATTTGAAGTGCCTACTGTTGTGTTGGGCCTTCTGAGAGACTGCGTGTCGCTGGGAGCTGGAAGCGCGACTCACGAAGAAGAAGCGTGTCGCTGCCGCAGCAGCTGTCGTCGCATTGCCGAGAAAGCATGCCGCCGCTGTCGCCATCGCATCACCGAAGCGCCTCGCATCACCGGAGAAGAGTGTCGCCGTCGCATCATCGGAGAAGCGTGTCGCAGGGCCTGTCGCGGCTCAGAAGATTCACTGAGTCGCCGCACGGCCGTCGGGCGTGCACGCATCGGCCCCTTCGTGTCACATCAAGAAGAAGGCGCCATTTTGTTTCATTGCACTGGGTCGTCATCGCATCGAGGCGCTGCGGGTCGCATCGCCACAGAAGCGCAGTAAGAAACCAACGCATCACCTCCCCACGCGGTGAAGAACTGACGCATCACCTCCTCTCCGGTAAGGAACCGACGCATCACCGTCCCCTATGCAGCAGTAGGGAACCGACGCATCACCTCCCCCGGAGCAAGGAACCGACGCATCACCGTTCTTGCATGTAAGGAACCGACGCATCGCAAAACCAAAGGGGATGATGGACGGAGTGTTGAACATTGCAAGCACTCACCCCCAGTCAACTGATCTGGGTTTAATCCATCATCATTCTTTAGCTCACTCCGCCACCCCAGTTCAGACATGGCCATATGCAAATCAGTCTGACCCTGTGCCTCATGGGAACAGTCCAGCCCGAACTGCCAAGCCATGTCTTCCCTGGACCGGAAACAAGCATCCTGGGACCGGTTTCTGGCTTTCAGCCGTCATCAGCCAGGCTATCTTGAATCCAGTGGCAAAGTGAGCAAGGGACCCACGTCTGGGCATACCCTGCCAACTTAGGGCGAACATAGCAAAACCAAAGGGGATGATGGACGGAGTGTTGAACATTGCAAGCACTCACCCCCAGTCAACTGATCTGGGTTTAATCCATCATCATTCTTTAGCTCACTCCGCCACCCCAGTTCAGACATGGCCATATGCAAATCAGTCTGACCCTGTGCCTCATGGGAACAGTCCAGCCCGAACTGCCAAGCCATGTCTTCCCTGGACCGGAAACAAGCATCCTGGGACCGGTTTCTGGCTTACAGCCGTCATCAGCCAGGCTATCTTGAATCCAGTGGCAAAGTGAGCAAGGGACCCACGTCTGGGCATACCCTGCCAACTTAGGGCGAACATAGCAAAACCAAAGGGGATGATGGACGGAGTGTTGAACATTGCAAGCACTCACCCCCAGTCAACTGATCTGGGTTTAATCCATCATCATTCTTTAGCTCACTCCGCCACCCCAGTTCAGACATGGCCATATGCAAATCAGTCTGACCCTGTGCCTCATGGGAACAGTCCAGCCCAAACTGCCAAGCCATGTCTTCCCTGGACCGGAAACAAGCATCCTGGGACCGGTTTCTGGCTTACAGCCGTCATCAGCCAGGCTATCTTGAATCCAGTGGCAAAGTGAGCAAGGGACCTACGTCTGGGCATACCCTGCCAACTTAGGGCGAACATAGCAAAACCAAAGGGGATGATGGACGGAGTGTTGAACATTGCAAGCACTCACCCCCAGTCAACTGATCTGGGTTTAATCCATCATCATTCTTTAGCTCACTCCGCCACCCCAGTTCAGACATGGCCATATGCAAATCAGTCTGACCCTGTGCCTCATGGGAACAGTCCAGCCCGAACTGCCAAGCCATGTCTTCCCTGGACCGGAAACAAGCATCCTGGGACCGGTTTCTGGCTTACAGCCATCATCAGCCAGGCTATCTTGATTCCAGTGGCAAAGTGAGCAAGGGACCCACGTCTGGGCATACCCTGCCAACTTAGGGCGAACATAGCAAAACCAAAGGGGATGATGGACGGAGTGTTGAACATTACAAGCACTCACCCCCAGTCAACTGATCTGGGTTTAATCCATCATCATTCTTTAGCTCACTCCGCCACCCCAGTTCAGACATGGCCATATGCAAATCAGTCTGACCCTGTGCCTCATGGGAACAGTCCAGCCCGAACTGCCAAGCCATGTCTTCCCTGGACCGGAAACAAGCATCCTGGGACCGGTTTCTGGCTTACAGCCGTCATCATCCAGGCTATCTTGAATCCAGTGGCAAAGTGAGCAAGGGACCAACGTCTGGGCATACCCTGCCAACTTAGGGCGAACATAGCAAAACCAAAGGGGATGATGGACGGAGTGTTGAACATTGCAAGCACTCACCCCCAGTCAACTGATCTGGGTTTAATCCATCATCATTCTATAGCTCACTCCGCCACCCCAGTTCAGACATGGCCATATGCAAATCAGTCTGACCCTGTGCCTCATGGGAACAGTCCAGCCCGAACTGCCAAGCCATGTCTTCCCTGGACCGGAAACAAGCATCCTGGGACCGGTTTCTGGCTTACAGCCGTCATCAGCCAGGCTATCTTGAATCCAGTGGCAAAGTGAGCAAGGGACCCACGTCTGGGCATACCCTGCCAACCATGTTTCCTGTCCAGGGAAGACATGGCTTGGCAGTTCGGGCTGGACTGTTCCCATGAGGCACAGGGTCAGACTGATTTGCATATGGCCATGTCTGAACTGGGGTGGTGGAGTGAGCTAAAGAATGATGATGGATTAAACCCAGATCAGTTGACTGGGGGTGAGTGTTTGATTGGCTCTAACGTTCCGTCCATCATCCCCTTTGTATCGCTTTGTGCGCCCTAAGTTGGCGGGGTATGCCCAGACGTGGGTCCCTTGCTCACTTTGCCACTGGATTCAAGCAAGCCTGGCTGATGACGGCTGGAATGCCAGAAACCGGTCCTAGGATGCTTGTTTCCGGTCCAGGGAAGTCATGGCTTGGCAGTTCGGGCTGGACTGTTCCCATGAGGCACAGGGTCAGACTGATTTGCATATGGCCATGTCTGAACTGGGGTGGTGGAGTGAGCTAAAGAATGATGATGGATTAAACCCAGATCAGTTGACTGGGGGTGAGTGTTTGATTGGCTCCAACGTTCCGTCCATCATCCCCTTTGTATCGCTTTGTGCGCTCTAAGTTGGCGGGGTATGCCCAGACGTGGGTCCCTTGCTCACTTTGCCACTGGATTCAAGCAAGCCTGGCTGATGACGGCTGGAATGCCAGAAACCGGTCCTAGGATGCTTGATTCCGGTCCAGGGAAGACATGGCTTGGCAGTTCGGGCTGGACTGTTCCCATGAGGCACAGGGTCAGACTGATTTGCATATGGCCATGTCTGAACTGGGGTGGTGGAGTGAGCTAAAGAATGATGATGGATTAAACCCAGATCAGTTGACTGGGGGTGAGTGTTTGATTGGCTCAAACGTTCCGTCCATCATCGCCTTTTGTATCGCTTTGTGCGCCCTAAGTTGGCGGGGGTATGCCCAGACGTGGGTCCCTTGCTCACTTTGCCACTGGATTCAAGCAAGCCTGGCTGATGACGGCTGGAATGCCAGAAACCGGTCCTAGGATGCTTGTTTCCGGTCCAGGGAAGACATGGCTTGGCAGTTCGGGCTGGACTGTTCCCATGAGGCACAGGGTCAGACTGATTTGCATATGGCCATGTCTGAACTGGGGTGGTGGAGTGAGCTAAAGAATGATGATGGATTAAACCCAGATCAGTTGACTGGGGGTGAGTGTTTGATTGGCTCAAACGTTCCGTCCATCATCCCCTTTGTATCGCTTTGTGCGCCCTAAGTTGGCGGGGTATGCCCAGACGTGGGTCCCTTGCTCACTTTGCCACTGGATTCAAGCAAGCCTGGCTGATGACGGCTGGAATGCCAGAAACCGGTCCTAGGATGCTTGTTTCCGGTCCAGGGAAGACATGGCTTGGCAGTTCGGGCTGGACTGTTCCCATGAGGCACAGGGTCAGACTGATTTGCATATGGCCATGTCTGAACTGGGGTGGTGGAGTGAGCTAAAGAATGATGATGGATTAAACCCAGATCAGTTGACTGGGGGTGAGTGTTTGATTGGCTCAAACGTTCCGTCCATCATCCCCTTTGTATCGCTTTGTGCGCCCTAAGTTGGCGGGGTATGCCCAGACGTGGGTCCCTTGCTCACTTTGCCACTGGATTCAAGCAAGCCTGGCTGATGACGGCTGGAATGCCAGAAACCGGTCCTAGGATGCTTGTTTCCGGTCCAGGGAAGACATGGCTTGGCAGTTCGGGCTGGACTGTTCCCATGAGGCACAGGGTCAGACTGATTTGCATATGGCCATGTCTGAACTGGGGTGGTGGAGTGAGCTAAAGAATGATGATGGATTAAACCCAGATCAGTTGACTGGGGGTGAGTGTTTGATTGGCTCAAACGTTCCGTCCATCATCCCCTTTGTATCGCTTTGTGCGCCCTAAGTTGGCGGGGTATGCCCAGACGTGGGTCCCTTGCTCACTTTGCCACTGGATTCAAGCAAGCCTGGCTGATGACGGCTGGAATGCCAGAAACCGGTCCTAGGATGCTTGTTTCCGGTCCAGGGAAGACATGGCTTGGCAGTTCGGGCTGGACTGTTCCCATGAGGCACAGGGTCAGACTGATTTGCATATGGCCATGTCTGAACTGGGGTGGTGGAGTGAGCTAAAGAATGATGATGGATTAAACCCAGATCAGTTGACTGGGGGTGAGTGTTTGATTGGCTCAAACGTTCCGTCCATCATCCCCTTTTGTATAGGAACCGACGCATCACCTTCCCTGCAACTCTTTTGTTTGTATCGCGTTACGCATCCAAAGGTACATTGAACGTAGAGTGTCGCATTTACCATCTTTATTGAACTGAACTATTTTCTACCATTGACAGTCATATTTTTCATAGTGTATTGTGGATTTTTGTCGTTTTGGGTCTTGTGTTAAGTCTATATAAAATACTTATTTTTATAATACAACCTGTCTGGTGTCCATCTGTAGTGTTGTCACTGTGTTACTGTATGTGTTCACAAATGCTTTACACACTGCCTCTGAGATAAGCCTGCCTGCTCGTGCCAAGCTACCAAGGGGGTGAGCAGGGGTTATTTTAGTAGTGTCTCCCCCTTACCCTGACTAGAAGCAAGGGTCCCTATTTGGACAAAGGTACCCACCTCTGCCAACTAGAGACCCCCAGTTCTAACAGTTTGGTTTCCCCCTGGGGTTCACTGTGTATTTTGTGCTATTTAATGTGTTTCTTTGCTGAAGTATTGTGTGCATTATGTTTATCTCCGTGTTGGAGATATTGGAACATACTAGAGAGTATTATATAATAAATACATATTTTTATAAATGCTTGGTGTGGTTCTTTTCACTTTATCTATTCTATAAGATTGCATTCTGGTAAAACAAGCGGCTTTACATTCCTTCTGGACTAAGCCTGAAGACTGTTCTCCACAGCTACCATTTAGAGAGCTTTCTAAGGTTGTCTAAGACCTCTTAAATCACCATAAGGGTTGTCTGGACTGGTGCAAGGTGCCCGTTTACATTAGTGGACATCATATAGCAGGCCAGCTTCTCACAACACCCATAAACACTTCTAGTCCAAGAACACCAATGGGGCCATCTGTCTCACTCAGAGTACTTTTACTGGCTGGAAAATCCATCTCATGAAGGACAGTGCCAACCTTCATCATAGCGTGTGGTATGCGTCAGCTGCATGACTAGCGGTCATTTTGTCTTCCACTGAAGGTTGAAAATGTGGGTGGTTCCCATTTACCTTCAGCTTCTGATGTTCCATGGCTATCACCGCTTCATTAAAACACAATGCTTGGTGTTGGTGCAATGAATACATTTCTATTTACCATCATCACTTCTGTATAGCATCATCGCAGACAAAAAAGTAGGTTTTACTTAGACTCCTAGCCATTGGGTAGGAGGTAAAGGAGTTGAATATCAGGAAAATTATTGTTATCTACATACTTTATCAGACAGCCATTGTTTTGCATGTTTCTACTCATGTGCCCAATGTGCATCAATTAGTGGTCAACAGAGGAAGCAGCTACAACTCGTGGCCTGCCTTCTTGTAACCTTTCCCATGTCCTTGATGCCCCTGGTTTCAAGGGTAATGAGACAGCAGCAGGAAGAGAAAGTCATGAGGGCGTTGGGCGCCATGCCCACTGTTCAGAGATTACGTTCCTTGCCTGTGGTCTCTCTAATCAGCAGCAAAAGAAGACTTTTGTGTGTCATAGGGTCAGGCCAGGAGTATATTCTCTGATGTCAGTGAGGGTCAAGCAGTGTCTGATGTTATTTTCGCTACCCATTACTTTTTGACGAATCCATCCCCTCACCACACTTAGCATTAGAATCAAAATGCGGCTTAAACATGTCCTGTGCATCCAAGAGCCGCCCTGCCCGTACATTGAGACTTGACTGTGCCTAGACAACTGAAAGCTCTCTCAAGTATAAACATATGAGTGCAAGAGTTGATAGAGATAAGATTTCAAATGAATGAATGAATGAAATAACACTTATAAAGCGCGTAGCTACCTGAAGGCATCCCAGCGCTAAGCGGTTCATAAAGATGAAAGGGACATCTAGGGGAAGAGCCAGGTCTTTAAAAGTTTGCGGAAGGCCAGATGATTGGGTTCCTTCCGCAGGGACAGAGGGAGCGAGTTCCAAAGCCTAGAGGCATTAAAGGAGAATGATCGTCCACCACTTCTGGCCCTTTTAATTCTGGGGACAACTGCTAGAGAAAGGTCGTCTGAGCGCAGATGCCTATTAGCTCGGTAGGGCTGGATCAAAGAAAGATTGATTGGAGGGCCGTTCCTCCAAGCGTCCTGTGGGCAATACACAGGGCCTTGAAGCGGATTCTCTCCTGAATGGGGAGCCAATGAAGGGACCGCAAAGCGGACCTTGCCGACTGGCGAGACGGGATCCCCATAAGCGTTCTAGCAGCACAGTTCTGCACAATCTGCAACTTTGCAGTTACAGAACTTGGCGCACCTAAATATAGGGCGTTACCGTAGTCCAGCCGTGACAAAACAAGTGCCTGGACCATTAGTTTCCTGGCCCGGAAGGGAAGAAGGGGGAGCACCTTACGGAACATTCTAAGAATGCCGTAACACGAAGCTGCAACCTTCCTAGCCTGTGCTTTAAAACTGAGATCCTGATCCAACCAAACTCCCAGACTCTTTATTTCAGTCTTAGGGACAGGAGGTGGACCCATACTAGCTGGCCACATAGTACTAGCTTTGAAATTTATATGGTCTCCAAGAACCATAAGCTCAGTCTTATCACCATTCAATTTCAGATGGGAAAGGTTCATCCACTTGGCGATTTCCTCGAGACAAGGGCGAAGGCCCTTGGACCCCTGGTCTGGACTATTCAAAGCCACAACCAACTGTGTGTCATCAGCATAAGTAACTATGTGGACCCCGAAAGGGAGAACGATATCCGCTAATGGGGCCATATAGACATTAAAAGCGTAGGGCTCAAGGACGAACCCTGGGGAACTCCACAACGGAGAGGCAGGCTTTTTGAGACTGCCCCACCTTGAAAAACCTGGAAAGATCTTTCCTCCAAAAGGACTGCAACCACAGCAGGGCAGTACCGGTTACCCCAAGACCTCTAAGACGGTGAACCAGGATTTGATGATTAACCGTGTCGAAAGCTGCACTCAGATCCAGGAGGATCACAGCGGCGGATCCTCCTGCGTCAAGGATTTTCCTAGATTCCTCGGCCACGGACAACAGTGCGGCTTCAGTACCTAGGCGCGGTCGAAAGCCTGTCTGAGAGAGGTGAAGGAGTTTATAAGACTCTAGGTGATTAGAGAGGATGGAGTTCACATACTTTTCTGCGATCTTGCTAATCCCTGGGAGAAGCGAGATAGGGCGGTAATTACTCAAGCAGTCTGGGTCCAGATTAGATTTCTTCAGAAGGGATTTGACCATGGCCTTTTTCCACTGATGGGGGACTATACCCCCAGAGAGCGAGGCATTAATCAAATCAATAATAGTTGGCGCAACTATATTGATTGCCTGCTTCAGGATGTGTAGAGGAGCCGGGTCAAATGGGGATCCACTCTTGACCAGTGTTAAAAAGCCTGGAAGGATTCCTGATTAATAGGGGGAAAACCTCTAGGGAGTGGCCCCGGACTAACAGGTCATTATCCTCTTGATTGTGGTTAAGGTGATTATCAACCACGTGAAAGGAGGAATATATGGCTTGAATTTTGTGATGAAAGTAATCTGCATGTTTGTTGCACCGATGACCTGACACATCCAGGATGTCTGGAGGGGGGAGCTTTAAGAAGTTTTTTCACGATGCGAAAGGTTTCCTGTGGAGAATTAGAGGCCAGGGAAATCCTCTCCTCAAAATATGATGCCTGAGCCCTTTTAATTTCTACTTTATAGACTCTGACTGCCTCCCTGTAGTCCAGTTTCTTGCTCAGGGAGAAATCTCTCCTCCAGATTCTTTCAGATTTTTTACACTTCTGTTTTAACTCCCGAAGTTTAGGAGAGTACCAGGCCATCTTATGGACTTCTATTACAAGAATAGACGGTTTTTCCGCCATTCGACATCAGAATCTTTCTATTACGTCAGCCACCATACTCTTTTAATGTAAAAAATCCCACAGTAATCTGAATGTTTACTTCTCCCTTCTCTGGACCAGAGCCAGCATCCGGTAGACGCCACTGCCGGCACCGCCACAGAACCCCACAATAGATGATGAAACGGGTGGTTTGAGGCTCATAGTCCAATATGTCCTTGTCTGCTTCGGGAAACAGCCTTTACAACGAGGTTTTTATCTCGTTGTGCCTTTACCACGCATTTTTTAGCACGCATATTTTTACCGCGAATATGCATTTACAACGCCTGCCAATACCACGCATTTAAGGTAAGTTGGAGGGTGTGGGGGGGTCTCCCCCCACAAATACATCAAAAAACAATGCGTGGTATTGGCATGTGTTGTAAATGCGCGCTAAAAAATGCGTGGCAGAGGCACGCGAAGTAATTACCTGTGTTGTACCGTCGTACGACCTCTGCTTGTGTCATGCGGCACTTGACATTTTATAAGAACACTTTCCTTCTGGAAATGATAAGAACAGTGTCTTTATCCTGACACGGTAACGGGCTGCGTCAGGCAAGCCTCTCTACCTCTTCAACGGGCCTGGGCATTGGCTTCGCTTTCTGATTCTGAATGAGACGGAGTGCAAGATATTAAGGGACCGCTGTGGACGGCAAGCCCAGCCCATGGGTGTATCTGAGGCAGAGAGCGAGGAAGGGTACACTGCGGCTGCCCGCGGCCCACGCAGGGGGCCATCCTAAGTGGGCGTCCCCCTTAGTGCCATTTGGGCACCAACCCACCCCCTCTGAGATGGGACTCGGGAAGGAGTCCCCCACTTTGCCTGTGGCGCGCTAGGCGCGACACTTCCTGGCGACATGGGGACCGGGGGGGAGGGTATATATGCCTCCCCCGGCCATCCTGGCGTCCTCTGTTGATGCCCTGTCTTAGCGGTCCAAGTCCCATCACTGAGGGCAAAGGCAAGGCCTCAGCCCCGATGGACTATGTTTAATTTGAGTTGTGTGGGAGTGGGGCTCGCAATCTCGTCGCATCTTGCTATGTAGGGTCGATGCAGCTAAAATGTGCCCTCTGCAAACAAGGGCAGGTTACAGGTCGCCTCAGTTAAGACATATTCACCCACGCTTTAGTCAGGGCAGCAGGCGGGTTGTGGTAGGTGTCATCTAACAAGTGGACTGCGATGCAAAAAGTTTGGTAAACACGGCGGTAGAGCACAAATGACGACAATGTATTATAGACCATTTGGCATTCCCAATATCCAGACAAGGGCAGGTACTTGCACATATTGGGCCTGATTCACAGAACTAACTTACGTCAAAAACGTAAAGTTAGTACTTTTTGGTATTCACAGAATACACTTACTCATTTGGTATTCACAGAATGAACTTACTCATTTCGGTATTCACAGAAGTTAGTAGTCCTAACTTTAGGACTCCTAAATGCCTTCTGTGAATACCGAAAGTCTTAAGTTAGGATTTTTCTCAGTTTAGGAGTAGTAAGCTCCTAAACTGAGAAAATCCTAACTTTAAGATTTTCGGTATTCACAGAAGGCATTTAGGAGTCCTAAAGTTAGGACTACTAACTTCTGTGAATACCGAAATGAGTAAGTTCATTCTGTGAATACCAAAATGAGTAAGTGTATTCTGTGAATACCAAAAAGTACTAACTTTACGTTTTTGACGTAAGTTAGTTCTGTGAATCAGGCCGATTGTTCACCTCCGGTTCCCACAGACTTGTCTGCCCCTTGGGTTATCCTTCCTTGGGCTAGAACCAGGGACTGGAAGGGGCGCCTCCTTCGACCTGTGTCCCAAATACGTTGACAGTCAACGATGGGGTAGATGTACCATGAAGGGCATGGTTACTACTTAGGTTGTCCCAAAGTTTTGGGGTCAGACTGGGTTGGAGCAGTAAGTCTACAGTTTTTAGGAAGCATTCAGCATTCGTCAATCCAAGCAGGGCAGTTAGCGATACATAGGATCAGCAAGTGGGTAACATACACCGGTTATTCAGCGACATCAGGCCCCGGGGGCACGCGCGCTTCACAAATACACAGAGCTTCAACCAGAAGGGTGCCAAGTGGCAAAAACCAGTAAATAGGTTTAATATATGCGTGTCTCTGGCCTTACAGCTGTGGGGAGCCAGTCTCATTTAGAGGTACGCCCAGGTGAATATTGTGTACTTCTTAGGGTTCGCATGACCAATGCGGTTTGTGGTATCTCCCAGCGGATCCACTGGAGGTGTACTGCAGCTAAACATGAAACTGGGAATCTGGGATTCCGACACTTTTGCGGGTTTAAGCAACCAGGGTCAGAGATGGATAGCAGGTACTGGGCATCTGTGATCCGACGGCAGTTAAGCAAGCGGGGTGCGCTGCGTAAGTTGTCGCTACACGAAAGGGTGTGGTATCGCCAACAGTGGACACAATACATATATTGTTTCAAACCAGATTTGACACCATTAAGGTGTTAGCCAGGGTTTAGCAATCTAAGGGGTTTGTGCAATCGCTGGTCAACGGGGCGAAGTGCACCCCAGAACCAAGGGTAGGTGACGTGTTCCTTTAGTTCAGCGCATATGCCCCGCCCGGTTAGCTATATTAGCCTCGCTGCGTGGGGACGCTGACAGCCAACATAGTGTACGGCCGTCCCAAGAAATGGGGAAACAAGGTGTCAAGCACAAAAGGCTACCATGTAAAAGAACATTTGGCACGTCCAGTGTTCAACAAAATTATAAAGTTATGGAGCAGGTAATTTTCCACCGCTGGGGCTGCTCAGGGTGGGCAGTGTGAACCCCCCCCCCCCCCCTATTCCGAAATATTCTAGGATGGGGGTAAAAGTAGGACTTAGTCAATCCTTATGTTAGGCACCATATTGCAGACAGTGCACACTGTATTGAATCAGACAGATTCTCTAAGCTGGCATGCCTAGGGGGTTTCACCACAGAGGGAGCTGAGCTGGCGAAATTCCCATAAGGAATAAGGGATGCATGGCATGACAAGGGCAGGAGGGCACCCTTGCTCATTGTCACATACTTCTAGTTATGAACATTCCGGTGTGTCATGATTTAGAAAGCAAAGTGACTGTGCAAATGTTAAGTATAATCCTTCTCGCCGTAATAGCCAAAGTGGGCAGGCGGGGGTGAGAGCGGTTACCTAACAAGTGGGCTGCTGTCCCATAGGTGGGGGACACAGGTGTCAGGCACACACAGTGCTGGAAGGACAGCAGCTAGGTGAGATCAGCAAATAGATGGGGCAATGTGAGCCATGGTGTCTGAAATCGTCCCGCCCAGAGCTGGCACGGGGCTGAGTCATGTGAGGCAGTGGAACTTCCGCGCAGGAAGGTGAATAGTTCTTGGCGCAAGTTCACAGGCCAGAAGGGCCTTTGGTTTCATCAGACACTAGCTGATCCAGGCTAACGTCTAGGGCTATTGTGATATAAATGGCGTTCACCTATCACCAGTAGGGATGGAGCTCTTCCTTCTAGATTTACAGGAGGGCCTGGAGATGAGAGGTTGCAGGTGAGAAATGAGCTGTTTTGGTGGGGGGCTCTGGCGACGACGGGGGCCGCCTCCAGAGCTATGGCGGAGTTACAGGGTGATCTGGAAGCAGATGGGTACAGAAGGGTACCTCTGCGCGGCACAATAGGGGTGCCAGAGCCAAATGCCAGGAGCCTCATGGCAGGTTCCTGGGAAACCGCGTCGGCGCCCCGTTAGTCCTTTGGGCGGTTGTGGGCCTGAGCAACCGGGGGCTTGCCTTGCTCGCTCCGCCCTGAAAGGGGCGTGAGTAATAGGGACCAATGTGTCACGTGATCCTGTAAGGACGATCACCCCATAAGGTGTAGCACTGATTGGGTTCTCCACAGTGCTTGGCTCATCAGGCGGGCAGGGCAGCATAGACTGGTCACAGCTGCCTGCCCTTGGATCACCCGTAAGATAACCCACCGGATTGCATACTTTTGTATGGAATAAACCTGCAGCAATATTTTTCCAAACAAAAGTTGTATTGTGTTTTATTTATTCAGCATGCATGCTCTGTTATTGTGTGGGTGGGGTGTGTTGCCAATATTGGCACTAATAGGCCGCATGGCTTTTCACCGGAGACCCCTCTGGCTGAAGGAATTTCTATAGCCTGCCGCCTTTCCTTCTTCCTCTCCTCGCCATCAGTCACAAGCCGCCACTTGGGCTCCTCGGCAGTGATGTTCTAATGAGCAGTTAAAGACAGATCTGTCAGAATAAAGAACGACGCCTGGGAAGCTTCCCGCCGGGCGGCCCACAAAGAAGGCAGCTCCGTAAACCGACGAGGGGCAGCCGGGGCAATGGGCAGCGTGGTGTACAGGACAGCGGCCACGGGGCCCCGGGCTTGGGGTGGGGGATGGGGGGGGCTTTAGACGTGGAGAGGGAGATGCATGGTGCGCATCGAGCAAGAGCGAAGGGCATGGGGTCCCAAATAAGGGCTACAGTCTGAGCCAGGTGTACGTAGCCAGAAGATTTATAAATAATTGTATCTTCCGATTACAGCACGTCTCGAGGACGAGACGTGCCTTATATATGTTTTGAATAACATAGCATAACAAAGAGAGCCGGACATTCAGTACAGCACCCTTGGAGCATGGCTCAGAAATCAGAGTCAGCGGGAAGACAGGAGCCTTGAGCTCGGTCAAAGGGATCGCAGGACACAGAACACGTCTACTGGAAAGGCGGCAGCACAGGGCCGTACTGGACCCCAAGCAATGGAGAATGGGGTTTATAGGAATGCCTAGAAGTGTTAAATGTATGGAGTGCCACCGTCTGGAGCAGTACTTCCGGAGTATAGCCATGTGGGGCCAGATTAAAGACAACCATAGAGAGGCAGATGTAGGGTGACCAGACGTCCCATATTTCCCCGGACAGTCCCGGGTTTCAGAGGACTGTCCCGGTGTCCCGACGCTTTTGTTAATTTTAGCTACATGTCCCGGTTTTTGGGACAAAGGTCAGGCCATTCTGTGAAGCAGAATTGAAAGGTATCTTACCCTTTCACAGGGGCCTCTGAAGTCTAAAATAATCTATTGTTTTCTGCCAGGCATCACAGGAGGAGGCTCCTGTCGGAATCTAGCAGAAAGAGTGGGGAGGGGGCAGGGGGGCACAGGTCCTGGCATTGCTAAGGGAATGTAGCCACGTAAATGTGTGTATGTAAGTGTGAATATATATATATATATATACTATCTACTGGCGGTCGCAAGTAGACAGTTATAGTTAGGACCATGTTTCCATAGGAAAAGCATTTTTTGATGTGCTTATAACTTTGGCGTGGTTTGACGAATCTTTACAAAATTTTCCAAAAAGTTCCTCTTTTCAGGTCAGCTCCTATCCTGAAAGTTTGGGGGGGATTCGTGAAGGGGGGGCTAAGAAAAAAGGGGGGTCCCAAATCGTGTTTTCTCCATGCAATTTCCATAGGAAACTTTAGACAAGGCTACAGGTCAAACTGCTGAACGGAATTACGCCAAATTTGGCAGGGAGAAAGGTCTTGGTCCAGAAAGCACGCTTTTGTTTAAATGGGGTAAATCCGTTCAGTAGTTTTGGAGAAATATCAAATTTTTCAGATATCGATATTTGAGAATTTTGACATCTGATTGGCTGAGACGTTACGAGCACGAGCTTGCGGCTCATTGACTGCGAACTGTTGAAACTAGGAAGTGTTGGCAGCCATTTTGTTATTCACAACTCTCCCTCTACAAGGCATCAGGTCCGTAGTTCTACCTCTGCGAGGCAACACTAAAAATATACCGCAGCTCTGTCTGTGCGAGATACCCCTTTCACGGTCCCTCTCCCCACATCACCAGCTCGAGGCTATGCCTTTAGAAGCCAGTCCGTCGGCTCGCAGCTCTGCGACTGCGAGCTGTCAGCCATTTTGTGACTCAGTCCGTCAGGTCGCATCTCTCCCTCTAAAAGGCATCGGATCCGTAATTCTACCTCTGCGAGGCAATACTGAAAATATCCCGCAGGTCTGTCTGTGCTAGATACTCCTTTTACGCTCCCTCCCCCTACATCATCAGCTCGCGGATATGCCTTTAGAAGCCAGTCCGTCGGCTCACAGCTCTGTGTCTGCAAGCCGGCAGGCCCGCAGCTTTACCTCTGTGAGCCACTTCGTTAGCTCGTTTTACGCTGCCTCTCCCCACATCATCAGCTCGCGGCTATGCTTTTAGAAGCCAGTCCGTCGGGTCGCAGCTCTGTGTCTGCGAGTCGTAGGTCCGTAGTTCTACCTCTGCGAGGCAACACTAAAAATATACCGCAGCTCTGTCTGTGAGAGATACCCCTTTCACGGTCCCTCTCCCCACATCACCAGCTCGCGGCTATGCCTTTAGAAGCCAGTCCGTCAGCTCGCAGCTCTGTGTCTGTGAGTAGTGGGGCCCGCAGCTCTACCTCTCTGAGCCAACTCGTTAGCTCGTAGCTGTGTCTGTGCTAGCAGGCCTGTAGGCTCGTTACTCTCCCTCTGCCAGTTAGCCCGTCAGGTTGCAGCTCGGAGGGCTCGCAGCTGTATCTCTGCGAGCCAGCCCGTTAACTGATAGCTGTGTGTCTGCTAGCAGGCCTGTTGGCCCGTTGGTCTCCCTCTGCAAGTCAGACCACAGCTCTCCCTCTGTGAGCCAGTATGGTGCTGTGCTTTTGAGAGCCAACAGCTCGTAGGTCTCCCTCTGCGAGCTGAGCCCACGGGCCGCAGCTCTTCCTCTGCGAGCCTGCCCAACGGCCCGCAGGTGTCCCTCTGCTAGCCGAACCGCAGCTGACACTCTGCGAGCCGAAATTCAGAATATAAGGCGGCTCTAAAAAAGCCTTTATGTTTATTAGTTGGAGCTACATGTAAGTGCGAATGCACAGCTTCAGGTTAATCAGGAAAACTCGGTTTCCCTCATCTGTGAAGTGTACTCCATCACTTCTGTAGATATCAGCCATATCAAAACGTATGTTGTTGTTGTAGATCAACCCCATTCTATGGTCTCTGAGGTATGCAGACACAGCTTTGTTGACATTCTTCCTAGATTTTTCAATCTTAAAACAAAATTGGTTTGACCATTTCCATTTCTGTCTTTGGCATATATTGGAATATACAAAGACAGTTTGAGGCAAAAGTAATATCAATTGTCCAAAGGTGTCCTTCATAAGCATTTCCAAACCTACCCCAGTCAATGTGCCTAGATCGTTACCACCACAGTGCACAATCATGAGATCAGGGTGTTGGAGATGCAAACAGGCTTTAACCAAAGGGAGCAATTGGTGCCACTTCAATCCTCTCTGTGCAAACCATTTAATGTGCACATTTTGTAAACCTAGGTCTAAGTCAATAGGTCTCTGTTCTGCATACCTCTTGCACCAGAAAACATAGCTATGTCCTACAATCCACACTAGCATTTTGAAGGTATGGCTAGAAGATATGGATAAATGTCTGTAGCTCATGCAGTCCGTTCGTAGAATAAGAGATATGTTTAAACATGGGGAACTACTTTTTTTTTTACATACAAAACGTTAACCGATTGGGAGATGAAATTTATTGTGTCCTAAAAAGTAGGGTGTATATTAGTTTTGATGAAAAGCATCTTTGTGATTGGTTAATAAAAAAGCAGTTTATACGTGGAGTACATATTATAGGATGAAATTTGCTCAGCTCAACCACACCTGCTAATAGTATTTGGAAGGTGCAGTTCAAACTTGAAAGAATGGTGAACTTTTGACCTCCACGTGCCGTTAAATGTTGGAGAAAATGTTGCAAAAAAAATTATCGGTAGGTTTAAAAAAATGATGAACTTTTAACCTGCTCGTGTTGTAGAATGTTCTAGAAAGTGTTGATACAATACCTTGAACTTTTCACCTGTATGTGTCCTTAAAAAAACTGTTTATATGGAAAGTTCAAAAATAACCAATAAAGAGAGGTTTTGCAATCTAAAAAAATAAGGAACTATTCTGATTTGTTCTTTACATGGATTTATGTGTGGAGCAACAGGGAAATTGTGCCATTACTGGTTCCATTCTTGATGAAAGCGGTGCATTACATGTACTGTGTGACAAGAAAACAATTGCATGCATTTGTGACATTTGAAATCTGTATACCAACTAGGAAGGTAAATTAGAAATTAAGAAGGTGTGTTATGTGTTTTGTAGTAGTGGTTAAGTATTTGAGACGATATTTTTAACTTTGAAAGTATTTTTTTATTTCTAAATAACATAGTGATAGTAAAGTCTGGTGTTTTATTGGTTCTAAACTATGCATAATGTGTAACTAGTTGTTAAACAAGTACTTTATATATGTTTAGAAGTTTTTCACAAAGAAAAAGTGTAAGTTGTAATCTGTAAAAGACTGTGGGCTATATTCTCAAGACCAGCGATAACATTATCGCCGCTTTAGCAGCAGTTTCCTGCCGCTAAAGCAGCGATAATGATATCGCCATTCTTGTGAATATGGCCATGTATGGTTTTGAAAATTCGATGTAGCGTTAATTTCCATTTGTATATCTATTCCGGCGAGATAAACAGAATGTGGGACGTTTGGAAATTATGCTCAGTCTGGAAATAGTGGAGAAGGGGTGACAGTAGAAAATTCATGTGTTATTAACTTAACAGAGATGGAATGTGGATCAGTTAGAGGCTCAGCTTCCGCATGGCCCACGTCACCTGCGTCCAGCCCTGGTTCCACTGCCAAACATGCACATTCGAGTGTCCCATGGATGTCTGCCTATCCAGCACAACTGTTGATGAATTGGACTATGACTTGTGTTTGCGCCCCCTGTTGGATAACGAACAGGAGTGTAACCAAGACAGCCGTGCATGGGATGCCTTGACATACTGCGTATGTATTGGTAGTTGTGCATGGGAGATGGCACAATTTCTCATGTGCAGTGACTACATCGAGGCGCTCCCCTATTGGGCTGTGTTGCGGATCGGTGAGACGGCGTGGGCTGAGCACACCTGCCTGGACCACCTAATGGATTGGCTCACCCTGGTGTTCCTTGAACACGACAACGACGTACTATTGGAACACATTACACATGAAGCTGCACGGGTATTCATGGACGAGTAACTACGTACCTGCAGCCACATCCTATTGCCACCCACAGCACATGGCCCAACAACTTGTTGCACAGTGGGGATTGCTCACATATCCCACCAAAACAGAGGACACGTCTCCCTTCGGTCGAGCTCTGGATGCATGTGCGTGGAATAATGCATGTGCACACACACCTGTCCAAGGCGACGCAGGTCCATGGTCCGAGCAACACAGCGTCGTTTGGGAACTTTGCCAATTCGGACACACTGCTCGGTGAGAGCACACACATGGCGATGTAGCACGACATGTGAAGCTGTCGGACCCTCACACCTGATCACTGTCGGCAGAGCAGACAATTGCCGCACCCCGGAGGCAGAGCACCATGCAGTCCCCACGTACAGTGAGTCGTGCTCCCTCACACGGGGCATGGTGCAGATGCCAAATAAACCATCCGACTTATCCACAGCCCACACATAGAAGCCCCTGCCTGTGGTACCCCCGCATGGGATGGCCTTGACACCCACGAAAACAGCAACCCATGTCCCACAACGTTGTACACACATTCAAATCATTGCTCAGAGCTGTGGCATATCCTCCACACAAAAAAGAAGAAATGTTATGTGCACACTTTGTGGTCTCGTTTTTACACTGAGAGGTAGATTTCAATGTCAGTCAAGGCTGGTGTGGTACTGCGAGGCTTTGCATTTGGGTGTTCTTAGGAAATCTAAGTTGTTGGGGAGCAAGGCAAGGTGGGCTGTGAGCGTTGCCATATGTGATAAATCTTGTCCATTTCAGCCCCAACATCATCTGCCTCTCGACATGTACCCATGCTGCGTGTAAGTGTCTTAAGCATGTCCGTGCCTGTTGTGGCCGTTGCCTCATCCGTACTCACATGCACATGCCAATAAAGCCTATGCCACTCCACTGGTGTCTAACTATGAGGTGTGTTGTATAGATTGTCCACTCGTGTGCCACAATGAGCCTCCTCCCAACACAGGGAAGAACTGACTGTCGCATGTGCAATGGTGGTGTATCCCTTTGGCAAGCTCCGCCTCTGTGAGCCAGACATTGTTTTTGCATAGGTGCTGGACGACATCTGATGCAGCCCCATCACCATTGCAGTCTGATATGTCAGGGGCACACAGCCATGCAGCCATCACCCAGCCACACACACCGGACACAGAACCCGTATGAGGGGAGTTTTGCGCCACATTGCCTTCATTGCTGATGTTCTGTGATTGCTATGTGTGTGGGCTGCATTGTGGGGGAATTGCCTGTGCACGGATGGCGATGCACACACACATGTTGGCATGTGGAGCCAGGTGCCCGTGCGGCCTTGCGCTGCTTGTGCTATCTCACTCCGTCTCTCTCCCTCGCTCTCTCCTGCCCTGTCATAGAAAACTTGTGAAAGCGATGGGTGCGCGGCTCTCAGCGCGGCACTCGAGTACTTCTTAAGTCTTTCAAACACCGAGGGGTATATTCTCAAGGACATATCGCCGAGTTAACGGCACTTTATTGCAACCAAAATGGTGATAAATTTAACACACCATTCACAAGCTGGAGCAAACAGCCCATATCACCAGTTTACCAGCGATAGCAGCCTCAAAAAGCATTGTCACGGATGACTCCGGCAAATATTGCTAATGAGATGTAGAGTAGGCGTTCCCGTGCAAAAAGCAGCGAACACATCACTTCGCAAGTGTCTCAACCACCAGCAAGATCATCGAAGAGAGTACAAAACAGGCGATAAGGTGCGTTAGTAGCAGAAAGTTTACACCTGCTCTGAGCTGGTGTAAAGTCAGACTACAACCTGCAATATGAAAGGGAGCCCAGCCCAGAGCCACACGTGAATGACAACAGATGCAATGGAGCCAACGATCATGCAGCTCGGACACCCAACACTGCTCCGCCACCCCCCGCCACCAGCCCCTTGTCCGCCATCCCCCTCGCTCCCCCACACTAACAAATGTGACAGCAACCTTAGGAAATCTGGAACGTAACAAATTGGCTGATGTCGCACAAGTATAGTAAAGAAGATGCATGTGAGGTTGGACAAATAAGAATCTCAGTCATCTATGGATTTACATATAAAACATTTTATTTAAACAAAACAACAAAATAAAAGTAGGTACAGGTATGGCGTGTCATCCCTCGACAATTTGTGAATCACAGCCTGCAAGACAAAAAGAAAGATAAAATTGTGCGTGATGCGTCCATGAAAGGAGAGAGAAAGAGAGAAAGAGTGAGAAAGAGGAAGAGAGAGAGAGAAAGAAAGAGTGAGACAGAGAGGAAGACAGAGAAAGAGAGAAAGAGTGAGAGAGGAAGAGAGAAAGAGTGAGATACAAGGAAGCGAGAGAGAAAGAAAGAAAGAGAGAGGTAGAGAGAGAGAGAAAGAGTGAGACAGAGAGGAAGAGAGAGAGAAAGAAAGAATGAGAGAAAGAGGAAGAGACATAGAAAGAGAGAAAGAGTGTGAGAGAGAAAGGAAGAGAGAGAGAGTGAGAGAGAGAGAAAGAGTGTGAGTGATAGAAAGGAAGAGATGGAGAGGGAGAGTGAGTGTTGACACTGTGGAGAAAATCCTCACAGCTCACCTTTCTGCCACCGGTGTGTCTCCAACCACGTGCCAGGACATAGTGCAGTCTTCAAGTTTAGTCATCTGAAACATAGTATAGAATCAGTAATGGCAGAGTACATACAACTGCACACGCCTAATTCTCTGTTTCACCCCTGCGCACCCAGGCTGCTGCACCCCATCGACTCCCGCCGCCCAGAGGTGTCTGCCCGCCTCTACGCACCCAGGCTGCTGTATCCCATCCACTCCCACTGCCCAGAGGTGTCTGCCCGCTGCTGTGCACCCAGGCTGGTGCACCCCATCCAGTCCCACTGCCTGGAGGTGACTACCTGTTCCTGCGCACCCAGACTGCTGCATCCCATCCACTCCCACTGCCTAGAGGTGTCTGCCCGCTCCTGTGCACCCAGGCTGCTGCACCCCATCCACTCCCACAGCTCGGAGGTGTCTGCCCGCTCTTGTGCACCCAGGGTGCTGCACACTATCCACTCCCACCGCCCAGAGGTGACTGCTCGCTGCTGCGGAAAAAAGCCTCTCTGCTCACCTTCCGCCACCGGCATGTGTCTAAGAGGGTCCACCACGTGCCGAAGCAACATCCTCAGGCGTTGCGTACCCGTGGTCAAGGCGAGCTCACAATTCAAAGTGGGTGTTTATTGCAGGATGGCCACGCATCATCGCAGGCTGCACACGTGCTCAGCTCTGGTGGCACTAACTCAGTGGAACTGAAGTCATCGCCTCGTGGCGGGAGGTCCGTGTCGGGGGGGGGTCGTCAATCTGTGAATCACAGCCTGCTAGACAAAAAGCAAGATAAGATTGTGCGTCATGCGTCCATCAAAGGAGAGAGAGAGAAAGAAAGAAAGAGTGAGAGGTAGACAGAGAGAAAGAGAGAAAGACTGAGAGAGAGAGGAAGAGAGAGAGAAACAGTGAGAGAGGAAGAGAGAGAGAAAGAGAGAAACAGTGTGAGAAAGAGGAAGAGAGAAACAGAGGAAGAGTGAGAGAGAGAGAAAGAGAGAGAGAGGTAGAGAGAGAAAGAAAAAAACAGTGTGAGAGAGAGGAAGAGATAGAGTGAGAGAGAGAGGAAGAAAGAGAGAGAGTGTGAGGGAGAGAAAGGAAGAGATGGAGAGGGACAGTTAGTGCCCACACTGTGGACAAAACCCTCACAGCTCACCTTTCCGTCACCGGTGTGTCTCCAACCACGTGCCGGGACATAGTGGAGCCCTCAAGCTTACTCATCTGAAACGTAGTATGGAATCAGTAATGGCAGAGTACATACAACTGCACACGCCTAATTCGCTGTCCCGCCTTTGTGCATCCAGGCTGCTGCACCCCATCCACTTCCACTGCCCAGAGGTGTCTGCTCGCCGCTGCTGCACCCCATCGACTCCTGCCACCCAGGTGTCTGCCCGCCTCTGCGCACCCAGGCTGCTGTATCCCATCCACTCCCACTGCCCAGAGGTGTCTGCCCGCTGCTGTGTACCCAGGCTGGTGCACCCCATCCAGTACACTGCCCGGAGGTGACTGCCCATTCCTGCGCACCCAGACTGCTGCATCCCATCCACTCCCACTGCCTAGAGGTGTCTGCCCGCTCCTGTGCACCCAGGCTGCTGCACCCCATCCACTCCCACTGCTCGGAGGTGTCTGCCCGCTCTTGTGCACCCAGGGTGCTGCACACTATCCACTCCCACCGCCCAGAGGTGACTGCTCGCTGCTGCGGAAACAAGCCTCTCTGCTCACCTTCCGCCACCAGCATGTGTCTAAGAGGGTCCACCACGTGCCGAAGCAACCTCCTCAGGCGTTGCGTACACGCGGTCAAGCCAAACTCACAATTCAAAGTGGGTGTTGATTGCAGGATGGCCACGCATCATCGCAGGCTGCACACGCGCTCAGCTCTGGTGGCACTAACTCAGTGGAACTGAGGTCATCGCCTCGTGGCGGGAGGTCCGTGTCGGGGGGGGTCGTCAATCTGTGAAACACAGCCTGCTAGACAAAAAGCAAGATAAGATTGTGCGTCATGCGTCCATCAAAGGAGAGTGAGAGAGAAAGAGTGAGAGAGAGGAAGAGAGAGAGAAAGAAAGAAAGAGTGAGAGGTAGACAGAGAGAAAGAGAGAAAGAGTGAGAGAGAGGAAGAGAGAGAGAAACAGTGAGAGAGAGGAAGAGAGAGAGAAAGAGAGAAACAGTGTGAGAAAGAGGAAGAGTGAGAGAGAGAGAAAGAGAGAGAGAGGTAGAGAGAGAAAGAAAAAGAAAAAAACAGTGTGAGAGAGAGGAAGAGATAGAGTGAGAGAGAGAGAGGAAGAGAGAGATAAAGAGTGTGAGGGAGAGAAAGGAAGAGATGGAGAGGGACAGTGAGTGCCCACACTGTGGACAAAACCCTCACAGCTCACCTTTCTGTCACCGGTGTGTCTCCAACCACGTGCCGGGACATAGTGGAGCCCTCAAGTTTACTCATCTGAAACGTAGTATGGAATCAGTAATGGCAGAGTACATACAACTGCACACGCCTAATTCTCTGTCCCGCCTTTGTGCATCCAGGCTGCTGCACCCCATCCACTTCCACTGCCCAGAGGTGTCTGCTCGCCGCTGCGCACCCAGGCTGCTGCACCCCATCCACTTCCACTGCCCAGAGGTGTCTGCCCGCTGCTGCGCACCCAGGCTGCTGCACCTCATCCACTCCCACTGCCCGGAGGTGACTGTCCGCCGCTGTGCACCCAGGCTACTGCACCCCATCCACTCCCACTGCCCGGAGGTGGCTGCCCGCCGCTGCGCTAACAAGCCTCTCTGCTCACCTTTCGCAACCTGCGTTTAGAAAAGAGGGCCTACCACGTGCCGCTGCAAGCCCCAAGCCCGGGGCCCGCGGACACGGCACCCTGCATATCATGCAGCCCTGTTCCGCAGGCCACCAGGTCTCACATTTGGTGCTGGGTCTTGGTTTCGCCATGGCAGAGGACATACCAGTGCACCGGGCTTTTCATCGCAGGCTGCACACACGCTCAGCCCTTGCGGTGCCACTAACTCTGTGACCAGCGAGGCGACGCCACATGGCGGTAGGCCTGCACGGTCTGATGGCTCAGGCCTACACTGCGGTCCAGCAGGGCACACAAAACCTGAGCTGTCCAGACCGCCGGGACGGGCCATCACCGCAGGCTGCATACCCGCTCAGCAGTTACGGTACCCGTACCTCAGTGGACCGAAAGTCACCGTCCCGTGCCGGTGTGCCTGTGCCGGCCGCAGTGTATCCGGTGCGAGCAACTCTGAAATGGCGTAGAGCACATGCGCCCGGTGTTTTTTATTGGCAGGGTCACATGTCCTGTGATGCCTGTGCTGGATGGGTGTGGTGTGGGTGTATACTAGCCGTGAGGGAGTGGCTGTGGCGTACTGACAACTAGGGTGTGACCAGCAGATCACTGCAATGAAAATCTGGGCCATGTAGCGTCGTTGTCCTTCCCTGTAAGGGTAAGCGGAGTGGGCTGGCCTGGCGTATGGCAGTCCTGCGTGAGGCTGTGAAGAATGACTACGGAGCTATGGGCGTGGCTCCGTCCTGGGCTGTATGAGGAATCAACTGATGCGGGTGTCCCTTTTGTAGTGCTGACGTCACCCGGGCCGCAAGCGCCAATGTGTCACTCTGTGAGCCAAGTCCCACAACATGGCCAACATGGAAGGTACGGGGAATCACTGACCCTACATTCATCCATAGTTCCACACATGAAAGATGGTGGACATGACACATCTGTGTGGATATGAATGTTTATTGCACATTCAGTGGAGTGTTGCAGCTGTAGCAATACAGGGCCATGCAAAGTTCAAGTTTCAGTTTTTGGCACATGGAGGGCAGCCAATTAGAGCCAAGCTTGTGTTCGGGGTTAGGCTGCGTCAACATATGTACTTATACAATTACTCCGCCAATCCCCAAGCACTTATAAATTCACTATACACTCTCCTTGCAGCACTCTAATGATCCAGTCTCTACGTAGGTACTTGTACAATGACCGAGAGAAAGTTACATAACCAAAGTTTTCCCCACTGCCAGAGGTAACATGGTTGCATACGCTGTCCACAGCACAATGTAATGTGGTAGGGCCCAGGGGCGGCA
Organism: Calotriton arnoldi; assembly: GCA_963921515.1. NCBI lineage: Eukaryota > Metazoa > Chordata > Amphibia > Caudata > Salamandridae > Calotriton > Calotriton arnoldi. Next base: position 4,594,678 of record CAWUFW010000263.1, read on the forward strand.
TCTTGCATACATAATGAACAGACGGACACAGATAGATAGTGGAACTGGGTACGGGCACGTGCGCTCGACTCATTTTTATTACCAGGGTCACATGTCCAGTGACGTCTGTGCTGGATGCGTGTGGGGTGAGTGTAAGCCAGCCCTCCAGGAATGGTGCTGGCAACAAGTACAACAGTAATCATTGGATCAGACACACAGATTCAATCATAAAGGGTCAATGATTTGTGCTGCACTAAGGTAGGGGCAACAGATGTGAAATAATACACACAAGATTGTATCGTAAAGGGTCCGTCCATGACTTGTGGTACACTGAGGTAGGGGCAGCAGATGTGAAATTATACACAAAACATTGTATCATAAAGGGTCCATGAGTTGTGCTGCACTGAGATAGGGGCATCAGAAGCATTCAGCGTGTGCGCAGCCAGCGATGATGCGTGGTGCGGGCGAGCCGCACTGGGAGCAATGTCTGTTGCCTACTGGACTGAGTCATCTGCAATCGCGACTCGATGTGAATTGTGAGCCCTGCTATCCGCAGTGTAGATCGAAGGCAGTAGTCAGCACAGACATCGAAGAATGCTTTTAGTCACTTCCTGTTTACAAAATTCGAGGACATAGAGTACAATTCTCTCTGCAATAAATAAATCATGTCTCAATTTAAATTGTGAGCTCTGCTAACCACAGTGTAGGTGTATGGAACAAAAGATGAAACATTTATGGAATACACTGTCGAAATATTTAGGTTTCAGGGACGTTATAGTTAGTTGCCTACTGGACTCTGAAATTAATGAATGAAGACTGAATTTGAATTGTGAGCCCTGCTGAGCACAGTGTAGGCCGGAGGCAGCGGTCAGGAAGGGCCTACAGCCATGTGGCGTTGACTTGAGCTGCATATAGTTACTGGTAGGTGTGGCGCTCAGCGTGTGCGCAGCCAGCGATGATGCAATGTCTGTTGCCTACTGGACTGCGTCATCTGCAATCGCGACTCGATCTGAATTGTGAGCCCTGCTGACCGCAGTGTAGGCCGGAGCCAGTGGTCAGGAAGAGCCCAGAGCCACGTGGCGTTGACTTGAGCTGCATAGAGTTAGTGGTAGGTGTGGTGCGGGCAAGCCGCACTGGGAGCATGTGCGCAGCCAGCGATGATGCAATGTCTCTTGCCTACTGGACTGCGTCATCTGCAATCGCGACTCGATCTGAATTGTGAGCCCTGCTGACCGCAGTGTAGATCGAAGGCAGTAGTCAGCACAGACATCAAGGAATGCTTTTTGTCACTTCCTCTTGACAAAATTCGAGGACATAGAGTACAATTCTGTCTGCAATTAATAAATCAAGACTGAATTCGAATTGTGAGCTCTGCTGTCCGCAGTGTAGACTGCCATTCAGTGTTCCTTTGGACTTGCAAGATGAATTTGGTCATTGTACTAAAGCTATAACTGATATAAAACAAGTTCTTGAAGCAAGGATACTAAAAGGATATTATGTAGGTTTTAGGGACGTAATTCTTAGTTGCCTACTGGACTCTGCAATTAATGAATCAAGAGTCAATTTTAAATGTGAGCCCTGATGACCGCAGTGTAGGCCGGAGGCAGCGGTCAGCAAGGGCCCACAGCCACGTGGCGTTTAGTTGAGCTGTACAGTTAGTGTCACCTGAAGCAACCAGCGTGTGTGGAGCCTGCGATGATGCGTGGTCCGGGCGGGCCGCACTGGTAGCAATGTCTTTTGCCTAATGAATTCTGTCTTAATAAGTCCACGTGACGTTGACTTGTGGTGCACTGAGTTAGTGGCACCTGAAGCACTCAGTGTGTGCGCAGTCTGCGATGATGCGTGGTCCGGGCGGGCCGCACTGGGATCAATGTCTCTTGCCTACTGGACTGCGTCATCTGCAATCGCGACTCGATGTGAATTGTGAGCCCTGCTGTCCGCAGTGTAGATTGAAGGCAGTAGTCTGTACAGACATAAGTCTGTGGTGCTCTGCTGCTGGGTTCGCAGGGGGCCTGTGTCGAGGAGGCCAGCGGTCACGGTGGAGGCCTCATGGCAGGGTGAGGGCTGCCGCCCTGGCAGATGCTTTGGCCTTCCCACAAGTGAACCACGCCCAGAGCCCCAGCCTATTTATTCATACTCCTACGCTGGAGTGGCGTACGTTGGACCAGCCCACTCCGCTTCTGCTTCCAGGGGGGGACAACACAGCTACATGACCGAGATCTTCCCCACTGCCTGAGGTAACATGGTTGCGTCTATTGTCCACAACACTACAAGCACCAGCAGTATATGTCCACATGGAGAGGTTTGGGCTCTGCATAATGAGGTCTGTCCACCACATCACCGCTACACTTGGTATTGTGTGCATTTTTATTGATGGGTGACTTGCGTCCTTCCCACATACTTGGTTGCCACATCTCCAAAGTTTCAGCTATTGTGTGGCTGAGGGACCATGTCGTTTTTGGAAGGTCCGCTGTCCTGTTCTGCGCTGCCTCGGTGGTAGTAGGGAGGGGGTGGTCCGGGGGAGGTCCTGAGGGTGATGGCAGTGGGTGTTGTGGCCTTCTTGGGTGTCGGAGCTGCATGGTCAGTAGCTCTATGACATGTGTTGGTCTTTAGATGTGGTTCTGGGCTGGGCTCCTTTCACACTGTAGGTAGTCGTCCTGCTTTACACCAGTAAAAGGCAGATGTTAAATTCCTACTGCTAACGCAGCTTATCGCCTGTTTTTGGATCGCACCCCAGATTTGGCTGCTCGTTGAAAATATCGGGAAGTGGTGTTTTCGTGTTATTTTTGCACGGGAACGCCTACTCTGCATATTATTAGCCTTAGTTGTCGCTCTCATTTAAGGCAAATTTTTTGGCGGAAGCTATTGTTGGAAAACTGGCGATATTGGCTGTTTTCACTAGGTTGAGAATGGAATGATAATTTAAAATCACTGAAAAAACCATAGGTTTAATGAACATTATAATTAGAAATTAGCATTTAAAAAACGTTTGAAATTCACTGAAAAAACCATAGGTTTCAGGCACGTTATGGTTAGAAATTAGCCTTTAAAAAACCTTAGAAATTCACTGAAAAAACCATAGGTTTCAGGGGCGTTATAGTTAGAAATTAGCATTTAAAAAACCTTTGAAATTCACTGAAAAAACCATAGGTTTCAGGGACATTATAGTTAGAAATAAGCATATAAAAAACCTTTGAAATTCACTGAAAAAGCCATAGGTTTCAGGGACGTTATAGTTAGCTGGACATTTCACTCGTACAAAACCATAGAAATTCCACTGTTATAGTTAGTTCAGCTAACTATAACTCGCGCCCCCGCAATGCACTGCTGATGACATCACATATTACATCATTTATGGCATGGTCAGTGACATCACTGATGACATCTCAAATGACATCACTGATGACATCACTGATGACATCATCCAGTGAATGTGTTTTTCTTTAAAGTTTAAATATGTATTATATATATACCAAGGTGTATTGAAGAATGAGTGGGTGTATAAGTGTCTGGATGGAGGATTTAGTAGGTGTGTGACTGACTGTTTAACTGAGTTATTACATGTGTCTTACTGAATGCATGGGTTAGTGACTAAACTGTGTGAATGTCTATATCAGTCTGTTTGCTGTTGTATAAGCTGCTGCATGGGTTGATCAGTAGCTACATGAGTGTCTATATGGGTTATTAATTGGTTGCCAGAGTATTTGTATGGGTGCCTGAGTGTGTGTGTTTGGGGGTGTGGGAGGTGTGTGACTCTGTGCATACATGTTTGAGTGGTTGATTCACTGGGTGTATGGGTTCAAGAGTGCATGTGGAAACAGCTGTATGCGTGGGTGAGTGTGTGTATGGGTGTGTTAGTGAGTGAGTGGATGTCTCAGTGGTACATGTCCAACTAACTACATATGTAAAAGACAGTGTATGTGAGAGTTGGAATATATAAATGACTATACGTGAGAGTTAGTTATTGTGAGAGTGGCTGTATGGATGAGTGTGTACTTGTATCAGTGATTGTATAAGAGAGTAATTATGCGTTTGTTTCTGTTTGAATAAGTGATGTGTTGTGTGTATAACTGTATAGGTCAGTAAATGGAAGTGTGATTGATTATTTGCATGACTGACTAGGTGTGTGAGTAACTCTGGATGAGTGCTGGTGTGTGAGTGTCTGTGTAGGTGTATGAGTGCATATGATAGTGTTGTGTTGATGAGTGACTGCATGTATGAGTGATTGTATGGGTGAATGAGTGGATGAGTGTGTAGACCTAAGAACCAGTGATTAGATATGTAGTAAGTGGTATTGGTGTGTCTATGGTTTCAAAAATGGTATTCTGTTTTTTGGAGTGGGTGTATCAAAGGTTATATTAGGGTGTGAGAAGGTGCATCAGATTGTCACATGGATGATGTCATCAGTGATGTCATTTGAGATGTCATCAGTGATGTCATCAGTGATGTCACTGACCATGTCATGAATGATGTAATATGTGATGTCATTAGCAGTGCATTGCGTGGGTGTGAGTTATAGTTAGATGAACTAACTATAACAGTGGAATTTCTATGGTTTTGTACGAGTGAAATGTCCAGCTAACTATAACGTCCCTGAAACCTATGGTTTTTCAGTGAATTTCAAAGGTTTTTTAAATGCTAATTTCTAACTATAACGTCCCTGAAACCTATGGTTTTTTCAGTGAATTTCAAAGGTTTTTTAAATGCTAATTTCTAACTATAACGTCCCTGAAACCTATGGTTTTTTCAGTGAATTTCTAAGGTTTTTTAAATGCTAATTTCTAACTATAACGTGCCTGAAACCTATGGTTTTTTCAGTGAATATATATATATATATATATATATATATATATATATATATATATATATATATATACACACACACATTTACAAGCCGTGTGTGTATGTGTATATTACACACATTTACAAGGCTATGCAAAAAACGGGACGGGCCAGATATAGAAGTAAGACTAAAGGCTTTAGTCCTACTTTTATGTCTGATCTGTCCCGGTTTTTGAGTCACCAAATCTGGTCACCCTAGGCAGATGTCCATCATAGCCCTGGACAGCCAGATGTGTGCAGTACAGTAACAGAGACAGGAGACTGTTCAGGGCACAGCTGGGCCAATAGGGCGTGCTGATTAGACATGGACATGCCATGCACGAGTCAAGACTAACTCAGGTAAAATGTCGTACTCTGTCTCTACTCTCGTCACGTAGGGACTGTCAAGGCAACACAGAGCCAGGCCAAGTACACAGGAACTGCCTCTTTACCTCCCCAGTGCCATTTGTTTAATCTCTATTACTTTCAATAAATTTCACTACATGTAGTCATATAACTAAATCTAATGCATTAAACTAAAACACACAGTGACGAAATATGCTTTTTTGAATTTTCAAAGCGATGTCTTTACAGACATTTACGCGCTGAAAAAGCGCTTTGACGCCTCATCAGGGGTAGAAAGTGCTTTTTAAATGCAATTACAAGTACAATTACCGTCTTTTCATGTGACGTCCATTGTGTGATTTACAAGTCAAATTTCCCCATGGTGAGGCTCATGTTTTAGCTGTTTGAGACAAGCCAGGCCCCTTGCCCTTGCTCGGCTCTCTTTCTGAATTTGTTGGCTTGCCGACTCTACAGGTAAGACAGTAGGGCGTTCAGGTCACAGATTACAGGATGGGAGACATACAACATAGCCAGTGGAGAGCCTGATGGAGAGGGCTCACTCATAGACAACTAGATGTACAGGTCAGACTGACTGAAATTATGACTTTCCACCCACGGCCAAAAGAGGGACATACAGAGAAACCTTAGAGAGCAGTACACATGGAAAACAGAACTACCACACCAGCAGTACTTGTAGAACACATTTGACTGACAGTAGGCCAGTAGGAAAACAAGACCACCTGAAGGAAAGGAGGACATAAAGAATATAGCCATGGAGAACAGGATGTGCATAGAATGGCCTAAAAAGATGTATTTGAAGCCAGTACCATGGTCAGCAGGATATAGGGTTTAGACAATGGGTAGTCGCACACATTTGATTAGGGGCCACAAACGTCTTTTTAATGTTATTGCAGAGTTGAGTAAGCAGCGTTCAGTGCTGCTGTTGACTAGGGGGGTCACATGTAAAGATTAGGAGGGCCGCATGCGGCCCCCGGGCCGTACTTTGAGTATCACTAGTTTAGATCCAAGGAAAACATGACAGAGCAGGATAGGGAACAGGTGCAAAAATATAAACAGTCATTGGCAAAGCCAGTAGATTTTGGCTATGTGAAATCTATTGGCTTTGTCAATTTCTTTCATATGTTGCACTGTGCTGTAATTCAACATGGCTTAAAGTAAAACAAAGCACCATGATGCAGCCAGCATTGACTGCATCATAGTGCTTTTTTTCCTCAAAGCCATGTTGTTCAGGAGTCCATGCTGCTGTGGAACATGTAAAAAAAACAGAAAGGAGGGATAGTTGAAGGGGTCAAGCAACACGAGGGAGGAGGGTGGGAAAAACATCAGAGTGTGAGGAGGGCCATTTCGGCTGAAACAACAACGAGTGGGAGAGAAGGAGAGAGACTGCAGAGACATGTACTCAATAAGGATGCATGTGAAAAAGTAACAAAGGAGTACTTGCAGGAGCCTGAGGCTAGTTGAAGGCCACTGGCCACAGGAAGCTGTACTTGGTCCATGCTCCACAGCAGGACAAATACTTAAAGTCCAGGAAGAAGTAGGAAGAGAGGATGAGGCGCTGACCAATAGGAAGCAAGGAAACAAGAATGAGGGGGAACCCAACCGATGGTAAATAAAGGTAAGTAATCGGAGGGGCTCTAAGCCCCTTTTTAGGTTTTTGTTTCTTCACAAGAGTTTTCATAAGCACAGCACAAGCGCTGTGCAGGCAAAAACCTAAACAGCTTGTGGATTCCAGGCCATAGAGAGCAGTGAGCTGGGAACAGGGCATGCAGAGAGTCACCAATAGAGGACCAGACATATAAGTCCAGATTCATCAAGTCTTTGCATTGCCCTTGCGTCGTGCAAGTCTATGCAAGGTCAACGCAAAGGCTTTAGTAATATTTACAAAGCCATAAGAGGGGCGATTTGAGCTGCCTTGCTTGGCTTCGTAAAGAAATGTTATGTTATGTTATGTTATGTTATATAAATTTCTAACGCGCACAGATACTCCAGGGAGTGTCCCGGCGCGAGCTTGAAAAAGGTCGGAGTCAGAGTCAGAAGACAGAAGTTAAAAAAGAAGAGTTTTCAGTTTTTTCTTAAAAATCATCGGATCTTTGACGCCCCGTAAGGCCAGTGGCAAAGCATTCCATGCCAGTGCAGCTATCCGGGTAAAGGAGCGCCCTCCAAGCCTATGGCGATTAAACCACGGGGTCTGTGCCAAAAGTTGGGAGGAAGAGCGCAGCTGTTTCACCGGAGAATAGAAGGCAATCCTCTTCTGCAAATAGATGGGTCCCAGACCGTGGAGGGCCTTGTGGGCAATGGATAAGATTTTAAATTTTATTCGCACCTCCACCGGGAGCCAAAACACAAGGAGATGATGTACGGAGCGCTGAACCTTTTCAGACACTCACCCCCAGTCACAGATCTGCTCACTTTGCCACTGGATTCAAGCTTGCCTGGCTGATGAGGGGTGTTACCCTGAAACCGGTCCCAGGATGCTTGTTTCCGGTCCAGGGAAGACATGGCTTGGCAGTTCGGTTGGACTGTTCCCATGAGGCACAGGGTCAAGACTGATTTGCAAATAGCTGTGTATGAACTGGGGTGGCGAAGTGAGCTAAAGAACGATGATAGATTCCACCCAGATCTGTGACTGGGGGTGAGTGTCTGAAAAGTTTCAGCGCTCCGTCCATCATCTCCTTGTGTTTGCTTCGCCCTAAGTTGGCAGGGTATGACCAGACGTGGGTCCCTTGCTCACTTTGCCACTGGATTCAAGCTAGCCTGGCTGATGAGGGATGTTACCCCGAAACCGGTCCCAGGATGCTTGTTTCCGGTCCAGGGAAGACATGGCTTGGCAGTTCGGGCTGGACTGTTCCGATGAGGCACATGATAAAGACTGATTTGCATATAGCTGTGTCTGAACTGGGGTGGCAAAGTGAGCTAAAGAATGATGATGGATTCCACCCAGATCTGTGACTGGGGGTAAGTGTCTGAAAAGTTTCAGCGCTCCGTCCATCATCTCCTTGTGTTTGCTTTGTAAAGAAATGTACCACAACACAGCTGCTTATGCTGCCTTACGTTACATTTCAACTTAGGCAGCAGTCCACGGGTGGGGCATGGGCTTTTCCAGGCATCCACCCATGGATTTTGGTACATTTCCAGATTTACTAAAGCTAGTTATGTCTCGAAATTCCACACCATTCCTAGTGAGGCATAACTAGGAGAAAGATATTTATTTCTCCTCATAATTTCCTCTTTCCACTCGTGATGCATTCTGCAGCACATGGTGCCTACAGCACAAAGAGAGAGCAGAAATGCTCCATATCTTTGCAAATATGGAGCATGTCTGCTGTCTCCCTTTCACCCAACACAGCCCAGCAACTTTGCTTAGTGCCCTGTGTTGTATGAAAGCTTAACAAATGTTCTCCACAGAGCACAATGTGTAGAAGGAAGAAAGTACAGAATATATTTAGTATATGCAAGGCAATGCAGATCACAGTGAATGGTGAGCGGGACTTTCAGCATAAAACACTGGGAGCGATCAACGATCCAACAGCTTAATTTAACCCCAACTGACTATATTTTTACAGACCATTCATCCTCCATTTGAAACCTCAGACCAATGAATGACGCCACTGAAACACGGGCCCTGGAGAACCAATCACTGGTGTTTTGCCCCAATCAACATTCTCTGTGGAGTCCTGCCCTGGTTTTAGACTTTAGTGTCATCTAGCCTGGTAATAGTCCCTCTGAATCTGGAACCCTTGCTGATTTTGGCAGGAATCCCTAGTCACGTTTGATTCTGCTATTGAACCCAGTGCTCATCCATTGGCTATTTAGGCTCTTAGATTGTCCATGTTTCCTCTTTGTCGAGGCCAAGATCAGACTGCCTCTCAATCACCAGTAATTTCCGCATCTAGTCTGGAACCCAGGTCCAGTTTGTGCTTCCCCTCGCAACCAGCCCACATCTGCCCTCTCAGAACACAGGTAAAGTACAATCTGCACTCTTGAACCCTAGTCCAGTGTATACTACCGTTGAGCCACATTTTAGACGGCTACTTCATAGGCGCTGGCAGAATGGGTGCTTTGGGTGCTGCAGCACCCCGAAAGTATCATGCTGGGATTTAGAAAGTGAATGAGTAATAAAGATGCCTTTAAATGTTGTTTTTATCATGTCACATTTTCTGTGCATTCAGAGACAGAGGTTAAATGTCAGGCTATGCCTTTTGACAAATTGCTGCTTATTCTTTTAACCTTTAGACTGGTATTTACTTCTCTTTCTCTGACTGCAAAGTTAAAAGATTTTGCAAAGTGAACTATCTGACATTCTTGCTGGGGTGCAGAGAACGTGAAAGTAAATTCTGTTGGATATCAGTTTTTTCTAACAAAACAACATTTAAATATCCGTAAATGAACTGTACAACTATTTTAATATATATATTAGCAGTTAGGAAAGCAGAAGTGAAGCACAGTTTTGGTCATTCAAACTACATCGTTTGTGCACTATATAGTTTTATCAGCAAAACTGCATGCCAGTGTGAATTTTGAGGCCATTTCAATTGAAATGTGCTGTCTAAAAATGGTAGTGTGCTACCACACCATGCATTAGTAATATGTCTGTGACAGTGCACTCCAAAATGCACCACTGGCGACATGTCACACCATTACCACTCTCCTCCTGAATGAGTGCAGCTCATATGCTACTCTTGCTCTTTGCGTGATGCTTGGATTTTTCAGAATGCCTATGACTTCAGTGAAGTACCATTGATGACAGCACACCACTCTGAAAATTGTACCAGCACCACTGAACTACTTATTCTGAAATGCCGCTCATTGCTCTTGCTAGTGAAGAGATTTAAAAGAACGTTGAAAGGGTTCATAACGCTTGTTCATGGCCTCCTGGAACCCTAAGTAAAACAAGACCTGTCGAGCCCGGCGTAGCAAGGGCAGTCATACAGGGCTATATTTTCAGAGTACAGCTAAGGATATCTAGATGTGCAGTATAGTACTCATGGAGACGTTGATTAAAAAAACAGAGAAGTGGGGAGCAAAGAGGCTTGAACATGGTCAAAGGGAGCAGAGGGTACACGGAGACGAACGAGGGAAAGTCAGGCCTCAGTGCAGGCTTCCATGCTTCCAGGCCTTCATTGGCTCTAGGCACCCTATGTGAAAGAACTACTATTCATTCTAAAGTCTGCTGTATTGTATTTTCCTTCCATATCTCAGGTACCTGAGTCCGCCCTAAATTATTAATATTTTATGTGGCAATCAGAGCTCCACCATGCATCTTTGAACACCTACAGTTGATACTAATAATCATGTTGGCCCAAATTTGTTTTACAAATGGTAAGCATTTATTTGTGATTTTGCACCACATTTTCAGGATCACTGGGGCTGATTTACAAGCACTTTGTGCCGCCGGTGCATCAGTTTTTGTGATGCACCGGCGGTGCCTCTTGCTGCCCCATATTTACAAGAACACGTAATGCCACCCTGCGTGGCTTTTCGTGTCCTTGTAAATCCGGCCCCTTTACATACAGCACTTTGTGTGAAAGGGGCGTGCCAATGGGTGTTGCTGTGGGTGTTCCCACGCAACACCCATGGCTTCTGCTGCATTTCCAGATTTACAAGAAATCGTAAACCTGGAAATGCGGTAGAATGCTATGCCTCTCCAGGGGAGGCGTAGGGAGGAGCAACGAGGAGAAATGTTTTCATTTCTCCTCCTTTTTTCCTCTTTGTATGCGTGCTGCATACCTCTTGTGATTGTTTTTGTGCAGGAAGTGTCCATTCCTGCACAAAAACAATCCCCCCGCGATGCAGGCACCCTTGCACCATGGTGCAAGGGTGCCTGCGTCGGTGCATGGCAGCCAATTGTGCGCCAGCGCAGGGGAGAGCAGAGGGAACCATCATATCATTGTAGATATGACACATCCCTTTGCTTCCAAAGTAATGCAGCGCGGCGCAGCCAAATGACTTGCGGTACCGCGCTGCGTTACTTTGTTGTAGATAAGGCCCACTGTTTTTATATAATGCTCAAAAACTCGAACTAGTCCAATTATGTCCATGCTTTCAAACTATTTTTTTGTAAATATTTCCTCAGAACTTGTAAGTACCTTTGCAGCTAATTATTTTTGTAAATATTTGAACAGGAACAGTAAATAATTCATTTTATTTTTATATATGCACAGAATTATTTTGTTACCAATCATGTTCCGAAACTGCCAGTATATTTGCTCTTTCCTAATGTGCAGTTTAACATATGTGTTAAATTACAAAATGGGAACTTAATCAGGCAAAACGCTTACATTAATGAGGCCCATATTTCACACTATTATTTTTTTCTTTAGCTTGAAAAACTATTAGATGAAAAAGTAATTACCATATGGGCAACCATATTAGGTATATCTGTATTGATTGGAATTTATTTTAAAATTACTAAATGTCGTCTCATTCCTAGCAATCATGCTACATCTCGATATTTCATTATCTTCCAATAGCGCCATACTTCCATAATATTATATGAGTGACTTTACCTAGTAGCCATATGGAGTTTTGTTAAATGTAACCAGGGGGCCACGTTTGGAAAGACGCTTTCCTTACATCTGACTAGTATCGAAAAGCAAAACAGACTTCTCAGATTCAGGAACTATTTTGTCATGTACGTGAGTTGCAGGGCATGTTTTCTCCTGTTTTGTCTGAATTCACTGGGGTCTCCAACCAGTAGCTCGTGAGCTACTGTAGCTCTCGAGCTACCTCTGAGTAGTGCACCTGTGTGCAGTCCACCTTATTAAATTAGAAAGTTTTTGCTAGGTTGAAGTATGATACTTAAAAAAAATTGAAATTATACAGCACTAACAATATTAGTAGCTGTAAATGCGTTTCATTGATCATGAGAAGCTCTCAATACAGAAAAGCAGGAAACAGACATACATGTTACAGGAATGTCGGATACGCTTATTTAGGGTTCTGATATGTCACAGCTAGGGCTGAACACAAAGCTCAAAGTAGCACTAGAAAATGTTATTCTGCTTAACCGAACAATTAAGGACTGTAAACCCCGACCACATTAAATCGACACGAACCTTTGCAGCCCAGTAATTGTAGGCTCACATCCACACTTTTGTTTCAGTGCTTCACACACAGTTTGCGCCTGCACAGTCTTGCAAGTGGTAGCAATGTATATAAGGATTAGCATTATACAACAAATTCTTCATTTCAAAATTTGCAGAATCCCATGTTGGTAGTTGCACATGTGGTAAGTAGCAGCAATACACCAAGGGGACGTATCATGATCCTGTTTTTTGCGATGCACCGGTATAAAAAGGGTTTTGGATTCAGTTTCCACGTCTTGAGCACATACATTAAACTGGAAAAATCTCCAAATTAGAGCAAGTTTTTCTGAGGGCTGAGCTCAGAAAACAAAAAGGTAATTGCTGCCCTGTGTTTCCAAGCTCTGCTGTCTGGAGCTCATACATTACCTCAGATATTTTTGGGGTTAATATATGCTCTGACGATGCCCAAAAAAAATGCTCAGACCCATTGGTGTCTGCGCAGTGCAGAAACTGGGATTGTAATATGGCCACTGGATGTGGTATTTACTCAGGACCTTTTTAATCAACATCTCACACAATGCAGGGCAGCAGGCAAAGTTGCTGTGCTGCGTTGTGTGCAACAGAAAGAGCAGAAATACCAGCCGCGGTCCTTGCAGGTAACAGTGGTGGGGCGGTCGGGCCGGGTAAGGGGGGATTTCGAGGGATGATGCAGAGGGAAAATTAATTATTTATTTAATTTCCCCTCTGCATCGTCCCTTGAAATCCCCCCTTTCCCGGCCTTTCCGCCCCACCACTGTTACCTGCATGGACCGCTGCTGAGAAATACACCATATCAATAAAACTATGCACTTCTGCTCCCTCCTTGAGCTGGCAGACTTGAAGCGCCTAGCACCAATGCCGGCACCCTTGTGCCTTGCTGCAAGGGGGCCTGAGTTACGAGCATGATTGTTTTTATACAGGAGGGGTACCTTTCTGCACAGAAAAATCCTTGAAAGCATTTTCCATTTTCGATGTGTGATGCAGAATGCATCACACACCGAAAAAGAAAGTAACAAGGAAAAATAAAGATATTTCTCCTTGTTACGCCTGGGTCTGGGAGGCGCACCTTTTTGAAGCAATCCCAGGATTACTGACCTTAGTAAATCTGGGATTGCATAACAATCCATGTAGGGATGAATGGGAATGCCCATGCTTCACCCATGGAATGCCAGGTTTCTGGTTGGCAGAGGTAAGAACCCTGTCCAAGCAGGAACCACAATCCCAGTCAGGGTAAGTGTAGTACACACTAAAAGTTTACCTGTTTCACCCTCTGGTAGCTTGGCACAGAGCAGTCAGGCTAGACTTAAGAGGCCATCTGTAAAGTATTTGTGAACACACACATAGTAACACAGTGAAAACACCACAAAAGTACTCCACACCAGTTTAGAAAACTAGCCAATATTTATCTGAGTAAAACAGGACCAAAATGATAAAAATCTAACATACACAAGTCGAGATATGAATTTCGCAAGATTAAACAAAAATGTAGTGCTTAGAAATCAATATCTCCAACTGGGGCTATCTGGTCACGCTTGACTGGGGCAAATCCAAAAGTTCAGTCTGACCGCGTTGGAGTGCGGGCCGGACACAGGAGTCGGGCAGACCCACTGACAGTACTTTGGATGCGTTAAAGCCTGGGATGATGCGTTAAAAAATGGAGGGGAAGCATCGCTGTTGAAGCGGTGTTTCCGAAGTTGGGTAACGTCATTGATGTGTCGATGTCAAGTGCGCTGTGCTTCGGGCAGAGGTGTTGACGTCGAACTGCTGGGCTGTAGGCGATGAGTTAGCTCGAAGCCGCGGAGGGCTGGGAATACATCGGAGTCAGGAACAGGGCATCGTAGGCGTCAGTGATGAGGTGTCCAAGACTCAAGCAGCAGCGGTGATTCAGAGGCACTGAGTCAGAAAGTCAGGGTTACAATGTAAGTCGAGGTTGTTGCGTCTTGCAGTCGGCGAGTGGTGTCCACGGCTTCGGTGCAGGTAGTGGCAATGCGTCGCAGAGAAATGCACCGGTTCCGATCAACACTTCGGTGTCGATGCTTGGCTTCTTGGGTTGAAGCATAAAACACTCTCTTCCAAGGGCCCAGGACTGGATTTGGCACCACCCACTTGCAGAGCAGGACTCACAGCAGAGGAGCCCAGGTGCTGGTAGCAAGATGCAGGTGAAGTCTTTGATATCCCTGAGACTTCAGAAATAGGAGGCAAGCCCAACAAGCCCTTGGAGAACCTTTAGAGGTGAAGGATGTAGAGAATTAAGTCCAGTCTTCTCACTCCCAGACAAGAAGCAGCAGGCAGCAGGCCAACACAGCAAAGCAAGAAGCAAAGTGGCAGTCCCTCCTGGCAGTACAACAGCTACTCTTCCTGGTAGAATGTTCTCAGTTCCAGAAATGTTCTGAGAATATGGTGTCAGAATCCAGTAATTATGCCCATTTTAGCCTTTGAAGTAGGGAGACTTCAAAGAAAGGTCTTTGTAGTGCACAAGACCCTGCCCTTTCCTGTCATGGCTCCAGACACACTACAGGAGTTTATGCAACTCTTTGTGCAGGACAGACACAGCTCTATTCAGGTGCAAGGCTCACTCTAGCTCAGGAAGACCCATCAGCCTGGTGTTGGGCCATCGTGATATTTAGGGCACACCTCAACTCCCTTTGTGTGTGACTGTAGAGGGAATGCACAAAGCCCAGCTGTCACCCAACCCAGACGTGTATTACAGAGACAGGCAGAGGCACAGAATGGTTAAAGTAAGAAAAGGACAACTTTCTAAAAGTGGCCTTTTCAGACCTACAACTTAAAAACAACTTCACTAAGAGATGTCTTTTTATATTGTGAGTTCAGAGACACCAAACGTTATTTTCCTATCTTTTTCCAATTGGAAGTTACACTTGTAAAATGTTACATGGCAGCTTCAATGTTAGAGATAGATCTTGCTGTAGTAATGAACAGATTTAACAGTTTTTCACTACCAGTACACGTAGAATTCCAAAGTACGTGTCCTGCCTTTTAAATACAGTGCTTCCTGTCCATGGGGCTACCTAGGGCATACCTTAGGGATGACATATATGTAATAAAAGGGAAGGTTTGTCCCTGGTAAGTAGGTAAACTTGCCAGGTTGAAATGGCAGTTTAAAACTACACACACATGCTCTGCAGGGGCAGGCCTGAAACATGTTTTAAAGGGCTACTCATGTGGGTGGCACAATCAGTGCTGCGGGCCCACTAGTAGTATATAATTTACAGGCCCAGGGCATGTATAGTGCACTGTACTAGGGACTTATCAGTAAATCAAATATGTCAGTCATGGAGAAACCAAGTGCCATTACATTATAGACACAGAGGACATGCACTTTAGCACTGGTCAGCAGTGAGAAAGGGCACAGTCCTAAAGCCAGCAAAAATGAAGTTCTGCACACAGTCAAAACAGGAGGTCAGAAAGCAGAAATTCAGGGGAAACAATGCCAATAGTTGCCAGGTCTAACATTCAATGGACTATATTAGCTGAAGGCAGTGATATGCGCTGCGTTGCGTTACTTTGTATTTACTAAAACACGCAAAGTGGCTTTCTGTGGCTTAATAAATCCCAGATAAAGACTTGCTTGCCTTTCAATGACTTGCGTCAGGCATGGACAATATAAGTTCTTAGTAAATCTGGGCTCTAATGCAGAATTACCACACCATTCTATGTTGAGAACCACAGAATGGGAATAATGCTATAATTGCGCATATTTACCACCAGGCAATTTAACTCAAAATGTTTGCTGCACAAGTTTCCCAGCTTTTATCTAGAACAAATCATACAGACAAAAGCTCCTGTGGGGTATACACTAGTTATACATTGTAGTTCCAATTGCTCCTGAATTGCTACTAGTACAGTGATTTTAATGGGCTGAATAGGCCTGGGCTGCATTTAGAGTAGGGGGAGGAGATTTCCTTGTACCTGAATGGGTCTGGTTTGCCTTACACATTGCTGTCTCCTCCTCCTGCCAGGAAGCTGGACCAGAGAGGACAGAACTGGTTTTGACTGAGCACAGATCCTCTCTGCCACCAGAGAACAAAGAGAAATGGAATATAAATATTGGGGCCAGACCCCAGAACTTTGGTTTACTTCTGGACTCGAGGAACCTCTGCCAAGGAGAAAAGCTGGGAAAGCTGAAGGAGAAGTACTGCCCCTTTGCTGTGTGCTGTCTGGGGTTGGCCTGCAGTGGCTGTTTCTGCCAAGGAGAGGACAAATACTTTCCTGTGTGCTGTGTATCCTGCTTGAAGAAGATCTCCAAGGGCTTGAAGTAGAACTTACCTCCTGTTCTGAAGTCTCTGGGACACAAAGACTTCACCACCAGCTCCCCTGAACTTCCTTGCTGGGAGTTCTGACCTGCCAGGAGGTACCTGTTGCTGAATTGGGCCTATGGAGGTTCTTCCTGCTGTTGGGAGCTGGAAAAGCGATGCAACTACGAGAAGCGCGACGCATCGCACCGGTTTCCGACACATCGCTGAAGAAACCAATGCAGCGCCTGCCCACAGCTGGAGAAATCATTGCATGCCGCATCGAGTGCACCGATCTACGAAGTCCGAGATCACTGCACCGATTCCGACGCAGGCCCTGCTGTGCCGCTGCAAGAACCAAAGCATTGTGGGATCGCGGCTAGAGAAACCAGCACAGCGCCGTTGCCGCATCGAGAACCGACGCATCCCCGATCCTCACGTATTGCACCGGGGTGCCAAGTCTACAAGAGCACTTGGGACGCAGTAAGAAACTGATGCATCACCTCCCCGCACAGTAAGAAACTGACGCATCACCTCCACTTCAGTAAGGAACCGACGCATCACCTCTCCTGCGTGGCAGTAGGGAACCGACACAACACCTCCCCTGGAGAAAGGAACCAACACATCACCTTCCCTGGGCGTAAGGAACCAATGCATCACCTTCCCTGTGGCTGTTTTTATTATGATTTTGACGCATGCAATGTTTGTGTTGAACATGTTGCATCTATAGTTTGCTATGGACAGAACTGTTTTTACCTTGTAAGAAGTACATTTTGATTACTGTATTGTGGATTTTTGTCATTTCAGTCATGTTTAGTTTAGATGAAGATTACGTATTTTTCTAAACTGGTGTGGTGCCCATTTGTAGTGTTTTCACTGTATTACTGTATGTGGGCACAAATGCTTCACACACTGCCTCTGACATAAGCCTGTCTGCTTGTGCCAAGCTACCAAGCGGGTGAGCAGGAATTATTTTAGAAGCGTATCCCCCTTACCCTGACTAGGAAGAAGGGTTCCTACTTGGACAAAGGTGCAAACCATTGCCAACTAGAGACCCCCATTTCTAACATTGGTGGCCAGCGGTGAGGATCTGGATGTGCATTTGTGCCTTACTTACAGTGATTGGGGTACACTACTAGTATAGTGCAAACCATTACACAACCACATACTATTTTCCCTGTTTCCCTTTGGAATTTAGTTATTGGAACTCTGGTTAGTTGTTGCATCTGTGGGGCCTTGTCAAAATGGAAATCAACTTTTGGCACCGGCACATCTACAAGATGAGGGAACTAAAAGTCTTTTGCAAGGAGAGGGGGCTACCTGTGAAGAGGAGATCAACAAGGCAGGATCTTGAGGCAGCCCTGCATAGATATGAGGTGCTACGCTGGGAAGCAACACTATCAGATGACTCTGAGGAGGAATCTGAGGGGGAGGATCCCCAGCCAGAATACCACAAGGGCAGTGGCCCTGAGGAGGAAACATTATGGGAAAGATTGGCTCGTGAGGAGAGGAATCGGATTCGTGCTCGTGACCGGAGGCTGAGGCTGAGGCAGCTAGACCAGGAGTGCAAGGAGATAGAGCGAGCAATAGCTGAAAAAGAAGTGTGTGTAGCTCAGGAAGTGAGCTTGGCTGGGCTGGAGGTGGAGTCCAGCTCAGATGGTGGCAGCAAAAAGGTGTTATCTAGTGCTGAGGAAGAAGTACACACACCCAGAGATGTGGCGCCTGACTTGAAGGAGGGGGTTAACATACACCAGGGGGTTTAGGTTTATGAGGTAGCTCCAGTGGTGCGCAGTGTCCCTGGATTGGGGAACTGGTACAGGGGATTATATTCCTAGCGGCAGGAGGGACACTCTACTGACTCTAGATGAGAGGTGCAGGGAGAGGGGTGCCCCCATGGTAGAAGTCCTGGTATGTGAGTGTGGAGACCGCCCAGAGGGTTTGGGTGGAATGACAGAGAAAGTCAGTCACTGTCTTGCCAGTCTCAGGAGAGTGATGTGGGGTACTTGTGCGAGGCACTGGATGGTGAGGTGAAGGGTAACTTGGTTAACACCCGTGTGGGGCTGTGTGATTCAATTTTTGTAGAGCATATTTTAAGTCCCTGTTTTCCAGAGCTATGCCAACACCTGATGGAGTGTGAGTTCTCTGACCCCAGGGCATTCACACTGGAGGCAGACCTTTTGGTGGATTCCAGAGGGTCTGAAGAAGCATCTGGGGGTGATCCTGAAGAAGGTGGCTCAGGTTTTCCCCAACCAAATGAGGTAGGGGAGGGTTGTGGTAGCCCAGATAGGTCCCAGAGTTGTGGGAGTGGTGTAGGGTCCCATGTCCTGTCTCAGAGGAGAAGGAGTGGGAGTGGGCTGTGTCCCGAGGTGCCCGAAACCCAGTCTCAAGGCCTGGTTGGTGCCATGAGGGAACACCAGGAGGGGCCTGGCCTGTAACAGGAGGCCATTTCCTGAGGGGGATCCCAATGTGTCAGGTGTGCTTGGTGGGGGCGGCTGTAACAAGCGTCCCACTAGTTCTGGTGTCTGGGAGCACCTCTCCAGTTGGGAGGGTGCATGAGTCCAGAGAGAGAGGTGTGGGGGGACGCAGTCCCCAGTGAGTCAGGGGTTGCCAGTTCTGAGGCCAGAGCACCCCAGCACTGACCCTGGTGAGGCCACTTCTGGCCTGAGGGGTCTTCATGCTCTGTCAGGTGGACAGGAGGCTGAAGACCTGCGCCAGGCAGACTCTTGCACAACTTCGGAGGAGTGTGTTTCCCGTAGGGGGGGGGGGGTTGCATACTCCCCTGGAAGTCCTTGGTTGCCAGGCATAGGTCCAGCCTAAGGGTCCAGACCCTGGGTTGGAGGTCCAGGTTCAGGGTGTCCCCCCTGACCTGGAGGAAGGGGTGACTGCTAACAGTGCCCCTCCCGGCTTGCATTCTGGGGGCAGTGCTCCAGTTGGGAGGGTGCAGGGCCCCAGTAGGGTGGTGGGGAGAGGACAGCCTCCCCACTGACCCCTGCCCAGCCTAAGGGTACAGACCCTAGGGTGGTGTACCAATTGCAGGATAGCACCCCTGAACTGGTGGGAGAATTGTGCAGGACACCTGCTACAGGTGCCCTGGCAATTCTGGAATCTGGGGGTACCGCTCCTGGTATGAGGGTGCAGAGCCCCAGGGAGGAGAAACAAGTTTGGGAGAGCCCACCCCAGTCCTTTGTTCAGCCTCAGGGTACAGACCCTTGGCTGGTGTACCAGTTGCAGGATAGCACAACTGGTGGAAGAATTGTGCAAGACACCTGCCACAGGCGCCTTGACAATTCTGGAGTCTGGGGGTACTACTCCAGGTGGGAGGGTACAGAGCCCCAGTGAGAAAGCCAGGGTGTGGAAGAGCCCACCCCGTCTCCTGTCCAGTCTCAGGGTACAGACCCTGGGCTGGTGGGTCAGTGTCAGGATGTCATCCCAGACCTGACAGGAGGGAGAGTGGACAAAGGGTGCCCCCTCTCTCTGACGCCACAGGGGTTAGAGAACCATGACAGGCCTGGGGCCTGGCTCTCATCACTGACAGTTGTCAGTGGCCACTGTAGCTTGCTGTCCTGGTGCACAGAGTGGCCCCTGGGAGGGCGACAGAAGTCACACGTCGGGGTGGACTGGGCCACACCACTGTGTTGGCCCTGTGGGTGCTATCTGCCTGCGGGGACACACCTGTAAGCAAGCTAAGGTTAGGTGCTGCACAGATGGGGTACCCAGGTGAGAAGGAGGGTTCCCCATGGGCTAGCTTAGTGGTCCCTGAGAGTATGGACAGAGGGATCCAACTGGGTTCAGCAAGGCGTAGAACCGGAACGTGACCTCGCTGTTGTGGGCCAGGTCTAGATTCTATCGCCCCAAGCAGGGAAGTCCATCAAGGGATTGATTAGTCTACCCTGGCTTTAGGCTGGAAGGGGGTTGTGTTAGTCCTGGCTTTTCCAGCGGGAAACTACCTTTACAACGCAGGCATTACATGGTAATGCGATTACAACGAAACCTTTACAAAGCAGGTACCATTACAACGCATGTCAATAAAATGCGGGCTCAATTACAATGCAGGCACCATTACAACACAAGCTATTACAACGCAATTATGGTTGAGATAAGAAGTTTTTGTGGATTTGTTTCTTTGTCTTTTTGATACAGTTTATAAGGGATTTAGGGGTTGTTAGGGAATTTGTGTTAATACTCATGTATTAATTTTAATGCCTGAGTATTAATGTAAAAATATATATTTTTTAACAATATATATTTTTAAAAAAATATTAGGTATGGGTTTGTAACATAATTTTTTACGGACGGGATGTGAGAGAATTTAGAGTGGGGTGGCGAAGTGAGCTAAAGAACGATGATGGATTCAACCCAGATCTGTGACTGGGGGTGAGTGTCTGAAAAGTTTTGGCGCGCCGTCCATCATCTCCTTGTGTTTGCTTTGTTCGCCCTAAGTTGGCAGGGTATGCCCAGACGTGGGTCCCTTGCTCACTTTGCCACTGGATTCAAGCTAGCCTGGCTGATGAGGGCTGTTAGCCCGAAACCGGTCCCAGGATGCTTGTTTCCGGTCCAGGGAAGACATGGCTTGGCAGTTCGGTCTGGACTGTTCCCATGAGGCACAGGGTCAGGACTGATTTGCATATAGCTGTGTCTGAACTGGGGTGGCGAAGTGAGCTAAAGAATGATGATGGATTCAACCCAGATCTGTGACTGGGGGTGAGTGTCTAAAAAGTTTTGACGCGCCGTCCATCATCTCCTTGTGTTTGAAGTGTATTAATACTCAGGTACTAATTTTAATACCAGTGTATTAATTTTCTCACCAAATGTATTTTGATGTTTTAGAGTTTTAATTAATAAAAAAAATACAAACACATGATTATAATGTAGAATAATTTATATTAAATATAAAATAGTTAATGAAGCACTATACACTTTTGTCAAGTTTTAATTCAATTTAATTAATAATTCAAAACAATGAATAGAATTAAATAACATTTAAAAATAGGAAATACTTTTTCATAAAATCAATACACTTTTTTTATTAAAAGATAATAAGGAACAATTTTTTAAAAATGTTTGAATAATTAAGAACATTGTATATATTTTTTAAAACATTAAAAACATATTTTCCCCACGCTTTTGCATTGAAATCAATTATAATTGTCCTTTTTTCCTTTTTAAAATTAGGCTTGACGTACGCGGTTGAACATCTGTTTCTACAGTCGGTGTAACGTCACGGTGACGATCGGATGCAAGGGAAAGCTGCGGCCAGGTAAGAACTTTTAATAAGTTATATGTAGAGTTGGAGGTGGATACATTTATTGTAAAGAGAGAGGTAGTTATATGGTAGTAAGTGTAAAATATGATGTTTTGTTTGTTTTAACCCAATTTTTCTTCCTATGCATGTAGCTGTTTTAGGCCTGTGTCGGGAGGATTGCGGTTATTGTAAAATAAGTTTAATAAAGTATATCTTGATAAAAAGAATGAAATACTTTTTTTAACTTATTTGTAAAAAAGGCAATTTTGAAAATGTAACTTTTTTTGGCGATGTGTTTTTGTAGTACTGCTGGATGTTTTATCGTAATTGAAGCTATGTGTCTAACGGATGGAAAAGGATTCGTTTGATGGAATGCAGTCCTTACAAAAGGGCAAAGATGTATTGGTTTTATTTTGGGATCTGTTTTTTTTATATGGATTACTGCATTTTGGAGTTTTTGTAAAGAAAATGGATTTGGCAATTTTTTTTTCGAATTTATACGTGGATTGAAATATGGATTTCTTGATAATTTTTCGCTTTGAATTTTCTTTTCAAGTTGTTTGATGAAAATTTTTGCTTGGTATTGCATTTTTGAGTTAAAACACAGTGTTTTAAACCAGCAAATACTTTGTTGGTACTGGTGTTAATGCTAGTCTGTACTTTCTTTTTTGAATCGGGCCACTTGGATATTTATCGATTTACTGACAAAGATTGTGGATTTTTGGAGTAAAGAAGACTTTTGGTGACAGGATGAATTGAAACATCACCAAAAGTTGAAAAAAGAAGACGTCTCCAGGTATGATTTACTGACATTCCTAATAAATTTAGAAAAATTATTTTAAAAAATGCCTATTTGTTGAAGTAAAAACAGGCAAGTAAGTTAGCAGAAGGGGTTAGTTGGTTTTAGAAATGTAGTATGCTTGCAATATTTTCCAGGTAGTCAGAAGCCACAGACAACGTAAATTGATGCATTTGTACCAATAGTCTTTCTGACATTTCCTTACTTTTTTTGGATATATGTGGGTACAGACTACCTGTTAAAGATTGTGCTATTCTCATTCTTGGCAATTTTGCTCCTTCTCCAAAGTTTCCAAAAAAATGATAGAATTATAAGTGGGTTTTACCGATAGATTTGTTGAAGGAGTTGTGCCATCCCTCAATGGCATTATTAGTCTTTGCGCCACCCTCTAAGCAGGTCGTGTAACAGTTCCACCAGTCAATTGGGAACCTTGGTTTCCTCCTGCGACCCGACCTGCTTAGATGGCCAACCAGGTGTCTTCAAAATAATTTAGTAAGGGGCCCAATTTTTCGTCGTTTCGTTTAAAGTAGTCAGATTCAATAATTGTTGTGTAGTATTCATCTACACAATTGGGTGGCACAAACCATAAGGCTGATAGTTTCTTTGGTTGATATTGGAGTTCACTGTCTGATATATAATCTTCACCTAAGGATGGTTTTGGTATTTTCAGCCAACATACCTGTGAAAGGTGGAAAAAACATCCTTGAATTTGGGTTTCTGGGTATAATTTAGTAATGTTATTAATCATAGATAATTCAAAATCAATTATCACTATTCTAGAACTTTTATTTAGAGTTTTAGTTTTTATTACTGACAATAATTCAGTGTAGGTTGAAGCTTGTTTATCAGGCAGTAAATTGTACACTAAAGGAACAGTGTTGTTGTTAATGTCAGCATGTATAGTGTATATTTGGCTGAAGGGATGGGGGTGGATTTAAACGTATCATCCATCAGCCAAATATCACTATTCTCTAGTTCAGCAAGGTTACGTGGGGTGTTAAAAATTAGTATTTGTTTTAGAGGGTTTTTACTGTCATGCAAAATGAATGTTTCGTTAGTAAAGGTTACTGTTAATTCCTCTTGTATGTTGATGTCTGAGTAGGTTTGTGGTGTAACACGTTGAGGGTTACCTGCCTGTTTTTGTCTGAGTATAATACGACGTAGATTAGGAATAGTAGGCATATAACTAGCTACATGCATAGGTATGTTTTGGGAACCCTCCCTCAAAACTGAGCCACAGGGTTCATTAGATGTGGATGCTAGGGTTTTTATTTGCAAAATATTTTCTTGAACTTCAATCTCCATTGCAGAAGCAGAGTGGTTATGCTCGGTTGTTCTTTCAACATTGTCACCAAAAGTAACCACTCTGCCTGTGCAATGGGATGCATAATACTGCACACACCTCCAATGACACCTGGGCTCAGGTAATCTCTCCTTACAATAAATGTAGCCACCATAACTCAGCAGTCTATTTCCCCTGCTTGATTTTAAATAGTTGCTTTGTTTCCTTGCTGCCATTCTTTTTCTGTATTTAGCAAGGAAAAGAAGAGAAAACATTGTTTTAGTGATTTGGTGTACCAATTTATTATGAAAAAATTAACCTGTATGAAAAAAAGAATGACATTTTAATTAATTTACAGCCTATTACTTTTTTTATTTTAACAATGGTTTAGTTTCTTAGGTTTTGTGATGTTGGCTTTGAAATGTTTGCTGCGTTGATACCTTTGAGAAAAAAAGTTATTTTTGGAGATAGTTGACTTTATGAAATATGTTACCTTTGATAGGGTTCTCTGTTGTTTGAACTGTAATTCCAGAAGCTGATGGTGTGTGTTTTGGGATTCTTGTTCAATTTGTTCCCTCTTTTTGGTGTTGTGTTATGGCTTGTTCGGTTCTGAAAGAAAGCAAAATTGTTTTTTTCATTTTTTTGAATTTGACATGTACCTTTGAAAATAGCCTGCAATGAAAAATGTTTTGCCATTATTTATTTGAAAAATTACATTTTTTGAAATTGTTCAGCAAGTTCCTATTTTAAAGGCAATGTTATGTTTGTCATGCAAATGTATTTTTTCTTAAAACCTGCAATTTTTTTTTATTATTTGTGTTTATTGATTTTTTCCTTCAATTTGACCTTTTATAGTATGGCTTGTTGTGTGCTCAGCTACTTCTGATGGCCTTGATTTGGTAGATTTTGTAGATGTGTCCCTTTACACTGGTGTTGTGTTTTGGTTCGAACTGTAGAGAAATGAAAAGAAGAAATGACTGTATATTTTTCATTGCTTTTGTTTTCCTAAGGATGGTTGCTTTGCATTACACTTGTAAAAATGGAAATGCCTTTTTTCTGTATTAAATTCTGACATACTCCATTAATCCTGGTACTGTTTTTTATTTCATTGATGGAGATTGGTTAAGGAATATTTTCAAATTTCCCTTTTTTTGGGGGTACAGTTTCAAAATCTTTTTGGACTTAATACGTTCTTGTATCAAATTTTAACCTATCGTTCTATTTCAATGTTCCGGTACTCCTGGGTTTTGATTGCAGTGTGTTGTGTTGTCTTTTTTTGAAGCTTTGATTCTCTTGCAAATAATATTGCAGATCTGACAAGAACTAGACAAATGTAACAGTGAAATTGACTGTTTATGCATTCTTTTTTTTAAATTTAAGTACAGTTGTATTCTTTATTTGAGGGCAGCACAAATAGGGGTCATTGTACATTACTGTGTTAAATACCTGACAACATTGGTTTATTTCTTTTAGTTCCCCACCACCATTCAGCAGCTTCCCTGAAACAAGCACCTGTAGGGGTAGGAATAGTAAATTTGCCCGCACCACCATCGAGCACCTTCCCTGAGGCCAGCACCTGTCGGAGTAGGAATAGTAAATTTGCCCCCACCACCATCCAGCACCTTCCTTGAGGTCAGCACCTGTCGGAGTAGGAACAATACATTTTTCCCCACCACCCCCCACCACCTTCCCTGAGGCCAGCACCTGCCTGTGTAGGAACAGCAAATTTGCCCCCACCACCACCCAGCACCTTCCCTGAGGCCAGCATCTGTCGGAGTAGGAACAGTAAATTTGTCCCCCACCACCATCCAGCACCCTCCCTGAGGCAAGCACATGTCGGAGTAGGAATAATAAATTTGCCCCCACCACCATCCAGCATCTTTCCTGAGGTGAAATTTGAGTATTAATTTTCTAATTGACAGTTTATGGTATACTACTTTTTTTTTTTTTTACAATGCCATCTCAGTAATTTAGTTTTTAAAATTTTCTTTAATGGATAATGATGAAAAATGGTTTTCAAATTAGCAGTTGATTTATTTAAGAAACACTTACTATTGTGAGTGTCTTTATATAGAGTTAAGCGATACAAAAGGGGATGATGGACGGAACGTTTGAGCCAATCAAACACTCACCCCCAGTCAACTGATCTGGGTTTAATCCATCATCATTCTTTAGCTCACTCCACCACCCCAGTTCAGACATGGCCATATGCAAATCAGTCTGACCCTGTGCCTCATGGGAACAGTCCAGCCCGAACTGCCAAGCCATGTCTTCCCTGGACCGGAAACAAGCATCCTAGGACCGGTTTCTGGCATTCCAGCCGTCATCAGCCAGGCTTGCTTGAATCCAGTGGCAAAGTGAGCAAGGGACCCACGTCTGGGCATACCCCGCCAACTTAGGGCGAACAAAGCGATACAAAAGGGGATGATGGACGGAACGTTTGAGCCAATCAAACACTCACCCCCAGTCAACTGATCTGGGTTTAATCCATCATCATTCTTTAGCTCACTCCACCACCCCAGTTCAGACATGGCCATATGCAAATCAGTCTGACCCTGTGCCTCATGGGAACAGTCCAGCCCGAACTGCCAAGCCATGTCTTCCCTGGACCGGAAACAAGCATCCTAGGACCGGTTTCTGGCATTCCAGCCGTCATCAGCCAGGCTTGCTTGAATCCAGTGGCAAAGTGAGCAAGGGACCCACGTCTGGGCATACCCCCGCCAACTTAGGGCGAACAAAGCGATACAAAAGGGTATGATGGACGGAACGCTTGAGCCAATCAAACACTCACCCCCAGTCAACTGATCTGGGTTTAATCCATCATCATTCTTTAGCTCACTCCACCACCCCAGTTCAGACATGGCCATATGCAAATCAGTCTGACCCTGTGCCTCATGGGAACAGTCCAGCCCGAACTGCCAAGCCATGTCTTCCCTGGACCGGAAACAAGCATCCTAGGACCGGTTTCTGGCATTCCAGCCGTCATCAGCCAGGCTTGCTTGAATCCAGTGGCAAAGTGAGCAAGGGACCCACGTCTGGGCATACCCCGCCAACTTAGGGCTGAACAAAGCGATACAAAGGGGATGATGGACGGAACGTTTGAGCCAATCAAACACTCACCCCCAGTCAACTGATCTGGGTTTAATCCATCATCATTCTTTAGCTCACTCCACCACCCCAGTTCAGACATGGCCATATGCAAATCAGTCTGACCCTGTGCCTCATGGGAACAGTCCAGCCCGAACTGCCAAACCATGTCTTCCCTGGACCGGAAACAAGCATCCTAGGACCGGTTTCTGGCATTCCAGCCGTCATCAGCCAGGCTTGCTTGAATCCAGTGGCAAAGTGAGCAAGGGACCCACGTCTGGGCATACCCCCGCCAACTTAGGGCGAACAAAGCGATACAAAAGGGGATGATGGACGGAACGTATGAGCCAATCAAACACTCACCCCCAGTCAACTGATCTGGGTTTAATCAAGCATCCTAGGACCGGTTTCTGGCATACCCCCACCAACTTGCCCAGACGTGGGTCCCTTGCTCACTTTGCCACTGGATTCAAGCAAGCCTGGCTGATGACGGCTGAAATGCCAGAAACCGGTCCTAGGATGCTTGTTTCCGGTCCAGGGAAGACATGGCTTGGCAGTTCGGGCTGGACTGTTCCCATGAGGCACAGGGTCAGACTGATTTGCATATGGCCATGTCTGAACTGGGGTGGTGGAGTGAGCTAAAGAATGATGATGGATTAAACCCAGATCAGTTGACTGGGGGTGAGTGTTTGATTGGCTCAAACGTTCCGTCCATCATCCCCTTTGTATCGCTTTGGTCGCCCTAAGTTGGCGGGGGTTTGCCCAGACGTGGGTCCCTTGCTCACTTTGCCACTGGATTCAAGCAAGCCTGGCTGATGACGGCTGAAATGCCAGAAACCGGTCCTAGGATGCTTGTTTCCGGTCCAGGGAAGACATGGCTTGGCAGTTCGGGCTGGACTGTTCCCATGAGGCACAGGGTCAGACTGATTTGCATATGGCCATGTCTGAACTGGGGTGGTGGAGTGAGCTAAAGAATGATGATGGATTAAACCCAGATCAGTTGACTGGGGGTGAGTGTTTGATTGATTGGCTCAAACGTTCCGTCCATCATCTCCTTTTGTATCGCTTTGGTCGCCCTAAGTTGACGGGGGTATGCCCAGACGCGGGTCCCTTGCTCACTTTGCCACTGGATTCAAGCAAGCCTGGCTGATGACGGCTGAAATGCCAGAAACCGGTCCTAGGATGCTTGTTTCCGGTCCAGGGAAGACATGGCTTGGCAGTTCGGGCTGGACTGTTCCCATGAGGCACAGGGTCAGACTGATTTGCATATGGCCATGTCTGAACTGGGGTGGTGGAGTGAGCTAAAGAATGATGATGGATTAAACCCAGATCAGTTGACTGGGGGTGAGTGTTTGATTGGCTCAAACGTTCCGTCCATCATCCCCTTTTGTATCGCTTTGGTCGCCCTAAGTTGGCGGGGGTATGCCAAGACGTGAGTCCCTTGCTTACTTTGCCACTGGATTCAAGCAAGCTTGGCTGATGACGGCTGAAATGCCAGAAACCGGTCCTAGGATGCTTGTTTCCGGTCCAGGGAAGACATGGCTTGGCAGTTCGGGCTGGACTGTTCCCATGAGGCACAGGGTCAGACTGATTTGCATATGGCCATGTCTGAACTGGGGTGGTGGAGTGAGCTAAAGAATGATGATGGATTAAACCCAGATCAGTTGACTGGGGGTGAGTGTTTGATTGGCTCAAACGTTCCGTCCATCATCCCCTTTGTATTGCTTTGGTCGCCCTAAGTTGGCGGGGGTATGCCCAGACGCGGGTCCCTTGCTCACTTTGCCACTGGATTCAAACAAGCCTGGCTGATGACGGCTGAAATGCCAGAAACCGGTCCTAGGCTGCTTGTTTCCGGTCCAGGGAAGACATGGCTTGGCAGTTCGGGCTGGACTGTTCCCATGAGGCACAGGGTCAGACTGATTTGCATATGGCCATGTCTGAACTGGGGTGGTGGAGTGAGCTAAAGAATGATGATGGATTAAACCCAGATCAGTTGACTGGGGTGAGTGTTTGATTGGCTCAAACGTTCCGTCCATCATCCCCTTTTGTATCGCTTTGGTCGCCCTAAGTAGGCGGGGGTATGCCCAGACGTGGGTCCCTTGCTCACTTTGCCACTGGATTCAAGCAAGCCTGGCTGATGACGGCTGAAATGCCAGAAACCGGTCCTAGGATGCTTGATTCCGGTCCAGGGAAGACATGGCTTGGCAGTTCGGGCTGGACTGTTCCCATGAGGCACAGGGTCAGACTGATTTGCATATGGCCATGTCTGAACTGGGGTGGTGGAGTGAGCTAAAGAATGATGATGGATTAAACCCAGATCAGTTGACTGGGGGTGAGTGTTTGATTGGCTCAAACGTTCCGTCCATCATCCCCTTTTGTATCGCTTTATATAGAGTTAGGCAGAAGTCTGTGGAGTAATAAAAAAATTATTATTAGAAAATATTCAGAGTTTATCTTGTATTAAACGTATGTGTGTTTGCTGTGATTTTTTTACTTACTTGATCTCTAGGTGGCAGTGTTCCAAAGCAATGTGTCTCTTTTTTGCTCTGTGCTCCGATGCGTGTGGGCACCTGGGAAGTCAGTGATACACTGAGCACAAAATGGTGGATGGCTCAATTTATACGTTTTGGTGTGTTGAATGTTAATTGCAAACAAAATATGTTTTCGATTGCATTTTAAATGTAGAAATTAAATGTGACTGAGACTGTATTTAAAATGGAATGCTTAGAAAGACTTTTTGTGTTTTTTGAGAACGGCAGCCATTTTGTTTCGTTAAGGCATCCAGAGTTATTATTAGTAATAGAGAAAGGACACGTGTAAATTTGCATTTGCAGTGCATCTTCGTCGTTTTGTATCAGTATTATGTTGTTTGCGATTTTTAGAACCATGTAAGTAACTGTAAATGTTAATTTTAAAAATAGTTTTATAATAATATTTTCAGAATGTCATGATATAGTTTTTTTCCAAATTATTTTGTGAGGGTGAAAACCTTTATTTTTGCAGTTTATTATATTTTCGTTGTAATGGCATCCGTTGTAATGGCATACAATGTAATGCAGTGCGTTGTAATGGTACTTTTAATGTTAGTCTATAGGATTGCGTTATAACGATATTCGTTGTAAAATTATACGTTGTAGTGGTTTTTGCGT
Source organism: Calotriton arnoldi (assembly GCA_963921515.1). Lineage (NCBI taxonomy): Eukaryota > Metazoa > Chordata > Amphibia > Caudata > Salamandridae > Calotriton > Calotriton arnoldi. Next base: position 4,624,720 of record CAWUFW010000263.1, read on the forward strand.
TGTAATGTCCGTGTTGTAAAAGCATACGTTGTAATGGTATGCGTTGTAACGTCATACAACCTTTTCGAGCGGGTTTATCCCCAGACTTTTTGTTGACCCTGTTTTTGTTGGTTTTAGGACTCTGGGCAATTTACCACTGCTGTTCAGTGCTAAAGTGCATATGCTCTCTGTGTAAATTGGGAATACGGATTGGTGTTTCCATGATTGACTTATTTGACTCACTACTAAGTCCTTAGTACAGTGCACTGTGTGTGCCCAGGGCCTGTAAGTCAAATGCTGCTAGTGGGCCTGCAGCACTGATTGTGCCACCCACACAAGCAGCCTTGCAAAAGGTTCTTAGACCTGCCATTGCAGTGTCTGTGCGCAGTCTGGTACTGCATGTCGACCTGGCAAGTGCACCCACTTGCCAGGCCCAAACCTTCCCTTTTATTACATGTGAGTCACCCCTAAGGTAGGCCCAAGGTACCCCTGTGGACAGGGTGTAGTGTATGTGAAAGGTAGGACATGTCCTGATGTGTGTAACATGTCCTGATAGTGAACTACAGTGAATTTCGTTTTTCACTATTGAAAGGCTATCTGTCCGATAGGATTGAATGGGAGTCTATTTATAACATCTTATAAGTATAACTTCCGATTGGGACATGATAGAAAGATGGGATTTAGTGTGCCTAAACTCAGAATATAAAAATGCATCTTTTAGTAAAGATGATTTTTATATAGTGTGTTTGAAAATACCACTTTTAGAAAGTGGGTATTTTCTTGCTCAGCCATCCTGTGTGCCTCTGCTAGTTTGTGGATTGACTGTCTGGCTTTGGAGTGACAGGGGCTGTGGATGTGCATTCACTGTATACAGCCACTGGGGGGCTCATCCTGCCTTTCCTGGATGAGTCAGGGCTGGGCTGAATAGACCTGGGCTGCATTTAGAGTAGGGGGAGGAGATTTCTTTGAACCTGAATGGGGCTGGTCTGCCTTACACAATGCTGTCTCTATCTCCTGCCGGGAAGCTGGACCAGAGAGGACAGAACTGGTTTTGACTAAGCACAGAGCCTCTCTGCCACCAGAGAACAAAGAGAAATGGAATATAAATATTGGGGCCCAGACCCCAGAACTTTAGATTACTTCTGGACTCAGGAGGAACCTCTGCCAAGGAGAAAAGCTGGGAAAGCTGAAGGAGAAGTACTGACCCTTTGCTGTGTACTGTCTGGGGTTGGCCTGCAGTGGCTGTTTCTGCCAAACAGAGGACACATACTTTGCTGTGTGCTGTGTATCCTGCTTGAAGAAGATCTCCAAGGGCTTGAAGTAGAGCTTGCCTGCTGTTCTGAAGTCTCAGGGACACAAAGACTTCTCCACCAGCTCCCATGAACTTCCTTGCTGGGAGTTCTGACCTGCCAGGAGGTGCCTGTGGCTGAATTGGGCCTCTGAAGGTTGTTCCTGCTGTTGGGAGGTTGAAAAGCGACGCAACTACGAGAAGCGTGACGCATCCGCACCGGTTTCCGACGCATCACTGAAGAAACTGACCCAGCGCCTTGCCGTGGCTGGAGAAATCACTCCAAGCTGCATCGAGTGCACCGATCTACGAAGTGCGAGATCACCTCACCGATTCCGATGCAGGCCCTGCTGTGCGGATGCAAGAACCAAAGCATTGTGGGACCGCTGCTGGAGAAACTAACGCAGCGCAATTGCCGCTGCCGTATCGAGAACCGACGCATCCCCGATCCTCACGCATTGCTCCGGGACGCCATGTCTACAAGAACACCGGGCCCGCAGTAAGAAACCGACATATCACCTCCACGCACAGTAAGAAACTGACGCGTCACATCCCCTTCAGTAAGGAACCGATGCATCACCTCACCTGCGTGGCAGTAAGGAACCGACACATCACCTCCCCTGGAGTAAGGAACCGGCGCATCACCTTCCCTGGGCGTAAGGAACTGACGCATCACCTTCCCTGCGGCTGTTTTTGTTTATGATTTTGATGCAGCCAAGGTACTTTGTGTTGAAAGTGTTGCATCTATAGTTTGCTATGGACAGAACAGTTTTTACCTTCTAAGAAGTACATTTTGATTACTGTATTGTGGATTTTTGTTGTTTAGGTCTTGTTTGATTTAGATAAAGAGTACGTATTTTTCTAAACTGGTGTGGTGTCCATTTGTAGTGTTTTCACTGTATTACTGTATATGTGCACAAATGCTTTACACACTGCCTCTGAGATAAGCCTGTCTGCTTGTGCCAAGCTACCCAGGGGGTGAGCAGGGGTTATTTTAGAAGCGTATCCCCCTTACCCTGACTATGAAGCAGGGTCCCTACTTGGACAAAGGTGCAAACCATTGGCAACTAGAGACACCCATTTTTAACAGTGCTCCTCTGCACAGTGTGATTACTGCAAATGTTAGTACGAACTTTGTCCCAAGTGAGGATAACTTCCACCCATTTCCACCGCACCCTGCGCAGTCCTTAGGATCTTGTGGAAATGGGGAGATTCCTTGGATCTCGTGGACAGGAGGTCAGCCAACCAGCCCTTGGAGAGTACTTAGGGCCCCGGGCCACGACAGGAGGTGATTGACTGGAGACCAGCAACACCCAGGCAAAAATCCACCAAGTGATAGTCCCCTTCCTGGAGCAAAACAAGTCCAGGGCCACCACAGGTTTGTGGATAATCCCGTTGCAGTCCCTCCCGCCCCAATGGATTCTCTTGTCGATGTCCCAGCTTCGAACCAGCGCACAATGGTTCCAATCCAAAAGTATCTCTAAACTCCTGAGGACAGAGCCCCAGTAGTTATACCCACAATGGCCTTTGAAGATGAGATCAATTCAAAAGGCCACATTTGAAATGCACAGGCCCCCTCTAAATGTAGTCCTGTCTGCCATCCTACCCTGGGAGGCATGACCAATATCTTTAGTGGGCCCAGGACCCTACCTCTTGGAATGCAGGTGCAAATTTCACCCACTCTTATCCATCCCAGGAAGGCCCCTCAGAGACAGAGGTCTGCAGTTTCCCTTAGGTGCCCCTAGTTTACAGTCATCTATCAAGAATGCACATATGTAGCTGTCCCCCAGCACCCAGATATGGATTGGAGACAGACTTACAGGCTCACATACAGCCACGAGCATAGATCTGCCCACTTTCCCACAGTATATATGGAGTTTGACAAGGGTGACCCCGTAATTTCAGAGAACCTGGGGCGGTAAACTATTTTATAAGAGCAATGGATCACTAGGATTTAAATCTTATATATACACGTAAGGAGATTTCTCGTAGAAGTAGACCGGGAAATCATTTATATTGTACAAAGGTATACAATATAGGCAGGTTTATTTTGTAATTAATTTATTCATTGCATATTTGTAAAAGCAAAAACAGAAAAACATTTGATCCAGTGCTCATGCTTCTAGTGAAGAAAAAGTGCAGTGAAGAGAGAAGGCATAGAAACAAAGTGCATCACAATTAAAAAGATTTATGACTCCTTTTATAATTTTAACAATGTGCTGGGAGTCAATTCAATTCAATTCAATAAAGCTTTATTCGATTTATTTCGATAAAATCATTAAAGCACTTAAAATCTCACAATGTTTTATAGTCAGAAGCAGGTTTAGATTATCATTACTGAAATATAGCTATCAGTATAGGGTTAAAATAACATACTATAACTTCCTTCAAGCGTGATCGAAAATTTCATGTTATAAAATTTCATATTATATATAGTTTTTCTACATTTGATTACATTTTTTAAAAACGATGCTAATGACCTTATAAAATGTTAATTATCTAGAAATTGCAGTGATAAAAATGCAGGACCACATTGTCTGAGACCAAGTAACCTTAAAATTGGAAAAATCCTCTTCCTTCTTTGTATTTCATAAAATTTACAAAATAGGACAACATGCATTGTCGATTGTTGAGATATATCATCGCATGGGCAACTACTCAATATTCTAGACCAATAATTTATGGTGGGAAAACTTGTTAATCTATGAAACATCCCTAGTCTAAAGCAAGTCAGAACAAATCTTTTGTGTCCATCTAATATATTTTTAAGATATGGCTAAATACCGTAGGTGGTCAGTATCATTTGGTTAGACTGTACCGTTGGCCTCAATATTTCTACAGAGAATCTATTTGTCTCCAGAAGCGTCATGCAGTTTCTTTTAAAATCTTTTCTGGTAACAAAAGTTATGGAGCCGGGGTCTTCATAATATTCTGGATGCCCAAGGTCATTCATAAAATCTTTTACATATTTTAGCCATGGGATATTAGAAGCCCGCTGTAGCTTAAGACTGTCTTTTATATTATCTTGGTTAAAAGTAGTTTTTGTGGAAGTCCAAATCCTATGCCACAGCACGACATGTTGAATTTTTATAAGGTCTGATATATACAGCATCCCTAATTATGAGTGATATACATAGGTAGAAGTACTGCATGGGACTACAAGCAGAAATCTAAGAAAGGCATTCTCGACCAACTGTAGGGGCTGAGGATCACAATAGCCCCAACACCTGCACCATACATGGCGATCGTAAAACATTTTACCTGGTATATGTGTATCAACTCTACGGGGGTCTTCTGCCCAATTTCCTTGCAAAGTTAGCTAGGGTGGCAGTGGCTTTCAAAAATAATAGTTTGCTAGCTTTAACTGCCTGGGACCATGTCCCCTTCTGGTCAAAGAGGATACCTAAATAAGGGTATATCTTAGTAAAATCGACCTTTTTGTTGTCAATGTATATGTCTCTGAATTGTTTTCTACCTCTCCCGCACTTCATAGTAAAAGTTTATTAGGTGTTCACTCTAAGGCCCAGATTATGCAAAAATATAGTAAAACCTGTCAGTCCCTGTTAGAAATGGGGGTCTCTAGTTGGCAGAGGTAGGTACCTTTGACCAAATAGGGACCCTTGCTTCTAGTCAGGGTAAGGGGGAAACACACTGTAGATAATCCCTGCTCACCCCCTTCATAGTTTGGCAGAGCAGTCAGGCTTATCCCAGAGGCAATGTGTAAAACGTTTGCGCAACACACACACACAGCAGCAACACACTAGGCACACCACAAAAGAAACTCCACACAAGTTTATATAAAAAATAGCCTTTGCATTATCCAAAACACATTAGAATCATAATCACACAAAATAAACTGTGCCAACTGGCACTAGGCGATATTCACAGGGGATTATATACAGGACAGAGCCAATCGGGCACTGTCGGAACCTTTAGAAAGCACTAGTAACACATATGAAACACATCCAGTAACTACTGGCGAAATACTGTACTTAGCATCACCTCAGGCATAAAACATCATACACATAACATTTGCATTAGGCCTCACATTAGCAGAAACACATTATGCAATCCTCATATTAGGCATAAACACATTATACCATCTCATTGGGCCTCACATTAGGGCCTTGCGCCCTACCAACATAAAACTGACCCAAGGCCAACTGGCCTTCCTCTGGGGCTCAAAATGCCCTATGTCCCAAATGTCAGGGCTCGTAGCTGTCAATGCAGCGAAATCACTGTGCGCAATGCGCAGGGGGCGTGGGGCATATCTCACCCCTTCCTGGCATGGAAAACAATATGCCCCCATCGGTGCAGCTGCCCGCGCTCTCGCGGTGCAGCTGGGGTAAAAGGAGCACTGGCACCAACTGTGCTGGGTGAGCCCCACTCCGGGACTCTGAAACACAAACTTGCCCCCATGGTGCAGCTGCCCGCAACTGCGGCGCAGCTGAGGAAATCTGCTTCGGCACCACTGTGCCTTGGGAGCCCCCTCTGGGACTCCTCCTGGTGCCCTCGATTGGCACCAACAATGCAGCACAAAAACGAACTCTGCACTGGCACTCTCCGTGCCTCACAAGTCCCACTCAGGGGACCAACTTGCCCTCAAGACAAATCAGTTAGGGCACTACTAGTGCCTTGGCATCAGCCCCACTCACCAGGGCGGTTGGCGGTGGCTCCAAGCACCGACAATGCGCAGATTCGAGCCCCACTCACCGGGCTCTCCGGGGACTCCTCCGGTCTCCGTCTCTGCGGCCGGGCAGGCACCGGCAATGTGCCTCGGCCAGTCGCGTGACAGGGGCTTTTCTAGATCGGCCCCGCTCTTCCTCCTGCGGCCTCTGGAGCCCTCGAGGCTCCCTCTTCGTGACTCTGGTGAGGTTGTGGGCCAGGCACCGACAATGTGCCTCGACCGGCCCCGTCTCCGTTCTCCGCAGGCAGGGCTCCTCCTCTCTTCCGGCCGACAACTTGGCTCTGCCTACGACCAGGCAGCTTGCCTGGCTTCTGGGTCGGGCCGCGGCGGTTCCTCTCTTCGCTGTCATATGTGGGTGGGCTCCCGCTTTTACCATGCATCAGCAGTGCAGGGTGGGCTCCCGCTCTGTTGCCAATAAAATACCCACAAGGCGGGGCAGACTCCCGCCTCACTTGGGGACCACAGCAATGCGGGGTAGGCTCCCGCTTCGGTTCAGCAGCACGGGGGGAATTCCCATGCCGGGGTTCCCTCGAAGGTAGTGCAACACGCAAGGCACGCAACAGCGGGGTCGGCTCCCGGTACTAGGAGCGCAAACACAGTGGGGTGGGCTCCCGCTCAAAAAGGCATCAATGTGGGGGAATCCCCACGTCGGGATTCCCTCCAGATTCGTCGCAGCACAGCGCTGCAAGGCCACAAGCACTCCTCCGGTCCTAGAGCCACCAATAATAAAGGTGCAGCGCTCACGAGGCGCTCTGCCCCCAACAGTTCCAGGGCAAAGGCTGGGCCCAGGCAGGCCAGCACACAGGGCCCTCCAGCAGGGAGGCAGTCCCTTGTGGCGGTTCCTCCTGGCAGGCCAGCAGCCTGCCGGCCGCAAATAGGCACCAAACGGCACCCACAAAAAGCACATCATCAATTTTGACAAAAAAAAAAAGCACATCATCATGGGGTCACAGCCCCAGTACTTATACAGCATTTTCCTTTGTCTGCCCTTGGCACAGGGCTTGGGGAACCAGCCTGAACTGGTTCTGTTTTTTTTTGGAGCACTCTGTTTACAGGGCTCCTCTATCCTATTGTCAGGTGGGGGCTCGGTCATCAGACCACCACAGGGGGGCGGAGCCAGCATTCACCCAGGCAGGCACAGACCTATTCAGGTTCAGGGGACTACTCCTCCCACTACTCCAAATGCAGATCCCCTAGTCAGCCTAGCACTGACTCACCCTGCCCTCCCTGGAGCCACACACACCTCACCAGCCCCTGTCACTCCAAAGCCAGACATGCAATACACATCAGGCAGGCAGACACATAGCACACAGAAATGCTAACTTCTAGAAGTGGCATTTCTAAAATAGTGATAATAAATCTGCGCACACCATTGCGCAGTATTTATTGTTACTATTTCAAACATACCAAACTTGACCACGCTGCTCCTCTCATATCAGGAATTACCACTGAAACACTTATCAGGGAATCCCCAATGCATTCCTATGAGAGGGCAGCCTCACAGCAGTGAGAAACCAAAATGGCTGTTTGTCACTACCAGGACATGCCACACACTTAAGGTACATGTCCTACCTTTTACCTACAATTCACCCTGCCCATAGGGCTAGCTAGGGCCTACCTTAGGGGTGACTGACATGCAGTAAAAGGGGGTCACAGACATGGCACACACTTTAGGTGCCACGTCACAGCGGCAGTAACACTGCGCGCACAGGCCCTTCAATGGAAGAGGCCTGAGACAGGTTTGAAAGGCTACTTTGGTGGGTGGCGCAATCAGCGCTGCAAGCCCACCAGTAGCATTTCATTTATTGGCCCTGGGTATCTGAGATACCACTTTCCAAGGGACTGATAGGTAAATTAAATATGCCAAAAAGGTGTAGACCAATCTTACCATGTTTACCACAGAGAGCACACGTACTTTACACTGGACAGCAGTGCTAAAGTGCCCAGAGTCCTAGCACCACCAACACCATGTCAGAAAAAAGGCTAGGAGGAAGGCAAAAAGTTCAGGGATGACCCTGCAAAAAGGGCCATGTCCAAAACAACCCCCTTCCAGCCAAAACACAGGGCAGACCAATCACTACCTTGATGGACTTCCCGGCTTTGGGCGATAGAACAGGGACGCGGGTCCGCAACTGCGGGGGCACACTCCAGTTCTACGCCATTCTGAACCCATGTGGTTCCCTCTGTCAAAGCTCCCAGGACCAACTAAGCTACCCCACTGGTACTCCCTTGTTGTCCGTGGCCAGGACCAGGCCCTAGGCCATCCAGATATCTCCGGTCCTTGCCATCTCACAGAGTGGGGGGCAGTAACCCCTGGCACATAGTAACCATTCTCCACTCTTCCCCTCATCAGTGCAGTTCTAAACTGCCACTGATCCTCCAACCTAGGGTCCACACCCTCAGGCTGACCAGAGGTCACGGGCGAGGCTCTCCTCCCCCTACCTCTCCTTCTGGGGTTCCGCACTCTCCTCCTTGGAGAGGCACCCTCAGAACACAACTCTCCCACCAGTTCAGGACCTCTCTCCAGCAACTGGTCTCCCAACCTAGGGTCTAAACCCTCAGGTTGCACCGGGGTCAGAGGCGAGGAATCCCCCCCTCTGCACCCCCTTCCAGAGTTCTGCACCCTCCCACCTAGAGTGGTACCCCTAGAAGCCAAAACGGTAGGGACACTGATTACAGATGTCCTTCCCTCCAGGTCAGGCAGAACCTGAACCTGGCCTCCCAACCCAGGGACTAAACCCTGCGGTTGAACACTTGCCTGGCACACCAGGACTTCCGGGGGCGCACACAGCTTCCCCCTGAGGGTAACACATACCTCATGTGTTGCGTGACAGTCTGCCTGGCGCAGATCTCCCGACCCCTGTCCATCTGACAGTGCGCGAAGATCCCCCAGGACAGAAGTGGTGTCACCATGGTCACTCCTAGGAGACTCAGCCCTTCTGGCTGGCCCCTGACCCACTGGTTCTCCCACTGAGGAACACATCGCTCTCTCACCCCTCCATCTGGACTTCTGCACCCTCCACTTAGGAGCGGCACAGCCAGACACCACAACCACTGGAGCTCCGTTTACAGACGCTCCAGGTTCTCCTGACACTAGGAGATCCCCCTCAAATGGCCTACTAGTACAGCCTAGGCCCCCAACCTGGCGTTCCCTTACGGAACCCTCCAGGCCCTGAGACTGGGTGTCGGGCACCTTGGGACACAGCCCACACTCACTCCTCCACTGAGACAGGACGTGAGCCCCTACACCCCTCCCACCACACCGGGACCTAGGTGGGCTACTCTGAACCTCTCCCCCCACACAGGACCGGAAGATACCTGAGCCACTCCTTTTAGGATCACTCCCCAATGCCTCTTCAGACCCTCCGTCACACAGCCAGAGGTCTACCTCCCGTGCAAGCTCCCTGGGATCAGAGAACTCACACTCCAACAGGTGTTGGCGTAACCCTGGAAAACAATTACTGAACATGTGCTCTCTGACAACCAGATTGAACAGCCCTTCAAAATCATTTGCCGTGCTACCCATCACCCAACCTTTCAGTGCATCACAGCATTCATCCACAAACACCCCCCAAGACTGGTGAGACAGTTTCCTACTGCCCCTGAACATCAACCTATACCCTTCAGGTGTGACACCCTCTTCCTGGGAACTAGGTACCACGCTCTGGGATCTGGGAGTGGGACTTCCTGCACTGGACTCCATATTTATTTATTTTATTTATTTGAAGAGTTTTATATAGCGCTGGCTAGACCCGGAGGTATCAGAGCGCTTTACATGAGGATCATTAAGTTACAAGTTACAAATTACATTTGTTACAAGAGCAAAGTAATATTGCTGCCACCACTGGACCCCACCCTCACTGGTGAATCCAGACAACTAAAACTGCACTCAGGGGATAACCTACCCTCCAGAGCTAGTTTCTCTTTGGCAAAGGCCCTCTCTGCCTCCGCCATCCTCTCTTACGCTAAGACCCTCTCGGTCTCTAGCTTTTTCTCTTCAAGGACCAACGCCTTGAGACTCAACTCCTGGGCCAACAAGGCCTTTTTCTCCTCCAAACCCAGCCGCGCTATCTCCTTGACATACTCCGACTGGAGCGTGTCCAAAGCCAGCTGATGCTCCCGTTCTTCCCTCCTATCCACCCACTCCTCTGGGGACAGGGAAAGGGATGGGGCACTGCCCCCGGCACTGGACACAGCCAGGGACTCCCTATCTATGGGATCCTCCCTACCTACTGGCGTCCCCTGCCCTGTCATTTTCTCCCTTCTGCCACCAAACTTTTAAAAGAGCAGAAAACACAATTTAAAAATGACACTTTTGAGGAGAAAAAAAAATCAGGAAAAATAATCACCAAACCTGTGATTATCTAAATGCAGAGTTTGTAGTGCAACCAGTTGTCGCTGTGGTACTGCGCAAACGCAAGTCCTATCCTCACCGCTGACAACCAATGTTAGAAATGGGGGTCTCTAGTTGGCAGAGGTAGGTACCTATGAACAAAAAAGGACCCTTGCTTCTAGTCAGGGTAAGGGGGAAACACACTGTAGATAACCCCTCCTCACCCCCTTGGTAGTTTGGCAGAGCAGTCAGGCTTATCCCAGAGGCAATGTGTAAAGCGTTTGCGCAACACACACACACAGCAGCAACACACTAGGCACACCACAAAAGAAACTCCACACAAGGTTATATAAAAACTAGCCTTTGTATTATCCAAAACACATTAGAATCATAATCACACAATATACACTGTGCCAACTGGCACTAGGCAATATTCACAGGGGATTATATACAGGACAGGGCCAATCGGGCCACTGTCAGAACCTTTAGAAAGCACTAGTAACACTGATGAAACACATCCAGTAACTACTGGCGAAATACTGTACTTAGCATCACCTCAGGCATAAAACATCATACACATAACATTTGCATTAGGCCTCACATTAGCATAAACACATTATGCAATCCTCATATTAGGCATAAACACATTATACCATCTCATTAGGCCTCACATTAGGGCCTTGCGTCCTACCAACATAAAACTGACCCCAGGCCAACTAGCCTTCCTCTGGGGCTCAAAATGCCCTCTGTCCCAAATGTCAGGGCTCGTAGCGGCCAATGCAGCGAAATCACTGTGCGCAATGCGCTGGGGGCGTGGGGCATATCTCACCCCTTTCTGGCATGGAAAACACTATGCCCCCGTCGGTGCAGCTGCCCGCGCTCTCGCGGTGCAGCTGGGGTAAAAGGAGCACTGGCACCAACTGTGCCGGGTGAGCCCCACTCCAGGACTCTCAAACACAAACTTGCCCCCATGGTGCAGCTGCCCGCAACTGCGGCGCAGCTGAGGAAATCTGCTTCGGCACCACTGTGCCTTGGGAGCCGCCCCTCTGGGACTCCTCCTGGTGCCCTCGATCGGCACCAACAATGCAGCACAAAAACGAACTCTGCACTGGCACTCTCCGTGCCTCACAAGTCCCGCTCAGGGGACCAACTTGCCCTCAAGACAAATCAGTTAGGGCACCACTAGTGCCTTGACATCAGCCCCACTCACCGGGGTGGTTGGCGGTGGCTACAAGCACCGACAATGCGCAGATTCGAGCCCCACTCACCGGGCTCTCCGGGGACTCCTCCGGTCTCCGTCTCTGCAGCCGGGCAGGCACCGGCAATGTGCCTCGGCCGGTCGCGTGACAGGGGCATTTCTAGATTGGCCCCGCTCTTCCTCCTGCGGCCTCTGGAGCCCTCGAGGCTCCCTCTTCGTGACTCCGGTGAGTTTGTGGGCCAGGCACCGACAATGTGCCTCGACCAGCCCCGTCTCTGTCCTCCGCAGGCAGGGCTCCTCCTCTCTTCCGGCCGACAACTTGGCTCCGCCTACGACCAGGCAGCTTGCCTGGCTTCCGGGTCGGGCCGCGGCGGTTCCTCTCTTTGCTGGCATATGTGGGTGGGCTCCCACTTTCACCATGCATCGGCAGTGCAGGGTGGGCTCCCGCTCTGTTGCCAATAAAATACCCACAAGGCGGGGCAGACTCCCGCCTCACTTGGGGACCACGGCAATGCGGGGTAGGCTCCCGCTTCGGTTCAGCAGCACGGGGGAATTCCCACACCGGGGTTCCCTCGAAGGTAGTGCAACACGCCGGGCACGCAACAGCGGGGTGGGCTCCTGGTACTAGGAGCGCAGACACAGCGGGGTGGGCTCCCGCTCAAAAAGGCATCAATGCGGGGGAATCCCCACGTCGGGATTCCCTCCAGATTCGTTGCAGCACAGCGCTGCAAGGCCACAAGCACTCCTCCAGTCCTGGAGCCAACAATAATAAAGGTGCAGCGCTCACAAGGCACTGTGCCCCCAACAGTTCCAGGGCAAAGGCTGGGCCCAGGCAGGCCAGCACACAGGGCCCTCCAGCAGGGAGGCAGTCCCTTGTGGCGGTTCCTCCTGGCAGGCCGGCAGCCTGCCGGCCGCAAGTAGGCACCAAATGGCACCCACAAAAAGCACATCATCATGGGGTCACAGCCCCAGTACTTATACAGCATTTTCCTTTGTCTGCCCTTGGCACAGGGCTTGGGGAACCAGCCTGAACTGGTTCTGGGGGGTATTGGAGCACTCTGTTTACAGGGCTCCTCTTCCCTATTGTCAGGTGGGGGCTCGGTCATCAGACCACCACAGGGGGGCGGAGCCAGCATTCACCCAGGCAGGCACAGACCTATTCAGGGTCAGGGGACTGCTCCTCCCACTACTCCAATTGCAGATCTCCTATTCAGCCTAGCCCTGACTCACCCTGCCCTCCCTGGAGCCACACACACCTCAACAGCCCCTGTCACTCCAAAGCCAGACATGCAATACACATCAGGCAGGCAGACACATAGCACACAGAAATGCCAACTTATAGAAGTGGCATTTCTAAAATAGTGATAATAAATCTGCGCACACCATTGCGCAGCATTTATTATTACTATTCCAAACATACCAAACTTGATCCCGCCGCTCCTCTCATATCAGGAATTACCACTGAAACACTTATCAGGGAATCCCCAATGCATTCCTATGAGAGGGCAGCCTCACAGCAGTGAGAAACCAAAATGGCTGTCACTACCAGGACATGCCACACACTTAAGGTACATGTCCTACCTTTTACCTACAATGCACCCTGCCCATAGGGCTAGCTAGGGCCTACCTTAGGGGTGACTGACATGCAGTAAAAGGGGGGTCACAGACATGGCACACACTTTAGGTGCCACGTCACAGCGGCAGTAACACTGCGCGCACAGGCCCTGCAATGGCAGAGGCCTGAGACAGGTTTGAAAGGCTACTTTGGTGGGTGACGCAATCAGCGCTGCAAGCCCACCAGTAGCATTTCATTTACTGGCCTTGGGTATCTGAGATACCACTTTCCAAGGGACTGATAGGTAAATTAAATATGCCAAAAAGGTGTAGACCAATCTTACCATGTTTACCACAGAGAGCACACGCACTTTACACTGGGCAGCAGTGCTAAAGTGCCCAGAGTCCTAGAACCACCAACACCATGTCAGAAAAAAGGCTAGGAGGAAGCCAAAACGTTCAGGGATGACCCTGCAAAAAGGGCCATGTCCAACAGTACCCTTTGGAGCCCCAGTTGTGTTTGGTACATCAGTACGGCGTCGCCCGCGTACAGAAGGGTATGTATATGGTGATTATCGATTTGCGGCATGTCCTGGCACTGATCCACCAAGGCTTGGCCCACTCCATTACTTTAAAGTGTAAATAAAAAGGGTGCCAAAACGCAGCCCTGTCTTAACTCCTCTGTATATTGAACAATGCTGTGCATTCACCCCTAGCCCCATAGCAAATCCTTGCCTTCGTGTCGCAAAAGGGCTGCCTCAGGAAGTGTACAAGTGAAGCTTCCATGCCCATATCGACTAGTATCTTCCATAATTTGTTGTGCACTACGCAGTCAAAGGCTGCAGTTAAGTCTACGAACGCCAGGTATAGCCTGCCCTGTTTGGCCAATGTATACTTCCCCAGTAAGAAGTTTAAATTTAGACCCTGCTCTGCTGTGCCTAGGCCCTGCCGAAAGTCAAATTGTAACTCAGATATAATATTATTATCTTCAGCCCAGTCTTGGAGTCTATTAAGTATGATGCGCCCCACCACCTTGACCAAGAAATCTAACAGGGATATTAGCCAATAATACGCAGGTTTCTGGCTGTCACCTTTCTTAAATATCGGTACCAGTGTTGATTCTGACCAGATCATAATAAAGCCAGACGAACAACATGATGCAATTACCGGAGTTAAAAGAGGGTCCCATAGAGACAGATTGAATTTAAAAAGATCTACGGGGACTCCATCAGGGCCTGGTGCTTTCCCTCCCTTACTTGCCTTAATTGCACGGTTAACCTCTTCTAGAGTGAAGTGAAGGTCTATACGGTAATTAATTAAGGAAGTTGTTCCCTGCATCAACTGTGGGATATCCTTGGATATCTCGTCTGTGGTATTTTTATACATGTTTGAATAGTATTCCACCCATTGATCCTCGTCTATAGCAATCTCTATGGTTGGTATGTCTTGAGCTGAGAGGAATGGGGCATTTACAGCCCGCCAAAAGGCTGTGTTATCTCTGGCCACTGTGGCTTTGTGCAAGACTGACCATGCTTCTTCCTTTAATTCACCTTTACAGTCTTTAAGGGCCTGTTTATATTCCCCTCTAATCCTTTTTATTTCCTGGCTATTTCTTGATGGTTTGTGTAGTGCATGTTTCAATTTTGTGTAGGCTTTTGTACATCTAGAATCAAATCAACCTTGTTTTTTCTTGTGTGCTTTTTTATTCCCCATCGTTAAAGCATTTTTTATTTCTTGAGAAATCTGTGCGAAGGATTCTAAAATGTCAACATGGGGGGTTGTCTCCTCAAGACAGGCTAAGAAAGTTGTTTGACAGTTGGCCAATGTATGCTTTATAAATTCAGCCGGGTCCACCTTGGACCAACGTAGGGAATAACCATTGATTTTTATTAAAGGCTATATCCTGACCCAAATGTTTCGACTTGCCCTTGGTGTTTATCACGTTACTAGGGAGTAGGGAGGTTACACTCAATTGGAAATGATCACTTATAGCATGTTTGTGTGTTTTAAAACCTTTAAGTCTTGTTCAGTGTCTGTTTGGTATAATTATATAATTGATAGTCGAGTTCATCCCTCTCCCGTTAAACGTGTAGCTAAAGGGTTCTGATGGGATACTTAGATCATTAGCAAATCCTAGGTCGAACGAAAACAAGATCTCATTTAAATATTCCCCATAATTTGAATGCGGAAAATTTGTGTAGGTAATATCATCATCAGACAGTATTCCACAGGTATCCCTCTCCATATACGGGCACAGTGCAGTATTAAAATCCCCACCCCAAAGGACAAACACATCTTTTGCATTTTCATTCTGTAAATTGTTAAGCTCATAACTTAATTTTTTCAAAACCCCCATAATTTGGTCAGGCAGAGCATTATTATAGCCTTATAGCCCGGGCTATACCGGCTATTAAAGGCCCGCTCCCGCGTTAAAGGCCCGAGCCGAAGGCGAGGGACTTTAACAAGGGACCAGGACTTTATAGCCGGTATAGCCCTGCTACGAAGGGCTATAAGGCTATTAGAACATTCTGCCACTAGAGGGCAGAATGTTCTAACAAATAAAACAAAGGCTTCTCGAAGCTCGAGGGGATTTAAATCCCCTCGAGCTCCGAGAGGCCTTTGTAAAACATTGGAATGTTGCTCTGCGGGCCTTTACCGGCCCGTAGAAGCAGGGAGCACTCCATTGTCTTCAATGGAGCTCCCAACATTCCAATGTTCTAATATAGAAATGTATCAGTACGATACAGTGAGATTTGACTATGTGAATAGTAACAAGTTGGTAATGAGTTTCAGATACCTTCAATTCGATCTTAATGGCGTTCACATAGTTTGATACGTACGTACGTAACCCACCGCAGCAGTATGGAAGGTCTTGTAACCATTGATATGCATAGTATCCTCTATCCAGGTTTCCTGAAAGCAGAAAATATTACATTTCCCTACAAAGTCCAGCCATAAGAGATTAGTGAGCTTCATCCGTATGCCTGCGACATTCCAAAATAGAGCGCAGCATTGATCTTGCCTACTATTACCTTTATTATTCATTTCATTTGCCTTGTCCGGTGGACCAGTAGTTATGAATGGTGCCTCTGATATTGAGCCCTTATCTTGGATAGCCCTAGAGGGTTGTATAACGGGACCTATATAAGTGCCACATGGAGACCTTCTTAAAGTATCTAGAGTTGTCCCATTTTCTGGGTTTGTCCCAGACTCGGGGCTGTGCACTAGTATGTTTCAGAGTATATGTGAGCTGTCTACCATTGACGATACAGCATTTGTACCTGACGTATTTAGTCAGTCTGCCTCCTCTAGTGTTGTGAGGCTATCAAACTTGTTGTTAACCGGGACATTGTATATGTGATGGATGTTTTCGTGTGTGTCCCTCCTATTAATTCTTGTACCTGGGTTGAAAGGTGGCTGAGAGAAATAGCCCAACGGCACTAGGTTAATGCCTTGGGTCGTAATGAAATGATTTACGGCTCTCCTAAAAATGGTTTGAACTAAATATGGGGTTTTTAACGTTAATACCACTCAGTCGCCTTGTAGGGTTTTACGGTCTCCAGCTGACTCTTCTGGACATTTTAAACTCTATAAAAAGTGCCTCAGTTAGCCCTGTTTTTGTACCCAACCAGAGCAAAGCTTTGTTTCTCAAGGCGTCCCAAGGTTCGGTTTCCAGAGCCGATAATCTTAGTACGTTAGCTAAGACTACTGTATAGGGGTAGCTGCTGGAGGTAAGTCTAGACAAGCCAAATCAGGCAAGTTCGTATTTTGTGGCGGGGACGGATTGGGGTGATTATTACTTGGATGAGTGATATTGTGGGCACGCATATTTGTACCTTTTTTAGAACTAGCTCTTTTTGCATCAGGTAGAGTAGGATGCAGTATAGTCCTTATGGGTTTTATTAAAGTCCTTGGGGCTGTCTTTGTTTGACACACCTACAATGGGTCCCTATGGTTTGCTTGTCTATTGTAGGCGTCGGCTGTCTGGAAGGGCTAATTGTTACCTCGTTACTAATAGATTCACCTGGTCCGTCATTCTTACGTGATGAACTATCGTATCTATCCATCCTCATACTACCAGGACGTTTATTTAGTGTCTCTTCAATTAGGGCCACTCTATCTATTAATCTGGCTAGGGTATCTCTTAGGAAGGTATCTAGATCTTCCACTATAGTAGATAGCTTCCTAAGTTCATTTGGCATGTTAATGGGTTGAGTTTTAACGTGAGCTCTTCCCTTTAGGCCTGTCTCAGAAGGGGCTGATGTTTTGCCACGTTTCATGAGTTTTTTTCAGGGCTTTATGAGTACCGGCCTAGTTTCTATTAGGGTATCCTCGGTTTCTCTAGGGACAGCCTCCGCATTACTGGGGCGCTTCGATGGTGGTTGAGTATCGCATTCCTGGTCACTGACTGATATGTGCTCTGACACACTTTGAACGCAGCCATTTTGAATTTGTTGGCCCTTTGAAATCTCAAGTGAACCAGCGTGATCAGCCTGATCAGCTGTTGCCTCATTACTCAACAACGCTACGGCCCCCAGTCTTTCTGAGTTCAGGGTCTCTTCTACTGAAATGATCTGCTTTTCAATTGCCCCCATTGCCCCAGTGAGGTAGTTCATTAACATTGAACGTGGACCCCAGACAGTCTTTGTCAGTTTCAGTGGTTGGTTGTTTGTCGCCTTTCTTTTTCCCATTTTGTAGGGGGTTTGAGCAACACAGGATCTTAACTCTGTTGGCCACAATAACCTCAGTTTCTATGGACAAGGCCTCAAGGCGTTAGTGAGTCAATACTTGTGCTAAATGCTAAAATACTTGTTCTGACAAAAACTTAAGTAACAAACAGGGCCAGCTCTTCCTGTTGAGGCTATGCGCTGATCACTCAGGACTAAAAGAAACCGCAAGGGATAGAGTCTTGTCAAAGATTAAATGTTTAGTGAAAAGGGGTGTTGGTTGTATTGGAAGTAGTGGCGCCTGACTATATTTGCGCGTAATATGCTTGTTTATAGAATCTGCGTTGCAAGAGGTAGGGGGAAACACCCTGTAACCCCTAGTTTGTGGAGGATCAAGATCCTACACGTTATTGTAACAAAAGATCCTATGCACACGCTGTAAGTGTTCTATGATAGTTCATCAAGTGATTGGAGCACAGATGTTGGTCAAGTCTTATATATTCTTTTCTTTGTCTTTTATTCAAACAAACAACAAGGTCCAGCCAACACGTGTTTCTTCGCTGTGGGATTACCCCCCGACTTCTTCAGGGCTGGGGATGATACAATATGTCTTGTATAAACAATAGTACAACAGAGTATGAGACACAGTATGGTGAACATTGTCACCTCATTGTAGTGAAGGTGCGCAAAACATACCTAAATCGTGGAAACCCTATATACATCCAAACTCAAAACCAAGTGACTGTGGAATCCTCAGATTCGTGGAGTGCATTTACGAGTGAAAATTAACATATATTATTATAAACAAGTGGTAATGTGTGAGGTGTGTCAAGTGTACTAGAATTGTAGTGTACAACCCACACGACAGAGACACAAATCTAGAACACGTTGACAAATCGTGGAAGTTACTGGAATCTACATAACAGAGTGAATAGTAACCGAAGTGCCACTGTAACAATAGGGAATCTACCTGTTAGAGTCTTCACGTTTATTTCGAAAATCTATAATAAAAATAATATATGGGCAATCAGGATGGTACCCAGACCAGAATATGTGTCTATTCACAAAGAGGACTAGAGGTTTAAAGAAATGTATAAAGTTTGGTTTCCCTCACCACTTTGCCGGTGATAATTCCGACCCGGCTGGTCAATTGTGTGAGAGTCCTCGATATTTCATTTGTTTCATTTAAAACCTCCAAAGGTCGTTATTAAACCTAAAGGAGTAAATATTTAATGAAAAAATATGCAGGCTCTACAAATCCTTAAGAAAATTATATTTGACATAATTATCATGCTTGAAGTAAGGGCCCATAGTCCCTTACCTTGAAGTTGGGTAATTGGTGGATACTCCGTGCCGATAAACGGATAAGACTTTTAAGTGAGCCAAAATAAAAGTACGATCTGTAAGTGTAGACAGAAACCCCATACGACTATATTCCTATTAAAGTAAGTAAGTTAACCTGACTGAATGAATCTAATATTCAGGATCTCCTTATCTAAAGCGAGTACGCTGGAATCAGGATCGGCGTAGGGTATGCGTTCGGTACCGGATACGGACTGTAATGCCACCCGGAAGTAAATAAATAAGAAAACGGGATCAAAAGACTAGAGCGTGTTGTTTGTAAACGCTGTATACAAAATGTCGATGCTTTATTAGCCAGAGCTCTGCGGTTGTCTGCATAGACAGACAGGGATTATTATATTTGGAATGCCAAATGGCGTGTGCAAACTTTTATACGAAGGGACGTATAAAGCTGTTCAACAGACATCTCAATGAAAAGTAATTGTTTCGATGGTGTGTTACCCCGGCTGGGGAATTTGTGGCAATGTCGATCCAAATATGTATTTGATTTATGTACATAATGGTGAAAGTCAAAATATACCAGAAAACCTCCACTGTGCTATCTGTTGGCATAGAATTGGAAAGTAAGGGGAACTGTGTGACCGCATGAGGTATGTCACCGTGGATCCAATAGAACCACCTACATAGTATAGTTCAAAGTATCAGAAAAGGATAGGTTGGAACGAGTTAAGTAGTGTGCACAAACAGGATTCCACAGTCACTTGGTTTTGAGTTTGGATCTATATAGGGTTTCCACGATTTAGGTGTGTTTTGGGCACCTTCACTACAATGAGGTGACAATGTTCACCATACTGTGTCTCATACTCTGTTGTACTATTGTTTATACAAGATATATTGTATCATCCCCAGCCCTGAAGAAGTCGGGGGCTAATCCCACAGTGACGAAACACGTGTTGGCTGGACCTTGTTGTTTGTTTGAATAAAAGACAAAGAAAAGAATATATAAGACTTGACCAATATCTGTGCTCTTGTCAAAGATTACTTCCTCGTCAACAGATAGGAATAAGCCCGCATTGGTATACTGGACGTGATTTTACGGCGCTCCTGCGTCAAGAATCCGGTACAGCCTCTCCACAAGGCAGCGGCGGCAGTTTCACAAGAAGGGGCTCGGATTGTGTCCTTGGTTGTAAGGTGGTGTTTAGGATAAAGATATCCCAGGGCCTAGGTTCTCTGGGGCTGAAGAATCGAGCAACCAAGAGGGGGGGCCCAGCCCTGCCTCCTCCTGGCTAAGACGGGCCCGTCTTGGGCCAGTCTTCACCCGGGCCGAGTCCGGGCACGCCCCGCGCGCCCCGCCTGCTCCCTGCTATGCGGGACGCCTCACTGGTTCTTATGGCGCTCCTGCGCCTGGTGAGCAGCGTGGTCCCTCCTCTCTGGGCTGGCATGAGTGGCTGCTAGGGATCCGGGTGAAAGTGCGGCATGCAGGTTAAGAGGCTCCTGCGCTGCGGGACACCTCACTGGTTCTTATGACGCTCCTGCGCCTGGTGAGCAGCGTGGCCCCTCCTCTCTGGGCCAGCGTGAGTGGCTGCCAGGGATCCGGGTTCTCCCATACCTTGAAAATGCATACCCCTCAATAAGCCTTGGCAAGGTATCATCTCATTTGGTGTTTCTTTTCCTCTCTAGCACATACAGAAGTTTCCTAGAGGAGCTGCACAACTTAGAAGGCAGCGCCCCGTGAGTGGTTAATTTCTCTTGACTATTGACTGGTTGCCACTCATCCCACAGTCACTACTAATTGTGAGGCTCTTCTCACCAGTTGCAATCCTACACCATCTTCCTCCTGTAACTTCCTGCTCCTTTACAGACCTCCACCTAGCAAGGCAACATTCCCAGACACACTTCCAGGCACAGTTTCAAACCTGATAACAAAACACTCTAACCTTTTCGTTCTGGGGGACCTCAACATTTGGTTTGACAAACCCATTATGCCCCATCCGAAAACAATAATCACTGGCCTAGACGCACTGAACCTGCATCAGATAGTCCACAAACCCACACACATCGCTGGACACATCGTAAATGTCATTTTTGCTAATATCGAACTAGTTACCTTTCAAACTATAACTCCAGTCACATGGTCAGACCACCATTTGCTTGCTTTCCATCATAAAACAACACTAAGCAACTCACCTAAAACCACCTTACACGCATCCACCTATTTACCTTGGAACAAACTCAATTTGGAACACTTAGAAACACAACTAACATCCAGTACAGATCTGCAAACAATAATTTCTGTTAATAAACTATATGAGTGGCTACAGGAAGCTTTTGATATCCTGATACCACTCAAAACCACACAACAGAACAAAAGAAAACAAACACCTTGGAGAAATACAGAGATAAAAGACATAAAACAACAAATTAGAAAGCTGCAACGTGCCTGGCTCAAAACAAACGCCAAACAAGATAAAGTTCGCCTACAGAAAATCTACAGATTATACAAGCCAGCTATCAAAAAAGCAAACAAAAGGTACTATTCAGACAGAATTCAAAATGCTAAATGTGCAAATAAAGAATTCTATAAAATACTCAATGAATTTCGTAAACCAAATTGCCTAGAGGAACTTTACCCGTTACTCAAGATTTCACAGACAAACTGGCAAATCATTACATGGACAAAGCAGACAAGTTGGACTTTTACTTAAAACAGAGACAAAACACCAGAACTAACCCTTTTACAAAACAACAATTCAAGAATACTCTAACCCAGCTTCTCCGTTCCTTCCAACACATTTCACTCGATGAATTTATGGACCTGGTCAAAGCAAGCAGGCCTGCCGGCAGTCCTTCTGACCTGTGTCCACCGCAAACTTTCAAGACAATTCTTCTAACAACCTCTGCTGCCACTCCAGTAAGAAGAATCATCAACGATTCCTTAACTACCGGAATATTACCAGAAGAATTCAAAAAGTCATACATACGCCCTTGACTGAAGAAAACAAACTTGGGCCCGCTAAACCCTGACAACTACAGACCCATTACAAATGGACCTTTCCTGGGCAAACTGATAGAAAGAGCAGCGTTCGCCCAGATGTCACAATTCATGGAAGAGAATGCCATACTTTCAGACTTCCAAACAGGATTCCGTCCAGGAAGATGCAAAAAATCTGCCCTCCTTGCCATCTGGGATGACCTGAAGAACACAGTTGACCACAATGGGGTCGCTGCACTACTCCTCTTGGACCACTCAGCTGCCTTTGACATGGTTGACCATGACACTCTCATACAAAGACTCAACGAAGCCGGCATAGAGGGGACTGCTCTAGACTGGAACGCATCCTACCTTCAAAACAGAACTAATGTCATCCATGCCCCACCTTTCTCATCCAAACCGTACTCCACAAAAGCAGGGGTCCCTCAAGGCTCTATCATCTTGCCCATACTTTTCAACATCTACATGAAGTCATTACCGGTACTGATCAATCAACTTCATCTCACATGCTATAACTATGCAGATGACACGCAAATACTCCTTCAACTGTAATGCCCCAAATAAATTGGAAAGTTGCCAATTTTCAGTTGTCTCGGAGCCATGGATCAATGGATGACTTGGAGCCATCTCAAATTGAATGCTTCCAAAACAGAAATACTCATGTGTGGCGATTGGAAACATTATGACCCACTTGCCGCCTGGCCTGATGAACTGGGATCACCGCCTAAAGTATCGCAGGAAGGAAGAAACCTCAGAATGACCATGGACTCCAAGCTATCGATGAATGTCCAAGTGAACAAACTAGCAAGATCAAGCTTTGTTACCATAAAAACTCTGCGACAAATTTTCTCCCATTTGGGATTTCCACACAAGGTCCAGGCTACCATCTCCCTTGTTCTGTCCATACTCGATTACGCCAATAGCCTCTACCACGGATCGCCTTTAACGACCATGAAAAGACTACAAAGGATTCAGAACTCGGCTGCCAGACTACTCTTGCATATCAAACCGTGAGACCACATCTCCCCTGCCTTGAAAGCCCTGCATTGGTTACCGGTTGCCAGACGATCCACGTTCAAGCTGCTTTGTATCACCCACAAAGCAATACATGGAATGGGACCGTTCTTCATCAGGAATAAAATCACCAATCACATTCAACAAAGGAACCTCTGCCCTAGAGTGGCACCTCGCCTTAAAATCGCAAGATACAAGAAAAAAACATGGGTGGCACATCCTTAAACTATGGAACTCTTTACCCACCAACATAAGATCCACGGACAACCACCTTATCTTCAGAAAACTACTCAAGAATTGGCTCTTCCCCACATAAGCAACATACGCAAACAGAAATATACAGCATATCCCTCTGTATATAAGCATTTATTTGTATTATAGATATGTACCTACATATGTGTATTGCTTTGTATAAACATGTAGAATAATAATGTTTTTAAAAAAATGTAAGTACAACAACACTTAAAAACCAGAGTTTATCTAATTCATTAATCTACATACTTACTTCCTTTATGCATCTATATACCTTCCATGTACTTGGATCTATACATCTATTAATTTTCTCCTAAAAAACATACAATGCACTACCCAATTCAATTCAAAGAACTTTATTCGGTTACTATGAGAAAAATAACCATAAAAGCACAATTGATAAATCCCACAAAAATTCCACAATCATAATAAAAGACTATGCACAAAAGCTAAAAACATTTTAAAAATCATATCAAAATTGATGTACGAAATTTAAAAACATTTTTTAAAAAGGCAATAACAGAAGCAATAATAAATACATTATCCAGAAATTGCAACGCTAGGAATGCTGGGCGACATTGTCTCAGTCCCAATCTTTTTAACACAGGGATAATCCATTTTTTCCTAGGTATAGAGTAGAATGTGCAAAAGAACAATATATGTATAGTTGACTGGGCGGACATGTCATCACATGGGCAATTACAAAGTGTTCTCGACCAATCATTAACTTCGGGAAAACTTAACAATCTGTGCACTATATTCAGTCTAAAACGTGTTAGCAGGAATCTGTCATAGTCTCTAATAATTAGCAGAATATACGGTTGTATAGTTACTGATGTCAAAGTAAGGTGATGTGCTATCACCGTAGTTTTACCCATTTCAATCATAGTTCTGGTTTCACTAAGGAATAGCATACAGCTACCTTTAAAATCCTTCCTAGGCACGCCACACATAGTATAGGGGTCATTATAATATTCTGGATGGCCTATTCTAGATAAAAATGTTTTAACATATTCTAGCCATCTTATATATTTGACCCCATCAATTCCCAGTGCATCCTTCAGAATATGGCGATTAAAATCGGACTCGTCCGTGGTCCAAATCCTGTGCCAAAGGAGTAGAGGCTGTAACTTAATCACGTCTTCTAGGTATGGCATGCCAAGTTCTGTATGACAGATGAATGTTGACGTACTATCTGGCACTGCCAAAAGAAACCTGAAAAAAGTATTTTCTGCTATCTGCAGTGAATTGACATTAGCATAGCCCCAGATACCTGCTCCATAAGTGGCAATAGCAACGCATTTTGCCCTATAGATACACAACATTTCCCCAGGAGAACGTCTGCCTAGTTTCCTGCTAAAATTTGTTAGTGCCATCAGTGATTTAATAAATAACAGCCTTCTGGCTTTAATTGCCCGACTCCAGGAACCTGATTGTTCAAATAAAATCCCTAGATAAGAAAAAATACTAGTATTCTCTATTGCCTTAGTGTTAATAAAAATGGTATTTTTCTTTTTATTTAACCCGATCCCGCAGTTCATTGAGAACGTTTTTGTACAATTAATTGCGAGACCCAGATTAGCCATAAAATTTGTAAAAGAAGTTACTACTCTTTGGAGACCGAGGGGCGTACGGGCCATCAGGACCGCATCATCTGCATAAAGGAGTGCAGGGATAGGACGAGTTGCTACTAATGGTAAGTCCCTGCACTCCTTGAGCAGGGTGGATTCCAGTCCATTTATATATAGCGTAAATAGGAATGGGGCAAGGACACAGCCTTGCCTCACTCCTCTCTGTACTCTAAAATTCCTGGTGCATTCTCCACCCTGTCCAAAACGGACCCTCGCCCTTGCCCCTGAATAAAGCTGCCTTAAAAAGGAAATAATAGAATTATCTACCCCCAGCCCCTCTAAAATTATCCAAAGCTTCTCATGCACAACACAATCAAATGCTGACGTTAAGTCAACAAAAGTTAAAAACATCCTTTCCTTTTTCGCTTTAGTATATTTATCTAATAAAATGTGTAAATTTAGGCCCTGATCAATTGTACCCAGGCCCTTGCGAAAACCGTATTGAAGGTCACTTAAAATTGAATGCTCCCCTGCCCATCTCTGTAGTCTATCTAAAATCACTCGCCCAATAATTTTGACTGTAGAATCCAGTAAAGAAATCGGGCGATAGCATACTGGATTCGCCCTGTCACCCTTTTTAAAAATAGGGACGATTATGGATTCATACCAAGACGATAAAAAAACCCTGGAACAGCATGCATTAAAAAGTTGCGTTAAAAGTGGTCCCCACAATGCCATATTAGTTTTAAATAGGTCAACCGGGATGCCATCAGGCCCCGGGGCCTTACCACCCAAGCTGGCAATTATGGCCTCGTTAACCTCACTCAAAGAAATATCCAATGTAAATTTTTAGTAAGGTAGGAGAGAGCTCTGGGTCAACTTCAGTCTCCGATGTTCCCTGATCAGCTAACAGTTGATTAGTGTAAAGCTTTGAGTAATGTGATACCCACTCTAATTCTGATATCGCGATCTCTATCGTAGCTTTATCTTTCTCAGCAAAAAATGGCGCATTGACCGCCTTCCAGAATGCAGCAGAGTCTCGATCGATTGAAGCCTCATGTAGGGCATTCCAGGCTTCCTCTTTTAGTTTTTCCTTCCTTGCATATAATGTCCTTTTATAATTTCTTCTGGCTTCCCTAATTAAATCCTGATCCTTCTCTCTGGCCTTTAATGTGTATTTTAGTTTAGTATAGGCCTTAGTACATTGAGAGTCAAACCACCCTTCGCTATGGTTATTCTTCCTTTTCATATTTACCCACAGCGTTTCTTTAATTTGATTTGAAATAACTAAAAAGCTCTCTATGATTTCTAAATGAGAAGAATTTTCATCGAGGCAGGCAAGAAACATATTTTTACACTTTGTCACTAGTTTGGTGACAAATTCCTCCTGATTCAATTTCACCCATTTTAGTGCGTACCCATTTTGCCTACTCAAGGTAATATTCTTCAGATGCTGCGTAGAGTTACCTTTTGTATTAAAATCCTGTTTATACACCATGACATCAATACTTAATGGAAAATGATCGCTTAAAGCGATATCATGGGTAATAAAATCCTTAAGTCGAGGGAAATATCTACTCGATATCAAAATAAAATCTATAGTAGAAAAGGTACCTCGTCCATTGAAGGTCGGGCTAAAAGGGACCACAGGTAAACATAAGTTATTAGCAAACCCCATATCGCATGAAAACATGATATCATTCAGGAGATCTCCGTACAATGTGTGCGAAAAATGAGGAAAGCTGGTACCTTTTTCATAAGTTATTCCACAAACCCCCTTGTCACAATTATTACACAAAAAACAATTAAAATCCCCACCCCATACAACAATGACATCTTTGGTTGAATGAGTCTGCAAGTTATTCACGTCTCTATTTAAATTTCTCAATGTTCCCTCCAGCATTTCTGGAGATGCATTATTGTAAAAATTCAATATTATCAAGCAGAAAACCTGATCTATACATATACTAATAATTTGATAATATTGATTGCTAACAACTAATTCAACTTTCCTCAATTTTAGATAGTTAGAAATATAAGTACAAAGACCCCCTTTTGCTCTGCCATGGGTCGAGCTTACTGCTGGGGTATGAAATGTTTTATACCCACACATGTGGATTGGCTCCTCTGCCCATGTTTCTTGCAGACTAAATATCTCGTAATTACACACATAGTCAATCCACACTTTGTTGGTCACTTTAGATTTTAAACCAGCCACATTCCAAAACATAATCTGACAATTAGCTTTCCTACTTATATTATTTTTACAACCAGTCCCTCCCCCGCCTTCTTCCACCGACGGAGGTATGAGTCCAGTTAGGGACATAGGGGTTTGAGCCGGAACACCCTCCGTATCTAGTGTTGTAATGTTAAGTATCTCAGTGATTTCCGCTATTACTTGGACTGGTGGTTTGACTATTACGATATTAGATCTAGTCATTAGTAATCCCATATTACGGGGAACATCCATGCTACTGGATTTCACAACTAAAGTTTGATCCTCTGATCTCAGTCAATCAACTGCTTCGAGGGTACTGAATCTATCAAAACGGTTTTGAGTGGGAATATTAAACTGTCGCCTATCGAGCGGAGTGTAGAATTCCCGGTTGATCCTGAGATCATTGCTATTCATAGGTTGATAAAAGTAGCCTAAAGGAACAGCACTGACACCGGGGCCAAACATGGCATTGTCACCCATTCTATTCAATATCGATCTTACTAAAAAAGGGGTTTTAAATGATAACACTACGCAGTCCCCTGAGAGTTTTTTTGGCCCTCTGCCTAACCATCCCACTCTCCTTACCATCTTAAATTCGTCAAATAATTTCTCAGTTAGACCTGTCCTGGTGCCAAGCCACTGTAAGGACTTGTTCCTTAAATCCTCCCAAGGTTCTACTGTCCCATCTGCTAATGTGGGAACGTTAACTAACACCACTACATAAGGCGTAACAGCTGGTGGTAAATCCAGATATGTAATATTTCGCACCCTCTGATTCGTATGCACACAATTAGAATTTATTGATGGTAAAATAGATGTGGGCATAGTTACAGCTGGTGGGATAGGTGGGATAGTAAATGGATGAACCTCAATATTTACAGGAGAAGTTTGTTGAATTATATTAGATGACACATGTCTTACTGCGTTATGGATACCTAGGGCAGGGCTAGTGATATTTGGTCTTGTGCCATTAATATGATGGTCGTAATTAATCGTTTGGGCAGGCATACGCATACCATCAGGCACTGGGGGCTGAAATTTATCCAAACATTTAGCTAAAATTGCTTCCATACTGTCTATTCTAGATGTCAAACTGCTTAGGCTCTCTCTAATTAGCAAATTCAGATCATCCAGTTTTATTTTTAGTTTTCCAACCTCACTTTGAGTACGCATATTGGAGCTAATTAATGATTTTTCCCAGTTTTCAATTTTATTAGCTGATGTGGACTTTACCTTTACCTTTTTAGTGGCCCTTTTACGAACTTTAGGGGAAGACCTTCCAGTCAAAGAACATAGTTCATCAGGAGTACAAGGGCAATTATCAGGGTTCCTGGCGCGCTTATTCGGTGGTTGTTGTTGCACGTCGTACTCCTGCTCGCTACCTGATAAATGGTCCGAGATATTCACCACACAACCATTTGTGCCCAATATACTTTTCTGAGACTCAAGTTGATTAGAACTTACTTCCACCAAGGCACCCTCACCCACTCCAGGTTTTAAAGCCTCTTCGACCGTTGTAATCTGCCGTTCTATGGCACCCACGGCTCCAGTTAAATAGCTAAGTAAGGATTGACGGGAATGCTCCCCTGATTTAGCTATCTTATTATTCTTAACGCTCGCCATTTTTCTCTTCCCCATACTATCTATATCACAGTAAGGACACAAGGGAAAAAGAAAGAATATGTACCGAAAATAGGATACAGCACCCGAGGTTTAGCAAACACAGAAAGTAAAGATATCTATTAACAATACTACTCAGAGCGCCTTATGCCCCATATAATTATTTCCTGCCAGATACGTGATGGAAAAGTCAAAGTCAAAGACAAGTAACTACAATGTCCTTATTCAAATATCTTCTTTATCGCAGTTAGCATCGAATCACAGTACCTTGATACGTAAATGAAAGAGTTATGGCCCAGCCCAGCCTCTGACCGTCTATGACGGGCTAAGACGGGCCCGTCTTGGCCCGGTCTTGGCCCGGGCCGCGCCCGGGCGCGTCCCGCGCTGCGAGACCGCGGGGTGGCTTATCAGCGTGTTGCAGCCCCTCCAGGGGCTGTGTGCAAAAGAGCAAGTTCCAGGGACCAGGGGCAGGGATAGCAGCAAAGTTACCGGCGAGGTGCCGAGTCAGCGCGGTCTCCCGCTCACCAAGACCGCGGGGCGGCTTATCAGCGTGTTGCAGCCCCTCCAGGGGCTGTGTGCAAAAGAGCAAGTTCCAGGGACCAGGGGCAGGGATAGCAGCAAAGTTACCGGCGAGGTGCCGAGTCAGCGCGGTCTCCCGCTCACCAAGACCGCGGGGCGGCTTATCAGCGTGTTGCAGCCCCTCCAGGGGCTGTGTGCAAAAGAGCAAGTTCCAGGGACCAGGGGCAGGGATAGCAGCAAAGTTACCGGCGAGGTGCCGAGTCAGCGCGGTCTCCCGCTCACCAAGACCGCGGGGCGGCTTATCAGCGTGTTGCAGCCCCTCCAGGGGCTGTGTGCAAAAGAGAAAGTTCCAGGGACCAGGGGCAGGGATAGCAGCAAAGTTACCGGCGAGGTGCCGAGTCAGCGCGGTCTCCCGCTCACCAAGACCGCAGGGCGGCTTATCAGCGTGTTGCAGCCCCTCCAGGGGCTGTGTGCAAAAGAGCAAGTTCCAGGGACCAGGGGCAGGGATAGCAGCAAAGTTACCGGCGAGGTGCCGAGTCAGCAAGTCATTTCTGAGGTGTAGTGACACAATTTTTTGTGCCCAGTGATAGTGCGCCCTGCGCACATTCTTTTCGTCTGCGAATTTGGAGCAGCCTCAGGCGCCTAGAATTTTGCTCTGAGCTGCGCCGTCGGTAGCACTTACTCCAATTCAAAATTACTACTTTTCAACCCTTCTTACAAATACTTGGGACGTTCTCCAATTCCATTCTCGATTCCACTGTCGATGACGCTGTGAGGGACACCGAGAAGCAAATCGTCCAATGCACTCCCCTATTTCTCACCCTATCCCTCTCTCCATACATCCTCTACCTCAACTCTCTGACTCATCTCAAACCTCTATCTACTACTCTTTCCAATGCTCTACCCTATTTCTCACCCTCTACCTCTATCAATATCTTTAATCTACATATACTTACTTCCTTAATGCATCTATATACTTTCCATGTACTTATGGATATTTATTACTTTCTTCTAATTCAGCATATTCAATGCACTACCCTATTCTCACCCTATATGTGGGGGTATTTTTAAAGCGCAACTGCTACTCCAAGGAGGGTCCTGGCTCTGGATGCTGAAAGGTAACAGTGGGGCATGGAAAGAAATTATGGGCTGGAAAAAAAGCCACGTTTTTAGCTTTTTCCGGAACAAGGGTGTAGACTTAATGCTTCTAAGAGTCAGGGGCAGTTTGTTCCAGAGGGACGGGCCCAGGAAAGAAAGGGCCTTACCCCTCAACCTGGCCTTTATAATACGTGGAGTGCTGGCTAGGAAGAGATTTGAGGAACGGAGATTTCTGTGTGGGACATAGAGCGAGAAATCTCCGTTCCTAAAATCCTTCCTAGCCAGCAATCCACGTATTAAAAAGGCCAGGTATATACCTCTCTCAATATAGCTTCTACCTCAACTCTCTGACTCATCTCAAACCTGTTTCTACTACTCTTTCCAATGCACGACCCTATTTCTCACCCTATATCTCTATCAATATATCCTCTACATCCACTCTCTCATTCATCCCGTACCCATAACACTGCTATGATCCCCAAAATAACCCTTTCTAGACTCTCCCCTACTCTACCCCTCCTTGCATCATCTGACACCTCTTTTACTATACCGATTCCCCAAAACAAGCCTTTCTAAACTCTTCCCTTTGACTCTTCCCCTCCAGATCCCTTTTTACTCATCCCAAGCCTCCTCCTACTGCTATGACCTCCCCCAAAAAAAAGTCTAAGGGCCATATGTAGGTAGCTAAATACCGGTCGGTAACGGCCGAAATTCGGTAAATCTCCCGTTACCGACCGGTATTTAGGCAATTGAGATGTAAGAGGCTAAAAAGAAGGATTCGGTAATTATGAATCGGTAAATACCGATTCATCATTACCGAATTCAAAATTACCGATTCGGAATTACCGATTCCTTATTTACCGAATCGGTATTGTGGATTTAGTAAATATTTACCGATTTTTACCGATTCGGTATTATTTACCGAATTATTACGTACATCGGGAATACCGATTCCTAAATACCGATTCGGTAAAATTCGGTAATTAGGAATCGGTATTTCCAGATTACCTACATATGGCCCTAAATCCTTCACTCTTCTGTCCCACCACTATCCTTTTCAATCAAAATAACAGACTAACATATCCACTTCTCTAATTTCATATTTCACTATACTAATTCAACACTAATCCTTTATGGGTTCCGCAGTAGCGTGCTACTCGCCAAAAAAGGGCTTCAACAACCCATCAGGGGTAACAAGCCCTATATAAATGCAAACCTTTTTCCCTCTTCTACCCGTCTGCTATCCTTCTCAATCCAAATAACTGACTAATATCCACCACTCAAATTACTTTCATATTTCACTATACTAATTCACCAGTAATCCTTTATGGGTTCCGGAGTAGCGTGCTACTCGCCAAAAAAGCGCTTCAACACCACATCAGGGGTAACAAGCGCTATATCAATGCAAACCTTTTTCCCTCTTCTATCCCTCTGCTATCCTTCTGAATCCAAATAACTGTCAAACCTATCCACCACTCAAAATTACTTTCATATTTCACTATACTATTTCAACACTAATCCTTTATGGGTTCCGGAGTAGCGTGCTACTCGCTGAAAAAGCACTTCAACGCCTCATCAGGGGTAGTAAGCGCTATATAAATTACAATACAATACAAAACCTTGGGTCAGAATTTGTTTATATGTTCCGTAATGGATCTCCACCTCCACTATCTCTAGACTCTTCATTTTTTCATCTCCAGCTGTGCCTCATAGGTCCCCGATTTCAATTCCAGGCCCTAGGCTTTGACGATCCTTGTGCAGGCCCATTGGCCCCTTGGACTTTTTCCTCAATTGAGCTGTTTTTGCCCAAATTTATAAAAGAAACCATTTATCTCTCAAGGTCATTTTTTTGCTGGTTAATAATTCTGAACCTTGGGCTGTTCTTCCATAGTAATCTTTATTTCTATTGATTATAGGATACCTTGTGCCCCCGCATGTTCCTGTTACTATATTCTCAGGACCATTCACCTTGATACCAGGCAAGTGTGGTCTTTAATTGATATCATTCTTTTTTAGGCAGTTTACTCTCTGCACCTTCCAGGCAGTTTATTCACTACATTATTCTTATTCGTTTCTTTTATTCTCTAGATACCGGGGTTCTTGTCCTGATGATGTCCTTTCTATAACCAAGGTCGAAACACAGTCGACAATAGACCTATATAGACTCCAAGCACATTGTTAAAATTAAAAAAAGGAGTCATGTCTTTTTAATTGTGCTGCACTTTGTTTCTAAGTCTTCTCTCTTCACTGCACTTTTTCTTCACTATGAGCATGAGCACTTGATCTTCTGAACAAAAAGAGTAAAACTTTTTCAGACTTTTGCTTTTACAAATATGCAATGATAAATTAATTGCAAAATAAGACTGCCTATATTGTATGCCTTGGTACAATATAAATATTTTCCCAGTCTTCTACTACGAGAAGTCTCCTTGTGCGTAAAACTATGATTTAAATCCTAGGGAACCATTGTTTCTTAAAAAACACTTTTCCGTAAGTGACATTTCCACATTAGTATTGTCAAATCCACTCTCACTACGGGAGAGGATTTGCCATTACTACTCCATCGATACTAAACCCTAATACTACTACTCTTATGCAATTAGGAAATACAGCTCAATAGCCTTTCCACAGATCCCCCATGTTAATCAATGCGAGAAGCAGGCCTCACAGTACTGTACACACCATCCATCCAATGTTATTCACTATTAGGGCATGTAGCGCACACGTGCACATACCCTAACTCTTCCATACAGCATGCCTCCAGGCAGTACTCAGATGTAGCGAGAGACATGCAGAACTTGGTAAGTAGAGTCTAAATGCCAAGCTGAGTAACAGTAGCAAGCACACACAGGCCTGGCTATGGCAAATCTGTGGTACATTTGAAGAGCTACCTCCGTGGGTAGCACAAACAGTGCTGCAGGCCCACTTAGCAGCTTTTGAGTTACATGCCCTAGGTGTGTATCTTACCATTGGACAAGGGACTTACAGCTAACTCAAATGACCCAATCATGTATACACCAACCACCCCCGATACGTGTCTAACAATGCCCACTCTTGTAAGTGGCAGTTACAAATTAAGAAAAAACTGCAAGTGTTCAGTGTAACACCTCTGCATAGGAAACTGTTTTTTGAAACACCTGCTAGTTTTTCAAGAAAAGTTTCTGTTTATTTCTAAGTGTGCAAATAACTGCCACAAAAAGAAGCTTTATGAATCATTCCTAGGGTACCCTAGTGATGTGATATCTGAATTTAAAAGTCAGAATACCATCTGACAGATATATTGTTTCCACAAATATCACCCCACTGGAGTTAAAATTACAAAATCTATACCCAGTGTGACAATATTTTCCTAAGCAATATTTAGAACATGATATTTAATCCAGACAATATTTAGGTTTTATGATATTCTAACATCACCAGTATGTATATGACAAGCACAGCGCTTTGGCACTGAATGCCAGTGTCAAAGCACTCAAAGTCCTAAGGCTAGCACGTAGATCAGAAGAAAACTAGGAGGGACAAAAGCAAAAAGTCGAGGGAAAGCACCCTAAAATGGGCCATTTCCAACAGATTCAAATTGTATTTTTCATGTTTACAAACATTCTATCTCGTTCATGTGAAAGACCACCACACCAAGAATTTTAGTTGCTTATGGGAAAGGCGATGATGTGCCCATGTATTTTAAGAAATAAAGTACAGCTAGCAGAATATTATGAGGTTATAAGGATATTGCAAGGCACCTCGTAGTTCCATGTCCTTATAAAATAACTCAGCCTTCCGCCACCTGTATGGTCATGACCTCCTCAGTGACTTGCAATATCCTTATAAAATACAACAGAGTGCAATTTAACCTATGTGTTATAGAAAAATTATTATTCACTGGGGGATATAAAGGGAAAACTGTTTCAACATGTTTTTCTGCAAATATTGGTGCAAAAATAGCATCAGGTTTTTGCTAGTGCTAAATGGGCGCATATTTCCTGCACAGTGAAGCGGCATTAATGCATTTTCTGGATATGGTAATACCACTTTTCTATATTTACAAAAATTATTTCAAATGTACAGAAAACTACTTTCCGCGAATAAATTATTTTCCGCCTCCTGAAGATCTCTAAATGAGGACTTGAGAGTACAATATTAGCAATACTGCTCAAATGCATAACTCACCTGCTGTTGACATCTGTGTGGGATCTTCAGGGCAACAGATTGAATAAACATAAAATAGCAATGTGCCTGCTCCAGAGCTTTGCATATAAACTGCAGTTCACATGTTTGTGTCCAAATAAGATAGCAAGTTCAATGGGTGCCGACATTTTTTGCAGAAATGCTTGTGACACCTACTGCACAGAATTTCTAATCCTGGTTAGTAGTTCAGTGGGTATCTGTCTGCTGAAAACATCTGCATGCAACCAGGAAAGCGTGAATTTGATTCCTTGCAGGGCTCAATGAAAAGTACATTCTTATGAGGTTCATGAAATTTGTGTCATAGAGTTGGATGGTAATTGGCAACCAAATATGCCAAAAGTGAATCATTAGGTCGAGCCTAGCGCAGCACGCATGCACTGCTCTATGGGAGGCTTCTTGTGAGGGCTCAAAACTTCCCTGAGACTTCTCCGTGTGGGTCTGGCAACTCCCACACATTCCATTGGCCATTGCTTGTGGCTTTCAATAATGAAAGCACGCAATTGGCCAAAGACGGGTGCATGTCCCGCCTTTTCTCTAAACGTTCACTCCCACGGCGTTTGGGTCTCGGGAGCGAGCAGCGGCGCGCAGGCTGGCAGCTGCATTCCTGGTGTCTCAGGTTACACGCAACGCGCCACGCCGTGCTTTCGCTTTTGCTTGTTTCCCTTTGAAACATGGTGGGCTGCTTTTCTTCCCTTATGTTGCCCCGAGGCACCAACAAGGAGCTGTAGTTGATATGAAAGCAACTCGTGCGCTGAAGTTTCTCACACTCCCTCGGGTCCTTTCCACACCCAACCTTCCGGGCCTGGCAGGTAGGTGCCCGTTTCTTTTAGTAACTTCTCCGGGACTATTGTTTTCGGTTTCCATTCTAATATTTCAAAACAGCGCTTGGAAAGAAATACCCCGGCGCTGCGCTTGACATACCAATGGCAGATTGTGTACTATGCACGTGGCAATTCTCCCTTATTCTACCGTCCTTCCTGGGTAATAGGGAGCCAGGTGCCGTTGGAAGTGTCAAGAGGCGATGTAGTTGAAAGTGGGCGCGCCGCTATCGGCAAAAGATAAACAAACACGCAATGCAGGCTTACCTTCAGCCTCATGCAAATAAAAAAACAGCAGATGTGGTGAAAGCGTGCTTCCCATTCACAGAGACTTGAAGCATTCATCAGCGTTTTCCAGCACCCCTCGGAGCGCTAGACATCGGTGGCTGTCGGTTTCCCAATTATGATTAAAAGCTTTCTTTCACAATCCTCGCTGTACAATTTGTTCTAACTTGGCTGTCCTTGCAGCACCGCAGAAATACATTCTGCGCTCAGGTGTGTGCGCGGGGAGGAGCAGGTTGCGTGTGGCAAAAGGCATTCTTGGCCAGCAGAGAGCAGCTAGGGCTCGCCAAGTGCTGTGCCTGGGGAGACAACTGCACAGACGGATCAGACAACGAAACATTAAGTCTGCTTTTATTAATGTGGCTTCTTTGCCACATAATGCATATCTCATGCCGAGTGGGAAGTTGGGAAATAGCACATTACGGTAATGTGTACCTGTTCCATAGATATCATTATCTGGTTTTCCAGAAAACAAATACATCTCTTGGGTCAGTTTCTCAGGTTGGAGGGGCTAATCATGATCACGATGGACGGAGAGAAGGGAGAAGCTTTCTGCGGAGTGTTACCTGCACCTGTTATTTACAGCGCTGCAACGACGATCGGCTGCGCACAAAGCGCTATCTAACATGGGTTGGGTGACCGGGGACATAATGAATTTAACATGGTTGGTTGAGTGTGTGTTCAGGAGGCATTCACTGACCTCGACTTCCTCTGAGGGTCCTTCATCCGTCACGGGCCACACTGAGAAATTAGGACAGGGCTTGGTCAGCTTTTCCTGACAGCCTACTGACTCTGCTCTGGTCTATTGGCTTATCAGGAATCACTCCCCTCCCCTTCGCCAGTCCATCCTAATGTAGTGTGTCAGAAGTAGTGGTGCTGCTTAAAGTCCCTAACTAACTCCAGCCGCACCCCCTACTTGCCGATCTAATCCCGTGCACTGGTTCACAAAGGTGCCTTGGGCACCACACAGCACTAGGATTAGCAACCGGCTGAGGGACTGAAATCGATTTGACACACTCTGTGCAGGGGTCTCCGGGAGGCAGGTTCTGGCTGTGCCTGTTCTACTCACGGCAGCCCCTGTGCAAGATCGCCAGGCAGGCCTAGGCTATAGGCAACTTTAAAGTCTTTGCAGGTCTTGGCCAACACTAGCTATTTTGTCAACTTAGTCCTGCCTCTCCCTGTTTCTTTTCCCCTAAACCCCCTGTTTATTTTCACCTAAACTCCCTGTTTCTTTTCATCCCCTCCCTGTTCCTTTCCCACCCACCTCCATCTGTGTTTCGTCCCCCTCCAGACGAAGGAAAAAAGTGCTATGAAGTGGCCAGCACTGACCACTTTACACCCTTTTTAAATCATCCCGTTATCTATGTCCTGTTAGTCCCCCAAACCCAATTGCCAAAGCCAATATCTGGTCGCCCATAGGCAAGACCTATTGGCTTTGCCAATGCTTGTTTTTATTGTGAGCTATATACATTTATCTAATTATTATCATCACACACAAACACTTCATATATATGGCAAATTCTATTACAAATAATGTACTTTGAACAGGCATATTATTTTCCCTGCAAATATTGAGTACAAGGGTGCAACAGCTCTCACAGTAAATATTAGGAACTTCTGACTGTTGGTGTGGTATTATCGCACACAATTTCTTTAGAAATTCTTGATATTGTGAGCACATAAATCTAGAATGCTTTCAGATCTCTTTATCTCTTAGCCATTGATTGAGCACTATGCCCCCCTTCTCCACCCCGCCCGTGTCTAGCCCCCACCCTACTTCCGGCCCTCAAACCCACAAGGTACAATATTGCAGCTGTGTTGATGAAAGGAGCAACTTGTGATGAAAGGGTTAACTAGTTGCCCAACAAACTAATACATTTGAGAATGAGTTGTGGTCTTATTTCTTCTGTAATCAGATGACTCTTTGGCGGGAAAAGCTTAATTGAAATCTAGAGAATCTGACTAAAAGCCGAAATAAGCTGTATTCCACTATGTCAAAATGTACTCTCAAGCCAACATTCGACCAGTGGTCAAGCCTGGAGTCTAAGAAGTAAGTCATATGGTTTCCTGAGAGTTTGACCGGGACTCCATAAAAAATTGTTTAGAAAAGGAGGGCCAAATGATTGATTTCCTTTAACTGATATACCACACTTTATTGAAGGAATTACCAGGAGGAAAAGTGAAAAACCAGCCCCCGAATTCGTAATTCCTCCATATGCGTTTCTGGGTACTAATATCTGCCATTATTGTTTCTTTTTATCTGAAATAAATTGATTACATTTTTTAAACATAACCTACGCACTAAAATGCAAGGAGATTTAAACCACTAGTATGATACAAAGTTCTACCCTATAAAATGCCATTGATCGAATAGCTAAATATCTTTATAGTAATTAAAAATTACAGTTCTTTTTAGTACATGAATAAACCCTAACAGTTAATGGAAAGTTTCATATTGCATATTGAACATCTCAGAATAAATCAACATTCTATTAAAAGCGTGTCCTGCTTCATTAAGGTTGCTTTCAGGCCTGGCAGGGCCGGGGACCCCTTAGCATCTTAAGGAGGTGCCATACAGTAAGCAAAAGGAACAAATGATGGACAGAATGCTGAACAATGCAAACATTCACCCCCAGCTACAAAGATCTGGGTTTAATCCATCATACTTTTGCTCACCACGCCACCCCAGTTTGGACCCAGCCATATGCAAATCAGTTTTGACCCTGCTCCTCATGGGAACAGCCCAGTCCAAACTGCCAAGCCAGGTCCTCCCTGGACCGGAAACACGCATCCTTGGACCAGTTTCAGGGCATCATCCCTCATCTGCCAGGCTAGCTTGAATCCAGTGGCGCAGTGAGCACAGGACCCACTTCTGAGCATACCCTTCCCATTTAGGGCGACAAAAGCAAAAGGAACAAAAGATGGACGGAATTCTGAACAATGCAAACATTCACCCCTAGTCAGAAAGATCTGGGTTTAATCCATTGTTATTTTGCTCACCATGCCACCCCATTTGCACCCAGCCATATGCAGCATACATTAAGGGCCTTATTACAAATTTGGCAGTGCGGCGCAGGCCTGCCCCACTGCCGCACTGCCAAAGCCATGGTCGGGCTGCCCACCAGATTAGGCGTTTCCTCCTGTCTGGTGGGCTTTTTTTTGGCGTTCCCACGGCTGTGCCTATACAAATGGGTACCACAACGGGAACGCCAAAAATAGTTCCTACACGGCATATACTGAAATGTCCATGCAGTGCAGGAACTGGGGTGCAAGCACACAGGGGGCACATGTTGTGCCCTCCTGCATGCACCACAGGGCACAGAGGCACAAGGGGGCCCTGTAGGGCCCTCTTTGTTTCCACTCCGCCAGGGTTTTCATGGAGGAGGAACTGCCATGAAAACGATGGCGGAGAGGAAACTCCTAATATGCTTGGTGGGACTGATGCCTCCTGACCGCCGCGACACCGCTAGAGAACGGTGGTTCCCTTGCGGCTGCGGCGGGGCAATGGTGGTCCAACCACCCAAATCATAATAGGGCGGTCGGTAGAACGCCGCCGCCATGTCCCCATGCCCCCATGAGTCTGGCAGTCCGTGTACTGCCGGACTTGTAATTGAGCCCTCAGTTGGGATCTGGCCAGAACTAATACACAATGCTCATTTGTGCCTACCGTCATCAGTAAACAGATATAGTTGGAATCAATTTTCCAGACCTGGTCTGTCTGGGTGTATTCTATCTCTCAAAGCTCCAATACAGTACAGAAGTGAGCACATGGGGAGACCTATGACCTTTGCTAGCTATGTATGAATATTCTTAGTAAAGCTTCCCTAATAAATTATCTGAACTCAGTTGTAAAGATCATGGCAAAAGTGACCAAGTTAAATGACT
This sequence comes from Calotriton arnoldi, assembly GCA_963921515.1. Taxonomy (NCBI): domain Eukaryota; kingdom Metazoa; phylum Chordata; class Amphibia; order Caudata; family Salamandridae; genus Calotriton; species Calotriton arnoldi. The sequence goes on from CAWUFW010000263.1 coordinate 4,664,182, forward strand.
AATCGGTTACCTAAAGTGCAAGCAATTTAGCTGAAATTCTGAGTTCGGACTTAAGGGTCTCCATGGTTCACTCACATATTTAAATTCAAATAGCCCCACCAAAATAATGCATCCACAGTGTGCCCTGGAAGTCTTAGTGAGCACAAGTGGGAAGCGACTTTTTAGTTTTAGTCATGCATTCAGTAAAACTACCGTTGCATACAGGGACGCAGCTAGACCCGAACTTCGGAGGGGACTAGTACTAAACATTGTTGGTGAGGCTACCATTTTGCACACTGGGAGCTGAGTCAGTATTAGAATACACGTTTGGAAGGCCATTAGGTCTGGGTTTAATTCACGAATGCATGGAAAAGGCATGTTTATGCCTGTTCTTTCCTGAAGTAACACATTTAAGCCAGATCTATTGACTTTGCCAATGCATTCCCCTGAGACATCGAGCACTGCTGGAGCTCAGAGAGTGTTCATCAGACGTGCAAGCATCGGATGTCGCCACACAATTTCCAAAATTTGCAGATTTTACGAAACTTGCTGTTTTCAGCTCAAATGGATGAAAATAACCCTGGCAGACAAAGTACCACATAATTTAAATTTTTTGACATATAATTTCAAGGAAAACGACCTTTACAACGCGGTCAAAACACCGCAATACATTTACATCGCTGTTTTTAAAACGCAAGTCGTTACAACGACTTGCACTGGAGGGCGCTCTAGACTAAGGAATAGTGTAATTTACTATTCCAACACCTTCCCTACTGTACGTAGACTGGAGTTGGAATAGTAAATCACACTATTCCTAAGTCCAGTGCCCTCCAGCGCAAGTCGTTGTAATGACTTGAGTTGTAAAAACAGCGATGTAATGTACCGCGATCTAAATGATCGCGTTGTATCATCATACATCCTAATTTCAATAACCTTGGTCCTCCAATCTGCATAATCCTAGTAGCCTGGACAATGTAAAAACTTTGCACAGTGGAGACCATCTGTATTTCACACGTTACCGTGAAATATTTCCCATATTTCAGGGTTCCTTAAAAATATGTGGGCTTAATACCACTGCTTTTTGTGCAATAAAAGCACCAAAACATGTAATACATGCATTGATGGAATGACGTCTCAGTAATCTCCATTGTACCCATCAGTGTGGAGTGGAGATAGTGGTGGGGATGAGTATCTATTTTAATGGTTCATTTTCTGTCATCCAAGGTAGTGTTCAAACGGTTGAGAAATATTTTTTTAGGTTTTTGGCCCGGAATTCATCTTTAAAATGGATAAAGACTGCTGTGGGAGAAATGAGGCTATATTGTAAATTGCAACTATACAGCCAGTTCCCATTTTGTTAGCTTTACGTTAATTTTATTGTAAAATACACATACTTACACCTAAGCCAAAATTGCACTCAGTCACTGTTTCTTTCTCTCCAAATGAAAGAAGGTTAGACAAAGATGCACAGATTTAAATGTATGTATGCTGAAACAGAAATTAATCAAAGGAAGTAGTGTTGGCAGCCATATTAGAGAAGGAGCTGAAGACATGTAAAAATTCAGTGTATTCTTGTTCTGGTGTGTATTGACAGCAGAAGACACTTTTGCAGGATTTGATTTATATTGCCAGAAGGAGACCTGTGAGTAGGCCCATGCGTGTGGGAACGTGTGTACATGCCCAAACGCTGCTGCACCACTCTCACTGGACGCCTGTAGCTCCAGCCAGTGTACAACGCCTGCACCCTCAGCCAGTGCGGCACTCATGTTCCTTTACCTGAACAGATGCCTGGTGCTTTCTCACAGGAAGATGGATGGTACAGCTAGCAGTATAGGGGAGTACATAGAGCTTTTGTCCACTGAGGGCACCATGATTGGAGCTCTTCCCTTTGTTTTTGGTGCCACCAAGTCATACATTAACGGTTAGGGCACATGCACTAACAGAGGTTCCTGCAGGAAATCCCTCCTGTTGCACCCTTGAAGTTGAGCTGCCCTCACAAGCTTTATGCTTTACTCCTCCATCCACTCACTTTGAGGTTTGCCTGCTTCAACCACGCCAGGGAAGCGAATATATAAAGTACCAAATTCCTTCAATATATGAAGGGTTTACGTTTGATGTTTTATGTGAAACACAATTTCAAAATTGCCAAGACACCTTTTTACAATTCTAAAACATAGCTGCCAAGTGAATCTGTCACATGTGCAACACTTTCACTCCAACCCAGTGCTTAATTTGCTAAAAAAAAAATGTTTCTTTGGAGATTGGTTTTGGCACCATCCACAAACAACACTGCCCAGTGACACAGTGAACGGCAGACTTCTTATTAAGGGAGGAAATGGAATGGGTGAAATATGCTGTAAAGTTTACTCTGGTCAACGTAGTCATCGCCTCCTGCTTCCACACACTCAAATGCTCACTATACACTTCAAATGGCTTCCAGTCAGCACGTGCAGAATAGTCACCCAGGTCCGCATCACCAGCAAGCTGGACTATGGCAACGCACTCTGTCGGAATCAATGACTAACTGCTAGTGGACTTCAGACCATACAAAATCCAGTGGCCAGGCTCACATTTAGGGTTTCCTCCATGTTCCGATCACCCTGCCCGACAAAGACCTTCACTGCTCCCCCATTCACCAATCCACATGCAACACACCCACTAGACACTTCTGCTCAGCCAGAATCCTGCTCGAGCACATACCCCACATACAAAGAAACAGAGTCAACTGTTGTGCTTTCCCCTACCTCCTGCTGAAAGCCTGGAAAGACCTGCCCCTACACATTTGAGCTGCCTCCTCAGTACTTGAGCTCCGCAAGAAGCTGAAGATATGGCTCTTCACCTGGACAAGTCCCAGTCACAGCTGACATAACCCCTGCTTTCTCCACCCCAGGATACTCTCCAGGGTGGGCTCTACACTTCACAAATACCCTTAACATAACATACCATAGAGTTTGCCTTAGCATTATTGCTGTGGGGGTTGTTCATCCATCTCTCACTCCGGTGTATCCTGTGTCACACTCTGTCTCTGTTCTTTTCCATCTCAGTTACACTCTCCTCATGTCTTTCTCACCTTTCTGTCCATATTCACACACTTGCTTAATTCTCTTTCACTAATATATACTTTGTCTTTCTCTCTCTCCTTCTTTAATTGCTTCTCTCTATCCCTTCTCTCTCACTGTCATCCTCCCGCCCACCTTTTCCTCTTTACTCCCCATTAGGAAGATTAACCGGGGTGAGAGATGTGTGATACTCCCACAGAATATTAGCTGGTCCTGGTTGCTCTGTTCCCACAGAACCTCAGGTTTTACGTTATAGGAATGAAAGCTGAAAGAGCTCAACTCTGGCTTTGAACTGGCTCACCTCGATCTATGTCTGCGCAGGGGCTCAACTCTGTCTGCAGTGGAGCACAGCTGCATACTTCAAAGAGCTAAGCTCTGTCTGCCCAGGGTCACAGTACGATGTATGCAGGAACTCAGCTCCAGCTCAATGAAAGAAATTACCTATGGGGACACAGTCTCTGCTCTATTTGTGCATGGGCTCAGCACTATGTATGCAGGGACATGGCTGCATCTGTGTTGGAGCTCAGCTCTATCTGCAGAGGAGTGCATTCAGTTCTACAAGATGATGCGGTCTGTTTGCGGCAGAGTCTCACACTCTCTCTGTATGCACAAGAACATACTTTTCTCTGTAGAATGTAAAACTTCTAAATGTACAGCCTATCTCTAGAAGAACAACCAACTTCCTCTCCTTAATAAAATAGGCAGGTAAATGAGCTTCTTGATACCGAGCAGACTTTTTTGCGCTGCAAGACTTTAGGCATGTGGTCCTGATCTCTATTTACCCCGTCTCCTTCTCCTCACTCAATGGCACACCCTCTTCCTTCTCAGAGTACAATTTGTTGTGAACATCTGCTTGATGTTCATTGCTTTTATGTAATTTTGGTATGTCCTTTTGGTCTGCATTTGTATGAGGAAATTTAAAAACAGCAGGAATGATCAGGCTGAGAAGAGTGGACAATTTTAAATATGAAACAAGACAAAGGTGAAATGTGTGGAGTGGAAATGGGCAGGTTGAGAAAAATGAAAATGGAGGATGACAGGGGAACAGGAGAGAAGGCAGCGGCATGCAAAGAGAGGGACATAGGGCAGGATAGACAGTGCTGTGGTCCAGGTGACTACCTATGGGCAATGCAGTAGAAGCTAAACTGCACTGTAGCACATGGTAAGGAAAGAGTGGGCCTGAGTAGTAAAGCAAAGTCAAAGAAAAAACATATAGGGGCATATTATCAAGGATCTGCGATAATTATCGCAAAGCGCGCTTAGCGCTGTTTTTTTTATCGCCGGCCATCGCTGGATTTCCTCGCCGTGATAGCGCTGTATTATCAAAGCGTATCGCAAAGGCGATAGGAAATCCAGCGATAGCGAGTAAAACCAGCAATAGCGTGAGAATTCCAGCGCTAAATTAACTGCGCTAATGAAAAGCTTGCTAATAGGCAAGTGTGTACTTAACCTAACAATCCACCCCCATTGACAAGATGGTTAAGTTTTTTTCAGGCGTTAAATTCCAGCGATAAGCGCGACTTTTCTTATTGCTTCGCGGGCATTGATAATAGAGGGAAGTTGTGTTTGCAACTGTTTCAATGGAGTTTAAGTCAGGAACGCCTACTTTGCATGTCATTAGCGATATATATCGCTGGCATGCTTAGAGATAAAAAAACGCCCGCTATCGCCAAGAAACTCACGCTAAAACCCGTTAGCTGCAGCTTGTTAATAGTGTGATAAAAATATCGCCGCATTAGCGGCAGAAAAGTGCCGCTAACGCGGCGATAAAGGGCTTGATAATATGCCCCATAGTTTTAGCTCTTGTATCTGACCACTAAGTTTGAGCTTTAAAACAGGTGGACTCTAAAAAGAGGGGAGTCGGGTGCACCATGTCTCTGAAGTAAGTGAGTTAACCTTGGGACAACACTTACAGGTATGGATCCTTTGAAATGTGACTATGTCTTGGACTTGAAGCAGGCCCCGTTCTCCCGCTGGCTCAAGGTTTTTCAACCACCAACTCCCACTTGCAGAGATAATCAAGAGGTAGAACACACGAGGGAAGAGCAATCTGGGGTAAACCATGCTGCTGTAGCAGAAAGCTTTGGTGGTGTGTCAGGTGCTGTATATCCGCAATGTCATTCTGATCTCCAGCTTCAGTCTATTATCTATCTGTACACCAAGCAAAATAGGGAAAGAGGCACACATGGACCTTTTGGGGGGTGGACTGTTAGATGTCTGAAGGGAGTAGTTCAACTATGATCCCCTAATACAGGCACAATCCATTTTATATTTGCTAAAATGGGTCTGTCAGAGCGCACATCACTGCATCCCTGAAGCCAATGAAAAGCCACAAAGTGCAGCAGGGGCTTCTTAACCCGTTTGGTGCGTCGGACGGCCCCTGGCCGTCCGACGTCACAGTGGGCATGTGCGGAGGATGGCCGGGGGCCATCCGAAACAAGCCCACTCAATAAATCACCCGCACCGCGGCGGAATTCGCGCCGCGGTCAACGGGTTAAAGGCCTGTTTTTAGAAATGGGGGTCTCTCGTTGGCAATGGTTTGCACCTTTGTCCAAGTAGGGACCCTTGCTTCAAGTCAGGGTAAGGGAGTTACGCCCTTAAACAACCCCTGCTCACCCCCTTGGTAGCTTGGCATGAGCAGACAGGCTTATCTCAGAGGAATGTGTAAAGCATTTGTGCACACATACAGTAATACAGTAACAACACTACAAATGGACACCACACCAGTTTAGAAAAATAGGTAATCTTTATCTAAACCAAACAAGACCAAAATGACACAAATCCAACATACAGTTATCAAGGTATGACTTTTAAAAGGTAAAAAACTGTTCTGTCCATAGAAAACTATAGATGCAACACTTTCAACACAAAGTACCATGGATGTGTCAAAATCATAAGCAAAAACAGCTGCAGAGAAGGTGATGCATCAGTTTGTTGCTCAAGGGGAGGTGAGACGTTGGTTCCTTACTGCCACGCAGGGGAGGTGATGCGTCGGATCCTTACTGAAGAGCGGGTGATGCGTCGGTTTCTTACTGTGCGGGGAGGTGATGCATCGGTTTCTTACTGCGGCACCGGCATTGTTGCAGACTTGACGCCCCGGTGCAATGCTTGGTAATTCGGGGATGCGTCGGTTCTTGATGTGGCTGCGGCGGCAACAGCACTGCGTTGATCTCTCCAGCCGCGGTCCTACAATGCGTCAATTCTTGCAGTCGCACAGCAGGGCCTGCATCGGAATCGGTGCAGTGATCTCGGACGTCGGAGATCCGTGCACGAGACTTGGTGTGCGATGCGTGGGAATTCTTCCCACACAGCGGTGTTGCATCAGAAACAGGTGCGGATGCTTCGCGCTTCTTTAGTTGCTTCTCTTTTCCCAGCTCCCAAAAGCAGGAACAACCTCCAGAGGCCCAACACAGACAGAGGCACCTCCTGGCAGGTCAGAACTCCCAGCAAGGAAGTTCAGGGGAGCTGGTGGTGAAGTCTTTGTGTCCCTGAGACTTCAGAACAGGAGGCAAGCTCTATTTCAAGCCCTTGGAGATCTTCCTCAAGCAGGATACACAGCACACAGCAAAGTCTTTGTCCTCTCCTTGGCAGAAACAGCCACTGCAGGCCAATCCCAGACAGCATGCAGCAAAGGGGCAATAATTCTCCTTCAGCTTTCCCAGCTTTTCTCCTTGGAAGAGGTTCCTCTTGTGTCCAGAAGTATTCTGAAGTTCTGGGGTCTGGGCCCCACTATTTATACTGAATTTCTCTTTGTTCTCTTGCGGCAGAGAGGCTCTGTGCTCAGTCAAAACCAGTTTTGTCCTCTCTGGCCCAGCTTCCTGGCAGGAGGTGGAGACAGCATTGTCCAAGGCAGCCCAGGCCTATTTAGGTGCAGGGAAATCTCCTCCCACTACTCTAAATGTAGCCCAGGTCTATTCAGCCCAGCCCTGACTCATTCAGGAAAGGCAGGACACACCTCAACCCCCTGTGGCTGTCTGAAGAGAATGCACATCCCCAAACCCTGTCACTCCAAAGTCAGACAGTCAATTGACAAACCAGCAGAGGCACAAAAGATGGCTAAGCAGGAAAATAGCCACTTTCTAAAAGGTATTTTCAAACACACAATCTAACATTCACCTTTACTAAAAGATAATTTTTATATTCTCAGTTCAGGCATACTAAACTCTATCTTTCTATCTTGTCCCAATGGGAAGTTATACTAATAAGGTGTTATAAATAAACTCCCATTCTATCCTATAGGATAGATAGCCTTTCCATAGTAAAAAACAAAATAGTTGTATTTCACTATCAGGACATGTCACACACACCAGTACATGTCCTACCTTTCACATACACTGCACCCTGCCCACAGGGGTACCTTGGGCCTACCTTAGGGGGGACTATATGTAATAAAAGGGAAAGTTGGGGCCTGGAAAGTGGGTGCACTTGCTGGGTCGGCATGGCAGTGGAGACTGCACGCAGACACTGCAGTGGCAGGTCTTAGACCACTTTGAAAGGCTGCTTGTGTGGGTGGCACAATCAGTGCTGCAGGCCCACTAGCAACATTTAATTTACAGGCCCTGGGCGCACACAGTGCACTGTAATAGGGACTTAGTAGTAAGTCAAACAAGCCAATCATGGAAACACCAATCCATATGCACAACTTACATAGGGAGCATATGCACTTTAGCACTGATCAGCATTGGAAAAGTGCCCGGGGTCATAAAACCAACAAAAACAGGGTCAAAAATAGGAGGCCAAGAAGCAAAAAGTCTGAGTATAAACCCGCTGAAAAATCAGGTCTAACACCTGTGCTTCCAGTCCTGTCAACAGGGGCACTGGAAATATGTGATTGTGCGGCTGTGGTGTTTTTCGCATGATTATGGTTTCACCGCATTTGCCACATAATCCATAATCTGTTGCATAATCTCCAGATTTTAACAAAAAAAATGTTGTGTCTAGCTCTAACAGTTCAAAATTTACAAAAAACACAGCAACGTGTTGCTGTGTAGCAGAAGTCCCTTTGCAAAGGTTGACTGGCCACCTTTCTGCTGATTATTGCTATATTTAGGTGATAAATCGATACCAATGAGGTGCAAACTATGCCCAGAAGGTATTAACTGTTAGACCTGGCATCTTTGGTGTGGTTTCCCCAGTCTTTTTGCCTCTACTTCTTGTATTTTTGACTGTTATACTGGACTTCGCTTTTGTTGGTTTAAATACTCTGGGCACTTTACTACTGCTGATCAGTGCTCCCAGTGTAAATTGTGATTCTGATTGTATATCCCTGATTGGCATATTTGATTTACTTGTAAGTCCCTAGTAAGGTGCACTATGTGTGTCCAAAGGCCTGTAAATCAAATGCTACTAGTGGGCCTGTAGCACTGGCTGTGTGACCCACATAAGGAACCCTGTAAACCTGCCTCAGACCTGCCACTGCAGTGTCTGTGAGTGCAGTTGTAAACTGCCATGTCGACCTGGCTAGGGCACCCACTTGCCGGGCCCTAATCTTTCCTTTTACTACATGTAAGGCACACCCAAAGTAGGCCCAAGGTACCCCCTTGGGCGGGGTGCAGTGTACGTGAAAGGTAGGACATGTAATAGTGTGTTTTACATGTCCTGATAGTGAAATACTGCCAATTTTTTTCACTATTGCAAGGCCTATATCTCCCAAAGGCTATCTTTGGAGCTGCCTTGTAACATTTTACAAGTGTAACTTTCAATTGGGAACAGCTAAATATTATGGAGTTTGGGCTCACGGAGCTCAAAATTTAAAAAACACATCTTTTAGTGAAGGTGGTTTTTAAATTGGGTGTTTGAAAAGGCCACTTTTAGAAAGTGGGCATTTTCTTGTTTAACCATCCTTGTGCCTCTGCCTGCCTGTGGAATCAATGTCTGGTTTAGAGTGACAGGGGCCTGTTCGTGCATTCACTCTAGACAGTCACACAAAGGGAGTTAAGGTGTGCCCTGCAAATCCTGATGGCCCATCACTAGGCTGATGGGTATGCCTGACTTAGAGTGGTGGGAGGGGCTGTTATCTGCACTTAAATAGGACAGAGCCTGCCTTCTCACAATGCTGCCTCCCCCCCCTGGAGTGTGTCTGAAGCCAAGACCAGGCAGAACATGTGCACCACAAAGAAAATCCTTGATGGTTAGCCTGCAGTTGCTGCTTCTGTCTGTGGGCATTTGAAAGGACTGGACTTTTACTTTGCTGTATCTTGCTTGAGAAGATTCTCCAAGGGCTTGAAATAGAGCTTACCTCCTGTTAAGAAGTCTCAGGGACACATAACTTCACCTGCAGCATCCTTGAACACCACTGCTGGGAGTTCTGACCTGCCTTGTGGTGCTGAATCCAGTTCTTGGCCCTTGGAGGGTTTTCCTGCTGCAAAGACCTGCTTGAAACCATCAAAATCGACGCATCGCCCTTCCACACCTGTTTTTCCGATTTTTTTGTCCTAACTCCCAGGGGCATTTGGACATGTCTGGGGCAGGTTTCTGGCTCTTGCGACAAGAAAATATTTGAATTGTTTTAATATACATCTAAATCTATCTAGATATATATTATCTACTGGCGGTCGCCAGTAGATAGTTATAGTTAGGACCTATTTTCCATAGGAAATCCACAACATTCTATTTGAAATAACGTTGACGCCGGTTGACGAATCTTCGCGAAAGTTTCCAACTTGTTGGGGCGCTCCGGTCCGCTCCTATCCTGAAAGTCTCGGGGTGATTCGTCAAGCGGGGCCGAGAAAAAAGGGGGTCCCAAAACGTGTTTTCCCCATTCATTTTTCCATAGGAACCTTTAGTCGCAGCTACAGCCCGAACTGCTGAACGGAATTACACCAAATTTGACAAAGAGGTAGCCCTTGGTTCAGTGTCGTGCCTTTTGCTCAAATGGTGTAAATCCGTTCAGTAGTTCCTGAGAAAATCAAAAGTAAAATCACATATATATCTGGGCGGAGCCTAACCACACATGTCATCGTGAGATCTGATTGGCTGTCAGCACTTCATCCTGGAATTGCTGGCAGCCATCTTGGGACCAATATAAATGATAGTACCCCATTGAAATGCATTGTAGTGAATCAAAGATTTTGAGGGTTACCAAAAGGAGAACTATAAAGGGTGATAACAGACTTTAGTTACATTAGAATTCATTTGTTGATGGTACCATACTAATTTCAGGAATTGTGGTGTGTTCTAAGGTGATTTTACCCTGTGAAAAACCTTCTGCTGGGATATCATGAATCATGTTTGAGAGAAAACTATTTTCACATGCTTGTCCCATACAGTTTTGGAAGGTGCTCCAGAAGCTAAAATGAGAGCATATTTTCTGTAAATTCACATTATCTTTCTCAGTCATGTGAGAATGAAGTCTGACATTCTCAGTAAAACATGTACATCCAAAAAGGGCAGAGACTGTCAGATGATTCCTTTGTGTTCTACTGCAGCTTCCCAGAGTGTTCTAAAGAACAACTAGTGTGCTAACAGCCTTACTTATGACAAAAGTATGGCACACCTGAAGCCATCTTGATTGGAATAAACTGGTAACACTTAAAACATTTAATTTAAAAAGGAACAAAATGATGGGGTTCATTTTGTCATAGAAATTATGGTTAGTGCTGTAGAAAGAAAAATTAGGACATGTTTCAAGTGTGATCTCAAATATCTTCCTGTTATATTTCAACAGGAGCAGCCTGCCAGTTGATGCCTTTGTGTTCTACTGCAGCTTCCCAGAGTGTTCTAAAGAACAACTAGAGCGCTAACAGCCTTACTTATGACAAAAGTATGGCACACCTGAAGCCATCTTGATTGGAATAAACCGGTAACACTTAAAACATTTAATTTAAAAAGGAACAAAATGAGGGGGTTCTTTTTGAAATAGAAATTATGGTTAGTGCTGCAGAAAGAAAAATTAGGGCATGTTTTAAGTGAGATCTCAAATCCTCTTCTATTTCATTAGAAAATTCTGACATGCAGACTGAAACAATCACTTTCAATACCAGCAGCAGACTTCCAGTTAACTCCCTGGTGAGCAGTAGCTTTGCTACAGTGATCTAATGAGCAACTAGAGTGCTAGCATTCTGAATTTATGGCAAATGTGAGACACATCTGAATGCCTTCTTGATGGAATCAAAGTAAAAAACTGAAAGCGTTTCCTACTGAGGAGACTGCAGTAAATGAGGAAATTAGGAAACTTCATAACAAAGAAGTCTTCCAAGATGGCCACCAGTGAAAAAAGAGCCCAAATGTAGCACAAATATTACCCAGATGTAGCCCACATATAGCCCAATGACAAAAGTGTGCAAAACACTTTTTATTTTTGTTTTTTTGCAGTTTTATGTAGTGCAGACTGGTCAGGTATTGGAGCGTTGCATCTTAAAACATGACCCCCTACACTACAAAAACACCACTGCACTACCCTAAACCCTAAAACACTACCCCAGCACGTCCCCTACACTACACAAGCACCACTGCACTATCCTAAACCCTAAAACACTACCCCCAGCATGACCCCCTACACTACACAAACACCACTGCACTACCCTAAACCCTAAAACACTACCCCCAGCACGACCCCCTACACTACCCAAACACCACTGCACTAACCTAAATCCTAAAACACTACCCCCAGCACGACCCCCTACACTACCCAAACACCACTGCACTACCCTAAAACATGACCCCTACACTACACAAACACCACTGCACTACCCTAAACCCTAAAACACTACCCCCAGCACGACCCCCTACACTACACAAGCACCACTGCACTACCCTAAACCCTAAAACACTACCCCCAGCATGACCCCCTACACTACACAAACACCACTGCACTACCCTAAACCCTAAAACACTAGCCCCAGCACGACCCCCTACACTACCCAAACACCACTGCACTAACCTAAATCCTAAAACACTACCCCCAGCACGACCCCCTACACTACCCAAATACCACTGCATTACCCTAAAACATGACCCCCTACACTACACAAACACCACTGCACTACCCTAAACCCTAAAACACTACCCCCAGCACGACCCCCTACACTACACAAGCACCACTGCACTACCCTAAACCCTAAAACACTACCCCCAGCACGACCCCCTACACAGCCCGAACACCACTGCACTGCCCTAAACCCTGAAACACCAACCCTAGCATGACCCCCTACACTGCCCGAACACCACTGCACTGCCCTAAACCCTGAAACACCACCCCTTCACGACCCCCTACACTGCCCGAACACCACTGCACTGCCCTAAACCCTGAAACACCACCCCCAGCACGACCCCCTACACTGCCCGAACACCACTGCACTGCCCTAAACCCTGAAACATAACCCCCAGCAAGACCCCCTACACTGCCCGAACACCACTGCCCTAAACCCTGAAACACCACCCCAGCACGACCCCCTACACTGCCCGAACACCACTGCACTGCCCTAAACCCTGAAACACCACCCCAGCACAACCCCCTACACTGCCCGAACACCACTGCACTGCCCTAAACCTTGAAACACCAGCCCCAGCACGACCCCCTACACTGCCCGAACACCACTGCACTACCCTAAACCCTGAAACACCACCCCCAGCACGACCCCCTACACTGCCCGAGCACCACTGCACTGCCCTAAACCCTGAAACACCAGCCCCAGCACGACCCCCTACACTGCCCGAACACCACTGCACTGCCCTAAACCCTGAAGCACCAGCCCCAGCACGACCCCCTACACTGTCCGAACACCACTGCACTGCCCTAAACCCTGAAACACCAGCCCCAGCACGACCCCTACACTGCCCGAACACCACTGCACTGCCCTAAACCGTGAAACACCAGCCTCAGCACGACCCCTACACTGCCCGAACACCACTGCACTGCCCTAAACCCTGAAACACCACCCCCAGCTCGACCCCCTACACTGCCTGAACACCACTGCACTGCCCTAAACCCTGAAACACCACCCCCAGCACGACCCCCTACACTGCCCGAACACTACTGCACTGCCCTAAACCCTGAAACACTATCCCCAGCACGACCCCCTACACTGCCCGAACACCACTGCACTGCCCTAAACCCTGAAACACCACCCCCAGCAAGACCCCCTACACTGCCCGAACACCACTGCACTAAACCCTGAAACACCACCCCCAGCAAGACCACCTACACTGGCCGAACACCACTGCACTGCCCTAAACCCTGAAACACCACCCCCTGCACGACCCCCCACACTACCCAAAACCCACTGCACTGCCCTAAACCCTGAAACACCACCCCCTGCACGACCCCCTACACTGCCCGAACACCACTGCACTGCCCTAAACCCTGAAACACCACCCCTCAGCACGACACCCTACACTGCCCGAACACCACTGCACTGCCCTAAACCCTGAAACACCACCCCCAGCACAACCCCCTACACTGCCCAAACACCACTGCACTGCCCTAAACCCTGAAACACCACCCCCTGCACGACCCCCTACAGTGCCCGAACACCACTGCACTGCCCTAAACCCTGAAACACCACCCCCAGCACGACCCCCTACACTGCCCGAACACCACTGCACTAAACCCTGAAACACCACCCCCAGCAAGACCACCTACACTGGCCGAACACCACTGCACTGCCCTAAACCCTGAAACACCACCCCCTGCACGACCCCCTACACTGCCCAAACACCACTGCACTGCCCTAAACCCTGAAACACCACCCCCTGCACGACCCCCTACACTGCCCGAACACCACTGCACTGCCCTAAACCCTGAAACACCACCCCTCAGACCGACACCATACACTGCCTGAACACCACTGCACTGCCCTAAACCCTGAAACACCACCCCCAGCATGACCCCCTACACTGCCCAAACACCACTGCACTGCCCTAAACCCTGAAACACCACCTCCAGCACAACCCCCTACACTGCCTGAACACCATTGCTCTGCCCTAAACCCTGAAACACTAGCCCCAGCACGGCCCCCTCACTGCCCGAACACCACTGCACTGCCCTAAACCCTGAAACACCAGCCCCAGCAAGACCCCCTACACTGCCCGAACACCACTGCACTGCCCTAAACCCTGAAACACCACCCCCTGCACGACCCCCTACACTGCCCGAGCACCACTGCACTGCCCTAAACCCTGAAACACCAGCCCCAGCATGACCCACTACACTGCCCGAACACCACTGCACTGCCCTAAACCCTGAAGCACCAGCCCCAGCACGACCCCCTACACTACCCAAACACCACTGCACTGCCCTAAACCCTAAAACACTACCCCCCGCATGACCCCCTACACTACCCGAACACCACTGCACTGCCCTAAACCCTGAAACACCAGCCCCAGCACGACCCCCTACACTGCCCGAACACCACTGCACTGCCCTAAACCGTGAAACACCAGCCTCAGCATGACCCCTTACACTTCCCGAACACCACTGCACTGCCCTAAACCCTGAAACACCACCCCCAGCACAACCCCCTACACTGCCTGAACACCACTGCACTGCCCTAAACCCTGAAACACCACCCCCAGCACGACCCCCTACACTGCCCGAACACCACTGCACTGCCCTAAACCCTGAAACACCACCCCCTGCATCACCCCCTACACTGCCAGAACACTACTGCACTGCCCTAAACCCTGAAACACCATCCCCAGCACGACCCCCTACACTGCACGAACACCACTGCACTGCCCTAAACCCTGAAACACCACCCCCAGCAAGACCCCCTACACTGCCTGAACACCACTGCACTAAACCCTGAAACACCACCCCCAGCAAGACCACCTACACTGGCCGAACACCACTGCACTGCCCTAAACCCTGAAACACCACCCCCTGCACGACCCCCTACACTACCCAAACACCACTGCACTGCCCTAAACCCTGAAACACCACCCCCTGCATGACCCCCTACACTGCCCGAACACCACTGCACTGCCCTAAACCCTGAAACACCACCCCTCAGCACGACACCATACACTGCCCGAACACCACTGCACTGCCCTAAACCCTGAAACACCACCCCCAGCACGACCCCCTACACTGCCCAAACACCACTGCACTGCCCTAAACCCTGAAACACCACCCCTGCACCACCCCCTACACTGCCCGAACACCACTGCACTGCCCTAAACCCTGAAACACCACCCCCAGCACGACCCCCTACACTGCCCGAACACCACTGCACTGCCCTAAACCCTGAAACATCACCCCCAGCAAGACCCCCTACACTGCTTGAACACCACTACCCTAAACCCTGAAACACCACCCCCAGCAAGACCCCCTACACTGCCCAAACACCACTGCACTGCCCTAAACCCTGAAACACCACCTCCAGCATAACCCCCTACACTGCCTGAACACCATTGCTCTGCCCTAAACCCTGAAACACTAGCCCCAGCACGACCCCTACACTGCCCGAACACCACTGCACTGCCCTAAACCCTGAAACACCACCCCCAGCACGACCCCCTACACTGCCCGAACACCACTGCACTGCCCTAAACCCTGAAACACCACCCCCTGCACCACCCCCTACACTGCCCGAACACCACTGCACTGCCCTAGACTCTGAAACACCAGCCCCAGCAAGACCCCCTACACTGCCCGAACACCACTGCACTGCCCTAAACCCTGAAACACCAGCCCCAGCATGACCCCCTACACTGCCCGAACACCACTGCACTGCCCTAAACCCTGAAACACCACCCCCTGCACGACCCCCTACACTGCCCGAACACCACTGCACTGCCCTAAACCCTGAAACACCACCCCCTGCACCGCCCCCTACACTGCCCGAACACCACTGCACTGCCCTAAACCCTGAAACACCGCCCCCAGCACGACCCCCTTTACTGCTCGAACACCACTGCACTGCCCCAAACCCTGAAACACCACCCCCAGCACGACCCCCTACACTGCCCGAACACCACTGCCCTAAACCCTGAAACACCACCCCCTGCACCACCCCCTACACTGCCCGAACACCACAGCACTGCCCTAAACCCTGAAACACCACCCCCTGCACCACCCCCTACACTGCTCGAACACCACTGCACGGCCCTAAACCCTGAAACACCACCCCCAGCACGACCCCCTACACTGCCCGAACACCACTGCACTGCCCTAAACCCTAAAACACCACCCCCAGCACGACCCCCTACACTGCCCGAACACCACTGCACTGCCCTAAACCCTAGAACACTACCCCCAGCACGACCCCCTACACTACCTGAACACCACTGCACTACCCTAAACCCTAAAATACTCCCTCCAGCACGACCCCCTACACTACCCGAACACGACTGCACTGCCCTAAACCCTCAAACACTCCCCCCAGCATAACCCCCTACACTACCCAAACACCACTGCACTGCCCTAAACCCTAAAACACTCCCCCCAGCACGACCCCCTACACTACCCGAACACCACTGCACTGCCCTAAACCCTAAAACACTCCCCCAGCACGACCCCCGACACTACCCAAACACCACTGCACTGCCCTAAACCCTAAAACACTACCCCCGCATGACCCCCTACACTACCCAAACACCAATGCACTACCCTAATCCCTAAAACACTACCCCCGCAAGACCCCCTACACTACCCAAAGACCACTGCACTACCCTAAACCCTAAAACACTACCCCCCGCACGAGTCCCTACACTACCCAAAGACCACTGCACTACCCTAAACCCTAATACACGACCTCCTACACTACACAAACACCACTGCACTACCCTAAACCCTAAAACACTACCCCCTACACTACACAAACACCACTGCACTACCCTAAACCCTAAAAAACTACCCCCAGCACAAACCCCTACACTACCCAAACACCACTGCACTACCCTAAACCCTAAAACACTACCCCCAGCAGTACCCCCTACACTACCCAAACACCACTGCACTATCCCTAAACCACTACCCCCAGCAGTACCCCCTACACTACCCAAACACCATTGCACTACCCTAAACCCTAAAACACTACCCCCAGCAGTACCCCCTACACTACCCAAACACCACTGCACTACCCTAAATCACTACCCCCATCACGACCCCCTACACTACCCAAACACCACTGCACTACCCTAAACCCTAAAACACTACCCCCAGCACGACCCCCTACACTACCCAAACACCACTGCACTACCCTAAACCCTAAAACACTCCCCCAGCATGACTCCCTACACTACCCAAACACCACTGCACTACCCTAAACCCTAAATCTACCCCAGCATGACCCCCTACACTACACAAACACCACTGCACTACCCTGAACCCTAAAACACTACCCCCAGCACGACCCTCTTCACTACCTAAACACAACTGCACAATTTGTTACAGGCGTTGCAACGCAGGCCTGTGGTGCTTACTGGAAGTACCTGGTGGGCTAGTTGGGCCCCAGGGACCCTCAGGATTCAAGGTGACCTAATCCCCCAACTTAAAACGCTCCACGGGGCGCGTTTGCACAGTGGTGAAGGGAGGGGCGGGGCCTCAGGTGACATGTGCGCAAACACGCCCTGTGGTGCGTTTTAAGTTGGGGAATTAATTCCCTTTGAATCCTGAGGGACCCTGGGGCCAACTAGCCCACCAGGTACCTTCAGTAAGCACAACAGAGTTGCGTTGCAGAGAGGTGAAAAAGGTGCGTGGCCTCGGAACGCCTCTCTGCAACTCAGCTCTGTGGTCCTAACTGTAGGTACCTGGGGGGCTAGTTGGGCCCCAGGGACCCTCAGGATTCAAGGGGACTTAATCCCGCAACTTAAAACGCGCCACGGGGCGCGTTTGCACATATGTCACCTCAGGCCCCCCCTTCCTTCACCACTGTGGAAACGCTCCCTGTAGCACGTTTTAAGAGGTAGTTTTAATCCCCCTGCCCTATTATGTACTAGGGACTTGCAGAGGAGGTCATGCTAATCACAGGGGTACCCCAACGCATAGTTTTCCCTAGTGTATGTAGGTGTTTTCACTGTATTCTAAGTGTCTTTTAGCATAGCACTGGCTCTGGTTAGTCAGAGTCAGTTACCACCAGTACCCGTCTGAAAAAGTTGTGGGCACAGGATGATTTTGCAACAAGGCCTCTTTCTGCTCCTCTGTTGGTTCTTTCTGCACATCTTTTGCATCTTTCTGTGCGTTTTTTCTTCTTTCTTCACATGTCCTACCTCTGTAGGCATAGTTAGAAACTAGCATTTAAAAAACCTTTGAAATTCACTTAAAAAATCATAGGTTTCAGGCACGTTATAGTTAGAAATTAGCATTTAAAAAACCTTTGAAATTCACTGAAAAAACCATAGGTTTCAGACACGTTATAGTTAGAAATTAGCATTTAAAAAACCTTTGAAATTCACTGAAAAAACCATAGGTTTTAGGGACAGTTATAGTTAGTTGGACATTTCACTCGTACAAAACCATAGAAATTCCCCCGTTATAGTTAGTTCAGCTAACTATAACTCGCGCCCCCGCAATGCACTGCTGATGACGTCACATATTACATCACTCATGACATGGTAAGTGACATAAATGATGACATCACTGATGACATCTCAAATGACATCACTGATGACATCATCCATGTGATAATTTCATGCATCTTCTCACACCCTAATATAACTTTTGATACACCCACTCTAAATTACAGACTGCCATTCTCAAAACCATAGACACTCCAACACCAAAAACTACATACCCACTCACTGATTCTTAGGTCTACACACACATCCATTCACTCACCCGTACAGTCACTCATACTTACAGTCACTCAGTACAGGACTATCATATGCACTCATACACCTATATAAACACTCACACACCGCCACTTATCCATAGAGGTACTCACACACCTAGTCAGTCATGCAAAAAATTAATCACACACCCATTTAATCACCTATACAGTTATACACACACCAGCTCACTTACTCATACAAATACTAGCACATTCTTACGCTCTTATACAATAACTGATACAAGCACACACGCATCCATACAGCCACTCTCACTATCACATACTCTCACTTATAGCTATTTAAATACTCTAACACACATATATACTGCCTTTTACATATGTAGTTACTCGCACATGTACCACTGAGATATACATTCACTCACTAACACACCCATACACACACTCACCCACCCAAGCAGTCCATCACAGATGCACTCTTGAAATCATGCACCCAGTGCATCACCCACTCACACATCTATGTACAGAGTCACGCACACCCCACCCACACAAACACTCAGGCAGCCATACAGATACTCAGAGAACCAATCAATAACCCATATAGACACTCATGTAGCTATTCGCAAATCCATGCATCCACTTACACACCAACAAACAGACGGATACAGACATTCACACAGTTTAGTCACTAACCCATGCATTCAGTAAGATACGTTTAATCACTCACTTGTAGAGTCAGTCACTCACGTACTAAATCACCCATTCAGACACTTATACACCCACTCATTCTTCAATACGCCTTTCCCTATATATATTAAACATATTTAAACTTTACAGAAACACACAGTCACTGGATGATGTCATCAGTGATGTCATCAGTGATGTCATTTGAGATGTCATCAGTGATGTCACTGACCATGTCATGAGTGATGTAATATGTGACGTCATCAGCAGTGCATTGCGGGGCGCGAGTTATAGTTCTGAACTAACTATAACGGGGAATTTCTATGGTTTTGTATGAGTGAAATGTCCAACTAACTATAACTGTCCCTAAAACCTATGGTTTTTTCAGTGAATTTCAAAGGTTTTTTAAATGCTAATTTCTAACTATAACGTGTCTGAAACCTATGGTTTTTTCAGTGAATATATATATATATATATATATATATATATATATATATATATATATATATATATACAAACACTCCTGCTTCCTCAGAAACATCCAACGAAGAAGGCACGAACTCGAGGCTGTTAAGATATGGCTTCTTTTAATATTTCAGGTCACCCTCGACCCGGAGACACGAGAGACGCGTTTCGGCTTCACAGAAGCCTTTGTCAATCTGATTGGCGCCATCACTGAGTAAGTATATATAGTGTCCTCCCCACTTAAGACTTAGTAAACACAGAAAAAATACTACTATCAAACACAATGCATCAATATACACCCTCTGCGCAATATACAAATGCTACAACAGGTAAAACACATCTTCATATATAATTAGCACAGTGCTAATGATCCGCCTGTGTGATTTACCGTAATTTTGAAAGCATGAGTGTATAAAAGTGCATATAAAAACTATGTATAACAATCGTCTAAATGGGGATATTCTATGCATAAAACATATGGCGCCCATCACTCGTTGTTTATTGCCTGTAAATCCAACATTTGATATGTTGAAATAATTAAAACAAACGGCACTGCTGCTAGTTACAAAATGTTCACATTGGGACAACCTTTAACCCAAAATGTTTTGCTGTACATGTAGCCAGACCACCAGATACAGACCTCTGACCTTTACTGCTTGATAAATGTTCATAGCTGCTCGCTGCGAATGCATGGATTGCACTTACACCCACAAAGGCCAAGATGATCACGGACCCGCCCCAGAACCAAACTGTAAATAGTTTGAAACTAGAAGACATAAATGTCAGCTTCCCAGCGCGTGCCAGTATTCTCAACGGGACTGCCTGTCCCATAATGCAACTTGGCGGTTGCATGTATTAGCAACAGTTCTTGGGCAAATATCCTTGTGAAAGTCAGAGGCTTAAATGTAATATAACGGGGCCATAAAACAAAACATGAATGTTAAGGACAATAGCATATCGTCTCTAGGGGTAAATGTCACAATGTCCTTGATGACGAGCAACACCAAATGTGAATACAACAAACTAAGCACAAACTCAGGGTCGAGGGGGATCGATGAATGAAAAGATTCCAATGTGCCAAACAGTCCTCACCGCTTCGGCATCGGTGCCGGCGGTGCCCGGTCACCAGAGGGCGCCAGTCTCATGGGCAAGGCATTTCTTGCAGGGGAAATGCTGACCCTGTGCTGGCAGTCGGCAAACCGCCCCGCTGCAGGATCGTAGTCTCCCCTTGCTGTCATCCTTTGTCCTCTTCCTGACAACCCTTCTGGGGGCTCACCCTGTAGCACTTCCATACTCCTCCAACACATGCGGTCACAAGGGAGAGCCACAAAAACGACCAGTGTTCCGTGAACAGCGTTGAGACCGGAAAACGCTGAAATTGAACAAGCACTCCTGCTTCCTCAGAAACATCCAACGAAGAAGGCACGGACTCGAGGCTGTATATATATATTACCTACTGGTGTTTTTGAGAAATTATGTAACCCCAAAATTATAGATATATCTCTGGCCACTCTCATGAGTGATGTAATATGTGAGGTCATAAGCAGTGAATTGCGGGGGCGCAAGTTATAGTTAGTTCAGCTATTTATAACTGCTGAATTTCTCTAGTTTTGTATCGGTGAAATGTCAGGCTAACTATAACGTCCCTGTAACCTTCAGGTTTTTCAGTAAGTTATATACATATATCACTATTAGACTAACAGTGTGCCTCATCCAATGCTTTTTGCAAAAATAAAGGTACTGCCAATAAGGGCCAGACTAGCCGTAGTGGGCACCAGGCTTTTTTCCAGTGGACCGGAAGGGTGGGGGCCGGTTTTAGACTGTTGGGAGATGTTTTTGTTACTGGGGGCCGGTTTTGCAGCAAACAATAGCACAGTTGCAGTGTTTCCCACTAGCATACTCCCCCACCCCCTCGAGGCAGGTCATACGAAATTGCCAGGGCTGGTTTGCGGTCCCAGTCTGGCCCTGCTGCCAATACTTTCACACTTACTATGTCTAAGGGTGATGAGGAAAACTACAGGGAGGAGATAAAAAGTCTTTATTTTCTATTAAACACTAGTTGGACTTTAGACCTCCCAGAGTGTTGTGCTTTATTTTTAACATCCGTAAAGTTCTCAGCTACTCCATCTATCTCGGTTTGCACTAAGGAAGGGGCACAAAAGCTGAAGGTTGCGAGAAAAGGATGAAGGGTAAAAGGGAAAACTAATGAGAGGGTGAATATAGATGGTAGGATGCGTGAGACTATCTGTTAGGAGACTGTTAAGAAGGGATAATGCGTGCAAATTGGACGTACATAAGAGAGGTCAAAGGGAGCAAGAGCAGAGAGAGAAGAAAGAGTTCGGGGGGGGCACATGGTCCAGCCTGTTGGAATTGAAGGAATAGAGCAGAGAGTGGGTAAGACGAAGCAATCAGCAGTGAGCGTGGGAATATCTGAACACAGTTCACTGCTCATAATGTTGTGAACGCTGATAAATACATTTCTGACAACATCACAAGGGAGCACCAGAGTGGCAGCAGAAATTACTCGGGGAGATCAATGCCGGGCCTGTTCCTGAAGGGAGGGGTCCACTGCGATATCTATGGCACGCCTGTTCTCCTTCCTGTCATTTTCCTCCTGAGATAAAAAGAGGGCAAAATGTGATGGCAGAGCTCCGAGGATTATTAATGAAAGAGGATATGCAGAGAAGAGTGTGCCGCATATGTAGAATATGGACAAACAAGTGGGGACATACTCTATTTTATTTATTTAGGTATGTAATACAGAACAGGAGCAGCAGTACTCTTTACAGAGAGCATTTTAATTGTAGCAGGAGTGATTCAAACATGAGACGTGTATTTGGACTGCATTAGGCACTTTAATGTTCAATTGGACAGTTACATTAAACATATTCCCGCCACATTTTTCTGCCATCGCAGAATGGAGTGAAATGCCCAGAATCACAACTTCTTTTGGTCAAGTACCCAATCAGGGATTTGATCCCTGGTCTCCAAGTTCAAAGGTCACTTTAGCCAGCAGGCCAGTACAAACTAAGTTTAGCCACTGGAGTTGCTGCTGGCTGGTCCTTGGTGGGGACTCCATGTCCCAGGACCCATCACTGCCCTGAGGGAGGGGTCGCCGACCACACAATGCGCTCTTAAGTGCCAGCACTCTTCCGCTGCGCGGGAGACCGGAATTGCTGCTTTCTGGTCCTTGGTGGGGACTCCACGTCCCAGGACCCATCACTGCCCTGAGGGAGGGGCCGCCGACCGCACGATGCGCTCTAAAGCACCAGCACTCTCCCGCTGTGCGGGACGAGCGCGGACCATGCCCGGGCGAATCCCAGGCCAAGGACGGGCCCGTCCTTGCCCGTAATTGACAGGAAGAGGCAGGGCAGGGCCAGCCCCTTGGTTTTCAAGCTCTGTAAGCCCCAGGACAGACTGATGCCAAGCCAAGAAACTGTGAGTCGTTGCGAGTACTTTTTCTATCCTCTGTGACTGGGTCGCCGCCTTACTCTGTTTTTGCTCTGTGTATTTTGGCTATTCATTGCCGAACTTGAGTTTCACAGATCTGCAGTCACCCTGCTGCCTCCTCGACGATACCTTCTTGTACATTTGGGTTTTCTGCCAGTCCAAGGGCCGGTGCTCTCGGACACTGGGAGGGGGGCTTGGCGCAATAGTGACTGTTGGGCCTGCAGTATGGCTGTGAGTGACTGCAGTGACTGCAGTGACCCGCCTCCAACCATCCAACCCACAAACCTGCGCCGAAGCACAGTTATGGGGAAAAGAGCGTCAACCGATTGTGGTAGCGGGGAGGTTCGGCCAAAATCCAACAAAGCCAAACAGGTCTGTAAGTCTGCAGGGAGCTACTGTGTCTTAGACCGCATTGACGATCTTCTAGTCGAATGCGAGGAAATTCTTGTTCCATCGGTCCCGTCTGTTCCAATTGAACGTACTGTGCCTCTAAACCTGATTGACCTCCCAATTAACTCAAACCCAAAGCCACAAAAATGTATTCCCCAAATGTGTAACAAACCTACCACACGCAGCACTAAAAATTCCCCTCCTAGCCACACCTCACTGTCCTCCACCACTGTTGAGGCCGAGCCGAGGATACCTGCACCTCCTACTATCGACCCAGCCCTGGGCCCTGATGACACCGACCTTATTCTAAGCAATAGATTTTTACCGCTCCAGAACCTGAGTTGCACTCAAAAGGGAGGAGAGGGATGGGGGTGTGATGGTGCTATGGGATATGGGGCAGTAGAGGAGTTAAGGGAAGGTGCCAGTGTTGAAATTGGGGGTGAGGTCTCCTCAGATGGGCTAGCCATGAACAACTATGTTGCTTCTAGGATCATAGCAGGTTTGAGGATAGAAGTCAACACGCTGAAGTCTGTAGTCCAAGATCTTACTAAACAGGTTAAACTTCTACTAGCCAGAGGAGATTCTGTAGTTCAACCTCCCAAGCAGATCTCTACCCAGCAAATAAATTCGACCCATCTTATCAATAATTCAAACTTTCCCATGACAGAACCCTATCAGCACCTGACAAGTGCCGCCACTAAGTGTACCCCTGTGCTACAAGCTACACATAAAGCTCCTAGGGGGACACAAGATGCATGATCACAAGTCAACAAAGGCCAACTTGTACAGCAGGGCCCTGTTTCTACTTTTGACCACTTTCCTTGACTCCCTAGTGCTGACAACGCACAAAGCAACCCTATTGGTTGGCGTAAGCAGGTCCAATTGCCTCCCAAGTATGTCTACATGACGAACGTGTCCATAGTCCCCTCCCATATAAAACATGAAGGTGAGGACTCTCTAACCAATAAAACTATTTATTGGATCCGCCACGTGAGGGGTTGTCGCTCAGTTACAAGGGAAGACATCCTGTGTGTCAAAAGGCTAACCCGCCCCAATACTCAGACAGATTGCATAGAATTGCTCCTGGCAGAAGGGAACGTGGCCCATAATCTGATAGCTTTGGAAGCTAGGTCGAGCTCTCCTACTCCTACCAGCATCCAACTTAAGTACAGACTTCCCCAACTTACACCGCTGTCTATTGTCCATCCTTCTGATGCTTATTTGGGCTCAGACTCCAACCTAGTAATAAATGATTGACTCGAACATCAAGATAACTCTGCATGCACTAAAATATATTTGGCGAGCTTCCGTAGCATCCAAACTGTTGCGACTAATGATAGCCATTTCATAGATAATCTCTCCCTAATCCCCCAGCCTAATGCTCCGGGAACCAAAAGGAGCTGTTGTGCTCCAAAGAAAGGCCTAGCGGAGGGGTTTTACTTTCGTCATCAACCCAGCCCGAAGCACAGGTAGGGAACACCGCTATTGTTACGCAACTTACCCTTACTAACGACCAAGTAAAGCCCAACAGGTTTAGTCTGGTGTCATGGAATGTGGCAGGGGTGAGGTCAAAATGGCTCTTATGCGTTCAATTCAATTTATTGAATCCTTCGATATCTGCATCCTTCAGGAAACCTGGATTACCTCCCCTGTTTTCATACCAGGTTACCTCACGTTCCATCGCCCAGCAAAACAGCAACAAAGCTGTCCGGCCTGCAGGGGGGTTGCTGATTCGGGTGAAAATTGTGCTCCAATGCACGATTAGGGAGCTCCCGTCTAATAGCCCTGACATCCCAGCTGTCCAAATCAGGGGTGCGAATGTTATGTTATGTTAATGACATTTATAAAGCGCGTCGATTACCCGGAGGTGTCCTGGCGCTAGCTTAATCTTCTGAGGGCCGTAGGCGGAATAAAGAATGTTGTGACCGGATTATTGTGAGAAGAGCCATGTTTGACATCTACAATGTCTATGCGCGAGGAACCAGAGCAGGCAGGAGGTCGACCACTCTGCAAGAGCTGGAAGAATTACTGGACGACAGGGCTACACAGCCCTCATTGATTGTAGCTGGTGACTTCAATGTCACCTTTGAACCCTTAGAGAAGGAGGACATCTGTGGGAGTAGGGAGGTGGAAGAGATGTGGCTTGTTACCCACCTTGACCTACCCCCTATCAAAAAATGGTCCCAAGCAGCACTCCAGCTCAATGCCCTTACTCTAGAGTTCGGCCTAAGGGTAGTAAATGGCTGCACAAAGTCAGATAAAATGGGGGCCAATACTTATAATAGAACTACCAACATAAGCCACATAGACTAGTTTTTGCTGGATTTGAAACTGTGGCCCAGAGGGGACGACATGACTGTGGGCTCCACCACAGACAGTGACCACAACCCTCTGGAACTTCATCTGGCATCTCCCTGGGACATCCCCTTGAGTCCCACTAATATCACCCTCACAACAAGGGAGGTACACCCAACAAATGACAATAGGCACCTAAAATGGTCCCAGGTAGCTTTGGATGTAGGCAAACTTGAATCAATTAAACTCAATCTGCTGGAAAGTACTGCAGAGATACACAGATTAGCTCAACATCAGGGAGGGCTGGATGAGATTCCAGTCTGCCACAGTCACTTATTTGAACAGTTGGCTACATATTTTGGTGAACCAAGATGCCCTCAGGTAATTGTTAAGAAGACTAGGTCACAGTTTGCCTGGTTCAATCAGGAGTGAATGAGCCTCAGGCATCAATTAGCCCATGCCATTAGAGCAAACAACGTGGCCCAGCTGAGAGAAGTGAGGAGGTCTTATAAGTCATCCCAGGTTAGAGCTAAAAGGGAATGGGACAAGGAAGATGGATGCTAATCAGGGAGGCCTTCGCCAGAAAAGATTCCCAGCAATTCTGGCTTTTAGTAACCAGGGGGGATGCAAATAGGCCTCTGCCACTGACTAATAATATCTCCATCGCAGCCTGGTTTGACCACTTCTCATCACTTTATTCTGGGCCTTGCGTTGCAGACATCAAAGACTCCACCCTTGATTATGCTCACTTTACTGCCATCGATTTCTTCTCCAAAGATGAAATCAGGTCTAGCGTCAATTCCATCATAAGGGCTAAAGCCCCTGGTCCGGACGGCATCCCAGGTGTCGTCTTTGTGAACGAGGCTGAGAATTGGATAGCCTACATCTTGGCTCTAGCCAGTGGGATTGCAGCTGGGGCCCAAATACCATCTTCCTGAAAGGGAGCAGAGGTGATCCCAGTTTATAAGATGGGTGACAGATCTTCACCTTCCAACTACAGGCCTATCAGCCTTATTGACTGTGTTCAAAAGGTGTTCGCTTGCGCACTCCTTCTGAAGATACAGGCCTGGATTAGCGACCATAATATTTTGTCCCCATTTCAAGCTGGGTTCAGACAATAAATAAGCACCGTGAATCAGGTGTTTCGATTCCTCTTACTGACCTGGAAGACGGTGGTTATTGACCAGGGAAGCCTCTACGTAGCTTTCATCGACCTAAGGTCTGCTTTCGATCTTGTCCCAAGAAACAACCTCTGGAGTGTTTTAAAAGAGATGGGCCTCCCCCCGAGATTCTAGTGCTTGTCATTTGCCTCCATGAGGCTAATTACGCAAGGGTTCGTTGGGCAACCAAGGTCAGCTCACTGATCCGAATAAACTCAACATGGGGGTTCGACAGGGCTGTGTATTGGCACCTACACTTTTCTCGCTATTTGTAAATGGAGTCGTCCAGTACCTTTCAGACGTCCCAGCAGATGCCCCCACCCTGGGGGTTGATAAAGTGGTAACACTGTTATTTGCTGATGACACGCTGTTAGTCTCCAAAACTCCTAGAGGGCTACAGCTGCTTTTAGATTGCTACGAGGCTTTCTGTGACTCCCGAGGTATAGAGGTTAACCCCTCGAAGACAAAACTTCTAATGCTTAACCCTCATAAATCGTACAAAGGCAAGTTAACATTGGGTGGGGTTCCGTTGGAGAGAGTGAGTACCTTTGATTATCTGGGGATCACTCTCTCCGATGATATGTCCTGGAAGCCCCATGTATCAAAGCGGACTGTCCACCATAGACAGATAACTGGGGCCTTGATCAAAGAGCACAGGACCTCCCACAGCAAACCAGTAGCAGCCCCACTTCACATATATGACTGAAAGGCAGTAGGCTCAGCCCTGTATGGCGCAGAACTGTGGGGATTCGAAAAGATGAACTGCCTCTTGACCACTGAGAATAAATTCCTGAGGGCCCTGGTTTCACTTCCCCAGAGTACCCCTCTCCACCCGCTAAGGCTGGACTTGGGCAGAGCCAAGATACACCCCCTTTTGTTCTGGCTGCATTTAAATTCTACCCCCGAGCTGCTTCCATAAGCTGTCACCCTTTCTGAAGTGAGTGCACTCGATCGCTTTAAGAAAATTGGCTGGATCTGCAAAGTGAAATCCTTGCTCACTGCAATAGGTCTAGAGGGATTGTGGGATGCCAAGGACCCACCACGGCTGCCTAGCAAAGACCTGGTCAAGAAACAATACTGGAATTGGGTGGCTCAGTCTTCATTATTTTACCCGTCCTGGCGCCGCCTAACCATGGACTTTATGGAATATAAATTGTCTTGTTCTTATCAACAATACCTGGAGGCTATCACGATTCCTCAGGACAGGAAGCCCTATATGCAATTTAGATTTGGCTCCCTCCCTGTGAACTCTTTCACAGCTTCCTGGCGACAGTCTTCTACTCCATCACAGTCTTGCCCAGGTTGTGCCCTTGCTTCTGAGTCAATTGGTCCCATATTCTTTGCCTGCCCAATGTATCAGCATCCGAGAGACAAATGGCTTGCTCCCATCTGCAGACGTTTTGGCATCCATTCCCATCGTGAAGCACTGCACATCTTAAAATCTGATTCTAGCCTGTTGGTAGTCTGTGCAGTTGCCAAGTTTCTCGGCAATATGTGGGCAATTAGATGGTCTGCTGAAAATGTAATATTATTACACTTGCTAACGTGTATCCTTTTTAAGTACTTTTTACAGTGTTTTAACTGTTTTTTATTCTCGTATAATTGACGATTTTTAATTGGTCCTGACCATAGCGCTATCTTTACCACTAACCCAGCACGGCGGGCCATGCCGCTTACCCTTATTTAGGCATAGGCTTTTGTTGACTTGATTATAGCGCTTCTATGTTAATTTTATTCTTCTAACAATTTTTAGTATAACTAATAGAGCAACACTTTTAACTGATTACTAATGTATTTTTGTATGTAACTAAATCTCTGTATGAATTGGACGCATTTGCACTTTTATGGTCTGAGGACCGAAATAAAGTTGATGATGATGATGATGATGGTAGGGAGGAGATAAAAAGTCTCTATTTTCCATTAAATGCTAGTTTGACACTAGGCTTCCCTGTGGTGGTGTTTTATTTTTAACATCCGTAGAGTCCTCTGCTGCTCCATCTGTCTAGGTTTGCACTATGTGAGGGCTGAGAGAAAATGAGGAAGGGAAAAGGGGAAAACGAATGGGAGGCCGAATATAAAATTGTAGGATGGGTGAGACTATGGGGTCGATTCCGATTCGGGCCGGAAATTTCTCCGACCGAGCCGGACCCGGAGAGATTTCCGACCGAATCGGACCCGTGCAGTCCGACCGAACGAGTACGATGCGGCCGTATGTTATCGGACACGAGTCGGTCGGACTCCCATTGAACTCAATGGGAGCCGGTCGTACAACGCGTACGCGGGCTCCCATTGCCTCAATGGGTGCGAGGCGGACAAGGGCGCCCCTACAGCGGGTGCGCGGCGAGCGCTTCGCGCCGTACACGCACAGGTAGGGGGACCCATGGGTCCCCCTGTGTGCGACTCGCGCGGCTACGCGTACAGGGGGTCCGACACGGACCCCCAAAGTACGGCTCCGACAGCTCTTTCGAGCCGGAGTGCGCGGCTCGGTCGGACTGCTCGCGGCGCGCATCGTACTTACCCGGCCGGGAAACGTCTCCATTGCGCGGTGCGAATCGGGTCCGACCGAGTCGGTCGGAGCGGTTCGAGTCCGAGCGAGTCGGTCGGAGTTGTCGGGACGCCCGGACGAGTCGGTCGGCGATTCGCATCGTACTCGCTCGGCCGGACCCGCGTACGGTTCGGTCGGGAAACAGGCTTTCGCATGGCTTTTTTCCCGACCGAATGGTATTGGGTGCGCCTCCGACCGAGATCGGAATCGGCCCCATAATGTTAGGAGACTGTTAAGAAGGGGTAATGTGTGCAAACTGAACGTACATAAGAGAGGTCAAAGGAAGCAAGAGGAGAGAGAGAAGAAAGACTTAGGGGGCACATGTTCCAGCCTGTTGGAATTGAAGGAATAGAGCAGAGAGTGGGTGTGATGAAGCAATCACCAGTGAGCGTGGGAACATCTGAACGCAGTTCACTGCTCATAATGTTGTGAATGCTGATAAAAGCCATTCTGACAACATCACAAGGGAGCACCAGAGTGGCAGCAGAAATTACTTGGGGAGATCAATGCCGGGCCTGTTCCTGAAGGGAGGGGTATGTCTCTGTAGCTGTCCACTATGATATCCATGGCACGCCTGTTCTCCTTCCCTTCATCCACAAACATCGCAGAGCACCCTGTAAACTAAACTCTGGGCTCACCCACCCCGTTTAGAGTTGAGCGAATCATCATGTTCCTGTGGTGGATAGCCCAACGGTTCTGCCAGTGGACACCTTACACCGATGGCCCCATGTACATTGGGCCATTGGTCCAAGTACTTCAGACCCTCAGCACCATTTAGGGCAGGCATTACAACTTTTTTCCTGTTGAGACTGCTAGGAAAATCTTTTAGTGGACTCAAACAAGAAAGCTAAAAAAGTATTCCCACATGCTGGGATAAAACTCCCAGTGTGTCAGGGACATTTATTATTTTTTTCAAAGACAAACTCCGGCTTTGGAAGTTTTTTTGAAAACCCAAAAGCTTTTCTGAGTAGCTTTAATAAACATGGTGGCCACTCAGCAAAGTTGCAGTGCTTTCAGAGGAGCCACCATGGCAGCAGCTCCTCTGAGGGCACAGAGATCCTACTTGGTGGAAATCTATAAAGACGGTGATCTTGACAGCTGATCGAGAGGCGCGACAGACCAGCCACTAAACTCTACAATACGCTCCCAAGCCCTTTAGAGTTTGCATCACCTTGCAATTTATTATGTAAAACCTGTTAGATTATAATTCTTTACATTTGGGGGTGGTTCAACTTCTTAGTGGTTCGATACCTAAATCTGCCTTTCGAATAGTGCATGTGATATACAAGATAGTTTACAGAGCATATGCAAAGATGAAAAGGTAAATTTAGGGCTAAAGCCGCATCGAACTCAAACCACAAAAACGACGAAAAATGTAGTGAATTGGACACAGGTGGGAGTGAGATCTTAAATATTTAACCTCGACTTTGACCAAAGGGAAATTTAGGAATGAGTTTTTTGAGATTTGAGAACAGGTGTGATTCAATCAGTGACACAAGAAAAAACAATTAATACATACAGAAATACATGATTGATTATATTACACAGGGTAAATCGGCAAGAGTCAAACAGTACACAAAAACAACATAAGAAAAAGGAAAAACAACAAATAAAATAGGATAAGCCAGAACAAGTTAAGGAACAAGTGAAATAATTTCATTCAAGGCAGATAAAGTTCCAGTGGTGTTCACTTAAAGGACTGTATGGTATTTCGACCCCAGTCAGCAGATGGCAGGTCTTCTTTACCCAGCCGCACTGTACTTATGAATGGGTGTCCCACAACCATGGAGTTAATCCGCAAAAGTAACTCAATATCTAAGTGGGCCAGGTCAGGTCTGAAGAATGCCCCTCAATGACCTGAGTTACATTGTGGGCCAGTAAATTCCGATTTCAACGCAAACTTTTTATTGTGCAGAAACAGAAAATCCGAATATTGCTGTAATTTCTACACTCCTTCCAATTTTACCAAGGTAAATTTAAACAGGTAAAATCTCTAAATTTATTGGGCGTAAAACATGGTGCCAGGTTGCAGACACCCAAGATGTTGGTAAGAACGAAGTCAAGCACAGAGGGAACTAGTCTTATCCATGTTTTGATTGATGCCATGCACAGCAGGGCTAAACGGGACTCACCCTCATGAAATGCAATTCTAACTTAAGGTAGTTTCGGGTGTACCCAAGGAACAATCTGTGTGTCCATGGTACAAACCATGTTATCAGAGTACAGACCATTTTTGGCGTGCTCTGGATACAGACTAGGGGGCTCATTACAATGGCGGGCGGATCGCCACCGCCGGCCCGGTGGTGGCGATCCGCCCGCCATCGCAATGAGATTTACCCACCGCCACATTACAATGGCGGTGGGTAATGCGGCGGACGGAAAGTCCGTCCGCCGCTTTTCCGCCGGTCGGCAATCGTCACGATTGCCGGCCGGGTGGAAAAAGCCCACAATATGGTGGTGGTGCCTTGCAGGCACCGCCATCCATATTATGATGGTTGCGGTGGGTATGCCTTTCCATGGCGGAGACTCTGCCATGGAAAGGCATGCAGGAAATGACTTTGGGGGCCGGGGGGCTACACTGGGGGGGTACCTATGGTACCCCCCGACATTGCCATGCACAAGGTGGCAGGCACCGCGCGGTGCCTGCCACGTTGTGCATGGCAATGCACAACTTGGAATTTTAACATTGCGTACAGTGCTGCAGCCAGCAGCACCGTCCGCAATGTTAAAGTACCAGGATGCACCCGCCAGTGTGGCGGGCGCATCCTAATAGGGCGGGCGGGACCGGCGCACCTATGGCGGACGGTCCCAGCTCCGCAAGGATGGCGGGCAGACGAAAGTCCGCCCGCCATCCTAATAGGCCCCTTTCTGTGGCTTGCTAAGGTGACATAAACTCTCCTGTGTAGTGAAGACACACATGGTCTGTGATGTGCTCAGTCCAGAAACCATCTTGGGTTTGCTTAGGGGTCATCTGTCTCTAGTACGTCCAAGACACAGAATGATCCAAGTTTTTCAGGATACTGTCCGTCGTTGGTGTACTCAAAACACAGACTATATCTGGTGTGTTCAAAGCATTGGTTGTCTCTGAAGTGCTCATGAGACAGACTCTATTGGTGTGATCAGTACCTAGACCCTCTCTGATGTGACAGCTTGAATTGCTCAGGGTATATAGGATCAAGTACCCCCTGCTGTACATTATAAGGATAAGTCATAGAGGATTTTCCATGATCATATAGAGGAATGAGGTAGGAGAGCTTTATAAGGTTGTGGGACTCCGGGCTGAATTCCGCTGCTGGCTCTGGTAGGCGGCATTGTGATGTCAGAACTCAACTGTAATACGTTATTACAGTTGAGTTCTTATGTAATTCCTTTATAATTAGCAACTGGATGCGTCCAAAGTCACCGATTGTGAGGAAATTAGAGACACATTTTTATTCAGGGATCGCAGAATCCCATGTTTTATATACACATTCTCTCTCGTCTGGTATGCTGAGAACACAGGCAACCTGTAGCAAGTCTAGGACACAGACACCCTTTGCTTTACCAAGAACACAGGGACCCTTGTATGGCCTCTTATAGTCCTTGATACAAACTGCTGTTGATGTCTGCAGAGCACATATCGCATCTGGTGTGTGAGGATACATACCCCCTCTGGAGAGCTCGGGGCACTGATCTCTTCTTGTATATTCAGGACACCGGAACTTTCACAGTTGCTCAAAACAGAGAACTCCCCTGGTAATGCTGTAGCACAGTCTCCGGAGAGCTTATGCCGCATTCTAGTGTGCTCAAGACACACTCCTCAACTGGCGTGCTCCATACATAGGCTGTGACATCCTTGAGACACGGAAGCCCCATTGAATTGTTCAAGGCACAGACCACTAAGGTGCTCAGGACCCAGAACCCCTCGGGTGTGTCTAGGGTACAGCCCGTCTCGTGGGTGCGGAGGGCAAAAACAGGATTTGGCATCATAAAGAACTACTCACTCCCATTGCATGCTTAATACACAGAACCTCTCTGGTGTGTTCAGAAGACAGACAGGCTCTGGTAGGACCCTCGAGACACAGAAACCTTCTGGCTTTCCTAAAATGCAGATCCATACCCTATGCCCATTGGTAAATTCGGGACACAGACCCTTTTGGCATGCCTAGAGCACAGACCGAAGCTCGTGTTCAATGTGCATGTGAGATCCAGCCTGCGTTATCACTCATTCTCAGGGGCTTATTTACAAGCCCCTTGCGCCACTTTTGCGTCATTTTTAACATGGGAAAAATGATGCAAAAGTGGCGCAAGGGGCTTGTAAATAAGCCCCTCAGTGCGGACTGTGGACGGAAACAGCCCCCACTGCCTCCCAGTCTCGGGCCTCGCCGTTATTGGGCTCTGTGTCCTTTCACTGCCAGCCGGCTGTTCTGAAGGTTAACGGCGACAAAGGGCCGAGAGCAGAGTTTATTCAATTAATTAAAACAAAAACAAGTAAACTTGTGCAGTGCCGCGGCTCCGTCATTGATTAGAGCGAATGTGTGAGACGCAGCCAGTGAACTGTGAAAAGCAATCCATCTTAGACGGGTAATTGATCGTTAGAAAATCACTGTTCTTGGGCCAACACGCCTTTTTCCATTTTCCACAATATTGTTTGACGGTGTGCTTGTGGCGAAGGGATGGTGAAAGGATTTATGACCCCAATGAAAATGTGAATCTGTGTGGGTTAAGTGGTGTAGCAGTAGCAAGCAGTCAATATACATTTTTGAGGATACCAGTGTTGTTGCGAGGCATCTATGGTTTGCACTTTGTTTACAATACTATTATGATTGTATGTTACTTTCAATGGGCTTGTCACAAGGCAAACTATGTACTTATACCAGCGAATTTTCACCAATGGTACATTATAATTTATTTGCTATGCTTATGGGTGAGCCCCAGAGGCTCTAAGAGATACCACGTACATGTTGCTTCAAAATCTAGCAACCAGTGATGTTGTGTGGTTGTAGGGTATAAATTGCACCATTTTGTGTAGTTCACGGTTTAGGGAAGAATACACATTGGACTTTTTGTGTGTCACAATGGTATAGTGATTTGCGGCGGCACCAGCGGTGTCCATGAATGACTCCCTTTGGTGTAATGAGTTGAAAGGTAAGATGCTGATTCTGTATTTGTGTGTGCATCTCCTTGGTTCATTGAGATGAGAGGAAAATGCTCTGCTCCTTCTGGGTTTCAGTTGTGTTGTGTGATGCCGGTGCTCATAGTATGCCAATGAAAGGGTCTGGGCCCATTCGTTCAGTTTTCCTCCGATGTCAATCCTTCGATTGTTCTTTTTAGCAGCATGAAAGTGTAAAGGGAAGAACATTTTATAAATCCCTTTAAGATACAGTGTAACTCGACCTGGCTATACAATAACTCAGGGCGAGAACCAAATGAAGGTTGACCAAAATTTATTACAGATTCAAAAATAGTTAGACATATATGAATCACAGCATAAGAATATAAAAATACAGAGGGAACAAAAGAAATCCAATTCTCCTGAAGAGATTTACTCAATGCAACATGAATAGAAGAACAACTTCTATGACTATTATGCATGAAATCAGGACGCTAAAAGTTAAGGTTCCCCCGCATTGGCACAGTGTTGATGTACAGCATTTAACTCTATCTATCCCTACACTAACTCTAGATATGGCATCCCTGCCAACTTAGGGCGAACAAAGCAAACACAAGTAGATGATGGACAGAGTGCCTCAAACTTTTCAGACACTCACCCCCAGTCACAGATCTGGGTTGAATCCATCATCATTATTTAGGTCACTTCGCCACCCCAGTTCAAACTCAGCCAAATGCAAATCAGTATTGACTCTGTTCCTCTTTGGAACAGTCCATCCCAAACTGCCAAGCCAGGCCTTCCCTGGACCGGAAACAAGCATCCGGGGAAAAAAGGCAAGCCAGCACTCATGTATTCTCTGTCGAGAGGGCAAAGAGGAATGGGGGTAACTGACCCTCTCTACAATGCATCATATATTCAAAGTTGTATTCGGCAAATGTCCCATAATGCTTTTCTCACACGTACTCCACAGTAGGCTCAGCCACTACATTTTCCATGACGCAGATTCCTTTCACAGCCTTCTCCATGTATGCCCCTCTGCAACAGCTCGTCCTTGGTCTTTTCTCCTTCCCCTGTGAATGTACCTCCCCTCACCTTATCTTTGCGAGGCCAAGCAAACTGTAACTCCTTCATTCTGCAACTATCTAATGGAATAATACCATTACTCTTCACTGACAAACATTTTACAACTGGAATGCAAAACACAAAGCAAGCAACATTCTACGAATTTCACATGAGAATCCGAGCATCAGAAACGAGAACATTCAAAATGTACTGCAGATTCGCGACAACAACTTAGGCTAAAATAATGAATGCAACATGTTATTTACGCTAGCGTTTCCATAAAATCATTAGCATTGTTAGCAGGAGCATTCTCTAAACTATATTAATACGTTTATTTCAACTACATCATTAGCCTAAGAAATATTCAAAATAAATTTAATATGCCAGTTTGTCACACCACTAATGAGCCCTATATAAGTATGTTACTTCGTTTATATGTTATGATACAATTCTATAAATCATTCGTTAAGCTTCAAACTGGATTGTATTCATTTCACAAGAACATGTTAATTGATTCATATTTCTTCTAACATTTAGTCTCACCAAAACACTGAATAATATGTGAGTGCGTACTGCAAGTAGCAAAAGACACACAATTGATGGACGGAATGCAGAACAAATCAAAACATTCTCCCCCAGTCAAGAGATCTGGGTTAAATCCATCATTCTTTTGCTCACCATGCCACCCCAGTTTGGACCTGGCCATATGCAAATCAGTCTTGACCCTGTGCCTCATGGGAACAGTCCAGTCCGAACTGCCAAGTCAGGTCCTCCCTGGACCGGAAACAAGCATCCTAGGACCGGTTTCAGGCTTTCACCCCTCTTCAGCCAGGATAGCTTGATTCCAGTGGCACAGTGAGCCCAGGACCCACGTCTGGGCATACCTGGCGCACTTAGGGCGAGAAAGCAAAAGACACACAATTGATGGACGGAATGCAGAACAAATCAAAACATTCTCCCCCAGTCGAGAGATCTGGGTTAAATCCATCATTCTTTTGCTCACCATGCCACCCCAGTTTGGACCTGTCCATATGTGGCACAGTGAGCCCAGGACCCACGTCTGGGCATACCTGGCGCACTTAGAGCGCACTGTTGTTTTTGCATTTGTCACCCCGAGTGGGACGGGTATGCCCAGACGTGGGTCCCGTGCTCTCCATGCCACTGGAATCAAGCTATCCTGGCTGAAGAGGGGTGAAACCCCGAAACCGGTCCTAGGATGCTTGTTTCCAGTCCAGGGAGGACCTGTCTTGGCAGTTCGGGCTGGACTGTTCCCATGAGGCACAGGGTCAAGACTGATTTGCATATGGCTGGGTTCAAGCTGGAATGGCATGGTGAGCAAAAAACGATGGATTTAGGCCCAGATCTCTGTACTGGGGTGAATGTATGACATTGTTCTGCATTCTGTCCATCAACTGTTGTTTTGCATTTGTCACCCCGAGTGGGACGGGTATGCCCAGGCATGGGTCCCGTGCTCTCCATGCCACTGGAATCAAGCTATCCTGGCTGAAGAGGGGTGAAACCCCGAAACCGGTCCTAGGATGCTTGTTTCCAGTCCAGGGAGGACCTGGCTTGGGAGTTCGGGCTGGACTGTTCCCATGAGGCACAGGATCAAGACTGATTTGCATATGGCTGGGTTCAAGCTGGAATGGCATGGTGAGCAAAAAAACGATGGATTTAGGCGCAGATCTCTGTACTGGGGTGAATGTATGACATTGTTCTGCATTCTGTCCATCAACTGTTGTTTTTGCATTTGTCACCCCGAGTGGGACGGGTATGCCCAGACGTGGGTCCCGTGCTCTCCATGCCACTGGAATCAAGCTATCCTGGCTGAAGAGGGGTAAAACCCCGAAACCGGTCCTAAGATGCTTGTTTCCAGTCCAGGGAGGACCTGGCTTGGCAGTTCGGGCTGGACTGTTCCCATGAGGCACAGGGTCAAGACTGATTTGCATATGGCTGGGTTCAAGCTGGAATGGCATGGTGAGCAAAAAACGATGGATTTAGGCCCAGATCTCTGTACTGGGGTGAATGTATGACATTGTTCTGCATTCTGTCCATCAACTGTTGTTTTTGCATTTGTCACCCCGAGTGGGACGGGTATGCCCAGACGTGGGTCCCGTGCTCTCCATGCCACTGGAATCAAGCTATCCTGGCTGAAGAGGGTGAAACCCCGAAACCGGTCCTAGGATGCTTGTTTCCAGTCCAGGGAGGACCTGGCTTGGCAGTTCGGGCTGGACTGTTCCCATGAGGCACAGGGTCAAGACTGATTTGCATATGGCTGGGTTCAAGCTGGAATGGCATGGTGAGCAAAAAAACGATGGATTTAGGCCTAGATCTCTGTACTGGGGTGAATGTATGACATTGTTCTGCATTCTGTCCATCAACTGTTGTTTTTGCATGCGTACTGCAAGTAATCACATCGCACTCCTAGCAGGTACCCCATGCAGGATAACATTTCCACTCTATCAGTCCCCCCTCTGATGAGGTTGAGTCATCATAATAATCACTCATTTCATCAGTTAAGCCTATCAGATGATCATTTAGGTAATCTTAATCAGAAGGACCGATCTACACAGTGTTGCCGCAATTTTTCTTTGTCTAAACTCCTCCATACTCCTCAGGTTGTTGAAATAGTTGCCTTGCAACCTTTCTATCTTCCGATCTTTTTCCCTCTGACGCTTTCCCTTTGCCTTGTTATGTATTACTTCTATCCTTTCACCATACTGTCTTGCTTTACACTCCCAAATAAAAGTAATTCAACAATCCCAAGCAGAGGCGCTCGGTGAAGCAGGAAAAAGCACCTGGAAAGGAGGCTCTGCCCTTCAAAAATGATGCACATCAAAAGATAGGGGCTTATTTACAAGCCCCTTGCACCGCCGGTGCGTCACTTTTTGTGACACACCAGGGGTACAACCTGCTGCCCCATATTTACAAAGACACGCAAAGCCACCCTGCGTATGGCCTCTTTACATGCAACACTTTGCGTGAAAGGGGCGTGCCATGGGTGTTACTGTGGGTGTTCCCACACAACACCCATGGCTTCTGCCGCATTTCCAGATTTATGAGAAATTGTAAACCTGGAAATGCATCAGAATGCTACGCCTCCCCAGGGGAGGCATAGGGTGGCGCAACAAGGAGAAATGTTTTCATTTCTCCTAATTTCTTTCCTCTTTCTATGCGTGCTGCATTCTGCAGCACACATAGGAAGATGAAATCACCTTGTGTGATTGCTTTTGTGCAGTAAGGTGTCCCTTACTGCACAAAGGGACCGATTAGGATGCCCGCCATCCCAGTGGAAACGGGACCGCCCGCCAGACATGCGGCGGTCCCGCAGCCCTGATTACGATGCGACCGCCACCCTGGAGGTCGCATTCCGCAAGTTAACATTGCGGCGGATGCTGCTTACAGCAGCACCCGCCGCAATGTCAAAATGACATGCCGTGCATTTCCATGCACAACGTGGCAGGCACCGCACGGTGCCTGCCACCTTCTGCATGGGAATGGAGGGGGGTACCATGGGTACCCCCCAAGTGCACCCCCACCCTCCCACCCCCGGGGGCCCTCAACGGGCCCCCAAAGCAAATCCCCACCAGCCTTTCCATGGCGGCATCGCTGCTATGGAAAGGCCTTCAACCGCAAGCATCCTAATATGGATAGCGGTGCCTACTAGGCACCGCCACCTTATCAGGGGCCAAGTCCTCCCAGCCGGCAAGCGTAACGATTGCCGACACGGCGGAAAAGCGGCGGACGCACTTTGCTTTCTTTGCGATACCCCCCGCCATTATAATATGGCGGGGGTATTACTTGTTACGATGCCGTAACGGTCGCCACCGCCAGCTTGGCGGTGGCGAACGTTATGACATTGTAATGACCCCCAAAAACAATCATGCCCGTGGTGCAGGCACCCTTGCACCACAGGGCAAGGGTGACTACATCGGCGCGTTGGCAGCTAATTGTGCGCCAGCACAGTGGAGAGCAAAGGGATCCATCATATCATTGTAGATATGACACATCCCTTTGCATCAGAATTAATGCAGCACAGCCAAATGGCTTGCGGCACCGCGCTGCGTAAATTCCTTGTAAATAATGGTCAAAGTTACAAAATAAAACGTGGGGTTTTATTAATGCAACACTCTCTAACAGAAAGACTTTCCCAAATGTCAAAAGAAACAGGTAAAATAACATGCAAATATATATATATGTAAGCACAAGCAAGTAATAATAAAACACAAGTTCTAATGCATGAGGTAAAACACAAGCTGATAATAATGGTAGAACACACAAATAATAATAATGAAATACTCACAAGTCAAATAATAATTGAAGAAGCAGATAATAAGGGAATAATCACAAGTCAAATATTAGAAAGTAGAACACAAGCAAATAATAATAATGGACGTCCAATGAAAGAAAGCACTGTCAAATGTCAGAAATAAACACTATCTAATGAAAGACTCAATTATAAAGAGTAAACCTGAAAACATCACAAAGCAATTAAACTCATAACTCATACATCACCTTTGAGTCCATCATTCTAGTCAGTTCAACTGGAATGCCCTTTCTATCAGTCACCCAGAAGTTTCAATGGGACACCAACACTTTCTTGTGACAATGCGTCCATCTCCCGAGTGAACTTCAGTGTGAGTGCCAACACTTCCTGTCTTTAATACTCTTTACTAACCTGGAGAGAGACTACTAGAAGTCCCCCCTACCTTCATATATTGCAAAACCAAAGCAGTCCGTACCGGTCTATTCCAAGGTCAAGATGGAAGCCGGCCAAACCTCTGTGTTTTGACTTCGAGACAGAGAAGTAAGTTCCACACATTCCTCTCTCATTCTTTCAAACGCACATCCCAAACGTTCTGTTCCAAGGAATGCTGTTTTGCTCTGTGCTGTGAAGAAAGTAAACAATCCACTCTGAAGCTACAAGGAGACACAAAATGAAATCACAAACCAAAATGCAAGAGCACAAAAATGATGTTGTACTTTTAAATGAAGTAAGTTAAAAAACCTTGTCAAAGGTCACCATAGTCTCACTATACATATGGATGCCTATAAGACTGCACATAACGATCAAAACAATGATGCAGATAGCAACAATCAATGTTGGTCACACAATGTAACCAAACAGTCCACTTCCTAAATTTGCAAACCACTTCACAATTGCACCAAATCCTTGTCCAACTTTATCCCAAACACCTTCTATGTAAAAAGGTATGGTAACCAGGTATAAAGCAAAAAGTGGGCACACTGCACTCTTATTTAGGGGGAAGTATATAGCAAATACAAAGTATAAGTGGTGCTCCTAGGAAAGGATTGGTTACCAAAATCCTACAATGCCCTCCCAAAGAAGAGCAAATTTATGAATATAGAAATCCGAGCACTCAAATAATCATGTATACAATAGTGTCTTATTAGTAGTCCACTTTAATCCAAGTTTTCAGTTCAGGCTCAAATGATATAGTCCAAGTCTTCACATTGAGTTTGTGGTAGATATCATTTCCAGTTGTATTCAAAAAGGAGACAATCCAATACAATTGTTCAAAGCGACGAGCAGTTGGATAATCAGCTTAGAAGCAACAAGCCAACATGTGTTTCGTCGATAGGTCATTAACACCTCGACTTCTTCAGGGCTGTGGACATTAAGTAGACCATCATTAGAATATATATTCTATATTGTGATTGAAAGCTTTATTCTCCAGCACCAACCACTGAAGTGCAGAAAAAGCAAAAGGAAAAGGGTGGAGTGGTTGGGTTGGGTTGGTGAAATGCAGGAAAAGGAGAATAGGATTTACATCAAAATATAAGCACTCAATAAAACTATATCCCATGCAATCTAAACCTACTTAAGTTTTGTACGGTGAAGTCCCATGTGCATGTGAGAAGAAAGAAAAATTATAGAGAGAAAAAATGTGGGGAAGAGAAAAAAGGGGGGCGCAGAAAACAACTAAGAGTGACTAAAACCGTGAAGCCAAAGTGATTAGGGTCCAAGACAAAGTCCTCTATTTTGAGTAACCCATAGGATTATAAGTGTCAGAAAAGTGATCGTAATAACCTGGTCAAGCAGTGTATAGAGATCCATCCACACGATTAATATCAGATCTGTTGGGCAATATAATGCCAGAGTCCAGTAGACACTGAAGATACAAAGTCCTAAGTAAAAAATAACAACCGTCAAAAATGCGGTGAGTCAAATTCCCTTAAAGATGGTTGTAGACAATTGTAAACGCAAAACAACTAGTACTCAAACAATTAATCGTCTCAACATTACAAATGTGACCATAACATGCGGTCGATATACATAAAAGTGGTAAAAAAAACGTCCCAGATCATTTCAAGTAGGGAAATTACGTGTATATTACAACATGAGCACATAAATAAAATATCAATTAATTATTAGGCAACAAACCTGAGTATTGTGCGACATCACTAATAGTTGTAAATCGACATAAGCTGGCAAGCAGACTGCTCCATTAAGAAAAAGAAATAGGGACCAAGGGGGTATTCATACACAGAACACTCAAATTCATCCAGGAACATCCGTGCCTCCTAGGAGAGCACTCCTCGTGTGCGAGTAGCGTGGGCCACCCGCGCCATATTGGAGGTCCAATATATAGCCCTCCGTACCTAACGCTCTAGCACGTCTATCACGTAAAGATAGTGGCCATCTTTGAACGGTTACTAAATACCGATCGTAGGACAGTAGTACATGTCAAATCTTAAGACCAGTCAATAACTTCATGATAGTATAAGTAAAGGGTATTAGAAATCGATAATGAATAAAACGGGGGGAAAATGAAATGAGATTATTGTTAAGAGCATTATCGGGTCATATCATATAATAACCACTATATATAAAAGTCATGTACAATTACATTCAGAGCATAAACAAATAAGTGCTCATGTATGACAAAAAATATATAAGTATGTAATAATAGTGGTAGGATACGCCCTTTACACCATACTATATTGGTGGAATCAAGCGTATATTCAAAGCAGGAATTAAACTATCGTCCACATTGGGCACGGCGGCCATATTGTAGTAGGCTCCGCATAATAGATTCACGCACCTAATAACTATCTACCATCACTAGCACACAAGTAATCTATGTTATATAATGATAGTGGAATCAAGCGTATAATCAAAGCCAAAACTAAAATACCATCCACACTGGACACGAAGGCCATTTAGTAATAGGCTCCGTATAATAGGTCCAAGTATCTAATGATAATTATCTACCGTCACCGGATCACACAACAGTCTAAGTAAATGAGTAGATATTATAGTAGATAAAACAGTATCTACATCGTCTAGACATAAGAAATCCCTTGATAAAATGTAGTTCATAATTCAATCAATAAGCAAAACGTAATAAGCAATGCCCCTATGGATAAAAATTACAAGCCAACAAAAGCTCCCTCATCAGGTCACGTAATAGGGATGTCGCTAAGACAAAGTAGGTCCTGACAATAACCCAAAATTCCATATACATTAATAGAGTATCCAATCAAAGTATCCCATAGGGTAAACAGTCTAAATATCGAGTTGTTAATGTCGACTTGCACT
This sequence comes from Calotriton arnoldi, assembly GCA_963921515.1. Lineage (NCBI taxonomy): Eukaryota > Metazoa > Chordata > Amphibia > Caudata > Salamandridae > Calotriton > Calotriton arnoldi. Next base: position 4,707,595 of record CAWUFW010000263.1, read on the forward strand.
AATATCGAGTGCAGAATATCGTTTGTCAAAAATATCGACTGTTAGAATATCGTGGACAAGAATATCAAGTCTAAGGTAAGTAATATCGTTTTTAAAAATATCGAAGTCATTAATATCGTTTGCAAAAATATAGTTGTTAAAAATATCATTTTTTTAGTTACTGTTATGTATTTTAGTATGTATTTTAAATGTGTGTGTTCTATTTTTTTGTCTAAGTATTGCATTTGTTTTTTAATATATGTGTTACATTTTTAGTAGTTATTAATTTTATTTTAAGTAAATTTTGCGTTTTAGTTCCGTAGCGGGTTGTGGGTTTATAGGGGAATAGGGTGGGAAGTAATTTAATTATAATAAATGTATTAATAATTTTTAGAAGTTATTCATTTTATTTTAATTAAATTTTGCGTTTTAGTTCCGTAGCGGGTTGTGGGTTTATAGGGGAATAGGGTGGGAAGTAATTTAATTACAATTAATTTATTAATATTTTTTATTAATTAATATTTATGTTTTTAATATTTTATATTGTTAATTGTGGGAATTAATTTATTATTAATTATTTATTAATTGGTTGTTAATTATTATTAATTGGTAATTATTGTAATTGTGTCATTTATTTAGGAGAGCATTGTGTGTTGATAGGGAAGTAGGGTGGGAAGTAATTTATTTTTAATACATTTTTCAATATTTATAATATAATGTTTATTTAATGTTATTTTATAGTGTTAATTGTGTGAATTAATGTATTTTTATTTTTTTATTTTGTTTAATTGTTATTAAATAATTAATTATTTGTTAATAAATTATGTTAATTGTGTCATGTTTTACGACATTGGTGGTGTCAATTATAGGGAAATATGGTGGGAGGTAAAATATTTATAATTAAATAATTAATTGTTAATTAATGCTAATTAATTAATTAAATATTAAATATGCTAATTGTGGAATAAATTTGATGTGTGAGTTGTGGTGTTTATAGTTGTAAATGTTGTGAATAAACTTTTTAAAGATTAATTAATGATTTTTGTTAATTATTATTAATTTATTAATGTAAAATTAGTTATGGAAATATATTTTTAGGTGTGTGTTTTTGTGTTTATTGGGGTAGAGGGTTGAAAGTAATATACTTTAAATAAAATAAAATATTCATTAGCTGATCATTAATATTCATTTATTAATTGATAAATATTGTTAGTAATTGTTTTGTTTTTATCTTGGTTGGGGATTTAGGTTCAATAGTTGTAATGTTTTGTTTTATCCCCTCCGCTATCCAACACTTTCCCTACTGTTGCACTCATTGGAGTGGGAATAGTAATTTATTCCCCTCCGCTATCCAACACTTTCCCTACTGTTACACTCCTTGGAGTGGGAATAGTAAGTTTTACCCCTACGCTATCCAACACTTTCCCTACTGTTGCACTCACTGGAGTGGGAATAGTAATTTTTACCACTCCGCTATCCAACACTTTCCCTACTGTTGCACTCGCTGCAGTGGGAATAGTAATTTTATCCACTACGCTATCCAACACTTTCCCTACTGTTGCACTCATTGGAGTGGGAATAGTAAATTATTCCCCACCACTATCCAACACTTTCCCTATTGTTGCCCTCGCTGGAGTGGGAATAGTAATTTTTACCCCTACGCTATCCAACACTTTCCCTACTGTTGCACTCACTGGAGTGGGAATAGTAATTTTTACCCCTCCGCTATCCAACACTTTCCCTACTGTTGCACTCGCTGGAGTGGGAATAGTAATTTTTACCCCTACGCTATCCAACACTTTCCCTAATGTTGCACTCGCTGGAGTGGGAATAGTAATTTTTATGTCTATGCTATCCAACACTTTCCCTACTGTTGCACTCATTGCAGTGGGAATAGTAAATTATTCCTCTTCGCTATCCAACACTTTCCCTACTGTTGCATTCATTGGAGTGGGAATAGTAAATTATTCCCCTCCGCTATCCAACACTTTTCCTACTGTTTCACTCGCTGCAGTGGGAATAGTAATTTTTAGCCCTAGGCTATCCAACACTTTCCCTACTGTTGCACTAGCTGGAGTGGGAATAGTAATTTTTACCCTTCCGCTATCCAACACTTTCCCTACTGGTGCACTCCCTTGAGTGGGAATAGTAATTTTATCCCCTACACTATCCAACACTTTCCCTACTGTTGCACTCATTGGAGTGGGAATAGTAATTTTTACCCCTACGCTATCCAACATTTTCCCTACTGTTGCACTCGCTGGAGTGGGAATTGTAATTTTTTCCTGTTCGCTATCCTACACTTTCCCTACTGTTGCACTCATTGGAGTGGGAATAGTAAATTATTCCCCTCCACAATCCAACCCTTTCCCTACTGTTGCATTTATTGGAGTGGGAAAAGTAAATTATTCCCCTCCGCTATCCAACACTTTCCCTACTGTTGCACTCGCTGGAGTGGGAATAGTAATTTTTACCCCTCCGTTATCCAACACTTTCCCTACTGTTGCACTCGCTGGAGAGGGAATAGTAAATTATTCCCCTCCGCTAGCCAACACTTTCCCTACTGTTGCACTTGCTGCAGTGGGAATAGTAATTTATTCACTTCTGCTATCCAACACTTTCCCTACTGTTGTACTTAATGTAGTGTAAAATGTAGTTTTTAAAAATAATAAATATTTTAATATTTAAATTTATAATATATATATTTTTATGTTGCAGGTGTATGTATATAGATATGTAGTTACAATTTTTAATATATTTCTAACATTTTATAATTTATTAAAATAATTATTTCTTAATTATTATTAAGTAAATATATATATTATATTTTATATATGTATGTTTAATTTATTTTTACATTACATTTATTACTTATAATTAACATTTTCTATTAATTCTAAATATTTTTTTAAGTTATATGTATTATTTAATTTATTTAACATTATTTTTTATACATTTTTAAAAAAACGATATTTTGTACTTCGATATTTTTAACGATATTTTTTTCGATATTTTAGTACTTACCATTATAAAGATAGGATATTTTCGACATCGACATTTATGTCCTGATATTTTGGGAACACGATATTCTGTCAGTCGATATTCTGTCAGTGATCCATCCCATAGACCAGAAGGGAGAAAAGGAAGGCCAGGAAATGTATTAAAAGAAACAGGAAGTAAATAGAATATGTGAACAGTGCCAGATACAGAACGTTTATAGATACGGCCAAACTACGTATCACATATATGAAATACATCAAATCACCTTCATTAACAATCCTCATATAGATATGATACAATTGTAGTAGCAAGAGACACTCAAGCACGTTAACATGTAAAGATTTAACAATGATTTAAAGTTTCATCTCATAACAACTCATCCAGTCACATTTAAGAGCTGAGGTAAAGAGAGAAGGGGGTAAAACTTCAAGATGGTCTAATCCCCTAGAAAATGCTGCATTTCATTGTTAATATTTAACCCCTGTTCCACAGTACGCAATTTCATTATCCAGGAAGCTTCACAACGTCTAAGTTGCAATTCTCTATTTCCACCACGGATATTGCTTTTCACATAATCTATAGCATGAAATTTAAACTCATGTACATGCCCCTGTGTGCTCGTATCCATGGTGTGCATGACAATCGGGTATTTGTAGTCATTGCTTTTAAGTGCCCTAAAAGTGCCCTTTTAGTGCTCTATAATTATCCCAAACACCTTCGGCAGCTAAGTCCATCAATTTGTGATGTAAATCAGTAATGTTGCTGATATACTTCTGTAAATTCTTACTCCTGTCAGGTATATAAGTTCTACACTGTTGGAGCTTCAGCATCCAACAGACTCCACCTTCTTTTGCGAGTAAAACATCTAAAGCAAGTCTATTCTGCATCACCATAGCCCTGATCGAAACCATTTCGCCATCTATACGCAATAAGGATCTAGCAGTATTGGTTGATAGCTTATCAACTATGGTAGACAACTTCCTAGTCTTAATGTCATTCAGCACTACTCCTAAGCTTGGTATCATAGCTCCAAAAATGTCTTCCACAACTTCTCCAGCACTCAGTCCACGATTCTGTCTAACTTTCACTTGTCCTCCTAGGTCTTCCAAATCCTACACGTGGTATATTTTGGGAAACACTACAGCTAAATAACATAAACCCTGCAATTTGCTAGGCAATCTCATATATGCCTTCTTCCCACACAAAGTAGACTCCTGGTATAATGTGTGCTGTGAAGTCTAAAAACATTTTCCACAGACAATGGACCAAAAATGTATGATCACACTCACTTTTTCCCACAAACACAGAGCTATATCCACTCTCAGCCTGGTGAATACATAGGGGCCGATTCCGATTCGGGCCGGAAAACATACCGACCGACTCGGTACGGGAATATAGTCCGACCGACACGTACCGGCGCTGCCCGACCCGCGTAGTACGATGAAATGCATGTGAATCACGACCGACTCGTACGGAACACAAGCCGAACGACCGAACCGCACAAAAACCAGCCATCCGGCCGGGAAACCACGCGAATCGAACCGACCGACACACACCAGGAATGAACCCGACCGAAACGTACCCGCGAACTCCGACCCGCGCAGTACGATGCAATGCGTGGAAAACCAGACCGAATCGCACGGAGCCCAAGCCGTACGACCGACGCGCATACAAAACCGAGCCGAAGCAACTCAATACTCCGTGACCGACGCGTACGCCGCACATGAAACCTAGCAGAAACACAGCGCGAACGACTCGGAGAAGCTCGCACGAGACAACTGCAGCGTGCTACTCGGTCAGAAGAACGTCTCCTACATGCACAAAAAATACAAAGGAAAAAATACCAAAAAAAAGGCCAAACAAGCAATTACAAAGCCAATACATACTGGGGGGGGAAACATGCAACTAAGACACACCCACAACTCCACCCATATAAAGGCCACAAATCCCTACCATGATCCTTTGCAAATTCAACTGACCTGCCAGCACAGAACACCATAAGACAGCAACCACAGACACACTCACAGCTCATCCATCACACAAGCCACACACCATTAGCACCTCAACAAATAGCACCCTCACATACACCCAGCAAAACCCACACTCACACACCCTCACTTGCACACACACACACATCAATCACCACCACCACCCATCACCATGCCCCCAAAGAAGAATCCAAAGTTCCTAGACAGTGAATTGGAAGTCCTGGTAGATGAGATCCTCAGGGTAGAGCCACAGTTGTTTGGTACATTGGTCCAACAGACCCCCATGTCGCAGAAAACCAAGATGTGGGAGAGGATCGTCGACAGGGTGAACGCACAATCACCATGTTTGCACACAAAGGAAGACATCCATAACAGGTGGTATGATGTGCGCAGGAGGGTCAAGGACCTACTAAAGAAGGATTACATCTTGAGTCAGCGCACCGGCAGTGGCCCTCCTGCCAAACCAGTATACCTCAGGCCCTGGGAGGAGAAGGTGCGGGCCATCCTACCACCAGTGAGCGTATATGGACTATCAAACATCCCAGAGCCTGGTGAGTACACAACTATTATACCCAATATTGTGTGACAATACACACACATCACTGTCAAGGGGATAGTCAAACCATGCACCCTTAGCAAATCCACAGCAACCAAAAGATAATCACCCCAAGATTTGTCTGTCAGTCAGATAAACACAATACATGCCATCTCATAGTGATATGTAACTGTGTCATGACATGTACAAACCTAACAACAAATACAGCAAGGCAGTGGCACAAATATAACCAACAAACACAGTTAGATATTTTGCCACCACTAGAACACCACCTCACAGGGAAGCTCACTGAAAGGAAGGAATTCTGTGAATCTGGTGAAGTCAGTGTAGCCAATAGCATGATGGGAGTTGTAGTCACAGATATTGGTCACCCTCACAATTGGCCCATCAACACCACCCTGAACCATGCTCACATCACAGGGAGTGGAAAAGAAATGACAAGATGGCTGACACTGGGTACTGCTGTGGGGAGCACAAGGCCCTGCTGGGAACTGGGCACCAACAAACAACAGGACCACACTGTCAGCCATCTTGCCATTGCTGTCACACTCACACACAGTGAAGTCCACTCAAAAGGAAGGAAGTATGGGCATGCTGGGAAGGGGGTTGTAGGCAATAGCATGATGGGAGTGGTAGTCACAGCTCAACATCCCCCACCCTCATGGCCCAGCAAGCTCACACTGAAGCATGCACACACCTCACAGGGAGTGAAAAGCCACTTCAAAGATGTCTGACACTGGCCACAGCTGTGGGGAGCACAAGGCCCTGCTGGGAACTGGGCACCAACAAACAACAGGACCACACTGTCAGCCATCTTGCCATTGCTGTCACACTCACACACAGTGAAGTCCACTCAAAAGGAAGGAGGTATGGGCATGCTGGGAAGGGGGGTGTAGGCAATAGCATGATGGGAGTGGTAGTCACAGCTCAACATCCACCACCCTCATGGCCCAGCAAGCTCACACTGAAGCATGCACACACCTCACAGGGAGTGAAAAGCCACTTCAAAGATGTCTGACACTGGCCACAGCTGTGGGGAGCACAAGGCCCTGCTGGGTACTGGGCACCAACAAACAACAATACCACACTGTCAGCCATCTTGCCATTGCTGTCACACTCACACACAGTGAAGTCCACTCAAAAGGAAGGCAGTATGGGCATGCTGGGAAGGGGGGTGTAGGCAATAGCATGATTGGAGTTGTAGTCACAGATATTGGTCACCCTCACAATTGGCCCATCAACACCACTCTGAGCCATGCTCACATCACAGGGAGTGGAAAAGGACTGACAAGATGGCTGACACTGGGTACTGCTGTGGGGAGCACAAGGCCCTGCTGGGAACTGTGCAACAACCAACAGCAGGACACCACTGACTGACATCCTGAAAGCCAACTTGCACTCCCTGCAATGGAAGCACGTTCCATGGTGGGATATCTGGCTGGGTGGGAAGGAGGACTGACAGCTCTGACCATAGTTACAAGCAGCTTTTCCCACACACCCCCTTAACACAAACTCCACATAACCCACCTGGGAGAATGCAATGCCTCACACTCCAATTAAATATCCCACAAAGAACCACCACCCTGGGTTATGCTGTGTGAAGCACAGGGACACTCTTGGGACTTGTAGCCAAACAAACGCCAGGACAACGCTGTCAGCCATCCTGTCAGCACAGGCACACTACCCCACAGGAAAGCAGAGTCAAAAGGAAGGAAGTATGGCATGCTGGGAAGGGGGGTGTAGGCAATAGCATGATGGGAGTGGTAGTCACAGCTCAACATCCCCCACCCGCATGGCACAGCAAGCTCACACTGAAGCATGCACACACCTCACAGGGAGTGAAAAGCCACTTCAAAGATGTCTGACAATGGTGCTCTGTTGTGGGGAGCACAAGGCCCTGCTGGGAACTGTGCAACAACCAACAGCAGGACACCACTGACTGACATCCTGAAAGCCAACTTGCACTCCCTGCAATGGAATCACGTTTCATGGTGGGATGTCTGGCCTGGGGGGAGGAAGAGTGCCAGCTCCGAATACAGCTACCAGCAGGCCCTTACACACACACCACTTCCACTAACTCCAAACAACACATTTGGGACCGTGCCCTACAAGAGAGTGAGTGAAAAGCCACTTCCAAGATGTCTGACAATGGTGCTCTGTTGTGGGGATCACAAGGCCCTGCTGGGAACTGTGCACCACCCAACAGCAGGACGCCACTGACTGACATCCTGAGAGTCAACCTGCACCCACTGCAAGTGTGGCATGCTTCATGGTGGGACAACTGGGCTGGGGGGAGAAGGAGGTCCGTATGTCAACCAAATACCACCAATGCTGGTCATGCACACACCTCAACATCCACATAGAAATGCATCAGGTTGGCAGGACAATGAGCCACACCAATATCAACCTCTGACTGTGACAACTTAGGACAATGCAATGTACAGGCCCGCATCCAGAGGTACAGTCACAACTGTCATGTGTTTGAACCAGTGATGCATGCAGAAACATAACATACATTGTGTGTCTCTTCCAAAAACAGGTGATGATGGGGACACAGCAGCAGATGAGGAGGAGTCCCTGTCCCAGGCTCCGGGGGACCCTGAGCTCTCTGGTGTGGAACAGCCTCTGCCCTCATCGGATGGCGAAGACCAACCTGGCACCTCCGGTGGGAGTCATCATGCAGCACCAGCAGGACCACCATCTGCACCCCCTGCACCCATTCCTCCAACATCTGCCAACACACAGACCACCCCCGCCAACACAGACAGACCAAGGACACTCAATGACAACAGCACAGGGACCACAGCCCACCGTGAAGCAACGGACTACAACCCCAGTACCAACCCCCAAGGGGTCCGAGGGTCACCTGTGCGTGCCACGGCAGATCCCGCACGTGTGTCCAGGGGTGGTGGGAGGGGTGGTAGGCAGAGGTCGCTGTTTGCAGAGGGGTCTGGACTGCATGATGACCCACAACTGGCACGCATTGCTGAGGCGTACCAGAATAGCACCGGAGAGGTCAGCCAGGTAGTGAGGATCCTCAAGGACATACAACAGCAGCAGGCTGCCCATCATGCCCGCTTGGACTCACACATGTCCCGTGTGGAGACACACATGTCCCGTGTGGAGACACCAATGTCTGGCATGGAGTCCAAGTGGGACACATTGGAAGAACTGACAGCGGTGCAGAGGGACATATAGACATGCCTCCGCCAGATTAGCACCAACATGTCCACACCTCCCTGTGTGCCCACAACATCTGGTGCCGCAACAACTGCAACTGCCACAGGGAGGGAGGATGACTCTGGTGGAGAGTCCTCTGCACCGCAGCGGCCTGCACGTGAGCGTCCCCCCAGAAAGAAGAGGGGTCGTCCGAGGAAGGACAACTGAGAGGCCGATGGCCATGTACATCCCCCAGGAAGCCAACACCTGTTCTGGAAATTCTCCTCTGTGTGCAAACTGTTCACCCTGTCGAATGCAACACAACTCTCCCACATGACATGGGGAGTTTAAGTTGGACTAATGTATCAGATGACTGTGGACTTTACTCCGGACATGTCTGCTACCAACACTTCCAACTCATCTGGGAACTTTGGATTACAATACCAATGTACAGCACCCACCATCCTGTGCACTATCCTCACACATGCATGTAATAAACTCACTAATACACCATACTTGCCTCTGTTGTGATTCCAACGTTGTTTTTGTCATGGAGATTATGATCTGCTAAATGACACTGTGCATGCTAACTGCCACAGCAAGTTCAACACCGTCATGTGAGTCATGGCGACGTGACACATATGAGGGAGACACACCACTAGGGCTACACGACACATAGACACCAGGGCCATCGGACTCTTTGCCTACACTGATGTTGCCAGGAAATACAGTGGAATGCACAGACACCACACCTATTCAGAGTTTGTGTTAACTAGCCCACAGGTGCAGTAAGCAAATGTCAGTCAGATGTGTGACCACAGACAATGCACATCCCAAAGTGAAGCACAGGTTTACTACACATTTGCAACATGTTGTTTCCACTACAAATGCAAGGTAATTCCACGTGGCAGTGGCCACACAGTCAAAAAGTGTAGAAGAAATAAAGTCCAGGGGTGTGTGGCACATCACCTGTAGGGAAACGACTGCTGCCACCCTGAAAGCTGAATCATGGTGTTGGGGGATCCAAGTTGACCAAACAACTCTGTAAGCACCCTGTGAAGGACAGACATGACACACAGTCAAAAGCACTGAACAACAGGACAGAACTGCAATACTCATGCCCAATACATGTCACAAGATACCTACACAAAACCAAGTTAGCATGTCAACACTGTTGGGGAGTACAGACTACCTGTAAGGACACATCGCTGCACGCATCCAGTCAAGTAGCACATGGCCACACTCAAACAGCAACAGAGCACCACCCACACATATCATGCAAACTCACATCATTGACATGACAACTCTCTGGATACTTTCAGCTGAAGAAGTTGGTGATGAGCTGTGTGCGGACATCACCCTCATCATCATCATCATCACTGGCATCGTGGCCCAGGCCAGGATCCTCCACAGGTGGCGGATGTTGGTCATCGTCATCCAGGATGAGAGGCAACTCCTTCCGCACTGCCAGGTTGTGTAGCATGCAGCAGACGATGACAATCTTGCACACCTTTGCTGGGGCATATGGGAGGGCCCCTCCTGTCTTGTCCAGGCAGCGGAAGCGGCTCTTCAGGAGACCAAATGTCCGCTCGATCACTCTCCTGGTCCGACCATGTGCCTCATTGTAGCGCATCTGGGCTGGTGTCACAGGGTTCCTGAGGGGTGTCAGCAACCACGGCATGTTGGGGTATCCGGAGTCACCTACAGACAGACAATTGCACATTAGCTGAGTTGGAAAAGAGGGCGGAATACAACATAGCAGAACACACACAATGGTACAAAGTCAGTACACACCGACAAGCCAGGCACGCTGGTTCTGCATCTGTGACATCATCTTCGGGATGCGACTACTCCTCATCATGTAGGCATCGTGTGCCGAACCGGGGAAACTGGCACACACATGTGTGATGCTCATATCTGCAAGACATACCACCAGAGCATTGATCGAATGATAATGTTTCCTGTTCCTGTATGCCTGCTCATGTGCCTGTGGTGGTACCAAAGCCACATGTGTCCCATCAATGGAGCCAATGACATGTGGCATCCTCCCCAGGGCATAGAAGTCACTCTTGATGTCAGTCAGTTGTTGACGTTTAGGGAAATAGATGTACTGTTCAGGTTTATCAACATTGCCTCCAAAACATCGCGTAGCACACGGCTGAACATAGTCTGTGACATCCCACCAGCAGACGCCACAGTGTGTTGAAAGGTACCGGTGGCAAAGAAGTGTAGGGCTGCCATCACCTTCACCTTGGGGGTCAGCGCTGTAGGGTATGGCCGGCCAGCTAGCAAATGTGGGGCCAACTGCACCGCCAATTCCTCAATCTGCGCCCTGTTGAAGCGGTACCGTCGGATGCAGTCACGTTCCACCATCGTTGCAAGGTCAGGGAATGGTCTATGGACAGCTGGTGCCCTGCAGTGCATAGGTGAAGAAAGAAAGATTGTCAGTCACCCCACATATGTGCCATTGACCATACTCAATATCACATGATACATCATTACGAGACACAAGTACCTGATGTGTGTGCCGTTCTGTATGGACATATATGGCACCTACATGGCCAACATCTAACATCACAGTTCAACATGTGTTGACAACAAGTTCCAGGTTGTGCTATGGGAAATCATTAGGCCGTGTCACAGTACCCATTTACTGCTGTCATGTTCCAAACACACACCACAGTGACATGTCAGGACAGATGTGCCACAGGCATTACAGCTCATTGACAGGTAGATTCCCAGGGACCCTGTATTGCCACATGGACACTGGCATGACATGGCGTATCATGTACACGTCAGCAAAACAACCATGACTCCCACAGGTAGTGGCCCCTGTTGCCTCTGCAGGACAGACATGGACGTCTGTGACACACACACGCACAACATCAAAGTCCATGCACAAACAACGTGGATGTGGAGACTGTCTCCCATTGTGCACATGGAATCAGAGACATCGGAAACACAACATGCACACAGACTGTGGAGGGCCATCACTATTGTGGCAATGGGAGACGCTGTGACGTACATACCTTCACACATGGGACTCAGGGGGTATGTGACATGACATACACATACACAACCTGGAAATGTGACCATGCCACATACTCTGAAATGAACAGTTGCACATCACAGTGGTCATGTGCACAACACACAAAGGATTCTGTCCCCATGAACACGTGCACAGCCGGGGAGTGGCTGCCCCCAAGTGACAACCCAAAAACCACATGTTGACCCCCATACACAGAAAAGGTAATGCAGCCTTACATGCCTTAGGATACAGTGTGGACAGGCTGTGGTGTTGTAGGTGTGCCCCTGAGTCCCTGGCAAGTATATGTGGCTGGCATATGTTCACCAGTGACAAGCATGGTCACATATGCGAGTGACTTGTACAGGGACGCGTTGTACTGCAATGGTCCGATCGGTGCGCACGCATCGGACATTGCATTTGATGTGAACGGGTACGCGTTGTTTTTGAAATACGCATTGTACTGCAATGGTCCGATCGGTGCGCACGCATCGGACATTGCATTTGATGTGAACGGGTACGCGTTGTTCAGCGATGGTCCGATCGGTGCGCACGCATCTGACATTGCATTTGATGTGAACGGGTACGCGTTGTTCAGCGATGGTCCGATCGGTGCGCACGCATCTGACATTGCATTTGATGTGAACGGGTACGCGTTGTTTTTTGAAATACGCGTTGTACTGCAATGGTCCGATCGGTGCGCATGCAACGGACATTGCATTTGATGTGAACGGGTACGCGTTGTTTTTGAAATACGCGTTGTACTGCAATGGTCCGATCAGTGCGCACGCATCGGACATTGCATTTGATGTGAACGGGTACGCGTTGTTTTTGAAATACGCGTTGTACTGCAATGGTCCGATCGGTGCGCACGCATCGGACATTGCATTTGATGTGAACGGGTGCAGCGTTGTTTTTTAAATACGCGTTGTACTGCAATGGTCCGATCGGTGCGCACGCATCGGACATTGCATTTGATGTGAACGGTGCACGCGTTGTTTTTGAAATACGCGTTGTACTGCAATGGTCCGATCGGTGCGCACGCATCGGACATTGCATTTGAAGTGAACGGGTACGCGTTGTTTTTGAAATATGCGTTGTACTGCAATGGTCCGATTGGTACGCACGCATCGGACATTGCATTTGATGTGAACGGGTACGCGTTGTTTTTGAAATACGCGTTGTACTGCAATGGTCTGATTGGTGCGCAAGCATTGGACATTGCATTTGATGTGAACGGGTACGCGTTGTTTTTGAAATACGCGTTGTACTGCAATGGTCCGATCGGTGCGCACGCATCGGACATTGCATTTGATGTGAACGGGTACCCGTTGTTTTTGAAATACGCGTTGTACTGCAATGGTCCGATCGGTGCGCACGCATCGGACATTGCATTTGATGTGAACGGGTACAGCGTTGTTTTTGAAATACGCGTTGTACTGCAATGGTCCGATCGGTGCGCACGCATCGGACATTGCATTTGATGTGAACGGGTACAGCGTTGTTTTCTGAAATACGCGTTGTACAGCAATGGTCCGATCGGTGCGCACGCATTGGACATTGCATTTGATGTGAACGGGTACGCGTTGTTTTCTGAAATACTGCGTTGTACAGCAATGGTCCGATCGGTGCGCACGCATCGGACATTGCATTTGATGTGAACGGGTACGCGTTGTTTTTGAAATACGCTTTGTACTGCAATGGTCCGATCGGTGCGCACGCATCGGACATTGCATTTGATGTGAACGAGTACAGCGTTGTTTTTGAAATACGCGTTGTACTGCAATGGTCCGATCGGTGCACACGCATCGGACATTGCATTTGATGTGAACGAGTACGCCGTTGTTTTTGAAATACGCGTTGTACTGCAATGGTCCGATCAGTGCGCACGCATCGGACATTGCATTTGATGTGAACGGTGCACGCGTTGTTTTCTGAAATACGCGTTGTACAGCAATGGTCCGATCCGTGCGCACGCATCGGACATTGCATTTGATGTGAACAGGTACGCGTTGTTTTTGAAATACGCGTTGTACTGCAATGGTCCGATCGGTGCGCACGCATCGGACATTGCATTTGATGTGAACAGGTACGCGTTGTTTTTGAAATACGCGTTGTACTGCAATGGTCCGATCGGTACGCACGCATCGGACATTGCATTTGATGTGAACGGGTACGCGTTGTTTTTGAAATACGCGTTGTACTGCAATGGTCCGATCGGTGCGCACGCATCGGACATTGCATTTGATGTGAACGGGTACGCGTTGTTTTTGAAATACGCGTTGTACTGCAATGGTCCGATCGGTGCGCACGCATTCGACATTGCATTTGATGTGAACGGTGCACGCGTTGTTTTTTGAAATACGCGTTGTACTGCAATGGTCCGATCGGTGCGCACGCATCGGACATTGCATTTGATGTGAACGGGTACGCGTTGTTTTCTGAAATACGCGTTGTACAGCAATGGTCCGATCGGTGCGCACGCATCGGACATTGCATTTGATGTGAACGGGTACGGCGTTGTTTTCTGAAATACGCGTTGTACAGCAATGGTCCGATCGGTGCGCACGCATCGGACATTGCATTTGATGTGAACGGGTACAGCGTTGTTTTTGAAATACGCGTTGTACTGCAATGGTCCGATCGGTGCGCACGCATCGGACATTGCATTTGATGTGAGCGAGTACGCGTTGTTTTTGAAATACGCGTTGTACTGCAATGGTCTGATCGGTGCGCACGCATCGGACATTGCATTTGATGTGAACGAGTGCAGCGTTGTTTTTGAAATACGCGTTGTACTGCAATGGTCCGATCGGTGCGCACGCATCGGACATTGCATTTGATGTGAACGGGTACGCGTTGTTCAGCAATGGTCCGATCGGTGCGCACGCATCTGACATTGCATTTGATGTGAACGGGTACGCGTTGTTTTTGAAATACGCGTTGTACTGCAATGGTCCGATCGGTGTGCACGCATCGGACATTGCATTTGATGTGAACGGGTACGCGTTGTTTTTGAAATACGCGTTGTACTGCAATGGTCCAATCGGTGCGCACGCATCGGACATTGCATTTGATGTGAACGGGTACGCATTGTTCAGCAATAGTCTGATCGGTGCGCACGCATCTGACATTGCATTTGATGTGAACGGGTACGCGTTGTTTTTGAAATACGCGTTGTACTGCAATGGTCCGATCGGTGCGCACGCATCGGACATTGCATTTGATGTGAACGGGTACGCGTTGTTTTTGAAATACGCGTTGTACTGCAATGGTCCGATCGGTGCGCACGCATTCGACATTGCATTTGATGTGAACGGGTACGCGTTGTTTTTTGAAATACGCGTTGTACTGCAATGGTCCGATCGGTGCGCACGCATCGGACATTGCATTTGATGTGAACGGGTACGCGTTGTTTTCTGAAATACGCGTTGTACAGCAATGGTCCGATCGGTGCGCACGCATCGGACATTGCATTTGATGTGAACGGGTACGCGTTGTTTTCTGAAATACGCGTTGTACAGCAATGGTCCGATCGGTGCGCACGCATCGGACATTGCATTTGATGTGAACGGGTACGCGTTGTTTTTGAAATACGCGTTGTACTGCAATGGTCCGATCGGTGCGCACGCATCGGACATTGCATTTGATGTGAACGGGTACGCGTTGTTTTTGAAATACGCGTTGTACTGCAATGGTCTGATCGGTGCGCACGCATCGGACATTGCATTTGATGTGAACGGGTACGGCGTTGTTTTTGAAATACGCGTTGTACTGCAATGGTCCGATCGGTGCGCACGCATCGGACATTGCATTTGATGTGAACGAGTACGCGTTGTTCAGCAATGGTCCGATCGGTGCGCACGCATCTGACATTGCATTTGATGTGAACGGTGCACGCGTTGTTTTTGAAATACAGCGTTGTACTGCAATGGTCCGATCGGTGTGCACGCATCGGACATTGCATTTGATGTGAACGGGTACGCGTTGTTTTTGAAATACGCGTTGTACTGCAATGGTCCAATCGGTGCGCACGCATCGGACATTGCATTTGATGTGAACGGGTACGCATTGTTCAGCAATAGTCTGATCGGTGCGTACGCATCTGACATTGCATTTGATGTGAACGGGTACGCCGTTGTTTTTGAAATACGCGTTGTACTGCAATGGTCCGATCGGTGCGTACGCATCGGACATTGCATTTGATATGAACGGGTACAGCGTTGTTTTTGAAATACGCGTTGTACTGCAATGGTCCGATCGGTGCGCACGCATCGGACATTGCATTTGATGTGAACGTGCACGCGTTGTTTTCTGAAATACGCGTTGTACTGCAATGGTCCGATCGGTGCGCGACGCATCGGACATTGCATTTGATGTGAACGAGTACGCGTTGTTCAGCAATGGTCCGATCGGTGCGCACGCATCTGACATTGCATTTGATGTGAACGGGTACAGCGTTGTTTTTGAAATACGCGTTGTACTGCAATGGTCCGATCGGTGCGCACGCATCAGACATTGCATTTGATGTGAACGGGTACGCGTTGTTTTTGAAATACGCGTTGTACTGCAATGGTCCGATCAGTGCGCACGCATCGGACATTGCATTTGATGTGAACGAGTACAGCGTTGTTTTCTGAAATACGCGTTGTACTGCAATGGTCCGATCGGTGCGCACGCATTGGCCATTGCATATGATGTGAGCGGTGCAGCGTTGTACAGCAATGGACCGATCGGTGCGCACTCATTGGACATTGCATCTGATGTGAACGGATACGGCGTTGTTTTTAAATACGTGTTGTACAGCAATGGTCCGATCGGTGCGCACGCATTGGCTAGGGCCTGGCATTGCAACGGACGCGTTTTCGAAGCTTGAACGAGTCTGATGCAGTGAATTCAGTTTGCCAGCCACAACAATGTTGCAAATTCATGGGTGTCATGAACTTTAACTTTTGAAGGATGCTGTGGGTGTGTATGAGTGGTGCAATTCCATGGATTGGCCAGATTCAGAAGATGCAAACGACTTGGACCTATCACTTTGGACACATGGGACAGTATCTGCCTCTGCAGCACACATATAATGCTGACTGTTCCCCTGAGAGCTCACTTGCCTGCACTACATGCTCCAGGAAGACATCTGCCACCAACACTGCTGCTGTCTCTGCATCCTCTGGCTACTGCAATGGCACGTACTGTGGAGAGAGCCCCAGCCTTCAGCGCTGAGGAGAACCAGGCCCTGCTGGACAGCCTCCTTCCACAGTACAGCAAGCTGTATGGGAAACCAGGGGAGCAGGTGAGTGTGCTGTCCACTGCCTTACTAAATGTGCATGTTGTCTGACTAGCAAGACTTACAGTGTGCACACCACTGGCTAGCATGCTCACTGAGTAGTTCTCACCCCCAAAGTGTGTAGTTACATGCACTGAACAGGTATAGTGCAGTAACAGTGCATTCCAACAAGGTTTTACTTCCCAGGCAATGATACCATTTAGTAACTGCTGGTAAACTGTTCATAGCCATAGTTGCACTGCCTGTGTACATCATATGCCCCTGTGATTGAGACATGTATATCCAACTGTGTGATGCACGGATATGTTGCATGTGTAGTAATGGCCTTTTTCACTTTGTCATCCTCACAGGTCGATGCCCTCCAGAAGCAGGAGATCTGGCTGACCATTGTCCGGGCAGTACGATCCGTGGGGGACTGCAAGCGCCGGATCCGCAACTGCCAGAAGAGGTGGCAGGACCTTCGGGGCTGGACCCAGAGGATCGCAAGGGTCCAGCTGAAGCTGTCGCCTCCTCGCAGGACGGGCGGACACCGGACCCTGACCCCCCACATGCTCCGGATCCTGGCGGTGGTCTTCCCTGACCTGGATGGGCAGCTGAAGGCCAGACAGCAGCAAGGAGGGGGTGAGTCCATGACTGCACTGTGAACTTTGTCTGACATGCTATGTGCCCTCCTCTGGCCTGGTTAAACCTTCACAGTACATCAGTCTTGTGGTCCAGGACCCATGTCCCTCAATTGTGACATGCCCACTCCTCATCTGATACCCAGGTGTGGCCCTTACAGTATGGAAATTGTGTCACTTGGGTACTGTGTCCTTGCATTTTGCTTAGCTCAGGGTGGGGGACAGCATTTGTTACCGTACCTTTGTGGTGGGCTTCATGGGTGGGTCAATTGCTTACACAATGCCTGAGTTCTGACATGTAATCTGCGTGTAACTTTGATATGTGTTCCAATTGCTGATCTGACTCACCACATGTGCCTGGGGTATTTGGCACACCCCCATACTGCGGGTGGGAACAATGTTTGGGCCTCAGGAGTATGTATATCAAGTGTGTCACACATGCTTAGCCACATGCCTACTGTCCAGGGCTCATCCCTCTTTCACGTGGAGCACGACAGTCATGCCTACTCCAGGGCATACAATACACTCTGTACTCCCACTCCCGTGTATCAGCTGACACGTTGTGCTCAGTGAAATGTTCCCTCAGGTGTC
The DNA here is from genome assembly GCA_963921515.1 of Calotriton arnoldi. Taxonomy (NCBI): domain Eukaryota; kingdom Metazoa; phylum Chordata; class Amphibia; order Caudata; family Salamandridae; genus Calotriton; species Calotriton arnoldi. The sequence goes on from CAWUFW010000263.1 coordinate 4,725,800, forward strand.
TGCCTCTGTGTCATTGTGCTGTGGCTTCGTTGTCAGGACTACTGGGGTATTTATCGGTTAGGGCTCAGCATGCCGTCTGAGATGTGACCATGAGAGACGATACTTGGGTGACATATAGGTGTTTGATCACTTGACTGTGCAGACTGGTGCATGCGACTGAGAAGTTCAGGCAGCTGTTTTTCATTCACAGCAGACTGTGAGGTGCTCAGGTTCAGAGAGTTGTGTTTCATGTCTCCCATATGTCCAATTGGTAGGACGTGGACAAATAAGAGTACAGATGATGTGGTGTGGGGGGGATGGACATGGGCACTTGTCAGCTACAGAACTTGCATTCCCCATGACCTAGGATTGTGACACAGTGCAGACTGTTGTTGGCTGGCTGCCCTGCCCATGTGACTGGAGACAGTGATGTATGACTTTGCAGGCATGCATGTGCCATGGCATTAAACTTCCTAAGAGTGATCCTGCAGGAGAGTGACATGTGCAACATGCACCCCATTGTGGCATTGACTATGAGGACATGGGTGCATCTTGGTGTGTAGTGCTGGTATGCATCACATGCATTTCAAATTAGACTCTGGCCATCTCTTTATCCGGACACCTGTACTGACTCAGTGGCAAGAGATGTGATGTGTGCATGTTCACATACTTCACCGTGTCCCCTGCAATGTCCAACAACTGGGTAGGTGGTGCATGTGTCCACACTGGGGTATTACCATCCGGCAGGCACCAGACAGATGGGTGCAAGCTGTTTGAGGGTAAATGGGTGGTCACACCCTTCTGCTTACTGGCTCATGAGAGCACGACCCGCACTCTGCTCGTTCACTTGAAGAGAAGGAACAACTGTGTGAAATACAGTGGCACTTTGTTAAGCAATTCAGTAACACCGAGAACTGTTCATTTAATGCTGCTCGTCAACACATGAGCAGGATGAAAATGAAAGCATCAACAATATTACTAATCAAATTTTAAGTGAAGCACAAAGATCTATGTAACTATCTATCAGTGAGCTACAGCCTATGGGTCAAGTCTTAAAAGAGGGATCATGATTAGGCAAGCGCCTAGAAGGCAAATCTTAAATAAGAGAGCAAGAACCATCCAAGGCTACACAGTTTAAGCTAGGATAAATGCAATGAATTGGGTGTGGATGAGCTAAATTAGAGAGGCTGACAAAGCCAAAGGGCTAGCAATCATAAAAGAGCATTACCACCTTGAGAGTAGAAGTTCTAGGCCCAAGATCAGGAGAACGGCCGACCGGGAATCCTCCCCATGCAATGCACTGGTATGAAGAGTTCAGGGCGTGGACATGGGTGCAAAGCTTTTATATGGCTTAATGCAGAACTCCTACCCACAGTTGACGTGGCCCCTGATGTGGGTCCTTGACCACACGCTTACAGTAACTGTGGGAAGTTTTTTGAAGAACAGAGAAGTGGTATCATGGTGAAAACAGGGGCTTTTAGCAGGTGGTCGGTGCTCTTGACCGCAAACATAAGAAAAAGATGACATTTACCGTAAGATGCTCAGAAATTGAGATTTTATATTTTATTTCTCTGTCACGTAGCCGCCTTTTCAGTTTCAGTGGAGCAAGCGTGGAAAGTTTCATAAGTTAAAATTTTGCAAACATTGCTTGTGACAGAGCAAGATGTACCAGCAGAGTGTCACATACGTGTGGGCTAACCTTATTCTTGTGACTGTGGATATTTACAAGGGGGGCTGGTGCCGCGGTGGATGGCACAGGTCCCTGCTGTCAGGTCAGAAAGGCCTACAAGATTACTTGTATTAAAAAATGATAGCAAGAGGCAGTGGCCTCTTGGGCCTACATGTGTGTGTGCATCTAAGGAGGTGGGTTTGGGCCTAGGTGTATGTATCTAAGGGGGTGGTGGACCACTGTGACAGGTACTGAAAGGCTAAGAGAAATAATGGACAGCTTAGGTCATCTATCAGGGCCTGACTGGTGGGGCCTATATGGGAGTGCCATGTTTCATGGGCAGAGCAGAAAGGTACATAGGTCTGTGTTATATGGTAGAACAGAACCCCACTACAAAGGCCAGGAGGGATGTGAATGCCATGGTTGACCATCAGACTGACAATTGACTTCTCCTAATCTGTGTGAGCACTTTTGGCAATGTTCAACTAAGGATGCCAGGGCTTGCTCTGCAATGTGCTGTACTTACTGTGGTGTGTGCGGTCAGTGCAGGTGACTGATGTTTGTCTGTTTCCCTAATTGTTTGCAGATACATCCACGGCCACAGGAGGGGACAGCTCCACGGACCAGGAGGAGCTGCAGAGCCAGACTGGGTCAGCAGCCGATGAGTGGTCGGAGGGACCCAGTGGCACGGAGGGCGAGGGGAGCCACACCGAGGAGTCCTCAGCACCATCCACCTCAGCTGAGGACCACAGCAGCTCGGAGGATGACTCCCTTGTGGAGGCGGGTGTCAGCAGCCACCACACCCCAGCTAGTATGGCTGGCCCCGCCACCACCGACCTCCCATCGGCTCCCATTCCAGAGGTCCGTGGAGGCTCCCGTGTTCGGGAGCGTATCTCCTTCGTGCCAGGCACCGCACCCCCTGCCCCTGTGTCCCCTGGTGCCCTGAGTGAGGAGTCTGTGTACTTACTTCGCCAGCTCCATGTAGGGCAGACAGCAATGCTGAGTGTCCTCCATGCACACACCACTCTGTTGACACAGCTGGTGTCGTTCATGGAGGGCATCTCATCTGGCATGTCTGCCCTACAGAGGAGCAATAAGTCCATGGACTCCTCCCTGACGGCAGCAGTGTCCCTCCTCCAACAGTCCCTCACCCCTCCTACCTCTGCCCCATCCACACTTCCTGGCACCCTACCTGTCCCAAGCACATGCACACCTGCACAATCACCCAAACACACAGACACAAGCAGCACAGACACACCCAAGAAAAAGGCAAAACGTGCACACAAGCATCCTCAGGGGACTGATACCACACCCACAGGGGATGGGGAACAGACACACACACAGGCATCCACAGTCACTCCGCAGTCCTCCAAATCCTCTCCCTCCAAGACCCCTTCCCTTGCCTCACCTGCAACACCACCTAAACAGCAGCTCTTCCTCTGTGACCTCGGCCTCTTCCCCTCCAATCCAGCTGATCCAGCATACAGGGGGAAGAGGAAGTCCACCCACACAGAAGGGAGTGCCCCTCACCCCTGGACACCCTCCCCCAGGCACAGACAAACTAAGGCCCCCACACGCAAGTCCCCCTGGTCCCGGAAGAGCAAGACCCCGCCACCGCCCTGCAGCTCAACCACACAGTCTCCTTCCTCCATCCCTCAGGCCTCCACAACACTGGTTCCCCCACCACACCCAGCCCCAGGTTCCCCCACCCACAGATACACCATCCCCAAAATGATCCGGCCTTCTCCCCCTACCACTTGCTCTTCCAGCCTCACACCCCCCGCTGCACATGTTTGTGCCACTGGTGTGGAAACCGTGTCCTCCCCCTCTGTCCTGCCCACCTTACCTGAACCCCATTCTACTCCCCTGGAGATAGGCACTGCAGTGGAGTCCACTACCACCCTGTCTGACTTGGGCACTGCAGTGGGGAACCTGTCCACTCCATCTGGCCAGACCACTGCAGTCGTGCCGGCACCCACACCATCTGACTCATGCCCCCCAGTTGTGCCGGCACACACCATGTCAGACACCTCCACTGCAGTTGTCAGTGACTCTCCAGCACCAGCCACCCCTTCCCTGCCTCCTTCTGGTGAGCCCTGATCCTGTCCCTGCGGTGCCTGGCCTGCCCCCCGTATGCCCCTCCGAGGGGAATGTACCTGGTCCGTATCAGTGTAGGCAAGCAAAGGGTGACATCTGCCACTGTCACCCTGTTCGGACTTAACTGTTGGACTGGCCATTGGCCTTTGTCTTTTTTCTGGACTTTTCTATTTCACACACATATGCTGAATAAAGCTCCTTTCTGTTCTCTGGTGGTTTTGCTTCAGATGTACATGATGTTGATGATGCTAACCATGCCCTTGCTGCAGTGATGGTGATTTTTGAGATCATGGAATTGTGGTGTTACTGTGCAGGACCCCATGTGGTCCAGGGGGAATGTGTCCTATCCTGGTGTGTAGCCATGTCATCCTTAGCAGCAATATGAGGGTGTCATGTTTTCTATATTTGCCAATGGGATTTCCTACATTTATTTGCAATATCACATCTGCGGCTTACACCCCTGCACATCAGTTGTGCTAGCCATAGTTCAATTTGTCTATTTCCCTGGCCGTGTGAGCATCTCCACTGGACATGCAAGTTTGGGCATCAATGGGGAAGGACTCATCTGTGTTATCAGTGCAACTTGCTATACATGTGTGTTGGATCTGTGCAGATGATTTCGGTGACACTCCCATGACCAGGCTGATGTGACAAGAGCCTTCATTTTGTGGTAATTGTTGACTGAGTGACCAAGTGTACTGCTGACATGATAGAGCCTTGCAGAGACAACGTATGGCACAGCTTTCCTTACACAGGAGTGGAGTCCCCTCATGGCAGTGTGAAATTCCGTGACATTGCCTGAGCCCAAGGTGTGTGTTGTGTGAGCATGTCTGTGTGTGTTCACTTCCATTTTGCAACGCAGGCTGGGGTCCCTAGTGATGTTCCTGTTTGTGATGCTTGCTGAGATGACCTATGTTCCCCACAAACCTTCGCACTGGGTTCTCTGGGATGTGGGTGCATGGCACATTACTGGTCATCAGGGTGTCATCCATAGGTGTGTTTGCTGTCAGGGCTGAGTCTGTGGGCAAACGCAGATGAGACACAGTCAGGATTCCCCTTGGCACTTGTTGGTTACACAAGTCATGTAATTTACAGTTTGTGTTAGCTTTCAGTGATTGTGACACGTTGTGTGTGTGACTGCTGCCACTCCTCAGGGTCAGAGCAGCAATGTTGGAAGTTGTCTATGTGTGTTCTTTGTGGGTGACCTTGACTTCTTCATTGGTGTGTGACTGTGTCCGGGATCCCATTCATTGTGGTGGATTTCACGTCATGCCCATGTACGGCGTACTGTGTCATGTTTTCTATATTTGCCAATGGGATTTCCTACATTTATTTGCAATATCACATCTGTGGCTTACACCCCTGCACATCAGTTGTGCTAGCCATAGTTCAATTTGTCTATTTCCCTGGCCGTGTGAGCATCTCCACTGGACATGCAAGTTTGGGCATCAATGGGGAAGGACTCATCTGTGTTATCAGTGCAACTTGCTATACATGTGTGTTGGATCTGTGCAGATGATTTCGGTGACACTCCCATGACCAGGCTGATGTGACAAGAGCCTTCATTTTGTGGTAATTGTTGACTGAGTGACCAAGTGTACTGCTGACATGATAGAGCCCTGCAGAGACAACGTATGGCACAGCTTTCCTTACACAGGAGTGGAGTCCCCTCATGGCAGTGTGAAATTCCGTGACATTGCCTGAGCCCAAGGTGTGTGTTGTGTGAGCATGTCTGTGTGTGTTCACTTCCATTTTGCAACGCAGGCTGGGGTCCCTAGTGATGTTCCTGTTTGTGATGCTTGCTGAGTTGACCTATGTTCCCCACAAACCTTCGCACTGGGTTCTCTGGGATGTGGGTGCATGGCACATTACTGGTCATCAGGGTGTCATCCATAGGTGTGTTTGCTGTCAGGGCTGAGTTTGTGGGCAAACGCAGATGAGACACAGTCAGGATTCCCCTTGGCACTTGTTGGTTACACAAGTCATGTAATTTACAGTTTGTGTTAGCTTTCAGTGATTGTGACACATTGTGTGTGTGACTGCTGCCACTCCTCAGGGTCAGAGCTGCAATGTTGGAAGTTGTCTATGTGTGTTCTTTGTGGGTGACCTTGACTTCTTCATTGGTGTGTGACTGTGTCCGGGATCCCATTCATTGTGGTGGATTTCACGTCATGCCCATGTACGGCGTACTGTGCAGTGTGTCAGACATTCACGAGTCTTGTTGACTGGCCATGTGTGATGGGTTTCTGCACCTTAGTTCCCACCACCACCCCTGGGATTGTCATGGGTGCATGTGCAATGTCACCAGTCCATGTGAGCTTCACTGCTGCACATTGGTGGAGATCAAGGTGTGTGGTGTTGAGTGTGTGCAAATGAGAGTTGTTGCACGGCTAGACCCCTACCTCCATGTTGGCCTTGGCTGACAGGCCGTGCTGATTGATTTGTGCTTGTGTAGGTGTGATGGTAGTGTGTTGCTCAGGACACATGACTGTGGTTCACAGTGTGAATGACATCTAGCTTTGTCATCACAGTGGGATTATCATGCAGGCCAGGGTCACCACAATGTGGGGTCCCTGGGGGTAGTGCTGTGGTGGGTCTGTCTCTTGCTGTGTTATTTGCTGTTCCTACAAGCTTGTGTGACATGTGTAATTTGGGCTTCTTCTCATCTAACAATGCCTGATTGTCCACATAGGGGAATCCGATCCATGAGTTACTTTTGTGTGGCACTGTATACACATCTGTGTAATTGTGATTCAGGCCTCCTCATGTGTTGAGTGGTTGCCTCGGGACACTGGCACCCCTCCCCCCCCATCACCTGTTGTGTTTGATATGCAGTGTGAGGCTGCCTTTTTGTGTTTGTGCATCTGCACCACTGCATTGGCATATCTTTAGTGTGCCATTGGCTGTATGTTGTTTGGTGGCTTTCCCCTGCTGTCCCTGGGACTCCTAGGTCATCAGTCAGCACAATGATCATGGTTTGTATGTCCCATTGCTGCCATTGTATGGTATTTGTTCACCTCACATCTACAGTCTCCACAGGATATCTACATTTGTGTGTCCATTGGTGCAGATATGTGGGGCTGCATTATGATGGTCACTTCTGTCATTGTGTTATTGACGAATGTTGACAATGTCAGCCCCCATGGGTGATGTTTGTCTGCACATGGCCAAAGGTATATCTTATTTGCACTGCACTGTTTGCCTCACCCAATGTATGTTGCTATGGGACACAAGCACTACTATGCCACAGATGTGTTTGTTGTTCTGTGACAAGGAATCATCAATGCTGTTTGGCATTTGCAGCTTTTCCCATGACAACACTTACATTTTGGTCACTGTGATGATGGGGTGTTATACCCCATTGCCACAATGTTCAAAATGTGCTTCAGCTATGGACCCAACACTTACCTTTTGGTCACTGTGATGATGGGGTGTTATACCCCATTGCCACAATGTTCAAACTGTGCTTCAGCTATGGACCGCACACTTACCTTTTGGTCACTGTGATGATGGGGTGTTATACCCCATTGCCACAATGTTCAAAATGTGCTTCAGCTATGGCCCCACACTTACCTTTTGGTCACTGTGATGATGGGGTGTTATACCCCATTGCCACAATGTTCAAAATGTGCTTCAGCTATGGACCCCACACTTACCTTTTGGTCACTGTGATGATGGGGTGTTAAACCCCATTGCCACAATGTTCAAAATGTGCTTCAGCTATGGACCCCACACTTACCTTTTGGTCACTGGGATGATGGGGTGTTATACCCCATTGCCACAATGTTCAAACTGTGCTTCAGCTATGGACCCCACACTTACCTTTTGGTCACTGTGATGATGGGGTGTTATACCCCATTGCCACAGTGGTCATGGTCGGCTTGCATTGTGGAGGCCACACACATTTATGTGTGACACATGTGATAGGGGATCACATTGTATGCTCAATGTCATGTTCAGTGTTGTAGGCATTTGACACAGACTACACACGCTTGTCATGGTGTTGGTGGGATGTATTTTCAGACATTGCTTATGTTGGAGTATGCTGGTTGTGTCATGCATTACCCGTCCTATGTGTAGGGGTGGTGTGGGTGGTAGGCGTCCATCCCCCTATGAGTGGGGATGGTAGTAGTGACAGGCATCCAGGCCCCCCTGAGTAGGGGTGGTGGTAGTGGTAGGCATCCATCCCCCTATGAGTGGGGATGGTAGTAGTGACAGGCATCCAGGCCCCCCTGAGTAGGGGTGGTGGTAGTGGTAGGCATCCATCCCCCTATGAGTGGGGATGGTAGTAGTGACAGGCATCCAGGCCCCCCTGAGTAGGGGTGGTGTGGGTGGTAGGCGTCCATCCCCCTATGAGTGGGGATGGTAGTAGTGACAGGCATCCAGGCCCCCCTGAGTAGGGGTGGTGGTAGTGGTAGGCGTCCATCCCCCTATGAGTGGGGATGGTAGTAGTGACAGGCATCCAGGCCCCCCTGAGTAGGGGTGGTGGTAGTGGTAGGCATCCATCCCCCTATGAGTGGGGATGGTAGTAGTGACAGGCATCCAGGCCCACATGAGTAGGGGTGGTGGTAGTGGTAGGCATCCAGGCCCCCATGAGTAGGGGTGGTGTTAGTGGTAGGCATCCATCCCCCTATGAGTGGGGATGGTAGTAGTGACAGGCATCCAGGCCCCCATGAGTAGGGGTGGTGGTAGTGGTAGGCATCCAGGCCCCCTGAGTAGGGGTGGTGTTAGTGGTAGGCATCCATCCCCCTATGAGTGGGGATGGTAGTAGTGACAGGCATCCAGGCCCCCTGAGTAGGGGTGGTGTTAGTGGTAGGCATCCATCCCCCTATGAGTGGGGATGGTAGTAGTGACAGGCATCCAGGCCCCCTGAGTAGGGGTGGTGGTAGTGGTAGGCATCCATCCCCCTATGAGTAGGGGATGGTAGTAGTGACAGGCATCCAGGCCCCCTGAGTAGGGGTGATGTTAGTGGTAGGCATCCATCCCCCTATGAGTGGGGATGGTAGTAGATCGTCTTGTGGCTCGAATCGGAGCTTATGTACAGCTCTCCCGGATGCTCTGACGTGCCAGACGTAGCGATGGGTTCGGCGCGTACGGAATGCGCATCGTACTAGTCCGGCCGGAAGGTGCTGTGTATTTGGTTCCGTGCAACTCGATTCGGCGTTTACGGATCTGGCTCGGGCGGGGAACAGGAGCTGAAATGGGTAAGTACGGCTCGCTCGGAATCTGGGCTGTTATGCGCATTGTACTTGCTCGTTGGGACGACTGTTCGAATCGGTCGGGAAACACACATTCGGCTGGGTTTTTTTCCAGACGAATAGTGTTAGGTGCGCTTCCGGCCCGAATCGGAATCGACCCCTTAGTCTCCCCCTGTATGGCCAATCCAAAGCTAATGGTCCTGAACTCCCTGCAGCATGACAACCTAGTTCTTCCTTCGTCCAATGAGGAGATTTGTAAGGTTTGTTTCACTCGCTAACTACAACTCAAATTCTATCTTCTACCTGATCCATGAATTTCTTCTCAACATCAGGTAATATACAGATTAAATTGTGTCTATGAGCATTAGCAGTGTCTAGAGTAGCAGTGGGTACAAAATAATTCCCTATCGTTTCAACTGTCTTCTTTGTATCATATTTATTCAGATATTTGTAAACTGGTACCTCAGATAGTACTTCTTCATAGTTAGAGAAATAATATTCATAGTGACCCTTCTTATAAAGCATACTAAGAAGCAAACTACAACTAATGCCGTAGGTCACAGGAAAGTGATGGTTTGTAATACCCTCCTCCACTGATGCGGGAAACTGCATGCAAACATGACAATCTCTAGCTTCCATGGTTTCTGCATATTCATATAAGGGCCTAACATAAGCATTTAATGTATAATCGCCCTTAGACAAATCTACATGGAGATACTGTTCTCCTTGTGCAACTAAACATCTCTCTGATCCTAGAGTACCTCTCTTTGAAACCCCTGATGTATGTGCAAGCCCCTCAGGGATACTTATCCTATGTTTTTTCTCCTCCGAGGATCTTGTAACTGATTCTATGATTAGTGTTACTATCACTACCACTACAATGGTTATAGGAGTGCCTATAATACATTTGTGTCTATGGTTTGGATTTCCAGACTCCATTTTAAGGCGGATTCAGACCAAATTTTGAGTGAAGAAATAGCAGTCACAGAGTCTCTCTTCTCCGTTAGGCTCCACTCGTACAAAGCAGGAAAAATGTAAAAGTCCCTTAATCTGGCTTTTAGCAATTATTTTTTCTATTTCGTCTTTTCTTTTATTTATTTCAACTATTTACACAAGTTTATAAGACCTTCCTAACCCTACTCCATCTTCTTCTAGATGTAACCCCTAATTTTATTCTTAGTCAACTCGGGCCTAGGTAATCGTCTTCTTGAACACTTTTGATAAAGTTCATGAATGTTCATTCAACATCCCTAATAAGTTCTGAGCCCAGTTGCTCTACAATCAGCTGTAAGAGATCAGCTCTCAATTCTGCCTCTTCTTCCGATGATGGGTCTATGCCCAAAGGATGGAATACGATGTCTTTCAGTATCAGAGATTGCAGACCACTCAACATCAGTGGGTAGGGAACTCCCAATGAAAGGAGAGCATGCAAATCAGTCCCCGGAATCTTCAGCAGGGCTTCATTTATCAGCACCAATGTGCCAGAGATGGCCCTCGTCGGCATTGGCAGCCAAGTAAGTCCACTCAGGAGATGAGTACCTCCAACAAGGCACCCCAACACTTTTGTATCTTCTAGAGCTCGATCCCTCACCTTTAGCCTCACTTTGGTCAGACTCAGATGTTTCAGCTATTGGTGCGAGCTCTCTTTCAGGTGTGAGTCATACGTTTCTTCTCTGTTCTCTCTCTGGCCAGATCTCATGCAGGTTGGCTCTCGGTCTCAACTGCACTTGTCTCTCCAATTCACCAGCTCCTTCGTCTGGCTCAGACACATGCTCAGACACCACTGCTCTGCCTCCTTCGGAGCGAATGTCAGTGTCTTGCTCAACCAGATCCCCCTCGGATTGCTCTAGGACTTGCTCAGCCTCCAGCTGTCTCTACCGCTTGGCTTGCCCTCTCGTGTGACTCTCCGGTCACTCCTGTCGATGCTTCTGGGAGATGAGCTGTTTCTTTAGAGGGACTCAGAACTCTACGAGAGTGAGAGGCATGAACCCAGTTCGCCACTCAGCCACATTTCACAGCCGTTGCAGTCAAAAGTATGACTTGGTAGGGTCCACGCCAACCGGGCTCAAGGCAATTTTTCCTCACATGCCTTTTTATGAGCACCCAGTCGCCAGGTGTCAGGTCATGGCAGAGATCTTGTGACGGTGCAGTTGGTGCTTCAACCAGATGTGACACAGAACACACCACATCAGCCAATCCATTACAGTAGTCAAGAACCAAATCATCCAATATATATTCAGAAGCACGTTGGCAGTCACGACAGGCAGTCTCATTGCTCGCTTCATAAGAACCTCGTGAGGCGAGAAGCCAGTTCTTCTATCAGGAATACTGCATAGACTTATCAGCAGAAGAGTCAATGCATCGGGCCATTTCAGAGACGTCAAAGCACACACCGTTGCCAATCTCGATTTCAGAGTGCAATTGACCTGCTCAACAAGGCTTCCGGCCTGGAACTGCAATGTAGTCTCTGTTCCACCCGCAAAGCTGCACACAACAATTTCAAGACCTCATTATTAAAAGGAGTTCCTCAGTCTGAATCCAATGTAGTTGGAAATCCAAACCTCGAAATGAGCTCCCTCAACAACAGCTTAGCTACTGTGAGACTGTCACACCTCCTAGTTGGATAGGCCTCAACCCAACGGGAGAACAAGCACACCACAAAGAAAATGTACGTCAATCCATTACACATGGGAATCTCAACAAAATCCTGCTGCATCTTATTGAAAGGTCTTCCTAACCTCCCTATGTGACTCAGTGTAACAACAGTCCTTTTCCCTGCATTCATTTGCTAACACATTACACATCAATGACACAATGCCTCTGCAACCACTCGAAACTTAGGATTGAACCATGTCTGCCTGACCAACCTCACCATCGCATCTCTTCCTATATGTGCTGAACCATTAATCTGCCATGCCATAGGGTACAATGAACTGTCGGGAAGAACTGTTCTCTCATCATTTGACATCCAGATATCATCCTCTCTTTTCACACAACTTGCTCTGATGCAGCCTGACTGTTCCTCTTCAGAAACTTCCTCCTGCAGACGCCTCACCTAACACCAAGTATTGGCAGCTGCCAACATCATATTGAAATCAGTCGCCTCTGTGTCCTCATTTCTGTACTCTCCATTTAAAGTACATGCATTCAAAGCACAGTAGCGTGCAGCTTCATCTGCATATCAATTTCCTACAGTAGCATAATCTGTTCTCCCAGAGTGTGCAGAGCATTTCACGACTGAAACTTCCCTTCGCAACTGTAATTCCTCTAGCAATTGTCTCACAATTTTCTCTTTTATAATTGGTGATCCAGATGACGTCATGAATCCCGTTGAGACCATAACTGTCCGAAACCATGAACCACACCGAACCCATACTGGCTGTCAGCATAGATTGTCACTCGGAGATTCTCAGAAACACAGCATGCACGGGTCAGGGCAACGAGTTCAGCCACCTGCGCGTAGTATACTCCTTGTAACCAAGCAGCTTCCACCACGCCAGAAACAGTACAAACAGCAAAAGCTGCTCTCAAATTTCCTTCATTGTCTCCTAAACACGAGCCATCAACAAACAGAAGATAATCAGGGTTGGACAGTGGCTCGTCGACAATGTCAGGACATGGTTTGGTGCACAGTTCAGTGACATCGAGACAGTCATGGTCTTCACTTTCTTTCCCATCTGGATTTGGAACAGGTAACAAAGTAACAGGATTCAACACAGAATAGCACTTCAGAGTGGCATTGTCAGCAGCCAAAATCACTTGTCCGTATCTCGTCAATCGGTTATTGGTCAAATTCTGCGTTTTTGTTCTTGTCAACAGAATTTCCACTGAGTGTGGAACATACACTGCTAATGGGTGACCCATCACTATGCTGTCACACCATTCAATGCTGATACCAGCTGCAGCAACCAGTTTGAGACATTTGAACAATGCTGAAGCTACAGGATCTAATGTAGCAGAGAAATAGGTCACTGGTCTACGGGCACTTCCATGCAATTGTGTGAGTACAGAGAGTGCACAACCTTCTTGTTCATGACAGAATAGAAAAACACTTTGTTGTAATCAGGCATTCCTAAGGCTGGAGCATGACACAGGCTCTTTTTCAGCTCCAGGCAGGCAAGCAAGCAAGCAATTGTTACCCCATGTTACCGGATCTGACACTTCCTTGTGTGTGTACATCTGCAAAGGCTTAGCCATCAGGGAGAAGTTGGTAATCCACTGGCGACAGTAGGCCACTATTCCCAGGAACATCCTGACCTCTTTCTGTGTGCTTGGCAAATTCAAGCATGATCGCCGATACGCGCTCTGGTGACACCTTTCTCAATGCGATATCCCAAATACTGTACTTTGTGCAGGCAATATTGGAGCTTGCTCGGGGACACTTTATGTCCATTTTTAGCCAGATGGTTTAACAGCGCAATGGTATCGTCTCTGCAAGCTTCCCTCATATTCAATGCAATCAGAAGATCGTCAATGTAAAGAACCAGAACTGAGTTGCGAGTTAAGACTAAGGACTCAAGGTTCCTTTTCAAAATCTGATTAAAGATAGATGGGCTTGCGCTATACCCTTGTGGGATACGACACAATGTTAAAACACGGTGTCCCAGCCAGAAAGCGAATAAAAATTGGCTCTCCTCGTGTAATGGGATTGAGAAAAGGCTTGGCAGAGATCAAGGACCGTGAACCACTCAGCTTCACATGGGATTTGGAATAGTAACACAGATGGATTCAGTACCACAAGACAACAAGGAACCATTATATCATTAATCTTTTGGAGGTCTTGGACAATGCTATATTTACCACTTGGCTTCTGTAAGCCCAAAATAGGGGAATTGCATGGGCTCCCCTGAATCTCTTTCAGAAGGTTCTGTTCAATCATGGAGTTAATCACAGGTGTGATACCCGCCACAGTTTCAGGTGTCAAATTATACTGCAGGGGTCTCGCAAATTCAGGATTTCGCTTAACCTGTATGCGGAAATCAATAGCATGTGGGTCTATTTTTGCCTGTAACCTTGTGATCACTTGATCATATATTTTCATTACCATTGGCAACGGCCCATGAGTCGTTGGGTCCCTTGCAGGTTCCTTTTCAGGCCATTCTATGGCTTTCTTGCATACAGACCACAAGTCACTAGGGACCACAATTTCAAACAACGTATTCAAATCAATCCACAACACTTTCGAAATCTTCACAAATCCACTAGGCACTTCCCGTAACGGATATGCCTCTACTCCTGCTCCCCCCTCGAGGAGGCAGCTCCGCTGTAACCTTCTTTGCACTTTTCTTCTTTGACCACCTCTCTTCCCATTTGTCTAACATACTCCACGCCCTCATTCCTATCACCAGCTCCCGAATGTGTGTATTTAATCCAGGCACACTCTTGTTTTCTATTTCCTGGTCACTGTAAGCAAGTCTGTGATTCCCTTGCAACATCTTTGTTCGGGTCAGATCTACATCATATTTCTGAGCCAATTCTGTCAGTTTCTCCTGTGTGTGCCTTGCTCTCCTGGTAATTCATCAGGTTTGTGTGTCTCTATTCAATCAAGAGCTAGATTTCCACTAATTATCTCATCCAACTTGGCTCTCATCTTTACCACATCCACCAATTTTGCCCCCACTGCAGATCTTATGATACCCTGACTCAATTGTGTATTCTAATTCTCCTTGGTGTGACTGTGATCCCTAAGCCATGATTCCAAATCTGAAACATCAAATATGTGTTGGCTGCCGGATGTCCCCTGTGGCGTCCCTTCCTCCTGGGGTGTGCTACTTTGTACCCTGGGAAGCATTCTCCACACTGTTAGGCCCGAATCAGCGCTTCTTGGAGGTAGGGGTATCGCAGTATGGGAGTTATTCTGAACTACCGAAGGATCTGCTGCCACTACATATGGAGCCCTTGAGTTTAAAGGAGTCAGTGGAACAACCCCCCCTCAATATTCACTGATCTGCTTTGTAGTGTCCCTTCAGTACCCATGTATTGTTGCTGATTTTCATTCCCTGTCAAATTTGGGCAACATATGGGAACGATAGGCCCAATCATGCCCGGTACTGTAAGAGCTTTCGTCGTCTCTAAGCAGCATTAAGGTTACACTGATCTGAGCCCCCTGCCCTACATGTTCCCACCTCTTCTCTCCTATCTATAAACTTCTCTCATGTCGATATCACTCCCACAACCCCAGAATCTGGGGCTACTGGTGCTGACGCACTCTTAGGCCCCGATTACGATGTCGTTTGGAAACTGTCCCGAACTAATCAGTTCTGGACTAGTTTCCAAATGAATCAGGTCCTGTGAGTCCGGACGGCCGATTACGATGCCTCCCAACGTCGTTCGGGTGGACTCACATTGACTTCAATGGGAGCGTGTGTTCCGAACACAGGCTCTCATTGAAAAAAAGGGGTGGTTGGAGAAAACCTTGCACCCTGTGGCAGGCACCCCATGGTGCCTGCTACATTGTGAATGGTTGGGAAGAGGGGTCCCTTGGGTACCCCCACGGGCCCGATTCGGACGCCCCCGGGTGAAGGAGGGCCCGCAATGGGTCCCCAAAGACCGATTACGGCAGCCGTTTTGTCTGGGGCAAACCGAATTGGAATGGCAATACAAATCGGTCATCGTAATCGCTCGTTAGAGCTGTACAAATAGGCTCTGAAAGACTCGGGCTGTCCAGATGCCTTTCGTAACTGATTCGGTCTGCTTGAACGGTTTCCGGCCGTCGCAATCCGTCATTGGGAAAACTGTACGATTCGGTAGGAAACAAGGGTTCCGAATCGGATTCGACAATACCGAATCCCATCCGGAGCCCTTCCTAACGACATCGTAATCGGCCCTTAAGTGTTAATAGTCTCATCAGGACTCTTTCCACCTCCATCCTGTAATGGATTATAAGGGGGTGGATCATCAACCAACAATCCATTTAACAAGCTGTCCTCGTTTCCATCTGCCTCCTTTTACTTGTCCCTGTCTTTCATGTCCTCATCCCTCATCATTTCAGGATATAATCTCTCTCCCTCAATCATGTCTACCCTCTATCTTTTTAAATTAGCGTCCCACTATGCCTCTTGGTAAGCTTGCATTGTTTTCTTCATCTTTTCCAGATAGCGATCTTTCTCCTTAGCATGAACTGCACACATCCATGCATCAAGCGCCTCAAAATGTGTAGGTCTAGGTAGAGGTTTCATTGCAAATATCACTCCCCTCATCTGATTAAGTATCTCCAACTTGAAAGAGGCATAACGTGGAAATGACAATGCACCCACTTTCTCTGTGATCTTATGCCAATTTTGAAGCCAAATGATAGTATAGAGTCCTACATTCGTCGCCATATAATGAGCCGGTGTCTCTGAAGAAAGTGAGCCGCTTGGGGTCACCCGGGTCACTAGTAGACCACCTCTCAGCCTTCCATACCAAATGAAGAGTCAGGGAGACAGTGGAGAATATACATCAATAACTGTTTATTCGTACACACTCAGAGCGGAACCCCGCCTGCAGTCTCTAGGAGTAGTACAGAGGGAACTGCAGATCAGCAAGCATAGAGATACATTATGTACATTTCATGATTAGTTAAAAACATGCCCATAGTGGAATTTTCCAGGCAGATGCAGCTGGACAGTAAAATACAAAAAAAAGGCTTCTGCTCTCGAAACCCAGCACAGTCCTAGGCTGTTGCACCCAGTACTGCGATAAGGCTACCAGACAAGTGGGAGAGGGCCTCTATCTAGTGGGAAAGCTATGCGCTGGCATTAACAGTTCTTCGTCAGCAGCAGGCTGGACTATGGAAACGCCGTCTACGCAGGAGCCTCGGCCAAACTCCTGAAACGACTACAACGCATACAGAACGCCTCTGCACGCCTGATCCTCGACATCCCTCGCCACAGCCACATCACATCCCACCCGAGAAACCTGCACTGGCTTCCCGTCAACAAGAGGATCACCTTCAAACTCCTCACCCACGCACACAAGGCACTCCACAACACCGGACCGGCATACCTCAACAGACGACTCACCTTCTACACCCCGAACCGCCAGCTCCGCTCCGCCGACCTCACCCTCGCCACCGCCCTCCGCATCCAAAGAGCGACCACCGGCGGCAGATCGTTCTCCCACCTCGCCGCCAAGACCTGGAACACCCTCCCCATCCTCCTATGGCAGACCCAGGACTTACTAACCTTCAGGAGGCTACTCAAGACCTGGCTATTCGAGCAGTAGCAGCACCCCTCCCCCCCAGCGCCTTGAGACCCTCACGGGTGAGTAGTGCGCTTTACAAATGACTGATTGATTGATTGATTGATTGCAGAAACGAAACTTAGCAAAGGGCATTTCTCAGAAATAACAAAGATTAGTTTTGATTGTCTTTAAAATGGCATCTAAACATATAATGGTGCAGCAAATGCTAACTTATACAAGGCACTGCGTTAGCATTAACAGGCCTAATCTAATGAGCTAAAAACATTTTCAGGTGCAAAGAATAAAAATAGAGCAGACAGCATCATCATAACAGTATCAATAAGTCAGCAATTGATAGAGCATCAAAGTTCAGAAACATAATTAAGATAAAATTATGGGCACTCCTTACAATCAACATTAGGAAATGGTACAGCAGAAAGGGAAGAATCCTCAAATATCCCCTCGTCAATAATCATCAGATCATCAATATCAGCCTGAATCATCATGGCGGTATTTGTAACATGGGCTTATATCTTCTCTTTGGGCATGAAAACAGTAGCACAATAAGAGCAATGAGAAGGAAGACATTGTATGAGGACACAACAGAGTACTAATAGCACAATAAGGTTAATCAGTTGTTGAAGTATCCAACCCCAACTGCCAAAAAGAGACCAATTCCAATTCCCACTTTTCATCCCCTGTACATTGTCGATAATATCCATAATATTTTGCGTAATATTTTTCTCTAAATTATTTATACCGACCACACACTGGTCGCCGACCACTGTGCATACACCACCACTCTTTGCCAAGATAAAATCCACTGCATATCTAGTCTGTTCTGAATACACCTGCATGCTTTCTAACTGGGTAGTGATATCGAGCAAAGCTGCCACTGTAGTATTGGATAGTATCTGTAACTTACTTCCAAAATATTCCCTAGCTTTCTCGCCTCTGGCCATGGCAGTACCACCCAGTGTAAAAATGGAGGAGAGGATATATCCAAATGTAATACCATTACTATAGCTATTTACTTCTAAATCTGTAACTCCTTCACAAAATTCTTTCGTTAAGGTCCTTTTCACCCATCTCGTTCTGGGTCGAGCATATTTACATGGAACACCCAATGGCAGCACCATCCCAAGAGCTACATCATCCCAAGAGCTACATCATCAGTACCATTGTGGACAGTGGAATAAGACCCATTAGACAGAAAGAAGAACCCTGGGTATGCATATATCGGCCCCTCATAATTCACTGCAGAGTATCTAGAGTTCATTCCCAAAGTGCTCGAATCATCTTTATTCACCAAGGGAACTGTATGTCTGAACAATATTATCCCAGAACAATTAATGTACAATGAAGTGTGTTAGAAATGGGGGTCTCTAGTTGGCAGAGGTAGGTACCTTTGTCCAAATAGGGACCCTTGCTTCTAGTCAGAGTAAGGGGGATACACTCCTAAAATAACCCCTGCTCACCCCCTTGGTAGCTTGGCACGAGCATACAGGCTTATCTCAGAGGCAGTGTGTAACACAGTGAAAACACTACAAATGGACACCACACCAGTTTAGAAAAATAGTAAATCTTTATCTAATCTAACAAGTCCAAATATGATAAAAATCCAACATACAATCCTCTTGAAAAATAGTACTTGTGCAAAATAACCTTTAAATTGCAGGAAAATCAATAAAACACAGTTCTTCTGACTCAGTAGCTACTCCTGGGTCTACTGCAATACTGAATACGACAGAGTCTAACAATTCCAGCCGACCGCGTCGATACGGGCCAGCTAAAGCGTCGACAGACTCGGGCACAGTACCTTTCTTGTTGCGACCAACACGTCGGTGCGAGTCGGTTGGGGCAAACGTCGCGGTCGCGTTGTGAAGCGGAGCGTTGCGGGGGACGATATCCTCATGATTCGTTGCAGGCAGCGGCTCATTGACAGAGTCTGTGAGACAAGGGCTTGCGTTGAAGGGTGAGACGGTGCTCGCTGCGGTGCTGGCAGGTCACGGTGCGGCGACGGAGCCGGTCGAGGTTCCAGTCGGGCAGCGACGGAGTCAGTGACGTCCTTGCAGCGTGTAGCGAAGCGTTGCGGAGTGCGGTGCCCACAGGACGCAGTGCAAGCAGCGGCTCGTTGACGGAGTCCGTGAGACTAGGGTTGCATTGCGAAGCGTGGCGTTGCTCTCTGCAGTGCTTTCAGAACACGGAATCCTGCGATGGACTCGATGACAGAGACGGTTACCCTTTTCTTCTGCGGCGATGATCTGAGACGGTGCACACAGACACGGTGAGGTCTTTGCTGTTCCTGAGACCTCTAGAACTGGGACAAGCTCAGTTCAAGCCCTTGGAGATCTTTTTCTTCAAGCAGGGGGGACAAAGCAAGCAGCAAAGTCCTTTTCTCCTTTCCTTCGCAGCAAGTAGCCACTGCAGGCCAACCCCAGACAGCAAACAGCACAGGGGCATTATTCCTCCTCAGCTTCTCCAGCTCTTCTCCTTGGCAAAGGTTCCTCTTGATTTCCCAGACGTGATCTACAAGTCTGGGATCTGGGCCCCTCTTTTTATACACCAAACTCCTTTGTTCTCTGAATGCAGAGAGTGTCTGAACCCAGCCAAAACCAGTTCTGTCCTCACTGGTGCAGCTTCCTGGCAGGAGGTGGAGACAGCATTGTTGAAGGCAGACCAGGCCCATTCAGGTGCAAGGAAATCTCTTCCCCCCTACTCTAAATGCAGTCCAGGTCTATTGAGCCCTGACTCATCAGACTTCTGGGGCCGCTGCCCCACTCCAGCCCCTGTCATCCAAAAGCCAGACATGCAATACACAATCCTAGCAGAGGCACACTGGATGGTTAGGCAAGAAAATACCTACCTTCTAAAAGTGGTATTTTCAAACACAGAATGTAAAAATCACCCTCACTAAAAGATGTATTTTAACATTCTGAGTTCAGGCATACTAAACTTTATTTTTCTACCTTGTTTCCAGGGCCAGTTATGTTTATAAGATGTTATAAACAAACTCCCCATTCTGTCCTATGGGAACAGTTAACGAAATTGCCAGTATTTCCCTATCAGGACATGCCACACACATCAGGGCATGTCCTACCTTTCACATACAATGCACCCTGCCCACAGGGGTACCTTCGGCCTACCTTAGGGGTGTCTAATATGTAGAAATGGGAAGGTTTATGGACTGGCAAGTGTGTGCACTTGCCTAGTCGACATGGCAGTCCCAGACTGCACACAGACTCTGCAATGGCAGGCCAGAGTTACATTTTACAGGCTGCTTCTGTGGGTGGCACAATCAGTGCTGCAGCCCACTAGCAGCATTTGATTTACAGGCTCTGGACACCCACAGTGAACTATACTAGGGTCTGACAAGTAAATCAAATATGCCAATCATGGAATCACTAATCCATAACAACAATTTACAAAGCGAGCACTTGCACTTTGGCACTGAACAGCAGTGGCAAAGTGTCCAAAGCATCTAGACCAGCAAAACGGAGTCCAACACACAGCAAAAATACAGGAGGCAAAGGCAAAAATGCAGGGGAGACCCACGCCAATGGTGCCAGGTCTAACACGTGTCCCCTCCAGCTGAAATGTGGGGAGAACTACCCACCCTCTTGGGAGTTCTCTTCACTAAGGTGGAAAAATCTGGACAGACCATCAACATTGGCGTGTTCTGTACCAGGGCGGTGCTCCATCGTAAAGTCCATCCCCTGTAGGGAAATGGACCACCTCAACAGCTTTGGATTCTCACCCCTCATTTACATCAAACATCTGAGGGGCCTGTGGTCTGTCTGAACCCGGAAGTGAGTCCCAAACAAGTATGGCCTCAGCTTCTTCAGCGCCCAGACTACAGCAAATGCCTCACGCTCAATCGCACTCCACCTCTGTTCCCGTGGAAGTAACATCCTACTAATGAAGGCTACAGGTTGGTCTAGGCTCTCTTTATTCAGCCTTGAGAGCACAGCCCCCACACCATGCTCTGAAGCATCTGTCTGCCCAATGAATTCCCTTGAGAAGTTGGGCGCCTGAAGCATGGGTGCAGTGCACATGGCAGATTTCAGGGCATCAAAAGCTTTCTGGCAGGCGTCAGTCCAGTTCACTTTCTTGGGCTGCTTCCTGCAAGTCAGCTCTGTCAAGGCGGCAACAATGGTGCCATACCCCTTGACAAATCTCCTGTAATACCCTGTGAGTCCTCAAAAGGCTCTCACCTCTGTCTGGGTCTTAGGGGGTTCCCAAGCCAGAATGGTATCAATCTTGGGCTGTAGGGGCGCCACCTGGCCGCTCCCCACCTGGTGTCCAAAGTACACCAATGAACCCTGCCCGATCTGGCACTTGCTTGCCTTGATCGTGAGGCCTGCCCTCCGCAGCACCTTCAACACTTCCCAGAGGTAGTGCAGATGTTCCTCCCAAGTGGCACTGAACACTGCAATGTCTTCCAGGTAGGCAGCACTGAAATCCTCCAGCCCAACCAACACCTGGTTGACCAACCTCTGAAAGGTGGCAGGGGCATTCTTTATCCCAAAGGGGATCACCCTGAATTGATAGTGCCCATCTTGTGTGGAGAATGCTGACCTCTCTCTTGCCCCATCAGTTAAGGCGATCTGCCAGTACCCAGACGTTAAGTCAAACGTACTGAGGTACCGTGCAGCTCCCAACCGATCGATGATCTCATCAGCTCTGGGGATGGGGTGCGCATCAGTCCTGGTGACTGAATTGAGCCCTCGGTAGTCCACACAGAACCGGAGTTCTGACGTGGCACCGGGTGCGGCAGCCTTCGGGACCAAGCCCACTGGGCTGGCCCAAGGGCTGTTTGAGGGCTCAATCACCCCTAGCGCTACATCTTGGAGACCTCCTCCTTGATGCAAGCTCTGACCCTGTCAGTCACTCTGTAAATCTTATGTTTTACTGAAGGCCTGTCCCCAGTGTCCACATCATGGACACACCACTGAGTGACGCCGAGGGTCAGGGAGAACAGATCAGAAAACTGTCCCAACAGTTGGCGGCAGTCACTCTGCTGTTCAGGGGTAAGGGCGGGAGAGAGGTTCACACCGTCCACTGACCTATCTTGCTCCTTTGCAGACAGGAGGTCAGGAAGAGGCTCAGTCTTCTTCTCCATTCCAGCATCTGTTGCTAGGAGCATGCCCACTTTGGACCTCTCTAAGTGGGGCTTCAGGCGGTTCACATGTAGGACCCGCAAAGGGTTCCTAGGAGACTGCAAGTCCACAAAGTAGGTGACGTTACTCTTGCGCTCCACCACCTCAAATGGTCCGGTCCACTTATCCTGGAGCGCACATGGCTCCACTGGGGCCATGACCCATACTTTCTGTCCAGGCTGAAACTCGATCAGAGTGGCATTCTCATCATACCAGTGTTTCATTTCCTCCTGGCTGGCTTCCAGATTCGCCTGAGCGAGTTGTCTGAAGTGCTTAGTCTGGTTTCTGAAGGCCAGCATGTTGCTATATACATCCTGGGGAGGTTTACTGTGAGCTTTCTCCCATCCTTCTTTCACCAGACTCAGAGGTCCTCTTACAGGATGGCCGTACAGCAGCTCAAAAGGACTAAACCCTAAGGACTTCTGGGGCACCTCTCTGTAAGCAAACAAAAGGCATGGTAACAGGACGTCCCACTTACGCCTCATGGGCTCACCAAGACCCATAATCATGCCCTTCAGGGTCCTGTTGAATCTCTCAACCAGCCCATTACCTTGGGGGTGGTAAGGGGTGGTGAACTTGTATATGACACCGCACTCCTGCCACAGTGACTTCAGATACTTCGATATGAAGTTGGTACCTCGGTCAGACACCACCTCGCTGGGGAACCCCTCATGGGAGAAAATCCCCATCAACGCATGACCCACCACGGGGGCCATCACAGTCCAGAGAGGGATGGCTTCTGGGTACCGGGTGACATGGCCCACCAAGACCAGGATAAACCTGTTGCCCATGGCTGTCTTGGGATCCAGAGGCCCCACAATGTCAATACCCACCCTCTCAAAGGGGGTGCTGGACTACAGGGAAAGGTTGGAGAGGAGCCTTGCACTTCCTCCCACTCTTACCACTTGCCTGGCAAGTCTGGCAAGACCTACAGTGAGCATCAGAATGCTAGCGCATTTGGGGCCAGTAAAAGTGGGTGACAAGCCTCTCAAAGGTCTTGTCTTGCCCCAAATGCCCTGCCAAAGGCACAAAATGAGCCAGACCCAGTAGGAAGGCTCTGAAGCGCTGGGGTACCACCAGCACACGGGCTGACCCAGGCTCAGCAACTTTAGGCTAGCTATACAGGAGACCATTCTCCCAGTATATCCAATGTGACCCGGACTGATCACCTGCTACCTGGTTTGCAGCCTGCTGCCGCAAACCAATAAGAAAAGGGCACGTCTGCTGCTCCTGGCAGAATTCTTCCCTGGAGGGGCCTCCTTCCTGCTGCCAGTGGGTCAGCTCAGGCAGGTCCCCCAGTTCAGCCACTTGTTCCCCTGTAGGCTCCAGGGCATCCTCCTCAAGGTGTGCCTCCTCCTGGACCGTGGGAACTTCGGGGCCGTTTTCCGCGCCCCCTGCCTCTTCTCTTTGTGGCAGGCACCGGGGCCCTTTTTTCAGGCTCCAGGTCCTCTTCAATGCCCTTACCGGCTGCCATTGACCGAGTGGTCACGCATGTCCACTCAGGCAGACCCAACATCTCTAAATGAGACCTCCGCTCCACCTTCGCCCAAGGGGAGCTCTCCAAATCATTGCCTAGCAGACAGTCAACAGGCATGGCTGGCCTCACAGCTACTCTCAAGGTATCTGAGACCCCCCCACTCAAAGGGAACCTGTGCCACTTTGCAGAGGCACTCTGAGCTGTCAGTGGCAACTACTGGGTAGAATGTGCCGGGGACCACCTGCTCTTCAGACACCAGCCGACAACTGACAGCTGTCACCCTGGCTCCAGTGTCTCTCAGAGCCTCTACACTATGGCCATTGATAGTCACCCACTACCTGTACTTTTTAGTGTTATCAGGCAGATGAGCCAGTGGGACCATCTCACTGTCTCCTAAAGAGACCAGGGACATCTCTGTGGGACCCCACCCACCTTGGGCACCCAACTCCTCCCCCAAGGCTACAGTAGCCAGTTCCCGGGGCGGTGCACCAGTGGGTGGGGTGGTAACCGGTTTGGGGCACTTAGGATCCCCCCGGAAGTGGCCCACCTGACCACAACTAAAACAGGTCTTGGGACCCCTCTGAACAGGCTTACCTGTTGGGACCCATGGTTTCTTCTCAGTGGGAGGCTTGGAACCCTTACCTTGGTTCCCTTGGGGATTACTTTGGGGCCCTTTTTGGAACTCCTTTTGTTTACCCTTGTCCCCCCCACTATTCTGCTGGGGACCCTGCCCACCTTTGGCGGAGTCTCCCACACGACCCTTTTTGACCCTGGTGCTGACCCAGCGGTCCGCCTCCACAGCAAGCTTTCTGGGATCAGTCAGCTTACTGTCAATCAGGTGCTGGCGTAGCTCTGGAAAACAATTATCTGACAAGTGCTCCCATGCAACCAAATCATTGAGCCCTGCAAATCATTCACCTTGCTACCCTTCACCCAACCATCCAGTGCTCTGCAAAAATAGGACACATACTCCACCCAGGTACTTGACTCTAGCTTCCTACAGTTTCTAAATTTCTGCCTATAAAGCTCTGGGGTCAACCCATACCTGGCTATCAAGGCTTCCTTCATGGGGTCATAGGACATCTGATCCTCAGTGGGCAAGTTCAGCAAGGGTGCCCTCCCTTCACTGACAAAGCGGCCCCACAACCCCGCTCCCCAATCTTTCTCAGGGACCCGGTGGGACCTCATTGCTACTTCATAGGCCTTGAACCACTGACCAATGTTCCCATGCTTCATAAAATCCTTAATAACATCTTTGGGAATGTATACCTTTCCTTCCCCAGGCACTGATGGTGTGCTGCCACCAGAGGGATTGATCTCTAAACTCTTTGCTTTCAGATCCAATTCCCTCAACCCTCTCTCATGCTCTAAGAGCATCCTCTTTTCCTCCATGGCCAATTTCTGCTTTTCCAACTCCAACTTCTTATTTTCTATGTCACCCCCTTCCCCAGCCTGAACTTAGCAAGCTCCCTCTCATGCACCCTATCTCTCTCTCTGTCCTCCAACTCCTCTGGAGACAGACCCTTTTGAGAAACACTGTTGCCATCCACGGAAGGTACCCTCCCTCCTGGCAGATTCAATTGCCCATCCTGTTGCTCATCCACATTCTCTGCCTCCACCAGAGGCTCCTCATCCTGCCCACTGGCATTTTTGGATTCCAACCAGGCCCTCAGCGCCTTTTGGTGTTCATCCTTCCTGGTGAGGCTTTTCACAGAGACTTTAAATTTCTTGCAGATAGCTTTCAGTTGAGACACAGTGTAGGTTTCCACCCTATCTTCCTCAAACTGGATATCAATGGATGCAGTGGATGCTGGCTTGGTCATGATGACAAAATTGGCAGTTCTTTACTTTGCAGAAAAAAAACAATCCAAGGGAAAAGGTTCAGTAAAAGTATGTGGTCACGTAATGGTCTGCACAATGCTGGTAGTGTACACCAATCACTGTATGTAAATCACAAATGCAAGTCCAGGATCCTCACTGCTGACCACCAATGTTAGAAATGTGGGTCTCTAGTTGGCAGAGGTAGGTACCTTTGTCCAAATAGGGACCCTTGCTTCTAGTCAGGGTAAGGGGGACACACTCCTAAAATAACCCCTGCTCACCCCCTTGGTAGCTTGGCACGAGCAGACAGGCTTATCTCAGAGGCAGTGTGTAAAGCATTTGTGAACACATACAGTAACACAGTGAAAACACTACAAATGAACACCACACCAGTTTAGAAAAATAGTAAATCTTTATCTAAACCAACAAGTCCAAATACGATAAAAATCCAACATACAATCCTCTTGAAAAATAGTACTTGTGCAAAATAACCTTTAAATTGCAGGAAAATCAATAAAACACAGTTCTTCTGACTCGGTAGCTACTCCTGGGGCTACCGCGATACTGAATACGACAGAGTCTAACAATTCCAGCCGACCGCGTCGATACGGGCCAGCTAAAGCGTCGACAGACTCGGGCACAGTACCTTTCTTGTTGCGACCAACATGTCTGTGCGAGTCGGTCGGGGCAAACGTCGCGGTCGCGTTGTGAAGCGGAGCATTGCGGCCAACGATGTCCTCATGATTCGGTGCAGGCAGCGGCTCATTGACGGAGTCTGTGAGACCAGGGCTTGCGTTGAAGGGTGAGACGGTGCTCGCTGCAGTGCTGGCAGGTCACGGTGCGGCGACGGAGCCGGTCGAGGTTCCGGTCGGGCAGCGACGGAGTCAGTGACGTCCTTGCAGCGTGTAGCGAAGCGTTGCAGAGTGCGGTGCCCACAGGACGCAGTGCAAGCAGCGGCTCGTTGACGGAGTCGGTGAGACCAGGGTTGCGTTGCGAAGCGAGGCGTTGCTCTCTGCAGTGCTTTCAGGACACGGAATCCTGCGACGGACTCGATGACAGAGTCTGTTACCCTTTTCTTCTGCGGCGATGATCAGAGACCGTGCACACAGACACAGTGAGGTCTTTGCTGTTCCTGAGACCTCTAGAACAGGGACAAGCTCAGTTCAAGCCCTTGGAGATCTTTTTCTTCAAGTAGGGGGGACAAAGCAAGCAGCAAAGTCCTTTTCTAATTTTCTTGGCAGCAAGTAGCCACTGCAGGCCAACCCCAGACAGCAAACAACACAGGGGTAGTATTCTTCCTCAGCTTCTCCAGCTCTTCTCCTTGGCAAAGGTTCCTCTTGATTTCCCAGAAGTGATCTAAAAATCTGGGGTCTGGGCCCATCTTTTTATACACCAAAATCCTTTGTTCTCTGAATGCAGAGAGTGTCTGTACCCAGCCAAAACCAGTTCTGTCCTCACTGGTGCAGCTTCCTGGCAGGAGGTGGAGACAGCATTGTTAAAGGCAGACCAGGCCCATTCAGGTGAAAAGGAAATCTCCTCCCCCTACTCTAAATGCAGCCCAGGTCTATTCAGCCCAGCCCTGACTCATCAGACTTATGGAGCCGCTGCCCCTCTCCAGCCCCTGTCATCTAAAAGCCAGACATGCAATACACAAACCTAGCAGAGGCACACTGGATGGTTAGGCAAGAAAATACCTACTTTCTAAAAGGGGTATTTTAAAACACAGAATTTAAAATCACCCTCACTAAAAGATGCATTTTAACATTCTGAGTTCAGGCATACTAAACTTTATTTTTCTACCTTGTTCCCAGGGCCAGTTATGTTTATAAGATGTTATAAACAAACTCCCCATTCTGTCCTATGGGAACAGGCAGCCTTGCAATAGTGAAAAACGAAATTGGCAGTATTTCACTATTTGGACATGCCACACACATCAGGGCATGTCCTACCTTTCACATACAATGCACCCTGCCCACAGGGGTACCTTGGGCCTACCTTAGGGGTGACTAATATGTAGAAAAGGGGAGGTTTAGGGACTGGCAAGTGTGTGCACTTGCCAAGTCGACATGGCAGTTCCAGACTGCACACAGGCTCTGCAATGGCAGGCCAGATTTACATTTTACAGGCTGCTTCTGTGGGTGGCACAATCAGTGCTGCATCCCACTAGCAGCATTTGATTTACAGGCCCTGGGCACACACAGTGCACTATACTAGGGTCTGACAAGTAAATCAAATATGCCAATCATGGAATCACTAATCCATAACAACAATTTACAAAGGGAGCACTTGCACTTTGGTACTGAACAGCAATGGCAAAGTGCCCAAAGCATCTAGACCAGCAAAACAGAGTCCAACACACAGCAAAAATACAGGAGGCAAAGTCAAAAATGCAGGGGAGACCCACACCAATGGTGCCAGGTCTAACAAAGTGTCTGTACTATTTACTATTGGGCAAGAAGCAGGATAATAACCAGCCTCCTGGGGTACTGACAATTCTTTGTAGTGCCAACCCACCAATGTTATTTTCTGCGCTTCCATATAGAATTTATCACAATATGTGTTGTTATCACAACCTGGGTAACCCATTCCCTGTGGCTTTTTATGATACAGACATGGTCCAGGATAACCAAATCCAAACACTCCCCTTACTTCTGCAAACTGGGGCGGTCGGGTATACGTATAATTCACAAGTGACAAGGGATATGCCGTCCAAAGGCTAGTGACAGATCGAGTGGAATAACAAGCGGTCCCTTTCCCAAAGAGCCTCTTATGCATCTCCACAAACACATTACTCTGAACAGCCCTTTTATTGCGTCTCGGGATTTTTTTTTGCCTGTGGGTACACTGAATGCATCCTACAAAAACCACGACACCCCACATTGTATTATTATCACCAGTATCAAGAGAGCAACACATGTTATTTTACTCCGCTTTGACCAAATCACATTACGTTGTACAATGACAATTGGCTGCTCCTCCTCGGTAACCTTCCTGCCAAAAGGATGCATAGTGAATTTAAAAAAGAAAAATGCATGAAAATATAAAAGTTCCCAGTGTCCGTCAGAGCCTCACTGGCACAGTCTCATATTGTCCATCAATCAGTTGGTGCTATTGAGCACTGGCGGTGAAGCTTGCTCTGTCCTAAGCTCTTTTCCTAATCTATCCCACGTCGATAAAGATGGTATATTCTCAGAGTATACTTTTTTCCCTAACTGATATTCAAACAACAAAAACAAGGCAAATGCAGAATTTTCACTTATTCCAATTCCTCGTTGGTACTGCTACTCAGTACTGCCGATTTGGTACAGTCTATCCCTAATCTTTTTTCTCCTTAGAGTCAGTAGCCCTCGGCCGAGGACACAAATTATACCTGGCAGCCCTAGGCACTGTGTGATCACTTAACAGAGGCTCCTGGATAGCTCGTATTTCTGGTGGGACAGCCTCATTCAGAACGTCGTCGTTCTCCTTCTCTGTTTGTGTCCAGATCAGTTGCACATCACTGAAGTGGACAAATCTGGGTACTTTCTCACATTCAACAACTCCTATTCTCATCTTGACCCACTGGTCATATGGCAGCAGCAAAGGAGCCCTCTGGCAGTGGGTGGCGTGCACCCAGTTCTCTTGACCAGCAACCTTCACAGCCGTCTGCGTCACCAACAGAACTTTCTCAGGACCTTTCCATTGGGGCTCCAAACTTTTCTTCCTCTGAAAATTCTGTACTAAGACGTAATTACCATGCTAGATGTTGTGGTCAGGTCCCTCTGGTTTAGGAGGTAGGGACTCTCGCACTGTTGGTGAATAGAACGCAAACGTTCTGTCAACTGTCCAAGATAATCAAGCAATACAGGATATTCAATGTCAGAAAATCGCCTCGGACGAGGGACGCCCCAAACATTTGCTGAGCGCCGGAAGACAATTTCAAATGAGATAAACCAGTTCTAGAATGTGCTGTAGTTCTAGTTGACAAAAGAGTTAGCGGGAACCACAGGAAGCACATATGCATCAGGTAACATCCATTTCTGTTCTCCAGACTTGTCAATGCAACACCCTTTGTCATTTAATTGTGCCGTACTTTCCTGCCATATCGCTAGTTCTTTTACTGTTGCCTCACTTTGTATCTCTTTCACACTCTCAACCGTATTTTCAAACATGGTGTTCTCAGGAACTCATCTAGCTGGACCTGCAACAAACATTCTCTTCATCTTGCTTCGAGCAGTTTCCTTAGCTGTCTGATCTGCAAATGCATATCCTCTACCTACATCATCTGTTACTTTCCTATGTGCGCTGCACTTAATGATCGCCATCTTCTTGGATAGTGTTAAAGCAGATAATAACCGCAGTATAAGATGGCCATGCTGTATCTTGGTGCCATGAGAAGTGAGGAACCCTCTCTCTGCCCACAAGCGCCCAAAATTATGTGTGACCCCGAATGCATAATGGCTGTCTGTGTAGATATTGACATCTAAGCCCTCACTTAATTCGCAGGCTCGTATAAGAGCCACAAGTTCTACCGCCTGGGCAGACTGATAAGGGACTCGTGATGTTTCCATCATCGTGCTCAAAGTAGTAATAGCATAAGCTGCAGTAGTTGTGCCATCTGGTAATTTAAAACAAGAGCCATCGACATATAGTTCTCCTTGGGGGTCAGATAAGGGAACATCAGGCAGGTCTACCCGTCCCTTTGTCTCTTCCTCTGTCTGAAAAATACATTCATGCTTGTTGACTGCATCGCTTTCGGAAGGGAGGGGGCAGTAACATGGCTGGATTCAAAGTAGTACATCATTTAATCGTAATATGCTTAGCAAACAATGTCAGTTCATAACCAGTAAGTCGTGCACTGGTGAGGTGCTGTGTCCTTGTATTATTCAAAAGTGTATCTACAGCATGAGGTACCATAACTGTGAGATCAGTATCAAGTATGAGTCCAGCCGATTGTCTGATCGAAGTGGCCAAAGCCACGACCGCTCGCAGACAGCTCAGGAGGGCTCTTGCGACAGGGTCAAGCACAGCAGAAAAATAAGTGCAAGGTCTCTGTCTATCACTAAATCTTTGAGTCAAGAAAGAGAGGGCACAGCCAGCCATCTCGTGGACATAAAGCACAAAAGGTTTCTTATAGTCAGGCGTGCCTAGCACTGGAGCAGAGCAGAGTTGCTCAAAAGAATGCTGACAATCAGGCATTCAAGGCAAAGGCTCATGCACTTCTTTCATTGTTAATGCAAGCAAAAGCTTTTGCCAGCTAGTGTAAACCCGAACAAATACCTGCTATCTGGGTGTATAGAAATGCTAAAGAATGCATTCTTCAAATCAATAACAGTGAAAAACTTAGCGGTAGATGGAATAGCATTAAAAGTGTAGTGATTTCTGGAACCACTGGGAATTGCGGGACTACTATTTTGTTGTCTTCTCGCAAATCAATCACAAAACTTATATACCTCATCATCTTTATCAGAGGAATCTGAAAGTGTCCTTTTCAGGACAGGAAGAAAAGGACTATTACATACATTACCTGTAGTCTCCTCAACAACTCCCTTACGTATTAAATCCTGAACTATTTGAAGAAGAGCTTGTTCTCCTCCCTGTGGTATTTTATACTGAGGAATGCGGGGCAATACAGCATTATCCTTAACCTGTATAGAAACTGGGGATATATGCAATAAACCTACATCAGTATCACCAGTGGCCCACAACTTAGGGGGTACTTGATCGAATTCAGGTGGAAGGGGGTCATCTTTAGATAGACACTGTCTAGTACCTACATCCGGGCCCATTGTAATATAAAAACCGTCTGTAGAACAGTAAATAGTAGCATGCAATTTCTTTAGTAAGTTCAAACCCATCAAATTCTCACCACAATTACTGATACTGATCTCACAGTTATGGTACCTCATGCTGTAGATACACTTTTGAATAAAACAAGGACACAGCACCTCACCAGTGCACGTCTTACTGGTTATGAACTGACATTGTTTGCTAAGCATATTACGATTAAAAGATGTGCTACTTTGAATCCAGCCATGTTACTGCCCCTCCCTTCCGAAAGCGATGCAGTCAACAAGCATGACTGTATTTTTCAGACAGAGGAAGAGACAAAGGGACGGGTAGACCTGACTGATGTTCCCTTATCTGACCCCCAAGGAGAACTATATGTCGATGGCTCTTGTTTTAAATTACCAGATGGCACAACTACTGCAGCTTATGCTATTACTACTTTGAGCACGGTAATGGAAACATCACGAGTCCCTTATCAGTCTGCCCAGGCGGTAGAACTTGTGGCTCTTATACGAGCCTGCGAATTGAGTGAGGGCTTGGTTGTCAATATCTACAGACAGCCATTATGCATTTGGGTTCGCACATAATTTTGGGCGCTTGTGGGCAGAGAGAGGGTTCCTCACTTCTCATGGCACCAAGATACAGCATGGCCATCTTATACTGCGGTTATTATCTGCTTTAACACTCCCCAAGAACATGGCGATCATTAAGTGCGGCGCACATAGGAAAGTAACAGTTAAAAGAAATAAAGAATCCACAGTAAAAGGACCAATGGTAAAAGTAAGGGGGCATGAGATGGGGCTTATAACCGGTACTCCTGAAAAACCCACTGAAACATTATTATGGCCAGACAGGGGTGCCCCAGGGGCCAGGTGTCGGGAAATAGAGCTTTTCGTGGCATCTGTATCCACCAGGAACTCCTTGGGAGATCCTTGCAGATCTATCTTAACATAAGGGCCACGTTGGTCTACAGGTATCTGAACTGATCCCGTACCCTGTC
This sequence comes from Calotriton arnoldi, assembly GCA_963921515.1. Lineage (NCBI taxonomy): Eukaryota > Metazoa > Chordata > Amphibia > Caudata > Salamandridae > Calotriton > Calotriton arnoldi. The sequence goes on from CAWUFW010000263.1 coordinate 4,758,132, forward strand.
CCTGGCTCTCCTAGCTGTAAGACATCGCCGTCATGTCATCAATATCATAATCGTCATTGTAGTAATGCCTGTCTCTAGCATCATCAAAATAATTGTCAGAACGGTCTACAGGGGCAGAAGTACGTTGCTGCCTATTAGTCCTGTGACCCCTGTTCCTGGAACCTCGCCCACGAGTGGACAAGACTTTTTGAAAAAGAACAGGGTACTGGCTGCGCCAGTGACCTTCCTCCTTACCATACACACACTGATTTTGCCCCAAAGGTGTAGCTGGAGGCTGTCTAGTATGAGGAAGCTGTTGTTGGGGTCCCCATCCCCTCGTGTTACCTCGATATGCTTGTTGCAATAATACCTTCGTCTTCAAATCTTTATGCTTTTTGTCATTTTTGTCTTTCTCTTCATTATCCATATGCACATAATATTGGGCCATATTTAAAATCACAGAAGGAGAAGACGTAGACCAAGTGCTCTCAGACGCCTTGAGTCTAGACATTATTTCGGGGAGGAGATTAATGACAAACCTATCAACAAATAAACTGACTCCTCCTTCTGTAGACATATCCTGCCCGCTGTAATCCAAAAAGGTTTCTTCAAATCTAGTGAAGAAATGAGACACGCTCTCATCTTTCTTCTGCCGACAAGCAGTCAATCTGATCCAACTAACTTTCTTTGGCGGAATAAGAGTATGCATGTATGCTATTATACGGCCGGGCAAGGCAAGGCAAGTAACTCAGCACATGGTTTATCTCCTGGCTTCCTATCTCGATCCCAACATTTAATCGCATCCCATGTTCCACCCAACTCGGCGACATGATCTTGAGTATGTACTTGCCACCAAATATCAACTGGAACTAGTAAACCAAAAAACATTTCAATGTCAGCAAGGGTCATCACAGTAGAGGAGGCAGCCTCCGTCAATTCTTTATAATAAGCAGTAGGATTTTTTCTAGGGTCGGGCAGCGTAGCCTTAAGGGCCAGAACTTCACTTCTCTTCCATAGACTATAGACCCATTGTTCCTGAAAGTGGGCAGGCACGACCTGTCTGGTAACCGCCCCATGCTGATCTGTTATTGCAGGAATATCCGGATGGTAAATTGAATGAACTTCTCGCATTGGGACTTGAGTAATTTTGGCGAGGCTCCTATCATGCAATCTATCTTTATAAGTCAACATTGTGTTTCTATACAAGGGGGTCAGCTCCAAACTATGTACATAAGCACCTTCATTAATATCAAATAATATTCTGGGTGCTTCCGTTTCAATGTGCATGCGCCAAAGGTCAATCAAGGTGGAGGACAAATGTTTGAGATCATGTTGTTGCAGAAAGGGCTCATAGTCTTGCATTACCTGCCAAACATCTGTAAGACTATAAATTGGGTTACAAGACCATTTTATCTCCTGGTCCGCTACTTCATTTTATTCTCTATCTCCAGCCCCGGATCGCATTAGCGGATTTGACCGTTCTCTGAGTACAGTGAGATCTCTATATCCCGAGCCACGCACTGGTGTGTCAGTAATTAAGGACGATGGTGGATGAATTACAGGGGCAGGAGTGGTAGGTATCGCAACAGTTAAAGAAGTTAAAGAGTGTAACGGAAGAGGAGGAGAAGGGGGCCCGCTAACTGGGGCAGTAGGAGTGACAACCGTAGGGGCGGATGTACCTAATGCCTGTGGTTGCTGATGGGGAATAACGGGATAGACCCTTTCTGGGACATATGGTGGCGGAGGCTGAGTATCTAACAAGGCATCCATAAAAGTATAGCCACAAAAGACTTATCAATGTGCAACCGAAATCTCCTATCTTCATGTTCTATTCCTGTCTCCTATTTTTCTTTATCATAAGCTACAGCCTTTTGTGTAAGTGTTTGCGTCTTTCCTTTTCTGGCATCTCTCTCCATTTTCAATCGTCTCCGCTTGGCCTCTTTCTGCCAAGTACAAAGAGAGTCAAACATAGATTGTCGACTATGTCTTTTAAACAACTGTTCCTGCAGAAATCCTATCTTTTGTTCATCAAAAGAGCCCGTCAAGGCCACTGTAACTCGACATTGTCCCTTGTATATTTGTGCCACAATGTACTAAACATAATAGGGCCAAGGCCATGTTTCACATACATATCATAATTAGGACTGCCCTCAGGAGGTGCAGGCTGGGATTCGGCCAACCGTGCATAAGTAGAACAACAACCACAAAACATACTCCAAAGCTTACTAAAGCCAGGCATTGCAAAGGAATAAAAAAACAAATCGTTATTTTACCTGGCAAAGTATTTGCAAACAATTTTCACCAAAACAATCCAAATACCAAAACAAAACAAAACTACAGTGGTACCACATCCACATAGAACCAAAACAGACTCACCTGATATCCGAAGTACAAAGAAACCAGTTCTCCACTGCCGACTCTTCGGACCAAACAGTCAGATCAGGGTTCGCCGTTCAGGACTCCAGTCTGGATAACCGCTGGGCGAGGCACCCTTCGGTGGGACAGAAGCAGCAGCTGCGAGTAACAGAGCTCTTCGTGCAGGGATCCCTGAGCCGTCAGTCCGACCTGATGATGTCCTCGTCCTCCCCTCCGTCCGCGGAAGGGGATGGGTCAATAACCCAAAGGAGTCCCTGTTTGGGCGCCAACTGAAGGAAGTGACCCGCTTGGGGTCACCCGGGTCACTAGTAGACCACCTCTCAGCCTTCCATACCAAATGAAGAGTCGGGGACACAGTGGAGAATATACACCAATAACTTAACTCGTATACACTCAGAGCGGAGCCCCGTCTGCACAGTCTCTAGGAGTGGTACAGAGGGAACTGAAGATCAGCAAGCATAGAGATACATTATGTACATTTCATGATTAGTTATAAACACGCCCAAAGTGGAATTTTCCAGGCAGATGCAGCTGGACAGTAAAATACAAAAAAAGTCTTCTGCTCTCGAAACTCAGCACAGTCCAAATCTGTTGCACCCGGTACTGCGATAAGGCTACCAGACAAGTGGGAGAGGGCCTCTATCTAGTAGGAAAGCTATGCGCTGGCATTAACAGTTCTTCATTGCTGAAACGAAACTCAGCAAAGGGCATTTCTCAGAAATAACAAAGATTAGTTTCGATTGTCTTTAAAATGGCATCGAAACATAAAATGGTGCAGCAAATGCTAACTTATACAAGGCACTGCGTAAGCATTAACGGGCCTAATCGAACATATCTTCCGTTGGCGCCTCCTCACCCACCCTAGTTTTGATACCCTTATCCCCTCGAAGCATGCCTTGCAGAACCCTAAACATCACATGATTTTGCCTATTTAGGAAATGTCAATAATCCAAATACAATTTTGAATCAAATAGTACGACGATGCGATGTCGAGCACCTCAGATGTAATTGACGATTGTCAAACAATCCCAGCGCGGTGTTACACCCAACCAACCTATCCCGGTGCGGCACAATCTGACATCATGCTCACTCCTCGCAGTGTCTAACCTGCTTCACAATATCCCCGTATGCATTCACTCACACAATCATCTTATAATCTGTAATTGTCTGCCTTTCTAAGAGAAAATAGAGACACTCATACAAGAATACACACTTACAGAAAAACCTTGACCAGCAGGAATTCACCTGAATCAGTAGAGTTTACCCTCTGCGCAAAAAGGTCTACTACACAATTTACAATCGTCCCATTCACACAAAGTTACCTGTCTTAGTTGGAGCCGTCAACGATGTCTCACGACAAATCCCTGAACTCTTCAGCGGACAATCACAGTCTCAGTGTCTTCTACTCCTTCAAAATATCCAGGGATCTTAGGTCACTTCGGACCCAACAACCACATTCACCCGATTCTCACGACAACTCCGCAAGACATCACACAGTCAAATCATCACTACAATCTAACAATCTCTACAAACTCCTATTAATAGTCACTCCTCCTCTCGCTGCTGTACTTGCCACACATCGCCATCCTCCATCGTCTCCAGTTATTGATTATTAGTGCTCCTCCTGGGGACTTTTGGGTCAGGGTTCCAGACTATTCTAGATTGGGTTCCAGATTCTCCCCCTACTTCTTGTGCAAACCATCCGTCTCCGCTTCCAGCTGAAAGGGCCTGGGCCCATTCGTTCAGTTTTCCTCCGATGCCGATCCTTCAATGGTTCTTTTTAGTAGCATGAATGTGTAAAGGGGAGAACATTTTGTAAATCAATTTAAGATACAGTGTAACTCGATCTGGCTACACAATAACTCGGCTACAACCAAATGAAGGTTAGTGAAAATTTATTTCAGATTCAAAAATAGTTGGACATATACGAATCTCAGCATAAGAGTATAAAAATACAGCGGGAACAAAAGAAATCCAGATCTCTTGAAGAGATTTACTTGATGCAACATGAAAAGAACAACAAGTACTATGACTATTATGCATGAAATCACAAAACAAAAGTTAAGGTTCCCCTGCATCGGCACTTCGTTGGTGTACAACATTTAACTCTATCTATCCCTACACTAACTCTAGATATGGCTTCTCTAAATTAGCATATAAGCAACAGGCTTGAAAGAGAATAGGTGTCAGCAGATGGAGCCTTCCTAAGAATTCACTCCACCATAAGATGGGCCAGCAGCATGAAGCGACAGGCAGGAAATAGAGCAAAGCAAACCGAAGGAGATGATGGACGAAGCGCTGAAACTTTTCAGACAATCACCCCCAGTCACAGATTGGGTTGAATACATCATCGTTCTTTAGCTCACTTCGCCACCCCAGTTCAGACTCAGCCATATGCAAATCAGTCTTGACTCTGTTCCTCTTTGGAACAGTCCAGCCTGAACTGCCAAGCCAGGCCTTCCCTGGACCGGAAACAAGCATCCGGGGAAAAAGAGCAAACCAGCCCTCGGGTGCTCTCTGTCGAGAGGGCAAAGAGGAATGGGGGTAACTGACCCTCTCTACAATGCATCATATATTCAAAGTTGTATTCGGCAAATGTCCCATAATGCTTTTCTCACATGTACTCCAAAATAGGCTCAGCCACTACAATTTCCATGACGCTGATTCCTTTCACGGCCTTCTCCATGTACGCCCCTCTGCAACATTTAATCCTTGGTCTTTTCTCCTTCCCGTATGAATGCACCTCCCCACACCCTATCTTCGCAAGGCTAAGCTAATTGTAACTAGGCCTGGGGGGTAAACTCTGCTTCGTTCGCAGAGTTTATGTAGTTTTCAGCACTCCGAAGAGCATGCGGAGTTCTGAAAAAATCCGCTCCACGGAGCAGAGTTTTTTCCTTGCTCACATTCACCAATGTCATGTTGGCGAGTGAGGAAAATCCACGTCCGGGCGAGATTTCTCAACGCGGGTGGTCAGATTTCTCAACACAGGCGGATGTGGAAGGTCGTGCTCGCTCACGTTGAGAAACCTTATGTTTGCGTTGAGAAAGCTGCCGCTCGTGTAGAAAATCTACTCGAGTGGCAAGAAAAGAAGCAGCGCCCTCTTGCGCTGCGCATAGTGCGGTTCATGCTGATTTTCAGCGTGGGACAAACACCTGGGGTTGAAAATCAACGCGAACAGCATGGCCAAACGCAATCCGCCACTTGCGGAACTTTGCGTAGCACGGCAGAGTTTTTTGGTCACTTGGCTGAGTGCCACTTAGCCGAAATCCGCCCAGACCTAGGGTAACTCCTTCATTCTGCAACTATTTAATGGAACAATACCCTTACTCTTCACTAATAAACATTGTCCACCTGTAATGCAAAACGCAAAGCAAGAAACATTCTACGAATTTACATGAGAATCCAAGCATTAGTTTCAGAAATGAGAAAATTCAAAATGTACTGCAGATCCAGGCCTACCACTTAGGCTAAAATAATGAATTCAACATGTTATTTACGCCAGTCTTTCCATTAAATCTTTAGCATGTTTAGTAGGAGCATTCTCTAAACTATATTAATACTTTTATTTCAACTACATCATTAGCCTAAGAAATATTCAAAATACATTTAATATGTCAGTGTGTCACACCACTAATGAGCCATATAGAAGTGTTACATCGTTTATATGTTACGATACAATTCTATAAATCATTTGTTAAGCTTCACACTGGATTGTATTAATTTCACAACAACAGGTTAATTGATACACATTTCTTCTAACATTTAGTCTCACCATAACACTGAATAATATGTGAGTGCGTACTACAAGTGATTACATCGTGCTCCTAACAAGTACCCCATGCCGGATAAAATTTCTGCTCTATCACCAATGTATGGGTCACTCAATGCAATGTGGTACTGGCACACATATTGCATACTGTGCGTGTAGTTAACCGTGGTGTCATGTTTAACTAGGATGCATACTGTGTTTTAAGAGTGATTTCCTTGTGCACTCAGTTATCAGAATACACATCGTGGCCCCGATTTACCAACACTTTGCATCAGATTTGCATACTTTTTTAACCGCAAACCTGATGCCAACTCTACTGGAGGGATTTACAATCCAAAGCAAATTTGTGTAAGAGTGTAACATAAAGTTATGCAAATAGTGTAATGCACTGCTTTCCATTACTTTGGGTCAAGGGAGTGTTCCATGGGTGGTACATGAACTTTCTCATGCAACCACCCATGGGTTTTGATGCAAATCCCTCTCTGCTGAGAATTGTAGATATGGATTTGTGCCAAAATCATGTGCCTCTCTGAGGCAGGCCAAATGAGGAGAAATGTTTTTATTTCTGCTGGTTTTTTCCTTTTTTGCATGTGCACTGCATTCTACTGTACACATACAAAGAGGAAAATGCCTTCAAGTATAGTTTTTGTACAGAAAGAGAGTCTGTCCTGTACAAAATTCTACAATGCAGACATCCTTGCACTATGGCTCAAGGGTGTCTGCATTGGCACATAGCAGCCAAAAGTGCACCCACGAAGCGAGACAGCAGAACAACACCACATCTTAGTAGACATGGCGCTATTCTGCTCTCCCCCATTTACGAATACAGTGCAGCAACTTAATTTGCTGCGCTATGCTGCATGATATCTTTGTAAATTTGGCCCTGAGTCCATGGTGTTCTGAGCATGTGTGTGTGTGTGAGTCCGCCCACACGGTGCAGAGATTAGCTAAGGTATACAATTTGCCTTTTAATAGGTTTCAATGGTGCAGTGTTGGACCTGAATGCATATTGTGACTTTTGGGTGTGTGTGTGTGAGGCAGTACATGCGTCTCTCTCAGTGGTGCATTAATTAGCTAATGTGCATAGTGTACCTATAGTGGAAACACATCCAGAACAGAAGGATTCACTGGAGACCACAGGGTTATAATGGCCCACACGTACAGCGAATCTGCAGTCCGACACTACGGTTTCTATGGTGCTCTTGGGCATAAAGGACGGGTCGGGTAGTTTCAGGGCACAATGCACGCTGGCAGTGTGGTATTCTTCGTGGCAAGGAGGGATATTGCCCTTAAGTGAAAAGAAATGGCTTTGGAACATGGACTGTTGTGCCAGCTCAGAAAAGATCGTCTACAAAGCATGAGGGTGTGCCATCAAACATACCAGGATTAGGGACCCTTGGAGTCAACAGCACACAAACTCCACAATGATACTCCCTTCTCCTGATGCCCGGGCTCTTACAAGTCTGCAATGGCGGTGTGTACTTTATGCTCATCTTCTGGTAGCCAGTACGTTGTATACGGGCCTCCTACTTAAAGTTTTGATGCAATTACGACCTGTTTGTTGTTCGTACTTCTTTTCAAATTTACGAAATCAATAAAAAGATGTATTGAAAAACATATCGTTTCAAAGATTTTCTTAATAGCAATTACAAAAAAGGTCAATCATATAGATACTATTTTATTTAATGTTTGATTTCAGACGTGATAAACAGTGAAGGCTCACAAAACACCTTTAAGGGTAAATATGCATAATTAATGCATACCTTATATTAAATATATGTATGGAATTATCAATAACATTTCTCCATTTAAATATATATTTAGATTATATCATCTCTAGCAGATTCCCCTCAAAGGATTGAGATTATAGGACGCTGTCTTCTTTATCATTTTCTACTCCTTATAACTTGTGTTGTGAAATTCACAACAGCACGTGACGAGTTAGGGGGTTGAGAAAAACGCAGAATTTGCTTTTTTGAAATTCTGCAAAATTTTAACTTAATTCCATGACATTATAAAAAATTGCACAATATATGTTATATGATTAGACTGTACACGTCTGTCCATGAGTTGTATGCAGGTTATTCTTCTTGCCCAAAGTTGTGTCCATCGAGAAGCTTTTCATATTGATGAGTGCTCTTGTGAATAAAAGGATTATCCAAAACTGAAGATGGTATGATGTGTATAAACTGGGTTTCTCTTTGGATCTAATTGTTAAATAGCAAAGTATCTGTGATTTTGCAAACCTATAAAAAGTAACTTAAAGTGAAAATTAACAAGTATTGGCAAAACCAATAGGGCTGGCACTGGCTACCAGCCTTTTGCCTTTGTCAATGCTTGTTTTGTCATTTTATTTGTAAAAACTTTGTTGTTGGGGGAGCTGGCAGGCATTCACGCCCCCAAAAAATTGGCTAAAGGCAAAATTCTTTTTGGGGCAAAAAATGCATATTTTTTGCCATAGCAGACTGTGTCACTAAAGGAAACTACTTTGTGTGCTAATGTGCACTTTGCAAAAGACGAGAAAGCCGTCACTCTCAGTGAAGTTAGACAATGGCTGAAGTGGTCTGACCCACTGCAAAGCTGTATAATGTTTGGGGTGGAAGAATAATGTGAATGACACAACAACTGGCAACTAGATGAAGAGGGAGGGATTGCTAGTTAAAAGAAATCATGTATTTTGAGGGCTTTGATAGCAACAAAACATGTGATTTTTTTACTGTTGAAAAGAATCACAATCGCGTTTGCAAGATCGATCAAAGCCAGCAACCGGAGATGAACTCCTACAGTTACCACAACAGGATAGATCAGTTTCATTTAATGTAAAGCAACGTTTTGGAATTCTATGTTGGAGACCCGCCGTGGGCTATTTATCAGCAGGATAGATTCCCCTTTGCTCTTTTATCCCTCTGCTAGTATTGTTTTCTACTAGGTAGTGAATTTAATATTGGTATTTGTTAATATGTTTTGATTTCCTTAAGCAGAGTTAATATGATCGTGAAATTCTATAATGCATTTGCAATATTTCATATTCTACTGTAGTTGTAATAAACATTACATTAAATAAAACACGAACGTTTCCATTTTTTGTTACACTACATGTATGATTTTTTTTCTCCAGATGGGCAATATGAGATTAATTCAAATCTTGTTTGTATGTACCGCAGTTATCACTGTTTCCATACAGCGGGTGTTGTTGGACACTCGCTTACATTAAATTTACATTGATATTCTTATGTATACATTTGGGGGCATATTTAGTAAGATTTCACGCAACTCAGCGCAGCAAGGGAAGGCGCTTCGCTGTGTTGTGTGAAAAGGAGAGAGCTAAACTGCATCATATTTACAAAGATATGGTGCAGTTCATCTTTCTCCTAGTGCTGGATCATTTGTGGCACCCTAGCGCCATGACACAAGGGTGTCTGCGTTATGGGTAGGGTTGCTTTTGTGCAGGAAAGAAAAGGGGTACCTTCCTGCACCCAAAAAAATCCTTACAGTCTTAATCCTCTTTCTATGTGCAGAATGCAGCACACATAGAAAGAGGAAGTAACAAGGAGAAATTAAGATATTTCTCTACATTCTGCCTCTCTGGGGTAGGTGCACCATTTTGCCGCAAACCTAGGTTTACAAGTCTTTGTAAATCTGGGGTTGCATCAAAATATATGGGTGGATGCACAGGAACATCTATGCTCCACTCATGAAATACCTATCCAATGCAAAGTAACGCAAGGCAGTGCTGTACGGTAGCTTACTTTACTTTGCATTTACTAAACCATACAAAGCCATGCAAATCGACTTGGCATAGTAAATGATAAAATGGATTTCGCGTCGGGCCTATGCCACAAAAGTGAGGCAACCCTGAGGCAAGATCTTAGTAAATCTGGGCCTTGATGCTCAAGTCCTATGCCTGTGCCCTATAGTTATTACTTGCTGAGTCTGTGATATGGGCCATCAGCATAAGGTGTGTTAGAAGATGCAAAAAGAATTTGGTATTTTAGATACTGTGAAAACGTTTTGATCAATCAAGTGGGGAATGATACTGAATATGCATGTTAACTTCAAGTGCTCTGGTGCTTGGCATTAGTCCACAAAGGCCAGACTTATAGTAGATGTTCAGGGTATGAAGAAATGCAGATAGAGGAGGGGCGTGTCCAAACTGCCAAAGATAGTGCCCGCTAGTTAGCTCTACTCCATGCAGCCTCTGAAGTATCTTGCAACATCCTGACTGATTCAACCTTATGAACCCCCCAGAGGATGCGCTGATTGGCAATCAGCTGACAGGACCCGCTGAGTAAGGTCAAAAGTAGTCGAGGGGTCCCTGTGCAGCCGCTGCATTGGATATGACCTGGAGGCCGCTGAGGCCCTGAGCTGGAGTGTGCAGACGTCACAGTGAGCAACTGACTGTGAGATGTGCCCCCAAGGTACTGGGCCATGTCAGGTCACTGTGTGAGCTGAAGCAGCAAAGACAGGAGGATGTGCTTGATGAGTGCCAACTGCTGCGCCTGGCCCTGGACTCCGACTGACATGGGACTGCTCTGGGCTCTGAGGGTTCAAGGTGAGCGGCGCTGGATAGGCAGTGGCCGCCTTTGGGCCGTGCTCCGCCTGGCTGGCTCTGTGTGTGAGTTCACAGGAGGCCAGCGAAGGACCTCACCCACGGGGCCTTCGGTGGAGTTGGTGACCCCCCACCTGTAATTCAGGGGCACAGATGCTAGGGGATTACCTCCATTGGTGACTTGGTGAGTAAGCAAAAGGCTGCAGAGGGGCCGATTGGCCAGGGACGGGACTACCGCCCCCCCTCTGGCAGGTGGCTGACACTGCTCATTCCGCCTCCCTATTGTAGAGACAGGGGAGGGCAAAAAGGTCAGTGGGCTGGCAGTGGTGCCTTGAGGGCACTCAGAGATTGAAAAATGGCCAAAGGCAAGATGCAACCAGCAGGGAAGCAAAGTACAATAGACAAATTCCCCCAAGATGGAAATAATTCTGCCACCGCCGCACAACACATGCCAGGCAACCACCATGCGCACTCCAAGAGAGGAGAAGTGGCAGATATGGCAGCAATCCTGAGGGCCATTGGCCAATCAAAAGAAACCCTGGAGGCCAGTATCAGTGCAGTAGGTTCAGATGTGACTTTGCTCAGACAGGACCTACTGCAAGTGGTAGACAGACTTACTGAGGGTAGGGTGTCCAAGCTCGAGTACATGGTGAAGACACTGCAACAATCCCTCAACAAGATGATGTCAATATCCTGGGAGCTGGGGCTCAGAGTGGAGGATGCCGAAGAGAGAGTGCTCTGTGTTTGTGCTTTTCAGGCTTCCAAGAGAACTGTGAAGGCCCTCTCCCGAGAAATTCTTGGAGCAATGGTTGCAAGATTTACTGCTGCCCGGCGACCTATCCTCCTGTTTTACCATCGAGCAGGCCCATAGGGCATTGACTCGCCACCTGCCACCAGCACCCCTCATGCCCAATGATCACTAAACTGCTTAATTATCACAACAGAGGCAACAATATCTGTTGGGTGCGCACGCAGAAGGACGTGGTCTTTGACTCTTACAGGATTATGATATTCCCAGATTGCACACGCCTAGATCAACAGCAAAGGAAATCGTTTGCTGAAGCTTATTGGAAACTTAGGTCTCTTGACATCAGATATATGCTCCTGTACATCGCCATGTTCAAAGTGATATTTCAAGGTCGTACTTTCTTTTTCGAAACACCTGGGGAGGTTTGAGAGCGGGTGGAGGAGCAACGATGCCTGGAGACCAACATGGTGGTGCCATTTGGTAATGGCCCCGCGACCCGAGCTGATGCTTAGGAGCTGTTGCCCGCCACTGTCCTCTTACAAATGGCAGGCACTAATCTAGACCCAGGAGACTTGGACGGCCTTCCCCACAGGGGCAATGGGAAAGCCCCAACCAAGATGATGAAACAACAGTAGGAGAAGAGGGAGGCGTGAGCGGCTCTGAGACCCATACGATACACCCCAGAAAGCACTGATATAAAAAATAACTAGGATGGGCTCACTCACACCTAAATAATGCCCACGAACGCTCCATGCAACAGGATCAGAGTGGCTGACTTGCAGACTCATGGGCACTTTATAACAGACTCAAATCTGTCACCTGGACACGTTGGGGGCCATCGCAGGAAACTAATGAATTGGCAGACTTCCCCCTAAATTACATAACTGTGCTTGCTCTTCTACAGGTTTATGGGGGAAATTTATGTACGGTGGGGATTTGTTTATGTTGAGTTGCATGCGTCCAGTTCTACCCTAAACTGAGATACAACGGATGCTTTTTATTTTCGAAGTGTAGGGTTGCGGGAGGGACGACTTCAGAAAGGGATTGCTTTTATTGTTGTTATTGTTTTTGTCAACCAGTTATCAGTTTTTCTCCAAATGTTGGGGCACCACGACAGCCCTGCACCGAATGACCCTCATTTTTTCCAACATCCACTCATTATACGCCTATGATCCAAGGGGATGAGGTGGCCCTGGTGAAGGTCCTCTCATGGAACATAAATAGGCTCCTGGATTGAATTAAATGGGGGAAAGTCATAAGAACTGAGAAGCAGCTTAAACCCAGCATTCTCCTTCTCCAGGAGACCCATCTTATGGACATTCAATGCCCCATTATTGCCTGGATGGGCTTCTCGAGAGTGTTCTATGCTGGTTTCATGAGGGAGATTAGGGGAGTGGCTATCTTTTTAAGGGCAGACTGCCCTTTGAGATCCATCAAACTTGGCAAGATCCACAGTGTAGATACCTGCGGGTGACCGGCTCCTACATGGAGCCTCCATTACAGAAATATCCATATATACTCCCCGTCGATAACATTCCTAGAAATGTTGGGAAACCTACTGGCACAATTTCCTCAGGACAGAGGGACTTTAAAAGGGTGGTGAATTGGGCTTGGGATCAATCGGAGAGGACAGAAGCTCCCTCACCAGGGGTGACTCCCCTGGCAAAGTTCATAGCAGCCTTGAGGCTCATGGACACGTGGTGGGCATTACACCCACACGAGAGAGGATACACTTTCTACTCAGGAACCCATAACACCTTTTCCCATTTGGACTACTTCCTGACCTCGAGCTCCGACATTCATCGGGTGTCAGAGGTCCAAATTCTAGCCCGCAAACTCACTGAACACTGTCCCATAGACCTTAAATGGAGAATGGGTCCAGCGACAAAATGGATGGTATGGCACATGGATACATGGTTGGTCGCACTCCTAGAACATAGACGCTATTTCATTGAGTCCATAAATGCCTTCTTCCTTATCAACACTAACTCCTCCGCTATCCTATGGGAAGCATTTAAGGCCACCGTGCAAGACAAACTCATTAGCTATCAAATGGGGCTGAAGTGGCGGAAGCAATGAATAACAGGGGACTTAGAGTCCTGTATTATGGAGATTGAGCATCAGTTGATGATCTCGCCAGCGTTATCCACTCTTTGCAACCTCCTTCATGCCCAGGAGACACTCAGGCAGACGCAACTGGATGAGGCCAAACGAGCAATGGAGAGCAACACAATGCCACAGATGTCAGAGGTGCAACAAAGCTAACCAAACTGTACCCTGGCTTTGTTCTATTAGGATACAATAAAACCCCATGGAGAGCATTGTAGTGGCAGACAGATCCCGCCGTAAAGGAGACACGGCCACAGCTAGGGAATTTTCCTCCTATTATGCGAAACTGTACTCGGAGGAGAGCAGACAGTCCAGGACTGTCATGGATGAGTTCATCAGGGATCTCCCCACTAGGATCCCAAGCGACACTGAGAGGGTTTCTCTACAGGAACCTCTCACAAAGAATGAAATCCGCAAGTCCCTGGCTCACCTGAAGTCCGGTAAGCCCCAGGTCCTAATGGCTTTCTGGTGGAGTTCTTTTGAATACATACCAATACAATAATCCCTCACCTAGCTGCCATACTAACAGACACAACTGTACAAGGGGCTCTGAAATTAGACCTAAGCTCGGCTGAAATAGTGATCATTCATAAACCTGGACAGCCACCGGAACGCTGATCATCTTACTGCCCCATCTCCTTACTTAAGGGGTGAAGCACTTAGCGAATTGCCTTACGACAGTTATGAATACCCTTCTGTTGCGAAATCAATCTGGCTTTGTACCAGGATGGATGTGACAATATCAGACAGGTTTTCAATGCTCTAGCATTGAGCAACAAATGAAGGGCCCGCTGGCATTGTTCCTAGCAGACATCGAAAAAGCAGTCAATTTGATAAGATGGGACGATCTCTTTCCCCTTCTGAAAAAACATAATTTGGGACCTAGATTCTGCTGATACTTCAGAATCCTTTACACAGATCTTAGAGTCCACATCAGGGTTGGGAAAGCCATTTCTAGTGACCCGACAGGGATTCCTTCTCTCCCCGCTCCTCTTTGCCCTGGCAATATAGCTGTTGGTGCAATGGATCAGAGTGGGCTCACAACTCAGGGGATTTGAATGGGCGCTAGGATTGGAAGATAGAATAATACTTTACGCTGATGGTGTGTTGTTTTTTTTGCCAGACCTGCGGCGGTCTGGCCTGCGTCTGCTACAGATCCTTTGTATATTTGCCACTTTTTCAGGTTTGTGCCTTAATGAGACTAATTCCTTCTTATATGTGATAGGGGATCAACCGGTCTCCCTGATGTGGCTGGCAGCATCAGACATGTCGAAGGTGGTTATAGATACCTAGGCGTCTATGGTAGCTCAGACCCTCGGAGGGCCTGGCATAGCAACATTCAACCCCTCTTGGATTGCTTAGAGGCAGATATTTCACTTTGGTTGGACCTATCTTTCTCGCTCCTAGTTTGATAGGCCATTTTTAAGATGCTCTCACTCCCCTGACTTTTTTTTATCAATTGCAGAACTATCCCTACCCACTCCCCAAGAATCTTTTTACAAATCTGGAAGGGATCCTGCGAGGATTCCTTTGGAAGGGTGGGGCAGCCAGAATAGCACTGGCCAAATGCTACAAATCCACGAATGAAGGAGGAATAGCAAAAGCGGATGTGGCGTCATATTACAGAGCTGCACAATTACCAATCCTTTATGAATGGTGGTACAACACTGAGAATGACCCAGCTTTTGCCATCGAACGGTGGGCAATGCAGGACATGGCGCTGCTAAACCTCCTCTACGGCGGCAAACATACAGAAAATCTCCCACTGGCTATGCTCATCACGCTGCACACCTGGCAAGATATGGTGAAATCGCTGAATGGAAAGATAGAATCTCCAAGGGGACCACCCCCATGGGTAGGGAGCCGACTCCCCCAGGGACCCGTTTGAGGGGATTTTGCAGCTGGGATACCATAGGGATCTCTAGGTTCAGAGACTTGATGAAGGCACAACTATGAAATCATTCATGACACTGCAATCCAAATTTGACCGCCACCGCAGCCAATTTTTACAATATCTCTAATTGTGTCACACACTATTACCCTATGTGGGGGACCTGACCAACCCACTGATACCCATTCCCTTAGAGAACAAAATATTGGCGGAAGATCTATGCCCTCATAAGATCTCACAGATTTATAGACCCTTGGTGACCAACACTCCTGACACTTTCCAGAAGCTGTGGGAGGCATGGGAATCGAATCTGGGCCCAGCCGAGGAAGTAGACTGGAGAGAAGCCCTTGCCTCCCATGAGAAGTTGCCCTAACAACACAATTTAGGCCCATACAGATCCACTATTTACACCGTACATATTGGACAAGATACAGATTATGGAGGCGGGGTTGGCGCCCACCTCGAGGTGTCTGAGGTGCCATGAGGTGATTTGCTACACACAGTCTGATCTCGTGGGGCATTGACCCCCTTCTGAGAGGGATTGCTCTCCACACTATGGGAGGTGCTGGGCTGGTGCATCTCGAGAGGCAGATATGGACAGGAACAGATATAAGAAGTCCCTTCTCGGGGTCGCCCTAATGGTGGCCAAAAGAGATTTTGCGAAGAACTGGAGAGACGATACACCCTCCCCTACCCTGGAGGAGTGGAAAAGAGGACTAGATAACTGTATGAGTCTAGAGGGTCCAATATATGCAGCCAGAGGTTGCCCCCACAAACATCCTAAAATCTGGGGAGACTGGGCTCAAAATAGAGGAATCCTTTTGGAACCCTGCAGGGCCAAACCAGGGAATGTGGATGAACCCAGAACTTTGCTTAGTGCGTGCCTTGGTATTGACCTCGCATGTTGAAGTGGGAAGGGTGGAAGGGGGGCTGAAAGGACTGTTAACTCGCACACTGTGGGCCTTATTTATGAGAAAGTCACTCAGTGCGGTGCCGCAAACCATTTTGCTGCGCCACACTTAGTCACTTTCAAAGCACAGGGATGCGTCATATCTACAACGATATGACGGATCCCTGTGCTCTCCCCTGCTCTGGCACACAATTGGCTGCCATACTCCAGCACAGGCACCCTTGCACCCTGGTGCTAGGGTGTCTGTGTTGCGGGGATCATTGTTTTTGTGCAGGAAGGGACACCTTCCTGCACAAAAACAATCACAAGAGGTGTTTTCCACTTTCTATGTGTGCTTCTGCAGCACACATAGTAAGAGGAAACAAGCATTTTCAATGCAATAGGTCTCGCATTTACGCAAGTTTGAGCTATTGACATTGCAAATGACTGCCTTTTATTTTTGTTTTCGTTTTTAAAACATAAATAAAGGCATTGTCATTTACAATGCCAATAGTTTAAACTCGCGTAAATGTGAGACCTATTGCATTGCAAATGCTTGTTTTGGGGTCTGGCTTGACAGCACTAGAGTGGGTCTTTGGCACTGCCCACATGTTGGAGCCAGGAGCACATATTTTTATTGGGCAAAAATTGTGTGCTTCCATAAAAAAAAATTGCTGCTTCAGTGTGGGGTTTATTTTGTTACAAGCCAATGGATTGGGTTTAATGTGGAACATTACCTGTAGTATAAACCACAAGAGAATCATTAGATTATGTGAAAAGGCATCTGGTTCTGTCCCTAGTGTATGGATCTGTCGATTCATTTAATGAGCCTCTTTAAGACCAAACCAACTTCTTTCCATCCTCTTGGATGAACACTTTAGTAGTCGACTGATGTAACCCACAGATAATGTTTTTCTTCGTATAAGCAACTGGCAGACTTTGTTATATTACACCGTCTTTGGTTATATTCTGTGTTATCGTTTTAGCTGAGCACTAGTACTTTTTTCACATTGAGCATAAAACAGCTTTTATTTATTACCATGCTTAAGAAACTCAACAACTAATAAGCTATTTCCGAATTCTCATTGCTGCATGAAGAGCAGCATCTACATTTCCACATGTTTATCTGTTTTTGTAAATTGGTGAATTACAATATTCTTCTGATGGATGCACTGGTCCCAGTAACGAATTGACGAAATCAGTTTATAATGCTGAATTTCATTATAGTTTGCGTGTGCAATTTGCTTTTATACCGTCGGAAGTCCTGAAATGCATATCATGAAATATGCTCTTGGTTATAACATATTGTGTTGAAGTATGTAATATTGTTCTGGGCATAGAGTACTACTGCAAACCAAATGTAATGTTAAGGAACATGAAGATATGATTGAATTTATAAACCATACATTTTATTTTTTGCCTAGCATGCAAGCAACCATGGTGGTGTCTAGCCAAGACCTAAAAATATAATGTATTTAAAAATTAATTCAAAATAAATACAAGGACTGCCAACATCCTTTGTCTGTTCAGGTGTTACATTTTGCTTCCACTCATCCTTTTTCCTTATAACCTGTGCACAGCCGATTTAAAATGAAGTCACTTTGTGCCAGGGCTATCGTGCTTTGGCTGATGGGTGTATCCTTTATTTTCATATTTTGCCAATTTTTAGGTCGAGGCTTACCAGACCGCACAGCTGCTTGGTTTGCGAACTACTACTTGGGGACATTCTGAAAGCTTCCATGGGAATGCGTTCCACCCATTGCTTCCCATTAGCCCATGTTTTGTAACTCACGTTTCCTTGCTTTCTATTTGCTTGTTTTAGGCTGTCCAGCTTATGTTCGTCCCACCCTGAGGGCCATAGTCTATTTACTGTATTCTTCCACGAGTGTTCACTTACTGTAAGCAGGCTTTTAAATCTTGTTTTTATCTTGTCATGTTTGTTGTGCATTCAAAGACAGAGGTCAAATGTCAGGTCTTCCGAGGGAGCTTGGTGTTTACTTTTCTTTCTCTTACTTCAGAGTACGAGGATTTGTGACCATGCTCCTGTGAAAGGAGCAGCTTTTTTATAGTACATAACAAACTTTTAAATGTCTAACTGAGCTATGCAGATATTCCAGAATATATCCGAATTAAGAAAGCACAAATAAAGCACATTGTTTTGAAATTCTGAACTGTGGTGGAAGCAAATTTTAACCCGATCAAAACAAATCAATACACTAGGTAATGACACACATTGCTTGTGCGCTGTATAGTTTTATCAGTAAAACTGTATGTGTGCAAACGTAATGGTCATTTCAATTGAAAATGTGTTATCTATAATCACAGTGTGCTACCACACCATGCATACTCCACACTGCCACTCCACAACACTATACTCTATTCCATGACACTGACACTCTGCGGCCTTCCACTGTACGCCGAGCCCCTCCAGCCACTATATGCCGCGCCCTCCTTCCACTTTACTCCACGCCCCTCCATCAACTCTACGCTTCTAATGTTTAGCCATGCTGGTGTAAAACATGGCTAAAACACATTGGCAAAGCCAATAGCTCTTGCATAAATGAGACCTATCTGCTTTGCCAATGCTTGTTCATGTTGCATTTGTTAGAAAAAAATATACGCTCTCAATGCCAGACCTAATGGCTTTGCCAAAGTTTATTATAAAAAGTAATTGAAGTGTTGAATGTGCAGTCTTACATCTACTTATACCTTGTTAGTCATCTATTTCTATTATGTGATTAGTTTAATTAAATTCAGCACACTACAGTGTTAGCTTTTCTGGTCGCTTTCTTAATGCATACGAGGGATTTTTAAGCTCTAAACGTAGTTTTTACCTCTATACGTCGTTAATGTGCATGAAGCTTGTGCTGCCATATGGATATGCATGTCAACTTTCATTCATAAACACTTCCTTTGAGAACTTGATCAACGGCAGCCAGGTTCCATGGCAGCCCTTTTCTCATAATGATAATCATCTGAAGCTTTGCAGTCTCTTGGGAGCTGTTGAGGTTACAACGCTGGTCTGCCAAATAATCGTGTCATGACTAGCATTTATCAAATTAGTGTTTTGGTTAACTTGTGTGCCTCCATTGAAATTGAGTGATCCAAACCTATTGAAGCGGTAGTACTGAAATGAAATATTTTACTTGTAATCGGTAAAAGTCGATCACTGCAGTGTTCCTGGTTATAAATGAACATGCATTAAATTAGTTGTTTGTTTTCAGTCTGGGAGCCAGCGACTGACTATAAATAACTTGGTTGCCATTAATATTTGACACTGCATCTTCTGCAAAGATTGAAAACCTTAGTTAGAATTTGTCGTCATTTGGTTTTGTGCTAGATGTGACTGTTACGTGTAGTCTAAACGGAATGGGTGTGAAGAGATTACCTACCGTGTGTAGTGTACTAGTGTTCTGTTTTGAGCGGAGCCGCTTTTCTGTCTTTGAGGTTTCTTAATCCGATTTCGTTTTTAATCCTTTAGCACGTGTTCCACGTTGTTAATTTATGCATCCAAATGGTTGCTTGGTGGTGTGGAGGTCTTGTAAAAGCACACATGTCCATCTTGAGCCTGCCATAGACGTGTGGAAAGTGTGCATGTCAACACAGCCATGTCACATCGTCTGCAAAAATTATAAAAATAAATTGTTGTATGGACATATACCGAAGCCCCTTTGTTTTGCATTGTAAGGCCGCGAAACACATGAACAGCATGCGTGAGAATCGAAAGCACATGCCATCTGTGCATAAGTTGAAGATCGACAGGAGTGAGGTGGTGAAAGGGACAGGCAAGCAGCAAACGGAACGTGTATGCTGGGAAAATCACTTAACCAAAAAGTCTATATGCCGTGCCTCCCGTGTAGCAGTAAGCACTATGGGGGGCTGCTCTACGGCAAAAACTTGGAATTTCAAGCACCGTAGCAATACATTGGTGAAGGTGCTGTAGCGCGGCGGGGCTAGGTTACAGCTAGGCCGCAGCAGCGCAGTAACGGACACACGACACAGGTGTACTCGCTATCGTGGCCGGAAGACCCCGAGCGGTTTCCGGCCGTTTATTATATCCCCAGGGGCGAGCCCGCCCCAAGGGGTGTGGGGATGCATGTAGATGGCAACATTGTCCGAGAGAGCCCGGATGGCTCTCTACATCCCTCCTTTCTTTTGGTTCTGGACCAACAGGTTGTCCCGGCTCACGGAGACATATATATGAAGTCCTTCAGTTGTTGACTCGGCGCAGGATTCGGCCGGAGACCATACTTCTGGCTCCGGGAACCGTGAATTGATGAGGCACTGGGCGGGACACCTCCGGCCGACTCGATGGCGGTGTTCGGACGTGTAAACCGGACCCTGTCAGCACAGTCTTGGCTGACTTGACGGGGTGTCACCGGCGGCGTGTCCCTCGCACAGGGTGAGGCCGGAGGAGAAAAGTTCGGAATCAAATCCTGATAGTCGGATGCCCCTTGGTCCGCCTCGGCCTCCGCTGTCTTCTTAAAGCTGGACACATTTCTCGTGACAGATTGCAGTCCCTTTTGAGCAGTAACCATAGTCCCTTGAACACTTACAACGATCCATACATCTGGCTCGTAGGGCGTCCGGAACTTCCAACCGGGGTGTCGGTCTTTGATCACCACCCGGTCTCCCACTCTTAGCTGCGGTTCTTGGGCTCTTCGTGTCTCACTGGCCTTCCGGTTCGTCGACTCCCTCCTCGCTTGAACGGCGGCGTCATCCCGCTCCACTGGCACCCACGTCGGGTCTGCCGGAATACTGTCACGCGGGGCTCGTTTGAACAGGAGATGAGCCGGAGCACACTTGGTGGTGCTATGAGGGGTCTGTCGGTACGCACCGAGGAACTGGTCAAGAGCTGTTTCAGGGTCCTCCTCATTTTCCACTGCGATGCGCAACGCACGGTTGATTGTCCTCATCAGACGTTCTACTTCTCCGTTCGCCTGGGGCCATAGCGGGGTAATCTTCCGATGGCGAACAGCTAGACTTTCGAGGTACTCCTGGAACTCTCGCCCCTGAAAAGGGGGTCCATTGTCAGACTTGACTTCGTTCGGTAGCCCCATCATTGCGAAAGTTCTGTCCATGACTCTCTTCACATGGGGAAAAGCTGTCGACGGGACCACTTCAACGACAGGGAACTTCGAGAATGAGTCAACCATGACCAGCATGTGACGTCCATCTGGGAAGCTCCCAAAGTCCACGCTGAGATGTGTCCACGGAGTCTTGCTTGGTTCTTCCGTGATCACCGGTGCCGGTGCTGGGTCCCCTCCGGTGATCGTGCAGGCATGGCATTGCCGTACCATTTCCTCCACCATGGAGTCCATCGCCGGGAACCAGACCTTGTCTCTGAGTCTGGCTTTGGTCTTTGCCATCCCTTGATGGCCAACATGTGCCAACGCAAGGGTCCTTTTCTGAAGACTCTCCGGAACCACTATCAGATGTCCCCTAAGGACAACTCCTTCTTCTCCTACACTGAGTTCACTCCTGACATACCACAGCTGTTGGCGGGCATGGCTGACCTCCGGCCGGAGGACACGGGCACCGTCCATGAAATGGGTCCAGCCGTTATTCTCCAGTGCTCTGTGGACACGGACAAGAGTAGGGTCTTCTTGAGTGGCCCGGCCAATCTCTTCAAGTGTCAGGGCCTTGGGACACGCACCTTGCGACACCATTTTGACAAACGCCTCGGTGCTGCATGCATCTGCTGACGGGTCCGACGGCACTGTGGACTCCGGGTGACGAGACAGATAATCGGCAGGATTGTGGGCCCCTGGACGGTATATCACTCGGAAGTTGTAGGCTTGCAACTGCACCGCCCATCGTTCGATCCTCGGGGGTGCTAGCCGGGATGAACCAGCAAACAGTGGGAGCAGCGGTTTGTGGTCAGTCACGACATGGAACTCCTGGCCACACAGATACAGATGAAAGTGCTGGCACGCCCATTTGATAGCCAACGCTTCCCTCTCAATCTGAGCGTATCTGGTCTCCGTGTCAGTGAGGGCTTTGCTGGCATAGGCGACTGGCTTCCACACTTCCGGGCCGTGTTCTTGAAGGAGGACCGCCCCTAGGCCCACCGGGCTGGCGTCGACGACCAGTTCCGTCCTTCGTCTAGGGTGAAAGTATGCCATCACGGTGTTGTCCAGCAACCCTGCTTTGATAGCCTGGAACGCTTTGTTGGCCGCCAGCGTCCACTCCCACTTGTGATCGTGGCGCGTAAGGACGCGCAGTGGCTCAGACATAGCCGCAAGGTTGGGGATGAAGCGCCCACAGTACGTGGCCATGCCAAGGAAACTCCTCCCTTCGGTGGGGTTCTGAGGGGTGCTGGCCGCTCTGATAGCCTCGGCCTTCTTCGGGTCCACCAGGAGTCCCTCTCGGGTGAACGTGTACCCAAAGAAATCGACGCTCTCCTGATAGAAGGAACACTTGGACTTGTGTAAGGTCAGCCCACAGTCTGCCAACCTCTTCAGAGTGGCTCGAAGGTGAGAGTGGTGATCCTCGAGCGTGTTGGAGAACACCAGGATATCATCGCTGAGGTTGATCACCCCTTGCAGCCCCGACAGTGCTTCCCGGATGGCATTTTGGAAGACTTCAGCGGCTGATGATACTCTGAAGCTGAGCCTCCTGTACCTTCGGAGGCCAACATGCGTCGAGAAGGTGGTAATATACCGGCTCTCAGGCTCCAGTTCCAGCTGATGGTAGCCAGCGTTCAGGTCCAGTTTGGAGAACCACTTCGCTCCATTTAGGTCCGCCACAATATCGTCCATTGTGGGTGTGATGTGGCGTTCTCTCTTCACGGCAGTATTCGGCAGTCTCATGTCGACACAGAGTCGAATGGCTCCAGGTTGTTTGGGTTTGGGCGCCACGACCAGCGGGGACACCCACGGAGTGGGGCCAGATACCTTCTCGATCACATCCAGCGCTTCGAGCTTCCTTAGTTCCTCCTCCACTTGCGGACGTAGGTTGAAGGGCACTCGCCGGTGCCTGAGGGCCACTGGTCGTATTGAGGGGTCAATGTGGAGCTTGAACCTCTTGCCTTTTAGTTTCCCCAGTCCTTTGAAGAGAGCCGGAAACTCCTTCAGCATCGCTTCCGCATGGGAGTCATGGATCTGATTAGCGAAGAAGACAAGTCCTAGGTCTTCAGCTGTGTGACAGCTGAGTAAAGTCCCCTTTTACCCTCAGTGATGTGGAACCTCGCCTCTGTGGAGTGGCTTCTGCTTGCTACGGAGATCTGGATGACTCCACGGAGAGGAAGTGGGTCCGTCCCTCCGTATGTGTAGATTCGGGCTGTGGACGGTGCAAGAGGGGGTCGTGGCGACAGGCGGTCATACTGGTCCGAGTCCATCACATTGACAGATGCACCAGTGTCAATAAGGGCTTGTACATCCGTGCCTTCGATGGAGATTGAGCACATGGGAGGTGGTCTCCGACGGGAACCTGTCCTGATGACGTACGACACCACGAACACTTCCTCTTCCTCATACATGGGACCTCGGTCCTGTGGCTGGTCGTCTGGCTCTGGTGTTGGGTCATCGAGGGAGATTTGTCGGACACGCTGGGACATGCTTCTGGGCCTCGACGATGTTTGTCGGAATCGCCCTCCGCGGCATACCCTGGCATAATGATTGAGTCTCCCACAGCGGGAACACGTTTTCCCTTTTGCCCCGCAGACGGCCGTCGCGGGGTGATCCTCACCACAGTATCCACACGGTCCACCTGGTGGCGGTTTGGGCAACTGGCGAGTCATCATGGGGCGTCTCTGGATTACATCTACCCGTTCCTCCTTAATCAGCGGGTGTCTGGACGCCTGTGACGCGGCAACCGGGGTGTGTAGGGCGGCCTCCATCTCTTCTGCCCTGATGTCCGATAGTTCATGGGAGCGAGCCAGGACCAGGATATCGTCCAGCGAGATTCCAGGTTGCCGGAGGATTAGCTTCCGCAGGAGTTTCGAGCGGCAGCCCAGGATGATTTGGTCACGGATTTCCTCCCGCGGGTCCACGAAGGGGCACGAGCTAGCCAGCCGGCGTAGACGTGCATAGAACATATTAACGGACTCTGAGTCGGTCTGCCATGCCCTCTTGAACTTGAATTTTTCAAAATCGTGGTTGAGCTGTGGATCAAAATGTCTATTGAGTGCAGCGACCGCCGCCTCGTAGTCGTCGTCATTTCCAGTGTTGGGGAGCGTCTCAAAGAGGTCATAGATCTCCGCACCTCCATAGTAGATTAGAAGTGACCGTTTCACGGTGCCGTCCGTTTCTCTCGTCCCCTTGAAGTAGTGGTTGAGTCGTCCGACCCATGCTTTCCACCTGGGCGCAGCTGTGGCGGGGTCCGAGGCCTCACTGAAGGGAGGTAGGGGGCAACCGCAGTGTGGGTGTGCACCGGTGGGGGCGGATTGGCGCCAACGGCCGGAGGACGCCCTCCATCTTGCTGGGCGGCAGCACCGGCCACCGGCGGGTCGCTCATTTCGTCTGTGTTTACTGGAGCGTGGACGCGGAGGCGTGACCGCCTTTCTGGTCCTCTTCGCCTGGGCGTGCGTTGTAGTGCGCGGTCTTGCTTCACTGGACGCGGGGAGAAAACAGTCCACCCTCCGGCGCAGCCTCGTGGGGGAGATGGCGTGTGCTTGAGGCTTCGCCGTGGCGATGTTCTCCTTCCCCCTTAAATTCTGTCTTCACATCTGCCGTGCAGTCCTGCCAGATGCATCGGCCTCGGGTGTCCCAAATGTCCAGGGCCCTCCCCAACAGGACCAGGGCTGTCAGGCTGCAGTTCTCTCCTGAACCACTAGGGGCGCGCAGCTCCACTCACAGGCAGCAGAGAGGCAGCTCACTCCTGGGGCCTCGCAGTATCAATGCCGGGGGCGCGGGCAGACTCAGTTGCCGACACAGCCTCGCACAGGAGAGGCAAACAGGATGCCACGATGCGCTCGGAGCGCCCCCTGCACTTACCCCGCGATGCAGGCCACTTGAAGGCGCCGCCGGCTGAACGCGCTCCCGTTGGGCAGGGAGACGCGTGGGCGGGCACCGGCCAGATCTCCGCTGGGGCGGGCAGGCGCAGGCGTGGACGGGGACCGCAGTAGAGGAGCGAGACACCCAAAGCAGCAGGCAACCAGTGGATCCGAGCGGCGCGGGTTGGCACCGCACGCTCGTTGAGATACCGCACAGCAGCGGAGAGAGCAGGGCAGCGCGGGTGGGCTCCGCACGCTCCCAGCAGGGCTCCTAAAGGTAGGCCAGCACGCGAGGGGTGCTACCGGCCTCGTCGCCAATGTAGCGCGGCGGGGCTAGGTTACAGCTAGGCCGCAGCAGCGCAGTAACGGACACACGACACAGGTGTACTCGCTATCGTGGCCGGAAGACCCCGAGCGGTTTCCGGCCGTTTATTATATCCCCAGGGGCGAGCCCGCCCCAAGGGGTGTGGGGATGCATGTAGATGGCAACATTGTCCGAGAGAGCCCGGATGGCTCTCTACAGGTGCGTTTCACAGATTATGCTTAATTGACGCACATTTATTTTCACAGGTACACATAAGCGTTAATCCACTAACGCACACAATTACCTGACGGCCCCTCGTGCTTCATAGGTGGCGTCGTGATACCCAGCTCCCCAGAAACGTCAGGTGCTTCCTAACGAGAGGGCGTCAGTGGCCCGCTCCACTCGCGCCCAGCTCTGCTGACTCGGAGGCTTCGCGGCACACGCCGAGGGAGAAGATTTGCTGCCATTTAGGTGCGAAATGGTCATGAAAGCACGGCGCACGCAGGAAGTGAAGATGCGCGTGTCTGGTTTGACGCGTAGACACGCGCTCTCTTTACAAGCAGCAATGGGGTGACTGACGGAACAACGCAGCTCCGTAAGCTGCGCACGTGCAACCGTGCACACGTGGTGTTTGAAAAGATAAAATGAAGCATCATTCCTGCCCGTGCGGAGGCTAAAAGGCCCTGGCTCGTCCATCCGACTGTATAATCAACCCCAGCCGAAAACCAGCCGAACGCGGGAATTGAAACTAGTGGTGCGTGCGCACCACAGAGGAGCGGGGGGAGGGAGCGCGGCAGTGGCAGCGAGGCGAACGCGCGCTGCTGCGCGTTCTGGCCACCGTCGGGAATGGGAGGAGCAAAGGAGGGACATGCGCCCGCCTTTGCCCAATCGCGTTGCGTTTTTTTTTTTTAAACGCACGCTCCAGCCAATGTGGGCTTCTGAAAACAAAACCACACGCACGAGCGTGTGGGTCGTTTTCAGAAGCCCTTTCTAAAGGTCTCGCGCTGCGCGAGCAGTGCTGGGCACTGCAACGCTAGGCGCGAGACCTAAAAACGAGGAGAAATGAAAACATTTCTCCTCTATGTGCCTCCCTGGGGAGGCGTAGCATTCTCACGCATTCCCAGGTTTATGATTTCTCGTAAATCTGGGAATGTGGCAGAATCCATCGGTGTTGCATGGGAACACCCACAGCAACACCCATGGAATGCTCATTTTACAAAAAGTGCTGCTTAAAAAGGGGCCAGGGTGGCTTTAAGTGTCCTTGTAAATATGAGGCAGCAAAATGCTCCTCCGGTGCATCACAAAAAGTGACGCAGCGGTGGCGCAAAGGGCTTGTAAATAAGCCCCTATGTACTTACTGTATTTGAGAATGCTGTACATGTGTGACCTTAACTATGGGGGAAAGTTGATAAAAATATTTTCGCCCCAAAAAAATAAAATAAATGGAGATAGATACAATGAGACCAAACGGAAATAACGTACACAGTCAGTGTAAGTTGCTATGCATAAATGGGCCATGCTGTGACCTCACTGTTGCTTTATGCTAATGCCTTGGTTGCGATTGAATGACTTGAAAGTGCTACAGCACTTAAGTTTTATTGTGCTATAAAGGCTGCACTTTCTGGTTCACTGCTCACATGTTGTAAACTCACAATTTAATGGCGGACGTGGGGGAACCAATGCATCTCGAAGGTGGTGCTTGCTGTTGCTGGTTATTATGTTTTGAATCTTTCGATTATGATGTGAGCCTCTCAAAACTAAGCAACAAGAAATTCTGATACTGGAGTGAAATACCACTCAGGTTATGGATTGAGCTATCCTAATGACTGAAAGCACGGATACATGGAACTGTGCAATGTAGAGGTAATGCTAAAAGTTGACCACAATATTTACATTTGTCATTACGCCCAGTGGAACACAGAAAATAATTGACATTTGAGCTAGCAGTAAGGATGATAGGAATATGGCAGGGCAGGTTGTTCAAGAATGAAGTCAAAATTTGTAATCAACGTTTAAGATGTGGATTGACTTTTGATCTTTGGGGAAAGGTATATTCACAAATTGTTCCCCATTGCTGTTGATTAAAAGTTATTTTGTGAAATTACTAGGAAACTCTGCATTAGATACTTCATTAGAAGTAAATATGTTGCTTGGCACTTCCGTTAGAAGGAGAGTGACTAACAAAAGGAAACCATTATAAGGACATAAAAAGTATGTGAAACTTAAAGAATTATTACACGGTTATTATACTTAACTTGGTTGATAATTTCAAGTTATTTTATTAGGAAGTAGACTGTAATGGAATATATATATATATATATATATATATATATATATATATGGGGACGCTGCTGCTGAGCTTTCCGTGTTGGGGCCGACACTGGGGGCACCTGTGACATCGCCGGAGGGACCGTAGTACCAGGGAGTACTGTCTACCGCCGCTGCCCGCACTCCTGCAAGCCCGCACTCACCCTGGTGGGACCACAAGTCCCAGGGTGCACCTGCCATCTTCTCCCGCCGCCGCTAACGAGGGGGAGGCGCCAGCATTGCGCTTAAAGCGCTGCCTCACTCCCCGCGGCGCGGGACTCTGCTGCTGAGCTTTCCGTGTTGGGGCCGACACTGGGGGCACCTGTGACATCGCCGGAGGGACCGCAGTCCCAGGGAGTACTGCCTACCGCTGCTGCCCGCACTCCTGCAAGCCCGCACTCACCCTGGTGGGACCACAAGTCCCAGGGTGTACCTGCCATCTTCTCCCACCGCCGCTAATGAGGGGGAGGCACCAGCATCGCGCTTAAAGCGCTGCCTCACTCCCCACGGTGCGGGACGCTGCTGCTGAGCTTTCCGTGTTGGGGCCGACACTGGGGGCACCTGTGACATCGCCGGAGGGACCGTAGTCCCAGGGAGTACTGCCTACTGCCGCTGCCCGCACTCCTGCAAGCCCGCACTCACCCTGGTGGGACCACAAGTCCCAGGGTGCACCTGCCATCTTCTTCCGCCGCCGCTAACAAGGGGGAGGTGCCAACATCACGCTTAAAGCGCTGCCTCACTCCCCGCGGCGCGGGACGCTGCTGCTGAGCTTTCCGTGTTGGGGCCGACATTGGGGGCTCCTGTGACATCGCCGGAGGGACCGTAGTCCCAGGGAGTACTGCCTTCCGCCGCTGCCCGCACTCCTGCAAGCCCGCACTCACCCTGGTGGGACCACAAGTCCCAGGGTGCACCTGCCATCTTCTCCCGCTGCCGCTAACGAGGGGGAGGCGCCAGCATCGCGCTTAAAGTGCTGCCTCACTCCCCGCGGGTCGCGCGCGGGTCGCGCCTGGGTGAAGCCCGGGCCAAGGGCGGGCCCGTCTGCGCCCGTCATCGGCAGGAAGAGGCGGGGTGGGGCCAGGTCTCTTGGTCCTTGGACTCCGGATACAGGATATCTGCCTGTCCATTCTACTGGCCTGTCACTGCACAAGTAAGCACGTTCCTCTTATGTAAATAATCAAATTGATATGGCGGCAAACTTGAAATCACTGGGGGGGAAGGTGGCCACGCCAAAATCCATGTCTAATTCTACACTTGACTGCTTCCTACAGGGAGCGGCAAAGGCTATTGATAAGGAGATTGAGGTTGCCGAACGGCGGCTATCAGTGGGAGGAGGCTCGGTTGGCTCTACCACCGACCCACCAGCCATGGTGGACGCCCAGGCTGCCCAAATGACTGATATTAGCCAAAACAATCTTGCACCCATGAGAAGTTCTGTGGCTCTATCTCCTGTTCAACAGCCTTGCTCAACACCTCTAATTTCACCAGTGCGAGATATGGCTGGAAAAAGGAGGAAAAAAGCAAAACATATGGAGCCCATAACGTGTACAAGGACCAGATCGAGGAGAACGCTCCAGGACTTAAGCATAGAAACCCCGTCATTACCCTTACAAGGATCAGCCACTATGAAGGGCACTAATTTGTTATTACCAACTCAAACTGAAGCTATCCCCCAGCAAATGACTGTGGCGTTAACGTCCTTTTTAGAAGAGACGATTTCCAAGAACTTTCTTCCAATTTTAGTTAGACTTGACAAACTGGAGTCTACTGTGGCAATAATGCACTCTATGGTCAGGGATTTTATTTCAGGGGTTGGGGCAAAACTGAAATCGTTGGATGGGGACTGTGTTCAAAGGGGGATCCTAAACCAACATGAGGGGTCATCTGCCACATGTAATGACCAACTACCCTGTCCTGCGAACAATGGCGTCCCTGGAAATCCATCTAGCGTAGTAGCACAGAAGCACCAAGGGCCTGCTAGTATTAGACACCTGGCAAATACATGCATGCCCCCGAGCAAAATTAGGTCTGGTCCACCTTCCGCAGTCACTATTGGGAATAATGTATGTACAAATCAATAAACACCTCCATCACTGCCCCACAAAAATGGCCCAACTAATCGAGATGACAAGGTGACCCTACATCTCCCACCAGAGTGCTGTCCCTATGGTGCTATTCTCACCGATGTTCCCACCCTGCAGGAAAACCAAACTGAATCACAGTCCCAGTTAAAGAACAAAGCCTGCCATTGGCTCCTACAGAATACAAACTTTTTAAATGCAGATTATCATGATATTTTACTTGTGAGACGAGTTAGCTGGGTTGGCCCGTTACGCAAGTCCCTACCTGGTGATTGCATTGTTATAAACTGCAGATCCCCAAATATTGCTAGTCGATTGTTGGGCTGGGGGTCTTACCTAACAAACCAGAGGCTGGGCAAAGCGATCGCCATTTTACCACTTGGGTTCTTCTACAGGCACCTTGAAAACAGAGGGAGGAACACTCAGGCCATTGAATCGGCTAGCACAACTACCCCTATACACCTGGAGGCCCCCCCTCTGGAAACCAGAAATAGGTATCATCCCCTGAGCGATCTAGATTCCGAAGACTGACTTTCCAGAGTATCCTTAACTTTATTAGCACCCCCTGAAGACACATCTGCTATGCAGCCCGACGCCATACCTACGCCATGCATTAGCAGCGATCCTGTTCTAAGTGATCCAGCAACAAATAGTATCCATCCCTATTCCCAACAAGAGCCCGAGGGAGTCACCAACACCATAGGACATACACAGGAATCCCTAGTTGATCTTCAGGATTTGAAAATCCTATCCTGGAATGTAGCTGGTATAAAGTCCAAGATAATTGACCCCGACTGGTGTAAGCTAGTGGATGACTTTAATTTTTGCCTTCTGCAGGAAACCTGGGCAGTAGGACATGTCCACAGGGTAGGTTTCACTGCTTATAGTATTGAAGCCAAACAGCCATCAGCTGGCCGCCCAGCGGGTGGCCTCTTAATCTGGGTTAAAAATTCACTGGCTTGCAAAATCAAGCTCTTACACCTCGGCTCAGAGGAAATACTTGGGCTGGAACTATCTCTGGGTAAGGGGAATGTGCAAGTTGGATTATTTAACATCTATAACCGGTTTAATAGCCCCCATAGACTATCAGGGATAATAACAACGTTAACTAATTACCTTGATTCAGCCTTGGGGAACCACCGACTGATAATTGCCGGTGATTTTAACACAACTTTTGAACCGGTCGATTATATACAGGATCTCATCTCAGACGGGGATAAAGCCAGGGGGATTGCTAAACTTCAGATACCACCCATTAAGAAATGCACCAGGGTGGGGCAACAGGTCTTATCACTCACTATTGCATTTGGGGTTAGAGCCTGCAACGGCCGGACAGACTCTGACAAAGGAGCATGTCACACATTTAAGAGGGGGGCATCTAAGACTCGAATCGACTATATTCTCGTCGATCTCGATCTTTGGACCAGTGTCAAAGATATGGCTATATTAACCCGGGAAGATATTGATCATATCACCCTGGCTCTCACGCTGACTGGTTCAGCTTTATTGTATAGGCAACCTACCCCCTGATTTTAGCTGATCCAACCGCACTCCCCAAAATATATTCAGAGGTGGAGCAGACTCTTATAGACCTGAGTATCTCTTCCATTGGGTCAGAAGATATTATGACCACATTTCTGAAATTGACCACAAACATAAGACCTCTCTTCTATAAACAATGCAATAGATTAAAGCGGAAAACAGCCCCCTGGTTTAATGATGCCTGTAAAAAAGCCAGGGATGACTTAATTGATGCGGTGAAATTGAAGTCTCCCATAGACGTAAAAAATAGCAGAAAGTTATACAAACTGGCACAAAATAAGGCAAAAAGGGACTGGGAGTCTGAAAAGTGGAGCATGCTTTTAGAAGCTGCGAAACAAAAGAATAGCCAACTCTTCTGGCATCTTTTGTCTAAGGGGTCACCAAATCTGGAAATGGAAACAGATTTCCATATACAGCCCCATGTGTGGGAGGAATATTTTGGGGATCTATTTGCAGGCCAGGGGCTCCCATATGATCCAGGCACACACATGAATTTTCTTGACCTAGCAACATCTGATGAAGAAAACATTGCAGTAGACAAAACTATTTTGGCCATAAATTCGTTGCAGAGTGGGAAAGCCCCGGGCCTAGATAAGCTCCCGGGAGACCTGTACAAAGCCAAACCCATTATATGGGGTCCCTTGCTCCAAAAAGTTTTTAACACTATCTTGTCTGGGGGAGTAATCCCGGAAACCTGGCGGGGCGCCGAAATTATTCCCATCCACAAAAAGGATGACAAAGGGTCGCCTGGAAACTACAGGCCCATCAGCCTAATAGATGTCTCCCAAAAAATCTTTTGTAAAATCATTTTGACCAGAATCCAAAATTGGATTGAGGAAAATAATGTCTTGTCGAATTTACAGGCAGGATTTAGGGCCTCCACAAGTACTACCGACCAAGTTTTTAGATTCCTCTTGTTCATATGGAAAGAAGTTATCATCAGAGGAGGCCACTTGTATGTAGTATTTGTGGATCTAAAAACGGCCTTTGACTCTATAGACCGGTCTCAACTTTGGCTAGCACTGAGTGAATTAGGACTACCACCTTATTTACTTAGAATCCTGATTCGGTTACATCACGACACCTATGCCAAGGTCAGATGGAATTCCGATGGCAGTCTGACCAATGACATATCAGTCCGGGAAGGCGTTCGCCAAGGTTGCGTCCTTGCCCCTACATTATTTACGCTCTACATTAATGGTCTAATAGGAGAACTCTATAATTGTGGTGGCGATCCCCCGAAACTGGCAGGCAGTGTAGTGCCTTGTCTGCTTTTTGCAGACAACACACTGCTTATTGCCAGAACACCTCGAGGAATACAAAATCTCTTGAATAAATTTGCTAAAGCCTGCAAAGAAAAGGGCTTAGAAATAAACTGCTCCAAAACCAAATATATGACTTTTAACCCCTATAAATCCAACAAGGGCAAACTCGTGCTGGGCACGCAAATTTTGGAGCAGGTTAAGTCCTTTGATTATTTGGGCGTTTGCATCAGCGATAGGCTGGTATGGACACCGCAGTTAGAAAAGAGTACACTGACCCTCCAGCATGTTGATTGCGCCATAGTACGAAGGGCTAGGGCGTCCCCCTACCGGCCAATCTCGCCTATCTTAGAACTTCATAGGGCAAAAGGTCTAGGAGCGGCCCTATACGGGGCTGAGTTATGGGGGCTGGAAAATCTGACGGACCTAACCCTCGCCAAAAATAAATTTATTAGGGCTGGGGCAGCTCTGGGAGGAACCTGGGACCATCACTAAATCTATGGTCCCCCTCGTTAAAAAAAGGTTCTGGGGATTGATGGACTCGGAAAGCATAGAACGTACTGCACATGGCACTTTAACTGCGATGTTTTTAAATGTTAAAGGAGGTTTTGGCTTCGAAATGTTTCTGGATGACATCGTACCACCCCAGGCACGAACGCTGTACACCCAATTTAGATACGGAGCTCTTCCTCTAAATGTAAGAAGAAGTACCTGGGGAAATGTGTCCGTTAATCCATCGTGCCCCTCATGCCACACTCTTCCCGAGACCCTTGAGCATTTCCTCTTTTTTTGCCCCTCCTATGATGACCTTAGAGAAACCTGGATAGCTCCTGTTTGTCGCATTTTATCCTTTAATTGTCCCTTGGAAGCCACACGCATTTTTAGATCAGATACCACAAGGTGGCTAGTGTTTGCTATTTCGAGATTTTTGCTCTTCGCCTGGTGGAAGAGGTCAAAAATGTGTAAATTTGCTTCTGAACATTAGACTTGTCAATTTAGCCTAACTTGCCTCTATGGTCTGATTTTGTGCACTATGTTTTTATATTGGAAGAATTATAAGTCTGTTCTTTAATGAATATTTTTAATGAACATTTTGAATGTAATTTTAACTATTTTAATGATCATATTTTTGATCGAATAAAGAATATATATATATATATATATATATATATATATATATATATATATATATATATATATATATATATATATATATTATCTACTGGCGGTCGCCAGTAGATAGTTATAGTTAGGACCTATTTTCCATAGGAAATCCGCAACATTCTATTTGAAATAACTCTTGCGTCGGTTGACGAATCTTCGCGAAATTTTCAAACTTTATGGCCCGCTCCGGTCCGCTCCTACCCTGAAAGTTTCGGGGTGATTCGTCAAGCGGGGGCCGAGAAAAAGGGGGTCCCAAAACGTGTTTTCCCCATTCATTTTCCCATAGGAAACTTTAGCCACGGCTACAGCCCGAACTGCTGAACGGAATTACACAAAATTTGGCAAAGAGGTAGTTCTTGGTTCAGAAAGAACCCTTTTTGTTAAATGGTGTAAATCCGTTCAGTAGTTGCGGAGAAATTAAAAAATAAGAGTCAAAAAATCAATTTCTCATAGGAAACGTTATGCAAGGCTACAGCCCGAACTGCTGAACGGAATTACACCAAATTTGGCAAAGAGGTAGTTCTTGGTTCAGAAAGAACCCTTTTTGTTAAATGGTGTAAATCCGTTCAGTAGTTGCTGAGAAAATCAAAAGTAAAAACACATATATATCTGGGCGGAGCCTAACCACACATGTCATCGTGAGATCTGATTGGCTGTCAGCACTTCATCCTGGAATTGCTGGCAGCCATCTTGGGACCAATATAAATGATAGTACCCCATTGAAATGCATTGTAGTGATTCGAAGATTTTGAGGGTTACCAAAAGGAGAACTATAAAGGGTGATAACAGACTTTAGTTACATTAGAATTCATTTGTTGATGGTACCATACTAATTTCAGGAATTGTGGTGTGTTCTAAGGTGATTTTACCCTGTGAAAAACCTTCTGCTGGGATATCATGAATCATGTTTGAGAGAAAACTATTTTCACATGCTTGTCCCATACAGTTTTGGAAGGTGCTCCAGAAGCTAAAATGAGAGCATATTTTCTGTAAATTCACATTATCTTTCTCAGTCATGTGAGAATGAAGTCTGACATTCTCAGTAAAACATGTACATCCA
Organism: Calotriton arnoldi; assembly: GCA_963921515.1. Lineage (NCBI taxonomy): Eukaryota > Metazoa > Chordata > Amphibia > Caudata > Salamandridae > Calotriton > Calotriton arnoldi. Next base: position 4,793,094 of record CAWUFW010000263.1, read on the forward strand.
ACAATGGCAGAGACTGTCAGTTGATTCCTTTGTGTTCTACTGCAGCTTCCCAGAGTGTTCTAAAGAACAACTAGAGTGCTAACAGCCTTACTTATGACAAAAGTATGGCACACCTGAAGCCATCTTGATTGGAATAAACTGGTAACACTTAAAACATTTAATTTAAAAAGGAACAAAATGATGGGGTTTATTTTGTCATAGAAATTATGGTTAGGGCTGTAGAAAGAAAAATTAGGACATGTTTCAAGTGTGATCTCAAATATCTTCCTGTTATATTTCAACAGGAGCAGCCTGTCAGTTGATGCCTTTGTGTTCTACTGCAGCTTCCCAGAGTGTTCTAAAGAACAACTAGAGTGCTAACAGCCTTACTTATGACAAAAGTATGGCACACCTGAAGCCATCTTGATTGGAATAAACTGGTAACACTTAAAACATTTAATTTAAAAGGAACAAAATGAGGGGGTTCATTTTGCCATAGAAATTATGGTTAGTGCTGCAAAAAGAAAATTTAGGGCATGTTTTAAGTGAGATCTCAAATCCTCTTCTATTTCATTAGAAAATTCTGACATGCAGACTGAAACAATCACTTTCAATACCAGCAGTAGACTTCCAGTTAACTCCTTGGTGAGCAGTAGCTTTACTACAGTGATCTAATGAACAACTAGAGTGCTAACATTCTGAATTTATGGCAAATGTGTGACACATCTGAATGCCTTCTTGATGGAATCAAAGTAAAAACTGAAAGCATTTCCTACTGAGGAGACTGTAGTAAATGAGGAAATTAGGAAACTTCATAACAAATAAGTCTCCCAAGATGGCCACCAGAGAAAAAAGAGCCCAAATGTAGCACAAATATCACCCAGAGGTAGCCCACGTATAGCCCAATGACAGAAGTGTGCAAAACACTTTTTATTTTTTGTTTTTTTGCAGTTTTATATAGTACAGACTGGTCAGGTATTGGAGTGCTTTACATGAGCATTGGTTACATCACACAAGGACAAATTCATATTGGTTGACCCCTACACTACCCAAACACCACTGCACTACCCTAAACCCTAAAACACTACCCCCAGCACGACCCCCTTCACTACCCAAACACAACTGCACTACCCTAAACTCAAAAACACTACCCCCAGCATGACCCCCTACACTACCCAAACACCACTGCACTACCCTAAACCCTAAATCTACCCCCTACACTACACAAATACCACTGCACTACCCTAAACCCTAAAACACTAGAACCCAGCACGACCCCCTACAGTACACAAACACCACTGCACTACCCTAAACCCTAAAACACTACCCCCTACACTACACAAACACCCACTACCCTAAACCCTAATACACTACCCCCAGCATGACCCCCTACACTACACAAACACCACTGCACTACCCTAAACCCTAAAACACTACCCCAGCACGACCCCCTACACTACCCAAACACCACTGCAATACCCTAAACCCTAAAACACTACCCCCAGCACGACTCCCTACACTACACAACCACCACTGGACTACCCTAAACCCTAAAACACTACCCCCAGCACGACTCCCTACACTACCTAAACACCACTGCACTACACTAAACCCTAAATCTACCCCCCAGCATGACCTCCCACACTACACAAACACCACTGCACTACCCTAAACCCTAAAACACTACCCCCAGCACGACCCCCTACACTACCCAAACACCACTGCACTACCCTAAACCCTAAAACACTAACCCCAGCATGACCCCATACACTACCCAAACACCACTGCACTACCCTATACCCTAAAACACGACCCCGTACACTACACAAACACAACTGCACTACCCTAAACCCTAAAACACTACCCACAGCATCACCCCCTACACTACACAAACACCACTGCACTACCCTAAACCCTAAAACACTACCCCTCCACTACACAAACACCACTGCCCTACCCTAAACCCTAAAACACAACCCCCAGCATGACCCCCTACACTACACAAACACCACTGCAGTACCCTAAACCCCCTACACTATACAAACACCACTGCATTACTCTAAACCCTAAAACACTACCCCCAGCACGACCCCCTCACAACACAAACACCACTGCACTACCCTAAACCCTAAATCGACCCCCAGCACGACCCCCTACACTACCCAAACACCACTGCACTACCCTAAACCTTAAAACACTACCCCCAGCACTACCCCCTACACTACACAAACACCACTGCACTACCCTAAACCCTAAAACACTAGCCCAGCACTACCCCCTACACTACCCAAACACCACTGCACTAACATAAACCCTAAAACACTACCCCCAGCACAACCCCCTACACTACACAAACACCACTGCACTACCCTAAACCCTAAAACACTACCCCCAGCACAACTCCCTACACTACCCAAACACCACTGCACTACCCTAAACCCTAAATCTACCCCCAGCACTACCCCTACACTACCCAAACACCACTGCACTACCCTAAACCATAAAACACTACCCCCAGCATGACTCCCTACACTACACAAACACCACTGCACTACCCTAAAACACTACCACCAGCATGACCCCCTACACTACTCAAACACCACTGCACTACCCTAAACCCTAAAACACTAACCCAGCATGACCCCCTACACTACCCATACACCACTGCACTACCCTAAAGCCTAAAACACTACCCCCAGCACGACCCCCTACACTACTGCACTACCCTAAACCCTAAAACACTACCCCAGCACGACCCCCTACACTACCCAAACACCACTGCACTACCCTAAACCCTAAAACACTACCCCCAGCACGACCCCCTACACCACCCAAACACCACTGCACTACCCTAAACCCTAGAAAAGAAACCCCCACCCCATGCCCAATCCCCCTTACATCTCACTCCTCATGGTTCCTCTCTCCTCATGGTTCCTGCTTCACGTCGTCTCTGAGGGGCGGTGCACGTCGTTGTGAGGAAACGGAACAGCCTATGTTTCCTTACAACGACATGGATCGTCTACATGTTTTTAGAACGCATGGTCATTTACCATACATACCTTTACAACAAAATTCGTTGTAAAGGCATGCGTGGTAAATGACCATGCGTTCTAAAAAATGCGTAGTAATGACTTCGTGCTGTACAACGCATGCGTGGTAATGCATGCGTTGTAATGGTATCGCAAAGTAAAAAAGTCGTTGTAACGGCTGTTTACCGATCGAAGCTGGCCCCTGTTCTTCAGTGAGACGTTTATTTGATTAATTAGGAGGAAGGAATGTGTTTTTTACCAAAAAGTGCATTCCCGGCTGTTGTATTGTGAAAGTGTCCGCGTGGCCTGGTTTCACTTCCGGTGAGAGAGTGGAAGAGTCTGTTTGGATCTAAAGGAGTTCTGTTGTTGGACGGGGCCGGCGCGACATGTCATCAGAAAACATAGCTAATGGAAAGCGTCCTCCCTGAAGTGTGGAGCAGTGCCATGAGAGGTCAACGAGTGTGCGTCCCACCGCAGTATGACCGTACCGCGTGACCCATGTGCCGCCTCCAGGGTACGTGAGGCAGAAGCGGCATCGCAGGTCCTCTTGAAGACCGTTGTAGCACTAATTCTACATTTTGGTACTAGGGCATTTTAACTTCGTTGTTCCTGCCAGATACAAAGAGAAGATCCTGTGTTATTCAGTGCCCTCGTTACCTTTTTTGTGGGTTGTGGTGCTTGTCACTTCGCTGCCCCGCCGGTGCACACGACTGGGCACCCCACCTCGTGTGCCATCTGCAGGGCCTCTGCCCTCGGATCACTGGTTTCGGTTTCTGGAGTGGCAACATAAACAGTTGCTCCCAAAGGACTAGCCTGAACATTTAGGTGAATATCCCCTGCACCAGCATTCCACGGAAATTCTTTCCTAGCTCTCCCACATCAACGAGGACGTCATAATAGCACGGCTCCGCTCGCGACACTGTATGACGTCATCGGAGCCATAAGAGAACCTCGTCGGCGTGCTGACGTCAGTTCCACCCATTTTTTCCGTGCCACCGAGGCAAACAGGGGACCGAGACATTTTCACATGTATACATAGTATAATAAATATATATATATTCACTGAAAAAACCATAGGTTTCAGGCACGTTATAGTTAGAAATTAGCATTTAAAAAACCTTAGAAATTCACTGAAAAAACCATAGGTTTCAGGCATGTTATAGTTAGAAATTAGCATTTAAAAACCTTAGAAATTCACTGAAAAAACCATAGGTTTCAGGGGCGTTATAGTTAGTTGGACATTTCACTCGTACAAAACCATAGAAATTCCCCCGTTATAGTTAGTTCAGCTAACTATAACTCGCGCACTCCGCAATGCACTGCTGATGACGTCACATATTACATCACTCATGACATGGTCAGTGACATCACTCATGACATCACTGATGACATCTCAAATGACATCACTGATGACATCATCCAGTGAATGTGTGTTTTTCTGAAAATTAAATATGTTTTATATATGTATATCTCAAGGTCGATGGAAGAATAAATGGGTATATAAGTGTCTAAATGGATGATTTTGTTTTGTAAAATTGATTGTATAACTGACTAAGTGTATCTTAGTGAATACATGGGTTAGTGAGTAATGTTTAAATATGAAAATATCTGTATCAGTCTCTCACTTTGTGTATAAGTGGCTGCATGGGTTGGTGAGTAGCTACATGAGTGTCTATATCAGTTATTAGTTGTTTTTTTGAGTATCAGTATGAGTGTCTGAGTGTCTGTATGGTTCGGTGGGGGGTATTACTTAGTGCATAGATGCATGAATGAGTGACTCACTGTTTGTATGTGTTGAAGACAGCATGTGTGCAGGACTGTATAGGTGGATGAGTATGTGTATGGGTGTGTTAGTGAGTGAATGACTGTCTCAGTAGTGTCTTTATGAGTAACTACATATGTTTTAAACTAGTATATGTGAGTATTGGTGTATATAAGTGAGTATATGTGAGAGTGAGAGATTGGAAGAGTTCCTGTACAAATAAGTAGGTGTTTCTATAAGTGATTGTTTAAGAGAGTAAGTATGTGTAAGTTTCTGTAGAAGTAAGTGTGGTAGTGTGTGTATAATTGTATATGCAAGTAAATGGATGTTTGATACTTTGTTTGCATGTGTGACTATGTGTGTGAGTAACTCTATGGATGAGTGGCGGTGTGTAACAGGATGTATAGGTGTATGAGTACATATGATGAGTGAGTACATGTATGAGTGACTGTATAGGGACTGTTGGTGAATGAGTGGATGTGTGTGTAGATCTTGGAATTACTGAATAGGTGTGTTGTAACTGGTATTGGTATGTCCATTGTTTTGAAAATGTTAGTTTGTATTTTTGAGTGTGTGTATCAAAGGTTATGTTAGGGTGAGAGGAGGTCTGCCACTCTATCACAAGGATGATGTCATCAGTGATGTCATCAGTGATGTCATTTGAGATGTCATCAGTGATGTCATGAGTGATGTCACTGACCATGTCATGAGTGATGTAATATGTGACGTCATCAGCAGTGCATTGCGGGCGCGCGAGTTATAGTTAGCTGAACTAACTATAACGGGGAATTTCTATGGTTTTGTACGAGTGAAATGTCCAACTAACTGTAACGCCCTGAAAACTATGGTTTTTTCAGTGAATATATATATATATATATATATTCACTTAAAAACCATAGGTTTTAGGGACAGTTATAGTTAGTTGTACATTTCACTCGTACAAAACCATAGAAATTCCCGTTATAGTTAGTTCACGTAACTATAACTCGCGCCCCCGCAATGCACTGCTGATGACGTCATATATTACATCACTCATGACATGGTCAGTGACATCACTCATGACATCACTGAAGAATGTGCTAGTATTTGTATGAGTAAGTGAGTTGGTGTGTGTATAACTGTATAGGTGAGTAAATGGGTGTGTGCTTAATTTTTTGCATGACTGACTAGGTGTGTGAGTACCTCTATGGATGAGTGGCGGTGTGTGAGTGTTTATATAGGTGTATGAGTGCATATAATAGTCCTGTACTGAGTGACTATAAGTATGAGTGACTGTACGGGTGAGTGAGTAGATGTGTCTGTTTTGACCTAAGATTCAGTGAGTGTGTATATAGTAATTGGTGTTGGAGTGTCTATGGTTTTGACAATGGCAGTCTGTAATTTACAGTGGGTGTATCCAAGGTTATATTAGGGTGTGAAAAGATGCATCAAATTATCACATGGATGATGTCATCAGTGATGTCATCATTGATGTCATTTGAGATGTCATCAGTGATGTCATCAGTGATGTCACTGACCATGTCATGAGTGATGTAATATGTGACATCATCAGCAGTGCATTGCGGGGGCGCGAGTTATAGTTACGTGAACTAACTATAACGGGGGAATTTCTATGGTTTTGTACGAGTGAAATGTCCAACTAACTATAACTGTCCCTAAAACCTATGGTTTTTTCAGTGAATTTCAAAGGTTTTTTGAATGCTAATTTCTAACTATAACGTGCCTGAAACCTATGGTTTTTTAAGTGAATTTCAAAGGTTTTTGAAATGCTAATTTCTAACAATAACATGCCCCGCCCCCTCCCTTCACCACTGTGCAAACGCGCCCCGTGGCGCGTTATAAGTTGGGGGATTAAGTTCCCTTGAATCATGAGGGTCCCTGGGGTCCAACTAGCCCACCCTGTACCTCCTGTATGCGCCAGGGAGCTGCGTTGCAGAGAGGTGTTCAGAGGCCACGCCCCTTTTTACACCTCTCTGCAACGCAGCTCTGTGGCGCTTTCTGGACGTACCTGGTGGGCTAGTTGGCCCCCAGGGACCCTCAGGATTGAAGGGGATTTAAATCCCCATCTTAAAACGCGCCACGGGGCCTGTTTGCACACATGTCACCTGAAGCCCCGCCCCCTCCCTTCACCACTGTGCAAACGCGCCCCGTGGCGCGTTTTAAGTTGGGGGATTAAGTCCCCTTGAATCCCCCAGGGACCCCCAGTATTCAAGGGGAATTACTTCCAGGGGGCGCGTTTGCAGAGTGCTGCAGGGAGGGGGCAAGGCCTCCGGCATGATGCCGTTTTTTTTTTTTTGCTTTCTTTTTTTTCATGGGAGGGGGGCTGTGTGGCCCCCCTTCCCTCGTCCACTTTTGTCCCCGGGGACCCCATCCCCCGGGGCCTGAGGCTGTTCCTTTATTTTTTTTTATTTTTTTTTATAAACGGGAAGGGGGCCGCGTGGCCCCCCTTCCCTGGGCCTGTATTTGCCACGGGGACCCCATCCCCCAGGGCATGCCCTCTTTTTAAAAAAAATAATAATATTTGGAGGGGGGCTGCGTGGCCCCCCTCCTCAGGCCATTAAAGGCCCGGGGACCCCATCCCCCGGGGCCGGCCTTTGCGTCCTTTTTTTTTGTTGTAAATAAAATTCCTTTTTTTGGGAGGGGGGCTGCGTGGCCCCCCTCCCGGGCCTCTAATGGCCCCGGGGACCCCATCCCCCGGGGCCTGGCCACTTGGGGACCGTGGGGGGGTCCCCAATACCCGCACAGTCCCGCCGGCTCCCCGCGTCCTGCGGGAGCCGGCATTGCTTTTCCATAAGGGGAGCTGCTGACATGCAGCTCCCTTATGGAAAAGTGATTCTGCTTGCTTCATTGAAGCGAGAGCAGGTTTCCCTGCTCTCGCTTCAATGAAGCAGCAAGTTTGCAATGGCAGGACGGGAGCCGCGAGGCTCCCGTCCTGCCATTGCAAACAGCAGTGTCCCGGGGTAGGCCCCCCGGGACACTGCAGGAGCCGGCCCTGGGGGTGGCGGTCCCCAGGGCCACCACAGGCTCCAGGAGGAGGGCCGCGCGGCCCCCCTCCCATGTCTTTAAAGCCCCGGGGAGGTGGTGGTCCCCGGGGCTCGGTGGTCCGTTACGGACCCCCGCATTTACATTAATAGTGCCCCGGGGAGGTGGCGGTCCCCGGGGCGTGTGGGGGGGCTCGAGCCCCCCACACAGGAAATGTTTTTTAAAAAAAAAAGAAGCGCCGGGGAGGTGGTGGTCCCCGGGGCTGCGGGAGGGCCGAGTGCCCTCCTGCACCATTTTAAATTGAAAGCCCTGGGGGTGGCAGTCCCCGGGGCTTGGGGGGCCCTTAGAGGCCCTCCCCAGCATTATTTAAATAAACCCCGCATGCCCCTGGGACTTGGGCCACCCGGGGGCAAAATAACATCGAGCGCGGAGACCGCGCTCGATTTTATTTTATCGGCGGGATCCGCGCACCCTAAGCGCATCCCGCCGATTTAAAAAAAATGCTTTTTCTGCCCAGGGGGTCCTTGTGGGACCCCTGAGCAGACCTAGGGGTCAGGGTGTTTCTACCCTGCCCCCTTTGTGCGTTTTGCGCACTTGTTTCTGTCCCTGACAAAATGGCTGCCAACACTTCCTGATTTGGAGTGGTGACAGCCAATTAGCATGCAGCTCGTGATCGGGAGGGTGCGCGAATCCGACGCGGCCATAGATATATATGTGATTTTCATTTTGATTTTCACAGGAGCTACTGAACGGATTTACACCATTTAACAAAAAGGGTTCTTTCTGAACCAAGAACTACCTCTTTGCCAAATTTGGTGTAATTCCGTTCAGCAGTTCGGGCTGTAGCCGTGGCTAAAGTTTCCTATGGGAAAATGAATGGGGAAAACACGTTTTGGGACCCCCCTTTTTTCTCGGCCCCCGCTTGACGAATCACCCCGAAACTTTCAGGGTAGGAGCGGACCGGAGCGGGCCATAAAGTTTGAAAATTTTGCGTTGATTCGTCAACCGACGCAAGAGTTATTTCAAATAGAATGTTGCGGATTTCCTATGGAAAATAGGTCCTAACTATAACTATCTACTGGCGACCGCCAGTAGATAATATATATATATATATATATATATATATATATGAAGATTCCTCGCTCACATCTGCTACTCCAAACAAACGAGAGTGGACCCAGGTATTGTGCAGATTGTGTTTATTCACGCACAAACAGTCTCGCCATTACTCGCCATTATATATATATCCCTGTAGCAAGATTTTGCGAACAGTTAATGTGGATCATGTGTAGTCTTTTCAGACCAGACATCATTGATGGAAATTTAGGCTTACTGATCCCAATTTGAGGAGCCTTCATCAAGACAAAAAAACAAAGTAACACTGATGGTTCCACATCGAAGAGTAGGCCAAAAGTGCTTGGGATGATGCAATATAAAATACTAAAAAGTTGTGCCCCACACAGTAAAGACGAACAACTCCAGCAGGATAGAGCCTGGGGCACGACATATCACACTCACAATGGGCTAAATTGTGGTCTGATATCACAGCGCTCATCAAAAACATACAGAATGGAGAATTGATGTACAACATTATGATGCACTGGCACATAACATCTGTCAGGCTACAGCAAATGTACAGATCTGCCGGGGACCGAAACTGGAGGGGATGTGGGCAGGAGAGGGGCACCCTGCATTATGGTGGTGATGCCCAGAACTAACTGTTCTGGAAAGAAATCCTCAGCCGTATTAGCAGGTCATAGGGTATCTGCTCAGAGCGAACCCAGCAGTGATTATCCTGGGCGCTCGACCCCCAGGGCTGAAGAACATGTCGAAAGAGGACTGGAGGCTTATAACGAATATGCTGCTGGCTGTGAAACAACTGATTGCAGTAAAATGGAAATCTCCGACCCTGCCGACGATTCCAGAATGGGCAGGGAAACTATAGACATTGTTAGCTATGGAAAAACGTATGTGGTCCTTTCTGGATATGAACTACAAATTCGAAAGTGAGTGGCAACCGCTGCTAGACTAGTGGACGGATAGACGTTTGCTTTTCGGCTGCCCCAGACCCTTGCGATCGATACGTTTCACAATATGAAGCATAAGAGAAAGTATTGGACCCTGTTAATTGAATGATGCTTTTTCCACAAAGATGATCTGATGGCACAGCCCATGTCCCACTATCTCTAGTCCTTAAAGAATTATAACAGGGGTGGTGGGTGGCTGGGGAAGGTTCATACAACCTAGTTATGACTTCGGGGGCAAGCAGATGAGTTACATGGTGTAACTATGGATGTACTGTGGCTCAGTCATGTGCGTTGGATGGAAAACTAATGAATCACCGTTAGAGAAAAAAATATATAAAATGATCCCATAACTCTAAGCAATCAGAAAATAGGCAAACTCAAAAGTGAACATTGTGAGTGGAGAGAGGGCAAAGTGATCGAGGGTGGCAAGGATAATACTATCAGTAAGACTGGTTTTGATTATAAAGCTCCAGTGTCTTCCTGTGATTTTGGAATGCAGCATCTGAAGGTCCTCTATCATAACCTAACAAGAGGCACCACCAGTAAGAGAGAAGCTGGCGGGGGGGGGGGAGAGGGCATGGCCAAGCATCCATAGAATAAGACGCACACTAGAAGAGCTCCAGCTGGTGTCCCCCATCTGATATCAACCTATAAACGATAAAGGCCTGGGTAGCACCTGTGAACTCCAGTGCAACCCCCTTTGGCACCCGGCACTGCAAACCACATTGGGGGAGATCACCAATGCTCCATTTCGGAGATCAGCAGCTGAAGATTCCAGCAGTAGGTGCGACCTTCAAGATGGTGGACGAGGGCCGTTACTAACTGCGGAGCGGGACCCCCCAGCGTTGTGGGCCTGAAGGCGAGAGAGGCTTGGAGGCCGGGATTTGTGGCAGGGTCCAGCCCTGCCAAGTATCACGCATTAGGCAGTAAACTAACGCATTTCAGCTTGGTGGTCCACATAACCGCACTGAAATGCAAAGTCACATATTTATAGCGCCTCACCAGCTGTCAAGCTGGAGCGTTGCTAATTAGCACCACTGACTGAAAGCTGGCAGCACACGGTCTGCGATGCTTAACATATGTGTCAGGTTGCTGTGCCATACATTCAAATGGCTTCAGCTATAAATAAGGACACATCTAGAGCCTTAATATCACCTCACCTGGACACTCCTTCACCAGCCTGTTTTTGATCCTGCCTCACAGTAATCACTCTAACCATCAGCATGCCACATGAGGCTGAAGCGCCCCCTTAAATGAACCAACAGATTATTTGTTCAAGTCATGGTGTGTTCTTTCCTAAAGTGACATGCATTGTTTTTGGATCCTAGCTGCTTTTGTGGAGGCCAGACGATTACTTGAGCTTGACACTAGTGAGGTGCACCCAGCGCGGTCACCAGCAGGTACCCGCACCAGTTTGAGCTTGTGCACATTGATGTACACCCAGCATGGTTGTCAGCATGTACCTGCACCAGTGTGACCTCGTGCACAGTGAGGTACACCCAGCACAGGGGCGTAGCTTCAGGGGCGGGTGTTTGGGGTGTTACACCCCCTATTAAATGTATTTTCCTAAATATAGTTGGGTACAGGTGCTTTCAGTCAGGTATGGTGAAGTGTCATGTCTGTCAGATTTGATGAGGAGTTTTTACATACACACAGACAAAAACACACACACACTCTCTCCCTCTCTGTTTTGAAAGTCCTCAAAATATTGTTTATTTGACAAAATATTGTGTTATCTCTCTTAGTACCTCAACCAATCCGCATTCCTCTCCCTTCCCACTGCCGCTTAAGCCCCTCTCATGCACTCTGCTCATTGTGTAATGTATTTAAACATTATATGCCAGCCTGAGTGTCAGAAAAACTGAAGCTTACACCCCCTCCACCAATCTTACTTACCCAGCATGGTCACCAGAGGTACCCACCTCAGTTAGAGGTTTTGCACAGTGAGGTACACCCAGCGAGGTCACCAGCATGTGCTCTCGCACAGTGAGGTACACCCAGCATGGTCGCTAGTGTATAGTCTACACATAATCCTTCCTGCTTTCATGTTTGGCTTGGCAGTGCAGTGGTCTGCATGGCGTATTGTTATCAATCCTTTAAAAATACATAGTGGGCTTTGGCTCCACTCAGAGTATAACCATGTCACCTCATGCTATTGGCAATTTGGCACATCATTCCACCATGCTGGAAGTGCTTTCATTGGAATGCATAAGGTGCTATTTTTTAGTATACTCAATCATCACATTGTTACATTTATTTATTTTTTAAATCCTTTATACATTCAAAACAGAGAGGAATAATTTTTGCTACTTTTTTACCAGTATAACGTAATGAAAAAGCCAAAAAGGCAGACTTTAACTTAATAAACAGCATTTGTGCATGCAGCCCTGCCAAGAACCATGCATCGTGCATTACACTATCGCATTTCAGAGTGGTCGTCCACATTACTGCCCTGAAATGCAAAGTCACACATTTATGGCGCCTCCTCAGCTGTCAAGCCGGAGTGCTGCTAATTAGCACCACTGACTGAAAGCTGGCAGTGTGCGGTCCATGTTGCTTGCAGCAGGCTTGGGGGCTGGCTCAACTCGCTCAATGAATGAGGGTACCCTGTAGACAACGGGTGGGCTCTGATTTGCATCTGGATACCCCTCCCAGTTACCGGTGTCATCCTGTGATTGGTCAGTTCTTGTTGAGGGAACTGTGCTGCGAGTCTTATTCCATTGCTGCCATTCACTGTCTGAGGGGGTGCGACATGGCGGCTCCCGTCAGAGCGCTCAGCGTGCTGCTGCTGCTCCTTTGCCTGGGCCCCATCCTCGTTTCCGACTCTTACGATTTCCTTACTTGATGGTCAGTCATCAGACTGATGAACCAGCAGCACAGAGTGTGGCTGCACTCCCACAACGTCAAGTACAGCTCAGGTGAGCAGTTGTCACGCAGACCCACGGCTAATGTTTAATGTTTAATATCATGGTTACACATTTGTTCAACAGTACGATCAGGTTACAAGGGCACTAGTGCCCTTCCATTTCTGGCGCTTTCCAGCAGTTTTAAGATCTGCTTAGAGTTTCTTGTTGCTCAAATGGGTGTAATTTCTGATATTTATATATGTTTTCCTCGTCTTCTTGCTTGATTTTGCTCGCAAGAAAGAGTCACTCATAGTCGTTGAATGTCACTCATAATTACACTGAAATTATGAAAATGTCACACATAAGCAATCTGAAACCTTGGCAGCTATAAGGGTCCCGGCTGGTCTGCCGAGCGACATGAGAGCGCCTACACGAGTAAGCACCCCTGAAGGACCCCGCGGCGCAGGAGACGGGACCCTGCAACACTGGAGCTGCAGAAGAACTGCTAACCTGTCCCCACTGCTAGCAGCTCACAGCGGGTGGCCAGAAGCAGCACAACAGATCAGAGCAGACGTCAGTGTGTGCATTGCAGGACCCTCATCTGCCCACTCCTCGGCAGGCAAAGTACTGCGGTTGAGGTGGGCTCCTGGGGTGTGCACCCCGGCTGAAAGGGAAGCGGAATACTTACCCCCTTGTCCGTATTGAGTGGAGAGCAACCAACAGATGCGGGACACAGGAGCGTATCGCGCTCCTGCATAAATAAAGGCACAAACAGCGCTGTCAAGAATGGAGAAGTCCCTTCCCCCCATGGCACATTCTGTTTACCTTTGTTTGAATACATTCTGCTTGGGCTCAGATGGCATAGTTGAGGAGAAACTTCATGAGCACCATACTGCTCTACCACCTGCCCTTATGCTGGCACTCAGAGAGGAGCCCAATGGGGCCTGGGCTGGTGCAGCGTCTAGGCCATATATAACCCTTTAACCTCATGGCACAGGTGTGAGCCAGATAGGAGAGGACACCTCTGCTGCATCCTCCCATCCCCTTCCTCTAAGACGAAGGTGGTCTACAGTGATCAGAGAGCGCACATAAGAGGAGATATGAGACTGCTCTGCAGTGACAACCGTCCCACCAACAGATGCTTCATAGCAAGATGTAGATTACATGGGAGCCCCAGGAGGAACACACTTTGCAAGCAGGGAGCGCTGCGAGGAGATGGCTCCTTCAGGGGGGTGCATTATATTGTCACCTTGCTAGAGACTCTGAAGACCATAAGCGACATAATACTGAGATCAAACTCGGTGCTGGGCACCCCATCCGAAGGCTAGGCCCATCCAGGGCTCTCCTGTCTGGGCCGAAAAGCCCCATGATCATCTGCGAGTCACCTAACGTTGGCAGCACCCAGTCGGCCCGTTCCATCTTCAGCGGAACTAGAAGGGGGACACAAAACATAACATACAAAGCACGGTGAGCCCATCACTGCTGTCACTACTGCCTATATCAGAGGCTCCGCTGCAGGGTTACTAGCTGGCTGCCCATCTCGTTCACCATGAGCTTCCTTCCCAGCCGTAAATACAACCAAAATGTGGCAGAGCAAAGTCATCTTGGGGAAGGTGTCATGCTGGAAGGAGCCTGACATGATTAGTATACCAGAGGGAGAGGTCAGTGATCATGCACCGGGAGAGAGAACCTTGGACTCGCATCTGGGACCTCAACCCGGCCCTACCCTCCAGGACATTTTACAAGCTATACCCACTTCCAGAGAGGTCCTTGAAGCAAAAATTGACAGTGGTAACAAACATGGGAATTATGAAAGACGACCACCTCCGCCTAGCAGAGCATGTCACCACTGCGAAATGGGAATTAGCGGGATCCTGCCTGAACTGACTTCCACGAAAGAGAGACTAGTAGAACTGGAAGAAAAAGTGCACAAGTTGAAAATTAGGGTGAAAGATGCCAAAAATAGATCCAGGCGCAACAAAAATTGAGCAATTGGCCTGCCTGAGCGGGTTGAAGGGACTAGCATGGTGGATTATCTCATACACTGGCTGAAGGGAGAAGTGGTACAGGAGAGGCTCTCCCCGTTCTATGCCCTGGAGAAGGCACACAGGGTCCCAGCGAGGCCCCCGCAGCTGGGGGAACCCCCAGGACCTGTGGTTGCAAGATTGTTATACTACAAAGACCAAGACCACATACTAGGCCAAGCCCGGCAAAGAGGAGAACTTAAAGTGGATAACAGCAAAGTGATGACGTTCCCCGACTTCACCAGAGATGTCCAGCGGCAACGCTCTATGTTTTTAGAAGTGAAAAACCAACTTTGTCAAATGGGTCTGTCCTATGCTATGATGTTCCCGGCCAGGCTCCGAGTGCAGACCTCTGGTGGGGCACAGTTCTTCAGAACTCCACAGGAGGTATGGGCCTGGGTAGACAAGCAACCACCATCAGGCTCTGGAGCGAGGCTGCCACGCAGGCAAACAAAGAGGAAAAGATTGCTATGCAGGACTGCCAGAGGTCCCAGAGTAGTCCTTTCCAGGGAAGAGGTGCACCAGGAGCAGCAGAGGGCGGTGGTCGCAACGATGAGCAGTAGCGGAGTGAGTCGTATGTCCTCAGTGGGCGGTACTGGGGCCCGAGATTGGGACTCCGATCCCAGATCCAGCTCCTCTGTGATCTCCGATGACAAACTCCCGAAAATAACACCTGGATCTTCAGAGGAAATAATCTGAATGCTGAATATACCAAATAGAGTTCAGCTTGATAGCGGAGTCGATGAGAAGAAGGGGAGAAGAGGACTAACGTGGACGGAATAATGGTCCCCAGTGCTTGGAGCCATCTGTGCATCCTTCTATCTGGTAGGGGTGCAAGGCGGGATGCCCTGGTTTACCATACCACCACTGTTTATTGTATACGTGGGTTTTCCCACAAGTGTTTCTGGTTTGCCTGACAGTTTGGACTAGGGGTTGTTGCCTACTTGTCCTGGGGAAGGGGAGTTGGGTTGACTGTTGTCTGTTTATTGTGGGCATGCATGAAAGTTGCATCCTATGGGTGAATTACAGCAAGGTCTGTCCCTGGAAATATGTGTGGGGTTGAACCCTGTGGTGGTCCATAAAGAATAATTGACGACCAAAGAGATGGCTACTCATGAATTACTGATTCCTCTCCTGGAATATCAGGGGGATGCGCACATTGACCAAAAGATACAAAGTGTTCTCCCACCTGAATAGACGGGGATTCAAATAGCATTCCTCCAAGAAACACACCTCACAGACAAAGAAGGGGCAGCAATCCAAAGGAGATGGAGGGGACAGGCCTATTATACTACCTTCTTGGCCTAAGCACGGGAGACGTTAATTTGGATAAGCAAAAGGGGTACTCTTCCAACACACAGGGAATATTCTTGAGGGAGGATTTGTAGTGGTGACAGGCCGCCTCGAGGGATGTGACATTGCCCTAATCAACATATACGCCCCAAATGTTGACCTAGGAACATTCTTCTTTGAGCTTTTGAGGTCATTAGCCCCTTTCCTAGTCCAAGCGGTCATTGTGGGAGAGGACTACAACTGCGCTGCTGATCCAGAATTGGAACACTCCCACCCTTCGCTGGGGGACTCTCTGACCGCCAGACTAGCTTGAGTGTTCTCGAACTGGCAGGAGCAGTAGGGGCTGATCGACACGTGATGTCGGTGACATCCTTTCATGAGAGAATACTTATTTTTTTCCGGTCTTCACGAACTTCATAAGTGACTAGAGACATTTATTTGCACCCCAGATATATATGGACTGGTGCAAGACATTGAGTAACTCACCAGAACTATGTCAGAACATAACCCAGTCCTATTAAACCTGTGATGGGAATGACGCAGGCCTTGTATACCTACATGGTGACTAAAGCGCGAGACTTTAGAGGACCTGCTCTTCTGGGATACCTTTGGGGACTACATTAGACAGTACTTTGAGGATCATACAAACACTGCCTCCTCTACCATGATTAAATGGGATGCATTTAAGACTGTGGTCAGAGGGAGGTGCTTATCGGAGTGAATAGGAGTGAGATGCACTCTGTTGTCTGATATTACGAGGGTGAGGGAAGAGTTGAGAACATTAGAGAAACGCAGACCGGGCTACCCAGATTTGTAGAGTTCTGGAAGACCCTCTCGATAGCAGGAAGGGTGACTGTGGTCAATATGGTGGCACTCCGCAGATTGCTCTACTTTTCTGTGACATTGCCGGTGTGGATCTCCAGGGCTCTATACAAAGAAATCAATTACCTGCTTATCGCTTTTCTATGGGAGACAGGTAGCCTTAGCTACGTTACAGCGACCAGTCGCAGAGGGGGGCCTCGCTGTACCTGATTTTAAATCATTTTATCTTGTTGCACAGCCAGAATAGATAACACAGTGGATAGCAGGCAGACAAAGTGTGGCATGAGAACTGTCAAATAATATACCCAATCCTCAAGACCTAACAAGAGTATTGCTGAGATTGAGACAACCCCAGGGGAACAACACCACTGAATTTCATGTGCTGCCATGCAGTTGGAATAGATGCTCCCAAAAAACGAAGGTAAGAAGAACACACTACCCCGACATACCTCTAACTATGGTGGAGATACTGCCACATGGAAGTGATTGGAGGGGACACATAGAATGGACAGAAGCGGGAGCTACAAAGGTGGTGGGCCTGTACCAAGAGGGGGTGTTCCTCTCATTTGACGAATTCAGGGAGACTTTTGACTTACCACAGGGTCACTTCTTACTACATGGAGCAGTAACAACTGCGATTCCCCAACACTGGGGTGTAGGCTTTGCAGAACCCCTGGCCCATAAGAGCTGTGAGTACATGGTCACAGCATCGGGCACTTACAAGACGTTCACCTGTTTATACAAAGTGATAGAAAGAGACATATATAAGCCTCTTAATGCTCTAAAGGATAGATGGGAAGAAGATTTAGAAATCCCCATACCAGAGAGTGATTGGGCGGCTATATTGGAAAGAATCCCCAAAGTTTCGCAAAATGCCCGATTCAAGTTAATAAACAATTACGTATTGCATAGGGCATACCTCACACCTGGGAAACGTAACAGACACTTCCATATAGCAGGGGCAGCACGTCCAAGGTGTAGAGAAGAGGGGGTGTGGAGTTAGTTCATATGATGTGGAGTTGCTCATCGTTTACAGCGTATTGGGATAGGATTACAAACACTGTGGCAGATATCACATCAAAAGAAGTCCCCTGCATACCGTGGCACTGCCTATTAAGCTGGTTCCCACATACCGCTAGGAATAAAGCTACAAGCAGATTCCAGGACTTGGCTTACAACCTAGCAAAACGAGAAATCACTAGAAATTGGAAAACCCCGGGGGAACCCAGAGTGGAAACATGGCGCAGAGAGCTTTAGAGGTGGGTGCGATATGAGAGAGAAGTGCAGCTTAAAGATGCGAGAAGGAGGGAGGTTCTTTAGATTTGGCCAGGGCCAGGGCCTGGGAGGCACTGGTCGATTGCCGCCAGGTAACTCTCCGGAGAGGACTTCTGTCACCAATGGTTGAGATGATGAGTTGCCTGAGTGTAGATACTACTAAGGGTGTGAGTGGTGACATTATGGGAGCATAAAACGTAAGCAGTACCCTCATTTCCAACATCATTGCTGCTAGTTATCCTTAGAATAGTATAAAAGAAACTATGCATTGTATTATTTTAAAATAAGTAATTTTACCATCCTAATGTTTTTATATAATAATACGAATGCTACACTCGCCACTTTTAAATGTTTCAGGATTTCATTGTGCAATAGGACTGATGTAGCACTCGAATATTGCTCTCGCTTATAAATGATTAAGATCTTGTTCTCTGGAAACTGGGGCTGTTCCTTAGCAAAGCAATACATTGCTTTTCTTTGCAAACGCTGGGTGAACATGTACGGTGGGAGAAAAAAACTTAAGAATCACAAAGAGAGGGACTGGGGCTTAACAGATCCAGCATACACGCCCCTAAATGTCAATAGCAAGAACAAGGGTATACCGTTCCTAATGGTGGCAGGACGATGGGATGCGGTGGGGGGGAGGGGGTTATTCCAGGTGTAAAAAGAAGGAGGGTGGAGGTGGAGTAGCTCCTTTAGGAGCAAGGGCACTGACACCCCCAAGAGGTGTCATGCTTCATCATCAGGCAGCTCCTCATTGGGCCGGTGCTGCAATACCCAATGGGCCCTGCGAAGGGGCTCTTTGCCGGAGGTCTTCTCTTTTTGCTGATGTGAGATGGGAGGGGTGAAGGGGCATATCTGTTGGAAGAAGTAGGAGTAGAGGTGGAGAAGTGTGTTGTGAAAAATAAAAATAGCTACAGGAATCCCACAGGTTATTTTTATTGGCTGGGTCCCTATGCTATAGTAAAAACAAGAGACTCTAAAGTCTTAGCTGGAGAAGGAGAATTTTTAGCCTCTTGAGCTCAAGTTTGTGTATGTGGGGTGAATGAGGTCAACATGTTTCATGCCTTTTGCAATCCAATTGATCTCGGCATTTCGTCAGGACCGGGGGATCCTTGTCTACTCAAATAGGGACAGTGTGGGTGTCTGACTGTGGAATACCGTACCCTATAATTGAGAGGTGTGGTGTTGTATAATATTTACAATGTACCTTCTGGATACACCTAATGGGGAGGGCTATTTGCCCCTGTCATCACAGCCGGAGCGCTCGCACATTGGGGAAATCTGAGAGCATCAATTGATGCTCCAGATGGTAGGAGACCTACCCTGCGTCCAGCCGTCTAGTAATTTTTTAGAAAACCACAAATTATGTACTGTATTGCTGTAATATTATAAGTAATTTTAAAGTCTTAATGTTCGTATGTTTGTATTATGATTGCCACACTAGCCACTTTAAAATGTTTCAGGACCTTATTGTGCATTAGGGCTGATGCAACACTCGAATACTGCTTGTGCTTTTAAATAATCAAGATACTGGTTGGAAATTAGGGTTGAACACTTTTTGCAATGTAATAATTCATTCTTTAAACCCAGAGTGATATGTACTATGAAATAAGTCTTTACGCGGCTGCTTTATTGTCACCATGTACAACTGTTGAACATCTGACAGACGCAATGCCGTTTACCTTGGGTCTTGCTCTGTGTTCTAGTGATTCTTTTAACTGTACTTTTATGGTTATGTAATTTTTTAACTGAAATCAAGTAAATTGATTTGACTTGACTTTATGATCTCTGTTGGGACACCACTTTTACTTTAGGAGATGAGACACTTCCAATTGGGACATAACAAACTGCTGTCAAGAAGGGTAGGGGAGGAGGGGGGATTGTTTAATGATGCACATGGGATTATGATGTTTGGCGGGAACGAGCAGACTAGCTTGCTAGTCACTTTGTGGATTATGCCGTATCAGGGCCGGACTGAGAGCCCAAAGCAGCCCTGGCAATTTTGTTGGGTGACACACAGTAGCGGCTCGTGGAGGGAGTGCCGCGGGGCGTTGGGGCGGGGCGGGGCGGGGGAGGAGCAGGGTGGGGGTAGTAAACTACGGCATACGGCCAAACAGAGGTAAGTAAACAAATAAATAAATAAATAAAACGAATTTCGTTGCTCGCGCTGCATCGCATTTGGCAATGCAGCGCACGCAATGAAATTCGTTTTATTTATTTATTTGTTTACTTACCTCTGTTCGGCCGTATGCTGTAGTTTACTACCCCCCACTCTGCTCCTCCCCCGCTCCACCGCACCGCGGCACTCCCTCCACGAGCCGCTACTGGTGACATGTGGTGATATCACTTCAACATGGGGGTGACGAGCACCAGCCCCCCCCCTCCATTGTGCAGTATAATGTTCTCGTGCTCCCGAGATGGGATGGCAGTTTCACTTTTAGCAGGCTCAAACACCACAGGCAGGCAGTCGTCCCCCGCTCAAGTGCAGTCCTTGTCCGTAAGGCATGTCCGCCCAGCCCATCTGTCCATTCTGCTTCCGGTCTGCGCCTAATTACTGTAGCCACGGCTGAACCCCGAAAAAGTGACTACAGTTTGAGACAAGCCTGTCGGGTGAGAGAACCATCTCTTTTGTAAACAAAAAAAATCCTCATGAGCAACAATAGCCAGCACACACTGGGCCAAGAGTGCACTAAAGCAAAGTAACTGCGCTCTCTCACAAACAGCTCTGCAATCAACACTGATGATTTATTTACCGAGAATTACTATTAATGAGCATTTACTTTGCAGTAGTGCAACAGGAATTAAAAGTAAACGCTTGCTCTGTAACAGTTCTGATCTGGAACAAATCAATACTCCCCGTTTGTTTACAGAGAGTACTGTTCTCTTGTTTACAGAGTGGCACTGTTACAGAGAGAGCATTTAATTTTCATTTCTGTTCTACTAATGCAGTGAAAATGCTCTGTAGAAGTGCTGCTTAGAGTTGGGGAACCAGCAAGTTTGGTCAGGCGCCCCGCAATTCGAGGAGGGGCGCAATTAGTTGCGCCATGGGCAGGAGCCCCACCTTCTACAGTTACAAGAAGTGCCGTTGTTGGAGTGCCGTTCAGTAGTGTGGAGGTTGCGAGTGTCTGTGCACAGTGTGGTACACCATCTTTGATGAAGCGATTTCTAAGCTGTAGAAGTTGGGCGGGGGGTGTTGATGGCCAATTCCGACATAGAAGCAGCCTTCCATCTCTTGCCAGTACATCCGGAGGACACCCGCCTGTTGGGTTTTACCTTCAAAGGACAGTTCTTCATCGACCTATGCATGCCAAGGGGTTGTTCAATTGCATGCTCTTTATTCGAGATCTTCACTAGAGTTTTTGAATGGGGGGTCAGGGACTTAGTGGCCTCCAATGATGTGGTGCATTACTTGGATGTTTTTTTTTCATGGGACCCACGGGCTCCCTGGCATGTGGGAAGGCCCTGCTGGGCTTCTGCAAGATGGCACAAGCGCTGGGGGTACCGTTAGCAGACAGTAAGACAGAGGGCCCCACAACTTGTATCTCCTTCCTGAGCATTTAGATAGATTCTTTAGCTGGGGTGTGTAGGCTCCCTCAGGACAAGGTGTCCGCATTCAAGGCTTCCATTGAATCCTACCTGGCAGTCAGGAAGGGCACGCTGCATCAATTGCAGATTCTGGTGGGTCAGCTGAACTTTGCCCTAAGGGTGATCTCCATGGGGAGGGTATTTTCTAAGAATATCGCCACGGCTATGACCAGCCTCTGGGCCATACACCACCACACCAGACTGTCACCTGAGGTCAGAGAGGATCTGCAGATATGGTGGGACTTCCTGGCAAATTTTAAAGGTACACTCTTTTGGCATCAACCTGCACAGTCCAGCACAGAGTTGGCTCTCCACACAGACGCTGCAGGCAGCGTGGGGTTTGGGGTGGTGTTTGGCTCAATTGGTGCATGCAGCATTAGCTGGAAGATTGGGTATCCTCTGGGCTCACACGCAATGTTACCTTTCTGGAACTGTTCCCGATTATAGTGGCCTTGCAGATATGGGGTGCCTCCCTTGCCAATAGCAGAATTATTTTTTGGTCAGACAGCATGTCAGCAGTTATGGCGATTAACAACCAGAGCGCTAGATTCCCTTTTGTGTTGCAATTGATTAAGGCCATTATCCACAGCTGCCTAGCTGGATTGCGGAGGGGTAAAATGTACTATTCCCACTCAAGTCAACCCCAACAGTAGGAAAAGTGCTGGATAGTGGAGGGGTACATTTTACTATTCCAACTCCAGTCAGTACAACAGTAATGAAAGTGTTGGATAGCAGAGGGGTAAAATTTACTATTCCCACTCCAATGAGTGCAACAGTAGGGAAAGTGTTGGATTGCGGCAGGGTAAAATGTACTATTCCAACTCCAGTCAATACAACAGTAGGGAAAGTGTTGGATAGGGGAGGGGTAAAATTGACTATTCCCACTCCAATGAGTGCAACAATAGGGAAAGTGTTGGATTGCAGAGGGGTAAAATGTACTATTCCAACTCCAGTCAATACAACAGTAGGGAAAGTGTTGGCTAGCGGAAAGGTCAAATTTACTATTCCCACTCCAGTCAGTACAACATTAAAAACAAACAAAACATCTTCAGTAAAATAAAATAATTTTTTTTTTAAAGTAAAAAAAGAAAAATATAAATATGTACAAACAAATTCAAATATATTTATTATTAAAAATAAAAACATATTACAATGTGAAATACATATCACTAATACCTACAAATATTATTATAAATGAAATACAAAATTAATTTTCATACAAATAGATTTTTTTATCCAGAAATTATTTAACCAAAAAATACTTATTACATACATTTAAATTAGTTACTTCCTACCCTATAACCCCACAAAACTCACAACCTGAACCTAAAACTTAACTTTTAAAAGCCAAATATTACACTATTAATATAATCATTTATCAGCAAACTAATTATCATTAATTAAATATTAATTATTAATTAAATATAAGTAATTCATTTTCCACAATATACCCCCACAATAGACACAACACACTCATAACATTTGAAAGCAAATTATTTACATAACTAACATAATTAATTATCAATTTATTAATTATTGATTACAAAAATTATTATTTAAAATGAATTTATTTCCCACCCTACCCCCTACAAAACATACAACCCACATCTAAAATCCTAAAAAAATAAATGAATTGCACAAGTAACATAATTAATTATCAATTAAACAAATATTAATAATTAAAAACGAAATATTAATTCATTAAAATTAATTAACTTCCTGCCCTTTACCCTTATAAACCTCACAACCCACAACTAAAATTAAACTTGAAAAAAAATAATTCCACAATTAAAATATTTAATTGTCAATTTATAGTATTTAACAACTAATTGTTAATGTAAATTAATTTTCTCCTCACCCTTTACCCCTAGAAACCCCACAACCCTCAACTAAAAAAAGTAATTAAACAATTAACATAAATAATTATCAATTAATTAATATTAATTAACAACTAATTATTAATTAATTAAAAATAAACTACTTCCAACCCTTTAACCCTATAGACCCAACCCACACCTAAAAAAAAGAATTACACAATTAAAATAATTAATTATCATCAAATTAATTAATATTAATAAATAACGAATTATTTAACTTAATTGAAAATGCATTACTTCCCATCCTTTACCCAATAAACCCCACAACCTGCACCTAAAAAAACAACACAATTAACATAATTAATTATCAATTAATTAATTAATATTAATTACAATCAAATTATTAATTAATTAAAAATAAATTACTTCCCACCCTTTACCCCTATAAACCCACAACCCCATATAGCACTAAAAATAACAAAAATGTATTAAATTGAATTTAATAACTACTAAAAAATAACAAATATATTAAAAAACATAAAAAAACTTCATCATATACATTTAAAACATATACTAAAATGCATAGTAATAATTTAAAAATGACATTTTAAACAACTATATTTTTGCAAATGGTATTAATGACTTCGATATTTTAAAAATCAATATTTCTTACCTTAAAATTGAAATTCTTGACAACGATATTCTGATGATAATTCCATATCACTATATTTTGGACGTGATATTTTGGTATGGCGATATGTTTACTTCGATATTTTGCCTGAATACCCTTCACAGGTTCAGAAGTGTACTAAGGTCATGGTGTCAGCGGTCCTGTACTTATACCCAGTTGTGCCTTTGAAGTGGGGGAGACTTCAAAGAAAAGCTTAGAAGTGTACAGAGGTCCTTCCTTCCTGCCCTGGCTCCAGACTCACTACAATCAAGTCAAGTCAAAGATATTTATTAAGCGCACATATCACCCGAAGGTCTCATGCGCTAGCGTAAAAACTCCAACTGGGGCTAAGAAGGTCAGATGGGGAGTAGAGAGGTCGTTATAGATGATCAAATAACCAGGGGGCTGATTAGGATGGCGGGCGGACGCCCGCCATCCTAGTGGCAACTGGACCGCCCGCCAGCCATGCGGCGGACCCGCCACCCAAATTATGATGCGACCGCCACTGCGACGGTCGCATCTGGCATCTTAACATTGCGGCGGGTGCTGCTGACTGCAGCACCCGCCGCAATAGGAAAATGCCATGTTGTGCATGTCCATGCACAACGTGGCAGGCACCGTGCGGTGCCTGCCACCTTGTGCATGGACATGTAGGGGAGTACCATGGGTACCCCCCAAGTGCACCCCCCCTCCCCGGGGGCCCGCAACGGGCCCCCATAGCAAATCCCTGCCAGCCTTTCCATGGCGGCATCGTCGCCAAGGAAAGGCCGTGAAAAGCAAGCATCATGATATGGATGGCAGTGCCTGCTAGGCACCGCCACCATATTGTTCCCCAGCTCCACCCAGCCGGCAATAATAACGATTGACGACCGGCGGAAAAGCGGCGGACGGACTTTCCGTCCGCCGCGATTCCCACCGCCATCGTGATATGTAAATCATGTTACAATGGCGTAACGGTCGCCACCGCCGGCCCGGCGGTGGCGAATGTTACGCCATCATAATCACCCCTTGACCTTGCCAGGTAGGTCGCTCCCCCACCACACAGCTCCGCCTGTGTTGTCTGCCCGCTGCTTCTGCAGGTAAGATCGCCCCTCCGCTTGTGGCCCCGGTGCCCGTATTTCTTGCTTGTCTCCCCATTTTCCTTCTGTGCCCCTCGCTGCCCCATTTGCGCTGTGCCTGTAATTCTGTCTGTTTTTCTCCCCCATTTTCCTTTCTGTGCCCCTCGCTGCCCCATTTGCGTTGTGCCTGTAACTCTGTCTGTTTTTCTCCCCCTTTTTCCTTTCTGTGCCCCTCGCTGCCCCATTTGCATTGTGCCTGTAATTCTGTCTGTTTTTCTCCCCCCATTTTCCTTTCTGTGCCCCTCGCTGCCCCATTTGCGTTGTACCCGTAATTCTGTCTGTTTTTCTCCCCCATTTTCCTTTCTGTGCCCCTCGCTGCCCCATTTGCGTTGTGCCCGTAATTCTGTCTGTTTTTCTCCCCCTTTTTCCTTTCTGTGCCCCTCGCTGCCCCATTTGCATTGTGCCTGTAATTCTGTCTGTTTTTCTCCCCCATTTTCCTTTCTGTGCCCCTCGCTGCCCCATTTGCGTTGTGCCCGTAATTCTGTCTGTTTTTCTCCCCCATTTTCCTTTCTGTGCCCCTCGCTGCCCCATTTGCGTTGTGCCCGTAATTCTGTCTGTTTTCTCCCCCATTTTCCTTTCTGTGCCCCTCGCTGCCCCATTTGCGTTGTGCCCGTAATTCTGTCTGTTTTTCTCCCCATTTTCCTTTCTGTGCCCCTCGCTGCCCCATTTGCGTTGTGCCCGTAATTCTGTCTGTTTTTCTCCCCCTTTTTCCTTTCTGTGCCCCTCGCTGCCCCATTTGCATTGTGCCTGTAATTCTGTCTGTTTTTCTCCCCCATTTTCCTTTCTGTGCCCCTCGCTGCCCCATTTGCGTTGTGCCCGTAATTCTGTCTGTTTTTCTCCCCCATTTTCCTTTATGTGCCCCTCGCTGCCCCATTTGCGTTGTGCCCGTAATTCTGTCTGTTTTTCTCCCCCTTTTTCCTTTCTGTGCCCCTCGCTGCCCCATTTGCATTGTGCCTGTAATTCTGTCTGTTTTTCTCCCCCATTTTCCTTTCTGTGCCCCTCGCTGCCCCATTTGCGTTGTGCCCGTAATTCTGTCTGTTTTTCTCCCCCATTTTCCTTTCTGTGCCCCTCGCTGCCCCATTTGCGTTGTGCCCGTAATTCTGTCTGTTTTTCTCCCCCTTTTTCCTTTCTGTGCCCCTCGCTGCCCCATTTGCATTGTGCCTGTAATTCTGTCTGTTTTTCTCCCCCATTTTCCTTTCTGTGCCCCTCGCTGCCCCATTTGCGTTGTGCCCGTATCTTTTGTCTGTTTTCTCTCCCCTTGTACTTTTGTGCCCCCGCTGCCTCTCGCCATTCCCGCCGCTGCGTCCCTGCGGCCCCGCCCCTGACTGCCCATTCGCTGCCCCTGCCTCCCGCCTCCCAGCTGCTCCTCCCTCCCACCTCCCCATAAATGGCGGCCGCTGCGCGCCGCTGCTGCTGGCGCGCCGAAGGCGCGCAAAGGCGAGCCCGTCTGCGCCCGTCCGCGACTGGACCGCGCCCAGCGCCAGAACCCCTGGATCCCACCGATGCAACACTACTCGACGGACCTACGACGCCGCCACCCTCACCGCACTCAATGCCGGCCGGAACCCTGCCTGCTACCGAGCCTCACCGAGACGCACCCACGGACCCTTCACCTGCCAAACCTGCCGATTCACCTGCCCCCGGACGTGCACCACCTCCGCCAAGTCGAGCACCAGCAGCAACCACCTGAAATGCATCCTGTTGAACACCCGCTCCGTCCACAGGCACGCCGTGGAACTCTGGGACCTGCTCGACGCAACAGCACCGGACATCGCCTTCCTCACCGAAACCTGGATGAACGCCTCCTCAGCGCCCAACATCGCCATAGCCATCCCGGACGGATACAAGATCACCCGGAGGGACCGCGTCAGCCAGACGGGAGGAGGCATCGCCATCGTACACAAGAACACCATCCGCATCTCGACTAACTCCGACGAGACCTTCACCGCCGCCGAACACCTACACTTCCAGATACACACTGACCCCAAGACCACCCTCCGAGGCACCCTCATCTACAGACCCCGGGACCACGCACACTATTCAGCGAAGACATCGCAGACTTCATCAGCCCGCACGCCATGCCCTCCGCCGACTACATCCTCCTAGGGGACCTCAACTTCCACCTGGAGAACAACAACGACAGAAACACCACCGCCCTGCTGGACAACCTCGCCAACCTCGGACTCAAGCAACTGGTGAACACGCCCACCCACTACGCCGGCCACACGCTTGACCCCGTCTTCTCTTCCAGCAAGCACATCTCCTTCAGCCACGCCACCGGACTCCACTGGACCGACCACAGCTGCGTCCACTTCAGCTTCAGAAAGACTGCGACCCACCACCACCCGCAACAGGCTCCCCGCCGGAGCTGGAGCAAGATCACCGCCGAGCAGCTCACCGCCTCCATCAGCCAGAACACACCCACCAACACAACGGACCCAAACGAAGCAGCCAGCAACCTCGCCAAGTGGCTGACCGCCTGCGCCGACGACCTCGCACCACTAAAAACCCTCCCAGCAGACCCGGAAGCAAGAAAACCCCTTGGTTCACCAACGAACTGAAGGAATCCAAGAAGAACTGCCGCACTCTCGAGAAAACCTGGCGACTCGACCAGACCACAGACAACAGGACCGCCCTCAAGCACGCCACCCGCAAACACCACCAGCTGATCCGTGCCACCAAGAAATCGGCACTCAAAGAACGACTGGACAACAACCCCCACGACAGCAAGGAACTTTTCAGCATCGTCAAAGAGTTCTCCAACCCCAGTGCCGGAAACAACGACATCACCCCCTCGCAAGACCTCTGCAACTCACTCGCCGCGTTCTTCCACCGCAAGATCACCGACATACATAACAGCTTCGACGCACAAACCACGCACCCTACCGCCGAACCAACGCCCGCCACCACCACCCTCTCCAACTGGACCCCGATCAGCACCGAAGACACCACCCGCACGATGAACTCCATCCACTCCGGATCACCAACCGACCCCTGCCCACACCACGTCTTCAACAAAGCCGACGCCACCATCGCACCCCATCTCCGGGACATCATCAACTCCTCCTTCCACACCGCCACCTTCCCGGAGAGCTGGAAGCACGCCGAGCTTACCGCCCTCCTGAAGAAACCAACGGCGGACCCCACCGACCTCAAGAACTACCGTCCCATCTCGCTCCTTCCGTTTCCGGCCAAAGTCATCGAGAAGACCGTCAACAGACAGCTTGCCGCCTTCCTCGAGACAAATGGATCCCTCGACCCCTCGCAGTCCGGGTGTCGGGCCAACCACAGCACCGAGACCGCCCTTATCGCAGCCACCGACGACATCAGAACCCTAACCGACAACGGGGAAACAGCAGCCCTCATCCTCTTGGACCTCTCCGCGGCGTTCGACACCGTCTGCCACCGCACCCTAGTGAAGCGCCTCAGCAACATCGGAATCCGAGAGAAAGCACTGGAATGGATCATCTCGTTCCTCGCCGGAAGAACCCAGAGAATCCGCCTCCCCCGTTCAGATCCGAGGCCACCGAAGTCATCTGCGGCGTTCCACAAGGATCTTCACTCAGTCCAACCCTCTTCAACGTCTACATGAGCCCCTCGCAGCCATCGCACGCCAACACAACCTCAACATCATCTCCTACGCCGACGACACCCAGCTGATCCTCTCCCTCACCAACGACCCCACCACCGCCAGAGCCAACCTACACGACGGGATGAGAGACGTCGCCGACTGGATGAGGAACAGCCGCCTTAAACTGAACTCAGACAAGACGGAAGTCCTCATCCTGGGCTCATCACCCTCCGCCTGGGACGACTCCTGGTGGCCCCCGGCCCTGGGCACCGCGCCCAAGCCAACGGACCACGCACGCAACCTGGGCTTCATCCTGGACTCCTCCCTGTCAATGACCAGACAAGTCAACGCCGTCTCATCTTCGTGCTTCAACACCCTGCGCATGCTCCGCAAGATCTTCAGATGGATCCCCACTGAAACCAGGAAGACCGTCACCCAGGCACTCGTCACCAGCCGACTGAACTATGGGAACACCCTCTACGCCGGAACCACAGCCAAACTTCAAAAAGACTCCAGCGCATCCAGAACGCCTCCGCACGACTCATCCTGGACATCCCCGACACAGCCACATCACCGGACACCTGAAAGACCTGCACTGGCTCCCCGTCAGCAAGAGAATCACGTTCAGACTCCTCACCCACGCACACAAGGCCCTCCACGACCTGGGCCCAAAGTACCTCAACGACCGCATGACCTTCTACACGCCCACCCGCCAGCTACGATCAGCCAGCCACGCCCTCGCCACCGTACCACGCATCCGCAGAACCACCGCCGGAGGAAGATCCTTCTCCTACCTGGCAGCCAAGACCTGGAACTCCCTCCCCACTCACCTTCGGCGAACCCAGGACCATCTCTCCTTCAGGAAGCAGCTCAAGACCTGGCTGTTCGAGCAGTAACTTACCCCCCCCCAGCGCCTTGAGACCCTCCCGGGTGAGTAGCGCGCTCTATAAATGCCGTGATTGATTGATTGATTGATTGATTGATTGACCCCCCAGGTTTTTAATTCCCTGCGGAATGTCTTGTGATCTATATGGAGAGGAGCTGTGATGGAAGTTTATTCCAGAAGGCAGGTGCCAGGAAAGAGAAAGATCTACCGCCATTCCTGACGGTGCGGAATCTACGAGGGGTAAGGAGAAATTTGGTACTTGACCTAAGCGTCCTATTAGGCTGATAGCAGCTGAGTTTTTGGGCAAAATAGCTTGGCCCATTTCCGTACATGTTCTTGTGAACCAGACAGAGGACCTTGAAGCGTATTCGCTTCCTGATGGGAAGCCAGTGAAGAGTCTTAAGACTGGGCGCTGATGGGGACCTTGAAGGGAGGTTTAGTACAAGTCTGGCAGCAGTATTTTGCAGGACTTGAAGTCTAGAATAGAGCTCCTCGTTTATAGAGGCCAACAGGGCATTTCCATAGTCGATACGACTTATGATCGTTCCCTGGATAAGTGGTTTCCTTGATTCAATAGGGATCCATAGAAAATTTTTGCATATGCAAATCGGGTATGCAGCCCTTTGTGTGTGTGAACAGGGCCCAGCCTATTCAGGTGTAAGTGTGAGGATGTGCCCAGCTCCTTCCTCCCATCTCCCAGGAAGGCCCATCTCATCACTGCTAAGCTCCCTTTGTATGTGGCTGTCTATAGGGAATACACAAAGCCCAGCTGTCACCCAACCCAGACTGAACAGAGACAGGCAGCAGGCACCAAATGGCTAAAGTAAGTGAATACCAGATTTCTAAAAGTGACATTTGCTAAACTGTAATTTGAAACCCAACTTCACCATAAATTGTGATTTTAAATTGTGAGTCCAGTGATACAAAACTTGAAAAGTCCACATCTTCACTATTCGGAATTACACTTAAAATGTGTAATAAGGTAATCCCAATGTTATCCTATGGGAGAGATAGGCCTTGCAGTAATGAAAAACAAAATCGGAGGTTTTCACTACAAAGACATGTAAAACTCAAAAGTACATGTCCTTCCTTTTAAATACATTGCACCCTGCCGTGGGTTCGACAGAGCCTACTTTAGGGGTGATATATGGGAAGGTTTAGGCTTGGCAAGAGGGTAAAAACGCATATACCATTACAACGCATGTCATTACAACGCATACTATTACAACGTATGTCATTACAACGCATTGGTAAGTATAGCATGGTAAGTTTATTTAAGGAAGTGGCTATCAATTTAAATTATGACTAGGTTTATTATTATATGTTATTTAAAAAATGTATATGTTAATAAAAGTTTGTTTTTGTTTATTTTAATACTCAGGTATTAAATTTAATACTAAAGTACATAATTTTGATTAAAAATGATAAAGAGGTAAAAAAAATACATAATTTTATATATGTTAATAAAAAAGTTATATGTTAATAAAAGTTTGTTTATGTTTATTTAAATACTCAGGTATTAAATTTAATACTAAAGTACATCATTTTACACATTTTAATACTCAGGTATTAAAAAATACTAAAGTACAGTACTTAGGGAAAAAAATTAATTCGAGTGTGATTTTTAATAAATACATAATATTTAAAAAATAGACAAAAAAGTTTAGTCAGTAAAGTTTAATAAAATATATTTGAATAATTGATATTTAAAAAATATATTTTAATTTTTGATTAATAGTTTGAATGTAAAAAAAATATTATGTGAAAAAATTAAATTAATTATAGAAATAATTTGCCTGTCCCCATTCGGGTGACGTTATACCAGCCTTATCGACGCCCCAGAGAGGGTATTGACACCACAGAGACTATGGGGCCGATTCCGATTCGGGCCGGAAAACGTACTGACCGACTCGGTACGGGAATTAAGTCCGACCGACACGTACCGGCGCTGCCCGAACCGGGTAGTACGATGAAATGCATGTGAATCACGACCGACTCGTACGGAACTCAAGCCGAACGACCGACCCGGACGGAAACAAGCTATCCGGCCGGGAAACCACGCGAATCGAACCGACCGACACGCACCAGGAATCAACCCGAACGAAACGTACCCGCGAACTCCGACCCGCGCAGTACGTTGCAATGCGTGCAAAATCAGACCGACTCGCACGGAGCTCAAGCCGTATGACTGACACGCATACAAAAGCCAGCCGAACAAACACAATACTCCACGACCGACGCGTACGCCGCACATGAAACCTAGCTGAAACACAGCGGGAACGACTCGGAGAAGCGCGCACGAGACAACTGCAGCGTCCTACTCGGTCAGAAGAACGTCTCCTACATGCACCAAAAATACAAAGGAAAAAATACAAAAAAAGGGCCAAACAAGCAATTACAAAGCCAATAAATACTGGGGGGGGGGAAATGGAACAAGGACACACCCCCAACTCCACCTATATAAAGGCCACAAATCCCTACCATGATCCTTTGCAAATTCCACTGACCTGCCAGCACAGAACACCATCAGACAGCAACCACAGACACACTCACAGCTCATCCAACACACAAGCCACACACCATTAGCACCTCAACAAATAGCACCCTCACACACACCCAGCAAAACCTACACTCACACACCCTCACTTGCACACACACACACATCAATCACCACCACCACCACCAATCACCATGCCCCCAAAGAAGAATCATAAGTTCCTAGATAGTGAATTGGAAGTCCTGGTAGACGAGATCCTGAGGGTAGAGCCACAGTTGTTTGGCACATTGGTCCAACAGACCCCCATGGCGCAGAAAACCAAGATGTGGGAGAGGATCGTCGACAGGGTCAACGCACAATCACCATGTTTGCGCACAAAGGAAGACATCCAGAACAGGTGGTATGATGTGCGCAGGAGGGTCAGGGACCTACTGAAGAAGGATTACATCCTGAGCCAGCACACCGGCAGTGGCCCTCCTGCCAAATCAGTATACCTCAGGCCCTGGGAGGAGAAGGTGCGGGCCATCCTACCACCAGTGAGCGTATATGGACTAACAAACATCCCAGAGCCTGGTGAGTACACAAAAATATACACAATATGGTGTGACAATACACACACATCACTGTCAAGGGGATAGTCAAACCATGCACCCTTAGCAAATCCACAGCAACCAAAAGATAATCATCCCAAGATGTGAATGCCAGTCAGACAAACACAATACCTGCCATCTCATAGTGACATGTAACTGTGTCATGACATGTACAAACCTAACAACAAATAGAGGAAGGCAGTGGCACAAATATAACCAACAAACACTGTCTGATATTTTGCCACCACTAGAACACCACCTCACAGGGAAGCACACTGAAAGGAAGGAATTCTGTGTATGCTGGTGAAGTCAGTGTAGCCAATAGCATGATGGGAGTTGTAGTCACAGATAATGGTCAGCCTCACATTTGGCCCATCAACACCACCCTGAACCATGCTCACAACACAGGGAGTGGAAAAGGACTGACAAGATGGCTGACACTGGGTACTGCTGTGGGGAGCACAAGGCCCTGCTGGGAACTGTGCAACAACCAACAGCAGAACACCACTGACTGACATCCTGAAAGCCAACTTGCACTCCCTGCAATGCAAGCACGTTCCATGGTGGGATATCTGGCTGGGTGGGAAGGAGGACTGACAGCACTGACCATAGTTACAAGCAGCTCTCCTCACACCCCCCTCAACACAAACTCCACATAACCCACCTGGGAGAATGCAATGCCTCACACTCTAAATGAAGATCCTACAAAGAACCACCACCCTGGGTAATGCTGTGTGAAGCACAGGGACACTCTTGGGACTTGTAGCCAAACAAACGCCAGGACAACACTGTCAGCCATCCTGTCAGCACAGGCACACTACCCCACAGGGAAGCAAAGTCAAAAGGAAGGAAGTATGGCCATGCTCGGAAGGGGGGGGGTGTAGGCAATAGCATGATGGGAGTGGTAGTCACAGCTCAACATCCCCCACCCACATGGCCCAGCAAGCTCACACTGAACCATGCACACCTCACAGCCAGTGAAAAGCCACTTCAAAGATGTCTGACACTGGCCTCAGCTGTGGGGAGCACAAGGCCCTGTTGGGAACTGGGCACCAACAAACAACAGGACCACACTGTCAGCCATCTTACCATTGCTGTCACACTCACACACAGTGGAGTCCACTCAAAAGGAAGGAAGTATGGGCATGCTGGGAAGGTGGGTGTAGGCAATAGCATGATGGGAGTTGTAGTCACAGATATTGCTCACCCTCACAATTGGCCCATCAACACCACTCTGAACCATGCTCACAACACAGGGAGTGGACAACGACTGACAAGATGGCTGACACTGGGTACTGCTGTGGGGAGCACAAGGCCCTGCTGGGACTGTGCAACAACCAACAGCAGAACACCACTGACTGACATCCTGAAAGCCAACTTGCACTCCCTGCAATGCAAGCACGTTCCATGGTGGGATATCTGGCTGGGTGGGAAGGAGGACTGACAGCACTGACCATAGTTACAAGCAGCTCTCCTCACACACCCCCTCAACACAAACTCTACATAACCCACCTGGGAGAATGCAATGCCTCACACTCTAAATGAAGATCCCACAAAGAACCACCACCCTGGGTAATGCTGTGTGAAGCACAGGGACACTCTTGGGACTTGTAGCCAAACAAACGCCAGGACAACACTGTCAGCCATCCTGCCAGCACAGGCACATTACCCCACAGGGAAGCAGAGTCAAAAGGAAGGAAGTATGGGCATGCTGGGAAGGGGGTGTAGGCAATAGCATGATGGGAGTTGTAGTCACAGATATTGCTCACCCTCACAATTGGCCCATCAACACCACTCTGAACCATGCTCACATCGCAGGGAGTGGAAAAGGACTGACAAGATGGCTGACACTGGGTACTGCTGTGGGGAGCACAAGGCCCTGCTGGGAACTGTGCAACAACCAACAGCAGAACACCATTGACTGACATCCTGAAAGCCAACTTGCACTCCCTGCAATGCAAGCACGTTCCATGGTGGGATATCTGGCTGGGTGGGAAGGAGGACTGACAGCACTGACCATAGTTACAAGCAGCTCTCCTCACACACCCCTCAACACAAACTCCACATAACCCACCTGGGAGAATGCAATGCCTCACACTCTAAATGAAGATCCCACAAAGAACCACCACCCTGGGTAATGCTGTGTGAAGCACAGGGACACTCTTGGGACTTGTAGCCAAACAAACGCCAGGACAACACTGTCAGCCATCCTGCCAGCACAGGCACATTACCCCACAGGGAAGCAGAGTCAAAAGGAAGGAAGTATGGGCATGCTGGGAAGGGGGGTGTAGGCAATAGCATGATGGGAGTTGCAGTCACAGATATTGCTCACCCTCACAATTGGCCCATCAACACCACTCTGAACCATGCTCACATCGCAGGGAGTGGAAAACGACTGACAAGATGGCTGACACTGGGTACTGCTGTGGGGAGCACAAGGCCCTGCTGGGAACTGTGCAACAACCAACAGCAGGACACCACTGAATGACATCCTGAGAGTCAACCTGAACCCACTGCAAGGGTGGCATGCTTCATGGTGGGATAACTGGGCTAGGTGGAGAAGGAGGGCTGGATGTCCACCAAATACAACCAATGCTGGCCATGCACACACCTCAACATTCACATTGAAATGCCTCAGGTTTGCAGGACAATGTGCTACACCAATATCAACCTCTTACTATGACAACTTAGGACAATGCAATGTACAGGCCCGCATCCAGAGGTACAGTCACAACTGTCAGGTGTGTGAACCATTGATGCCTGTAGAAATATAACATACATTGTGTGTCTCTTCCAAAAACAGGTGATGATGGGGACACAGCAGCAGGTGAGGAGGAGTCCCTGTTCCAGGCTCCGGGGGACACTGAGCCCACTGGTGTGGAACATCCTCTGCCCTCCTTGGATGACGAAGACCTACCTGGCCCCTCCAGCGTGAGTCATCATGCAGCACCAGCAGGACCAACATCTGCACCCCCTGCACCCACTGCTCCAACAACTGCCAACACACAGACCACCCCCGCCGACACGGACAGACCGAGAACCACCAATGACAACAGCACAGGGACCCTGGCCCAACGTCGAGCTACGGACAACGAGCCCAGTAACAACCCCCAAGGGGGCCTAGGGTCACCTGGGCGTAACACCGCAGGTCCCGCACGTGTCGCCAGGGGTGGTGGGAGGGTGGTAGACATAGGTCGCTGTTTGCAGGGGGTCTGGACTGCATGATGACCCACAACTGGCACGCATTGCTGATGCGTACCAGAATAGCACCGGAGAGGTCAGCCAGGTAGTGGGGATCCTCAAGGACATACAACAGCAGCAGGCTGCCCATCATGCCCGCTTGGACTCCCACATGTCCCATGTGGAGACACACATGTCTCGCATGGAGTCCAAGTGGGACACATTGCAAGAACTGACAGCGGTGCATAGGGACATATTGACATGCCTCCGCCAGATTAGCACCAACATGGCCACACCTCCCTGTGTGCCCACAACATCTGGTGCTGCAACAACTGCAACTGCCACAGGGAGGGAGGAGGACTCTGGCGGAGAGTCCCCTGCACCGCAGCAGCCTGCACGTGAGGGTCCCCCCCAAAGAAGAGGGGTCGTCCGAGGAAGGAAAACTGAGAGGTCGATGGCCATGTACATCCCCCAGGAAGCCAACACCTGTTCTGGAAATTCTCCTTTGTGTGCAAACTGTTCACCCTGTCGAATGCAACACAACTCTCCCACATGACATGGGGAGTTCAAGTTGGACTAATGTATCAGATGACTGTGGACTTCACTCAGGACATTTCTGCTACCAAGACTTGCAACTCATCTGGGAACTTTGGATCACAATCCCAATGTACAGCACCCACCATCCTGTGCACTATACTCACACATGTATGTAAATAAAATCACTAATACACCATACTTGCCTCTGTTGTGATTCCAATGTGGTTACTGTTATGGGGATGATGATCAGCTAAATTACACTGTGTATGCTAACTGCTACAGCAAGTACAACACCGTCATGTGAGTCATGGTGACGTGACACATTTGAGGGAGACACACCACTAGGGCTACACAACACAGAGACACCAGGGCCATCGGACTCATCGCCTACACTGATGTTGCCAGGAAATACTGTGTAATGCACAGACACCACACCTATTCAGATTCTGTGTCAACTAGCCCACAGGTGCAGTAAGCAAATGTCAGTCAGATGTGTGACCACAGACAACGCACATCCCAAAGTGAAGCACAGGTTTATCACATATTTGCAACATGTTGTTTCCACTAGAAATGCAAGGTAATCCCATGTGGCAGTGGCCACACAGCCAAAAAGTGCAGAAGATATAAAGTCCAGGGGTGTGTGGCACATCACCTGTAGGGAAACAACTGCTGCCACCCTGAAAGCTGAATCATGGTGTCGGGGGATCCAAGTTGACCAAACAACTCTGTAAGCACCCTGTGAAGGACAGACATGACACACAGTCAAAACCACTGAAGAACAGGACATGACTGCAATACTCATGCCCAATACATGTCACAAGATAACTACACAAAACCAAGTTAGCATGTCAACACTGTTGGGGAGTACAGACTACCTGTAAGGACACATCGCTGCACGCATACAGTCAAGTAGCACATGGCCACACTCAAACAGCACCAGAGCACCACCCACACATATCATGCTAACTCACATCATTCACATTACAACTCCCTGGATACTCACATTCAGCTGAAGAAGTTGGTGATGAGCTGTGTGCGGACATCACCATCATCATCATCACTGGCATCGTGGTCCAGGCCAGGATCCTCCACAGGTGGCGGACGTTGGTCATCGTCATCCAGGATGAGAGGCAACTCCTTCCGCACTGCCAGGTTGTGTAGCATGCAGCAGACGATGACAATCTTGCACACCTTTGCTGGGGCATATGGGAGGGCCCCTCCTGTCTTGTCCAGGCAGCGGAAGCGGCTCTTCAGGAGACCAAATGTCCGCTCGATCACTCTCCTGGTCCGACCATGTGCCTCATTGTAGCGCATCTGGGCTGGTGTCACAGGGTTCCTGAGGGGTGTCAGCAACCACGGCATGTTGGGGTATCCGGAGTCACCTACGGACAGACAATTGCACATTAGCTGAGTTGGAAAAGTGGGCGGAATACAACATAGCAGAACACACACAATGGTACAAAGTCAGTACACACCGACAAGCCAGGCACGCTGGTTCTGCATCTGTGACATCATCCTCGGGATGCGACTACCCCTCATCACGTAGGCATCGTGTGCCGAACCAGGGAAACGGGCACACACATGTGGGATGCTCATATCTGCAAGACATACCACCAGAGCATTGATCGAATGGTAATGTTTCCGGTTCCGGTATGCCTGCTCATGTGCCTGTGGTGGTACCAAAGCCACATGTGTCCCATCAATGGAGCCAATGACATGTGGCATCCTCCCCAGGGCATAGAAGTCACTCTTGACGTCAGTGAGTTGTTGACGTGTAGGGAAATAGATGTACTGGTTCAGGCATCTCAACATTGCCTCCAAAACATCGCGTAGCACACGGCTGAACATAGTCTGTGACATCCCACCAGCAGTCGCCACAGTGTGTTGAAAGGTACCGGTGGCAAAGAATTGTAGGGCTGCCATCACCTTCACCTTGGGGGTCAGCGCTGTAGGGTACGGCCGGCCAGGTTGCAAATGTGGTGCCAAGCGCACTGCCAAATCCTCAATCAGCTGCCTGGTGAAGCGGTACCGTTGGATGCTGTCACGTTCCACCATTGTTGCCAGGTCAGGGAATGGTCTATGGACAGCTGGAGCCCTGCAGTGCATAGGTTGAAGAAAGAAAGATTGTCTGTCACCCTACATATGTGCCATTCACCATACTCAATTTCACATGATACATCATTACGAGACACAAGTACTTGATGTGTGTGCCGTTCTGTTCGGACATATCTGGCACCTACATGGCCATCATCTAACATCTCAGTACAACATGTGTTGACAACAGGTTCCAGGTTGTGCTATGGGAAACCATTAGGCTGTGTCAAGGTACCCATTTACTGCTGTCACGTTCCACACACACACCACAGTGTCATGTCTGGAGAGATGCGCCACAGGCATCACATCTCATTGACAGGTAGATTCCCAGTGACCCTGTCTTGCCACATGGACACTGGCATGACATGGCGTATCATGTACACGTCAGAAAAACAAACATGACTCCCACAGGTAGTGGCCCCTGTTGCCTCCGCAGGACAGACATGGACGTCAGTGACGCACAACATCAAAGTCCATGCACAAACAACGTTGATGTGGAGACTGTCTCCCATCGTGCACATGGAATCAGAGACATCGGAAACACAACATGCACACAGACTGTGGAGGGCCATCACTATTGTGGCAATGGGTCACCCTGTGACGTACATGCCTTCCCCCATGGGACCCTGGGGGTATGTGACATGTCATACACATACACAACCTGGAAATGTGACCATGCCACATGCTCCGAAATGAACAGTTGCACATCACAGTGGTCATGTGCACAACACACAAAGGACCCTGTCCCCATGAACACGTGCACAGCCTGGGTGTGGCTGCCCCCAAGTACCACCCCTAAAACCACATGTTTACCCCCATACACAGAAAAGGTAATGCAGCCTTACATGCCTTAGGAAACAGTGTGGACTGGGTGTGGTGTTGTAGGTGTGCCCCTGAGTCCCTGGCAAGTATATATGGCTGGCATACGTTCACCAGTGA
Organism: Calotriton arnoldi; assembly: GCA_963921515.1. Classification (NCBI taxonomy): domain Eukaryota; kingdom Metazoa; phylum Chordata; class Amphibia; order Caudata; family Salamandridae; genus Calotriton; species Calotriton arnoldi. The sequence continues at coordinate 4,832,620 of CAWUFW010000263.1, forward strand.
CAAGCATGGTGACATATGCGAGTGACCTGTACAGGGACGCGTTGTACAGCAATGGACCGATCGGTGTGCCCGCACGGCCCATTGCATCGGTAGTGAGCGGGTACGCGTTGTACAGCAATGGACCGATCGGTGTGCCCGCACGGCCCATTGCATCGGTAGTGAGCGGGTGCGCGTTGTACAGCAATGGACCGATCGGTGTGCCCGCACGGCCCATTGCATCGGTAGTGAGCGGGTACGCGTTGTACAGCAATGGACCGATCGGTGTGCCCGCACGGCCCATTGCATCGGTAGTGAGCGGAGTACGCGTTGTACAGCAATGGACCGATCGGTGTGCCCGCACGGCCCATTGCATCGGTAGTGAGCGGGTACGCGTTGTACAGCAATGGACCGATCGGTGTGCCCGCACGGCCCATTGCATCGGTAGTGAGCGGGTACGCGTTGTACAGCAATGGACCGATCGGTGTGCCCGCACGGCCCATTGCATCGGTAGTGAGCGGGTACGCGTTGTACAGCAATGGACCGATCGGTGTGCCCGCACGGCCCATTGCATCGGTAGTGAGCGGGTATGCGTTGTACAGCAATGGACCGATCGGTGCGCACGCATTGGCTGGGGCCTGGCATGGCAACGGATGCGTTTTCGAAGCCTCAACGAGTCTGATGCAGTGAATTCAGTTGGCCAGCCACAACAATGTTGCAAATTCATGGGTGTCCTGAAGTTTAACTTTTGAAGGATGCTGTGGGCGTGTATTAGTGGTGCAATTCCATGGATTGGCCAGATTCAGAAGATGCTAACGACTTGGACCTATCACTTTGGACACATGGGACAGTATCTGCCTCTGCAGCACACATATAATGCTGGCTGTTCCCCTGAGGGCTCACTTGCCTGCACTACATGCTCCAGGACGACATCTGCCACCAACACTGCTGCTGTCTCTGCATCCTCTGGCTACTGCAATGGCACGTACTGTGGAGAGAGCCCCAGCCTTCAGCCTTGAGGAGAACCAGGCCCTGCTGGACAGCCTCCTTCCACAGTACAGTAAGCTGTATGGGAAACCAGGGGAGCAGGTGAGTGTGCTGTCCACTGCCTTACTAATTGTGCATGTTGTCTGACTAGCAAGACTTACAGTGTGCACACCACTGGCTAGCATGCTCACTGAGTAGTTCTCCCCCCCAAAGTGTGTAGTCACATGCACTGAACAGGTACAGTGCAGTAACAGTGCATTCCAACAAGGTTTACTTCCCATGCAATGATACCATGTAGTAACTGCTGGCAAACTGTTCTTAGCCATCGTTGCACTGCCTGTGTACATCATATGCCCCTGTGATTGAGACATGTATATCCAACTGTGTGATGCACGGATATGTTGCATGTGTAGTAATGGCCTTTTCACTTTGTCATCCTCACAGGTTGATGCCCACCAGAAGCAGGAAATCTGGCTGACCATCGCCCGGGCAGTAAGATCCGTGGGGGTCTACAAGCGCCGGATCCGCAACTGCCAGAAGAGGTGGCAGGACCTTCGGGGCTGGACCCGGAGGATCGCAAGGGTCCAGCTGAAGCTGTCGCCTCCTCGCAGGAGGGGCGGACACCGGACCCTGACCCCCCACATGCTCCGGATCCTGGCGGTGGTCTTCCCTGACCTGGATGGGCAGCTGAAGGACAGACAGCAGCAAGGAGGGGGTGAGTCCATGGCTGCACTGTGAACTTTGTCTGACATGCTATGTGCCCTCCTCTGGCCTGCTTAAACTTCCACAGTACATCAGTCTTGTGGTCCAGGACCCATGTCCCTCAATTGTGACATGCCCACTCCTCATCTGATACGCAGGTGTGGTCCTTACAATCAGGAAATTGTGTCAGTTGGGTACTGTGTCCTTGCATTTTGCTTCGCTCACGGTGGGGGACTGCATTTCTTCCCGTGACTTTGTGGTGTGCTTCATGGGTGGGTCAATTGCTCACACAATGCCTAAGTCCTGACATGTAATCTGGGTGTAACTTTGATATGTGGTCCACTTGCTGATCTGAATCACCACATGTCCCTGGGGTATTTGGCACACCCCAATGCTGCGGGTGGGAACAATGTTTGGGCCTCAGGAGTATGTATATCAAGTGTGTCACACATGCTTAGCCACCTGCCTACTGTCCAGGGCTCATCCCTCCTTCAAGTGGAGCAGGACAGTCATGCCTACTCCAGGGCATACAATACACTCTGTACTCCCACTCCCGTGTATCAGCTGACATGTTGTGATCAGTGAAATGTTCCCTCAGGTGTCTGCCTCTGTGTCATTGTGCTGTGGCTTCGTTGTCAGGACTACTGGGATGTTAATCGGTTAGGGCTCAGCATGCCATCTGAGATGTGACCATGAGAGACGATACTTCTGTGACTTATAGGTGTTTGATCACTTGACTGTGCACACAGGTGTATGCGACTGTGAATTTCAGGCAGCTGTTTTTCATTCACAGCAGACTGTGAGGTGCTCAGGTTCAGAGAGTTGTGTTTCATGTCTCCCATATGTCCAATTGGTATGACGTGGACAAATAAGAGTTCAGATGATGTGGTTTGTGGGGTATGGACATGTGCACTTGTCAGATACATAACTTGCATTCACCATGTCCTAGGATTGTGACACAGTGCAGACTGTTGTTGGCTGGCTGCCATGCCCATGTGACTGGAGACAGTGATGTATGACTTTGCAGGCATGCCTGTGCCATGGCATTGAACTTCCTAAGAGTGATCCTGCAGGGGAGTGACATGTGCAACATGCACCCCATTGTGGCATTGACTATCCGGACATGGGTGCATCCTGGTGTCTGGTGCTGGTATGCTTCACATGCATTTCTAATTAGACTCTGGCCATCCCTTTATCCGGACACCTGTACTGACTCAGTGGCAAGAGATGTGATGTGTGCATGTTCACATACTTCACCGTGTTCTCTGCAATGTCCAACAACTGTGTAGGTGGTGCATGTGTCCACACTGGGGTATTACCATCAGACAGGCACCAGACCGATGGGTGCAAGGGCAGGAGGGGTGTGAGTTCCATGGTTGACCATCAGACTGACAATTGGCTTCTCCTAATCTGTGTGAGGACTATTGGCAATGTTCAACTAAGGATGCCAGGGCTTGCTCTGTAATGTGCTGTACTTACTGTGGTGTGTGCGGTCAGTGCAGGTGACTGATGTTTGTCTGTTTCCCTAATTGTTTGCAGATACTTCCACGGCCACAGGAGGGGACTGCTCCACGGACCAGGAGGAGCTGCAGAGCCAGACTGGGTCAACAGCCGACGAGTGGTCGGAGGGACCCAGTGGCACGGAGGGTGAGGGGAGCCACACCGAGGAGTCCTCAGCACCATCCACCTCAGCTGAGGACCACAGCAGCTTGGAGGATGACTCCCTTGTGGAGGTGGGTGTCAGCAGCCACCACACCCCAGCTAGTCTGTCTGGCCCCGCCACCACCACCACCACCACCGCCCTCCCATTGGCTCCCATTCCAGAGGTCCGTGGAGGCTCCCTTGTTCGGGAGCATGTCTCCTTCGTGCCAGGCACCGCACCCCCTGCCCCTGTGTCCCCTGCTGCCCTGAGTGAGGAGTCTGTGTACCTACTTCGGCAGCTCCATGTAGGGCAGACAGCAATGCTGAGTGTCCTCCATGCACACACCACTCTGTTGACACAGATGGTGTCGTTCATGGAGGGCATCTCAATGGGTATGTCTGCCCTACAGAGGAGCAATACGTCCATGGACTCCTCCCTGACGGCAGCAGTGTCCCTCCTCTAACAGTCCCTCACCCCTCCTACCTCTGCCCCATCCACACTTCCTGGCACCCTACCTGTCCCAAGCACATGCACACCTGCACGATCACCCAAACACACAGACACGAGCAGCACAGAAACACCCAAAACAAAGGCAAGACGTGCACACAAGCATCCTCAGGGGACTGATACCTCACCCACAGGGGATGGGGAACAGACACACACACAGGCATCCACAGTCACTCCGCAGTCCTCCAAATCCTCTCCCTCCAAGACCCCTTCCCTTGCCTCACCTGCAACCCCACCTACACAGAAAATCTTCCTCTGTGACCTCGGGCCTCTTCCCCTCCGAACCCGCTGATCCAGCATACAGGGGGAAGAGGAAGTCCACCCACACAGAGGGGAGTGCCCCTCGCCCCCGGACACCCTCCACCAGGCGCAGACAGATGGGGCCCCCACCCGCAAGTCCCCCCGGTCCCGGAAAGCAAGACCCCGCCACCGCCCTGCAAGTCAAGCACACAGTCTCCTTCCTCCATCCCTCAGGCCCCCACAACACAGGTTTCCCCACCACACCCTGCCCCAGGTTCCCCCACCCACAGATACACCATCCCCAAAATGTTCCGGCCTTCTCCACCTCCCACTTGCTCTTCCAGCACCACACCCCCCGCTGCACATGTTAGTGCCACTGGTGTGGAGACCGTGTCCTCCCCCTCTGTCCTGCCCACCTTACCTGAACCCCATTCTACTCCCCTGGAGATGGGCACTGCAGTGGAGTCCACTAACACCCCGTCTGACTTGGGCACTGCAGTGGGGAACCTGTCCTCTCCATCTGGCCAGCCCACTGGAGTTGTGCCGGCACCCACACCATCCGACTCATGCCCCCCAGTTGTGCCGGCACACACCATGTCAGACACCTCCACTGCAGTTGTCAGTGACTCTCCAGCACCAGCCACCCCTTCCCTGCCTCCTTCTGGTGAGCCCTGATCCTGTCCCTGCGGTGCCTGGCCTGCCCCCGTATACCCCTCCGAGGGGAATGTCCCTGCTCCATATCAGTGCAGGCAAGCAGAGGGTGACATCTGCCACTGTCACCCTGTTTGGACTTCATTCATGGACTGGACATTGGCCTTTGTGTTTTTTCTTGACTTTAATTTTCAACATAACATATGCTGATTAAAGCTACTTTCAGTTCTCTAGTGGTTTTGCTTCAGATGTACATGATGTTGATGATGCTAACCATGCCCTTGCTGCAGTGATGTTGATTTTTGATGTCAGGTGAATGAAGTGTTTCTGTGCAGGACCCCATGTGGTCCAGGGGGAATGTGTCCTATCCTGGTGTGTAGCCATGTCATCCTTTGTATCAATATGAGGGTGTCATGTTTTCCATATTTGCAAATGGGATTCCCTACCTGTTTTTTCAATATCACATCTGTGGCTTACACCCCTGCGCATCAAATGTGCTTGCCATTGTTCAATTGTTCTATTTCCCTGACCGTGTGACCATCTCCACTGGACATGCATGTTTGGGCATCAATGGGGAAGGACTCATCTGTGGTATCAGTGCAACTTGCTATACATGTGTATTTGATCGGTGCTGATGATTTGGGTGACAATGCCATGACCAGGCTGATGTGACGTGAGCCTTCATTTTGTGCTAATTGTTGACTGAGTGACCAAGTGTTCTGCTGACATGATAGCGCCCTGCAGAGACAACGTATGGCACAGCTTTTCTTACACAGGAGTGGAGTCCCCTCATGGCAGTGTGTAATTCCGTGACATTGCCTGAGCCCAAGGTGTGTGTTGTGTGAGCATGTCTGTGTGTGTTCACTTCCATTTTGCTACGCAGGCTGGGGGCCCTAGTGATGTTCCTGTTTGTGATGCTTGCTGAGTTGAGCAATGTTCCCCCAGATCTTCTCCCTGGGTGCTCTGTGATGTGGGTGCATGGCACATTACTGGTGATCAGGGTGTCATCCATAGGTGTGTTTGCTGTCAGGGCTGAGTTTGTGGGCAAACGCAGATGAGACACAGTCAGGATTCCCCTTGGCACTTGTTGGTTACACAAGTCATGTAATTTACAATTTACGTTAGCTTCCAGTGATTGTGACATGTTGTGTGTGTGACTGCTGCCACTCCTCAGGGTCAGAGCTGCAATGTTGGAAGTTGTCTATGTGTGTTGTTTGTGGGTGAGCTTGCCATCTTCATTGGTGTGTGACTGTGTCCGGGATCCCATTGGTTGGTGTGGATTTGACGTCATGCCCATGTACAGCGTACTGTGCAGTGTGTGAGACATTCACAAGTCTTGTTGACTGCCCATGTGTGATGGGTGTCTCCGCATTAGTTCCCCCACCACCCCTGGGATTGTCATGGGTGCATGTGCAATGTCACCAGTCCATGTGAGCTTCACTGCTGCACATTGGTGGAGATCAAGGTGTGTGGTGTTGAGTGTGTGCAAATGAGAGTTGTTGCACGGCTGGACCCCTACCTCCATGTTGGCCTTGGCTGACAGGCCGTGCTGTTTTATTTGTGCTTGTGTAGGTGTGATGGTAGTTAGTTGCTCAGGACACATGACTGTGGTTCACAGTGTGTACGACATCTACCTTTGTCATCACAGTGGGATTATCATGCAGGCCAGTGTCACCACAATGTGGGGTCCCTGGGGGTAGTGCTGTGGTGGGTCTGTCTCTTGCTGTGTTAGTTGCTGTTCCTACAAGCTTGTGTGACATTTGTAATTTGGGCTCCCTCTCATCTAACAATGCCTGATTGCCCACATAGGGGAATCCGATCCATGAGTTACTTTTGTGTGGCACTGTGTTGACATCTGTGTAATGGGGATTCAGGCCTCCTCGTGTGTTGTGTGTTTGCCTGGGGACACTGGCACACCACCCCCCTCACATGTGGTGTTTGATATGCAGTATGAGTCTGCCTGTTTGTGTTTGTGCATTTGCACCACTGCATTGGCATATCTTTAGTGTGCCATTGGCTGTATGTTGTTTGGTGGCTTACCCCTGCTGTCCCTGGGACTCCTAGGTCATCAGTCAGCACAATGATCATGGTTTGTATGTCCCATTGCTGCCATGGTATGGTATTTGTTCACCTGACATCTACAGTCTCCACAGGATTTCTACATTTGTGTGTCCATTGGTGCAGATATGTGGATCTGCATTGTGATGGTCACTTCTGTCTTTGTGTTATTTGTGAATGTTGACAATGTGAGCCCCCATGGGTGATGTTTGTCTGCACATGGCCAAAGCGATGTTTCATTTGCACTGCACTGTTTGCCTCACCCAATCTCTGTTGCTATGGGACACAAGCACTGCTATGCCACTGATGTGTTTGTTGTTGTGTGACCAGGAATCATCCATGCAGTTTGGCATGTGCAGCTTTTACCATGACTACACTTACATTTTGGTCACTGTGGTGATGGGGCTTTAGACCACATTGCCACAATGTTCAAAATGTGCTTCAGCTATGGACCCCACACTTACCTTTTGGTCACTGTGATGATGGGGCTTTAGACCCCATTGCCACAATGTTCAAAATGTGCTTCAGCTATGGACCCCACACTTACCATTTTGTCACCTTGATGATGGGGCTTTAGACCCCATTGCCACAATGTTCAAAATGTGCTTCAGCTATGGACCCCACACTTACCTTTTGGTCACTGTGATGATGGGGTGTTCGACCCCATTGCCACAGTGGTCATGGTCGGCTTGCATTGTGGAGGCCACACACATTTATGTGTGACACATGTGATAGGGGGTCACATTGTATGTTCAATGTCATGTTCAGTGTTGTAGGCATTTGACACAGACTACACACACTTGTCATGGTGTTGGGGGGGGATGTAATTTTCAGGCATTCCTTATGTTGGAGTATGCTGGTTGTGTCATGCATTACCCGTCCTATGAGTGGGGGTTGTGTGGGTGGTAGGCATCCATCCCCCTATGAGTGGGGATGGTAGTAGTGACAGGCATCCAGGCCCCCATGAGTAGGGGTGGTATTAGTGGTAGGCATCCATCCCCCTATGAGTGGGGATGGTAGTAGTGACAGGCATCCAGGCCCCCCTGAGTAGGGGTGGTGCTAGTGTCAGGCATCTAGCCCGCCATGAGTAGGGGTGGTGGTAGTGGCAGGCATCTAGCCTCCCATGAGTAGGGGTGGTGGTAGTGGCAGGCATCTAGCCCCCCATGAGTAGGAGTGATATTAGTGGTAGGCATCCATCCCCCTATGAGTGGGGATGGTAGTAGTGACAGGTATCCAGGCCCCCCATGAGTAGGGGTGGTGGTAGTGGTAGGCATCCAGGCCCCCCTGAGTAGGGGTGGTGGTAGTGGTAGGCATCCAGGCCCCCATTAGTAGGGGTGGTGGTAGTGGCAGGCATCTAGCCCCCCATGAGTAGGGGTGGTGGTAGTGGCAGGCATCTAGCCCCCCATGAGTAGGGGTGGTATTAGTGGTAGGCATCCATCCCCCTATGAGTGGGGACGGTAGTAGTGACAGGCATCCAGGCCCCCCATGAGTAGGGGTGGTGGTAGTGGTAGGCATCCAGGCCCCCCTGAGTAGGGGTGGTGGTAGTGGCAGGCATCTAGCCCCCCATGAGTAGGGGTGGTGGTAGTGGTAGGCATCCAGGCCCCCCTGAGTAGGGGTGGTGGTAGTGGTAGGCATCCAGCCTCCCATTAGTAGGGGTGGTGGTAGTGGCAGGCATCCAGCCCCCCATGAGTAGGGGTGGTATTAGTGGTAGGCATCCATCCCCCTATGAGTGGGGATGGTAGTAGTGACAGGCATCCAGGCCCCCCTGAGTAGGGGTGGTGGTAGTGGCAGGCATCCAGCCCCCCATTAGTAGGGGTGGTGGTAGTGACAGGCATCCAGGCCTCCCTGAGTAGGGGTGGTGGTAGTGGCATGCATCCAGCCCCCCATTAGTAGGGGTGGTGGTAGTGGCAGGCATCTAGCCCCCCATGAGTAGGGGTGGTGGTAGTGGCAGGCATCCAGGCCCCCCTGAGTAGGGGTGGTGGTAGTGGTAGGCATCCATCCCCCTATGGGTGAGTATGGCATTGGTGATGGCCATCCCGCCCCTATGGTTCTGCTGTTGCTAGTGTACGTCATTTGTGCATCCCTATGTGTGTGTGACATATTTCGGGTACGTGTCGTTTGTGTTGTGGGTGTTTGACTTACCGTCTGCGCCGTACGCGTCCGTGCCGGTCCCGGTAATAGATGTAGAGTATTGGTAGGACCTGCGCGATGGGATTCATGGTTGGGTCGTCTCGTTCGGGTTTCTCGTGTCTTCGACTCGTACTCGTTGCAGGCTTGTTCGTCTCGTAGCCGTGGATCGTCTTGTGGCGCGAAACGGAGCTTATGTACGGCTCGCCCGGATGCTCAAACGTGCCGGACGTAGCGACGGGTTCGGCGCGTACAGAAGGCGCATCGTACTCGTCCGGCCGGAAGGTGCTGTGTATTTGCTTCCGTACGACTCGAATCGGCGTTTACGGATCCGGCTCGGGCGGGGAACAGGAGCTGATATGGGTAAGTACGGCTCGCTCGGAATCTGGGCTGTTATGCGCATCGTACTTGTTCGTTCGGACGAGTGTTCAAATCGGTCAGGAAACACGCATTCGGCTGGTTTTTTTTCCGGACGAATACTGTTAGGTGCGCTTCCGGCCGAGATCGGAATCGACCCCTATGCATCGGAATTGGGATGGGTTGCGGCGAAGGGCGGGCGTCCAGATACTGTATGCCCCTTCCATCCCATTGGCACAAAACCCCATGTTGCCAAACACTAAAGACGCGATAAGTAAAACGATTGCGCAAAAGCTGAAACTCCACACATTCGCAGATCTATACCCAGATAACACGTTCAGGGCCCCCCCAGTTGAAACCGAGGGTCAGGGAGTACCGTTTGCTGAAATGTTTTTATATCATAAATTACGGGCTGCCTGTCGCGCCCTGCATGATGGCTTCCCGGCTCTCCCGCCGACCTTGTCAGCCTTAGAGAACTTGCTGCATTCACCATCACCACGCAAACTTGTCACACGCCTCTACACGCACATGCAAAACACTGCTCCAGTGGTGCGGACCAGAGCATTGCAGGGGTGGAACGATCAGCTCCCTACCCCAATAACCGAGGATCAATGGACATATTGCTGCTGTCAACTTACTGAACTATCCCCCAACTATAAGCTCCGTCTGATTCATTTTAAATTCCTACATAGGTATTACAGAACGCCGATAGGTTTACACCGTATGGGGCTTAGGGATGATGAGAGCTGCTGGCGCTGTAGGTTTACCCTCGCTTCTTTCCTGCATATGGCCTGGGATTGCCCACACCTCACCACATTCTGGTCCACAATTTTTACATTAATAAACCAGATCATTGGCGCGTCCTTATCCCCGTCCCCCCTATTAGGACTGCTAGGCTACGTTAAGGATACGCCAGTTAAGAAGCGCAAATTTCATGCACTACTTCTTTTATTTGCTAAACGCCAGATTGCCGTGCACTGGGGAGGGGGAGGAAGCCTTCGGCTAAGGAGTGGATTAGAGACGTAACATACGGACATTCCCAATTAAGCACATTTTGGGAGTTAATGCCACCTACTTCGAGACCCCGCGACATTTGGAAGCCGTTCATTGCTTGGGCCCAGGAGCAGCGGGGGGAGGATGGAGACACTCCGGCACATGAAGCATCTACTGGGGAAATGTAATGATTCAATGTGGTTATTTGATGTGTTCATGATATAGGTAACAGCAGATGGGGTCTGGGCTCTGCAACTCCATTCCTAAAAATGTATACCTTATGTTTTGCTGTTGTATAATAGCTGTTATTGGCATTTCTAGGACATATTGCTAACTTGGGAGCACAACGACTCACACTTGTAATGACCCAAATGGGCTGCTTTTTGTTCCTGGACATGTTTAACTGGTATGCTGGTTTGTTGTATTGTATGTGTATTGTATTTTTTGTTGTTGAAAATACCAATAAATAAAAAAATAAAAAATTATAGAAATAATTGAATTACATTTTATATATGTAAGAAAATAAAAAGAATAGTAATAAAATGGGTAATAAAATAGTTACATAGGTGTAGGAACATTATAGGCACAATTGTAAAAATCAAAACATTACAAAAATTACACATTATTGAGTGAAGTATTAAAAGAAAAAAAGATAACTGCATATATTCATTTAATTACATTTAATATGAAGAAATAAATACAAGAGATGTAACTTTTTAATAATAAGATTTTGTTAACAATTTAAAAATTGTTATTTTTAACAAATAAATTATAAACAAATATTCAAAAGTTAGATATTTCATATAAATTATAAAAATAAATTTGCAATTTTTAATGTACATTAACATTTTTAAACATTTTTGAAAACTTTCCCACGCTTTTCTATTGAAGTCAATGGGAGAAAATGTCCTTTTTTCATTTTTACATTAAGAGATGACGTTGCCACGTAAACGTAACTTTCGTCATTACGGGGATCGTCGCGGGACAGATCAGATGCAAGGGAGAGCTCCGTCAAGGTAAGACAAAATACATTTATTAAAATACATAGAATAGTGGTAATGTTTATTGTAAGGAGAGAGGAGGGAGGTGGAAAGATGTAGTTAATGTGTTATTTGTATTTTTGATGTGTGTTAACCAACAAATTCACTCCATTACAGGTTGTAGCAGTAGGCCCACGTCGGGTCTCATTCTTTACGTAAAATGTTTTGTTTAATAAAGTTATTAAAAATATATACATTAATAACTTTAATAAACAAAAGTGTTTCGACGTGTTTTTAAAAACAAATAGACTTTTCAGTCGTCGCGGTTAGATGTATTTTTAATATGATTGTAAAAAAATACATTTTTTCAAAAAAATAGAAGAACGGGAATTTTTACATCCATTGCTTGTCGGTTTTTGGTTTTTGGAAGTGCAAGTTACATTTTTTCGAGATGGACTTTGGGCGATGGCTTCTGGAACGTTTTGGAATTGATTTCAAATTAGATTCAATTGCATCGTTGGATTTTGTTGCGTTTTTTGCAGTAAATAAACAACTTTTCTGGATTTTTTGGGTGCGTTTTTTTTAGGTATGCACAGATTTCTTTTAAAAATGATGTGCACGTTTAAAATAATAAAATCGGGTCATGGATTTAATAAAACCAATGTGAATTATTGCCAATGGATTTAAAAAAGACAAAGGACTCTTGGTGAAAAAATGGATGCTACGTATGTTCAAGAGTTCAAACTGTAGTTTGCGATCTGATATATAATCCTCAATTTAGGATGTTGTTTGAATTTTTCGCCAATATGCCTGTGAAAAGTGAAAAAAACATCCTTGAATTTGGGTATACGTGTACAATTTGGTTATGGTATTAATCATAGGTAATTCAAAGTCAATTAGTACTTTTCTAGGACTTTTGTTTGATGTTTTAGTTTTTATCACTGACAAAAATTTAGTGTATGTTGAGGATTGTTTATCAGGTAGTAAACTGTAAACTAAGGGAACTACTGTGTTATTAATGTATGCGTGAATAGTGTATATTTGGGTGAATGGACGGGGCGTGCTTTTAAACGTTCCATCCATCATCCAAATATCACTGTCTTCAAGTCTTACAAAATTATGGGGTGTGCTAAAGATTAGTATTCTTTTTTGAGGGTTTTTGTTGTCATGCAGAAGGAAAGGTTCATTAGTAACAGTTACAGAGAGTTGAGGTGGAATGAATATGTCAGAAAAGGTTTGGGGTGTTACTCTTTGTGGGTTACTTCCCTGTTTTTTACGTTGAACAATTCTTCGCAAATTAGGAATTTTGGGCATACTGCTTGCAACATGTGGTGGAATGTGTTGGGATACATCACTCAAAACTGAACCAGAGGGTTCATTGGAGGTGGATGCAATATCTTTAATTTCATTTATGGTTTCTCTAACTTCAATCTCCATTGCAGAGGCAGAGTGGTTATGATCCGTGGTTCTTAAAACAGAGTCACCAAGAGTAACCGCTCTGCCTGTGCAATGGGTTGAGTAGTATTGCCCACACCTCCAATGACACCTGGGTTCAGTTAGTCTCTCCTTACAATAAACATACCTACTAAGCTTGAGAAGTCTGTTTCCCCTGCTCAATGTTATATAGCTTGCTTGTTGATTTGAAGACATTTTCTGTTAAGGATTAAAAAGAAAAAAACAAAATGTTAATATATTTTCAATGAATGTGTTTTCCTGTTTTGAAAGGAAGAATGTACAGTACAATATTTGCATTTATTTTGAATGTTGTAAGTAAATGTTGTTTGAAGATAGATTATAATTTTAAAAATTGTTATTTTTATAATGTTCTTGTTATGTTAGACTAAAAATGCTTTATTGGGAGAGAAAAATGGTTAGTTTGTTTTATTGTTAAAGATTTCTAGAGTCTTACCTTATGAAAAGATGCAGCTTGATCCTTTCACTTTGGTGGATCCTTTTTGTTTATTAATTGATTCTAGAAGGGAAAAGATTGAATACGAATTATTAGTTTTATATTATCTTAATGATTGTTGCTGGTGAGAAAAATATGGTTAAGTGGTTTTATTGATAAATGTTTTAGTTATCTTATCTTTTAAGGATGTTTTTTTTTGTGGTTTTCTGAGTCTTTCCCAGGTGGAATATTATTGTGGTCTGAAATAGTAGAAAAAATATAATTGTTAAGTGTGTGTGATATTTGAAAAAAGTTTCACCTGAAATAAACAGGATAATGTATTGCTTGTTAACAAAAGATTTTGTGTATTCACAGAAATTAGACATTTGTTTTTCTTTTTAGTATTATTTATGAGAAGAATTATATATTTATTTAGTTTCAAAAAGTATTATTGTTTTGCAGATGAGCATTTGGTTGTCTTGAAAGATTACGATATTTATTAACTGTACAAAAACATTATTGACATATTTTTGAAAGGTTAAAATTACCTGTAGATGTGTCTTGTTTTGTTGGGGGAACTTTGGAAAAGTAAAGGTGTTTTTAAATTTATAATCTGGAATCTGAAAAAAAAATTGTTTAAAAAAACTAATTTGAAAGTAATTCTATTCAGCAAACTCAATTTCATTTACAATTTCATTGCTTTCCTGCTTCTTGTTTTTTTTTCTTATAATAATTTACCTTTATTGTTGATTTTGTGATGGTCTTCTGGTGATTCTTTTCCCCAAAAATATATGGATATTTTTTAAAGCAGATTTTTGATGATGTAGTTATCTGTTGAGAAAAGAAATTGTATGATAAATAATTACATTTAATTAAATATTATTAAAAGAGATAACAACATCGTGAACTTTCACAGAGGTAAGCACATGTTTAAGTAGGAATAGTTATTTTAATCCCACCTGTATCCACCATTGTCCCTGATGCAAACACACTTTGGAGTAGGAATAGTAATTTTAACCCAAACACTATCGAGCATTTTCCATTAGGCAAGCACACTTTGGAGTTGGAATAGTAATTTTAACCTCACCACTATCCAGCACTTTCCCTTCCGCAAGCACCCTTTGGAGTTGGAATAGTAATTTTAACCCAACCACTATCCAGCATTTTCCCTGAGGTAAACAGTTTTTGGATTAGGAATAGTAATTAAAACACCATCACTATCCTGCACTTTCCCTGATGCAAGCACCCTTTGGAGTAGGAATAGTAATTTTAACCCCACCAGTATCTAGCATTTTCCCTTAGGCAAGCACCCTTTGGAGTTGGAATAGTGATTTTAACCTCAACACTATCCTGCACTTTCCCTCAGGCAAGCACCCTTTGGAGTTGGAATAGTAATTTTAACCCCATCACTATCCAGCACTTTCCCTTAGGCAAAGATCTTTTTGTGAAGGAATAGTAATTTTAACCCCTCCACTACACAGCACTTTCCCTGATGCAAACACCTTTTGGAGATGGAATAGTAATTTTAACCCCACTAGAATCCAGCATTTACCCTGATTTAAACACACTTTGGAGTTGGAATTGTAATTTTAATCCAAACATTATACAGCACTTTTCTTTCGGCAAACACCCTTTGGAGTTGGAATAGGAATTTTTAACCCCACCACTAACCAGCACTTTCCCTTAGGCAAGTAAGTTTTGGAGTAGGAATAGTAATTTTAATCCCTCCACTATACTGCAGTTTCCCTGATGCAAACACCCTTTGGATTTGGAATAGTAATTTTAACCCCACCAGTATCCAGCACTTTCCCTGATGCAAACACCCTTTGGAGTAGGAATAGTAATTTTAACCCCACCAGTATCCAGCATTTTCCCTGATGCAAACACCTTTTGGAGTTGAAATAGTAATTTTAACCCCACCAGAATCCAGCATTTACCCTGATTTAAACACCCTTTGGAGTACGAATAGTCATTTTAATCCAAATACTATCCAGCACTTTTATTTAGGCAAACACCTTTTGGAGTTGGAATAGGAATTTTTAATCCCACCACTAACCAGCACTTTCCCTTAGGCAAGTAAGTTTTGGAGTAGGAATAGTAATTTTAACCCAAACACTATCAAGCATTTTCCGTTAGGCAAGCACTGTTTGAAGTAGGAATAGTAATTTTATCACAACCACTAGCCAGCATTTTCCTTTAGGCAAGCACACTTTGGAGTTGGAATAGCAATTTTAACCTCATCACTATCCAGCACTTTCCCTTAGGCAAGTATCTTTTGGAGTAGGAATAGTAATTTTAGCCCCTCCACTATACAGCACTTTCCTTGATGCAAACACCCTTTGGAGTAGGAATAGTAATTTTAACATCACAAATATATTGCATTTTCGTTTAGGAATACACTCTTTGGAGTAGGTAAAGTAATTTTAACTGAAACACTATCCAGCAGTTTCCCTGAGCCAAGTTTCCTTTGGAGTATGAATATTAATGTTATCCTCACCACTATCTAGCAGTTTTGCTGAAGCAAGTACTCTGTGGATCAGAAATAGTTATTTTGGGCACACCACTATATAGAATTTTTTATGATGCAAGCCTATTTCGGAGTAGGATTAGTAACTTTGTCCCCTCCAGTATACAGCATATTTGTTTTCTGCATGCAATTGTTGTAGTAGAATTAGTTTTTTTGTTCATAATAATATACCTCTTTTATTGAGGAATGTTTATTTCTGATTAGGATAAGTTAATTTGCAAACAACATTATCGGTGTTTTACTCGCAGCAAACAATTGTTTGAGGTGTTTCATTTGTTTTAAACTATAAAATATTCTAGTCTTTTCAAACGAAAATAAACGTTTCTTAAATTTTATAAAGTTAAATATTTAAATAAAGCAAGTTTGCTTTACTTACATCATATATTTTTAATGTCACACTGTTTTCGAATCTCCTTAAAGCGACTTTGAAAATTTTTCAAAAAAGTTGTAAAATATTATAAGGGGTATATGTAATTAGAATGGTGGTTAAATTCATTTTAAAACATTTATACATTTATTATATGGTACACTTACTTGGAACTGTAGATGTCACTGTTTGATGTCAAGTTTTTTTCTCTCAGCAAAACGCGTGTGGTGTGTCTGATAGTCAGTTAGCCACTGTTTTTAAAATGGTGGACGGCTGATTTTATACGTTTTTTGGTTGTGCATGTTATTTGTATATAAAATAAGTTTTGGGTATAATTTTTTTAACTATTTTAAATGCTGTGAAAAAGTGTAATTTTTTATTGCGATTTATTAATGTTCGTTATATATTTTAATATTAGTTATGGCCGCCATTTTGGCGACCTGCGGGTCAAGGTATTTTCATAGAAAGTGTTATAAGACTTTTGTTTTCGTGAAAGTTAAAATGGTGGTTTGTTTGTTTGGTTTTCTTTTTGATTAGTGCTTTTTGCGAATTAATAAAGTTTTATATTTTAGAAAAAAAATGGCATATATTTTAGAAAGTTAAAGTGTGTTAATGTTATTTTTTTGGGATGCTCATTATTTAATAACTAAATTTCGAATTTTATATAATGTGTATTTTAATTTAATGTTCATTTTTAAATTATATCGCAATTTTGAAATGAATTTTGAAGTGAATTTTGAGTGATAATGAAATGTACATTATTGAAAAAATAAATTGATTATTTCTAATATTTGTACATTAATTTTATATTTAAAAGATACACGGGTATTTATTTTAGTACTAGAGTATTCATTTTAATATTCAGTACTATTTTTAAATACCGTGTATTAATATACTACACTGCCAAAACACCTATGTATAATGTATTCTGTACCAAAATGTTAGTATATCTTTTTCAAGCAAAAAATACTTGAGTATTAAATTTAGTACTCGAGTATTATTTTTAATAAATTGTCATAATTTCAAATATAGTGTATTAATACACTACCCCACCCCTATTTTCCCTTCATCCCGTCCCGGTGATTAGGATAAAAAAAAATATTTAAAAAAATACGTGAGTAATAATTTTAGTACTCGAGTATTCATTTTAATATTTAGTAGTAATTTGAAATATCTGTTTATTAATACACTGCCCCACCCAAACCCCCTATTTTCCCTTCATCCCGTCCCGGTGATTAGTATAACATTTTTTTTTTAAATTAAATACACGAGTAATAATTTTAGTCCTTGGGTATTAATTTTAATATTTGGTAGTAATTTGAAATATCCATTTATTAATACACTACCCCACCCAAAACCCCTATTTTCCCTGCATCCCATCCCAGGGGTTTATTATACATTTTTAAAAAAAATGCTTTGTATTTGTATGAGTTGTAGGTGTATGCATTGTAAATGTTTGCGTTGTAATGGATTATTTAATGCATTAACACTATTTTGCGTTGTAATGGTGTGCGTTGTAAAAACATGCGATGTAATGGTACTTGCGTTGTAAAAACCGCGTTGTTAAAGCATACGTTGTAATGGTTTGCGTTGTAACGTCATATATTCGAACATTGCCCTCTTACCTATATCCCAATCCTCCCTCTTCGCCTCTCTTTCAGCACTTTCATATCACAGGCTTTCCTTTCTCCCTCTTCACTACTTCCCTCTTTCTAGTACACTTCTTCCAATGTCGGCTCTCATTGAGTGCTTTGAATCGAGCAAGCATAAAACCGCTCCAGCTGTGGGAAGCACTCCATCCTTGAATCCTACATCTTTGGATACCATCTTTTTAGGTTTCGCCTGCACAGCACTTGCGCTGCGCTTGTGAAATCTATAAACGTAAAAGGGGCTTACATCCCACTCCCCTCTTGCCTGACTTTTTATTGATTCATATGCTTGCCACTTACTTTTCCTCCATTTCTACTGTCTGTAGCATATTTTCCTGCATTTACCAATGCTTGTTCCTCGTCTGCTTCTCATATCAGTTTCCCGTAGCCAAAATAGTGTTAACATCCGCTTTGGTGGAACTATTTTTTCGTAATGTTTTGCCTCTTTCTGCTTTTTTGTCTTCCAGCAGATTTATATAGCGCAACTTATCCCAGAGAGATTACGTGCTTTACCCAGAATCACAGGATGTTGTGCTGCCCAGACTCGAACCGGGATCCCCAGCTCTCGAGTCAGCAGCTCTGGACGCTGCCCACATCCTCTCCACTCCTGTGATGCTTGTTGTTATTTGTAGACATCATAGCCTAGTGTAAATTGTTTGCACATTGCATTCTAGTTGTTCGATCACGTAGATAGAGATTTATTTATTTTGTACCCTCTTTTGTTACTATACAATGGACGACTGATTTCACCATATGCGTTCTAGTAGCTCACAGGGTTTTGTCAATCTTTTGTTTCCATTCTTTGGAAGGATTATTCCAATATACGCTGTCTAGTTGTCTCCCACTCACGTAGTATCCGGTTACTACTTCTATCAGGGATTTACCTTACTCCTGCAGGCTGTGCAGTGGATTGAATCTTGAGGCAGCAATCTTTAAGTACCAATGCTTGTTTTGTGTTGGTATTGTCCAGACCATATACTACAGAGGTGATGTTTTTCTTCTACAGAGAGCCTGTAACTTTAAAGGTTTAAGCAAGAACCATGTATTTATGCTTTTTCACTGCTGCTTCCCCCACACCGAATACGGGATGCATTAATTTTTTAACGTAGCATGAATATTATATATCAATTATTGGTGGTTGACACGATTTGGAACCAGCACGAGTTTCCGGGCAATATTTAAATTTGTTTGCTGGTGCCAACAGGTGTGGCGTTTCTCTCCCTGTAGACACCTAATGGAACACCATAATATTTCTGGATTACCGCTATGGTCATTCACTGCTGGATTTCACCAGGTTCCTTATTACGGCTAGATGGTCTCCTACATGTAGTACTTTTTTAGATCTCACAATGCATGCACTTACTGGAGTTATTGATTTTTCCTTACTAGGAACCTTATAATTGATTGACCAGTTGATTTATTTTGCACATTCGATGAAGCTTCAAGTTCTAATTCCATTCAAGAGGCGTCAAGACGCCCCTCCCCTTCTGTCTAACCAGGGGAGCGCAGATGGTTAGAGCACCGGTCACTCCAGACAGCACATGCAGTTTTGGGAGGGTTTTCGCACACACACATGCATCAGCTTGTTCCTTCTTTTTTACATTTACTGCTACTGCTGTCATTTCATGACACGTGAGGACTTATTTAAGCAACTATTTTAGAGGGTTATTTGGAAAGCATACTCTTCACTTTTATACCCCAGGCCCTATCGCTTTAAAAAGGTCAGTGGGAGCAGCGCTTCAGAGACCGGCGCTTGTTTCACTTCGTGTCTCTCTCCTTCACCTGACTCCCCCCCATTCTTTTTAAAACATCCCCACCACCCCTGCCATCCTTCTCTTTAACTCACCTGCCTCCCTCCTCCCACAACAATGGAAGCCAGGATTAGCTACTCGTTGACTTCACTATGCACTCATAGCCCTTTGTGCATGCGTCCCCTCTGTCTCTGAGGCTGAGCCATCTTCCTTAGCTGCTGGCCAGGGTGAAACCCTCAGATGCGGCAGAAGCACTTTGGCTCCTCCTTATGTACAATTTGTGCCATGTAAAAGTCCAGTGCCTATATTGTGTGCTTATAGCTTCATGCACGATTTCAATATGTTTCTAAGCGCTACGTTTGGGGTAGTAAGTGCTATATAAATGCAATTACAATTACCAGATGGATTCAGTTCCAGTAGCCTTTCTTTAGTGGAACCAGGGGCATCATTACGATGGCGGGCGGACAAAGTCCGCCCGCAACCATACCGGTAAACGGGACTGCCCGCAAGAGGTGCGGCAGTCCCGCACTGGCAATTAGGATGCCACCGCCACGGTGGCGGTGGCATCCCGCATATATTGAATTGCGGCGGGCGGTGCTGTAAGCAGCACCCACCACAATGCAATATATGCATGTTGTGCATTGGTATGCACAACGTGACAGGCACCGCACGGTGCCTGCCACCTTGTCCATGCCAATGTTGGGGGGTACCATAGGTACCCCCCAAGTGCAGTCCCCCAACCCCCCACCCCCCTGGGGGCCCGCAACGGGCCCCCGATGCGAACACCGCATGCCTTTCCATGGCGGAGTCTCCGCCATGGAAAGGC
This sequence comes from Calotriton arnoldi, assembly GCA_963921515.1. Classification (NCBI taxonomy): domain Eukaryota; kingdom Metazoa; phylum Chordata; class Amphibia; order Caudata; family Salamandridae; genus Calotriton; species Calotriton arnoldi. The sequence continues at coordinate 4,852,848 of CAWUFW010000263.1, forward strand.
ATAACACAGCCCACATCATAATATGGATGGCGGCTTTCCGCCCGGTAGGCAATCGTAACGATTGCCTACCGGCGGGAAAGCGGTGGACGGTCTTTCCGTCCGCCGCGGTACCCCCGCCATGCTAATGTGGCGGGGGGTAAAAGGCTGTCCGGCGAGGTGTTTTGGCGGGCGGATCGCCATGCTAATAGGCCCCAGGTTCTTTTTTCGACCTGTCTAATCCTGCTGACCTTGTCTCAGTGCAGTCTGCTGACACCAAAAAACACATTCATTGTGTGCTTCGACGGGCACAGCAGCATTCTGCGGTGCATGCCAAGTGTAAATGCCTCACTTTACTGACAGTCCTCAATTCTTTTAGTCCAGTGGTGTCTTTTCTGGGAGTAGCCATAGGTCACACAGGGCACAGCTGTAGCCTCACACCTTGCTGCCTTACCGAGCAATGAAGGATACACTCTGCATGTTACTTCACAAGTTGTCGAGAGAAAAAATAATTACATTTTCATTCAAAACTGTGTGTCTTGGTAAGATAGTATTGGTTTGTACAAATAGCAGGTGTGTGTGCCTGTGTGATTGCACTGAAAGCCTTTCGTATAACACACAATAATAAAAATTTATTATTTAGGAGCTTAATATTAACTTAATAATAAGTGAAACTCGTGTCAAGAAAGTGTATCTCACGCATTTAATTTCCTTGCCGACTGCGGCAGTAATTGTGCAACTGAAAGCCGTGGTAATGGCCCGCCTAACAAAATGATGACACAAGAGTACAATATTTTTATATTGCTGAATTCAACCCACTGTTCGAGGGATTTAGAAGCATTTCTATGCAGTCCTGCGCTTGTCACAAAGACTTGCGCAGACACTCACTGAAAGACTCAAATACTGTCACTCACACTCAGGCACAAATGGTCCACACGTGCACGCACTTCCAAACACGCATAATTGAAGCTGCACTTCCAGCACTCTTGCTCTCTTACACACACTCTGTCACATGTACAGTCCTATCCAGATTCCACCGACTCACATTGACGCACTCAAAACACAATCACTCATGCACTGACACAACATGCTCACAGTGATTTTCAAAAACATACACTTCACACACTCAACCAGCAGCTCATACTGCTTATCTTGATCACCAAGCTACAACTTACAACAAAGAACAGCTTATTATTAAGCACGTAGGCGAAACCAATTGCATTTACCAATGCTTGTTTCTATTATCTTGTGCATTGCAACTAAAACTCTCTGCACCAATTTGATTGATTAAGTCACATTGTTCTAGGCCACAAAACTGTAAAGCTAGCTTCAACACATTGCATAGATGAACTTCTTTTAAACAAGACACTGTGTACTGTACACATTTCTTCAATATTTACTACATTTCCACAGATCTTAAGAATCCTTAGTAAAATCTCTGAAAATGAAGGAAGGCCATTTTTTTGTATTCCCACTTAGTTGTACTTACACTATGAACAGAAGTGGTAATAAATGGAGCTGGATGTCAGTCAGCTCCATCTTTGTGTGTCTTTCCCTTTTTTGAACAATAGCATATGACCTCTGCAGCCACTGGGGAGTTATGGCTTTAACAAAACTAGGATATGATACTCACAGGACCTACGCTAGTAACTTACAACTGTTCTGGCTACTATGGTCACAACAATGTGAACGAAATGATCAAGCAATGTATTGAATTTCTATAGCATGGGCTTGGGATGTGTTTATGAGGATTGTTGAAATGTCACTGTAAGGTGCTCTGACAAAATATTGTGGAAAGAATATTGTGAGACACAAATATTGTGTCTTAAATATGTGATGTTAAAAATATTGTGAGTCAGAATATCGCAGGTAAGTTTATCTTTTTTCAAATATTTTATTGTACTGTTGTTAAAAATATCGTTGTATGTAATATTGTAATTTATATCTTTTTTTAAGTATCAATCAATTTATCTTTATTCGATCACATCATTTATTAGAAAAGAGACAGTAAAAACACATGGCAAACAAAATATTTAAAACATTTAATCACATCATAAAATTACACAAATGGATTCACGATTACCTGACATAAAAAATTAAACAGAACACAGATTTGTGTTTCTTATACAGTCATAGCGGACCTTTGCCTATTAGCCCTCTAAATGAAGGTGGCAGTTAGATACAATATCCGCAGATTTGGCAATGACTGTAGATAGATAAAAGCTGCTCTGGTGAGGCAAATATTAACCTGTTTTAAAATAGATACAAGATAAAGCTTCCTCAAAGAAGCATAAAATGTACAAAAAACATAAAGTACAACATGCTTTGTCTTGAGCAACCATCACAAGGGCAAACAGATACATTTTTAAAAGTATATTTGGTGATTGGACAGAATATTAAAAAAGTATGTATTGATAAACATCTATTGTTGCAGGATGATGGTAATGTCAAAAATATTGTGGACATAAATATCGATGGTAAATACATTGGGGCCGATTAGGATGGCGGTCGGAAAACCATTCCGACCGCCATGGTAGCGGAAATTCACCGCCCGCTGGTACCGCGTAAAAACCGGTGGTCCGATTAGGATCAACCGCCAGAAAAATCTGAACGCGGCGGAACGATGCCACAAAAGACCGCCGGTAGCGGGTGGAGCAGGTGAAAATCCATCCGCGGCGGTCAGATTTGCGGCGGAAACACCCATAACCGCCGCTAGGCCAGCGGATTGACCGCATGTTAAATTAGGATACCGTTGAGGTGACAGCGGAATGATCCGCTGTTTCCGACCGCCGCGATCGCAAACAGTGATGAATGGGAGAGCCGGCGGAAGGACTGTTGCATACCCAGCGCCGCGGCCGCTCCGGAACAAATATGGGGGTCGAAAAAAGTGCACACATCAAACTAGCTCAGCCCCCCAAAACACCTAACACACACCCATGACACACCCCCATGGCAACTAAAGAAATACAAATCCCAGGACAACCCACACAACCCACCTGACAGCAATACCACATTTTGACACACCCACATAGCTGAGTATAAAACCAGCCCCTTCCCTGACCAGAATCCTTTGCAATACTGTACCCCTGAAGGAAATAATCCTACAGCACAAAGGAGAGGCAAACCACCACACATCTCACCAGCACAACAACACACACACACCCCACTTACATCACCCCCACCACCCTCACACCCGCACCTCAAACCATTTGCACATCACACACCATAGCACAAAAGAAAATGCTCAAATTCACTGACAGTGAGTTGTCAGTCATGGCAGATGAGATAATCAGAGTAGAACCACAATTGTTTGGTAACATGGTCCAACAGACACCATTAGCCACCAGAGCACAAATGTGGAGAAGGATAGTCCACAAGGTCAATGCAGTAGGGACCACCCCGCGCACCAAGAAGGAGATCATGAAGCGGTGGCATGACCTCAAGAGGCTGGTGAAACAGAAGAACTACAAGAACCGTCAGCTGGCTCAGATGACTGGCGGTGGCCCTCCCATTCCACCAAGAACATTCACTGCATGGGAGGAGAAGGTGCTTGCCATACTGCATCCAGAGAGTCTCACAGGAGTACCCGGGGGAGTGGAGGCTGGTAAGTACAAACAAATGTCTACCATTACACTGCTATGTACTGTCTTGCACAACTACAAAGCTACACCTCCTAGGCCCAAATCCATTCATGTGCACCATACACTACCCAACACATGTCTCACAGATGTAACATTCACTCCCTCTGAATCACCCCAAAGGTAGCCAGCAACATTCCCAGGGTTGCATGTGTACAGGCAGCCAGCACTACAACTCCCACCAGGCCCCCTTGTCCCACCCCTGAACAGGATGTAGCACTCCACCAGACCCAGAAGCATGTGGCAGCCATTGTATAACAACAACCAAACTTACAGGTAGGTATCCATCTTCACAGGGAGGGTGTTTTGGGGGTGGGAGGCCTGCACTACAACTCCCACCAGGCCCCCTTGTCCCACCCCTGAACAGGATGTAGCACTCCACCACACCCAGAAGCATGTGGCAGCCATTGTATAACAACAACCAAACTTACAGGTAGGTATCCATCTTCACAGGGAGGGTGTTTTGGGGGTGGGAGGCCTGCACTACAACTCCCACCAGGCCCACTTGTCCCATCCCTGAGCAGGATGTAGCACTCCACCCCACCCAGAAGCATGTGGCAGCCATTGTATTGTTCACCTTCACCTACCAGGTAGGTATCGATCTTCACAGGGAGGGTGTTTTGGGGGTGGGAGGCCTGCACTACAATTCCCACCAGGCCCCCTTGTCCCACCCCTGGGCAGGATGTAGCACTCCACCCCACCCAGAAGCATGTGGCAGCCATTGTATAACAACAACCAAACGTACAGGTAGGTATCCATCTTCCCAGGGACGGTGTTTTGGGGGTGGGAGGCCTGCACTACAACTCCTACCATGCCCCCTTGTCCCACCCCTGAGCAGGATGTAGCACTCCACCCCACCCAGAAGCATGTGGCAGCCATTGTATTGTTCGCCTACGAGGTAGGTATCCATCTTCACAGGGAGGGTGTTTTGGGGGTGGGAGGCCTGCACTACAACTCCCACCAGGCCCCCTTGTCCCACCCCTGAGCAGAATGTAGCACTCCACCACACCCAGAAGCATGTGGCAGCCATTGTATTGTTCACCTTCACCTACCAGGTAGGTGTCCATCTTCACAGGGAGGGTGTTTTGGGGGTGGGGGGCCTGCACTACAACTCCCACCAGGCCCCCTTGTCCCACCCCTGAGCAGGATGTAGCACTCCACCACACCCAGAAGCATGTGGCAGCCATTGTATTGTTCACCTTCACCTACCAGGTAGGTATCCATCTTCACAAGGAGGGTGTTTTGGGGGTGGGAGGCCTGCACTACAACTCCCACCAGGCCCCCTTGTCCCACCCCTGAGCAGGATGTAGCACTCCACCCCACCCAGAAGCATGTGGCAGCCATTGTTTAACAACAACCAAACTTACAGGTAGGTATCCATCTTCTTCAGGGAGGGTGTTTTGGGGGTGGGAGGCCTGCACTACAACTCCCACGAGCCCCCTTGTCCCACCCCTGAACAGGATGTAGCACTCCACCACACCCAGAAGCATGTGGCAGCCATTGTATAACAACAACCAAACTTACAGGTAGGTATCCATCTTCACAGGGAGGGTGTTTTGGGGGTGGGAGGCCTGCACTACAACTCCCACCATGCCCCCTTGTCCCACCCCTGAGCAGGATGTAGCACTCCACCCTACCCAGAAGCATGTGGCAGCCATTGTATTGTTCACCTTCACCTACCAGGTAGGTATCCATCTTCACAGGGAGGGTGTTTTGGGGTTGGGAGGCCTGCACTACAACTCCCACCAGGCCCCCTTGTCCCACTCCTGAGCAGGATGTAGCACTCCACCACACCCAGAAGCATGTGGCAACAATTCCCCTCAACTGTGTCACAGAACAGGTAGGTAGACAGTGCATGCACCCTGACACTCCCCTCAAAAAGCATGAAGCCATATGACCACACCAGCCCTCACATGTCATCCAACTTGGCATAGATCCAATAGCCACTTCCAGTGTGCAGACTGAAAAGCATATGTAACTGTCACAGAAACCAAAGTGTGACTCACAAAATCACATGTAGAAGAAATTCAGGGCACAACCATGCACAGCACTGAATGCTATCTGGAAGTGCCGTGGGGGCAGAGCATCAAGGCCCATATGAAAACAAAACAAGCATGGTCAGTAGCAATAAGAAAGCAAAGCACATGATATGACAAAGGTATCCATGAGACTACAATGGCTAGTTCATGCCCAGTTGTAATGTCTTCCATGCAGAGTGAACAACAAAGATGCTGCACATAAAGTTATTGTGCTGCTAGTCGTTAGATGATGACATGTCCTCGTAATCACACAATCTGCACGTTGTGCATGGTACCTATTGACATGTCACACCATGGACAAGTAAGGTATGTACCTCCACATCATGACATAATGCTCAAAACTGTGCAGACATACAATGTAATATCAATGTAAACTGTGTGGTGTATGACATGTAACAACAAAACATCTAACACCAAGCTTGAGGTGTGCACTCCAATGACCATTTCCCCTCTGTTCCACAGGTGACCAAGAACTGACAGCTGCAGATGACCACACCAACCTGCAGAGCCAGTCTCCCCCCCACCCCCCGGAACATGGACTCTCCGATGCAGACTCCCTAGATTTCTCAGATGCGGAGCCCGAAGCCGGCCCATCAGGCATGCCAGGGCGCAACAGGTCCCAGGAACCCACTGTCCCCACCGCCACCACCTCAGCAACAACAACTACGCTGACCCCTGCTGTAACGACCTGTGTGGCCTCCACCACCACCAGTGCTGCCTGCAACACTGTCCCTGCCTCAGAGGATGAACACCCCACCCCACAATCTGAGGAGGGCAGGGAGAGTACGCGGGTGCGTAGAGTGGTGACGCCACAGGTCCGGGACAGCAGGGCAGGTGGTAGGGCAACTAGGTGACAAGACCAACCGGACACTGGGACCGAAGCCCTGGCCAACATCGCCAGAGTCCTTGGGGCCTATGAACAAGCCCAGGGACACACGGGACAGGCTCTGGAGGAATCCCGTGAGCTCCGCCTGCTGCTGAGGTCCATGGACACACGATTGGGCCAAATCGTGGTCCTCTTGGGCCAGCTAGTGGGTGTCCTGAGAGACAGGCCTGCGGCCCAAACAACAGCTCAACCTACCTCCAGTGGCCCGCAGGATGACAGTTCCCCCACCTCCCCTGCGGCCACAGAGAGGGGTGAGTCCTCAGACACCGCTGAGCCCGCAGAAGAGGCCCCCCTGCCAAACGCTCAAGGGGCCGTCCAAAGAAATCCCAGGGAGGTTCACGTGGCAAAGCACCAGCCAAACACCAGTCAAGGAGCCAGCCATGATGGCACCCCTCTTCACCTTGCCATTGACTTTGTTGACTGTCCTTATCCACACTGCCAGGTTAATGGAATGCGTCTGTTGGACTGTGTCACCACAACAATGTGGTGACTACTCTATTGTTTCATCTACCATTACTGACAACTCATTGATTCACTTTTCACCTGTTTGCAAATATTCACTTCCCTGTCACATATACCCTTTGTTAATAAACACTCCTTACACACCTATGTTCTCGTGTCAGCTCCATGTTTATTACAGGATGTACAATGTTGACTGGGATTACAATGTACCAGGAGCACGGATTGTTTGGAGGCATTGAGAGGCAGAAGGGACCTAGGAAAACACAAAAGAACAATATTCACTTGTCAGGTGATGGCATCACAGCCATTACACAACACTTGTCATCAAGGTACTCAAATCTACACACATTACAATGAGCAACAGTACCGACATAGACATCCTGTAGCTGGGCACAACTACCCTGTCCCAGAAACATTAGCACCCAGCACAGAGACAACAACAGGCAGCAGTCACAAATCTCCCCTAGGCCTTTCCACCAACAACACAATCAGCAGACAATGGCACCGTTGTATGTTTTCACTCACCTTCAAGGGAAGTAGCGGTTGATGAGCTGTTGACGCAGGTCAACACCTTCCTCCTCTACACTATCCTCGTCACTGGACATGGGTGGGTTTGCAGGCGGTGGCCTCGGCTGCTCATCAGCGTCCAGGAGCAGGGGGATCTCCTTGCGCAAGGCCAGGTTGTGGAGCATGCAGCATGCAACTACGATCTGACACACCTTCTGGGGAGAGTACGTCAGTGCACCTCCGGTCTTGTCCAGGCAGCGAAATCGTGACTTCAGGAGACCAAAAAGACGCTCCACCACACGACGGGTCCTCCCATGTGCATCATTGTAGCGGACTTCACCCGGGGTCCTGGGATTCCGCAGTGGGCTCAGCAACCAAGGCCGGTTGAGATATGCAGAGTCACCTAGGTGTGAGACACACAGAACAAACTTGAAACATTACTGTGGCAGAGGACAGCATGTCACACATACAGCACGCTACTTCACCCTGCGTACTCATCCACAATCCATGTACGCTCTGGGAGCAGATTTGCCATCAGCTGGGGCATAATGCTGTTACACATGATGTACGAGTCATGGGCAGAGCCGGGAAATTTGGCACAGACGTGAGATTATCATATCCGCCTGGCACACCACTTGCACATTGATGGAATGGAAATGTTTCCTATTCCTGTAGAGGTGCTCACGTGCCTGTGGTGGAACCAGGCCAACATGTGTGCAGTCAATGGCACCAACAACATTAGGAATGTGGCCAAGGGCATAAAAATCAGCCTTCACATCCGCCAATTCATGCCTCCTGGGGAAATGGATGTATCTGTCCTTGTAGGTCATCATAGTGGACAGGACATCACGTAGCACCATGCTGAACATGGGTTGCGACATCCCACCTGCGCTGGACACCGTGTACTGGAATGATCCAGTAGTCAAAAAATACAGGGCCGCCATCACCTTAGACGTTGGCGTGAAAGCAGTCGGATATGTTCTGCGAGGCCGCAGGTGGAGCTCCAACAGAGCATATAGGTCTTGTAGGGTGGGTCGATCCAGACGGAATTTCCGGATGACGTCCTCATCCTCCATGTCCGCCAGCACTGTGAAGGGACGATGCACATTTGGTCGCCTCCTAGGTGAGATGAAAGGGGACACATGTCAATGCAATCCACCATGAGATGTGCACAACATCTTACGTTTTGACTGACACAGCGCCAACAATGACTGGCATCACACTTCAGCTTACAGCACAACTCACATGTGGGGACACCTTCAGCTACACTAGTCGTACACCTGTCTAGTTTTCACACAGTGTGTACCTCCCAAACAGATTCAGACTATGTGAATGGCCAAAGGGACATGTCCACATCTTGCGTAACCAGCCCTGAGAGTAGTTCATACAGCATTTGTGTGAAACAGCAACACTGTTGGCTCCTACCTAGCTGCTGTACCTGCCACACCTTCTTGTGTAAGTTGAACAGGGCACACATCAACAACACAATGAGCACAGTCTGTGCATTAAGATCAAGTATGTACATGAGCAAAGCAAACTACACAGTGAAATATGCACATTGTGTAGTCAGACCTTCATCACTGTGTGTTGCGTAGCCAGATCACACATTGACATGTGTACACATTGGAGAGTCCATCACATCACTGATCTGTGTACATGCACAACAAAATCATGAGTGACATGTGAGGGAGTACATGCCAATGTTTGCAATCATGTGCACTGACATGGCATGTGTAGTCAGCAGTGGGCTAAATGTTACAGTGGCACTGTTTGCACTATCTTGTGTCATGAATCAGGTGTCTACTGTACACTGTTGAGAACTGGCCATTGCCATTGACACAGCATAATGTGTCCATAGGTGCTGTTAATGTGCTCCGCCACCCAAATCACGGTCATAGGCACCAATGTATGGCAGCCATATCGTGGTAGCGCCCGCCTGGCCCCTGCGGTGTGTCACCGCCAATGCCCATGCCCTTACAGCCAATGGGACCCGCATCTGCGGTAGTGAAATACAGATTTGGAAATGGCGGTTGGCATGCTCCGCCACCCAAATCACGGTCATAGGCACCAATGTATGGCAGCCATATCGCGATAGCGACCGCCTGGCCCCTACGGTGTGTCACCGCCAATGCCCATGCCCTTACTGCCAATGGGACCCGCATCTGCAGCAGTGAAATACAAATTTGGAAATGGCGTTTGGCATGCTCCGCCACCCAAATCACGGTCATAGGCACCAATGTATGGCAGCCGTATCGCGGTAGCGCCCGCCTGGCCCCTGCGGTGTGTCACCGCCAATGCCCATGCCCTTCCAGCTAATGGGACCCGCATCCGTGGTAGTGAAATACAAATTTGGAACTGGCGGTTGGCATGCTCTGCCACCCAAATCACGGTCATAGGCACCAATGTATGGCAGCCATATCGCGGTAGCGACCGCCTGGCCCCTGCGGTGTATCACCGCCAATGCCCATGCCCTTACAGCCAATGGGACCCGCATCCGCGGTAGTGAAATACAGATTTGGAAATGGCGGTTGGCATGCTCTGCCACCCAAATCACGGTCATAGGCATCAATGTATGGCAGCCATATCGCGGTAGCGACCGCCTGGCCCATGCGGTGTGTCACAGCCAATGCCCATGCCCTTACAGCCAATGGGACCCGCATCTGCGGTAGTGAAATACAGATTTGGAAATGGCGGTTGGCATGCTCCGCCACCCAAATCACGGTCATAGGCACCAATGTAAGGCAGCCATATTGCGGTAGCGACTGCCTGGCCCCTGCGGTGTGTCACCGCCAATGCCCATGCCCTTACAGCCAATGGGAAGTGCAATCGCGGTAGCCAAATACAATTTTGAAAATCGCGGTAGGCGTGCTCCGCTACCGCGGGCCGGGCATTGGATGCAATTGAAAGATGCACGATCGCGGTAGCGACTGCCTGGCCCCTGCGGTGTGTCACAGCCAATGCCCATGCCCTAACAGCCAATGGGAAGTGCAATCGCGGTAGCCAAATACAATTTTGAAAATCGCGGTAGGCGTGCTCCGCTTCCGCGGGGCCGGGCATTGGATGCAATTGAAAGATGCACGATCGCGGTAGCGACCACCTGGCCCCTGCGGTGTGTCACCGCCAATGCCCATGCCCTTACAGCCAATGGGAACCGCTATCGGGGTAGCCAAATGCAATTTTGAAAATCGCGGTAGGCGTGCTCCGCTACCGCGGGGCCGGTCATTGGATGCATTTGAAAAAAGCTGAGCTGGAACACCAATTGCAGCAGCTTAGAACCACAGAAACTACCCCAAGGGGCTATATATGTGTGGGAGAGAGCCTCATATTTCCACTGCTTCCAGACACCGCTGGCTGACACTCTTCACCACCAACTGCTGCTGCTCCTGTCTCCTGGACCCAGACCCTGCTGCCTGACACTCTTCACCACCAACTGCTGCTGCTCCTGTCTCCTGGACCCAGACACTGCTGACTGACACTCTTCACCACCAACTGCTGCTGCTCCTGTCTCCTGGACCCAGACACTGCTGACTGACACTCTTCACCACCAACTGCTGCTGCTCCTGTCTCATGGACCCAGTGATGGCGAGGACTGAGAACATCAGGGCCCGTCCCTTCACCACAGAGGAGCTGGAGGTCCTGGTGGACGAGGTGCTCACACAGTATGGGAGGCTATATGGGCTCCAGATGTTCTGGTAAGTGTTTCAGGTTGGAAGTGAGAGTGCAGGGAGTGCACACATGAAGTTGATCTGCTGCAGTATGCCTGAGGGTGTGGGTTTGTGTGATACACTGCCTAGCATGCTGACTTCAGGGAAATGGGGTTTGTAGCCTATTTCACACATTCCCCGGGCTGCATTTCAGGATGGGAGGGACATGCAGTCTTTTTGCAGCCATACAGTGACACTGCAAGTATAGAAAGTGGGAGTCAGGACAGACTTTGCCTGTGCTAATGGATCTTTGAGTCCATGAGGTTTTTCACAGCCTCATTTGTGAAATGAGACAGACTTTACGTCCAGAGGGTACTGATGGAAGTGTGTTTGACTCTATATTGCCACCATGGATATGTAAGCATTATGCACAAGAGTGAAATGCCTGAGGGTGACACTCTTGGCAAATAATACACATATGACACCTCAGATTGCTGTACTTTGAAAATATCATCCTCCCATTGTTTTCATCATGTGTTCAGACTCGCATGTGTAGGCACTGTTTGCCCTCTCATATTGTACCTGCATGTGAATGTTCTCATGGCCCACGTTAAACCTCAGTGTGAGCCCCCTGGCCTGCACAGTCACTGCCCAATTTGACAAGGACCCATCACTGAATGGACAGAGTGAGACATATGGGTTGTCTGCTACCCTATCCATCAAAGAGCTATCTCAGGCCTGTGTATTGCACAAGACAGACCTTGTGAGAAGGGTGTGAGACTGTAAGATCATGTCCCTAAATGTGACCTCCATGACACAGTGAGCCAGTCACAGGGCAAGGACATTGAGGGGTGTGCAGTGTTGGACACAGTGGGTCTGCCCCGACACATCATTTCCAATGTGATGTATGTCTTGCTCACTCACAAACTGAATCGCAGATGTGGGCCTCCTTCACATTGCTTTCTGTGCTGCCATTCAGCATGTGTATGAGATGGGCAGGTACTGTGTCCATCCTCATACCTGCATGCATTTTGTTATGATTATCCCATGCTCATGTATTATGTGTCATGCTGTATTGTCTCTGCTAAACATATCTGTGAAGCTGTGCTGAGTATGTGCATGCTCCTGTACTGAGAGATAGTGGTACATAACCCAGTGTCACTCACTGTCACAAGAGGTGGGATGACATCTGCCGGCTGAGCAAAAACATGGCAGAGATGACGCTGGGGCTGCTCCCTCGGACTGGCAGGTTGGCGCGCAGGAGCATGACACCACTAATGGCCCGCATCTTGGCAGTGACACAGCCAGAGCTGGATATACGTTTGAAGGACCATCAGCAGCAAGCTGGGGGTGAGTATTCTGGGAAGGGTGACTTTGGTTGTGAGTGACTGCATGTATTCCAAGCCTGAGCCAGTGCTGGGCTCTGTGATGTTGCTATTGTGATGCAATGGCTTGTGAGTGGCCTTTCTGTTGGGTGCAGCTGTCATGCATTTTTGCTACATGGACTTTCTCATGTCATTGATGTAATGGCCCTTGACGTTGCATTCTGAGTTGTGGGCTTATGGCATCGGCTGCATTGGGGGAGTCAGGGACATCCCATGGCAGTGACCGGCAGTGTGTCTCATCTGAGTGTGCTTTCATCAATGTGTGCAGTGCCTGACCTCAAAATTGTGAGAACTACACATCTGACACCAATGTGCAACTGTAGTTGTGCCCCAAAGCACGACATGGTGGATGGCATGAGCTCATAGCCATTGCGAAATTATATTTTGGAGTCTGTATCTGTGTTGTCCCCTTATGGTGACTCCATATGTGACTGTGACAACATGTTGGGATGTACATCTTTTTCACCCACAGAGATCTGTATGTCTGGTTACACGGAGGCACGGGCAAGCTGTTTGGCTGTGTGGACATCACATGGGTCAATTATGCCAAGCTTGCATGTTACCATGCAATTTTTTATTTTTGAATTAAGGTTGCACAATGTGACTGCACAGGGTGGTGTGCAACATGGGGGTATCACCATCTTGTTTTGTGAGTTGCTTGCATATGATGTGTGTGTGTATGGCACTAAACTGTACCTACGTCTCTGTCTCTTGCAGCATCTACCGAGGGTACAGAAGGACAGAGGACGGACACCAGTGGTGAGGCATCAGGCACGACTGCTTCACATGAGCACACTGACACTGATGTGACCAGCACCTCGGAGGGGGACAGGAGTGTGCTTGAGGAATCACAGCCAGAGACACCAACCTCAACGTCATCTGACTCCAGCGGTGACTCCTCAATGTTGGCGGGCACAGAGAGTGGGAAATCTGCCTCCTCTTCCACCACACATCGTCCAGTGCCCACCCTCCCAGCTACTTCCACTAGTGCTGCCCGTGTTCACACCAGTAAGAAGGGAAGTATGTCCTTCCCCCCAGGCACCGCTGCCCCTGCCCCTGTCTCCCCTGCTGCCCTCAGTGTTGAGGCTGTGGACCTTTTGCGCCAGCTGTGTGTGGGTCAGACAACTCTCCTGAATGCCTTCCTAGACCATGACAAGAAGTTGGCACAGGTAGTTGCCTTCATGGAGGGCATTCATTCAGATGTGGGTGGGCTACACAGGACTGTCCAGTCTTTGTCCTCCACAGTGACAGCAGCCATACGGCTGTCACAGGCTCAGAGTCCAGCTCCAGTCCCTTCGGCCACCCCCCTGCCAGTGGCTACATCTGACGAGAGTGACCACACACCACAGCCCTCAGGCTCAAGGTACACCACACGCAGCACACAACAGCAGCACCCCAAGTAGGCCAGAGCGCAGACACCATCCCCCAAACCAACCAAAGTCACCCCGGAGCGCAAAGGCAAAAGCCCTTCAGGTGACACTCAGGGGCATCAAGCCAAGAAGCAGGCCTCAGGCTCACATGCCTTAAAATCATCCCCATCCAAGGACCCTCCCGTCCCAAAAGCGTCTCCCAAAGACAAGCAGATGGTTGCTGTGCCTGCTGTGAAGCTGGTGCCTGCTAAGAGTCCGCAGAAAAAGCCCTCTAAGGCAGATTCACCCACAACTTCAACGCCCACCCACACCCCTGTGAAGCTGGGAAAGGGAGTCACTGTAGGGGATTCACCTGGTCAACAGGGGATGGAGGGGAAAAGGCAAGGCCAGGCCAAACATACCGCCGGATCCAGCAGATCCCCAGAGGGAGGGCCACCGCCTGCACCTGATGCACCTTTGGTGGAGAGTGTGCCTGTTGTGGCTGCCCCACCTCCCACTCATACCAAGACCAAAATTACCTATCGAATACCCAAGAAGTGGAAAGGTACCTCTCCACAATCTCCATCACACACTGTGTCTCACGGCAGCATGTCTCCGCCTCCATGTGCCACCACACCACCCGGTCCAAGCAGCCCTCCGGCTCACAAAGCCACTGATGCCTCTACCTCAGCTGGTCCTCTCTCTCCCAGGTCCAGTCCTCCAACTGGGCCCGACAATCAGCCACCTCCCAGTTCGACTGACAGCCAAGTCTGAGGCTAAGTCCCCCTCCCACACCTGTCTCTCCCACAGCAGTGCCTGGACTGCCCATTGTTAGCCCCCTAGCTCTGTTGCTGACCATGGCAGTGTACGGTCTCACCCATTCCCTGTGCAGGTTCTCATGCACACATGTGCCTACTTTGAGCTATGGACTGGCCACTGGCCTTGCTGTTTGTAACCATGGATGCCCATTCCCTGTGCAGGTTCTCATGCACACATGTGCCTACTTTGAGCTATGGACTGGCCACTGGACTTGCTGTTTATAACCATGGATGCCCATTCCCTGTGCAGGTTCTCATGCACACATGTGCCTACTCTGAACTGTGGACTGGCCACTGGCCTTGCTGTTTTTCACTTTGTTTGCCCATTCCCTGTGCAGGTTCTCATGCACACATGTGCCTACTCTGAACTGTGGACTGGCCACTGGCCTTGCTGTTTTTCACTTTGTTTGCCCATTGCCTGTGCAGGTTCTCATGCACACATGTGCCTACTCTGAACTGTGGACTGGCCACTGGCCTTGCTGTTTTTCACTTTGTTTGCCCATTCCCTGTGCAGGTTCTCATGCACACATGTGCCTACTTTGAGCTATGGACTGCCTACTGGCCTTGCTGTTTGTAACCATGGATGCTCATTCCCTGTGCAGGTTCTCATGCACACATGTGTCTACTTTGAGCTATGGACTGGCCACTGGCCTTGCTGTTTGTAACCATGCATGCCCATTCCCTGTGCAGGTTCTCATGCACACATGTGCCTACTCTGAACTGTGGACTGGCCACTGGCCTTGCTGTTTTTCACTTTGTTTGCCCATTCCCTGTGCAGGTTCTCATGCACACATGTAATCAGAGAGCAAGGGACCCCCTCTAAAGGACGAATAAGGTCTGGGAGTAAGAGGGGGACTAGACAGACCAAATTGAACCAGAAAACACTCCCCTTAGACCTATATTTCTTTTACAAAAGATTGAATCTAGTATAGGTATAAAAATATGCCAAACATCAAATATTTATAACATTACAACAACATCATTATTTTTTGAGGTCATATTTATTATTATCATTGACTTCTTTTTTTCTTTTTACCAATGCATTAAATGTCATTTTTATAAATAGGTACAAAACTTTTTTGTTTTTTTTTGTAAAAAATGTATATACATATGAACTATCGTGCAAAATTAAATACAATTTTGTTGATTCTCAAAATAACAAATCTTACAACTCATACATTCCTCACAGTCGTTCACATTCATACAAGACACTTATGCACATCTGGATTAAAAGGGAAACATAAGATGTGAATCATTTCCACCAAGATGAAAAAAACAATAAGGTCTGGACACACGAGGTCGACGCGCGTTTCGGTGGGTTAACACAAGACGTGAACCACCTTCTTCAGGACCTTGTCCAAATCGGGCACAGTATCACACAGGCAAATACACAGGGGGAACAGGTTTCCTATATTGAAATACCAATATCCAGGACTGGAACGACAGAGGGGCCGATTCCGATCTCGGCCGGTAGGGCTCCAAATCGGACTCGGCATTACCGGATCCGATTCGGAGCCCTGTTTCCCGACTCGTTCGCGGGACCCAACCGCTCCGACCGACTCGCATGGACACGACTCGCACCGCACAATGGAGACGTTCCCCGGCCGGGCAAGTACGATGCGCGCCGTGAGCAGTCCGACCGACTCGCGCCGTCCGGCTCGAAAGAGCAGTCGGAGCCGCACTTTGGGGGTCCGTGTCTGACCCCCCTGTACGCCTAGCCGCGCGAGTCGCACACAGGGGGACCCATGGGTCCCCCTACCTGTGCATGTACGGCGCGACCCGCTTCGACGCGTACCCGCTGTAGGGCGCCCTTGTTCGCCTCGCACCCATTGAGTCAATGGGAGCCCACGTACGCGTTGTACGAACGGCTCCCATTGACTTCAATGGGAGTCCGACCGAATCGAGTCCAATAGCATGCGAACGCATCGTACTCGTTCGGTCGGACTGCTAGGGTCCGATTCGGTCGGAAATCTCTCCGGGTCCGGCTCGGTCGGAGAGATTTCCGGCCTGAATCGGAATCGGCCCCAGAGTCTTTTATCGAGGGTGGTGGCCACTATGCCTTATTTTCGAGTGTTAGAATGTACGTGTGACTTTCAACGTATCTTGTATAGGTAATCGCAGGACCATGGCAGAGATAAAATTGCGAATATTATCATAACATATGTTACTGGATCTGTTATCTTCTATATATTATGTAGTTACTGACTGAAAGACATAGTCAGCCACCATAGGAGGTAACAACCCCACAAGGTGGTCAGAATACTCAATGGATGAGGCCAGTAATAACAATTCCGGAATTGACGATGGGGTCCTTCAAAATGCTCTGCGTCCCTCCATAGATGCAGCCTTGCTGTTTGTAACCATGGATGCCCATTCCCTGTGCAGGTTCTCAGGCACACATGTGCCTACTCTGAACTGTGGACTGGCCACTTGCCTTGCTGTTTTTCACTTTGTTTGCCCATTCCCTGTGCAGGTTCTCAGGCACACATGTGCCTACTTTGAGCTTTGGACTGGCCACTGGCCTTGCTGTTTGTAACCATGGATGCCCATTCCCTGTGCAGGTTCTCATGCACACATGTGCCTACTTTGAACTGTGGACTGGACTTGCTTTTGTCTACTTTTGATGCCTATCTGGGTAATATGTAATAAAGACAGTTACTCCTGTTGTCTGCTTTGTCAGTGTCCTTGCTATATGAAAATGTATTATTTATGGGTATGGTTTAATGTGACACATGCTCTGTATCCCACTTTAACATTGCCAATGGCTTGTTTCACTTTTTCAGAGTTTACCAGAGGTGACAGGCACTTCGGTTCTTCTTGGCTCTGAGGCTTGGGGGTGCAATGATGGTTGTTTGTGATGACCTACTGTTATCCTAATCATTCTATGGTCAGGTTTGCTAAATTGTACACATGACATGTTAGGATGCACTACCAGCACAGAGGGGAATTCTATCCACAGGATTGCAGGCAGGCTGGCCAGGGTCCATCATGTGTGTGTGATCTTTCTTGATGTGTGAACAGCAGTGTTGGAGTATGGTCATCTTGTGATGGCCTGTCTTCCTAGTCACATGGGTACATTAGAATGTGTGCACTTGAGTGGTCATTAAGTGTGAAGGGGGTGACTTGGTCAGTAGTGTTGATTTGTGTGTGCCCCTGCAATGCCAACTGCACACATGTATGACCCAGGAGCTGAGTGCCTGTTTGTTTGATTTGTCAGCCCTGTGCTTGTGATTGTGTGTACATGTGGGAGTTGTAGGTTGTGCACTGTGCAGTGTGTTGGTGTGTCCTTGCACTCCTGGGGGACACCTACTTGTTGTTGCTGCCAGTTGTGAGTATGCAGAGTGTGTGACAGCCAAGTCTGTGTTGTGTTTTGTTGATCAGCCATGTGTCTTGTTACTGTTTGTGCTCACTGTGCAGACCTGCTCAGCCACACTGACATTGTTGGTGAGTTTTCTCATGCATTGCTGTCACTTGAGCCATTTTTGGCTCCAGTATGGTATGTGGAGTCATACCATCCCCTAGCTTTGCTTCTGAAGCCTACCCATTGTGAGTGACTCCTCCATGTATTTGTGTATAGTACACTCCTGACCTGTCCACTACTGACGTACACACCACTTCACTATCATGTCACCTATCCCCTTGGGTTGCCAATGTGTGAGCCTCCTCACCACTTCATTAGTTACACTGTGCTTTGTGGTGCTGATCTGTGCACAGGACAAATGTGCCACTCAGGACAGTTTCACATATGGTTATGTGTGATTTTCTTGTACTGGTTTGCAGTCATGGTTGTTCATGTGCAGTGCAACTGTTTATGCTGCACAGTCCTCTGTTCATGTTGTTTGCACCTGGGTGTCCTTGAGTTGTGCATCTGTGATTGTTGGGTTAGCTGTATGTGTGTTTGGTGAGGTACTGCTACCCTTCCAGAGTGTGATGTTGTCTGTGTGCTGTGCTGATTTGTGTTGTGGGAGTACATGGTGTGACACTGAGATGTGTGTGCTACTGATTTGGTTGGTGTGCACACACTGCTTGGCCTGCATGCAGTGCTGTCAGTGTATGTTGCCTTGTACTTGCCTGGTGTGCATCCCTTGATGTCCAGCTGAGTTTGCAATGTGATGTATTGGCATGTGTATCTGTTGTGTTTTTGTTGTGGATGTATGCAGTGTTTGGGCTGTGTTGGCTCTTTCTGCTGACAGATGCTCTGTGTGTGATGTTCTATTTGCATTACATTTTGTGTGAGTTGTTTGTGCATTGTGATACATTCAGATGTGTGTTGCAGGTGTAGTGTAGATTACTTGTGTGTGTATCACATGCAGCAAGTTATATTCTGGTTGCTGGCCTTGTTTTGAGTGCACACTAGAGCTATGTCCTCCTATCCTTGACCTGTCACTTGTCAGGATTGTGCATGTGCATGCATGTGGTACACTATGACACCATGTTGACTTGATGGGTGGTGTGGTGTGTCTGTCTGTGTTAGCTTATTGTCCCATTGATCCCAGTTTGTGTTCCTGATTGTTTTGAGATGATGCACTTCTTGTTTGTGTTGGGGTATGGTGTCTGTGCATTGCTCCTGAGTGACAATGTTGTGTACTCCTGTTCTGTCTAGGGACACATTGCCTTTCCACTGTTTGGCTGCACATGTCTGGGCTTGTTGGACTTCTGTGGATGTTGTTGGTGAGCTTTGTGTTTGACTGTTGTTTTTGTGTCTGCATTGGTTCAGGCATCCCTGAGTGTGAGTGTGATGTTTGTGTATGCAGCACAGGGTGTGTGGTTGGTTGTCAGTGAACTCACAGGACCTTATTTGCACCATTATGTGTGTTTCTCACCGGTGTGGAGTGTTGCAGGTGTGAGGTGGGTAGGTGAGGGGCATGTGTGGAGGTCCTACTTGTGTTTGACAGTCATGGAGTGTGGCAATGAGCCATGTGTGTTGTGCTGATGACATGCACATGTCAAGTAAGTTGACACAGATGTGTGGCTGGTCACTGTATGACTTCAGACTCTTCCTATCATTCCTGTGCCTATGCATAGCTTGCCTTGCTGTCTCCCTGAGTTGTTGCACAGAGGTCACTGTGATTTAATTTCACTCACTGTGCCAGCCATGTCTGATTTGATGGCCTAAGGGTGGTGTGATATGTTCCTTCTCTTGCATGTGATGTACACATGCTTTGTGGCTTGCTCCATGACTTTCCAGCACTGTCCACCTCACTTTTGCCTAGCCCATTTATTGTCCTACATTGCTGCTGACATCTGGTATGTGTATGTGGCTGTGTGTCAGTGTGGGGTGTGTCTGGGTGACTTGACAGGCAGTGTGTTCATATGCAGTGTGAGTGTTCATTTTGTGATTGGACTCAGTTTGTTGACATGAGTGGGGGGTAGGTGTGAGGAGGAGGAATGCCCTGCCTCTGAGCTTCTGTGCAGGGTGTTCCTCTTCTCCCCCACCTTCTGAGACAGGCTCCCTGGTTGTTTGGTGTGTGTGGTGCAGGGTCTGGGTACACCTGGCTGGTTAATTGTGCAGGGGGGGCACAAGAGGAGCACACAGCATATCCCCTAATGGGTGTGGGGGGCGTAGTGTGTGAAGGGTGAGGGTGAGGCCCTATGATCTTTGTGGACTGCCCATGCCTGGCGCTGGCCCTGCCTACTACATTGTGCGCATGTTTTCCCGCGTCTGCACCGCTGCGGTGACGTGACCGGGACATTGCTGTGATTTCGCGGTTGATGGATGGCCCGGAGGCGGAGGGGTGATTTAATGACAGGTAGGACATGTGTGGGTACACTTGGGGATGTGTTCCTGTCCCCACCAGAGTGTCTGATGTGGACAGGAACCGTATGTCAGCCCAGTAGTTGTGTGTTGTGGTTGTGTTTCGGAGTTGTGTGATTGCGTACCTGCGGCGTTGTCCGCGACGGGCCATTATTTGCTGGTAGTGGAGCAGGTACAGCACCGGTAAGGCGTGTAGAGCTGGATCCATTGCGGTCGGGACCGGGTGGAGGGGTCCGGGAGTCTGGTTTCGCGCTCCGCTGTCGTGCTTCTGCCGTCTCTGGTTGGGTGGTTTTTCCGCAGCGGTGTGACGGGCTGTTTGGGGCATCGTGATTTGTACGGCGGATGGGACGTCATTCTGCATGGCGGTGGGTCTCTATTGGCTCACACCGCCGTGGTGGCTGGCGCATTTTTATGGCGGGTCACATCGCCCCGCCGCGGACGGGAAATGGGCTATGTTTGCCCATCGTAATATGGCGGGCGTGAGGACCGCTGCTGGCGTGCTGAAAATGACATTTTCCGCCACCGCCAGCACCGCGGAGGTGCCTCCGCCCGCCATCCTAATGACCCCCATTGTTTTTAGCCTCGTTTTTCATTTTCTTGGTAAATATATTGCTTACTAAAATTCTGTTGTACATAATGTCATTTTTTACAGTATTTTTATTCAATAGTGGTGGTAGCTTTCACATCTATTTTATATATTTAATTTTAAAATAGTTTGATGTTATCTATATATATATATATTTTTAAAGTTATTGTAATGTTTATTGCATTTAATTTTAAAATGTATTTATTGTAAAAAATGTTAAATAAAAATATACGTTTAATACATTTTACTATCAGGACGCTGGGTTTATAAGGAAAAAGGTGGAGATTTTTAAAGTATGTTTGTGTTAATATTTTAAAAAAAATGTATTTAGTCATTTACCATTTATGAAATGTTACATATTAAATATCCATATGTAAATGTAATTTGTTTTGTTTCTTGATGTTTTAATTAAAAAATATGTAATTTAATTTACAAATTTACATTTTCAATTTTCTTATTTATAATTTATTTTAAATAAGTTCATATTTATTTAATATTATGTTTGTGTAACAAAATGTAATGCATATTTTGTGTTTATGATAAGTAAAATGGAATAATCTTACAAATGTATTGATGCACTGTTTTAACATTTAGTTAAGTTTTATTTGAAATTATAAATTCATTTGACATTTTTAAATAAAATGATTTCAATTTGTTTTATTAAAAATGGGTATTTAGTATAAATTTTCATTAAAACTTTCTTTTATGCATTTTAACTTATTACTGCCTTTTTCATTTTAGTGAAAATGATTAATAATATTTTTCATTAGTGGGATGTTGCGCTTATAGGGGAATAGGATAGGGAGATTTTTAATGTATGTGTTATTAGATTTACATTTTTTTATTGATTAACATTTTGCACATTGTATTTTTTTTTTTTAATGTTACATTATGAAATATAAAGCTGAATATTTTATGAATTGTTAATTATACGTTTTCAAAAACCAAATAAATAATTTTATTTTAATTATTTAAATTCATTTAAATGTTTCTATATGTATTTAAAATATATTTTTCTTTTGTGTGTTTTGTAGTTATTGTATGTATATATTGTGTTAATTTGTATTCATGTTTTCTAGTACGAAATATACATATTATTTAAATTATATATTTTTTAATTTAATAAATATAGATTACATTTATAAGTTATTAGTTTTAAATTTGTATGATATTTCAATTGGTACTAAAGTTGTTGATGAAAACTAAAGTGTTGTGCTTTATAAAAATGTCACATATAATTATTTATATTTTTTATTTTAATCATATTAATCTAAAGGTTGTTTTTCATTTGTTTTTAAATGTTGTTCATATTATTTGTTATGTTAGATTTTATATTGTGGTATGTTTTTGAGTATTTATGTAAATTGTAATTGTGTATTGTAAGTTATATTTGTTTGATTTTTTTGCCATTTATGATTTGAAAAAATATTGTATTGCCTTGTAGGAATACTAAATGTTACCACTTTAATGCCCAACACCTTTCCCAAAATGGTTTGGATTGGAATGGGAAAAGTAAATCAAACCCATTTAGTGTCCAACACCTTCACATAAAATGGCTTATATTTGCTTTGGAATAGTAAATAGAACCCCTTTAGTGTCCAACACCTTCCACAAAATGGTTTACAATGGAGTGGGAATAGTACATTTGACCCCTTTAGTGTCAAAGATATCTCCAAAATGGTTTAGATTGGAGTGGGAATACTGAATGCTATGCAGATTTGTACAGCGCACTATCACCTCAGAGGATTTCCTAGCACTGAGCAGGTATGAGACTACGTACACCTAGGGCCTAGTAGGACTATTCGGAAAGCCAGGTCTTCAGCTTCTTGTGGGGAAAAGGCTCTTATGTGTAGCGGCAGGTTGTTCAACGCTTTAGGAGCAATGTAGGAGAAGGCTTGACCGCCAGACCTGGTTTTACGCCTACGTTGGAATTGTGCAAGTAGGAGTCCGTACGAGCGGAGGTGTCTGGAAGGTTTGTGAAAGCAGATACGATTGTTGCGGTATGCTGGGCCAATGTTATGTAGTGCCTTGACAGTGTGGGTGAGGAGTTGAAATTATGCTCGTTTGTCAATGGGGACCCAGTGGAGCTCCTTCGGTGTGGGGTGTGTCGAGAGTGGTTCAAGCCACTTTGTTCTGAATGGTCTGCAGCCTTCTGATTTGTTTTTTATTGATCCCAGCATAGATGGTGTTCCCGTAGTCCAGCTTGCTTGTGACCAGGGCATGCATGATGGTCTTCCGGGAGCTGATTGGGAGCCATTTTGAAAATCTCCCTCAGCTTCCTCATAGTATGGAAGCCTGAGATGGTGACAGCATTGACTTGGATGGTCATATTGAATTTGCTGTTGATGATGGTCCTGAGGTTCCTGGCATGGGGTGGGTGTTGGTTCTACCTCTCTTGACCACCAGGAGGAGTCCCATGGTGATGTGCTCTTCCTGAAGTTCATGATTTTGATCCTGTCGGTGCTCAGCTTTAGACAGTGGGCAATTTCAGTCATGCAGGCTTTGAACTTGATCCAGGTTCTGGGCATCTTGTCCATGAGGGAGAGAATGAGTCGCATGTCGTCGGCATAAGGGAAGATATTGATATCATGAGAGCGTATGATGGGGAAATATTCTACTGAAACTATATAACAGCATTTTAAATTCTAGCATAGTCCCAGAGAACTGGCGGGAATCAACGTCTCACCGCATACATAAAAAGGGCGCTACAAACAAGATAGAAAATTATCGTATAATAGACTTGTTGGAAAGCCAAAGGGGCCGATTCCGATTCGGGCCGGAAATCTCACCGACCGAGCCGGACCCGGAGAGATTTCCGACCGAATCGGACCCGTGCAGTCCGACCGAACGAGTACGATGCGCACGTATGCCATCGGACTCGAGTCGGTCGGACTCCCATTGAAGTCAATGGGAGCCTGTCGTACAACGCGTACGCGGGCTCCCATTGACTCAATGGGTGCGATGCGGACAAGTGCGCCTCCTACAGCGTGTACGCGGCGAAGCGATTCGCACCGTACACGCATAGATAGGGGGGACCCATGGGTCCCCCCTGTGTGCGACTCGCGCGGCTACGCGTACAGGGGGGTCCGACACGGACCCCCAAAGTATGGCTCCGACAGCTCTTTCGAGCCGGAGTGCGCGGCTCGGTCGGACTGCTCGCGGCGCGCATCGTACTTACCCGGCCGGGGAACGTCTCCATTGCGCGGTGCGAGTCATGTCCGTGCGAGTCGGTCGGTGCGGTTCGACCCGGGATCGAGTCGGCCGGAGCGGTCGGGACGCCCGGACGAGTCGGTCGGCGAATACGCATCGTACTCGCTCGCCCGGACACGCGTACGGATCGGTCGGGAATCAGGGCTCCGAATCGGATCCGGTTAAGCCGAATCCGATTCGGAGCCCTACCGGCCGAGATCGGAATCGACCCCAAAGTGTTCGCAAAACCAGTGTTGGTGGATCTTGAAAGCTGAATCAATTCACTCAAAATCTTACCCTTTTGTCAGACAGGATTCAGAAGAGGCCATGAAACTCTGGACAATGTAAGTACTGTAATACTGCTGGTAAAAAATGTGATTGTTCAGAGGTCTCCATTGTTTGTTTGTTCCTTGGATTATTGTGTGGCTTTTGACAAAGTTAATCTGGTTACACACTGGCGGAAGTTGAATAACTGGAAAATACCAGAAATTTTGTTTACTGCCATTCAACTACTTTATAAGGATACTTGGGTCGGAATAAAACTTGGCAATGGCACTATTCTGTCCAATAAATGATGGGCCAATCGGCATAGGGCAGTATCCTGACGCCTGTTTTATTAAATTTGTATACGGCTGATCTTCAACAAGTGTTATTAGGCCTTAGAGTGTTTCCCCCACAACCAGGATAGGCAACATCTCCTGTTGCTTCAATACGCCAACAGCACTGCACTTTTAGACGTAAAATTGGACTACAAACACTACAAAAATTGGACTACAAACACTGGAAATTAAATTTGACAAAGACACAAATAATGAAATTTGGTTCAGTTAAATCAAACTTTGTCTGGTGACTTGGAGATCAAAAGATTCAGATGGTGAAAGCATATATCATTATCTTGGAATTTGGATCGACCCAAAACATACGTTCAAAATCCAATTGAAAGCAATTAAAAGCCGGGCTTGGTTTTAGCAGCATCAATTAAGATCAATAAGTAACAGGCTGTATAGCCCCACTGGAACAAGCGTGTTGGAAGTGTTTAGAACCAAATTTGAACCTGCCATCATTTATGGGGCTCCTACACAGGGTATCAAACTGGACTCCCATCTGGTACATATTTAGACCGAAGTGATAAGGAAGGTGTTTGGTTGCCCATGACCACGCCTGTTAGGCAAATACACCTAGAGTGTGGCATGGTCAACTGTGCTACATCTGTTGACGCACAATTTGTTACGTATTGGTACTGCTTGAAAAATGCTTCTATGGGATCCCTAAAAGCACACATTTGGAAAAAGCATCAAGACAAATCCAAAATCCACAAAGACAATGGAATGGAAAATTTACAACACTTTCTAGCTGAATTACAGTTACATTAGATTTGGAATTGACAGTTAGACTATCAACAGTTCAAATTACAAGTAAAGCAAGCATCTAAAGCTTTCTCTTAGATCAAAACTTTTGAGGTGTTTAAACTTTTGGTTAGAGCTGACCTTCGTTTACCTTCATTCCAGAAATCCAATGCTCAATCTTACCCTGGTCTGTCCATAAAACAATAATTAGGAGCAAAATATATTTGATTCAGATTTTTACTTACACTGCTTAAAACAACAACTCCATGGAGATTTCGGCACCCATGTACATGTTGTAGAGGATACGGGCAGTGCCTTGAATCTCTAACCCATATCATTTGTGTTTGCCCCTATGTAATGGCTTGAAGAAAACAGCTGCTACATCCATGTTTTATCTGCCTTGGAGTATTGACTTTGGAAGCAACAATGCCCACCTGCTTGCAGGGCACCAATCTACATCTATTGACCAGGTTAACAACATTTCTGAAAAGGGCAGTTTGTGTCAGTGAATATGCATGTATCTGGCTGCCCCCTATCCTGATGACTCAAACCCCCAGTTACTTACATTGTACCATGGACAGTTTATGGATATTGGTCACCCTACTCTGGAAGAACAGTGCCATTTTGCTGCTGCATTTGAGTACTTTTATAGAGATATTTCAGTTTTTATTCATTTGTAGTAGTCAGTTTTGTTTTTGACTACATTGATCTATTGAATGATGATGGGGACACAGATCAGGTAATGTCTATCATGGAAATCCACCTATCATAATATTAAGAAAGATGCTAGATTTTTTATTAATGCACTTTAGCAATTATTAAAGTCATCATGTCAAGTCTCAGTTTAACACAGCTTCTGTCATGAAAAAAATTGCAGTTCATTGTCCAAAACTAGGCCTCACCTTATTCTAATGCACTTTGGTTGTTTTTAATGCTCTTATCTGTGGTCATATTTTATCAAGTTTTACTTTGTCATAGGAAATTTTAATGAGTATTTTGCTGATCAATTTTTATTTGTGGTCCAATTTGTATGTTGAGTAACAATACGATATATGAAGGGCAATGACTATAGCAATATGGGTGTAGCATACTATTGCCCCCATATATACAATGATCGGATGATTGTAATGGTTTTTTGTAACCAATCAATCAAGTTTGACAATGAGAGAGGATGATGCTGGCTAGAGGGAACATGTATGCGTTGATCAGGCACAGGGAGGATCCTTGCAGAACTCCGAAGGTGATGTTGCGGGCATCCGAGCTGTATGCTTACAATCTTGTGTAGGTGTTGGCTGAGGATGAGCTGAGAGACTGTGTCCAATGCTGCAGAGAGGTCAAGGAGGATGAGGGCCGCTGTGTCTCCTCAGTCCAGAGTCATGAGAATGCCATCCTGCACAGCGATGAGGGCACTTTCCGTGCTGTTGAGTCCGAAACCAGACCGAGTGGTGTTGAAGAGTTGTGGGTCGTTGAAGTATTCTGCAAGGTGTCTGTTGATGATTTTCTCTAAGACCTTTGGCTGGGAATGGTAGTAGGGATATCGGTCTGTAGTTGGTGAGCATTGAATTGTCCTCAGAGGGTTTCTTCAGCAAAGGAAGGACAGTTGCATGCTTCCAAGGATCTGGAAAGGTAACGGAAAAGGTGGAGACATTCAGAATGTGTGTAGGCATGGCACTGATGGGTTGCAGTCTTCTAGGGTAGATGAGGTGAGGGCAAGTGTTCGATAAAGTGGATGGAATTCATGGCGTGGCGGTTTCTTCTGAGATGATGACAGGCCACGTAGTTAGCATTGGGTCTTTGGTTAAGATCTGGAGGCATTTGGCAAGGTCTGTTGGGTCCAGTTGCAGGCTGAAGTTTCTGTAAATGGCAGTGATTTTGTTGCTGAAGAATTGAGCGAGATTGTTGCAGTGGTCCTGCGTGGAAGCAATCAAGTTGGAGGTGGCAGATGGTGCGGTGAAATCTTTCACAATGGCAAATGTTTCTTTGCTTCTGTTGGTTCTGGCTTCGATGCAGTCTGCCAGAGGGGTGTGTTTGGTGGTCTGGATAATTTGGTGGTAGCAGCTCTGGACAAATTTGAACTTGCTCCTATCTGTCCTGGTTTATTCTCTATTTGTGCTCCAGTTGTTTGCATCGGCATTTGTCAATCTGAGTTCCTCCATGTATCAAGTGACCTGGGGTTTGAGTCTTGTTGTACTGTTGTGTTTGAGGGAGGCCAGAGAGTCAATGCAGGAGGTGATTCAATTGTTGAAATTCTTGATGGCTTTGGGGAGGCTATTGCTGTGTAGGTGGGTGTTGAGAGTGGTGTTCCAGTCGTTGTCTGTGATATTTTGGAGGGCTGGTCTGGTGGTGATTCGTGAGCATTGGGCCAGAACGTGGATGCTGAACTTAACAAGGGTGTGGTCTGTCCAGGGAACTGCTGTAATCTCATTGACTCAGATGTTGCCTAAGTTATTGAGGGTGAGGAGGGTCCAGGAGGTGTCTGGCAACATGTATAGGTCCCTTTACTCATTGGGTGAGGCCCATGCTTTCATGTTCTTCAATGAGGGCTCATGAGTTGGGGTCAGTGTGGTCTTCCAGGTGGAATTTCAGTTCTCCGGGTAGAATGTAATTGCTAGCATTGAGGTGAGTGGTGCGATGAAGTCCATAATTGGGACAGTGAAGTTGTTGCACGGTCCTGGTGATCTGTAGATGAGAGTGCCGCTTAAGGTGAAGTTGGCTGTGATGTGGAGCTTGACGGACAGTTGTTCCATGTTGCAGGATGACGTGTCTGTGGATGTGGTTCTTGTGGATGATGGTGATTCCACCTTCACGCTTGTGATGTCTGCCTTGCCTGGCAACCTTGTAGCTAGAGGGGATGACTGAGGCTATCTCATGGGTTGATGCAGGGTTTAGCTAGGTTTCTGTGGGAAAAAGTAGGTCAGGGGCATTGTCATGCAGTAGGTCCCAGATCTCTGTGGCATATTTGGTGAGTTGGAGGGTGTTGAGGAGCATTCATGCAAGTGTGGAGTGTTGTTTTGTTATAGGGATTCTGCACATACACAGAGCTATGCACAGGATAATAGGACCTCGGAATATAGTGGTGAGCCAACCATAAACCTTAGCACCTAAAACCCCAACCCGACTAGCTGTAGCGTCTCATTAGCAACAATGCTACCAATGATTAGACAACCCAGAACACGGTATCTCTCTCTCTCAGGACTCGCAGGAGCAAGAACACCCTTTCATAACTCACTCATACCTGTCCACAACGCGCGTAAGAAGAGACACTGTATATGTTAAAATGTTTATTTCAACAACATGCTCTAAGATACAGTACACGTGCCAGTACTATCAGCATAATGCATAAAGTTAATATGAGCAGCATAGTTACAACTCCATAGAATACAAACGGGGAAAGCATTTCATAAAGCAGTGGATATAGGGCTAATTGGCCTTACCACCCTCCCCGTGCTAGTAGCTAGTTTATTATAAAAACAGAAGACCTCTGGGCTTTGACTAGCGAACCCCCATACCTGAATATCTAGATGCAAGTTTTACATCATCAGACAAACACAGCTCTTCTCTCTGGAAAGGTTTTTCTCCAAGTGTCTCTAAACGTGAAAATCACAATATTAAAAGCACCCGAATTTCTCCATGGCAGCTGTACATAGTGTTATGTCTAAGTGCGAGGGACTGGCCAGATCAGCAAGAACAAGGGACGGTGTTTTTCGACCTTGTACATGTTGTGCAGACGTAGCCCAAAGGGAACAGGAGAAAAGGTGAAAGACAGGAAGGCAGACAGGTCTGAAATAGCCGGGCAGAAGCAGAGGCTGGAAAAACAACGGCACAAAACAACGTGCGCAAAAAAGGCATCATGGCAGCCAGGCCTAAGTCAACTTAGCAAGGCAGACCAGGAGGCCACAAACCACAAGACAGTTTGGGTGGTTGCAAGTCACCGCAATAGAATAGCTATAGCAGCAATAGACTACTCCAACCTCATAGTGACCACACGCGTAGCTATAATATTGAGCCATGTCCAAGAATCTAATAGCAGGCCGGTCAAGAGATAGATGAGGGAAAAGGCAATGAAGCAAGCCTCTTGGGGAGTCAGAAAGGACAAGACCAGTCGTGGTCGACAGGATATGGAGAGTCTGGGCCCAGTACTGCCACAGGGATGGACAAGCCCATAGCATGTGAATGAGGTCCACCTTGGGCAGCACACAACAAGGACAAATTGGGGCAGAGTTTGGGAAAATCTTACCTAGCCCGGCTTGCTTGAGATAGGCTCTGTTGAAGACATTAAACTGTATGTACTGGAACTGGGCCCAACAGGACACACTGCATGCATAGGCATGCCTCTTACGCCAATCAGAGTCATGGAAAGCACAGGAGAGGTCCTCCTCCTAGGCCGCCGAGAGCACTGCACAGCTCTGGTCCCCCTGTTGCTGGAAGGCTCTGTAGAGCCATCAAATGAGCTTGCTCCATGTACCTGCCATGTGGAGGGTTTGGAAAACTTAGTGTGTGGGCAGCGCAGCATCCTGGAGTGCGAAACAACTACCGTAAGAAAGGCTTAATTAGCTCATACATCAAGATTTGCCCAGGTGGGAGGCCAAACTCAGGCACCAAGATAGGAAAGGTTATCAGCTCCTCATTCTGGAAGAGGTCACCCATCATGGAGATGCCAGCCACATGCCAAGCCTGCAGGTGAATGAGCCATAACTGACCCATGGCAGACCGGAGGCCCACAAAAGGAATAGTCAAGACAAAAGGGGAATATCCTGCCATCAGCTTACCCACCCTAAAAAGATATGCTGTGGCCACTCGAAACAGTACCATAGATGGAATTGTAACTCATGTGGTAAGATAAAGAGCATAATGTAACAGGCCATTCCGAAATTCCCTGCAAATCAGCCCTGTCCCATGGAGAGAGTTGCTTGCCAGCCAGCGGCCCACCCATTGCAACTGAACCCACAAATAATAGCATTCAAAATCCAGGAAAGCAAGCCACCCCTGCCTCTGCTGGCATTCTCAACACAGCAAGTGCAACTCAGCGGCAAACAGTATCCCACAGCAGAGTCACCAGAGAAGAATCAAGTTGTCGAAATGAAAAAAAAGTACAAGGAATAACAAGAGGAAGCGTAACAAAATAATAAATTAGGCGACGTTGAACCATCATATTCACCAAGGCCACTCTCCCAAATACCGACAGAGGTAGAGAGTCCCAAAACAATATCTAGGACCGGAGAGCACAAGTAGCTTTCCCTGAGTTACCATCCAGCAAATCCGCTGGTGAGTGATAGATCTGAATCCCAAGTTAGCAAAATGTCGACATTCAGAGATCAAGGAGGGTAAAAAGGACGCGTAGAAGATGGTTGGTGCTGGAAAAAACAGGATTTAGCCCAGTTTACCTGAAGGCTGGAAACTCCCACAAAATCCTAATGTATCTGCATTATAAAAGACAGGTCGACAGAGATATCCCGCACATACAACAGTAAATCATCTGCATATAGCAAGATTGTGTGCATCTGGCCACAGATTGGGATACCCCACATCACGCCGCCACATACAATTGGTTCCATGGATACGACACATAACGGAGGTTTCAACACACTATGCATATAGTCCCAGCGAAGGGAAAAGCCTTTTCCAGGTCCAGAGCAATATACGCCGTGGTAGGAAAGGAAGAGGCCGATTCTCTCTTGACATGCCTTAGTCGATGAAGATTATGCAAGGTGTTATGACCCAGAACAAAGCCGGCCTGGTCCTCATGTATGAGATCAGGCAAAAATGGAAAGCAGCCAAGTTCCAGAATCTTGGCCAATATCTTATAATCGGTGTTGGGGATGGAAAGTGGACAATAGGAGCTAGGGTTCATCAGGTCTTTATGAGACTTCAATGAGGTGGAAATAAGCACCGTGTTGAGAGACGGAGGGTGAGAGCCACCATTATAGCAGGTCTGAAACAAAGATTGTAACCTGGATTCTAGCACCGGAGCAAAGTAAATATAAAATTTGGCAGGCAAGCCGTCGGAACCTGGCACCTTGTCATGTGGCAAGTCCTTCAAACAAGAAGCAATCTCCTGGCCGGTAGTGGGTGCGTCCAAGGTTACCCAAGCCACGGGAAGAAGCCGAGCAAAGTGAACCTCAGTTAAGGAGGCCTGGAGGGAGGCAGGAGAGACTGGGAGTGCATACAGAGACTGATAGTAGTTATGGAAAGCGACATTAATAGAATACTGAGTTTGAGCAACTTCTCCGGTCTGAAGACGAACAAGTAGTATTGTAGGCTCATGGTAAAGGATCAAGGCTAGGGGTGGGCGGTGAACTCCACTCCACTGGCAGAGTTTATGGAGTATTGACCACTCTGCTTGGAGCGCGAAGTTCGGCAAAAACTCCGCCAACCGACGCATGGTGGAGTTTGCCACCCACCCCTAGTCATAAAATGCCAGCAGCAATGGAAGAAAACAATGGCAGGCATGGAGGAGAGTCAGGCATTTGAAAGCAGATAGGAGCCTGGCAGGCCTCTGGTTTCCTGACCCATAGAGGGGTGTTTCAAACCTTCGAGAGGCCAAGAGATGTCTCTGAGAAGAAGACCTCCCTGCCCTAGCAGCAGCACTCCCATGCAGGCAGAGGCAGCCTCATGTGGCCCAGGCAGCCAGAAGCTGGGGCCTGGCATGAGGCAGGTGCCGGCAGCAGGAGGAACTACTGATTGGGGAGCAGAGCCCCCGGCTGAGGAAGTAGGCAGCAGATAAAGCAGGCAGCATCGGAGCCTCTTACCTGAGATGAATCAAGGGGACATAGCCTCTCCACTTCCTGCTGGTGACCCCCAGCTCCGGGCTTGCCCCTCCGGAGCCAAGTGATAATAAAAGAGCACAAGTCACATAAAGGGGTGTTTAAACATTTCAACTTTGTGCCTCTGATCCACAACAACTTGCTGGAGAGCCTCGCGGATATAAGTTTCATCAGCAAGATGATTTTTTACAGTTAATTGCCCGTGGAAGGGGGCGTGTCCAAGATGGCGACTGTGACGGATGCGTAGAATAGAGCTCCGTGCCTGACCTGTAAAGAATCCTGCATTTACCCTCCTAAATCCACCATGCTTTCGCCTGTGCAGCTGTCCAGGTGCCTTGCACGGCTCAGAGGCATCACCCAATGCGTCTTTTCACCAGCGGAAGGTGCAACACCGACGCTCTGCGGACCGAGGGCTGCGGCCTGCCGAGACAAATCTTGTTGGAAACTACAGGTGCTAGGCACCCCTTAGACACCATGGGCTCTGCTGCCTAACTGTAATCAGTGGCAGATGCTTGGGAGACAGACCTGCTCGTGCCTGCCGTTGCGTCCCACTGCGGAGCCCCTAGGACACGGAGGCACTGGGCGCTGGGTGTGGCCTGCCCTACACCTGGGGTTTCACGTGGCCTGTGACTCCGGCAGTTGCACCAACACTGGGACTACGCAACTTTGCACAGTGAGTCCAGCAGCGCTGTATCAGGCCCACGGGCAACCCCTCCCTCTCAGGGACTGTTCTGGGCATCTCCATAACTTAGGTGAATGCATTCCATGGATTCCTCCCCCCCTGGGTGAAGCGTCCTTGACAGTCTGGGGCGGCGGCTGCAACATTACCGCACACCTGGTTGAGCGGACCCTATTGCTGTGGTGGGGAGCGTACTGCGGCCTGGATCGAGGCCCTCAGCTGCATCTGCCCTGCACTAGCAGACCCCGCAGTGGTTGGTTGCGAGGCCCTTGGATGTAGGAGGCCTACCTGGCCCCTCCCTAATTGCAACTCTGCATTAAAGAGCTAGGGCTATGAGGGGCCCCACCTAGTCGGATTGCTAATCGGATACATGGACTCTGACTCTCCCAATTACTTGTGTGCCCTCTCACCAGGAGCTGTGTGGTGCATTCTTGATATCTCGAGCACCCAGCGGGACTCCGTTTGTTGTCCTGTGATGCGAAGACTCAATAAGGGGGCCTGCATCCTCCACAAATACCATATATACAACCACCGACTGCACCAATTATACATATTGCTCAGTACTGGCTTGTCTCGCCCATCAGACTTTAGCAGAGCATCTCCCTGTTGGTGTGACTACACAGACACCAGCCTCTGGCCTGGAAGCTGCCACACGCCTGCCATCTACACTCTTACTGAGGGGCTGTTTGTTGCCCTGAAAATGGCCTTACCATAATTTCTTGTGAGCCCCCACTGGTTTGTAGCACACTCCTAAGCAAACTAAGGACTATAAATGAGCTGTTTCAGCTGCTGGCTGCCACCGCTGGTGTGATGTGCCCATTACCCCCCCCCCCTCACCCCCCCCGGCACTACCCTGCAGTGGCCACTGCTAACACCAAATCCTCCCAGAGGAGTGTCATAATAGAGGGGGCTTTGGAGGTGGATGCGTGAACACCCAGGGTGATTGTTGGACCTTAATTATCTGCACTTTACAAATCTACTGGTTGGGACATATTACAGTCCTGCTGACATATAACCACTCCCTGGGCGATACGTCGATTAGGCACAGTTGTTTTCTGTGCCACTGCTACACAGACCCCGATTCAGTCTGGTGTTTTGTTCAAGCCTGCGTAACCTGTTATACTGAGGTGTGTCGATACCTGGCCATGCAGCACACGCACAATGGTGCGTCCGAAGACCGATAAGACCCCGGCGACAATGGTAGGTGGCCATGGGAGTGAGGAGGTTACAAATACTACTAATGCTGTGGGTTCGTCCCTGGCGGCCACGTTATCTGATAATTCCCGCCTATTTGATAAACTTTTGACAGGTGTGCTGGAATTTAAATCTACCCTTGAACCTAAGCTAGACACCTTATGCATAGATATGGTCCTCCTGCGTGAGGATCACAAGAAATTGAAAGACTGATTTGAGAACACGGAATCACCACTAGCTGTCCTGAGACCCACTGTGGCAGACTCTGGCAAGCGCATCTGGGCCATGCAGGAGGATATAGAATATCTCTGGGGGAGAGTAGATGATCAAGAGTGCAGATCGAGATGGAACAAGGTGAGGATCGTGGTCCTCCCGGAACAGGCAGAGGGCCCAAATATTGAACTGTATCATGAACACGATTCTGCAGGGTAAACAATCTTCCTTTTTCTCTGTTGAATGGGCCCACAGCGTGCCTGGGAGACCTCCCTTTCTGGGAGACCGTCCACGGCCAGTGGTTGTCCGCCTTTTAAATTATAGGGACAGATATTATATTCTGCAAGTGATGCGAGCAAGTGGCCCCTGGTCTGTTGAGAATCCACAAATACATATTTACCCTGATTACACTTTAGAAGTTCAAAGCTGTAGGTCTCCTTCATGACAGTAAAGAAATGCCTCTGCGACCATGGCATCAAATATGCTTTGCATTTCCCTGTCATGCTCCAGATAATACACAAGGGCACTACTTCCTTTTGCATGACACCAGGGGATGCTTGGTCCTGGCTGGAGCTCAGAGGCATTGCATCCCCCTCTGGGCAGGCCTGGGCGTAGTTCGCGGAGTTTTGCTACGAGGAACTCCACGAAGTGACAAAAACTCTGCGAAGTTCTGCAAGGTGCGGAGTGCAGTGCGAACTGCCATTCGTGCTGTTCTTCCTGCCCCTCAGGTAGAAATTCTACCCGAGCTGCAGCTCGCGCTCGCGTACTTACCGTTCGCAAGTGCGAGCGGGGAAAAAACTCTGCTGCACTACGTGAAGCGGAGCTTTCTGCACTCCGCGAGCTCCGTGGAGTGCAGAAAACTCCGCAAACTCCGCGAACGGAGCGGAGTTCACCGTCCAGGCCTACCTCTGGGGTCTGGAAAGACCCCCCCTCTGATATGGAAAATACAAAGGCAGCATAAACCTCATCACAGACGTCGCCCCCACGGTCCAACTAAAGAAAAAGCAGCTAAAGAAAAGGCCCAGGCGGTGGAAGATGTGGGGCGGCGCATGGCGGCCACCTACCCCACAGGATCAGGAACACAGAACCGACTTGATGACTCCCCGGAAGTGACTGCCTGACAAGTTGCTGAACTGTTAGGTGGCGGCCCACTCGTTACACCTCAGATGGCTGAGGACCTGATATAATATGCAGTTCTCAGGTTTGGTAGAGCTGTGGATATGCATACATCACACCTGTGGCGGCTGCTGTCTGAAAGAGGAATATCACTGTTGATAGGATGGATGAGGGTTGTGGACATGTCCGCACAGGTCCACCGTTGTCGACGTCAGAACACCCCCCACTTATAAACTATCACTGGTATAGACTGCTACCTTATATTGTTCGTATTGCATTATAGTGCCAATGGCTGGTCACCCATTGGTGCACTGACCTGGGAATGGGAGTTTTCTGTATTCTCTCTTTATTGTTTCCAGTATGGATCCTCCTTTTATTTTTGTAGACGATGTGACATGCTATGTGAGTTGAGGGGATGGGGAGAAAGGGTTCAGGTGAATCGGGAGAGCTGGGTTTGACTTCACACAGTAAGTAAACCAAAAGGGAGGTCCCCTAAAATCCAGTCAGGGACAGGGGGAATATGTGCAAAAGCAAAAAATCCCTAAATGCAGCAAGCGAACATACAATACGCCAAACTACCAGTTTAACTAATACGGTGGTTATAAAGTAATCAAAATTAGGAAAACATCAATACAGTACCATATTGCAAAGTTCACACATAAATATCTTAAAAACCAACAAGTTTGCATATAATATTTATTCAATACATTTATAAAAAACATAAAACATTTCATTATTAAAAATCATGTTAAATACATAATATTGAGAGCAAATGAAATACAAAATCTAAAGGAAAACAGTTGTCGACGCAGCGTTTCGGTGAATACGTGGAATAGACACCTTCTTCAGGACAGTTTTCTGCATAATCAAAAACATGTATTTAGTATACAACCTTGGTTACACAATTATATATTAAACAATTCACATTATAAAATCTTTTAAAAAAAAACAAAAAAAAAAAACACAATTGCAATATGCCACTTTATGTTTCCCAATTATAAAACCACCACAGAAAAATCTACAAGTTAACAAAATTTTTTTTAAAACAAGGAAAATAACCTACCTAACAGTTCTGTAGACAGTGTTAGTGTATTATAAAACTAACACGTCTGGTAGTTACCCTCAATGTGAGTAAAGAATCGTGAGGAAGGGAGATTAAATGATGTGCTCCTCTTCAAATTATAGGCCTATACATGTACAAAAGATTAAAAATTCGAAATTAGGAATTGAGGATTATTCGAGTATTAATCAAGCTGATAGGTCATGTTAAACAAGAAAGATATACCTTATAGTGCAAAACAAATTGTTCTGTAGGTATGTATACTGGTGCCACCGTTGTTTAACTCGAGTCCAGATCCTAAAAGGGCCATAAATATTTACTTAGTATTATTATTAATGTTAATAGTATTATAACCTATGTTCCAAGTCAAAACCAGAAACCGGCTTACCTAACTTCACACACACATCACAATGGCTATTAATGTTGTAGCAGCTGAGTCCTCACTTCAATTAGTGACCTGGAATGTATGAGGATTAGCAAGTTACGCAGAACGATATCGTGTCTACCAATACTTCCACAGGAGCAAGATTCAGATAGCGCTCCTTCAAGAGACACACCTGATCGCTTCAGACCTAGATACCATGCGCACTGATAGGGACTGCATATTCCAGATATGCCTGGGGAGTCTTAATTTGGGTGGCACCGGGGATGTCCATGGAGCTGTTACACACCAGAATCGATTCAGGCGGGCAGTATGTCGTGTTGGAGGGTCTATTGGATGGCCTCCCTCTCTCCCTTATATCGCTTTATGCACCCAACACTAATCAGGCTCCCTTCCCACACTTGTTGACTCCAACGCTGTTGCGTAATACATCGGCACCTAGCTATTGGGGAAGGGATTTTAATTGCATCCCAGATCTATCCTGTGACCGTCTCCGCCCCCCACTACACGGGGCACATTCGATCTCTCTTACACAGCAGTTACAAAGTTGGGCCACCAATTCTCAGGTGAGAGATGCCTGGCGCAGTCTGGCTCCTTAAGATGGGACTACCTGATGGCGGTACCTGGGAGATTTGAAATGGGGCCCAAATTTCTTAAATGGGTCTCTCAGTTATACAACTCACTCATAGCTCGCATAAAAACGGGTACCACATTTTCTGATTCCTTCAATATATGGCATGGCACCCAGCAAGGCTGCCCCCTTTCCCCAATTATTTTTGCACTTGCGATGGAACCACTGGCTTGCGCACTCCGACAACGCTCAATGAGTTGGGGAATACAAGCAGACAATCATTGGCATATAATATCTATGTATGTGGATGATGCCCTGGTGTATCTACGAGAGGATGCCAAAGTACTTCTGAGTCTCATGAAATTATTAGACCGGTTCGGAAGCGCCTCCAGATTGAAGGCGAATAGGGATAAATCCCAAATGTTCCCAATGACGTGCTTTTCCCCGGATCAGCAGTGGGCTTCCCCGGACACCTTGCTCCCTTGGGACTGTGATTCGTTTAAGTATTTGAGGATCCGGGTTTACCACTCTGAAAGGGATTTACTGGATGGCAACTTGGGTAAGGCCATTACCAGTGCCAGATCTTCTCTATTATTCTGGACTGCATTGCCGCTCTCCCCTATGGGCCACATAGCTACCTCAAAAATGCTGAGATGCTGAGATGCTGAGATTATTATACTTTTTTGCGGCTCTCCCCATTCTAATACTTCGAAAATTCTTTACCGACTTGCAAGAACTTCTGATCGCACTAATATGGGGTAATGGTAGGAAGCAAGTGTCTATCACTAAATTGTATGCCCCTCTTGCGGAGGGAGGCTTAGGTGCCCCGAATTACGAGTATTATTATTTGGCTGATTAATTACAATGGCCTACTTGTTGGTTGGTGGGCCAAAATATGATGGAACTGGGATGCTGGTCGGTTGGGATACACCCACCTGCAGGGGTTGGAGTGGTTGCTGGGGTCGGAGAGAGTGATCCCTAAAAAGGCTGGAAATATACTTATGAACACAGCCCATTCGTGTTGGAATACTTATCTAGTCAAAACGCACCTCTACCCCCTATACACTCCTGAATTGCCCCTTTGGGTACTGACTTGTATAGACTTTGGCTGCAGGCCGGAGACCGCCGCCTGGGTCAATTCGGGCCTCACAACATAGGGAGACCTCTTCTCAGACAAAATCCTCTGCATGTTTGAGACTCTGGTTGATGAATGTGGTATCCCACCGCGATCTTTCCTTCTCTATGCCGCGCTAACCCACCATTTACACACGGCCTGGCATAGAACACACGATGAACCAGACATTTCCAGACTCCTCAAGGTCACGCTTACACATGGGGCTGGTCACCGTGCTATCACACTGCTATATAGTTCTCTATGAGCAGATAGAAGCATGTCCCTCGCTACTCTCGGAGCCTCTTGGGACGAGGCACTATCCACTACACTTACAGACAAACAATGGACACAATGCTTAGGGGTCCCGAACGAAAGGCTTACATCACGGCAAACACCTGGAACGAGCTCCCGGTCAAGGTCAGATGCTCCCGACCCTGCACACCTTCAGGAAAAGCCTCAAGAACTGGCTCTTCGGCTGACTCCGAGCTGCACCCCCCACCCCCAGCGCCTTGAGGCCCTCACGGGTGAGTAGTAGCACGATTCAAAATTCCCTGATTGATTGAAATATACCCAGTTTAATTACCTCCACCATACGTATCTAACACCCCATAGATTGGTGCGTATGTATCAGGGGTCCACAGACTCCTGCCCACTCTGCCACGACGCAGAGGCCAATTTTATTTACATAGTATAGGCATGCCCCCAGCTGACTTTGTATTGGACTACAGTAAGAGAAGTACTCTCTGAAGCGGTAGGCACTACACTAACACATAGACGGCCTTCTTTACCTCTTAGGGATAACCTCTTGTTCAGCTGCGCACAAAGCCACCAATAAATTCCTCGATTTGGCTTTGGTCAGGCGTAGAATAGCAATGTGCTGGAAATCGGTGATATCCCCACCCATTGAATTATGGCTATCTGACCAGCGTGCTAGCATTATGACGGAACAAGAAGCAGCACATGTTGTAGGGACAGGCCGACCTGCTCCATCTCACCCCCCAAACTGGCAGAGATATCTGGAGGTGGTGAAATCCAGACACGAAAGAGCCTCCTCCTGAGCATATATGCAAAACTGGTCACATTAATTGACCAAAGGGGCAACGGCCCTGACCCTGCCTCGCCCGCCCCCTCGTTATACCCCCATCCCCCCCCCCAATATACACCCCCTATACAGCGATGATTAAACAAATTAATAACCTTGAGTAATTGGCCTCATCCTCCCTGTACCCCATTTCACCTACTACACTAATGCCTTGCTTTCAGCAGTCACACGATTGTCCCTTCCACACTTTAATATGTTTGTTGGATTGTTGTTCAGATATGTTTAATAAGTAACTGTTCTAACTGTTGCAAAGATCAGTATACACATAATGCAGAGCAGTAGGCGATCTGTATATAATGTATGCAAAAAAGTTCCTTCAGCATACATACAGGACACATTTCAGTTGCATTACTTAATATAACAAATATATTTACTGCTGTTAATTACGAAGTTGCTCAAACTATCAATAAAGATATAAACGAAAAAAAAACGCCCATGGAGGCAATGCGATCAAAACATGTTGTTTGTGAACCGGACGGGCTCACTCGCTTCTTCATTAGTGTTATTTGGGCCTTCCCTAGCATACCACGCCAGATGTTAAGTTTCTCAGCAAAAAAGAAAATTGGCCATTTAATTTATTTATGGATCCTGTTTGTGAGGTACGTCGAATCTAGAGGAAGCATGTGTCAAGCAGCCCAGCTTCAGACAGCATCAGAACTGTGCAGGCGTGGAGGTGGGGAGTGCGTGACGTGTCTACCATGAAACCTGAAATACTGAGTATTCAGTGAGGCTGGGGGCAGAAGAGTTGGGTTCATAAAGGGCACGTAAGGACGTTGGGGAGTCGGAGAGAGGGACGCACGTTTTGTACATTTCCTACAAAGAGCTTGCCTGTAGGTAGGTTTGTTCTTTGAATCTGAGCTGACAACACCACTCTTCCCCCTCCCCCACTCCTAACTACAAGGAAAGAATTATCGGCAGTCCCTGCATGTGCACATGCCGAAGCAGAAAATGTAGTGTTTTCCATCTAGGTAAGATCGCGACACTTATGTGCCTTTTGTAAGGTGCTTATCTGACACTTGTCATATTAACACTCCAAATATTTGCCTTCGATTTAATTTGTTGCAGCTGTAGCCTCGGAGGCTAATGCCAGCTAAATCATGTTCTCCATTTGTACAGTGTGAGTTTTCTTTTGGAGGGGCAGGTTGATTTTACTACGTCCCGGATTTGTTCCAATCTCCTGCTTGTTGAGATACGTCTCTGTAGCATGTATATCAGAATTAGAATGCAGCATGTATATGAACTCACTGAGCTATCTCGCCGGTGGGTATTCCCTTGGTGCGTTTTTTTGTTGTTGCAGTTATATAGCACGAACTCGACCCCAGGGTATCAG
Organism: Calotriton arnoldi; assembly: GCA_963921515.1. Lineage (NCBI taxonomy): Eukaryota > Metazoa > Chordata > Amphibia > Caudata > Salamandridae > Calotriton > Calotriton arnoldi. Next base: position 4,893,953 of record CAWUFW010000263.1, read on the forward strand.
AGCACTTTACATGAGCACCAGTTGCATTTAAAACGGACACTTTTTTTAGGCAAGTGATTGTGGTGTTGCGGTCTAGTTCCCAACCACCACGTGACCAGCGCAAGGCATTGTGGGAGATGTGGCGGCCATTGTGTACGGGGGCACAGCGATTACAGTACGCCCCGTGGCGTGTTCCTGCGCAGGTAGAGGGCGAATACCGCCTACGGGGACCCAAAATCACGGACAGGCACCCACGCCTTGCTGCCAAGTGTGCAGATCACCTATTGACTCTTGCAGTGTGCCTGGCAGTCATCACTGGGGAGTACAAGCCCCTACATCGCAAGCCCTCCATGCCAAGTTGCCCCGGGTTGCCGTGTGAGGTGTTCTGGACAACGCAAGTCTGTACCCCAGGCGACGCTGCGGTAGGGGCATAAAGGGCCTACTCCCAGTCACACAGTGCCACCCCTGCCCACAAGGGCTGCCTGCCCACTGCTCCTTCGTCCACCTTAAGGGGTTCCAGTAGTCCGAGGTCCATTACTTCACCAAAATGTGTGCGCAGACCTTCTCACTCACCAACCCAGTCCCTTTCCTGCCGAAGCCGGGCGAGCCGGCTATGAAATGGGCTGATTGGAAGGGCTACTTCCTGAACTATCTGTCTGCCCTGGAAGATGAAGGGGAAGAGGCCTTTTCGAGTAAACGCAGGAAGAAAATTTTGTTGCACAATCTGGGGCCGGAAGGTTTAAGAGTGTACGAGAGTATGGTAAAAAAGACTAGGGGTCCCAATGACGAAGATGTATTCCAGCATGTGTTGGAAGACTTGGACAGTCATTATCAACCAGTAGTCTGCACTGCCATAGACCGTTATAATTTCTTCCAACGGAAGCAAACCGAAACAGAATCAGTGGACGACTACGTGGCTGCGCTGAAAAGATTGGCTGTGACTTGCAAATTTGGCCACCTTCATGATGATCTAGTGCGAGATCAGATCATAATGCACACTGTCAATACGAATATACAGGAGAAATTGTGGGTGAGTGGGGATGCCCCCCTTAACGAGATTATAGCGATGGTGAAGAAGGCAGAACTGTCCAAAAGATGCGCAGTAGCAGCGAAAAGAGACAGTGAGAGCAAACCCACCGTGTGCAGAGTGAGTGACACGAAAGCACACAATGACAAACCTCCACCCACTGCTGGGACCAGAAACAGCAGGAAGCCAATGACGAAATTTACAGGACCCAACAAATCACGTAGTGACCACAAAGGCAGTTGCTATAGATGCGGGAGTCACACGCACATGGCAAATGACAGGCGGTGTCCTGCCTTCCGAGTCAAATGTTCCTTTTGTGGGGTAATGGGTCATTTTGGCAAAGTCTGCAGAAGGAAACCCAGCAACGCTACGGTCAAATGTGTTATGTATGAGTCAGAAACAAAGGGGGTGGAGGGGGATGCTGATAATGACTGTATTTTGTGCATTGATGACCAAATTCTGGGAATTTATTGCAATAGTAGTAAGAAACCCTCTTGTTTGTTGACCATTGGGGGAGTCCAAGTTTCCATGGTAGCTGACTCAGGGTCCCCATACACCATAATTCAAAGCAATATCTGGGAAAGAGACTTTGTTCAACTTTAGGGAGTCACCTACACCCCACCGACGTCCACCCAGTCACCTTCACAGGAGAGAAGATTCCCATGGTAGGATTCCGTCCACTTCAATTTGAATTCAAAGGGAGGACCTCCGTAGGCAAACTGTACGTTGCGGAAAAGGGACCCTCTGTCCTGGGGTGGGCTGATCAAGGGGCGTTGGGGATCCAACTCAACCCCGGGGGAGAGACACAAGTGCTCATGACGGACAATCCACCAGCATCGGTAGAGAGTAAACTGAAAGAAGAATTCCCATCCGTCTTCGGCGGGACCATAGGAAAACTTTCCAAATTTATGCACAGGATTCTCCTTAAGGAGGGAGCCGCACCAGTCTGCCACAAAGTCCGGAACATCCCGTTCAACTGCAGAGAAACAGTGCAGATGGAATTGAAGCGCCTGGAAGACAACGGCGTAATTGAACCCATCGAAAGCGCAGAATGGCTGGCGCCCTTGGTTGTGGCACGTAAACCTAGTGGGAAGGTGCGCCTCTGCTTAGACCTCAGGGAATTGAACAAAAACATAATCGTGGATAAATTTCCGTTACCAAAAATCAGCGAAATGTTAGCTCAGACCAAGGGGGTCAAATGGTTCTCCACGATAGACCTCACAGCGGCTTACCACCAAATTTCACTTCACCCCTCCTGTAGGAAATTAACGTCCTTTATCACTCCATTCGGATGTTACAGATTTCGGTGCATGCCATTTGGCCTGGCATCTGCGGCCGCAGTTTTTCAAAAACTGATGCACAAATTGTTCAAAAACATCAGTGGAGTCCTCTACTTCCAAGACGACATACTCGTCATGGGGAAAACCAAAATGGATCATGACAAGAAACTGACTGCAGTGCTACGGACACTGTCAACCAACGGCCTCACGGCGGAATGGGAGAAATGCAGGTTTGGCCTACGCTCCGTCACATACTTGGGGCACAAAATAAGTGACAGTGGGATTTCTCCAAAGAAAGCCAACGTAGAAGCTATCATGTCTGCACCCACACCTCAAAACAAGGAGGAGGTCCGTTCATTCCTGGGATTGGCCGAGTTATACAGCAAATTCGTACAGAACTTCGCCACCAAAACGCACCACCTACGTCAAATCTTGAAAGAGAAAAATTTCTTCAGCTGGTCGCCCGAGTCCAATGCAGAATTTGAGAAAATCAAGAGGGACATTTGTGACGCCGTTCCCCTACATGGATTTGACAACTCCGCCACCTCCATATTGACCACAGATGCCAGTGACAAAGGCCTAGGGGCGGTCCTGTCACAGATGTCCACGGATGGCACGGAAACCACCATCAGTTTCGCCTCCCGTTCCCTCGCCCCCAACGAGGAGAAGTTCAGCGTCATAGAGAAGGAGATGCTTGCAGCCATTTGGGCCATGGAGATATTTCGCCAATATCTCTGGGGCTCCCGGTTTACCCTCAGAACGGACCACAAGCCGTTAGTTAAAGTCCTCACGTCTAGCGGCCATGGCAGTGCTACACCGCGCATCGCCAAGATGAACCTCAGACTGTTGGACTTTGTCTATGATGTCGAATACTTATCAGGGAAGAAGAACAAAGTGGCGGATTACCTCAGCCGGTCAGCTGCAATGGAAGGGGCGCCGACCCACACGGAATGGGATGAATACACTACAGCGTTCAAAACGGAACAAGAGGACGTGATTAGTGCGCAAGACTGGAAGACAGCATACGACACATATCCCCAACTCGTGTGCGTCAAAACGTTCGTCTCACAGGGTTGGCCTGAGAAGAAGTACGTGGACAACGACCTCAGGAAATTCTGGGAAGTGCGAGACAAACTCTCCATTAGTGATGATGCCATATTTTTACTATGGGGGGACAAAGTCATTCCTCCTCAACAGTTAGTAGACCGCCTACTCACCATCCTGCATGAAGGCCACTTGGGAATAGTGAAGTCGAAGAGACGAGTCAAACAGTCTTACTGGTGGCCCGCCATCGACAACTACGTGGAGAAGTACGTGAGAGCGTGCGAGCAGTGTGGCAATGCGGACAAATCACTGACCTTGCTACGACCGCCTCTGGGGAAGTTCACCACTCCCAACAGCCCCTGGGAGGATTTGTCCGTCGACATTTTGGGCCCCATTCTGGACTCCTGGGGTATACCCAAATATGCAATTGTCATTATCGATCGATACTCCAAGTGGCCGGAGGTAGAAATATGCGAGAAAGTGGACACGGAAACTGTCATTGCCTTTCTTACCACAACATTCTTGCGAGAAGGGATTCCGAAAGTCATCACATGTGACAATGGTCCCCAATTCATGTCCGAGAAGTGGAATGCCTTCACCCAAAGAAACGGAGTCAGGACCAAACACACCCCGGTGTACTACACTGCTGGTAACGGCCTAGTGGAACGGTTCAACCGAGTGCTCATGGGGTCCGTTCAAGCAGCCATCAGTGCGGGTAAGAGTTGGGAGACAGAAATTAGAAACACCGTCTGGGCATACCGCATCATACCCACCCTGACTGGCTACAGCCCATTCAAGATCCTACGTGGCCGGGAGACATTCACACGGGATAACACGGTTTGGATGAACCTCACATTGCAGAGCAAATGGTCCCCAGCAGTGGTCAGAAGCAACTTGGAGAAGGCTCAGAAAATTTACTCGGACAACTACAACAAGAAGCATGGAGTGCGAGAGGTTTCATTAGTAAAGGGGGAATGGGTCACGTGAAGCTTGGCCATTTACGCAAGAAGGGAGACAGCAAGTTCAGCGAGCCCTTACAAGTCAGAGAAACGTACTCGCGCTCTGCCCTGTTAAGTGAAGGCAAAATATGGCCACACAGTAGAATGGCCAAATGCAATAAAGTGATCAGATGGAACAAGGAAGATTTAACTACAAGCACCGGGCGTGCTGGATGGGAGCTTGAAAATGATGAAGACGGATTGGCTACAAGCACACTGAGAAATGGCATGATGAGAGACACTGAAGGTGACGTTGGCACCACAAAGGAACAGAGTAATTCGGAGTCCACACGACACAGTATACCTCAAGATTGCCATGACATCCGCAACCCAGACACCATGCAGGGTACTCCCATTTCACACAACAGGGGCCGGGAGGAGAGTACTGGGGAAGCCAGTTCCCACACAAGAGAGGCACAGGAGACACAGGTACCCCTCACATGCACCCGCACAGGCAGAGCGGTGGTGTTACCTAAGAGATACAGAGAGTTTGATATGTAACTGCCTTTCTACCTCGTGACGTTTTCACAACTGTTATGTTCCCTTCTTTCCCCCCCAACCTACCTTCCCCGCCCCCCCTCACTATGAAAAAAGTAATGATGGTTTTCTGTTGTTTATGGGGCGCCATTGTTAGGCGCCACACTTATGATGTTTGTGAATACGAAGAGCTAGTTGCTCAATTGGGTGTTCCTGAAGGGGAAGATATGTGGTGTTGCGGTCTAGTTCCCAACCACCACGTGACCAGCGCAAGGCATTGTGGGAGATGCGGCGGCCATTGTGTATGGGGGCACAGCGATTACAGTACGCCCGCGCTCTCCCTCCGAATATAATAAAGAAGTTACAAACCACACATGGAGTCTGCAGCCTTCATTCCAGGGGTGGAACCTCATGTTACAGTGATTTGCCCAGAATCACAGGATGTTTGAGCCTCCCCCCAGACACGAACCTGGTTCCCCAGCCTCAAAATGGCCACTCTAGCCATTAAGCTACATCACCTCCACTTAACCCCTTCGCTGCTGGGCCCCTGTGCTAAGCCTTTTTTTTGGCTATTTGGGGTAGTTCGCGCTTAGGCCCCTGTACCTTTTTGACCACATAAGGTATCCATGCCAAATTTGCGTCCTTTTCTTCCAACATCATGGGGATTCTAAAGGTACCCATGGTTTGTGGATTCCCCTAGAGGGGACCCAGAAATTAGCCAAAATACAGCTAAATTTTGTTTTTTGGGGGAAAAATGGGAAAAAAGTGTTGCAAATGAAAGCATCTGTTTTTTTCCCTGCAAATGATATCAACAAAGGGTTTGTGGGGCTGAAATAACCATTTTCCCAGCTTTTAGGGACTGACAGACTTTTGTCAGAAAACCAACATTTTTTACACAGTTTTGGCATTTTACTGGGATATAGCCTATTTTTGCTATTTTTTGTGCTTTCAACCTTCTTCCAGTTAATGGTAGAAATGGGTATGGAAGCAATAATGGATCCTGGAAAGCTATACATTTTAGAAAAGTAGATAAAATTCTGAATTCAGAAAGGGGTCATTTGTGTAGATCCTTCAAGGTTTCTTTATAGAAACTAACAGTTGAATATAGGAAAAATTGAAAATTAGTTGAAAAAACAGCCATTTGTGCGAACGTTTTCACCTGTAACTTCTTCTAATTGTGACAGCTGTTTGAAAGCAATATACCGTTACATCCGCTGGACCTTTCTGGTTGTGGGGATATATAGGACTTGTAGGTTCACCAAGAACCCGACTGAACCCAGAGCCAATAACTGAGCAGCGTCTTGCAATGGTTTTTTATTATGTACCGGGTATATAGCAATTAATTTGGGAAAATATATACATGGAAAAATCGGTATGAAAGACACCTATGTATTTCTGAAATTGGAACAAAATATAGAGTTTAGAAACAGTAGATATTTGCACATTTCCGAAATTGTGAGTACCCATACTAGAATGAGAATTATAGGACATTTTTCAAAATGACTTCTTTTTACACATTGTCTTTCATTTGGAAGGCAGAAATGAATCGAAAGTCAACGAGAGTCAAGTGAGGTATCATTTTACTCAGGACACTAAGGAGAACGCTGTGGGGTAGGACATTTGTGCCAGCACGGTGATTCCACGCAAAAATATGTGGAAAATGTGGTTTTTTCAGCTAAATTTGAGGTTTGCAGGGCATTCTGGGTAGGAAAACATTGGGGGATCCACGCAAGCTATACCTCATTGGACTCCCCCGGGTGTCTAGTTTTTAGAAATGTTTGGGTTTGGTAGTTTTCCAAGATGGCCGCCGAGCCCGGGGCCAAAACCCCAGGTGCCCCCCCCAAAACCAGATAGTTTTGTTATAGGTAATTTTGAAGTCTCCACAGTACGATTTGGGCCATTTCCTGTTGCAGCCACTATGCCTACCCACACAAGTGAGGCACCATTTTTATCGGGAGACCTGGGAGAACGCTGGGGGGGAGGAAATTTGTGGATCCACGCAGATTCCAGAACTTTCCCACACAGAAATTTGAGAAAAAAGTGATTTTTTCAGCTAAATTTGAGGTTTGCAGGGGATTCTGGGTAGGAGAATGTTGGGGGACCCACGAAAGCCATACCTCGCTGGACTCCCCCGGGTGTCTAGTTTTCAGAAATGCATGGGTTTGGTAGGTTTCCCTAGATGGCCACCGAGCCCGGGGCCAAAAACTCATGGGACCCCCTTGCAAAACCAGGTTGGTTTGTGATAGGTAATTTTGATGTCGCCTCAATAGGTTTTGGGCCCTTGCCTGTCGCGGGTCCTTGACCCACCCACGAGAGTGAGGTACCATTTTTATCGGGAGACCTGGGGGAACGCTGGGGGGGTGGAAATTTGTGGATCCACGCAGATTCCAGAACTTTCCCATACAGAAATTTAAGAAAAAAGGGATTTTTTCAGCTAAATTTGAGGTTTGCAGGGGATTCTGGGTAGGAGAATGTTTAGGGACCCACGCAAGCCATACCGCGCTGGACTCCCCAGGGTGTCTAGTTTTCAGAAATGTGTGGGTTTGGTAGGTTTCCCTAGATGGCCGCCGAGCCCAGGGACAATAACTCAGGTGACCCCCCTTGCAAAACCAGGTCCTTTCAAAAAAGGTAATTTTGATGTCTCCACAATACGTTTTGGGTCCTTCCCTGTCGCGGGTACTTTGCCCACCCACACAAGTGAGGTACCATTTCTATTGGGATACTTGGAGAAATGCTGGGGGGTAGGAAATTTGTTGTTTCTTTCTGAAGCGTGAAAATTTTGGCACAATAATGCAAGGAAAATGTGACATTCACATTTTGAGGTTTGCAGGACATTGTGGGTAAAATAACTTGTTGGGATCCACAAGAGAGACATCACCATGTACTCCCTTGGGTGTTTAGTTTACGACAATATCTACAGTTGGTAGGTTTTTCTCAGATGGAATGTACCCCTTGGCAGAGAGACAAAAAAGACAAATATTACTTCACAGCCATCTATTCCTCAAGCACACACACATACTGGTTGGATTTGGCATGAGGGCGAGTGATGGTTCAGTATATAAAATTTTATTAACAAGAGATTTCACAAAAATGAAATGCACTGTCAATAATTGAAAGGACAAAAAACTGATCCTGTGACTCGCAGCTCGTGAGCTGTAAAGCCGCGTCAAGGCCCCAACCGCTTTACAGGCCATTCACACACCTTTCATGCGTGATACACACAAGACCATTCACACCACCAGGCACGAAAAGAACACATTACAACATTCACAAAAAGGGACAAGGTACACCCTGCTTGAGAAAGACAGAAAAGACAAATATTTCTGCACAACCACCTATTCCTCAAGCACACATACATACCGGTTGGATTTGGCCCGAGGGTGAGTGATGGTTCAGTATATACAGTTGTATTAACAAGAGATTTCACAAAAATTAAATGCTCTGTTAATAATTGAAAGGACGAGAAACTGAAACATTGACTCACAACTCATGAACTGTAAAGCCACGACAAGGCACCAACCTCTTTACAGGCCATTCATACACTTTTCATACGTGTGACACATACAAAACCATTCACACCGCCAGCTGCGGTCCCAGCACATTACAACACTCACACCAGCAGACAGCGCCATTCAAGGGCCCATCACTTTCACACGCCCACATTCCTGACACAGCAACCACACTAGCTCACGGATTGCGTGGAGTGGCGTTTGGCTAGCAGTGTGGGTAGTGACCAGCAGCAAGTCACTACTCACACACCGCCAGCCAAGCGCCATTCCACGCACACCGCCAGCCGAGCATCAGTCCACGCACACCGCCAGCCGAGCGCCAGTCCACGCACACCACCAGCCAAGCGCCAGTCCACGCACACCGGCAGCCAAGCGCCAGTCCATGAACACCACCAGCCAAGCGCCAGTTCACACACACCACCAGCCAAGCGCCAGTCCACGCACACCACCAGCCAAGCGCCAGTCCACACACACCACTAGCCAAGCGCCAGTCCACGCACACCACCAGCCAAGCGCCAGTCCACGCACACCGCCAGCCAAGCACCAGTCCACGCACACCGCCAGCCAAGCACCAGTCCACGCACACCACCAGCCAAGCGCCTGCCTACACACACCGCCATCACATTTAGGATTTTTTTTACAAAAAAGAAAACACAAACAAATTGCAAATAGATACAAATCTACTAACACAAAATCTGAAACTAAATGCATTGCACAAATGCCAACCTTGAAACTGAACAAAAAATATAAAACAATAGAGACCAGGCAGTTCACTTTACCACTCATGGACTGCTCATAACTTCTTTTTAACGCTTTCAATCGCACTTTCAAACTTGAATTTAACTGAATAGTCACAACTTCCTTTTAACGCTTTTTTCACATTTTAAATTGGAACTTAACTGAATTTTAGACTGCATATTATTTTACCTGCACTTGTTCACTGTATTGCTGCTAACTATCGGGGGAGCTGGGATCATTTTTCGAGCGTGCTTGGGGGGGGGGACAGACATCTGTGGTTCCCGTGACTCGTGTGGAGCAGGGCTGCCATTTTGGGGGTAGTTGAGGTCAGCGGGCTAGTTTCCCCCCTGACGCTACAAATGGAATCGCTGATGCGACCGCACAGCGGACGCGCGCAGCGGGTGCGCCAAAGGCAAGCCCGTCCGCGCTCCGCCCGCGCTCAGTGCCAGCACCGCTGCCCGATTAAACTAAGGTGAGGCAAACATCACGGGGTATTCAAGATCACAATTATTGGATTTGAAGCCAGTTGGTAAGTCCACTGGCTGTCTGTGTCTTACGTTCAACACAAGGCCTGTGTCTTTTATGATCACTTGCCCCAACTGCAACTCTACTTTGCCTAGACTTAGCTACCAATTTATTAAACCCACTAACAATGAAATTCTTAAAACGGTGGAGCCTAATACAACAGTGGTAAAATGCATATTGCTCAATGCCAGGTCTTTGGTGAAGCATAGTGTTGAGTGTGCCTCGCTCCTCGAGGGGGAGAATATCCAAATTGCCTTTATTACTGAAACTTGGACAGATGATAGTTCTGGCCCTGATATTGTAAAAGCTACTCCGCCGGGGCTTCTTTGTCGTACTTTAAACAGGCCAATCAGGAGAGGAGGGGGGGGGGGTTAGCCATAATTTATCATAATTCACTTAGGGCCGCCTTTCATATAGCCTCCAATTCAGCCTGTGAGGCTCTCTCCTTTAGCTTCAGTCTATCACATCACCACATGTTTAAGGGCATTTTATTATATAGACCCCCGGGACCTAGGAACACTTTTCTAAACTCTATTGGTAATTTGCTAGAAGAGGGGCTCTGTACAGATTCCTTCACCATCATGGGAGACTTTAATTACCATCTGGAAACTTTGAAGGAACCAGACACAGTGGCCCTTATAGATATGATGAAGAGTGCTGACCTAAGCCAGCAGGTGACGGGCCCCACCCACGTGGCAGGTCACACATTGGACGGAATCATCTCAAACCACCCTCAATTGCTGTACACAGGTTTATTACCTCTGACCTGGACAGACCACGCTGCCGTACAATTTGAGTTAGCCCTGCTCACTCACACCACGACAAAGAGGGGCACTAAGATTCAGATTAAAAGCAGAGCTTGGAACAAAATCGTGAGCGCGGACCTACAAGATGCACTTATGGCATCTGCTGGTCAGATACCCTCAGGAATAGAGGAGGCCGCCACACATTATACAACTTGGATGGAATCAGCTTGTAATAAACTAGCCCCAGTCAAAGTTTTATTTCCTAAAAGGTCCCAACCAACAGCACCCTGGTATTTGGAAGAACTGAGGAGACAAAAACTCTCCTGTAAGTCTCTAGAGCGGAGCTGGAGGAAAGAATATAAGGAAGGGGATAAAAAGAGTTATAAACAAAGTCTCGCTATTTATAAGCAACTCATTTTCGAAGCAAAGAAAAAGTTCTTTACTAATCGAATTAATCTAGCAAAAAATTTGACTAAAGAACTTTTTCTAACTGTTTCAAGTCTGGCCTCCCCCAGCCTGACAAAAATCGAGGCCACTCAGGAACTATGCAATGATATCGCTAGGTTCTTTTTGAACAAGGTAGAGGTTATCTTCTCAGATTTTAGTCACCCAAGCCCGGGAGGAGTTGTAGCTTCGATGGAGGGAAAGAGGCCAGTTGCTGACCCCTTCCCGGTTTTTGACAAATTTGCACCACTGTCCACAACGGACACTGAGAAGCTTCTCCTGTCTGCAAGATCAGGTTCCCCCTATGATCCCTGTCCAGTCTCAGTACTGGCACACCCAAATTTGCCCCTATTACTAAGGAAATCAAAAAACTCCATTGGTTGCCGGTCAGGAAACGGGTGTGCTTCAAAGCTCTTTGCACCATTTATAAGGCACTCCAAGGCATAGGCCCAGACTACTTGAAACGGCAATTGCGGTGGTACATACCCAGAAGAACCCTTCGCTCCTGTGGAGCCAAGTTGGTGATGGTGCCACCCATTAAAAAAGCCTTGTGGGGTGGGAGAAGCTTTACTGTGTGCGCAGCAAAGGCCTGGAATGATCTTCCCTATATTTGAGAAAGGCCTCCGACCTTACTTTTAGGAGGGGATTGAAAACCTGGCTTTTTAACCTTTAACGTTGCCTCCTACCTAATTTCTCAGAGAATAGTGGTTAGCGCCAGGACACCCTCGGGTAATCGCAGCGCTTTAGAAATATCTGTAACATAACATAACATAACATGGATGCTCCCAAAAATTCTTTTGCGTGTGGTACATTCTAAAATAAGCAGGCACACACAGCGCAGGGTTAGAAGGACACTCGGGGCAGTATATACAAGTCTCCTTCCGCGTACCTCTTCGCCAACAGACTCTACATCTCCTACTGGGAAAGTCCTTTGAGGGTGTGGGAAGAATGTGATCAGGAAAGTGGCGATCTTTCAATCTAGCCACATCCTCCACCACTCCAACTCTAGGAACACTTGCCTGTTCCACTACAACAAGGCTGCCTATTACAGACTCCTGAAACTTAGCAAAAGTCATCTTTGACTCAGGACAACAATCCTTGAATACAACAAAAGCATTAATGGTTGCCAAGTGGAAAAGATGGATAGCCAACTTCTTATACTAAATGTAAGCCTTACGAAGAGCAGTGTAAGGTTCCAACCTCTGATCTACTCTATCAACACCACCCATGTGCCTATTATAGTCTAAAATGCACACAGGTTTGCGCGCTTCAGCAACCTGACCCCAAACAGTCACAGGTGAAGTGCTTTCATCATGGATGGTAGTCAGCATGTAGACATCTCTCCTGTCTGAAAACTTCACAGCTAGAAGTTCCTCGCAACGCAACACACTGCACTGCACTGTCCCGGCACAAGCTTTTGACAAACAAGTTCTTTTGGGAAACCTTTACGGTTAGAGCGGATTGTGCCACAAGCAACAGTGTCCACTTTGGCCAATTCCCTGAACAACTGCACACCAGTGTAGAAGTTATCTACAAATAAATGGTGACCTTTGTTAAAAAGTCCTCTACCAAGATCCCACACAATTTTCTCAGTCACTCCAAAAGTGGACGGACAACCAGGGGGGTTAATCTTGGAATCCTTACCGGTGTACACCCTGAAATTAGAGACATATCCAGTCCTACTGTCACACAGCATATACATCTTAATTCCATAGCGTGCTCTCTTACTAGGAATGTATTGCCTAAAAACCAAGTGGTCCTTGAACAAGACCAAAGACTCGTCCACTGCTATTTCTTTCCCTGGAGCATAGATCTCAGAAAATCGATCTACAAAGTGATCAATGACAGGCCAAATCTTAAAAAGACGGTCACAATCAGGGTGATCTCGTGGCAACGCTAAACCATTATCGACAAATTGCAGCATCCGAAGCAGAAGCAAATACCTATCACGACTCATGACTGCCGGAAATATAGCCGTTGCCATCAAGGGACTAGTAGACCAATATGAAGACATTGATGGCTTCCTTAGCAAGCCCATCAAAAAAGTTAAACCCAAGAACTTCTTCATCTCTTCCAGATTTGTGGGAGTCCTCCAGGTAGCTCTTGAGTGGGGCCTAAGGCTAGCACTGTTGTCCCTCAAAAACTGTTCGGCATACAAATTAGTCTGCTCAACAATCTCTGCCAAAATTACATCGTCCATAAACAACTGAAAAAAATGTATCGGCAAAATGTTTTCAGTATTCACTCTACGCCCTGGAACACCAGTAAAGTCTGGCAATGCCGGCTGCACCATGCCTGGGGCAACCCAGAGGTCAGCACCTCCAACAGGAAGCCTTGCAGCCCCAGGCTGCAGCCCAGATGCCTCTTGCTGCACTATCGGCACATCAATGACCTCCTCTAAAACAGGCACTTCATCCGCACTTAGAGTAGCTTCATCCGCACTGAGAGTAGCTTCATCATCCGATGATTCCTCGTGGACAGAAAACTCACTGCCTGAATCTTCCACTCCCTCCTCTGCCTCAGATGCAGAGTCAGTCTCTGAACCATGGTCAGAGGAAGACTCAAAAAGCATACCAACAACCTGCTGAGCAGTAATCCTGTGGCTAGCCATTATCGTTACTAAGAAAGAAGACTGCACAAACAAGTCAACAACACCCAACACTGTGCAAAATAAGTAAGTAAAAAAATGTGTGCCTTTATCACAAAGATCTAAATACTCAAAAACTATATGATTCACTTGCAAGTGACAGCTACACTCACCAGCACCTACTCTGCAGAGACACAGCAAAAACCAACGATATCCCACTAGAAAGAAAAAAACAAAACCAATTACTCACAAGACAACAAAATACCCATTGAGCACAAATGCAAAAAGTTTTTGACACTCAAAAAACAGAAGCCAAACATACTGCTATTATTACACCATTTGCAAAAACACATTCATGCAGGGAAATGAAACTCATTTACATTGTACAAAAAAAGTCTCTTACCAAACAAATGCAACTACACAAACAGCAGAAACACCAGTAACGAAACCGCAACCTGGAACAGTCTAAAGAGCAGAAGTCTTGAACTAGAACAAAAAGGGAGAAGTAAAGCATTACCATTGCAATTCACAAGAAATAAAACAATTAACATTATAACACGCTATGTCACTACCCAAATGGTCAATCTGCCAGATGGGCCTTCAAATAGGGCTGAGAAAAATGGGGGGTGATCTTGTCCAAGGGATCGGGTGAGGTTGTCTGCCAGGCCGATCTGTACCCCAGGTGGGGCAGAAAACAGCAGACAGAAATGTGCCCCCCTTGAAAAAGAAATAAATCCCTGGTGCCTAGTAGGGTTTTCTGCCTCCCCCCTCCCACCTAGGGCAGAAAGGCCAAAAAAAGGGGCAGATCTGTCCCCAGGAGGGGCAGAAAAAACATTAGCCAAATTTTACCCCCTTGGAAGCAACCATGTCGCTCGCTACCATTACACGCAAAACAAAATCCCTGGTGCCTAGTGGGGTTTTCTGCCCCCCCCCGGGGTAGAAAGGCCAAAAAAGGGCCGATCTGCCCCCAGGGGGGGGGGGCAGAAAAAACATACACAAAATATCAGCCCCCTGGAAGCGACCCTTGCCCAAGGGGTCGCCTCCATTTCAATTAAAATAAAGTCCCTGGTGTCTAGTGGGGTTTTCTGCCCCCCCCCCGGGACAGAAAGGCCAAATAAACGGGCCAATCTGCCCCCAGGGGGGGAGAGAATAAACATACAAAAAATATCTGCCCCCTGGAAGTGACCCTTGCCCAAGGGGTCCCTTCCATTTTAATTTGTATAAAGGTCCCTGGGGTCTAGTGGGGTTTTCTGCCCCGAAAGGCCAAAAGAACGGGCCGATCTGCCCCCAGGGGGGGCAGAATACACAAATATAAAAAATCTGCCCCCTGGAAGCGACCCTTGCCCAAGGGGTCGCTTCCATTTTAATTTAAAAGAAATCCCTGGTGTCTACAAAAAAACGGACCGATCTGCCCCCAGGGGGGCAGAATACACATATATAAAAAACTGCCCCCTGGAAGCGACCCTTGCCCAAGGGGTCGCTTCCATTTTAATTTTAAAGAAATCCCTGGTGTCTAGTGGGGTTTTCCGCCCCCCCCTGAGGGCAGAAAGGCCAAAAACACGGGCCGATCTGCCCCCAGGGGGGGCAGAAAACACTTATGGAATAAATATGCCCCCTGGAAGCGACCCTTGCCCAAGGGGTCACTTCCATTTCATTTTTTTTAAATCCCTGGCTCTAGTGGGCTTTTCTGTCCCCCTGGGGCCAGAAACGGCAGAAAACGCAGCCGATCTGTCCCCAGGGGGGGGGCAGAAAAGTCTTTAAAATAATGTGCCCCTTAAGGAAGCGACCCTTGCCCAAGGGGTCGCTTCCTTTAAATTAAAAAGAAATCCCTGGTGCCTAGTGGGGGCATTCCTGCTGCACGATCGCAACACCATACACGATCGTGCAGCAGGAATGCCCTGCATTGAGACATCAAGGGAGAGGAAAAACTCTTTCCTCTCCCGATGCCTCAATGTATCCCAAATTCCCCCCCCCCCCAGGCCCCACCGGAGCAAGGAAACTTACCTGTTTCCTGCTGGACGCACTGGAAACAAATGGCTTCCAGTGTGTCCGGCTGCTCCTGACGACGTTGGCGCTCGCTGTGCGCGCTGACGTCATGGGATTGCCTGGGGGGGTCGGGGGTGGCAGCGGAAACTCTTCCGCTGCCATCCCCCTTTGTGGGGGCTAGATGGGCTGCCCATGGGGGGAGCGCCAGCGCTTCCCCCATGGGTGGGTGCCATGACGGAGCGGTTCCGTCATGAGCACACGCCCACCGTTGCTCATGACGGAACCGCTCCGTCATGAGCATAGAAAGGGTTAATAGCCTAGCTACCATTCCTAACTTTCCACTTACTACTCAGCTCTTTTTACTATTTTGCAATTGTAACCTTCTCTAAGGCAAAATTGCACAATTAGCTTGCAGTCATTTGCATGTTATTGTTGAAGATCTTGTCAGTATCGAGGCAGAGAGTTGTCCTGTGTCAACTAATTTCCCCCCCACTTTCCGTGACCTGGAACACAACACTGCTATGCTACAGAGTTCATTTGCTTTCCGCGGTCTTGATGGCGAAATCCGAGGAAGTCTTTTTTTCTAATTGTGGTTCCAGAGTATTTTTTAGGTCAAGCCTAACGGCAGCGCGCATGCGCTGCTCACTCTGAGAGGCATGCAGTAGTCGAGTATGCTGTGGAAGCCTTGCCTTCTCTCCGCCCATATTTTTGATTGGCTGGTGTCTTTGTCCTTGGTAAATGCTGGCTTCCGATTGATAATGAAGCTTATTAGTCCCTCCTTGTTACCGCCCTGTCGCCATTTGTTACCTCCTATGAGGACTGGATCTTTTACTTGTGGCGTTACACAGTCTCCTTCATAAGTCGGTAGGCACTATTTTTTTTAGGTCTCGCCTACGCATGCGCTGAATAGGCAAAAAGACCTTTTGCAATCGATTCGGCTTTTCAGCCAAAAGCGTGCACGTTTGGCGATTCACTTGCGGGAGCGAGCAGCTGGCGCCATATGGTAGCAATTATCGCTCCTGGCGCCGCCGCTCCCGCAAGGGAATCGCACTGCCCCCACCCCTCCACCCGGAGTACTGTCACTTTTGCGGCGCGCTGTGTTTCAGTGCTTGTTTTGAGAAGTGGTCGATTGTAGTACGTCTTTATCTCAGATGGGAAACATCCTTACTGTAAGGATTTATTGTATGGCTACATCTGTTGTACAGGTTGTCAGAAGGATATCGATAAAAAATTGGAGGGGGCAGGGTCTAATGCCAATCACCGCGCTGTGGAAGTCCCGGGGTAAACTGACACCGGTGTTCTGTGATCGCGCGCCTAAGAAGGAGACAGCGAGAGCGCGCGGGCGACCTGGTCGGACTGTAGTTGAGCTCGTGCGCTCCTCCCCGGGATCCCCGTACGTCACGCGTCCCAGGTGCAGTGCAGGCCGGGATGGGTCGCCGCTGACAGCTCTAGACCGGGACATCCCCATTGCGACGCCGAGCCCTCTAATGCTGCTCACAGGGCTGTTTTAACACCCCAGACTGGAGTCCCTTTACCAGCCGTGCCCGCATGTCTCACGCCACCCCGATGGAGACCAGGAAGTTCACCCGGGCGCTGAGCAAACCGGGCACCGCGGCCGAACTGCGGCAGAGCTTGTCCGAGGTGGTGCGGAGCTCAGTGCTGCTGGTGAGTGCACTCCTCTTAGAAATGCCCATTAGCGCACCAATAGAGTCTCTAACTTAGTACTCTTGCTTTGAAATGGACACCAGGTTTTCTTGCATTTAGCACGAGCTGCTCTCCTCCCAAAAAAGACAATGCTATTGAGCCTGGATTTCCTCCTACCAGACCCCTTACCTTGTCCATTGACCACTTGTACAATGTATGAAATGTATCCACACAAACTCTTGTCCCCTGTAAGCATGGAATGTGCCTACTTTGCCACAGCTCGCCTCAACACTTGCCTAAACTATCATTTCCATATCTCCCTTACTATAACGTATATTGTCTTTCTGATCTGTGCATGGACTGGACTTCTGTAACGTGCTTGCTTTGTACATGGACTCCCACACCTTGCACTTGTTCATTAATTGTCACCACCTTCTCTGCACGGACGACCACCTGCAACCACTCGCGAGGTACATATTGTACCACACACTGACAGCGCCTTCTCACAACCACCTGAATTGTGTGTTGACTGCTTTCTTCCGCCCCGTCGTCTTTCACTGTGCATAAACGTACCTCTTCCTCGATTTACTCTGTGTATTGCCTTCTCTCACCACACTCGCATACTACAGTGCTGAGTGCCCAGTGTTATGCACTGTGCAACTTTGCTCTGTGCATTCGTTGTCCTACTTAGTTAAACATGCATGGCCTTTTGTTAGTGGTACTGTTGTATTCATGTTCAAAGTATTTCTTTTCCAAGAAACAGAATATTATTGCTGGTATATGATAAATGTGAATGTATTATTTTCATATCATGACCCTATGGTCAAAAATGTTTTTCTCGAGAACAGTGATGGTCCATAGCATGGTTACAGCAATCCCAGGTTAATACTTTGTGTTGTCAGTAATTCCTGCCACTTGTTTCGCAAGCAAACATAAATGGCGATAGTTACTAACATGAACTGAAATCTGGTTAGACTCCTAAAAATCAGCATCTGCCAACTCCAGGGGTCAACTTAATGTCTGTTATCTCTTTCCAAGACTTCAGTTTACAAGGTTATTGGTTCTTGCTTATGATGTCTGTTGGTGCACCCTCTAGCAATGGTATCGGATCCTAATGCTCTCTGAGACTACCTAATTTGTGGTTACTAGTGTGTTTCGCAACAGCTCTGGCAAAATACATGCAGGAAAGAGAAACAGGCAGTCATGCTCAGAAATCAACTTGGATACAATGGCTTTGGGCATAGGAAGGGAAAGTCAAAATTGCCTTATGCCCTTCTAGTGGTGGGAGATGATTTGTTTTGAATGTTATCAAATTGCTGGATGGAATGGCTGGCTCTGGTGATTGGAGGAAGTGCTTTGCAATGGGAGTGGGAAAAAGGAGGAAGAAGGCCGAGAATCTCTGTAGACAAGACAAAGCACAAATTCCCACTCAAACTATGTGTCTTCAATGGCAGCTCAAAGTGCACAACGGACTGACTGGAAAGAATTTCAACCCAGATATGTGTGTTACCTTGACACATAATTTTTGGGATAATTTTTTACATGGATGAATGCATACTGCCATACATTAGTTTACATATCCACAAAATTGTTTTTGAATTGTTTTAGCCATATGATTTTTCATTTAAATATCAAAACACATTTTTACCCAAAATATTTTTTCATTCATTTTCCATTTAAAACTTTATACATTGTACATATTCGCTAAATATAGCATATGTGACAGTTTTCATCCCATATCATAATCCACTCACTCATTCATTCACAGAAGTCAAATCTTCTCGTATATACCACTCATTCTTAACCCAGCCACACCTCACTTACACTGCGAGTTACAACGGGAAAAGATCTCCCACAAAGACAGTCAACTCACATTTCGGTGGGTAAGAGATAATGATGATCCACCTTCTTCAGGATCATTCAGTGTAAAACATAGATTATGGTGGGCCAATTGGGGAGCTCACTGTTACACAGGATAGGAGACCTAAGGGTATAACATTATCCTGCATTGGCCCACCATATTTTATGTTTTACATTGTGTGGTCCTGAAGAAGGTGGATCGTCACTATCCCTTACCCACCGAAACGTGCGTTACTTGTCTTTGTGAGAGATCGTAGCCCTCAACACAACAATGGCAGAAAATGAAGATTGTTTCCGGTGAGTCCATTGTGCAGTTTGAGCTGCCATTGAAGATAGATAGGTCAAGTGGGATTTCGTGCTTGGTCTTGTCTTTTGCCTTCCCCATATCTCAGACCTAAAATTTAAATAGTAGGTGGTACTTTTCTTTTTTGAGAATTTCTGTAGCTCAGGGCGGTTTGGGAGAGGCAAGTAGATTCTGAATTGTAGGTTGTAGCATGTGCTGGTGGAACAAACTTGCACATCTTATCCCCATCTGTCCAGAGAAAGGTTGAGACAGCTCTGCAGGGCCTTGACCTTTGATATTATGGGTTGCACATATACCAATCTCTTGGTTTAAGTCAAGTCACGTTATTAAAATAAATATGGTTGTTATATTGTAGAGCTTGCCGTGTGGGGAAGATATGTGGAATCCTCCCTGGGGATGGCCAGCTGTGCAAATCTGTGAGACCAAGGAGGAGGGCCATTAGGGTAGACTGCAATACCGGAAGTTCTGTGAGGTGAGCATTCCAGTGAAAGGGTACATTATGTCAGAATAGGAGACACTTTGAGAAACATGGGGGATGTGGTGTTATCAACTACATTGAAAAAAGTGAGATATGTTAAAAAAAATCCCAAATCTAGTTAACAGTCAGCCGGCTTGTTGGCAGTATAAACTGGTCGATGTTTATAGCTTACTTTTTGTGTGTGTATAACATGACACAGATGTGTTGCATAAGTTCTCCATCTATTTATCCATTCATTCATGTGCGGCTGAACGAGCACGGCGGGGGTGATTGACACATTCGTCATGTTAATGGCCATTTCCAGTTTTTTAGGTCTCGCCTACGCTGCATAGGAGGGGACCTTTGGAATCGATCAGCATTTTGGCTAAAAGCGTGCACGTTTTGCATTGCTTTCTATTGCAACGCGTGCACCTTTGGTGTTTCTTGCGGGAGCGAGCATCGGCGCCATCTGTTTGTAATTATCTTGAAAACAGATGGTGCCCCTGCTCGCTCCCGCAAGGGAAACGCTGTGTGTGTGTGGGATGCAGGCCGTGTCGGTTGCCTTTCAATTCGATGCCGCCGCATGCCGCACCTCTACCCCCTTCTGCCCTTTTGGTCTTTGCCCCTCCCGTGCTGCGATTGGCTCTGTATATTTTTAATCTTTTAGTTTGTTTTGTGCTCTTCCGCACTATATTAACTTATATTTTCAGCTGCGTAAATGTTTAATACGGCTGGCTCAAAGTTTGTTTCCAACACATGACCTTTCAACCTCTAAACGGCTAGGTCAACTTGTGAAAACATATTGTACAATATATAGCTTTTTAACTTGATGCCACGCCACATGCCGCACCTCTACCCCCTTCTGCTGTTTTGCTCTCTGCCCCTTCCGTGCTGCGATTGCCTCTGTATATTTTTAATCTTTTTGTTTGTTTTGTGCTCTTCCGCACTATATTATCTTCCATTTTCAGCTGCGTAAATTTGAAATACGGCTGGCTCAAAGTTTGTTTCCAACACAATGGGTGGGGTAAGATTGGGATCTCCAAGGTAGGAGATGTCTGGCAGGGAGCGCACCTTAAGTCCTATCAGGTGCTGCAGGAAGAGTTTGGCCTGTACAGGTCTTAGTTTTTAGATACTTGCAACTTTGCCATGCCCTGGCAATATCACTCCGTGCCACGAAATAACACGCCACATAATTACACTCTACTCAATACAATATAAATACACTACACATAACACCACTCAGTACCACATAATTACACCACGTAATTACACTCTACTAAATGCAACATACACTCCACAAAATACCACTCAGTGCCACATAATTACATGCCACATAATTACACTCTACTCAATGCAACATAAATACACTCCACATAATACCACTCAGTACCACATAATTACACCATGTAATTACACTCTACTAAATGCAACATACACTCCACATAATACCACTCAGTACCACATAATTACATGCCACATAATTACACTCTACCAAATACAATATAAATACACTCCACATAACACCACTCAATACCACATAATTACACCACGTAATTACACTGTACTAAATGCAACATAAATACACTCCACATAATACCACTCAGTGCCACATAATTACACTCCACATAATTACACTCTCCTCAATGCAACAAAAACACTCTGCATAATACAACTCAGTGCCACATAATTATATGCTACATAATTATACTGCACTCAATGCAACATACACTCCAAATAATACCACTCACTGCCACATAATTACATGCCACATAATTACACTCTACTAAATGCAACATATACCCCACATAATACCACTCAGTGCCACATAATTACATGCCACGTAATTACACTCTACTCAATGCAACATAAATACAATCCACATAATATCACTCAGTGCCACGTAATAACACGCCACATAATTACACTACACTCAATGCAATATAAATACACTCCACATAACAACACTCAGTACCACATAATCACATGTCACAATTACACTCTATTCAATGCAACATAAATACACTCCACATAATACCACTCAGTGCCACATAATTACACACCACATAATTACACTCTACTCAATGCAACATAAATACACTCCACATAATACCACTGAGTAACACATAATTACACGTCACATAATTACACTCTATTCAATAAAACATAAATACACTCCACATAATACCACTCACTGCCACATAATTAAACACCACATAATTACACTATACTCATTGCAACATAAATACACTCCACAAAATACCACTCAATACCACATAATTACAGGTCACATATTTACACTCTTTTCAATGCAACATAAATACACTACACATACCACTCAGTACCACATAATTACACACCACATAATTACACTATACACAATGCAACATAAATACACTCAACATAATACCATTCAGTGCCACATAAGTACACATCACATAATTACATTCTATTCAATGCAACAAATACACTCCACATAATACCACTGTGCCACATAAGTACAAAAAAAATAGAAAACATTTTTATGTTAAAATCTGTTTTTAATCAGGTTGTTCAGTTGTATATAATGTCGTCTTGGTTTTTATAAAGGTAACAAAAATGCTTAACACTTTTCATTATAACTTTTCAACATAATGCACATCAGCCACAATGCTCTACAACATACCCAAAACTTCAGGATAAACACATAAGGTCCCAAAAGCGAGACCTATTGGCTATGCCAATGCTTGTTTTATTTGCAGCTCGGTCCGCTTTCACTTTAGCGGCCTCACTTGTTTATTTAATTACTTTGCCGCCTGGGCCGAAAGGGAGCGTTTCTACTCACTAATCTAACAAGCATTTGCAATACAATAGGTCTCACATTTACGCAAGTTTGAGCTATTGACATTGCAAATAACAATGCCTTTTATTTTTGTTTTCGTTTTTAAAGCATAAATAAAAGGCATTGTCATTTACAATGCCAATAGCTTAAACTCGCGTAAATGCGAGACCTATTGCATTGCAAATGTTTGTGTTTCTTTAAGCAGCTCGGCCGCCCCGTAACACTGGCTCCTGCTTTCAATCACTTTAACCCGGCATTATCTCGTGTCTTTTTCAACCCCCCCAAGTAAAATGGAATTAGAAAGGATTAGCGAATTAAGTCATGCGAAATTCCAGGTAGCACATAATCGTGTGCTAATGGGCTGAAGCTGACAACAGCACATCTGTGTTACATGTCATCTGTAGTAAAGCCACCTGACGGGTTGTTTTCAAAAGCCTGTTTTATTAACAACAACAACACCACCACCAATACCTCCACCACTACCAGTACCACCACCACCAATACCTCCACCACTACCAGTACCACCACTACCAGTACTACCTCCACCAGTACCACCACCACCAGTACCACCACCACCAGTACCACCACTAGCAGTACCACCACCACCACTACCAGTACCACCACCACCACCACTACCGTACCACCACCACCACCACTACCAGTACCACCAGTACCACCACTACCAGTACCACCACCACCACTACCAGTACCACCACCACATCACCACTACCAGTACCACCACCACTACCAGTACCACCACCACCACTACCATTACCACAACCAAAACCACTACCAGTACCACCACCACTACCAGTACCACCACTACCAGTACCACCACCACCATCACCAGTACCACCACCACCACAAGTACCACCACCACCAGTACCACCACCACCAGTACCACCACCACCGGTACCACCAATACATGGACCACCACCACCACCACCAGTACCGGTACCACCAGTACCACCAGTACCAGTACCACCCCCACTACCACCAGTACCACCACCACCAGTACCAGTACCATCAGTACCACCACCAGTACCACCACCACCAGTACCACCACCAGTACTTCCACCACCAGTACCACCACCACCAGTACCACCACCAGTACCAGCACCACCAGTACCACCACCAGTCCCACCAGTACCACCCCCAGTCCCACCAGTACCACCACCACCAGTATCACTGCCACCACCACCACCAGTACCACCACCACCAGTACCACCACCAGTACCACCACCACCAGTACCACCACCACCAGTACCACCAGTACCACCACCACCAGTACCACCACCACTACCACCAGTACCACCACCACCACCACCACTACCATCACCAGTACCACCACCAGTACCACCACCAGTACCACCACCACCAGTACCACCACCACCAGTACCACCACCACCAGTACCACCACCACCAGTACCACCAGTACCACCACCACCAGTACCACCACCACCACCAGTACCACCACCACCAGTACCACCACCAGTACCTCCACCACCACCACCAGTACCACCACCACCAGTACCACCACCACACACTAGTACCACCACCACCACCAGTACCACCACCACCACCAGTACCAGTACCACCACCACCAGTACCACCAGTTCCACTACCACCATTACCACCACCACCAGTATGACAGGACCCCACAAGTCTTACCTTCTGTTTGTGAAGTGATCTTGCAGGGATGACATGAACAACCACCACCGTCTCCCACCTTACCCTAGACATGGCGCATGTACTGACCAGGATGAAGATGGGGACCGGGGGAAGATGCTCTAGAGGTATGGAAGAACCCTTTCCAAAGACCTGAAAGGTACGCCTACTGGTGGTCATAGAGCCCCTCTAGGAAACGCCGTCTGGAAGGAGAGACATAAAGGTAACACTAACACCACTGGTTTCACTTATACAGACTCATACACAATAGCCCACAGTGCTCAGAGTATTGTATAGTCACCTGAGGCGTGGTACCATAAGGACGGAAAGGAGGTGTCTTCACCAGGGATAGAAAATGCGCTCCTGCGCGTACTGCCTAAAGAATAAAGATAAGTGCTCCTGCGCGTGCTGCCAAAAAGAACAAAGATAAGCGCTCCTGCGCGTGCTGCCAGGGGAACAAGAATAAGCGCTCCTGCGCTTGCCTCTAAGGAATATGAAAGGGCTTCGCGCACCAGCACGAGCCGCGATGCCAAGACTGAGCAAACGCTCCTGTGCTTGCTCCAAGAAGTAGAAAAAAGGGCTTTGTGCACCAGCGCGAGCCGCGTTGTCAAGACTGAGCAAGTGCTCCTGCGCTTGCTGATGCCTAAAAATACCTGAAAGGGGGCTTCCAAAGTGCCGAACGCACAGACTCAGCAAGGCGAAGTCGTTGATCTGAAGCACTTCTCGGGCGGGCACCGCAGGCTGTTATGCGGTCTCCCCCGGGAGTGCTACCTCAGCTGTTCGGGTGATTGCTTCCGGCGAGGAACAGTTAGACCGTCAACCTGCATGTCACGTCCTGCCGCCACCAAGCACCATGGCATTGAACAGGTGGGCGTGCACCACACACAACTCGCCAGGCAGCCTGCTAGTCAGAAACCATGACAGTACCCCCTCCCGAGACAGAACCTCCCCTCCATCTAAACAGGGGTGGCAGGTCGGGGCTTTAGGGGATGCCGAACATGGAAGGCACAAACTAACTGGGGAGCGTGGCGGACATGTGACAAGGGCTCCCAGGAACGTTCTTCCGGACCATACCCTCTCCAGTCCACCAGGTAAAATAGCCTACCCCAAGTCCTACTGGAATCGAGAATAGCCCTGACCTCATACTCTTCGTAATCATCCCTGAGAACAGGAGGAGGAGGGGATGTGGCCTGACATTCGGGGTGAGTGGGCCGTAGGAGTGATACATGGAAAACGGGATGTAACCTCATTCGAGGTGGCAAGGTGAGCTTCATGGAAACACGGTTGATCACTTTTTCGATAGTGTAGGGACCCACGTAACGTGGTAACAGCTTTTTGGGATCATGCACATTGAGGTTCTTTATGGACACCCACACTTTATCCCCCACCTTGTAGTCGGGTTCTGCCTCTCTGTGTTTGTCGGTATTCTGTTTATAGGTTTCCTTGGCCTTAGCTAACTCAAACCGGGCTTGCTGCCAGAGGTCGTGAAGGAAGATATGATATGCCTGTACTGTGGGCATGTGACTGGTCAGTGGTTCTTCCCAGGGTACAGTTCTTGGATGTCGACCTTGGTGACATGCCTATGGCAGTGTGTTTGTTGTTGTTATAGGCATACTCCACTATCCATAGTACTTCTGACCATTCCTTTTCCACGGACAGCAGTAAGCAACGGAGGTACTGTTCCATGGTTTGATTTGTTCTCTCTGCCTGCCCATCGGTTTGGGGATGGTAAGCCGAGGACAGACGCACTTCCATTTCCATTGCGTTGCATACTTCGTTCCAGAACCTGGATATGAACTGGGAGCCCCTGTCCATGATCAACACAGACGGTATTCCATGTAAACGTACCACGTTGTACGTGAAGATCACCGCCAGTTCAGCCGCCGATGGTAGCTTCTTTAATGGCACGAAGTTTGCCATTTTGGTCAGGTGGTCCACAATGGTGAGGACGGTGGTGTGACCTGTTTTGGTCTTGGGCAGTTCGACGGCGAAATCCATTGAGACAGTGTGCCAAGGATATGGAGGCACTGGGATAGGGTGCAGTAACCCTACTGTGGGTTGGGACGTAATCTTTCCTTGGGCACAGACGGCACAACGAGCTATGTAGGCGTGTATGTCGGTGTCCATGGATGGCCACCAGAAATGTCTCTGTAGCAAGTCCATGGTTTTATGGTATCCTGGATGGGTGGATAAGAGATGGTCATGACACATATATAGCGCCTGCTGTTGGTGGTCTACCAAAGGGAGGTAGTAACGATCTCCTTTGTACAGGAATCCATCTCGTACTGTAATCCCTTGGAGTTCACCAATCCATCTCACCGGATCCTTTAGTTCGATGTCACTGCATAGCCGGGATAGGAAGGTAGAGGAAAGGATTATCCCCCGAAAACAATGTTTGGGAATGATGGACACCGGTTCTACTGTGGTCGTTTCTTCTTCGGTTTCTTCTAGTCGGGACAAGGCGTCTACTTTAGCGTTCTCCCTTCTGGGCCGATATGTAATCTGGAAGTTGTATTCATTGAAAAACAGGGTCCATCATAGCTGCCTGGATGTGAGGGCCCTGGCTGAGCGGAGGAATTACAGGTTTCTATGGTCTTTGTAGATGGTCACTGGATGTTTTGCATCCTTTAGACAATGGCGCCATTCTTCAAAGGCTGCCTTAATGGCTAGGAGTTCGCGATCGGATATCGTGTAATTGTGTTCTGCTGGCTGTAGTTTCCTGGAATAAAAAGCCACGGGGTGTAACAGGTCCGTTTTGGTGTCCCTTTGTGATAACACACCCCCCAGGGCATTCTGTGAGGCATCGGCCTCTACTATAAATGGCTGTTCAGGGTTGGGGTGTATCAAAATGGGGGCAGTGGTGAACCTTGATTTTAGTTCCTGAAAGGCGTTTTCGGCCTTGAGGTCCCATAAGAACTTCACCTCCTTGCGTAGTAAACTCGTGATGGGAGTGACAATCCTCGAGAAACCTGTGATGAAGCGACGATAGTAATTAGCGAATCCCAAGAATCTTTGGACTTGTTTCACGGAACAAGGGGACGGCCATTGTAATATGGTTTCAACCTTTCCGGTATCCATTTCAATCCCTGCAGGGGTTAGGATATGACCCAGGAATTCGACCGTAGTGGTGTGGAATACGCTTTTCTTTAACTTGACGTACAGACTGTGTTGTTGTAGTCTTTGAAGGATGGTACGTACGTGTAGAATGTGTTCTGGAAGGTCTTTAGAAAAAATCAGGATATCATCTATGTAGACGATGCAGAATAGATCGATGCATTCTCTCAGTACTTCATCGATAAAATACTGGAAGGAAGCAGGGGCGTTACAGAGTCCGAAAAGGCATAACCTGGTACTCGAACAGACCATATTTTGTTCGGAAGGCGGTCTTCCATTCGTCTCCCTTCCAGACCCTGACAAGGTGATAGGCTCCGCGTAAATCCAGCTTGGTGTAAATGGCTGCGTCTTTCACCTGAGCTAATAGGTTGGATATCAGGGGTAAAGGGTATCGGTTTTTGATCGTTATGGCATTCATGGCCCTGAAGTCAATACATGGTCTCAGGTCCCCCTCCTTCTTAGCCACGAAAAAGAGGGAAGATGAAACAGGCGATTTGGAATGGTGTATGAATCCGTTTCGCAGATACTCATCTAGGTAGGTGCGGAGATGGTTGTTTTCCTTTTCCGTAAGTGAGTAGACACGGCTACAAGGAAGCGTGGATCCCGGGAGTAGGTCTATCCTGCAGTAGAAACAGCAATGAGGAGGCAGCGTGTTACCTCCTTTTTTATCAAACACTGTCGCCAGGTCAAGGTATGCCTCAGGTACGTCCCCCTGAGTAACTGTACCCATCCCAGTCAGGGGTAGCGCAAGGCCTTGTATAGCCCTTCCACCGGAAAATTCTGTCTGCGGGTAACAAGAGTGGTTACAGTGAGCTGAATCCAACGTCATGATCCTGGATATCCAATCGATATGTGGGTTGTGGGTTACTAGCCACGGGAGGCCTAGGATTAATCTGAACTGGGGTGCGTCGATAACATCAAAGGTGATGGACTCAGTGTGCTTGTTCCCAAACGTCATCTCCATGACCTATGTTTGGAGACAGATAAATCCAGAAGTTAAATCCGTGCCGTCTACTGCCTTTACGGTTTCTGTTTTTTCTTTGTTCACTGTAGCCATACCCAGGCCCACCATGTACTGGGTATCGATAAATTTACCGGTGGCTCCTGAATTGATGAGGGCTGTAGCGTGCCATAACTGGCCTGTCTGTGACCGTAATAACACAGCCACACCCACATGTTGGTTGTTGCCATAGAAGGCAGGGGTCGGTGTCTTGACGGACGAAGAACTCAGTAGACGGACCCTGTTTCTTACTGGGTTACATCGTTTCCCGACCCGTCTCCTTGGGATATCGGGAGGGCAAACGGCTTCTTCCCTCCTGGTTTGACTGGTTTTACTGGACATTCCCTGACGAAGTGCCCACTTTTGCCGCAGTACAAGCACTGGTTCTGTCTTCTCCTTTTTTCTTTCTCTTCCTTGGTTAGTGAACCACAGATACGACTATCTGCATTGGTTCTGGGGCGTCATGGGATCTTGCTGACTCATCTCTGGGTTTTTCTCTGTATGCCAGGAATCAGGAATCGCTGCCCTTGGTTTTTTCGGTTTTCCGTTCCTGAATCCTATAATTCAGCTTGACCACCAGGTCAATGAATGGTCCGATCTCTTCTGGGGGTTCTGACATCTGGGAGATGAGGTCTTTCAGCTCATCACGTAAATCCATGTAGAAGACAGACACTTTTTTAGACTCAGGCCATCGTGCTTCGATCACTAGTTTGTTGACGGTGGTAATGTAGTGTAACAGATCAGCGTTGCCCTGTTTCAGTTTAAGGAGCTCGTTGTCCGCGGCTTGTACGAATGTGTGACGGGCGAACATTCTTCGCATGGTCTCCTTGAAAACCAGAAGACTGTACAACATGGGATCATAGTTCTCCACCAGGGATATGGACCACTGGGCCTGCGTCACCTCCCAGATAGGAAAGGATAAAAGCAACATTGGAAGCATCATCCGGGAAGGTAGACGCTCGAGCCATGAAATGCAGATGGCATTGGTTGAGAAAGATACTGTATTTGGAACAGTCGCCATAAAAGCGTTCTGGAGCAGCTAACTGTACAGAGTGTGGGGCTATCACCTGAATGGGAGTAGTAGGGTGTGAAGAAGAGGAAGAAGACCCCCCGGGATTGAACAAAGGAGGCCTCAACAACCCCTCCTGTCTAACCCTGGAAGTTGGAGACAGACCCCAAGGCCCCGTCAGGCCAACGGTCACCAGGCCTTGTAAGGCCGCTATATCTTGACGTACACTGAGGTTTTCTGCCTGCATGCTGGTAAGCATGGCTGCTATGTCTTGCAAGGTGATCTCGGGATTGCTCATGTCGCCCGGGCGAGATAATCAACTTGGGCTTCAGAGTCTGACAGGACCCCACAAGTCTTACCTTCTGCTTGTGAAGTGATCTCGCAGGGATGACATGAACAATCACCACCGTCTCCCACCTTACCCTACAAATGGTGCGTGTACTGACCAGGATGAAGATGGGGACCGGGGGAGGATGCTCTAGAGGTATGGAAGAACCCTTTCCAAAGACCTGAAAGGTACGCCTACTGGTGGTCATGGAGCCCCTCTAGGAAACGCCGTCTGGAAGGAGAGACATAAGGGTAACACTATCACCACTGATTTCACTTATACAGACTCATACACAATAGCCCACAGTGCTCAGAGTATTGTATAGTCACCTGAGGCATGGTACCATAAGGACGGAAAGGAAGTGTCTTCACCAGGGATAGAAAATGCGCTCCTGCGCGTGCTGCCAAAAGAACAAAGATATGCGCTCCTGCGCGTGCTGCCAAGAGAGCAATGTTTAGCACTCCTGCGCGTGCTGCCAAAAGAACAAAGATAAGCGTTCCTGTCCGTGCTGCCAAGAGAACAATGTTTTAGCGCTCCTGCGCGTGCTGCCAAAAAGAATAAAGATAAGCGCTCCTGCGTGTGCTGCCAAGGGAACAAGAATAAGCGCTCCTGCGCTTGCCTCTAAGGAATATGAAAGGGCTTTGCGCACCAGCGCGAGCCGCAATGCCAAGACTGAGCAAACACACCTGCGCTTGCTCCAAGAAGTAGAATAAAGGGCTTCGTGCACCAGCGCAAGCCGCGTTGTCAAGACTGAGCACTGATGCCTAAAAATATCTGAAAGGGGGCTTCCAAAGTGCCGAACGCACGGACTCAGCAAGGCGAAGTCGTTGATCTGAAGCACTTTTCGGGCAGGCACCGTGGGCTGTTATGCAGTCTCCCCCGGAAGTGCTACCTCAGCTGTTCGGGTGCTTCCGGCGAGGAACAGCTAGACCGTCAACCGGCATGTCACGTCCTGCCACCACCAAGCACCATGGGATTGAACAGGTGGGCGCGCACCACACACAACTCGCCAGGCAGCCTGCTAGTCGGAAGCCATGACACAGTACCACCAGTACCACCACCAATACCACCAGTACCAGTACCACCACCAGTACCAGTACTACCAATACCACCAGTACCACCACCAATACCACCAGTACCACCACCAATACCACCCGTACCAGTACCAGCACCACCACCAATACCAACAGTACCACCACCAATACCACCAGTACCACCACCAATACCACCACCACCACCAATACCACCACCACCAGTACCACCAGTACTACTACTACCAGTACCAGTACCACCAGTACCAGTAACACCACCAGTACCAGTAACACCACCACTACCAGTACCACCACCACCACCACACTACCAGTACCACCACCACCACTACCAGTGCCACCACCACCACCACTACCAGTTCCACCACCACCACTACCAGTACCACCACCACCACTACCAGTACCACCACCACTACCAGTACCACCACCACCACCCCTACCAGTACCACCACCACTATCACCACCAGTACCACCACCACCAGTACCACCAGTTCCACCACCACCAGTTCCACCACCACCACCAGTACCACCACCACTACCACCACCAGTACCACCAGTACCAGTACCACCACCACCAGTACCACCACCACCAGTACCACCACCAGTACCACCACCACCAGTACCACCACCAGTACTGCCACCAATAACACCAGTACCACCACCACCAGTACCACCAGTACCACCACCAATACCACCAGTACCAGTACCACCACCAGTACCAGTACCACCAATACCACCAGTACCACCACCAATATCACCAGAACCACCACCAATACCACCAGTACCAGCACCACCACCAATACCAACAGTACCACCACCAATACTGCCACTACCACCACCAATACCACCACCACCAGTACCACCAGTACTACTACTACCAGTACCAGCAGTACACCACCACCAGTACCAGTAACACCACCACTACCAGTACCACCACCACCACCGCACTACCAGTACCACCACCACCACTACCAGTGCCAACACGACCACCACTACCAGTTCCACCACCACCACTACCAGTACCACCACCACCACCAGTACCACCACCACCATTACCACCAGTTCCACCACCACCAGTACCACCACCAGTTCCACCACCACCACCAGTACCACCACCACTACCACCACCAGTACTACCACCACCACCAGTACCACCAGTACCAGTACCACCACCACCAGTACCACCACCACCAGTACCAGCACCAGTACCACACCCACCAGTACTGCCACCAGTACCACCAGTACCACCACCAGTACTGCCACCAGTAATACCAGTACCACCACCACCAGTACCACCACCACCAGTCCCACCACCAGCACCACCACCAGTCACAACGCCAGTACCACCAACACCACCAGCACCAGTACTACCACCACCAGTAAAACCAGCACCAGTACCACCACCAGTACCACCACCACCATTACCACCACCACCAGTTCCACCAGTACCACCACCAGTACAACCACCAGTACCACCAGTACCACCACCGGTACCACCCCCACCAGTACCACCCCCACCAGTATCACCACCACCAGTACCACCACCACCAATACAACCACCACCACCAGTACCACCACCACCAGTACCAGTACCACCAGAACCACCAGTACTGCCAGCACCACCAGTACCACCACCACCAGTACCACCACCACCAGTACCACCACCAGTACCACCACCACCAGTACCACCACCACTAGTACCACCAGTAACACCAGTACCGCCACCAACATCAGTACCACCACCACCAGTACCACCACCACAACCACCAGTACCATCACCAGTACCACCCCCACCACCAGTACCACCACCACCAGTACCACCTGTACCAGTACTACCACCACCAGTACCACCTGTCCCAGTACCAGTACCACCACCAGTACCACCACCAGTACTACCACCAGTACCACCACCAGCCCCACCACCAGTACCAGCACCAGTACCACCAGTACCACCATCCCCACCACTATCACCACCAGTACCACCACCAGTAGCACTACCAGTACCACCACCACCAGTACCACCACCAGGACCAGTACCACCACCACCAGTACCACCACCAGTACCTCCACCAGTACCACCACCACCAGTACCATTACCACCACCAGAACCACCACCAGCAGTACCGCCACCAGTACCACCACCAGTACCGCCACCACCACCACCAGTACCACAACCACCAGTACCACCACCACCAAAGGTACCAACAGTACCACCACCACCAGTACCACCACCACCAGTACCACCACCACCACCAGTACCACCACCACCACTAGCACCACCACCAGTACCACCACCACCAGTACCACCACCAGTACCAGTACCACAACCACCACCAGTACCACCACCACCACCAGTACCACCACCAGTACCGCCACCACCAGAACCACCACCATCAGTACCACTACCACCAGTACCACCACCACCACCACCAGTACTACCACCACCAGTACCACCACCACCAGTACCACCACCACCACCAGTGCCACCACCACCAGTACCACCACCACCACCAGTACCACCACCAGTACCACCACCAGTACCACCACCACCAGTACCACCACCACCACCAGTACCACCAGTACCACCACCAGTACCAGTACCACCAGTACCAGTACCACCAGTACCACCACCAGTACCACAAGTACCACCAGTACCACCACCAGTACCACCACCACCACCAGCACCACCACCAGTACCACCACCACCAGTACCACCACCAGTACCGCCACCACCAGAACCACCAGTACCACTACCACCAGTACCACCACCAGTACCACCACCACCACCAGTACTACCACCACCAGTACCACCACCAGTACCACCACCACCAGTACCACCACCACCAGTACCACCACCAGTACCACCACCACCAGTACCACCACCAGTACCACCACCACCAGTACCACCACCACCAGTACCAGTACCACCACCAGTACCAGTACCACCAGTACCACCATCACCAGTACCACCACCAGTACCACCAGTACCACATCACCACCAGTACCACCACCACCACCAGTACCACCACAACCACCAGTACCACCACCACCACTACCACCACCACCCGTATCACCATCACCAGTACCACTACCAGTACCACCACCACCAGTACCACCACCACCAGTACCACCACCACAAGTACTACCACCACCACCAGTACCACCACCACCACCAGTACCACCACAGGTACCACCCCCACTAGTACCACCACCCCCACCAGTAACACCACCCCCACCAGTACCACCACCACCAGTACCACTAGTACCTCCACCACCAGTACCACCAGTACCAACAGTGCCAATACAACCAGTCCCACCACCAGTCCCACCACCACCAGTACCACCAGTAGTACCACCACCAGTACCACCAGTAGAACCACCACCAGTACCAGTACCACCACCAGTACCACCACCACCAGTACCACCACCACCAATACTACCACCACCAGTACTACCACCACCAGTACCACCACCACCAGTACCAGTACCACCACCAGTACCACCACCACCAGTACCACCACCACCAGTACCACCAGTGCCACCACCATCAGTACCACCACCACCAGTACCACCACCAGTACTACCACAACCACCAGTACCACCACCACCAGTACCACCACCACTACCACCACCAGTACCACCACCACCACCAGTACCATCACTAGTACCACCACCAATACCACCACCAGTACCACCACCACCATCACCACCACCACCAATACCACCACCAGTACCACCACCACCACAAGTACCACCACCACCAACAGTGCCACCACCAGTACCACCAGTTCCACCACCAGTACCACCACCACCAGTACCACCACCACTACCACCACCACCAGGACCACCGCCAGTACCACCAGTACTATTACCACCACCAGTACCACCACCAGAGTACCATCACCACCAGTACCACCACCACCAGTGCCACCAGCACCACCACCACTCGTACCACCACCACTATCAGTACCACCACCACTACCAGTCCCAACACCACTACCAGTACCTCCACTACCAGTACTACCACCACCACTACCAGTACCACCACCACCACCACCAGCAGAAGTATCACCACCACCAGTACCACCACCACCACCACAAGTACCACCACCACCAGTACCACCAATACCACCACACCAGTACCACCAGTACAAGTACCACCACCAGTACCACCACCACCACTACCACCAGTACCACCACCACCAGTACCACCACCACCAGTACTACCACCACCACCACTACCACCACCAGTACAACCTGTAGTACCACCACCAGTACCACCAGTAGTACCACCACTAGTACCACCACCAGTACCAGTACCACCACTGCCAGTACCACCAGTACCACCACCACAACCAGTACCACCACCACCAGTACTACCACCACCAGTACTACCACCACCAGTACCACCACCAGTGCCACCACCACCACCAGTACCACCACCACAAGTACCAGTACCACCAGTACCACCCCAGTACCACCAGTACCACCACCACCAGTACCACCACCACAAGTACCACCACCACCAGTACCACCACCACCAGTACCACCAATACCACCACCACCAGTACCACCACCACAAGTACTACCACCACCAGTACTACCACCACCAGTACCACCACCAGTACCACCACCACCACCAGTACCACCACCACCAGTACCACCACCAGTACCACCAGTACCACCACCACCAGTACCACCACCACCACCAGTACTACCACAACCACCAGTACCACCATTACCATCACCACTACCACCACCAGTACCACCACCACCAGTACCAGTACCATCAGTGCCACCACCACCAGTACCACCACCACCACCAATACCACCACCAGTACCACCACCACCAGTACCACCGTCACCAACAGTATCAACACCAGTACCACCACCAGTACCACCACCACCAGTACCACCACCACCAGTACCACCACCAGTACCACCACAGTACCACCACCACAGTACCATGACCACAGTACCACCACCACCAGTACCACCACCACCAGTACCACCAGTACCACCACCAGTACCACCACAGTACCACCACCACAGTACCACCACCACAGTACCACCACCACTCGTACCACCACCACCAGTACCACCAGTACCACCACCAGTACCACCACCACCAACACCATCAGTACCACTGTCCCCGTACTCCCAGTACCACCACCAGTACTACCACCGCCAGTATCACCACCAGTACCACCACCACCACCAGTAACACCAGTACCACCACCACCACCAGTACCACCACCAGTTCCACCACAACCAGTACCACCAGTACCACCGCCACTGCCACCACCAGTACCACCAGTACCACCACCAGTACTATCACCACCACCAGTGCCACACCCCCAGTACCACCACCAGTACCACCAGTACGACCAGTACCACCACCACCTGTACCACCACCAGTATCACTAGCACCAGTACCACCACCATCACCACCATTACCACCACCACCAGTACCACCACCAGTACCACCACCAGTAACACCACTACCAGTACCACCACCACCACCAGTACCACCACCATGAGTACCACCACCACCACAAGTACCACCACCAGTACCACCACCACCGCCACCAGTACCACCACCAGTACCAGTACTCCCACAACACCACCACCCCCACCAGTACCACCACCACCAGTACCACCACCACCAATACCACCAGTACCAGTACCACCAGTACCAGCCCCACCAGGACCACCAACAATACCACCACCAATACCACCAGTACCAGCACCACCAATACCACCAGTACCACCACCAATACCACCAGTACCAGTACCACCACCAATACTGCCAGTACAGGTACCACCACTACCACCACCACCAGTACCACCAGTACCACCACCACCAGTACCACCAGTACCAGTACCACCACCACCACCACCACTACCAGTACCACCACTACCAGTACCACCACCACCACCACCACACTTGCCAGTACCACCACCACAGTACCACCACCACTACCAGTACCACCACTACCACCACCACCACTACCAGTACCACCACCACCACCAGTACCACCGGTTCCACCACCACCAGTACTATCACCGCCAGTATCACCACCAGAACCACCACCAGTAACACCAGTACCACCACCACCACCAGTACCACCACCACCCCAGTACCACCACCACCAGTACCACCACCACCAGTACCAGTACCATCACCAGTACAACCACCACTGCCACCACCAGTACCACCACCAGTACTATCACCACCACCATTACCACCACCCCCAGTACCACCACCAGTACCACCACCACCACCAGTACCACCACCAGTACCACCAGTACGACCAGTACCACCACCACCTGTACCACCACCACCAGTATCACTAGCACCATTACCACCACCACCAGTACCACCACCAGTAACACCACCACCAGTACCACCACCCATACCACCACCAGTACCACCAGCCCCACCAGCACCAGTCACACCACCACCACCAGTGCCACCACCACACCACCACCACCAGTACCACCACCTCCACGAGTACCACCACCACCAGTACCACCACAACACCACCATCAGTACCAGCACCACCAGTACCACCAGTACCAGCACCACCAGGACCACCAACAATACCACCACCAATACCACCAGTACCACCACCAATATCACCAGTACCATCACCAATACTGCCAGTACAGGTACCACCACTACCACCACCAATACCACCACCACTACCACCAGTACCAGTACCACCACTACACCAGTACCACCAGTACCAGTGCCACATATACCACCACCACCAGTACCACCACTACCAGTACCACCACCACCACACTACCAGTACCACCACCACCACTACAGTACCACCACCACCACTACCATTACCACCACCACTACCACCACTACCAGTACCACCACTACCAGTACCACCACCACCACTACCAGTACCACCACCACTACCAGTACCACCACCACTACCACCACCACCAGTACCACCAGTACCACCAGTTCCACCACCACCAGTGCTACTACCCCCAGTACCACCACCACCTCCAGTACCACCAATACCACCACCAGTACCACCACTACCAGTACCACCACTACCAGTACCACCACCACTACCAGTACCACCACCACTACCACTACCACCAGTACCACCACCACCAGTACCACCAGTTCCACCACCACCAGTACTACTACCCCCAGTACCACCACCAGTACCAGTACCACCACCACCAGTATCACCAGCAGTACCACCACCACCACCAGTACCACCACCACCAGTACTACCACCACCAGTACCACCAGTACCACCACCACCAGTACCAGTACCACCAGTACCACCACCACCACCAGTACCACTACCACCATCACCACCACCAGTACCACCTCCACCAGTACCACCAGTACCACCACCGGTACCACCACCAGCACCACCAGTACCACGACCAGTACCACCACGACCACCAGTTCTACCACCAGTACCACCACCAGTACTACCAGTACCACCACCACCACCAGTACCACCACCACCAGTACCACCACCAGTACCACCACCACCAGTACCACCACCACCAATACCACCACCACCAATACCACCACCAGTACCACCACTAGCAGTACCACCACTGCCACCAGTAACACCACCAGTACCACCACCACCACCAGTACCACAACCACCAGTACCACCACCACCACCAGTACCACCACCACCAGTATCACCAGCAGTACCACCACCACCACCAGTACCACCACCACCACCAGTACCACCACCACCACCACCAGTAACACCACCAGTACCACCACCAGTACCACCACCAACAATACCACCACCACCACCACCAGTACCACCACCACCACCACCAGTACCGCCACCAGTACCAATACCACCACCACCAGTACCACCAGTACCACCACCAGTACCACCAGTACCAGTATCAGTACCACCAGTACCACTACCACCAGTACCACCACCAATACCACCACCACCAATACCACCAGTATCAGTACCACCACCAGTACCACCAATACGACCAGTACCACCACCAATACCACCAGTACCACCACCAGTACCACAACCACCAGTACCACCACCACCACCAGTACCACCGCCACCAGTACCACCACCAGTGCCACCACCAGTACCACCACCACCACCAGTACCACCACCACCAGTACCACCACCACAACCAGTAACACCACCAGTACCACCACCACCAGTACCACCACCACCAGTACCACCAGTACCACCACCAGTACCACCAGTACCAGTATCAGTACCACCAGTACCACTACCACCAGTACCACCACCAATACCACCACCACCAATACCACCAGTATCAGTACCACCACCAGTACCACCAATACCACCAGTACCACCACTAGTACCACAACCACCAGTACCACCACCACCAGTACCAGTACCACCACCACCAGTACCACCACCAGTGCCACCACCAGTACCACCACCACCACTAGTACCACCACCACCAGTACCACCACCACAACCAGTACCACCACCAGTACCACCACCACCAGTACCACCACCACCACCACCAGTACCACCACCAGTGCCATCAGTACCACTACCAGTACCACCAGTACCACTACCACCAGTACCACCACCAATACCACCACCACCAATACCACCACTACCGCCACCAATACCACCACCAATACCACTACCACCAGTACCACTACCACCAGTACCACTACCACCAGTACCACCAGATCAGTACCACTACTACCAGTACCACCACCACTACCAGTACCATTACCACTACCACCACCACCAATACCACCACCACAATACCACCAATACCACTACCACCAATACCACCACCAATACCACTACCACCACTTCAGTGCCTCTCGCTCACTAGTAATAGCAGGGGCACTGTACGAGGCCGGAGCTGCAGCCAAGACCATCCCTCCCTCCCTCCATGTGTGCCATAAAGCACAGCCCACCCT
The DNA here is from genome assembly GCA_963921515.1 of Calotriton arnoldi. Taxonomy (NCBI): domain Eukaryota; kingdom Metazoa; phylum Chordata; class Amphibia; order Caudata; family Salamandridae; genus Calotriton; species Calotriton arnoldi. The sequence continues at coordinate 4,933,488 of CAWUFW010000263.1, forward strand.
GCACCAGGAGGTGAAGCCAGGGCCCTACTACAGCTGGAGTGTTTATTAGGCCAAAGATAGCAATGACATTACTCAATGCCACACTGCACACTCAAATTACGGAGAGGGCAGGAAATAGCTCCCCCTCCCACTCTTTCTCCTGAGCCGCGACAGTGTAATCACAGTGCGAAAGGTGTTGGAGCGCTTTGTTAGTGTTTATAGCTCGGATCATATGTAACTCTCACTTCACACTTTGTGTCTGTGTAATTTACAACACTTACACATCTTCTTCACTGCACTATTTATCACTACTTTGAAGACATCGCAGGCCGGTCTCTTCCTCTGATATTTAAAATCTAACAAGCGGTCGAGAAGGCCCTTTATTGCAATGCAATAGGTCTCGCATTTGCGAGAGTTTAAGCTATTAGTATTGTAAATGACAATGCCTTTTATTTATGTTTTAAAACCCAAAACATAAATAAAAAGCGTTGTCATTTACAATGGCAATAGCTCAAACTCGCGTGAATGCGAGACCTATTGCATTGCAAATGCTTGTTGATAATGAAGTGACTGGTGTAGAGTGACGAGGTGTCCCTGATTTGCCCGGACCGTCCCAGTTTTCCAACAGTTGTCTCGGCAGATTTCGGTAAAATTGGCTCATGTCCCGGTTTTTTGAGAGGGTAAACTGAAAACAGTGAGAGGCACTTTTTTAGGTGTTCCAAAGCAGGGCTAGTAAGCAGCTGTTATGAGTAAGCAATTTAATTAACAGGCATGATGCTGTTTTTAAAAATTACATTTTATTTATTTTCTTAGTGCTTCTTTTGTGTTTCTATGAGGATGAGGGCTGTCATTCTTTGCCACTTTATTGATGTAAATTTGTAGTCCTTCCTCTATTTTTGCGAAATGTCCCGGTTTTTGGGTTGCACGATCTGGTCACCTTAGACTTCGGAACTTTCTAAAGTAGTGAACTTGAAATAATAAAAACGAGTAATCTTTCGTGCTGTTTGTGGCTTTTGGTTACAAACCTGAATAGTTGAAGAAAAGTGAAATTAGCACAGATCTTGAAAAGTTGGTTAGCGACACTCCGCCCACACGCAGAACTCTGCGTAATTCCATGGAGTGAAACTCCACAAGCTCCGCCCAAGCCTACAGTTGCCCCAGTATGCGACCTGATATGTTGCCTTCATTATGTGTTCTTGCAACATACGCAGCATGATCGTGACAGCAAAGCAATTTGAGTTTATCAAAGAGATCAGCCTGTGCCACTTTCAGGGCATCTAAAATGACCCCATGTCAGCCACCAGCACACGTTCTGCAGAGTCTTGGGCAGTCTCCACCTCCCGCAACAAAACCCTACGCACCCCGAGTGTAGTTTTAATACAAATCCCTCTGGCAACCCTCTTAAATGCGTCCCACTTGGCCAACGACGAGGACGCTGTCCCTGTGTTAACCCTGAAGATGGATTCGATGTGGTGGCGCAGTGCCTGCTGGAAGAGCGCATCCTCTAACATCGTGAGTGATAGCCGCCAAGTGGGAATTGGAGAAGGAGGGCTCCCCCCCAAGCCCGCTCCATCACTTACGAATTATGGTAGAGAGCAGCTGGGGACAGTAACCGATAAAGGACACAGTCATATGAATAGATACCAAACTGACAAAACAGTCAAGATGGGAGTGTAATTTTTGAACCAGAGAAGTAAAACAAAAATCACAGCGCATCAGGTGTTTAATGCGCCAAGTGTCATCCAGGGACCAGTGGGTCAGCCAACTACGGAAATGGACAGCAGTTAACAACATGGGGGATTGAGGCAGCGGCGGGGTGGTGGGATCCAAGGAGGCATCAAGGATCGTATTAAAATCGCCACCAATGATCCTGTGGGCAGCCAGCTAGTCAGCCATAGCAGAGATGACATGGGGCCAGAAGGACAAATGATCCAAGTGCAGCTCATACACCACCCTGAGGTTCAGTGGCCACACACTAAGGGCCCCCTCAACCAGTAGGAACTGGCCGTCTGTGGCCACAAATAACTTGTCCACCCAAAAAGGGAGTTACTGCCCTAAACCAGACCATCACTCCCCAAGAGTAGGCCAAAAATCCGGTATCAAACACCCAACCTCTCCAGTTGGAATGTAATTTAACCACATGAACCCCCCCCCCCCTCCCCAGCGGTAAGGGCAGCATGAACTTTTCTACCATGTATGCACCTAGTTCATTCCCCAGACATTCCAGGTAGGGAATTTATAAGTGTTAACTGCCATACTGTGAGAGGGAAAAGAGAGAAGGCAGACCCCGCCAAGCAACAGGTACAACATGGGAGTCTCCAGGGGAGAAGAGACAACAAAATGGTGAAAAGGGAAATAAGCAAACAGGCACAGGATGTGAAAGGCATCCATAGGACGGCTAACTTTTCAACTGTCCAACAACAGCAAACAACCCAAGCAAAGTAAAGAAATGCAAAAGGACCCCAACAGGGGGCAGGGAAGAAGCACAATAACCGCCATAACTCCCCAGCTGAACCGGTGCCTGATTAGGCACCGGGACGCAGTGGTGGAGTCAGTGTTCCCACAGCAGTGCAGAGAAAGATATAGCAGTAGTTATAAGGAGGCTTGAGACCTTAACCATGGTCAAAAGACCTATGTGGGGCATAACCCTGAGTACACATACAAAGGCAACAGTATCAAAGGATATGAGTGTAAAAAGAAAGGTTCCAATGATACAGATACATTTGAGGCACCACAGAGCACAAGTCTACATGAAATCCTTAATAGATTGAGCTGTAAACACCAGGGGGGAGTGGGAGCATCAGAGTCAGAGCCATTGGATGGCCTGCCATCCCCAGAGGCACCTGAATCAGATGTAAGGAGGTGAGGTGTCAAGAAAAGCCCCTGAAGGGATGCCGCAGCTGCAACAGCACTGCGCTGCTCCTTTCAGCATTGTGCAGGAGTAGGTTTTACCCATTTTGAGCCCCGGCAGCGCAGCCGCTGTACAGTGTCCGTAACTTGAGTCATCCTTGGCCATGAGGATGGCGAATGACTGAGACCAGCAAAAAACTCCACCCAATCCCAGGCCTCCTCCAGCTGTGAAAATAAGTGGGTATGTTGACCATCTGAAATCCACAGTTTAGCAGGGAGAAGAAGAGCATATCTGAGGCCCATTTCATGCAGCCGCCACTTGATCTGAAGAAAGGTAGCCCTCTGACGCTGGAACGTCAGCATATAATCCGGAGGTTTGGCTTATTGAGCCATAGTGCTGTCATAGACATTCCACAATGGTATTTAGAATTTGGGTTGGTGTCTCTGTCCAAAGTGGTGAAGTCGGCCAAGCCAAGTCTCTACAAAGTAGTCAATTAATGGACTTAATGTTTGTTCATTTCTTTGGTAAAATGATGATTCTATTAGCATGCTGTAGTGGTTAGGTACTCTGTTCTAGGTATATATGGCAAAGCTATTAACTTTTTAATTCCAAAGGCAAACTATTCATTTGTTGCATATTCTAATTTTAGTGCAGATTGTTGCAGATGTTTCCAAATACATTGGTTGAAGTGGTAATAGCAGCAATGTATTGCTGTGTGTTGGTATAGTTGAAGTATTGTTTGTATCATTGCCTGTTGAAAGTCTGTTAGAATTTTGGGTGGAGAGTAGTTGTTAGTTTTTACTCTGATGTGGTTACAAAGTTCATAGTAAGTTGCTCTTTGTTTGTTAGGCAGCAGTGCATAAATGAGGAGCATGTTAGTGTTATGATATTCAACATGTATGGTGTATATCTGTGTGAATAGTGGAGGGCACATTTTACAAGTTCTGTCTATCATCCACATTTCACATTGGCTTAGTCTTAGGAGGTTATTTTCAGTTGCAACTATGATTAGTCTTCTGTCATTATTGTGGTTGTTGTGTAGGAGGACGAGTTCTTCATTGTGTAAAGTGGTTTGGTGTTCTGGAATCTATGTCTTGGTATCCCCTAATGGCAGCAGGGGGTTGACTTTTGGCTTTTTTGGTACATGATATGAGTCATTTTAAAGTAGGTTCTGCTGGTACCTGATCTGTAATGTACTCAGGTACTTCAGGGAGTATGTCTTTTACAACTTTAGTAATGAGCTCCAGGGAACCTGTGCTTGCCTCTTTTGAACATTGAAGCATATGCATTACCTCTATCTCTATTACATTTGGATGTGGTTGTGATCTTTGAAGTTAATTATAATATTGTTTTTCATTGTAGCCCTCCCATAACAAGCATTTGCATAATATTCAGAATGTTTCCCATTCACGTGGTCGGTGCTTCTGCTTTCCTGGTTGTATTTGTATCACATGTGCGAAAGCAAATGTTTGCCTTACTGTGATGTGAAATATGTGACTTTTTCTACCATTGTATCAGAAAGTAGCATTATGTTTAAATTAACTATCACCAGGGAAAGTTTCTGTGTGTGTGTGACCTGGAGTTCGGCTGATGGCCTGCGTGTACTGGCGTTTGGCTGGCTGTGTGTGTTGGCATTTGGCTGGCGGTGTGTGTGGACTAGCGCTTGGCTGGCGGATTGTGTAGACAGGCACTTGCCTGGTGCTGTGTAGACAGGCACTTGCCTGTTGGTGTGTGTAGACTTGTGCTTGCCTGGGGGTGTGCATGGACTGGTGCTTGGCTGGCAGTGTGTGTAGACTGACATTTGGCTGATGGTGTGTTTGAATTGGGGATTTTGCTGGCAGTGTGTGTCGCCTGGCTTCTGACTGACAGTCTGTTGACTGGCTTCTGGCTGGCGATGTTGTGTGGCTGGAAATTGGATGGTGATTGGCTGACTTCATAGTGTGTTATAATGTTTTATTTCTTGTCATCATTTGCATTTATGATCCTAATGTTTTAATTCTCCTTTATATTCTTGTGCAAAACTTTTGATTTCCTTTGCTGTGACTCCTGCTTGCGGTTTCAGTACTGGTAGATCTGGTATTTGTGTAGTGGATGTGTTTGGTAAGAAAAACCTTTTTGTACTGTTTACTCCCAAAGAGTATCATTACCTTGCATGAATGTGTTTTTTGTAAATGGTGTAATAATAGCAGCATATTTAGCTTCTGTTTTATTGTGTGTCAAATTCTCCTTGGATTTGTGCAAGATGTGTATTGTATTGTCTTGTGTGCAGTTTTCTTTTGAATTTCCTTTCTAGTGGGAAATCATTGCTGCTTGCTGTGTCTGTGCAGAGTAGGTGTAGGTGGTCCTCAGTCTAGCTGTCTCTGGCAAGTGAGTGGTATAGTGTTTGAGTATATAGGTCTTTGTGTGCTTTGTATTGATTTACTCTTCCTTCCAGGTTACTGTATGCCATTAGTGTTGCTCTCTGTCTGATAAAGCCACACTTTACTTATTACTTATTTTACACAGTGTTGATTATTGTTGACTTATTTGTTGTGCTACTTTTATTAGTAAGATTATGCTAACCGCAGGATTACCACTCAGCAGGATGTTGGTATGCTTTTCGAATCTTCCTCTGACCATGATTATGAGAATGGCTTTGCATCCGAGGCAAAGGAGGAAGTCCAAGATTCTGGTAGTGAATTTTCTGTCCAAGATGAATCATCTGATGAGGAATCCACTCTCAATGCAGAGGAAGGGCCTCCTTTAGAGGAGGACAAAGATGTGCCCATTATGCAACAAGAGGCAATTGGATTGCATCCTGGGGCTGAAAGGCTTTTCATGGGAAGTGCTGACCTCTGGGTTGCCCCAATCATGGTGCAGCTGGTGTTGCCTGCCTTTAGTGGTGTTGGAGGGTGTAGAGTCAATACTGAAAACTTTTTGCCTATAAATTTCTTTCAGTTTATGGACAATGTATTTTTGGATGAGATTGTTGAACAGACTAAATTGTTTGCTGAACAGTATTTAAGGGATAAGAATGCCAGACTTAAGCCCCACTCTAGAGCTACCAGGTAGACTCCCACAAATCTGGTTGAGCTGAAGAAGTTTTGGGGTTTATCTTTTTTGATGGGATTGATAAGGAAGCAGTCGCTTGCTTCATATTGGTCTACTGGTCCCTTAATGGCAACCGCTATATTTCCTGCAAACATGAGTCAGGATCACTATTTGCTTCTGCTTTAGATGCTGCATTTTGTTGATAATTCCTCAACATTGCCACAGGATCACCCTGATTGTGACCGTCTCTTCAAGATTCGGCCTGTCCTTGATCATTTTGTAGATTGCTTTTCAGAGATGTCTGTTCCAGGGAAAGAAATAGCTGTGGATGAGACTTTGGTCCTGTTCAAGGGCTGTTTGGTTTTTTGACAGTACATTCCTAGCAAGAGGGCACGTTATGGAATTAAGATGTATATGACATCTGAGAAAAGTACTGGATATGCCTATAATTTCAGGGTGTATACTGGTAGAGATTCCATATTGACCCCTTGGTTGTCCGTACACTTATGGAGTCATTGAGAAAATTGTGTGGGAACTTGGTAGAGGACTTTTTAACCAAGTGCACCATTTATACATAGATAACTTCTACACTGGTGTGCAATTGTTCAAGGAATTGTTCAAAGTGGACACTGTTGCATGTCACAAAATCCGCTCCAACTGTAAAGGTTACCCTAAAGAGCTTGTTTGTAAAAAAAAAAAACTTCAGAGGGGACAGTGCAGTGCCTTTTAATTTTTTTTTTGGGGGGGGGGGGAGTTTTATATAGTGCAAACTTGACCCGAAGGTATCAGAGCGCTTTACGTGAGCACCAGTTGCATTATAGACAGACACATTCATTTCGTTAGGCACGGGGAGATCAGGTGATTTGCCCAGAATCACAGGATGTTGAGCGTCCCTGCCGAGACTCAAGCCCGGTTCCCCAGCTTCCAGGTCAACTGCTCTAGCCGTTAGGCCTTGCCTAATGATGATCTTCTAGTTGTGAAATTTTCAGACAGGAGACATGTCTACATGCTGACTACCATTCATAATGAAAGTACTTCACCTGTGACTATTTTGGGGTCAGGTTGCTGAAGTGCACAAACCTGTGTGCATTTTAGACTAAAATAAGCACATCGTGGAGTAGAAAGAGTTGATCAGAGGTTGGAGCCTTACAGTGCTGTTGATAAGTCATACATTTGGTATAAGATGTTGACTGTTCATCTGTTTCATTTGGCAACCTTCAACACTTTTGTTGAATTCAAGGAGTGTTCTCCAGATTCAAAAATGACTTTTGTTCAGTTTAAGCAGTCTGTGATAGGCAGCCTTGTGTAGTGGAGCAGGCAAATGTTCCTAGAGTTGGAGTGGTGGAGGATGTGAATAGATTGAAAGATTGCCACTTTCCTGACTACATTCTTCTCACGCCTAAAAAAACCTTTCATATAGGAGATTTAGAGTCTGTGTCCAAAGAGGCGTGCGGAAGGAGAGTCGTATATACTGCCCCGATTGTCCTTCTAAGCCTGAGCTATGTGAGCCCACATGTTTAAAATTGTTCCACACGCAACAGAGTTATTGGGAGCAACCGTGAGAGTAAAAGAGAATTGACTGGTCTGTATTGTTTTATATGTTTTGTTCAGTTTCACAGTTGGCAGTAGTTTGATATATTTAGTTGGAACTGTTGTGTTTGAGGTTATATTTGGGTTTTTAGCTTCTTCAAATTGATTTGTATTTTTTTTTGTTAAACAAAATGTGTTGGGGTGTGTGTGAACTGGTGCCGGACTGGTGGTGTGTGTGGACTGGCTCTTGGCTTACGGTATGTGTGGACTGGCACTTGGCTGGTGGTTTGCGTGGACTGGCACTTGGCTGGCAGCGTGCATGGACTGGCGGTGTGCGTGAATGGTGCTTGGCTGTGATGTGCATGGATTGGTGCTTGGCTGGTGGTGTGTGTGGCCTGGCCCTTGGCTGGCGGTGTGCATAGACTGGCACTTGGCTAGCGGTGTACGTGGACTGGTGCTTGGCTGATAATGTGCGTGGATGGGACTTGGCTGGCAGTGTCTGTGTATGTTGCTTGGCTGGCAGTGTGCATGGACTGGCGCTTGGCTGGTGGTGTGTGTGAGCTGGCATTTGGCTGGTGAAGTGTGTGTAGTGACTTGCTGCTGGTCACTACACAAACATTGCCAGCCAAACACCAGTCCAAACACTTCTCAAACTGATGTGATTGCTGTGCCAGTTGTGTGGGCATATGAAAGTGATGGGCCCTTGAATGGCACTGTTTGTTGATGTGAGTGTTGTAATGTGCTGGTCCCATGGCTGGCGGTGTGAATGATTTTGTGTGTCAAGCATGAAAGGTGTGTGAATGGCCTGTAAAGCGGTTGGTGCCTTGTCGCGGCTTTACATCTCAAGAGCCGTGAGCCAATGGTTCATTTTTTTAAACTTTCAATTATTAACAGTGTATTTCATTTTTGTGAAATCTCTTGTTTAATAAAATTTACATTTTGAACCTTTCACTCACTCTTGTGCCAAATCCAACCAGCATGTGTGTGCACTTGAGAAATTGATTATTGTGCAGTACTATTTGTCTTTTCTGCCTTTCTCCGCCAAGATGTACATTGTCTGGAGGGAAAATCTACCAACTCTAGATATTTTCATATACAAAACACCCAGGAGAGTACAGGGTGGTATGCCTTTTGTGGATCCCATTAAGTTTTCTTGCCCACAATGCTCTGCGTACCTCAAAATGTGACTAAAATCACACATTTTCCTTGCATTTCTGTGCCATATTCTTCCAGAATCAGAAGGAACCCACAAATTTCCTACCACCCAGTGTTCCTCCAGGTACAAGGAGGTGTGGCTTGCGTGGAAGCCCCAACGTTTTCTTAACCTGACTCCCCTGCAAATCTCAAATTTAACTAAAAAGCCAAATTTTCTTCACATTTCTGTGTGCGAAAGTTGTGGGATCACCGGGCTATCACAAATTTCTTACCAACCAGTGTTCCCCCAGGTCTCCCAATAAAAATGCTACCTCACTTGTGTAGGTGGGCCAACCCAAGTGCCTGTGACAGGGAAAGGCCCAAAATGTATTGTGGAGACATCAAAATTATCTATCACAAAACAACCTGTTTTTGCAAAGGGGGCACCTGTGTTTTTGGTCCCGGGCTCGGCAGCCATTTAGGGAAACTTACCAAACCAAGACATTTCTGAAAACTAGACACCTGGGAGAATCCAGAGAGGTGTGTGTTGCGTGAATCCCACAACGGTTTCGTACACAGAATCCCCTGCAAGCCTCAAAGTTAGCTAAAAAGTCACATTTTCCTCACAGTTCTGTGCGGGGCAGTTGTGGGATCACCTTGCCGGCACAAATTTCCTACCACCCAGTGTCCCCCTCGGTCTCCCGATACAAAAATGATACCTCATTTGTGTGAGTGCCCAAAGCAGAGTCAGCCTAAAAAGTATAAAATAAAAAACTGAAGGGGAGCCAAATTGGGGGGCTTATTTACAAGGAGCTTGTCCTGCCAATGCGTCATAATTTTTGACACATTGGAGGTGCAGGCAGTATTTCGCATTTACAAGATTATGCATCTAGGCCGATGCTTCAGTTTTTGGAGTCCTGCGTCATATTGTACGTATGTCAGAACCAGTTGCGTCGCATTTGTATTATTATATGCAAGGTAGGCTTTCCATCGTAATTTCCAGAGTAAAACCAATGCATTGATATTTAGGAGTTCATTGAAAAGTGATGCATTGCCAGCAAGAGTCGCGCAGAGGCATAAATGCGTCAAAATTACTGTGTCTCAGTAACCCAGGCATAGGATATGACGCATTGGCTTTGGCATATGAAGAGAAGCTAGACAGAACAGTGTGAGAAGCACAACTACTCCATGGAGCTGCTGATTTTGAAGATAGGAGTCGCAAGGAGACAACCACCACCCCATTCACCCTCCTCTCCCCCCACCACCACAAAGGGAGCACAGGAGATGGGAGCACGTTTACTGGCATTGGACTTCCCTCATTCACTACGAACATCTGAAGTACATGATAGACCTAATGACAGTAAATAATCAATGACCTAAAGGACATATCTGTGCATGCTACCTGAGGCAGTGCATAAGTAGGAGGGGTGGACCTCATACTTGCACCATTCCTCAGGGCACATGTGCAATGCAAACCTGCAAGTCACATGTGTCAAGACCTGCTAAGCCACTGCGTGTGTCTATCAATAGTGTGAAGAACCTGAACAATGCAACTCTTGGACAAATGCCGTATTGCAACACTGTGTGCAAGGAAGGGCTGCCATGGCTATTGTCTGTGTCTCCAAATGTAAAATGCTCCACATGTACTCACCACATTACACTTCAAAAAGGAAGTTAACATTTCGAAGGCTCCATCATCGGAAGGTATTGCAGCAACAACATCAGTGGTTCCACAGGGGTGCAAGTATGTATGCATGTTAAACAGGTTTGTACTGGTACAGCCTACCTATGGAAATCAACAAACCCCAATTTGTGATCAACATACTCTGACAGTGGCAATTGACCTACAAAACACCTATCACACCAAGCTACAGTCCAAATGTGTTTGGCCCATTGTGGCACTGTCAAAAGTAGCAGGCCATGCACATGTTTCAATCTGACACGAAGAACAGGAATAGACATGTGGAATTAATTGCGCTAATCTTAATGTAACCAATTTCAACTAATAGTGGCAGAAATGTGTAAGAATCTTTCAGTGCACATAAAAGACATGTACTTGAATCTGGGTTGATCAGTCATCATGAGTATTGAGTGAATTTTCTCCCTTTGTCTTTTTAGCTGACCAAGTATATAGTTTGCAGTCATGGATCATGACCCCGTTTGCACATGCCCATACAGATACAGAGCACAACTATAACAACGCATTGGGGAAGACCAGGGGTATCGTGGAGCGGACTTTTAGGGTACTTAAATCTCACTTCCGCTGTTTCGACGATTGCTATACTCCACCCCCCTACAATTTGCAAAATTATCCTGGTTTGTTGTATATTGCACAACTTCTGTGTGTGGACAATTGTCCCATTGGATCAGTGCCATGAGGAGCAGGAAGCAGCGGATGAGGATGAAGACGAGGACAGAGGGGAAAATGCGGGCACAATTGCCGGGACTTGGCAAAGGAACACATTTGTGCAGGACTTTTTCAGTGAAGCCTGAATCAGTTTAATGACCATAAATCCTATTTTTGTTATGAAAGAATGTTAAACAATGTTAATAAATGAAAAAACCCTTCCTTTGTGTAAGCACTTTCATTTAACAGTCACTATAAACATCAATACACTCACATCTCACCTAATTGTATTTGGCCCATCACAAAGGTCTGTAGCGTGCCAAGGTGGGGCCTGACGGGGAACATGGCGGCTGGCTAATGCCGGTCGCGGGAGCTCCCGGACGAGGGAAGAAGGAAATACACATTTAAATGGCGCTTTGAGGTAAAACGGCGACAACGGCGATAACGGAGAGATAAGCAGAGTTGAACAATAGCGACAAAAACGACTTACCTGCGTGGGGAGGCTTGAATAAGCGTATGGGTACGGACGAAGGTACCAGTGGTGAGTACCGGGGGGTCTGGTGTTGGGCAGCAGCCTTGTGGAGGAGGTCTCGTGCTGCGACGGCGTCTGCTGGTTTCCGGATTGGATCTGGCAGAGTCAGCACTGGACGACCGCACGCAAGGTGCAGGCAGCGGAACGAACTGAACGAGAGTCTCGGCGGTGAAACGCCAATCCACCCCGGCCAGAGAGGTGGTTTCTGGGCAGAGTTGAGCGCGCCTGATGCCATAACAACGGGAAGTGAAGGACACATTTTGAGTAAGTGTATGGTCCAGCAGGGGTGGACGGAAAACGTTCCCTCCAAACAGGTACTTTTTGAATTTATGAATTCCGTGAATGAAGCCCCGGAGTTAGTTGTAGTTGGAGGAAGTTCCGTGCAGGCTGCTGGAGGTATTCTATCGCGGGCAACCAAGGAGGGTGTGAAAATCAGGAATGCCTCTTCTGGTGGAGAGCTTCTAGTCCCACACAGAAGAAATAGATACCATTTGTGTTCAGTTCCAGAAAGGAAAGGTCTAACTGGGAAAGTAAGGGAATTGTCTGTACAAGAGCCCCTGGCAGTATCCCCTATTAAAAAAGCACTCAAAGGGGCGGTAAAAACTAAGAGGTGCGGACCCAAGTGTTGTATTCCGCTTTAGGTGTCCGTATATAGGTTTTCCTGAAACATGTCCTTATATAGGCACAATTCGCATTGCCCTTATATAGGCATAAGATCCCAGTCCTTATTTAGGCATTAGCCATGCTATCCATATACAGGCATGGTCACTTACATCCGTCCACCCTAACGTCACAACGAGTTCTTAGAAACCAGACCCTTAAGCTCTTGGGAGTTCCCTAGCACAGGATTATTGATTTCTCCAAGAACTCATTTATTATGCATGAACCGCTATTCCTTAAGGGTTCATTCCTGACGTCTTCCTCTGCCCGACTTTACGTCAATGCTAACATTCCAAGGCACCTACCAGGTATAAATATACCTTCCCTTGCCCAAGCAAGTAGGAGGAGACCTCGACTTTAGAGGAGCCCGTGTCCCGGCCTGACGCACTGACAAGAGACGCTGTCATCCCTGCTCGCAGAGAATCCAGCTTCCAGTGTTCTGACTCCCTTCGCGGGGTGTTAGAGTTCGAGACTCGGAAGGAGATTCCCACCTCTCTCATTCTCAAGGTATGGAGCTGACTAGAACCTAGAGGGACTCTTGGCACACTAGACTTGGCATACTAGACTATAGCATACCATACTATAGAATACATCACCTACTTCTTACCTTGCCCTACACCTAGTTTAGGTTAGGTACACTGGGTAGAAATAGCTTAGAGAAGCATCGTATAAGTACTCGCATTTTTAGCTTATGTTATTTATGTATATGAATATATGTGTGATAGCTAAAAGATAATGTTAGCGCAGTATTATTTCTTTCTACTGCTTACGCTGTACATTATATATCTCGCATACTGTCTTGTGATCATAACAGCTCATATCTCTTACACGAGAAACAAGACTGTTCAATAAATCCTTTTATTTAAACGCCCGTCTATTCTTTCTGTGTAACTCTGAAGAAACTAAGCATGCACGATTAGCTGAGTGAAACTGTTATCTATTGTTTCCACGATTCTGAGAGTGTTCTCATTCTAAAGGGAAACAAAGTTGTCATGTTTATGCGGTTGCCAGAAACTACTCCCTTCTTGTTTACAAGGAGTTTCTAGTGGCCTCTGAGTTAGCTGGCACAAAGTAATTAAGTTTAATATACTCGATAGGGACATACTGACCTCAGTCCTATGTCGAATCTATAGGGTATATTATTCCAAAGCGCAGAGCCTATTAGGGAAATAGGAACTACACTACATGGCGCCCAACGTTTGGTAAGGCACTAATTTAACGCCAGATACTGAGTAACTCAGTCGTGCTATTCTCAGAGACCCCTACTCACATACTCCATAAGACATCTGGAGTGGGTAGGGTTAAGTATCCACCAAAGCTAAATAGGACAAAAATCCTATATATTAGCTATTTGGTTTGTTCAACGTTAAAGGATACAGTGTTCCAAAATATTGTGCACCTTATCTTTTGTTTCCTTGAAACTTGTTCTACATTTTTCAAAAAACAAATGTCCCTGCATGGGGATAATGGCACCAAGAACGGTGTAGCTGCGGCTGACCCAGTCGTAACAGCTTTTAACTTTACAGGTTTAAATGAAGCCGATGAGGGTGTTATAAACATCCCTCCAAACTTAAGGAGAGCCATCACTCTAAAACTTATAAAACACGGCCTATCACCAAGAGGTGGTAGAGCAGTTTTCGTGATAGAGGCACACAAATCATTTCAGACAGAGGTATTCTATTCATGGATAGTATTCCCAGAATCAAATCCAGTAACAAGAGTGTTTCACTTCTTTAAAGAAGATGAACCACCAGAGGAATATATTCCTTTTGAGGATATTGAAATTCCACTCACATACCAGGAGCATAATCTCTGGTTTAAAGGCGCCCTTAAACATCACAAAAACATTACCAGGCTCGGTCCACTAGGTAGACCAGGAGCAACATGGCCGATTCTAGCTGGCTACACACCTCATCCTGACATCGATGTAATGTCAGAAGAGGAATTACTTACTCAACTACAAGAGTTAATAAAAATTTACAGACAATTAGTCCAATATGTCATGCGGACTTTCACAGTCCAACCACCAATGACCATTCCAAATCAAACCCCTCAACAGGGGAATACACTTAAAATTACTCCACAGACTTTACATGCAGTCGTGGGTAAAATGCCCACAAAACGTGAGCAAATTCCATTCTGGATAGCTCAAAAAATTACTCAAATCGAAGCAGTATTTCCAAATACTAGCCCTTATGAGAAACACAGAATCCTAACAATCTGTTTACCAATGGGGATCACACCACAACTGGAAGATTGCACCACTTGGGGCGCAGTCTTTGCTGCCATCTATACTAAAACACATGGTGTTCTGTCAATTGCAGTAATACCAGATGTCCTGAAACAAATTCAAAACGAATACGGGGCAGAACCTGCTCTGAATTTAGGTATGAAATTACTGAAAAACTTCGACCAGGTCTCAACAATAATATTATCTAATATTAAAGGGGAGGCAGCATCAGTGGCCAACGCTTAAGGGAATTTGATGTAACAGAACATCAACATGAACTACCCAGAATAATAGAACAATCTTATGCAGAATTAGGCAGAGATAGTTTGGGTGGAAAACCATTGAAGCCAAAACTATCTGATAGTCCTGAGAAGGACTCTATTAAACAAAATCATACATCTTCTAAAAAGAAGTGGGAAACTAATAAACAAAATTGAAACGAGACACGTTCTCAATCCCGAGGTAGAGTCTCCTCAAAGGAGCCCTCTGAAAGGAGGTATAACCTCAGGAATAGGGATAATTTAAAAAAACCTGACAGGTATCAAGATACTGATACACGTTCCTCTCGTACCTTTCAGATATCGTCACAGACATCAGAAAGAAGAGGACGGTCAGAACATAGAGAAGAACGCGTGAAATCCAAAGACGGCAAACACGTTCAGAAAAATAAATCAAAACCTCAATTCACAAAAAAGAAGGTAGCAGGTCTGAAGATCAGACATGCCGAGAATACTGAGAACACAGCTCAAGAACGGAGAATGGGCTCAGACAATGCTGGACAGTGCAGCAGAAGTAACAATAGCTCGCCAGAACCTGAAGGATTTTCTGGAGATAGTGGACTTGAATGAGTACATCACAGTAGAAACTGTAGACACCAGGGTTAGTACTCCACAAAAGTTATATGAAATAACACTCCGAATGGAGGGAGACATACCAAGAAAAGTGAAAATACTCTTTTGGGAGAAACGTTCAAGGGGTTATGATATACTTCTAGCAGAAAAGGACTGGCCACCAAACTTTGTCAGGGAGTGCCCACATGGTGAGGACATCATTATGCCTGCCTTCTCCAACCATATTCCAATTCACCTAAAATATACTTATGCCAGGAAATGGGCAGTTGCCCAGGCCCCAGCATTATATAAAAATCATGTAGGATGGGATGAGGACTCACCTCACCACAAAATACATCTAAAAAATGAACCTACTGCTCAAAGGCAGTACCCAATAAAGCAAGAAGCTAAAAAACAGGTCAGGGAGATCTTAGATCAACTTGAATACCAAGGGGTGATTGAAACATGCACCTCCTCAATGAACAATCCTTTGTTTCCTGTATCCAAACCAGACAATACATATCGTCTAGTTTTGGATTACAGACACTTGAACACTTGTTCCAAAACATTTGCAGTGCAAAATGCACATAGTACAGCATTAATGAATAACATTGTGCGCAAAAAATATAAAACCACATTGGCCATTTCATATGGTTTCTTTTGTTAAAACATAGCACCTGAAAGCAGGTACTTAACAGCTTTCTCAATAATGGGGACCCAAGGTCAATTTTGTAGACTCCCACAAGGGTTCAAAAACAGCCTGGGGTTATTCTCAGCAAGAGTAACAGAGTTACTACAAATTTATGATGAGGCATTGTCATATGTCGATGATATCTATCTGACAGACGATGACCTAGATAGGCACTTGAACAGGGTGAGTACCATTATATTGGGCTTCGTCTCAGAGGGCTATAAATTCAACTTTAAAAAATCCAGAATTGCCCATCTCAATGTCCTTTTCCTAGGATATGAGCTTTCAAGTGAAGGCAGAGACTGGCAGCTAACTTTTTAGAAAAGTGCGCGCTGCTCCAACCTCCAAAAATGCTGAAAAATTTACAATCCATCTTGGGTTTCCTGAATTTTGGAAGAACTTACATTCTAAATTACACAGAAAGGGTTAAACCTCTCTACGAATTAATCAAACCTGATTTTTCAACAAAACATTGGACACAGGAACACACAGAAATCCTGCGTTCACTCCAAGCTAACATGTTAGCAACAAATCACTTACAAACACGCGTACATACACGCAATTTAGTGATCCGAATAATTTCGGGTCAATGCGGATTCACCTATTTAACATTTAATGAGGGTGAAAAGGTACCAATAGCATACAAATCACATTTGTATACACAAGCAGAAATGCGCTTCACTTCAACAGAAAAAATACTGACAGCAGTTCAAACCGCTGTAGCAAAAGAAAGAGCTCTAGCTCAAGGGAGACGCATTATTGTCGTAACTCCAGTACCAGCCTTAGAGGCGGTTACAAAAGCGAGCATTCCAAAAGCAAAAGCTTTACATCCTAGATGGATACAATGGGTTAATTCTCTTGCTGCAACAGATGTTGAATATGTTTTTGATCCTGATTTAAAAACACAAGCGTTCCTGCAATATGAACATGAATGTCCTCTGCCCACTGAAATTTTGCCTCTCGATCAGTACGAATTTATAATTTACACTGACGGATCAGCACAACCCGCTACAGGGAGTAAGCAAGCTTACAGTGCAGCATGCGCAATCGTTAAAGGTCGCATGCAAGATGGTAACTTCAGACCAATGGTCACTAAAACTCAATCTCTAGGAGATTGTACAGCTCAGCGAGCTGAGCTACAAGCATTTAAACTGGCACTTGAAAATACAGATCGCGAATTCCCCACACTTATAGTGTGCGATTCTTTTACTGTGTTCAGTCGTATAATGAATATATACAGAATTGGCTTGAAAACGGGTTCAAAGATGCAAAAGGTGGCACAATAAAGCATAAAATGCTTTGGGATAGTAGTTGAGTTGAGAAACGAACTACCAAAAGCTCACGTGATACACACGCTGAGTCATCAACGTGATGGCGTTCACGTTGCAGGGAATTCATTGGCTGATGAAGCTGCAAAGGGGGCTGTTCAGACAGCTTCCGTAGCTGCGATCACTCGTTCAAAAACGAGAATAGACAGTGAGATATTGTTGGCTGTCAATGCTTCAAGCAAAGGCAGTGGTGCAGCGTTACCAAAGAAATTTCCACTCAAGTACTCTTATGTAATTGATGCGAACAACGTTCCTTTTGCTCGAATCCCTGGAGTGGGGGATAGGGTAATTCCAAACATGGAACGTAGAGCAGCTTTGATTTATGAAGCACATCTGGGGGAGGGTCTGTCACATCAAGGGATCTCTAAAACAATATTAACATTAAAAGAGATGTACTGGTGGCCTGGAATGAATACACAGATTCACATCTTCATCGATGACTGCATAGACAACAATAGACAGCGTGGTGCAGAACGCCATCAGACACCAGATTACGAAGTAGCCTGCCCAGTACAGACACCATTGTTAGACAGCATTAGACTATCTACGCGCAGGCGTCCTTTTGGACAAATGCAATCCCACAAATACTAAGTCAAGGTTCCTATGGATATGGCCTCAGCGCTCGGCTGACGCTCGAACTGTTATAAAAGATTTGCGAGTCTTTATCGGCACATACGCAATAGGCACACTACATTCTGACCAGGGCCCTGCGTTTAGCTCTCGGGCTTACAAAGAAGCCATGGCCAGTTTGGGCGTTGCATTGCGGTACTCCTCTCCGTTTCATCCTGAGGGAAATTCTGTTGTGGAAAGGAAAAACTGGGACATAAAGCAGTCTATAACAGCTAGAGTATTAGGTTCGGGTGATGGGTGGGTCAAACATCTTTATGTGGTCCAACGCTCATTAAATAATTTGCCAAGAAGTTCTCTAGGGGGGGGTCATTCCATATGAGGTCCTATTTGGGACAAGAATGTGGGTTCCTGATCTCGAATGTAAAGGCACAATGGTGGAAAATAAACCCTTTGATATCAAAGATCGTTTGGCTGTTTTACAGGATCTAAATGAACTAAGATCGAAACAAAGCAACGTGTTCCTGAAGCCAACCACCACTGGGGAAACACCGGCCGTCCCAGCAAGGGCTGTCTGGATCCCAAAAGTTGGGGATCTAGTCAGAGAGAAGATTGCGGACAAGAAGGAATTTGGACCTTCTTACAGACAACCAGTACCTGTTCTAGCCGTCCACGGAACAAGAACAGTACTTCTGCCGCCCCTTGCTGGAAAAAAGGAGAAAAGATTTGTGTCAATCGACCTCATCAAACCACAGTATGTGGCCAATACTAAATAGTAGGCCTCGTGGACTCCGACATAGTAGCAGACGCACTCCTCTCGCTACTATCCAAGAGGTTCAGACTGAAAGACTCATAACCATCGAGAATTCAGTAGTAACAGATGAAGGACTAAGCAACAATGCTATGGAACTCATCCCTCTTGAAACTCAAGTAACAGTTCGTCCAGATACACCTGTCTACACCAACGTAACATGTGATCAACTGGTTCCAGCGATTTCTACGAATCCTGATGCAATTTCAACAATTGACCGAACTGCTTCTGGCTATTTCATTAACTTTGATGCGTTTTCTGAGGATCCGAGTGAGCCTGAAATGACGCCAGCATTAAAAACTTTCAAACAACAAGTACAAGACCTTTTTCATTTCCTGAAAGAGACTTATCTGGTTTCACCATGGATTGAACTATGGATTATTTCTGGAATATTTTTCTTTCTGCTTTGGCTAGCTTTGGTTATGACTCTTAGCATGCTTATAAATGGCAGATACATTCGTATGGACACTGAAAGTAAAAATGTGAACTTACTTTTAAACCCACACAAATCTTCCCATTGTGAAACAAGAGACTTGTCAGCAGTGAACATCACAGCCGTTCCTATACAGGATGGTATAGTGTGGGTCAAAACCGATTTCGACATATTCGGCCCGACCAAACTTTTGAACATTCCACATTTATTTAATATTTCATTAAGTGATTTTATTACCTCCAGTACCTATTCTGATGATTGGGACATTGAGACTGTAAATGACATGATGTCTGATCTAGAAAGGTCTGCTGCATTCTCTAACAATGAATACTTAGAGGGTTCATCAGACTATGAACAGCTTTATTGTTACAACCACTATGGTCATCATTTCTTGCATAAATCTGCAACACCTAGAAATGTGTTTATGTTTAACCAATGGGAACATTGTCCTACACCACCAAGCGGTAGTTCAAAAACGTTTGCTAATAAGTTTCCATATTTTTCAGGGTACAATACATCTGATCCTGAAACATTTTTCTATAAGAATATAAACAAAACAGGACAGAAAATTATGTCAACTAATACAAAACAGATTTATTCTGCAGCCTTTATTACCCATCTGTCTAGACAAGGATTTCACTTTTGGAAAGACACAATCGACACAAAATCTGTCTGGGGTTCTAAAAGTTGGCAAGTGCAGGGGATAGAAGCTTTGTTTAGAGCATGTATCATCCCACAGCAAATAATGTTTTTGAATGACACTGTGCAACAAACGTCTTGCCTTGGTTTAGCCAAGATCAAAGACATGAACACACCTTCTGTACCAACACCTGCAAGTAATAGCACTACACAGGGAGCGGTCACAGTAGACACAATACTACAAAACAACAGAACTGATCCTGATTGGAAAAAATGGTTACTCTGGCCCACAGACACAAACATCTGTCAAGAAAGATTCCTGAATAGAATACAGGGCTTTACTATCCATGGGCCAGACCCACGATATGTTCAACGACAACATCCGGGGGTAGTAACAACATAGAGTGTAGGAAAATTGTGCCTTGATTGGTTACAAAAATCTACACTCGAGGATGTGAAACAACACTTATCTTTACTTAAAGAAGACGAAGACCTTAGGGAATTCTTGCTAGGACCGAGAAAACCGCGTCAAAAACGTTTCATATATGCCGGCATCTATGCTGCTTATAATGAAGTATGGAAGGTTTCACAGGCAGAGGCCGCAGAAAGAATACGTGAACTTGATCGAATTAACTTAGAGAAATCTCTCACTGTGGTCGACAATGGGTTAACAACCTTGTCATCCAGAATTTATTCATTGTACAACATTGTATCCTCTGCTATTGACATACTGGAACAAGATTTAGCCATGTTACAACAAGGCCAATCTCAGTTACGTTCTATTATGTTATTAGGCTGGACGCTGCAATCTTTGCGTGCGGGCTATGTGCCTTGGCGTTTTATCAACACGTTATCTCTGTTTGCAGAATACAATCTAACGGATAAACAGATCGAACTGGCACAAAGGGGAACAAAGTATACAGTGCTGAGCATTGAAAAACTGGAAAAATTACCATTTACGGTAGCAGAAAAACCAGCTACAGAATGGCTTATTCATGGCAAAATAACTCTGCCTGTCACTTCTTTTCATTTTCAGTATTGCTTTAAACAAATGCAAGCAGGCAAATATGAAAGGTTGGGTAAAGAATACATTAAGACATCTTGGGATTTACCTTACGAATACAGATGTTGGAGTGGGGATCGTGAAGTGTTTATAAGCGGTACACATTGTGAAAATGCACTAAGCGGTTCACTCATATGTCAGGACATTTCTTTACACGGGGCTTGTAATGGTTCTGTGGCAAACTTGTCCTGCCACCAGCAGGGTACACCAGCTACCTTGATTAAACCAACGTTTGGCCAACTTTCTAACGGGAGTTACTTCATGTTGAATGATCAGAGTTGCTGTGGCATGTTGCCAGGCATCCCATATCTGGTAGCGGTCGACTCCAGGGTTACTTGTTGTATGCAAGTATTGTTCCCCCAATAGACACAGTCAGGAGTCGCCTCTATGGCCTTCATTGAATGTTTCTTTTATACGTTTTGATACTTTAAGCAGAATGAAAGCCATGCTTTTGCAACAGACCGTGCCTTTGACCTCGGCCAAAGAAATCTATGATTTACAAATTGCAAGGACTTCGGCTGAGATACAGGCTTTAATTCGTACAAACTGCCCTATACATTTCGTAGAAATGATGGGACGTATCTTAAACATGTCTGATACGAGCGGGATTGTACATGTATTTAAGACCATCTGTTCAGGACTGTTAACACCTTTTCAGGCAGTCCTCGGAATCATTCCAAACTTCGCACATTCGGTGTTTGGTGGTGTGCCATTAATTCTAGCACTGGTTGCGGGAATCCTGTTTTTATTCCTGCTGCTACGCTATGGCAAGCCTATCCACCAGCATCACTCCCAGCAATTTGGAGAAAGCTCTCCTAGAACGGAAGTGCCGTGAGCGCATAGTGCAACTTTTGGGCAAACCTCGTCTACGGGAACTTAATACAACATGGTTTCTGTCATTTAGACCAATCTGGCAAGATTGCATCTTACCTGTTCTACGCTGCCTGCTTTGCGGTGAAGAATGCGTGCTAGACACCTGTCTAACACTCCCATCAGTCATGCCAACGGATATCGATACTCTGCTGGACCCGATAACGGCCCATGCTCTGTGTTGTCCCCAAAGGCTATCAATCCTGAAGACGGCATTCATTGAGATCTCACAGACGCTTCCTGCTGCTGCTGAGGTACGAGATGGATCAACAGGCACACAGGTAACAACGGACGCGAACATTGCTGCGGCATCCTATGCTGAAGGCGATGCTTCACATCTCTGTGCAGTTAACCTTCTAAATGAGGTATTCCAAC
The DNA here is from genome assembly GCA_963921515.1 of Calotriton arnoldi. NCBI lineage: Eukaryota > Metazoa > Chordata > Amphibia > Caudata > Salamandridae > Calotriton > Calotriton arnoldi. The sequence continues at coordinate 4,955,388 of CAWUFW010000263.1, forward strand.
TGTCACCGACATCGGTAGACGATCTTTTGTCTACAGAAATAGATGATTTCCTGTTTACACCAGACCCATACACTGACTTTGATTCGGCTCACAGTGTACCAGGGATGCAATGAAATTTGGCCTCCATATTTTCAACACAGAACAAAACTTGGAACTCTTCCTAAAAATTGAACTTTTTCTTTTTCTCTATTTTTTTAAAATACATGGCAACTCAATCTGCTTACAGTAGAACTATTCATATAAAACGGACTTCTTTGAATACTTCCAGGGACACATTGTCACCTTATTTTTCTATAATTTCATTTTAGCACCATGTTATGAAATGGCTTTGATTTTTGAAATACTTGTCAACCATTTCGTCATATGTATATATTTCTGTTTATTCATTCATGTTGCATTTTATTTATGATATATGCCTAGAATGAAAAAATGCTTTAAAATGTACAGTACCTATTGCATTACATGTTTTAGCAACAGTTTTCTTTTAAAAACTTCTTTTAATATGCTTTTAGAAATGTTTTTAGCAACATGTGGTACTCAGTTTAATGTTTAGCATTTAATGTTTAGCATTTAGTATTATCGTTCATTCGAAAGTGGAGTGGGTGTTGTATTCCGCTTTAGGTGTCCGTATATAGGTTTTCCTGAAACATGTCCTTATATAGGCATAAGATCCCAGTCCTTATTTAGGCATTAGCCATGCTATCCATATACAGGCATGGTCACTTACATCCCTCCACCCTAACGTCACAACGAGTTCTTAGAAACCAGACCCGTAAGCTCTTGGGAGTTCCCCTAGCACAGGATTATTGATTTCTCCAAGAACTCATTCATTATGCATGAACCGCTATACCTTAAGGGTTCATTCCTGACGTCTTCCTCTGCCCGACTTTACGTCAATGCTAACATTCCAAGGTACCTACCAGGTATAAATATACCTTCCCTTGCCCAAGCAAGTAGGAGGAGACCTCGACTTTAGAGGAGCCCGTGTCCCGGCCTGACGCACTGACAAGAGACGCTGTCATCCCTGCTCGCAGAGAATCCAGCTTCCAGTGTTCTGACTCCCTTCGCGGGGTGTTAGAGTTCGAGACTCGGAAGGAGATTCCCACCTCTTTCATTCTCAAGGTATGGAGCTGACTAGAACCTAGAGGGACTCTTGGCATACTAGACTTGGCATACTAGACTATAGCATACCATACTATAGAATACATTACCTACTTCTTACCTTGCCCTACACCTAGGTTAGGTTAGGTACACTGGGGTAGAACTAGCTTAGAGAAGCATCGTATGAGTACTCGCATTTTTAGCTTATGTTATTTATGTATATGAATATATGTGTGATAGCTAAAAGATAATGTTAGCGCAGTATTATTTCTTTCTACTGCTTACGCTGTACATTATATATCTCGCATACTGTCTTGTGATCATAACAGCTCATATCTCTTACACGAGAAACAAGACTGTTCAATAAATCCTTTTATTGAAACGCCCATCTATTCTTTCTGTGTAACTCTGAAGAAACTAAGCATGCACGATTAGCTGAGTGAAACTGTTATCTATTGTTTCCACGATTCTGAGAGTGTTCCGATTCTAAAGGGAAACAAAGTTGTTATGTTTATGCGGTTGCCAGAAACTACTCCTTCTCGTTTACAAGGAGTTTCTAGTGGCCTCTGAGTTAGCTGGCACAAAGTAATTAAGTTTAATATACTCGATAGGGACATACTGACCTCAGTCCTATGTCGAATCTATAGGGTATATTATTCCAATGCGCAGAGCCTATTAGGGAAATAGGAACTACACTACACAAGGAAGGACGCTTACACCCAAAACCCCTCCCCTCTCTCAGGTCATATTTCAAAATTATGGAACACGTTGCTGCACAGGGGGGGGGGAGTAAGGAAACCCACTCTCTCCCCCAGAAGGAGCCTTTACACCTAGAAAACCGCTTCTCTGTTTTGGGTGATAATCTTGGTGATATACAGGAGGCCCAAGATGGGCAAATTGTACAGGATACAGGCCCGGTCCAGGGCGGGGTTGGTGGGTCCGGGACTGAGAATTCGAACCAAGTGGAACCATCTTCAGAGAATTCGCTGGAAAATCTACTATTTAACCTAAGGCAGGATATTGTCGTAAAGTTTGAAATCTCGGAGGGTAACCAAAGGGGTATTCAGGAGAAGTGCGGGATACTGGAGGAAAAACTAGATGGACTTGCCCAGCGTACCTTAGTTTTGGAAGGCGAGGTGAAGTCCATGGCAGTTGTCCTGTCCGAGAATTCAAGTAATATCGCAGATCTTAAAGCACAAAATAAGCAGCTACAGGAGGATATGGAGAGGCTGGAAATACAATCCAGTCGCAATAACTTGAGGCTTCTTAATATTCCAGAAGGTTTCGAAAAGAGCGATATTAAAGGTTTCATACATAGATTATTGAAGGATGGATTACTTCAGGACAGGCCGGATATTGACTTGGAGAGTGAGATCCAAAGAGTACACAGGGACCCTTTCAAGCTAAATCCTGCCAGGAAGACCCCCAGGAAAATCCTGGTAAATTTCCTTACATTTGCAGTTAAAGAGTTAGTCCTGGGACGTGCACTGAAGGAACGCTTTTTGAAATTTGAAGATTTTAACTACCAAATAAGATCAGATATAGGCATGAGAACTGCACAGAGGCAATGGGAGCTGGGCTCCAAAATGATTGATCTACGGAGTAAGGGGGCCCAGGTCCAGATGAAGTTCCCTGCGATGCTGAGAATAATGTGGCGCAACAAGATGCACAATATTAGAAACCCAGAAGAAGTCGACGATATTTTGGCACATATGGACGGACCAGTTTAGCAGCCTATTAGAGTTTAGCAGCCTAGTTGCCGGCCAGCTCTACCTGCGCTGTATTTAGATGGATATCTATAGATTCAGTAATACAACAGGAACTTGTAGTACTGGCTTGCTTTTCTCTCTTTTTTTTAATATTCTTTTTATTACTATTTTGGATCTTTTTCCTTCACTTGGGGGGTCACGAACGGGCGGAGTTTTCACCCAGGGATAGGAAAGGAGGGTTTCCTGAGGTGGGTGGGTGGGGAGGTGCACTGGGTGGTGAGAGCATGGGGAAAAAAAAGAAAAATATGTCCTACTTCTGCCTTACAGGTGCTTGGCAATAATTACAGTGGCTTCCGGGTAGTATTAAGTTGGTGTCTTCAATATGAGGTGATGTGGATGATGGTTTGGGTGAGGGATAGGCTGAACTTTGAAGATGAGTAACTCCGATTTAGTTAATTTTTTATCATGGAACGTTAACGGCCTGAGGTCCAGGAAGAAGATTGCTAGGGTGACTGAATTTCTTAAGAATAGCGAGCCGAAGATTATTTTGCTTCAGGAGACTCACTTGGAGCGGGAGGAGTGTAGGCCATTCTTTAATAAGTTGCGCTGGGTACAGGAAGTAGTATGCTCGGACCAGAGGGGTTGTACAAGAGGAGTGGCATTAATTATTAGGAATAATTCTGGCATTAAGCTGGTTAGTTATAAATCAGACCCCTCTGGTAGATGATTGGTGACTAATCTGATGATTCGGGGGATGCCAATAGTGTGTGCCACCTATTATGGCCCTAATAATGATTCCCCAGAAGCTTTGTCTAAGTTGGCACTGCGCCTTCTGGAGGCCACTGCCCCAGTGATTCTTGGTGGGGATTTCAATATAGTTCAAAATAAGGTCCTAGATAGAACTTCTAATGTTACTTATGTGAGCCCCCCTAGAACAACTGCTATCCTGAAAAATATGATGTCTGAGCTCAATTTGGTTGATATCTGGCGAAGTAAGAGGGGGAAGTAAGGGACTTCACCTTCTACAGTAAAAAATACGGACATCATTCACGTATTGACAAAGGTCTGTAGCTAGGTGTTTTTTTCACCCCAAGACACTCTTGTGTCATCCAAAACCTGTGTGCATATCAACAACGTGTGCAAAACGCATGTGTGTGTGGAAGACTTACACCAAACAAAGGTGGCAATGTGGAACAGTGTGCAGGTGTCGTCAGTATGTGTGGTGCAAATGTGTACTGATTGTTACACTTTCTAGCACAATCTAAAGGGAGTATAAATGTAAACAGTGTGCAATGACTGAGTGTGTGTTTTCTTTAAGTCATTACTTTTTCCACTGCTGTACACTTGTGGAGGCCATTATAGTGACCTTAATGTCCTATGACTGTGAATAGAGGTCCATACGATGTGCTTGGGCACACACTGCAACCCAGTTAGTCTACATATGCTACACAAACATCTACAACCACTTACCAAAATCAGTGTGGCATCTCACCTAACACATACAAATGTGGACTCCTAACCTGTGCCGGTGCTGGATTTACTACCTAGCCATAATGCAACCAGACTTGACCCCCTTGGCAAGAATGCAACTGTTACAAGCAGGAATGGATGTGACTGTATAGCTCTGTCTTACTTTGAAACAAACAATGCTGTGACTCCAACAGCTCCATCTATGTGTGCTAATTTGTTTAGGACACAAAGCAAATCTAATAGCTAAATACAGGTCAAGGTATAACTACATGTGATGTCACTCCTGGCGACGTAGCATGCACTGACGTATTTAAGGTCGGAGTGGCATAACCTGTCATTAAATGCACACATGACCATCTGGTGTGAATGCTTACACTCATTCTAAGTTCATGTAAGCCTTATCTGTAGCCAGAGATGTGATGCATGGAAATGCTAAACATATTCCTACTTGGAAATCATCACACTTGTTAGGCCTACTCAAATATGACTCATGAAGAACAAGATATTGGCTAACAGTTTTGGCTAATGCTGTTCTGCAGGTGTAACGTGCATATGTTACACATACAGTGGCAGACACCAAGCCAAGGCAGCAGATATGTGTGTGTAGCCCTATATCATATGGTAGTCTTTGGGTATCATAGTCTGCTATATGGTGTCATGCACATATGAACAGGTGACCAATTGGCCTAGCAACATACCTTTCACATCTATACAGTCAATCTGTGAGCTGGATGCCACATACAATGCAGATAGGTGGAAGAAACCAGCATATGTCATTTCCAGAGTGTGTATTGCATCCGTAACACATCCTTTGCCAGTAATGCAGACAGATAGTACGATCTTCAAGTATGGACATCATCTTGTATGGCAATCTGGATATCATTTGCATAGGAGTGCAATATCCGCGAACAAAAAATACCTACTGTGCAGATACCTACATCAAGGCAAGCATAATACAAACTATAATACATATTGATTATGTCAAGATATGCACATTTGACAATATGTTTGTGTATCTCACATCAATATATTGCCTGTCCTAGTGTCCGCACCATGAACGTAAGGAGTCACACATATGCGTACTGTTAACATACACATGCAACCCATCCCAAGTCTACAAGCATGTCAGCAAAGATAATTTGAGCAAGAAAAGTGATCCCTGGGAGTGTTTACCTACATTGCACCAATCAATACACTGTACCACACACAAAGGGCTAGTTGCATAAATAAAAATAACACGCATTGCTAATTTCTCTAGCGAGGAGTTTGACAAAAATTACGCTTTAGTAGAAAACATGACGCTTTAGTAGGAAACATGATGCTTTGCTAGGAAACGTGATGCTATGCTAGGAAACGTGATGCTTTGCTAGGAAACGTGATGCTTTAGTAGGAAACGTGACGCTTTAGTAGGAAACGTGACGCTTTAGTAGGAAACGTGGCACTTTAGTAGAAAATGTGATGCTTTAGTAGGATATATGATGCTTTAGTAGAAAACATGATGCTTTAGTAGGATATGTGACGCATTTGTGAATATGTGACGCTTTATTAGGATATGTGATGCTTTAGTAGGAAACATGACGCTTTAGGAGGAAACGTGGTGCTTTGGTAGGATATGTGACACGTTAGTAGGCTATGTGATGCCTTGCTAGGAAACGTGATGCTTTAAATCCGTATTTGTAAAGCGCGAACTACTCACCCTTACGGGTCTCAAGGCGCTGGGGGCCGTCGTGGAAATTAAGTGAGCTATTGCCCAGAGTCACATGGTGCTGAGCTGAGCTGCCCCCGGAGCCGGGGATCGAACCGTGAACCCTGTGCTCCAAAGTCAGCTGCCCTGGCTGCTGCACCACACCTCTCCACTTCCTTTAGTAGGAAATGTGACACGTTAATAGGAAACGTGACGCTTTCGTAGGATATGTGACGCGTTAGTAGGATATGTGACTCTAGTAGGATATGTGACGCTTCAGTAGGAAACATGATGCTTTAGTAGGAAACTTGAAGCTTTAGTAGAAACATGTCGCTTTAGTAGGAAACGTGATGCTTTAGTATTATATGTGATGCTTTAGTAGGAAACGTGGTGCTTTAGTAGGATATGTGATACTTTAGTAGGAACTTGAAGCTTTAGATAAAAACATGACGCATGAGTTGGAAAAGAGAAACATCCACATAGCAAACAATGCAATAGCTCAGCCATACTGCAAACCAGGAAGTTTGAAGTTCCTTTCACTTTCACTTACAGTCTTTTTGTTTGTGCCAGCTGTTGGAGGTATTTGTTGTGTGCTCTTGCGATTTGGTGTGTTATTTGGTCTTGTTGGTGTTTCTGCTGTCCCTGTTATGTAAGTAAACTGTCATTTGTGTTTTGTAAATGTACTTTGTAAAGTTTTGTCCACTGTATTGTCAGGTGTTTGTCCATTTAGGGGTTAGTATTATAGGGGTAGGAGGAAGAGATAGTTTTTGTGTTTTTTGGGTTTAGGGTGGCTAGTGTGGTTAGGGAGGTGTTCGGTAGGGGCAGATCTAAGAACCTGTCAGAGGAGGAGGTTGGTGGCTGGATGTGGCTGTTGGTGTGATACCTGCCCAACATGATCAACAGTGGAGAGAGGGTGAGCCAAGGCTACCCTACACGTGAGAGGTGGGAGCGTAGGGAGAAGGTGCACTTCCATATGAGTCGGCTCTTCAATGTCCAGCGGAACGTCCACCAACTTAAGCGCCAATGGGCAGATGTTGTCAGCCAGAAGGCAGATCTCCTTGATCACCTGAGAAATGAAGTTGGTGGGGCTATTTGTAAGTCCCAATATTCCATGAGCTTGTAGCTGTGTGGCTTTCGCACACATCTTTAAATGGTTATTCTTCAGGAAGGCCCAGATATGTATATGGGTTAGTATGGCATAATACGGGCTAACTCAGTTTAATAAATAGAACATGCCAGAGGGGCTTGTTCACAGGGGCATTACAAAAGCCAAAACATACCATACAGTGCAGGGGAGGCAGATAGGTGCTGTGGGACCCATCTGGAACTGGGCATGGATTGTCACCCGACCTGCTAGGTCATTACTGACTCCAAACTGTGGGGGCCATCTACAATGTATGTTGCAGGGGAGTGCACTCACATGTCATCAGGCCACAGGTTGGAAAGGTTGTTTCGTTTACCCCCAAAATGGTCACACATATGTGCGTATTATAAAATAAGTATTTGCAATGCAATAGGTCTCGCTTTTAGGGCCTTATAAGTATTTAGCCATGCAACATGGCGACCACCCACTTTTCTTTTCTATTTATTTAATTTTGTAGCATTTGCAGCATGCCATGCTTTAACTTAACATGTTTAAACCTAAAGTAGACCTCACTGCATCTGCATTGTGCGGGAGAGAAGACGCTATGCGCATGGTCTATTTTTAAATTGAGCCCCATGAGCAAAAGTCTAGTGGTCCTGCATATATCCATTGCTTAAGTTGAGCCAGTAGTTACAGTTGCAGGTGGGCCCACTGGCACATATTTTTGGCGATCAGCACTTATTTTTACTCATCAGACTTTCACCCAGAATGAAAGAGAGAAAAAGACATAAAGGAGAAAGCAAGAGAAAGCGACGGACAGAAAAACAGTGAGCAAGGGGGGAAGTAGGGATGAAAAAGAACCTGAAAGAGCGAGTCAAATGGGCCGATGGTGCCTGTTGGTGAAAGAAAGAGGCACCAGGTGGAAACAACACTACCCAGCCTTGGTATTCAGGGCCCCTTCCCCTCCCACATTCATAGTACCGGCCATAGGACTTTTAGCTAAATTTTGGGTCCCAAATTAAGCACTGCATGTATCCATAAGGAAGCTGTTAAGAAGTTACAAATGAAAGGTTTATTTTACTAAATAAAAAAAAAATCATTCACTCAGTGTTGCTGTTTAGAAAGTGAGGGAGTCTAACTGCCATAGTTAACCCCTTGCATGCGTCGGATGCGCGAGAGCCGTCCGACGCATAAGTGCTACTGTGCGTCGGACGGCTCCCGCGCGTCCGACGCCATTGCACATGAAATCCCTCTGGTGCAGGCACCAGAGGGATTTCTTTTACTCCCCCAAAGCTTCGGGAGCTCCCCAGCTCCCGAGGCCCCCCCGTTTCTGTGAAATGACGATCAGTGCGCACGTCACGCTGATGTCATTTCACGGAAACCGAAACTGAAATTAGCCTTTAGGCTCATTTCAGTTTCACTTTCTACGTGCTCAGGGGGCTATCTCAGCCCCCTGAGCACGTAGAAAGACGGGAGAGGTATCATTGGAAAGGGGAGAATCTCCCCTTTCCAATGGTACCCCCCAGTGGATCCCTGCTTGGAGATCCACCCACTAGACACCAGGGAGGGGGGAGCGGCCCCTTGGGCAAGTGCCTTCGCTCCCCCCAAAAACATTTTTGGCCAAATTCAGTCTTTCTGCCCCCCCTGGGGGGCAGATGGGGGCAGAAAGCCACTAAACGCCAGGGATTTTTTTTTGGGCAATTGCTTTTAGGGTGGGGGCTGCCCAAAACGGGCATGCCAATGCCCCCACCCCCGCCACAATTACAGCCTTTCTGCCCCCCCCTGGGGGAGGATGGGGGCAGTAGCCCCCAATCTGCCCCCCCGTGGGGCAGAAAGCCCACTAGAAACCAGGGATTTTTTTTTTATTCGTGTAGGGGTGGGGGCTGCCCAAAATGGGCATGACAATACCCCTACCCCCCCAGAGAAATTCCAGTCTTTCTGCCCCCCCGGGGGGGCAGAAAGCCCACTAGGCGCCAGCGATTATGCTGGCTTTTTTTATGCGTGGGGGTGGCATACTAATGCCCCCACCCCCACAAAAAATAGCCACAGTATTTCTGCCCCCCTTGGGGGCATATCGGGGCAACCCCCCCCCCCGGTTCCCCCCCAGGTCGGCAGGAAGCCCACTAGGCATCAACTTTTTTTAGCAATGTGCCTACCTGTGGATTTTGGGGCCTAGCGCAGCTGGCACATATGGAACCCTAGCAAACCTGTACATTTTTTAAAACTAGACACCAAGGGGAATCCAGGATGGGGTGACTTGTCTGGCTCTTACCAGGTTCTGTTACCCAGAATCCCTTGCAACCCTCAAACTTTGTAAAACAAAAAACATATTTTCCTCACATTTATGTGGTGGAAAGTTCTGGAATCTGCATGGATCCACAAAATTCCACCCACCCCACATTCCCCAAAGTCTTTCGAGAAAAATGGTACCTCACTTGTGTGGGTAGGCCTAGTGCCCGCGACAGGAAACGGCCCAAAACGCAACGTAGACACACCACATTTTCACAGTGAAAACTGACCCTTTTTTTGCAAAGTGCCTAGATGTAGATTTTGAACCCTAGCTCTGCTGGCACCTAGGGAAACCTAGCAAACCTATACATTTTTGAAAACTAGACACCCAGGGGAATCCAGGATGGGGTGACTTGTCTGGCTCTCACCAGGTTCTGTTACCCAGAATCCCTTGCAAACCTCAACATTTGTCCAAAAAAACACATTTTCCTCACATTTCTGTGGTGGAAAGTTGTGGAATCTGCGTGGATCCACAAATTCCACCCACCCCGTGTACCCCAAAGTCTTCCAAGAAAAATGGTACCTCACTTGTGTGGGTAGGCCTAGTGCCCGCGACAGGAAACGGCCCAAAACGCAACGTGGACACACCACATTTTCACAGTGAAAACTGACCCTTTTTTTGCAAAGTGCCTAGCTGTAGATTTTGAACCCTAGCTCTGCCGGCACATAGGGAAACCTATACATTTTTTAAAACTAGACACCCAGGGAAATCCAGGATGGGGTGACTTGTCTGGCTCTCACCAGGTTCTGTTACCTAGAATCCCTTGAAAACCTCAACATTTGTAAAAAAAACCCACATTTTTCTCACATTTCTGTGGTGGAAAGTTCTGGAATCTGTGTGGATCCACAACATTCCACCCACACCGCATTCCCCAAAGCCTTCCGAGAAGAATGGTACCTCACTTGTGTGGGTGGGTCAAGTACCCGCAACAGGCAAGTGCCCAAAACCAATTGAGGCGACATCAAAATTACCAATCACAAAACAACCTGGTTTTGCAAGGGGTGTCCCATGAGTTTTTGGCCCCGGGGTCAGCGACCATCTAGGGAAACCTACCAAACCCATACATTTCTGAAAACTAGACACCTGGGGGAGTCCAGCAAGGTATGGCTTGCGTGGGTCCCCCAACATTTCCCTACCCAGAATCCCCTGCAAACCTCAAATTTAGCTGAAAAAATCTCTTTTTTCTCACATTTCTGTGTGGGAAAGTTCTGGAATCTGTGTGGATCCACTAATTTCCTACCACCTACCGTTCCCCCAAGTCTCCCAATAAAAATGGTACCTCACTCGCGTGGGTGGGTGAAGTACCCGCGACAGGCAAGGGCCCAAAACTTATTGAGGAGACATCAAACTGACCTATCACAAAACAACCTGGTTTTGCAAGGGGGGTCACCTGTGTTTTTGGCCCCGGACTTGGCAGCCATCTTGGGAAACTACCAAACCCACACATTTCTGAAAACTAGACACCCGGGGGAGTCCAGCAAGGTATGGCTTGCGTGGGTCCCCCAACGTTTTCCTACCCAGAATCCCCTGCAAACCTCAAATTTTGTTGAAAAAAGCAATTTTTTCTCAAATCTTTGTCTGGGAAAGTTCTGGAATCTACGTTAATCCACAAATTTCCTACCACCCAGCGTTCCCCCAGGTCTCCCAATAAAAATGATACCTCACTCGCGTGGGTGGGTCAAGCACCCGCGACAGGCAAGGGCCCAAAACGTATTGAGGAGACATCAAAATGACCTATCACAAAACAACCTGGTTTTGCAAGGGAGGTCACCTGGGTTTTTGGCCCCGGGCTCGGCGGCCAACTTGGGAAACTACCAAACCCACACATTTCTGAAAACTAGACACCCGGGGGAGTCCAGCGAGGTATGGCTTGCGTGGATCCCCCAATGATTCCCTACCCAGAATGCCCTGCAAACCTCAAATTTAGCTGAAAAAAACACATTTTCCACATATTTGTGGGTGGAATCACTGTGCCAGCACAAATATCCTATCACACAGCGTTTCTCTCAGTCTCCCGAGTAAAATGATACCTCACTTGTGTGGGTAGGGCAAGGCCTGTGACTGGGAAGAGCCCAAAACATAGGGATTTAGGGTATAGCACCGACAATTCTAAGCGCTACATTTTTTTTAAATGCGTTTTTAGCCAATTCTGCATTGGACACCCACACAAGTGAGGTATCATTTTACTCGGAACACTAAGGAGAATGCTGTGGGGTAGGACATTTGTGCCGGCATGGTGATTCTACACAAAAATATGTGGAAAACGTGTTTTTTTCAGCTAAATTTGAGGTTTGCAGGGGATTCTGGGTAGGGAAACGTTGGGGGATCCAAGCAAAGCCATACCTCGTTGGACTCCCCCGGGTGTCTAGTTTTCAGAAATGTGTGGGTTTGGTAGGTTTCTCTAGATGGCGGCAAGCCCGAGGCCAAAAAACCAGGTGCCCCCCCCCAAAACCAGGTAGTTTTGTTATAGGTAATTGTGAAGTCTCCACAGTATGATTTGGGCCATTTCCTGTTGCAGCCACTATTCCTACCCACACATGTGAGGTACCATTTTTATAGGGAGACCTGGAGGAACGCTGGGTAGTAGGAAATTTGTGTCAGCCCGGTGATCCTACAACATTCTCACACAAAAATGTGAGAAAAAATTGATTTTTTCAACAAAATTTGAGGTTTGCAGGGGATTCTGGGTAGGGAAATGTTGGGGGACCCATGCAAGCCATACCTTGCTGGACTCCCCTGGGTGTCTAGTTTTCAGAAATGTGTGGGTTTGGTAGTTTCCCTAGATGGCCGCCGAGCCCAGGGCCAAAAACTCATGGGACCCACCTTGCAAAACCAGGTTGTTTTGTGATAGGTAATTTTGATGTCGCCTCAATAGGTTTTGGGCCCTTGCCTGTCGCGGGTACTTGACCCACCCACGCGAGTGAGGTACCATTTTTATCGGAAGACTTGGGGGAACGCTGTGTGGTAAGAAATTTGTGGATCCACGCAGATTCCATAACTTTCCCACACAGAAATTTGAGAAAAAGGTGATTTTTTCAGCTAAATTTGAGGTTTGCAGGGTATTTTGGGTAGGGAAATGTTGGGGGATCTACGCAAGCCATACCTTCCTGGACTCCCCAGGGTGTCTAGTTTTCAGAAATGTGTGGGTTTGGTAGGTTTCCCTAGATGGCTGCGGACCCCGGGACCAAAAACGCAGATGCCCCCTATGTATCCGAAAATGACCTGGTTTTGCAAGGGGGTCACATAAGTTTTTGGTCCAAGGCTTGGTGGCCATCTAGGGAAACCTACCAAACCCACACATTTCTGAAAACTAGACACCCAGGGAGTCCAGTGAGGTATGGCTTGCGTGGGTCCCCCAACGTTTTCCTACACAGAATCCCCTGCAAACCTCAAATTTAGCTGAAAAATCACTTTTTTCTCACATTTCTGTTGGGAAAGTTCTGGAATCTACGTGGATCCACAAATTTCCTACCACCCAGCGTTCCCCCAGGTCTCCCAATAAAAATGATACCACACTCGCGTGGGTGGGTCAAGTACCCGCGACAGGCAAGGGCCCAAAATGTATTGAGGAGACATCAAAATGACCTATCACAAAACAGCCTGGTTTTACAAGGGGGGGTCACCTGGGTTTTTGGCCCCGGGCTCGGCGGCCATCTTGGGAAACTACCAAACCCACACATTTCTGAAAACTAGACACCCGGGGGAGCACAGCGAGGTATGGCTTGCGTGGGTCCCCCAACGTTTTCCTAGCCAGAATCCCCTGCAAACCTCAAATTTAGCTGAAAAAATCACTTTTTTCTCAAATTTCTGTCTGGGAAAGTTTTGGAATCTACGTGGATCCACTAATTTCCTACTACCCAGCGTTACCCCAGCTCTCCCAATAAAAATGATACCTCACTCGCGTGGGTGGGTCAAGTACCCGCGACAGGCAAGGGCCCAAAACGTATTGAGGAGACATCAAAATGACCTATCACAAAACAACCTGGTTTTGCAAGGGAGGTCACCTGGGTTTTTGGATCCCCGGGCTCAGCGGCCATCTTGGGAAACTACCAAACCCACACATTTCTGAAAACTAGACATCCGGGGGAGTCCAGCGAGGTATGGCTTGCGTGGATCCCCCAATGTTTCCCTACCAAGAATGCCCTGCAAACCTCAAATTTAGCTAAAACAAAATCACTTTTTTCTCAAATTTCTGCCTGGGAAAGTTCTGGAATCTACGTGGATCCACTAATTTCCTACAATCCAGGGGATTCTGGGTAGGTAAATGTTGGGGGACTCACGCAAGCCATACCTTGCTGGACTCTCCCGGGTGTCTAGTTTTCAGAAATGTATGGGTTTGGTAGGTTTCCCTAGATGGCCGCCGAGTCCGGGGCCAAAAACTCATGGGACCCCCCTTGCAAAACCAGGTTGTTTTCCGATAGGTAATTTTGATGTCGCCTCAATAGGTTTTGGGCCCTTGCCTGTCGCGGGTACTTCACCCACCCACGCGAGTGAGGTACCATTTTTATCGGGAGACTTGGGGGAACGCTGGGTGGTAGGAAATTTGTGGATCTACGCAGATTCCAGAACTTTCCCACACAGAAATTTGAGGAAAAGTGATTTTTTCAGCTAAATTTGAGGTTTGCAGGAGATTCTGGGTAGGAAATGTTGGGGGACCCACGCAAGCCATACCTTGCTGGACTCCCCGTGTGTCTAGTTTTCAGAAATGTGTGGGTTTGGTAGGTTTCCCTAGATGACCGCTGACCGCGGGGCCAAAAACTCATGGGACCCCCCTTGCAAAACCAGGTTGTTTTGTGATAGGTAATTTTGATGTCGCCTCAATTGGTTTTGGGCCCTTGCCTGTCGCGGGTACTTGACCCACCCACACAAGTGAGGTACCATTTTTCTCGGAAGGCTTTGGGGAATGCTGGGTGGATGGAATTTTGTGGATCCACACAGATTCCAGAACTTTCCAGCACAAAAGTGTGAGGAAAATGTGTTTTGTTTTACAAATTTTGAGGTTTTCAAGGGATTCTGGGTAACAGAACCTGGTGAGAGCCAGACAAGTCACCCCATCCTGGATTCACCTGGGTGTCTAGTTTTCAAAAATGTATAGGTTTGCTAGGTTTCCCTATGTGCCGGCAGAGCTAGGGTTCAAAATCTACAGCTAGGCACTTTGCAAAAAAAGGGTCAGTTTTCACTGTGAAAATGTGGTGTGTCCACGTTGCGTTTTGGGCCGTTTCCTTTCAGGGGCACTAGGCCTACCCACAAAAGTGAGGTACCATTTCTCTCGGAAGACTTTGGGGAACACGGGGTGGGTGGAATTTTGTGGATCCACGCAGATTCTAGAACTTTCCACCACAGAAATGTGAGGGAAATGTGTTTTTTTGAACAAATTGTGAGGTTTGCAAGGGATTGTGGGTAACAGAACCTGGTGAGAGCCAGACAAGTCACCCCATCCTGGATTCCCCTGGGTGTCTAGTATTCAAAAATGTATAGGTTTGCTAGGTTTCCCTATGTGCCGGCAGAGCTAGGGTTAAAAATCTACAGCTAGGCACTTTGCAAAAAAGTGTCAGTTTTCACTGTGAAAATGTGGTGTGTCCACGTTGCGTTTTGGGCCGTTTCCTGTCGCGGGCACTAGGCCTGCCCACACAAGTGAGGTACCATTTTTCTCGGAAGACTTCGGGGAACACGGGGTGGGTGAAAAATTTGTGGATCCACGCAGATTCCAGAACTTTCCACCACAGAAATCTGAGGAAAATGTGTTTTTTTGGACACAGTTTGATGTTTGCAAGGGATTCTGGGTAACAGAACCTGGTGAGAGCCAGACAAGTCAACCCATCCTGGATTCCCCTGGGTGTCTAGTTTTTCAAAAATGTATAGGTTTGCTAGGTTTTCCTAGGTGCCGGCAGAGATAGGGTTCAAAATCTACAGCTAGGCACTTTGCAAAAAAAGGGTCAGTTTTCACTGTGAAAATGTGGTGGGTCCACGTTGCGCTTTGGGCCGTTTCCTGCTGCGGGGACTAGGCCTACCCACACAAGTGAGGTACCATTTTTCTCGGAAGACTTTGGGGAACGTGGGGTGGGTGGAATTTTGTGGATCCACGCAGATTCCAAAACTTTCCACCACAGAAATGTGAGGAAAATTTGGTTTTTTGGACAAATTTTTAGGTTTGCAAGGGATTCTGGGTAACAGAACCTGGTGAGAGCTAGTCAAGTCACCCCATTCTGGATTCCCCTGGGTGTCTAGTTTTGAATAATTTATAGGTTTGCTAGGTTTCCCTAGGTGCCGGCAGAGCTAGGGTTCAAAATCTACAGCTAGGCACTTTGCAAAAATGGGTCCGTTTTCACTGTGAAAATGTGGTGTGTCCACGTTGCGTTTTGAGCCGTTTCCTGTCGCGGGCACGAGGTCTACCCACACAAGTAAGGTACCATTTTTATCGGGAGACTTAGGGTAACACAGAATGGTAGAGCAACTGTTATTACCTATTGACTTTTGATGCATTTCTGCCTTCCAAATGAAAGACAATGTGTAAAAAAGAAGTCATTTTGAAAAATGACCTATAATTCTCATGCTAGTATGAGTACTCACAATTTTGGAAAGGTGCAAATATCTACTGTTTCTAAACTCTATATTTTGTTCCAATTTCAGAAATACATAGGTGTCTTTCATACCGATTTTTCCATGTATATATTTTCCCAAATTAATTGCTATATACCCGGTACATAATAAAAAACCATTGCAAGACACTGCTCAGTTATTGGCTCTGGGTTCGGCGGGTTCTTGGTGAACCTACAAGTCCTATATATTCCAACAACCAGAAAGGTCCAGCGGATGTAATGATATATTGCTTTCAAACAGCTGTCATAATTAGAAGAAGTTACAGGTGAAAATGTTGACACAAATGGCTGTTTTTTTTCAACTAATTTTCAATTTTTCCTATATTCAACTGTTAGTTTCTATAAAGAAACCTTGAAGGATCTACACAAATGACCCCTTGCTGAATTCAGAATTGTGTCTACTTTTTTTTAAATGTATAGCTTTCCAGGATCCATTATTGCTTTCATATCCATTTCTACCATTAACTGGAAAGAGGTTGAAAGCACAAAAATAGCAAAAATAGGCTATGTCCCAGAAAAATGCCAAAACTGTGTAAAAATTTTGGTTTTCTGACAAAAGTCTGCTTGTCCCTGAAAGCTGGGAAAATAGTGATTTCAGCCCCACAACCCCTTTGTTGATACCATTTGCAGGGAAAAAAACAGACGCTTTCATCTGTAGCCCTTTTTTCCCATTTGCCCCCCCCCCCAAAAAAATGTAGCTATATTTTGTCTAATTTCTGGATCCCCTCCAGGGAAATCCACAAACCCTGGGTACCTTTAGAATCCCCGTGATGTTGGAAGAAAAGGACCCAAATTTGGCGTGGATACCTTATGTGGTCAAAAAGTTACAGGGGCCTAAGTGCGAACTACCCCAAATAGCCAAAAAAAAGGCTTAGCACAGGGGGGGAAAAGGCCTAGCAGCGAAGTGCAGTAGGGATCGTGCAGTCGGAATATGTTTTGCCTTTGTCAAATTTCTTACGCTTTCTTTCGTCCAGATTGGATCTACAAATAGTCCTCTTTCTTAGACATCCGATGCTTTCTATGCAGAGACAGCGTGACTGACTGTATGAATTCTTTGACTAGCTGCTGTGGTAAATATCGAATTGCGCCTGGATATTTAAAGAATTCGGTTGTCATTGATGTTTGCAACTCGCTCTTCAACTAAAGATTGTGCTGTCCTAAATGGGGTGTGCCACACAAAACAGAAGAACAGGATCATCCAGATCGACAGACTTTTTTAAATGTTCACTCGCTCTGCTCGCATTAGAAATTCCGTGCACAAAAGGTGGTGGAGCATTTTCCACACTTTAGATGACATATCCGGATTGTCTGGGGCTGCTTGTATTAAGTGAGCGCGGCTCTCTACAGCTTCTTTTACAGTCAATGCGTCTGGTATATTCCCAGTGATTGTCGTTTATCAACATTTGAGGTTTCAGGGAATTTCTGCTTAGATAGCATTTTAGAGTCACTCTTGTAGAGGTTTATGATTTTCAGATGACAAAATAAAAGCAATGACACAATTAATAAAGGTTTTGCATTTTTTCATGTCATGCAACCAAGTTGAGAACATCTTGTGATAAAAGGTAGGTGCTGACCCTGCTGGCTATCCAGATGGCCCAGGGAAACAACTCTGCAAAGGGTATTTGGCAACTCCCAAAAGGAACTCCAAAAGTATATCTTGGGTCGTACATAAAGGTCACAGGTTCCTAGTGAAGTAGGGGAAAAGCAAATAAATGCGCACTTTCAATAAATTGACTCTATTTATTAAAATTGGTGGACATTTTCAATAAAATAAGTCCAAGCACAAGACCCTGGAAGAGATGTGACTTTAGCTAGCTCTGCATTGTTTAACATTTGACTAGCCTCAATCTCTCTATGGCTACATTTGTATAGCTCACTTCACTCCCTCTAGTGTGTCTAGGCTCCTAACATATTTTGTCATATAGCTGTTATTACCGCAGACATTTATTTCTCAGTTTTGCCAACTCCAAAAGTATGAAGGGCTGAAATAACCTAATTGCGACGTTTGACTGAAAGTTTAAACGCACAAGCCGGTATTAGGAGCGGTATCCTCTGAGAGCGTCTTTAGTAAATCAAGAGTTCTACACATATGGAAGCAGAATAAAGTTGATAACTTATCCATGTGCCTCACAGGCTCAGTACTGGTGGCAGAGCAATTAGAAGTGCAATGTTTAGGTTTTCTTTCCTCCTGTTTGGAAATTCAGCAGCAGAAAATGAAAGTAGAGGCTGACAAAGTGTTTTTGTTAACGCACTAGATTGTTCAAACTAGACATGTTTGAAAATGAGAGCAAATCCCTACGACCCTAAATTAAGTGTTGAAATTACCTCAGCTTTTGTTCACCGAGAGCTGCACCCCGTAACAGCTCTCGTAGCAGGTCTTGTGAGGTCAAACACCCATTGTAGGACTTGGAAGATAAGTAGTACACCAGAAGTAGCTATGTCGAAGAAAATAAAGTACAAGTTTATAGGTATCACAGGCGGGGGGGAAACGGAGACGAAAACCAAAAAAAAGTACATTGCTTTGAAGAAAGGATGTGGCATAACATCCAGAGCCGCCGACTTTGGACCTGGGGAACCCGGTTCGAGTCTCTGCATTGCCTCTCCTCGTGCCTACAAAAAACATTTTTACATTTTTTGCATGGCGCATTTGACATCAAATTAACCGAAAAATAATGAAAGGATGAAGAGGGTGCTGCGCTAATAAACAGGAACGTGCGTGAAGACCTCTGAACAGCTGTTCAAAATTACAAGCAAACTTGGACGGTGTGAATGATTGAAATACTACTCCTGTTGTGTGCCATGGCCAACCAGAAGGAACACAGAGGAGGGGCCTTCGCGCACTGTGCCAGGAGCATGAACATGTTGCAATGAACAACCAAATTAAACAATGAGTGAAATCGCCTGGGCGGAAACCAAGCGCCCAAATTATGGGCAATGCACCAATAAAAAAGCAGCATTTCCGATTGCCACAACAAAGAACCAATGGCAATCGATGGGTTTGGTTAAAGTCCATATTGAACATACATCAGGTCTTGAGGCAGCCCATGCGTGCTGCCTAGGCTCGACCTAACATTTTTAATTTCTTTATGAGCCTGTATAGGCCTTAAATGATCATTGTTCATTTACAGTGTACTGGTCACATGTAAGGAGGTAAGTGAAGAAGACAAACAAGCATGGGTACTGTCTGATGTGTGTAGCATTGTAAAGAACATGTATTGACTTGAGAAGGCCCCAGCATATTATGCAGACTGTGGTCAGCCAAATTGGACTGTGTTCACATAGCCATCTGAAGCAAGGCACCCTTGCACCATGTAGAAAGCTAGACTGGTCTTGTAACTTATCTGTACTCTGTGCACCTGATACGTGATGTACCTGGTATTAGCTGAATACACTGCAACATGGCTTACATATGTCCATCATTAGAGCATTTGAACTTTGCCTTATGCTACAAGTCTAGCGTACAGACAATATCAGGCATTTGTTAAGTCAATGTACTGTGCTTCATATTATACAGTGTACATGTTCAGCATTCACAGAGCAATGCACCATCTTTTTGTCTTGTAGCTGGACCTGACCCATACACCAGTGATGAGGTGCACAGCTACAGAGAGCCCAATGCTACCAGTGAGTGTCACCTGATTGTTTCTGTGCTCTGTAACGATTGTGTGTGTTCTCTTAAATTGCTTGCAGTGAGATGTGTTAGGGCTATCCTCAGTCAGCAGAAACAAGCTTTACCTTACAAGTAGATTCACAACTTAAGTAGGACAAAGTTGCATGTGCAATTGACAGGGCCAAATTGCTATGTGAATTAATTTCCAATGTATGCAGGCCCACAGGACGGATGGCTCTGAATCAGCTGTGGTAATATTGTGCCAGCTATGATGTGGATGCTTCTGGCACATTTCCCATCACCTGGCCCAAAACCAACTGATGGTCATTAGCTCAAATGTCTCTCATCCATAGTATGGACAGAATGTGACAACATGTTACCTAAAATGTGTGACAGAAATGTTGCATGAGATAGGCTGTGATTTTTTTTAGACACAATATGCTTGGCCAAGTCCATATTTGAGCACGACACAGGTACGGTTGGGGTGTAACACGTATCCCAGACAATACTACCAATTGTCAACAACACATCTAATGTTGACATGTTAAAACTGAAACTACAGTGTCCATCAAACTGCCATCTACTAAAAGTCATTGTTGCCAAGATTCTCCCGACCCTTACCTACGGCTCCAAATTATTCAAAGGTCAAGACGCCAACTTCCTGAATCTCCAGCAATCAGGTTTATTTAAACAAATTTTCCGGATTTCACAGTTCATGTCACAAGCTCAAGTTCGCTTGGAATTCGGGTTATCAAATCAACATCCCGTCAGACAAGCTGCAATAATAAAAATGTGCTGGAAATTAAAAGCAGCGCAAGAGGATTCCTTGTTGGGGTATTGTTGGATAGAAATGAAGAACCAACCCAAAGGAACAAAAGTCTGGCACACTGTACTCGAACACGCACTAAGAATGCTAGACATGCACGACGCCTGGGATACCGACTATAGTTTCACCGCATTCAAAATAATAGTCAACAACGCTGCAAACAAAAGGCTTGGATAATGGGCAAAGCTGCTCTATCAAAGAAAAAACATGGCTGGATGGTTCTATCTACATACGAGACTCGATCGCCCCAGCCGTATCTTGTCCAGCATTTAACTCCATCAATCCAGCATCAGCTACTTTTGGTCAGATTGGGAGCATTTACATCAAAAGACCAGGTTCCAACATGGAAACAATCATGGCCAACCATGCTTTGCAGACTTTGTGGACAGGCGGAAGAATCCCTTATACACCTAGTATGTATTTGCCCAGCTGTGAACTATTTGAGAAGGCATTATTTACTCTATACATTCCGTTCCTTCCAAGTTAGATCTTGTCGACCAGCCATAATGCTACTATTAAATAGCCATTCATTACAGACCTCATGTAGGGCAGCCAGATTTCTGCAGAAAGTTAGCTCACTATTATCAAAATCAAATACATAGTGTTCATAGGTATATCGTATTAGCAGCATACGGATAAGTACATATGCTATTTGCACACAGCTTTTATCCATGAAGATAACAACACCTGCTATTGGCACAAAACTTTGAACCCTGCAATAGATGACTGATAACCTGAGGTCTTGTAATATTAAGTTTACATTTGCACTTTGCACATGACTTTAGCCAAGCAGCTGAGGACTCATGCACATTTTGCACTTCAAGCACACAACCATTGATAAATACATGATTTTAGCTATGTCGTTGAGGATTCGTGCGCATTTGCAATTTTCGCACACAATCATTGCAATGAAAGTTGATGACCACCAACAATGAGCGTCACATTGTATAGTGAAATTGCAATTTTGCCTATGATTTTAGATATAGGACAAAAGATGGACAAAATTGAGAAACAATTTGTACACTGATTATTGTTGATTAATGTTGATGAATGTAGAATTTTGTAAAAAGGACATTTCCTATTTTTATTACCTATCCATTGTTTTTGACAAATCGATGATTTTTATCACAAATTGTAATGGTTTTAATTAACTACATGCAATAAAAAAAATATTACATGTGCACAGTGAACAGCTTTTCCAATTTATTTGCCCTCCTATTGTGTGTTCACGTCATGCCATGCCCATGACAGGAGAATATGTTCCTCCACCCTACCAAAATTGGTAGAGTCTAAATGATTGAAGGCACGTCAGACATTCATGCCACTCAAACAACAAATTGTTCTGAGATCCATACATGTACCTGTAGTTCAGCGTCTAGCCAATGTTTGGATTCAAATGGACTTGGCTAACCATGTGAGTAGGCGCTGCATACCAAAACATGAATCCTTCCTAGTATAGATGCTGCATATGTATTTTTGAGGTGGCATAGTTAAAATGAATCATTCATGATAGCAAAACCAGTGGGTAAGTTACATAACCCATTTGTTGCAGTGAGTGTGTAAGTCCATTGTCCATACCAATTACTTACTTGGGTTCAACCATTAGCCTGCATGTATCAGATATGTGGCAACTGTTATCCCACTTCATGGGAACCTGTGTATCCCTCAGAGTACTGCATATCAGTGACATGTTAGATGGGGTAACAAAGGAAAAATTGCCAAAATGGCATGGTGGTATAAAGGATGTTGTCATGAAATTCGATGTGCACATAGAATTTGAGGGATGAATTTCAATCTGTCTGTCTGATGCACATTGCTAGTATATGCATCCACATGGCAATACATGGTCAATTTTGTGTGGCAGGTCCACACAGGTTGTGATGATTCCTACCTCAGGGCAGACTGAACAGGTATGAGTTGATGTGGCACATCACCAGACCACACATGCCAATGCAGTTACATGCCTGACTCATGCCGTCATAGACGTGTCCATACCTTTGTAGTGTTTTGTGAGGAATAAGGCCAATGTGTTAAGTACCACAGGCATGTATGCACTGTGTTGCCAGCATACAGGCCATTTCACAGTCCACCTACTGCTGCCATTACCCATAGTGTCTCCCCCAGAAATTGCCACCATTGATCCTTTTCAGCCAATTTCCTGCAAGGTACAGCACAATATACTCAAATACATGCAATCTAGAGCATGCATGCACACACACATCACATGGATTAAGTAAAAGTTGATGTGCATTTAGGTAACAATCCGTACAAAAATGTATGGACAGACTATTGGATATGTAAAGGACCACATGCTATTGGTTGAATTTCATTACATGATCTATGTTAAAGTGTTCCAAGTATGTCCATGTGCTATTCTTGGGGAAAATTGTGCAAAGTTTTCCACATGACATATACCTTTCAAAACTGGCTCTTATTGCCTAACGTCTCAACCACCAACAACTTTGAATGCTACAATATAAAATAGAGTTTGTACGTTTTTATTTCAATTTATAATCATTTTTATCTTAACTTGTTTTCCAAACTCATTTGTTTTATCCAAGCAAAAAACAATACAAAATTTCACAGTTTTATCAAAAAATATAAATATATATACATATCAAAGACAGAATGTATTGCACAATAAAATGTATACATTTTAAATCACAAATTTTACTATGTGTTGCCCCATATCTGCACTCACTCTCTACTTCATACACCACACAAACACATTCCCACTACAATCTCTCATTCATACCCCAGCCTAATCTCACATACACCTTAGATTAAATCCAGGGATATTTTTTGTTGTTGTTGTGAGCTGGGGTTTTCCAACATACTGTCAACGTACGTTTTGGTGGTATCAAAAGCAGAGAACCACTTTCATCAGGACTACACAATATATACCATAAATTATGGCGATGACAATATGGGGTAGTCTGAAAAACAACATGAACATCAATAACTACTGTGGTCGAGACACACAATGTTCCTATTGAATTAATCAACAAAGAAAATTTCATTTGGGTGTACCATTGTCTAAAGTTCCACATCCTGTCCAAAAGTGGTGTGTATATTCTTAGGAGTATATATAAGTATCAACCTTTTAGCCCCATGCACCTACTGCACATCATCCCAGTGCAACCAAACCGCCTCTGTGCCACAATCAAAAGGCCAAATCTTCAACCGTGGTGATAACAAAGAGACTTTATAAAGACCAAAAGCTGTTAAAGTAAAGAAAACTATATTAGAATAACGAGAAAAGATGATAAGTAGTGTATGATAGTGACATTTTACCAGCCGCATGCAAAGTTTTAAGAGCTAGACATACCAATCTTTCTTATGTATTTACAACATGTGCTATAATGAAGCACCTTCTCACATTCTTTTGTTATTTGAAGAGTGCAGGGGTAGATGTGTTTAAATGCCCTGTCTTTTGCAGATATTCTGTTGATTCCTATTTTAGGGAAAGGAAGAAAGGATGAGAGAATGACCGAATCCTTGCAATGGAACTACTCTGTATACAATCCAGACCAGATGACTTCATCCTGGAATGTTTGGAGACAGTGCTTCGTAATAACTATTTTGAATTCAATGGAGACTTATACCAACAGATCAAGGGGACGAGCATGGGGGCATCTTGTGTCCCCAACATAGCGAATATCTTTATGGGGGAATATGAGCAACATCTACAACGAACTGGCCCCATTCTATTAAAACGTTAAGCATTGGTTTCGTTTCATAGACAATATCTTCTTTGTGCGGTTAGGAGAAGAGCTTACTTTGCAAGTATTTATCCAGTGGCTAAATTCTAGTGACAACAACTTGAAATGTACAGGAAACTTCAGTAATCACAAGGTAGAATTCCTTTATATTTGGATCACAGGAGAGCAGTTGAATTGCAAGTGCACCATTACAGGAAACCAAAGGCACAGAATACTGTATTACAACATACCAGATACCATCCAAATAGCCAAAAGGATTCAATACACTTTCGGGAATGAAGGAATTTATGCACTATGGTGAAGACTTGAAATTAAGACTTCATGACAGAGGTTACCCAAAGCGGCTAGTCAAACATGCTTTTAAATTAGCTAAATATTATGACAGAGATGCCCTTTTGGATGACAAGGACAGGAGATATAAAATATAAATCACGAGATCAAGAGGATATTTGAACGGGATTGGAAGATCCTGAACACTATTGAGCAAAACAGCAAATTGGAAAAAAATTATGTTTGCATTCAGTCGAAACACTAATCTCAGGGATCAATTGATACACACCTGCTTAAAAGGGAACCCCAGAGATAAACAGACAACAATTGATGGACGCAAACAGATCAAAGGGAATCACCGCGGTGGCATGTGCCACACCACCTCTGAAGTGGCTATAGTAACAGAACAGTGGCACTATGGTGGCCAGAGGGGACCTCTCAAAGACATGACCAACTGCAGAAGCTGGAATATGGTCTACCTCATTGTTTTCCTATGTGGCCTAGCATACATTGGGAAAACAGGAAGGAAATTTAGAACTCGATTCAGTGAACACAAATCGGCCCTCAGGAGCAAACGGACACAAGCACCTATGGTAACACACTGTTTAGAAATGGAACATAGAGATACAGACCTTAAATGGCTAATACTGGAGAAAGTCAAACCACAGAAAGGACGCCAGATAACAGAAGTGACAGAACAGAGAGAAACCTTCTGAATTTTTCCCTCAACACAATAAAAGAGGGATTAAATGAAGAAATAGTTTGGATGGTAACATAGATATCACTCTTAGTACCATCTTCTGTTTTCTTTCACCATATCAGACACTTAGTAATATACTAAATAAGCAGCTTTTTAGTGCCTTCCTTCCTGGTTGAGGGTTTAAAAGATTTCACTCATAGGGGGAACATAAGTGCTCTCATGTGAACCATAGTCAGGGAGTATATATTATCCCTGGTCATGGAAGGTACCAGTGCATCTAATTTAAATGTCCTCAATATATACCACTACACAGACTCTCATCTCTGAACACCTAGGAGTTATGTGCAAAACTCAATATATGTATGTGTGTGTGTGTGTATATATATATATATATATACACACACACACACATCAGGGAGCTATTGGGCCAATCGAAAAAAATGACAAAATGCCATGTTAAATAAGGAGGGAAGAAGCGAGTCTTGGAGGTTGAGTGGTATAACAAGGATTGCAGGGTGACCTCCTACAGGCAGTGAAATCCAAACCTTGCCTGAACATGGTGGATTGCAGAGCTAGATGTAGACAGACCCTAGACCAAGCTAAAAAAAACAATGGGAATGCTTGCTATGGTCTTCCTTACACAGTGCCCTGGTCTTCAAAGACGATAAGTCCTTTGGGCAGAGAGCGGCCCTTCGTCTGAATGGACCTAGGCCTGCGTTAGAGTTTACCGTTTAGCCGGAAGAGTGGGTATCTCACTTTGGGGGTCTGTATGCATTTGACCCTAAGAAGGATGAGGAGAATGTAGGTTTACAGGTCACTGCTCTCTTTGATATCCGAGAAGTCCTTGACTTTTCATTACAAGAAACTCAGGCAGTCATTAGCTCTTGTATTCCAGCCAGAGGCCCTGGTCTTGATCGAATCCCCAACGATCTATACAGAGAGGATGTAGTGGTTTGGGGTTCTTATATTAATATGTTATCCAATGCCATTCTTTTGGGTATGGAAATACCCCTTCCTGGAAGTTATCAGAGATCATTCCGATCTTTAAAAAAGGGGATCTGGCCAATGCGTGTAGTTACAGACCCATTAGTCTTAAGGATTCCGCGCAGAAAAGTTTTAGCGAACAGATTTTAGCCCGTATCCAGGTTTGGATTTCGGAAGGTAACATTCTATCTGATCTCCAGGCTGACTTTCGTGCCAATATAAGTACCCTGGATCAGGTCTTCCATTTCCTTTGTATTTTTTGGAAAGACGTTTTTTGTTAAAGGGGGGAAGCTGTACGTAGCTTTTGTGGATCTGCATACGGCCTTCGATTTGGTGCTTTGATGCAAACTTTGGAAGGTGGTGGCGGAGATGGGGATCCAACCATACCTATAGGACATTCTGATCCTGCTCCACTCAGTAAATGAAGCCCAAGTGAGATGGGGAGGGTCAACTTACTGAGCCCTTCAGGATAAATCATGGAGTTTTAGACAAGGTTGTGTCTTAGCACCCACCCTCTTCTCACTCTTTATTAACGGGGTAGTAGGGTTTCTGGACTGAGACTGGTGTGATGCCCCCAAAATCAGAGAGAAAAGGAATCCGGCCCTCCTCTTTGCTGATGATACCTTTCTAATTTCAAAGTCTCCCCAAGTGCTCCAACAGCTTTTAAATGATTTTAAACAGTATTGTGATGAGAGTGATCTGGAGGTAAACTATTCCAAAACAAAGAACATGGTATTCGCCAAAGGAAACGCGAACCCACCGAATAGATGTATGTATGTGGGGGACCGTGCCATTGATTTAGTCTCTACGTTGGATTATCTGGGGATTCGTTTAACCCTGAATTTGTGTTGGATTCCCCATATAGAGAAAGCTCACCTGTCTCTAATCCAACAGACAGCTAACATATCCAAGATCCACAGAAGCATGTTGTCTAGGAAAGTAGCTACAGCGCTAGAAATATATAACATAAAAGCCCTAGGATCAGCCATGTATGGTGCCGATCTATGGGGGAGTGGGAACATCGACTGTCTTTCAGTGAATGAACACGGTTTTATAAAATCCCTCCTTAACTTGCCGGTTAGCACCCCGCTAACCCCCATTTTTCTAGACCTGGCCCAAAGTAAAATAGTGTACAGATAGATTATAAGCACTTACTGTTCTGGCACTGTCTATGGTCAACTGAGGAGTGGCTGTTAGGGGTCTGATGACACAGCCTAGGGTTAACACAATTCCCTGGTTCCGTTCACTTAGGGAACTGCTGGGGACACTGGGGATGGAGGAATATTGGACAAATCCGGAGAAGCTATGTTTGATCTCGAAGAGTAGGGTAAAGGTTAATTATTGGGAGTTCCTTTTGGTAAAGAATGTGTCAAACACCATGGGCACATTAACATGAGAGTTTGTAGCTTTCAAACCCTTACCTCTTTTTGAGGCCACGATCAACATAATTGTTCCTCCACTTGCACGGAAACTGTTCCTCCAATTTCGCTATAAGACTCTCCCTACAATTTTTTTTATTGCAAGTGGAGTAGCCACGCACCACAGGATGTTAAATGCCCTGCCTTTAAGAGAAGCGCTGAATCCTTAGTCCACTTGGCATATATATAAAACATATTTAAACTTTACAGAAACACACAGTCACTGGATGATGTCATCAGTGATGTCATCAGTGATGTCATTTGAGATGTCATCAGTGATGTCACTGACCATGTCATGAATGATGTAATATGTGACGTCATCAGCAGTGCATTGCGGGCGCGAGTTATACTTAGCTGAACTAACTATAACGGGGAATTTCTATGGTTTTATACGAGTGAAATGTCCAACTAACTATAACATCCCTGAAACCTATGGTTTTTTCAGTGAATTTCTAAGGTTTTTTAAATGCTAATTTCTAACTATAACGTGCCTGGTAACCTATGGTTTTTTCAGTGAATTTCAAAGGTTTTTTAAATGCTAATTTCTATCTATAACATAGCAGTCGCGTTTGCAGAGTGGTGGAGAAAGGTGAGCGTGGCCTTCAAACACCTTTTAGCAATCCCACTGTGTGGGATTTAGCGGACATAACAGGAGGGATAGTTAGCCCCCAACGTCAACCTTGGTGGCCAACTACCCCTTTTATTACCTCCAGTAAATCCCACACAGCAGAATTGCTAACTTGTTATATCAGGCCCCACCCCCTCCCTGCAGCACTCTGCAAACGCGCCCGCTGGTGCGTTCTACGTTGGGGGATTAAGTCCCCTCCAATCCTGAGGGTCCCTGGGGTCAACTACCCCACCATGCACCTTCAATTTGCGCCACAGAGCTGCGTTGCAGAGAGGTGGTCTGAGGCCACGCCCCTTTTTACACCTCTCTGCAATGCAGCTCTGTGGCGCAAACTGAAGGTACTTGGTGGGCTAGTTGGCCCCCAGGGACCCTCAGGATTGAAGGGGACTTAATCCCCCAAGTTACTACGCGCCAGGAGATTCATTTGCACACTTGCCATATCAGGCCCCGCCCCCTCCCTGCACCACTGTGCAAACGCGCCCCCTGGCATGTTGTAAGTTGGGGAATTAATTCCCCTTCAACCCTGAGGGTCCCTGGGGGCCAACTAGCCCACCATGTACCTTCAATTTGCGCCACAGAGCTGCATTGCGGAGAGGTGGTCTGTGGCCACGCCCCTTTTTACACCTCTCTGCAACGCAGCTCTGTGGCGCAAACTGAAGGTACCTGGTGGGCTAGTGTTGCTCAGAGTGTTGCTCAGAGGGGGCGGGGCCTTGGCACAATGCCGGTCTTTTTTAAATTTCTTTTTTTTTAGAAGGGGGCTGTGTGGCCCCCCTTCTTTTTCCTTTTTTTGGGCCCTGGGGACCCCATCCCCCAGGGCCTGACCCCTTTTTAAAATTTTTTTTAAAAATTTGAACGGGAAGAGGGCCGCGTGGGCCCCCCTCCCATGGCCAATTCCAGTCCTGGGGACCCCATCCCCCGGGGCATTGCCTCATTTATTTATTTTTTTAAGGAGGGGGGCTGTGTGGCCCCCCCTCCTGAGGCCTCTATTGGCCACGGGGACCCCATCCGCTGGGGCCAGCCTTTATTTATATGGACCTTGGGGGGAGCCCCAATGCCCCCACGGTCCCGCCGGCTCCCCGCGTCCTGCAGGAGCCGGCATTGCTTTTCCACACGTGGAGCTGCTGACATGCAGCTCCCCGTGTGGAAAAGCAATCTGGTTTGAATATTGGAGCGAGAGCAGGCTCTCTGCTCTCGCTTCCAAAATCCAAACCAGTGTTTGCTATGGCAGGACGGGAGCTGCAAGGCTCCCGTCCTGCCATAGCAAACAGCAGTGTCCCGGGTGGCACCCGGGACACTGCAGGAGCCAGCCCTGGGGGTGGCGGTCCCCAGGGCCATCACGGGCTCCAGGAGGGGGGCCGCGCGGCCCCCTCCGTATGTGATTAAAGCCCCGGGAGGTGGTGGTCCCGGGGCTCGGGGTCCGTAACGGACCCCCGCATTTCCATTTTAGTGCCCCGGGGAGGTGGCGGTCCCCGGGGCGTGTGGGGGGGCTCGAGGCCCCCCCCACACAGGATTGTTTTATTGTTAAAAACTAGCCCCGGGGGGTGGCGGTCCCCGTGGCTGCGGGAGGGCCGAGTGCCCTCCCGCACATCATTTTAACCAAGCCCCGGGGGGTGGCGGTCCCCGGGGCTGTGGGGGCCCCCGCATATATGTTTTGCAAATGCCCCCGGGACCTGGCCCACCCGGGGGCCCTTTTTTTAAATTTTGGCGGGATTGGCGGACCCAGCGTGAATTTCAGCAATTTTGTATTTTTTTTTAAATGCTTTTTTTGGTCCCTGGATCCTTGTGGGACCCCCTGAGAAGGCCTGGGGGGTCAGGGTGTTTCTACCCTGCCCCCTTTTCTTGTTTTTCACCTTTGTTTTTCTGTTTTCTTGTGACTCGGTTCTACCGAGTCACAAGATGGCTGCCAACACTTCCTGGTTTGGAGTGTTGACAGCCAATTAGAATAAAGCTCGTGGTCGGGAGGGTCCGCGGATCCACCGCGCCTCTAGATATCAAAACTTTTATTTTTTGATTTTCTCAGCAACTACTGAACGAATTTACACCATTTAAAAAAAGGGCTCTTTCTGAACCAAGGGCTACCTTTTGCCAAATTTGGTGTAATTCCGTTCAGCAGTTCGAGCTGTAGCCGTGTCTAAAGTTTCCTATGGGAAATTGATTTTCCGACCTCGTTTTTTTGAATTTCTCAGGAACTACTGAACGGATTTACACCATTTAACAAAAAGGGCTCTTTCTGAACCAAGGGCTACCTTTTTGCCAAATTTGGTGTAATTACGTTCAGCAGTTCGAGCTGTAGCCGTGTCTAAAGTTTCCTATGGAAAATAACATGGAGAAAACACGTTTAGGGACCCCCCTTTTTTCTCGGCCCCCGCTTGGCGAATCACCCCGAAACTTTCAAGACAGGAGCTGACCGGAGCGCCCCACTAGTTTTGAAAATTTCGCGAACATTCGTCATCACTGATGACATCTCAAATGACATCACTGATGACATCATCCAGTGACTGTGTGTTTCTGTAAAGTTTAAATATTTTTAATATATATAGGGAAAGGCGTATTGAAGAATGAGTGGGTGTATAAGTGTCTGTATGGATGATTTAGTAGGTGCGTGACTAACTCTATAAGTGAGTGATTAAACGTATCTTACTGAATGCATGGGTTAGTGACTAAACTGGGTGAATGTCTGTATCCGTCTGTCTGTTGCTGTGTAAGTGGCTGTATGGGTTTGTGAATAGCTACATGAGTGTCTATACGAGTTATTAATTGGTTGTCTGAGTATCTGTATGGGTGCCTGAGTGTTTGTGTGGGTGGGGTGTGTGCGACTCTGTGCATAGATGTGTGAGTGGGTGATTCACTGGGTGGATGGTTTCAAGAGTGCATCTGTGATAGACTATATGGGTGGGTAAGTGTGTGTAAGAGTGTGTTAGTGAGTGAATGTATGTCCCAGTGGTACATGTGTGAGTAACTACATATGTGAAAGGCAGTATATATGTGTGTTGGAGTATATAAATAGCTATAAGCGAGAGTGTGTGATTGTGAGAGTGACTGTATGGATGAGTGTGTGCTTGTATCAGTGATTGTATAAGAGCGTAAGAATGTGCTAGTATTTGTAGGAGTAAGTGAGCTGGTGTGTGTATAACTGTATAGGTGAGTAAATGGCAGTGTGTTTAATTATTTGCATGACTGACTAGGTGTGTGAGTACCTCTATGGATGAGTGGCGGTGTTTGAGTGTCTATATAGGAGTATGAGTGCATATGATAGTCCTGTACTGAGTGACCGTAAGTATGAGTGACTGTACGGGTCAGTGAGTGGATGTGTGTGTGTGTAGACCTAAGAATCAGTGAGTGGGTATGTAGTTATTGGTGTTGGAGTGTCTATGGTTTTGCTAATGGCAGTCTGTAATTTAGAGTGGGTGTATCAAAGGTTATATTAGGGTGTGAGGAGGTGCATCAGATTATCACGTGGATGATGTCATCAGTGATGTCATCAGTGATGTCATTTGAGATGTCATCAGTGATGTCATCAGTGATGTCACTGACCATGTCATGAGTGATGTAATATGTGACGTCATCAGCAGTGCATTGCGGGGTCCGAGTTATAGTTAGCTGAACTAACTATAACGGGGGAATTTCACGGGTTTTGTACGAGTGCAATGTCCAACTAACTATAACTGTCCCTAAAACCTATGGTTTTTTCAGTGAATTTGTAAGGTTTTTTAAATGCTAATTTCTAACTATAACGTGCCTGAAACCTATGGTTTTTTCAGTGAATTTCAAAGGTTTTTTAAATGCTAATTCCTAACTATAACATGTCTGAAACCTATGGTTTTTTTCAGTGAATTTCAAAGGTTTTGTAAATGACAATTTTTAAATGTATTAATTGTTATATTTATTTTTTTGATACTGATTTACTACATTTTTGTAAACTATTTATTTTTAGATATTTTATTTTTTAAATTACATTGTAATTACATTATACATTACATTACAAAATATACTTTCTCAGAATGAATTACTTTAGTTTAAATACTTTGCAAATAGGCAATAGACTTTTAAGTACAGTAGTTACAGTTGTTGCAATGGGCAACACAATTTCAAACACAATGCAACATTGAGCTCAATGTGAATTTCTAGTTAAATGCAATTAGTTACTTTATGGATTACTTTTCTAACCACAGGACTGGATCCTAGATTCAGTCCTAGGACATCTCCTGTAAACAGTTGAGTAAAAGCGTTTTGGTTACAGTAGTGATTTTTAAGGAATATTATTGTATTTTAAAAGTTGACACTTAGAAACTTTTTCACATAGAATCACCAATGTTATCCTATGGGAGGAAATTCACTTAGCAGGTAAGTAGTGTTATCGTTACTTTTTCTTACTCAGTGGTGGATCCTGGATCCAGCACTGGTGCATCTCCTGTACACAGTTGAAAGAATGCGTTTAAGTCATACAGGCGATTTTAAGGAATATTTGTAGTTTGTGAAAATCAACACTTTAAAACTTTTCTGCTGAAAACCAGACAATGGATTCCTATGGAAGGAAATACAAGTTACTGGTAAGTACGGTTAGAATTACTTTTCAGGGTCAGTGCTGGACTAAAAGATGCAGCACTGGGTTCTCTCCTGATAACAGGTGAGTAAATCAGAATTCGTAGTTCGGCTGATTTTAGAGGAATATTATAAAGTTCCAAAACTCCACACTTAGAAGAATTTCCAAGTGAAACCAGTCAATGTTAGCCTATGGAAGGAAATTCAAGTTACTGGTAAGTACGGTTAGAATTACTTTTCAGGATCAGTACTGGGCTCAAAGATGCAGCACTGAGGTCTCTCCTGATAACAGGTGAGTAAATCAGAATTCGTAGTTCGGCTGATTTTAGAGGAATATTTGTATGTTTCAAAAATCGACAGAAACTTTTTCAGCAAAAAGCAGTCAATGATATCCTATGGAAGGAAATTCAAGTTACTGGTAAGTACGGTTAAAATTACTTTTTCAGGATCAGTACTGGGCTCAAAGATGCAGCACTGAGGTCTCTCCTGATAACAGGTGAGTAAATCGGAATTCGTAGTTCGGCTGATTTTAGAGGAATATTTGCACAATGGTGAAGGAAGGGGTGGGGCCTGAGGTGACATGTCTGCAAACACGCCCTGTGGCACGTTTTAAGCTGGAGAATTAATTCCTCCTCAATCCCGAGGGTCCCTAGGGGCCAACTAGCCCACCAGATACCTCCAGTATGCGCCAGAGAGCTGCGTTGCAGAGAGGTGTTCAGAGGCCACGCCCCTTTTTGCACCTCTCTGCAACGCAGCTCTGTGGCGCTTTCTGGACGTACCTGGTGGGCTAGTTGGCCCCCAGGGACCCTCAGGATTGAAGGGGATTTAATTCCCCATCTTAAAACGCGCCACGGGGCCTGTTTGCACACATGTCACCTGAAGCCCCGCCCCCTCCCTTCACCACTGTGCAAACGCGCCCCATGGCGTGTTTTAAGTTGGGGTATTAAGTCCCCTTGAATCATGAGGGTCCCTGGGGTCCAACTAGCCCACCCTGTACCTCCAGTATGCGCCATGGAGCTGCGTTGCAGAGAGGTGTTCAGAGGCCACGCCCCTTTTTACACCTCTCTGCAACGCAGCTCTGTGGCGCTTTCTGGACGTACCTGGTGGGCTAGTTGGCCTCCAGGAACCCTCAGGATTGAAGGGGATTTAATTCCCCATCTTAAAACGCGCCACAGGGCCTGTTTGCACACATGTCACCTTTAGCCCCGCCCCCTCCCTTCACCACTGTGCAAACGCACCCTGTGGCGCGTTTTAAGTTGGGGGATTAAGTCCCCTTGAATCCTGAGGGTCCCTGGGGTCCAACTATTCCCCCAGGTACCTCCAGTAAGCGCCACAGAGCTGCGTTGCAGAGAGGTGTAAAAAGGGGCGTGGCCTGGACCACCTCTCTGCAACCCAGCCCTGTGGCGCTTACTGGAGGTACCTGGTGGGCTAGTTGGCCCCCAGGGACCCCCAGTATTGAATGGGAATTATTTCCCCAATTTAAAACGCGCCACAGGGCGCTTTTGCAGAGTGGTTAAGGGAGGGGGTGGGGCCTGACGCTCGATTGCGTATTTTTCTTTTTTTTTGTTTTTTTGAAGGGGGGCTGTGTGGCCCCCCTTCTTTTTTACTTTTTGGGGCCCTGGGGACCCCATCCCCCAGGGCCTTATGCCTTTTTCCTTTTTTTTTAAAAAATACTGTAGGGGAAGGGGGCCGCGTGGCCCCCCTCCCATGGCCGATTCCGGCCCCGGGGACCCCATCCCCTGGGGCATGGCCACTTTTTGAGACATATTTTTGGAGGAGGGGGGCTGCGTGGCCCCCCTCCTAAGGCCTCTATTGGCCCCGGGGACCCCACCCCCCAGGGCCGGCCTTTATTTGTTTTTTTAAAAATTATTTTTGGGGAGGGGGGCCGTGTGGCCGCCCTCCTGGTTCACTACTTGCCCCGGGGACCCCATCCCCTGGGGCTGGCCCTATCCTTTGGGGTCCGTGGGGGGACCCCAACTCCCCCACGGACCCTGCCGGCTCCCTGCCTCCTGTGGGAGCCGGCATTGCTTTTCCACATGGGGAGCTGCTAACATGCAGCTCCCCGTGTGGAAAAGCAATGTGCTTTGGATATTGGAAGCGAGAGCAGGTTTCCCTGCTCTCGTTTCCAATATCCAAAGCAGTTTGCAATGACAGGGCGGGAGCCGCGAGGCTCCCGCCCTGTCATTGCAAACAGCAGTGTCCCGGGGTGGGTGCCCCGGGACACTGCAGGAGCCGGCCCTGGGGGGTGGCGGTCCCCAGGGCCACCACAGGCTCCAGGAGGGGGGCCGCGCGGCCCCCCTCCCCGCATCTGCATAGCCCCAGGGAGGTGGTGGTCCCTGGGGCTTCGGGGGTCCGAAACGGACCCCCACATTTGTTTAATTAGTGCCCCGGGGAGGTGGCGGTCCCCGGGGCATGTGGGGGGGCATGAGCCCCCCCCACACAGGTTAATTTATTTTAAAAAAAAGTAGCCCGGGGGGTGGCGGTCCCCGGGGCTTGGGGGGGCCTTAGAGGCCCCCACATAATATACATTAACCCCCGCATGCCCCCGGGACTTGGCCCACCCGGGGGCCAATTAACCACGAAGCGCGGGAGTCCGCGCTTTGTTTTTTTTTTTTATCAGCAGGATCCGCGCACCCAGCGCGTTTTTTGCCGAGTTTTAAAAAAAAAAAAAAAATTTTTTGGGCCCTGAGCAGGCCTAGGGGGTCAGGGTGTTTCTACCCTGTCCCCTTTTTGCGTTTTTTGCGTCTGTTTTCGTCTTTTCTTGTGCCTCCGTTCTACCGAGGCACAAGATGGCTGCCAACACTTCCTGGTTTGAAGTGTTGACAGCCAATTAGCATGCAGCTCGTGATCGGGAGGGTGCGCGGATCCACCGCGGCCATAGATATCGAAACTTTTATTTTGGATTTTCAGCAACTACTGAACGGATTTACACCATTTTTAAAAGGGTACTTTCCGAACCACGCACTACCTTTTGCAAAATTTGTGTAAATCCGTTCAGCAGTTCGGGCTGTAGCCGTAGCTAAAATTTCCTATGGGAATTAACATGGAGAAAATACGCTTTGGGACCCCCTTTTTCTCAGCCCTCGCTGATGAATCACCCGAAACTTTCAAGACAGGAGCGGACCGGAGCGCCCCACTAGTTTTGAAAATTTCACGATGATTCGTCAAACGACGCCAAAGTTATTGGGAATAGAATGTTACGAATTTCCTATGGATAATAGGTCCTAACTATAACTATCTACTGGCGACCGCCAGTAGATAATGTACATATATATGTATATGTATATGTTATCTACTGGCGGTCGCCAGTAGATAGTTATAGTTACAACCTATTTTCCATAGGAAATCCGCGACATTCTATTTGAAATAACTCTCTTGCCGGTTGACGTATCTTCGCAAAATTTTCAAACTTTGTGGGGCGCTCCTGTCCGCACCTACCCTGAAAGTCTCGGGGATTCGTCAAGCGGGGCCGAGAAAAAAGGGGGTCCCAAAACGCGTTTTCCCCATTCATTTTTCCATAGGAAACTTTAGACACGGTTACAGCCTGATCTGCTGAACGGAATTACACCAAATTTGGCAAAGAGGTAGTTCTTGGTTCAGAAAGAACCCTTTTGTTAAATGGTGTAAATCCGTTCAGTAGTTGCTGAGAAAATCAAAAGTAAAAGTACATATATATCTATGGGCACGGAGGATTCGCGCACCCTGAGCGCACCCTGCGCGCACCGTCCCGATCACGAGCTGCATGTTAATTGGTTGTCAGCTGGCTGTCAACATTCCGATTCAGGAAATGTTGGCAGCCATTTTGTCCCTCGGTAGAACCGAGGGACAGAAACAAGTGCGCAAAGCGCACAAAGGGGGCAGGGTAGAAACACCCTGACCCCCTAGGTCTGCTCAGGGGGCCCCACAAGGACCCCCTGGGCAAAAAGAATTTTTTCTTTTTTTTAAAAAATCGGCGCTTCGATTGCATTTTGCCCCCGGGTGGCCCAAGTCCCGGGGGCATGGTGGGGGGTGTTTAATTTATGTATGGGGGCCTCAAGGGCCCCCCAAGCCCCGGGGACCGCCACCCCCGGGGCTTTATTTTTCAAATGGTGCGGGAGGGCTCTGAGCCTTCCCGCAGCCCCGGGGACCACCACCTCCCCGGGGCTTCTTTTATTTAAATTAAAAACTGTGTGGGGGCTCCAGCCCCTCACATGCCCCGGGGACCACCACCTCCCCGGGGCACTAAGAAAATTAAAATGGGGGTCCGTTTTGACCTCCAAGCCCCGGGGACCACCAACTCCCCGGGGCTTTCAAAATGTAGGGAGGGGGCCGCGCGGCCCCCTCCTGGACCCCCAGGGCCGGCTCCTGCAGTGTCCCGGGGTGCCTTACCCCCGGGACACTGCTGTTTGCTATGACAGGACGGGAGCCTCGCGGCTCCCGTCCTGTCATAGCAACTTGTTTGCATTTGAAAGAGAGAGCAGGAAACCTGCCTCTCTTTCAAAATGCAAACTAATTGCTTTTCCACACGGGGAGCACCATGTTAGCTGCTCCCCATGTGGAAAGCCTGGGACTGTGGGGGATTGGGGACCCCCACAGTCTCCAACGTGAGGCCAGGCCCCGGGGGATGGGGTCCCCGGGGCCATAGTGGCTCGGGAGGGGGCCACGCAGCCCCCTCCCCAAAGTTTAAAAAAAAAAAATAAAAAAAAATAAGGGCAAGGCCGGCCCCGGGGATGGGGTCCCCAGGGCCTTAAATGGCCTGAGGAGGGGGCCACGCAGCCCCCTCCAAATAAAAATATAAAAATCGAGGCCATGCCCCGGGGATGGGGTCCCGGGGCCAATACAGGCCCAGGGAAGGGGGCCACGCGGCCCCTTCCCCGTTTTTTTAAAAATTTTAATTAGGGTGGGTAAGGCCCTGGGGGATGGGGTCCCCAGGGCCTAAAGATAGGAAAAGGAAAGGGGGCCACACAGCCCCCCTTCAGGGAAAAAAAACGATCGGGCCCGCAGGCCCCACCTCGCGTTTGCAGATGGGGAAGTAATTCCCCTTCAATACTGGGGGTCCCTGGGGCCAACTAGCCCACCAGGAACCTCCAGTATGCGCCAGAGGCTGCCTTGCAGAGAGGTGTACAGAGGCCACGCCCCTTTTACACCTCTCTGCAACGCAGCTCTGTGGCGCTTAATGGAGGTAGCTGGTGGGCTAGTTGCACCCCAGGGACCCTCAGGATTCAAGGGGAGTTAATCCCCGACTTAAAACGCGCCACGGGGCGCGTTTGCACAGTGGTGAAGGGAGGGGGCGGGGCTTCAGGTGACATGTGTGCAAACAGGCCCCGTGGCGCGTTTTAAGATGGGGAATTAAATCCCCTTCAATCCTGAGGGTCTCTGGGGCCAACTAGCCCAACAGGTACATCCAGAAAGTGCCACAGAGCTGCGTTGCAGAGAGGTGTAAAAGGGGTGTGGCCTCTCTACACATCTCTGCAACGCAGCCTCTGGCGCATACTGGAGGTTCCTGGTGGGCTAGTTGGCCCGTAGGGACCCTCATGATTCAAGGGGACTTAATCCCCAACTTAAAACGCGCCACGGGGCGCGTTTGCACAGATGTCACCTCAGGCCCAGCCCCCTCCCTTCACCATTGTGCAAATATTCCTCTAAAATCTGCCGAACTACGAATTCCGATTTACTCACCTGTTATCAGGAGAGACCTCAGTGCTGTATCTTTCAGCCCAGTACTGGTCTTGAAAAGTAATTTTAACCGTACTTACCAGTAACTTGAATTTCCTTCCATAGGCTAACATTGACTGGTTTCACTTGGAAATTCTTCTAAGTGTGGAGTTTTGGAACTTTAAAATATTCCTCTAAAATCAGCCGAAATACGAATTCCGATTTACTCACCTGTTATCAGGAGAGACCTCAGTGCTGCATCTTTCAGCCCAGTACTGATCCTCAAAAGTAATTTTAACCGTACGTACCAGTAACTTGAATTTCCTTCCATAGGATATCATTGCCTGCTTTTTGCTGAAAAAGTTTCTAAGTGTTGATTTTTGAAACATACAAATATTCCTCTAAAATCAGCCGAAATACGAATTCCGATTTACTCACCTGTTATAAGGAGAGACCTCAGTGCTGTATCTTTCAGCCCAGTACTGGTCCTGAAAAGTAATTTTAACCGTACTTACCAGTAACTTGAATTTCCTT
This sequence comes from Calotriton arnoldi, assembly GCA_963921515.1. Taxonomy (NCBI): domain Eukaryota; kingdom Metazoa; phylum Chordata; class Amphibia; order Caudata; family Salamandridae; genus Calotriton; species Calotriton arnoldi. Next base: position 4,994,193 of record CAWUFW010000263.1, read on the forward strand.
CCATAGGATATCATTGCCTGCTTTTTGCTGAAAAATTTCTAAGTGTCGATTTTTGAAACATACAAATATTCCTCTAAAATCAGCCGAAATACGAATTCTGATTTACTCACCTGTTATCAGGAGAGACCTCAGTGCTGCATCTTTCAGCCCAGCACTGACCCTGAAAAGTAATTTTAACCGTACTTACCAGTAACTTATATTTTCTTCCATAGGAATCCATTGTCTGGTTTTCAGCAGAAAAGTTTCAAAGTGTCGATTTTCACAAACTACAAATATTCCTTAAAAATCGCCTGTATGACTTAAACGCATTCTTTCAACTGTGTACAGGAGATGCACCAGTGCTGGATCCAGGATCCACCACTGAGTAAGAAAAAGTAACTATAACACTACTTACCTGCTAAGTGAATTTCCTCCCATAGGATAACATTGGTGATTCTATGTGAAAAAGTTTCTAAGTGTCAACTTTTAAAATACAATAATATTCCTTAAAAATCACGACTGTAACCAAAACGCTTTTACTCAACTGTTTACAGGAGATGTACCAGGACTGAATCTAGGATCCAGTCCTGTGGTTAGAAAAGTAATCCATAAAGTAACTAATTGCATTTAACTAGAAATTCACATTGAGCTGAATGTTGCATTGTGTTTGAAAATGTGTTGCCCATTGCAACAACTGTAACTACTGTACTTAAAAGTCTATTGCCTATGTGCAAAGTATTTAAACTAAAGTAATTCATTCTGAGAAAGTATTTTTTGTAATGTAATGTATAATGTAATTACAATGTAATTTAAAAAATAAAATATGTAAAAAAAAAAATCTAAAAATGTAATAAATCAGTATGAAAAAAATTAATATAACAATTAATACATTTAAAAATTGTCATTTACAAAACCTTTGAAATTCACTGAAAAAACCGTAGGTTTCAGACATGTTATAGTTAGGAATTAGCATTTAAAAACCTTTGAAATTCACTGAAAAAACCATAGGTTTCAGATATGTTATAGTTAGAAATTAGCATTTAAAAAACCTTTGAAATTCACTGAAAAACCATAGGTTTTAGGGACAGTTATAGTTAGTTGGACATTGCACTCGTACAAAACCCGTGAAATTCCCCGTTATAGTTAGTTCAGCTAACTATAACTCGCGCCCCGCAATGCACTGCTGATGACGTCACATATTACATCACTCATGACATGGTCAGTGACATCACTGATGACATCACTGATGACATCTCAAATGACATCACTGATGACATCATCCACGTGATAATCTGATGCAGCTCCTCACACCCTAATATAACCTTTGATACACCCAATCTAAATTACAGACTGCCATTCGCAAAACCATAGACACTCCAACACCAATAACTACATACCCACTCACTGATTCTTAGGTCTACACACACACATCCACTCACTCACCCGTACAGTCACTCATACTTATGGTCACTCAGTACAGGACTATCATATGCACTCTTACTCATTTATAGACACTCAAACACCGCCACTCATCCATAGAGGTACTCACTCACCTAGTCAGTCATGCAAATAATTAAACACACTGCCATTTACTCACCTATACAGTTATACACACACCAGCTCACTTAATCATACTAATACTAGCACATTGTTACGCTCCTATACAATCACTGATACAAGCACACACTCATCCATACAGCCACTATCACAATCACTCACTCTCGCTTATAGCTATTTATATACTCCAACACACATATATACTGCCTTTTACATATGTAGTTACTCACACATGTACCACTGGGACATACATTCACTCACTAACACACTCTTACACACACTTACCCACCCATACAGTCTATCACAGATGCACTCTTGAAACCATCCACCCAGTGAATTACCCACTCACACATCTATGCACAGAGTCGCACACACCCCTCCCACACAAACACTCAGGCACCCATACAGATACTCAGACAACCATTCAATAACTCATATAGACACTCATGTAGCTATTCACAAACACATGCAGCCACTTACACAGCAACAGACAGACGGATACAGACATTCACCCAGTTTAGTCACTAACCCATGCATTCAGTAAGATACGTTAAATCACTCACTTATAGAGTCAGTCACGCACCTATTAAATCATCCATTCAGACACTTATACACCCACTCATTCTTCAATACGCCTTTCCCTATATTTATTAAAAATATTTAAACTTTACAGAAACACACAGTCACTGGATGATGTCATCAGTGATGTCATTTGAGATGTCATCAGTGATGTCATCAGTGATGTCACTGACCATGTCATGAGTGATGTAATATGTGACGTCATCAGCAGTGCATTGTGGGCGCGAGTTATAGTTAGCTGAACTAACTATAACGGGGGAATTTCACGGGTTTTGTACGAGTGCAATGTCCAACTAACTATAACTGTCCCTAAAACCTATGGTTTTTTCAGTGAATTTCAAAGGTTTTTTAAATGCTAATTTCTAACTATAACATATCTGAAACCTATGGTTTTTTCAGTGAATTATCTACTGGCGGTCGCCAGTAGATAGTTATAGTTACAACCTATTATCCATAGGAAATCCGCGACATTCTATTTGAAATAACTCTCTTGCCGGTTGACGTATCTTCGCGAAATTTTCAAACTTTGTGGGGCGCTCCGGTCCGCTCCTACCCTGAAAGTCTCGGGGTGATACGTCAAGCGGGGGCCGAGAAAAAGGGGGGTCCCAAAACGCGTTTTCCCATGCATTTTCCCATAGGAAACTTTAGACACGGCTACAGCTCGAACTGCTGAACGGAATTACACCAAATTTGGCAAAGAGGTAGTTCTTGGTTCAGAAAGAACCCTTTTTGTTAAATGGTGTAAATCCGTTCAGTAGTTGCTGAGAAAATCAAAAGTAAAAGTACATATATATCTATGGGCACGGAGGATTCGCGACCCTCCCGATCACGAGCTGCATGTTAATTGGTTGTCAGCTGGCTGTCAACATTCCGAATCAGGAAGTGTTGGCAGTTATTTTGTCCCTCGGTAGAACCGAGGGACAGAAACAAGTGCGCAAAGCGCACAAAGGGGGGAGGGTAGAAACACCCTGACCCCCTAGGTTTGCTCAGGGGTCCCACAAGGACCCCCTGGGCAAAAAAAAATTTTTTTTTTAAAAATCGGCAGGATGCGCTCAGGGAGCGCGAACCCTGCCGAAAAAAATCGAGCGCGGTCTCCCGCGCTTCGATAGCACTGGCCCCGGGTGGCCCAAGTCCCGGGGGCATGCTGGGGGGGGTTAATTTATGTGTGGGGGCCTCTAAGGGCCTCCCAAGCCCCGGGGACCACCACCCCCGGGGCTTTATGTACAATGGTGCGGGAGGGCTCTGAGCCTCCCGCAGCCCCGGGGACCACCACCTCCCCGGGGCTTCTTTTTTTTATTAAAACCTGTGTGGGGGCTCCAGCCCCTCACACGCCCCGGGGACCACCACCTCCCCGGGGCACTAAGAAAAATTACAATGGGGGTCCGTTTTGGACCCCAGAGCCCCGGGGACCACCACCTCCCCGGGGCTGTGCACTGAATGGGAGGGGGCCGCGCGGCCCCCCTCCTGGAGCCCTTGATGGCCCTGGGGACCACCACCCCCAGGGCCGGCTCCTGCAGTGTCCCGGGGTGCCTACCCCGGGACACTGCTGTTTGCAATGACAGGACGGAGCCTCGCGGCTCCCGTCCTGTCATTGCAAACTTGCTTTGATATTGGAAGAGAGCAGGAAACCTGCTCTCTCTTCCAATATCCAAAGCCGATTGCTTTTCCACATGGGGAGCAGCATGTCAGCTGCTCCCCATGTGTAACAGCAATGCCGGCTCCCATAGGGACGTGGGGAGCCGGCGGGACTGTGGGGGGATTGGGGACCCCCCACAGTCCCCAACGAGAGGGCCAGCCCCGGGGGATGGGGTCCCGGGGCAAGTAGTGGCTCGGGAGGGGGCCACGCGGCCCCCTCCCCCAAAAAAAAAATTAAAAAAAAAAAACGATCGGGCCCGCAGGCCCCGCCCCTTCCTTCACCACTCTGCAAACGCGCCCCTGGCGCGTTTGCAGAGGGGGAACGAATTCCCCTTGAATACTGGGGGTCCCTGGGGCCAACTAGCCCACCAGGAACCTCCAGTATGCGCCAGGGGGCTGCCTTGCAGAGAGGTGTACAGAGGCCACGCCCCTTTTACACCTCTCTGCAACGCAGCTCTATGGCGCTTTTTGGAGGTATATGGTGGGCTAGTTGCACCCCAGGGACCCTCAGGATTCAAGGGGAGTTAATCCCCCGACTTAAAACGCGCCACGGGGCGTGTTTGCACAGTGGTGAAGGAGAGGGCGGGGCTTCAGGTGACATGTGTGCAAACAGGCCCCGTGGAGCGTTTTAAGATGGGGAATTAAATCCTCTTCAATCCTGAGGGTCCCTGGGGGCCAACTAGCCCAACAGGTACGTCCAGAAAGCGCCACAGAGCTGCGTTGCAGAGAGGTGTAAAAGGGTGTGGCCTCTGTACATGTCTCTGCAACGCAGCCCCTGGCGCATACTGGAGGTTCCTGGTGGGCTAGTTGGCCCGTAGGGACCCTCATGATTCAAGGGGACTTAATCCCCCAACTTAAAACGCACCACGGGGCGCGTTTGCACAGATGTCACCTCAGGCCCCGCCCCTCCCTTCACCATTGTGCAAATATTCCTCTAAAATCAGCCGAAATCCGAATTCCGATTTACTCACCTGTTATCAGGAGAGACCTCAGTGCTGCATCTTTCAGCCCAGTACTGATCCTCAAAAGTAATTTTAACCGTACTTACCGGTAACTTGAATTTCCTTCATAGGCTAACATTGACTGGTTTCACTTGGAAATTCTTCTAAGTGTGGAGTTTTGGAACTTTAAAATATTCCTCTAAAATCAGCCGAAATACGAATTCCGATTTACTCACCTGTTATCAGGAGAGACCTCAGTGCTGCATCTTTCAGCCCAGTACTGATCCTCAAAAGTAATTTTAACCGTACTTACCAGTAACTTGAATTTCCTTCCATAGGATATCATTGCCTGCTTTTGCTGAAAAAGTTTCTAAGTGTTGATTTTTGAAACATACAAATATTCCTCTAAAATCAGCCGAAATCCGAATTCAGATTTACTCACCTGTTATCAGGAGAGACCTCAGTGCTGCATCTTTCAGCCCAGTACTGGTCCTGAAAAGTAATTTTAACCGTACTTACCAGTAACTTGAATTTCCTTACATAGGCTAACATTGACTGGTTTCACTTGGAAATTCTTCTAAGTGTGGAGTTTTGGAACTTTAAAATATTCCTCTAAAATCAGCCGAAATACGAATTCCGATTTACTCACCTGTTATCAGGAGAGACCTCAGTGCTGCATCTTTCAGCCCAGTACTGATCCTCAAAAGTAATTTTAACCGTACTTACCAGTAACTTGAATTTCCTTCCATAGGATATCATTGCCTGCTTTTTGCTGAAAAAGTTTCTAAGTGTTGATTTTTGAAACATACAAATATTCCTCTAAAATCAGCCGAAATCCGAATTCAGATTTACTCACCTGTTATCAGGAGAGACCTCAGTGCTGCATCTTTCAGCCCAGTACTGGTCCTGAAAAGTAATTTTAACCGTACTTACCAGTAACTTGAATTTCCTTACATAGGCTAACATTGACTGGTTTTCAGCAAAAAAGTTTCAAAGTGTTAATTTTCACAAACTACAAATATTCCTTAAAAATCGCCTGTATGACTTAAACGCATTCTTTCAACTGTTTACAGGAGATGCACCAGTGCTGGATCCAGGATCCAACACTGAGTAAGAAAAAGTAACGATAACAGTTTTTACCTGCTAAGTGAATTTCCTTCCATAGGATAACATTGGTGATTCTATGAGAAAAAGTTTCAAAGTGTCAACTTTTAAAATACAATAATATTCCTTAAAAATCACGACTGTAACCAAAACGCTTTTACTCAACTGTTTACAGGAGATGTACCAGGACTGAATCTAGGATCCAGTCCTGTGGTTACAAAAGTAATCCATAAAGTAACTAATTGCATTTAACTAGAAATTCACATTGAGCTGAATGTTGCATTGTGTTTGAAAATGTGTTGCCCATTGCAACAACTGTAACTACTGTACTTAAAAGTCTATTGCCTATCTGCAAAGTATTTAAACTAAAGTAATTCATTCTGAGAAAGTATTTTTTGTAATGTAATGTATAATGTAATTACAATGTAATTTGACAAATAAAATATGTAAAAAAAAATTGTTTCTAAAAATGTAGTAAATCAGTATGAAAAAAATTAATATAAAAATTAATACATTTAAAAATTGTCATTTAAAAAACCTTTGAAATTCACTGAAAAAACCGTAGGTTTCAGGCACGTTATAGTTACAAATTAGCATTTTAAAAACCTTTGAAATTCACTGAAAAAACCAGAGGTTTCAGGCACGTTATAGTTACAAATTAGCATTTAAAAAACCTTTGAAATTCACTGAAAAAACCAGAGGTTTTAGGGACAGTTATAGTTAGTTGGACATTTCACTCGTACAAAACCCGTGAAATTCCCCGTTATAGTTAGTTCAGCTAACTATAACTCGCGCCCCGCAATGCACTGCTGATGACGTCACATATTACATCACTCATGACATGGTCAGTGACATCACTGATGACATCACTGATGACATCTCAAATGACATCACTGATGACATCATCCACGTGATAATCTGATGCAGCTCCTCACACCCTAATATAACCTTTGATACACCCAATCTAAATTACAGAGTGCCATTCGCAAAACCATAGACACTCCAACACCAATAACTACATACCCACTCACTGATTCTTAGGTCTACACACACACATCCACTCACTCACCCGTACAGTCACTCATACTTATGGTCACTCAGTACAGGACTATCATATGCACTCTTACTCCTATATAGACACTCAAACACCGCCACTCATCCATAGAGGTACTCACACACCTAGTCAGTCATGCAAATAATTAAACACACTGCCATTTACTCACCTATACAGTTATACACACACCAGCTCACTTAATCATACAAATACTAGCACATTGTTACGCTCTTATACAATCACTGATACAAGCACACACTCATCCATACAGCCACTATCACAATCACTCACTCTCGCTTATAGCTATTTATATACTCCAATACACATATATACTGCCTTTCACATATTTAGTTACTCACACATGTACCACTGGGACATACATTCACTCACTAACACACTCTTACACACACTTACCCACCCATACAGTCTATCACAGATGCACTCTTGAAACCATCCACCCAGTGAATCACCCACTCACACATCTATGCACAGTCGCACACACCCCATCCACACAAACACTCAGGCACCCATACAGATACTCATAGAACCCATAAATAACCCATATAGACACTCATGTAGCTATTCGCAAATCCATGCATCCACTTACACACCAACAGACGGATACAGACATTCACACAGTTTAGTCACTAACCCATGCATTCAGTAAGATACGTTTAATCACTCACTTGTAGAGTCAGTCACGCACGTACTAAATCATCCATTCAGACACTTATACACCCACTCATTCTTCAATACGCCTTTCCCTATATATATTAAACATATTTAAACTTTACAGAAACACACAGTCACTGGATGATGTCATCAGTGATGTCATTTGAGATGTCATCAGTGATGTCATCAGTGATGTCACTGACCATGTCATGAGTGATGTAATATGTGACGTCATCAGCAGTGCATTGCGGGGGCGCGAGTTATAGTTAGCTGAACTAACTATAACGGGGGAATTTCACGGGTTTTGTACGAGTGAAATGTCCAACTAACTATAACTGTCCCTAAAACCTCTGGTTTTTTCAGTGAATTTCAAAGGTTTTTTAAATGCTAATTTGTAACTATAACGTGCCTGAAACCTCTGGTTTTTTCAGTGAATATATATATACATATAACATTTTCCATTACAGATATATATACATCTTTATCTTCCTGACTCTGCAAGTATCATGTCCATTGTATTATTCAATCACTTTGAGACATAAACACACTTGAAGATGGCACCCTTACTTTAGCATGCGGCATACATATGTAAAAGATTAACAATATCTAGTAGCACAACACGTGCAATAGTTGTTCAGTACACCGTCTAGGCCATAATAACTTAGAGTAGGTAGGAGAAATCTTAATAATACAGAGTGCGATTCTTGCAAAAATTCCTGGAAAGAGGTGAAGTCTACACCTTCCTCCTCTGATGTGTTTGGTGCCTCCCATGACGGGGGTATTGTCGGTGGTGGAGGCGACGGAGGCACACACACATCAGAGGTTGAAGATGTGGATTCCCTGTCCGCAGCAGCATTTGTCTGCACCAATAAGTAAAGCAGAACAGCAGTAACAAGGGCCTGCTGGTTTGCCAACACAGCAATTACTTCATGGTGGTAGGCAGCCATTGCTGCTATGTAGGAGTTCTGCTTCCGCTCCATGGACTCCAGGATGTTGTGGGTCACCCCCAGCTGGTTGGCATCCTCACTGGTGCCACTTCGGCAGGGAAGTTGTTCGTGCTGTGCCTCATGACACCAGCAATGTCGGCCAGGGACTGATCCAGGCCTTGGAGCGGAGGTTAGGTGCCTCTTATAGCTGCCACTGAGGCACCTACAGACTCCCTCTAGGGTGCCCACCATGGTCTCCATCCCAGCCCGGTCCTCATCTACCAGCTCCCACTGGACTCCTATCGCCCGACGTTGGAATTCAACTTGGGGGTTCTCGAAGTCCAGGGTTGGGGGTGGGCAGGCAGGTGGTATTTGTTGGCTGATAGGCTGATCCACTGGAGACCCTGCAACTCTGTCGGCCCTTCCCGCAACCGGAGATGGTGTTTGAATGGAGGCCAGGATTTGCCAGAGGGTGTCTTGGTCGAGGATTGGCAGGCTGTCATCCTCAGAAGGATCCTCATCCAGGACAGGAAGCTGGTTAGGTAGTGTTGGTACATCCTCTGCAATGAAATAGAGATATGTTAATGTGATCTATGTTAGATGTAGACATGAGTAATGTGAGTGACAATTAAACTTTCTACTAATTCACTTTCAGGTTAACATTGATGCGTAGGACATCTGTTACTCATACGAACTGATGCCAAGTTGCACTGTAGTTGCCTTTCAGACGGCAGTATCTCTGCATTGTTGACACAACCACAAGGCTGACTTTTCATGTCATGACACATATTGCAACACAGTTCCCCAGCTCAATTCGGCCTGCCATTGATCAATGTATGATAAGAGGTAAGGCCCACATCTGCCTTGGTGATTTGCATTCTTTTTCATTATGCCTATACTCATTGTGTTTTGATGTATTGACACCAAGACTGTGCAAATTGCACCTAATCCCTAGGGTGCCTGCATCTCCTGTGACCAGTACTCAGTTCACAGATCCTGTGAAGGTGATGTGGGTTTGTTCATGATTTAGCTTCAATCCTACAATCTGCCTTTCATACAGTACACCACATCACTCGGCCTTATTGTGCTGTCTTGCATGCACATTGTGCATTCATGTGGCCAAGGGTTGAGTTTTCACACATATCCTGCACAACTCTATACAGCTACCATCCTTGCTTTACTGCAGGAATATGTGAGGGCATGGACTTACTTACCATGGGTTTCCTATTTGTGTATACTCATTTGATTTAATTGCACACACTGTTGGCACCATATTTGTGGACAGTGTGTGCCAACTCCGAGGGGATGGGCCCAGTCAAACTAGGGAGATTGCTAATACTGACACTCACCCTATTTCATCATTGACATTGTTGGTCATCTTCTGGGTACCACACATCGTTTGACTCAGGCCCGCTCACTTGTACGTGTACATGCCTCCTCTGGTAATACTCATTTTGGGCCAGGGACTCAACTTACTGCCACACAGTGATGGAAACCAGATCATACAAAGACTCGCATGTGCCCACAACACCAACAGTATGCATGACCATATCCAATGGACTGACATGACTGGCTGGTTTTGAGGGCTATGGGTCAAGCTGTACCCCACTTGGTAGTAGTGCTGGAATTGGTGACATGTACCAACTTGGGTTTGCCACACAACTTGGCCCATCCACCTCAGCCTCCAACAATCCCTAACTCCTGGCCTTTGTGGTTGCAACCTAGTTCATCCTATACCTTGACAGATCTCTGTTTCACATCCTCCAACTTAAACATTTGTGGCATGGTGTGACATTTTTCCTTCAGTTTCCCTCTTGCCATGTGCTACATCTTCACCCAGGTCCACATCACATGTAGGATGTAGTACCCCAATGGGCTCCACTCTGTCATCCCTTCCCAATAACAACACAAGTATGACATTGTCAGACACAGCAGTGCATGTGTATTGGTCAGGCTGCCTAGCAGTACACATATCCCTTCTCACCTCCTTGCTATGCAATGTTTCCCCATCCAGACACAGTGGCAGGTCAGCATGATCAGCTAGCGCCAACAATGCATTGCCCTACCAGGGGCCCACCAGGGCCACACACCATCTTTTGTTTCTACACACATGTTCCTCTGGTGTGCGTCACTTGTATTCACCCACACCCAGTCCGATTTAGTGCATGACAGGAGTTTGGCTGGTTCCTACCATGGCAGCTGACACCTGCGTGCTCTCACCCTGCACATCAGGACAACTGCTGCTATGTAGTTTCATGCAGGTTACTAAACATGTGGGTCTCGGCATGTTCCTATGTGTTGATAATTCACATGCCCCACACCTGCCCCCCCCAGGTGATCAGTTTCTCCTCTAACAAGCCCATTTCATCCATTGCATTACAGTCCAGATTTGTGTGCGTGGGCCCAAGTAAGCCACAGTGGCCTCATGGTGCAAAGTGGCCTGTATTGTCACAGTCAGGTTGGGCAGGGTCCACGTGACCATGCATGATGTGCTATTCCAGTCCATGTTTTTTGCTTTGTATTCTTGGACTTGTATTTCTGGTGACTCGTACATTCCACTACAAGTGCCAGTACACAAAGGTGAACCTGGACTGGGTATGCACTTCACACATGAAAGGGTTAAACATGACGGAGCTGGAAAGGGCTGTGCAACATGTAACTGGGCAGCGTGACTTACATTTATGTGATGTTTAACCATACATGACCCTGATTCCTGCCCTTTGCCCTGCACACAGGACAGTGGGACGCTGGGACATAGGTAGCATGTACTGCACAACATGACCTGTTTGCCCATATTGCCCTTTGTTGCGACTTACCCTGTAGGTCTTGTTGTTTCTCTTGGCCAGCCCTGTCCTGGAACTCCTGCCACCAACTCCTCTGGGATGACAGCTGCCACTCACTCCTCCAAGGCATCCAGGTGCACTTGGGGCGCTGGGCCTCTTCCTCCGATCTGCATGGCTGCCTTCAGGTTGTTGGTTAGTTTCTCCTTTGTCCTGCACTTATAGTCATGCCAGCATTTTTTACACTCAGTGACTGTCCTCTTCTCTTGTCCCACGCTGTTGATCTTGGCCACTATGGACTGCCAAATGGCCTCTTTCTTTCCTAATGGCAACTTTGAGGTAACAAATACCTGATGTTGTTGCTCTGTCACCTCAGTGATCAAGATGTAATTCTCCTCCTCAGTGAAATTGCACTTCCTCTTCCCTTGGGAGTCTGTCTGGACATCCTGGCTGGTGCTGGGGTTGTTGGGGTAGTTGCCCTGGCTACCCCTTTCTGCTCCCTGCTCCATGGCTGACTTCAGTGACGTGTGCCAATTTCTTTTCTCACAAGCGACACTATTAATATGCTTTTTGACGCTTCAGGCGCTGAAAAGTGATGCTAAGGTATTTTGAGTCACAGCACGTGTCGCAAACTTGGCTTACGTCGCTTTTGCTCCCGATGCATCAGTTTCAGCTGCGACATCATGCCCACAGACGCGTCAAATGTTTTTGACAAAGCCTGGACCTTACGCCGTGGTGTGCTGTACCTTAAATACGGTGCATCTATGGCATTTAAGAATGACATGGCAAAACGCAAGTCATTTTGATGCATCGCTGTCACAACGAAGCGATGCATCTGTTCTGGTAAATGATGCCAAAGGGCCAAAAGGGAAATATCTACATGTTTTTGGACCTCCCCTGTCTTAGGCACTTGACCCACCAACACAAGTGAGGAATCATTTTTATCTGGAGACTGAGGGGAATGCTGGGTGGTAGGAAATTTGTGCCGGCCTAGTGGTCCCACAACTTTCTCACAAGGAAATGTGAGGAAAATGTGACTTTTTAAGCTAAATTTGAGGTTGGCAGGGGATTCTGGGTAAAATAAATCTGAGGATCCACGCAAGCCACACCTTCCTGGGTCCCAAAGGTGTCTAGTTTTCAGAAATGTCTAGGTTTAGTAGGTTTCCCTAGATGGCCGCCGAGTCCGGGACCAAAAACGCAGGTGCCCGCCTTGTAAAAATAGGTAATTTTTTGATAGATCATTTTGATGTCTCCACAATACATTTTAGGCCCTTCCGTGTCGCAAGCACTTTGCACAACCATACGAGTGAGTTGGCATTTTTATAGGAAGACCTGAAGTAAACTGGTTGGTAGGTAATGTGTGGCTAACTGCAGATTCAAGGACTTTTCCTAACAGAAATGCAAGGAAAAAGTTTTTTTAAGCAACGTTTGAGCTTTGAAAGAGATTCTGGGTAAAAAACCCAGTCACCCCACCGTGGACTCCCTCCGGTGTCTAGTTTTCAGAAATGTTTGGTTTTGGTAGGTTACCCCAGATGGCCGCCGAGCCCAGGACAAAAACGCAGTTGCCCCGCATCTAATACAAAAAGACCTGTTTTTGCAAGTTGGGCATCTGTGTTTTTGTTTCCAGTCTTGGGGTCCTTTGGGGAAACCTACCTTTTTCTGTTTGGACGGAGGCGTACACCCCGATCCCGAGTGGTGTGTGATTCAAAGAGGCCTTGAGGCAACTCGATGAAAGTGGATAAAGGATCCTTGATATATCAGGACATGTATATGCATATATGAAACAAAAGGAGATCATCAAGAATTGTTTTGGATGGGCCCTTGCAGTTTGAAGACGTTATAATTCATATCAGTGGAGGTCTGGGCTACCAGTGATTTTTATGCGGAGCTTGTGATACAGGAAGGTCTCGACGATAGTCGTGTGAAGCACACATTTTAATTTTAATTAAAGCTATATGGCGTATTCGTAAGAACATTACGGAACGTTAGTGTCAGTCTGTTGGAGGCTTTATGACCCCTGTTTAACCATTTGTAAGATCCCTTGAATTAAAGAATTGGTTTTGGTGGGAATATACATACTTTTTCCTGATGAAGGTGTTGGTCGATAAATTGTGACCTACCGAAACGCGTCGATGCTTTTTAAGTTGTGCTGTGTAACTATATGGGCAAATTGTCGGTTGAGAAAACATAAAAAACATAGATGTATAATTGTACATTTTCTCCCGTTGTATGATACTGATCCATTTTTTGTGCCAGCCATACTACTTTCTCTGTAGGAAGTGTTTCTCCTTTTCTCCTACTTCTGTCCTTGTTTCCCCCTGTCTCTCTATATATTTGCTGTGTTTAACTATTGCTGCTAATTGTATTTTTGCACATTTTAAATTATATGTTGATTTTAAAGAAATAATAGTGTATATGATGATATGAAGAATTTTTTATTAACTGTATTGAATAAAAATGTTTTAAACTTTTTTTGATTAGTGGTATATATATTTCTTGTATGCACTGCCGATATACTGGTAATCTAAGAGATCCTCTGGTTGTGGGTGTTGTGGTATGTGTGAATTGGTGTAGAATATTTCCGAAGAAAGACGCTCTTTTATGACTTAGGTCTTGATGGTACCCACTTTCTTTGTGTATTGGGTCCCTCTCATTTATTTGAGAAACCTACCAAAACCAGACATTTCTGAAACTTACATACCCGGGGGAGTTCAGGGAGGTGTGGCTTGTGTGGATCCCCCAATGTTTTCTTACCCAGAATCCCCTACAAATCTCAAATTTAGCTAAAAAGTCACATTCCCCTCATTTTTCTGTGTGGGAAATTTGTAGATCACCGGGCTGGCACCAATTTTCTACCAACCAGCATTCCTTGGGTCTACCGATAAATATGATACCTCACTTGTGTGGGTGGGCCAAGTGCCTGCGACAGGGAAGGGCCAAAAATGTGTAGGGATAATCCCTTTTGGGCTCACTTTTGTTCCCACTCAGTTTTTTATTTTGTACGTTTTTAGTCTGACTCTGCTTTGTATACCCACACAAGTGAGGTGTCGTTTTTATTGGGAAACTGAAGGGAATGCTGGTTGATAGGAAATTTGTGTTGGAACAGTGATCCCACAACTTTACCACACAGAAATATGAGGAAAATGTGACTTTTTAGCTAAATTTGAGAGTTGCAGGGGATTCTGGGTAAGAAACCTTTGGGGGATCCATGCAAGCCACACCTCCCTGAACTCACTTGGGTGTCTAGTTTTCAGAAATGTCTGGGTTTGGTAGGTTTCCCTTGATGGCCGCCAAGCCTGGGACCAAAAATAGAGGTGCACCCCTTGCAAAAACAGGTTGTTTTGTGATAAATAATTTTGATGTCTTCACAATACGTTTTGTACCCTTCCCTGTTGCGGGCACTTGGCCCACCCACACAAATGAGGTAGCTTTTTATCAGGAGACCTGGGGGAACATTGGGTGGTAGTAAATTTGTGGCTACCTGCAGATTCAAGGTCTTTTCCTCACAGAAATGCAAAAAAACTGTGCTTTTAGGCAACGTTTGAGCTTTGCAGGGGATTCTGGGTAAAACAAAACCTGGTGAGAGCCATACAAGTCACCCCACCTTGGACTCCCCCTATTGTCTAGTTTTAACAAATATTCTGGTTTGGTAGGATTCCCTAAGTGCTGGCAGAGCTGGGGCCAAAATCCACAGACACCCACATTGCAAAAAACACATCATTTTTCTGTGGAAAAATGCTATGTGACTACGTTGCATTTGGCACCCGTTCCTGTCGCAGGTACTTGGCCAACCCACACACGTGAGGTAGCATTTTTATCGGGAGACCTCGGAAAATGCTGGGTGGTAGGAAATTTATGGTTGCCTGCAGATTCCAGGACCTTTCCTCACAGAAATGCAAGGCAAATGTGTTTTTTAGGCAAACTGTGAGCTTTGCAGGGGATTCTGGGTGAAAAAATCTTGTGAGAGCCACGCTAGTCACCCCACCCTGGACTCCCCTAGGTGTCTAGTTTCCAAAAAGGTGCTGGTTTGGTAGGTTTCGCTAAGTGTCAGCTTAGCTGGGGCCCAAAATCCACAGCTAACCACATTGCAAAAAACACACTGTTTTTCAGTGAAAAAATGTGATGTGCCTACATTTGGTTTGGTGCCCTTTAATGTCGCGGGTAGTCCTGGTGGAGCTCGCAGAGGTTCACTCTGTTAAATTCCGCGGAGCTGCTGAAAAACTGTCAAATTCTGCAGAGTTACGTGAGCGGGGGCACTATTGCTCAGCCACCCCTAATGTAGTCCACTTGGCTGCTGAGGGTCGCTGGGGGCCAAGAACCCCTATTGTTGCCACAATTAAGTTCCCCACAGCAGAATTACTAAGACATCTACTCTGCAAAAGGGCCTCCTTGCGCACTACTGGTTGGGGGATAAAATCCCCTTGACTGCTGAAGGTCGCTGGGGGCCATGAACCCCTATTGCTGCCGCAAGTAAGTCCCCCACAGCAGTGGGATTGCTGAGATGTCGTCGAAGGCCCTGCCCCCTTTCTCAACCACTCTGCAAAGGGGCCTCCTGGCGCAATACTAGTTGGGTGATGAAGTCTCCTTGGCTGCTGAGAGTTGTTGAGGGTCTAGAAATCCTATTGTTGCCACAAGTAAGCCCCCAACAGCGGGACTGCTGAGACATCATCTGATGACCCCCCTCCTTTTCTCAACCACTCTGCAAAGGAGCCTCTTGGCACGCTACTAGTTGGAGGATGAAGTCCCCTTGGTGGCTGTGGGTTGTTGGGGGCCAAGAACCCATATTGTTGCCACAGGTAAGTCCCCCTCAGTGGGATTGCTGAGAAGTCATATGAGCAACACCCCCTTTCTCAACCACTTTGCAAAGGGGCCTCCTGGTGCACTACTGGTTGGGGGATGAAGTCCCCTTGGTGGCTGTGGGTTGTTGGGGGCCAAGAACCCCTATTGTTGCCATAAGTAAGTCCCCCACAACTGGATTGCTGAGACATCATCGGAGGCACCGCCCCCTTTCTCAACCAGTCTGCAAAGGAGCTTCCTGGTGCACTATTAGTTAGTTGGGGGATGAAGTCCCCTTGGCTGCTGAGGGTGGGTGTCAAGACCCCCTATTGTTTCCACAAGTAAGTCCCCAATAATGGGAAGGCTGAAATGTCATCAGCGGCCCCGTCCCCTTACTCATCCACTCTGCAGGTGGGCCTCCTGGTGCACTACTGGTTGGGGGATAAAGTCCCCTTGGCTGCTGAGGGTCATTGGAGGTCAAAAAGCCCTATTGTTGCCCCAAGTAAGTCCCCCACAGCGGGATTGCTGAGACGTCAATGGAGGCCCCACCCCCTTCTTCAACCACTCAGCAAAAAGGGCCTCCTGGCACACTACTGGTTGGGGGATGAAGTCCCCTTGGCTGTTGAGGGTCGTTGGGGTCCAAGAACCCTTATTGTTGCCACAAGTATGTCCCCCACAGTGGGATTGCTGAGATGTCATCGGAGGCCCCACCCCCTTTCTCAAACACTCTGCAAACGGGCCTACTGGTGGAGAGGTGTGGTGCAGCGGCCAGGGCAGCTGACTTCGGAGCACAGGGTTCACGGTTCGATCCCCGGCTCCGGCGGCAGCTCAGCTCAGCACCATGTGACTCTGGGCAATAGCTCGCTTAATTTCCACTATGGCCCCCAGCGCCTTCAGACCCGTAAGGGTGAGTAGCTGCGCTATATAAAAACGGACTTACTTTACTTTACTTACTTACTGGCTGGGGGATGAAGTCCCCTTGGCTGTTGAGGGTCGTTGGGGGCCAAGAACCCCTATTGTTGCCACAAGAAAGTCCCCCACAGCTGGATTGCTGAGACTAGGGGTGAGCATGATGGTAAACTCCGTTCTGCTAATGTGTTTGTGGAGTGTTTGCCAAGCTCTGCGTTCCAAGCAGAGCGCAAAGTGGCAAAACTCCCCAAACTCGGCCCGCGGAGCGGAGTTTACCGCCCACCCCCAGTCGCTGGAACTTGGCCCATCCACACAAGGGAGGTAGAATTATATTGAGCGACCTTGGGGAACGCTGGATGGTAGGAAATATATGGCTCCCTGCAGATTCCAGGACTTTTCCTCATAGAAATGCAAGGAAAATTTGTTTTTAGGCAATGTTTGAGCTTTGCAGATGATTCTGGATAAACAAAAACCTTGTGAGAGTCATGCAAGTCACCCCACCCTGGATCAATGTCACTAAAGGTGTTAATAATTCACATCTATTAGGTAAGCATAAATATGATATAAGCTCATTCTAGTATTTTGCATGCTTTTACGATGCAGTATCTAAATCAGAGTTGCATTTTGTCATTTTCCAGAAACATGAAGTTTCTTTCTTATATGTCACAAATTTGTTAGGGGAAAATCTCTGCTGTATCAGTATTTTTAAAGTTATACGTTTTTTTAAACATGTTGTACATGAATGCACATGTGTTTGTTACAGGAGGGTAGATCCTAAGTGCCTATTGAAATGCACAATAATGAGCAAAACAATCCTCATTTCTCTATATACAGTGCTCTGTGGACTTCTTCAAAAGGAATGTTTGAGCTCAAATTATTTTTACAAAGGTGGGAGCATGAAGAGAAGTTGATTTTACTAGCTGGCTCGATTGCAAAAGACTGTGTTTCTACAGTTTTCTAACATAATGGTTGTTTTAACCGTTCAAGACTTACCAAGCAAAACCACCTGGGGGAAAGGTGGCAGAGAGTCAAGCGGGAACACAGGAGCAATAGCTGGATTGAGCTCAGAATGAATCAGAATGTTCAGAAGAGGACACCTTATTCAGTGGGGGGAGCAGATAAAGAGTAGAGAAGCCCCTGTGCTAGCTAAAATAAAGGAAAGCTGAGCTTTTAAAAGGCCATCATTATATGGACCTGGAGACGAGAAATAAGTAAATTGCCAGTACCAGGAGACTAGTGTTTCAGGACAGCATGCACAATAGTCACAATAGTTGCTGTAGATCCATCCACCATGATTAACTGTGCCTGTGCACATGGAAATTCTTTTAGAAAGAGGCCAACACCACGTAGAAGCCTCCATTTTGTTCTTACATGATGTTGGAGCCTGAGTTAGTGCTCTCAATAGTTGCCACAGAGAAAGGACCAGGAACTAGGTGGGTTTTCTCTACTGCTGCCATTAGCTCATTTCCTGAAAAAGAGAAGCAGAAAGTGGTAGTGGCCACACCGGAGATACTGCCGTTGCATTTGCGATACAGCTGTAGTTCGAGTTCAATATGACTAGTGACTGACTGATCTTTAAGGTGAACTTTTTGACAACAGGAAGTATTTTAAAGACCGCATTCAATTGTTTGTAAAGGTGCAGTGTTTACCATCTTGAGAAATTTTCAAATGTCATGTTCAGACTTCAGGGTATACGAGAGCTTTAGTGTTTTAGTGTGACCTTTATTAATATATAATAAACAGCTATTAGGGTTGGGTTGAGCTGCTAGAATAAAACAATGCTGAGGAGTTAGTAAAAAAGACACTCTTGCAAACTCAACAAATCTAGCCTTAAGGGTCTACAGAATACATTACATTATTTTCATGTAATAAGAAGGCAATATAATCCCAAATCTAAAATAGTACATTGTGCCAGGAATTTAAAAATGAAAAATAAGAATTGGAAGGTAAATCATCCGCAAACTGTGAATATATCACTGAACTCCTCAGGAAGACCATAAGCTAAACTATGAACCAATTCCTAACGGAATACATGTGCTCAGAATAAAGCCCTATTATAGTTGAGCCAGAATATCTGTTCTGTAACATTTTTCATTAATTGCACGGAAGACATATTGTGAGGAAATGTCGCAATCGTCCCCCGAAGCCCCCGACTTACCTCCCGCGGTTCCCGCACACCATGGACCCCAATGACGACGACGAGAGCTGGAGGAAGGCACAGACACTAAAAAGAGACTATTCTTCACTTCCACAGGGCGGAGAAATAGCGAGTCAGAGGCTGGGCCACTCGCAAGGCAAGGGCGTGAGATACGAGGGCCAATCCGATACGAGGAAGGGAGGAGAAAAGGGGATGGAGACAGCAAAGAGGGACAACAACAACCAGGAGGAGGATGCTTGAAGTAAGGAGGACGCGAAGGAGATTGCCTGCGAAGAGGAAAACGCCGACAAGGAGGAGTCCGGTGGAGGCGTAGTGGCCCGAGAGGAGAACAACTGCCGAGACGCTGCCGAGGACGACGTTACCGCTGAAGACGTTGAAGCTAGAGAAGCCCCTGACGTATGGTGTGAAGAGTGGTGGTCCCCGGAGGAAGCGCAGGAGCCGCCGCAACTCAGGAGAGTTGCGGCTTAAGGCGGTACGTACTGCGGGGCACAAGGGACAAGAGTGGGTGACAGGTAAAGGCAGCACGCTATACTACGGAGACATACCCCCCCTCCATAAGGAGAGGACATAGACCCATACCTAAAGCACAAAAGAATGTGCAGTTGTTCTATATTGTTTGGCTATTTGTCTCTTTACCACACTGAGCACTCCCCTCCCGTTTCCCCATTTGCATGAGAACTCCTATTGTGTCCGGAACGTGGGAAAACCAGTCAACAATGGGGAATTGAAAGCAAGAATCCACGTGTGTGAGCATGCATACTACATCACTTTCTTTTGCTTTCCCTGTCAATCTGACACTGCTCTCTCACTTGGGTGTGGTGAAAACACATTAAAACTGTTAGAGTTATACTTACCGCTTCTTTATGTGTTGTTCTGCCCTCTGAAAGCCTCCCGGCATCATATCTTCAAGGCAAGGAGCACCTAAAAGAAACAGAGAAGAGGAAAAGCGTGAAGAAACGTCCATTCTCCTGTTTTGGCCTTGGACAAAATACATTGAATAATCACTCCCGAGTCACAACAACCTGTACATAGTAAATAATAACCCTGGGCGGTAAAATCCGCTCTGCTCGCGGAGTTTGCGGAGTTTGCGGATTTTTGGCAACTCCGCGTTCCGCGTAGAACGTGGAGTTACCGAAAACTCCGCGATCCGCGGCGTAGCGGAGTTTTTCCCTTGTTTGTGCTTTCAAAATGCGTTTTCGCGCACGCAGTAGCGACTTACCGGGATCCCTGCGTTTGCCGACGATTTTTCCTATCCGTTCGCATGCGTCGCGAGATTTTGGTAGCCGGCCGCGCGATCCCGCGAGAGTGTGCGATCGCGAACACGTCATTCGGACGCGCTATCGGACATCCGTGTTCGCGAACTGGAAATACGCATCGCGAATGGGCGGGACAAGTGAAAAACAAGATGGCCGCGCCAATTGGCGACCGCATGGGCAAGTTCGCGAGATATTTCCCCCCGAGCACGCAAACAGCGTCCCGAACACGCAATACGCGTTCCCGAACAGGAAAAACGCATCGCGAACGGGCGGAACAAGCAACTCCGTGTGCTCGCGGAATTCTGCGTAGCTCACAGAGTTTTTTTACCACTTCGCGGAACTCAGCGTAGCGCGACAACGCAAACTCCGCCCAGGGTTAGTAAATAACCTATTGACAAATAAAACACCCATTATTAACCCAATACGGCTTCCTTGTTTCTGTTTCCGCCCATCCCTCCGACAGGTGGTGTCAGAAGTAGGATCAGGAGAAATGGAGGCCGTTGTGTCCAAGATGGTGGAAGGGCAAGAACGATTGGAAAGGATCATGGGACGGTTCTTAGAAGTAGCGGAGGCTGACCGAGAGACCTTACATAAGACCCTTACGGAACAGAACCAGTCACAGGGGTCTGTAATCGGAAAACTAGCAGGAGGCGCTCAGACAACCACGAGGTCACATCTCATTACCCTCGATGGTGTTACAAAAATATGTTCCAGGAGAAGACCCTGACTTCTTCTTCTCTAACTTTGAGAGGATGGCTAGGGCCGCCATGTGGCCAGAAGACAAATGGGGACAATATCTAGGCCCTCTTCTGACGGGAGAATTGCAATCAGCCTACCAGGCGGCCAATCCTCTTGGTACCACCCCATATCCTGACATAAAACGAAGTGTCCTGGAACGTATGGGCATAGATGAGGAGACATATAGAATTAAGCTACGCCAGATTAAGGAAGGGCCGCAGGAAACCCCCAGAGCCCTTTACTTTAGAGTAAGAGACAGGTAGAGAGATGGCTCAAGCCATTGACTACCTCCAAAGAAGAAATAGTATAAAAGATATGCCTAGAACAGTTTCTGACATTATTACACCCACCCATACAACGATGGGTCCGACAACATGCAGGTCTTACCCTGGACAGAGCAGTAGAAATAGCGACGGCCTTTAACCGGGCCCAGGAACTACAAAGGGGAAGAGATGAAACGCCATGGAAACAACCCGGTGGAGCACCTACGAGACCAGCCAAGGCTCACCATAACCCCCGAAAACCCGATACAGTGACTCTGATTCCATGTCCTGTACATACACCACCGCGACCAACACTCCCACTGGGACCACAATGCTTTCACTGCGGTGCTTTTGGTTACATTGCCCGCTCATGCCCACAGAAAGAAGAGGTGGGGTACACCCGAGCCCTATACTGCAACTCAAAAGGAAAAAAACTCCCTTTTCATCGGAGGGTGATGGTCAACGGAGAACCAAGAGACGCCCTGGTTGACACAGGGTGCCTACAGAGCGTGATGCGAACCCAAGCTGTTCCAGGGGGTGTCCCTCAGACAACAGGAGTCGTTAACATACAGTATGTCCACGGGGACAGCAAAAAGTACCCCGTGACCGATACAACTGTCCAACACCAAGTCACCAATCTTCCGGTCTCTCTAAGGGTAGGCTTAATCCCAAAACTACCCGAGTCTCTAGTCCTAGGAAATGATTACCATCACGTGGACGAACTCCTCCACGAGACATGGAAGGAAGGAACCGAATGGAGAGAAACGGCTCCTTTCTCCCAAGACCCAGAACCTGATCTGAACATAGGCAAGGATCGGAAAAGCCGAAAGCAGAGAAGGAAAGAAAATAAATACTGTTCCTCATTGGTCCTAACCAATATGGGACACGAACTGTGGGACCATGATAGAAACTTTCATTCTGCCCAGCGAGAAGACCCTACGCTCCAAGAAGCCTGGCGACAAGCTGCAGATCAGGAAGACCCCCACCAAGTAGGTCCCCAGTTTTTTATACAACAAGGCTTGTTGTACCAAAAGGGAGTGAAGACCATGCCAATCCAGTTATTAGTACCTCAACCCTTCAGGGAAAAAGTTCTGTTCTTAGCACACAGCCATCTTTTGGGGGGACATTTTGGGGCAGACAAAACCAAGAAAGCCATTCTAGACAGATTCTATTGGCCAGGGATATTCCAACAGGTCCGAAAAAATTGTAAGGAGTGTTCGGTATGCCAAAAAAATAGCCGATATATTCCCCCTCGGGTCCCCTT